>OZ020507.1:78206835-80720585 GCA_963971375.1 Platycheirus rosarum
GCTGGTGACAATGCAGGGCTATGTTCCCGCCCCTCCTGGAACCCGTTGCGGTCGGAATTCCCTTAATTCGAACAGGAAGGACCTCTTTCCGCTGTCTAGCCATACTTACTTTGTCGCTGCCTTATCCTACCCCCTGAAAACGTCGCTTTAGAGCGTCATGAGGCTTATCATGCTCTCAATAAACGAAAACTATAATAATGTACAACACCTTTTCTTCAAGTCGGCGTGATTCACATCGAATTATTTATTATTTAAATCCGGAAACAAGAAAACAAAAATAAAACAACAAATAAAAGAAAAATCCGAAAAAGCTATAAATCTTAAAATTTATTATACAAAGAACAACGAATAGGCGTTTACATATAAATAAATAAAATAAGAATAAATATAATTTAAATAATATGAGTTAAACATAAAATTATAAAACAAAAGATAATTTGCCGAAGCGTGGGGGTCACTCTGTTGGCGTTAAGTGTTTTTCACTTGGTACTCGGAGGACGGACCCCTGAGACACCGTCTTAAATCGGCGTTATCTGACCCACTTTTTCCCACCTACCAAGAGCTCTTCGTAAATGGACAAAGGGGAAAAATGCTTTCTCGCGACGGGGCCTTCAAGAGCCAACCGTCGTTGCCTCTTGATGAAGATATTATTTTGTTATTTTTTTTTTGTTTTTTATATTTTCTTTAGTTTCCCTACCACTCTCTACCAGGTTATCACAAACACAAATTTCAGTAGAAACAAAATCGAAATTTTACATCTAAGATTATTTAGAAAAAAAAAACAATAATAGCTATGTACATGAATCTATCACGCCGCTTATACTTTTTTGTATTTTAAATATTCAAAAAAATAAAAAAATACCGCTTGCATAGCTGCGCCTTCTTTGAACCAACAAAAAAAAAACGGAAATCCGGAGCGTTATAACGGATATCGGGACTTTCGAACTTAACACTAGTAATATTCGCAACCATAGATTTTTGCGAGTTTAAGCTACTAGAAGGGTAATGCTTTTATCGATTTTACTTGGCCGTCCGGGAGCCCACGGACTTTGTTCCTTAGGGATAGTGGGTCTTGGTTGGATTTCAGACGCCTTCTAAGCGGTCTCTCGCGGCTTTTCCGATTGAGCACTACTTGCGTGCGGCGGCCACGACTCCGTCACTGACCGCAAGAATTCACCCTTAGCACTTAATTAAAAAAAAAAAAATATGTTCTTATACCATCGTCTTAGTAATTCTTCTTTTTAGCACTTTAAACTTCAGCCAACCCTCCTTATATTCCGTTGTGATGTCCCTGTGAGGTTTGATTTTATCTTCTTTTTTTACACTATCACTGTTTCAAATTATTTTACTTTTAAGCTTTAATTCAAATTCGATACTTTAACCAAACTTACGTTTTGGTGAAACTTTTTCTTTCACACTCTTTTTCTTTTTTTTTTTTTGTTAATTAATTTAACTAACTAACACTTTAACTTTTAATTTTTTTTCTTTTGGCGTCCGGCCTTTAAGTAGTTATACTTGCTAATGTCCAACAAGCAGTAATGTTTTTTCAGCTAGCCGTTGGTTCCCGCTTCTTAGACAGAAAATCCACTCGCTAGCGGATTATTCCAAGAGAGCGACCACTGAGCCTTTCTGATACATGCGCGCTGCGACATCGCGCACAGCAACTCTGCGATTATTCCTTTCCATACCTTTCGAACAACTAAAAACTCCCCACTCACACTCACCTTGGACTCAAACCGTATTCTTCAAAGTTTCGGGGGCTTTTAGAAGGTAAGCGCGCAGCTCAGGTCCTCTCGCTCTAGTGGTGAGTTCCAGTTCTAGCCGTCAAAAAAAAGTATAAACACCTCGTGTATTTTTAATATTGAACTTGTAAACAGACAGAAAAATTGTTTGCCGCACATTTTTTTTGCATTTTTCGGGCGTTTTTCATGTTTTTCTTGAGTGCCTCGGTCGTTCTTTTGGCGTTTTGGCGTTAGTGATTCCAATTATTTTGGCTTCCACGAAATCCAGTCAGCAACGTGTTCCTGGAACCTGTTCCTGATAGCTCTCCAGGTTTGGCTATCAGACGAGATAAATGTTTGCTTTCCGATCTCTGCCCAGGAATTTATTCTTCGGAAGATGGAACAAGTTCATCACTTGTGGAGTAAGGAATTCCAAGGCCTGAGATCAGCCCACTCTAACCCATTTATTTTGATAGGCAGCGGCAGCCGGTACAAAACTCCGGGACTGGAGGAATTTATTTGGACAGTGACGGTGCTTAGGCTGCCGATAACTTACCCTAATTTGAACGTGGGGAAGAACCCAAACCAATCAAGCCGGGCATTCATGAATTTGCCTCGTCTCTAATCTTTTCCGTTAATGATAGTCGCATCTCCCTACTCCGCTGTGAAACAGAAACCCTTCCAAACCATACAGGACAGTAAGGTACGTTCGACCCTCGATTTTTTTTCTCTCTTAAGCTTTTTTAAAAGTTTTATCAGAGGGTGTTAGACCTAAGCCCCTCGAAGATTTGTCAAACAGATACCAATAATAAATAAAAAAAAAATACAAATAAATAAGGTGTTAAAGTATCACAGATGGTAGCGGCTTGTAGGTCACTTGGGCCCAGGGATTATCAAAGTTCGCAGAGATTCTTTGCTAACCATTTAGGTATACTTAATGGATATTGAGAATGTGAAATGGTAGGTCGTTTCATAAAGTATCACAGTTGAAAGGATTCGGATTGAAACTCAGTCATGAGTATTGCACTGCGTCGTTAAATTCATATCACAGTAAGGTGGTTTATGGAGAAAACTAAAAACACTCATGGTAAGCTTTTCGCTTAGAGCCGTATTAATTATTCCAGTTAATGCTGGTGATAGATACAAAATCAGGTACGTAAGGAGTTCTGTATTGCACAAGGAATCTAAATATATATAACAGTAAGGTACAACTGGTGGAGTTTAAAGTCATGTACATAAAAAAAACTATAATTTGTTTCATTTAGGGACATATACTATTCGTATGTTCGAGTTAAAATACACATTTTTAATAGATTCCCTTTCGTGCCGTGTTGATTATTTGTCAAAAAAAAAAACGTGATTAGGGTCGTTTACATAAAAGAGATAATTGAGGTTTTGTCTCAACATCATTGTTTAAGATCTTTAGCATGGAAGATCCCAATATTTTTTCCTAGATTAGATTTAGATTCTCTAACTCATACATGCTTTTGCCTACCGCTTTGATAATACGACATTTGGTGAATTTCGGGCAGAGCTTTGAAGCAATTTGCTTAGAGCTGTCGCTAAGGACGAAGTTTCTTTTATAGACCTCTTGCCCAGGTACATATCTGATTTTCCGCGCACGCGTATTATATTTGCGAGCGGTTTTTTCATTCGTTGTTAATATACTTTGTTTAATTTTTGCTCTCAGCAGTTGTAGTCTATCCCTTTCGGAAGGGTCAACAATTCACCATCTCCTAAGACATTTAATTTTTCGGATAACGCGTAACTGCTACCGTGTGTCACCATATCGTAACCAAAGAGAGCAAAGTATGGTGACACTCCAATAGACGCATGTTCAGAGCTTCTCAACGCGCCTGCGATATCACTAAGATGTATATAACAGTCGCGCTGGTCCTCCTTTAGGTACGACCGTATTGCAGCTAGCAGCGTTCTGTTGACCCTTTCCGATGCGTTATCGAATGCCACAGGACATGAAGAAGGGCGAGAAAAGTTAAAAAAATTCTTCCTCCTTATTGCTTTAAATGTTTATAAATATATGACCTTAAAATTTATTAAAGACTGATCTTTTAGAATTGGGCCACCATCCCGTTTTGGATTATTCAATAGTTTTAGGTCAACAGCAATGAGTTATTTATTATATTTATTTTCCCTCCTTAGCGTTTTTTGTTATACATAAATAAATAAATAAATAAATTTATTGGCGCGACAGTTCCTTAAGGAGCCAAGGCCTAGTGACTTATACTCTCAACCATTCCTGTGTGTGTGTTGTTAATCTGCAAGAATGGAAGGGACCTACAGTTTACCGCCGAGTCCGAACGGCTACATGAGATGCACTTTTTCGAGACAAATTTTACTCTTGGAGGTTTTGTCAGTTCCTCGCAAGAGGCAGTACCCCGGAAAAAAAGGTGACTATATTTAAAAACTGAGTGAAAAAAAAACTTTTTGATAAACAGAATTAAAAAAAAAGGAAGAATTGTATTCGGTGTATTTGCCTCACAAAAATTCTACCTTTAACTTCATATTAAATTACATTTTTAGATATGCTTTGAACAAAACAAAATATCGGAGTACAATTCCTTAACATATTTTTTGTAAAATAAAATTAATTAAGACAAAATAAAGCATTCTCCCCTGATCAAGTTTAAAATATCTCCCAAAAACCACGTAATTTTTGTTTTTGCTCTAGGTTAGGTTGAGCGGGGTAATAATTCGATAGTCAAATCATCTCACTCGGATCTCAAGGATCCATTGCGGTCCCCAGGAATAGGAGGAATAGGTGAGCAATTGATGGAATGGCTCCTTAAACCATCCTGAGATTTTGATGAATTTCAGAATGTTTTTAAGTGCCTTTTTTGAAACGTCGTCGCCCAAATCGTCAAAAATATTTTCTCCGAGAGCTGTTTTTCTGGTCTGAGCTGGCTGGGGAATTCACAAAGGAAGTGATATTAGCCGTCTTCTGCATCAACGTCTTGACACCCTCTACATTAGTTTTGATGTGCTAAGGCCCATTCTACTCATGTGGACCCCCATTGAGTTGTGACCCATCAGGACACCAACCAAAAGGGACAGATGAGGTCTACCTAGCTTTTGATTATATTCTGTATTTTTCTTTGAGATATTTGGCAAAGACTTCTTGAGACCTGACACCTGACAGTTATCAAATTTTGACCATCTCTCGTTTGCGGCTTTCGTTTTTTTTTTTCTATTTTCCAATGGTTCAAGTACCCAGGGAACGGTTTGGCTTGGTTCCATTGATGAACCGTTTCGGGCCAGTTCGGCAGCATCTTCGTTTCCGTTAATGTTGCAGTTTCCGGGAACCCATCGGAGGATAACCAGGTTTGTTTCACTGATTTGCCGCAGATTATTGCTACATTCGTCGATCTTTTTAGACTTGGAAACGATTGCCTGTGAAAATATCGATGTTTTGAAATATGAGGCAATAGGAGAGATTATATGGGAATTTAGGGCTGTAGGAGAATAGGATAGGATAGTGGGTAAGTAGTAGGACCGGAATCAGGATAGGAATAGGAACGGTTAGGATACACATGGTGGGAGATGGTATTCGGATAGGGTAAGGATAGGATAAAGGATAGAATATAGGATAGGATTGGATGGGGATAGGAGAGGACGGGAAGGGATAGAATGTCCGCTGTAGGAGCAGTGGCATGCTGGCTGGCACGGCTTAGCTCGCCAGAATAGGGGGGGATCTTGCCCCCACAAACGGACCTCACCTCTTTCCAAAAACATAAAAGATGCCAATATATCATAAAACAAAACAAACAAAACCCTGATGGCAGTACTTCAGATGGAGACACCGCACCCGAAAATCGAAGGAGGCCCTGCTGGTGACAATGCAGGGCTATGTTCCCGCCCCTCCTGGAACCCGTTGCGGTCGGAATTCCCTTAATTCGAACAGGAAGGACCTCTTTCCGCTGTCTAGCCATACTTACTTTGTCGCTGCCTTATCCTACCCCCTGAAAACGTCGCTTTAGAGCGTCATGAGGCTTATCATGCTCTCAATAAACGAAAACTATAATAATGTACAACACCTTTTCTTCAAGTCGGCGTGATTCACATCGAATTATTTATTATTTAAATCCGGAAACAAGAAAACAAAAATAAAACAACAAATAAAAGAAAAATCCGAAAAAGCTATAAATCTTAAAATTTATTATACAAAGAACAACGAATAGGCGTTTACATATAAATAAATAAAATAAGAATAAATATAATTTAAATAATATGAGTTAAACATAAAATTATAAAACAAAAGATAATTTGCCGAAGCGTGGGGGTCACTCTGTTGGCGTTAAGTGTTTTTCACTTGGTACTCGGAGGACGGACTCCTGAGACACCGTCTTAAATCGGCGTTATCTGACCCACTTTTTCCCACCTACCAAGAGCTCTTCGTAAATGGACAAAGGGGAAAAATGCTTTCTCGCGACGGGGCCTTCAAGAGCCAACCGTCGTTGCCTCTTGATGAAGATATTATTTTGTTATTTTTTTTTTGTTTTTTATATTTTCTTTAGTTTCCCTACCACTCTCTACCAGGTTATCACAAACACAAATTTCAGTAGAAACAAAATCGAAATTTTACATCTAAGATTATTTAGAAAAAAAAAACAATAATAGCTATGTACATGAATCTATCACGCCGCTTATACTTTTTTGTATTTTAAATATTCAAAAAAATAAAAAAATACCGCTTGCATAGCTGCGCCTTCTTTGAACCAACAAAAAAAAAAACGGATATCGGGACTTTCGAACTTAACACTAGTAATATTCGCAACCATAGATTTTTGCGAGTTTAAGCTACTAGAAGGGTAATGCTTTTATCGATTTTACTTGGCCGTCCGGGAGCCCACGGACTTTGTTCCTTAGGGATAGTGGGTCTTGGTTGGATTTCAGACGCCTTCTAAGCGGTCTCTCGCGGCTTTTCCGATTGAGCACTACTTGCGTGCGGCGGCCACGACTCCGTCACTGACCGCAAGAATTCACCCTTAGCACTTAATTAAAAAAAAAAAAATATGTTCTTATACCATCGTCTTAGTAATTCTTCTTTTTAGCACTTTAAACTTCAGCCAACCCTCCTTATATTCCGTTGTGATGTCCCTGTGAGGTTTGATTTTATCTTCTTTTTTTACACTATCACTGTTTCAAATTATTTTACTTTTAAGCTTTAATTCAAATTCGATACTTTAACCAAACTTACGTTTTGGTGAAACTTTTTCTTTCACACTCTTTTTCTTTTTTTTTTTTGTTAATTAATTTAACTAACTAACACTTTAACTTTTAATTTTTTTTCTTTTGGCGTCCGGCCTTTAAGTAGTTATACTTGCTAATGTCCAACAAGCAGTAATGTTTTTTCAGCTAGCCGTTGGTTCCCGCTTCTTAGACAGAAAATCCACTCGCTAGCGGATTATTCCAAGAGAGCGACCACTGAGCCTTTCTGATACATGCGCGCTGCGACATCGCGCACAGCAACTCTGCGATTATTCCTTTCCATACCTTTCGAACAACTAAAAACTCCCCACTCACACTCACCTTGGACTCAAACCGTATTCTTCAAAGTTTCGGGGGCTTTTAGAAGGTAAGCGCGCAGCTCAGGTCCTCTCGCTCTAGTGGTGAGTTCCAGTTCTAGCCGTCAAAAAAAAGTATAAACACCTCGTGTATTTTTAATATTGAACTTGTAAACAGACAGAAAAATTGTTTGCCGCACATTTTTTTTGCATTTTTCGGGCGTTTTTCATGTTTTTCTTGAGTGCCTCGGTCGTTCTTTTGGCGTTTTGGCGTTAGTGATTCCAATTATTTTGGCTTCCACGAAATCCAGTCAGCAACGTGTTCCTGGAACCTGTTCCTGATAGCTCTCCAGGTTTGGCTATCAGACGAGATAAATGTTTGCTTTCCGATCTCTGCCCAGGAATTTATTCTTCGGAAGATGGAACAAGTTCATCACTTGTGGAGTAAGGAATTCCAAGGCCTGAGATCAGCCCACTCTAACCCATTTATTTTGATAGGCAGCGGCAGCCGGTACAAAACTCCGGGACTGGAGGAATTTATTTGGACAGTGACGGTGCCTAGGCTGCCGATAACTTACCCTAATTTGAACGTGGGGAAGAACCCAAACCAATCAAGCCGGGCATTCATGAATTTGCCTCGTCTCTAATCTTTTCCGTTAATGATAGTCGCATCTCCCTACTACGCGTTCACCTAAGGACTCCGCTGTGAAACAGAAACCCTTCCAAACCATACAGGACAGTAAGGTACGTTCGACCCTCGATTTTTTTCTCTCTTAAGCCTTTTTAAAAGTTTTATCAGAGGGTGTTAGACCTAAGCCCCTCGAAGATTTGTCAAACAGATACCAATAATAAATAAAAAAAAATACAAATAAATAAGGTGTTAAAGTATCACAGATGGTAGCGGCTTGTAGGTCACTTGGGCCCAGGGATTATCAAAGTTCGCAGAGATTCTTTGCTAACCATTTAGGTATACTTAATGGATATTGAGAATGTGAAATGGTAGGTCGTTTCATAAAGTATCACAGTTGAAAGGATTCGGATTGAAACTCAGTCATGAGTATTGCACTGCGTCGTTAAATTCATATCACAGTAAGGTGGTTTATGGAGAAAACTAAAAACACTCGTGGTAAGCTTTTCGCTTAGAGCCGTATTAATTATTCCAGTTAATGCTGGTGATAGATACAAAATCAGGTACGTAAGGAGTTCTGTATTGCACAAGGAATCTAAATATATATAACAGTAAGGTAGTTTTACAACTGGTGGAGTTTAAAGTCATGTACATAAAAAAAACTATAATTTGTTTCATTTAGGGACATATACTATTCGTATGTTCGAGTTAAAATACACATTTTTAATAGATTCCCTTTCGTGCCGTGTTGATTATTTGTCAAAAAAAAAAACGTGATTAGGGTCGTTTACATAAAAGAGATAATTGAGGTTTTGTCTCAACATCATTGTTTAAGATCTTTAGCATGGAAGATCCCAATATTTTTTTCTAGATTAGATTTAGATTCTTTAACTCATACATGCTTTTGCCTACCGCTTTGATAATACGACATTTGGTGAATTTTGGGCAGAGCTTTGAAGCAATTTGCTTAGAGCTGTCGCTAAGGACGAAGTTTCTTTTATAGACCTCTTGCCCAGGTACATATCTGATTTTCCGCGCACGCGTATTATATTTGCGAGCGGTTTTTTCATTCGTTGTTAATATACTTTGTTTAATTTTTGCTCTCAGCAGTTGTAGTCTATCCCTTTCGGAAGGGTCAACAATTCACCATCTCCTAAGACATTTAATTTTTCGGATAACGCGTAACTGCTACCGTGTGTCACCATATCGTAACCAAAGAGAGCAAAGTATGGTGACACTCCAATAGACGCATGTTCGGAGCTTCTCAACGCGCCTGCGATATCACTAAGATGTATATCCCAGTCGCGCTGGTCCTCCTTTAGGTACGACCGTATTGCAGCTAGCAGCGTTCTGTTGACCCTTTCCGATGCGTTATCGAATGCCACAGGACATGAAGAAGGGCGAGAAAGGTGAAAATATTCTTCCTTCTTATTGCTTTAAATGTTTATAAATATATGACCTTAAAATTTATTAAAGACTGATCTTTTAGAATTGGGCCACCATCCCGTTTTGGATTATTCAATAGTTTTAGGTCAACAGCAATGAGTTATTTATTATATTTATTTTCCCTCCTTAGCGTTTTTTGTTATACATAAATAAATAAATAAATAAATTTATTGGCGCGACAGTTCCTTAAGGAGCCAAGGCCTAGTGACTTATACTCTCAACCATTCCTGTGTGTGTGTTGTTAATCTGCAAGAATGGAAGGGACCTACAGTTTACCGCCGAGTCCGAACGGCTACATGAGATGCACTTTTTCGAGACAAATTTTACTCTTGGAGGTTTTGTCAGTTCCTCGCAAGAGGCAGTACCCCGGAAAAAAGGTGACTATATTTAAAAAACTGAGTGAAAAAAAAAACTTTTTAATAAACAGAATTAAAAAAAAAAGGAAGAATTGTATTCGGTGTATTTGCCTGACAAAAATTCTACCTTTAACTTCATATTAAATTACATTTTTAGATATGCTTTGAACAAAACAAAATATCGGAGTACAATTCCTTAACATATTTTTTGTAAAATAAAATTAATTAAAACAAAATAAAGCATTCTCCCCTGATCAAGTTTAAAATATCTCCCAAAAACCACGTAATTTTTGTTTTTGCTCTAGGTTAGGTTGAGCGGGGTAATAATTCGATAGTCAAATCATCTCACTCGGATCTCAAGGATCCATTGCGGTCCCCAGGAATAGGAGGAATAGGTGAGCAATTTATGGAATGGCTCCTTAAACCATCCTGAGATTTTGATGAATTTCAGAATGTTTTTAAGTGCCTTTTTTGAAACGTCGTCGCCCAAATCGTCAAAAATATTTTCTCCGAGAGCTGTTTTTTTGGTCTGAGCTGGCTGGGGCATTCACAAAGGAAGTGATATTAGCCGTCTTCTGCATCAACGTCTTGACACCCTCTACATTAGTTTTGATGTGCTAAGGCCCATTCTACTCATGTGGATCCCCATTGAGTTGTGACCCATCGGACACCAACCAAAAGGGACAGATGAGGTCTACCTAGCTTTTGATTATATTCTGTATTTTTCTTTGAGATATTTGGCAAAGACTTCTTGAGGCCTGACACCTGACAGTTATCAAATTTTGACCATCTCTCGTTTGCGGCTTTCGTTTTTTTTTTCTATTTTCCAATGGTTCAAGTACCCAGGGAACGGTTTGGCTTGGTTCCATTGATGAACCGTTTTTGGCCAGTTCGGCAGCATCTTCGTTTCCGTTAATGTTGCAGTGTCCGGGAACCCATCGGAGGATAACCAGGTTTGTTTCACTGATTTGCCGCAGATTATTGCTACATTCGTCGATCTTTTTAGACTTGGAAACGATTGCCTGTGAAAATATCGATGTTTTGAAATATGAGGCAATAGGAGAGATTATATGGGAATTTAGGGCTGTAGGAGAATAGGATAGGATAGTGGGTAAGTAGTAGGACCGGAATCAGGATAGGAATAGGAACGGTTAGGTAGGATACACATGGTGGGAGATGGTATTCGGATAGGGTAAGGATAGGATAAAGGATAGAATATAGGATAGGATTGGATGGGGATAGGAGAGGACGGGAAGGGATAGAATGTCCGCTGTAGGAGCAGTGGCATGCTGGCTGACACGGCTTAGCTCGCCAGAATAGGGGGGGATCTTGCCTCCACAAACGGACCTCACCTCTTTCCAAAAACATAAAAGATGCCAATATATCATAAAACAAAACAAACAAAACCCTGATGGCAGTACTTCAGATGGAGACACCGCACACGAAAATCGAAGGAGGCCCTGCTGGTCACAATGCAGGGCTATGTTCCCGTCCCTCCTGGAACCCGTTGCGGTCGGAATTCCCTTAATTCGAACAGGAAGGACCTCTTTCCGCTGTCTAGCTATACTTACTTTGTCGCTGCCTTATCCTACCCCCTGAAAACGTCGCTTTAGAGCGTCATGAGGCTTATCATGCTCTCAATAAACGAAAACTATAATAATGTACAACACCTTTTCTTCAAGTCGGCGTGATTCACATCGAATTATTTATTATTTAAATCCGGAAACAAGAAAACAAAAATAAAACAACAAATAAAAGAAAAATCCGAAAAAGCTATAAATCTTAAAATTAATTATACAAAGAACAACGAATAGGCGTTTACATATAAATAAATAAAATAAGAATAAATATAATTTAAATAATATGAGTTAAACATAAAATTATAAAACAAAAGATAATTTGCCGAAGCGTGGGGGTCACTCTGTTGGCGTTAAGTGTTTTTCACTTGGTACTCGGAGGACGGACCCCTGAGACACCGTCTTAAATCGGCGTTATCTGACCCACTTTTTCCCACCTACCAAGAGCTCTTCGTAAATGGACAAAGGGGAAAAATGCTTTCTCGCGACGGGGCCTTCAAGAGCCAATCGTCGTTGCCTCTTGATGAAGATATTATTTTGTTATTTTTTTTTTTGTTTTTTATATTTTCTTTAGTTTCCCTACCACTCTCTACCAGGTTATCACAAACACAAATTTCAGTAGAAACAAAATCGAAATTTTACATCTAAGATTATTTAGAAAAAAAAAACAATAATAGCTATGTACATGAATCTATCACGCCGCTTATACCTTTTTGTATTTTAAATATTCAAAAAAATAAAAAAATACCGCTTGCATAGCTGTGCCTTCTTTGAACCAAAAAAAAACGGAAATCCGGAGCGTTATAACGGATATCGGGACTTTCGAACTTAACACTAGTAATATTCGCAACCATAGATTTTTGCGAGTTTAAGCTACTAGAAGGGTAATGCTTTTATCGATTTTACTTGGCCGTCCGAGAGCCCACGGACTTTGTTCCTTAGGGATAGTGGGTCTTGGTTGGATTTCAGACGCCTTCTAAGCGGTCTCTCGCGGCTTTTCCGATTGAGCACTACTTGCGTGCGGCGGCCACGACTCCGTCACTGACCGCAAGTCACCCTTAGCACTTAATTAAAAAAAAAAAATATGTTCTTATACCATCGTCTTAGTAATTCTTCTTTTTAGCACTTTAAACTTCAGCCAACCCTCCTTATATTCCGTTGTGATGTCCCTGTGAGGTTTGATTTTATCTTCTTTTTTTACACTATCACTGTTTCAAATTATTTTACTTTTAAGCTTTAATTCAAATTCGATACTTTAACCAAACTTACGTTTTGGTGAAACTTTTTCTTTCACACTCTTTTTCTTTTTTTTTTTTTGTTAATTAATTTAACTAACTAACACTTTAACTTTTAATTTTTTTTCTTTTGGCGTCCGGCCTTTAAGTAGTTATACTTGCTAATGTCCAACAAGCAGTAATGTTTTTTCAGCTAGCCGTTGGTTCCGCTTCTTAGACAGAAAATCCACTCGCTAGCGGATTATTCCAAGAGAGCGGCCACTGAGCCTTTCTGATACATGCGCGCTGCGACATCGCGCACAGCAACTCTGCGATTATTCCTTTCCATACCTTTCGAACTAAAAACTAAAAACTCCCCACTCACACTCACCTTGGACTCAAACCGTACTCTTCAAAGTTTCGGGGGCTTTTAGAAGGTAAGCTCAGGTCCTCTCGCTCTAGTGGTGAGTTCCAGTTCTAGCCGTCAAAAAAAAGTATAAACACCTCGTGTATTTTTAATATTGAACTTGTCGTAAACAGACAGAAAAATTGTTTGCCGCACATTTTTTTTGCATTTTTCGGGCGTTTTTCATGTTTTTCTTGAGTGCCTCGGTCGTTCTTTTGGCGTTTTGGCGTTAGTGATTCCAATTATTTTGGCTTCCACGAAATCCAGTCAGCAACGTGTTCCTGGAACCTGTTCCTGATAGCTCTCCAGGTTTGGCTATCAGACGAGATAAATGTTCTGCCCAGGAATTTATTCTTCGGAAGATGGAACAAGTTCATCACTTGTGGAGTAAGGAATTCCAAGGCCTGAGATCAGCCCACTCTAACCCATTTATTTTGATAGGCAGCGGCAGCCGGTACAAAACTCCGGGACTGGAGGAATTTATTTGGACAGTGACGGTGCTTAGGCTGCCGATAACTTACCCTAATTTGAACGTGGGGAAGAACCTAAACCAATCAAGCCGGGCATTCATGAATTTGCCTCGTCTCTAATCTTTTCCGTTAATGATAGTCGCATCTCCCTACTACGCGTTCACCTAAGGACTCCGCTGTGAAACAGAAACCCTTCCAAACCATACAGGACAGTAAGGTACGTTCGACCCTCGATTTTTTTCTCTCTTAAGCCTTTTTAAAAGTTTTATCAGAGGGTGTTAGACCTAAGCCCCTCGAAGATTTGTCAAACAGATACCAATAATAAATAAAAAAAAATACAAATAAATAAGGTGTTAAAGTATCACAGATGGTAGCGGCTTGTAGGTCACTTGGGCCCAGGGATTATCAAAGTTCGCAGAGATTCTTTGCTAACCATTTAGGTATACTTAATGGATATTGAGAATGTGAAATGGTAGGTCGTTTCATAAAGTATCACAGTTGAAAGGATTCGGATTGAAACTCAGTCATGAGTATTGCACTGCGTCGTTAAATTCATATCACAGTAAGGTGGTTTATGGAGAAAACTAAAAACACTCGTGGTAAGCTTTTCGCTTAGAGCCGTATTAATTATTCCAGTTAATGCTAGTGATAGATACAAAATCAGGTACGTAAGGAGTTCTGTATTGCACAAGGAATCTAAATATATATAACAGTAAGGTAGTTTTACAACTGGTGGAGTTTAAAGTCATGTACATAAAAAAAACTATAATTTGTTTCATTTAGGGACATATACTATTCGTATGTTCGAGTTAAAATACACATTTTTAATAGATTCCCTTTCGTGCCGTGTTGATTATTTGTCAAAAAAAAAAACGTGATTAGGGTCGTTTACATAAAAGAGATAATTGAGGTTTTGTCTCAACATCATTGTTTAAGATCTTTAGCATGGAAGATCCCTAACTTCTCTAACTCATACATGCTTTTGCCTACCGCAATACGACATTTGGTGAATTTTGGGCAGAGTTTTGAAGCAATTTGCTTAGAGCTGTCGCTAAGGACGAAGTTTCTTTTATAGACCTCTTGCCCAGGTACATATATATATATATTTTTGCTCTCAGCAGTTGTAGTCTATCCCTTTCGGAAGGGTCAACAATTCACCATCTCCTAAGGCATTTAATTTTTCGGATAACGCGTAACTGCTACCGTGTGTCACCATATTGGTGAATTTTGGGCAGAGCTTTGAAGCAATTTGCTTAGAGCTGTCGCTAAGGACGAAGTTTCTTTTATAGACCTCTTGCCCAGGTACATATATATATATATTTTTGCTCTCAGCAGTTGTAGTCTATCCCTTTCGGAAGGGTCAACAATTCACCATCTCCTAAGGCATTTAATTTTTCGGATAACGCGTAACTGCTACCGTGTGTCACCATATTGTAAGCAAAGAGAGCAAAGTATGGTGACACTCCAATAGACGCATGTTCGGAGCTTCTCAACGCGCCTGCGATATCACTAAGATGTATATCCCAGTCGCGCTGGTCCTCCTTTAGGTACGACCGTATTGCAGCTAGCAGCGTTCTGTTGACCCTTTCCGATGCGTCATCGAATGCCACAGGACATGAAGAAGGGCGAGAAAGGTGAAAATATTCTTCCTCCTTATTGCTTTAAATGTTTATAAATATATGACCTTAAAATTTATTAAAGACTGATCTTTTAGAATTGGGCCACCATCCCGTTTTGGATTATTCAATAGTTTTAGGTCAACAGCAATGAGTTATTTATTATATTTATTTTCCCTCCTTAGCGTTTTTTGTTCTACATAAATAAATAAATAAATAAATTTATTGGCGCGACAGTGCCTTAAGGAGCCAAGGCCTAGTGAGTTATACTCTCAACCATTCCTGTGTGTGTGTTGTTAATCTGCAAGAATGGAAGGGACCTACAGTTTACCGCCGAGTCCGAACGGCTACATGAGATGCACTTTTTCGAGACAAATTTTACTCTTGGAGGTTTTGTCAGTTCCTCGCAAGAGGCAGTACCCCGGAAAAAAAGGTGACTATATTTAAAAAACTGAGTGAAAAAAAAACTTTTTGATAAACAGAATTAAAAAAAAAGAAGAATTGTATTCGGTGTATTTGCCTCACAAAAATTCTACCTTTAACTTCATATTAAATTACATTTTTAGATATGCTTTGAACAAAACAAAATATCGGAGTACAATTCCTTAACATATTTTTTGTAAAATAAAATTAATTAAAACAAAATAAAGCATTCTCCCCTGATCAAGTTTAAAATATCTCCCAAAAACCACGTAATTTTTGTTTTTGCTCTAGGTTAGGTTGAGCGGGGTAATAATTCGATAGTCAAATCATCTCACTCGGATCTCAAGGATCCATTGCGGTCCCCAGGAATAGGAGGAATAGGTGAGCAATTTATGGAATGTTTTTAAGTGCCTTTTTTGAAACGTCGTCGCCCAAATCGTCAAAAATATTTTCTCCGAGAGCTGTTTTTCTGGTCTGAGCTGGCTGGGGCATTCACAAAGGAAGTGATATTAGCCGTCTTCTGCATCAACGTCTTGACACCCTCTACATTAGTTTTGATGTGCTTAGGCCCATTCTACTCATGTGGACCCCCATTGAGTTGTGACCCATCAGGACACCAACCAAAAGGGACAGATGAGGTCTACCTAGCTTTTGATTATATTCTGTATTTTTCTTTGAGATATTTGGCAAAGACTTCTTGAGACCTGACACCTGACAGTTATAAAATTTTGACCGTCTCTCGTTTGCGGCTTTCGTTTTTTTTTCTATTTTCCAATGGTTCAAGTACCCAGGGAACGGTTTGGCTTGGTTCCATTGATGAACCGTTTTTGGCCAGTTCGGCAGCATCTTCGTTTCCGTTAATTTGCAGTGTCCGGGAACCCATCGGAGGATAACCAGGTTTGTTTCACTGATTTGCCGCAGATTATTGCTACATTCGTCGATCTTTTTAGACTTGGAAACGATTGCCTGTGAAAATATCTATGTTTATATATATGATTATATGGGAATTTAGGGCTGTAGGAGAATAGGATAGGATAGTGGGTAAGTAGTAGGACCGGAATCAGGATAGGAATAGGAACGGTTAGGATACACATGGTGGGAGATGGTATTCGGATAGGGTAAGGATAGGATAAAGGATAGAATATAGGATAGGATTGGATGGGGATAGGAGAGGACGGGAAGGGATAGAATGTCCGCTGTAGGAGCAGTGGCATGCTGGCTGGCACGGCTTAGCTCGCCAGAATAGGGGGGATCTTGCCCCCACAAACGGACCTCACCTCTTTCCAAAAACATAAAACATGCCAATATATCATAAAACAAAACAAACAAAACCCTGATGGCAGTACTTCAGATGGAGACACCGCACCCGAAAATCGAAGGAGGCCCTGCTGGTGACGATGCAGGGCTATGTTCCCGCCCCTCCTGGAACCCGATCCGTTGCGGTCGGAATTCCCTTAATTCGAACAGGAAGGACCTCTTTCCGCTGTCTAGCCATACTTACTTTGTCGCTGCCTTATCCTACCCCCTGAAAACGTCGCTTTAGAGCGTCATGAGGCTTATCATGCTCTCAATAAACGAAAACTATAATAATGTACAACACCTTTTCTTCAAGTCGGCGTGATTCACATCGAATTATTTATTATTTAAATCCGGAAACAAGAAAACAAAAATAAAACAACAAATAAAAGAAAAATCCGAAAAAGCTATAAATCTTAAAATTTATTATACAAAGAACAACGAATAGGCGTTTACATATAAATAAATAAAATAAGAATAAATATAATTTAAATAATATGAGTTAAACATAAAATTATAAAACAAAAGATAATTTGCCGAAGCGTGGGGGTCACTCTGTTGGCGTTAAGTGTTTTTCACTTGGTACTCGGAGGACGGACCCCTGAGACACCGTCTTAAATCGGCCGCCTCTTTGAATGGCGTTATCTGACCCACTTTTTCCTACCTACCAAGAGCTCTTCGTAAATGGACAAAGGGGAAAAATGCTTTCTCGGGACGGGGCCTTCAAGAGCCAATCGTCGTTGCCTCTTGATGAAGATATTATTTTGTTATTTTTTTTTTGTTTTTTATATTTTCCTTAGTTTCCCTACCACTCTCTACCAGGTTATCACAAACACAAATTTCAGTAGAAACAAAATCGAAATTTTACATCTAAGATTATTTAGAAAAAAAAACAATAATAGCTATGTAAATGAATCTATCACGCCGCTTATACTTTTTTGTATTTTAAATATTCAAAAAAATAAAAAAATACCGCTTGCATAGCTGTGCCTTCTTTGAACCAAACAAAAAAAACGGAAATCCGGAGCGTTATAACGGATATCGGGACTTTCGAACTTAACACTAGTAATATTCGCAACCATAGATTTTTGCGAGTTTAAGCTACTAGAAGGGTAATGCTTTTATCGATTTTACTTGGCCGTCCGGGAGCCCACGGACTTTGTTCCTTAGGGATAGTGGGTCTTGGTTGGATTTCAGACGCCTTCTAAGCGGTCTCTCGCGGCTTTTCCGATTGAGCACTACTTGCGTGCGGCGGCCACGACTCCATCACTGACCGCAAGAATTCACCCTTAGCACTTAATTTAAAAAAAAAAAATATGTTCTTATACCATCGTCTTAGTAATTCTTCTTTTTAGCACTTTAAACCAGCCAACCCTCCTTATATTCCGTTGTGATGTCCCTGTGAGGTTTGATTTTATCTTCTTTTTTTACACTATCACTGTTTCAAATTATTTTACTTTTAAGCTTTAATTCAAATTCGATACTTTAACCAAACTTACGTTTTGGTGAAACTTTTTCTTTCACACTCTTTTTCTTTTTTTTTTTTGTTAATTAATTAAACTAACTAACACTTTAATTTTTAATTTTTTTTTCTTTTGGCGTCCGGCCTTTAAGTAGTTATACTTGCTAATGTCCAACAAGCAGTAATGTTTTTTCAGCTAGCCGTTGGTTCCGCTTCTTAGACAGAAAATCCACTCGCTAGCGGATTATTCCAAGAGAGCGACCACTGAGCCTTTCTGATACATGCGCGCTGCGACATCGCGCACAGCAACTCTGCGATTATTCCTTTCCATACCTTTCGAACTAAAAACTAAAAACTCCCCACTCACACTCACCTTGGACTCAAACCGTATTCTTCAAAATTTTCGGGGGCTTTTAGAAAGTAAGCGCGCAGCTCAGGTCCTCTCGCTCTAGTGGTGAGTTCCAGTTCTAGCCGTCAAAAAAAAGTATAAACACCTCGTGTATTTTTAATATTGAACTTGTCGTAAACAGACAGAAAAATTGTTTGCCGCACATTTTTTTTGCATTTTTCGGGCGTTTTTCATGTTTTTCTTGAGTGCCTCGGTCGTTCTTTTGGCGTTTTGGCGTTAGTGATTCCAATTATTTTGGCTTCCACGAAATCCAGTCAGCAACGTGTTCCTGGAACCTGTTCCTGATAGCTCTCCAGGTTTGGCTATCAGACGAGATAAATGTTTGCTTTCCGATCTCTGCCCAGGAATTTATTCTTCGGAAGATGGAACAAGTTCATCACTTGTGGAGTAAGGAATTCCAAGGCCTGAGATCAGCCCACTCTAACCCATTTATTTTGATAGGCAGCGGCAGCCGGTACAAAACTCCGGGACTGGAGGAATTTATTTGGACAGTGACGGTGCCTAGGCTGCCGATAACTTACCCTAATTTGAACGTGGGGAAGAACCCAAACCAATCAAGCCGGGCATTCATGAATTTGCCTCGTCTCTAATCTTTTCCGTTAATGATAGTCGCATCTCCCTACTACGCGTTCACCTAAGGACTCCGCTGTGAAACAGAAACCCTTCCAAACCATACAGGACAGTAAGGTACGTTCGACCCTCGATTTTTTTTCTCTCAAGCTTTTTTAAAAGTTTTATCAGAGGGTGTTAGACCTAAGCCCCTCGAAGATTTGTCAAACAGATACCAATAATAAATAAAAAAAAATACAAATAAATAAGGTGTTAAAGTATCACAGATGGTAGCGGCTTGTAGGTCACTTGGGCCCAGGGATTATCAAAGTTCGCAGAGATTCTTTGCTAACCATTTAGGTATACTTAATGGATATTGAGAATGTGAAATGGTAGGTCGTTTCATAAAGTATCACAGTTGAAAGGATTCGGATTGAAACTCAGTCATGAGTATTGCACTGCGTCGTTAAATTCATATCACAGTAAGGTGGTTTATGGAGAAAACTAAAAACACTCGTGGTAAGCTTTTCGCTTAGAGCCGTATTAATTATTCCAGTTAATGCTAGTGATAGATACAAAATCAGGTACGTAAGGAGTTCTGTATTGCACAAGGAATCTAAATATATATAACAGTAAGGTAGTTTTACAACTGGTGGAGTTTACCCTTTCCGATGCGTTATCGAATGCCACAGGACATGAAGAAGGGCGAGAAAGGTGAAAATATTCTTCCTCCTTATTGCTTTAAATGTTTATAAATATATGACCTTAAAATTTATTAAAGACTGATCTTTTAGAATTGGGCCACCATCCCGTTTTGGATTATTCAATAGTTTTAGGTCAACAGCAATGAGTTATTTATTATATTTATTTTCCCTCCTTAGCGTTTTTTGTTCTACATAAATAAATAAATAAATTTATTGGCGCGACAGTGCCTTAAGGAGCCAAGGCCTAGTGAGTTATACTCTCAACCATTCCTGTGTGTGTTGTTAATCTGCAAGAATGGAAGGGACCTACAGTTTACCGCCGAGTCCGAACGGCTACATGAGATGCACTTTTTCGAGACAAATTTTACTCTTGGAGGTTTTGTCAGTTCCTCGCAAGAGGCAGTACCCCGGAAAAAAAGGTGACTATATTTAAAAAACTGAGTGAAAAAAAAACTTTTTGATAAACAGAATTAAAAAAAAGGAAGAATTGTATTGGGTGTATTTGCTTGACAAAAATTCTACCTTTAACTTCATATTAAATTACATTTTTAGATATGCTTTGAACAAAAAAAAAAAAAAAAAAACAAAATATCGGAGTACAATTCCTTAACATATTTTTTTGTAAAATAAAATTAATTAAAACAAAATAAAGCATTCTCCCATGATCAAGTTTAAAATATCTCCCAAAAACCACGTAATTTTTGTTTTTGCTCTAGGTTAGGTTGAGCGGGGTAATAATTCGATAGTCAAATCATCTCACTCGGATCTCAAGGATCCATTGCGGTCCCCAGGAATAGGAGGAATAGGTGAGCAATTTATGGAATGGCTCCTTAAACCATCCTGAGATTTTGATGAATTTCAGAATGTTTTTAAGTGCCTTTTTTGAAACGTCGTCGCCCAAATCGTCAAAAATATTTTCTCCGAGAGCTGTTTTTCTGGTCTGAGCTGGCTGGGGCATTCACAAAGGAAGTGATATTAGCCGTCTTCTGCATCAACGTCTTGACACCCTCTACATTAGTTTTGATGTGCTAAGGCCCATTCTACTCATGTGGACCCCCATTGAGTTGTGACCCATCAGGACACCAACCAAAAGGGACAGATGAGGTCTACCTAGCTTTTGATTATATTCTGTATTTTTCTTTGAGATATTTGGCAAAGACTTCTTGAGACCTGACACCTGACAGTTATCAAATTTTGACCGTCTCTCGTTTGCGGCTTTCGTTTTTTTTTCTATTTTCCAATGGTTCAAGTACCCAGGGAACGGTTTGGCTTGGTTCCATTGATGAACCGTTTTTGGCCAGTTCGGCAGCATCTTCGTTTCCGTTAATGTTGCAGTGTCCGGGAACCCATCGGAGGATAACCAGGTTTGTTTCACTGATTTGCCGCAGATTATTGCTACATTCGTCGATCTTTTTAGACTTGGAAACGATTGCCTGTGAAAATATCGATGTTTTGAAATATGAGGCAATAGGAGAGATTATATGGGAATTTAGGGCTGTAGGAGAATAGGATAGGATAGTGGGTAAGTAGTAGGACCGGAATCAGGAAGGAATAGGAACGGTTAGGATACACATGGTGGGAGATGGTATTCGGATAGGGTAAGGATAGGATAAAGGATAGAATATAGGATAGGATTGGATGGGGATAGGAGAGGACGGGAAGGGATAGAATGTCCGCTGTAGGAGCAGTGGCATGCTGGCTGGCACGGCTTAGCTCGCCAGAATAGGGGGGATCTTGCCCCCACAAACGGACCTCACCTCTTTCCAAAAACATAAAACATGCCAATATATCATAAAACAAAACAAACAAAACCCTGATGGCAGTACTTCAGATGGAGACACCGCACCCGAAAATCGAAGGAGGCCCTGCTGGTGACGATGCAGGGCTATGTTCCCGCCCCTCCTGGAACCCGATCCGTTGCGGTCGGAATTCCCTTAATTCGAACAGGAAGGACCTCTTTCCGCTGTCTAGCCATACTTACTTTGTCGCTGCCTTATCCTACCCCCTGAAAACGTCGCTTTAGAGCGTCATGAGGCTTATCATGCTCTCAATAAACGAAAACTATAATAATGTACAAAACCTTTTCTTCAAGTCGGCGTGATTCACATCGAATTATTTATTATTTAAATCCGGAAACAAGAAAACAAAAATAAAACAACAAATAAAATAAAAATCCGAAAAAGCTATAAATCTTAAAATTAATTATACAAAGAACAACGAATAGGCGTTTACATATAAATAAATAAAATAAGAATAAATATAATTTAAATAATATGAGTTAAACATAAAATTATAAAACAAAAGATAATTTGCCGAAGCGTGGGGGTCACTCTGTTGGCGTTAAGTGTTTTTCACTTGGTACTCGGAGGACGGACCCCTGAGACACCGTCTTAAATCGGCCGCCTCTTTGAATGGCGTTATCTGACCCACTTTTTCCTACCTACCAAGAGCTCTTCGTAAATGGACAAAGGGGAAAAATGCTTTCTCGGGACGGGGCCTTCAAGAGCCAATCGTCGTTGCCTCTTGATGAAGATATTATTTTGTTATTTTTTTTTTGTTTTTTATAATTTCCTTAGTTTCCCTACCACTCTCTACCAGGTTATCACAAACACAAATTTCAGTAGAAACAAAATCGAAATTTTACATCTAAGATTATTTAGAAAAAAAAAACAATAATAGCTATGTACATGAATCTATCACGCCGCTTATACTTTTTTGTATTTTAAATATTCAAAAAAATAAAAAAATACCGCTTGCATAGCTGTGCCTTCTTTGAACCAAACAAAAAAAAAACGGAAATCCGGAGCGTTATAACGGATATCGGGACTTTCGAACTTAACACTAGTAATATTCGCAACCATAGATTTTTGCGAGTTTAAGCTACTAGAAGGGTAATGCTTTTATCGATTTTACTTGGCCGTCCGGGAGCCCACGGACTTTGTTCCTTAGGGATAGTGGGTCTTGGTTGGATTTCAGACGCCTTCTAAGCGGTCTCTCGCGGCTTTTCCGATTGAGCACTACTTGCGTGCGGCGGCCACGACTCCGTCACTGACCGCAAGAATTCACCCTTAGCACTTAATTTAAAAAAAAAAAAATATGTTCTTATACCATCGTCTTAGTAATTCTTCTTTTTAGCACTTTAAACCAGCCAACCCTCCTTATATTCCGTTGTGATGTCCCTGTGAGGTTTGATTTTATCTTCTTTTTTTACACTATCACTGTTTCAAATTATTTTACTTTTAAGCTTTAATTCAAATTCGATACTTTAACCAAACTTACGTTTTGGTGAAACTTTTTCTTTCACACTCTTTTTCTTTTTTTTTTTTTGTTAATTAATTAAACTAACTAACACTTTAACTTTAAATTTTTTTTCTTTTGGCGTCCGGCCTTTAAGTAGTTATACTTGCTAATGTCCAACAAGCAGTAATGTTTTTTCAGCTAGCCGTTGGTTCCGCTTCTTAGACAGAAAATCCACTCGCTAGCGGATTATTCCAAGAGAGCGACCACTGAGCCTTTCTGATACATGCGCGCTGCGACATCGCGCACAGCAACTCTGCGATTATTCCTTTCCATACCTTTCGAACTAAAAACTAAAAACTCCCCACTCACACTCACCTTGGACTCAAACCGTATTCTTCAAAGTTTCGGGGGCTTTTAGAAAGTAAGCGCGCAGCTCAGGTCCTCTCGCTCTAGTGGTGAGTTCCAGTTCTAGCCGTCAAAAAAAAGTATAAACACCTCGTGTATTTTTAATATTGAACTTGTCGTAAACAGACAGAAAAATTGTTTGCCGCACATTTTTTTTGCATTTTTCGGGCGTTTTTCATGTTTTTCTTGAGTGCCTCGGTCGTTCTTTTGGCGTTTTGGCGTTAGTGATTCCAATTATTTTGGCTTCCACGAAATCCAGTCAGCAACGTGTTCCTGGAACCTGTTCCTGATAGCTCTCCAGGTTTGGCTATCAGACGAGATAAATGTTCTGCCCAGGAATTTATTCTTCGGAAGATGGAACAAGTTCATCACTTGTGGAGTAAGGAATTCCAAGGCCTGAGATCAGCCCACTCTAACCCATTTATTTTGATAGGCAGCGGCAGCCGGTACAAAACTCCGGGACTGGAGGAATTTATTTGGACAGTGACGGTGCCTAGGCTGCCGATAACTTACCCTAATTGAACGTGGGGAAGAACCCAAACCAATCAAGCCGGGCATTCATGAATTTGCCTCGTCTCTAATCTTTTCCGTTAATGATAGTCGCATCTCCCTACTACGCGTTCACCTAAGGACTCCGCTGTGAAACAGAAACCCTTCCAAACCATACAGGACAGTAAGGTACGTTCGACCCTCGATTTTTTTTCTCTCTTAAGCTTTTTTAAAAGTTTTATCAGAGGGTGTTAGACCTAAGCCCCTCGAAGATTTGTCAAACAGATACCAATAATAAATAAAAAAAAATACAAATAAATAAGGTGTTAAAGTATCACAGATGGTAGCGGCTTGTAGGTCACTTGGGCCCAGGGATTATCAAAGTTCGCAGAGATTCTTTGCTAACCATTTAGGTATACTTAATGGATATTGAGAATGTGAAATGGTAGGTCGTTTCATAAAGTATCACAGTTGAAAGGATTCGGATTGAAACTCAGTCATGAGTATTGCACTGCGTCGTTAAATTCATATCGCAGTAAGGTGGTTTATGGAGAAAACTAAAAACAGTCGTGGTAAGCTTTTCGCTTAGAGCCGTATTAATTATTCCAGTTAATGCTAGTGATAGATACAAAATCAGGTACGTAAGGAGTTCTGTATTGCACAAGGAATCTAAATATATATAACAGTAAGGTAGTTTTACAACTGGTGGAGTTTAAAGTCATGTACATAAAAAAAAACTATAATTTGTTTCATTTAGGGACATATACTATTCGTATGTTCGAGTTAAAATACACATTTTTAATAGATTCCCTTTCGTGCCGTGTTGATTATTTGTCAAAAAAAAAAAACGTGATTAGGGTCGTTTACATAAAAGAGATAATTGAGGTTTTGTCTCAACATCATTGTTTAAGATCTTTAGCATGGAAGATCCCTAACTTCTCTAACTCATACATGCTTTTGCCTACCGCTTTGATAATACGACATTTGGTGAATTTTGGGCAGAGCTTTGAAGCAATTTGCTTAGAGCTGTCGCTGAGGATGAAGTTTCTTTTATAGACCTCTTGCCCAGGTACATATATATATATGTTTTTGCTCTCAGCAGTTGTAGTCTATCCCTTTCGGAAGGGTCAACAATTCACCATCTCCTAAGACATTTAATTTTTCGGATAACGCGTAACTGCTACCGTGTGTCACCATATCGTAACCAAAGAGAGCAAAGTATGGTGACACTCCAATAGACGCATGTTCGGAGCTTCTCAACGCGCCTGCGATATCACTAAGATGTATATCCCAGTCGCGCTGGTCCTCCTTTAGGTACGACCGTATTGCAGCTAGCAGCGTTCTGTTGACCCTTTCCGATGCGTTATCGAATGCCACAGGACATGAAGAAGGGCGAGAAAGGTGAAAATATTCTTCCTCCTTATTGCTTTAAATGTTTATAAATATATGACCTTAAAATTTATTAAAGACTGATCTTTTAGAATTGGGCCACCATCCCGTTTTGGATTATTCAATAGTTTTAGGTCAACAGCAATGAGTTATTTATTATATTTATTTTCCCTCCTTAGCGTTTTTTGTTCTACATAAATAAATAAATAAATAAATTTATTGGCGCGACAGTGCCTTAAGGAGCCAAGGCCTAGTGAGTTATACTCTCAACCATTCCTGTGTGTGTGTTGTTAATCTGCAAGAATGGAAGGGACCTACAGTTTACCGCCGAGTCCGAACGGCTACATGAGATGCACTTTTTCGAGACAAATTTTACTCTTGGAGGTTTTCTCAGTTCCTCGCAAGAGGCAGTACCCCGGAAAAAAAGGTGACTATATTTAAAAAACTGAGTGAAAAAAAAACTTTTTGATAAACAGAATTAAAAAAAAGGAAGAATTGTATTGGGTGTATTTGCCTGACAAAAATTCTACCTTTAACTTCATATTAAATTACATTTTTAGATATGCTTTGAACAAAAAAAAAAAAAAAACAAAATATCGGAGTACAATTCCTTAACATATTTTTTGTAAAATAAAATTAATTAAAACAAAATAAAGCATTCTCCCATGATCAAGTTTAAAATATCTCCCAAAAACCACGTAATTTTTGTTTTTGCTCTAGGTTAGGTTGAGCGCGGTAATAATTCGATAGTCAAATCATCTCACTCGGATCTCAAGGATCCATTGCGGTCCCCAGGAATAGGAGGAATAGGTGAGCAATTTATGGAATGGCTCCTTAAACCATCCTGAGATTTTGATGAATTTCAGAATGTTTTTAAGTGCCTTTTTTGAAACGTCGTCGCCCAAATCGTCAAAAATATTTTCTCCGAGAGCTGTTTTTCTGGTCTGAGCTGGCTGGGGCATTCACAAAGGAAGTGATATTAGCCGTCTTCTGCATCAACGTCTTGACACCCTCTACATTAGTTTTGATGTGCTAAGGCCCATTCTACTCATGTGGACCCCCATTGAGTTGTGACCCATCAGGACACCAACCAAAAGGGACAGATGAGGTCTACCTAGCCTTTGATTATATTCTGTATTTTTCTTTGAGATATTTGGCAAAGACTTCTTGAGACCTGACACCTGACAGTTATCAAATTTTGACCGTCTCTCGTTTGCGGCTTTCGTTTTTTTTTTCTATTTTCCAATGGTTCAAGTACCCAGGGAACTGTTTGGCTTGGTTCCATTGATGAACCGTTTTTGGCCAGTTCGGCAGCATCTTCGTTTCCGTTAATGTTGCAGTGTCCGGGAACCCATCGGAGGATAACCAGGTTTGTTTCACTGATTTGCCGCAGATTATTGCTACATTCGTCGATCTTTTTAGACTTGGAAACGATTGCCTGTGAAAATATCGATGTTTTGAAATATGAGGCAATAGGAGAGATTATATGGGAATTTAGGGCTGTAGGAGAATAGGATAGGATAGTGGGTAAGTAGTAGGACCGGAATCAGGAAGGAATAGGAACGGTTAGGATACACATGGTGGGAGATGGTATTCGGATAGGGTAAGGATAGGATAAAGGATAGAATATAGGATAGGATTGGATGGGGATAGGAGAGGACGGGAAGGGATAGAATGTCCGCTGTAGGAGCAGTGGCATGCTGGCTGGCACGGCTTAGCTCGCCAGAATAGGGGGGGATCTTGCCCCCACAAACGGACCTTACCTCTTTCCAAAAACATAAAACATGCCAATATATCATAAAACAAAACAAACAAAACCCTGATGGCAGTACTTCAGATGGAGACACCGCACCCGAAAATCGAAGGAGGCCCTGCTGGTGACGATGCAGGGCTATGTTCCCGCCCCTCCTGGAACCCGATCCGTTGCGGTCGGAATTCCCTTAATTCGAACAGGAAGGACCTCTTTCCGCTGTCTAGCCATACTTACTTTGTCGCTGCCTTATCCTACCCCCTGAAAACGTCGCTTTAGAGCGTCATGAGGCTTATCATGCTCTCAATAAACGAAAACTATAATAATGTACAACACCTTTTCTTCAAGTCGGCGTGATTCACATCGAATTAATTATTATTTAAATCCGGAAACAAGAAAACAACAAATAAAAGAAAAATCCGAAAAAGCTATAAATCTTAAAATTAATTATACAAAGAACAACGAATAGGCGTTTACATATAAATAAATAAAATAAGAATAAATATAATTTAAATAATATGAGTTAAACTTAAAATTATAAAACAAAAGATAATTTGCCGAAGCGTGGGGGTCACTCTGTTGGCGTTAAGTGTTTTTCACTTGGTACTCGGAGGACGGACCCCTGAGATACCGTCTTAAATCGGCCGCCTCTTTGAATGGCGTTATCTGACCCACTTTTTCCTACCTACCAAGAGCTCTTCGTAAATGGACAAAGGGGAAAAATGCTTTCTCGGGACGGGGCCTTCAAGAGCCAATCGTCGTTGCCTCTTGATGAAGATATTATTTTGTAATTTTTTTTTGTTTTTTATATTTTCCTTAGTTTCCCTACCACTCTCTACCAGGTTATCACAAACACAAATTTCAGTAGAAACAAAATCGAAATTTTACATCTAAGATTATTTAGAAAAAAAAAAAACAATAATAGCTATGTACATGAATCTATCACGCCGCTTATACTTTTTTGTATTTTAAATATTCAAAAAAATAAAAAAATACCGCTTGCATAGCTGTGCCTTCTTTGAACCAAAAAAAAAACGGAAATCCGGAGCGTTATAACGGATATCGGGACTTTCGAACTTAACACTAGTAATATTCGCAACCATAGATTTTTGCGAGTTTAAGCTACTAGAAGGGTAATGCTTTTATCGATTTTACTTGGCCGTCCGGGAGCCCACGGACTTTGTTCCTTAGGGATAGTGGGTCTTGGTTGGATTTCAGACGCCTTCTAAGCGGTCTCTCGCGGCTTTTCCGATTGAGCACTACTTGCGTGCGGCGGCCACGACTCCGTCACTGACCGCAAGAATTCACCCTTAGCACTTAATTTAAAAAAAAAAAAATATGTTCTTATACCATCGTCTTAGTAATTCTTCTTTTTAGCACTTTAAACCAGCCAACCCTCCTTATATTCCGTTGTGATGTCCCTGTGAGGTTTGATTTTATCTTCTTTTTTTACACTATCACTGTTTCAAATTATTTTACTTTTAAGCTTTAATTCAAATTCGATACTTTAACCAAACTTACGTTTTGGTGAAACTTTTTCTTTCACACTCTTTTTCTTTTTTTTTTTTTGTTAATTAATTAAACTAACTAACACTTTAACTTTAAATTTTTTTTCTTTTGGCGTCCGGCCTTTAAGTAGTTATACTTGCTAATGTCCAACAAGCAGTAATGTTTTTTCAGCTAGCCGTTGGTTCCGCTTCTTAGACAGAAAATCCACTCGCTAGCGGATTATTCCAAGAGAGCGACCACTGAGCCTTTCTGATACATGCGCGCTGCTACATCGCGCACAGCAACTCTGCGATTATTCCTTTCCATACCTTTCGAACTAAAAACTAAAAACTCCCCACTCACACTCACCTTGGACTCAAACCGTATTCTTCAAAGTTTCGGGGGCTTTTAGAAAGTAAGCGCGCAGCTCAGGTCCTCTCGCTCTAGTGGTGAGTTCCAGTTCTAGCCGTCAAAAAAAAGTATAAACACCTCGTGTATTTTTAATATTGAACTTGTCGTAAACAGACAGAAAAATTGTTTGCCGCACATTTTTTTTGCATTTTTCGGGCGTTTTTCATGTTTTTCTTGAGTGCCTCGGTCGTTCTTTTGGCGTTTTGGCGTTAGTGATTCCAATTATTTTGGCTTCCACGAAATCCAGTCAGCAACGTGTTCCTGGAACCTGTTCCTGATAGCTCTCCAGGTTTGGCTATCAGACGAGATAAATGTTCTGCCCAGGAATTTATTCTTCGGAAGATGGAACAAGTTCATCACTTGTGGAGTAAGGAATTCCAAGGCCTGAGATCAGCCCACTCTAACCCATTTATTTTGATAGGCAGCGGCAGCCGGTACAAAACTCCGGGACTGGAGGAATTTATTTGGACAGTGACGTGCCTAGGCTGCCGATAACTTACCCTAATTGAACGTGGGGAAGAACCCAAACCAATCAAGCCGGGCATTCATGAATTTGCCTCGTCTCTAATCTTTTCCGTTAATGATAGTCGCATCTCCCTACTACGCGTTCACCTAAGGACTCCGCTGTGAAACAGAAACCCTTCCAAACCATACAGGACAGTAAGGTACGTTCGACCCTCGATTTTTTTTCTCTCTTAAGCTTTTTTAAAAGTTTTATCAGAGGGTGTTAGACCTAAGCCCCTCGAAGATTTGTCAAACAGATACCAATAATAAATAAAAAAAAATACAAATAAATAAGGTGTTAAAGTATCACAGATGGTAGCGGCTTGTAGGTCACTTGGGCCCAGGGATTATCAAAGTTCGCAGAGATTCTTTGCTAACCATTTAGGTATACTTAATGGATATTGAGAATGTGAAATGGTAGGTCGTTTCATAAAGTATCACAGTTGAAAGGATTCGGATTGAAACTCAGTCATGAGTATTGCACTGCGTCGTTAAATTCATATCGCAGTAAGGTGGTTTATGGAGAAAACTAAAAACAGTCGTGGTAAGCTTTTCGCTTAGAGCCGTATTAATTATTCCAGTTAATGCTAGTGATAGATACAAAATCAGGTACGTAAGGAGTTCTGTATTGCACAAGGAATCTAAATATATATAACAGTAAGGTAGTTTTACAACTGGTGGAGTTTAAAGTCATGTACATAAAAAAAACTATAATTTGTTTCATTTAGGGACATATACTATTCGTATGTTCGAGTTAAAATACACATTTTTAATAGATTCCCTTTCGTGCCGTGTTGATTATTTGTCAAAAAAAAAAAACGTGATTAGGGTCGTTTACATAAAAGAGATAATTGAGGTTTTGTCTCAACATCATTGTTTAAGATCTTTAGCATGGAAGATCCCTAACTTCTCTAACTCATACATGCTTTTGCCTACCGCTTTGATAATACGACATTTGGTGAATTTTGGGCAGAGCTTTGAAGCAATTTGCTTAGAGCTGTCGCTGAGGATGAAGTTTCTTTTATAGACCTCTTGCCCAGGTACATATATATATATGTTTTTGCTCTCAGCAGTTGTAGTCTATCCCTTTCGGAAGGGTCAACAATTCACCATCTCCTAAGACATTTAATTTTTCGGATAACGCGTAACTGCTACCGTGTGTCACCATATCGTAACCAAAGAGAGCAAAGTATGGTGACACTCCAATAGACGCATGTTCGGAGCTTCTCAACGCGCCTGCGATATCACTAAGATGTATATCCCAGTCGCGCTGGTCCTCCTTTAGGTACGACCGTATTGCAGCTAGCAGCGTTCTGTTGACCCTTTCCGATGCGTTATCGAATGCCACAGGACATGAAGAAGGGCGAGAAAGGTGAAAATATTCTTCCTCCTTATTGCTTTAAATGTTTATAAATATATGACCTTAAAATTTATTAAAGACTGATCTTTTAGAATTGGGCCACCATCCCGTTTTGGATTATTCAATAGTTTTAGGTCAACAGCAATGAGTTATTTATTATATTTATTTTCCCTCCTTAGCGTTTTTTGTTCTACATAAATAAATAAATAAATAAATTTATTGGCGCGACAGTGCCTTAAGGAGCCAAGGCCTAGTGAGTTATACTCTCAACCATTCCTGTGTGTGTGTTGTTAATCTGCAAGAATGGAAGGGACCTACAGTTTACCGCCGAGTCCGAACGGCTACATGAGATGCACTTTTTCGAGACAAATTTTACTCTTGGAGGTTTTCTCAGTTCCTCGCAAGAGGCAGTACCCCGGAAAAAAAGGTGACTATATTTAAAAAACTGAGTGAAAAAAAAACTTTTTGATAAACAGAATTAAAAAAAAGGAAGAATTGTATTGGGTGTATTTGCCTGACAAAAAATTCTACCTTTAACTTCATATTAAATTACATTTTTAGATATGCTTTGAACAAAAAAAAAAAAAAAACTAAATATCGGAGTACAATTCCTTAACATATTTTTTGTAAAATAAAATTAATTAAAACAAAATAAAGCATTCTCCCATGATCAAGTTTAAAATATCTCCCAAAAACCACGTAATTTTTGTTTTTGCTCTAGGTTAGGTTGAGCGCGGTAATAATTCGATAGTCAAATCATCTCACTCGGATCTCAAGGATCCATTGCGGTCCCCAGGAATAGGAGGAATAGGTGAGCAATTTATGGAATGGCTCCTTAAACCATCCTGAGATTTTGATGAATTTCAGAATGTTTTTAAGTGCCTTTTTTGAAACGTCGTCGCCCAAATCGTCAAAAATATTTTCTCCGAGAGCTGTTTTTCTGGTCTGAGCTGGCTGGGGCATTCACAAAGGAAGTGATATTAGCCGTCTTCTGCATCAACGTCTTGACACCCTCTACATTAGTTTTGATGTGCTAAGGCCCATTCTACTCATGTGGACCCCCATTGAGTTGTGACCCATCAGGACACCAACCAAAAGGGACAGATGAGGTCTACCTAGCCTTTGATTATATTCTGTATTTTTCTTTGAGATATTTGGCAAAGACTTCTTGAGACCTGACACCTGACAGTTATCAAATTTTGACCGTCTCTCGTTTGCGGCTTTCGTTTTTTTTTTCTATTTTCCAATGGTTCAAGTACCCAGGGAACTGTTTGGCTTGGTTCCATTGATGAACCGTTTTTGGCCAGTTCGGCAGCATCTTCGTTTCCGTTAATGTTGCAGTGTCCGGGAACCCATCGGAGGATAACCAGGTTTGTTTCACTGATTTGCCGCAGATTATTGCTACATTCGTCGATCTTTTTAGACTTGGAAACGATTGCCTGTGAAAATATCGATGTTTTGAAATATGAGGCAATAGGAGAGATTATATGGGAATTTAGGGCTGTAGGAGAATAGGATAGGATAGTGGGTAAGTAGTAGGACCGGAATCAGGAAGGAATAGGAACGGTTAGGATACACATGGTGGGAGATGGTATTCGGATAGGGTAAGGATAGGATAAAGGATAGAATATAGGATAGGATTGGATGGGGATAGGAGAGGACGGGAAGGGATAGAATGTCCGCTGTAGGAGCAGTGGCATGCTGGCTGGCACGGCTTAGCTCGCCAGAATAGGGGGGGATCTTGCCCCCACAAACGGACCTTACCTCTTTCCAAAAACATAAAACATGCCAATATATCATAAAACAAAACAAACAAAACCCTGATGGCAGTACTTCAGATGGAGACACCGCACCCGAAAATCGAAGGAGGCCCTGCTGGTGACGATGCAGGGCTATGTTCCCGCCCCTCCTGGAACCCGATCCGTTGCGGTCGGAATTCCCTTAATTCGAACAGGAAGGACCTCTTTCCGCTGTCTAGCCATACTTACTTTGTCGCTGCCTTATCCTACCCCCTGAAAACGTCGCTTTAGAGCGTCATGAGGCTTATCATGCTCTCAATAAACGAAAACTATAATAATGTACAACACCTTTTCTTCAAGACGGCGTGATTCACATCGAATTATTTATTATTTAAATCCGGAAACAAGAAAACAAAAATAAAACAACAAATAAAAGAAAAATCCGAAAAAGCTATAAATCTTAAAATTAATTATACAAAGAACAACGAATAGGCGTTTACATATAAATAAATAAAATAAGAATAAATATAATTTAAATAATATGAGTTAAACATAAAATTATAAAACAAAAGATAATTTGCCGAAGCGTGGGGGTCACTCTGTTGGCGTTAAGTGTTTTTCACTTGGTACTCGGAGGACGGACCCCTGAGATACCGTCTTAAATCGGCCGCCTCTTTGAATGGCGTTATCTGACCCACTTTTTCCTACCTACCAAGAGCTCTTCGTAAATGGACAAAGGGGAAAAATGCTTTCTCGGGACGGGGCCTTCAAGAGCCAATCGTCGTTGCCTCTTGATGAAGATATTATTTTGTTATTTTTTTTTGTTTTTTATATTTTCCTTAGTTTCCCTACCACTCTCTACCAGGTTATCACAAACACAAATTTCAGTAGAAACAAAATCGAAATTTTACATCTAAGATTATTTAGAAAAAAAAAACAATAATAGCTATGTACATGAATCTATCACGCCGCTTATACTTTTTTGTATTTTAATAATTCAAAAAAAATAAAAAAATACCGCTTGCATAGCTGTGCCTTCTTTGAACCAAAAAAAAAAAAACGGAAATCCGGAGCGTTATAACGGATATCGGGACTTTCGAACTTAACACTAGTAATATTCGCAACCATAGATTCTTGCGAGTTTAAGCTACTAGAAGGGTAATGCTTTTATCGATTTTACTTGGCCGTTCGGGAGCCCACGGACTTTGTTCCTTAGGGATAGTGGGTCTTGGTTGGATTTCAGACGCCTTCTAAGCGGTCTCTCGCGGCTTTTCCGATTGAGCACTACTTGCGTGCGGCGGCCACGACTCCGTCACTGACCGCAAGAATTCACCCTTAGCACTTAATTTAAAAAAAAAAAATGTTCTTATACCATCGTCTTAGTAATTCTTCTTTTTAGCACTTTAAACTTCAGCCAACCAGGAATATAAGAATTCCGTTGTGATGTCCCTTTGAGGTTTGATTTTATCTTCTTTTTTTACACTATCACTGTTTCAAATTATTTTACTTTTAAGCTTTAATTCAAATTCGATATTTTAACCAAACTTACGTTTTGGTGAAACTTTTTCTTTCAAACTCTTTTTTTTTTTTTTTTTTTGTTAATTAATTTAACTAACTAACACTTTAACTTTTAATTTTTTTTCTTTTGGCGTCCGGCCTTTAAGTAGTTATACTTGCTAATGTCCAACAAGCAGTAATGTTTTTTCAGCTAGCCGTTGGTTCCGCTTCTTAGACAGAAAATCCACTCGCTAGCGGATTATTCCAAGAGAGCGACCACTGAGCCTTTCTGATACATGCGCGCTGCTACATCGCGCACAGCAACTCTGCGATTATTCCTTTCCATACCTTTCGAACTAAAAACTAAAAACTCCCCACTCACACTCACCTTGGACTCAAACCGTATTCTTCAAAGTTTCGGGGGCTTTTAGAAAGTAAGCGCGCAGCTCAGGTCCTCTCGCTCTAGTGGTGAGTTCCAGTTCTAGCCGTCAAAAAAAAGTATAAACACCTCGTGTATTTTTAATATTGAACTTGTCGTAAACAGACAGAAAAATTGTTTGCCGCACATTTTTTTTGCATTTTTCGGGCGTTTTTCATGTTTTTCTTGAGTGCCTCGGTCGTTCTTTTGGCGTTTTGGCGTTAGTGATTCCAATTATTTTGGCTTCCACGAAATCCAGTCAGCAACGTGTTCCTGGAACCTGTTCCTGATAGCTCTCCAGGTTTGGCTATCAGACGAGATAAATGTTCTGCCCAGGAATTTATTCTTCGGAAGATGGAACAAGTTCATCACTTGTGGAGTAAGGAATTCCAAGGCCTGAGATCAGCCCACTCTAACCCATTTATTTTGATAGGCAGCGGCAGCCGGTACAAAACTCCGGGACTGGAGGAATTTATTTGGACAGTGACGGTGCCTAGGCTGCCGATAACTTACCCTAATTGAACGTGGGGAAGAACCCAAACCAATCAAGCCGGGCATTCATGAATTTGCCTCGTCTCTAATCTTTTCCGTTAATGATAGTCGCATCTCCCTACTACGCGTTCACCTAAGGACTCCGCTGTGAAACAGAAACCCTTCCAAACCATACAGGACAGTAAGGTACGTTCGACCCTCGATTTTTTTTCTCTCTTAAGCTTTTTTAAAAGTTTTATCAGAGGGTGTTAGACCTAAGCCCCTCGAAGATTTGTCAAACAGATACCAATAATAAATAAAAAAAAATACAAATAAATAAGGTGTTAAAGTATCACAGATGGTAGCGGCTTGTAGGTCACTTGGGCCCAGGGATTATCAAAGTTCGCAGAGATTCTTTGCTAACCATTTAGGTATACTTAATGGATATTGAGAATGTGAAATGGTAGGTCGTTTCATAAAGTATCACAGTTGAAAGGATTCGGATTGAAACTCAGTCATGAGTATTGCACTGCGTCGTTAAATTCATATCGCAGTAAGGTGGTTTATGGAGAAAACTAAAAACAGTCGTGGTAAGCTTTTCGCTTAGAGCCGTATTAATTATTCCAGTTAATGCTAGTGATAGATACAAAATCAGGTACGTAAGGAGTTCTGTATTGCACAAGGAATCTAAATATATATAACAGTAAGGTAGTTTTACAACTGGTGGAGTTTAAAGTCATGTACATAAAAAAAACTATAATTTGTTTCATTTAGGGACATATACTATTCGTATGTTCGAGTTAAAATACACATTTTTAATAGATTCCCTTTCGTGCCGTGTTGATTATTTGTCAAAAAAAAAAAACGTGATTAGGGTCGTTTACATAAAAGAGATAATTGAGGTTTTGTCTCAACATCATTGTTTAAGATCTTTAGCATGGAAGATCCCTAACTTCTCTAACTCATACATGCTTTTGCCTACCGCTTTGATAATACGACATTTGGTGAATTTTGGGCAGAGCTTTGAAGCAATTTGCTTAGAGCTGTCGCTGAGGATGAAGTTTCTTTTATAGACCTCTTGCCCAGGTACATATATATATATGTTTTTGCTCTCAGCAGTTGTAGTCTATCCCTTTCGGAAGGGTCAACAATTCACCATCTCCTAAGACATTTAATTTTTCGGATAACGCGTAACTGCTACCGTGTGTCACCATATCGTAACCAAAGAGAGCAAAGTATGGTGACACTCCAATAGACGCATGTTCGGAGCTTCTCAACGCGCCTGCGATATCACTAAGATGTATATCCCAGTCGCGCTGGTCCTCCTTTAGGTACGACCGTATTGCAGCTAGCAGCGTTCTGTTGACCCTTTCCGATGCGTTATCGAATGCCACAGGACATGAAGAAGGGCGAGAAAGGTGAAAATATTCTTCCTCCTTATTGCTTTAAATGTTTATAAATATATGACCTTAAAATTTATTAAAGACTGATCTTTTAGAATTGGGCCACCATCCCGTTTTGGATTATTCAATAGTTTTAGGTCAACAGCAATGAGTTATTTATTATATTTATTTTCCCTCCTTAGCGTTTTTTGTTCTACATAAATAAATAAATAAATAAATTTATTGGCGCGACAGTGCCTTAAGGAGCCAAGGCCTAGTGAGTTATACTCTCAACCATTCCTGTGTGTGTGTTGTTAATCTGCAAGAATGGAAGGGACCTACAGTTTACCGCCGAGTCCGAACGGCTACATGAGATGCACTTTTTCGAGACAAATTTTACTCTTGGAGGTTTTCTCAGTTCCTCGCAAGAGGCAGTACCCCGGAAAAAAAGGTGACTATATTTAAAAAACTGAGTGAAAAAAAAACTTTTTGATAAACAGAATTAAAAAAAAGGAAGAATTGTATTGGGTGTATTTGCCTGACAAAAATTCTACCTTTAACTTCATATTAAATTACATTTTTAGATATGCTTTGAACAAAAAAAAAAAAAAAACTAAATATCGGAGTACAATTCCTTAACATATTTTTTGTAAAATAAAATTAATTAAAACAAAATAAAGCATTCTCCCATGATCAAGTTTAAAATATCTCCCAAAAACCACGTAATTTTTGTTTTTGCTCTAGGTTAGGTTGAGCGCGGTAATAATTCGATAGTCAAATCATCTCACTCGGATCTCAAGGATCCATTGCGGTCCCCAGGAATAGGAGGAATAGGTGAGCAATTTATGGAATGGCTCCTTAAACCATCCTGAGATTTTGATGAATTTCAGAATGTTTTTAAGTGCCTTTTTTGAAACGTCGTCGCCCAAATCGTCAAAAATATTTTCTCCGAGAGCTGTTTTTCTGGTCTGAGCTGGCTGGGGCATTCACAAAGGAAGTGATATTAGCCGTCTTCTGCATCAACGTCTTGACACCCTCTACATTAGTTTTGATGTGCTAAGGCCCATTCTACTCATGTGGACCCCCATTGAGTTGTGACCCATCAGGACACCAACCAAAAGGGACAGATGAGGTCTACCTAGCCTTTGATTATATTCTGTATTTTTCTTTGAGATATTTGGCAAAGACTTCTTGAGACCTGACACCTGACAGTTATCAAATTTTGACCGTCTCTCGTTTGCGGCTTTCGTTTTTTTTTTCTATTTTCCAATGGTTCAAGTACCCAGGGAACTGTTTGGCTTGGTTCCATTGATGAACCGTTTTTGGCCAGTTCGGCAGCATCTTCGTTTCCGTTAATGTTGCAGTGTCCGGGAACCCATCGGAGGATAACCAGGTTTGTTTCACTGATTTGCCGCAGATTATTGCTACATTCGTCGATCTTTTTAGACTTGGAAACGATTGCCTGTGAAAATATCGATGTTTTGAAATATGAGGCAATAGGAGAGATTATATGGGAATTTAGGGCTGTAGGAGAATAGGATAGGATAGTGGGTAAGTAGTAGGACCGGAATCAGGAAGGAATAGGAACGGTTAGGATACACATGGTGGGAGATGGTATTCGGATAGGGTAAGGATAGGATAAAGGATAGAATATAGGATAGGATTGGATGGGGATAGGAGAGGACGGGAAGGGATAGAATGTCCGCTGTAGGAGCAGTGGCATGCTGGCTGGCACGGCTTAGCTCGCCAGAATAGGGGGGGATCTTGCCCCCACAAACGGACCTTACCTCTTTCCAAAAACATAAAACATGCCAATATATCATAAAACAAAACAAACAAAACCCTGATGGCAGTACTTCAGATGGAGACACCGCACCCGAAAATCGAAGGAGGCCCTGCTGGTGACGATGCAGGGCTATGTTCCCGCCCCTCCTGGAACCCGATCCGTTGCGGTCGGAATTCCCTTAATTCGAACAGGAAGGACCTCTTTCCGCTGTCTAGCCATACTTACTTTGTCGCTGCCTTATCCTACCCCCTGAAAACGTCGCTTTAGAGCGTCATGAGGCTTATCATGCTCTCAATAAACGAAAACTATAATAATGTACAACACCTTTTCTTCAAGTCGGCGTGATTCACATCGAATTAATTATTATTTAAATCCGGAAACAAGAAAACAACAAATAAAAGAAAAATCCGAAAAAGCTATAAATCTTAAAATTAATTATACAAAGAACAACGAATAGGCGTTTACATATAAATAAATAAAATAAGAATAAATATAATTTAAATAATATGAGTTAAACTTAAAATTATAAAACAAAAGATAATTTGCCGAAGCGTGGGGGTCACTCTGTTGGCGTTAAGTGTTTTTCACTTGGTACTCGGAGGACGGACCCCTGAGATACCGTCTTAAATCGGCCGCCTCTTTGAATGGCGTTATCTGACCCACTTTTTCCTACGTACCAAGAGCTCTTCGTAAATGGACAAAGGGGAAAAATGCTTTCTCGGGACGGGGCCTTCAAGAGCCAATCGTCGTTGCCTCTTGATGAAGATATTATTTTGTTATTTTTTTTTGTTTTTTATATTTTCCTTAGTTTCCCTACCACTCTCTACCAGGTTATCACAAACACAAATTTCAGTAGAAACAAAATCGAAATTTTACATCTAAGATTATTTAGAAAAAAAAAAACAATAATAGCTATGTACATGAATCTATCACGCCGCTTATACTTTTTTGTATTTTAAATATTCAAAAAAATAAAAAAATACCGCTTGCATAGCTGTGCCTTCTTTGAACCAAAAAAAAAACGGAAATCCGGAGCGTTATAACGGATATCGGGACTTTCGAACTTAACACTAGTAATATTCGCAACCATAGATTTTTGCGAGTTTAAGCTACTAGAAGGGTAATGCTTTTATCGATTTTACTTGGCCGTCCGGGAGCCCACGGACTTTGTTCCTTAGGGATAGTGGGTCTTGGTTGGATTTCAGACGCCTTCTAAGCGGTCTCTCGCGGCTTTTCCGATTGAGCACTACTTGCGTGCGGCGGCCACGACTCCGTCACTGACCGCAAGAATTCACCCTTAGCACTTAATTTAAAAAAAAAAAAATATGTTCTTATACCATCGTCTTAGTAATTCTTCTTTTTAGCACTTTAAACCAGCCAACCCTCCTTATATTCCGTTGTGATGTCCCTGTGAGGTTTGATTTTATCTTCTTTTTTTACACTATCACTGTTTCAAATTATTTTACTTTTAAGCTTTAATTCAAATTCGATACTTTAACCAAACTTACGTTTTGGTGAAACTTTTTCTTTCACACTCTTTTTCTTTTTTTTTTTTTGTTAATTAATTAAACTAACTAACACTTTAACTTTAAATTTTTTTTCTTTTGGCGTCCGGCCTTTAAGTAGTTATACTTGCTAATGTCCAACAAGCAGTAATGTTTTTTCAGCTAGCCGTTGGTTCCGCTTCTTAGACAGAAAATCCACTCGCTAGCGGATTATTCCAAGAGAGCGACCACTGAGCCTTTCTGATACATGCGCGCTGCGACATCGCGCACAGCAACTCTGCGATTATTCCTTTCCATACCTTTCGAACTAAAAACTAAAAACTCCCCACTCACACTCACCTTGGACTCAAACCGTATTCTTCAAAGTTTCGGGGGCTTTTAGAAAGTAAGCGCGCAGCTCAGGTCCTCTCGCTCTAGTGGTGAGTTCCAGTTCTAGCCGTCAAAAAAAAGTATAAACACCTCGTGTATTTTTAATATTGAACTTGTCGTAAACAGACAGAAAAATTGTTTGCCGCACATTTTTTTTGCATTTTTCGGGCGTTTTTCATGTTTTTCTTGAGTGCCTCGGTCGTTCTTTTGGCGTTTTGGCGTTAGTGATTCCAATTATTTTGGCTTCCACGAAATCCAGTCAGCAACGTGTTCCTGGAACCTGTTCCTGATAGCTCTCCAGGTTTGGCTATCAGACGAGATAAATGTTCTGCCCAGGAATTTATTCTTCGGAAGATGGAACAAGTTCATCACTTGTGGAGTAAGGAATTCCAAGGCCTGAGATCAGCCCACTCTAACCCATTTATTTTGATAGGCAGCGGCAGCCGGTACAAAACTCCGGGACTGGAGGAATTTATTTGGACAGTGACGGTGCCTAGGCTGCCGATAACTTACCCTAATTGAACGTGGGGAAGAACCCAAACCAATCAAGCCGGGCATTCATGAATTTGCCTCGTCTCTAATCTTTTCCGTTAATGATAGTCGCATCTCCCTACTACGCGTTCACCTAAGGACTCCGCTGTGAAACAGAAACCCTTCCAAACCATACAGGACAGTAAGGTACGTTCGACCCTCGATTTTTTTTCTCTCTTAAACTTTTTTAAAAGTTTTATCAGAGGGTGTTAGACCTAAGCCCCTCGAAGATTTGTCAAACAGATACCAATAATAAATAAAAAAAAATACAAATAAATAAGGTGTTAAAGTATCACAGATGGTAGCGGCTTGTAGGTCACTTGGGCCCAGGGATTATCAAAGTTCGCAGAGATTCTTTGCTAACCATTTAGGTATACTTAATGGATATTGAGAATGTGAAATGGTAGGTCGTTTCATAAAGTATCACAGTTGAAAGGATTCGGATTGAAACTCAGTCATGAGTATTGCACTGCGTCGTTAAATTCATATCGCAGTAAGGTGGTTTATGGAGAAAACTAAAAACAGTCGTGGTAAGCTTTTCGCTTAGAGCCGTATTAATTATTCCAGTTAATGCTAGTGATAGATACAAAATCAGGTACGTAAGGAGTTCTGTATTGCACAAGGAATCTAAATATATATAACAGTAAGGTAGTTTTACAACTGGTGGAGTTTAAAGTCATGTACATAAAAAAAAACTATAATTTGTTTCATTTAGGGACATATACTATTCGTATGTTCGAGTTAAAATACACATTTTTAATAGATTCCCTTTCGTGCCGTGTTGATTATTTGTCAAAAAAAAAAAACGTGATTAGGGTCGTTTACATAAAAGAGATAATTGAGGTTTTGTCTCAACATCATTGTTTAAGATCTTTAGCATGGAAGATCCCTAACTTCTCTAACTCATACATGCTTTTGCCTACCGCTTTGATAATACGACATTTGGTGAATTTTGGGCAGAGCTTTGAAGCAATTTGCTTAGAGCTGTCGCTGAGGATGAAGTTTCTTTTATAGACCTCTTGCCCAGGTACATATATATATATGTTTTTGCTCTCAGCAGTTGTAGTCTATCCCTTTCGGAAGGGTCAACAATTCACCATCTCCTAAGACATTTAATTTTTCGGATAACGCGTAACTGCTACCGTGTGTCACCATATCGTAACCAAAGAGAGCAAAGTATGGTGACACTCCAATAGACGCATGTTCGGAGCTTCTCAACGCGCCTGCGATATCACTAAGATGTATATCCCAGTCGCGCTGGTCCTCCTTTAGGTACGACCGTATTGCAGCTAGCAGCGTTCTGTTGACCCTTTCCGATGCGTTATCGAATGCCACAGGACATGAAGAAGGGCGAGAAAGGTGAAAATATTCTTCCTCCTTATTGCTTTAAATGTTTATAAATATATGACCTTAAAATTTATTAAAGACTGATCTTTTAGAATTGGGCCACCATCCCGTTTTGGATTATTCAATAGTTTTAGGTCAACAGCAATGAGTTATTTATTATATTTATTTTCCCTCCTTAGCGTTTTTTGTTCTACATAAATAAATAAATAAATAAATTTATTGGCGCGACAGTGCCTTAAGGAGCCAAGGCCTAGTGAGTTATACTCTCAACCATTCCTGTGTGTGTGTTGTTAATCTGCAAGAATGGAAGGGACCTACAGTTTACCGCCGAGTCCGAACGGCTACATGAGATGCACTTTTTCGAGACAAATTTTACTCTTGGAGGTTTTCTCAGTTCCTCGCAAGAGGCAGTACCCCGGAAAAAAAGGTGACTATATTTAAAAAACTGAGTGAAAAAAAAACTTTTTGATAAACAGAATTAAAAAAAAGGAAGAATTGTATTGGGTGTATTTGCCTGACAAAAATTCTACCTTTAACTTCATATTAAATTACATTTTTATATATGTTTTGAACAAAAAAAAAAAAAAAAACAAAATATCGGAGTACAATTCCTTAACATATTTTTTGTAAAATAAAATTAATTAAAACAAAATAAAGCATTCTCCCATGATCAAGTTTAAAATATCTCCCAAAAACCACGTAATTTTTGTTTTTGCTCTAGGTTAGGTTGAGCGCGGTAATAATTCGATAGTCAAATCATCTCACTCGGATCTCAAGGATCCATTGCGGTCCCCAGGAATAGGAGGAATAGGTGAGCAATTTATGGAATGGCTCCTTAAACCATCCTGAGATTTTGATGAATTTCAGAATGTTTTTAAGTGCCTTTTTTGAAACGTCGTCGCCCAAATCGTCAAAAATATTTTCTCCGAGAGCTGTTTTTCTGGTCTGAGCTGGCTGGGGCATTCACAAAGGAAGTGATATTAGCCGTCTTCTGCATCAACGTCTTGACACCCTCTACATTAGTTTTGATGTGCTAAGGCCCATTCTACTCATGTGGACCCCCATTGAGTTGTGACCCATCAGGACACCAACCAAAAGGGACAGATGAGGTCTACCTAGCCTTTGATTATATTCTGTATTTTTCTTTGAGATATTTGGCAAAGACTTCTTGAGACCTGACACCTGACAGTTATCAAATTTTGACCGTCTCTCGTTTGCGGCTTTCGTTTTTTTTTTCTATTTTCCAATGGTTCAAGTACCCAGGGAACTGTTTGGCTTGGTTCCATTGATGAACCGTTTTTGGCCAGTTCGGCAGCATCTTCGTTTCCGTTAATGTTGCAGTGTCCGGGAACCCATCGGAGGATAACCAGGTTTGTTTCACTGATTTGCCGCAGATTATTGCTACATTCGTCGATCTTTTTAGACTTGGAAACGATTGCCTGTGAAAATATCGATGTTTTGAAATATGAGGCAATAGGAGAGATTATATGGGAATTTAGGGCTGTAGGAGAATAGGATAGGATAGTGGGTAAGTAGTAGGACCGGAATCAGGAAGGAATAGGAACGGTTAGGATACACATGGTGGGAGATGGTATTCGGATAGGGTAAGGATAGGATAAAGGATAGAATATAGGATAGGATTGGATGGGGATAGGAGAGGACGGGAAGGGATAGAATGTCCGCTGTAGGAGCAGTGGCATGCTGGCTGGCACGGCTTAGCTCGCCAGAATAGGGGGGGATCTTGCCCCCACAAACGGACCTTACCTCTTTCCAAAAACATAAAACATGCCAATATATCATAAAACAAAACAAACAAAACCCTGATGGCAGTACTTCAGATGGAGACACCGCACCCGAAAATCGAAGGAGGCCCTGCTGGTGACGATGCAGGGCTATGTTCCCGCCCCTCCTGGAACCCGATCCGTTGCGGTCGGAATTCCCTTAATTCGAACAGGAAGGACCTCTTTCCGCTGTCTAGCCATACTTACTTTGTCGCTGCCTTATCCTACCCCCTGAAAACGTCGCTTTAGAGCGTCATGAGGCTTATCATGCTCTCAATAAACGAAAACTATAATAATGTACAACACCTTTTCTTCAAGTCGGCGTGATTCACATCGAATTAATTATTATTTAAATCCGGAAACAAGAAAACAACAAATAAAAGAAAAATCCGAAAAAGCTATAAATCTTAAAATTAATTATACAAAGAACAACGAATAGGCGTTTACATATAAATAAATAAAATAAGAATAAATATAATTTAAATAATATGAGTTAAACTTAAAATTATAAAACAAAAGATAATTTGCCGAAGCGTGGGGGTCACTCTGTTGGCGTTAAGTGTTTTTCACTTGGTACTCGGAGGACGGACCCCTGAGATACCGTCTTAAATCGGCCGCCTCTTTGAATGGCGTTATCTGACCCACTTTTTCCTACCTACCAAGAGCTCTTCGTAAATGGACAAAGGGGAAAAATGCTTTCTCGGGACGGGGCCTTCAAGAGCCAATCGTCGTTGCCTCTTGATGAAGATATTATTTTGTTATTTTTTTTTGTTTTTTATATTTTCCTTAGTTTCCCTACCACTCTCTACCAGGTTATCACAAACACAAATTTCAGTAGAAACAAAATCGAAATTTTACATCTAAGATTATTTAGAAAAAAAAAAACAATAATAGCTATGTACATGAATCTATCACGCCGCTTATACTTTTTTGTATTTTAAATATTCAAAAAAATAAAAAAATACCGCTTGCATAGCTGTGCCTTCTTTGAACCAAAAAAAAAACGGAAATCCGGAGCGTTATAACGGATATCGGGACTTTCGAACTTAACACTAGTAATATTCGCAACCATAGATTTTTGCGAGTTTAAGCTACTAGAAGGGTAATGCTTTTATCGATTTTACTTGGCCGTCCGGGAGCCCACGGACTTTGTTCCTTAGGGATAGTGGGTCTTGGTTGGATTTCAGACGCCTTCTAAGCGGTCTCTCGCGGCTTTTCCGATTGAGCACTACTTGCGTGCGGCGGCCACGACTCCGTCACTGACCGCAAGAATTCACCCTTAGCACTTAATTTAAAAAAAAAAAAATATGTTCTTATACCATCGTCTTAGTAATTCTTCTTTTTAGCACTTTAAACCAGCCAACCCTCCTTATATTCCGTTGTGATGTCCCTGTGAGGTTTGATTTTATCTTCTTTTTTTACACTATCACTGTTTCAAATTATTTTACTTTTAAGCTTTAATTCAAATTCGATACTTTAACCAAACTTACGTTTTGGTGAAACTTTTTCTTTCACACTCTTTTTCTTTTTTTTTTTTTGTTAATTAATTAAACTAACTAACACTTTAACTTTAAATTTTTTTTCTTTTGGCGTCCGGCCTTTAAGTAGTTATACTTGCTAATGTCCAACAAGCAGTAATGTTTTTTCAGCTAGCCGTTGGTTCCGCTTCTTAGACAGAAAATCCACTCGCTAGCGGATTATTCCAAGAGAGCGACCACTGAGCCTTTCTGATACATGCGCGCTGCGACATCGCGCACAGCAACTCTGCGATTATTCCTTTCCATACCTTTCGAACTAAAAACTAAAAACTCCCCACTCACACTCACCTTGGACTCAAACCGTATTCTTCAAAGTTTCGGGGGCTTTTAGAAAGTAAGCGCGCAGCTCAGGTCCTCTCGCTCTAGTGGTGAGTTCCAGTTCTAGCCGTCAAAAAAAAGTATAAACACCTCGTGTATTTTTAATATTGAACTTGTCGTAAACAGACAGAAAAATTGTTTGCCGCACATTTTTTTTGCATTTTTCGGGCGTTTTTCATGTTTTTCTTGAGTGCCTCGGTCGTTCTTTTGGCGTTTTGGCGTTAGTGATTCCAATTATTTTGGCTTCCACGAAATCCAGTCAGCAACGTGTTCCTGGAACCTGTTCCTGATAGCTCTCCAGGTTTGGCTATCAGACGAGATAAATGTTCTGCCCAGGAATTTATTCTTCGGAAGATGGAACAAGTTCATCACTTGTGGAGTAAGGAATTCCAAGGCCTGAGATCAGCCCACTCTAACCCATTTATTTTGATAGGCAGCGGCAGCCGGTACAAAACTCCGGGACTGGAGGAATTTATTTGGACAGTGACGGTGCCTAGGCTGCCGATAACTTACCCTAATTGAACGTGGGGAAGAACCCAAACCAATCAAGCCGGGCATTCATGAATTTGCCTCGTCTCTAATCTTTTCCGTTAATGATAGTCGCATCTCCCTACTACGCGTTCACCTAAGGACTCCGCTGTGAAACAGAAACCCTTCCAAACCATACAGGACAGTAAGGTACGTTCGACCCTCGATTTTTTTTCTCTCTTAAGCTTTTTTAAAAGTTTTATCAGAGGGTGTTAGACCTAAGCCCCTCGAAGATTTGTCAAACAGATACCAATAATAAATAAAAAAAAATACAAATAAATAAGGTGTTAAAGTATCACAGATGGTAGCGGCTTGTAGGTCACTTGGGCCCAGGGATTATCAAAGTTCGCAGAGATTCTTTGCTAACCATTTAGGTATACTTAATGGATATTGAGAATGTGAAATGGTAGGTCGTTTCATAAAGTATCACAGTTGAAAGGATTCGGATTGAAACTCAGTCATGAGTATTGCACTGCGTCGTTAAATTCATATCGCAGTAAGGTGGTTTATGGAGAAAACTAAAAACAGTCGTGGTAAGCTTTTCGCTTAGAGCCGTATTAATTATTCCAGTTAATGCTAGTGATAGATACAAAATCAGGTACGTAAGGAGTTCTGTATTGCACAAGGAATCTAAATATATATAACAGTAAGGTAGTTTTACAACTGGTGGAGTTTAAAGTCATGTACATAAAAAAAACTATAATTTGTTTCATTTAGGGACATATACTATTCGTATGTTCGAGTTAAAATACACATTTTTAATAGATTCCCTTTCGTGCCGTGTTGATTATTTGTCAAAAAAAAAAAACGTGATTAGGGTCGTTTACATAAAAGAGATAATTGAGGTTTTGTCTCAACATCATTGTTTAAGATCTTTAGCATGGAAGATCCCTAACTTCTCTAACTCATACATGCTTTTGCCTACCGCTTTGATAATACGACATTTGGTGAATTTTGGGCAGAGCTTTGAAGCAATTTGCTTAGAGCTGTCGCTGAGGATGAAGTTTCTTTTATAGACCTCTTGCCCAGGTACATATATATATATGTTTTTGCTCTCAGCAGTTGTAGTCTATCCCTTTCGGAAGGGTCAACAATTCACCATCTCCTAAGACATTTAATTTTTCGGATAACGCGTAACTGCTACCGTGTGTCACCATATCGTAACCAAAGAGAGCAAAGTATGGTGACACTCCAATAGACGCATGTTCGGAGCTTCTCAACGCGCCTGCGATATCACTAAGATGTATATCCCAGTCGCGCTGGTCCTCCTTTAGGTACGACCGTATTGCAGCTAGCAGCGTTCTGTTGACCCTTTCCGATGCGTTATCGAATGCCACAGGACATGAAGAAGGGCGAGAAAGGTGAAAATATTCTTCCTCCTTATTGCTTTAAATGTTTATAAATATATGACCTTAAAATTTATTAAAGACTGATCTTTTAGAATTGGGCCACCATCCCGTTTTGGATTATTCAATAGTTTTAGGTCAACAGCAATGAGTTATTTATTATATTTATTTTCCCTCCTTAGCGTTTTTTGTTCTACATAAATAAATAAATAAATAAATTTATTGGCGCGACAGTGCCTTAAGGAGCCAAGGCCTAGTGAGTTATACTCTCAACCATTCCTGTGTGTGTGTTGTTAATCTGCAAGAATGGAAGGGACCTACAGTTTACCGCCGAGTCCGAACGGCTACATGAGATGCACTTTTTCGAGACAAATTTTACTCTTGGAGGTTTTCTCAGTTCCTCGCAAGAGGCAGTACCCCGGAAAAAAAGGTGACTATATTTAAAAAACTGAGTGAAAAAAAAACTTTTTGATAAACAGAATTAAAAAAAAGGAAGAATTGTATTGGGTGTATTTGCCTGACAAAAATTCTACCTTTAACTTCATATTAAATTACATTTTTAGATATGCTTTGAACAAAAAAAAAAAAAAAACTAAATATCGGAGTACAATTCCTTAACATATTTTTTGTAAAATAAAATTAATTAAAACAAAATAAAGCATTCTCCCATGATCAAGTTTAAAATATCTCCCAAAAACCACGTAATTTTTGTTTTTGCTCTAGGTTAGGTTGAGCGCGGTAATAATTCGATAGTCAAATCATCTCACTCGGATCTCAAGGATCCATTGCGGTCCCCAGGAATAGGAGGAATAGGTGAGCAATTTATGGAATGGCTCCTTAAACCATCCTGAGATTTTGATGAATTTCAGAATGTTTTTAAGTGCCTTTTTTGAAACGTCGTCGCCCAAATCGTCAAAAATATTTTCTCCGAGAGCTGTTTTTCTGGTCTGAGCTGGCTGGGGCATTCACAAAGGAAGTGATATTAGCCGTCTTCTGCATCAACGTCTTGACACCCTCTACATTAGTTTTGATGTGCTAAGGCCCATTCTACTCATGTGGACCCCCATTGAGTTGTGACCCATCAGGACACCAACCAAAAGGGACAGATGAGGTCTACCTAGCCTTTGATTATATTCTGTATTTTTCTTTGAGATATTTGGCAAAGACTTCTTGAGACCTGACACCTGACAGTTATCAAATTTTGACCGTCTCTCGTTTGCGGCTTTCGTTTTTTTTTTCTATTTTCCAATGGTTCAAGTACCCAGGGAACTGTTTGGCTTGGTTCCATTGATGAACCGTTTTTGGCCAGTTCGGCAGCATCTTCGTTTCCGTTAATGTTGCAGTGTCCGGGAACCCATCGGAGGATAACCAGGTTTGTTTCACTGATTTGCCGCAGATTATTGCTACATTCGTCGATCTTTTTAGACTTGGAAACGATTGCCTGTGAAAATATCGATGTTTTGAAATATGAGGCAATAGGAGAGATTATATGGGAATTTAGGGCTGTAGGAGAATAGGATAGGATAGTGGGTAAGTAGTAGGACCGGAATCAGGAAGGAATAGGAACGGTTAGGATACACATGGTGGGAGATGGTATTCGGATAGGGTAAGGATAGGATAAAGGATAGAATATAGGATAGGATTGGATGGGGATAGGAGAGGACGGGAAGGGATAGAATGTCCGCTGTAGGAGCAGTGGCATGCTGGCTGGCACGGCTTAGCTCGCCAGAATAGGGGGGGATCTTGCCCCCACAAACGGACCTTACCTCTTTCCAAAAACATAAAACATGCCAATATATCATAAAACAAAACAAACAAAACCCTGATGGCAGTACTTCAGATGGAGACACCGCACCCGAAAATCGAAGGAGGCCCTGCTGGTGACGATGCAGGGCTATGTTCCCGCCCCTCCTGGAACCCGATCCGTTGCGGTCGGAATTCCCTTAATTCGAACAGGAAGGACCTCTTTCCGCTGTCTAGCCATACTTACTTTGTCGCTGCCTTATCCTACCCCCTGAAAACGTCGCTTTAGAGCGTCATGAGGCTTATCATGCTCTCAATAAACGAAAACTATAATAATGTACAACACCTTTTCTTCAAGTCGGCGTGATTCACATCGAATTAATTATTATTTAAATCCGGAAACAAGAAAACAACAAATAAAAGAAAAATCCGAAAAAGCTATAAATCTTAAAATTAATTATACAAAGAACAACGAATAGGCGTTTACATATAAATAAATAAAATAAGAATAAATATAATTTAAATAATATGAGTTAAACTTAAAATTATAAAACAAAAGATAATTTGCCGAAGCGTGGGGGTCACTCTGTTGGCGTTAAGTGTTTTTCACTTGGTACTCGGAGGACGGACCCCTGAGATACCGTCTTAAATCGGCCGCCTCTTTGAATGGCGTTATCTGACCCACTTTTTCCTACCTACCAAGAGCTCTTCGTAAATGGACAAAGGGGAAAAATGCTTTCTCGGGACGGGGCCTTCAAGAGCCAATCGTCGTTGCCTCTTGATGAAGATATTATTTTGTTATTTTTTTTTGTTTTTTATATTTTCCTTAGTTTCCCTACCACTCTCTACCAGGTTATCACAAACACAAATTTCAGTAGAAACAAAATCGAAATTTTACATCTAAGATTATTTAGAAAAAAAAAAACAATAATAGCTATGTACATGAATCTATCACGCCGCTTATACTTTTTTGTATTTTAAATATTCAAAAAAATAAAAAAATACCGCTTGCATAGCTGTGCCTTCTTTGAACCAAAAAAAAAACGGAAATCCGGAGCGTTATAACGGATATCGGGACTTTCGAACTTAACACTAGTAATATTCGCAACCATAGATTTTTGCGAGTTTAAGCTACTAGAAGGGTAATGCTTTTATCGATTTTACTTGGCCGTCCGGGAGCCCACGGACTTTGTTCCTTAGGGATAGTGGGTCTTGGTTGGATTTCAGACGCCTTCTAAGCGGTCTCTCGCGGCTTTTCCGATTGAGCACTACTTGCGTGCGGCGGCCACGACTCCGTCACTGACCGCAAGAATTCACCCTTAGCACTTAATTTAAAAAAAAAAAAATATGTTCTTATACCATCGTCTTAGTAATTCTTCTTTTTAGCACTTTAAACCAGCCAACCCTCCTTATATTCCGTTGTGATGTCCCTGTGAGGTTTGATTTTATCTTCTTTTTTTACACTATCACTGTTTCAAATTATTTTACTTTTAAGCTTTAATTCAAATTCGATACTTTAACCAAACTTACGTTTTGGTGAAACTTTTTCTTTCACACTCTTTTTCTTTTTTTTTTTTTGTTAATTAATTAAACTAACTAACACTTTAACTTTAAATTTTTTTTCTTTTGGCGTCCGGCCTTTAAGTAGTTATACTTGCTAATGTCCAACAAGCAGTAATGTTTTTTCAGCTAGCCGTTGGTTCCGCTTCTTAGACAGAAAATCCACTCGCTAGCGGATTATTCCAAGAGAGCGACCACTGAGCCTTTCTGATACATGCGCGCTGCGACATCGCGCACAGCAACTCTGCGATTATTCCTTTCCATACCTTTCGAACTAAAAACTAAAAACTCCCCACTCACACTCACCTTGGACTCAAACCGTATTCTTCAAAGTTTCGGGGGCTTTTAGAAAGTAAGCGCGCAGCTCAGGTCCTCTCGCTCTAGTGGTGAGTTCCAGTTCTAGCCGTCAAAAAAAAGTATAAACACCTCGTGTATTTTTAATATTGAACTTGTCGTAAACAGACAGAAAAATTGTTTGCCGCACATTTTTTTTGCATTTTTCGGGCGTTTTTCATGTTTTTCTTGAGTGCCTCGGTCGTTCTTTTGGCGTTTTGGCGTTAGTGATTCCAATTATTTTGGCTTCCACGAAATCCAGTCAGCAACGTGTTCCTGGAACCTGTTCCTGATAGCTCTCCAGGTTTGGCTATCAGACGAGATAAATGTTCTGCCCAGGAATTTATTCTTCGGAAGATGGAACAAGTTCATCACTTGTGGAGTAAGGAATTCCAAGGCCTGAGATCAGCCCACTCTAACCCATTTATTTTGATAGGCAGCGGCAGCCGGTACAAAACTCCGGGACTGGAGGAATTTATTTGGACAGTGACGGTGCCTAGGCTGCCGATAACTTACCCTAATTGAACGTGGGGAAGAACCCAAACCAATCAAGCCGGGCATTCATGAATTTGCCTCGTCTCTAATCTTTTCCGTTAATGATAGTCGCATCTCCCTACTACGCGTTCACCTAAGGACTCCGCTGTGAAACAGAAACCCTTCCAAACCATACAGGACAGTAAGGTACGTTCGACCCTCGATTTTTTTTCTCTCTTAAGCTTTTTTAAAAGTTTTATCAGAGGGTGTTAGACCTAAGCCCCTCGAAGATTTGTCAAACAGATACCAATAATAAATAAAAAAAAATACAAATAAATAAGGTGTTAAAGTATCACAGATGGTAGCGGCTTGTAGGTCACTTGGGCCCAGGGATTATCAAAGTTCGCAGAGATTCTTTGCTAACCATTTAGGTATACTTAATGGATATTGAGAATGTGAAATGGTAGGTCGTTTCATAAAGTATCACAGTTGAAAGGATTCGGATTGAAACTCAGTCATGAGTATTGCACTGCGTCGTTAAATTCATATCGCAGTAAGGTGGTTTATGGAGAAAACTAAAAACAGTCGTGGTAAGCTTTTCGCTTAGAGCCGTATTAATTATTCCAGTTAATGCTAGTGATAGATACAAAATCAGGTACGTAAGGAGTTCTGTATTGCACAAGGAATCTAAATATATATAACAGTAAGGTAGTTTTACAACTGGTGGAGTTTAAAGTCATGTACATAAAAAAAACTATAATTTGTTTCATTTAGGGACATATACTATTCGTATGTTCGAGTTAAAATACACATTTTTAATAGATTCCCTTTCGTGCCGTGTTGATTATTTGTCAAAAAAAAAAACGTGATTAGGGTCGTTTACATAAAAGAGATAATTGAGGTTTTGTCTCAACATCATTGTTTAAGATCTTTAGCATGGAAGATCCCTAACTTCTCTAACTCATACATGCTTTTGCCTACCGCTTTGATAATACGACATTTGGTGAATTTTGGGCAGAGCTTTGAAGCAATTTGCTTAGAGCTGTCGCTGAGGATGAAGTTTCTTTTATAGACCTCTTGCCCAGGTACATATATATATATGTTTTTGCTCTCAGCAGTTGTAGTCTATCCCTTTCGGAAGGGTCAACAATTCACCATCTCCTAAGACATTTAATTTTTCGGATAACGCGTAACTGCTACCGTGTGTCACCATATCGTAACCAAAGAGAGCAAAGTATGGTGACACTCCAATAGACGCATGTTCGGAGCTTCTCAACGCGCCTGCGATATCACTAAGATGTATATCCCAGTCGCGCTGGTCCTCCTTTAGGTACGACCGTATTGCAGCTAGCAGCGTTCTGTTGACCCTTTCCGATGCGTTATCGAATGCCACAGGACATGAAGAAGGGCGAGAAAGGTGAAAATATTCTTCCTCCTTATTGCTTTAAATGTTTATAAATATATGACCTTAAAATTTATTAAAGACTGATCTTTTAGAATTGGGCCACCATCCCGTTTTGGATTATTCAATAGTTTTAGGTCAACAGCAATGAGTTATTTATTATATTTATTTTCCCTCCTTAGCGTTTTTTGTTCTACATAAATAAATAAATAAATAAATTTATTGGCGCGACAGTGCCTTAAGGAGCCAAGGCCTAGTGAGTTATACTCTCAACCATTCCTGTGTGTGTGTTGTTAATCTGCAAGAATGGAAGGGACCTACAGTTTACCGCCGAGTCCGAACGGCTACATGAGATGCACTTTTTCGAGACAAATTTTACTCTTGGAGGTTTTCTCAGTTCCTCGCAAGAGGCAGTACCCCGGAAAAAAAGGTGACTATATTTAAAAAACTGAGTGAAAAAAAAACTTTTTGATAAACAGAATTAAAAAAAAGGAAGAATTGTATTGGGTGTATTTGCCTGACAAAAATTCTACCTTTAACTTCATATTAAATTACATTTTTAGATATGCTTTGAACAAAAAAAAAAAAAAAACTAAATATCGGAGTACAATTCCTTAACATATTTTTTGTAAAATAAAATTAATTAAAACAAAATAAAGCATTCTCCCATGATCAAGTTTAAAATATCTCCCAAAAACCACGTAATTTTTGTTTTTGCTATAGGTTAGGTTGAGCGCGGTAATAATTCGATAGTCAAATCATCTCACTCGGATCTCAAGGATCCATTGCGGTCCCCAGGAATAGGAGGAATAGGTGAGCAATTTATGGAATGGCTCCTTAAACCATCCTGAGATTTTGATGAATTTCAGAATGTTTTTAAGTGCCTTTTTTGAAACGTCGTCGCCCAAATCGTCAAAAATATTTTCTCCGAGAGCTGTTTTTCTGGTCTGAGCTGGCTGGGGCATTCACAAAGGAAGTGATATTAGCCGTCTTCTGCATCAACGTCTTGACACCCTCTACATTAGTTTTGATGTGCTAAGGCCCATTCTACTCATGTGGACCCCCATTGAGTTGTGACCCATCAGGACACCAACCAAAAGGGACAGATGAGGTCTACCTAGCCTTTGATTATATTCTGTATTTTTCTTTGAGATATTTGGCAAAGACTTCTTGAGACCTGACACCTGACAGTTATCAAATTTTGACCGTCTCTCGTTTGCGGCTTTCGTTTTTTTTTTCTATTTTCCAATGGTTCAAGTACCCAGGGAACTGTTTGGCTTGGTTCCATTGATGAACCGTTTTTGGCCAGTTCGGCAGCATCTTCGTTTCCGTTAATGTTGCAGTGTCCGGGAACCCATCGGAGGATAACCAGGTTTGTTTCACTGATTTGCCGCAGATTATTGCTACATTCGTCGATCTTTTTAGACTTGGAAACGATTGCCTGTGAAAATATCGATGTTTTGAAATATGAGGCAATAGGAGAGATTATATGGGAATTTAGGGCTGTAGGAGAATAGGATAGGATAGTGGGTAAGTAGTAGGACCGGAATCAGGAAGGAATAGGAACGGTTAGGATACACATGGTGGGAGATGGTATTCGGATAGGGTAAGGATAGGATAAAGGATAGAATATAGGATAGGATTGGATGGGGATAGGAGAGGACGGGAAGGGATAGAATGTCCGCTGTAGGAGCAGTGGCATGCTGGCTGGCACGGCTTAGCTCGCCAGAATAGGGGGGGATCTTGCCCCCACAAACGGACCTTACCTCTTTCCAAAAACATAAAACATGCCAATATATCATAAAACAAAACAAACAAAACCCTGATGGCAGTACTTCAGATGGAGACACCGCACCCGAAAATCGAAGGAGGCCCTGCTGGTGACGATGCAGGGCTATGTTCCCGCCCCTCCTGGAACCCGATCCGTTGCGGTCGGAATTCCCTTAATTCGAACAGGAAGGACCTCTTTCCGCTGTCTAGCCATACTTACTTTGTCGCTGCCTTATCCTACCCCCTGAAAACGTCGCTTTAGAGCGTCATGAGGCTTATCATGCTCTCAATAAACGAAAACTATAATAATGTACAACACCTTTTCTTCAAGTCGGCGTGATTCACATCGAATTATTTATTATTTAAATCCGGAAACAAGAAAACAACAAATAAAAGAAAAATCCGAAAAAGCTATAAATCTTAAAATTAATTATACAAAGAACAACGAATAGGCGTTTACATATAAATAAATAAAATAAGAATAAATATAATTTAAATAATATGAGTTAAACTTAAAATTATAAAACAAAAGATAATTTGCCGAAGCGTGGGGGTCACTCTGTTGGCGTTAAGTGTTTTTCACTTGGTACTCGGAGGACGGACCCCTGAGACACCGTCTTAAATCGGCCGCCTCTTTGAATGGCGTTATCTGACCCACTTTTTCCTACCTACCAAGAGCTCTTCGTAAATGGACAAAGGGGAAAAATGCTTTCTCGGGACGGGGCCTTCAAGAGCCAATCGTCGTTGCCTCTTGATGAAGATATTATTTTGTTATTTTTTTTTGTTTTTTATATTTTCCTTAGTTTCCCTACCACTCTCTACCAGGTTATCACAAACACAAATTTCAGTAGAAACAAAATCGAAATTTTACATCTAAGATTATTTAGAAAAAAAAAAACAATAATAGCTATGTACATGAATCTATCACGCCGCTTATACTTTTTTGTATTTTAAATATTCAAAAAAATAAAAAAATACCGCTTGCATAGCTGTGCCTTCTTTGAACCAAAAAAAAAAAACGGAAATCCGGAGCGTTATAACGGATATCGGGACTTTCGAACTTAACACTAGTAATATTCGCAACCATAGATTTTTGCGAGTTTAAGCTACTAGAAGGGTAATGCTTTTATCGATTTTACTTGGCCGTCCGGGAGCCCACGGACTTTGTTCCTTAGGGATAGTGGGTCTTGGTTGGATTTCAGACGCCTTCTAAGCGGTCTCTCGCGGCTTTTCCGATTGAGCACTACTTGCGTGCGGCGGCCACGACTCCGTCACTGACCGCAAGAATTCACCCTTAGCACTTAATTTAAAAAAAAAAAAATATGTTCTTATACCACCGTCTTAGTAATTCTTCTTTTTAGCACTTTAAACCAGCCAACCCTCCTTATATTCCGTTGTGATGTCCCTGTGAGGTTTGATTTTATCTTCTTTTTTTACACTATCACTGTTTCAAATTATTTAACTTTTAAGCTTTAATTCAAATTCGATACTTTAACCAAACTTACGTTTTGGTGAAACTTTTTCTTTCACACTCTTTTTCTTTTTTTTTTTTTGTTAATTAATTAAACTAACTAACACTTTAACTTTTAATTTTTTTTCTTTTGGCGTCCGGCCTTTAAGTAGTTATACTTGCTAATGTCCAACAAGCAGTAATGTTTTTTCAGCTAGCCAGCCGTTGGTTCCGCTTCTTAGACAGAAAATCCACTCGCTAGCGGATTATTCCAAGAGAGCGACCACTGAGCCTTTCTGATACATGCGCGCTGCGACATCGCGCACAGCAACTCTGCGATTATTCCTTTCCATACCTTTCGAACTAAAAACTAAAAACTCCCCACTCACACTCACCTTGGACTCAAACCGTATTCTTCAAAGTTTCGGGGGCTTTTAGAAAGTAAGCGCGCAGCTCAGGTCCTCTCGCTCTAATGGTGAGTTCCAGTTCTAGCCGTCAAAAAAAAGTATAAACACCTCGTGTATTTTTAATATTGAACTTGTCGTAAACAGACAGAAAAATTGTTTGCCGCACATTTTTTTTTGCATTTTTCGGGCGTTTTTCATGTTTTTCTTGAGTGCCTCGGTCGTTCTTTTGGCGTTTTGGCGTTAGTGATTCCAATTATTTTGGCTTCCACGAAATCCAGTCAGCAACGTGTTCCTGGAACCTGTTCCTGATAGCTCTCCAGGTTTGGCTATCAGACGAGATAAATGTTTGCTTTCCGATCTCTGCCCAGGAATTTATTCTTCGGAAGATGGAACAAGTTCATCACTTGTGGAGTAAGGAATTCCAAGGCCTGAGATCAGCCCACTCTAACCCATTTATTTTGATAGGCAGCGGCAGCCGGTACAAAACTCCGGGACTGGAGGAATTTATTTGGACAGTGACGGTGCCTAGGCTGCCGATAACTTACCCTAATTGAACGTGGGGAAGAACCCAAACCAATCAAGCCGGGCATTCATGAATTTGCCTCGTCTCTAATCTTTTCCGTTAATGATAGTCGCATCTCCCTACTACGCGTTCACCTAAGGACTCCGCTGTGAAACAGAAACCCTTCCAAACCATACAGGACAGTAAGGTACGTTCGACCCTCGATTTTTTTTCTCTCTTAAGCTTTTTTAAAAGTTTTATCAGAGGGTGTTAGACCTAAGCCCCTCGAAGATTTGTCAAACAGATACCAATAATAAATAAAAAAAAATACAAATAAATAAGGTGTTAAAGTATCACAGATGGTAGCGGCTTGTAGGTCACTTGGGCCCAGGGATTATCAAAGTTCGCAGAGATTCTTTGCTAACCATTTAGGTATACTTAATGGATATTGAGAATGTGAAATGGTAGGTCGTTTCATAAAGTATCACAGTTGAAAGGATTCGGATTGAAACTCAGTCATGAGTATTGCACTGCGTCGTTAAATTCATATCACAGTAAGGTGGTTTATGGAGAAAACTAAAAACACTCGTGGTAAGCTTTTCGCTTAGAGCCGTATTAATTATTCCAGTTAATGCTAGTGATAGATACAAAATCAGGTACGTAAGGAGTTCTGTATTGCACAAGGAATCTAAATATATATAACAGTAAGGTAGTTTTACAACTGGTGGAGTTTAAAGTCATGTACATAAAAAAAACTATAATTTGTTTCATTTAGGGACATATACTATTCGTATGTTCGAGTTAAAATACACATTTTTAATAGATTCCCTTTCGTGCCGTGTTGATTATTTTTCAAAAAAAAAAACGTGATTAGGGTCGTTTACATAAAAGAGATAATTGAGGTTTTGTCTCAACATCATTGTTTAAGATCTTTAGCATGGAAGATCCCTAACTTCTCTAACTCATACATGCTTTTGCCTACCGCTTTGATAATACGACATTTGGTGAATTTTGGGCAGAGCTTTGAAGCAATTTGCTTAGAGCTGTCGCTAAGGATGAAGTTTCTTTTATAGACCTCTTGCCCAGGTACATATATATATATGTTTTTGCTCTCAGCAGTTGTAGTCTATCCCTTTCGGAAGGGTCAACAATTCACCATCTCCTAAGACATTTAATTTTTCGGATAACGCGTAACTGCTACCGTGTGTCACCATATCGTAACCAAAGAGAGCAAAGTATGGTGACACTCCAATAGACGCATGTTCGGAGCTTCTCAACGCGCCTGCGATATCACTAAGATGTATATCCCAGTCGCGCTGGTCCTCCTTTAGGTACGACCGTATTGCAGCTAGCAGCGTTCTGTTGACCCTTTCCGATGCGTTATCGAATGCCACAGGACATGAAGAAGGGCGAGAAAGGTGAAAATATTCTTCCTCCTTATTGCTTTAAATGTTTATAAATATATGACCTTAAAATTTATTAAAGACTGATCTTTTAGAATTGGGCCACCATCCCGTTTTGGATTATTCAATAGTTTTAGGTCAACAGCAATGAGTTATTTATTATATTTATTTTCCCTCCTTAGCGTTTTTTGTTCTACATAAATAAATAAATAAATAAATTTATTGGCGCGACAGTGCCTTAAGGAGCCAAGGCCTAGTGAGTTATACTCTCAACCATTCCTGTGTGTGTGTTGTTAATCTGCAAGAATGGAAGGGACCTACAGTTTACCGCCGAGTCCGAACGGCTACATGAGATGCACTTTTTCGAGACAAATTTTACTCTTGGAGGTTTTGTCAGTTCCTCGCAAGAGGCAGTACCCCGGAAAAAAAGGTGACTATATTTAAAAAACTGAGTGAAAAAAAAACTTTTTGATAAACAGAATTAAAAAAAAGGAAGAATTGTATTGGGTGTATTTGCCTGACAAAAATTCTACCTTTAGCTTCATATTAAATTACATTTTTAGATATGCTTTAAACAAAAAAAAAAAAAAAATACAAAATATCGGAGTACAATTCCTTAACATATTTTTTGTAAAATAAAATTAATTAAAACAAAATAAAGCATTCTCCCATGATCAAGTTTAAAATATCTCCCAAAAACCACGTAATTTTTGTTTTTGCTCTAGGTTAGGTTGAGCGGGGTAATAATTCGATAGTCAAATCATCTCACTCGGATCTCAAGGATCCATTGCGGTCCCCAGGAATAGGAGGAATAGGTGAGCAATTTATGGAATGGCTCCTTAAACCATCCTGAGATTTTGATGAATTTCAGAATGTTTTTAAGTGCCTTTTTTGAAACGTCGTCGCCCAAATCGTCAAAAATATTTTCTCCGAGAGCTGTTTTTCTGGTCTGAGCTGGCTGGGGCATTCACAAAGGAAGTGATATTAGCCGTCTTCTGCATCAACGTCTTGACACCCTCTACATTAGTTTTGATGTGCTAAGGCCCATTCTACTCATGTGGACCCCCATTGAGTTGTGACCCATCAGGACACCAACCAAAAGGGACAGATGAGGTCTACCTAGCTTTTGATTATATTCTGTATTTTTCTTTGAGATATTTGGCAAAGACTTCTTGAGACCTGACACCTGACAGTTATCAAATTTTGACCGTCTCTCGTTTGCGGCTTTCGTTTTTTTTTTTCTATTTTCCAATGGTTCAAGTACCCAGGGAACTGTTTGGCTTGGTTCCATTGATGAACCGTTTTTGGCCAGTTCGGCAGCATCTTCGTTTCCGTTAATTTGCAGTGTCCGGGAACCCATCGGAGGATAACCAGGTTTGTTTCACTGATTTGCCGCAGATTATTGCTACATTCGTCGATCTTTTTAGACTTGGAAACGATTGCCTGTGAAAATATCGATGTTTTGAAATATGAGGCAATAGGAGAGATTATATGGGAATTTAGGGCTGTAGGAGAATAGGATAGGATAGTGGGTAAGTAGTAGGACCGGAATCAGGATAGGAATAGGAACGGTTAGGATACACATGGTGGGAGATGGTATTCGGATAGGGTAAGGATAGGATAAAGGATAGAATATAGGATAGGATTGGATGGGGATAGGAGAGGACGGGAAGGGATAGAATGTCCGCTGTAGGAGCAGTGGCATGCTGGCTGGCACGGCTTAGCTCGCCAGAATAGGGGGGATCTTGCCCCCACAAACGGACCTCACCTCTTTCCAAAAACATAAAACATGCCAATATATCATAAAACAAAACAAACAAAACCCTGATGGCAGTACTTCAGATGGAGACACCGCACCCGAAAATCGAAGGAGGCCCTGCTGGTGACGATGCAGGGCTATGTTCCCGCCCCTCCTGGAACCCGATCCGTTGCGGTCGGAATTCCCTTAATTCGAACAGGAAGGACCTCTTTCCGCTGTCTAGCCATACTTACTTTGTCGCTGCCTTATCCTACCCCCTGAAAACGTCGCTTTAGAGCGTCATGAGGCTTATCATGCTCTCAATAAACGAAAACTATAATAATGTACAACACCTTTTCTTCAAGTCGGCGTGATTCACATCGAATTATTTATTATTTAAATCCGGAAACAAGAAAACAAAAATAAAACAACAAATAAAAGAAAAATCCGAAAAAGCTATAAATCTTAAAATTAATTATACAAAGAACAACGAATAGGCGTTTACATATAAATAAATAAAATAAGAATAAATATAATTTAAATAATATGAGTTAAACATAAAACTATAAAACAAAAGATAATTTGCCGAAGCGTGGGGGTCACTCTGTTGGCGTTAAGTGTTTTTCACTTGGTACTCGGAGGACGGACCCCTGAGACACCGTCTTAAATCGGCCGCCTCTTTGAATGGCGTTATCTGACCCACTTTTTCCTACCTACCAAGAGCTCTTCGTAAATGGACAAAGGGGAAAAATGCTTTCTCGGGACGGGGCCTTCAAGAGCCAATCGTCGTTGCCTCTTGATGAAGATATTATTTTGTTATTTTTTTTTGTTTTTTATATTTTCCTTAGTTTCCCTACCACTCTCTACCAGGTTATCACAAACACAAATTTCAGTAGAAACAAAATCGAAATTTTACATCTAAGATTATTTAGAAAAAAAAAAAGCAATAATAGCTATGTACATGAATCTATCACGCCGCTTATACTTTTTTGTATTTTAAATATTCAAAAAAATAAAAAAATACCGCTTGCATAGCTGTGCCTTCTTTGAACCAAAAAAAAAACGGAAATCCGGAGCGTTATAACGGATATCGGGACTTTCGAACTTAACACTAGTAATATTCGCAACCATAGATTTTTGCGAGTTTAAGCTACTAGAAGGGTAATGCTTTTATCGATTTTACTTGGCCGTCCGGGAGCCCACGGACTTTGTTCCTTAGGGATAGTGGGTCTTGGTTGGATTTCAGACGCCTTCTAAGCGGTCTCTCGCGGCTTTTCCGATTGAGCACTACTTGCGTGCGGCGGCCACGACTCCGTCACTGACCGCAAGAATTCACCCTTAGCACTTAATTTAAAAAAAAAAAATATGTTCTTATACCATCGTCTTAGTAATTCTTCTTTTTAGCACTTTAAACTTCAGCCAACCCTCCTTATATTCCGTTGTGATGTCCCTGTGAGGTTTGATTTTATCTTCTTTTTTTACACTATCACTGTTTCAAATTATTTTACTTTTAAGCTTTAATTCAAATTCGATACTTTAACCAAACTTACGTTTTGGTGAAACTTTTTCTTTCAAACTCTTTTTTTTTTTTTTTTTTTTGTTAATTAATTTAACTAACTAACACTTTAACTTTTAATTTTTTTTCTTTTGGCGTCCTGCCTTTAAGTAGTTATACTTGCTAATGTCCAACAAGCAGTAATGTTTTTTCAGCTAGCCGTTGGTTCCGCTTCTTAGACAGAAAATCCACTCGCTAGCGGATTATTCCAAGAGAGCGACCACTGAGCCTTTCTGATACATGCGCGCTGCGACATCGCGCACAGCAACTCTGTGATTATTCCTTTCCATACCTTTCGAACTAAAAACTAAAAACTCCCCACTCACACTCACCTTGGACTCAAACCGTATTCTTCAAAGTTTCGAGGGCTTTTAGAAGGTAAGCGCGCAGCTCAGGTCCTCTCGCTCTAGTGGTGAGTTCCAGTTCTAGCCGTCAAAAAAAAGTATAAACACCTCGTGTATTTTTAATATTGAACTTGTCGTAAACAGACAGAAAAATTGTTTGCCGCACATTTTTTTTGCATTTTTCGGGCGTTTTTCATGTTTTTCTTGAGTGCCTCAGTCGTTCTTTTGGCGTTTTGGCGTTAGTGATTCCAATTATTTTGGCTTCCACGAAATCCAGTCAGCAACGTGTTCCTGGAACCTGTTCCTGATAGCTCTCCAGGTTTGGGTATCAGACGAGATAAATGTTTGCTTTCCAATCTCTGCCCAGGAATTTATTCTTCGGAAGATGGAACAAGTTCATCACTTGTGGAGTAAGGAATTCCAAGGCCTGAGATCAGCCCACTCTAACCCATTTATTTTGATAGGCAGCGGCAGCCGGTACAAAACTCCGGGACTGGAGGAATTTATTTGGACAGTGACGGTGCCTAGGCTGCCGATAACTTACCCTAATTTGAACGTGGGGAAGAACCCAAACCAATCAAGCCGGGCATTCATGAATTTGCCTCGTCTCTAATCTTTTCCGTTAATGATAGTCGCATCTCCCTACTACGCGTTCACCTAAGGACTCCGCTGTGAAACAGAAACCCTTCCAAACCATACAGGACAGTAAGGTACGTTCGACCCTCGATTTTTTTTCTCTCTTAAGCTTTTTTAAAAGTTTTATCAGAGGGTGTTAGACTTAAGCCCCTCGAAGATTTGTCAAACAGATACCAATAATAAATAAAAAAAAATACAAATAAATAAGGTGTTAAAGTATCACAGATGGTAGCGGCTTGTAGGTCACTTGGGCCCAGGGATTATCAAAGTTCGCAGAGATTCTTTGCTAACCATTTAGGTATACTTAATGGATATTGAGAATGTGAAATGGTAGGTCGTTTCATAAAGTATCACAGTTGAAAGGATTCGGATTGAAACTCAGTCATGAGTATTGCACTGCGTCGTTAAATTCATATCACAGTAAGGTGGTTTATGGAGAAAACTAAAAACACTCGTGGTAAGCTTTTCGCTTAGAGCCGTATTAATTTTTCCAGTTAATGCTAGTGATAGATACAAAATCAGGTACGTAAGGAGTTCTGTATTGCACAAGGAATCTAAATATATATAACAGTAAGGTAGTTTTACAACTGGTGGAGTTTAAAGTCATGTACATAAAAAAAAACTATAATTTGTTTCATTTAGGGACATATACTATTCGTATGTTCGAGTTAAAATACACATTTTTAATAGATTCCCTTTCGTGCCGTGTTGATTATTTGTCAAAAAAAAAAAAACGTGATTAGGGTCGTTTACATAAAAGAGATAATTGAGGTTTTGTCTCAACATCATTGTTTAAGATCTTTAGCATGGAAGATCCCTAACTTCTCTAACTCATACATGCTTTTGCCTACCGCAATACGACATTTGGTGAATTTTGGGCAGAGCTTTGAAGCAATTTGCTTAGAGCTGTCGCTAAGGACGAAGTTTCTTTTATAGACCTCTTGCCCAGGTACATATATATATATATTTTTGCTCTCAGCAGTTGTAGTCTATCCCTTTCGGAAGGGTCAACAATTCACCATCTCCTAAGGCATTTAATTTTTCGGATAACGCGTAACTGCTACCGTGTGTCACCATATTGGTGAATTTTGGGCAGAGCTTTGAAGCAATTTGCTTAGAGCTGTCGCTAAGGACGAAGTTTCTTTTATAGACCTCTTGCCCAGGTACATATATATATATATTTTTGCTCTCAGCAGTTGTAGTCTATCCCTTTCGGAAGGGTCAACAATTCACCATCTCCTAAGGCATTTAATTTTTCGGATAACGCGTAACTGCTACCGTGTGTCACCATATTGTAAGCAAAGAGAGCAAAGTATGGTGACACTCCAATAGACGCATGTTCGGAGCTTCTCAACGCGCCTGCGATATCACTAAGATGTATATCCCAGTCGCGCTGGTCCTCCTTTAGGTACGACCGTATTGCAGCTAGCAGCGTTCTGTTGACCCTTTCCGATGCGTCATCGAATGCCACAGGACATGAAGAAGGGCGAGAAAGGTGAAAATATTCTTCCTCCTTATTGCTTTAAATGTTTATAAATATATGACCTTAAAATTTATTAAAGACTGATCTTTTAGAATTGGGCCACCATCCCGTTTTGGATTATTCAATAGTTTTAGGTCAACAGCAATGAGTTATTTATTATATTTATTTTCCCTCCTTAGCGTTTTTTGTTCTACATAAATAAATAAATAAATAAATTTATTGGCGCGACAGTGCCTTAAGGAGCCAAGGCCTAGTGAGTTATACTCTCAACCATTCCTGTGTGTGTGTTGTTAATCTGCAAGAATGGAAGGGACCTACAGTTTACCGCCGAGTCCGAACGGCTACATGAGATGCACTTTTTCGAGACAAATTTTACTCTTGGAGGTTTTGTCAGTTCCTCGCAAGAGGCAGTACCCCGGAAAAAAAGGTGACTATATTTAAAAAACTGAGTGAAAAAAAAACTTTTTGATAAACAGAATTAAAAAAAAGGAAGAATTGTATTGGGTGTATTTGCCTGACAAAAATTCTACCTTTAACTTCATATTAAATTACATTTTTAGATATGCTTTAAACAAAAAAAAAAAAAACAAAATAAAGCATTCTCCCATGATCAAGTTTAAAATATCTCCCAAAAACCACGTAATTTTTGTTTTTGCTCTAGGTTAGGTTGAGCGGGGTAATAATTCGATAGTCAAATCATCTCACTCGGATCTCAAGGATCCATTGCGGTCCCCAGGAATAGGAGGAATAGGTGAGCAATTTATGGAATGGCTCCTTAAACCATCCTGAGATTTTGATGAATTTCAGAATGTTTTTAAGTGCCATTTTTGAAACGTCGTCGCCCAAATCGTCAAAAATATTTTCTCCGAGAGCTGTTTTTCTGGTCTGAGCTGGCTGGGGCATTCACAAAGGAAGTGATATTAGCCGTCTTCTGCATCAACGTCTTGACACCCTCTACATTAGTTTTGATGTGCTAAGGCCCATTCTACTCATGTGGACCCCCATTGAGTTGTGACCCATCAGGACACCAACCAAAAGGGACAGATGAGGTCTACCTAGCTTTTGATTATATTCTGTATTTTTCTTTGAGATATTTGGCAAAGACTTCTTGAGACCTGACACCTGACAGTTATCAAATTTTGACCGTCTCTCGTTTGCGGCTTTCGTTTTTTTTTTTCTATTTTCCAATGGTTCAAGTACCCAGGGAACTGTTTGGCTTGGTTCCATTGATGAACCGTTTTTGGCCAGTTCGGCAGCATCTTCGTTTCCGTTAATTTGCAGTGTCCGGGAACCCATCGGAGGATAACCAGGTTTGTTTCACTGATTTGCCGCAGATTATTGCTACATTCGTCGATCTTTTTAGACTTGGAAACGATTGCCTGTGAAAATATCGATGTTTTGAAATATGAGGCAATAGGAGAGATTATATGGGAATTTAGGGCTGTAGGAGAATAGGATAGGATAGTGGGTAAGTAGTAGGACCGGAATCAGGAAGGAATAGGAACGGTTAGGATACACATGGTGGGAGATGGTATTCGGATAGGGTAAGGATAGGATAAAGGATAGAATATAGGATAGGATTGGATGGGGATAGGAGAGGACGGGAAGGGATAGAATGTCCGCTGTAGGAGCAGTGGCATGCTGGCTGGCACGGCTTAGCTCGCCAGAATAGGGGGGGATCTTGCCCCCACAAACGGACCTTACCTCTTTCCAAAAACATAAAACATGCCAATATATCATAAAACAAAACAAACAAAACCCTGATGGCAGTACTTCAGATGGAGACACCGCACCCGAAAATCGAAGGAGGCCCTGCTGGTGACGATGCAGGGCTATGTTCCCGCCCCTCCTGGAACCCGATCCGTTGCGGTCGGAATTCCCTTAATTCGAACAGGAAGGACCTCTTTCCGCTGTCTAGCCATACTTACTTTGTCGCTGCCTTATCCTACCCCCTGAAAACGTCGCTTTAGAGCGTCATGAGGCTTATCATGCTCTCAATAAACGAAAACTATAATAATGTACAACACCTTTTCTTCAAGTCGGCGTGATTCACATCGAATTATTTATTATTTAAATCCGGAAACAAGAAAACAAAAATAAAACAACAAATAAAAGAAAAATCCGAAAAAGCTATAAATCTTAAAATTAATTATACAAAGAACAACGAATAGGCGTTTACATATAAATAAATAAAATAAGAATAAATATAATTTAAATAATATGAGTTAAACATAAAATTATAAAACAAAAGATAATTTGCCGAAGCGTGGGGGTCACTCTGTTGGCGTTAAGTGTTTTTCACTTGGTACTCGGAGGACGGACCCCTGAGATACCGTCTTAAATCGGCCGCCTCTTTGAATGGCGTTATCTGACCCACTTTTTCCTACCTACCAAGAGCTCTTCGTAAATGGACAAAGGGGAAAAATGCTTTCTCGGGACGGGGCCTTCAAGAGCCAATCGTCGTTGCCTCTTGATGAAGATATTATTTTGTTATTTTTTTTTGTTTTTTATATTTTCCTTAGTTTCCCTACCACTCTCTACCAGGTTATCACAAACACAAATTTCAGTAGAAACAAAATCGAAATTTTACATCTAAGATTATTTAGAAAAAAAAAACAATAATAGCTATGTACATGAATCTATCACGCCGCTTATACTTTTTTGTATTTTAATAATTCAAAAAAAATAAAAAAATACCGCTTGCATAGCTGTGCCTTCTTTGAACCAAAAAAAAAAAAACGGAAATCCGGAGCGTTATAACGGATATCGGGACTTTCGAACTTAACACTAGTAATATTCGCAACCATAGATTCTTGCGAGTTTAAGCTACTAGAAGGGTAATGCTTTTATCGATTTTACTTGGCCGTTCGGGAGCCCACGGACTTTGTTCCTTAGGGATAGTGGGTCTTGGTTGGATTTCAGACGCCTTCTAAGCGGTCTCTCGCGGCTTTTCCGATTGAGCACTACTTGCGTGCGGCGGCCACGACTCCGTCACTGACCGCAAGAATTCACCCTTAGCACTTAATTTAAAAAAAAAAAATGTTCTTATACCATCGTCTTAGTAATTCTTCTTTTTAGCACTTTAAACTTCAGCCAACCAGGAATATAAGAATTCCGTTGTGATGTCCCTTTGAGGTTTGATTTTATCTTCTTTTTTTACACTATCACTGTTTCAAATTATTTTACTTTTAAGCTTTAATTCAAATTCGATATTTTAACCAAACTTACGTTTTGGTGAAACTTTTTCTTTCAAACTCTTTTTTTTTTTTTTTTTTGTTAATTAATTTAACTAACTAACACTTTAACTTTTAATTTTTTTTCTTTTGGCGTCCGGCCTTTAAGTAGTTATACTTGCTAATGTCCAACAAGCAGTAATGTTTTTTCAGCTAGCCGTTGGTTCCGCTTCTTAGACAGAAAATCCACTCGCTAGCGGATTATTCCAAGAGAGCGACCACTGAGCCTTTCTGATACATGCGCGCTGCGACATCGCGCACAGCAACTCTGTGATTATTCCTTTCCATACCTTTCGAACTAAAAACTAAAAACTCCCCACTCACACTCACCTTGGACTCAAACCGTATTCTTCAAAGTTTCGAGGGCTTTTAGAAGGTAAGCGCGCAGCTCAGGTCCTCTCGCTCTAGTGGTGAGTTCCAGTTCTAGCCGTCAAAAAAAAGTATAAACACCTCGTGTATTTTTAATATTGAACTTGTCGTAAACAGACAGAAAAATTGTTTGCCGCACATTTTTTTTGCATTTTTCGGGCGTTTTTCATGTTTTTCTTGAGTGCCTCGGTCGTTCTTTTGGCGTTTTGGCGTTAGTGATTCCAATTATTTTGGCTTCCACGAAATCCAGTCAGCAACGTGTTCCTGGAACCTGTTCCTGATAGCTCTCCAGGTTTGGCTATCAGACGAGGTAAATGTTTGCTTTCCAATCTCTGCCCAGGAATTTATTCTTCGGAAGATGGAACAAGTTCATCACTTGTGGAGTAAGGAATTCCAAGGCCTGAGATCAGCCCACTCTAACCCATTTATTTTGATAGGCAGCGGCAGCCGGTACAAAACTCCGGGACTGGAGGAATTTATTTGGACAGTGACGGTGCCTAGGCTGCCGATAACTTACCCTAATTTGAACGTGGGGAAGAACCCAAACCAATCAAGCCGGGCATTCATGAATTTGCCTCGTCTCTAATCTTTTCCGTTAATGATAGTCGCATCTCCCTACTACGCGTTCACCTAAGAACTCCGCTGTGAAACAGAAACCCTTCCAAACCATACAGGACAGTAAGGTACGTTCCACCCTCGATAGATGCAAAATCAGGTACGTAAGGAGTTCTGTATTGCACAAGGAATCTAAATATATATAACAGTAAGGTAGTTTTACAACTGGTGGAGTTTAAAGTCATGTACATAAAAAAAACTATAATTTGTTTCATTTAGGGACATATACTATTCGTATGTTCGAGTTAAAATACACATTTTTAATAGATTCCCTTTCGTGCCGTGTTGATTATTTGTCAAAAAAAAAAAACGTGATTAGGGTCGTTTACATAAAAGAGATAATTGAGGTTTTGTCTCAACATCATTGTTTAAGATCTTTAGCATGGAAGATCCCTAACTTCTCTAACTCATACATGCTTTTGCCTACCGCTTTGATAATACGACATTTGGTGAATTTTGGGCAGAGCTTTGAAGCAATTTGCTTAGAGCTGTCGCTAAGGATGAAGTTTCTTTTATAGACCTCTTGCCCAGGTACATATATATATATATTTTTGCTCTCAGCAGTTGTAGTCTATCCCTTTCGGAAGGGTCAACAATTCACCATCTCCTAAGACATTTAATTTTTCGGATAACGCGTAACTGCTACCGTGTGTCACCATATCGTAACCAAAGAGAGCAAAGTATGGTGACACTCCAATAGACGCATGTTCGGAGCTTCTCAACGCGCCTGCGATATCACTAAGATGTATATCCCAGTCGCTCTGGTCCTCCTTTAGGTACGACCGTATTCCAGCTAGCAGCGTTCTGTTGACCCTTTCCGATTCGTTATCGAATGCCACAGGACATGAAGAAGGGCGAGAAAGGTGAAAATATTCTTCCTCCTTATTGCTTTAAATGTTTATAAATATATGACCTTAAAATTTATTAAAGACTGATCTTTTAGAATTGGGCCACCATCCCGTTTTGGATTATTCAATAGTTTTAGGTCAACAGCAATGAGTTATTTATTATATTTATTTTCCCTCCTTAGCGTTTTTTGTTCTACATAAATAAATAAATAAATAAATTTATTGGCGCGACAGTGCCTTAAGGAGCCAAGGCCTAGTGAGTTATACTCTCAACCATTCCTGTGTGTGTGTTGTTAATCTGCAAGAATGGAAGGGACCTACAGTTTACCGCCGAGTCCGAACGGCTACATGAGATGCACTTTTTCGAGACAAATTTTACTCTTGGAGGTTTTGTCAGTTCCTCGCAAGAGGCAGTACCCCGGAAAAAAAGGTGACTATATTTAAAAAACTGAGTGAAAAAAAAACTTTTTGATAAACAGAATTAAAAAAAAGGAAGAATTGTATTGGGTGTATTTGCCTGACAAAAATTCTACCTTTAACTTCATATTAAATTACATTTTTAGATATGCTTTAAACAAAAAAAAAAAAAAAAATACAAAATATCGGAGTACAATTCCTTAACATATTTTTTGTAAAATAAAATTAATTAAAACAAAATAAAGCATTCTCCCATGATCAAGTTTAAAATATCTCCCAAAAACCACGTAATTTTTGTTTTTGCTCTAGGTTAGGTTGAGCGGGGTAATAAATCGATAGTCAAATCATCTCACTCGGATCTCAAGGATCCATTGCGGTCCCCAGGAATAGGAGGAATAGGTGAGCAATTTATGGAATGGCTCCTTAAACCATCCTGAGATTTTGATGAATTTCAGAATGTTTTTAAGTGCCTTTTTTGAAACGTCGTCGCCCAAATCGTCAAAAATATTTTCTCCGAGAGCTGTTTTTCTGGTCTGAGCTGGCTGGGGCATTCACAAAGGAAGTGATATTAGCCGTCTTCTGCATCAACGTCTTGACACCCTCTACATTAGTTTTGATGTGCTAAGGCCCATTCTACTCATGTGGACCCCCATTGAGTTGTGACCCATCAGGACACCAACCAAAAGGGACAGATGAGGTCTACCTAGCTTTTGATTATATTCTGTATTTTTCTTTGAGATATTTGGCAAAGACTTCTTGAGACCTGACACCTGACAGTTATCAAATTTTGACCGTCTCTCGTTTGCGGCTTTCGTTTTTTTTTTTCTATTTTCCAATGGCTCAAGTACCCAGGGAACTGTTTGGCTTGGTTCCATTGATGAACCGTTTTTGGCCAGTTCGGCAGCATCTTCGTTTCCGTTAATTTGCAGTGTCCGGGAACCCATCGGAGGATAACCAGGTTTGTTTCACTGATTTGCCGCAGATTATTGCTACATTCGTCGATCTTTTTAGACTTGGAAACGATTGCCTGTGAAAATATCGATGTTTTGAAATATGAGGCAATAGGAGAGATTATATGGGAATTTAGGGCTGTAGGAGAATAGGATAGGATAGTGGGTAAGTAGTAGGACCGGAATCAGGATAGGAATAGGAACGGTTAGGATACACATGGTGGGAGATGGTATTCGGATAGGGTAAGGATAGGATAAAGGATAGAATATAGGATAGGATTGGATGGGGATAGGAGAGGACGGGAAGGGATAGAATGTCCGCTGTAGGAGCAGTGGCATGCTGGCTGGCACGGCTTAGCTCGCCAGAATAGGGGGGATCTTGCCCCCACAAACGGACCTCACCTCTTTCCAAAAACATAAAACATGCCAATATATCATAAAACAAAACAAACAAAACCCTGATGGCAGTACTTCAGATGGAGACACCGCACCCGAAAATCGAAGGAGGCCCTGCTGGTGACGATGCAGGGCTATGTTCCCGCCCCTCCTGGAACCCGATCCGTTGCGGTCGGAATTCCCTTAATTCGAACAGGAAGGACCTCTTTCCGCTGTCTAGCCATACTTACTTTGTCGCTGCCTTATCCTACCCCCTGAAAACGTCGCTTTAGAGCGTCATGAGGCTTATCATGCTCTCAATAAACGAAAACTATAATAATGTACAACACCTTTTCTTCAAGTCGGCGTGATTCACATCGAATTATTTATTATTTAAATCCGGAAACAAGAAAACAAAAATAAAACAACAAATAAAAGAAAAATCCGAAAAAGCTATAAATCTTAAAATTAATTATACAAAGAGCAACGAATAGGCGTTTACATATAAATAAATAAAATAAGAATAAATATAATTTAAATAATATGAGTTAAACATAAAATTATAAAACAAAAGATAATTTGCCGAAGCGTGGGGGTCACTCTGTTGGCGTTAAGTGTTTTTCACTTGGTACTCGGAGGACGGACCCCTGAGATACCGTCTTAAATCGGCCGCCTCTTTGAATGGCGTTATCTGACCCACTTTTTCCTACCTACCAAGAGCTCTTCGTAAATGGACAAAGGGGAAAAATGCTTTCTCGGGACGGGGCCTTCAAGAGCCAATCGTCGTTGCCTCTTGATGAAGATATTATTTTGTTATTTTTTTTTGTTTTTTATATTTTCCTTAGTTTCCCTACCACTCTCTACCAGGTTATCACAAACACAAATTTCAGTAGAAACAAAATCGAAATTTTACATCTAAGATTATTTAGAAAAAAAAAACAATAATAGCTATGTACATGAATCTATCACGCCGCTTATACTTTTTTGTATTTTAATAATTCAAAAAAAATAAAAAAATACCGCTTGCATAGCTGTGCCTTCTTTGAACCAAAAAAAAAAAAACGGAAATCCGGAGCGTTATAACGGATATCGGGACTTTCGAACTTAACACTAGTAATATTCGCAACCATAGATTCTTGCGAGTTTAAGCTACTAGAAGGGTAATGCTTTTATCGATTTTACTTGGCCGTTCGGGAGCCCACGGACTTTGTTCCTTAGGGATAGTGGGTCTTGGTTGGATTTCAGACGCCTTCTAAGCGGTCTCTCGCGGCTTTTCCGATTGAGCACTACTTGCGTGCGGCGGCCACGACTCCGTCACTGACCGCAAGAATTCACCCTTAGCACTTAATTTAAAAAAAAAAAATGTTCTTATACCATCGTCTTAGTAATTCTTCTTTTTAGCACTTTAAACTTCAGCCAACCAGGAATATAAGAATTCCGTTGTGATGTCCCTTTGAGGTTTGATTTTATCTTCTTTTTTTACACTATCACTGTTTCAAATTATTTTACTTTTAAGCTTTAATTCAAATTCGATACTTTAACCAAACTTACGTTTTGGTGAAACTTTTTCTTTCAAACTCTTTTTTTTTTTCTTTTTTTGTTAATTAATTTAACTAACTAACACTTTAACTTTTAATTTTTTTTCTTTTGGCGTCCGGCCTTTAAGTAGTTATACTTGCTAATGTCCAACAAGCAGTAATGTTTTTTCAGCTAGCCGTTGGTTCCGCTTCTTAGACAGAAAATCCACTCGCTAGCGGATTATTCCAAGAGAGCGACCACTGAGCCTTTCTGATACATGCGCGCTGCGACATCGCGCACAGCAACTCTGTGATTATTCCTTTCCATACCTTTCGAACTAAAAACTAAAAACTCCCCACTCACACTCACCTTGGACTCAAACCGTATTCTTCAAAGTTTCGAGGGCTTTTAGAAGGTAAGCGCGCAGCTCAGGTCCTCTCGCTCTAGTGGTGAGTTCCAGTTCTAGCCGTCAAAAAAAAGTATAAACACCTCGTGTATTTTTAATATTGAACTTGTCGTAAACAGACAGAAAAATTGTTTGCCGCACATTTTTTTTGCATTTTTCGGGCGTTTTTCATGTTTTTCTTGAGTGCCTCGGTCGTTCTTTTGGCGTTTTGGCGTTAGTGATTCCAATTATTTTGGCTTCCACGAAATCCAGTCAGCAACGTGTTCCTGGAACCTGTTCCTGATAGCTCTCCAGGTTTGGCTATCAGACGAGATAAATGTTTGCTTTCCAATCTCTGCCCAGGAATTTATTCTTCGGAAGATGGAACAAGTTCATCACTTGTGGAGTAAGGAATTCCAAGGCCTGAGATCAGCCCACTCTAACCCATTTATTTTGATAGGCAGCGGCAGCCGGTACAAAACTCCGGGACTGGAGGAATTTATTTGGACAGTGACGGTGCCTAGGCTGCCGATAACTTACCCTAATTTGAACGTGGGGAAGAACCCAAACCAATCAAGCCGGGCATTCATGAATTTGCCTCGTCTCTAATCTTTTCCGTTAATGATAGTCGCATCTCCCTACTACGCGTTCACCTAAGGACTCCGCTGTGAAACAGAAACCCTTCCAAACCATACAGGACAGTAAGGTACGTTCGACCCTCGATAGATGCAAAATCAGGTACGTAAGGAGTTCTGTATTGCACAAGGAATCTAAATATATATAACAGTAAGGTAGTTTTACAACTGGTGGAGTTTAAAGTCATGTACATAAAAAAAACTATAATTTGTTTCATTTAGGGACATATACTATTCGTATGTTCGAGTTAAAATACACATTTTTAATAGATTCCCTTTCGTGCCGTGTTGATTATTTGTCAAAAAAAAAAACGTGATTAGGGTCGTTTACATAAAAGAGATAATTGAGGTTTTGTCTCAACATCATTGTTTAAGATCTTTAGCATGGAAGATCCCTAACTTCTCTAACTCATACATGCTTTTGCCTACCGCTTTGATAATACGACATTTGGTGAATTTTGGGCAGAGCTTTGAAGCAATTTGCTTAGAGCTGTCGCTAAGGATGAAGTTTCTTTTATAGACCTCTTGCCCAGGTACATATATATATATATTTTTGCTCTCAGCAGTTGTAGTCTATCCCTTTCGGAAGGGTCAACAATTCACCATCTCCTAAGACATTTAATTTTTCGGATAACGCGTAACTGCAACCGTGTGTCACCATATCGTAACCAAAGAGAGCAAAGTATGGTGACACTCCAATAGACGCATGTTCGGAGCTTCTCAACGCGCCTGCGATATCACTAAGATGTATATCCCAGTCGCGCTGGTCCTCCTTTAGGTACGACCGTATTGCAGCTAGCAGCGTTCTGTTGACCCTTTCCGATGCGTTATCGAATGCCACAGGACATGAAGAAGGGCGAGAAAGGTGAAAATATTCTTCCTCCTTATTGCTTTAAATGTTTATAAATATATGACCTTAAAATTTATTAAAGACTGATCTTTTAGAATTGGGCCACCATCCCGTTTTGGATTATTCAATAGTTTTAGGTCAACAGCAATGAGTTATTTATTATATTTATTTTCCCTCCTTAGCGTTTTTTGTTCTACATAAATAAATAAATAAATAAATTTATTGGCGCGACAGTGCCTTAAGGAGCCAAGGCCTAGTGAGTTATACTCTCAACCATTCCTGTGTGTGTGTTGTTAATCTGCAAGAATGGAAGGGACCTACAGTTTACCGCCGAGTCCGAACGGCTACATGAGATGCACTTTTTCGAGACAAATTTTACTCTTGGAGGTTTTCTCAGTTCCTCGCAAGAGGCAGTACCCCGGAAAAAAAGGTGACTATATTTAAAAAACTGAGTGAAAAAAAAACTTTTTGATAAACAGAATTAAAAAAAAGGAAGAATTGTATTGGGTGTATTTGCGTGACAAAAATTCTACCTTTAACTTCATATTAAATTACATTTTTAGATATGCTTTGAACAAAAAAAAAAAAAAAAAACAAAATATCGGAGTACAATTCCTTAACATATTTTTTGTAAAATAAAATTAATTAAAACAAAATAAAGCATTCTCCCATGATCAAGTTTAAAATATCTCCCAAAAACCACGTAATTTTTGTTTTTGCTCTAGGTTAGGTTGAGCGGGGTAATAATTCGATAGTCAAATCATCTCACTCGGATCTCAAGGATCCATTGCGGTCCCCAGGAATAGGAGGAATAGGTGAGCAATTTATGGAATGGCTCCTTAAACCATCCTGAGATTTTGATGAATTTCAGAATGTTTTTAAGTGCCTTTTTTGAAACGTCGTCGCCCAAATCGTCAAAAATATTTTCTCCGAGAGCTGTTTTTCTGGTCTGAGCTGGCTGGGGCATTCACAAAGGAAGTGATATTAGCCGTCTTCTGCATCAACGTCTTGACACCCTCTACATTAGTTTTATGTGCTAAGGCCCATTCTACTCATGTGGACCCCCATTGAGTTGTGGCCCATCAGGACACTAACCAAAAGGGACAGATGAGGTCTACCTAGCTTTTGATTATATTCTGTATTTTTCTTTGAGATATTTGGCAAAGACTTCTTGAGACCTGACACCTGACAGTTATCAAATTTTGACCGTCTCTCGTTTGCGGCTTTCGTTTTTTTTTTCTATTTTCCAATGGTTCAAGTACCCAGGGAACGGTTTGGCTTGGTTCCATTGATGAACCGTTTTTGGCCAGTTCGGCAGCATCTTCGTTTCCGTTAATGTTGCAGTGTCCGGGAACCCATCGGAGGATAACCAGGTTTGTTTCACTGATTTGCCGCAGATTATTGCTACATTCGTCGATCTTTTTAGACTTGGAAACGATTGCCTGTGAAAATATCGATGTTTTGAAATATGAGGCAATAGGAGAGATTATATGGGAATTTAGGGCTGTAGGAGAATAGGATAGGATAGTGGGTAAGTAGTAGGACCGGAATCAGGATAGGAATAGGAACGGTTAGGGTACACATGGTGGGAGATGGTATTCGGATAGGGTAAGGATAGGATAAAGGATAGAATATAGGATAGGATTGGATGGGGATAGGAGAGGACGGGAAGGGATAGAATGTCCGCTGTAGGAGCAGTGGCATGCTGGCTGGCACGGCTTAGCTCGCCAGAATAGGGGGGGATCTTGCCCCCACAAACGGACCTCACCTCTTTCCAAAAACATAAAACATGCCAATATATCATAAAACAAAACAAACAAAACCCTGATGGCAGTACTTCAGATGGAGACACCGCACCCGAAAATCGAAGGAGGCCCTGCTGGTGACGATGCAGGGCTATGTTCCCGCCCCTCCTGGAACCCGATCCGTTGCGGTCGGAATTCCCTTAATTCGAACAGGAAGGACCTCTTTCCGCTGTCTAGCCATACTTACTTTGTCGCTGCCTTATCCTACCCCCTGAAAACGTCGCTTTAGAGCGTCATGAGGCTTATCATGCTCTCAATAAACGAAAACTATAATAATGTACAAAACCTTTTCTTCAAGTCGGCGTGATTCACATCGAATTATTTATTATTTAAATCCGGAAACAAGAAAACAAAAATAAAACAACAAATAAAAGAAAAATCCGAAAAAGCTATAAATCTTAAAATTAATTATACAAAGAACAACGAATAGGCGTTTACATATAAATAAATAAAATAAGAATAAATATAATTTAAATAATATGAGTTAAACATAAAATTATAAAACAAAAGATAATTTGCCGAAGCGTGGGGGTCACTCTGTTGGCGTTAAGTGTTTTTCACTTGGTACTCGGAGGACGGACCCCTGAGACACCGTCTTAAATCGGCCGCCTCTTTGAATGGCGTTATCTGACCCACTTTTTCCTACCTACCAAGAGCTCTTCGTAAATGGACAAAGGGGAAAAATGCTTTCTCGGGACGGGGCCTTCAAGAGCCAATCGTCGTTGCCTCTTGATGAAGATATTATTTTGTTATTTTTTTTTTGTTTTTTATATTTTCCTTAGTTTCCCTACCACTCTCTACCAGGTTATCACAAACACAAATTTCAGTAGAAACAAAATCGAAATTTTACATCTAAGATTATTTAGAAAAAAAAACAATAATAGCTATGTACATGAATCTATCACGCCGCTTATACTTTTTTGTATTTTAAATATTCAAAAAAATAAAAAAATACCGCTTGCATAGCTGTGCCTTCTTTGAACCAAAACAAAAAAAAACGGAAATCCGGAGCGTTATAACGGATATCGGGACTTTCGAACTTAACACTAGTAATATTCGCAACCATAGATTTTTGCGAGTTTAAGCTACTAGAAGGGTAATGCTTTTATCGATTTTACTTGGCCGTCCGGGAGCCCACGGACTTTGTTCCTTAGGGATAGTGGGTCTTGGTTGGATTTCAGACGCCTTCTAAGCGGTCTCTCGCGGCTTTTCCGATTGAGCACTACTTGCGTGCGGCGGCCACGACTCCGTCACTGACCGCAAGAATTCACCCTTAGCACTTAACTTAAAAAAAAAAAATATGTTCTTATACCATCGTCTTAGTAATTCTTCTTTTTAGCACTTTAAACCAGCCAACCCTCCTTATATTCCGTTGTGATGTCCCTGTGAGGTTTGATTTTATCTTCTTTTTTTACACTATCACTGTTTCAAATTATTTTACTTTTAAGCTTTAATTCAAATTCGATACTTTAACCAAGCTTACGTTTTGGTGAAACTTTTTCTTTCACACTCTTTTTCTTTTTTTTTTTTTTGTTAATTAATTAAACTAACTAACACTTTAACTTTAAATTTTTTTTCTTTTGGCGTCCGGCCTTTAAGTAGTTATACTTGCTAATGTCCAACAAGCAGTAATGTTTTTTCAGCTAGCCGTTGGTTCCGCTTCTTAGACAGAAAATCCACTCGCTAGCGGATTATTCCAAGAGAGCGACCACTGAGCCTTTCTGATACATGCGCGCTGCGACATCGCGCACAGCAACTCTGCGATTATTCCTTTCCATACCTTTCGAACTAAAAACTAAAAACTCCCCACTCACACTCACCTTGGACTCAAACCGTATTCTTCAAAGTTTCGGGGGCTTTTAGAAAGTAAGCGCGCAGCTCAGGTCCTCTCGCTCTAGTGGTGAGTTCCAGTTCTAGCCGTCAAAAAAAAGTATAAACACCTCGTGTAGTTTTAATATTGAACTTGTCATAAACAGACAGAAAAATTGTTTGCCGCACATTTTTTTTGCATTTTTCGGGCGTTTTTCATGTTTTTCTTGAGTGCCTCGGTCGTTCTTTTGGCGTTTTGGCGTTAGTGATTCCAATTATTTTGGCTTCCACGAAATCCAGTCAGCAACGTGTTCCTGGAACCTGTTCCTGATAGCTCTCCAGGTTTGGCTATCAGACGAGATAAATGTTTGCTTTCCGATCTCTGCCCAGGAATTTATTCTTCGGAAGATGGAACAAGTTCATCACTTGTGGAGTAAGGAATTCCAAGGCCTGAGATCAGCCCACTCTAACCCATTTATTTTGATAGGCAGCGGCAGCCGGTACAAAACTCCGGGACTGGAGGAATTTATTTGGACAGTGAGGGTGCCTAGGCTGCCGATAACTTACCCTAATTTGAACGTGGGGAAGAACCCAAACCAATCAAGCCGGGCATTCATGAATTTGCCTCGTCTCTAATCTTTTCCGTTAATGATAGTCGCATCTCCCTACTACGCGTTCACCTAAGGACTCCGCTGTGAAACAGAAACCCTTCCAAACCATACAGGACAGTAAGGTACGTTCGACCCTCGATAGATGCAAAATCAGGTACGTAAGGAGTTCTGTATTGCACAAGGAATCTAAATATATATAACAGTAAGGTAGTTTTACAACTGGTGGAGTTTAAAGTCATGTACATAAAAAAAACTATAATTTGTTTCATTTAGGGACATATACTATTCGTATGTTCGAGTTAAAATACACATTTTTAATAGATTCCCTTTCGTGCCGTGTTGATTATTTGTCAAAAAAAAAAAACGTGATTAGGGTCGTTTACATAAAAGAGATAATTGAGGTTTTGTCTCAACATCATTGTTTAAGATCTTTAGCATGGAAGATCCCTAACTTCTCTAACTCATACATGCTTTTGCCTACCGCTTTGATAATACGACATTTGGTGAATTTTGGGCAGAGCTTTGAAGCAATTTGCTTAGAGCTGTCGCTAAGGATGAAGTTTCTTTTATAGACCTCTTGCCCAGGTACATATATATATATATTTTTGCTCTCAGCAGTTGTAGTCTATCCCTTTCGGAAGGGTCAACAATTCACCATCTCCTAAGACATTTAATTTTTCGGATAACGCGTAACTGCAACCGTGTGTCACCATATCGTAACCAAAGAGAGCAAAGTATGGTGACACTCCAATAGACGCATGTTCGGAGCTTCTCAACGCGCCTGCGATATCACTAAGATGTATATCCCAGTCGCGCTGGTCCTCCTTTAGGTACGACCGTATTGCAGCTAGCAGCGTTCTGTTGACCCTTTCCGATGCGTTATCGAATGCCACAGGACATGAAGAAGGGCGAGAAAGGTGAAAATATTCTTCCTCCTTATTGCTTTAAATGTTTATAAATATATGACCTTAAAATTTATTAAAGACTGATCTTTTAGAATTGGGCCACCATCCCGTTTTGGATTATTCAATAGTTTTAGGTCAACAGCAATGAGTTATTTATTATATTTATTTTCCCTCCTTAGCGTTTTTTGTTCTACATAAATAAATAAATAAATAAATTTATTGGCGCGACAGTGCCTTAAGGAGCCAAGGCCTAGTGAGTTATACTCTCAACCATTCCTGTGTGTGTGTTGTTAATCTGCAAGAATGGAAGGGACCTACAGTTTACCGCCGAGTCCGAACGGCTACATGAGATGCACTTTTTCGAGACAAATTTTACTCTTGGAGGTTTTCTCAGTTCCTCGCAAGAGGCAGTACCCCGGAAAAAAAGGTGACTATATTTAAAAAACTGAGTGAAAAAAAAACTTTTTGATAAACAGAATTAAAAAAAAGGAAGAATTGTATTGGGTGTATTTGCGTGACAAAAATTCTACCTTTAACTTCATATTAAATTACATTTTTAGATATGCTTTGAACAAAAAAAAAACAAAATATCGGAGTACAATTCCTTAACATATTTTTTGTAAAATAAAATTAATTAAAACAAAATAAAGCATTCTCCCATGATCAAGTTTAAAATATCTCCCAAAAACCACGTAATTTTTGTTTTTGCTCTAGGTTAGGTTGAGCGGGGTAATAATTCGATAGTCAAATCATCTCACTCGGATCTCAAGGATCCATTGCGGTCCCCAGGAATAGGAGGAATAGGTGAGCAATTTATGGAATGGCTCCTTAAACCATCCTGAGATTTTGATGAATTTCAGAATGTTTTTAAGTGCCTTTTTTGAAACGTCGTCGCCCAAATCGTCAAAAATATTTTCTCCGAGAGCTGTTTTTCTGGTCTGAGCTGGCTGGGGCATTCACAAAGGAAGTGATATTAGCCGTCTTCTGCATCAACGTCTTGACACCCTCTACATTAGTTTTGATGTGCTAAGGCCCATTCTACTCATGTGGACCCCCATTGAGTTGTGACCCATCAGGACACCAACCAAAAGGGACAGATGAGGTCTACCTAGCTTTTGATTATATTCTGTATTTTTCTTTGAGATATTTGGCAAAGACTTCTTGAGACCTGACACCTGACAGTTATCAAATTTTGACCGTCTCTCGTTTGCGGCTTTCGTTTTTTTTTCTATTTTCCAATGGTTCAAGTACCCAGGGAACGGTTTGGCTTGGTTCCATTGATGAACCGTTTTTGGCCAGTTCGGCAGCATCTTCGTTTCCGTTAATGTTGCAGTGTCCGGGAACCCATCGGAGGATAACCAGGTTTGTTTCACTGATTTGCCGCAGATTATTGCTACATTCGTCGATCTTTTTAGACTTGGAAACGATTGCCTGTGAAAATATCGATGTTTTGAAATATGAGGCAATAGGAGAGATTATATGGGAATTTAGGGCTGTAGGAGAATAGGATAGGATAGTGGGTAAGTAGTAGGACCGGAATCAGGATAGGAATAGGAACGGTTAGGGTACACATGGTGGGAGATGGTATTCGGATAGGGTAAGGATAGGATAAAGGATAGAATATAGGATAGGATTGGATGGGGATAGGAGAGGACGGGAAGGGATAGAATGTCCGCTGTAGGAGCAGTGGCATGCTGGCTACAAACGGACCTCACCTCTTTCCAAAAACATAAAACATGCCAATATATCATAAAACAAAACAAACAAAACCCTGATGGCAGTACTTCAGATGGAGACACCGCACCCGAAAATCGAAGGAGGCCCTGCTGGTGACGATGCAGGGCTATGTTCCCGCCCCTCCTGGAACCCGATCCGTTGCGGTCGGAATTCCCTTAATTCGAACAGGAAGGACCTCTTTCCGCTGTCTAGCCATACTTACTTTGTCGCTGCCTTATCCTACCCCCTGAAAACGTCGCTTTAGAGCGTCATGAGGCTTATCATGCTCTCAATAAACGAAAACTATAATAATGTACAAAACCTTTTCTTCAAGTCGGCGTGATTCACATCGAATTATTTATTATTTAAATCCGGAAACAAGAAAACAAAAATAAAACAACAAATAAAAGAAAAATCCGAAAAAGCTATAAATCTTAAAATTAATTATACAAAGAACAACGAATAGGCGTTTACATATAAATAAATAAAATAAGAATAAATATAATTTAAATAATATGATTTAAACATAAAATTATAAAACAAAAGATAATTTGCCGAAGCGTGGGGGTCACTCTGTTGGCGTTAAGTGTTTTTCACTTGGTACTCGGAGGACGGACCCCTGAGATACCGTCTTAAATCGGCCGCCTCTTTGAATGGCGTTATCTGACCCACTTTTTCCTACCTACCAAGAGCTCTTCGTAAATGGACAAAGGGGAAAAATGCTTTCTCGGGACGGGGCCTTCAAGAGCCAATCGTCGTTGCCTCTTGATGAAGATATTATTTTGTTATTTTTTTTTTGTTTTTTATATTTTCCTTAGTTTCCCTACCACTCTCTACCAGGTTATCACAAACACAAATTTCAGTAGAAACAAAATCGAAATTTTACATCTAAGATTATTTAGAAAAAAAAACAATAATAGCTATGTACATGAATCTATCACGCCGCTTATACTTTTTTGTATTTTAAATATTCAAAAAAATAAAAAAATACCGCTTGCATAGCTGTGCCTTCTTTGAACCAAAACAAAAAAAAAACGGAAATCCGGAGCGTTATAACGGATATCGGGACTTTCGAACTTAACACTAGTAATATTCGCAACCATAGATTTTTGCGAGTTTAAGCTACTAGAAGGGTAATGCTTTTATCGATTTTACTTGGCCGTCCGGGAGCCCACGGACTTTGTTCCTTAGGGATAGTGGGTCTTGGTTGGATTTCAGACGCCTTCTAAGCGGTCTCTCGCGGCTTTTCCGATTGAGCACTACTTGCGTGCGGCGGCCACGACTCCGTCACTGACCGCAAGAATTCACCCTTAGCACTTAACTTAAAAAAAAAAAATATGTTCTTATACCATCGTCTTAGTAATTCTTCTTTTTAGCACTTTAAACCAGCCAACCCTCCTTATATTCCGTTGTGATGTCCCTGTGAGGTTTGATTTTATCTTCTTTTTTTACACTATCACTGTTTCAAATTATTTTACTTTTAAGCTTTAATTCAAATTCGATACTTTAACCAAGCTTACGTTTTGGTGAAACTTTTTCTTTCACACTCTTTTTCTTTTTTTTTTTTTTGTTAATTAATTAAACTAACTAACACTTTAACTTTAAATTTTTTTTCTTTTGGCGTCCGGCCTTTAAGTAGTTATACTTGCTAATGTCCAACAAGCAGTAATGTTTTTTCAGCTAGCCGTTGGTTCCGCTTCTTAGACAGAAAATCCACTCGCTAGCGGATTATTCCAAGAGAGCGACCACTGAGCCTTTCTGATACATGCGCGCTGCGACATCGCGCACAGCAACTCTGCGATTATTCCTTTCCATACCTTTCGAACTAAAAACTAAAAACTCCCCACTCACACTCACCTTGGACTCAAACCGTATTCTTCAAAGTTTCGGGGGCTTTTAGAAAGTAAGCGCGCAGCTCAGGTCCTCTCGCTCTAGTGGTGAGTTCCAGTTCTAGCCGTCAAAAAAAAGTATAAACACCTCGTGTATTTTTAATATTGAACTTGTCATAAACAGACAGAAAAATTGTTTGCCGCACATTTTTTTTGCATTTTTCGGGCGTTTTTCATGTTTTTCTTGAGTGCCTCGGCCGTTCTTTTGGCGTTTTGGCGTTAGTGATTCCAATTATTTTGGCTTCCACGAAATCCAGTCAGCAACGTGTTCCTGGAACCTGTTCCTGATAGCTCTCCAGGTTTGGCTATCAGACGAGATAAATGTTTGCTTTCCGATCTCTGCCCAGGAATTTATTCTTCGGAAGATGGAACAAGTTCATCACTTGTGGAGTAAGGAATTCCAAGGCCTGAGATCAGCCCACTCTAACCCATTTATTTTGATAGGCAGCGGCAGCCGGTACAAAACTCCGGGACTGGAGGAATTTATTTGGACAGTGAGGGTGCCTAGGCTGCCGATAACTTACCCTAATTTGAACGTGGGGAAGAACCCAAACCAATCAAGCCGGGCATTCATGAATTTGCCTCGTCTCTAATCTTTTCCGTTAATGATAGTCGCATCTCCCTACTACGCGTTCACCTAAGGACTCCGCTGTGAAACAGAAACCCTTCCAAACCATACAGGACAGTAAGGTACGTTCGACCCTCGATTTTTTTTCTCTCTTAAGCTTTTTTAAAAGTTTTATCAGAGGGTGTTAGATCTAAGCCCCTCGAAGATTTGTCAAACAGATACCAATAATAAATAAAAAAAATACAAATAAATAAGGTGTTAAAGTATCACAGATGGTAGCGGCTTGTAGGTCACTTGGGCCCAGGGATTATCAAAGTTCGCAGAGATTCTTTGCTAACCATTTAGGTATACTTAATGGATATTGAGAATGTGAAATGGTAGGTCGTTTCATAAAGTATCACAGTTGAAAGGATTCGGATTGAAACTCAGTCATGAGTATTGCACTGCGTCGTTAAATTCATATCACAGTAAGGTGGTTTATGGAGAAAACTAAAAACACTCGTGGTAAGCTTTTCGCTTAGAGCCGTATTAATTATTCCAGTTAATGCTAGTGATAGATACAAAATCAGGTACGTAAGGAGTTCTGTATTGCACAAGGAATCTAAATATATATAACAGTAAGGTAGTTTTACAACTGGTGGAGTTTAAAGTCATGTACATAAAAAAAACTATAATTTGTTTCATTTAGGGACATATACTATTCGTATGTTCGAGTTAAAATACACATTTTTAATAGATTCCCTTTCGTGCCGTGTTGATTATTTGTCAAAAAAAAAAAACGTCATTAGGGTCGTTTACATAAAAGAGATAATTGAGGTTTTGTCTCAACATCATTGTTTAAGATCTTTAGCATGGAAGATCCCTAACTTCTCTAACTCATACATGCTTTTGCCTACCGCTTTGATAATACGACATTTGGTGAATTTTGGGCAGAGCTTTGAAGCAATTTGCTTAGAGCTGTCGCTAAGGACGAAGTTTCTTTTATAGACCTCTTGCCCAGGTACATATATATATATATTTTTGCTCTCAGCAGTTGTAGTCTATACCTTTCGGAAGGGTCAACAATTCACCATCTCCTAAGACATTTAATTTTTCGGATAACGCGTAACTGCTACCGTGTGTCACCATATTGTAAGCAAAGAGAGCAAAGTATGGTGACACTCCAATAGACGCACGTTCGGAGCTTCTCAACGCGCCTGCGATATCACTAAGATGTATATCCCAGTGGCGCTGGTCCTCCTTTAGGTACGACCGTATTGCAGCTAGCAGTGTTCTGTTGACCCTTTCCGATGCGTTATCGAATGCCACAGGACATGAAGAAGGGCGAGAAAGGTGAAAATATTCTTCCTCCTTATTGCTTTAAATGTTTATAAATATATGACCTTAAAATTTATTAAAGACTGATCTTTTAGAATTGGGCCACCATCCCGTTTTGGATTATTCAATAGTTTTAGGTCAACCGCAATGAGTTATTTATTATATTTATTTTCCCTCCTTAGCGTTTTTTGTTATACATAAATAAATAAATAAATAAATTTATTGGCGCGACAGTGCCTTAAGGAGCCAAGGCCTAGTGAGTTATACTCTCAACCATTCCTGTGTGTGTGTTGTTAATCTGCAAGAATGGAAGGGACCTACAGTTTACCGCCTAGTCCGAACGGCTACATGAGATGCACTTTTTCGAGACAAATTTTACTCTTGGAGGTTTTGTCAGTTCCTCGCAAGAGGCAGTACCCCGGAAAAAAAGGTGACTATATTTAAAAAACTGAGTGAAAAAAAAACTTTTTGATAAACAGAATTAAAAAAAAGGAAGAATTGTATTGGGTGTATTTGCCTGACAAAAATTCTACCTTTAACTTCATATTAAATTACATTTTTAGATATGCTTTGAACAAAAAAAAAAAAAATACAAAATATCGGAGTACAATTCCTTAACATATTTTTTGTAAAATAAAATTAATTAAAACAAAATAAAGCATTCTCCCATGATAAAGTTTAAAATATCTCCCAAAAACCACGTAATTTTTGTTTTTGCTCTAGGTTAGGTTGAGCGGGGTAGTAATTCGATAGTCAAATCATCTCACTCGGATCTCAAGGATCCATTGCGGTCCCCAGGAATAGGAGGAATAGGTGAGCAATTTATGGAATGGCTCCTTAAACCATCCTGAGATTTTGATGAATTTCAGAATGTTTTTAAGTGCCTTTTTTGAAACGTCGTCGCACAAATCGTCAAAAATATTTTCTCCGAGAGCTGTTTTTCTGGTCTGAGCTGGCTGGGGCATTCACAAAGGAAGTGATATTAGCCGTCTTCTGCATCAACGTCTTGACACCCTCTACATTAGTTTTGATGTGCTAAGGCCCATTCTACTCATGTGGACCCCCATTGAGTTGTGACCCATCAGGACACCAACCAAAAGGGACAGATGAGGTCTACCTAGCTTTTGATTATATTCTGTATTTTTCTTTGAGATATTTGGCAAAGACTTCTTGAGACCTGACACCTGACAGTTATCAAATTTTGACCGTCTCTCGTTTGCGGCTTTCGTTTTTTTTTTCTATTTTCCAATGGTTCAAGTACCCAGGGAACGGTTTGGCTTGGTTCCATTGATGAACCGTTTTTGGCCAGTTCGGCAGCATCTTCGTTTCCGTTAATGTTGCAGTGTCCGGGAACCCATCGGAGGATAACCAGGTTTGTTTCACTGATTTGCCGCAGATTATTGCTACATTCGTCGATCTTTTTAGACTTGGAAACGATTGCCTGTGAAAATATCGATGTTTTGAAATATGAGGCAATAGGAGAGATTATATGGGAATTTAGGGCTGTAGGAGAATAGGATAGGATAGTGGGTAAGTAGTAGGACCGGAATCAGGATAGGAATAGGAACGGTTAGGATACACATGGTGGGAGATGGTATTCGGATAGGGTAAGGATAGGATAAAGGATAGAATATAGGATAGGATTGGATGGGGATAGGAGAGGACGGGAAGGGATAGAATGTCCGCTGTAGGAGCAGTGGCATGCTGGCTGGCACGGCTTAGCTCGCCAGAATAGGGGGGGATCTTGCCCCCACAAACGGACCTCACCTCTTTCCAAAAACATAAAACATGCCAATATATCATAAAACAAAACAAACAAAACCCTGATGGCAGTACTTCAGATGGAGACACCGCACCCGAAAATCGAAGGAGGCCCTGCTGGTGACGATGCAGGGCTATGTTCCCGCCCCTCCTGGAACCCGATCCGTTGCGGTCGGAATTCCCTTAATTCGAACAGGAAGGACCTCTTTCCGCTGTCTAGCCATACTTACTTTGTCGCTGCCTTATCCTACCCCCTGAAAACGTCGCTTTAGAGCGTCATGAGGCTTATCATGCTCTCAATAAACGAAAACTATAATAATGTACAAAACCTTTTCTTCAAGTCGGCGTGATTCACATCGAATTATTTATTATTTAAATCCGGAAACAAGAAAACAAAAATAAAACAACAAATAAAAGAAAAATCCGAAAAAGCTATAAATCTTAAAATTAATTATACAAAGAACAACGAATAGGCGTTTACATATAAATAAATAAAATAAGAATAAATATAATTTAAATAATATGAGTTAAACATAAAATTATAAAACAAAAGATAATTTGCCGAAGCGTGGGGGTCACTCTGTTGGCGTTAAGTGTTTTTCACTTGGTACTCGGAGGACGGACCCCTGAGACACCGTCTTAAATCGGCCGCCTCTTTGAATGGCGTTATCTGACCCACTTTTTCCTACCTACCAAGAGCTCTTCGTAAATGGACAAAGGGGAAAAATGCTTTCTCGGGACGGGGCCTTCAAGAGCCAATCGTCGTTGCCTCTTGATGAAGATATTATTTTGTTATTTTTTTTTTGTTTTTTATATTTTCCTTAGTTTCCCTACCACTCTCTACCAGGTTATCACAAACACAAATTTCAGTAGAAACAAAATCGAAATTTTACATCTAAGATTATTTAGAAAAAAAAACAATAATAGCTATGTACATGAATCTATCACGCCGCTTATACTTTTTTGTATTTTAAATATTCAAAAAAATAAAAAAATACCGCTTGCATAGCTGTGCCTTCTTTGAACCAAACAAAAAAAAAACGGAAATCCGGAGCGTTATAACGGATATCGGGACTTTCGAACTTAACACTAGTAATATTCGCAACCATAGATTTTTGCGAGTTTAAGCTACTAGAAGGGTAATGCTTTTATCGATTTTACTTGGCCGTCCGGGAGCCCACGGACTTTGTTCCTTAGGGATAGTGGGTCTTGGTTGGATTTCAGACGCCTTCTAAGCGGTCTCTCGCGGCTTTTCCGATTGAGCACTACTTGCGTGCGGCGGCCACGACTCCGTCACTGACCGCAAGAATTCACCCTTAGCACTTAACTTAAAAAAAAAAAATATGTTCTTATACCATCGTCTTAGTAATTCTTCTTTTTAGCACTTTAAACCAGCCAACCCTCCTTATATTCCGTTGTGATGTCCCTGTGAGGTTTGATTTTATCTTCTTTTTTTACACTATCACTGTTTCAAATTATTTTACTTTTAAGCTTTAATTCAAATTCGATACTTTAACCAAACTTACGTTTTGGTGAAACTTTTTCTTTCACACTCTTTTTCTTTTTTTTTTTTGTTAATTAATTAAACTAACTAACACTTTAACTTTAAATTTTTTTTCTTTTGGCGTCCGGCCTTTAAGTAGTTATACTTGCTAATGTCCAACAAGCAGTAATGTTTTTTCAGCTAGCCGTTGGTTCCGCTTCTTAGACAGAAAATCCACTCGCTAGCGGATTATTCCAAGAGAGCGACCACTGAGCCTTTCTGATACATGCGCGCTGCGACATCGCGCACAGCAACTCTGCGATTATTCCTTTCCATACCTTTCGAACTAAAAACTAAAAACTCCCCACTCACACTCACCTTGGACTCAAACCGTATTCTTCAAAGTTTCGGGGGCTTTTAGAAAGTAAGCGCGCAGCTCAGGTCCTCTCGCTCTAGTGGTGAGTTCCAGTTCTAGCCGTCAAAAAAAAGTATAAACACCTCGTGTATTTTTAATATTGAACTTGTCATAAACAGACAGAAAAATTGTTTGCCGCACATTTTTTTTGCATTTTTCGGGCGTTTTTCATGTTTTTCTTGAGTGCCTCGGTCGTTCTTTTGGCGTTTTGGCGTTAGTGATTCAAATTATTTTGGCTTCCACGAAATCCAGTCAGCAACGTGTTCCTGGAACCTGTTCCTGATAGCTCTCCAGGTTTGGCTATCAGACGAGATAAATGTTTGCTTTCCGATCTCTGCCCAGGAATTTATTCTTCGGAAGATGGAACAAGTTCATCACTTGTGGAGTAAGGAATTCCAAGGCCTGAGATCAGCCCACTCTAACCCATTTATTTTGATAGGCAGCGGCAGCCGGTACAAAACTCCGGGACTGGAGGAATTTATTTGGACAGTGAGGTTGCCTAGGCTGCCGATAACTTACCCTAATTTGAACGTGGGGAAGAACCCAAACCAATCAAGCCGGGCATTCATGAATTTGCCTCGTCTCTAATCTTTTCCGTTAATGATAGTCGCATCTCCCTACTACGCGTTCACCTAAGGACTCCGCTGTGAAACAGAAACCCTTCCAAACCATACAGGACAGTAAGGTACGTTCGACCCTCGATTTTTTTCTCTCTTAAGCTTTTTTAAAAGTTTTATCAGAGGGTGTTAGACCTAAGCCCCTCGAAGATTTGTCAAACAGATACCAATAATAAATAAAAAAAAATACAAATAAATAAGGTGTTAAAGTATCACAGATGGTAGCGGCTTGTAGGTCACTTGGGCCCAGGGATTATCAAAGTTCGCAGAGATTCTTTGCTAACCATTTAGGTATACTTAATGGATATTGAGAATGTGAAATGGTAGGTCGTTTCATAAAGTATCACAGTTGAAAGGATTCGGATTGAAACTCAGTCATGAGTATTGCACTGCGTCGTTAAATTCATATCACAGTAAGGTGGTTTATGGAGAAAACTAAAAACACTCGTGGTAAGCTTTTCGCTTAGAGCCGTATTAATTATTCCAGTTAATGCTAGTGATAGATACAAAATCAGGTACGTAAGGAGTTCTGTATTGCACAAGGAATCTAAATATATATAACAGTAAGGTAGTTTTACAACTGGTGGAGTTTAAAGTCATGTACATAAAAAAAACTATAATTTGTTTCATTTAGGGACATATACTATTCGTATGTTCGAGTTAAAATACACATTTTTAATAGATTCCCTTTCGTGCCGTGTTGATTATTTGTCAAAAAAAAAAAAACGTGATTAGGGTCGTTTACATAAAAGAGATAATTGAGGTTTTGTCTCAACATCATTGTTTAAGATCTTTAGCATGGAAGATCCCTAACTTCTCTAACTCATACATGCTTTTGCCTACCGCTTTGATAATACGACATTTGGTGAATTTTGGGCAGAGCTTTGAAGCAATTTGCTTAGAGCTGTCGCTAAGGACGAAGTTTCTTTTATAGACCTCTTGCCCAGGTACATATATATATATATTTTTGCTCTCAGCAGTTGTAGTCTATCCCTTTCGGAAGGGTCAACAATTCACCATCTCCTAAGACATTTAATTTTTCGGATAACGCGTAACTGCTACCGTGTGTCACCATATTGTAAGCAAAGAGAGCAAAGTATGGTGACACTCCATTAGACGCATGTTCGGAGCTTCTCAACGCGCCTGCGATATCACTAAGATGTATATCCCAGTGGCGCTGGTCCTCCTTTAGGTACGACCGTATTGCAGCTAGCAGTGTTCTGTTGACCCTTTCCGATGCGTTATCGAATGCCACAGGACATGAAGAAGGGCGAGAAAGGTGAAAATATTCTTCCTCCTTATTGCTTTAAATGTTTATAAATATATGACCTTAAAATTTATTAAAGACTGATCTTTTAGAATTGGGCCACCATCCCGTTTTGGATTATTCAATAGTTTTAGGTCAACAGCAATGAGTTATTTATTATATTTATTTTCCCTCCTTAGCGTTTTTTGTTATACATAAATAAATAAATAAATAAATTTATTGGCGCGACAGTGCCTTAAGGAGCCAAGGCCTAGTGAGTTATACTCTCAACCATTCCTGTGTGTGTGTTGTTAATCTGCAAGAATGGAAGGGACCTACAGTTTACCGCCTAGTCCGAACGGCTACATGAGATGCACTTTTTCGAGACAAATTTTACTCTTGGAGGTTTTGTCAGTTCCTCGCAAGAGGCAGTACCCCGGAAAAAAAGGTGACTATATTTAAAAAACTGAGTGAAAAAAAAACTTTTTGATAAACAGAATTAAAAAAAGGAAGAATTGTATTGGGTGTATTTGCCTGACAAAAATTCTACCTTTAACTTCATATTAAATTACATTTTTAGATATGCTTTGAACAAAAAAAAAAAAAACAAAATATCGGAGTACAATTCCTTAACATATTTTTTGTAAAATAAAATTAATTAAAACAAAATAAAGCATTCTCCCATGATAAAGTTTAAAATATCTCCCAAAAACCACGTAATTTTTGTTTTTGCTCTAGGTTAGGTTGAGCGGGGTAATAATTCGATAGTCAAATCATCTCACTCGGATCTCAAGGATCCATTGCGGTCCCCAGGAATAGGAGGAATAGGTGAGCAATTTATAGAATGGCTCCTTAAACCATCCTGAGATTTTGATGAATTTCAGAATGTTTTTAAGTGCCTTTTTTGAAACGTCGTCGCCCAAATCGTCAAAAATATTTTCTCCGAGAGCTGTTTTTCTGGTCTGAGCTGGCTGGGGCATTCACAAAGGAAGTGATATTAGCCGTCTTCTGCATCAACGTCTTGACACCCTCTACATTAGTTTTGATGTGCTAAGGCCCATTCTACTCATGTGGACCCCCATTGAGTTGTGACCCATCAGGACACCAACCAAAAGGGACAGATGAGGTCTACCTAGCTTTTGATTATATTCTGTATTTTTCTTTGAGATATTTGGCAAAGACTTCTTGAGACCTGACACCTGACAGTTATCAAATTTTGACCGTCTCTCGTTTGCGGCTTTCGTTTTTTTTTTCTATTTTCCAATGGTTCAAGTACCCAGGGAACGGTTTGGCTTGGTTCCATTGATGAACCGTTTTTGGCCAGTTCGGCAGCATCTTCGTTTCCGTTAATGTTGCAGTGTCCGGGAACCCATCGGAGGATAACCAGGTTTGTTTCACTGATTTGCCGCAGATTATTGCTACATTCGTCGATCTTTTTAGACTTGGAAACGATTGCCTGTGAAAATATCGATGTTTTGAAATATGAGGCAATAGGAGAGATTATATGGGAATTTAGGGCTGTAGGAGAATAGGATAGGATAGTGGGTAAGTAGTAGGACCGGAATCAGGATAGGAATAGGAACGGTTAGGATACACATGGTGGGAGATGGTATTCGGATAGGGTAAGGATAGGATAAAGGATAGAATATAGGATAGGATTGGATGGGGATAGGAGAGGACGGGAAGGGATAGAATGTCCGCTGTAGGAGCAGTGGCATGCTGGCTGGCACGGCTTAGCTCGCCAGAATAGGGGGGGATCTTGCCCCCACAAACGGACCTCACCTCTTTCCAAAAACATAAAACATGCCAATATATCATAAAACAAAACAAACAAAACCCTGATGGCAGTACTTCAGATGGAGACACCGCACCCGAAAATCGAAGGAGGCCCTGCTGGTGACGATGCAGGGCTATGTTCCCGCCCCTCCTGGAACCCGATCCGTTGCGGTCGGAATTCCCTTAATTCGAACAGGAAGGACCTCTTTCCGCTGTCTAGCCATACTTACTTTGTCGCTGCCTTATCCTACCCCCTGAAAACGTCGCTTTAGAGCGTCATGAGGCTTATCATGCTCTCAATAAACGAAAACTATAATAATGTACAAAACCTTTTCTTCAAGTCGGCGTGATTCACATCGAATTATTTATTATTTAAATCCGGAAATAAGAAAACAAAAATAAAACAACAAATAAAAGAAAAATCCGAAAAAGCTATAAATCTTAAAATTAATTATACAAAGAACAACGAATAGGCGTTTACATATAAATAAATAAAATAAGAATAAATATAATTTAAATAATATGAATTAAACATAAAATTATAAAACAAAAGATATTTTGCCGAAGCGTGGGGGTCACTCTGTTGGCGTTAAGTGTTTTTCACTTGGTACTCGGAGGACGGACCCCTGAGACACCGTCTTAAATCGGCCGCCTCTTTGAATGGCGTTATCTGACCCACTTTTTCCTACCTACCAAGAGCTCTTCGTAAATGGACAAAGGGGAAAAATGCTTTCTCGGGACGGGGCCTTCAAGACCCAATCGTCGTTGCCTCTTGATGAAGATATTATTTTGTTATTTTTTTTTTGTTTTTTATATTTTCCTTTGTTTCCCTACCACTCTCTACCAGGTTATCACAAACACAAATTTCAGTAGAAACAAAATCGAAATTTTACATCTAAGATTATTTAGAAAAAAAAACAATAATAGCTATGTACATGAATCTATCACGCCGCTTATACTTTTTTGTATTTTAAATATTCAAAAAAATAAAAAAATACCGCTTGCATAGCTGTGCCTTCTTTGAACCAAACAAAAAAAAACGGAAATCCGGAGCGTTATAACGGATATCGGGACTTTCGAACTTAACACTAGTAATATTCGCAACCATAGATTTTTGCGAGTTTAAGCTACTAGAAGGGTAATGCTTTTATCGATTTTACTTTGCCGTCCGGGAGCCCACGGACTTTGTTCCTTAGGGATAGTGGGTCTTGGTTGGATTTCAGACGCCTTCTAAGCGGTCTCTCGCGGCTTTTCCGATTGAGCACTACTTGCGTGCGGCGGCCACGACTCCGTCACTGACCGCAAGAATTCACCCTTAGCACTTAATTTAAAAAAAAAAAATATGTTCTTATACCATCGTCTTAGTAATTCTTCTTTTTAGCACTTTAAACCAGCCAACCCTCCTTATATTCCGTTGTGATGTCCCTGTGAGGTTTGATTTTATCTTCTTTTTTTACACTATCACTGTTTCAAATTATTTTACTTTTAAGCTTTAATTCAAATTCGATACTTTAACCAAACTTACGTTTTGGTGAAACTTTTTCTTTCACACTCTTTTTCTTTTTTTGTTTGTTAATTAATTAAACTAACTAACACTTTAACTTTAAATTTTTTTTCTTTTGGCGTCCGGCCTTTAAGTAGTTATACTTGCTAATGTCCAACAAGCAGTAATGTTTTTTCAGCTAGCCGTTGGTTCCGCTTCTTAGACAAAAAATCCACTCGCTAGCGGATTATTCCAAGAGAGCGACCACTGAGCCTTTCTGATACATGCGCGCTGCGACATCGCGCACAGCAACTCTGCGATTATTCCTTTCCATACCTTTCGAACTAAAAACTAAAAACTCCCCACTCACACTCACCTTGGACTCAAACCGTATTCTTCAAAGTTTCGGGGGCTTTTAGAAAGTAAGCGCGCAGCTCAGGTCCTCTCGCTCTAGTGGTGAGTTCCAGTTCTAGCCGTCAAAAAAAAGTATAAACACCTCGTGTATTTTTAATATTGAACTTGTCGTAAACAGACAGAAAAATTGTTTGCCGCACATTTTTTTGCATTTTTCGGGCGTTTTTCATGTTTTTCTTGAGTGCCTCGGTCGTTCTTTTGGCGTTTTGGCGTTAGTGATTCCAATTATTTTGGCTTCCACGAAATCCAGTCAGCAACGTGTTCCTGGAACCTGTTCCTGATAGCTCTCCAGGTTTGGCTGTCAGACGAGATAAATGTTTGCTTTCCGATCTCTGCCCAGGAATTTATTCTTCGGAAGATGGAACAAGTTCATCACTTGTGGAGTAAGGAATTCCAAGGCCTGAGATCAGCCCACTCTAAACCATTTATTTTGATAGGCAGCGGCAGCCGGTACAAAACTCAGGGACTGGAGGAATTTATTTGGACAGTGACGGTGCCTAGGCTGCCGATAACTTACCCTAATTTGAACGTGGGGAAGAACCCAAACCAATCAAGCCGGGCATTCATGAATTTGCCTCGTCTCTAATCTTTTCCGTTAATGATAGTCGCATCTCCCTACTACGCGTTCACCTAAGGACTCCGCTGTGAAACAGAAACCCTTCCAAACCATACAGGACAGTAAGGTACGTTCGACCCTCGATTTTTTTTCTCTCTTAAGCTTTTTTAAAAGTTTTATCAGAGGGTGTTAGACCTAAGCCCCTCGAAGATTTGTCAAACAGATACCAATAATAAATAAAAAAAAATACAAATAAATAAGGTGTTAAAGTATCACAGATGGTAGCGGCTTGTAGGTCACTTGGGCCCAGGGATTATCAAAGTTCGCAGAGATTCTTTGCTAACCATTTAGGTATACTTAATGGATATTGAGAATGTGAAATGGTAGGTCGTTTCATAAAGTATCACAGTTGAAAGGATTCGGATTGAAACTCAGTCATGAGTATTGCACTGCGTCGTTAAATTCATATCACAGTAAGGTGGTTTATGGAGAAAACTAAAAACACTCGTGGTAAGCTTTTCGCTTAGAGCCGTATTAATTATTCCAGTTAATGCTAGTGATAGATACAAAATCAGGTACGTAAGGAGTTCTGTATTGCACAAGGAATCTAAATATATATAACAGTAAGGTAGTTTTACAACTGGTGGAGTTTAAAGTCATGTACATAAAAAAAACTATAATTTGTTTCATTTAGGGACATATACTATTCGTATGTTCGAGTTAAAATACACATTTTTAATAGATTCCCTTTCGTGCCGTGTTGATTATTTGTCAAAAAAAAAAACGTGATTAGGGTCGTTTACATAAAAGAGATAATTGAGGTTTTGTCTCAACATCATTGTTTAAGATCTTTAGCATGGAAGATCCCTAACTTCTCTAACTCATACATGCTTTTGCCTACCGCTTTGATAATACGACATTTGGTGAATTTTGGGCAGAGCTTTGAAGCAATTTGCTTAGAGCTGTCGCTAAGGATGAAGTTTCTTTTATAGACCTCTTGCCCAGGTACATATATATATATATTTTTGCTCTCAGCAGTTGTAGTCTATCCCTTTCGGAAGGGTCAACAATTCACCATCTCCTAAGACATTTAATTTTTCGGATAACGCGTAACTGCTACCGTGTGTCACCATATCGTAACCAAAGAGAGCAAAGTATGGTGACACTCCAATAGACGCATGTTCGGAGCTTCTCAACGCGCCTGCGATATCACTAAGATGTATATCCCAGTCGCGCTGGTCCTCCTTTAGGTACGACCGTATTGCAGCTAGCAGCGTTCTGTTGACCCTTTCCGATGCGTTATCGAATGCCACAGGACATGAAGAAGGGCGAGAAAGGTGAAAATATTCTTCCTCCTTATTGCTTTAAATGTTTATAAATATATGACCTTAAAATTTATTAAAGACTGATCTTTTAGAATTGGGCCACCATCCCGTTTTGGATTATTCAATAGTTTTAGGTCAACAGCAATGAGTTATTTATTATATTTATTTTCCCTCCTTAGCGTTTTTTGTTATACATAAATAAATAAATAAATAAATTTATTGGCGCGACAGTGCCTTAAGGAGCCAAGGCGTAGTGAGTTATACTCTCAACCATTCCTGTGTGTGTGTTGTTAATCTGCAAGAATGGAAGGGACCTACAGTTTACCGCCGAGTCCGAACGGCTACATGAGATGCACTTTTTCGAGACAAATTTTACTCTTGGAGGTTTTCTCAGTTCCTCGCAAGAGGCAGTACCCCGGAAAAAAGGTGACTATATTTAAAAAAACTGAGTGAAAAAAAAACTTTTTCATAAACAGAATTAAAAAAAAGGAAGAATTGTATTGGGTGTATTTGCCTGACAAAAATTCTACCTTTAACTTCATATTAAATTACATTTTTAGATATGCTTTGAACAAAAAAAAAAAAAAAAAAAATATCGGAGTACAATTCCTTAACATATTTTTTGTAAAATAAAATTAATTAAAGCAAAATAAAGCATTCTCCCATGATCAAGTTTAAAATATCTCCCAAAAACCACGTAATTTTTGTTTTTGCTCTAGGTTAGGTTGAGCGGGGTAATAATTCGATAGTCAAATCATCTCACTCGGATCTCAAGGATTCATTGCGGTCCCCAGGAATAGGAGGAATAGGTGAGCAATTTATGGAATGGCTCCTTAAACCATCCTGAGATTTTGATGAATTTCAGAATGTTTTTATGTGCCTTTTTTGAAACGTCGTCGCCCAAATCGTCAAAAATATTTTCTCCGAGAGCTGTTTTTCTGGTCTGAGCTGGCTGGGGCATTCAAAAAGGAAGTGATATTAGCCGTCTTCTGCATCAACGTCTTGACACCCTCTACATTAGTTTTGATGTGCTAAGGCCCATTCTACTTATGTGGACCCCCATTGAGTTATGACCCATCAGGACACCAACCAAAAGGGACAGATGAGGTCTACCTAGCTTTTGATTATATTCTGTATTTTTCTTTGAGATATTTGGCAAAGACTTCTTGAGACCTGACACCTGACAGTTATCAAATTTTGACCATCTCTCGTTTGCGGCTTTCGTTTTTTTTTTCTATTTTCCAATGGTTCAAGTACCCAGGGAACGGTTTGGCTTGGTTCCATTGATGAACCGTTTTTGGCCAGTTCGGCAGCCTCTTCGTTTCCGTTAATGTTGCAGTGTCCGGGAACCCATCGGATGATAACCAGGTTTGTTTCACTGATTTGCCGCAGATTATTGCTACATTCGTCGATCTTTTTAGACTTGGAAACGATTGCCTGTGAAAATATCGATGTTTTGAAATATGAGGCAATAGGAGGGATTATATGGGAAGTTAGGGCTGTAGGAGAATAGGATAGGATAGTGGGTAAGTAGTAGGACCGGAATCAGGATAGGAATAGGAACGGTTAGGATACACATGGTGGGAGATGGTATTCGGATAGGGTAAGGATAGGATAAAGGATAGAATATAGGATAGGATTGGATGGGGATAGGAGAGGACGGGAAGGGATAGAATGTCCGCTGTAGGAGCAGTGGCATGCTGGCTGTGGCACGGCTTAGCTCGCCAGAATAGGGGGGGATCTTGCCCCCACAAACGGACCTCACCTCTTTCCAAAAACATAAAACATGCCAATATATCATAAAACAAAACAAACAAAACCCTGATGGCAGTACTTCAGATGGAGACACCGCACCCGAAAATCGAAGGAGGCCCTTCTGGTGACGATGCAGGGCTATGTTCCCGCCCCTCCTGGAACCCGATCCGTTGCGGTCGGAATTCCTTTAATTCGAACAGGAAGGACCTCTTTCCGCTGTCTAGCCATACTTACTTTGTCGCTGCCTTATCCTACCCCCTGAAAACGTCGCTTTAGAGCGTCATGAGGCTTATCATGCTTTCAATAAACGAAAACTATAATAATGTACAACACCTTTTCTTCAAGTCGGCGTGATTCACATCGAATTATTTATTATTTAAATCCGGAAACAAGAAAACAAAAATAAAACAACACTTACTTACTTACTTAGGTGGCGCTACAGTTCGGGACGAACCTGGGCCTCAACCAACATGCCTCTCCAGCCAACTCGGTCTTTGGCTAGCTGCCTCCAGTTTTGCACTCCAAGTTGGTTGAGGTCGTCCTCCACTTGAGCGCGCCACCTAAGGCGAGGTCTTCCTTGACTGCGTCTACCCTCTGGGATGGAATCGAAGATCCTGCGAGCCGGAGCATTGTTGTCCATTCGCTCTACATGACCTAGCCATCTTAAACGTGATATGCGTATTTTTTTGACCAGGTCAATGTCGCTGTACAGCTCGTATAGTTCTTGGTTGAACCTTCTCCTCCAAAGCCCGTTAACGCAGATAGGGCCAAAAATCTTCCGAAGAATCTTACGCTCGAAACGACTAAGGATATCTTCATCCACTTTAGATAGAGTCCATGCCTCGGCGCCATAGAGCAGGACTGGGATGATTAGGGTTTTATAAAGAGTCTCCTTTGTCTTTCGAGAGAGGGCTTTGCTACTCAATTGCCTTCCTAGCCCATAGAAACAGCGATTGGCAAGAGTAATTCTTCGCTTTATTTCTGACGAGATGTTGTTGTCAGATGTTATAGCGGATCCGAGGTACACAAAGTCCCTAACTACCTCAAAGTTGTACCTGTCTATTGTGATGTTTTGTCCAATCCGCCGGTGTTGTGTGTCCCTTTTTGTGGACAGCAGGTACTTCGTTTTGGCCTCATTGACTGCTAGTCCCATCTTAGCCGCTTCAGCTTCAATGCTAGCAAACGTTCCAGTGACAGCTCGCCGAGTTCTGCCAATGATGTCTATGTCGTCAGCGTATGCTAGCAATTGCACAGACTTGAAAAAAATTGTCCCACTACAATTGACTTGCGAGTTTCTTATAATTTTTTCAAGTATTAAGTTGAAGAAATCGCACGATAGCGCATCACCTTGTCGGAATCCTTTTTTGACGTCAAAAGCTTCTGTGAGGTCAGAACCAACCTTGACGGAGCAGCGAGAGTTCTCCATCGTCATCCTGCACAGTCGGACGAGTTTTGTGGGAATGCCAAAACCTGACATGGCTCTGTATAGCTCGTCTCTATAAATGCTATCGTACGCGGCCTTAAAATCGATAAAGAGGTGGTGGGTATCGATTTGGAATTCTTGGGTGGTTTCCAGGATCTGCCGTAGCGTGAACATTTGATCGATTGTGGACTTTCCTGGTCTGAAACCACACTGATAGGGGCCAATCAGGTTGCTGACGAAAGGTTTCAGGCGTTCACATAGTACGGCAGAGAGGATCTTGTAGGCGATATTCAGGAGACTTATTCCTCTATAGTTGGCGCAGTTTAGAGGGTCTCCTTTCTTGTGAATCGGGCAAACGATGCTGAGGTTCCATTCATCAGGCATACTTTCTTCTGACCAAACTTTAGAGATGAGTTGGTGTATGCACTCCACCAGGTCATCTCCGGCCGCTTTAAAAAGTTCGGCGGGTAATCCGTCGGGTCCAGCAGCTTTGTTGTTTTTGAGTTTAGATATTGCTATCCTTACTTCATTTTGGTCAGGTGGACGGAAGTTTTGTCTGTCATCATCCATGTTGAATGGTACATTCTGCCTGACAGCGGGATTTTGGCCTTCATCGCCGTTTAACAGTCTGCAGAAATGGTCCTTCCATGTACTCAGCACCGACTGTGGCTCTACTACGAGGTTTCCATTCCTATCTCTACAGGCTTCTGTGCGGGATTTTTTTCCTTGGCATGTTCTTTTTACCTGTTGGTAAAACTTCCGCACGTTGTTCCTGGAGTAGCATCTCTCAATATCTTCGATCGCGCGCTTCTCATGCTCTCTTTTTTTCTTTTGGAGAAGCCGGTGTTCTTCCCGTCTTTTCTGCTCGTAAAGCTCGCGAGCAGCTCTCGTCTTTCTTTGCAGCGTCGCTTTATATGCCTCTTGTTTGGCTGCATGGGCCTGCCTGCATTCGTCATCAAACCAGAGGTTTCGTGGTGGTGGTCTGGTGAAACCTAGCACATCAGTTGCGGCATCTCTGATGGCTTGTTGGCAGTGTTGCCACTGATCTTCGGCACTTGATGCTGGCGGTACTGGATTTCTTGAGAGGTTACGGGATATTCGATCGGCATAGGTTCTGGCGGTTTCTTGCGATTGCAGCTTTCCGACGTCATACTTCCTCACAGTATTACTCCGTTGTTGTGGAGTTCGGGTTATTCGCATTCTTACCTTTGCTGCAACAAGGTAGTGATCCGAGTCGATGTTAGCTGCTCGGAAGGTGCGAACATCCAAGATACTGGAGGCGTGTCTTGCATCGATCGCAACGTGATCAATCTGATTGACGGTTCTTTGATCTGGGTGTCGCCAAGTCCCTTTGTGTATATCGAGATGAGGAAACCGTGTGCTTGCAATGGTGACGTTATGTGCCGCTGCGAAGTCAATTAGCCTAAGTCCGTTTTCAGACGTTGTGTCGTGTAGGCTATGTTTTCCGACAGTCCTACCAAAGATTTCCTCTTTACCTATTTTGGCATTAAAATCGCCTAGTACGATCTTAACGTCGTATTTAGGGCATTGCTCATAGGTTTTTTCGAGGAGCTCATAGAAGTCATCCTTGGTGGCGTCATCTTTGTCCTCTGTGGGGGCATGAGCGCATATTAGGCTAATGTTGGCGAATTTAGCCTTGATACGGATTGTCACAAGTCGCTCACTTACGTGTCGAAAGCCCAAGACTTCTTGCCTAAGTCTACCGCTTATGACGAATCCGCACCCAAATAAACGCTGTGGTCTTCTTGCGCAATCACCGTAGTACACGTCACAGTTTTTCATCCTCCTTTTGCCCGGCCCATTCCATCGCACTTCCTGGATGGCAGTAATTCCTGCTCTGTAGCAGTCTAGGGCCTCCGCTAGTTGTTTGGATGCACGTGGTCTGTTAAGAGTTCTAACATTCCACGTGCAGATCCGAAGGTCGTTGTCCTTGATTCGTTTTTCCGGGTCGTCAACAGTAAATCCGTCCTTTTCCGAGGCTATTGGTCGCTTCGCAACTTTTTCTTTTTTCCGTGGCAGGGTTGTTAACCCCACGCACAACCCCCAACCTGGAGGGCCAGGTCCTTTGTTGGATTCCTTGGACAAAAGGAACCGGAGAATCCGGAGTCAGTAACCCACTTCGGGGATATGAGCGCTGCCGTTGGCCCATTAAGGGTTCATCCGCCACCATCTCTATTTCAATGCCCTGACTTGCATTGAATTGTCCTAATGACCTTATCTCCAAATACGTCGAAGTAGCTCATTAGGGCAACAACAACAAATAAAAGAAAAATCCGAAAAAGCTATAAATCTTAAAATTAATTATACAAAGAACAACGAATAGGCGTTTACATATAAATAAATAAAATAAGAATAAATATAATTTAAATAATATGAGTTAAACATAAAATTATAAAACAAAAGATAATTTGCCGAAGCGTGGGGGTCACTCTGTTGGCGTTAAGTGTTTTTCACTTGGTACTCGGAGGACGGACCCCTGAGACACCGTCTTAAATCGGCCGCCTCTTTGAATGGCGTTATCTGACCCACTTTTTCCTACCTACCAAGAGCTCTTCGTAAATGGACAAAGGGGAAAAATGCTTTCTCGCGACGGGGCCTTCAAGAGCCAATCGTCGTTGCCTCTTGATGAAGATATTATTTTGTTATTTTTTTTTTTTGTTTTTTATATTTTCCTTAGTTTCCCTACCACTCTCTACCAGGTTATCACAAACACAAATTTCAGTAGAAACAAAATCGAAATTTTACATCTAAGATTATTTAGAAAAAAAAAACAATAATAGCTATGTACATGAATCTATCACACCGCTTATACTTTTTTGTATTTTAAATATTCAAAAAAATACCGCTTGCATAGCTGTGCCTTCTTTGAACCAAAAAAAAACGGAAATCCGGAGCGTTATAACGGATATCGGGACTTTCGAACTTAACACTAGTAATATTCGCAACCATAGATTTTTGCGAGTTTAAGCTACTAGAAGGGTAATGCTTTTATCGATTTTACTTGGCCGTCCGGGAGCCCACGGACTTTGTTCCTTAGGGATAGTGGGTCTTGGTTGGATTTCAGACGCCTTCTAAGCGGTCTCTCGCGGCTTTTCCGATTGAGCACTACTTGCGTGCGGCGGCCACGACTCCGTCACTGACCGCAAGAATTCACCCTTAGCACTTAATTAAAAAAAAAAAATATGTTCTTATACCATCGTCTTAGTAATTCTTCTTTTTAGCACTTTAAACTTCAGCCAACCCTCCTTATATTCCGTTGTGATGTCCCTGTGAGGTTTGATTTTATCTTCTTTTTTTACACTATCACTGTTTCAAATTATTTTACTTTTAAGCTTTAATTCAAATTCGATACTTTAACCAAACTTACGTTTTGGTGAAACTTTTTCTTTCACACTCTTTTTCTTTTTTTTTTTTGTTAATTAATTTAACTAACTAACACTTTAACTTTTAATTTTTTTTCTTTTGGCGTCCGGCCTTTAAGTAGTTATACTTGCTAATGTCCTACAAGCAGTAATGTTTTTTCAGCTAGCCGTTGGTTCCGCTTCTTAGACAGAAAATCCACTCGCTAGCGGATTATTCCAAGAGAGCGACCACTGAGCCTTTCTGATACATGCGCGCTGCGACATCGCGCACAGCAACTCTGTGATTATTCCTTTCCATACCTTTCGAACTAAAAACTAAAAACTCCCCACTCACACTCACCTTGGACTCAAACCGTATTCTTCAAAGTTTCGGGGGCTTTTAGAAAGTAAGCGCGCAGCTCAGGTCCTCTCGCTCTAGTGGTCAGTTCCAGTTCTAGCCGTCAAAAAAAAGTATAAACACCTCGTGTATTTTTAATATTGAACTTGTCGTAAACAGACAGAAAAATTGTTTGCCGCACATTTTTTTTGCATTTTTCGGGCGTTTTTCATGTTTTTCTTGAGTGCCTCGGTCGTTCTTTTGGCGTTTTGGCGTTAGTGATTCCAATTATTTTGGCTTCCACGAAATCCAGTCAGCAACGTGTTCCTGGAACCTGTTCCTGATAGCTCTCCAGGTTTGGCTATCAGACGAGATAAATGTTTGCTTTCCGATCTCTGCCCAGGAATTTATTCTTCGGAAGATGGAACAAGTTCATCACTTGTGGAGTAAGGAATTCCAAGGCCTGAGATCAGCCCACTCTAACCCATTTATTTTGATAGGCAGCGGCAGCCGGTACAAAACTCCGGGACTGGAGGAATTTATTTGGACAGTGACCGGTGCCTAGGCTGCCGATAACTTACCCTAATTTGAACGTGGGGAAGAACCCAAACCAATCAAGCCGGGCATTCATGAATTTGCCTCGTCTCTAATCTTTTCCGTTAATGATAGTCGCATCTCCCTACTACGCGTTCACCTAAGGACTCCGCTGTGAAACAGAAACCCTTCCAAACCATACAGGACAGTAAGGTACGTTCGACCCTCGATTTTTTTTCTCTCTTAAGCTTTTTTAAAAGTTTTATCAGAGGGTGTTAGATCTAAGCCCCTCGAAGATTTGTCAAACAGATACCAATAATAAATAAAAAAAATACAAATAAATAAGGTGTTAAAGTATCACAGATGGTAGCGGCTTGTAGGTCACTTGGGCCCAGGGATTATCAAAGTTCGCAGAGATTCTTTGCTAACCATTTAGGTATACTTAATGGATATTGAGAATGTGAAATGGTAGGTCGTTTCATAAAGTATCACAGTTGAAAGGATTCGGATTGAAACTCAGTCATGAGTATTGCACTGCGTCGTTAAATTCATATCACAGTAAGGTGGTTTATGGAGAAAACTAAAAACACTCGTGGTAAGCTTTTCGCTTAGAGCCGTATTAATTATTCCAGTTAATGCTAGTGATAGATACAAAATCAGGTACGTAAGGAGTTCTGTATTGCACAAGGAATCTAAATATATATAACAGTAAGGTAGTTTTACAACTGGTGGAGTTTAAAGTCATGTACATAAAAAAAACTATAATTTGTTTCATTTAGGGACATATACTATTCGTATGTTCGAGTTAAAATACACATTTTTAATAGATTCCCTTTCGTGCCGTGTTGATTATTTGTCAAAAAAAAAAACGTGATTAGGGTCGTTTACATAAAAGAGATAATTGAGGTTTTGTCTCAACATCATTGTTTAAGATCTTTAGCATGGAAGATCCCTAACTTCTCTAACTCATACATGCTTTTGCCTACCGCTTTGATAATACGACATTTGGTGAATTTTGGGCAGAGCTTTGAAGCAATTTGCTTAGAGCTGTCACTAAGGACGAAGTTTCTTTTATAGACCTCTTGCCCAGGTACATATATATATATATTTTTGCTCTCAGCAGTTGTAGTCTATCCCTTTCGGAAGGGTCAACAATTCACCATCTCCTAAGACATTTAATTTTTCGGATAACGCGTAACTGCTACCGTGTGTCACCATATCGTAACCAAAGAGAGCAAAGTATGGTGACACTCCAATAGACGCATGTTCGGAGCTTCTCAACGCGCCTGCGATATCACTAAGATGTATATCCCAGTCGCGCTGGTCCTCCTTTAGGTACGACCGTATTGCAGCTAGCAGCGTTCTGTTGACCCTTTCCGATGCGTTATCGAATGCCACAGGACATGAAGAAGGGCGAGAAAGGTGAAAATATTCTTCCTCCTTATTGCTTTAAATGTTTATAAATATATGACCTTAAAATTTATTAAAGACTGATCTTTTAGAATTGGGCCACCATCCCGTTTTGGATTATTCAATAGTTTTAGGTCAACAGCAATGAGTTATTTATTATATTTATTTTCCCTCCTTAGCGTTTTTTGTTATACATAAATAAATAAATAAATAAATTTATTGGCGCGACAGTGCCTTAAGGAGCCAAGGCGTAGTGAGTTATACTCTCAACCATTCCTGTGTGTGTGTTGTTAATCTGCAAGAATGGAAGGGACCTACAGTTTACCGCCGAGTCCGAACGGCTACATGAGATGCACTTTTTCGAGACAAATTTTACTCTTGGAGGTTTTCTCAGTTCCTCGCAAGAGGCAGTACCCCGGAAAAAAGGTGACTATATTTAAAAAAACTGAGTGAAAAAAAAACTTTTTCATAAACAGAATTAAAAAAAAGGAAGAATTGTATTGGGTGTATTTGCCTGACAAAAATTCTACCTTTAACTTCATATTAAATTACATTTTTAGATATGCTTTGAACAAAAAAAAAAAAAAAAAAAATATCGGAGTACAATTCCTTAACATATTTTTTGTAAAATAAAATTAATTAAAGCAAAATAAAGCATTCTCCCATGATCAAGTTTAAAATATCTCCCAAAAACCACGTAATTTTTGTTTTTGCTCTAGGTTAGGTTGAGCGGGGTAATAATTCGATAGTCAAATCATCTCACTCGGATCTCAAGGATTCATTGCGGTCCCCAGGAATAGGAGGAATAGGTGAGCAATTTATGGAATGGCTCCTTAAACCATCCTGAGATTTTGATGAATTTCAGAATGTTTTTATGTGCCTTTTTTGAAACGTCGTCGCCCAAATCGTCAAAAATATTTTCTCCGAGAGCTGTTTTTCTGGTCTGAGCTGGCTGGGGCATTCAAAAAGGAAGTGATATTAGCCGTCTTCTGCATCAACGTCTTGACACCCTCTACATTAGTTTTGATGTGCTAAGGCCCATTCTACTTATGTGGACCCCCATTGAGTTATGACCCATCAGGACACCAACCAAAAGGGACAGATGAGGTCTACCTAGCTTTTGATTATATTCTGTATTTTTCTTTGAGATATTTGGCAAAGACTTCTTGAGACCTGACACCTGACAGTTATCAAATTTTGACCATCTCTCGTTTGCGGCTTTCGTTTTTTTTTTTCTATTTTCCAATGGTTCAAGTACCCAGGGAACGGTTTGGCTTGGTTCCATTGATGAACCGTTTTTGGCCAGTTCGGCAGCCTCTTCGTTTCCGTTAATGTTGCAGTGTCCGGGAACCCATCGGATGATAACCAGGTTTGTTTCACTGATTTGCCGCAGATTATTGCTACATTCGTCGATCTTTTTAGACTTGGAAACGATTGCCTGTGAAAATATCGATGTTTTGAAATATGAGGCAATAGGAGGGATTATATGGGAAGTTAGGGCTGTAGGAGAATAGGATAGGATAGTGGGTAAGTAGTAGGACCGGAATCAGGATAGGAATAGGAACGGTTAGGATACACATGGTGGGAGATGGTATTCGGATAGGGTAAGGATAGGATAAAGGATAGAATATAGGATAGGATTGGATGGGGATAGGAGAGGACGGGAAGGGATAGAATGTCCGCTGTAGGAGCAGTGGCATGCTGGCTGTGGCACGGCTTAGCTCGCCAGAATAGGGGGGGATCTTGCCCCCACAAACGGACCTCACCTCTTTCCAAAAACATAAAACATGCCAATATATCATAAAACAAAACAAACAAAACCCTGATGGCAGTACTTCAGATGGAGACACCGCACCCGAAAATCGAAGGAGGCCCTTCTGGTGACGATGCAGGGCTATGTTCCCGCCCCTCCTGGAACCCGATCCGTTGCGGTCGGAATTCCTTTAATTCGAACAGGAAGGACCTCTTTCCGCTGTCTAGCCATACTTACTTTGTCGCTGCCTTATCCTACCCCCTGAAAACGTCGCTTTAGAGCGTCATGAGGCTTATCATGCTTTCAATAAACGAAAACTATAATAATGTACAACACCTTTTCTTCAAGTCGGCGTGATTCACATCGAATTATTTATTATTTAAATCCGGAAACAAGAAAACAAAAATAAAACAACACTTACTTACTTACTTAGGTGGCGCTACAGTTCGGGACGAACCTGGGCCTCAACCAACATGCCTCTCCAGCCAACTCGGTCTTTGGCTAGCTGCCTCCAGTTTTGCACTCCAAGTTGGTTGAGGTCGTCCTCCACTTGAGCGCGCCACCTAAGGCGAGGTCTTCCTTGACTGCGTCTACCCTCTGGGATGGAATCGAAGATCCTGCGAGCCGGAGCATTGTTGTCCATTCGCTCTACATGACCTAGCCATCTTAAACGTGATATGCGTATTTTTTTGACCAGGTCAATGTCGCTGTACAGCTCGTATAGTTCTTGGTTGAACCTTCTCCTCCAAAGCCCGTTAACGCAGATAGGGCCAAAAATCTTCCGAAGAATCTTACGCTCGAAACGACTAAGGATATCTTCATCCACTTTAGATAGAGTCCATGCCTCGGCGCCATAGAGCAGGACTGGGATGATTAGGGTTTTATAAAGAGTCTCCTTTGTCTTTCGAGAGAGGGCTTTGCTACTCAATTGCCTTCCTAGCCCATAGAAACAGCGATTGGCAAGAGTAATTCTTCGCTTTATTTCTGACGAGATGTTGTTGTCAGATGTTATAGCGGATCCGAGGTACACAAAGTCCCTAACTACCTCAAAGTTGTACCTGTCTATTGTGATGTTTTGTCCAATCCGCCGGTGTTGTGTGTCCCTTTTTGTGGACAGCAGGTACTTCGTTTTGGCCTCATTGACTGCTAGTCCCATCTTAGCCGCTTCAGCTTCAATGCTAGCAAACGTTCCAGTGACAGCTCGCCGAGTTCTGCCAATGATGTCTATGTCGTCAGCGTATGCTAGCAATTGCACAGACTTGAAAAAAATTGTCCCACTACAATTGACTTGCGAGTTTCTTATAATTTTTTCAAGTATTAAGTTGAAGAAATCGCACGATAGCGCATCACCTTGTCGGAATCCTTTTTTGACGTCAAAAGCTTCTGTGAGGTCAGAACCAACCTTGACGGAGCAGCGAGAGTTCTCCATCGTCATCCTGCACAGTCGGACGAGTTTTGTGGGAATGCCAAAACCTGACATGGCTCTGTATAGCTCGTCTCTATAAATGCTATCGTACGCGGCCTTAAAATCGATAAAGAGGTGGTGGGTATCGATTTGGAATTCTTGGGTGGTTTCCAGGATCTGCCGTAGCGTGAACATTTGATCGATTGTGGACTTTCCTGGTCTGAAACCACACTGATAGGGGCCAATCAGGTTGCTGACGAAAGGTTTCAGGCGTTCACATAGTACGGCAGAGAGGATCTTGTAGGCGATATTCAGGAGACTTATTCCTCTATAGTTGGCGCAGTTTAGAGGGTCTCCTTTCTTGTGAATCGGGCAAACGATGCTGAGGTTCCATTCATCAGGCATACTTTCTTCTGACCAAACTTTAGAGATGAGTTGGTGTATGCACTCCACCAGGTCATCTCCGGCCGCTTTAAAAAGTTCGGCGGGTAATCCGTCGGGTCCAGCAGCTTTGTTGTTTTTGAGTTTAGATATTGCTATCCTTACTTCATTTTGGTCAGGTGGACGGAAGTTTTGTCTGTCATCATCCATGTTGAATGGTACATTCTGCCTGACAGCGGGATTTTGGCCTTCATCGCCGTTTAACAGTCTGCAGAAATGGTCCTTCCATGTACTCAGCACCGACTGTGGCTCTACTACGAGGTTTCCATTCCTATCTCTACAGGCTTCTGTGCGGGATTTTTTTCCTTGGCATGTTCTTTTTACCTGTTGGTAAAACTTCCGCACGTTGTTCCTGGAGTAGCATCTCTCAATATCTTCGATCGCGCGCTTCTCATGCTCTCTTTTTTTCTTTTGGAGAAGCCGGTGTTCTTCCCGTCTTTTCTGCTCGTAAAGCTCGCGAGCAGCTCTCGTCTTTCTTTGCAGCGTCGCTTTATATGCCTCTTGTTTGGCTGCATGGGCCTGCCTGCATTCGTCATCAAACCAGAGGTTTCGTGGTGGTGGTCTGGTGAAACCTAGCACATCAGTTGCGGCATCTCTGATGGCTTGTTGGCAGTGTTGCCACTGATCTTCGGCACTTGATGCTGGCGGTACTGGATTTCTTGAGAGGTTACGGGATATTCGATCGGCATAGGTTCTGGCGGTTTCTTGCGATTGCAGCTTTCCGACGTCATACTTCCTCACAGTATTACTCCGTTGTTGTGGAGTTCGGGTTATTCGCATTCTTACCTTTGCTGCAACAAGGTAGTGATCCGAGTCGATGTTAGCTGCTCGGAAGGTGCGAACATCCAAGATACTGGAGGCGTGTCTTGCATCGATCGCAACGTGATCAATCTGATTGACGGTTCTTTGATCTGGGTGTCGCCAAGTCCCTTTGTGTATATCGAGATGAGGAAACCGTGTGCTTGCAATGGTGACGTTATGTGCCGCTGCGAAGTCAATTAGCCTAAGTCCGTTTTCAGACGTTGTGTCGTGTAGGCTATGTTTTCCGACAGTCCTACCAAAGATTTCCTCTTTACCTATTTTGGCATTAAAATCGCCTAGTACGATCTTAACGTCGTATTTAGGGCATTGCTCATAGGTTTTTTCGAGGAGCTCATAGAAGTCATCCTTGGTGGCGTCATCTTTGTCCTCTGTGGGGGCATGAGCGCATATTAGGCTAATGTTGGCGAATTTAGCCTTGATACGGATTGTCACAAGTCGCTCACTTACGTGTCGAAAGCCCAAGACTTCTTGCCTAAGTCTACCGCTTATGACGAATCCGCACCCAAATAAACGCTGTGGTCTTCTTGCGCAATCACCGTAGTACACGTCACAGTTTTTCATCCTCCTTTTGCCCGGCCCATTCCATCGCACTTCCTGGATGGCAGTAATTCCTGCTCTGTAGCAGTCTAGGGCCTCCGCTAGTTGTTTGGATGCACGTGGTCTGTTAAGAGTTCTAACATTCCACGTGCAGATCCGAAGGTCGTTGTCCTTGATTCGTTTTTCCGGGTCGTCAACAGTAAATCCGTCCTTTTCCGAGGCTATTGGTCGCTTCGCAACTTTTTCTTTTTTCCGTGGCAGGGTTGTTAACCCCACGCACAACCCCCAACCTGGAGGGCCAGGTCCTTTGTTGGATTCCTTGGACAAAAGGAACCGGAGAATCCGGAGTCAGTAACCCACTTCGGGGATATGAGCGCTGCCGTTGGCCCATTAAGGGTTCATCCGCCACCATCTCTATTTCAATGCCCTGACTTGCATTGAATTGTCCTAATGACCTTATCTCCAAATACGTCGAAGTAGCTCATTAGGGCAACAACAACAAATAAAAGAAAAATCCGAAAAAGCTATAAATCTTAAAATTAATTATACAAAGAACAACGAATAGGCGTTTACATATAAATAAATAAAATAAGAATAAATATAATTTAAATAATATGAGTTAAACATAAAATTATAAAACAAAAGATAATTTGCCGAAGCGTGGGGGTCACTCTGTTGGCGTTAAGTGTTTTTCACTTGGTACTCGGAGGACGGACCCCTGAGACACCGTCTTAAATCGGCCGCCTCTTTCAATGGCGTTATCTGACCCACTTTTTCCTACCTACCAAGAGCTCTTCGTAAATGGACAAAGGGGAAAAATGCTTTCTCGCGACGGGGCCTTCAAGAGCCAATCGTCGTTGCCTCTTGATGAAGATATTATTTTGTTATTTTTTTTTTTTGTTTTTTATATTTTCCTTAGTTTCCCTACCACTCTCTACCAGGTTATCACAAACACAAATTTCAGTAGAAACAAAATCGAAATTTTACATCTAAGATTATTTAGAAAAAAAAAACAATAATAGCTATGTACATGAATCTATCACACCGCTTATACTTTTTTGTATTTTAAATATTCAAAAAAATACCGCTTGCATAGCTGTGCCTTCTTTGAACCAAAAAAAAACGGAAATCCGGAGCGTTATAACGGATATCGGGACTTTCGAACTTAACACTAGTAATATTCGCAACCATAGATTTTTGCGAGTTTAAGCTACTAGAAGGGTAATGCTTTTATCGATTTTACTTGGCCGTCCGGGAGCCCACGGACTTTGTTCCTTAGGGATAGTGGGTCTTGGTTGGATTTCAGACGCCTTCTAAGCGGTCTCTCGCGGCTTTTCCGATTGAGCACTACTTGCGTGCGGCGGCCACGACTCCGTCACTGACCGCAAGAATTCACCCTTAGCACTTAATTAAAAAAAAAAAATATGTTCTTATACCATCGTCTTAGTAATTCTTCTTTTTAGCACTTTAAACTTCAGCCAACCCTCCTTATATTCCGTTGTGATGTCCCTGTGAGGTTTGATTTTATCTTCTTTTTTTACACTATCACTGTTTCAAATTATTTTACTTTTAAGCTTTAATTCAAATTCGATACTTTAACCAAACTTACGTTTTGGTGAAACTTTTTCTTTCACACTCTTTTTCTTTTTTTTTTTTGTTAATTAATTTAACTAACTAACACTTTAACTTTTAATTTTTTTTCTTTTGGCGTCCGGCCTTTAAGTAGTTATACTTGCTAATGTCCTACAAGCAGTAATGTTTTTTCAGCTAGCCGTTGGTTCCGCTTCTTAGACAGAAAATCCACTCGCTAGCGGATTATTCCAAGAGAGCGACCACTGAGCCTTTCTGATACATGCGCGCTGCGACATCGCGCACAGCAACTCTGTGATTATTCCTTTCCATACCTTTCGAACTAAAAACTAAAAACTCCCCACTCACACTCACCTTGGACTCAAACCGTATTCTTCAAAGTTTCGGGGGCTTTTAGAAAGTAAGCGCGCAGCTCAGGTCCTCTCGCTCTAGTGGTCAGTTCCAGTTCTAGCCGTCAAAAAAAAGTATAAACACCTCGTGTATTTTTAATATTGAACTTGTCGTAAACAGACAGAAAAATTGTTTGCCGCACATTTTTTTTGCATTTTTCGGGCGTTTTTCATGTTTTTCTTGAGTGCCTCGGTCGTTCTTTTGGCGTTTTGGCGTTAGTGATTCCAATTATTTTGGCTTCCACGAAATCCAGTCAGCAACGTGTTCCTGGAACCTGTTCCTGATAGCTCTCCAGGTTTGGCTATCAGACGAGATAAATGTTTGCTTTCCGATCTCTGCCCAGGAATTTATTCTTCGGAAGATGGAACAAGTTCATCACTTGTGGAGTAAGGAATTCCAAGGCCTGAGATCAGCCCACTCTAACCCATTTATTTTGATAGGCAGCGGCAGCCGGTACAAAACTCCGGGACTGGAGGAATTTATTTGGACAGTGACCGGTGCCTAGGCTGCCGATAACTTACCCTAATTTGAACGTGGGGAAGAACCCAAACCAATCAAGCCGGGCATTCATGAATTTGCCTCGTCTCTAATCTTTTCCGTTAATGATAGTCGCATCTCCCTACTACGCGTTCACCTAAGGACTCCGCTGTGAAACAGAAACCCTTCCAAACCATACAGGACAGTAAGGTACGTTCGACCCTCGATTTTTTTTCTCTCTTAAGCTTTTTTAAAAGTTTTATCAGAGGGTGTTAGATCTAAGCCCCTCGAAGATTTGTCAAACAGATACCAATAATAAATAAAAAAAATACAAATAAATAAGGTGTTAAAGTATCACAGATGGTAGCGGCTTGTAGGTCACTTGGGCCCAGGGATTATCAAAGTTCGCAGAGATTCTTTGCTAACCATTTAGGTATACTTAATGGATATTGAGAATGTGAAATGGTAGGTCGTTTCATAAAGTATCACAGTTGAAAGGATTCGGATTGAAACTCAGTCATGAGTATTGCACTGCGTCGTTAAATTCATATCACAGTAAGGTGGTTTATGGAGAAAACTAAAAACACTCGTGGTAAGCTTTTCGCTTAGAGCCGTATTAATTATTCCAGTTAATGCTAGTGATAGATACAAAATCAGGTACGTAAGGAGTTCTGTATTGCACAAGGAATCTAAATATATATAACAGTAAGGTAGTTTTACAACTGGTGGAGTTTAAAGTCATGTACATAAAAAAAACTATAATTTGTTTCATTTAGGGACATATACTATTCGTATGTTCGAGTTAAAATACACATTTTTAATAGATTCCCTTTCGTGCCGTGTTGATTATTTGTCAAAAAAAAAAACGTGATTAGGGTCGTTTACATAAAAGAGATAATTGAGGTTTTGTCTCAACATCATTGTTTAAGATCTTTAGCATGGAAGATCCCTAACTTCTCTAACTCATACATGCTTTTGCCTACCGCTTTGATAATACGACATTTGGTGAATTTTGGGCAGAGCTTTGAAGCAATTTGCTTAGAGCTGTCACTAAGGACGAAGTTTCTTTTATAGACCTCTTGCCCAGGTACATATATATATATATTTTTGCTCTCAGCAGTTGTAGTCTATCCCTTTCGGAAGGGTCAACAATTCACCATCTCCTAAGACATTTAATTTTTCGGATAACGCGTAACTGCTACCGTGTGTCACCATATCGTAACCAAAGAGAGCAAAGTATGGTGACACTCCAATAGACGCATGTTCGGAGCTTCTCAACGCGCCTGCGATATCACTAAGATGTATATCCCAGTCGCGCTGGTCCTTCTTTAGGTACGACCGTATTGCAGCTAGCAGCGTTCTGTTGACCCTTTCCGATGCGTTATCGAATGCCACAGGACATGAAGAAGGGCGAGAAAGGTGAAAATATTCTTCCTCCTTATTGCTTTAAATGTTTATAAATATATGACCTTAAAATGTATTAAAGACTGATCTTTTAGAATTGGGCCACCATCCCGTTTTGGATTATTCAATAGTTTTAGGTCAACAGCAATGAGTTATTTATTATATTTATTTTCCCTCCTTAGCGTTTTTTGTTATACATAAATAAATAAATAAATTAATTTATTGGCGCGACAGTGCCTTAAGGAGCCAAGGCCTAGTGAGTTATACTCTCAACCATTCCTGTGTGTGTGTTGTTAATCTGCAAGAATGGAAGGGACCTACAGTTTACCGCCGAGTCCGAACGGCTACATGAGATGCACTTTTTCGAGACAAATTTTACTCTTGGAGGTTTTCTCAGTTCCTCGCAAGAGGCAGTACCCCGGAAAAAAGGTGACTATATTTAAAAAAACTGAGTGAAAAAAAAACTTTTTCATAAACAGAATTAAAAAAAAGGAAGAATTGTATTGGGTGTATTTGCCTGACAAAAATTCTACCTTTAACTTCATATTAAATTACATTTTTAGATATGCTTTGAACAAAAAAAAAAAAAAAAAAAATATCGGAGTACAATTCCTTAACATATTTTTTGTAAAATAAAATTAATTAAAGCAAAATAAAGCATTCTCCCATGATCAAGTTTAAAATATCTCCCAAAAACCACGTAATTTTTGTTTTTGCTCTAGGTTAGGTTGAGCGGGGTAATAATTCGATAGTCAAATCATCTCACTCGGATCTCAAGGATTCATTGCGGTCCCCAGGAATAGGAGGAATAGGTGAGCAATTTATGGAATGGCTCCTTAAACCATCCTGAGATTTTGATGAATTTCAGAATGTTTTTATGTGCCTTTTTTGAAACGTCGTCGCCCAAATCGTCAAAAATATTTTCTCCGAGAGCTGTTTTTCTGGTCTGAGCTGGCTGGGGCATTCAAAAAGGAAGTGATATTAGCCGTCTTCTGCATCAACGTCTTGACACCCTCTACATTAGTTTTGATGTGCTAAGGCCCATTCTACTTATGTGGACCCCCATTGAGTTATGACCCATCAGGACACCAACCAAAAGGGACAGATGAGGTCTACCTAGCTTTTGATTATATTCTGTATTTTTCTTTGAGATATTTGGCAAAGACTTCTTGAGACCTGACACCTGACAGTTATCAAATTTTGACCATCTCTCGTTTGCGGCTTTCGTTTTTTTTTTCTATTTTCCAATGGTTCAAGTACCCAGGGAACGGTTTGGCTTGGTTCCATTGATGAACCGTTTTTGGCCAGTTCGGCAGCCTCTTCGTTTCCGTTAATGTTGCAGTGTCCGGGAACCCATCGGATGATAACCAGGTTTGTTTCACTGATTTGCCGCAGATTATTGCTACATTCGTCGATCTTTTTAGACTTGGAAACGATTGCCTGTGAAAATATCGATGTTTTGAAATATGAGGCAATAGGAGGGATTATATGGGAAGTTAGGGCTGTAGGAGAATAGGATAGGATAGTGGGTAAGTAGTAGGACCGGAATCAGGATAGGAATAGGAACGGTTAGGATACACATGGTGGGAGATGGTATTCGGATAGGGTAAGGATAGGATAAAGGATAGAATATAGGATAGGATTGGATGGGGATAGGAGAGGACGGGAAGGGATAGAATGTCCGCTGTAGGAGCAGTGGCATGCTGGCTGTGGCACGGCTTAGCTCGCCAGAATAGGGGGGGATCTTGCCCCCACAAACGGACCTCACCTCTTTCCAAAAACATAAAACATGCCAATATATCATAAAACAAAACAAACAAAACCCTGATGGCAGTACTTCAGATGGAGACACCGCACCCGAAAATCGAAGGAGGCCCTTCTGGTGACGATGCAGGGCTATGTTCCCGCCCCTCCTGGAACCCGATCCGTTGCGGTCGGAATTCCTTTAATTCGAACAGGAAGGACCTCTTTCCGCTGTCTAGCCATACTTACTTTGTCGCTGCCTTATCCTACCCCCTGAAAACGTCGCTTTAGAGCGTCATGAGGCTTATCATGCTTTCAATAAACGAAAACTATAATAATGTACAACACCTTTTCTTCAAGTCGGCGTGATTCACATCGAATTATTTATTATTTAAATCCGGAAACAAGAAAACAAAAATAAAACAACACTTACTTACTTACTTAGGTGGCGCTACAGTTCGGGACGAACCTGGGCCTCAACCAACATGCCTCTCCAGCCAACTCGGTCTTTGGCTAGCTGCCTCCAGTTTTGCACTCCAAGTTGGTTGAGGTCGTCCTCCACTTGAGCGCGCCACCTAAGGCGAGGTCTTCCTTGACTGCGTCTACCCTCTGGGATGGAATCGAAGATCCTGCGAGCCGGAGCATTGTTGTCCATTCGCTCTACATGACCTAGCCATCTTAAACGTGATATGCGTATTTTTTTGACCAGGTCAATGTCGCTGTACAGCTCGTATAGTTCTTGGTTGAACCTTCTCCTCCAAAGCCCGTTAACGCAGATAGGGCCAAAAATCTTCCGAAGAATCTTACGCTCGAAACGACTAAGGATATCTTCATCCACTTTAGATAGAGTCCATGCCTCGGCGCCATAGAGCAGGACTGGGATGATTAGGGTTTTATAAAGAGTCTCCTTTGTCTTTCGAGAGAGGGCTTTGCTACTCAATTGCCTTCCTAGCCCATAGAAACAGCGATTGGCAAGAGTAATTCTTCGCTTTATTTCTGACGAGATGTTGTTGTCAGATGTTATAGCGGATCCGAGGTACACAAAGTCCCTAACTACCTCAAAGTTGTACCTGTCTATTGTGATGTTTTGTCCAATCCGCCGGTGTTGTGTGTCCCTTTTTGTGGACAGCAGGTACTTCGTTTTGGCCTCATTGACTGCTAGTCCCATCTTAGCCGCTTCAGCTTCAATGCTAGCAAACGTTCCAGTGACAGCTCGCCGAGTTCTGCCAATGATGTCTATGTCGTCAGCGTATGCTAGCAATTGCACAGACTTGAAAAAAATTGTCCCACTACAATTGACTTGCGAGTTTCTTATAATTTTTTCAAGTATTAAGTTGAAGAAATCGCACGATAGCGCATCACCTTGTCGGAATCCTTTTTTGACGTCAAAAGCTTCTGTGAGGTCAGAACCAACCTTGACGGAGCAGCGAGAGTTCTCCATCGTCATCCTGCACAGTCGGACGAGTTTTGTGGGAATGCCAAAACCTGACATGGCTCTGTATAGCTCGTCTCTATAAATGCTATCGTACGCGGCCTTAAAATCGATAAAGAGGTGGTGGGTATCGATTTGGAATTCTTGGGTGGTTTCCAGGATCTGCCGTAGCGTGAACATTTGATCGATTGTGGACTTTCCTGGTCTGAAACCACACTGATAGGGGCCAATCAGGTTGCTGACGAAAGGTTTCAGGCGTTCACATAGTACGGCAGAGAGGATCTTGTAGGCGATATTCAGGAGACTTATTCCTCTATAGTTGGCGCAGTTTAGAGGGTCTCCTTTCTTGTGAATCGGGCAAACGATGCTGAGGTTCCATTCATCAGGCATACTTTCTTCTGACCAAACTTTAGAGATGAGTTGGTGTATGCACTCCACCAGGTCATCTCCGGCCGCTTTAAAAAGTTCGGCGGGTAATCCGTCGGGTCCAGCAGCTTTGTTGTTTTTGAGTTTAGATATTGCTATCCTTACTTCATTTTGGTCAGGTGGACGGAAGTTTTGTCTGTCATCATCCATGTTGAATGGTACATTCTGCCTGACAGCGGGATTTTGGCCTTCATCGCCGTTTAACAGTCTGCAGAAATGGTCCTTCCATGTACTCAGCACCGACTGTGGCTCTACTACGAGGTTTCCATTCCTATCTCTACAGGCTTCTGTGCGGGATTTTTTTCCTTGGCATGTTCTTTTTACCTGTTGGTAAAACTTCCGCACGTTGTTCCTGGAGTAGCATCTCTCAATATCTTCGATCGCGCGCTTCTCATGCTCTCTTTTTTTCTTTTGGAGAAGCCGGTGTTCTTCCCGTCTTTTCTGCTCGTAAAGCTCGCGAGCAGCTCTCGTCTTTCTTTGCAGCGTCGCTTTATATGCCTCTTGTTTGGCTGCATGGGCCTGCCTGCATTCGTCATCAAACCAGAGGTTTCGTGGTGGTGGTCTGGTGAAACCTAGCACATCAGTTGCGGCATCTCTGATGGCTTGTTGGCAGTGTTGCCACTGATCTTCGGCACTTGATGCTGGCGGTACTGGATTTCTTGAGAGGTTACGGGATATTCGATCGGCATAGGTTCTGGCGGTTTCTTGCGATTGCAGCTTTCCGACGTCATACTTCCTCACAGTATTACTCCGTTGTTGTGGAGTTCGGGTTATTCGCATTCTTACCTTTGCTGCAACAAGGTAGTGATCCGAGTCGATGTTAGCTGCTCGGAAGGTGCGAACATCCAAGATACTGGAGGCGTGTCTTGCATCGATCGCAACGTGATCAATCTGATTGACGGTTCTTTGATCTGGGTGTCGCCAAGTCCCTTTGTGTATATCGAGATGAGGAAACCGTGTGCTTGCAATGGTGACGTTATGTGCCGCTGCGAAGTCAATTAGCCTAAGTCCGTTTTCAGACGTTGTGTCGTGTAGGCTATGTTTTCCGACAGTCCTACCAAAGATTTCCTCTTTACCTATTTTGGCATTAAAATCGCCTAGTACGATCTTAACGTCGTATTTAGGGCATTGCTCATAGGTTTTTTCGAGGAGCTCATAGAAGTCATCCTTGGTGGCGTCATCTTTGTCCTCTGTGGGGGCATGAGCGCATATTAGGCTAATGTTGGCGAATTTAGCCTTGATACGGATTGTCACAAGTCGCTCACTTACGTGTCGAAAGCCCAAGACTTCTTGTCTAAGTCTACCGCTTATGACGAATCCGCACCCAAATAAACGCTGTGGTCTTCTTGCGCAATCACCGTAGTACACGTCACAGTTTTTCATCCTCCTTTTGCCCGGCCCATTCCATCGCACTTCCTGGATGGCAGTAATTCCTGCTCTGTAGCAGTCTAGGGCCTCCGCTAGTTGTTTGGATGCACGTGGTCTGTTAAGAGTTCTAACATTCCACGTGCAGATCCGAAGGTCGTTGTCCTTGATTCGTTTTTCCGGGTCGTCAACAGTAAATCCGTCCTTTTCCGAGGCTATTGGTCGCTTCGCAACTTTTTCTTTTTTCCGTGGCAGGGTTGTTAACCCCACGCACAACCCCCAACCTGGAGGGCCAGGTCCTTTGTTGGATTCCTTGGACAAAAGGAACCGGAGAATCCGGAGTCAGTAACCCACTTCGGGGATATGAGCGCTGCCGTTGGCCCATTAAGGGTTCATCCGCCACCATCTCTATTTCAATGCCCTGACTTGCATTGAATTGTCCTAATGACCTTATCTCCAAATACGTCGAAGTAGCTCATTAGGGCAACAACAACAAATAAAAGAAAAATCCGAAAAAGCTATAAATCTTAAAATTAATTATACAAAGAACAACGAATAGGCGTTTACATATAAATAAATAAAATAAGAATAAATATAATTTAAATAATATGAGTTAAACATAAAATTATAAAACAAAAGATAATTTGCCGAAGCGTGGGGGTCACTCTGTTGGCGTTAAGTGTTTTTCACTTGGTACTCGGAGGACGGACCCCTGAGACACCGTCTTAAATCGGCCGCCTCTTTGAATGGCGTTATCTGACCCACTTTTTCCTACCTACCAAGAGCTCTTCGTAAATGGACAAAGGGGAAAAATGCTTTCTCGCGACGGGGCCTTCAAGAGCCAATCGTCGTTGCCTCTTGATGAAGATATTATTTTGTTATTTTTTTTTTTTGTTTTTTATATTTTCCTTAGTTTCCCTACCACTCTCTACCAGGTTATCACAAACACAAATTTCAGTAGAAACAAAATCGAAATTTTACATCTAAGATTATTTAGAAAAAAAAAACAATAATAGCTATGTACATGAATCTATCACACCGCTTATACTTTTTTGTATTTTAAATATTCAAAAAAATACCGCTTGCATAGCTGTGCCTTCTTTGAACCAAAAAAAAACGGAAATCCGGAGCGTTATAACGGATATCGGGACTTTCGAACTTAACACTAGTAATATTCGCAACCATAGATTTTTGCGAGTTTAAGCTACTAGAAGGGTAATGCTTTTATCGATTTTACTTGGCCGTCCGGGAGCCCACGGACTTTGTTCCTTAGGGATAGTGGGTCTTGGTTGGATTTCAGACGCCTTCTAAGCGGTCTCTCGCGGCTTTTCCGATTGAGCACTACTTGCGTGCGGCGGCCACGACTCCGTCACTGACCGCAAGAATTCACCCTTAGCACTTAATTAAAAAAAAAAAATATGTTCTTATACCATCGTCTTAGTAATTCTTCTTTTTAGCACTTTAAACTTCAGCCAACCCTCCTTATATTCCGTTGTGATGTCCCTGTGAGGTTTGATTTTATCTTCTTTTTTTACACTATCACTGTTTCAAATTATTTTACTTTTAAGCTTTAATTCAAATTCGATACTTTAACCAAACTTACGTTTTGGTGAAACTTTTTCTTTCACACTCTTTTTCTTTTTTTTTTTTGTTAATTAATTTAACTAACTAACACTTTAACTTTTAATTTTTTTTCTTTTGGCGTCCGGCCTTTAAGTAGTTATACTTGCTAATGTCCTACAAGCAGTAATGTTTTTTCAGCTAGCCGTTGGTTCCGCTTCTTAGACAGAAAATCCACTCGCTAGCGGATTATTCCAAGAGAGCGACCACTGAGCCTTTCTGATACATGCGCGCTGCGACATCGCGCACAGCAACTCTGTGATTATTCCTTTCCATACCTTTCGAACTAAAAACTAAAAACTCCCCACTCACACTCACCTTGGACTCAAACCGTATTCTTCAAAGTTTCGGGGGCTTTTAGAAAGTAAGCGCGCAGCTCAGGTCCTCTCGCTCTAGTGGTCAGTTCCAGTTCTAGCCGTCAAAAAAAAGTATAAACACCTCGTGTATTTTTAATATTGAACTTGTCGTAAACAGACAGAAAAATTGTTTGCCGCACATTTTTTTTGCATTTTTCGGGCGTTTTTCATGTTTTTCTTGAGTGCCTCGGTCGTTCTTTTGGCGTTTTGGCGTTAGTGATTCCAATTATTTTGGCTTCCACGAAATCCAGTCAGCAACGTGTTCCTGGAACCTGTTCCTGATAGCTCTCCAGGTTTGGCTATCAGACGAGATAAATGTTTGCTTTCCGATCTCTGCCCAGGAATTTATTCTTCGGAAGATGGAACAAGTTCATCACTTGTGGAGTAAGGAATTCCAAGGCCTGAGATCAGCCCACTCTAACCCATTTATTTTGATAGGCAGCGGCAGCCGGTACAAAACTCCGGGACTGGAGGAATTTATTTGGACAGTGACCGGTGCCTAGGCTGCCGATAACTTACCCTAATTTGAACGTGGGGAAGAACCCAAACCAATCAAGCCGGGCATTCATGAATTTGCCTCGTCTCTAATCTTTTCCGTTAATGATAGTCGCATCTCCCTACTACGCGTTCACCTAAGGACTCCGCTGTGAAACAGAAACCCTTCCAAACCATACAGGACAGTAAGGTACGTTCGACCCTCGATTTTTTTTCTCTCTTAAGCTTTTTTAAAAGTTTTATCAGAGGGTGTTAGATCTAAGCCCCTCGAAGATTTGTCAAACAGATACCAATAATAAATAAAAAAAATACAAATAAATAAGGTGTTAAAGTATCACAGATGGTAGCGGCTTGTAGGTCACTTGGGCCCAGGGATTATCAAAGTTCGCAGAGATTCTTTGCTAACCATTTAGGTATACTTAATGGATATTGAGAATGTGAAATGGTAGGTCGTTTCATAAAGTATCACAGTTGAAAGGATTCGGATTGAAACTCAGTCATGAGTATTGCACTGCGTCGTTAAATTCATATCACAGTAAGGTGGTTTATGGAGAAAACTAAAAACACTCGTGGTAAGCTTTTCGCTTAGAGCCGTATTAATTATTCCAGTTAATGCTAGTGATAGATACAAAATCAGGTACGTAAGGAGTTCTGTATTGCACAAGGAATCTAAATATATATAACAGTAAGGTAGTTTTACAACTGGTGGAGTTTAAAGTCATGTACATAAAAAAAACTATAATTTGTTTCATTTAGGGACATATACTATTCGTATGTTCGAGTTAAAATACACATTTTTAATAGATTCCCTTTCGTGCCGTGTTGATTATTTGTCAAAAAAAAAAACGTGATTAGGGTCGTTTACATAAAAGAGATAATTGAGGTTTTGTCTCAACATCATTGTTTAAGATCTTTAGCATGGAAGATCCCTAACTTCTCTAACTCATACATGCTTTTGCCTACCGCTTTGATAATACGACATTTGGTGAATTTTGGGCAGAGCTTTGAAGCAATTTGCTTAGAGCTGTCACTAAGGACGAAGTTTCTTTTATAGACCTCTTGCCCAGGTACATATATATATATATTTTTGCTCTCAGCAGTTGTAGTCTATCCCTTTCGGAAGGGTCAACAATTCACCATCTCCTAAGACATTTAATTTTTCGGATAACGCGTAACTGCTACCGTGTGTCACCATATCGTAACCAAAGAGAGCAAAGTATGGTGACACTCCAATAGACGCATGTTCGGAGCTTCTCAACGCGCCTGCGATATCACTAAGATGTATATCCCAGTCGCGCTGGTCCTTCTTTAGGTACGACCGTATTGCAGCTAGCAGCGTTCTGTTGACCCTTTCCGATGCGTTATCGAATGCCACAGGACATGAAGAAGGGCGAGAAAGGTGAAAATATTCTTCCTCCTTATTGCTTTAAATGTTTATAAATATATGACCTTAAAATGTATTAAAGACTGATCTTTTAGAATTGGGCCACCATCCCGTTTTGGATTATTCAATAGTTTTAGGTCAACAGCAATGAGTTATTTATTATATTTATTTTCCCTCCTTAGCGTTTTTTGTTATACATAAATAAATAAATAAATTAATTTATTGGCGCGACAGTGCCTTAAGGAGCCAAGGCCTAGTGAGTTATACTCTCAACCATTCCTGTGTGTGTGTTGTTAATCTGCAAGAATGGAAGGGACCTACAGTTTACCGCCGAGTCCGAACGGCTACATGAGATGCACTTTTTCGAGACAAATTTTACTCTTGGAGGTTTTCTCAGTTCCTCGCAAGAGGCAGTACCCCGGAAAAAAAGGTGACTATATTTAAAAAAACTGAGTGAAAAAAAAACTTTTTGATAAACAGAATTAAAAAAAAAGGAAGAATTGTATTGGGTGTATTTGCCTGACAAAAATTCTACCTTTAACTTCATATTAAATTACATTTTTAGATATGCTTTGAACAAAAAAAAAAAAAAAAAAAAATATCGGAGTACAATTCCTTAACATATTTTTTGTAAAATAAAATTAATTAAAGCAAAATAAAGCATTCTCCCATGATCAAGTTTAAAATATCTCCCAAAAACCACGTAATTTTTGTTTTTGCTCTAGGTTAGGTTGAGCGGGGTAATAATTCGATAGTCAAATCATCTCACTCGGATCTCAAGGATCCATTGCGGTCCCCAGGAATAGGAGGAATAGGTGAGCAATTTATGGAATGGCTCCTTAAACCATCCTGAGATTTTGATGAATTTCAGAATGTTTTTAAGTGCCTTTTTTGAAACGTCGTCGCCCAAATCGTCAAAAATATTTTCTCCGAGAGCTGTTTTTCTGGTCTGAGCTGGCTGGGGCATTCAAAAAGGAAGTGATATTAGCCGTCTTCTGCATCAACGTCTTGACACCCTCTACATTAGTTTTGATGTGCTAAGGCCCATTCTACTTATGTGGACCCCCATTGAGTTGTGACCCATCAGGACACCAACCAAAAGGGACAGATGAGGTCTACCTAGCTTTTGATTATATTCTGTATTTTTCTTTGAGATATTTGGCAAAGACTTCTTGAGACCTGACACCTGACAGTTATCAAATTTTGACCATCTCTCGTTTGCGGCTTTCGTTTTTTTTTTCTATTTTCCAATGGTTCAAGTACCCAGGGAACGGTTTGGCTTGGTTCCATTGATGAACCGTTTTTGGCCAGTTCGGCAGCCTCTTCGTTTCCGTTAATGTTGCAGTGTCCGGGAACCCATCGGATGATAACCAGGTTTGTTTCACTGATTTGCCGCAGATTATTGCTACATTCGTCGATCTTTTTAGACTTGGAAACGATTGCCTGTGAAAATATCGATGTTTTGAAATATGAGGCAATAGGAGGGATTATATGGGAAGTTAGGGCTGTAGGAGAATAGGATAGGATAGTGGGTAAGTAGTAGGACCGGAATCAGGATAGGAATAGGAACGGTTAGGATACACATGGTGGGAGATGGTATTCGGATAGGGTAAGGATAGGATAAAGGATAGAATATAGGATAGGATTGGATGGGGATAGGAGAGGACGGGAAGGGATAGAATGTCCGCTGTAGGAGCGGTGGCATGCTGGCTGTGGCACGGCTTAGCTCGCCAGAATAGGGGGGGATCTTGCCCCCACAAACGGACCTCACCTCTTTCCAAAAACATAAAACATGCCAATATATCATAAAACAAAACAAACAAAACCCTGATGGCAGTACTTCAGATGGAGACACCGCACCCGAAAATCGAAGGAGGCCCTTCTGGTGACGATGCAGGGCTATGTTCCCGCCCCTCCTGGAACCCGATCCGTTGCGGTCGGAATTCCTTTAATTCGAACAGGAAGGACCTCTTTCCGCTGTCTAGCCATACTTACTTTGTCGCTGCCTTATCCTACCCCCTGAAAACGTCGCTTTAGAGCGTCATGAGGCTTATCATGCTCTCAATAAACGAAAACTATAATAATGTACAACATCTTTTCTTCAAGTCGGCGTGATTCACATCGAATTATTTATTATTTAAATCCGGAAACAAGAAAACAAAAATAAAACAACAAATAAAAGAAAAATCCGAAAAAGCTATAAATCTTAAAATTAATTATATAAAGAACAACGAATAGGCGTTTACATATAAATAAATAAAATAAGAATAAATATAATTTAAATAATATGAGTTAAACATAAAATTATAAAACAAAAGATAATTTGCCGAAGCGTGGGGGTCACTCTGTTGGCGTTAAGTGTTTTTCACTTGGTACTCGGAGGACGGACCCCTGAGACACCGTCTTAAATCGGCCGCCTCTTTGAATGGCGTAATCTGACCCACTTTTTCCTACCTACCAAGAGCTCTTCGTAAATGGACAAAGGGGAAAAATGCTTTCTCGCGACGGGGCCTTCAAGAGCCAATCGTCGTTGCCTCTTGATGAAGATATTATTTTGTTATTTTTTTTTTTGTTTTTTATATTTTCCTTAGTTTCCCTACCACTCTCTACCAGGTTATCACAAACACAAATTTCAGTAGAAACAAAATCGAAATTTTACATCTAAGATTATTTAGAAAAAAAAAACAATAATAGCTATGTACATGCATCTATCACACCGCTTATACTTTTTTGTATTTTAAATATTCAAAAAAATAAAAAATACCGCTTGCATAGCTGTGCCTTCTTTGAACCAAAAAAAAAAACGGAAATCCGGAGCGTTATAACGGATATCGGGACTTTCGATTTTTTTAGATTTTTGCGAGTTTAAGCTACTAGAAGGGTAATGCTTTTATCGATTTTACTTGGCCGTCCGGGAGCCCACGGACTTTGTTCCTTAGGGATAGTGGGTCTTGGTTGGATTTCAGACGCCTTCTAAGCGGTCTCTCGCGGCTTTTCCGATTGAGCACTACTTGCGTGCGGCGGCCACGACTCCGTCACTGACCGCAAGAATTCACCCTTAGCACTTAATTAAAAAAAAAAAAAATATGTTCTTATACCATCGTCTTAGTAATTCTTCTTTTTAGCACTTTAAACTTCAGCCAACCCTCCTTATATTCCGTTGTGATGTCCCTGTGAGGTTTGATTTTATCTTCTTTTTTTACACTATCACTGTTTCAAATTATTTTACTTTTAAGCTTTAATTCAAATTCGATACTTTAACCAAACTTACGTTTTGGTGAAACTTTTTCTTTCACACTCTTTTTCTTTTTTTTTTTTTTGTTAATTAATTTAACTAACTAACACTTTAACTTTTAATTTTTTTTCTTTTGGCGTCCGGCCTTTAAGTAGTTATACTTGCTAATGTCCAACAAGCAGTAATGTTTTTTCAGCTAGCCGTTGGTTCCGCTTCTTAGACAGAAAATCCACTCGCTAGCGGATTATTCCAAGAGAGCGACCACTGAGCCTTTCTGATACATGCGCGCTGCGACATCGCGCACAGCAACTCTGTGATTATTCCTTTCCATACCTTTCGAACTAAAAACTAAAAACTCCCCACTCACACTCACCTTGGACTCAAACCGTATTCTTCAAAGTTTCGGGGGCTTTTAGAAAGTAAGCGCGCAGCTCAGGTCCTCTCGCTCTAGTGGTGAGTTCCAGTTCTAGCCGTCAAAAAAAAGTATAAACACCTCGTGTATTTTTAATATTGAACTTGTCGTAAACAGACAGAAAAATTGTTTGCCGCACATTTTTTTTGCATTTTTCGGGCGTTTTTCATGTTTTTCTTGAGTGCCTCGGTCGTTCTTTTGGCGTTTTGGCGTTAGTGATTCCAATTATTTTGGCTTCCACGAAATCCAGTCAGCAACGTGTTCCTGGAACCTGTTCCTGATAGCTCTCCAGGTTTGGCTATCAGACGAGATAAATGTTTGCTTTCCGATCTCTGCCCAGGAATTTATTCTTCGGAAGATGGAACAAGTTCATCACTTGTGGAGTAAGGAATTCCAAGGCCTGAGATCAGCCCACTCTAACCCATTTATTTTGATAAGCAGCGGCAGCCGGTACAAAACTCCGGGACTGGAGGAATTTAATTGGACAGTGACGGTGCCTAGGCTGCCGATAACTTACCCTAATTTGAACGTGGGGAAGAACCCAAACCAATCAAGCCGGGCATTCATGAATTTGCCTCGTCTCTAATCTTTTCCGTTAATGATAGTCGCATCTCCCTACTACGCGTTCACCTAAGGACTCCGCTGTGAAACAGAAACCCTTCCAAACCATACAGGACAGTAAGGTACGTTCGACCCTCGATTTTTTTTCTCTCTTAAGCTTTTTTAAAAGTTTTATCAGAGGGTGTTAGACCTAAGCCCCTCGAAGATTTGTCAAACAGATACCAATAATAAATAAAAAAAAATACAAATAAATAAGGTGTTAAAGTATCACAGATGGTAGCGGCTTGTAGGTCACTTGGGCCCAGGGATTATCAAAGTTCGCAGAGATTCTTTGCTAACCATTTAGGTATACTTAATGGATATTGAGAATGTGAAATGGTAGGTCGTTTCATAAAGTATCACAGTTGAAAGGATTCGGATTGAAACTCAGTCATGAGTATTGCACTGCGTCGTTAAATTCATATCACAGTAAGGTGGTTTATGGAGAAAACTAAAAACACTCGTGGTAAGCTTTTCGCTTAGAGCCGTATTAATTATTCCAGTTAATGCTAGTGATAGATACAAAATCAGGTACGTAAGGAGTTCTGTATTGCACAAGGAATCTAAATATATATAACAGTAAGGTAGTTTTACAACTGGTGGAGTTTAAAGTCATGTACATAAAAAAAACTATAATTTGTTTCATTTAGGGACATATACTATTCGTATGTTCGAGTTAAAATACACATTTTTAATAGATTCCCTTTCGTGCCGTGTTGATTATTTGTCAAAAAAAAAACGTGATTAGGGTCGTTTACATAAAAAAGATAATTGAGGTTTTGTCTCAACATCATTGTTTAAGATCTTTAGCATGGAAGATCCCTAACTTCTCTAACTCATACATGCTTTTGCCTACCGCTTTGATAATACGACATTTGGTGAATTTTGGGCAGAGCTTTGAAGCAATTTGCTTAGAGCTGTCGCTAAGGACGAAGTTTCTTTTATAGACCTCTTGCCCAGGTACATATATATATATATTTTTGCTCTCAGCAGTTGTAGTCTATCCCTTTCGGAAGGGTCAACAATTCACCATCTCCTAAGACATTTAATTTTTCGGATAACGCGTAACTGCTACCGTGTGTCACCATATCGTAACCAAAGAGAGCAAAGTATGGTGACACTCCAATAGACGCATGTTCGGAGCTTCTCAACGCGCCTGCGATATCACTAAGATGTATATCCCAGTCGCGCTGGTCCTCCTTTAGGTACGACCGTATTGCAGCTAGCAGCGTTCTGTTGACCCTTTCCGATGCGTTATCGAATGCCACAGGACATGAAGAAGGGCGATAAAGGTGAAAATATTCTTCCTATTTATTTTTAAATATTCAAAAAAATAAAAAAATACCGCTTGCATAGCTGTGCCTTCTTTGAACCAAAAAAAAAAAAAAAAACCGAAATCCGGAGCGTTATAACGGATATCGGGACTTTCGAACTTAACACTAGTAATATTCGCAACCATAGATTTTTGCGAGTTTAAGCTACTAGAAGGGTAATGCTTTTATCGATTTTACTTGGCCGTCCGGAAGCCCACGGACTTTGTTCCTTAGGGATAGTGGATCTTGGTTGGATTTCAGACGCCTTCTAAGCGGTCTCTCGCGGCTTTTCCGATTGAGCACTACTTGCGTGCGGCGGCCACGACTCCGTCACTGACCGCAAGAATTCACCCTTAGCACTTAATTTAAAAAAAAAAAAATGTTCTTATACCATCGTCTTAGTAATTCTTCTTTTTAGCACTTTAAACTTCAGCCAACCCTCCTTATATTCCGTTGTGATGTCCCTGTGAGGTTTGATTTTATCTTCTTTTTTTACACTATCACTGTTTCAAATTATTTTACTTTTAAGCTTTAATTCAAATTCGATACTTTAACCAAACTTACGTTTTGGTGAAACTTTTTCTTTTACACTCTTTTTCTTTTTTTTTTTGTTAATTAAATAAATAAATAAATTTATTGGCGCGACAGCTCCTTAAGGAGCCAAGGCCTAGTGACTTATACTCTCAACCATTCCTGTGTGTGTGTTGTTACTCTGCAAGAATGGAAGGGACCTACAGTTTACCGCCGAGTCTGAACGGCTACATGAGATGCACTTTTTCGAGACAAATTTTACTCTTGGAGGTTTTGTCAGTTCCTCGGAAGAGGCAGTACCCCAGAAAAAAAGGTGGCTATGAGCTGGATTTGAACCCAGGTTCTTTCGCTTAGCAGTCCGACATACTAACCACTAAGCCACGGGGCACTTAGTAATTCTTCTTTTTAGCACTTTAAACTTCAGCCAACCCTCCTTATATTCCGTTGTGATGTCCCTGTGAGGTTTGATTTTATCTTCTTTTTTTACACTATCACTGTTTCACATTATTTTACTTTTAAGCTTTAATTCAAATTCGATACTTTAACCAAACTTACGTTTTGGTGAAACTTTTTCTTTCACACTCTTTTTTTTTTTTTTTTTTGTTAATTAATTTAACTAACTAACACTTTAACTTTTAATTTTTTTTCTTTTGGCGTCCGGCCTTTAAGTAGTTATACTTGCTAATGTCCAACAAGCAGTAATGTTTTTTCAGCTAGCCGTTGGTTCCGCTTCTTAGACAGAAAATCCACTCGCTAGCGGATTATTCCAAGAGAGCGACCACTGAGCCTTTCTGATACATGCGCGCTGCGACATCGCGCACAGCAACTCTGCGATTATTCCTTTCCATACCTTTCGAACTAAAAACTAAAAACTCCCCACTCACACTCACCTTGGACTCAAACCGTATTCTTCAAAGTTTCGGGGGCTTTTAGAAGGTAAGCGCGCAGCTCAGGTCCTCTCGCTCTAGTGGTGAGTTCCAGTTCTAGCCGTCAAAAAAAAGTATAAACACCTCGTGTATTTTTAATATTGAACTTGTCGTAAACAGACAGAAAAATTGTTTGCCGCACATTTTTTTTGCATTTTTCGGGCGTTTTTCATGTTTTTCTTGAGTGCCTCGGTCGTTCTTTTGGCGTTTTGGCGTTAGTGATTCCAATTATTTTGGCTTCCACGAAATCCAGTCAGCAACGTGTTCCTGGAACCTGTTCCTGATAGCTCTCCAGGTTGGCTATCAGACGAGATAAATGTTTGCTTTCCGATCTCTGCCCAGGAATTTATTCTTCGGAAGATGGAACAAGTTCATCACTTGTGGAGTAAGAAATTCCAAGGCCTGAGATCAGCCCACTCTAACCCATTTATTTTGATAGGCAGCGGCAGCCGGTACAAAACTCCGGGACTGGAGGAATTTATTTGGACAGTGACGGTGCTTAGGCTGCCGATAACTTACCCTAATTTGAACGTGGGGAAGAACCCAAACCAATCAAGCCGGGCATTCATGAATTTGCCTCGTCTCTAATCTTTTCCGTTAATGATAGTCGCATCTCCCTACTACGCGTTCACCTAAGGACTCCGCTGTGAAACAGAAACCCTTCCAAACCATACAGGACAGTAAGGTACGTTCGACCCTCGATTTTTTTTCTCTCTTAAGCCTTTTTAAAAGTTTTATCAGAGGGTGTTAGACCTAAGCCCCTCGAAGATTTGTCAAACAGATACCAATAATAAATAAAAAAAAATACAAATAAATAAGGTGTTAAAGTATCACAGATGGTAGCGGCTTGTAGGTCACTTGGGCACAGGGATTATCAAAGTTCGCAGAGATTCTTTGCTAACCATTTAGGTATACTTAATGGATATTGAGAATTTGAAATGGTAGGTCGTTTCATAAAGTATCACAGTTGAAAGGATTCGGATTGAAACTCAGTCATGAGTATTGATTATTAATTATTCCAGTTAATGCTAGTGATAGATACAAAATCAGGTACGTAAGGAGTTCTGTATTGCACAAGGAATCTAAATATATATAACAGTAAGGTAGTTTTACAACTGGCGGAGTTTAAAGTCATGTACATAAAAAAAAACTATAATTTGTTTCATTTAGGGACATATACTATTCGTATGTTCGAGTTAAAATACACATTTTTAATAGATTCCCTTTCGTGCCGTGTTGATTATTTGTCAAAAAAAAAAAACATGATTAGGGTCGTTTACATAAAAAAGATAATTGAGGTTTTGTCTCAACATCATTGTTTAAGATCTTTAGCATGGAAGATCCCAATATTTTTGCCTGTTAGATTTTCTAACTCATACATGCTTTTGCCTACCGCTTTGATAATACGACATTTGGTGAATTTTGGGCAGAGCTTTGAAGCAATTTGCTTAGAGCTGTCGCTAAGGACGAAGTTTCTTTTATAGACCTCTTGCCCAGGTACATATCTGATTTTCCGCGCACGCGTATTATATTTGCGAGCGGTTTTTTCATTCGTTGTTAATATACTTTGTTTAATTTTTGCTCTCAGCAGTTGTAGTCTATCCCTTTCGGAAGGGTCAACAATTCACCATCTCCTAAGACATTTAATTTTTCGGATAACGCGTAACTGCTACCGTGTGTCACCATATTGTAAGCAAAGAGAGCAAAGTATGGTGACACTCCAATAGACGCATGTTCGGAGCTTCTCAACGCGCCTGCGATATCACTAAGATGTATATCCCAGTCGCGCTGGTCCTCCTTTAGGTACGACCGTATTGCAGCTAGCAGCGTTCTGTTGACCCTTTCCGATGCGTTATCGAATGCCACAGGACATGAAGAAGGGCGAGAAAGGTGAAAATATTCTTCCTCCTTATTGCTTTAAATGTTTATAAATATATGACCTTAAAATTTATTAAAGACTGATCTTTTAGAATTGGGCCACCATCCCATCCCGTTTTGGATTATTCAATAGTTTTAGGTCAACAGCAATGAGTTATTTATTATATTTATTTTCCCTCCTTAGCGTTTTTTGTTATACATAAATAAATAAATAAATAAATTTATTGGCGCGACAGTTCCTTAAGGAGCCAAGGCCTAGTGACTTATACTCTCAACCATTCCTGTGTGTGTGTTGTTAATCTGCAAGAATGGAAGGGACCTACAGTTTACCGCCGAGTCCGAACGGCTACATGAGATGCACTTTTTCGAGACAAATTTTACTCACCATCCTGAGATTTTGATGAATTTCAGATTGTTTTTAAGTGCCTTTTTTGAAACGTCGTCGCCCAAATCGTCAAAAATATTTTCTCCGAGAGCTGTTTTTCTGGTCTGAGCTGGCTGGGGCATTCACAAAGGAAGTGATATTAGCCGTCTTCTGCTTCAACGTCTTGACACCCTCTACATTAGTTTTGATGTGCTAAGGCCCATTCTACTCATGTGGACCCCCATTGAGTTGTGACCCATCAGGACACCAACCAAAAGGGACAGATGAGGTCTACCTAGCTTTTGATTATATTCTGTATTTTTCTTTGAGATATTTGGCAAAGACTTCTTGAGACCTGACACCTGACAGTTATCAAATTTTGACCATCTCTCGTTTGCGGCTTTCGTTTTTTTTTTCTATTTTCCAATGGTTCAAGTACCCAGGGAACGGTTTGGCTTGGTTCCATTGATGAACCGTTTTTGGCCAGTTCGGCAGCCTCTTCGTTTCCGTTAATGTTGCAGTGTCCGGGAACCCATCAGAGGATAACCAGGTTTGTTTCACTGATTTGCCGCAGATTATTGCTACATTCGTCGATCTTTTTAGACTTGGAAACGATTGCCTGTGAAAATATCGATGTTTTGAAATATGAGGCAATAGGAGAGATTATATGGGAAGTTAGGGCTGTAGGAGAATAGGATAGGATAGTGGGTAAGTAGTAGGACCGGAATCAGGATAGGAATAGGAACGGTTAGGATACACATGGTGGGAGATGGTATTCGGATAGGGTAAGGATAGGATAAAGGATAGAATATAGGATAGGATTGGATGGGGATAGGAGAGGACGGGAAGGGATAGAATGTCCGCTGTAGGAGCAGTGGCATGCTGGCTGGCACGGCTTAGCTCGCCAGAATAGGGGGGGATCTTGCCCCCACAAACGGACCTCACCTCTTTCCAAAAACATAAAACATGTCAATATATCATAAAACAAAACAAACAAAACCCTGATGGCAGTACTTCAGATGGAGACACCGCACCCGAAAATCGAAGGAGGCCCTTGTGGTGATGATGCAGGGCTATGTTCCCGCCCCTCCTGGAACCCGATCCGTTGCGGTCGGAATTCCTTTAATTCGAACAGGAAGGACCTCTTTCCGCTGTCTAGCCATACTTACTTTGTCGCTGCCTTATCCTACCCCCTGAAAACGTCGCTTTAGAGCGTCATGAGGCTTATCATGCTCTCAATAAACGAAAACTATAATAATGTACAACACCTTTTCTTCAAGTCGGCGTGATTCACATCGAATTATTTATTATTTAAATCCGGAAACAAGAAAACAAAAATAAAACAACAAATAAAATAAAAATCCGAAGAAGCTATAAATCTTAAAATTAATTATACAAAGAACAACGAATAGGCGTTTACATATAAATAAATAAAATAAGAATAAATATAATTTAAATAATATGAGTTAAACATAAAATTATAAAACAAAAGATAATTTGCCGAAGCGTGGGGGTCACTCTGTTGGCGTTAAGTGTTTTTCACTTGGTACTCGGAGGACGGACCCCTGAGACACCGTCTTAAATCGGCCGCCTCTTTGAATGGCGTTATCTGACCCACTTTTTCCTACCTACCAAGAGCTCTTCGTAAATGGACAAAGGGGAAAAATGCTTTCTCGGGACGGGGCCTTCAAGAGCCAATCGTCGTTGCCTCTTGATGAAGATATTATTTTGTTATTTTTTTTTTGTTTTTTATATTTTCCTTAGTTTCCCTACCACTCTCTACCAGGTTATCACAAACACAAATTTCAGTAGAAACAAAATCGAAATTTTACATCTAAGATTATTTAGAAAAAAAAAAACAATAATAGCTATGTACATGAATCTATCACGCCGCTTATACTTTTTTGTATTTTAAATATTCAAAAAAATAAAAAAATACCGCTTGCATAGCTGTGCCTTCTTTGAACCAAAAAAAAAAAAACGGAAATCCGGAGCGTTATAACGGATATCGGGACTTTCGAACTTAACACTAGTAATATTCGCAACCATAGATTTTTGCGAGTTTAAGCTACTAGAAGGGTAATGCTTTTATCGATTTTACTTGGCCGTCCGGGAGCCCACGGACTTTGTTCCTTAGGGATAGTGGGTCTTGGTTGGATTTCAGACGCCTTCTAAGCGGTCTCTCGCGGCTTTTCCGATTGAGCACTACTTGCGTGCGGCGGCCACGACTCCGTCACTGACCGCAAGAATTCACCCTTAGCACTTAATTTAAAAAAAAAAAATATGTTCTTATACCATCGTCTTAGTAATTCTTCTTTTTAGCACTTTAAACTTCAGCCAACCCTCCTTATATTCCGTTGTGATGTCCCTGTGAGGTTTGATTTTATCTTCTTTTTTTACACTATCACTGTTTCACATTATTTTACTTTTAAGCTTTAATTCAAATTCGATACTTTAACCAAACTTACGTTTTGGTGAAACTTTTTCTTTCACACTCTTTTTTTTTTTTTTTTTGTTAATTAATTTAACTAACTAACACTTTAACTTTTAATTTTTTTTCTTTTGGCGTCCGGCCTTTAAGTAGTTATACTTGCTAATGTCCAACAAGCAGTAATGTTTTTTCAGCTAGCCGTTGGTTCCGCTTCTTAGACAGAAAATCCACTCGCTAGCGGATTATTCCAAGAGAGCGACCACTGAGCCTTTCTGATACATGCGCGCTGCGACATCGCGCACAGCAACTCTGCGATTATTCCTTTCCATACCTTTCGAACTAAAAACTAAAAACTCCCCACTCACACTCACCTTGGACTCAAACCATATTCTTCAAAGTTTCGGGGGCTTTTAGAAGGTAAGCGCGCAGCTCAGGTCCTCTCGCTCTAGTGGTGAGTTCCAGTTCTAGCCGTCAAAAAAAAGTATAAACACCTCGTGTATTTTTAATATTGAACTTGTCGTAAACAGACAGAAAAATTGTTTGCCGCACATTTTTTTTGCATTTTTCGGGCGTTTTTCATGTTTTTCTTGAGTGCCTCGGTCGTTCTTTTGGCGTTTTGGCGTTAGTGATTCCAATTATTTTGGCTTCCACGAAATCCAGTCAGCAACGTGTTCCTGGAACCTGTTCCTGATAGCTCTCCAGGTTTGGCTATCAGACGAGATAAATGTTTGCTTTCCGATCTCTGCCCAGGAATTTATTCTTCGGAAGATGGAACAAGTTCATCACTTGTGGAGTAAGGAATTCCAAGGCCTGAGATCAGCCCACTCTAACCCATTATTTTGATAGGCAGCGGCAGCCGGTACAAAACTCCGGGACTGGAGGAATTTATTTGGACAGGGACGGTGCTTAGGCTGCCGATAACTTACCCTAATTTGAACGTGGGGAAGAACCCAAACCAATCAAGCCGGGCATTCATGAATTTGCCTCGTCTCTAATCTTTTCCGTTAATGATAGTCGCATCTCCCTACTACGCGTTCACCTAAGGACTCCGCTGTGAAACAGAAACAGAAGTTCGCAGAGATTCTTTGCTAACCATTTAGGTATACTTAATGGATATTGAGAATTTGAAATGGTAGGTCGTTTCATGAAGTATCACAGTTGAAAGGATTCGGATTGAAACTCAGTCATGAGTATTGATTATTCCAGTTAATGCTAGTGATAGATACAAAATCAGGTACGTAAGGAGTTCTGTATTGCACAAGGAATCTAAATATATATAACAGTAAGGTAGTTTTACAACTGGCGGAGTTTAAAGTCATGTACCTAAAAAAAAACTATAATTTGTTTCATTTATGTCTCATGTCTCATGTCTCAACATCATTGTTTAAGATCTTTAGCATGGAAGATCCCAATATTTTTGCATGTTAGATTTTCTAACTCATACATGCTTTTGCCTACCGCTTTGATAATACGACATTTGGTGAATTTTGGGCAGAGCTTTGAAGCAATTTGCTTAGAGCTGTCGCTAAGGACGAAGTTTCTTTTATAGACCTCTTGTCCAGGTACATATCTGATTTTCCGCGCACGCGTATTATATTTGCGAGCGGGTTTTTCATTCGTTGTTAATATACTTTGTTTAATTTTTGCTCTCAGCAGTTGTAGTCTATCCCTTTCGGAAGGGTCAACAATTCACCATCTCCTAAGACATTTAATTTTTCGGATAACGCGTAACTGCTACCGTGTGTCACCATATTGTAAGCAAAGAGAGCAAAGTATGGTGACACTCCAATAGACGCATGTTCGGAGCTTCTCAACGCGCCTGCGATATCACTAAGATGTATATCCCAGTCGCGCTGGTCCTCCTTTAGGTACGACCGTATTGCAGCTAGCAGCGTTCTGTTGACCCTTTCCGATGCGTTATCGAATGCCACAGGACATGAAGAAGGGCGAGAAAGGTGAAAATATTCTTCCTCCTTATTGCTTTAAATGTTTATAAATATATGACCTTAAAATTTATTAAAGACTGATCTTTTAGAATTGGGCCACCATCCCGTTTTGGATTATTCAATAGTTTTAGGTCAACAGCAATGAGTTATTTATTATATTTATTTTCCCTCCTTAGCGTTTTTTGTTATACATAAATAAATAAATAAATAAATTTATTGGCGCGACAGTTCCTTAAGGAGCCAAGGCCTAGTGACTTATACTCTCAACCATTCCTGTGTGTGTGTTGTTAATCTGCAAGAATGGAAGGGACCTACAGTTTACCGCCGAGTCCGAACGGCTACATGAGATGCACTTTTTCGAGACAAATTTTACTCTTGGAGGTTTTCTCAGTTCCTCGCAAGAAGCAGTACCCCGGAAAAAAAGGTGACTATATTTAAAAAACTGAGTGAAAAAAAAACTTTTTGATAAACAGAATTAAAAAAAAGGAAGAATTGTATTCGGTGTATTTGCCTCACAAAAATTCTACCTTTAACTTCATATTAAATTACATATTTAGATATGCTTTGAACAAAAAAAAAAAAAAAAAAAATAACGGAGTACAATTCCTTAACATATTTTTTGTAAAATAAAATTAATTAAAACAAAATAAAGCATTCTCCCATGATCAAGTTTAAAATATCTCCCAAAAACCACGTAATTTTTGTTTTTGCTCTAGGTTAGGTTGAGCGGGGTAATAATTCGATAGTCAAATCATCTCACTCGGATCTGAATGGATCCTTGCATTGCGGTCCCCAGGAATAGGAGGAATAGGTGAGCAATTTATGGAATGGCTCCTTAAACCATCCTGAGATTTTGATGAATTTCAGAATGTTTTTAAGTGCCTTTTTTGAAACGTCGTCGCCCAAATTGTCAAAAATATTTTCTCCGAGAGCTGTTTTTCTGGTCTGAGCTGGCTGGGGCATTCACAAAGGAAGTGATATTAGCCGTCTTCTGCATCAACGTCTTGACACCCTCTACATTAGTTTTGATGTGCTAAGGCCCATTCTACTCATGTGGACCCCCATTGTGTTGTGACCCATCAGGACACCAACCAAAAGGGACAGATGAGGTCTACCTAGCTTTTGATTATATTCTGTATTTTTCTTTGAGATATTTGGCAAAGACTTCTTGAGACCTGACACCTGACAGTTATCAAATTTTGACCATCTCTCGTTTGCCGCTTTCGTTTTTTTTTTCTGTTTTCCAATGGTTCAAGTACCCAGGGAACGGTTTGGCTTGGTTCCATTGATGAACCGTTTTTGGCCAGTTCGGCAGCCTCTTCGTTTCCGTTAATGTTGCAGTGTCCGGGAACCCATCGGAGGATAACCAGGTTTGTTTCACTGATTTGCCGCAGATTATTGCTACATTCGTCGATCTTTTTAGACTTAGAAACGATTGCCTGTGAAAATATCGATGTTTTGAAATATGAGGCAATAGGAGAGATTATATGGGAAGTTAGGGCTGTAGGAGAATAGGATAGGATAGTGGGTAAGTAGTAGGACCGGAATCAGGATAGGAATAGGAACGGTTAGGATACACATGGTGGGAGATGGTATTCGGATAGGGTAAGGATAGGATAAAGGATAGAATATAGGATAGGATTGGATGGGGATAGGAGAGGACGGGAAGGGATAGAATGTCCGCTGTAGGAGCAGTGACATGCTGGCTGGCACGGCTTAGCTCGCCAGAATAGGGGGGGATCTTGCCCCCACAAACGGACCTCACCTCTTTCCAAAAACATAAAACATGCCAATATATCATAAAACAAAACAAACAAAACCCTGATGGCAGTACTTCAGATGGAGACACCACACCCGAAAATCGAAGGAGGCCCTGCTGGTGACGATGCAGGGCTATGTTCCCGCCCCTCCTGGAACCCGATCCGTTGCGGTCGGAATTCCCTTAATTCGAACAGGAAGGACCTCTTTCCGCTTTCTAGCCATACTTACTTTGTCGCTGCCTTATCCTACCCCCTGAAAACGTCGCTTTAGAGCGTCATGAGGCTTATCATGCTCTCAATAAACGAAAACTATAATAATGTACAACACCTTTTCTTCAAGTCGGCGTGATTCACATCGAATTATTTATTATTTAAATCCGGAAACAAGAAAACAAAAATAAAACAACAAATAAAAGAAAAATCCGAAGAAGCTATAAATCTTAAAATTAATTATACAAAGAACAACGAATAGGCGTTTACATATAAATAAATAAAATAAGAATAAATATAATTTAAATAATATGAGTTAAACATAAAATTATAAAACAAAAGATAATTTGCCGAAGCGTGGGGGTCACTCTGTTGGCGTTAAGTGTTTTTCACTTGGTACTCGGAGGACGGACCCCTGAGACACCGTCTTAAATCGGCCGCCTCTTTGAATGGCGTTATCTGACCCACTTTTTCCTACCTACCAAGAGCTCTTCGTAAATGGACAAAGGGGAAAAATGCTTTCTCGGGACGGGGCCTTCAAGAGCCAATCGTCGTTGCCTCTTGATGAAGATATTATTTTGTTATTTTTTTTTTGTTTTTTATATTTTCCTTAGTTTCCCTACCACTCTCTACCAGGTTATCACAAACACAAATTTCAGTAGAAACAAAATCGAAATTTTACATCTAAGATTATTTAGAAAAAAAAAAAAAACAATAATAGCTATGTACATGAATCTATCACGCCGCTTATACTTTTTTGTATTTTAAATATTCAAAAAAATAAAAAAATACCGCTTGCATAGCTGTGCCTTCTTTGAACCAAAAAAAAAAAAACGGAAATCCGGAGCGTTATAACGGATATCGGGACTTTCGAACTTAACACTAGTAATATTCGCAACCATAGATTTTTGCGAGTTTAAGCTACTAGAAGGGTAATGCTTTTATCGATTTTACTTGGCCGTCCGGGAGCCCACGGACTTTGTTCCTTAGGGATAGTGGGTCTTGGTTGGATTTCAGACGCCTTCTAAGCGGTCTCTCGCGGCTTTTCCGATTGAGCACTACTTGCGTGCGGCGGCCACGACTCCGTCACTGACCGCAAGAATTCACCCTTAGCACTTAATTTAAAAAAAAAAAATATGTTCTTATACCATCGTCTTAGTAATTCTTCTTTTTAGCACTTTAAACTTCAGCCAACCCTCCTTATATTCCGTTGTGATGTCCCTGTGAGGTTTGATTTTATCTTCTTTTTTTACACTATCACTGTTTCACATTATTTTACTTTTAAGCTTTAATTCAAATTCGATACTTTAACCAAACTTACGTTTTGGTGAAACTTTTTCTTTCACACTCTTTTTTTTTTTTTTTTTTGTTAATTAATTTAACTAACTAACACTTTAACTTTTAATTTTTTTTCTTTTGGCGTCCGGCCTTTAAGTAGTTATACTTGCTAATGTCCAACAAGCAGTAATGTTTTTTCAGCTAGCCGTTGGTTCCGCTTCTTAGACAGAAAATCCACTCGCTAGCGGATTATTCCAAGAGAGCGACCACTGAGCCTTTCTGATACATGCGCGCTGCGACATCGCGCACAGCAACTCTGCGATTATTCCTTTCCATACCTTTCGAACTAAAAACTAAAAACTCCCCACTCACACTCACCTTGGACTCAAACCGTATTCTTCAAAGTTTCGGGGGCTTTTAGAAGGTAAGCGCGCAGCTCAGGTCCTCTCGCTCTAGTGGTGAGTTCCAGTTCTAGCCGTCAAAAAAAAGTATAAACACCTCGTGTATTTTTAATATTGAACTTGTCGTAAACAGACAGAAAAATTGTTTGCCGCACATTTTTTTTGCATTTTTCGGGCGTTTTTCATGTTTTTCTTGAGTGCCTCGGTCGTTCTTTTGGCGTTTTGGCGTTAGTGATTCCAATTATTTTGGCTTCCACGAAATCCAGTCAGCAACGTGTTCCTGGAACCTGTTCCTGATAGCTCTCCAGGTTTGGCTATCAGACGAGATAAATGTTTGCTTTCCGATCTCTGCCCAGGAATTTATTCTTCGGAAGATGGAACAAGTTCATCACTTGTGGAGTAAGGCCTGAGATCAGCCCACTCTAACCCATTTATTTTGATAGGCAGCGGCAGCCGGTACAAAACTCCGGGACTGGAGGAATTTATTTGGACAGTGACGGTGCTTAGGCTGCCGATAACTTACCCTAATTTGAACGTGGGGAAGAACCCAAACCAATCAAGCCGGGCATTCATGAATTTGCCTCGTCTCTAATCTTTTCCGTTAATGATAGTCGCATCTCCCTACTACGCGTTCACCTAAGGACTCCGCTGTGAAACAGAAACCCTTCCAAACCATACAGGACAGTAAGGTACGTTCGACCCTCGATTTTTTTCTCTCTTAAGCCTTTTTAAAAGTTTTATCAGAGGGTGTTAGACCTAAGCCCCTCGAAGATTTGTCAAACAGATACCAATAATAAATAAAAAAAAATACAAATAAATAAGGTGTTAAAGTATCACAGATGGTAGCGGCTTGTAGGTCACTTGGGCACAGGGATTATCAAAGTTCGCAGAGATTCTTTGCTAACCATTTAGGTATACTTAATGGATATTGAGAATTTGAAATGGTAGGTCGTTTCATGAAGTATCACAGTTGAAAGGATTCGGATTGAAACTCAGTCATGAGTATTGATTATTCCAGTTAATGCTAGTGATAGATACAAAATCAGGTACGTAAGGAGTTCTGTATTGCACAAGGAATCTAAATATATATAACAGTAAGGTAGTTTTACAACTGGCGGAGTTTAAAGTCATGTACATAAAAAAAAACTATAATTTGTTTCATTTAGGGACATATACTATTCGTATGTTCGAGTTAAAATACACATTTTTAATAGATTCCCTTTCGTGCCGTGTTGATTATTTGTCAAAAAAAAAAACATGATTAGGGTCGTTTACATAAAAAAGATAATTGAGGTTTTGTCTCAACATCATTGTTTAAGATCTTTAGCATGGAAGATCCCAATATTTTTGCATGTTAGATTTTCTAACTCATACATGCTTTTGCCTACCGCTTTGATAATACGACATTTGGTGAATTTTGGGCAGAGCTTTGAAGCAATTTGCTTAGAGCTGTCGCTAAGGACGAAGTTTCTTTTATAGACCTCTTGCCCAGGTACATATCTGATTTTCCGCGCACGCGTATTATATTTGCGAGCGGTTTTTTCATTCGTTGTTAATATACTTTGTTTAATTTTTGCTCTCAGCAGTTGTAGTCTATCCCTTTCGGAAGGGTCAACAATTCACCATCTCCTAAGACATTTAATTTTTCGGATAACGCGTAACTGCTACCGTGTGTCACCATATTGTAAGCAAAGAGAGCAAAGTATGGTGACACTCCAATAGACGCATGTTCGGAGCTTCTCAACGCGCCTGCGATATCACTAAGATGTATATCCCAGTCGCGCTGGTCCTCCTTTAGGTACGACCGTATTGCAGCTAGCAGCGTTCTGTTGACCCTTTCCGATGCGTTATCGAATGCCACAGGACATGAAGAAGGGCGAGAAAGGTGAAAATATTCTTCCTCCTTATTGCTTTAAATGTTTATAAATATATGACCTTAAAATTTATTAAAGACTGATCTTTTAGAATTGGGCCACCATCCCATCCCGTTTTGGATTATTCAATAGTTTTAGGTCAACAGCAATGAGTTATTTATTATATTTATTTTCCCTCCTTAGCGTTTTTTGTTATACATAAATAAATAAATAAATAAATTTATTGGCGCGACAGTTCCTTAAGGAGCCAAGGCCTAGTGACTTATACTCTCAACCATTCCTGTGCGTGTGTTGTTAATCTGCAAGAATGGAAGGGACCTACAGTTTACCGCCGAGTCCGAACGGCTACATGAGATGCACTTTTTCGAGACAAATTTTACTCACCATCCTGAGATTTTGATGAATTTCAGATTGTTTTTAAGTGCCTTTTTTGAAACGTCGTCGCCCAAATCGTCAAAAATATTTTCTCCGAGAGCTGTTTTTCTGGTCTGAGCTGGCTGGGGCATTCACAAAGGAAGTGATATTAGCCGTCTTCTGCTTCAACGTCTTGACACCCTCTACATTAGTTTTGATGTGCTAAGGCCCATTCTACTCATGTGGACCCCCATTGAGTTGTGACCCATCAGGACACCAACCAAAAGGGACAGATGAGGTCTACCTAGCTTTTGATTATATTCTGTATTTTTCTTTGAGATATTTGGCAAAGACTTCTTGAGACCTGACACCTGACAGTTATCAAATTTTGACCATCTCTCGTTTGCGGCTTTCGTTTTTTTTTTCTATTTTCCAATGGTTCAAGTACCCAGGGAACGGTTTGGCTTGGTTCCATTGATGAACCGTTTTTGGCCAGTTCGGCAGCCTCTTCGTTTCCGTTAATGTTGCAGTGTCCGGGAACCCATCAGAGGATAACCAGGTTTGTTTCACTGATTTGCCGCAGATTATTGCTACATTCGTCGATCTTTTTAGACTTGGAAACGATTGCCTGTGAAAATATCGATGTTTTGAAATATGAGGCAATAGGAGAGATTATATGGGAAGTTAGGGCTGTAGGAGAATAGGATAGGATAGTGGGTAAGTAGTAGGACCGGAATCAGGATAGGAATAGGAACGGTTAGGATACACATGGTGGGAGATGGTATTCGGATAGGGTAAGGATAGGATAAAGGATAAAATATAGGATAGGATTGGATGGGGATAGGAGAGGACGGGAAGGGATAGAATGTCCGCTGTAGGAGCAGTGGCATGCTGGCTGGCATGGCTTAGCTCGCCAGAATAGGGGGGGATCTTGCCCCCACAAACGGACCTCACCTCTTTCCAAAAACATAAAACATGTCAATATATCATAAAACAAAACAAACAAAACCCTGATGGCAGTACTTCAGATGGAGACACCGCACCCGAAAATCGAAGGAGGCCCTTCTGGTGACGATGCAGGGCTATGTTCCCGCCCCTCCTGGAACCCGATCCGTTGCGGTCGGAATTCCTTTAATTCGAACAGGAAGGACCTCTTTCCGCTGTCTAGCCATACTTACTTTGTCGCTGCCTTATCCTACCCCCTGAAAACGTCGCTTTAGAGCGTCATGAGGCTTATCATGCTCTCAATAAACGAAAACTATAATAATGTACAACACCTTTTCTTCAAGTCGGCGTGATTCACATCGAATTATTTATTATTTAAATCCGGAAACAAGAAAACAAAAATAAAACAACAAATAAAATAAAAATCCGAAGAAGCTATAAATCTTAAAATTAATTATACAAAGAACAACGAATAGGCGTTTACATATAAATAAATAAAATAAGAATAAATATAATTTAAATAATATGAGTTAAACATAAAATTATAAAACAAAAGATAATTTGCCGAAGCGTGGGGGTCACTCTGTTGGCGTTAAGTGTTTTTCACTTGGTACTCGGAGGACGGACCCCTGAGACACCGTCTTAAATCGGCCGCCTCTTTGAATGGCGTTATCTGACCCACTTTTTCCTACCTACCAAGAGCTCTTCGTAAATGGACAAAGGGGAAAAATGCTTTCTCGGGACGGGGCCTTCAAGAGCCAATCGTCGTTGCCTCTTGATGAAGATATTATTTTGTTATTTTTTTTTTGTTTTTTATATTTTCCTTAGTTTCCCTACCACTCTCTACCAGGTTATCACAAACACAAATTTCAGTAGAAACAAAATCGAAATTTTACATCTAAGATTATTTAGAAAAAAAAAAAAACAATAATAGCTATGTACATGAATCTATCACGCCGCTTATACTTTTTTGGATTTCAGACGCCTTCTAAGCGGTCTCTCGCGGCTTTTCCGATTGAGCACTACTTGCGTGCGGCGGCCACGACTCCGTCACTGACCGCAAGAATTCACCCTTAGCACTTAATTTAAAAAAAAAAATATGTTCTTATACCATCGTCTTAGTAATTCTTCTTTTTAGCACTTTAAACTTCAGCCAACCCTCCTTATATTCCGTTGTGATGTCCCTGTGAGGTTTGATTTTATCTTCTTTTTTTACACTATCACTGTTTCACATTATTTTACTTTTAAGCTTTAATTCAAATTCGATACTTTAACCAAACTTACGTTTTGGTGAAACTTTTTCTTTCACACTCTTTTTTTTTTTTTTTTTTGTTAATTAATTTAACTAACTAACACTTTAACTTTTAATTTTTTTTCTTTTGGCGTCCGGCCTTTAAGTAGTTATACTTGCTAATGTCCAACAAGCAGTAATGTTTTTTCAGCTAGCCGTTGGTTCCGCTTCTTAGACAGAAAATCCACTCGCTAGCGGATTATTCCAAGAGAGCGACCACTGAGCCTTTCTGATACATGCGCGCTGCGACATCGCGCACAGCAACTCTGCGATTATTCCTTTCCATACCTTTCGAACTAAAAACTAAAAACTCCCCACTCACACTCACCTTGGACTCAAACCGTATTCTTCAAAGTTTCGGGGGCTTTTAGAAGGTAAGCGCGCAGCTCAGGTCCTCTCGCTCTAGTGGTGAGTTCCAGTTCTAGCCGTCAAAAAAAAGTATAAACACCTCGTGTATTTTTAATATTGAACTTGTCGTAAACAGACAGAAAAATTGTTTGCCGCACATTTTTTTTGCATTTTTCGGGCGTTTTTCATGTTTTTCTTGAGTGCCTCGGTCGTTCTTTTGGCGTTTTGGCGTTAGTGATTCCAATTATTTTGGCTTCCACGAAATCCAGTCAGCAACGTGTTCCTGGAACCTGTTCCTGATAGCTCTCCAGGTTTGGCTATCAGACGAGATAAATGTTTGCTTTCCGATCTCTGCCCAGGAATTTATTCTTCGGAAGATGGAACAAGTTCATCACTTGTGGAGTAAGGCCTGAGATCAGCCCACTCTAACCCATTTATTTTGATAGGCAGCGGCAGCCGGTACAAAACTCCGGGACTGGAGGAATTTATTTGGACAGTGACGGTGCTTAGGCTGCCGATAACTTACCCTAATTTGAACGTGGGGAATAACCCAAACCAATCAAGCCGGGCATTCATGAATTTGCCTCGTCTCTAATCTTTTCCGTTAATGATAGTCGCATCTCCCTACTACGCGTTCACCTAAGGACTCCGCTGTGAAACAGAAACCCTTCTAAACCATACAGGACAGTAAGGTACGTTCGACCCTCGATTTTTTTTCTCTCTTAAGCCTTTTTAAAAGTTTTATCAGAGGGTGTTAGACCTAAGCCCCTCGAAGATTTGTCAAACAGATACCAATAATAAATAAAAAAAAATACAAATAAATAAGGTGTTAAAGTATCACAGATGGTAGCGGCTTGTAGGTCACTTGGGCACAGGGATTATCAAAGTTCGCAGAGATTCTTTGCTAACCATTTAGGTATACTTAATGGATATTGAGAATTTGAAATGGTAGGTCGTTTCATGAAGTATCACAGTTGAAAGGATTCGGATTGAAACTCAGTCATGAGTATTGATTATTCCAGTTAATGCTAGTGATAGATACAAAATCAGGTACGTAAGGAGTTCTGTATTGCACAAGGAATCTAAATATATATAACAGTAAGGTAGTTTTACAACTGGCGGAGTTTAAAGTCATGTACATAAAAAAAAACTATAATTTGTTTCATTTAGGGACATATACTATTCGTATGTTCGAGTTAAAATACACATTTTTAATAGATTCCCTTTCGTGCCGTGTTGATTATTTGTCAAAAAAAAAAACATGATTAGGGTCGTTTACATAAAAAAGATAATTGAGGTTTTGTCTCAACATCATTGTTTAAGATCTTTAGCATGGAAGATCCCAATATTTTTGCCTGTTAGATTCTCTAACTCATACATGCTTTTGCCTACCGCTTTGATAATACGACATTTGGTGAATTTTGGGCAGAGCTTTGAAGCAATTTGCTTAGAGCTGTCGCTAAGGACGAAGTTTCTTTTATAGACCTCTTGCCCAGGTACATATCTGATTTTCCGCGCACGCGTATTATATTTGCGAGCGGGTTTTTCATTCGTTGTTAATATACTTTGTTTAATTTTTGCTCTCAGCAGTTGTAGTCTATCCCTTTCGGAAGGCTCAACAATTCACCATCTCCTAAGACATTTAATTTTTCGGATAACGCGTAACTGCTACCGTGTGTCACCATATTGTAAGCAAAGAGAGCAAAGTATGGTGACACTCCAATAGACGCATGTTCGGAGCTTCTCAACGCGCCTGCGATATCACTAAGATGTATATCCCAGTCGCGCAGGTCCTCCTTTAGGTACGACCGTATTGCAGCTAGCAGCGTTCTGTTGACCCTTTCCGATGCGTTATCGAATGCCACAGGACATGAAGAAGGGCGTGAAAGGTGAAAATATTCTTCCTCCTTATTGCTTTAAATGTTTATAAATATATGACCTTAAAATTTATTAAAGACTGATCTTTTAGAATTGGGCCACCATCCCGTTTTGGATTATTCAATAGTTTTAGGTCAACAGCAATGAGTTATTTATTATATTTATTTTCCCTCCTTAGCGTTTTTTGTTATACATAAATAAATAAATAAATAAATTTATTGGCGCGACAGTTCCTTAAGGAGCCAAGGCCTAGTGACTTATACTCTCAACCATTCCTGTGTGTGTGTTGTTAATCTGCAAGAATGGAAGGGACCTACAGTTTACCGCCGAGTCCGAACGGCTACATGAGATGCACTTTTTCGAGACAAATTTTACTCTTGGAGGTTTTCTCAGTTCCTCGCAAGAAGCAGTACCCCGGAAAAAAAGGTGACTATATTTAAAAAACTGAGTGAAAAAAAAACTTTTTGATAAACAGAATTAAAAAAAAGGAAGAATTGTATTCGGTGTATTTGCCTCACAAAAATTCTACCTTTAACTTCATATTAAATTACATATTTAGATATGCTTTGAACAAAAAAAAAAAAAAAAAAAATAACGGAGTACAATTCCTTAACATATTTTTTGTAAAATAAAATTAATTAAAACAAAATAAAGCATTCTCCCATGATCAAGCTTAAAATATCTCCCAAAACCACGTAATTTTTGTTTTTGCTCTAGGTTAGGTTGAGCGGGGTAATAATTCGATAGTCAAATCATCTCACTCGGATCTCAAGGATCCATTGCGGTCCCCAGGAATAGGAGGAATAGGTGAGCAATTTATGGAATGGCTCCTTAAACCATCCTGAGATTTTGATGAATTTCAGAATGTTTTTAAGTGCCTTTTTTGAAACGTCGTCGCCCAAATTGTCAAAAATATTTTCTCCGAGAGCTGTTTTTCTGGTCTGAGCTGGCTGGGGCATTCACAAAGGAAGTGATATTAGCCGTCTTCTGCATCAACGTCTTGACACCCTCTACATTAGTTTTGATGTGCTAAGGCCCATTCTACTCATGTGGACCCCCATTGTGTTGTGACCCATCAGGACACCAACCAAAAGGGACAGATGAGGTCTACCTAGCTTTTGATTATATTCTGTATTTTTCTTTGAGATATTTGGCAAAGACTTCTTGAGACCTGACACCTGACAGTTATCAAATTTTGACCATCTCTCGTTTGCCGCTTTCGTTTTTTTTTTCTGTTTTCCAATGGTTCAAGTACCCAGGGAACGGTTTGGCTTGGTTCCATTGATGAACCGTTTTTGGCCAGTTCGGCAGCCTCTTCGTTTCCGTTAATGTTGCAGTGTCCGGGAACCCATCGGAATATAACCAGGTTTGTTTCACTGATTTGCCGCAGATTATTGCTACATTCGTCGATCTTTTTAGACTTGGAAACGATTGCCTGTGAAAATATCGATGTTTTGAAATATGAGGCAATAGGAGAGATTATATGGGAAGTTAGGGCTGTAGGAGAATAGGATAGGATAGTGGGTAAGTAGTAGGACCGGAATCAGGATAGGAATAGGAACGGTTAGGATACACATGGTGGGAGATGGTATTCGGATAGGGTAAGGATAGGATAAAGGATAGAATATAGGATAGGATTGGATGGGGATAGGAGAGGACGGGAAGGGATAGAATGTCCGCTGTAGGAGCAGTGACATGCTGGCTGGCACGGCTTAGCTCGCCAGAATAGGGGGGGATCTTGCCCCCACAAACGGACCTCACCTCTTTCCAAAAACATAAAACATGCCAATATATCATAAAACAAAACAAACAAAACCCTGATGGCAGTACTTCAGATGGAGACACCACACCCGAAAATCGAAGGAGGCCCTGCTGGTGACGATGCAGGGCTATGTTCCCGCCCCTCCTGGAACCCGATCCGTTGCGGTCGGAATTCCCTTAATTCGAACAGGAAGGACCTCTTTCCGCTGTCTAGCCATACTTACTTTGTCGCTGCCTTATCCTACCCCCTGAAAACGTCGCTTTAGAGCGTCATGAGGCTTATCATGCTCTCAATAAACGAAAACTATAATAATGTACAACACCTTTTCTTCAAGTCGGCGTGATTCACATCGAATTATTTATTATTTAAATCCGGAAACAAGAAAACAAAAATAAAACAACAAATAAAAGAAAAATCCGAAAAAGCTATAAATCTTAAAATTAATTATACAAAGAACAACGAATAGGCGTTTACATATAAATAAATAAAATAAGAATAAATATAATTTAAATAATATGAGTTAAACATAAAACTATAAAACAAAAGATAATTTGCCGAAGCGTGGGGGTCACTCTGTTGGCGTTAAGTGTTTTTCACTTGGTACTCGGAGGACGGACCCCTGAATGGCGTAATCTGACCCACTTTTTCCTACCTAACAAGAGCTCTTCGTAAATGGACAAAGGGGAAAAATGCTTTCTCGGGACGGGGCCTTCAAGAGCCAATCGTCGTTGGCTCTTGATGAAGATATTATTTTGTTTTTTTTTTTTTTGTTTTTTATATTTTCCTTAGTTTCTCTACCACTCTCTACCAGGTTATCACAAACACAAATTTCAGTAGAAACAAAATCGAAATTTTACGTCTAAGATTATTTAGAAAAAAAAAAACAATAATAGCTATGTACATGAATCTATCACCGCCGCTTATACTTTTTTGTATTTTAAATATTCAAAAAAATTAAAAAATACCGCTTGCATAGCTGTGCCTTCTTTGAACCAAAAAAAAAAAACGGAAATCCGGAGCGTTATAACGGATATCGGGACTTTCGAACTTAACACTAGTAATATTCGCAACCATAGATTTTTGCGAGTTTAAGCTACTAGAAGGGTAATGCTTTTATCGATTTTACTTGGCCGTCCGGGAGCCCACGGACTTTGTTCCTTAGGGATAGTGGGTCTTGGTTGGATTTCAGACGCCTTCTAAGCGGTCTCTCGCGGCTTTTCCGATTGAGCACTACTTGCGTGCGGCGGCCACGACTCCGTCACTGACCGCAAGAATTCACCCTTAGCACTTAATTTAAAAAAAAAAAAATATGTTCTTATACCATCGTCTTAGTAATTCTTCTTTTTAGCACTTTAAACTTCAGCCAACCCTCCTTATATTCCGTTGTGATGTCCCTGTGAGGTTTGATTTTATCTTCTTTTTTTACACTATCACTGTTTCAAATTATTTTACTTTTAAGCTTTAATTCAAATTCGATACTTTAACCAAACTTACGTTTTGGTGAAACTTTTTCTTTCACACTCTTTTTCTTTTTTTTTTTTTTGTTAATTAATTTAACTAACTAACACTTTAACTTTTAATTTTTTTTCTTTTGGCGTCCGGCCTTTAAGTAGTTATACTTGCTAATGTCCAACAAGCAGTAATGTTTTTTCAGCTAGCCGTTGGTTCCGCTTCTTAGACAGAAAATCCACTCGCTAGCGGATTATTCCAAGAGAGCGACCACTGAGCCTTTCTGATACATGCGCGCTGCGACATCGCGCACACCAACTTTGCGATTATTCCTTTCCATACCTTTCGAACTAAAAACTAAAAACTCCCCACTCACACTCACCTTGGACTCAAACCGTATTCTTCAAAGTTTCGGGGGCTTTTAGAAGGTAAGCGCGCAGCTCAGGTCCTCTCGCTCTAGTGGTGAGTTCCAGTTCTAGCCGTCAAAAAAAAGTATAAACACCTCGTGTATTTTTAATATTGAACTTGTCGTAAACAGACAGAAAAATTGTTTGCCGCACATTTTTTTTGCATTTTTCGGGCGTTTTTCATGTTTTTCTGGAGTGCCTCGGTCGTTCTTTTGGCGTTTTGGCGTTAGTGATTCCAATTATTTTGGCTTCCACGAAATCCAGTCAGCAACGTGTTCCTGGAACCTGTTCCTGATAGCTCTCCAGGTTTGGCTATCAGACGAGATAAATGTTTGCTTTCCGATCTCTGCCCAGGAATTTATTCTTCGGAAGATGGAACAAGTTCATCACTTGTGGAGTAAGGAATTCCAAGGTCTGAGATCAGCCCACCCTAACCCATTTATTTTGATAGGCAGCGGCAGCCGGTACAAAACTCCGGGACTGGAGGAATTTATTTGGACAGTGAAGGTGCTTAGGCTGCCGATAACTTACCCTAATTTGAACGTGGGGAAGAACCCAAACCAATCAAGCCGGGCATTTCTGAAATTTGCCTCGTCTCTAATCTTTTCCGTTAATGATAGTCGCATCTCCCTACTACGCGTTCATCTAAGGACTCCGCTGTGAAACAGAAACCCTTCCAAACCATACAGGACAGTAAGGTACGTTCGACCCTCGATTTTTTTTCTCTCTTAAGCCTTTTTAAAAGTTTTATCAGAGGGTGTTAGACCTAAGCCCTTCGAAGATTTGTCAAACAGATACCAATAATAAATAAAAAAAAATACAAATAAATAAGGTGTTAAAGTATCACAGATGGTAGCGGCTTGTAGGTCACTTGGGCACAGGGATTATCAAAGTTCGCAGAGATTCTTTGCTAACCATTTAGGTATACTTAATGGATATTGAGAATTTGAAATGGTAGGTCGTTTCATAAAGTATCACAGTTGAAAGGATTCGGATTGAAACTCAGTCATGAGTATTGATTATTAATTATTCCAGTTAATGCTAGTGATAGATACAAAATCAGGTACGTAAGGAGTTCTGTATTGCACAAGGAATCTAAATATATATAACAGTAAGGTAGTTTTACAACTGGCGGAGTTTAAAGTCATGTACATAGAAAAAACTATAATTTGTTTCATTTAGGGACATATACTATTCGTATGTTCGAGTTAAAATACACATTTTTAATAGATTCCCTTTCGTGCCGTGTTGATTATTTGTCAAAAAAAAAAAAAAAGTGATTAGGGTCGTTTACATAAAAAAGATAATTGAGGTTTTGTCTCAACATCATTGTTTAAGATCTTTAGCATGGAAGATCCCAATATTTTTGCCTGTTAGATTCTCTAACTCATACATGCTTTTGCCTACCGCTTTGATAATACGACATTTGGTGAATTTTGGGCAGAGCTTTGAAGCAATTTGCTTAGAGCTGTCGCTAAGGACGAAGTTTCTTTTATAGACCTCTTGCCCAGGTACATATCTGATTTTCCGCGCACGCGTATTATATTTGCGAGCGGTTTTTTCATTCGTTGTTAATATACTTTGTTTAATTTTTGCTCTCAGCAGTTGTAGTCTATCCCTTTCGGAAGGGTCAACAATTCACCATCTCCTAAGACATTTAATTTTTCGGATAACGCGTAACTGCTACCGTGTGTCACCATATTGTAACCAAAGAGAGCAAAGTATGGTGACACTCCAATAGACGCATGTTCGGAGCTTCTCAACGCGCCTGCGATATCACTAAGATGTATATCCCAGTCGCGCTGGTCCTCCTTTAGGTACGACCGTATTGCAGCTAGCAGCGTTCTGTTGACCCTTTCCGATGCGTTATCGAATGCCACAGGACATGAAGAAGGGCGAGAAAGGTGAAAATATTCTTCCTCCTTATTGCTTTAAATGTTTATAAATATATGACCTTAAAATTTATTAAAGACTGATCTTTTAGAATTGGGCCACCATCCCGTTTTGGATTATTCAATAGTTTTAGGTCAACAGCAATGAGTTATTTATTATATTTATTTTCCCTCCTTAGCGTTTTTTGTTATACATAAATAAATAAATAAATAAATTTATTGGCGCGACAGTTCCTTAAGGAGCCAAGGCCTAGTGACTTATACTCTCAACCATTCCTGTGTGTGTGTTGTTAATCTGCAAGAATGGAAGGGACCTACAGTTTACCGCCGAGTCCGAACGGCTACATGGGATGCACTTTTTCGAGACAAATTTTACTCTTGGAGGTTTTGTCAGTTCCTCGCAAGAGGCAGTACCCCGGAAAAAAAGGTGACTATATTTAAAAAACTGAGTGAAAAAAAAAACTTTTTGATAAACAGAATTAAAAAAAAAAGAAGAATTGTATTGGGTGTATTTGCCTCACAAAAATTCTACCTTTAACTTCATATTAAATTACATTTTTAGATATGCTTTGAACAAAAAAAAAAAAAAAAAAAAAAATATCGGAGTACAATTCCTTAACATATTTTTTGTAAAATAAAATTAATTAAAACAAAATAAAGCATTCTCCCATGATCAAGTTTAAAATATCTCCCAAAAACCACGTAATTTTTGTTTTTGCTCTAGGTTAGGTTGAGCGGGGTAATAATTCGATAGTCAAATCATCTCACTCGGATCTCAAGGATCCATTGCGGTCCCCAGGAATAGGAGGAATAGGTGAGCAATTTATGGAATGGCTCCTTAAACCATCCTGAGATTTTGATGAATTTCAGAATGTTTTTAAGTGCCTTTTTTGAAACGTCGTCGCCCAAATCGTCAAAAATATTTTCTCCGAGAGCTGTTTTTCTGGTCTGAGCTGGCTGGGGCATTCACAAAGGAAGTGATATTAGCCGTCTTCTGCATCAACGTCTTGACACCCTCTACATTAGTTTTGATGTGCTAAGGCCCATTCTACTCATGTGGACCCCCATTGAGTTGTGACCCATCAGGACACCAACCAAAAGGGACAGATGAGGTCTACCTAGCTTTTGATTATATTCTGTATTTTTCTTTGAGATATTTGGCAAAGACTTCTTGAGACCTGACACCTGACAGTTATCAAATTTTGACCATCTCTCGTTTGCCGCTTTCGTTTTTTTTTCTATTTTCCAATGGTTCAAGTACCCAGGGAACGGTTTGGCTTGGTTCCATTGATGAACCGTTTTTGGCCAGTTCGGCAGCCTCTTCGTTTCCGTTAATGTTGCAGTGTCCGGGAACCCATCGGAGGATAACCAGGTTTGTTTCACTGATTTGCCGCAGATTATTGCTACATTCGTCGATCTTTTTAGACTTAGAAACGATTGCCTGTGAAAATATCGATGTTTTGAAATATGAGGCAATAGGAGAGATTATATGGGAAGTTAGGGCTGTAGGAGAATAGGATAGGATAGTGGGTAAGTAGTAGGACCGGAATCAGGATAGGAATAGGAACGGTTAGGATACACATGGTGGGAGATGGTATTCGGATAGGGTAAGGATAGGATAAAGGATAGAATATAGGATAGGATTGGATGGGGATAGGAGAGGACGGGAAGGGATAGAATGTCCGCTGTAGGAGCAGTGGCATGCTGGCTGGCACGGCTTAGCTCGCCAGAATAGGGGGGGATCTTGCCCCCACAAACGGACCTCACCTCTTTCCAAAAACATAAAACATGCCAATATATCATAAAACAAAACAAACGAAACCCTGATGGCAGTACTTCAGATGGAGACACCGCACCCAAAAATCGAAGGAGGCCCTGCTGGTGACGATGCAGGGCTATGTTCCCGCCCCTCCTGGAACCCGATCCGTTGCGGTCGGAATTCCCTTAATTCGAACAGGAAGGACCTCTTTCCGCTGTCTAGCCATACTTACTTTGTCGCTGCCTTATCCTACCCCCTGAAAACGTCGCTTTAGAGCGTCATGAGGCTTACCATGCTCTCAATAAACGAAAACTATAATAATGTACAACACCTTTTCTTCAAGTCGGCGTGATTCACATCGAATTATTTATTATTTAAATCCGGAAACAAGAAAACAAAAATAAAACAACAAATAAAAGAAAAATCCGAAAAAGCTATAAATCTTAAAATTAATTATACAAAGTACAACGAATAGGTGTTTACATATAAATAAATAAAATAAGAATAAATATAATTTAAATAATATGAGTTAAACATAAAAATATAAAACAAAAGATAATTTGCCGAAGCGTGGGGGTCACTCTGTTGGCGTTAAGTGTTTTTCACTTGGTACTCGGAGGACGGACCCCTGAGACACCGTCTTAAATCGGCCGCCTCTTTGAATGGCGTAATCTGACCCACTTTTTCCTACCTAACAAGAGCTCTTCGTAAATAGACGAAGAGGAAAAATGCTTTCTCGGGACGGGGCTTCAAGAGCCAATCGTCGTTGGCTCTTGATGAAGATATTATTTTGTTTTTTTTTTTTTTGTTTTTTATATTTTCCTTAGTTTCCCTACCACTCTCTACCAGGTTATCACAAACACAAATTTCAGTAGAAACAAAATCGAAATTTTACATCTAAGATTATTTAGAAAAAAAAAACAATAATAGCTATGTACATGAATCTATCACGCCGCTTATACTTTTTTGTATTTTAATAATTCAAAAAAAATAAAAAAATACCGCTTGCATAGCTGTGCCTTCTTTGAACCAAAAAAAAAAAAACGGAAATCCGGAGCGTTATAACGGATATCGGGACTTTCGAACTTAACACTAGTAATATTCGCAACCATAGATTCTTGCGAGTTTAAGCTACTAGAAGGGTAATGCTTTTATCGATTTTACTTGGCCGTTCGGGAGCCCACGGACTTTGTTCCTTAGGGATAGTGGGTCTTGGTTGGATTTCAGACGCCTTCTAAGCGGTCTCTCGCGGCTTTTCCGATTGAGCACTACTTGCGTGCGGCGGCCACGACTCCGTCACTGACCGCAAGAATTCACCCTTAGCACTTAATTTAAAAAAAAAAAATGTTCTTATACCATCGTCTTAGTAATTCTTCTTTTTAGCACTTTAAACTTCAGCCAACCAGGAATATAAGAATTCCGTTGTGATGTCCCTTTGAGGTTTGATTTTATCTTCTTTTTTTACACTATCACTGTTTCAAATTATTTTACTTTTAAGCTTTAATTCAAATTCGATACTTTAACCAAACTTACGTTTTGGTGAAACTTTTTCTTTCACACTCTTTCTTTTTTTTTTTTTTTGTTAATTAATTTAACTAACTAACACTTTAACTTTTAATTTTTTTTCTTTTGGCGTCCGGCCTTTAAGTAGTTATACTTGCTAATGTCCAACAAGCAGTAATGTTTTTTCAGCTAGCCGTTGGTTCCGCTTCTTAGACAGAAAATCCACTCGCTAGCGGATTATTCCAAGAGAGCGACCACTGAGCCTTTCTGATACATGCGCGCTGCGACATCGCGCACAGCAACTTTGCGATTATTCCTTTCCATACCTTTCGAACTAAAAACTAAAAACTCCCCACTCACACTCACCTTGGACTCAAACCGTATTCTTCAAAGTTTCGGGGGCTTTTAGAAGGTAAGCGCGCAGCTCAGGTCCTCTCGCTCTAGTGGTGAGTTCCAGTTCTAGCCGTCAAAAAAAAGTATAAACACCTCGTGTATTTTTAATATTGAACTTGTCGTAAACAGACAGAAAAATTGTTTGCCGCACATTTTTTTTGCATTTTTCGGGCGTTTTTCATGTTTTTCTTGAGTGCCTCGGTCGTTCTTTTGGCGTTTTGGCGTTAGTGATTCCAATTATTTTGGCTTCCACGAAATCCAGTCAGCAACGTGTTCCTGGAACCTGTTCCTGATAGCTCTCCAGGTTTGGCTATCAGACGAGATAAATGTTTGCTTTCCGATCTCTGCCCAGGAATTTATTCTTCGGAAGATAGAACAAGTTCATCACTTGTGGAGTAAGGAATTCCAAGGTCTGAGATCAGCCCACCCTAACCCATTTATTTTGATAGGCAGCGGCAGCCGGTACAAAACTCCGGGACTGGAGGAATTTATTTGGACAGTGAAGGTGCTTAGGCTGCCGATAACTTACCCTAATTTGAACGTGGGGAAGAACCCAAACCAATCAAGCCGGGCATTCATGAATTTGCCTCGTCTCTAATCTTTTCCGTTTATGATAGTCGCATCTCCCTACTACGCGTTCACCTAAGGACTCCGCTGTGAAACAGAAACCCTTCCAAACCATACAGGACAGTAAGGTACGTTCGACCCTCGATTTTTTTTCTCTCTTAAGCCTTTTTAAAAGTTTTATCAGAGGGTGTTAGACCTAAGCCCCTCGAAGATTTGTCAAACAGATACCAATAATAAATAAAAAAAAATACAAATAAATAAGGTGTTAAAGTATCACAGATGGTAGCGGCTTGTAGGTCACTTGGGCACAGGGATTATCAAAGTTCGCAGAGATTCTTTGCTAACCATTTAGGTATACTTAATGGATATTGAGAATTTGAAATGGTAGGTCGTTTCATAAAGTATCACAGTTGAAAGGATTCGGATTGAAACACAGTCATGAGTATTGATTATTAATTATTCCAGTTAATGCTAGTGATAGATACAAAATCAGGTACGTAAGGAGTTCTGTATTGCACAAGGAATCTAAATATATATAACAGTAAGGTAGTTTTACAACTGGCGGAGTTTAAAGTCATGTACATAAAAAAAACTATAATTTGTTTCATTTAGGGACATATACTATTCGTATGTTCGAGTTAAAATACACATTTTTAATAGATTCCCTTTCGTGCCGTGTTGATTATTTGTCAAAAAAAAAAAAAAACGTGATTAGGGTCGTTTACATAAAAAAGATAATTGAGGTTTTGTCTCAACATTATTGTTTAAGATCTTTAGCATGGAAGATCCCAATATTTTTGCCTGTTAGATTCTCTAACTCATACATGCTTTTGCCTACCGCTTTGATAATACGACATTTGGTGAATTTTGGGCAGAGCTTTGAAGCAATTTGCTTAGAGCTGTCGCTAAGGACGAAGTTTCTTTTATAGACCTCTTGCCCAGGTACATATCTGATTTTCCGCGCACGCGTATTATATTTGCGAGCGGTTTTTCATTCGTTGTTAATATACTTTGTTTAATTTTTGCTCTCAGCAGTTGTAGTCTATCCCTTTCGGAAGGGTCAACAATTCACCATCTCCTAAGACATTTAATTTTTCGGATAACGCGTAACTGCTACCGTGTGTCACCATATTGTAACCAAAGAGAGCAAAGTATGGTGACACTCCAATAGACGCATGTTCGGAGCTTCTCAACGCGCCTGCGATATCACTAAGATGTATATCCCAGTCGCGCTGGTCCTCCTTTAGGTACGACCGTATTGCAGCTAGCAGCGTTCTGTTGACCCTTTCCGATGCGTTATCGAATGCCACAGGACATGAAGAAGGGCGAGAAAGGTGAAAATATTCTTCCTCCTTATTGCTTTAAATGTTTATAAATATATGACCTTAAAATTTATTAAAGACTGATCTTTTAGAATTGGGCCACCATCCCGTTTTGGATTATTCAATAGTTTTAGGTCAACAGCAATGAGTTATTTATTATATTTATTTTCCCTCCTTAGCGTTTTTTGTTATACATAAATAAATAAATAAATAAATTTATTGGCGCGACAGTTCCTTAAGGAGCCAAGGCCTAGTGACTTATACTCTCAACCATTCCTGTGTGTGTGTTGTTAATCTGCAAGAATGGAAGGGACCTACAGTTTACCGCCGAGTCCGAACGGCTACATGAGATGCACTTTTTCGAGACAAATTTTACTCTTGGAGGTTTTGTCAGTTCCTCGCAAGAGGCAGTACCCCGGAAAAAAAGGTGACTATATTTAAAAACTGAGTGAAAAAAAAACTTTTTGATAAACAGAATTAAAAAAAAAGGAAGAATTGTATTCGGTGTATTTGCCTCACAAAAATTCTACCTTTAACTTCATATTAAATTACATTTTTAGATATGCTTTGAACAAAAAAAAAAAAAAAAAAAAATATCGGAGTACAATTCCTTAACATATTTTTTGTAAAATAAAATTAATTAAAACAAAATAAAGCATTCTCCCATGATCAAGTTTAAAATATCTCCCAAAAACCACGTAATTTTTGTTTTTGCTCTAGGTTAGGTTGAGCGGGGTAATAATTCGATAGTCAAATCATCTCACTCGGATCTCAAGGATCCATTGCGGTCCCCAGGAATAGGAGGAATAGGTGAGCAATTTATGGAATGGCTCCTTAAACCATCCTGAGATTTTGATGAATTTCAGAATGTTTTTAAGTGCCTTTTTTGAAACGTCGTCGCCCAAATCGTCAAAAATATTTTCTCCGAGAGCTGTTTTTCTGGTCTGAGCTGGCTGGGGCATTCACAAAGGAAGTGATATTAGCCGTCTTCTGCATCAACGTCTTGACACCCTCTACATTAGTTTTGATGTGCTAAGGCCCATTCTACTCATGTGGACCCCCATTGAGTTGTGACCCATCAGGACACCAACCAAAAGGGACAGATGAGGTCTACCTAGCTTTTGATTATATTCTGTATTTTTCTTTGAGATATTTGGCAAAGACTTCTTGAGACCTGACACCTGACAGTTATCAAATTTTGACCATCTCTCGTTTGCCGCTTTCGTTTTTTTTTCTATTTTCCAATGGTTCAAGTACCCAGGGAACGGTTTGGCTTGGTTCCATTGATGAACCGTTTTTGGCCAGTTCGGCAGCCTCTTCGTTTCCGTTAATGTTGCAGTGTCCGGGAACCCATCGGAGGATAACCAGGTTTGTTTCACTGATTTGCCGCAGATTATTGCTACATTTGTCGATCTTTTTAGACTTAGAAACGATTGCCTGTGAAAATATCGATGTTTTGAAATATGAGGCAATAGGAGAGATTATATGGGAAGTTAGGGCTGTAGGAGAATAGGATAGGATAGTGGGTAAGTAGTAGGACCGGAATCAGGATAGGAATAGGAACGGTTAGGATACACATGGTGGGAGATGGTATTCGGATAGGGTAAGGATAGGATAAAGGATAGAATATAGGACAGGATTGGATGGGGATAGGAGAGGACGGGAAGGGATAGAATGTCCGCTGTAGGAGCAGTGGCATGCTGGCTGGCACGGCTTAGCTCGCCAGAATAGGGGGGGATCTTGCCCCCACAAACGGACCTCACCTCTTTCCAAAAACATAAAACATGCCAATATATCATAAAACAAAACAAACAAAACCCTGAAGCCAGTACTTCAGATGGAGACACCGCACCCGAAAATCGAAGGAGGCCCTGCTGGTGATGATGCAGGGCTATGTTCCCGCCCCTCCTGGAACCCGATCCGTTGCGGTCGGAATTCCCTTAATTCGAACAGGAAGGACCTCTTTCCGCTGTCTAGCCATACTTACTTTGTCGCTGCCTTATCCTACCCCCTGAAAACGTCGCTTTAGAGCGTCATGAGGCTTATCATGCTCTCAATAAACGAAAACTATAATAATGTACAACACCTTTTCTTCAAGTCGGCGTGATTCACATCGAATTATTTATTATTTAAATCCGGAAACAAGAAAACAAAAATAAAACAACAAATAAAAGAAAAATCCGAAAAAGCTATAAATCTTAAAATTAATTATACAAAGAACAACGAATAGGCGTTTACATATAAATAAATAAAATAAGAATAAATATAATTTAAATAATATGAGTTAAACATAAAAATATAAAACAAAAGATAATTTGCCGAAGCGTGGGGGTCACTCTGTTGGCGTTAAGTGTTTTTCACTTGGTACTCGGAGGACGGACCCCTGAGACACCGTCTTAAATCGGCCGCCTCTTTGAATGGCGTAATCTGACCCACTTTTTCCTACCTAACAAGAGCTCTTCGTAAATGGACGAAGGGGAAAAATGCTTTCTCGGGACGGGGCTTCAAGAGCCAATCGTCGTTGGCTCTTGATGAAGATATTATTTTGTTTTTTTTTTTTTTTTGTTTTTTATATTTTCCTTAGTTTCCCTACCACTCTCTACCAGGTTATCACAAACACAAATTTCAGTAGAAACAAAATCGAAATTTTACATCTAAGATTATTTAGAAAAAAAAAACAATAATAGCTATGTACATGAATCTATCACGCCGCTTATACTTTTTTGTATTTTAATAATTCAAAAAAAATAAAAAAATACCGCTTGCATAGCTGTGCCTTCTTTGAACCAAAAAAAAAAAAACGGAAATCCGGAGCGTTATAACGGATATCGGGACTTTCGAACTTAACACTAGTAATATTCGCAACCATAGATTCTTGCGAGTTTAAGCTACTAGAAGGGTAATGCTTTTATCGATTTTACTTGGCCGTTCGGGAGCCCACGGACTTTGTTCCTTAGGGATAGTGGGTCTTGGTTGGATTTCAGACGCCTTCTAAGCGGTCTCTCGCGGCTTTTCCGATTGAGCACTACTTGCGTGCGGCGGCCACGACTCCGTCACTGACCGCAAGAATTCACCCTTAGCACTTAATTTAAAAAAAAAAAATGTTCTTATACCATCGTCTTAGTAATTCTTCTTTTTAGCACTTTAAACTTCAGCCAACCAGGAATATAAGAATTCCGTTGTGATGTCCCTGTGAGGTTTGATTTTATCTTCTTTTTTACACTATCACTGTTTCAAATTATTTTACTTTTAAGCTTTAATTCAAATTCGATACTTTAACCAAACTTACGTTTTGGTGAAACTTTTTCTTTCACACTCTTTTTTTTTTTTTTTTTTTTGTTAATTAATTTAACTAACTAACACTTTAACTTTTAATTTTTTTTCTTTTGGCGTCCGGCCTTTAAGTAGTTATACTTGCTAATGTCCAACAAACAGTAATGTTTTTTCAGCTAGTTGTTGGTTCCCGCTTCTTAGACAGAAAATCCACTCGCTAGCGGATTATTCCAAGAGAGCGACCACTGAGCCTTTCTGATACATGCGCGCTGCGACATCGCGCACAGCAACTTTGCGATTATTCCTTTCCATACCTTTCGAACTAAAAACTAAAAACTCCCCACTCACACTCACCTTGGACTCAAACCGTATTCTTCAAAGTTTCGGGGGCTTTTAGAAGGTAAGCGCGCAGCTCAGGTCCTCTCGCTCTAGTGGTGAGTTCCAGTTCTAGCCGTCAAAAAAAAGTATAAACACCTCGTGTATTTTTAATATTGAACTTGTCGTAAACAGACAGAAAAATTGTTTGCCGCACATTTTTTTTGCATTTTTCGGGCGTTTTTCATGTTTTTCTTGAGTGCCTCGGTCGTTCTTTTGGCGTTTTGGCGTTAGTGATTCCAATTATTTTGGCTTCCACGAAATCCAGTCAGCAACGTGTTCCTAGAACCTGTTCCTGATAGCTCTCCAGGTTTGGCTATCAGACGAGATAAATGTTTGCTTTCCGATCTCTGCCCAGGAATTTATTCTTCGGAAGATGGAACAAGTTCATCACTTGTGGAGTAAGGAATTCCAAGGCCTGAGATCAGCCCACTCTAACCCATTTATTTTGATAGGCAGCGGCAGCCGGTACAAATCTCCGGGACTGGAGGAATTTATTTGGACAGTGACGGTGCCTAGGCTGCCGATAACTTACCCTAATTTGAACGTGGGGAAGAACCCAAACCAATCAAGCCGGGCATTCCTGAATTTGCCTCGTCTCTAATCTTTTCCGTTAATGATAGATCTTTTTAGACTTGGAAACGATTGCCTGTGAAAATATCGATGTTTTGAAATATGAGGCAATAGGAGAGATTATATGGGAAGTTAGGGCTGTAGGAGAATAGGATAGGATAGTGGGTAAGTAGTAGGACCGGAATCAGGATAGGAATAGGAACGGTTAGGATACACATGGTGGGAGATGGTATTCGGATAGGGTAAGGATAGGATAAAGGATAGAATATAGGATAGGATTGGATGGGGATAGGAGAGGACGGGAAGGGATAGAATGTCCGCTGTAGGAGCAGTGGCATGCTGGCTGGCACGGCTTAGCTCGCCAGAATAGGGGGGGATCTTGCCCCCACAAACGGACCTCACCTCTTTCCAAAAACATAAAACATGCCAATATATCATAAAACAAAACAAACAAAACCCTGATGGCAGTACTTCAGATGGAGACACCGCACCCGAAAATCGAAGGAGGCCCTGCTGGTGACGATGCAGGGCTATGTTCCCGCCCCTCCTGGAACCCGATCCGTTGCGGTCGGAATTCCCTTAATTCGAACAGGAAGGACCTCTTTCCGCTGTCTAGCCATACTTACTTTGTCGCTGCCTTATCCTACCCCCTGAAAACGTCGCTTTAGAGCGTCATGAGGCTTATCATGCTCTCAATAAACGAAAACTATAATAATGTACAACACCTTTTCTTCAAGTCGGCGTGATTCACATCGAATTATTTATTATTTAAATCCGCAAACAAGAAAACAAAAATAAAACAACAAATAAAAGAAAAATCCGAAAAAGCTATAAATCTTAAAATTAATTATACAAAGAACAACGAATAGGCGTTTACATATAAATAAATAAAATAAGAATAAAGATAATTTAAATAATATGAGTTAAACATAAAATTATAAAACAAAAGATAATTTGGCGAAGCGTGGGGGTCACTCTGTTGGCGTTAAGTGTTTTTCACTTGGTACTCGGAGGACGGACCCCTGAGACACCGTCTTAAATCGGCCGCCTCTTTGAATGGCGTAATCTGACCCACTTTTTCCTACCTAACAAGAGCTCTTCGTAAATGGACGAAGGGGAAAAATGCTTTCTCGGGACGGGGCTTCAAGAGCCAATCGTCGTTGGCTCTTGATGAAGATATTATTTTGTTTTTTTTTTTTTTTTGTTTTTTATATTTTCCTTAGTTTCCCTACCACTCTCTACCAGGTTATCACAAACACAAATTTCAGTAGAAACAAAATCGAAATTTTACATCTAAGATTATTTAGAAAAAAAAAAACAATAATAGCTATGTACATGAATCTATCACGCCGCTTATACTTTTTTGTATTTTAATAATTCAAAAAAAAATAAAAAAATACCGCTTACATAGCTGTGCCTTCTTTGAACCAAAAAAAAAAAAACGGAAATCCGGAGCGTTATAACGGATATCGGGACTTTCGAACTTAACACTAGTAATATTCGCAACCATAGATTCTTGCGAGTTTAAGCTACTAGAAGGGTAATGCTTTTATCGATTTTACTTGGCCGTTCGGGAGCCCACGGACTTTGTTCCTTAGGGATAGTGGGTCTTGGTTGGATTTCAGACGCCTTCTAAGCGGTCTCTCGCGGCTTTTCCGATTGAGCACTAGTTGCGTGCGGCGGCCACGACTCCGTCACTGACCGCAAGAATTCACCCTTAGCACTTAATTAAAAAAAAAAAAATGTTCTTATACCATCGTCTTAGTAATTCTTCTTTTTAGCACTTTAAACTTCAGCCAACCAGGAATATAAGAATTCCGTTGTGATGTCCCTGTGAGGTTTGATTTTATCTTCTTTTTTTACACTATCACTGTTTCAAATTATTTTACTTTTAAGCTTTAATTCAAATTCGATACTTTAACCAAACTTACGTTTTGGTGAAACTTTTTCTTTCACACTCTTTTTCTTTTTTTTTTCGCAACTTTGCGATTATTCCTTTCCATACCTTTCGAACTAAAAACTAAAAACTCCCCACTCACACTCACCTTGGACTCAAACCGTATTCTTCAAAGTTTCGGGGGCTTTTAGAAGGTAAGCGCGCAGCTCAGGTCCTCTCGCTCTAGTGGTGAGTTCCAGTTCTAGCCGTCAAAAAAAAGTATAAACACCTCGTGTATTTTTAATATTGAACTTGTCGTAAACAGACAGAAAAATTGTTTGCCGCACATTTTTTTTGCATTTTTCGGGCGTTTTTCATGTTTTTCTTGAGTGCCTCGGTCGTTCTTTTGGCGTTTTGGCGTTAGTGATTCCAATTATTTTGGCTTCCACGAAATCCAGTCAGCAACGTGTTCCTAGAACCTGTTCCTGATAGCTCTCCAGGTTTGGCTATCAGACGAGATAAATGTTTGCTTTCCGATCTCTGCCCAGGAATTTATTCTTCGGAAGATGGAACAAGTTCATCACTTGTGGAGTAAGGAATTCCAAGGCCTGAGATCAGCCCACTCTAACCCATTTATTTTGATAGGCAGCGGCAGCCGGTACAAATCTCCGGGACTGGAGGAATTTATTTGGACAGTGACGGTGCCTAGGCTGCCGATAACTTACCCTAATTTGAACGTGGGGAAGAACCCAAACCAATCAAGCCGGGCATTCCTGAATTTGCCTCGTCTCTAATCTTTTCCGTTAATGATAGATCTTTTTAGACTTGGAAACGATTGCCTGTGAAAATATCGATGTTTTGAAATATGAGGCAATAGGAGAGATTATATGGGAAGTTAGGGCTGTAGGAGAATAGGATAGGATAGTGGGTAAGTAGTAGGACCGGAATCAGGATAGGAATAGGAACGGTTAGGATACACATGGTGGGAGATGGTATTCGGATAGGGTAAGGATAGGATAAAGGATAGAATATAGGATAGGATTGGATGGGGATAGGAGAGGACGGGAAGGGATAGAATGTCCGCTGTAGGAGCAGTGGCATGCTGGCTGGCACGGCTTAGCTCGCCAGAATAGGGGGGGATCTTGCCCCCACAAACGGACCTCACCTCTTTCCAAAAACATAAAACATGCCAATATATCATAAAACAAAACAAACAAAACCCTGATGGCAGTACTTCAGATGGAGACACCGCACCCGAAAATCGAAGGAGGCCCTGCTGGTGACGATGCAGGGCTATGTTCCCGCCCCTCCTGGAACCCGATCCGTTGCGGTCGGAATTCCCTTAATTCGAACAGGAAGGACCTCTTTCCGCTGTCTAGCCATACTTACTTTGTCGCTGCCTTATCCTACCCCCTGAAAACGTCGCTTTAGAGCGTCATGAGGCTTATCATGCTCTCAATAAACGAAAACTATAATAATGTACAACACCTTTTCTTCAAGTCGGCGTGATTCACATCGAATTATTTATTATTTAAATCCGCAAACAAGAAAACAAAAATAAAACAACAAATAAAAGAAAAATCCGAAAAAGCTATAAATCTTAAAATTAATTATACAAAGAACAACGAATAGGCGTTTACATATAAATAAATAAAATAAGAATAAAGATAATTTAAATAATATGAGTTAAACATAAAATTATAAAACAAAAGATAATTTGGCGAAGCGTGGGGGTCACTCTGTTGGCGTTAAGTGTTTTTCACTTGGTACTCGGAGGACGGACCCCTGAGACACCGTCTTAAATCGGCCGCCTCTTTGAATGGCGTTATCTGACCCACTTTTTCCCACCTACCAAGAGCTCTTCGTAAATGGACAAAGGGGAAAAATGCTTTCTCGGGACGGGGCCTTCAAGAGCCAATCGTCGTTGTCTCTTGATGAAGATATTATTTTGTTATTTTTTTTTGTTTTTTATATTTTCCTTAGTTTATCACAAACACAAATTTCTGTAGAAACAAAATCGAAATTTTACATCTAAGATTATTTAGAAAAAAAAAAAACAATAATAGCTATGTACATGAATCTATCACACCGCTTATACTTTTTTGTATTTTAAATATTCAAAAAAATACCGCTTGCATAGCTGTGCCTTCTTTGAACCAAAAAAAAACGGAAATCCGGAGCGTTATAACGGATATCGGGACTTTCGAACTTAACACTAGTAATATTCGCAACCCTAGATACTAGAAGGGTAATTATTTTATCGATTTTACTTGGCCGTTCGGGAGCCCACGGACTTTGTTCCTTAGGGATAGTGGGCCTTGGTTGGATTTCAGACGCCTTCTAAGCGGTCTCTCGCGGCTTTTCCGATTGAGCACTACTTGCGTGCGGCGGCCACGACTCCGTCCCTGACCGCAAGAATTCACCCTTAGCACTTAATTAAAAAAAAAATATGTTCTTATACCATCGTCTTAGTAATTCTTCTTTTTAGCACTTTAAACTTCAGCCAACCATCCTTATATTCCGTTGTGATGTCCCTGTGAGGTTTGATTTTATCTTCTTTTTTTACACTATCACTGTTTCACATTATTTTACTTTTAAGCTTTAATTCAAATTCGATACTTTAACCAAACTTACGTTTTGGTGAAACTTTTTCTTTCACACTCTTTTTTTTTTTTTTTTTTTTGTTAATTAATTTAACTAACTAACACTTTAATTTTAAATTTTTTTTTCTTTTGGCGTCCGGCCTTTAAGTAGTTATACTTGCTAATGTCCAACAAGCAGTAATGTTTTTTCAGCTAGCCGTTGGTTCCCGCTTCTTAGACAGAAAATCCACTCGCTAGCGGATTATTCCAAGAGAGCGACCACTGAGCCTTTCTGATACATGCGCGCTGCGACATCGCGCACAGCAACTCTGCGATTATTCCTTTCCATACCTTTCGAACTAAGAACTAAAAACTCCCCACTCACACTCACCTTGGACTCAAACCGTATTCCTCAAAGTTTGGGGGGCTTTTAGAAGGAAAGGTAAGCGCGCAGCTCATGTCCTCTCGCTCTAGTGGTGAGTTTTCATGTTTTTCTTGAGTGCCTCGGTCGTTCTTTTGGCGTTTTGGCGTTAGTGATTCCAATTATTTTGGCTTACACGAAATCCAGTCAGCAACGTGTTCCTGATAGCTCTCCAGGTTTGGCTATCAGACGAGATAAGTGTTTGCTTTCCGATCTCTGCCCAGGAATTAATTCTTCGGACGATGGAACAAGTTCATCACTTGTGGAGTAAGGAATTCCAAGGCCTGAGATCAGATCCAAGATGCCCACTCTAACCCATTTATTTTGATAGGCAGCAGCTGCCGGTACAGTTTTTGTTCTCCAGGTTAAAAGACAAAAGTTGTTTTGCTGCTTCGCCTACTGCGAGCACTTCTGCCTGAAAAACACTAATCAGGTTTGTCAACTTTACAGATATATTTATTGGTAGGTTTATCGAGAATATACCAGACCCTACCCCTGCTAGCGTTTTAGAACCGTCCGTAGACCGAGATATGATTTTTATTTACGACCCGGTTTTCCCTCCAGCATTCTCTTGTAGGAAAGTCTGCTAGTGGTACAAAGGTCTCCCCGGTACCGCAAACGCAGTTTTCTCCCTACTCTCCTTCTCCAGCGGTATTTGCGAGAATGCTTCCTTTAGGTCGACACTACTAATGAAATAGGTATCTGGTAGCCGACTGATTAGCCCTTCGATATGGGGGAGAGGGTTAGCGTCCTTCTTTGTCAACGCGTTGGCCTTACGAGAATCCAGGCAAAGACGATACTTCGTCGTATTGTTTGGGCCTGGCTTCTTTAAAAGGACAACGGACGAACACCATGGACTCTCACTCTCCTCGATAACGCCGAGTTTAAGCATTCGGTCTACCTCCGGAAAAAAAGGGCTTGTAGCGCCGGCGAAACAGGGTAGTGTCTCTGCTTCACCGGAACCGCATCTCCGGTATCGATGATATGCTCCATAAGCGCCGTCTTTCCGAGCCCGTTCCGATCAAAGTCCAGAAATTTCTGCTTGACCGCCTCCAAAGCGGACCGTTGTTGGAACGTCAGATTGTGCGAGCTTGAAACTTATGCCTCTTTCTCCAGAACTGATACGGAGCTTATCACGTTAGGAGCAATTTCTAACATCTTCCAAAAGTCTACTCCCAAGTACAGCTCCTGATCCAAGCTCGGGACCAAATAGAAGGTCATGGTGTTTTCTAAATGTTTGAACGCTACACGGATCTGAATTTTCCCTACTATTGCTTGATTTGTTCCATCAACTGTTTTCACACCGGAGCTGTATGAATAGATTTTTATATTTTCATTCTCCACAAATGTCATGCAATCCCTCCCCAGGATGCTAACGCTTGCATCGCTGTCCAATAAGCCCAGTAATTCTCGGCCACCTACCTTGACCTTGGCGTAAGGCCTGGGGTCATTACTTGAGGCTATTACCGTTGACGCAAATTTTACTTTTACCTGTTTTCTTAACTTAAATCTTTGTCTAGCTTTTAGTATTCATTTTGATATCGTGCAAACATTTGAATTGAAAATCCTATTTCTCGCTTCCTGGTATTCTTTGATTCTCACGTGTAGAGGCTTAAGGTACCACTGGTGGGGTTTTTCTGTAGACATCCTCTGGTTCTCATCTCTGGCCAATATTGAAATTCGGTCTGGATTGGTTTGGGTGCTCATAGGTTCTTTGGAACCTCTGGGGGAGTTTGCGTCGAACGCGATTCTTCCGCCGACCTCGCGTTCCATCCTCTGTTTTCCGGATTGCACTGAGGACATTTGGGTGTACTCACCCCCTGACGACCGCATCGGTAACAGAAGATCTTAACTTATTTATTGCGTAGTAATATTCGTCGCTGCACTCCCAGGAGCCCTGCCTGCGGTCCATGATATCCCGCATTATCTCGAAATCGGATTTTGCGTTTCGGAATTGCCGCATTAATGCGTCTCTCAATGCAGGCCAATGCGGACGATAATTGCACCTCTGGTATTGCCAATACCACTCGCTAGCGGCTCCTGAGAGCAGGAGGTGAAAATCCCGTAGAATCTCCGGCCAGGAACACTCGTATTGATGTTGCAGCATTTCGATTCGGAAGATGAAATCCTCCACAGATAGTTGCTCGGGCTTTCCTTCGAACACCACCCCCATCTATCAATTCGGATCGGTGGTCTTCCTCTATTTTATGTCCTCGTTGGTGAAAACCGGGAGGGGGTTGGTTGATATCTGAGAGGTGGGTACCTCGCGTTATAACCCGGATCCATTTGGGACCCCGACTGATGTACCCCGCGGTCGACGATCGGTCCCTCATTCAAACCTTCGTTCACATGGGGATCCTGCCGGTTACCCGCCACAGGAATAAACTGTTTGGACTGTGGATCCAGCTGAGAAGATATGCAAGGACCCATCCGAGGTTGCTGAATTTGCTGCGGGGCTGCAGGTGGATTGGCCGCCGGTGGTCGCATTCTCTCTTCTTCAGGCGGAATCGGTCGAGTGGTATGGTTAACTTCCCTCAGAAATTCCATAAAACCTTTTTGTACCTCAGCCCTAACCGATTCGAAGATGTTTTCTTTTATTGAATCCTTATAAGATTCGTAAGCGTTAACGACGGCTGAGTTGATCGCTGAGATAAAACCAGAGGCTGGACTTTGTTCCCTAGCTACATTCCGGTTGTCGTTAGAAGTTCCAGCCGGTTCATCGAAGTCCAAGAGCACCCCCGTGGTTGAGCTATTTTGTCCGTCGCAAATGCCCAAAGTGGTACCTAGGACATTGAGGTTGCTAAACGGCGGGGCAATAAGGGATTCGATGGAGCTGTCGGACCTGTTCGTGCCGACTGGCGTATTAGAACTAGGACGTGGAAGAGTTATTACCTGGCCACCAGAAGTACTTGAAACCCGTAAAGGAGGAGAAATGGAAGACACTGATTTCTTCCCTGGAGCGTTGGTCTTCCCTGAGGGTGAACGTTCTACCGGCATCTCCTCGAAGTGAACAGCGAAGTCCTTAAGTAGCGATCTGGTGATGGTTCGATTATTTAAACAATGTTTTAAAATATACATTTTTTGTTCTTCTTCCCAGGTCAGTTGGTTAGATATCAACAACCAACACTTACGAAAAAAAAAGTCTCTACTTCACTAAAACCTAATTTTATCAAAATGATTAACACAATGTACACCTTAAAACAAAAATGCTGAAAACAAACGTTAAACTAAATGTACCCTAACTATTATCTAACAAATCTTAAGAACTATTCTACGTTATAATATATAGTTATTCTATCTCTACCCTTATCCCTAAGCAATAAAAAAAACGACAAAACTAGCAACAAAAAAAAACTACTATAATATACCTTATTCCTAACTTAACTAAAATAAAAATCAATCTTACGCTAACTTACACCTATGGTACTTTTTTTTTGAATTTTCGATTTTTATATATATATATATATATATTTTTTATATATTTGTTTTTTGATTAAATATTTTTTTTTTTTTTTTTTTTTTTTTTATTATTTTTTTTTTTTATAACTACTTTTTTTTAAAGCTATCTATTCTAAACTTATTTTACTAACTATACCCATAAACAAAAGTAAATTTCTATCAAAACCACAAGACACTATCTTAAACGCAACAACAACTTAAACTATAGAACCTGTAATTAAACGAAACAAAAACCTAGCCTATAGTAACTATACTAATATATTAACTTAACCATAAACTACGTATGTATTTTTCCTTTTTATTTTATTCTTATTATTCTAAGCGAACTATTTTGACCTAAATCTAATTAAAAAAACGATTAAACTAAATTCAGATTATTCTAAATAAGGACTATCTGAAACTAACTAACAAACAACTACTGAAACTATTACTCATACCTAATCACTAAAACACATAAATATGCCCCCAACTAATATTGAACTGTAGAATAAAACAAATTAAAAGAAAATACTTAGATTTTATTAATTAGCAAAGCGTTTATTGAAAAGATAAAAAAAAATCGTAAAAAGGTAATAAGAATAAAAAAAAAAAAAAAAACGAACAGGTTTATATATTTAAGCGTTTTTCATTAATGTTCCCCCGTATCAGGCAGCTTTATAGTAAGATTACTTTTCTTCGCGATACGTTGGCTTGACAGTTTCCATCCGTTTTATAATTCCTTTTTCTTTTTTCAAAGGTGCGGTGTTTATACTGAGAACCATCAACAAAAAGAAAGAATTACTAGACTATACAATTTCCAACTGCCGTTGTCGCCAGGTCGGAAACACGTCGTCGCAATTAACCAGGCATTCTTACGAGCTATCCTGGTTAAGACTTCCGATTTGTTTTCGACCAGTCGGTAGCGGCAACTGGAACAGGATACACATTGACAACTATTGCTGTCAGACCCGATGACCCGGGCGCAGTTCAAACGTTACGTTTTTAAAACCTTACACATGAAGACATCCAAGACGGTCAGGCCTGCCAGCGACAGCAATCCAGGACTACACAACGAATGCAGTGATTGTTTCCGTTGATGACTTTGATGCAACTCGTCGCAATTAGCTGGGCATGCTAAAGAGCCATCCCAGTTAAGACTTACGATTTGCTTCAACTTCACCAACGAAGACAAACATTACATTGGGAAAAACTAGGACACAAGACGTTGGGCGCCATTTGAAATATGAGGCAATAGGAGAGCGTATATGGGAAGTTAGGACTGTAGGAGAATAGGATAGGATAGTGGGTAAGTAGTAGGACTGGAATCAGGATAGGAATAGGAACGGTAAGGATACACATGGTGGGAGATGGTATCCGGATAGGGTAAGGATAGGATAAAGGATAGAATATAGGATAGGATTGGATAGGGGATAGGAGAGGAGGAAGGGATAGAATGTCCGCTGTAGGAGCAGTGGCATGCTGGCTGGCACGGCTTAGCTCGCCAGAATAGGGGGGATCTTGCCCCACAAACGGACCTCACCTCTTTCCAAAAACATAAAACATGCCAATATATCATAAAACAAAACAAAAAAAAAACCCCTGATGGCCGTACTTCAGGTGGAGACACTGCACCCGAAAATGGAGGGAGGCTTATCATGCTCTCAATAAACGAAAACTATAATAATGTACAACACCTTTTCTTCAAGTCGGCGTGATTCACATCGAATTATTTATTATTTAAATCCGCAAACAAGAAAACAAAAATAAAACAACAAATAAAAGAAAAATCCGAAAAAGCTATAAATCTTAAAATTAACTATACAAAGAACAACGAATAGACATTTACATATAAATAAATAAAATAAATAGAATAAATATAATTTAAATAATATGAGTTAAACGTAAAATTATGAAACAAAAGATAATTTGGCGAAGCGTGGGGGTCACTCTGTTGGCGTTAAGTGTTTTTTCACTTGGTACTCGGAGGATGGACCCCTGAGACACCGTCTTAAATCGGCCGCCTCTTTGAATGCTTTCTCGGACGGGGCCTTCAAGAGCCAATCGTCGTTGCCTCTTGATGAAGATATTATTTTGTTATTTTTTTTTGTTTTTTATATTTTCCTTAGTTTCCCTATCACTCTCTACCAGGTTATCACAAACACAAATTTCAGCAGAAACAAAATCGAAATTTTACATCTCAGATTATTAAAAAAAAAAAAAAACAATAATAGCTATGTACATAAATCTATCACGCCGCTTATACTTTTTTGTATTTTAAATATTCAAAAAAAATAAATAAAAAATCCCGCTTGCATAGCTGTGCCTTCTTTGAACCAAAAAACGGAAATCCGGAGCGTTATAACGGATATCGGGACTTTCGAACTTAACACTAGTAATATTCGCAACCCTAGATTTTGCGAGTTTAAGCTACTAGAAGGGTAATTCTTTTATCGATTTTACTTGGCCGTCCGGGAGCCCACGGACTTTGTTCCTTAGGGATAGTGGGCCTTGGTTGGATTTCAGACGCCTTCTAAGCGGTCTCTCGCGGCTTTTCCGATTGAGCACTACTTGCGTGCGGCGGCCACGACTCCGTCCCTGACCGCAAGAATTCACCCTAAGCACTTAATTTAAAAAAAAAAAATATGTTCTTATACCATCGTCTAAGTAATTTTTCTTTTTAGCACTTTAAACTTCAGCCAACCCTCCTTATATTCCGTTGTGATGTCCCTGTGAGGTTTGATTTTATCTTCTTTTTTTACACTATCACTGTTTCAAATTATTTTACTTTTAAGCTTTAATTCAAATTCGATACTTTAACCAAACTTACGTTTTGGTGAAACTTTTTCTTTCACACTCTTTTTTTTGTTAATTAATTTAACTAACACTTTAATTTTTAATTTTTTTTCTTTTGGCGTCCGGCCTTTAAGTAGTTATACTTGCTAATGTCCAACAAGCAGTAATGTTTTTTCAGCTAGCCGTTGTTTCCCGCTTCTTAGACAGAAAATCCACTCGCTAGCGGATTATTCCAAGAGAGCGACCACTGAGCCTTTCTGATACATGCGCGCTGCGACATCGCGCACAGCAACTCTGCGATTATTCCTTTCCATACCTTTCGAACTAAAAACTAAAAACTCCCCACTCACACTCACCTTGGACTCAAACCGTATTCTTCAAAGTTTCGGGGGCTTTTAGAAGGAAAGGTAAGCGCGCAGCTCAGGTCCTCTCGCTCTAGTGGTGAGTTTTCATGTTTTTCTTGAGTGCCTCGGTCGTTCTTTTGGCGTTTTGGCGTTAGTGATTCCAATTATTTTGGCTTACACGAAATCCAGTCAGCAACGTGTTCCTGATAGCTCTCCAGGTTTGGCTATCAGACGAGATAAGTGTTTGCTTTCCGATCTCTGCCCAGGAATTAATTCTTCGGACGATGGAACAAGTTCATCACTTGTGGAGTAAGGAATTCCAAGGCCTGAGATCAGATCCAAGATGCCCACTCTAACCCATTTATTTTGATAGGCAGCAGCTGCCGGTACAGTTTTTGTTCTCCAGGTTAAAAGACAAAAGTTGTTTTGCTGCTTCGCCTACTGCGAGCACTTCTGCCTGAAAAACACTAATCAGGTTTGTCAACTTTACAGATATATTTATTGGTAGGTTTATCGAGAATATACCAGACCCTACCCCTGCTAGCGTTTTAGAACCGTCCGTAGACCGAGATATGATTTTTATTTACGACCCGGTTTTCCCTCCAGCATTCTCTTGTAGGAAAGTCTGCTAGTGCCACCGTGTTAAAATCTAAGTGCAGTACAGTATAGTCGGTTTGGCTATCAGTGTCTATATAATTTTCTATAATTTTATGACCATACTTGCCTTTGTTCCAGTTGCTTGAATGCCTTAATTTTAAGGCAATTTTGGCCACCAGCTCCTATATGAAAAGGTCTATTGGGGCTAATGAGAACAAAGTTTCTAGGGCTGCGGTTGGAGTAGTTCTTAAAGCACTTGTAGTACCAATGCAAATGCACGCTAGTCTTTGAATTCTTGTCATAGATTTGAGATTGGTTGCCTTGTCAAAGGCAGGCCACCAAAAAACATGCGTATGTCAGAATTCGTCTGACGATGGCAGTGTACATCTAATGAATGGTTTTTGGGCTAGGACCTCATCTCTCTAAGAAGTGATTATACGTTTTTTTTATTTAAGCTTTATTAAAGACCGAAATAAACCTAATTTTGGATCGTTATTATTCAAAATTTAGAAGTTTTGTCAAACGGCGCAACAATATCATCTAGGAAATTCGCCTTGTATTATGTAATATAGGTAGTTTATTTTTTTTAGATTACTTTACAGAATTAAACAAATAAAAAAGATTGTAATGATTTTTAATACTTATTGTGTTGTTATGTTATGTTATTTAAATTACGTCCCAATGGGTTTGCAAACCCTTACGTAATTTTTTTTATTTTTTTAAGTTTCTCTTGAGAATTGAGTTCCATTTTTCTTTTTACATTTTTTTAAAGTTTAAATATTTTGTTTAACTTATTTACTATCAAAAACTTTTTATTTCATTAAAATATTCCGAAAATTGTGGAAGTTAAATAACTCAACACGAAGCTCTAAACTATTTTTGTATGGAAACCTTTCCTTAAGTACCTCAATTTCATGTGATTTATTTTAAGCATACAAAAATTAAATGAAGTTAATTATTTTTTTTCATTTGGTCAGGGAAAATTCCAAAATTGTTCAGAGAAAGTCAGGGAATTTTATTTTAAAAAATAGTGGCAACTATGTTAATAATTATCACTGAATGTTAATTAATTTCCAGAGGATTATGTTGAAGTGGACGAACGCGAGAAGCTTCCAAATTCCGAGCAAAAAAAATGGGAACAAGAACAACTAGCATCTGCGGTATTTCAATTCGGTGCAAAGGATACCAAAGCTAAGGAAGAATACGACCTACTTCTGGAAGATCAAATTGATTTTATTCAAGCTTTGACAATTAAAGGTTCTAAAGAAAAAAAAAATAAGAAGCCTGAAATCAGCGAAGCCGAACGCCAAAAAATGGGTATTCAAGAGACACGTAGATCGCTACCGGTGTTTCCATTTAAAGATGACCTAATTGCGGCTATACGCGAACACCAGGTAAAGTTATATAACATAGTTATTGTACCGGAAAAAACATGTTTTGTTTAATAAAGATTTTAATTATTGAAGGTGAAACTGGTTCAGGAAAAACTACACAAATTCCTCAGTACCTGATCGATGCTGGCTTTACAAAAGATAAAAAAAAAATTGGTTGCACACAACCACGTCGAGTAGCTGCAATGTCAGTTGCTGCTCGTGTCGCTAAAGAAATGGATGTCAAATTAGGTAATGAAGTAGGTTACAGCATTCGGTTTGAGGATTGCACATCGGAGCGGACTATTTTGAAGTACATGACTGATGGTACACTTTATAGAGAATTCCTCTCTGAACCAGATTTGGCATCATATAGTTGCATGATTATTGACGAAGCTCACGAACGAACCCTGCATACGGATATTTTGTTTGGTCTGGTTAAGGATATTGCGCGTTTTCGACCAGAGTTGAAACTTTTAATATCCAGTGCGACGTTGGATGCAGATAAGTTTTCGCAATTCTTTGATGATGCCCCTATTTTCAGAATTCCAGGAAGGCGTTTTCCGGTAAGCTACTTAGTTTGTTATATTAGTTCCACCTGTGGCCACCTGAACATGTCCATACACTTGGTTGGCTTCTGCTGGGCTAAATACAAAATTCTGTACACCTGTTAAGATTCCAGAGCTACTTTTGTCGATCTAATGAAATACCTTTCATGTTTGATTTCCCTTTTTGAATAAAACAGGTTGATATTTTTTATACCAAAGCTCCTGAGGCAGATTACATTGACGCATGCTGTGTATCAGTTCTTCAAATACACGCTACTCAGCCCTTGGGTGACATACTTGTTTTTCTTACTGGTCAAGATGAAATCGAAACTTGCCAAGAAGTACTTCAAGATTGGATTAAGCGCCTTGGTTCAAAACTTCTGGAACTACTTGTAATACCGGTATATGCCAATCTTCCAAGTGATATGCAGGCAAAAATCTTCGAACCTACACCAGCAAAGGCCAGAAAAGTTATTTTGGCTACTAACATAGCCGAAACCTCGCTAACCATTGACAATATCGTGTATGTCATTGATCCGGGGTTTGCAAAGCAAAATAATTTCAACTCCCGAACCGGAATGGAATCACTCATGGTCGTGCCAATATCAAAAGCATCAGCAAATCAACGGGCCGGTCGAGCTGGTCGAACAGCGCCAGGCAAGTGTTTCAGATTGTATACAGCTTGGGCGTATAAACACGAACTAGAAGATAATACAGTTCCAGAGATTCAGCGAATCAATTTAGGTAATGCTGTTTTGATGCTGAAAGCCTTGGGCATCAACGACTTAATAAATTTTGATTTCCTTGATCCGCCACCTCATGAAACATTAGTTTTGGCGCTAGAGCAGCTATATGCCCTAGGCGCTCTTAATCATCATGGCGAACTGACCAAACTTGGTCGTCGAATGGCTGAATTTCCTTTGGATCCAATGATGGCTAAAATGTTGCTTGCCAGTGAAAAGTACGTTTGCAGATTAAGTGAATCCATACATTAATTTTATTTTATCTTAGATATAAATGTTCCGAAGAAATGGTGACAATAGCTGCTATGCTTTCAGTAAACAGTGCAATATTTTATAGACCGAAAGACAAAATAATTCACGCAGACACCGCGAGGAAAAACTTTAATCATATACATGGTGACCACCTCAGTCTATTACAAGTCTACAATCAATGGGCCGACTCAGACTATAGTACTCAATGGTGTTATGAAAACTTTATTCAATACCGTTCAATGAAACGAGCTCGGGACGTGCGTGAGCAGCTTGTTGCACTTATGCTTAGGGTTGAAATAGACATGGTTACGTATCTACCAGAAACAATAAACATTAGGAAAGTTATCACTGCTGGATATTTTTACCATATTGCCCGATTGTCGAAAGGAGGACACTATAAGACAATCAAACATAATCAAACCGTAATGATTCACCCGAATTCTTCGTTATTTGAAGAACTTCCTCGATGGGTGCTTTACCATGAACTTGTATTTACAACCAAAGAATACATGCGCCAAGTTATAGAAATTGAAAGTAAATGGCTATTAGAGGTGGCACCTCATTACTATAAACCCAAAGAGCTGGAAGATTCGACAAATAAAAAAATGCCCAAAATAATTGGAAGAGCTTTAATGACTGAATAACTTTGCAATTAAAAAAATGTTAAATTGCGATTAATTTCATTTTTTTTTAAAATGTATTAACAATGATTAAAAATATTATCTTTAAACGACGATATTGCAAACACTTAGTATTATTTACGATAAAAAAATTTGTTTTTAATCAACTATTTATTTGGAGAAGTACGATGATTTTTTTTTAATATTTGCTTGACAAATTAACAATTTAATCGAACAAAATTAAGAAATTGCGACTTTTTTGGCTGCGTGTCTTTAGCTGTGGGCAACTAATTAGGAACGTAAGTGATACTATACTGTTACGGCTACCTGTAGGGCGAAAAGAAAAATATAAAAATTATATTAAATAGAAAATAAAAGGCACGACTGGGTCGCACGTTTTGCTAATCCTTTTTAAGTGCAGGCGTCTTTTTGACAAATATTTAGTTGTAATGTTTTCTTTGACGTGCAACTTCTTTAGAATCGTTGTGGTTTGAAGGTCGAACGAACATGCGTCACGATAAAGGGATAAACACATAAATATATAGGATTGTTAGCTTTTGCAGTTTTTTAGTGTATTATCTTTCCACTTGCTGCTTAATGTTTATAATATAATTTGCTAATAGAAAGATATAAAGAATTTTATTCAGTTTAATTTTCATTTTGGTATGGAAAAATTTGAACAACTGGCATAACGATTCGTGGGAATCAGCAGTAGGGCAATAATGCTAGGTATAGGGACATATATGTGTAAGTCCCAATAACAATAATTTACTTTTTGAAATCAAATTAATTAAAATAGCTTAATTATGTTTAATGGATCGATAAACGTATGGTGTGGGTAAGTATTAATGGAATTTATTAAGGATATTAGGTACCTATAATAAGGTTGGAAGGAAGGTGGGTACTAAAATTAAGACACACATTCCAACTACTGTTAAGCGAGTGGGTATAGAGACAATATTAAAAGTTAACGTATTGGTTTTGTTTATTTATAGGAAGGTGTAAACTTTTGTTTTCGCGATTGAAATTTTTGCATTCAGTAGTAATCGAATAGTTTTTTTATTATTTGTTAGTTGTTTTTGTGTGTTTATCATAGGCTCCTTATTTATTCTGTGTGCTTTTATGATAATGAAATGCTTTAAAATACGTAAGTATGTATGTAGGTTGTCACCTTCTTTTATTTGACTAATGGCTAGGGCTTATCCGAGTAATATGAAATAAAATGTTGGGGAAAAATGTTTATGAAATCAAAAAAACACTATTCATAACGTTTTTTTTGGAAAAAATGTTGTAAGCCATCTTATTTCTTTTGCTGTTTTCTATTTTATGAATCTTTCATTTCAAAATCGATCGACCAGTATTTTCAAAAAAAGTTTTTTTTGAAAAAACTTTTCGAAGACATATTTAAATTTTTTTTTGAATATGTCAATTTTAAGAAATCTATAGTTTATACTAGGAGAAAAGTTTAAAAAAAAAATTAGATCCGTTTTCAAAACATTCAAAAAACTAAATATTTTTTTTTAAAAATATTAAAAATTAACAAAAAATGTTTTTGAAAATCTTAATAAGCAATATTATTTAAATCATAAAACACTACATATTTTGAAAATTTCATCAAAATCCGTCAATTATTTAACAAGAAAATCTGATTTAAAAAAAACCGGTCATATGGGAGGTACCGTTATAAAACTTTTTCTGAAAAATCCATTAAAACTAAAAGATAGATTTTGCATAGAAAACATCATTCTGTAGGAGCCGTTTTGGAGAAAAATAAGTTTTTCATGAAAAGTTATTTGGCAGGTACCTTTAGTTTTGGAGCTAGAATGCCAATTCCAAAAACTGTCGGGTAGAGCACTCTAAAAATACTATATACCAAGTTTGAATCAAATCGGCCCAACCGTTTAGTCTGTAGATATCGATACGGACAGACAGACGGACGGAATTTCCGGACCCACTTTTTTTGACTTCTCTATCATCGTAATGTCATGTTTGATTGTTAGATTTTTTTTTACGAATGCATTACTTGCCTTATAGTCCCTATAAATCGCAAGTAAAAAATCTGATAATTCACAACACGATACACAAAGAAACATTTACATATGTCGCACCTATTTAGGCACCATGGCGGCATTGTCTTTAGGGAATCTAACACCACGAAAAGGGTATTTGATAGGGATTATTAGGGAGAAAAAATAAATAATTTAAGGTTTTTACGACAAAACTACTTAACAACTAAAATAAGCCGACAGTGCAGCAAAAACAAACCAGGGACACGTGAACAGCTGATGAACAGCTGACTGTGTTTGCTTCGAATTTTGAAAGGTAACCTATCTGGTTGGATTTGTTCGTTCACAATAAACCCCAAACACAAGCAAGGTAACCAACCCAAAAGTTATGTTCGTAAACGTACGCATTGCCTTATGTAGTTCTGTCAGTTTTTGTATGTTTATGCGCGAAACATATTGAACCAGCAACAGCGGCCGCCATTTTTTAGAAGCAATGTCTTTCAATTGCTCAAGTTAGATTAGACCAGCGCCAGCAACGTCAACAGCGTCGTTAGACCAAAGTCCTAAATTTGCTGTTGCTGTTCCATTGCTACCAACTTTGCGCAAGTGAAATTCGGCGGCACCATACTGCAGAAGAAAACAAAAATATTGGCAATTTTATTTTGCGCATTGTTGTGCTTTCAGAGGCTATTTATTAATTTATATTTTTTTTGTAATAATGGAAGAAAAACTTTTTGAAATGGTAAGAGAAAATACATTTCTTTTTGATAAGAGAAGGAAATCTTATAAAAAACATCGACTTACAAGAACAAAAATGGAGAGATTGAGGATTCGCTATGTGTACTATACTGCCGCTTCGTATACTTTTTTATTATAGAAAGTGTAAAATAGAAGTAAGAAGACGATGTTGGTGGCAATGTGTTTCAATTTCTTTTGCTGGTCAGCGTGCTTTTTTTTATATACATATATAATTAACGCGCGCACAAGGGATTATGTGTTTCCCTTTTAATGTAGAACACACTGCGCGGGCATTAGGAAGACAGGGAGGGGAGTGATAGGAGGTGTCGATTAACATTGGTTTTGAATGTTAGCAGATCAAAATGGCAAGGGAAAATCTCGCCGGGTAAACCATTCCAAATTTGTGTTGTTCGGCTAAAAAAAGAATCCCTATATTTCACGGTACGTCCGAAATTGGGCTCATGGGTGAACTGATGAGCATTCCTTGCGAGACGAGTATTACGGGAGAAACTTTTAAGGGGAGGAATGCAACTGGCTACTTCGAGTGAACATTTTTTGTAAAAAAAAAACGATAAAATAAGGAAAAACATGAAACATTGCGTCGTTGTTTGAGAGGGGCAATTGATTCAGTGGCAGTTTTGTTTCCTATCAATCTTAACGCTCGATTTTGTATTCTATCAAGCAGGTGAAGCGATGTTTGCGAAGCACCTGCCCAGAGGTGGGAGTTATACTCGAGTTTAGGGCATAAAAACGCTTTATAAATTGTAGCCAGATCAGATGGGGAAAAATACTTCTTGCACCGATACAGAAAACCTAAGCACCTAGCAGCATTTTTAGCGATCTCAAATATATGGTCGTTCCAGCGGAGGTTGTCGTTGACACACATACCGAGTACTGAGAGCTTTTCGGTTTCTTCGATGTAAGTGCCATTCATGCACAATGGCATTGGGGGTATGTTTAGCTTTAACGACAGAAGACAGCATTGAGTTTTCGAAGCAGAGTTAGAACCTTGCTTCGATCGGAGCAAATTTGCTCCACTTTTAAGGAAAAACAAAAATCTACTCCGACGCTCCGATTCTTCGGAGATTTAGGGGCCAGTTATAGCGATCATTAAAAACCACCATTAAAAATTTTCAATTGCATATTTTTGTGTGTTGAAAAAGATTTAAAACGTGAAACTTATGCCAATCGGTGGCAAATCTATTGAAATAATTTATTTTGACAAAAAACAAACCCGGGAAACAATATTATTTATTAAAAAAACATTTATTTATTTTAATGATGAAAATTCACCACCAGTAAAAAGTTTACTGAAGCATTTTGCATCATTAAAACAAATTTTGAGGTTATGGCTGGTGTGGTTGGCCTGTAAATTCTGACACAACTTTAATGATCGCTATAACTACCCGTACGTAAAAAATTCCAGTTTCCAGCTGTTTCAACTTTTAATGATGGATTTTTAATGATCGCTATAACTGGCGCCTTACTCCACTTTTTCCACACAGAAATTTTGTTTACCTAAACTACCAGACAACTCTGGATTGGAATGTTTGACATTGAAATTGTATTTATTTTCTCTTCTTTGTTTCTTACCTCCTACGTGCTTTTTAATTTTGTTCTTCGTTCTAAGTTAATCTTTGTCGTTTTTCATTATTCCTGGAGAAATGAACCGAAATTGAATCGTCTTGCAAAAAAAGAACACTTAGAAACTAGAAATGTTTGTGTGAGATAGAGAAAGAGATGTATTATTTGAAGACGAAATAACTGTTTACATTCCGTTTCTTGTTGTTTTCCCTCAAATTTATTTATTTCATTTTGGTTATCGTTGGTGGTTGGTGGTTGGTGGCTAGGAAAATAAGAATTGCATCTTGGAAAATGGATAAATACCTTGTCAAAAAGTAAATTAAAGGTTAACATAAACAAATAAATGCGTATATGGTTTTAATTTGGTTCATTAATTTCAGAAAAAAAGTCCAACGGAGAATGTTGTCGAGAGAAATGGTCAAGTTCCAAGTGCAGCTGTTGAACTGCACAAAACTCCAACAGAATCAGCCCAGAGTATGTGGTCAAGAAAGTGTAATTGTTCTTATTTTAATCAATGGTTTTTTAATATTATAGACAAATGACTGTGGATAATGTGTCAGTCAGTGAATCTGATTCTGAAGACACTACATTTAAACCAAAATACTCCCAGAAATATAAAAAAGAATGGGAGTTGAACAGAGGGTGGTTGAAAATGGAAGAAGTCCACCAAAACGCATTCTGCAAACTGTGCAAGAAAACTTTATGTAACAATGTTACCAATTTAAAGAGACATGAACGGTCCATAATGCACTATAAAAAGGAGGCTGAGACTAAAAATCAAACTGTTATGCCAAATATCGTTGAAAAGATTAAAACTGATGAAGCAAGAAGAGACACAGTTTTGAAGAAAGAAGTTATGATGGTAATGTAGTGTATTTCGAATTATTTACTATTTACAATTATGGATTCGCTGCCGGGGTTATTTCACGCTCTTTCACATCCAGCGACAAGAAAAATAATGTGTTGTTCAACGAAGGCAAAGGGTTTAATTAAAATTGTATCAAAATATTGTATAAATAATATAGCACAACAACTTCAAAACAAGTATTTCTCGCTAATAATTGATGAAAGTACAGACATTAGTTGTAAGAAATTTTAGTTGCAAGGCACCAGCATCACAATTTTTTTTTTTTTTTTTTATAATTAACGCGCACATTTTTTGGTTTAATTGAGTTAAACGACTCATCTGCACTTTCAATATCAAATGCTATCAAGGAATATTTAAATGAATTGAATATTCCCTTTGAACGTTTCGTAGGATTGGGGACTGATAATGTGGCAGTGATGGATCCGTTAATGGAGTAAAAACTCTTAAAATCCCTTAATCCTAGTATGTTTTACTTAGGTTGTAGCTGTCATTCTCTTAATCTTTGTGCCAAAGCAGCAGCAAAGCAGATTCCTGTTGAAGTCGAACAATTAATTAAAACAATTTTAAATTTTGTTGCCCACAGTGCGAAGAGCCTTTCTGAATTTAAGAGTTTGCAGGAATATTTCGAAACGAATGAACTTAAAATTTTAAATACATGCTCCACTCGCTGACTTTCTGTTTAAGCAGCTGTGGATAGGGTGTTGAAGCAATGGACAGCCTTAAAACATTATTTTCTGCTTCTGTCATTTGAAGATATGAGAGGGAACAATGTTGAAACGATTGCAGAGAGGTTTAATGATGTGAATAGGTAATTTTTGTTGTTTCTATCATATATTCTTGGTACAGTAAATGAAATGAATAGGATTTTTCAGTCTGAAAAGACAATAATTCATATTCTTTTACCAGTCATTAAACAAATTTTTTGTAGTTTATTGAGTAACTTTATTAAACCTGATGTTGTAAATATCGAAGTAGATTTTGAAAACCGATATTTTCAGGTTAGCACTCAATTAATATATTGTGGTATCGAATTTGAAAAAAACGAACAAAACATTTCAAAAGAAAATGTTTTTGAAATGAAACAAAATATTTTAAAATACTACATCAGTTTATGTAATCAATTAAAGTTGAGATTTTCATTCGAAGACAAGAAACTTAATTTAATTCAGTACTTAAACCCAACCAAAATTCAAGAAGGTAATTTACCATCAATTTTAGAACTGGTTGAGGCATTTCCTTTCAATAAATCCCAAATCGAAGTGTTAAATAATGAATGGAGATCATTCCTTATCTATGATATAAGCAATTTGGATAAACAAGACTTAGTTCGTTTTTGGTATTCACTTAAGTCAACATCAAATATTATGGAAGAACTTATGTTTAGTAACTTGTCTGAATCCATGCTTACTCTATGTGTTTTACCTCACAGCAACGCAACTGCCGAACGAAAGTTCTCTGAATCTGTTAAAAAACAAATTCAGAAACCGATTAAGTGTTAAAACTGTCGAAGATTTAATGTTTTCATGATCACTTATAGAACATCGCAAAGCCATTTTTGAGCCATCAAATGAATTAATAAAGTTTATAAAACAATATGAGTTTGTGCAAGGTTAATTTATCTTTAAGTAATATTTTTTTATGAATTTAATTGACTGATTTAAGTCTTCATAGTTCCTACTTGTGATTTGTTGATGTCTTTTTTTGACAGTTTTTAGTGTTATGTTTTTTAATATGCCTACATAATGTATGTATCTAGGTACATAAAATGGAATTTGTGATTTATTATTAGATTTTATCTTATTATTTATTTTTTCTTTTGTTTTTATGATTTCATATTTCGTTGAAATAAACAATTAAACCTTTGTTAAAAATCCTTTCTTAATTTTTTATTTGTTTATGTTCAGAAAACAATTTTTGAAAATAATATTTAGTTTTCCAATAATAATAATAAGAAATGAAACCTGTGAATTATTTTTCTTTTTTATACTATTTTTTTGGTGTTCTTATGTATTTATTTATTTCATTGAAGTAGATATTTAATAATAAAACGAAAATTGGAATGCATGACTACTGTTATATACCTAAATAAACTTTTATTAAAGAAATTTCTCTGCAAATAAAGATTTTCTTCTTGTTTCAAATCTACTAAATATTGCATTTGCTCCATATTTTTTTTCAAATTTGCTCCGAAATTTTATGACTGAGGTTCGAACCCTGTTTCGAAGCATTAAACTCCACACGATTTTTATTACCCCGTTTGACAATGCTGTATAAATCGAAGTTTAATGAGCTTGATATATGGTACCGTTGCAATTGTGAGTCCGAAGGCGAAGGACGTGAATTATCGAACGAATATGAAAAGCTGAGGGTAGAGTCGTTAGCAAAACAGTTAAGTGGATTAGAATTAACAGACAGTAGATCATTTATAAAAATGAGGCAAAGAGTCGAAGACAGAACAGAGCCCTGGAGCACACCAGCATTTATTTTGTGGGAATCAGACTTGAATCCGTCCAATACAACTTGTATTGAACGGTCCAGAACATAGCTTCTAATCCAACGAACAAGAGTATCATCGATCCCAAAAGCACGCATTTTCGATAAGAGAGCTTCATGCCAAACTCTATCAAATGCCTTGGAGATATCAAGAGCAATAATCTTACTTTCACCAAAGCGATGTAAAGATTTGTTCCACTGTTCGGTAAGATATTATATATGAAGAGTAGGAGCGATGGAAAAGCTTATGCAGTGGCTTTGCCAGTGTGGAAGAATACCTCTTCAGAAGAATCGGGGGTATACCATCTGGGCCAGCGGATTTGTGTATATCGAGATCTTTGAGAACTCTTGCTACTGTACGAGTGCGGAAAAAATCTGTCCCATGGAAAAATTTACATTCAAGTACAGGAGGGGTAACTTTGCTTTGAGGCAGCGAAATAGGCGGCGAGCAATTTTGCCTTCTCTGAAGAGTAAACAATTGGTTTGTTATTGTCGATGAGCGTTGTAACCGAAGCTGTCGAGGAGTTTTTTATATTTTTTACAAATGACCAAAAATTTTTACTGCCTTTGGGACACTGCAGAATTTTTTGCCTTAATTTTTGGTCATGCAAAAATTTGGTTCTTTCAATAAAAATCACATTTGTGATCATTTCAGCACTGGCATCAATGTCACTATCGAGGAAGCATAGTGACCAGTTAAAGTTTCGGAAAAAAATATTCAGGCCGTCCCAGTTGGCTTTCTCGTATTGCCAAACGGTCCTGGTGGGAAGTTTTTCTTTAACTGAATGGGTGGAGGATGAGAAATTAGCTGAAATGACACAATGGTCTGAAGTGCCAAATGGAGAAGTTACACTAATGGTATATTTGTCAGGGTGAGAAGTAAGAAACAAGTCAAGAGTATGGGCGGCTTGCCCAGCAATATCCGGTATACGCGTTGGCACATCGATCAGTTGGGTAAGGTGATGTAACCCGGCAAAGAGCTCGACATACCTTCCTTCGGGTGTTTGTCTGACCAGAATAGCGGAGCCAATTGGAATTGTGTACATTAAAATCGGTCCCAATAACGATTTCAGTGCGAGGACAAAGGGAAACAATTTTCGAGATGGAATCAGACAGCGCATCAAACTCGTTACAATTCGAATTACTGTCGAGATTTGGACTCCTGTAAATAAAACAATAATGAATGACATGCTTGCGGACAGTGAATTTGAGCCACAAGAAGTAAAAGTCAGTGTTGAAACATTGCCCATATTGGGGAAGGCTCTGGCAAGCAATATCATTCCTAACATAAACCACGAGACCATGATGGGAAAAGAGTAATGGCACCAAGATATACCCATGTAGAGCAAATTCTGATAAATCAGTATTTACTCCAACCTGAGTTTCACTTAATGCCAAAACATGTGGCCTGTATTGGACAGTGTAGACGTACACGTGAAAGAAATTCTTTATTAAACCACGAACATCAGAATACACGACACAAAAATCACTTACCATTTAAAAATACTTACATACAAAAACACAACTCTGACTAAGTCGAACTGCGCAGTGAAAATCTAAATTAACTTCTGTAATAATCAAACTGTCTTAGGTGTTATGCCCATAAGACAGCTTGTTTACAAAAAATCAATTGAAACATTCAGCACAATAGGACAAATTCAGATGCCCTTATCTATTTACCGCAAGCATTATATGGTCATACGATGCCTACAGTAGATAAGAAAGAGGTAGTTAAGCACAAAGGTCTTGGGACAGATAAGAGGATAATTTGCTATGCGAATGCGTTTTATTTATTTTTTTCTTCCACAGCACGAGTGGGCATCTTTATCATTCATCCTACGACGCGAGTGAATATTATTATTTTCTTTACAGCACACGCGAGGGTTTTTTTTCAATTTCTCTAACGAGTGTGTATTATTATTTTTTTAAACACTCGCGATAATAACGCGCAATAATTATTTATTTTTTTACTTTTGCTCAAATTATTTGTGCGCGCACCTCGACATCCGGCTTCTACGAGCTTAAGATCGACACCTGTGCTGTTTGCTGTTGACGGTGCTGGTACTGTTGCTGGTTCAATCTGTTCCGCGCTTTATCTTTAGTTTCTACATTGTATATGCATTTTCTATAGTACTCATGGTGGTCATTTTTCGTCTGGCCATCTTCCTGGTTGATTCGAAACTAACTCTAAATAGTGAAGACGAGAACCTTAACCGTTATTTTACCAGTATTTAATACACTTTTGCTGTCTGTACTTATTCTATATTCACACCAGTTGGCAACTTCAGCACGCCCTTTGTATATACACTGCTTATAGTACTATCATGGAGCATCATTTTTTAGTTCTGAATCAAGTCGCAATGAGGCGTGCTGAAATTGCCAATTGGTGTGAATATGGAATAAGTACAGACAACAAAAGTTTATTAAATACTGGTAAAATATAGGTAAAGGTTCTCGTCTCCACTATTTAGAGTTAGTTCTGAATCAACCAGGAAGATGGCCATGCGAAAAATTACCACCATGAGAGTACTAAAGAAAATGTATATACAATGGCACGCCTCATTGCGACTTGATTCAGAACTAAAAAATGATGCTTCATGACAATGATAGTACTGTAGGCATTGAATAAGAAGTACAGGAAGACGTGTTTTTGAAAATAAATGAAGCCTCTTTGTTAATAGTGTGAGTTATCACATACACACAAGTATTAACACTGGGGCGGAGTGCAGAAGATTAAAAACAATCGTGGGGCGCCAACTTATAAAGCATGTAATGGAAATAAATAGTAAAATAGATTTGGATTTGTTTTATTAATAAAACTTACCTGTTACAAAAATCTGAAAAATACAAACAAGTGAAACAGCGACACCTCTTTTTTAATTTAAAAGTAAGGTTTGTTTTATTTAAATAATTTATCACAGTTTTTATCAATTTTCTTAGCAGCATTCCCCTGAAATGTATTGTTTGATTAATTTTTTTTTTTTGTCAAAATTGTTATATCACAGTGTTTTGTTATCTTGCTAGCTACATTCTACTTAAATGTTTTGTTTTTTATCACAGGTTTTTTTCTTTCTTATCTTAAATTCTACTAATTTTGTCAATTTAATTAGCAACATTCCTCTGAAATGTAGTGTTAAGTTCGGTTTTTAATAAAAATTGCTTGTATTACAGTCACAGTATATTGTTAGCTACATTCCGCTTAAATGTATGGCTTTTTTTTGCAACAAGTTGGTTCCTCATTTCTTTTTAATAAAAACATAAAATTAAAAATAAATACTTTTTGTTAATTTTAAAATTATTAACTTACTGAGATACTAAAAAATCGTCAGGCAAATACGGCACCGCGGAGGGGAAAAGTCTCCTAACACCGGTGGCACTGCATATAAAATCACCCTCCTGAAAGTGTTTTGACCACACAAGTGACCAAGTTTTGACTTCATCTGTATTCAACTGAACTATTTCTAACCATTTTTCTTTTCCCTTCGGCTCTCGGAAATCTTTAAAAAAAATTCCTGAAGTTATTTCTGCTCATTTGTTTCACACTCAAAAACATAAACTGCATATTTACATCACTGGACGTAGATATAATACAGATGAGACGATACTAACATTTTCACAAAATGAAAAATACCTTTAAAAAAAAGAAAACATTTTTATCAAAAAAATATTCACGATTCACAAATGTAAAAATTTTTCAAACATAAATTCATTCTACACGCACTCAACGTATTGAAGCGCCTTACAAACAAAACAATGAAGATTTACATTTTTATTTTCAACTAATTTGAAACATATAAACATTTTCAGTGTTTAATACCACAAAAAAACTATTTAAAATTATTCCACAATATTTAAAATATATTCAAAACACCACTTCACAACGCTTTACGTTCTAAATAAAACAATACTTACTTATAAGTAAAAAGAAATGTGTTAAAATTTCCGAAAAGCGGTAGAGCGAACGGTTTTTCGAATTTAAACTCACAACATAATGACGCGATTGGAGGTTGCGGTAGATTGGACACGAAACAAAGATAATCACGGGATAAGTCGTCAACCGGTAGAGTAGAAGTGAAAACCTCCAAGAACATACGAATAAAAAAGTTAAGTTTTTTTTTGCGAATTTGGTGAAAAAAAAATCTATTAAGGTATAAAAATACATAAGTTGTAAGTTTCATTTTAAATACGGATAAAAAGTAAAAAAAAAAAAAATATACAAATAAATATTAAATAATAGCAGTGTCAAGTGTGTTTAAGCGGCCAAAGCGAAAAAAAGGGATTTCTGATAGCGAGGGAGAGATAAAGAACGGTGGAATTGTCCTTATCTCAGTTATAAGTACGTATCTCAGGTAAAATTATTTGTTTCCTATAGAGGAGAATAGATTCTTTGGGGTGGAAGTCGCCAACCTGCTGATGGAACGTACCAGCTGCTGTTTAACATACTGAGATATAAAAAAAGGACATTTTCAGCTCCCAAATTCGTATGTACATAACAATTGTTTTTTTTGAATATTTGAATATTGCCACCAAGTTTGAGCCATTAGGTGGAGGTTTTCACTAAGGGTTTGCGTAGTGGGTAGCGACTGGGCTACTGACTGACAAAAGAGTGGAAGCACGACCACAACCTAAAAATCTAGAAGACATCTTACGGCGTACGTACTCCTGTTGACATTTTCCGAATAAAAGCGGAGACTTCCACCGTCTGGACATCCATAAATACCAACCATTTCCGGAGGATATCCCCCCCCCCCCCCCCCTCCCGAAAAATAAGAAAGGAAAGAGCTCTTTTTTTGGTTTGCGACTGTGTTGGGGATGAAAAGATACCCCCAGGGGATATAGAAAATAACTTTTTTTGTTTTGTTTTTGGGTGGAGAGTGGAGTTGGCCACCTTCGGGCTCGACTTTGGATTTGGGAGGGTTTGTTTATTTTTTAAATCTTATAATTACATTTTTTAATTTACTTACATAATTCATAAATTTTCACATTGTCAATATATTTTGTAGTGTTATTATTTATAAGTATAAGTATCTGTATCATTTCATTTCGCTATTGTGACTTAAGTCGTATATGTTATTTGTTTTATATAATTTTTTTACAACCTTTCAATAAAGAACCAATGTGAACCTCGCCAAATAGCGCCTTTACTATGATGGTCTAAGTTGAACTTTTCAGGAGGTGGGAGGGAGTGCTGATCTGGATGTTCTAGAGTGACGTCGCCGGTTGAGCGGCCCACAAGGGAGTTTGAAACCCAGACTCAAGGAGCGGTGAGGGTCGGCACATCTGCAACAACAAAAGCAGATCCATGGGGAGCGGCAGTAGAGACCTATAGAGGGAAATTTGTTGAATTAGGCATGATGTGATTTTTTTGTGACGCGGTGAGGTTCGGTGCGGGAGTCAAGATTTCCTCCCCTTCCGGCGAGCTAAGCCGTGCGTGTCCAGCATGCCACGGCCCCTGGCATCGAACATTCTGGCCCTTCCTCATTCTATCCCACTTTCTAGTCCTCAATCCTGCCTTCAAAACAAGTATTTCTCGCTAATTATTGATGAAAGTACAGACATTAGTTGTAAGAAATGTTTAGTTTTAGTTGCAAGGCACCAGCATCACAATTTTTTTTTTTTTTTTTATAATAAACGCGCACATTTTTTGGTTTAATTGAGTTAAACGACTCATCTGCACTTTCAATATCAAATGCTATCAAGGAATATTTAAATGAATTGAATATTCCCTTTGAACGTTTCGTAGGATTGGGGACTGATAATGCGGCAGTGATGGATCCGTTAATGGAGTAAAAACTCTTAAGATCCCTTAATCCTAGTATGTTTTACTTAGGTTGTAGCTGTCATTTTCTTAATCTTTGTGCCAAAGCAGCAGCAAAGCAGATTCCTGTTGAAATCGAACAATTAATTAAAACAATTTTAAATTTTTTTGCCCACAGTGCGAAGAGGCTTTCTGAATTTAAGAGTTTGCAGGAATATTTCGAAACGAATGAACTTAAAATTTTAAATACATGCTCCACTCGCTGACTTTCTGTTTAAGCAGCTGTGGATAGGGTGTTGAAGCATTGGACAGCCTTAAAATATTATTTTCTGCTTCTGTCATTTGAAGATATGAGAGGGAACAATGTTGAAACGATTGCAGAGAGGTTTAATGATGTGAATAGGTAATTTTTGTTGTTTCTATCATATATTCTTGGTACAGTAAATGAAATGAATAGGATTTTTAAGTCTGAAAAGACAATAATTCATATTCTTTTACCAGTCATTAAACAAAATTTTTGTAGTTTATTGAGTAACTTTATTAAACCTGATGTTGTAAATATCGAAGTAGATTTTGAAAACCGATATTTTCAGGTTAGCACTCAATTAATATATTGTGGTATCGATTTTGAAAAAAACGAACAAAACATTTCAAAAGAAAATGTTTTTGAAATGAAACAAAATATTTTAAAATACTACATCAGTTTATGTAATCAATTAAAGTTGAGATTTTCATTCGAAGACAAGAAACTTAATTTAATTCAGTACTTAAATCCAACCAAAATTCAAGAAGGTAATTTACCATCAATTTTAGAACTGGTTGAGGCATTTGCTTTCAATAAATCCCAAATCGAAGTGTTAAATAATGAATGGAGATCATTCCTTATCTATGATATAAGCAATTTGGATAAACAAGACTTAGTTCGTTTTTGGTATTCACTTAAGTCAACATCAAATATTATGGAAGAACTTATGTTTAGTAACTTGTCTGAATCCATGCTTACTCTATGTGTTTTACCTCACAGCAACGCAACTGCCGAACGAAAGTTCTCTGAATCTGTTAAAAAACAAATTCAGAAACCGATTAAGTGTTAAAACTGTCGAAGATTTAATGTTTTCATGATCACTTATAGAACATCGCAAAGCCATTTTTGAGCCATCAAATGAATTAATAAAGTTTATAAAACAATATGAGTTTGTGCAAGGTTAATTTATCTTTAAGTAATATTTTTTTATGAATTTAATTGACTGATTTAAGTCTTCATAGTTCCTACTTGTGATTTGTTGATGTCTTTTTTTGACAGTTTTTAGTGTTATGTTTTTTAATATGCCTACATAATGTATGTATCTAGGTACATAAAATGGAATTTGTGATTTATTATTAGATTTTATCTTATTATTTATTTTTTCTTTTGTTTTTATGATTTCATATTTCGTTGAAATAAACAATTAAACCTTTGTTAAAAATCCTTTCTTAATTTTTTATTTGTTTATGTTCAGAAAACAATTTTTGAAAATAATATTTAGTTTTCCAATAATAATAATAAGAAATGAAACCTGTGAATTATTTTTCTTTTTTATACTATTTTTTTGGTGTTCTTATGTATTTATTTATTTCATTGAAGTAGATATTTAATAATAAAACGAAAATTGGAATGCATGACTACTGTTATATACCTAAATAAACTTTTATTAAAGAAATTTCTCTGCAAATAAAGATTTTCTTCTTGTTTCAAATCTACTAAATATTGCATTTGCTCCATATTTTTTTTCAAATTTGCTCCGAAATTTTATGACTGAGGTTCGAACCCTGTTTCGAAGCATTAAACTCCACACGATTTTTATTACCCCGTTTGACAATGCTGTATAAATCGAAGTTTAATGAGCTTGATATATGGTACCGTTGCAATTGTGAGTCCGAAGGCGAAGGACGTGAATTATCGAACGAATATGAAAAGCTGAGGGTAGAGTCGTTAGCAAAACAGTTAAGTGGATTAGAATTAACAGACAGTAGATCATTTATAAAAATGAGGCAAAGAGTCGAAGACAGAACAGAGCCCTGGAGCACACCAGCATTTATTTTGTGGGAATCAGACTTGAATCCGTCCAATACAACTTGTATTGAACGGTCCAGAACATAGCTTCTAATCCAACGAACAAGAGTATCATCGATCCCAAAAGCACGCATTTTCGATAAGAGAGCTTCATGCCAAACTCTATCAAATGCCTTGGAGATATCAAGAGCAATAATCTTACTTTCACCAAAGCGATGTAAAGATTTGTTCCACTGTTCGGTAAGATATTATATATGAAGAGTAGGAGCGATGGAAAAGCTTATGCAGTGGCTTTGCCAGTGTGGAAGAATACCTCTTCAGAAGAATCGGGGGTATACCATCTGGGCCAGCGGATTTGTGTATATCGAGATCTTTGAGAACTCTTGCTACTGTACGAGTGCGGAAAAAATCTGTCCCATGGAAAAATTTACATTCAAGTACAGGAGGGGTAACTTTGCTTTGAGGCAGCGAAATAGGCGGCGAGCAATTTTGCCTTCTCTGAAGAGTAAACAATTGGTTTGTTATTGTCGATGAGCGTTGTAACCGAAGCTGTCGAGGAGTTTTTTATATTTTTTACAAATGACCAAAAATTTTTACTGCCTTTGGGACACTGCAGAATTTTTTGCCTTAATTTTTGGTCATGCAAAAATTTGGTTCTTTCAATAAAAATCACATTTGTGATCATTTCAGCACTGGCATCAATGTCACTATCGAGGAAGCATAGTGACCAGTTAAAGTTTCGGAAAAAAATATTCAGGCCGTCCCAGTTGGCTTTCTCGTATTGCCAAACGGTCCTGGTGGGAAGTTTTTCTTTAACTGAATGGGTGGAGGATGAGAAATTAGTTGAAATGACACAATGGTCTGAAGTGCCAAATGGAGAAGTTACACTAATGGTATATTTGTCAGGGTGAGAAGTAAGAAACAAGTCAAGAGTATGGGCGGCTTGCCCAGCAATATCCGGTATACGCGTTGGCACATCGATCAGTTGGGTAAGGTGATGTAACCCGGCAAAGAGCTCGACATACCTTCCTTCGGGTGTTTGTCTGACCAGAATAGCGGAGCCAATTGGAATTGTGTACATTAAAATCGGTCCCAATAACGATTTCAGTGCGAGGACAAAGGGAAACAATTTTCGAGATGGAATCAGACAGCGCATCAAACTCGTTACAATTCGAATTACTGTCGAGATTTGGACTCCTGTAAATAAAACAATAATGAATGACATGCTTGCGGACAGTGAATTTGAGCCACAAGAAGTAAAAGTCAGTGTTGAAACATTGCCCATATTGGGGAAGGCTCTGGCAAGCAATATCATTCCTAACATAAACCACGAGACCATGATGGGAAAAGAGTAATGGCACCAAGATATACCCATGTAGAGCAAATTCTGATAAATCAGTATTTACTCCAACCTGAGTTTCACTTAATGCCAAAACAGGTGGCCTGTATTGGACAGTGTAGACGTACACGTGAAAGAAATTCTTTATTAAACCACGAACATCAGAATACACGACACAAAAATCACTTACCATTTAAAAATACTTACATACAAAAACACAACTCTGACTAAGTCGAACTGCGCAGTGAAAATCTAAATTACCTTCTGTAATAATCAAACTGTCTTAGGTGTTATGCCCATAAGACAGCTTGTTTACAAAAAATCAATTGAAACATTCAGCACAATAGGACAAATTCAGATGCCCTTATCTATTTACCGCAAGCATTATATGGTCATACGATGCCTACAGTAGATAAGAAAGAGGTAGTTAAGCACAAAGGTCTTGGGACAGATAAGAGGATAATTTGCTATGCGAATGCGTTTTATCTATTTTTTTCTTCCACAGCACGAGTGGGCATCTTTATCATTCATCCTACGACGCGAGTGAATATTATTATTTTCTTTACAGCACACGCGAGGGTTTTTTTTCAATTTCTCTAACGAGTGTGTATTATTATTTTTTTAAACACTCGCGATAATAACGCGCAATAATTATTTATTTTTTTACTTTTGTTCAAATAATTTGTGCGCGCACCTCGACATCCGGCTTCTACGAGCTTAAGATCGACACCTGTGCTGTTTGCTGTTGACGGTGCTGGTACTGTTGCTGGTTCAATCTGTTCCGCGCTTTATCTTTAGTTTCTACATTGTATATGCATTTTCTATAGTACTCATGGTGGTCATTTTTCGTCTGGCCATCTTCCTGGTTGATTCGAAACTAACTCTAAATAGTGAAGACGAGAACCTTAACCGTTATTTTACCAGTATTTAATACACTTTTGCTGTCTGTACTTATTCTATATTCACACCAGTTGGCAACTTCAGCACGCCCTTTGTATATACACTGCTTATAGTACTATCATGGAGCATCATTTTTTAGTTCTGAATCAAGTCGCAATGAGGCGTGCTGAAATTGCCAATTGGTGTGAATATGGAATAAGTACAGACAACAAAAGTTTATTAAATACTGGTAAAATATAGGTAAAGGTTCTCGTCTCCACTATTTAGAGTTAGTTCTGAATCAACCAGGAAGATGGCCATGCGAAAAATTACCACCATGAGAGTACTAAAGAAAATGTATATACAATGGCACGCCTCATTGCGACTTGATTCAGAACTAAAAAATGATGCTTCATGACAATGATAGTACTGTAGGCATTGAATAAGAAGTACAGGAAGACGTGTTTTTGAAAATAAATGAAGCCTCTTTGTTAATAGTGTGAGTTATCACATACACACAAGTATTAACACTGGGGCGGAGTGCAGAAGATTAAAAACAATCGTGGGGCGCCAACTTATAAAGCATGTAATGGAAATAAATAGTAAAATAGATTTGGATTTGTTTTATTAATAAAACTTACCTGTTACAAAAATCTGAAAAATACAAACAAGTGAAACAGCGACACCTCTTTTTTAATTTAAAAGTAAGGTTTGTTTTATTTAAATAATTTATCACAGTTTTTATCAATTTTCTTAGCAGCATTCCCCTGAAATGTATTGTTTGATTAATTTTTTTTTTTTTGTCAAAATTGTTATATCACAGTGTTTTGTTATCTTGCTAGCTACATTCTACTTAAATGTTTTGTTTTTTATCACAGGTTTTTTTCTTTCTTATCTTAAATTCTACTAATTTTGTCAATTTAATTAGCAACATTCCTCTGAAATGTAGTGTTAAGTTCGGTTTTTAATAAAAATTGCTTGTATTACAGTCACAGTATATTGTTAGCTACATTCCGCTTAAATGTATGGCTTTTTTTTGCAACAAGTTGGTTCCTCATTTCTTTTTAATAAAAACATAAAATTAAAAATAAATACTTTTTGTTAATTTTAAAATTATTAACTTACTGAGATACTAAAAAATCGTCAGGCAAATACGGCACCGCGGAGGGGAAAAGTCTCCTAACACCGGTGGCACTGCATATAAAATCACCCTCCTGAAAGTGTTTTGACCACACAAGTGACCAAGTTTTGACTTCATCTGTATTCAACTGAACTATTTCTAACCATTTTTCTTTTCCCTTCGGCTCTCGGAAATCTTTAAAAAAAATTCCTGAAGTTATTTCTGCTCATTTGTTTCACACTCAAAAACATAAACTGCATATTTACATCACTGGACGTAGATATAATACAGATGAGACGATACTAACATTTTCACAAAATGAAAAATACCTTTAAAAAAAAGAAAACATTTTTATCAAAAAAATATTCACGATTCACAAATGTAAACATTTTTCAAACATAAATTCATTCTACACGCACTCAACGTATTGAAGCGCCTTACAAACAAAACAATGAAGATTTACATTTTTATTTTCAACTAATTTGAAACATATAAACATTTTCAGTGTTTAATACCACAAAAAAACTATTTAAAATTATTCCACAATATTTAAAATATATTCAAAACACCACTTCACAACGCTTTACGTTCTAAATAAAACAATACTTACTTATAAGTAAAAAGAAATGTGTTAAAATTTCCGAAAAGCGGTAGAGCGAACGGTTTTTCGAATTTAAACTCACAACATAATGACGCGATTGGAGGTTGCGGTAGATTGGACACGAAACAAAGATAATCACGGGATAAGTCGTCAACCGGTAGAGTAGAAGTGAAAACCTCCAAGAACATACGAATAAAAAAGTTAAGTTTTTTTTTGCGAATTTGGTGAAAAAAAAATCTATTAAGGTATAAAAATACATAAGTTGTAAGTTTCATTTTAAATACGGATAAAAAGTAAAAAAAAAAAAAATATACAAATAAATATTAAATAATAGCAGTGTCAAGTGTGTTTAAGCGGCCAAAGCGAAAAAAAGGGATTTCTGATAGCGAGGGAGAGATAAAGAACGGTGGAATTGTCCTTATCTCAGTTATAAGTACGTATCTCAGGTAAAATTATTTGTTTCCTATAGAGGAGAATAGATTCTTTGGGGTGGAAGTCGCCAACCTGCTGATGGAACGTACCAGCTGCTGTTTAACATACTGAGATATAAAAAAAGGACATTTTCAGCTCCCAAATTCGTATGTACATAACAATTGTTTTTTTTGAATATTTGAATATTGCCACCAAGTTTGAGCCATTAGGTGGAGGTTTTCACTAAGGGTTTGCGTAGTGGGTAGCGACTGGGCTACTGACTGACATTGGGCTCAAAAGAGTGGAAGCACGACCACAACCTAAAAATCTAGAAGACATCTTACGGCGTACGTACTCCTGTTGACATTTTCCGAATAAAAGCGGAGACTTCCACCGTCTGGACATCCATAAATACCAACCATTTCCGGAGGATATCCCCCCCCCCTCCCGAAAAATAAGAAAGGAAAGAGCTCTTTTTTTGGTTTGCGACTGTGTTGGGGATGAAAAGATACCCCCAGGGGATATAGAAAATAACTTTTTTTGTTTTGTTTTTGGGTGGAGAGTGGAGTTGGCCACCTTCGGGCTCGACTTTGGATTTGGGAGGGTTTGTTTATTTTTTAAATCTTATAATTACATTTTTTAATTTACTTACATAATTCATAAATTTTCACATTGTCAATATATTTTGTAGTGTTATTATTTATAAGTATAAGTATCTGTATCATTTCATTTCGCTATTGTGACTTAAGTCGTATATGTTATTTGTTTTATATAATTTTTTTACAACCTTTCAATAAAGAACCAATGTGAACCTCGCCAAATAGCGCCTTTACTATGATGGTCTAAGTTGAACTTTTCAGGAGGTGGGAGGGAGTGCTGATCTGGATGTTCTAGAGTGACGTCGCCGGTTGAGCGGCCCACAAGGGAGTTTGAAACCCAGACTCAAGGAGCGGTGAGGGTCGGCACATCTGCAACAACAAAAGCAGATCCATGGGGAGCGGCAGTAGAGACCTATAGAGGGAAATTTGTTGAATTAGGCATGATGTGATTTTTTTGTGACGCGGTGAGGTTCGGTGCGGGAGTCAAGATTTCCTCCCCTTCCGGCGAGCTAAGCCGTGCGTGTCCAGCATGCCACGGCCCCTGGCATCGAACATTCTGGCCCTTCCTCATTCTATCCCACTTTCTAGTCCTCAATCCTGCCTTCAAAACAAGTATTTCTCGCTAATTATTGATGAAAGTACAGACATTAGTTGTAAGAAATGTTTAGTTTTAGTTGCAAGGCACCAGCATCACAATTTTTTTTTTTTTTTTTATAATAAACGCGCACATTTTTTGGTTTAATTGAGTTAAACGACTCATCTGCACTTTCAATATCAAATGCTATCAAGGAATATTTAAATGAATTGAATATTCCCTTTGAACGTTTCGTAGGATTGGGGACTGATAATGCGGCAGTGATGGATCCGTTAATGGAGTAAAAACTCTTAAGATCCCTTAATCCTAGTATGTTTTACTTAGGTTGTAGCTGTCATTTTCTTAATCTTTGTGCCAAAGCAGCAGCAAAGCAGATTCCTGTTGAAATCGAACAATTAATTAAAACAATTTTAAATTTTTTTGCCCACAGTGCGAAGAGGCTTTCTGAATTTAAGAGTTTGCAGGAATATTTCGAAACGAATGAACTTAAAATTTTAAATACATGCTCCACTCGCTGACTTTCTGTTTAAGCAGCTGTGGATAGGGTGTTGAAGCATTGGACAGCCTTAAAATATTATTTTCTGCTTCTGTCATTTGAAGATATGAGAGGGAACAATGTTGAAACGATTGCAGAGAGGTTTAATGATGTGAATAGGTAATTTTTGTTGTTTCTATCATATATTCTTGGTACAGTAAATGAAATGAATAGGATTTTTAAGTCTGAAAAGACAATAATTCATATTCTTTTACCAGTCATTAAACAAAATTTTTGTAGTTTATTGAGTAACTTTATTAAACCTGATGTTGTAAATATCGAAGTAGATTTTGAAAACCGATATTTTCAGGTTAGCACTCAATTAATATATTGTGGTATCGATTTTGAAAAAAACGAACAAAACATTTCAAAAGAAAATGTTTTTGAAATGAAACAAAATATTTTAAAATACTACATCAGTTTATGTAATCAATTAAAGTTGAGATTTTCATTCGAAGACAAGAAACTTAATTTAATTCAGTACTTAAATCCAACCAAAATTCAAGAAGGTAATTTACCATCAATTTTAGAACTGGTTGAGGCATTTGCTTTCAATAAATCCCAAATCGAAGTGTTAAATAATGAATGGAGATCATTCCTTATCTATGATATAAGCAATTTGGATAAACAAGACTTAGTTCGTTTTTGGTATTCACTTAAGTCAACATCAAATATTATGGAAGAACTTATGTTTAGTAACTTGTCTGAATCCATGCTTACTCTATGTGTTTTACCTCACAGCAACGCAACTGCCGAACGAAAGTTCTCTGAATCTGTTAAAAAACAAATTCAGAAACCGATTAAGTGTTAAAACTGTCGAAGATTTAATGTTTTCATGATCACTTATAGAACATCGCAAAGCCATTTTTGAGCCATCAAATGAATTAATAAAGTTTATAAAACAATATGAGTTTGTGCAAGGTTAATTTATCTTTAAGTAATATTTTTTTATGAATTTAATTGACTGATTTAAGTCTTCATAGTTCCTACTTGTGATTTGTTGATGTCTTTTTTTGACAGTTTTTAGTGTTATGTTTTTTAATATGCCTACATAATGTATGTATCTAGGTACATAAAATGGAATTTGTGATTTATTATTAGATTTTATCTTATTATTTATTTTTTCTTTTGTTTTTATGATTTCATATTTCGTTGAAATAAACAATTAAACCTTTGTTAAAAATCCTTTCTTAATTTTTTATTTGTTTATGTTCAGAAAACAATTTTTGAAAATAATATTTAGTTTTCCAATAATAATAATAAGAAATGAAACCTGTGAATTATTTTTCTTTTTTATACTATTTTTTTGGTGTTCTTATGTATTTATTTATTTCATTGAAGTAGATATTTAATAATAAAACGAAAATTGGAATGCATGACTACTGTTATATACCTAAATAAACTTTTATTAAAGAAATTTCTCTGCAAATAAAGATTTTCTTCTTGTTTCAAATCTACTAAATATTGCATTTGCTCCATATTTTTTTTCAAATTTGCTCCGAAATTTTATGACTGAGGTTCGAACCCTGTTTCGAAGCATTAAACTCCACACGATTTTTATTACCCCGTTTGACAATGCTGTATAAATCGAAGTTTAATGAGCTTGATATATGGTACCGTTGCAATTGTGAGTCCGAAGGCGAAGGACGTGAATTATCGAACGAATATGAAAAGCTGAGGGTAGAGTCGTTAGCAAAACAGTTAAGTGGATTAGAATTAACAGACAGTAGATCATTTATAAAAATGAGGCAAAGAGTCGAAGACAGAACAGAGCCCTGGAGCACACCAGCATTTATTTTGTGGGAATCAGACTTGAATCCGTCCAATACAACTTGTATTGAACGGTCCAGAACATAGCTTCTAATCCAACGAACAAGAGTATCATCGATAAGAAATGTTTAGTTTTAGTTGCAAGGCACCAGCATCACAATTTTTTTTTTTTTTTTTATAATAAACGCGCACATTTTTTGGTTTAATTGAGTTAAACGACTCATCTGCACTTTCAATATCAAATGCTATCAAGGAATATTTAAATGAATTGAATATTCCCTTTGAACGTTTCGTAGGATTGGGGACTGATAATGCGGCAGTGATGGATCCGTTAATGGAGTAAAAACTCTTAAAATCCCTTAATCCTAGTATGTTTTACTTAGGTTGTAGCTGTCATTTTCTTAATCTTTGTGCCAAAGCAGCAGCAAAGCAGATTCCTGTTGAAATCGAACAATTAATTAAAACAATTTTAAATTTTTTTGCCCACAGTGCGAAGAGGCTTTCTGAATTTAAGAGTTTGCAGGAATATTTCGAAACGAATGAACTTAAAATTTTAAATACATGCTCCACTCGCTGACTTTCTGTTTAAGCAGCTGTGGATAGGGTGTTGAAGCATTGGACAGCCTTAAAATATTATTTTCTGCTTCTGTCATTTGAAGATATGAGAGGGAACAATGTTGAAACGATTGCAGAGAGGTTTAATGATGTGAATAGGTAATTTTTGTTGTTTCTATCATATATTCTTGGTACAGTAAATGAAATGAATAGGATTTTTAAGTCTGAAAAGACAATAATTCATATTCTTTTACCAGTCATTAAACAAAATTTTTGTAGTTTATTGAGTAACTTTATTAAACCTGATGTTGTAAATATCGAAGTAGATTTTGAAAACCGATATTTTCAGGTTAGCACTCAATTAATATATTGTGGTATCGATTTTGAAAAAAACGAACAAAACATTTCAAAAGAAAATGTTTTTGAAATGAAACAAAATATTTTAAAATACTACATCAGTTTATGTAATCAATTAAAGTTGAGATTTTCATTCGAAGACAAGAAACTTAATTTAATTCAGTACTTAAATCCAACCAAAATTCAAGAAGGTAATTTACCATCAATTTTAGAACTGGTTGAGGCATTTGCTTTCAATAAATCCCAAATCGAAGTGTTAAATAATGAATGGAGATCATTCCTTATCTATGATATAAGCAATTTGTTTCGTTTTTAGTATTCACTTAAGTCAACATCAAATATTATGGAAGAACTTATGTTTAGTAACTTGTCTGAATCCATGCTTACTCTATGTGTTTTACCTCACAGCAACGAAACTGCCGAACGAAAGTTCTCTGAATCTGCTAAAAAACAAATTCAGAAACCGATTAAGTGTTAAAACTGTCGAAGATTTAATGTTTTCATGATCACTTATAGAACATCGCAAAGCCATTTTTGAGCCATCAAATGAATTAATAAAGTTTATAAAACAATATGAGTTTGTGCAAGGTTAATTTATCTTTAAGTAATAATTTTTTATGAATTTAATTGACTTTGGTTTAAGTCTTCATAGTTCCTACTTGTGATTTGTTGATGTCTTTTTTGACAGTTTTTAGTGTTATGTTTTTTTAATATGCCTACATAATGTATGTATCTAGGTACATAAAATGGAATTTGTGATTTATTATTAGATTTTATCTTATTATTTATTTTTTCTTTTGTTTTTATGATTTCATATTTCGTTGAATTATAATAACAATTAAACCTTTGTTAAAAATCCTTTCTTAATTTTTTATTTGTTTATGTTCAGAAAACAATTTTTGAAAATAATATTTAGTTTTCCAATAATAATAATAAGAAATGAAACCTGTGAATTATTTTTCTTTTTTATACTATTTTTTTGGTGTTCTTATGTATTTATTTATTTCATTGAAGTAGATATTTAATAATAAAACGAAAATTGGAATGCATGACTACTGTTATATACCTAACTAAACTTTTATTTAAGAAATTTCTCTGCAAATAAAGATTTTCTTCTTGTTTCCAATCTACTCCGGAAATATTGCATTTGCTCCATATTTTTTTCAAATTTGCTCCGAAATTTTATGACTGAGGTTCGAACCCTGTTTCGAAGCATTAAACTCCACACGATTTTTATTACCCCGTTTGACAATGCTGTATAAATGGGACACTGCAGAATTTTTTGCCTTAATTTTTGGTCATGCAAAAATTTGGTTCTTTCAATAAAAATCACATTTGTGATCATTTCAGCACTGGCATCAATGTCACTATCGAGGAAGCATAGTGACCAGTTAAAGTTTCGGAAAAAAATATTCAGGCCGTCCCAGTTGGCTTTCTCGTATTGCCAAACGGTCCTGGTGGGAAGTTTTTCTTTAACTGGATGGGTGGAGGATGAGAAATTAGCTGAAATGACACAATGGTCTGAAGTGCCAAATGGAGAAGTTACACTAATGGTATATTTGTCAGGGTGAGAAGTAAGAAACAAGTCAAGAGTATGGGCGGCTTGCCCAGCAATATCCGGTATACGCGTTGGCACATCGATCAGTTGGGTAAGGTGATGTAACCCGGCAAAGAGCTCGACATACCTTCCTTCGGGTGTTTGTCTGACGAGAATAGCGGAGCCAATTGGAATTGTGTACATTAAAATCGGTCCCAATAACGATTTCAGTGCGAGGACAAAGGGAAACAATTTTCGAGATGGAATCAGACAGCGCATCAAACTCGTTACAATTCGAATTACTGTCGAGATTTGGACTCCTGTAAATAAAACAATAATGAATGACATGCTTGCGGAGAGTGAATATAAGATAAGAGGATAATTTGCTATGCGAATGCGTTTTATTTATTTTTTTCTTCCACAGCACGAGTGGGCATCTTTATCATTCATCCTACGACGCGAGTGAATATTATTATTTTCTTTACAGCACGCAAGGGTTTTTTTCAATTTCTCTAACGAGTGTGTATTATTATTTTTTTAAAACACGCGATAATAACGCGCAATAATTATTTTTTTTTTTACTTTTGTTCAAATTATTTGTGCGCGCACCTCGACATCCGGCTTCTACGAGCTTAAGATCGACACCTGTGCTGTTTGCTGTTGACGGTGCTGGTACTGTTGCTGGTTTAATCTGTTCCGCGCTTTATCTTTAGTATCTACATTCTATATGCATTTTCTATAGTACTCATGGTGGTCATTTTTCGTCTGGCCATCGTCCTGGTTGATTCGAAACTAACTCTTAATAGTGAGACGAGAACCTTAACCGTTATTTTACCAGTATTTAATACACTTTTGCTGTCTGTACTTATTCTATATTCACACCAGTTGCCAACTTCAGCACGCCCTTTGTATATACACTGCATATAGTACAGACAACAAAAGTTTATTAAATACTGGTAAAATATAGGTAAAGGTTCTCGTCTCCACTATTTAGAGTTAGTTCTGAATCAACCAGGAAGATGGCCATGCGAAAAATTACCACCATGAGAGTACTATAGAAAATGTATATACAATGGCACGCCTCATTGCGACTTGATTCAGAACTAAAAAATGATGCTTCATGATAATGATAGTACTGTAGGCATTGAATTTTCTTTGGGGTGGAAGTCGCCAACCTGCTGATGGCACGTACCAGCTGCTGTTTAACATACTGAGATATAAAAAAAGGACATTTTCAGCTCCCAAATTCGTATGTACATAACAATTGTTTTTTTTTGAATATTTGAATATTGCCACCAAGTTTGAGCCATAAGGTGGAGGTTTTCACTAAGAGTTTGCGTAGTGGGTAGCGACTGGGCTACTGACTGACATTGGGCTCAAAAGAGTGGAAGCACGACCACAACCTAAAAATCTAGAAGACATCTTACGGCGTACGTACTCCTGTTGAAATTTTCCGAATAAAAGCGGAGACGTCCACCGTCTGGACATCCATAAATACCAACCATTTCCGGAGGATATCCTGGGCGGAGTGCAGAAGATTTAAAACAATCCTGGGGCGCCAACTTATAAAGCATGTAATGGAAATAAATAGTAAAATAGATTTGGATTTGTTTTATTAATAAAACTTACCTGTTACAAAAATCTGAAAAATACAAACAAGTGAAACAGCGACACCTCTTTTTTAATTTAAAAGTAAGGTTTGTTTTATTTAAATAATTTATCACAGTTTTTATCAATTTTCTTAGCAGCATTCCCCTGAAATGTATTGTTTGATTAATTTTTTTTTTTTTGTCAAAATTGTTATATCACAGTGTTTTGTTATCTTGCTAGCTGCATTCTACTTAAATGTTTTGTTTTTTATCACAGGTTTTTTTCTTTCTTAACTTAAATTCTACTAATTTTATCAATTTAATTAGCAACATTCCTCTGAAATGTAGTGTTAAGTTCGGTTTTTAATAAAAATTGCTTGTATTACAGTCACAGTATATTGTTAGCTACATTCCGCTTAAATGTATGGCTTTTTTTTTGCAACAAGTTGGTTCCTCATTTCTTTTTAATAAAAACATAAAATTAAAAATAAATACTTTTTGTTAATTTTAAAATTATTAACTTACTGAGATACTAAAAAATCGTCAGGCAAATACGGCACCGCGGAGGGGAAAAGTCTCCTAACACCGGTGGCAATGCATATAAAATCACCCTCTTGAAAGTGTTTTGACCACACAAGTGACCAAGATTTGACTTCATCTGTATTCAACTGAACTATTTCTAACCATTTTTCTTTTCCCTTCGGCTCTCGGAAATCTTTAAAAAAAATTCCTGAAGTTATTTCTGCTCATTTGTTTCACACTCAAAAACATAAACTGCATATTTACATCACTGGACTTAAATATAATGCAGATGAGACGATACTAACATTTTCACAAAATGAAAAGTACCTTTAAAAAAAAGAAAACATTTTTATCAAAAAAATATTCACGATTCACAAATGTAAACATTTTTCAAACATAAATTCATTCTACACGCACTCAACGTATTGAAGCGCCTTACAAACAAAACAATGAAGATTTACATTTTTATTTTCAACTAATTTGAAACATATAAACATTTTCAGTGTTTAATACCACAAAAAAACTATTTAAAATTATTCCACAATATTTAAAATATATTCAAAACACCACTTCACAACGCTTTACGTTCTAAATAAAACAATACTTACTTATAAGTAAAAAGAAATGTGTTAAAATTTCCGAAAAGCGGTAGAGCGAACGGTTTTTCGAATTTAAACTCACAACATAATGACGCGATTGGAGGTTGCGGTAGATTGGACACGAAACAAAGATAATCACGGGATAAGTCGTCAACCGGTAGAGTAGAAGTGAAAACCTCCAAGAACATACGAATAAAAAAGTTAAGTTTTTTTTTGCGAATTTGGTGAAAAAAAAATCAATTAAGGTATAAAAATACATAAGTTGTAAGTTTCATTTTAAATACGGATAAAAAGTAAAAAAAAAAATATACAAATAAATATTAAATAATAGCAGTGTCAAGTGTGTTTAAGCGGCCAAAGCGAAAAAAAGGGATTTCTGATAGCGAGGGAGAGATAAAGAACGGTGGAATTGTCCTTATCTCAGTTATAAGTACGTATCTCAGGTAAAATTATTTGTTTCCTATAGAGGAGAATAGATTCTTTGGGGTGGAAGTCGCCAACCTGCTGATGGAACGTACCAGCTGCTGTTTAACATACTGAGATATAAAAAAAGGACATTTTCAGCTCCCAAATTCGTATGTACATAACAATTGTTTTTTTTTGAATATTTGAATATTGCCACCAAGTTTGAGCCATAAGGTGGAGGTTTTCACTAAGAGTTTGCGTAGTGGGTAGCGACTGGGCTACTGACTGACATTGGGCTCAAAAGAGTGGAAGCACGACCACAACCTAAAAATCTAGAAGACATCTTACGGCGTACGTACTCCTGTTGAAATTTTCCGAATAAAAGCGGAGACGTCCACCGTCTGGACATCCATAAATACCAACCATTTCCGGAGGATATCCCCCCCCCCCCCCCACAAATAAGAAAGGAAAGAGCTCTTTTTTTTGGTTTGCGACTGTGTTGGGGATGAAAAGACACCCCCAGGGGATATAGAAAATAACTTTTTTTGTTTTGTTTTTGGGTGGAGAGTGGAGTTTGCCACCTTCGGGCTCGACTTTGGATTTGGGAGGGTTTGTTTATTTTTTAAATCTTATAATTACATTTTTTAATTTACTTACATAATTCATAAATTTTCACATTGTCAATATATTTTGTAGTGTTATTATTTATAAGTATAAGTATCTGTATCATTTCATTTCGCTATTGTGACTTAAGTCGTATATGTTATTTGCTTTATATAATTTTTTTACAACCTTTCAATAAAGAACCAATGTGAACCTCGCCAAATAGCGCCTTTACTATGATGGTCTAAGTTGAACTTTTCAGGAGGTGGGAGGGAGTGCTGATCTGGATGGTCTAGAGTGACGTCGCCGGTTGAGCGGGCCACAAGGGAGTTTGAAACCCAGACTCAAGGAGCGGTGAGGGTCGGCACATCTGCAACAACAAAAGCAGATCCATGGGGAGCGGCAGTAGAGACCTATAGAGGGAAATTTGTTGAATTAGGCATGATGTGATTTTTTTGTGACGCGGTGAGGTTCGGTGCGGGAGTCAAGATTTCCTCCCCTTCCGGTGAGCTAAGCCGTGCGTGTCCAGCATGCCACGGCCCCTGGCATCGAACATTCTGGCCCTTCCTCACTCTATCCCACTTATTAGTCCTCAATCCTGCCTTCAAAACAAGTATTTCTCGCTAATTATTGATGAAAGTACAGACATTAGTTGTAAGAAATGTTTAGTTTTAGTTGCAAGGCACCAGCATCAGAATTTTTTTTTTTTTTTTTTATAATAAACGCGCACATTTTTTGGTTTAATTGAGTTAAACGACTCATCTGCACTTTCAATATCAAATGCTATCAAGGAATATTTAAATGAATTGAATATTCCCTTTGAACGTTTCGTAGGATTGGGGACTGATAATGCGGCAGTGATGGATCCGTTAATGGAGTAAAAACTCTTAAAATCCCTTAATCCTAGTATGTTTTACTTAGGTTGTAGCTGTCATTCTCTTAATCTTTGTACCAAAGCAGCAGCAAAGCAGATTCCTGTTGAAATCGAACAATTCATTAAAACAATTTTAAATTTTTTTGCCCACAGTGCGAAGAGGCTTTCTGAATTTAAGAGTTTGCAGGAATATTTCGAAACGAATGAACTTAAAATTTTAAATACATGCTCCACTCACTGACTTTCTGTTTAAGCAGCTGTGGATAGGGTGTTGAAGCATTGGACAGCCTTAAAATATTATTTTCTGCTTCTGTCATTTAAAGATATAAGAGGGAACAATGTTGAAACGATTGCAGAGAGGTTTAATGATGTGAATAGGTAATTTTTTGTTGTTTCTATCATATATTCTTGGTACAGTAAATGAAATGAATAGGATTTTTCAGTCTGAAAAGACAATAATTCATATTCTTTTACCAGTCATTAAACAAAATTTTTGTAGTTTATTGAGTAACTTTATTAAACCTGATGTAAATATCGAAGTAGATTTTGAAAACCGATATTTTCAGGTTAGCACTCAATTAATATATTGTGGTATCGATTTTGAAAAAAACGAACAAAACATTTCAAAAGAAAATGTTTTTGAAATGAAACAAAATATTTTAAAATACTACATCAGTTTATGTAATCAATTAAAGTTGAGATTTTCATTCGAAGACAAGAAACTTAATTTAATTCAGTACTTAAATCCAACCAAAATTCAAGAAGGTAATTTACCATCAATTTTAGAACTGGTTGAGGCATTTGCTTTCAACAAATCCCAAATCGAAGTGTTAAATAATGAATGGAGATCATTCCTTATCTATGATATAAGCAATTTGGATAAACAAGACTTAGTTCGTTTTTGGTATTCACTTAAGTCAACATCAAATATTATGGAAGAACTTATGTTCAGTAACTTGTCTGAATCCATGCTTACTCTATGTGTTTTACCTCACAGCAACGAAACTGCCGAACAAAAGTTCTCTGAATCTGCTAAAAAACAAATTCAGAAACCGATTAAGTGTTAAAACTGTCGAGGATTTAATGTTTTCATGATCACTTATAGAACATCGCAAAGCCATTTTTGAGCCACCAAATGAATTAATAAAGTTTATAAAACAATATGAGTTTGTGCAAGGTTAATTTATCTTTAAGTAATATTTTTTTATGAATTTAATTGACTTTGGTTTAAGTCTTCATAGTTCCTACTTGTGATTTGTTGATGTCTTTTTTGACAGTTTTTAGTGTTATGTTTTTTTAATATGCCTACATAATGTATGTATCTAGGTACATAAAATGGAATTTGTGATTTATTATTAGATTTTATCTTATTATTTATTTTTTCTTTTGTTTTTATGATTTCATATTTCGTTGAATTATAATAACAATTAAACCTTTGTTAAAAATCCTTTCTTAATTTTTTATTTGTTTATGTTCAGAAAACAATTTTTGAAAATAATATATAGTTTTCCAATAATAATAATAAGAAACCTGTGAATTATTTTTCTTTTTTATACTATTTTTTTGGTGTTCTTATGTATTTATTTATTTCATTGAAGTAGATATTTAATAATAAAACGAAAATTGGAATGCATGACTACTGTTATATACCTAAATAAACTTTTATTAAAGAAATTTCTCTGCAAATAAAGATTTTCTTTTTGTTTCCAATCTACTCCGGAAATATTGCATTTGCTCCATATTTTTTTTCAAATTTGCTCCGAAATTTTATGACTGAGGTTCGAACCCTGTTTCGAAGCATTAAACTCCACACGATTTTTATTACCCCGTTTGACAATGCTGTATAAATGGGACACTGCAGAATTTTTTGCCTTAATTTTTGGTCATGCAAAAATTTGGTTCTTTCAATAAAAATCACATTTGTGATCATTTCAGCACTGGCATCAATGTCACTATCGAGGAAGCATAGTGACCAGTTAAAGTTTCGGAAAAAAATATTCAGGCCGTCCCAGTTGGCTTTCTCGTATTGCCAAACGGTCCTGGTGGGAAGTTTTTCTTTAACTGGATGGGTGGAGGATGAGAAATTAGCTGAAATGACACAATGGTCTGAAGTGCCAAATGGAGAAGTTACACTAATGGTATATTTGTCAGGGTGAGAAGTAAGTGCGAGGACAAAGGGAAATTTTCGAGATGGAATCAGACAGCGCATCAAACTCGTTACAATTCGAATTACTGTCGAGATTTGGACTCCTGTAAATAAAACAATAATGAATGACATGCTTGCGGACAGTGAATTTGAGCCACAAGAAGTAAAAGCCAGTGTTGAAACATTGCCCATATTGGGGAAGGCTCTGGCAAGCAATATCATTCCTAACATAAACCACGAGACCATGATGGGAAAAGAGTAATGGCACCAAGATATACCCATGTAGAGCAAATTCTGATAAATCAGTATTTACTCCAACCTGAGTTTCACTTAATGCCAAAACAGGTGGCCTGTTTCATCATCAATCACTTACCATTTAAAAATACTTACATACAAAAACACAACTCTGACTAAGTCGAACTGCGCAGTGAAAATCTAAATTAACTTCTGTAATAATCAAACTGTCTTAGGTGTTATGCCCATAAGACAGCTTGTTTACAAAAATCAATTTAAACATTCAGCACAATAGGACAAATTCAGATGCCCTTATCTATTTACCGCAAGCATTATATGGTCATACAAGAGGTATTTAAGCACAAAGGTCTTGGGACAGATAAGAGGATAATTTGCTATGCGAATGCGTTTTATTTATTTTTTTCTTCCACAGCACGAGTGGGCATCTTTATCATTCATCCTACGACGCGAGTGAATATTATTATTTTCTTTACAGCACACGCGAGGGTTTTTTTTTCAATTTCTCTAACGAGTGTGTATTATTATTTTTTTAAAACACGCGATAATAACGCGCAATAATTATTTTTTTTTTACTTTTGTTCAAATTATTTGTGCGCGCACCTCGACATCCGGCTTCTACGAGCTTAAGATCGACACCTGTGCTGTTTGCTGTTGACGGTGCTGGTACTGTTGCTGGTTCAATCTGTTCCGCGCTTTATCTTTAGTATCTACATTCTATATGCATTTTCTATAGTACTCATGGTGGTCATTTTTCGTCTGGCCATCTTCCTGGTTGATTCGAAACTAACTCTAAATAGTGAAGACGAGAACCTTAACCGTTATTTTACCAGTATTTAATACACTTTTGCTGTCTGTACTTATTCTATATTCACACCAGTTGGCAACTTCAGCACGCCCTTTGTATATACACTGCATATAGTACTATCATGGAGCATCATTTTTTAGTTCTGAATCAAGTCGCAATGAGGCGTGCTGAAATTGCCAATTGGTGTGAATATGGAATAAGTACAGACAACAAAAGTTTATTAAATACTGGTAAAATATAGGTAAAGGTTCTCGTCTCCACTATTTAGAGTTAGTTCTGAATCAACCAGGAAGATGGCCAGACGAAAAATTACCACCATGAGAGTACTATAGAAAATGTATATACAATGGCACGCCTCATTGCGACTTGATTCAGAATTAAAAAATGATGCTTCATGATAATGATAGTACTGTAGGCATTGAATAAGAAGTACAGGAAGACGTGTTTTTGAAAATAAATGAAGCCTCTTTGTTAATAGTGTGAGTTATCACATACACACAAGTATTAACACTGGTGCGGAGTGCAGAAGATTAAAAACAATCGTGGGGCGCCAACTTATAAAGCATGTAATGGAAATAAATAGTAAAATAGATTTGGATTTGTTTTATTAATAAAACTTACCTGTTACAAAAATCTGAAAAATACAAACAAGTGAAACAGCGACACCTTTTTTAATTTAAAAGTTAGGTTTGTTTTATTTAAATAATTTATCACAGTTTTTATCAATTTTTTTAGCAGCATTCCCCTGAAATGTATTGTTTGATTAATTTTTTTTTTTGTCAAAATTGTTATATCACAGTGTTTTGTTATCTTGCTAGCTACATTCTACTTAAATGTTTTGTTTTTTATCACAGGTTTTTTTCTTTCTTATCTTAAATTCTACTAATTTTGTCAATTTAATTAGCAACATTCCTCTGAAATGTAGTGTTAAGTTCAGTTTTTAATAAAAATTGCTTGTATTACAGTCACAGTATATTGTTAGCTACATTCCGCTTAAATGTATGGTTTTTTTTTTTTGCAACAAGTTGGTTCCTCATTTCTTTTTAATAAAAACATAAAATTAAAAATAAATACTTTTTGTTAATTTTAAAATTATTAACTTACTGAGATACTAAAAAATCGTCAGGCAAATACGGCACCGCGGAGGGGAAAAGTCTCCTAACACCGGTGGCACTGCATATAAAATCACCCTCTTGAAAGAGTTTTGACCACACAAGTGACCAAGTTTTGACTTCATCTGTATTCAACTGAACTATTTCTAACTATTTTTCTTTTCCCTTCGGCTCTCGGAAATCTTTAAAAAAAATTCCTGAAGCTATTTCTGCTCATTTGTTTCACACTCAAAAACATAAACTGCATATTTACATCACTGGACGTAGATATAATACAGATGAGACGATACTAACATTTTCACAAAATGAAAAATACCTTTAAAAAAAAGAAAACATTTTTATCAAAAAAATATTCACGATTCACAAATGTAAACATTTTTCAAACATAAATTCATTCTACACGCACTCAACGTATTGAAGCGCCTTACAAACAAAACAATGAAGATTTACATTTTTATTTTCAACTAATTTGAAACATATAAACATTTTCAGTGTTTAATACCACAAAAAAACTATTTAAAATTATTCCACAATATTTAAAATATATTCAAAACACCACTTCACAACGCTTTACGTTCTAAATAAAACAATGCTTACTTATAAGTAAAAAGAAATGTGTTAAAATTTCCGAAAAGCGGTAGAGCGAACGGTTTTTCGAATTTAAACTCACAACATAATGACGCGATTGGAGGTTGCGGTAGATTGGACACGAAACAAAGATAATCACGGGATAAGTCGTCAACCGGTAGAGTAGAAGTGAAAACCTCCAAGAACATACGAATAAAAAAGTTAAGTTTTTTTTTGCGAATTTGGTGAAAAAAAAATCAATTAAGGTATAAAAATACATAAGTTGTAAGTTTCATTTTAAATACGGATAAAAAGTAAAAAAAAAAAAAATATACAAATAAATATTAAATAATAGCAGTGTCAAGTGTGTTTAAGCGGCCAAAGCGAAAAAAAGGGATTTCTGATAGCGAGGGAGAGATAAAGAACGGTGGAATTGTCCTTATCTCAGTTATAAGTACGTATCTCAGGTAAAATTATTTGTTTCCTATAGAGGAGAATAGATTCTTTGGGGTGGAAGTCGCCAACCTGCTGATGGAACGTACCAGCTGCTGTTTAACATACTGAGATATAAAAAAAGGACATTTTCAGCTCCCAAATTCGTATGTACATAACAATTGTTTTTTTTTGAATATTTGAATATTGCCACCAAGTTTGAGCCATAAGGTGGAGGTTTTCACTAAGAGTTTGCGTAGTGGGTAGCGACTGGGCTACTGACTGACATTGGGCTCAAAAGAGTGGAAGCACGACCACAACCTAAAAATCTAGAAGACATCTTACGGCGTACGTACTCCTGTTGAAATTTTCCGAATAAAAGCGGAGACGTCCACCGTCTGGACATCCATAAATACCAACCATTTCCGGAGGATATCCCCCCCCCCCCCGACAAATAAGAAAGGAAAGAGCTCTTTTTTTTGGTTTGCGACTGTGTTGGGGATGAAAAGATACCCCCAGGGGATATAGAAAATAACTTTTTTTGTTTTGTTTTTGGGTGGAGAGTGGAGTTTGCCACCTTCGGGCTCGACTTTGGATTTGGGAGGGTTTGTTTATTTTTTAAATCTTATAATTACATTTTTTAATTTACTTACATAATTCATAAATTTTCACATTGTCAATATATTTTGTAGTGTTATTATTTATAAGTATAAGTATCTGTATCATTTCATTTCGCTATTGTGACTTAAGTCGTATATGTTATTTGTTTTATATAATTTTTTTACAACCTTTCAATAAAGAACCAATGTGAACCTCGCCAAATAGCGCCTTTACTATGATGGTCTAAGTTGAACTTTTCAGGAGGTGGGAGGGAGTGCTGATCTGGATGGTCCAGAGTGACGTCGCCGGTTGAGCGGGCCACAAGGGAGTTTGAAACCCAGACTCAAGGAGCGGTGAGGGTCGGCACATCTGCAACAACAAAAGCAGATCCATGGGGAGCGGCAGTAGAGACCTATAGAGGGAAATTTATTGAATTAGGCATGATGTGATTTTTTTGTGACGCGGTGAGGTTCGGTGCGGGAGTCAAGATTTCCTCCCCTTCCGGTGAGCTAAGCCGTGCGTGTCCAGCATGCCACGGCCCCTGGCATCGAACATTCTGGCCCTTCCTCACTCTATCCCACTTATTAGTCCTCAATCCTGCCTTCAAAACAAGTATTTCTCGCTAATTATTGATGAAAGTACAGACATTAGTTGTAAGAAATGTTTAGTTTTAGTTGCAAGGCACCAGCATCACAATTTTTTTTTTTTTTTTTTTATAATAAACGCGCACATTTTTTGGTTTAATTGAGTTAAACGACTCATCTGCACTTTCAATATCAAATGCTATCAAGGAATATTTAAATGAATTGAATATTCCCTTTGAACGTTTCGTAGGATTGGGGACTGATAATGCGGCAGTGATGGATCCGTTAATGGAGTAAAAACTCTTAAAATCCCTTAATCCTAGTATGTTTTACTTAGGTTGTAGCTGTCATTCTCTTAATCTTTGTACCAAAGCAGCAGCAAAGCAGATTCCTGTTGAAATCGAACAATTCATTAAAACAATTTTAAATTTTTTTGCCCACAGTGCGAAGAGGCTTTCTGAATTTAAGAGTTTGCAGGAATATTTCGAAACGAATGAACTTAAAATTTTAAATACATGCTCCACTCACTGACTTTCTGTTTAAGCAGCTGTGGATAGGGTGTTGAAGCATTGGACAGCCTTAAAATATTATTTTCTGCTTCTGTCATTTAAAGATATAAGAGGGAACAATGTTGAAACGATTGCAGAGAGGTTTAATGATGTGAATAGGTAATTTTTGTTGTTTCTATCATATATTCTTGGTACAGTAAATGAAATGAATAGGATTTTTCAGTCTGAAAAGACAATAATTCATATTCTTTTACCAGTCATTAAACAAAATTTTTGTAGTTTATTGAGTAACTTTATTAAACCTGATGTAAATATCGAAGTAGATTTTGAAAACCGATATTTTCAGGTTAGCACTCAATTAATATATTGTGGTATCGATTTTGAAAAAAACGAACAAAACATTTCAAAAGAAAATGTTTTTGAAATGAAACAAAATATTTTAAAATACTACATCAGTTTATGTAATCAATTAAAGTTGAGATTTTCATTCGAAGACAAGAAACTTAATTTAATTCAGTACTTAAATCCAACCAAAATTCAAGAAGGTAATTTACCATCAATTTTAGAACTGGTTGAGGCATTTGCTTTCAACAAATCCCAAATCGAAGTGTTAAATAATGAATGGAGATCATTCCTTATCTATGATATAAGCAATTTGGATAAACAAGACTTAGTTCGTTTTTGGTATTCACTTAAGTCAACATCAAATATTATGGAAGAACTTATGTTCAGTAACTTGTCTGAATCCATGCTTACTCTATGTGTTTTACCTCACAGCAACGAAACTGCCGAACAAAAGTTCTCTGAATCTGCTTAAAAACAAATTCAGAAACCGATTAAGTGTTAAAACTGTCGAGGATTTAATGTTTTCATGATCACTTATAGAACATCGCAAAGCCATTTTTGAGCCACTAAATGAATTAATAAAGTTTATAAAACAATATGAGTTTGTGCAAGGTTAATTTATCTTTAAGTAATATTTTTTTATGAATTTAATTGACTTTGGTTTAAGTCTTCATAGTTCCTACTTGTGATTTGTTGATGTCTTTTTTGACAGTTTTTAGTGTTATGTTTTTTTAATATGCCTACATAATGTATGTATCTAGGTACATAAAATGGAATTTGTGATTTATTATTAGATTTTATCTTATTATTTATTTTTTCTTTTGTTTTTATGATTTCATATTTCGTTGAATTATAATAACAATTAAACCTTTGTTAAAAATCCTTTCTTAATTTTTTATTTGTTTATGTTCAGAAAACAATTTTTGAAAATAATATATAGTTTTCCAATAATAATAATAAGAAACCTGTGAATTATTTTTCTTTTTTATACTATTTTTTTGGTGTTCTTATGTATTTATTTATTTCATTGAAGTAGATATTTAATAATAAAACGAAAATTGGAATGCATGACTACTGTTATATACCTAAATAAACTTTTATTAAAGAAATTTCTCTGCAAATAAAGATTTTCTTTTTGTTTCCAATCTACTCCGGAAATATTGCATTTGCTCCATATTTTTTTTCAAATTTGCTCCGAAATTTTATGACTGAGGTTCGAACCCTGTTTCGAAGCATTAAACTCCACACGATTTTTATTACCCCGTTTGACAATGCTGTATAAATGGGACACTGCAGAATTTTTTGCCTTAATTTTTGGTCATGCAAAAATTTGGTTCTTTCAATAAAAATCACATTTGTGATCATTTCAGCACTGGCATCAATGTCACTATCGAGGAAGCATAGTGACCAGTTAAAGTTTCGGAAAAAAATATTCAGGCCGTCCCAGTTGGCTTTCTCGTATTGCCAAACGGTCCTGGTGGGAAGTTTTTCTTTAACTGGATGGGTGGAGGATGAGAAATTAGCTGAAATGACACAATGGTCTGAAGTGCCAAATGGAGAAGTTACACTAATGGTATATTTGTCAGGGTGAGAAGTAAGAAACAAGTCAAGAGTATGGGCGGCTTGCCCAGCAATATCCGGTGTACGCGTTGGCACATCGATCAGTTGGGTAAGGTGATGTAACCCGGCAAAGAGCTCGACATACCTTCCTTCGGGTGTTTGTCTGACCAGAATAGCGGAGCCAATTGGAATTGTGTACATTAAAATCGGTCCCAATAACGATTTCAGTGCGAGGACAAAGGGAAATTTTCGAGATGGAATCAGACAGCGCATCAAACTCGTTACAATTCGAATTACTGTCGAGATTTGGACTCCTGTAAATAAAACAATAATGAATGACATGCTTGCGGACAGTGAATTTGAGCCACAAGAAGTAAAAGCCAGTGTTGAAACATTGCCCATATTGGGGAAGGCTCTGGCAAGCAATATCATTCCTAACATAAACCACGAGACCATGATGGGAAAAGAGTAATGGCACCAAGATATACCCATGTAGAGCAAATTCTGATAAATCAGTATTTACTCCAACCTGAGTTTCACTTAATGCCAAAACAGGTGGCCTGTTTCATCATCAATCACTTACCATTTAAAAATACTTACATACAAAAACACAACTCTGACTAAGTCGAACTGCGCAGTGAAAATCTAAATTAACTTCTGTAATAATCAAACTGTCTTAGGTGTTATGCCCATAAGACAGCTTGTTTACAAAAATCAATTTAAACATTCAGCACAATAGGACAAATTCAGATGCCCTTATCTATTTACCGCAAGCATTATATGGTCATACAAGAGGTATTTAAGCACAAAGGTCTTGGGACAGATAAGAGGATAATTTGCTATGCGAATGCGTTTTATTTATTTTTTTCTTCCACAGCACGAGTGGGCATCTTTATCATTCATCCTACGACGCGAGTGAATATTATTATTTTCTTTACAGCACACGCGAGGGTTTTTTTTTCAATTTCTCTAACGAGTGTGTATTATTATTTTTTTAAAACACGCGATAATAACGCGCAATAATTATTTTTTTTTACTTTTGTTCAAATTATTTGTGCGCGCACCTCGACATCCGGCTTCTACGAGCTTAAGATCGACACCTGTGCTGTTTGCTGTTGACGGTGCTGGTACTGTTGCTGGTTCAATCTGTTCCGCGCTTTATCTTTAGTATCTACATTCTATATGCATTTTCTATAGTACTCATGGTGGTCATTTTTCGTCTGGCCATCTTCCTGGTTGATTCGAAACTAACTCTAAATAGTGAAGACGAGAACCTTAACCGTTATTTTACCAGTATTTAATACACTTTTGCTGTCTGTACTTATTCTATATTCACACCAGTTGGCAACTTCAGCACGCCCTTTGTATATACACTGCATATAGTACTATCATGGAGCATCATTTTTTAGTTCTGAATCAAGTCGCAATGAGGCGTGCTGAAATTGCCAATTGGTGTGAATATGGAATAAGTACAGACAACAAAAGTTTATTAAATACTGGTAAAATATAGGTAAAGGTTCTCGTCTCCACTATTTAGAGTTAGTTCTGAATCAACCAGGAAGATGGCCAGACGAAAAATTACCACCATGAGAGTACTATAGAAAATGTATATACAATGGCACGCCTCATTGCGACTTGATTCAGAATTAAAAAATGATGCTTCATGATAATGATAGTACTGTAGGCATTGAATAAGAAGTACAGGAAGACGTGTTTTTGAAAATAAATGAAGCCTCTTTGTTAATAGTGTGAGTTATCACATACACACAAGTATTAACACTGGGGCGGAGTGCAGAAGATTAAAAACAATCGTGGGGCGCCAACTTATAAAGCATGTAATGGAAATAAATAGTAAAATAGATTTGGATTTGTTTTATTAATAAAACTTACCTGTTACAAAAATCTGAAAAATACAAACAAGTGAAACAGCGACACCTTTTTTAATTTAAAAGTTAGGTTTGTTTTATTTAAATAATTTATCACAGTTTTTATCAATTTTTTTAGCAGCATTCCCCTGAAATGTATTGTTTGATTAATTTTTTTTTGTCAAAATTGTTATATCACAGTGTTTTGTTATCTTGCTAGCTACATTCTACTTAAATGTTTTGTTTTTTATCACAGGTTTTTTTCTTTCTTATCTTAAATTCTACTAATTTTGTCAATTTAATTAGCAACATTCCTCTGAAATGTAGTGTTAAGTTCAGTTTTTAATAAAAATTGCTTGTATTACAGTCACAGTATATTGTTAGCTACATTCCGCTTAAATGTATGGTTTTTTTTTTTTGCAACAAGTTGGTTCCTCATTTCTTTTTAATAAAAACATAAAATTAAAAATAAATACTTTTTGTTAATTTAAAAATTATTAACTTACTGAGATACTAAAAAATCGTCAGGCAAATACGGCACCGCGGAGGGGAAAAGTCTCCTAACACCGGTGGCACTGCATATAAAATCACCCTCTTGAAAGTGTTTTGACCACACAAGTGACCAAGTTTTGACTTCATCTGTATTCAACTGAACTATTTCTAACCATTTTTCTTTTCCCTTCGGCTCTCGGAAATCTTTAAAAAAAATTCCTGAAGCTATTTCTGCTCATTTGTTTCACACTCAAAAACATAAACTGCATATTTACATCACTGGACGTAGATATAATACAGATGAGACGATACTAACATTTTCACAAAATGAAAAATACCTTTAAAAAAAAGAAAACATTTTTATCAAAAAAATATTCACGATTCACAAATGTAAAAATTTTTCAAACATAAATTCATTCTACACGCACTCAACGTATTGAAGCGCCTTACAAACAAAACAATGAAGATTTACATTTTTATTTTCAACTAATTTGAAACATATAAACATTTTCAGTGTTTAATACCACAAAAAAACTATTTAAAATTATTCCACAATATTTAAAATATATTCAAAACACCACTTCACAACGCTTTACGTTCTAAATAAAACAATACTTACTTATAAGTAAAAAGAAATGTGTTAAAATTTCCGAAAAGCGGTAGAGCGAACGGTTTTTCGAATTTAAACTCACAACATAATGACGCGATTGGAGGTTGCGGTAGATTGGACACGAAACAAAGATAATCACGGGATAAGTCGTCAACCGGTAGAGTAGAAGTGAAAACCTCCAAGAACATACGAATAAAAAAGTTAAGTTTTTTTTTGCGAATTTGGTGAAAAAAAAATCAATTAAGGTATAAAAATACATAAGTTGTAAGTTTCATTTTAAATACGGATAAAAAGTAAAAAAAAAAAAAAAACATACAAATAAATATTAAATAATAGCAGTGTCAAGTGTGTTTAAGCGGCCAAAGCGAAAAAAAGGGATTTCTGATAGCGAGGGAGAGATAAAGAACGGTGGAATTGTCCTTATCTCAGTTATAAGTACGTATCTCAGGTAAAATTATTTGTTTCCTATAGAGGAGAATAGATTCTTTGGGGTGGAAGTCGCCAACCTGCTGATGGAACGTACCAGCTGCTGTTTAACATACTGAGATATAAAAAAAGGACATTTTCAGCTCCCAAATTCGTATGTACATAACAATTGTTTTTTTTTGAATATTTGAATATTGCCACCAAGTTTGAGCCATAAGGTGGAGGTTTTCACTAAGAGTTTGCGTAGTGGGTAGCGACTGGGCTACTGACTGACATTGGGCTCAAAAGAGTGGAAGCACGACCACAACCTAAAAATCTAGAAGACATCTTACGGCGTACGTACTCCTGTTGAAATTTTCCGAATAAAAGCGGAGACGTCCACCGTCTGGACATCTATAAATACCAACCATTTCCGGAGGATATCCCCCCCCCCCCCCCGACAAATAAGAAAGGAAAGAGCTCTTTTTTTTGGTTTGCGACTGTGTTGGGGATGAAAAGATACCCCCAGGGGATATAGAAAATAACTTTTTTTGTTTTGTTTTTGGGTGGAGAGTGGAGTTGGCCACCTTCGGGCTCGACTTTGGATTTGGGAGGGTTTGTTTATTTTTTAAATCTTATAATTACATTTTTTAATTTACTTACATAATTCATAAATTTTCACATTGTCAATATATTTTGTAGTGTTATTATTTATAAGTATAAGTATCTGTATCATTTCATTTCGCTATTGTGACTTAAGTCGTATATGTTATTTGTTTTATATAATTTTTTTACAACCTTTCAATAAAGAACCAATGTGAACCTCGCCAAATAGCGCCTTTACTATGATGGTCTAAGTTGAACTTTTCAGGAGGTGGGAGGGAGTGCTGATCTGGATGGTCTAGAGTGACGTCGCCGGTTGAGCGGGCCACAAGGGAGTTTGAAACCCAGACTCAAGGAGCGGTGAGGGTCGGCACATCTGCAACAACAAAAGCAGATCCATGGGGAGCGGCAGTAGAGACCTATAGAGGGAAATTTGTTGAATTAGGCATGATGTGATTTTTTTGTGACGCGGTGAGGTTCGGTGCGGGAGTCAAGATTTCCTCCCCTTCCGGCGAGCTAAGCCGTGCGTGTCCAGCATGCCACGGCCCCTGGCATCGAACATTCTGGCCCTTCCTCACTCTATCCCACTTATTAGTCCTCAATCCTGCCTTCAAAACAAGTATTTCTCGCTAATTATTGATGAAAGTACAGACATTAGTTGTAAGAAATGTTTAGTTTTAGTTGCAAGGCACCAGCATCACAATTTTTTTTTTTTTTTTTTATAATAAACGCGCACATTTTTTGGTTTAATTGAGTTAAACGACTCATCTGCACTTTCAATATCAAATGCTATCAAGGAATATTTAAATGAATTGAATATTCCCTTTGAACGTTTCGTAGGATTGGGGACTGATAATGCGGCAGTGATGGATCCGTTAATGGAGTAAAAACTCTTAAAATCCCTTAATCCTAGTATGTTTTACTTAGGTTGTAGCTGTCATTCTCTTAATCTTTGTACCAAAGCAGCAGCAAAGCAGATTCCTGTTGAAATCGAACAATTAATTAAAACAATTTTAAATTTTTTTGCCCACAGTGCGAAGAGGCTTTCTGAATTTAAGAGTTTGCAAGAATATTTCGAAACGAATGAACTTAAAATTTTAAATACATGCTCCACTCGCTGACTTTCTGTTTAAGCAGCTGTGGATAGGGTGTTGAAGCATTGGACAGCCTTAAAATATTATTTTCTGCTTCTGTCAGAGAGGTTTAATGATGTGAATAGGTAATTTTTGTTGTTTCTATCATATATTCTTGGTACAGTAAATGAAATGAATAGGATTTTTCAGTCTGAAAAGACAATAATTCATATTCTTTTACCAGTCATTAAACAAAATTTTTGTAGTTTATTGAGTAACTTTATTAAACCTGATGTAAATATCGAAGTAGATTTTGAAAACCGATATTTTCAGGTTAGCACTCAATTAATATATTGTGGTATCGATTTTGAAAAAAACGAACAAAACATTTCAAAAGAAAATGTTTTTGAAATGAAACAAAATATTTTAAAATACTACATCAGTTTATGTAATCAATTAAAGTTGAGATTTTCATTCGAAGACAAGAAACTTAATTTAATTCAGTACTTAAATCCAACCAAAATTCAAAAAGGTAATTTACCATCAATTTTAGAACTGGTTGAGGCATTTGCTTTCAACAAATCCCAAATCGAAGTGTTAAATAATGAATGGAGATCATTCCTTATCTATGATATAAGCAATTTGGATAAACAAGACTTAGTTCGTTTTTGGTATTCACTTAAGTCAACATCAAATATTATGGAAGAACTTATGTTCAGTAACTTGTCTGAATCCATGCTTACTCTATGTGTTTTACCTCACAGCAACGAAACTGCCGAACAAAAGTTCTCTGAATCTGCTAAAAAACAAATTCAGAAACCGATTAAGTGTTAAAACTGTCGAGGATTTAATGTTTTCATGATCACTTATAGAACATCGCAAAGCCATTTTTGAGCCACCAAATGAATTAATAAAGTTTATAAAACAATATGAGTTTGTGCAAGGTTAATTTATCTTTAAGTAATATTTTTTTATGAATTTAATTGACTTTGGTTTAAGTCTTCATAGTTCCTACTTGTGATTTGTTGATGTCTTTTTTGACAGTTTTTAGTGTTATGTTTTTTTAATATGCCTACATAATGTATGTATCTAGGTACATAAAATGGAATTTGTGATTTATTATTAGATTTTATCTTATTATTTATTTTTTCTTTTGTTTTTATGATTTCATATTTCGTTGAATTATAATAACAATTAAACCTTTGTTAAAAATCCTTTCTTAATTTTTTATTTGTTTATGTTCAGAAAACAATTTTTGAAAATAATATATAGTTTTCAATAATAATAATAAGAAACCTGTGAATTATTTTTCTTTTTTATACTATTTTTTTGGTGTTCTTATGTATTTATTTATTTCATTGAAGTAGATATTTAATAATAAAACGAAAATTGGAATGCATGACTACTGTTATATACCTAAATAAACTTTTATTAAAGAAATTTCTCTGCAAATAAAGATTTTCTTTTTGTTTCCAATCTACTCCGGAAATATTGCATTTGCTCCATATTTTTTTCAAATTTGCTCCGAAATTTTATGACTGAGGTTCGAACCCTGTTTCGAAGCATTAAACTCCACACGATTTTTATTACCCCGTTTGACAATGCTGTATAAATGGGACACTGCTGAATTTTTTGCCTTAATTTTTGGTCATGCAAAAATTTGGTTCTTTCAATAAAAATCACATTTGTGATCATTTCAGCACTGGCATCAATGTCACTATCGAGGAAGCATAGTGACCAGTTAAAGTTTCGGAAAAAAATATTCAGGCCGTCCCAGTTGGCTTTCTCGTATTGCCAAACGGTCCTAGTGGGAAGTTTTTCTTTAACTGGATGGGTGGAGGATGAGAAATTAGCTGAAATGACACAATGGTCTGAAGTGCCAAATGGAGAAGTTACACTAATGGTATATTTGTCAGGGTGAGAAGTAAGAAACAAGTCAAGAGTATGGGCGGCTTGCCCAGCAATATCCGGTGTACGCGTTGGCACATCGATCAGTTGGGTAAGGTGATGTAACCCGGCAAAGAGCTCGACATACCTTCCTTCGGGTGTTTGTCTGACCAGAATAGCGGAGCCAATTGGAATTGTGTACATTAAAATCGGTCCCAATAACGATTTCAGTGCGAGGACAAAGGGAAACAATTTTCGAGATGGAATCAGACAGCGCATAAAACTCGTTACAATTCGAATTACTGTCGAGATTTGGACTCCTGTAAATAAAACAATAATGAATGACATGCTTGCGGACAGTGAATTTGAGCCACAAGAAGTAAAAGCCAGTGTTGAAACATTGCCCATATTGGGGAAGGCTCTGGCAAGCAATATCATTCCTAACATAAACCACGAGACCATGATGGGAAAAGAGTAATGGCACCAAGATATACCCATGTAGAGCAAATTCTGATAAATCAGTATTTACTCCAACCTGAGTTTCACTTAATGCCAAAACAGGTGGCCTGTATTGGACAGTGTAGACGTACACGTGAAAGAAATTCTTTATTAAACCACGAACATTATAATACACGACACAAAAATCACTTACCATTTAAAAATACTTACATACAAAAACACAACTCTGACTAAGTCGAACTGCGCAGTGAAAATCTAAATTAACTTCTGTAATAATCAAACTGTCTTAGGTGTTATGCCCATAAGACAGCTTGTTTACAAAAAATCAATTTAAACATTCAGCACAATAGGACAAATTCAGATGCCCTTATCTATTTACCGCAAGCATTATATGGTCATACAAGAGGTAGTTAAGCACAAAGGTCTTGGGACAGATAAGAGGATAATTTGCTATGCGAATGCGTTTTATTTATTTTTTTCTTCCACAGCACGAGTGGGCATCTTTATCATTCATCCTACGACGCGAGTGAATATTATTATTTTCTTTACAGCACACGCGAGGGTTTTTTTTTCAATTTCTCTAACGAGTGTGTATTATTATTTTTTTAAAACACGCGATAATAACGCGCAATAATTATTTTTTTTTTTACTTTTGTTCAAATTATTTGTGCGCGCACCTCGACATCCGGCTTCTACGAGCTTAAGATCGACACCTGTGCTGTTTGCTGTTGACGGTGCTGGTACTGTTGCTGGTTCAATCTGTTCCGCGCTTTATCTTTAGTATCTACATTCTATATGCATTTTCTATAGTACTCATGGTGGTCATTTTTCGTCTGGCCATCTTCCTGGTTGATTCGAAACTAACTCTAAATAGTGAAGACGAGAACCTTAACCGTTATTTTACCAGTATTTAATACACTTTTGCTGTCTGTACTTATTCTATATTCACACCAGTTGGCAACTTCAGCACGCCCTTTGTATATACACTGCATATAGTACTATCATGGAGCATCATTTTTTAGTTCTGAATCAAGTCGCAATGAGGCGTGCTGAAATTGCCAATTGGTGTGAATATGGAATAAGTACAGACAACAAAAGTTTATTAAATACTGGTAAAATATAGGTAAAGGTTCTCGTCTCCACTATTTAGAGTTAGTTCTGAATCAACCAGGAAGATGGCCAGACGAAAAATTACCACCATGAGAGTACTATAGAAAATGTATATGCAATGGCACGCCTCATTGCGACTTGATTCAGAATTAAAAAATGATGCTTCATGATAATGATAGTACTGTAGGCATTGAATAAGAAGTACAGGAAGACGTGTTTTTGAAAATAAATGAAGCCTCTTTGTTAATAGTGTGAGTTATCACATACACACAAGTATTAACACTGGGGCGGAGTGCAGAAGATTAAAAACAATCGTGGGGCGCCAACTTATAAAGCATGTAATGGAAATAAATAGTAAAATAGATTTGGATTTGTTTTATTAATAAAACTTACCTGTTACAAAAATCTGAAAAATACAAACAAGTGAAACAGCGACACCTTTTTTAATTTAAAAGTTAGGTTTGTTTTATTTAAATAATTTATCACAGTTTTTATCAATTTTTTTAGCAGCATTCCCCTGAAATGTATTGTTTGATTAATTTTTTTTTTTGTCAAAATTGTTATATCACAGTGTTTTGTTATCTTGCTAGCTACATTCTACTTAAATGTTTTGTTTTTTATCACAGGTTTTTTTCTTTCTTATCTTAAATTCTACTAATTTTGTCAATTTAATTAGCAACATTCCTCTGAAATGTAGTGTTAAGTTCAGTTTTTAATAAAAATTGCTTTTATTACAGTCACAGTATATTGTTAGCTACATTCCGCTTAAATGTATGGTTTTTTTTTTGCAACAAGTTGGTTCCTCATTTCTTTTTAATAAAAACATAAAATTAAAAATAAATACTTTTTGTTAATTTTAAAATTATTAACTTACTGAGATACTAAAAAATCGTCAGGCAAATACGGCACCGCGGAGGGGAAAAGTCTTCTAACACCGGTGGCACTGCATATAAAATCACCCTCTTGAAAGTGTTTTGACCACACAAGTGACCAAGTTTTGACTTCATCTGTATTCAACTGAACTATTTCTAACCATTTTTCTTTTCCCTTCGGCTCTCGGAAAGCTTTAAAAAAAATTCCTGAAGTTATTTCTGCTCATTTGTTTCACACTCAAAAACATAAACTGCATATTTACATCACTGGACGTAGATATAATACAGATGAGACGATACTAACATTTTCACAAAATGAAAAATACCTTTAAAAAAAAGAAAACATTTTTATCAAAAAAATATTCACGATTCACAAATGTAAACATTTTTCAAACATAAATTCATTCTACACGCACTCAACGTATTGAAGCGCCTTACAAACAAAACAATGAAGATTTACATTTTTATTTTCAACTAATTTGAAACATATAAACATTTTCAGTGTTTAATACCACAAAAAAACTATTTAAAATTATTCCACAATATTTAAAATATATTCAAAACACCACTTCACAACGCTTTACGTTCTAAATAAAACAATACTTACTTATAAGTAAAAAGAAATGTGTTAAAATTTCCGAAAAGCGGTAGAGCGAACGGTTTTTCGAATTTAAACTCACAACATAATGACGCGATTGGAGGTTGCGGTAGATTGGACACGAAACAAAGATAATCACGGGATAAGTCGTCAACCGGTAGAGTAGAAGTGAAAACCTCCAAGAACATACGAATAAAAAAGTTAAGTTTTTTTTTGCGAATTTGGTGAAAAAAAAAATCAATTAAGGTATAAAAATACATAAGTTGTAAGTTTCATTTTAAATACGGATAAAAAGTAAAAAAAAAAAAAAATATACAAATAAATATTAAATAATAGCAGTGTCAAGTGTGTTTAAGCGGCCAAAGCGAAAAAAAGGGATTTCTGATAGCGAGGGAGAGATGAAGAACGGTGGAATTGTCCTTATCTCAGTTATAAGTACGTATCTCAGGTAAAATTATTTGTTTCCTATAGAGGAGAATAGATTCTTTGGGGTGGAAGTCGCCAACCTGCTGATGGAACGTACCAGCTGCTGTTTAACATACTGAGATATAAAAAAAGGACATTTTCAGCTCCCAAATTCGTATGTACATAACAATTGTTTTTTTTTGAATATTTGAATATTGCCACCAAGTTTGAGCCATAAGGTGGAGGTTTTCACTAAGAGTTTGCGTAGTGGGTAGCGACTGGGCTACTGACTGACATTGGGCTCAAAAGAGTGGAAGCACGACCACAACCTAAAAATCTAGAAGACATCTTACGGCGTACGTACTCCTGTTGAAATTTTCCGAATAAAAGCGGAGACGTCCACCGTCTGGACATCCATAAATACCAACCATTTCCGGAGGATATCCCCCCCGACAAATAAGAAAGGAAAGAGCTCTTTTTTTTGGTTTGCGACTGTGTTGGGGATGAAAAGATACCCCCAGGGGATATAGAAAATAACTTTTTTTGTTTTGTTTTTGGGTGGAGAGTGGAGTTGGCCACCTTCGGGCTCGACTTTGGATTTGGGAGGGTTTGTTTATTTTTTAAATCTTATAATTACATTTTTTAATTTACTTACATAATTCATAAATTTTCACATTGTCAATATATTTTGTAGTGTTATTATTTATAAGTATAAGTATCTGTATCATTTCATTTCGCTATTGTGACTTAAGTCGTATATGTTATTTGTTTTATATAATTTTTTTACAACCTTTCAATAAAGAACCAATGTGAACCTCGCCAAATAGCGCCTTTACTATGATGGTCTAAGTTGAACTTTTCAGGAGGTGGGAGGGAGTGCTGATCTGGATGGTCTAGAGTGACGTCGCCGGTTGAGCGGCCCACAAGGGAGTTTGAAACCCAGACTCAAGGAGCGGTGAGGGTCGGCACATCTGCAACAACAAAAGCAGATCCATGGGGAGCGGCAGTAGAGACCTATAGAGGGAAATTTGTTGAATTAGGCATGATGTGATTTTTTTGTGACGCGGTGAGGTTCGGTGCGGGAGTCAAGATTTCCTCCCCTTCCGGTGAGCTAAGCCGTGCGTGTCCAGCATGCCACGGCCCCTGGCATCGAACATTCTGGCCCTTCCTCACTCTATCCCACTTTCTAGTCCTCAATCCTGCCTTCAAAACAAGTATTTCTCGCTAATTATTGATGAAAGTACAAGACATTAATTGTAAGAAATGTTTAGTTTTAGTTGCAAGGCACCAGCATCACAATTTTTTTTTTTTTTTTATAATAAACGCGCACATTTTTTGGTTTAATTGAGTTAAACGACTCATCTGCACTTTCAATATCAAATGCTATCAAGGAATATTTAAATGAATTGAATATTCCCTTTGAACGTTTCGTAGGATTGGGGACTGATAATGCGGCAGTGATGGATCCGTTAATGGAGTAAAAACTCTTAAAATCCCTTAATCCTAGTATGTTTTACTTAGGTTGTAGCTGTCATTCTCTTAATCTTTGTGCCAAAGCAGCAGCAAAGCAGATTCCTGTTGAAATCGAACAATTAATTAAAACAATTTTAAATTTTTTTGCCCACAGTGCGAAGAGGCTTTCTGAATTTAAGAGTTTGCAAGAATATTTCGAAACGAATGAACTTAAAATTTTAAATACATGCTCCACTCGCTGACTTTCTGTTTAAGCAGCTGTGGATAGGGTGTTGAAGCATTGGACAGCCTTAAAATATTATTTTCTGCTTCTGTCATTTGAAGATATGAGAGGGAACAATGTTGAAACGATTGCAGAGAGGTTTAATGATGTGAATAGGTAATTTTTGTTGTTTCTATCATATATTCTTGGTACAGTAAATGAAATGAATAGGATTTTTCAGTCTGAAAAGACAATAATTCATATTCTTTTACCAGTCATTAAACAAATTTTTTGTAGTTTATTAAGTAACTTTATTAAACCTGATGTTGTAAATATCGAAGTAGATTTTGAAAACCGATATTTTCAGGTTAGCACTCAATTAATATATTGTGGTATCGAATTTGAAAAAAACAAACAAAACATTTCAAAAGAAAATGTTTTTGAAATGAAACAAAATATTTTAAAATACTACATCAGTTTATGTAATCAATTAAAGTTGAGATTTTCATTCGAAGACAAGAAACTTAATTTAATTCAGTACTTAAATCCAACCAAAATTCAAGAAGGGAATTTACCATCAATTTTAGAACTGGTTGAGGCATTTGCTTTCAATAAATCCCAAATCGAAGTGTTAAATAATGAATGGAGATCATTCCTTATCTATGATATAAGCAATTTGTTTCGTTTTTAGTATTCACTTAAGTCAACATCAAATATTATGGAAGAACTTATGTTTAGTAACTTGTCTGAATCCATGCTTACTCTATGTGTTTTACCTCACAGCAACGAAACTGCCGAACGAAAGTTCTCTGAATCTGCTAAAAAACAAATTCAGAAACCGATTAAGTGTTAAAACTGTCGAAGATTTAATGTTTTCATGATCACTTATAGAACATCGCAAAGCCATTTTTGAGCCATCAAATGAATTAATAAAGTTTATAAAACAATATGAGTTTGTGCAAGGTTAATTTATCTTTAAGTAATAATTTTTTATGAATTTAATTGACTTTGGTTTAAGTCTTCATAGTTCCTACTTGTGATTTGTTGATGTCTTTTTTGACAGTTTTTAGTGTTATGTTTTTTTAATATGCCTACATAATGTATGTATCTAGGTACATAAAATGGAATTTGTGATTTATTATTAGATTTTATCTTATTATTTATTTTTTCTTTTGTTTTTATGATTTCATATTTCGTTGAATTATAATAACAATTAAACCTTTGTTAAAAATCCTTTCTTAATTTTTTATTTGTTTATGTTTAGAAAACAATTTTTGAAAATAATATTTAGTTTTCCAATAATAATAATAAGAAATGAAACCTGTGAATTATTTTTCTTTTTTATATTATTTTTTTGGTGTTCTTATGTATTTATTTATTTCATTGAAGTAGATATTTAATAATAAAACGAAAATTGGAATGCATGACTATTGTTATATACCTAAATAAACTTTTATTAAAGAAATTTCTCTGCAAATAAAGATTTTCTTCTTGTTTCCAATCTACTCCGGAAATATTGCATTTGCTCCATATTTTTTTCAAATTTGCTCCGAAATTTTATGACTGAGGTTCGAACCCTGTTTCGAAGCATTAAACTCCACACGATTTTTATTACCCCGTTTGACAATGCTGTATAAATGGGACATTGCAGAATTTTTTGCCTTAATTTTTGGTCATGCAAAAATTTGGTTCTTTCAATAAAAATCACATTTGTGATCATTTCAGCACTGGCATCAATGTCACTATCGAGGAAGCATAGTGACCAGTTAAAGTTTCGGAAAAAAATATTCAGGCCGTCCCAGTTGGCTTTCTCGTATTGCCAAACGGTCCTGGTGGGAAGTTTTTCTTTAACTGGATGGGTGGAGGATGAGAAATTAGCTGAAATGACACAATGGTCTGAAGCGCCAAATGGAGAAGTTACACTAATGGTATATTTGTCAAGGTGAGAAGTAAGAAACAAGTCAAGAGTATGGGCGGCTTGCCCAGCAATATCCGGTATACGCGTTGGCACATCGATCAGTTGGGTAAGGTGATGTAACTCGGCAAAGATCTCGACATACCTTCCTTCGGGTGTTTGTCTGACCAGAATAGCGGAGCCAATTGGAATTGTGTACATTAAAATCGGTCCCAATAACGATTTCAGTGCGAGGACAAAGGGAAACAATTTTCGAGATGGAATCAGACAGCGCATCAAACTCGTTACAATTCGAATTACTGTCGAGACTTGGACTCCTGTAAATAAAACAATAATGAATGACATGCTTGCGGACAGTGAATTTGAGCCACAAGAAGTAAAAGTCAGTGTTGAAACATTGCCCATATTGGGGAAGGCTCTGGCAAGCAATATCATTCCTTACATAAACCACGAGACCATGATGGGAAAAGAGTAATGGCACCAAGATATACCCATGTAGAGCAAATTCTGATAAATCAGTATTTACTCCAACCTGAGTTTCACTTAATGCCAAAACAGGTGGCCTGTATTGGACAGTGTAGACGTACACGTGAAAGAAATTCTTTATTAAACCACGAACATCAGAATACACGACACAAAAATCACTTACCATTTAAAAATACTTGAATACAAAAACACAACTCTGACTAAGTCGAACTGCGCAGTGAAAATCTAAATTAACTTCTGTAATAATAAAACTGTCTTAGGTGTTATGCCCATAAGACAGCTTGTTTACAAAAAATCAATTTAAACATTCAGCACAATAGGACAAATTCAGATGCCCTTATCTATTTACCGCAAGCATTATATGGTCATACGATGCCTAAAGTAGATAAGAAAGAGGTAGTTAAGCACAAAGGTCTTGGGACAGATAAGAGGATAATTTGCTATGCGAATGCGTTTTATTTATTTTTTTCTTCCACAGCACGAGTGGGCATCTTTATCATTCATCCTACGACGCGAGTGAATATTATTATTTTCTTTACAGCACACGCGAGGTTTTTTTTTCAATTTCTCTAACGAGTGTGTATTATTATTTTTTTAAAACACTCGCGATAATAACGCGCAATAATTATTTTTTTTTTACTTTTGTTCAAATTATTTGTGCGCGCACCTCGATATCCGGCTTCTACGAGCTTAAGATCGACACCTGTGCTGTTTGCTGTTGACGGTGCTGGTACTGTTGCTGGTTCAATCTGTTCCGCGCTTTATCTTTAATTTCTACATTGTATATGCATTTTCTATAGTACTCATGGTGGTAATTTTTCGTCTGGCCATCTTCCTGGTTGATTCGAAACTAACTAAATAGTGAAGACGAGAACCTTAACCGTTATTTTACCAGTATTTAATACACTTTTGCTGTCTGTACTTATTCTATATTCACACCAGTTGGCAACTTCAGCACGCCCTTTGTATATACACTGCATATAGTACTATCATGGAGCATCATTTTTTAGTTCTGAATCAAGTCGCAATGAGGCGTGCTGAAATTGCCAATTGGTGTGAATATGGAATAAGTACAGACAACAAAAGTTTATTAAATACTGGTAAAATATAGGTAAAGGTTCTCGTCTCCACTATTTAGAGTTAGTTCTGAATCAACCAGGAAGATGGCCAGACGAAAAATTACCACCATGAGAGTACTATAGAAAATGTATATACAGTGGCACGCCTCATTGCGACTTGATTCAGAACTAAAAAATGATGCTTCATGATAATGATAGTACTATAGGCATTGAATAAGAAGTACAGGAAGACGTGTTTTTGAAAATAAATGAAGCCTCTTTGTTAATAGTGTGAGTTATCAAATACACACAAGTATTAAACAAAAAAACAATCGTGGGGCGCCAACTTATAAAGCATGTAATGGAAATAAATAGTAAAATGGATTTGGATTTGTTTTATTAATAAAACTTACCTGTTACAAAAATCTGAAAAATACAAACAAGTGAAACAGCGACACCTTGGTTTGTTTTATTTAAATAATTTATCACAGTTTTTATCAATTTTATTAGCAGCATTCCCCTGAAATGTATTGTTTGATTAATTTTTTTTTTGTCAAAATTGTTATATCACAGTGTTTTGTTATCTTGCTAGCTACATTCTACTTAAATGTTTTGTTTTTTATCACAGGTTTTTTTCTTTCTTATCTTAAATTCTACTAATTTTGTCAATTTAATTAGCAACATTCCTCTGAAATGTAGTGTTAAGTTCGGTTTTTAATAAAAATTGCTTGTATTACAGTCACAGTATATTGTTAGCTACATTCCGCTTAAATGTATGGTTTTTTTTTTTGCAACAAGTTGGTTCCTCATTTCTTTTTAATAAAAACATAAAATTAAAAATAAATACTTTTTGTTAATTTAAAAATTATTAACTTACTGAGATACTAAAAAATCGTCAGGCAAATACGGCACCGCGGAGGGGAAAAGTCTCCTAACACCGGTGGCACTGCATATAAAATCACCCTCTTGAAAGTGTTTTGACCACACAAGTGACCAAGTTTTGACTTCATCTGTATTCAACTGAACTATTTCTAACCATTTTTCTTTTCCATTCGGCTCTCGGAAATCTTTAAAAAAAATTCCTGAAGTTATTTCTGCTCATTTGTTTCACACTCAAAAACATAAACTGCATATTTACATCACTGGACGTAGATATAATACAGATGAGACGATACTAACATTTTCACAAAATGAAAAATACCTTTAAAAAAAAGAAAACATTTTTATCAAAAAAATATTCACGATTCACAAATGTAAACATTTTTCAAACATAAATTCATTCTACACGCACTCAACGTATTGAAGCGCCTTACAAACAAAACAATGAAAACGAATGCGTCCCTGACTTCAACTCCCTCATTTGACAGATAGTAAGTGAATTTTATCCATTGAAGATTTACATTTTTATTTTCAACTAATTAATCATTTTCAGTGTTTAATACCACAAAAAACTGTTTAAAATTATTCCACAATATTTAAAATATATTCAAAACACCACTTCACAACGCTTTACGTTCTAAATAAAACAATACTTACTTATAAGTAAAAAGAAATGTGTTAAAATTTCCGAAAAGCGGTAGAGAGAACGGTTTTTCGAATTAAAACTCACAACAGAATGACGCGATTGGAGGTTGCGGTAGATTGGACACGAAACAAAGATAATCACGGGATAAGTCGCCAACCGGTAGAGTAGAAGTGAAAACCTCCAAGAACATACGAATAAAAAAGTTAAGTTTTTTTTGCGAATTTGGTGAAAAAAAAAATCAATTAAGGTATAAAAATACATTAGTTGTAAGTTTCATTTTAAATACGGATAAAAAGTAAAAAAAAAAAAAAATATATACAAATAAATATTAAATAATAGCAGTGTCAAGTGTGTTTAAGCGGCCAAATCGAAAGGGATTTCTGATAGCGAGGGAGAGATAAAGAACGGTGGAATTGTCCTTATCTCAGTTATAAGTACGTATCTCAGGTAAAATTATTTTTTTCCTATAGAGGAGAATAGATTCTTTGGGGTGGAAGTCGCCAACCTGCTGATGGAACGTACCAGCTGCTGTTAAACATACTGAGACATAAAAAAAGGACATTTTCAGCTCCCAAATTCGTATGTACATAACAATTGTTTTTTTTTGAATATTTGAATATTGCCACCAAGTTTGAGCCATAAGGTGGAGGTTTCCAGTAAGGGTTTGCGTAGTAGGTAGCGACTGGGCTACTGACTGACATTGGGCTCAAAAGAGTGGAAGCACGACCACAACCTAAAAATCTAGAAGACATCTTACGGCGTACGTACTCCTGTTGAAATTTTCCGAATAAAAGCGGAGACGTCCACCGTCTGGACATCCATAAATACCAACCATTTCCGGAGGATATCCCCCCCCCCCCCCAACAACCTTTCAATAAAGAACCAATGTGAACCTCGCCAAATAGCGCCTTTACTATGATGGTCTAAGTTGAACTTTTCAGGAGGTGGGAGGGAGTGCTGATCTGGATGGTCTAGAGTGACGTCGCCGGTTGAGCGGCCCACAAGGGAGTTTGGAACCCAGACTCAAAAAGCGGTGAGGGTCGGCACATCTGCAACAACAAAAGCAGATCCATGGGGAGCGGCAGTAGAGACCTAAAGAGGGAAATTTGTTGAATTAGGCATGATGTGATTTTTTTGTGACGCGGTGAGGTTCGGTGCGGGAGTCAAGATTCCCTCCCCTTCCGGCGAGCTAAGCCGTGCGTCGCCAGCATGCCACGGCCCCTGGCATCGAACATTCTGGCCCTTCCTCACTCTATCCCACTTTCTAGTCCTCAATCCTGCCTTCAAAACAAGTATTTCTCGCTAATTATTGATGAAAGTACAGACATTAGTTGTAAGAAATGTTTAGTTTTAGTTGCAAGGCACCAGCATCACAATTTTTTTTTTTTTTTTTTGTAATTAACGCGCACATTTTTTGGTTTAATTGAGTTAAACGACTCATCTGCACTTTCAATATCAAATGCTATCAAGGAATATTTAAATGAATTGAGTATTCCCTTTGAACGTTTCGTAGGATTGGGGACTGATAATGCGACAGTGATGGATCCGTTAATGGAGTAAAAACTCTTAAAATCCCTTAATCCTAGTATGTTTTACTTAGGTTGTAGCTGTCATTCTCTTAATCTTTGTGCCAAAGCAGCAGCAAAGCAGATTCCTGTTGAAGTCGAACAATTAATTAAAACAATTTTAAATTTTTTTGCCCACAGTGCGAAGAGGCTTTCTGAATTTAAGAGTTTGCAGGAATATTTCGAAACGAATGAACTTAAAATTTTAAATACATGCTCCACTCGCTGACTTTCTGTTTAAGCAGCTGTGGATAGGGTGTTGAAGCAGTGGACAGCCTTAAAACATTATTTTCTGCTTCTGTCATTTGAAGATATGAGAGGGAACAATGTTGAAACGATGCAGAGAGGTTTAATGATGTGAATAGGTAATTTTTGTTGTTTCTATCATATATTCTTGGTACAGTAAATAAAATAAATAGGATTTTTCAGTCTGAAAAGACAATAATTCATATTCTTTTACCAGTCATTAAACAAAATTTTTGTAGTTTATTGAGTAACTTTATTAAACCTGATGTTGTAAATATCGAAGTAGATTTTGAAAACCGATATTTTCAGGTTAGCACTCAATTAATATATTGTGGTATCGAATTTGAAAAAAACGAACAAAACATTTCAAAAGAAAATGTTTTTGAAATGAAACAAAATATTTTAAAATACTACATTAGTTTATATAATCAATTAAAGTTGAGATTTTCATTCGAAGACAAGAAACTTAATTTAATTCAGTACTTAAATCCAACCAAAATTCAAAAAGGTAATTTACCATCAATTTTAGAACTGGTTGAGGCATTTCCTTTCAATAAATCCCAAATCGAAGTGTTAAATAATAAATGGAGATCATTCCTTATCTATGATATAAGCAATTTGGATAAACAAGACTTAGTTCGTTTTTGGTATTCACTTAAGTCAACATCAAATATTATGGAAGAACTTATGTTCAGTAAGTTGTCTGAATCCATGCTTACTCTATGTGTTTTACCTCACAGCAACGCAACTGCCGAACGAAAGTTCTCTGAATCTGCTAAAAAACAAATTCAGAAACCGATTAAGTGTTAAAACTGTCGAAGATTTAATGTTTTCATGATCATTTATAGAACATCGCAAAGCCATTTTTGAGCCACCAAATGAATTAATAAAGTTTATAAAACAATATGAGTTTGTGCAAGGTTAATTTATCTTTAAGTAATAATTTGTTATGAATTTAATTGACTTTGATTTAAGTCTTCATAGTTCCTACTTGTGATTTGTTGATGTCTTTTTTGACAGCTTTTAGTGTTATGTTTTTTTAATATGCCTACATAATGTATGTATCTAGGTACATAAAATGGAATTTGTGATTTATTATTAGATTTTATCTTATTATTTATTTTTTCTTTTGTTTTTATGATTTCATATTTCGTTGAATTATAATAACAATTAAACCTTTGTTTAAAATCCTTTCTTAATTTTTTATTTGTTTATGTTCAGAAAACAATTTTTGAAAATAATATTTAGTTTTCCAATAATAATAATAACAAATGAACCTGTGAGTTATTTTTCTTTTATATACTATTTTTTTGGTGTTCTTATGTATTTATTTATTTCATTGAAGTAGATATTTAATAATAAAACGAAAATTGGAATGCATGACTACTGTTATATACCTAAATAAATTTTTATTAAAGAAATTTCTCTGCAAATAAAGATTTTCTTCTTTTTTCCAATCTACTCCGGAAATATTGCATTTGCTCCATATTTTTTCAAATTTGCTCCGAAATTTTATGACTGAGGTTCGAACCCTGTTTCGAAGCGTTAAACTCCACACGATTTTTATTACCCCGTTTGACAATGCTGTATAAATGGGACACTGCAGAATTTTTTGCCTTAATTTTTGGTCATGCAAAAATTTGGTTCTTTCAATAAAAATCACATTTGTGATCATTTCAGCACTGGCATCAATGTCACTATCGAGGAAGCATAGTAGTTTTTCTTTAACTGGATGGGTGGAGGATGAGAAATTAGCTGAAATGACACAATGGTCTGAAGTGCCAAACACCACGACACAACTCTGATATTGCCAATTGGTGTGAATATGGAATAAGTACAGACAACAAAAGTTTATTAAATACTGGTAAAATATAGGTAAAGGTTCTCGTCTCCACTATTTAGAGTTAGTTCTAAATCAACCAGGAAGATGGCCAGACGAAAAATTACCACCATGAGAGTACTATAGAAAATGTATATACAGTGGCACGCCTCATTGCGACTTGATTCAGAACTAAAAAATTATGCTTCATGATAATGATAGTACTATAGGCATTGAATAAGAAGTACAGGAAGACGTGTTTTTGAAAATAAATGAAGCCTCTTTGTTAATAGTGTGAGTTATCAAATACACACAAGTATTAAACAAAAAAACAATCGTGGGGCGCCAACTTATAAAGCATGTAATGGAAATAAATAGTAAAATGGATTTGGATTTGTTTTATTAATAAAACTTACCTGTTACAAAAATCTGAAAAATACAAACAAGTGAAACAGCGACACCTCTTTTTTTAATTTAAAAGTTAGGTTTGTTTTATTTAAATAATTTATCACAGTTTTTATCAATTTTATTAGCAGCATTCCCCTGAAATGTATTGTTTGATTAATTTTTTTTTTGTCAAAATTGTTATATCACAGTGTTTTGTTATCTTGCTAGCTACATTCTACTTAAATGTTTTGTTTTTTATCACAGGTTTTTTTCTTTCTTATCTTAAATTCTACTAATTTTGTCAATTTAATTAGCAACATTCCTCTGAAATGTAGTGTTAAGTTCGGTTTTTAATAAAAATTGCTTGTATTACAGTCACAGTATATTGTTAGCTACATTCCGCTTAAATGTATGGTTTTTTTTTTGCAACAAGTTGGTTCCTCATTTCTTTTTAATAAAAACATAAAATTAAAAATAAATACTTTTTGTTAATTTTAAAATTATTAACTTACTGAGATACTAAAAAATCGTCAGGCAAATACGGCACCGCGGAGGGGAAAAGTCTCCTAACACCGGTGGCACTGCATATAAAATCACCCTCTTGAAAGTGTTTTGACCACACAAGTGACCAAGTTTTGACTTCATCTGTATTCAACTGAACTATTTCTAACCATTTTTCTTTTCCATTCGGCTCTCGGAAATCTTTAAAAAAAATTCCTGAAGTTATTTCTGCTCATTTGTTTCACACTCAAAAACATAAACTGCATATTTACATCACTGCACGTAGATATAATACAGATGAGACGATACTAACATTTTCACAAAATGAAAAATACCTTTAAAAAAAAGAAAACATTTTTATCAAAAAAATATTCACGATTCACAAATGTAAACATTTTTCAAACATAAATTCATTCTACACGCACTCAACGTATTGAAGCGCCTTACAAACAAAACAATGAAAACGAATGCGTCCCTGACTTCAACTCCCTCATTTGACAGATAGTAAGTGAATTTTATCCATTGAAGATTTACATTTTTATTTTCAACTAATTAATCATTTTCAGTGTTTAATACCACAAAAAACTGTTTAAAATTATTCCACAATATTTAAAATATATTCAAAACACCACTTCACAACGCTTTACGTTCTAAATAAAACAATACTTACTTATAAGTAAAAAGAAATGTGTTAAAATTTCCGAAAAGCGGTAGAGAGAACGGTTTTTCGAATTAAAACTCACAAAAGAATGACGCGATTGGAGGTTGCGGTAGATTGGACACGAAACAAAGATAATCACGGGATAAGTCGCCAACCGGTAGAGTAGAAGTGAAAACCTCCAAGAACATACGAATAAAAAAGTTAAGTTTTTTTTTGCGAATTTGGTGAAAAAAAAAATCAATTAAGGTACAAAAATACATTAGTTGTAAGTTTCATTTTAAATACGGATAAAAAGTAAAAAAAAAAAAATATATACAAATAAATATTAAATAATAGCAGTGTCAAGTGTGTTTAAGCGGCCAAATCGAAAGGGATTTCTGATAGCGAGGGAGAGATAAAGAACGGTGGAATTGTCCTTATCTCAGTTATAAGTACGTATCTCAGGTAAAATTATTTTTTTCCTATAGAGGAGAATAGATTCTTTGGGGTGGAAGTCGCCAACCTGCTGATGGAACGTACCAGCTGCTGTTAAACATACTGAGATATAAAAAAAGGACATTTTCAGCTCCCAAATTCGTATGTACATAACAATTGTTTTTTTTTTTTGAATATTTGAATATTGCCACCAAGTTTGAGCCATAAGGTGGAGGTTTCCAGTAAGGGTTTGCGTAGTAGGTAGCGACTGGGCTACTGACTGACATTGGGCTCAAAAGAGTGGAAGCACGACCACAACCTAAAAATCTAGAAGACATCTTACGGCGTACGTACTCCTGTTGAAATTTTCCGAATAAAAGCAGAGACGTCCACCGTCTGGACATCCATAAATACCAACCATTTCCGGAGGATATCCCCCCCCCCCCAACAACCTTTCAATAAAGAACCAATGTGAACCTCGCCAAATAGCGCCTTTACTATGATGGTCTAAGTTGAACTTTTCAGGAGGTGGGAGGGAGTGCTGATCTGGATGGTCTAGAGTGACGTCGCCGGTTGAGCGGCCCACAAGGGAGTTTGGAACCCAGACTCAAGGAGCGGTGAGGGTCGGCACATCTGCAACAACAAAAGCAGATCCATGGGGAGCGGCAGTAGAGACCTAAAGAGGGAAATTTGTTGAATTAGGCATGATGTGATTTTTTTGTGACGCGGTGAGGTTCGGTGCGGGAGTCAAGATTCCCTCCCCTTCCGGCGAGCTAAGCCGTGCGTCGCCAGCATGCCACGGCCCCTGGCATCGAACATTCTGGCCCTTCCTCACTCTATCCCACTTTCTAGTCCTCAATCCTGCCTTCAAAACAAGTATTTCTCGCTAATTATTGATGAAAGTACAGACATTAGTTGTAAGAAATGTTTAGTTTTAGTTGCAAGGCACCAGCATCACAATTTTTTTTTTTTTTTTTTGTAATTAACGCGCACATTTTTTGGTTTAATTGAGTTAAACGACTCATCTGCACTTTCAATATCAAATGCTATCAAGGAATATTTAAATGAATTGAGTATTCCCTTTGAACGTTTCGTAGGATTGGGGACTGATAATGCGACAGTGATGGATCCGTTAATGGAGTAAAAACTCTTAAAATCCCTTAATCCTAGTATGTTTTACTTAGGTTGTAGCTGTCATTCTCTTAATCTTTGTGCCAAAGCAGCAGCAAAGCAGATTCCTGTTGAAGTGGAACAATTAATTAAAACAATTTTAAATTTTTTTGCCCACAGTGCGAAGAGGCTTTCTGAATTTAAGAGTTTGCAGGAATATTTCGAAACGAATGAACTTAAAATTTTAAATACATGCTCCACTCGCTGACTTTCTGTTTAAGCAGCTGTGGATAGGGTGTTGAAGCAGTGGACAGCCTTAAAACATTATTTTCTGCTTCTGTCATTTGAAGATATGAGAGGGAACAATGTTGAAACGATGCAGAGAGGTTTAATGATGTGAATAGGTAATTTTTGTTGTTTCTATCATATATTCTTGGTACAGTAAATAAAATAAATAGGATTTTTCAGTCTGAAAAGACAATAATTCATATTCTTTTACCAGTCATTAAACAAAATTTTTGTAGTTTATTGAGTAACTTTATTAAACCTGATGTTGTAAATATCGAAGTAGATTTTGAAAACCGATATTTTCAGGTTAGCACTCAATTAATATATTGTGGTATCGAATTTGAAAAAAACGAACAAAACATTTCAAAAGAAAATGTTTTTGAAATGAAACAAAATATTTTAAAATACTACATTAGTTTATATAATCAATTAAAGTTGAGATTTTCATTCGAAGACAAGAAACTTAATTTAATTCAGTACTTAAATCCAACCAAAATTCAAAAACGTAATTTACCATCAATTTTAGAACTGGTTGAGGCATTTCCTTTCAATAAATCCCAAATCGAAGTGTTAAATAATAAATGGAGATCATTCCTTATCTATGATATAAGCAATTTGGATAAACAAGACTTAGTTCGTTTTTGGTATTCACTTAAGTCAACATCAAATATTATGGAAGAACTTATGTTCAGTAAGTTGTCTGAATCCATGCTTACTCTATGTGTTTTACCTCACAGCAACGCAACTGCCGAACGAAAGTTCTCTGAATCTGCTAAAAAACAAATTCAGAAACCGATTAAGTGTTAAAACTGTCGAAGATTTAATGTTTTCATGATCATTTATAGAACATCGCAAAGCCATTTTTGAGCCACCAAATGAATTAATAAAGTTTATAAAACAATATGAGTTTGTGCAAGGTTAATTTATCTTTAAGTAATAATTTGTTATGAATTTAATTGACTTTGATTTAAGTCTTCATAGTTCCTACTTGTGATTTGTTGATGTCTTTTTTGACAGCTTTTAGTGTTATGTTTTTTTAATATGCCTACATAATGTATGTATCTAGGTACATAAAATGGAATTTGTGATTTATTATTAGATTTTATCTTATTATTTATTTTTTCTTTTGTTTTTATGATTTCATATTTCGTTGAATTATAATAACAATTAAACCTTTGTTTAAAATCCTTTCTTAATTTTTTATTTGTTTATGTTCAGAAAACAATTTTTGAAAATAATATTTAGTTTTCCAATAATAATAATAACAAATGAAACCTGTGAGTTATTTTTCTTTTATATACTATTTTTTTGGTGTTCTTATGTATTTATTTATTTCATTGAAGTAGATATTTAATAATAAAACGAAAATTGGAATGCATGACTACTGTTATATACCTAAATAAATTTTTATTAAAGAAATTTCTCTGCAAATAAAGATTTTCTTCTTTTTTCCAATCTACTCCGGAAATATTGCATTTGCTCCATATTTTTTCAAATTTGCTCCGAAACTTTATGACTGAGGTTCGAACCCTGTTTCGAAGCGTTAAACTCCACACGATTTTTATTACCCCGTTTGACAATGCTGTATAAATGGGACACTGCAGAATTTTTTGCCTTAATTTTTGGTCAAGCAAAAATTTGGTTCTTTCAATAAAAATCACATTTGTGATCATTTCAGCACTGGCATCAATGTCACTATCGAGGAAGCATAGTAGTTTTTCTTTAACTGGATGGGTGGAGGATGAGAAATTAGCTGAAATGACACAATGGTCTGAAGTGCCAAACACCACGACACAACTCTGATATTGCCAATTGGTGTGAATATGGAATAAGTACAGACAACAAAAGTTTATTAAATACTGGTAAAATATAGGTAAAGGTTCTCGTCTCCACTATTTAGAGTTAGTTCTGAATCAACCAGGAAGATGGCCAGACGAAAAATTACCACCATGAGAGTACTATAGAAAATGTATATACAGTGGCACGCCTCATTGCGACTTGATTCAGAACTAAAAAATTATGCTTCATGATAATGATAGTACTATAGGCATTGAATAAGAAGTACAGGAAGACGTGTTTTTGAAAATAAATGAAGCCTCTTTGTAAATAGTGTGAGTTATCAAATACACACAAGTATTAAACAAAAAAACAATCGTGGGGCGCCAACTTATAAAGCATGTAATGGAAATAAATAGTAAAATGGATTTGGATTTGTTTTATTAATAAAACTTACCTGTTACAAAAATCTGAAAAATACAAACAAGTGAAACAGCGACACCTCTTTTTTTAATTTAAAAGTTAGGTTTGTTTTATTTAAATAATTTATCACAGTTTTTATCAATTTTATTAGCAGCATTCCCCTGAAATGTATTGTTTGATTAATTTTTTTTTTTGTCAAAATTGTTATATCACAGTGTTTTGTTATCTTGCTAGCTACATTCTACTTAAATGTTTTGTTTTTTATCACAGGTTTTTTTCTTTCTTATCTTAAATTCTACTAATTTTGTCAATTTAATTAGCAACATTCCTCTGAAATGTAGTGTTAAGTTCGGTTTTTAATAAAAATTGCTTGTATTACAGTCACAGTATATTGTTAGCTACATTCCGCTTAAATGTATGGTTTTTTTTTTGCAACAAGTTGGTTCCTCATTTCTTTTTAATAAAAACATAAAATTAAAAATAAATACTTTTTGTTAATTTTAAAATTATTAACTTACTGAGATACTAAAAAATCGTCAGGCAAATACGGCACCGCGGAGGGGAAAAGTCTCCTAACACCGGTGGCACTGCATATAAAATCACCCTCTTGAAAGTGTTTTGACCACACAAGTGACCAAGTTTTGACTTCATCTGTATTCAACTGAACTATTTCTAACCATTTTTCTTTTCCATTCGGCTCTCGGAAATCTTTAAAAAAAATTCCTGAAGTTATTTCTGCTCATTTGTTTCACACTCAAAAACATAAACTGCATATTTACATCACTGGACGTAGATATAATACAGATGAGACGATACTAACATTTTCACAAAATGAAAAATACCTTTAAAAAAAAGAAAACATTTTTATCAAAAAAATATTCACGATTCACAAATGTAAACATTTTTCAAACATAAATTCATTCTACACGCACTCAACGTATTGAAGCGCCTTACAAACAAAACAATGAAAACGAATGCGTCCCTGACTTCAACTCCCTCATTTGACAGATAGTAAGTGAATTTTATCCATTGAAGATTTACATTTTTATTTTCAACTAATTAATCATTTTCAGTGTTTAATACCACAAAAAACTGTTTAAAATTATTCCACAATATTTAAAATATATTCAAAACACCACTTCACAACGCTTTACGTTCTAAATAAAACAATACTTACTTATAAGTAAAAAGAAATGTGTTAAAATTTCCGAAAAGCGGTAGAGAGAACGGTTTTTCGAATTAAAACTCACAACAGAATGACGCGATTGGAGGTTGCGGTAGATTGGAAACGAAACAAAGATAATCACGGGATAAGTCGCCAACCGGTAGAGTAGAAGTGAAAACCTCCAAGAACATACGAATAAAAAAGTTAAGTTTTTTTTTGCGAATTTGGTGAAAAAAAAAATCAATTAAGGTATAAAAATACATTAGTTGTAAGTTTCATTTTAAATACGGATAAAAAGTAAAAAAAAAAAAAATATATACAAATAAATATTAAATAATAGCAGTGTCAAGTGTGTTTAAGCGGCCAAATCGAAAGGGATTTCTGATAGCGAGGGAGAGATAAAGAACGGTGGAATTGTCCTTATCTCAGTTATAAGTACGTATCTCAGGTAAAATTATTTTTTTCCTATAGAGGAGAATAGATTCTTTCCAACAACCTTTCAATAAAGAACCAATGTGAACCTCGCCAAATAGCGCCTTTACTATGATGGTCTAAGTTGAACTTTTCAGGAGGTGGGAGGGAGTGCTGATCTGGATGGTCTAGAGTGACGTCGCCGGTTGAGCGGCCCACAAGGGAGTTTGGAACCCAGACTCAAGGAGCGGTGAGGGTCGGCACATCTGCAACAACAAAAGCAGATCCATGGGGAGCGGCAGTAGAGACCTAAAGAGGGAAATTTGTTGAATTAGGCATGATGTGATTTTTTTGTGACGCGGTGAGGTTCGGTGCGGGAGTCAAGATTCCCTCCCCTTCCGGCGAGCTAAGCCGTGCGTCGCCAGCATGCCACGGCCCCTGGCATCGAACATTCTGGCCCTTCCTCACTCTATCCCACTTTCTAGTCCTCAATCCTGCCTTCAAAACAAGTATTTCTCGCTAATTATTGATGAAAGTACAGACATTAGTTGTAAGAAATGTTTAGTTTTAGTTGCAAGGCACCAGCATCACAATTTTTTTTTTTTTTTTTGTAATTAACGCGCACATTTTTTGGTTTAATTGAGTTAAACGACTCATCTGCACTTTCAATATCAAATGCTATCAAGGAATATTTAAATGAATTGAGTATTCCCTTTGAACGTTTCGTAGGATTGGGGACTGATAATGCGACAGTGATGGATCCGTTAATGGAGTAAAAACTCTTAAAATCCCTTAATCCTAGTATGTTTTACTTAGGTTGTAGCTGTCATTCTCTTAATCTTTGTGCCAAAGCAGCAGCAAAGCAGATTCCTGTTGAAGTGGAACAATTAATTAAAACAATTTTAAATTTTTTTGCCCACAGTGCGAAGAGGCTTTCTGAATTTAAGAGTTTGCAGGAATATTTCGAAACGAATGAACTTAAAATTTTAAATACATGCTCCACTCGCTGACTTTCTGTTTAAGCAGCTGTGGATAGGGTGTTGAAGCAGTGGACAGCCTTAAAACATTATTTTCTGCTTCTGTCATTTGAAGATATGAGAGGGAACAATGTTGAAACGATGCAGAGAGGTTTAATGATGTGAATAGGTAATTTTTGTTGTTTCTATCATATATTCTTGGTACAGTAAATAAAATAAATAGGATTTTTCAGTCTGAAAAGACAATAATTCATATTCTTTTACCAGTCATTAAACAAAATTTTTGTAGTTTATTGAGTAACTTTATTAAACCTGATGTTGTAAATATCGAAGTAGATTTTGAAAACCGATATTTTCAGGTTAGCACTCAATTAATATATTGTGGTATCGAATTTGAAAAAAACGAACAAAACATTTCAAAAGAAAATGTTTTTGAAATGAAACAAAATATTTTAAAATACTACATTAGTTTATATAATCAATTAAAGTTGAGATTTTCATTCGAAGACAAGAAACTTAATTTAATTCAGTACTTAAATCCAACCAAAATTCAAAAACGTAATTTACCATCAATTTTAGAACTGGTTGAGGCATTTCCTTTCAATAAATCCCAAATCGAAGTGTTAAATAATAAATGGAGATCATTCCTTATCTATGATATAAGCAATTTGGATAAACAAGACTTAGTTCGTTTTTGGTATTCACTTAAGTCAACATCAAATATTATGGAAGAACTTATGTTCAGTAAGTTGTCTGAATCCATGCTTACTCTATGTGTTTTACCTCACAGCAACGCAACTGCCGAACGAAAGTTCTCTGAATCTGCTAAAAAACAAATTCAGAAACCGATTAAGTGTTAAAACTGTCGAAGATTTAATGTTTTCATGATCATTTATAGAACATCGCAAAGCCATTTTTGAGCCACCAAATGAATTAATAAAGTTTATAAAACAATATGAGTTTGTGCAAGGTTAATTTATCTTTAAGTAATAATTTGTTATGAATTTAATTGACTTTGATTTAAGTCTTCATAGTTCCTACTTGTGATTTGTTGATGTCTTTTTTGACAGCTTTTAGTGTTATGTTTTTTTAATATGCCTACATAATGTATGTATCTAGGTACATAAAATGGAATTTGTGATTTATTATTAGATTTTATCTTATTATTTATTTTTTCTTTTGTTTTTATGATTTCATATTTCGTTGAATTATAATAACAATTAAACCTTTGTTTAAAATCCTTTCTTAATTTTTTATTTGTTTATGTTCAGAAAACAATTTTTGAAAATAATATTTAGTTTTCCAATAATAATAATAACAAATGAAACCTGTGAGTTATTTTTCTTTTATATACTATTTTTTTGGTGTTCTTATGTATTTATTTATTTCATTGAAGTAGATATTTAATAATAAAACGAAAATTGGAATGCATGACTACTGTTATATACCTAAATAAATTTTTATTAAAGAAATTTCTCTGCAAATAAAGATTTTCTTCTTTTTTCCAATCTACTCCGGAAATATTGCATTTGCTCCATATTTTTTCAAATTTGCTCCGAAACTTTATGACTGAGGTTCGAACCCTGTTTCGAAGCGTTAAACTCCACACGATTTTTATTACCCCGTTTGACAATGCTGTATAAATGGGACACTGCAGAATTTTTTGCCTTAATTTTTGGTCATGCAAAAATTTGGTTCTTTCAATAAAAATCACATTTGTGATCATTTCAGCACTGGCATCAATGTCACTATCGAGGAAGCATAGTAGTTTTTCTTTAACTGGATGGGTGGAGGATGAGAAATTAGCTGAAATGACACAATGGTCTGAAGTGCCAAACACCACGACACAACTCTGATATTGCCAATTGGTGTGAATATGGAATAAGTACAGACAACAAAAGTTTATTAAATACTGGTAAAATATAGGTAAAGGTTCTCGTCTCCACTATTTAGAGTTAGTTCTGAATCAACCAGGAAGATGGCCAGACGAAAAATTACCACCATGAGAGTACTATAGAAAATGTATATACAGTGGCACGCCTCATTGCGACTTGATTCAGAACTAAAAAATTATGCTTCATGATAATGATAGTACTATAGGCATTGAATAAGAAGTACAGGAAGACGTGTTTTTGAAAATAAATGAAGCCTCTTTGTAAATAGTGTGAGTTATCAAATACACACAAGTATTAAACAAAAAAACAATCGTGGGGCGCCAACTTATAAAGCATGTAATGGAAATAAATAGTAAAATGGATTTGGATTTGTTTTATTAATAAAACTTACCTGTTACAAAAATCTGAAAAATACAAACAAGTGAAACAGCGACACCTCTTTTTTTAATTTAAAAGTTAGGTTTGTTTTATTTAAATAATTTATCACAGTTTTTATCAATTTTATTAGCAGCATTCCCCTGAAATGTATTGTTTGATTAATTTTTTTTTTTGTCAAAATTGTTATATCACAGTGTTTTGTTATCTTGCTAGCTACATTCTACTTAAATGTTTTGTTTTTTATCACAGGTTTTTTTCTTTCTTATCTTAAATTCTACTAATTTTGTCAATTTAATTAGCAACATTCCTCTGAAATGTAGTGTTAAGTTCGGTTTTTAATAAAAATTGCTTGTATTACAGTCACAGTATATTGTTAGCTACATTCCGCTTAAATGTATGGTTTTTTTTTTGCAACAAGTTGGTTCCTCATTTCTTTTTAATAAAAACATAAAATTAAAAATAAATACTTTTTGTTAATTTTAAAATTATTAACTTACTGAGATACTAAAAAATCGTCAGGCAAATACGGCACCGCGGAGGGGAAAAGTCTCCTAACACCGGTGGCACTGCATATAAAATCACCCTCTTGAAAGTGTTTTGACCACACAAGTGACCAAGTTTTGACTTCATCTGTATTCAACTGAACTATTTCTAACCATTTTTCTTTTCCATTCGGCTCTCGGAAATCTTTAAAAAAAATTCCTGAAGTTATTTCTGCTCATTTGTTTCACACTCAAAAACATAAACTGCATATTTACATCACTGGACGTAGATATAATACAGATGAGACGATACTAACATTTTCACAAAATGAAAAATACCTTTAAAAAAAAGAAAACATTTTTATCAAAAAAATATTCACGATTCACAAATGTAAACATTTTTCAAACATAAATTCATTCTACACGCACTCAACGTATTGAAGCGCCTTACAAACAAAACAATGAAAACGAATGCGTCCCTGACTTCAACTCCCTCATTTGACAGATAGTAAGTGAATTTTATCCATTGAAGATTTACATTTTTATTTTCAACTAATTAATCATTTTCAGTGTTTAATACCACAAAAAACTGTTTAAAATTATTCCACAATATTTAAAATATATTCAAAACACCACTTCACAACGCTTTACGTTCTAAATAAAACAATACTTACTTATAAGTAAAAAGAAATGTGTTAAAATTTCCGAAAAGCGGTAGAGAGAACGGTTTTTCGAATTAAAACTCACAACAGAATGACGCGATTGGAGGTTGCGGTAGATTGGAAACGAAACAAAGATAATCACGGGATAAGTCGCCAACCGGTAGAGTAGAAGTGAAAACCTCCAAGAACATACGAATAAAAAAGTTAAGTTTTTTTTTGCGAATTTGGTGAAAAAAAAAATCAATTAAGGTATAAAAATACATTAGTTGTAAGTTTCATTTTAAATACGGATAAAAAGTAAAAAAAAAAAAAATATATACAAATAAATATTAAATAATAGCAGTGTCAAGTGTGTTTAAGCGGCCAAATCGAAAGGGATTTCTGATAGCGAGGGAGAGATAAAGAACGGTGGAATTGTCCTTATCTCAGTTATAAGTACGTATCTCAGGTAAAATTATTTTTTTCCTATAGAGGAGAATAGATTCTTTGGGGTGGAAGTCGCCAACCTGCTGATGGAACGTACCAGCTGCTGTTAAACATACTGAGATATAAAAAAAGGACATTTTCAGCTCCCAAATTCGTATGTACATAACAATTGTTTTTTTTTTTGAATATTTGAATATTGCCACCAAGTTTGAGCCATAAGGTGGAGGTTTCCAGTAAGGGTTTGCGTAGTAGGTAGCGACTGGGCTACTGACTGACATTGGGCTCAAAAAAGTGGAAGCACGACCACAACCTAAAAATCTAGAAGACATCTTACGGCGTACGTACTCCTGTTGAAATTTTCCGAATAAAAGCGGAGACGTCCACCGTCTGGACATCCATAAATACCAACCATTTCCGGAGGATATCCCCCCCCCCCCCCCCCCCAACAACCTTTCAATAAAGAACCAATGTGAACCTCGCCAAATAGCGCCTTTACTATGATGGTCTAAGTTGAACTTTTCAGGAGGTGGGAGGGAGTGCTGATCTGGATGGTCTAGAGTGACGTCGCCGGTTGAGCGGCCCACAAGGGAGTTTGGAACCCAGACTCAAGGAGCGGTGAGGGTCGGCACATCTGCAACAACAAAAGCAGATCCATGGGGAGCGGCAGTAGAGACCTAAAGAGGGAAATTTGTTGAATTAGGCATGATGTGATTTTTTTGTGACGCGGTGAGGTTCGGTGCGGGAGTCAAGATTCCCTCCCCTTCCGGCGAGCTAAGCCGTGCGTCGCCAGCATGCCACGGCCCCTGGCATCGAACATTCTGGCCCTTCCTCACTCTATCCCACTTTCTAGTCCTCAATCCTGCCTTCAAAACAAGTATTTCTCGCTAATTATTGATGAAAGTACAGACATTAGTTGTAAGAAATGTTTAGTTTTAGTTGCAAGGCACCAGCATCACAATTTTTTTTTTTTTTTTTGTAATTAACGCGCACATTTTTTGGTTTAATTGAGTTAAACGACTCATCTGCACTTTCAATATCAAATGCTATCAAGGAATATTTAAATGAATTGAGTATTCCCTTTGAACGTTTCGTAGGATTGGGGACTGATAATGCGACAGTGATGGATCCGTTAATGGAGTAAAAACTCTTAAAATCCCTTAATCCTAGTATGTTTTACTTAGGTTGTAGCTGTCATTCTCTTAATCTTTGTGCCAAAGCAGCAGCAAAGCAGATTCCTGTTGAAGTCGAACAATTAATTAAAACAATTTTAAATTTTTTTGCCCACAGTGCGAAGAGGCTTTCTGAATTTAAGAGTTTGCAGGAATATTTCGAAACGAATGAACTTAAAATTTTAAATACATGCTCCACTCTCTGACTTTCTGTTTAAGCAGCTGTGGATAGGGTGTTGAAGCAGTGGACAGCCTTAAAACATTATTTTCTGCTTCTGTCATTTGAAGATATGAGAGGGAACAATGTTGAAACGATGCAGAGAGGTTTAATGATGTGAATAGGTAATTTTTGTTGTTTCTATCATATATTCTTGGTACAGTTAATAAAATAAATAGGATTTTTCAGTCTGAAAAGACAATAATTCATATTCTTTTACCAGTCATTAAACAAAATTTTTGTAGTTTATTGAGTAACTTTATTAAACCTGATGTTGTAAATATCGAAGTAGATTTTGAAAACCGATATTTTCAGGTTAGCACTCAATTAATATATTGTGGTATCGAATTTGAAAAAAACGAACAAAACATTTCAAAAGAAAATGTTTTTGAAATGAAACAAAATATTTTAAAATACTACATTAGTTTATATAATCAATTAAAGTTGAGATTTTCATTCGAAGACAAGAAACTTAATTTAATTCAGTACTTAAATCCAACCAAAATTCAAAAAGGTAATTTACCATCAATTTTAGAACTGGTTGAGGCATTTCCTTTTAATAAATCCCAAATCGAAGTGTTAAATAATAAATGGAGATCATTCCTTATCTATGATATAAGCAATTTGGATAAACAAGACTTAGTTCGTTTTTGGTATTCACTTAAGTCAACATCAAATATTATGGAAGAACTTATGTTCAGTAAGTTGTCTGAATCCATGCTTACTCTATGTGTTTTACCTCACAGCAACGCAACTGCCGAACGAAAGTTCTCTGAATCTGCTAAAAAACAAATTCAGAAACCGATTAAGTGTTAAAACTGTCGAAGATTTAATGTTTTCATGATCATTTATAGAACATCGCAAAGCCATTTTTGAGCCACCAAATGAATTAATAAAGTTTATAAAACAATATGAGTTTGTGCAAGGTTAATTTATCTTTAAGTAATAATTTTTTATGAATTTAATTGACTTTGATTTAAGTCTTCATAGTTCCTACTTGTGATTTGTTGATGTCTTTTTTGACAGCTTTTAGTGTTATGTTTTTTTAATATGCCTACATAATGTATGTATCTAGGTACATAAAATGGAATTTGTGATTTATTATTAGATTTTATCTTATTATTTATTTTTTCTTTTGTTTTTATGATTTCATATTTCGTTGAATTATAATAACAATTAAACCTTTGTTTAAAATCCTTTCTTAATTTTTTATTTGTTTATGTTCAGAAAACAATTTTTGAAAATAATATTTAGTTTTCCAATAATAATAATAACAAATGAAACCTGTGAGTTATTTTTCTTTTATATACTATTTTTTTGGTGTTCTTATGTATTTATTTATTTCATTGAAGTAGATATTTAATAATAAAACGAAAATTGGAATGCATGACTACTGTTATATACCTAAATAAATTTTTATTAAAGAAATTTCTCTGCAAATAAAGATTTTCTTCTTTTTTCCAATCTACTCCGGAAATATTGCATTTGCTCCATATTTTTTCAAATTTGCTCCGAAATTTTATGACTGAGGTTCGAACCCTGTTTCGAAGCGTTAAACTCCACACGATTTTTATTACCCCGTTTGACAATGCTGTATAAATGGGACACTGCAGAATTTTTTGCCTTAATTTTTGGTCATGCAAAAATTTGGTTCTTTCAATAAAAATCACATTTGTGATCATTTCAGCACTGGCATCAATGTCACTATCGAGGAAGCATAGTAGTTTTTCTTTAACTGGATGGGTGGAGGATGAGAAATTAGCTGAAATGACACAATGGTCTGAAGTGCCAAACACCACGACACAACTCTGATATTGCCAATTGGTGTGAATATGGAATAAGTACAGACAACAAAAGTTTATTAAATACTGGTAAAATATAGGTAAAGGTTCTCGTCTCCACTATTTAGAGTTAGTTCTGAATCAACCAGGAAGATGGCCAGACGAAAAATTACCACCATGGGAATACTATAGAAAATTTATATACAGTGGCACGCCTCATTGCGACTTGATTCAGAACTAAAAAATGATGCTTCATGATAATGATAGTACTATAGGCATTGAATAAGAAGTACAGGAAGACGTGTTTTTGAAAATAAATGAAGCCTCTTTGTTAATAGTGTGAGTTATCACATACACACAAGTATTAACACTGGGTCGGAGTGCAGAAGATTAAAAACAATCGTGGGGCGCCAACTTTTAAAGCATGTAATGGAAATAAATAGTAAAATAGATTTGGATTTGTTTTATTAATAAAACTTACCTGTTACAAAAATCTGAAAAATACAAACAAGTGAAACAGCGACACCTCTTTTTTTAATTTAAAAGTTAGGTTTGTTTTATTTAAATAATTTATCACAGTTTTTATCAATTTTATTAGCAGCATTCCCCTGAATTGTATTGTTTGATAAATTTTTTTTTTGTCAAAATTGTTATATCACAGTGTTTTGTTATCTTGCTAGCTACATTCTACTTAAATGTTTTGTTTCTTATCACAGGTTTTTTTCTTTCTTATCTTAAATTCTACTAATTTTGTCAATTTAATTAGCAACATTCCTCTGAAATGTAGTGTTAAGTTCGGTTTTTTAATAAAAATTGCTTGTATTACAGTCACAGTATATTGTTAGCTACATTCCGCTTAAATGTATGGTTTTTTTTTGCAACAAGTTGGTTCCTCATTTCTTTTTAATAAAAACATAAAATTAAAAATAAATACTTTTTGTTAATTTTAAAATTATTAACTTACTGAGATACTAAAAAATCGTCAGGCAAATACGGCACCGCGGAGGGGAAAAGTCTCCTAACACCGGTGGCACTGCATATAAAATCACCCTCTTGAAAGTGTTTTGACCACACAAGTGACCAAGTTTTGACTTCATCTGTATTCAACTGAACTATTTCTAACCATTTTTCTTTTCCATTCGGCTCTCGGAAATCTTTAAAAAAAATTCCTGAAGTTATTTCTGCTCATTTGTTTCACACTCAAAAACATAAATTGCATATTTACATCACTGGACGTAGATATAATACAGATGAGACGATACTAACATTTTCACAAAATGAAAAATACCTTTAAAAAAAAGAAAACATTTTTATCAAAAAAATATTCACCATTCACAAATGTAAACATTTTTCAAACATAAATTCATTCTACACGCACTCAACGTATTGAAGCGCCTTACAAACAAAACAATGAAAACGAATGCGTCCCTGACTTTAACTCCCTCATTTGACAGATAGTAAGTGAATTTTATCCATTGAAGATTTACATTTTTATTTTCAACTAATTAATCATTTTCAGTGTTTAATACCACAAAAAAACTGTTTAAAATTATTCCACAATATTTAAAATATATTCAAAACACCACTTCACAACGCTTTACGTTCTAAATAAAACAATACTTACTTATAAGTAAAAAGAAATGTGTTAAAATTTCCGAAAAGCGGTAGAGCGAACGGTTTTTTTAATTTAAACTCACAACAGAATGACGCGATTGGAGGTTGCGGTAGATTGGACACGAAACAAAGATAATCACGGGATAAGTCGCCAACCGGTAGAGTAGAAGTGAAAACCTCCAAGAACATACGAATAAAAAAGTTAAGTTTTTTTTTGCGAATTTGGTGAAAAAAAAATCAATTAAGGTATAAAAATACATAAGTTGTAAGTTTCATTTTAAATACGGATAAAAAGTAAATAAAAAAAAATATACAAATAAATATTAAATAATAGCAGTGCCAAGTGTGTTTAAGCGGCCAAAGCGAAAAAGGATTTCTGATAGCGAGGGAGAGATAAAGAACGGTGGAATTGTCCTTATCTCAGTTATAAGTACGTATCTCAGGTAAAATTATTTGTTTCCTATAGAGGAGAATAGATTCTTTGAAGTGGAAGTCGCCAACCTGCTGATGGAACGTACCAGCTGCTGTTTAACATACTGAGATATAAAAAAAGGACATTTTCAGCTCCCAAATTCGTATGTACATAACAATTGTTTTTTTTTTTTGAATATTTGAATATTGCCACCAAGTTTGAGCCATAAGGTGGAGGTTTCCACTAAGGGTTTGCGTAGTGGGTAGCGACTGGGCTACTGACTGACATTGGGCTCAAAAGAGTGGAAGCACGACCACAACCTAAAAATCTAGAAGACATCTTACGGCGTACGTACTCCTGTTGAAATTTTCCGAATAAAAGCGGAGACGTCCACCGTCTGGACATCCATAAATACCAACCATTTCCGGAGGATATCCCCCCCCCCCCCGACAAATAAGAAAGGAAAGAGCTCTTTTTTTTTGGTTTGCGACTGTGTTGGGGATGAAAAGATACCCCCAGGGGATATAGAAAATAAATTTTTTTGTTTTGTTTTTGGGTGGAGAGTATTTTTGGTGGAGAGTGGAGTTGGCCACCTTCTGGCTCGACTTTGGATTTGGGAGGGTTTGTTTATTTTTTAAATCTTATAATTACATTTTTTTATTTACTTACATAATTCATACATTTTCACATTGTCAATATATTTTGTAGTGTTATTATTTATAAGTATAACTATCTGTATCATTTCATTTCGCTATTGTGACTTAAGTCGTATATGTTATTTGTTTTATATAATTTTTTTACAACCTTTCAATAAAGAACCAATGTGAACCTCGCCAAATAGCGCCTTTACTATGATGGTCTAAGTTGAACTTTACAGGAGGTGGGAGGGAGTGCTGATCTGGATGGTCTAGAGTGACGTCGCCGGTTGAGCGGCCCACAAGGGAGTTTGGAACCCAGACTCAAGGAGCGGTCTGCAACAACAAAAGCAGATCCATGGGGAGCGGCAGTAGAGACCTATAGAGGGAAATTTGTTGAATTAGGCATGATGTGATTTTTTTGTGACGCGGTGAGGTTCGGTGCGGGAGTCAAGATTCCCTCCCCTTCCGGCGAGCTAAGCCGTGCGTCGCCAGCATGCCACGGCCCCTGGCATCGAACATTCTGGCCCTTCCTCACTCTATCCCACTTTCTAGTCCTCAATCCTGACTTCAAAACAAGTATTTCCCGCTAATTATTGATGAAAGTACAGACATTAGTTGTAAGAAATGTTTAGTTTTAGTTGCAAGGCACCAGCATCACAATTTTTTTTTTTTTTTTTATAATTAACGCGCACATTTTTTGGTTTAATTGAGTTAAACGACTCATCTGCACTTTCAATATCAAATGCTATCAAGGAATATTTAAATGAATTGAGTATTCCCTTTGAACGTTTCGTAGGATTGGGGACTGATAATGCGGCAGTGATGGATCCGTTAATGGAGTAAAAACTCTTTTAAAATCCCTTAATCCTAGTATGTTTTACTTAGGTTGTAGCTGTCATTCTCTTAATCTTTGTGCCAAAGCAGCAGCAAAGCAGATTCCTGTTGAAGTCGAACAATTAATTAAAACAATTTTAAATTTTTTTGCCCACAGTGCGAAGAGGCTTTCTGAATTTAAGAGTTTGCAGGAATATTTCGAAACGAATGAATTTAAAATTTTAAATACATGCTCCACTCGCTGACTTTCTGTTTAAGCAGCTGTGGATAGGGTGTTGAAGCAGTGGACAGCCTTAAAACATTATTTTATGCTTCTGTCATTTGAAGATATGAGAAGGAACAATGTTGAAACGATTGCAGAGAGGTTTAATGATGTGAATAGGTAATTTTTGTTGTTTCTATCATATATTCTTGGTACAGTAAATGAAATGAATAGGATTTTTCAGTCTGAAGAGACAATAATTCATATTCTTTTACCAGTAATTAAACAAAATTTTTGTAGTTTATTAAGTAACTTTATTAAACCTGATGTTGTAAATATCGAATTAGATTTTGAAAACCGATATTTTCAGGTTAGCACTCAATTAATATATTGTGGTATCGAATTTGAAAAAAACGAACAAAACATTTCAAAAGAAAATGTTTTTGAAATGAAACAAAATATTTTAAAATACTGCATCAGTTTATGTAATCAATTAAAGTTGAGATTTTCATTCGAAGACAAGAAACTTAATTTAATTCAGTACTTAAATCCAACCAAAATTTAAGAAGGGAATTTACCATCAATTTTAGAACTGGTTGAGGCATTTGCTTTCAATAAATCCCAAATCGAAGTGTTAAATAATGAATGGAGATCATTCCTTATCTATGATATAAGCAATTTGGATAAACAAGACTTAGTTCGTTTTTGGTATTCACTTAAGTCAACATCAAATATTATGGAAGAACTTATGTTCAGTAACTTGTCTGAATCCATGCTTACTCTATGTGTTTTACCTCACAGCAACGCAACTGCCGAACGAAAGTTCTCTGAATCTGTTAAAAAACAAATTCAGAAACCGATTAAGTGTTAAAACTGTCGAAGATTTAATGTTTTCATGATCACTTATAGAACATCGCAAAGCCATTTTTGAGCCACCAAATGAATTAATAAAGTTTATAAAACAATATGAGTTTGTGCAAGGTTAATTTATCTTTAAGTAATAATTTTTTATGAATTTAATTGACTTTGATTTAAGTCTTCATAGTTCCTACTTGTGATTTGTTGATGTCTCTTTTGACAGTTTTTAGTGTTATGTTTTTTTAATATGCCTACATAATGTATGTATCTAGGTACATAAAATGGAATTTGTGATTTATTATTAGATTTTATCTTATTATTTATTTTTTCTTTTGTTTTTATGTTTCATATTTCGTTGAATTATAATAACAATTAAACCTTTGTTAAAAATCCTTTCTTAATTTTTTATTTGTTTATGTTCAGAAAACAATTTTTGAAAATAATATTTAGTTTTCCAATAATAATAATAAGAAATGAAACCTGTGAATTATTTTTCTTTTTTATACTATTTTTTTGGTGTTTTTATGTATTTATTTATTTCATTGAAGTAGATATTTAATAATAAAACGAAAATTGGAATGCATGACTACTGTTATATACCTAAATAAACTTTTATTAAAGAAATTTCTCTGCAAATAAAGATTTTCTTCTTGTTTCCAATCTACTCCGGAAATATTGCATTTGCTCTATATTTTTTTCAAATTTGCTCCGAAATTTTATGACTGAGGTTCGAACCCTGTTTCGAAGCATTAAACTCCACACGATTCTTACTACCCCGTTTGACAATGCTGTATAAATGGGACACTGCAGAATTTTTTGCCTTAATTTTTGGTCATGCAAAAATTTGGTTCTTTCAATAAAAATCACATTTGTGATCATTTCAGCACTGGCATCAATGTCACTATCGAGGAAGCATAGTAGTTTTTCTTTAACTGGATGGGTGGAGGATGAGAAATTAGCTGAAATGACACAATGGTCTGAAGTGCCAAATGGAGAAGTTACACTAATGGTATATTTTTCAGGGTGAGAAGTAAGAAACAAGTCAAGAGTATGGGCGGCTTGCCCAGCATTATCCGGTATACGCGTTGGCACATCGATCAGTTGGGTAAGGTGATGTAACCCGGCAAAGAGCCCGACATACCTTCCTTCGGGTGTTTGTCTGACCAGAATAGCGGAGCCAATTGGAATTGTGTACATTAAAATCGGCCCCAATAACGATTTCAGTGCGATGACAAAGGCAAACAATTTTCGAGATGGAATCAGACGCGCATCAAACTCGTTACAATTCGAATTACTGTCGAGATTTGGACTCCTGTAAATAAAACAATAATGAATGACATGCTTGCGGACAGTGAATTTGAGCCACAAGAAGTAAAAGTCAGTGTTGAAACATTGCCCATATTGGGGAAGGCTCTGGCAAGCAATATCATTCCTAACATAAACCACGAGACCATGATGGGAAAAGAGTAATGGCACCAAGCTTCTGATAAATCAGTATTTACTCCAACCTGAGTTTCACTTAATGCCAAAACAGGTGGCTTGTATTGGACAGTGTAGACGTACACGTGAAAGAAATTCTTTATTATACCACGAACATTAGAATACACGACACAAAAATCACTTACCATTTAAAAATACTTACATACAAAAACACAACTCTGACTAAGTCTAACTGCGCAGTGAAAATCTAAATTAACTTCTGTAATAATCAAACTGTCTTAGGTGTTATGCCCATAAGACAGCTTGTTTACAAAAAATCAATTAAAACATTCAGCACAATAGGACAAATTCAGATGCCCTTATCTATTTACCGCAAGCATTATATGGTCATACGATGCCTACAGTAGATGAGAAAGAGGTAGTTAAGCACAAAGGTCTTGGGACAGATAAGAGGATAATTTGCTATGCGAATGCGTTTTATTTATTTTTTTCTTCCACAGCACGAGTGGGCATCTTTATCATTCATCCTACGACGCGAGTGAATATTATTATTTTCTTTACAGCACACGCGAGGGTTTTTTTTTCAATTTCTCTTACGAGTGTGTATTATTTTTTTTAAACACTCGCGATAATAACGCGCAATAATTATTTTTTTTTTACTTTTGGTCAAATTATTTGTGCGCGCACCTCGACATCCGGCTTCTACGAGCTTAAGATCGACACCTGTGCTGTTTGCTGTTGACGGTGCTGGTACTGTTGCTGGTTCAATCTGTTCCGCGCTTTATCTTTAGTTTCTACATTGTATATACATTTTCTATTGTACTCATGGTGGTCATTTCTCGTCTGGCCATCTTCCTGGTTGATTCGAAACTAACTCTAAATAGTGAAGACGAGAACCTTAACCGTTATTTTACCAGTATTTAATACACTTTTGCTGTCTGTACTTATTCTATATTCACACCAATTGGCAACTTCAGCACGCCTCATTGCGACTTGATTCAGAACTAAAAAATGATGCTTCATGATAATGATAGTACTATAGGCATTGAATAACAAGTACAGGAAGACGTGTTTTTGAAAATAAATGAAGGCTCTTTGTTAATAGTGTGAGTTATCAAATACACACAAGTATTAACACTGGGGCGGAGTGCAGAAGATTAAAAACAATCGTGGGGCGCCAACTTATAAAGCATGTAATGGAAATAAATAGTAAAATAGATTTGGATTTGTTTTATTAATAAAACTTTCCTGTTACAAAAATCTGAAAAATACAAACAAGTGAAACAGCGACACCTCTTTTTTTAATTTAAAAGTTAGGTTTGTTTTATTTAAATAATTTATCACAGTTTTTATCAATTTTATTAGCAGCATTCCCCTGAATTGTATTGTTTGATAAATTTTTTTTTTGTCAAAATTGTTATATCACAGTGTTTTGTTATCTTGCTAGCTACATTCTACTTAAATGTTTTGTTTTTTATCACAGGTTTTTTTCTTTCTTATCTTAAATTCTACTAATTTTATCAATTTAATTAGCAACATTCCTCTGAAATGTAGTGTTAAGTTCGGTTTTTTAATAAAAATTGCTTGTATTACAGTCACAGTATATTGTTAGCTACATTCCGCTTAAATGTATGGTTTTTTTTTTGCAACAAGTTGGTTCCTCATTTCTTTTTAATAAAAACATAAAATTAAAAATAAATACTTTTTGTTAATTTTAAAATTATTAACTTACTGAGATACTAAAAAAACGTCAGGCAAATACGGCACCGCGGAGGGGAAAAGTCTCCTAACCGTTGGCACTGCATATAAAATCACCCTCTTGAAAGTGTTTTGACCACACAAGTGACCAAGTTTTGACTTCATCTGTATTCAACTGAACTATTTCTAACCATTTTTCTTTTCCATTCGGCTCTCGGAAATCTTTAAAAAAAATTCCTGAAGTTATTTCTGCTCATTTGTTTCACACTCAAAAACATAAACTGCATATTTACATCACTGGACGTAGATATAATACAGATGAGACGATACTAACATTTTCACAAAATGAAAAATACCTTTAAAAAAAAGAAAACATTTTTATCAAAAAAATATTCACGATTCACAAATGTAAACATTTTTCAAACATAAATTCATTCTACACGCACTCAACGTATTGAAGCGCCTTACAAACAAAACAATGAAAACGAATGCGTCCCTGACCAACTCCCTCATTTAACAGATAGTAAGTGAATTTTATCCATTGAAGATTTACATTTTTATTTTCAACTAATTAATCATTTTCAGTGTTTAATACCACAAAAAACTGTTTAAAATTATTCCACAATATTTTAAATATATTCAAAACACTACTTCACAACGCTTTACGTTCTAAATAAAACAATACTTACTTGTAAAAAGAAATGTGTTAAAATTTCCGAAAAGCGGTAGAGCGAACGGTTTTTCGAATTTAAACTCACAACAGAATGACGCGATTGGAGGTTGCGGTAGATTGTACGTACTCCTGTTGAAATTTTCCGAATAAAAGCGGAGACGTCCACCGTCTTGACATCCATAAATACCAACCATTTCCAGCCAAATAGCGCCTTTACTATGATGGTCTAAGTTGAACTTTTCAGGAGGTGGGAGGGAGTGCTGATCTGGATGGTCTAGAGTGACGTCGCCGGTTGAGCGGCCCACAAGGGAGTTTGGAACCCAGACTCAAGGAGCGGTGAGGGTCGGCACATCTGCAACAACAAAAGCAGATCCATGGGGAGCGGCAGTAGAGACCTATAGAGGGAAATTTGTTGAATTAGGCATAATGTGATTTTTTTGTGACGCTGTGAGGTTCGGTGCGGGAGTCAAGATTCCCTCCCCTTCCGGCGAGCTAAGCCGTGCGTCGCCAGCATGCCACGGCCCCTGGCATCGAACATTCTGGCCCTTCCTCACTCTATCCCACTTTCTATTCCTCAATCCTGCCTTCAAAACAAGTATTTCTCGCTAATTATTGATGAAAGTACAGACATTAGTTGTAAGAAATGTTTAGTTTTAGTTGCAAGGCACCAGCATCACAATTTTTTTTTTTTTTTTATAATTAACGCGCACAATTTTTGGTTTAATTGAGTTAAACGACTCATCTGCACTTTCAATATCAAATGCTATCAAGGAATATTTAAATGAATTGAATATTCCCTTTGAACGTTTCGTAGGATTGGGGACTGATAATGCGGCAGTGATGGATCCGTTAATGGAGTAAAAACTTTTAAAATCCCTTAATCCTAGTATGTTTTACTTAGGTTGTAGCTGTCATTCTCTTAATCTTTGTGCCAAAGCAGCAGCAAAGCAGATTCCTGTTGAAGTCGAACAATTAATTAAAACAATTTTAAATTTTTTTGCCCACAGTGCGAAGAGGCTTTCTGAATTTAAGAGTTTGCAGGAATATTTCGAAACGAATGAACTTAAAATTTTAAATACATGCTCCACTCACTGACTTTCTTTTTAAGCAGCTGTGGATAGGGTGTTGAAGCAGTGGACAGCCTTAAAACATTATTTTCTGCTTCTGTCATTTGAATATATGAGAGGGAACAATGTTGAAACGATTGCAGAGAGGTTTAATGATGTGAATAGGTAATTTTTGTTGTTTCTATCATATATTCTTGGTACAGTAAATGAAATAAATAGGATTTTTCAGTCTGAAAAGACAATAATTCATATTCTTTTACCAGTCATTAAACAAATTTTTTGTAGTTTATTGAGTAACTTTATTAAACCTGATGTTGTAAATATCGAAGTAGATTTTGAAAACCGATATTTTCAGGTTAGCACTCAATTAATATATTGTGGTATCGAATTTGAAAAAAACGAACAAAACATTTCAAATATTTTAAAATACTACATCAGTTTATGTAATCAATTAAAGTTGAGATTTTCATTCGAAGACAAGAAACTTAATTTAATTCAGTACTTAAATCCAACCAAAATTCAAGAAGGTAATTTACCATCAATTTTAGAACTGGTTGAGGCATTTCCTTTCAATAAATCCCAAATCGAAGTGTTAAATAATGAATGGAGATCATTCCTTATCTATGATATAAGCAATTTGGATAAACAAGACTTAGTTCGTTTTTGGTATTCACTTAAGTCAACATCAAATATTATGGAAGAACTTATGTTCAGTAACTTGTCTGAATCCATGCTTACTCTATGTGTTTTACCTCACAGCAACGCAACTGCCGAACGAAAGTTCTCTGAATCTGCTAAAAAACAAATTCAGAAACCGATTAAGTGTTAAAACTGTCGAAGATTTAATGTTTTCATGATCACTTATAGAACATCGCAAAGCCATTTTTGAGCCACCAAATGAATTAATAAAGTTTATAAAACAATATGAGTTTGTGCAAGGTTAATTTATCTTTAAGTAATATTTTTTTATGAATTTAATTGACTTTGATTTAAGTCTTCATAGTTCCTACTTGTGATTTGTTGATGTCTTTTTTTGACAGTTTTTAGTGTTATGTTTTTTAATATGCCTACATAATGTATGTACCTAGGTACATTAAATGGAATTTGTGATTTATTATTAGATTTTATCTTATTATTTATTTTTTCTTTTGTTTTTATGATTTCATATTTCGTTGAAATAAACAATTAAACCTTTGTTAAAAATCCTTTCTTAATTTTTTATTTGTTTATGTTCAGAAAACAATTTTTGAAAATAATATTTAGTTTTCCAATAATAATAATAAGAAATGAAACCTGTGAATTATTTTTCTTTTTTATACTATTTTTTTGGTGTTATGTATTTATTTATTTCATTGAAGTAGATATTTAATAATAAAACGAAAATTGGAATGCATGACTACTGTTATATACCTAAATAAACTTTTATTAAAGAAATTTCTCTGCAAATAAAGATTTTCTTCTTTTTTCAAATCTACTCCGGAAATATTGCATTTGCTCCGAAATTTTATGACTGAGGTTCGAACCCTGTTTCGAAGCATTAAATTCTACACGAATTTTATTACCCCGTTTGACAATGCTGTATAAATCGGAGTTTAATGAGCTTGATATATGGTACCGTTGCAATTGTAAGTCCGAAGGCGAAGGACGTGAATTATCGAACGAATATGAAAAGCTGAGGGTAGATTAGAAGTAACAGACAGAAGATCATTTATAAAAATGAGGCAAAGAGTCGAAGACAGAACAGAGCCCTGGGGCTCACCAGCATTTATTTTGTGGGAATCAGAGTTGATTCCGTCCAATACAACTTGTATTGAACGGTCCAGAACATAGCTTCTAATCCAACGAACAAGAGTATCATCGATCCCAAAAGCACGCATTTTCGATAAGAGAGCTTCATGCCAAACTCTATCAAATGCCTTGGAGATATCAAGAGCAATAATCTTACTTTCACCAAAGCGATGTAAAGATTTGTTCCACTGTTCGGTAAGATATGCCATCAGATCACCAGTGGAACGGTTGCTGCGGAAGCCATACTGACGGTCATGGATAAGCTTTCGATCATCGAGATATTCCTTAAGCTGACGGTTAATCAGTGTTTCTATGACCTTAGAAAGAAGGGATGTCAGTGCTATGGGTCGGTAGGAGGAGGGAGAGGATGGGTCACCTTTCTTAGGGATAGACTGGACAAATGCTGTTTTCCATCTTCTAGGAAAGATTCCAGAAGAGTAGGAGCGATGGAAAAGCTTACGCAGTGGCTTTGCCAGTGTGGAAGAATACCTCTTCAGAAGAATCGGGGGTATACCATCTGGGCCAGCGGATTTGTGTATATCGAGATCTTTGAGAACTCTTGCTACTGTACGAGTGCGGAAAAAAATCTGTCCGATGGAAAAATTTACATTCAAGTACAGGAGGGGTAACTTTGCTTTGAGGCAGCGAAATAGGCGGCGAGCAATTTTGCCTTCTCTGAAGAGTAAACAATTGGTTTGTTATTGTCGATGAGCGCTGTAACCGAAGATGTCGAGGATTTTTTTATATTTTTTACAAATGACCAACCAATGACTGCAGAATTTTTTGCCTTAATTTTTGGTCATGCAAAAATTTGGTTCTTTCAATAAAAATCACATTTGTGATCATTTCAGCACTGGCATCAATGTCACTATCGAGGAAGCATAGTAGTTTTTCTTTAACTGGATGGGTGGAGGATGAGAAATTAGCTGAAATGACACAATTGTCTGAAGTGCCAAATGGAGAAGTTACACTAATGGTATATTTGTCAGGGTGAGAAGTAAGAAACAAGTCAAGAGTATGGGCGCCTTGCCCAGCAGTATCCGGTATACGCGTTGGCACATCGATCAGTTGGGTAAGGTGATGTAACCCGGCAAAGAGCTTGACATACCTTCCTTCCGGTGTTTGTCTGACCAGAATAGCGGAGCCAATTCGAATTGTGTACATTAAAATCGGCCCAATAACGATTTCAGTGCGAGGACAAAGGGAAACAATTTTCGAGATGGAATCAGACAGCGCATCAAACTCGTTACAATTCGAATTACTGTCGAGATTTGGACTCCTGTAAATAAAACAATAATGAATGACATGCTTGCGGACAGTGAATTTGAGCCACAAGAAGTAAAAGTCAGTTTTGAAACATTGCCCATATTGGGGAAGGCTCTGGCAAGCAATATCATTCCTAACATAAAGCACGAGACCATGATGGGAAAAGAGTAATGGCACCAAGCTATACCCATGTAGAGCAAATTCTGATAAATCAGTATTTACTCCAACCTGAGTTTCACTTAATGCCAAAACAGGTGGCCTGTATTGGACAGTGTAGACGTACACGTGAAAGAAATTCTTTATTAAACCACGAACATTAGAATACACGACACAAAAATCACTTACCAGTTAAAAATACTTACATACAAAAACACAACTCTGACTAAGTCGAACTGCGCAGTGAAAATCTAAATTAACTTCTGTAATAATCAAACTGTCTTAGGTGTTATGCCCATAAGACAGCTTGTTTACAAAAAATCAATTAAAACATTCAGCACAATAGGACAAATTCAGACTTCTACGAGCTTAAGATCGACACCTGTGCTGTTTGCTGTTGACGGTGCTGGTACTGTTGCTGGTTCAATCTGTTCCGCGCTTTATCTTTAGTTTCTACATTGTATATACATTTTCTATAGTACTCATGGTGGTCATTTTTCGTCTGGCCATCTTCCTGGTTGATTCGAAACTAACTCTAAATAGTGAAGACGAGAACCTTAACCGTTATTTTACCAGTATTTAATACACTTTTGCTGTCTGTACTTATTCTATAGTACTATCATGGAGCATCATTTTTTAGTTCTGAATCAAGTCGCAATGAGGCGTGCTGAAATTGCCAATTGGTGTGAATATGGAATAAGTACAGACAACAAAAGTTTATTAAATACTGGTAAAATATAGGTAAAGGTTCTCGTCTCCACTATTTAGAGTTAGTTCTGAATCAACCAGGAATATGGCCAGACGAAAAATTACCACCATGAGAGTACTATAGAAAATGCATATACAGTGGCACGCCTCATTGCGACTTGATTCAGAACTAAAAAATGATGCTTCATGATAATGATAGTACTATAGGCATTGAATAAGAAGTACAGGAAGACGTGTTTTTGAAAATAAATGAAGCCTCTTTGTTAATAGTGTGAGTTATCACATACACACAAGTATTAACACTGGGGCGGAGTGCAGAAGATTAAAAACAATCGTGGGGCGCCAACTTATAAAGCATGTAATGGAAATAAAAAGTAAAATAGATTTGGATTTGATTTATTAATAAAACTTACCTGTTACAAAAATCTGAAAAATACAAACAAGTGAAACAGCGACACCTCTTTTTTTAATTTAAAAGTTAGGTTTGTTTTATTTAAATAATTTATCACAGTTTTTATCAATTTTATTAGCAGCATTCCCCTGAAATGTATTGTTTGATTAATTTTTTTTTTGTCAAAATTGTAATATCACAGTGTTTTGTTATCTTGCTAGCTACATTCTACTTAAATGTTTTGTTTTTTATCACAGGTTTTTTTCTTTCTTATCTTAAATTCTACTAATTTTGTCAATTTAATTAGCAACATTCCTCTGAAATGTAGTGTTAAGTTCGGTTTTTAATAAAAATTGCTTGTATTACAGTCACAGTATATTGTTAGCTACATTCCGCTTAAATTAATGGGTTTTTTTTGCAACAAGTTGGTTCCTCATTTCTTTTTAATAAAAACATAAAATTAAAAATAAATACTTTTTGTTAATTTTAAAATTATTAACTTACTGAGATACTAAAAAATCGTCAGGCAAATACGGCACCGCGGAGGGGAAAAGTCTCCTAATACCGGCGGCACTGAAAGTGAAAGTGTTTTGACCACACAAGTGACCAAGTTTTGACTTCATCTGTATTCAACTGAAATATTTCTAACCATTTTTCTTTTCCATTCGGCTCTCGGAAATCTTTAAAAAAAATTCCTGAAGTTATTTCTGCTCATTTGTTTCACACTCAAAAACATAAACTGCATATTTACATCACTGGACGTAGATATAATACAGATGAGACGATACTAACATTTTCACAAAATGAAAAATACCTTTAAAAAAAAGAAAACATTTTTATCAAAAAAATATTCACGATTCACAAATGTAAACATTTTTCAAACATAACTTCATTCTACACGCACTCAACGTATTGAAGCGCCTTACAAACAAAACAATGAAAACGAATGCGTCCCTGACTTTAACTCCCTCATTTAACAGATAGTAAGTGAATTTTATCCATTGAAGATTTACATTTTTATTTTCAACTAATTAATCATTTTCAGTGTTTAATACCACAAAAAAACTGTTTAAAATTATTCCACAATATTTAAAATATATTCAAAACACCACTTCACAACGCTTTACGTTCTAAATAAAACAATACTTACTTGTAAAAAGAAATGTGTTAAAATTTCCGAAAAGCGGTATTTTCGAATTTAAACTCACAACAGAATGACGCGATTGGAGGTTGCGGTAGATTGGACACGAAACAAAGATAATCACGGGATAAGTCGCCAACCGGTAGAGTAGAAGTGAAAACCTCCAAGAACATACGAATAAAAAAGTTAAGTTTTTTTTTGCGAATTTGGTGAAAAAAAAATCAATTAAGGTATAAAAATACATAAGTTGTAAGTTTCATTTTAAATACGGATAAAAAGTAAAAAAAAAAAAATATACAAATAAATATTAAATAATAGCAGTGTCAAGTGTGTTTAAGCGACCAAATCGAAAAAAAGGGATTTCTGATAGCGAGGGAGAGATAAAGAACGGGTGAATTGTCCTTATCTCAGTTATAAGTACGTATCTCATGTAAAATTATTTGTTTCCTATAGAGGAGAATAGATTCTTTGGGGTGGAAGTCGCCAACCTGCTGATGGAACGTACCAGCTGCTGTTTAACATACTGAGATATAAAAAAAGGACATTTTCAGCTCCCAAATTCGTATGTACATAACAATTGTTTTTTTTTGAATATTTGAATATTGCCACCAAGTTTGAGCCATAAGGTGGAGGTTTCCACTAAGGGTTTGCGTAGTGGGTAGCGACTGGGCTACTGACTGACATTGGGCTCAAAAGAGTGGAAGCACGACCACAACCTAAAAATCTAGAAGACACCTTACGGCGTACGTACTCCTGTTGAAATTTTCCGAATAAAAGCGGAGACGTCCACCGTCTTGACATCCATAAATACCAACCATTTCCAGAGGATTTTGTAGTGTTATTATTTATAAGTATAACTATCTGTATCATTTCATTTCGCTATTGTGACTTAAGTCGTATATGTTATTTGTTTTATATAATTTTTTTACAACCTTTCAATAAAGAACCAATGTGAACCTCGCCAAATAGCGCCTTTACTATGATGGTCTAAGTTGAACTTTTCAGGAGGTGGGAGGGAGTGCTGATCTGGATGGTCTAGAGTGACGTCGCCGGTTGAGCGGCCCACAAGGGAGTTTGGAACCCAGACTCAAGGAGCGGTGAGAGTCGGCACATCTGCAACAACAAAAGCAGATCCATGGGGAGCGGCAGTAGAGACCTATAGAGGGAAATTTGTTGAATTAGGCATGATGTGATTTTTTTGTGACGCGGTGAGGTTCGGTGCGGGAGTCAAGATTCCCTCTCCTTCCGGCGAGCTAAGCCGTGCGTCGCCAGCATGCCACGGCCCCTGGCATCGAACATTCTGGCCCTTCCTCACTCTATCCCACTTTCTAGTCCTCAATCCTGCCTTCAAAACAAGTATTTCTCGCTAATTATTGATGAAAGTACAGGCATTAGTTGTAAGAAATGTTTAGTTTTAGTTGCAAGGCACCAGCATCACAATTTCTTTTTTTTTTTTTATAATTATCGCGCACATTTTTTGGTTTAATTGAGTTAAACGACTCATCTGCACTTTCAATATCAAATGCTATCAAGGAATATTTAAATGAATTGAATATTCCCTTTGAACGTTTCGTAGGATTGGGGACTGATAATGCGGCAGTGATGGATCCGTTAATGGAGTAAAAACTCTTTTAAAATCCCTTAATCCTAGTATGTTTTACTTAGGTTGTAGCTGTCATTCTCTTAATCTTTGTGCCAAAGCAGCAGCAAAGCAGATTCCTGTTGAAGTCGAACAATTAATTAAAACAATTTTAAATTTTTTTGCCCACAGTGCGAAGAGGCTTTCTGAATTTAAGAGTTTGCAGGAATATTTCGAAACGAATGAACTTAAAATTTTAAATACATGCTCCACTCGCTGACTTTCTGTTTAAGCAGCTGTGGATAGGGTGTTGAAGCAATGGACAGCCTTAAAACATTATTTTCTGCTTCTGTCATTTGAAGATATGAGAGGGAACAATGTTGAAACGATTGCAGAGAGGTTTAATGATGTGAATAGGTAATTTTTGTTGTTTCTATCATATATTCTTGGTACAGTAAATGAAATGAATAGGATTTTCCAGTCTGAAAAGACAATAATTCATATTCTTTTACCAGTCATTAAACAAATTTTTTGTAGTTTATTGAGTAACTTTATTAAACCTGATGTTGTAAATATCGAAGTAGATTTTGAAAACCGATATTTTCAGGTTAGCACTCAATTAATATATTGTGGTATCGAATTTAAAAAAAAGAACAAAACATTTCAAAAGAAAATGTTTTTGAAATGAAACAAAATATTTTAAAATACTACATCAGTTTATGTAATCAATTAAAGTTGAGATTTTCATTCGAAGACAAGAAACTTAATTTAATTCAGTACTTAAATCCAACCAAAATTCAAGAAGGTAATTTACCATCAATTTTAGAACTGGTTGAGGCATTTCCTTTCAATAAATCCCAAATCGAAGTGTTAAATAATGAATGGAGATCATTCCTTATCTATGATATAAGCAATTTGGATAAACAAGACTTAGTTCGTTTTTGGTATTCACTTAAGTCAACATCAAATATTATGGAAGAACTTATGTTCAGTAACTTGTCTGAATCCATGCTTACTGTGTTTGTGTTTTACCTCACAGCAACGGCACTGCCGAACGAAAGTTCTCTGAATCTGCTAAAAAACAAATTCAGAAACCGATTAAGTGTTAAAACTGTCGAAGATTTAATGTTTTCATGATCACTTATAGAACATCGCAAAGCCATTTTTGAGCCACCAAATGAATTAATAAAGTTTATAAAACAATATGAGTTTGTGCAAGGTTAATTTATCTTTAAGTAATAATTTTTTATGAGTTTAATTGACTTTGATTTAAGTCTTCATAGTTCCTACTTGTGATTTGTTGATGTCTTTTTTTGACAGTTTTTAGTGTTATGTTTTTTAATATGCCTACATAATGTATGTATCTAGGTACATTAAATGGAATTTGTGATTTATTATTAGATTTTATCTTATTATTTATTTTTTCTTTTGTTTTTATGATTTCATATTTCATTGAATTATAATAACAATTAAACCTTTGTTAAAAATCCTTTCTTAATTTTTTATTTGTTTATGTTCAGAAAATAATATTTAGTTTTCCAATAATAATAATAAGAAATGAAACCTGTGAATTATTTTTCTTTTTTATACTATTTTTTTGGTGTTATGTATTTATTTATTTCATTGAAGTAGATATTTAATAATAAAACGAAAATTGGAATGCATGACTACTGTTATATACCTAAATAAACTTTTATTAAAGAAATTTCTCTGCAAATAAAGATTTTCTTCTTGTTTCAAATCTACTCCGGAAATATTGCATTTGCTCCATATTTTTTTCAAATGTGCTCCGAAATTTTATGACTGAAGTTCGAACCCTGTTTCGAAGCATTAAACTCCACACGATTTTTATTACCCCATTTGACAATGCTGTATAAATCGGAGTCTAATGAGCTTGATATATGGTACCGTTGCAATTGTAAGTCCGAAGGCGAAGGACGTGAATTATCGAACGAATATGAAAAGCTGAGGGTAGAGTCGTTAGCAAAACAGTTAAGTGGATTAGAAGTAACAGACAGTAGATCATTTATAAAAATGAGGCAAAGAGTCGAAGACAGAACAGAGCCCTGGGGCACACCAGCATTAATTTTGTGGGAATCAGAGTTGATTCCGTCCAATACAACTTGTATTGAACGGTCCAGAACATAGCTTCTAATCCAACGAACAAGAGTATCATCGATCCCAAAAGCACGCATTTTCGATAAGAGAGCTTCATGCCAAACTCTATCAAATGCCTTGGAGATATCAAGAGCAATAATCTTACTTTCACCGAAGCGATGTAAAGATTTGTTCCACTGTTCGGTAAGATATGCCATCAGATCACCAGTGGAACGGTTGCTGCGGAAGCCATACTGACGGTCATGGATAAGCTTTCGATCATCGAGATATTCCTTAAGCTGACGGTTAATCAGTGTTTCCATGACCTTAGAAAGAAGGGATGTCAGTGCTATGGGTCGGTAGGAGGAGGGAGAGGATGGGTCACCTTTCTTAGGGATAGACTGGACAAATGCTGTTTTCCATCTTCTAGGAAAGATTCCAGAAGAGTAGGAGCGATGGAAAAGCTTACGCAGTGGCTTTGCCAGTGTGGAAGAATACCTCTTCAAAAGAATCGGGGGTATACCATCTGGGCCAGCGGATTTGTGTATATCGAGATCTTTGAGAACTCTTGCTACTGTACGAGTGCGGAAAAAAATCTGTCCGATGGAAAAATTTACATTCAAGTACAGGAGGGGTAACTTTGCTTTGAGGCAGCGAAATAGGCGGCGAGCAATTTCGCCTTCTCTGAAGAGTAAACAATTGGTTTGTTATTGTCGATGAGCGTTGTAACCGAAGATGTCGAGGATTTTTTTATATTTTTTACAAATGACCAACCAATGACTGCAGAATTTTTTGCCTTAATTTTTGGTCATGCAAAAATTTGGTTCTTTCAATAAAAATCACATTTGGGATCATTTCAGCATATGAAAGCATAGTAGTTTTTCTTTAACTGGATGGGTGGAGGATGAGAAATTAGCTGAAATGACACAATGGTCTGAAGTGCCAAATGGAGAAGTTACACTAATGGTATATTTGTCAGGGTGAGAAGTAAGAAACAAGTCAAGAGTATGGGCGGCTTGCCCAGCAATATCCGGGATACGCGTTGGCACATCGATCAGTTGGGTAAGGTGATGTAACCCGGCAAAGAGCTCGACATACCTTTCTTCGGGTGTTTGTCTGACCAGAATACCGGAGCCAATTGGAATTGTGTACATTAAAATCGGCCCCAATAACGATTTCAGTGCGAGGACAAAGGGAAACAATTTTCGAGATGGAATCAGACAGCGCATCCAACTCGTTACAATTCGAATTACTGTCGAGATTTGGACTCCTGTAAATAAAACAATAATGAATGACATGCTTGCGGACAGTGAATTTGAGCCACAAGAAGTAAAAGTCAGTTTTGAAACATTGCCCATATTGGGGAAGGCTCTGGCAAGCAATATCATTCCTAACATAAAGCACGAGACCATGATGGGAAAAGAGTAATGGCACCAAGCTATACCCATGTAGAGCAAATTCTGATAAATCAGTATTTACTCCAACCTGAGTTTCACTTAATGCCAAAACAGGTGGCCTGTATTGGACAGTGTAGACGTACACGTGAAAGAAATTCTTTATTAAACCACGAACATTAGAATACACGACACAAAAATCACTTACCATTTAAAAATACTTACATACAAAAACACAACTCTGACTAAGTCGAACTGCGCAGTGAAAATCTAAATTAACTTCTGTAATAATCAAACTGTCTTAGGTGTTATGCCCATAAGACAGCTTGTTTACAAAAAATCAATTTAAACATTCAGCACAATAGGACAAATTCAGATGCCCTTATCTATTTACCGCAAGCATTATATGGTCATACGATGCCTACAGTAGATAAGAAAGAGGTAGTTAAGCACAAAGGTCTTGGGACAGATAAGAGGATAATTTGCTATGCGAATGCGTTTTATTTATTTTTTTCTTCCACAGCACGAGTGGGCATCTTTATCATTCATCCTACGACGCGAGTGAATATTATTATTTTCTTTACAGCACACGCGAGGTTTTTTTTTCAATTTCTCTAACGAGTGTGTATTATTATTTTTTTAAAACACTCGCGATAATAACGCGCAATAATTATTTTTTTTTTACTTTTGTTCAAATTATTTGTGCGCGCACCTCGATATCCGGCTTCTACGAGCTTAAGATCGACACCTGTGCTGTTTGCTGTTGACGGTGCTGGTACTGTTGCTGGTTCAATCTGTTCCGCGCTTTATCTTTAATTTCTACATTGTATATGCATTTTCTATAGTACTCATGGTGGTAATTTTTCGTCTGGCCATCTTCCTGGTTGATTCGAAACTAACTAAATAGTGAAGACGAGAACCTTAACCGTTATTTTACCAGTATTTAATACACTTTTGCTGTCTGTACTTATTCTATATTCACACCAGTTGGCAACTTCAGCACGCCCTTTGTATATACACTGCATATAGTACTATCATGGAGCATCATTTTTTAGTTCTGAATCAAGTCGCAATGAGGCGTGCTGAAATTGCCAATTGGTGTGAATATGGAATAAGTACAGACAACAAAAGTTTATTAAATACTGGTAAAATATAGGTAAAGGTTCTCGTCTCCACTATTTAGAGTTAGTTCTGAATCAACCAGGAAGATGGCCAGACGAAAAATTACCACCATGAGAGTACTATAGAAAACGTATATACAGTAGCACGCCTCATTGCGACTTGATTCAGAACTAAAAAATGATGCTTCATGATAATGATAGTACTATAGGCATTGAATAAGAAGTACAGGAAGACGTGTTTTTGAAAATAAATGAAGCCTCTTTGTTAATAGTGTGAGTTATCACATACACACAAGTATTAACACTGGGGCGGAGTGCAGAAGATTAAAAACAATCGTGGGGCGCCAACTTATAAAGCATGTAATGGAAATAAATAGTAAAATAGATTTGGATTTGTTTTATTAATAAAACTTACCTGTTACAAAAATCTGAAAAATACAAACAAGTGAAACAGCGACACCTCTTTTTTTAATTTAAAAGTTAGGTTTGTTTTATTTAAATAATTTATCACAGTTGTTATCAATTTTATTAGCAGCATTCCCCTGAAATGTATTGTTTGATTAATTTTTTTTTTGTCAAAATTGTTATATCACAGTGTTTTGTTATCTTGCTAGCTACATTCTACTTAAATGTTTTGTTTTTTATCACAGGTTTTTTTCTTTCTTATCTTAAATTCTACTAATTTTGTCAATTTAATTAGCAACATTCCTCTGAAATGTAGTGTTAAGTTCGGTTTTTAATAAAAATTGCTTGTATTACAGTCACAGTATATTGTTAGCTACATTCCGCTTAAATTAATGGGTTTTTTTTTGCAACAAGTTGGTTCCTCATTTCTTTTTAATAAAAACATAAAATTAAAAATAAATACTTTTTGTTAATTTTAAAATTATTAACTTACTGAGATACTAAAAAATCGTCAGGCAAATACGGCACCGCGGAGGGGAAAAGTCTCCTAACACCGGCGGCACTGAAAGTGAAAGTGTTTTGACCACACAAGTGACCAAGTTTTGACTTCATCTGTATTCAACTGAACTATTTCTAACCATTTTTCTTTTCCATTCGGCTCTCGGAAATCTTTAAAAAAAATTCCTGAAGTTATTTCTGCTCATTTGTTTCACACTCAAAAACATAAACTGCATATTTACATCACTGGACGTAGATATAATACAGATGAGACGATACTAACATTTTCACAAAATGAAAAATACCTTTAAAAAAAAGAAAACATTTTTATCAAAAAAATATTCACGATTCACAAATGTAAACATTTTTCAAACATAAATTCATTCTACACGCACTCAACGTATTGAAGCGCCTTACAAACAAAACAATGAAAACGAATGCGTCCCTGACTTTAACTCCCTCATTTAACAGATAGTAAGTGAATTTTATCCATTGAAGATTTACATTTTTATTTTCAACTAATTAATCATTTTCAGTGTTTAATACCACAAAAAAACTGTTTAAAATTATTCCACAATATTTAAAATATATTCAAAACACCACTTCACAACGCTTTACGTTCTAAATAAAACAATACTTACTTGTAAAAAGAAATGTGTTAAAATTTCCGAAAAGCGGTAGAGCGAACGGTTTTTCAAATTTAAACTCACAACAGAATGACGCGATTGGAGGTTGCGGTAGATTGGACACGAAACAAAGATAATCACGGGATAAGTCGCCAACCGGTAGAGTAGAAGTGAAAACCTCCAAGAACATACGAATAAAAAAGTTAAGTTTTTTTTTGCGAATTTGGTGAAAAAAAAATCAATTAAGGTATAAAAATACATAAGTTGTAAGTTTCATTTTAAATACGGATAAAAAGTAAAAAAAAAAAAATATACAAATAAATATTAAATAATAGCAGTGTCAAGTGTGTTTAAGCGACCAAATCGAAAAAAAGGGATTTCTGATAGCGAGGGAGAGATAAAGAACGGTGGAATTGTCCTTATCTCAGTTATAAGTACGTATCTCAGGTAAAATTATTTGTTTCCTATAGAGGAGAATAGATTCTTTGGGGTGGAAGTCGCCAACCTGCTGATGGAACGTACCAGCTGCTGTTTAACATACTGAGATATAAAAAAAGGACATTTTCAGCTCCCAAATTCGTATGTACATAACAATTGTTTTTTTTTGAATATTTGAATATTGCCACCAAGTTTGAGCCATAAGGTGGAGGTTTCCACTAAGGGTTTGCGTAGTGGGTAGCGACTGGGCTACTGACTGACATTGGGCTCAAAAGAGTGGAAGCACGACCACAACCTAAAAATCTAGAAGACATCTTACGGCGTACGTACTCCTGTTGAAATTTTCCGAATAAAAGCGGAGACGTCCACCGTCTTGACATCCATAAATACCAACCATTTCCAGAGGATTTTGTAGTGTTATTATTTATAAGTATAAATATCTGTATCATTTCATTTCGCTATTGTGACTTAAGTCGTATATGTTATTTGTTTTATATAATTTTTTTACAACCTTTCAATAAAGAACCAATGTGAACCTCGCCAAATAGCGCCTTTACTATGATGGTCTAAGTTGAACTTTTCAGGAGGTGGGAGGGAGTGCTGATCTGGATGGTCTAGAGTGACGTCGCCGGTTGAGCGGCCCACAAGGGAGTTTGGAACCCAGACTCAAGGAGCGGTGAGAGTCGGCACATCTGCAACAACAAAAGCAGATCCATGGGGAGCGGCAGTAGAGACCTATAGAGGGAAATTTGTTGAATTAGGCATGATGTGATTTTTTTGTGACGCGGTGAGGTTCGGTGCGGGAGTCAAGATTCCCTCTCCTTCCGGCGAGCTAAGCCGTGCGTCGCCAGCATGCCACGGCCCCTGGCATCGAACATTCTGGCCCTTCCTCACTCTATCCCACTTTCTAGTCCTCAATCCTGCCTTCAAAACAAGTATTTCTCGCTAATTATTGATGAAAGTACAGGCATTAGTTGTAAGAAATGTTTAGTTTTAGTTGCAAGGCACCAGCATCACAATTTCTTTTTTTTTTTTTTATAATTAACGCGCACATTTTTTGGTTTAATTGAGTTAAACGACTCATCTGCACTTTCAATATCAAATGCTATCAAGGAATATTTAAATGAATTGAATATTCCCTTTGAACGTTTCGTAGGATTGGGGACTGATAATGCGGCAGTGATGGATCCGTTAATGGAGTAAAAACTCTTTTAAAATCCCTTAATCCTAGTATGTTTTACTTAGGTTGTAGCTGTCATTCTCTTAATCTTTGTGCCAAAGCAGCAGCAAAGCAGATTCCTGTTGAAGTCGAACAATTAATTAAAACAATTTTAAATTTTTTTGCCCACAGTGCGAAGAGGCTTTCTGAATTTAAGAGTTTGCAGGAATATTTCGAAACGAATGAACTTAAAATTTTAAATACATGCTCCACTCGCTGACTTTCTGTTTAAGCAGCTGTGGATAGGGTGTTGAAGCAATGGACAGCCTTAAAACATTATTTTCTGCTTCTGTCATTTGAAGATATGAGAGGGAACAATGTTGAAACGATTGCAGAGAGGTTTAATGATGTGAATAGGTAATTTTTGTTGTTTCTATCATATATTCTTGGTACAGTAAATGAAATGAATAGGATTTTCCAGTCTGAAAAGACAATAATTCATATTCTTTTACCAGTCATTAAACAAATTTTTTGTAGTTTATTGAGTAACTTTATTAAACCTGATGTTGTAAATATCGAAGTAGATTTTGAAAACCGATATTTTCAGGTTAGCACTCAATTAATATATTGTGGTATCGAATTCAAAAAAAAGAACAAAACATTTCAAAAGAAAATGTTTTTGAAATGAAACAAAATATTTTAAAATACTACATCAGTTTATGTAATCAATTAAAGTTGAGATTTTCATTCGAAGACAAGAAACTTAATTTAATTCAGTACTTAAATCCAACCAAAATTCAAGAAGGTAATTTACCATCAATTTTAGAACTGGTTGAGGCATTTCCTTTCAATAAATCCCAAATCGAAGTGTTAAATAATGAATGGAGATCATTCCTTATCTATGATATAAGCAATTTGGATAAACAAGACTTAGTTCGTTTTTGGTATTCACTTAAGTCAACATCAAATATTATGGAAGAACTTATGTTCAGTAACTCGTCTGAATCCATGCTTACTGTGTTTGTGTTTTACCTCACAGCAACGGCACTGCCGAACGAAAGTTCTCTGAATCTGCTAAAAAACAAATTCAGAAACCGATTAAGTGTTAAAACTGTCGAAGATTTAATGTTTTCATGATCACTTATAAAACATCGCAAAGCCATTTTTGAGCCACCAAATGAATTAATAAAGTTTATAAAACAATATGAGTTTGTGCAAGGTTAATTTATCTTTAAGTAATAATTTTTTATGAGTTTAATTGACTTTGATTTAAGTCTTCATAGTTCGTACTTGTGATTTGTTGATGTCTTTTTTTGACAGTTTTTAGTGTTATGTTTTTTAATATGCCTACATAATGTATGTATCTAGGTACATTAAATGGAATTTGTGATTTATTATTAGATTTTATCTTATTAATTATTTTTTCTTTTGTTTTTATGATTTCATATTTCGTTGAATTATAATAACAATTAAACCTTTGTTAAAAATCCTTTCTTAATTTTTTATTTGTTTATGTTCAGAAAATAATATTTAGTTTTCCAATAATAATAATAAGAAATGAAACCTGTGAATTATTTTTCTTTTTTATACTATTTTTTTGGTGTTATGTATTTATTTATTTCATTGAAGTAGATATTTAATAATAAAACGAAAATTGGAATGCATGACTACTGTTATATACCTAAATAAACTTTTATTAAAGAAATTTCTCTGCAAATAAAGATTTTCTTCTTGTTTCAAATCTACTCCGGAAATATTGCATTTGCTCCATATTTTTTTCAAATGTGCTCCGAAATTTTATGACTGAGGTTCGAACCCTGTTTCGAAGCATTAAACTCCACACGATTTTTATTACCCCGTTTGACAATGCTGTATAAATCGGAGTTTAATGAGCTTGATATATGGTACCGTTGCAATTGTAAGTCCGAAGGCGAAGGACGTGAATTATCGAACGAATATGAAAAGCTGAGGGTAGAGTCGTTAGCAAAACAGTTAAGTGGATTAGAAGTAACAGACAGTAGATCATTTATAAAAATGAGGCAAAAAGTCGAAGACAGAACAGAGCCCTGGGGCACACCAGCATTAATTTTGTGGGAATCAGAGTTGATTCCGTCCAATACAACTTGTATTGAACGGTCCAGAACATAGCTTCTAATCCAACGAACAAGAGTATCATCGATCCCAAAAGCACGCATTTTCGATAAGAGAGCTTCATGCCAAACTCTATCAAATGCCTTGGAGATATCAAGAGCAATAATCTTACTTTCACGAAAGCGATAGGCGAAATAGGCGGCGAGCAATTTCGCCTTCTCTGAAGAGTAAACAATTGGTTTGTTATTGTCGATGAGCGTTGTAACCGAAGATGTCGAGGATTTTTTATATTTTTTACAAATGACCAACCAATGACTGCAGAATTTTTTGCCTTAATTTTTGGTCATGCAAAAATTTGGTTCTTTCAATAAAAATCACATTTGGGATCATTTCAGCATATGAAAGCATAGTAGTTTTTCTTTAACTGGATGGGTGGAGGATGAGAAATTAGCTGAAATGACACAATGGTCTGAAGTGCCAAATGGAGAAGTTACACTAATGGTATATTTGTCAGGGTGAGAAGTAAGAAACAAGTCAAGAGTATGGGCGGCTTGCCCAGCAATATCCGGTATACGCGTTGGCACATCGATCAGTTGGGTAAGGTGATGTAACCCGGCAAAGAGCTCGACATACCTTTCTTCGGGTGTTTGTCTGACCAGAATACTGGAGCCAATTGGAATTGTGTACATTAAAATCGGCCCCAATAACGATTTCAGTGCGAGGACAAAGGGAAACAATTTTCGAGATGGAATCAGACAGCGCATCCAACTCGTTACAATTCGAATTACTGTCGAGATTTGGACTCCTGTAAATAAAACAATAATGAATGACATGCTTGCGGACAGTGAATTTGAGCCAAAAGAAGTAAAAGTCAGTTTTGAAACATTGCCCATATTGGGGAAGGCTCTGGCAAGCAATATCATTCCTAACATAAACCACGAGACCATGATGGGAAAAGAGTAATGGCACCAAGCTATACCCATGTAGAGCAAATTCTGATAAATCAGTATTTACTCCAACCTGAGTTTCACTTAATGCCAAAACAGGTGGCCTGTATTGGACAGTGTAGACGTACACGTGAAAGAAATTCTTTATTAAACCACGAACATTAGAATACACGACACAAAAATCACTTACCATTTAAAAATACTTACATACAAAAACACAACTCTGACTAAGTCGAACTGCGCAGTGAAAATCTAAATTAACTTCTGTAATAATCAAACTGTCTTAGGTGTTATGCCCATAAGACAGCTTGTTTGCAAAAAATCAATTTAAACATTCAGCACAATAGGACAAATTCAGATGCCCTTATCTATTTACCGCAAGCATTATATGGTCATACGATGCCTACAGTAGATAAGAAAGAGGTAGTTAAGCACAAAGGTCTTGGGACAGATAAGAGGATAATTTGCTATGCGAATGCGTTTTATTTATTTTTTTCTTCCACAGCACGAGTGGGCATCTTTATCATTCATCCTACGACGCGAGTGAATATTATTATTTTCTTTACAGCACACGCGAGGGTTTTTTTTTCAATTTCTCTTACGAGTGTGTATTATTTTTTTTAAACACTCGCGATAATAACGCGCAATAATTATTTTTTTTTTACTTTTGGTCAAATTATTTGTGCGCGCACCTCGACATCCGGCTTCTACGAGCTTAAGATCGACACCTGTGCTGTTTGCTGTTGACGGTGCTGGTACTGTTGCTGGTTCAATCTGTTCCGCGCTTTATCTTTAGTTTCTACATTGTATATACATTTTCTATTGTACTCATGGTGGTCATTTCTCGTCTGGCCATCTTCCTGGTTGATTCGAAACTAACTCTAAATAGTGAAGACGAGAACCTTAACCGTTATTTTACCAGTATTTAATACACTTTTGCTGTCTGTACTTATTCTATATTCACACCAATTGGCAACTTCAGCACGCCTCATTGCGACTTGATTCAGAACTAAAAAATGATGCTTCATGATAATGATAGTACTATAGGCATTGAAAAAGAAGTACAGGAAGACGTGTTTTTGAAAATAAATGAAGCCTCTTTGTTAATAGTGTGAGTTATCACATACACACAAGTATTAACACTGGGGCGGAGTGCAGAAGATTAAAAACAATCGTGGGGCGCCAACTTATAAAGCATGTAATGGAAATAAATAGTAAAATAGATTTGGATTTGTTTTATTAATAAAACTTACCTGTTACAAAAATCTGAAAAATACAAACAAGTGAAATAGCGACACCTCTTTTTTTAATTTAAAAGTTAGGTTTGTTTTATTTAAATAATTTATCACAGTTTTTATCAATTTTATTAGCAGCATTCCCCTGAAATGTATTGTTTGATTAATTTTTTTTTTTGTCAAAATTGTTATATCACAGTGTTTTGTTATCTTGCTAGCTACATTCTACTTAAATGTTTTGTTTTTTATCACAGGTTTTTTTCTTTCTTATCTTAAATTCTACTAATTTTGTCAATTTAATTAGCAACATTCCTCTGAAATGTAGTGTTAAGTTCGGTTTTTAATAAAAATTGCTTGTATTACAGTCACAGTATATTGTTAGCTACATTCCGCTTAAATTAATGGGTTTTTTTTTTTTGCAACAAGTTGGTTCCTCATTTCTTTTTAATAAAAACATAAAATTAAAAATAAATACTTTTTGTTAATTTTAAAATTATTAACTTACTGAGATACTAAAAAATCATCAGGCAAATACGGCACCGCGGAGGGGAAAAGTCTCCTAATACCGGTGGCACTGCATATAAAATCACCCTCTTGAAAGTGTTTTGACCACACAAGTGACCAAGTTTTGACTTCATCTGTATTCAACTGAACTATTTCTAACCATTTTTCTTTTCCATTCGGCTCTCGGAAATCTTTAAAAAAAATTCCTGAAGTTATTTCTGCTCATTTGTTTCACACTCAAAAACATAAACTGCATATTAACATCACTGGACGTAGATATAATACAGATGAGACGATACTAACATTTTCACAAAATGAAAAATACCTTTAAAAAAAAGAAAACATTTTTATCAAAAAAATATTCACGATTCACAAATGTAAATATTTTTCAAACATAAATTCATTCTACACGCACTCAACGTATTGAAGCGCCTTACAAACAAAACAATGAAAACGAATGCGTCCCTGACTTCAACTCCCTCATTTGACAGATAGTAAGTGAATTTTATCCATTGAAGATTTACATTTTTATTTTCAACTAATTAATCATTTTCAGTGTTTAATACCACAAAAAAACTGTTTAAAATTATTCCACAATATTTAAAATGTATTCAAAACACCACTTCACAACGCTTTACGTTCTAAATAAAACAATACTTACTTGTAAAAAGAAATGTGTTAAAATTTCCGAAAAGCGGTAGAGCGAACGGTTTTTCGAATTTAAACTCACAACAGAATGACGCGATTGAAGGTTGCGGTAGATTGGACACGAAACAAAGATAATCACGGGATAAGTCGCCAACCGGTAGAGTAGAAGTGAAAACCTCCAAGAACATACGAATAAAAAAGTTGAGTTTTTTTTTGCGAATTTGGTGAAAAAAAAATCAATTAAGGTATAAAAATACATAAGTTGTAAGTTTCATTTTAAATACGGATAAAAAGTAAAAAAAAAAAAAAAATATACAAATAAATATTAAATAATAGCAGTGTCAAGTGTGTTTAAGCGGCCAAATCGAAAAAAAGGGATTTCTGATAGCGAGGGAGAGATAAAGAACGGTGGAATTGTCCTTATCTCAGTTATAAGTACGTATCTCAGGTAAAATTATTTGTTTCCTATAGAGGAGAATAGATTCTTTGGGGTGGAAGTCGCCAACCTGCTGATGGAACGTACCAGCTGCTGTTTGACATACTGAGATATAAAAAAGGACATTTTCAGCTCCCAAATTCGTATGTACATAACAATTGTTTTTTTTTTTTGAATATTTGAACATTGCCACCAAGTTTGAGCCATACGGTGGAGGTTTCCACTAAGGGTTTGCGTAGTGGGTAGCGACTGATCTACTGACTGACATTGAGCTCAAAAGAGTGGAAGCACGACCACAACCTAAAAATCTAGAAGACATCTTACGGCGTACGTACTCCTGTTGAAATTTTCCGAATAAAAGCGGAGACGTCCACCGTCTGGACATCCATAAATACCAACCATTTCCGGAGGATACCCCCCCCCCCCCCGACAAATAAGAAAGGAAAGAGCTCTTTTTTTTTGGTTTGCGACTATGTTGGGGATGAAAAGATACCACCAGGGGATATAGAAAATAACTTTTTTTGTTTTGTTTTTGGGTGGAGAGTATTTTTGGGTGGAGAGTGGAGTTGGCCACCTTCGGGCTCGACTTTGGATTTGGGAGGGTTTGTTTATTTTTTAAATCTTATATTTACATTTTTTTATTTACTTACATAATTCATAAATTTTCACATTGTCAATATATTTTGTAGTGTTATTATTTATAAGTATAAGTATCTGTATCATTTCATTTCGCTATTGTGACTTAAGTCGTATATGGTATTTGTTTTATATAATTTTTTTACAACCTTTCAATAAAGAACCAATGTGAACCTCGCCAAATAGCGCCTTTACTATGATGGTCTAAGTTGAACTTTTCAGGAGGTGCGAGGGAGTGCCGATATGGATGGTCTAGAGTGACGTCGCCGGTTGAGCGGCCCACAAGGGAGTTTGGAACCCAGACTCAAGGAGCGGTGAGGGTCGGCACATCTGCAACAACAAAAGCAGATCCATGGGGAGCGGCAGTAGAGACCTATAGAGGGAAATTTGTTGAATTAGGCATGATGTGATTTTTTTGTGACGCGGTGAGGTTCGGTGCGGGAGTCAAGATTCCCTCCCCTTCCGGCGAGCTAAGCCGTGCGTCGCCAGCATGCCACGGCCCCTGGCATCGAACATTCTGGCCCTTCCTCACTCTATCCCACTATCTAGTCCTCAATCCTGCCTTACCTAACCACAATTCCATGAGTGACTTTTGATCGGTATAGACGTGTCTTTGAAGTGCTTAAAAATAATTGATTAAAAAAATGTTCACGGTGAAACGTTTGACCTTCTGAAAACATATTTTGTTGTCAAGTTTGGTTAACTGAATATATAAAAAATAAAATAGTGCGAAAAAAATACAATAATATAAATAATTCAAATAAATAAAAGCAAATTATATTCGAACAATATCGGCTCTAATAGCCGTTATTGAGTTTAAGTGGACAGAGACCATCAAATTTTTATTTATTATTGCGTTTTTTTTTTTTAATATATACATAACAAATACAGTGACATGAGTAATCTTTGTAAAGACTGTGGGGGATCCCTGAAAGGAGGAACTTATTTACCTTGCAACGGAATATGTGGAGCCTTTTTTTCATTTTAAATGTGCTAAACTATCCGAATACGATGCTAAAATGATAAGTGAGAAACCGGCGGTTTTGTTTATGTGCGGTGTTTGTAGAGATTATATTAATATCATGTTTAAAAAAGTGGGAGAATTGGCTAATGCCATTCAAGAAAATAAGCAACAACTTCTAAGCAAAATGATAATATTGAGAAAATACTCCATAATGTAAATAAGTTAAATGATGAAAAAGAAACAGTTTTGAGTGAAGTAAAAAAAGCATGTAGTAGTGGAAATCAAAATGCACAAATTAAACAAATATTACATAATGTAAATAAACTAAGTGAAGAAAAAGAGTTGGTATTGAGTGAAGTAAGAAAAGTATGTATTAGCGAGAAAAAGATGTCATATGCGAGATCTTTGAAAAGAGAACAGCCTGTTATGATTAAACCTAAAAAAAGCTCAAGAGAATAAAAAAACAAAAGATGATCCTTAAAAAAAAATTGATCCATCATCTCTTGCAGTGAGGGTAAATAAAGTAATTGATAAGAAAGATGGGGCTATCCTAATTAGTTGTGATGATGATTGTTCGCGAAAAATAATAGAAAAAGAAACGAAAGAGAAGTTAGGAAGTGATTACGATGTTTCCTTGCCGAATCTGCAAATCCCGTGTGTGAAAATATGCGGAATTAAAGAAAAATGGAGTGAAAGGGAACTATTGTCAGCAATAAAAAAACAGAATAATATTAACTGTGAGCTTAAGTGTTTGAAAATATTCAGTGTTGAAAAAGACAAAAAGGAAAGCTTTAGTGCAATAATTTCAATTGAAACGGAAGGATATAGGTATATGATGGACAGGAATCGAATAAACTTAGGTTGGGATAGATGTTTTGTTTATGATTCAGTTTCTGTCAAAAGGTGTTATAAGTGTTGGGGGTATAATCATAAAGCAAAGGATTGTAAAAACGAAGTAGTGTGCGCGAAATGTGGTGAAAATCATGATGCAAAGAGCTGTTTAAATGTGACATTGAAATGTAACAACTGTGTTTTGGCTAACTCAAGGCTTGGATTAAATTTAGATATAAATCATGATTGTAGAAGTAACGAGTGCGAAGTTTTTAAAAAGAAAATTGAAATAAAAAAAAATAAAATTGCCTTTTAGCAATCAAAATATGTGCGGGTTTGTTACTTCAATACATGCGGTTTTTTAAAAAATGCTGCGGAGCTACAAATACTTATCGAATCCCAAGATTTTGATGTTTTAATATTATCCGAAACTCATGTGAAAAAAGAGGTGCAAAACAGTGAGTTATCAATAGATGGCTTTATATTAGTAGACCGGTGTGACTCCAAATCAGCACATACAGGTGGCGTTTTAGTGTACACAAAAAATGACATTAGAGCCTCCAATACAAATCAGTTCGTTGAGCATATGGAATTATGGTGGTCGGTAAACACTTTTTATTTAACTAACTACTCCTGCGTTATTGTTGGTATGTATAGATCCCCAAATTCAAGTTGTAGAGTTATTTGTGAAGAATTGGTGAGGCTTATGGATGAGCTTTATGACTTAAATGAAGATATTATAATAGTCGGTGATTTCAACATTGATTGGCTTTCTCCGAATAACATTTATAAGAGAGATGTTGAAAATATTTTTTAAGAAAATGCATGCCTTCAAATTGTAAATGAACCAACCAGAATTACTAGGGACTCAAGTAAACTTATTGATTACGTTGTTACAAATAGTAGCCAATTGATTAGAGCAAAAACTGTAAAAGAACTTAAACTTAGCGATCATGAAACGATTGTAATTGAAATAAAATGTGAAGTAAATAAGAAACAGATGAAGTTTTTTCCTTATTTCAAATACAAGAAAAATCTATTCGGTCAAGTGTTAGAAACAAAGCTACTTAATTCGTATAGTATAGACTCAAATTACTTACCAGATGTTTTTTTTAAACAAATTAATGAAAGTGTATCGGTATTTCTGATACAAAAAACAGTGAAACCTTGTGGAAATGCGTGGTTCAATAGTTTTTTAAACAACCTTAAAAATCAAAAAATCTTAAAGTATTCAAAAGCGTTACTAAGCCGCTCGGAAACAGATTGGAAAAATTACACTTCCATTCGTAATAAATATAAACAAGAAATTTGTAAACGTAAACGTGAATATGTTAGGTCTAAAATATCTGGTTCCATAGATCAAAAAACAATGTGGCAAAATATTAAAAAATTTATTTTAAAAAAGGAAAAAAGTTAAATTAAAAGCGTTATATTTGGAACAGAGGCCTGTAATAAAAATATAATAATTTCAAACAAATTCAATAATTTTTTTGTCCAAAGTGTAGTAGACATTGAATCGATTCCTTCAAGGTCATTTATTAATCATGTTGAAGAAGTGGAACACCTGTTTAAATTCAAAAATGTTACATTAACCGACTTAAAACGAACTATAAGAAATATGAAAAACAAACGTGATTTTCAGTTTATGAGTCCAAGTATCTACTTGGAGCATTTTGAAATCCTTGGTTAAATTCTGTGTAAAATAATTAACAGTTCTATATCTACAAAGAAATTTCCTGACACCTGGAAAGAATCCTTGGTAACACCAATCGAAAAAATAGCTAATAAGGCCTGTGAATGCCATGCCGTTGTGTGAAAAGATTTTTTGAAAAAGTGGTATTCAAGCAATTGTACGACTTCTTTGAGAGTAATAATTTAATAATTGACTTGCAGTCAGGTTTTCGAAAAGGTCATTCGTGTGAAACTGCCATCAATGCAGTTGTTACGTCATGGAAGGAAGAACTTGCTAAAAAAAGAAGTGTTTATTGTGTATTTTTGGATTTGAAACGAGTGTTTGAGACAGTTAATAAAGATATTTTAATAATGAAATTGAAAAAATACGACATTAAAGACAGAGAACTATTATGGTTTGAATCTTATCTAAAAAATCGAAACCAACGTGTGAAAGTCAATGGTGATGTATCGGAAGCGATTGATGTAAACTATGGGGTACCTCAAGGGTCTGTCTTAGGGACTCTATTATTTACAATTTATATTAACGATATAAGGTGCGTGTTAAAATTTAGTAAATTAGCCTTGTTTGCAGATGATGCTGTTGTCTACATCTCAGGTAATAATACCGTAGACAATAAAGTTAAAATTCAAGAAGACTTAGACTCTATCAATCAATGGCGTATGGAAAACAAACTTAAACTCAACATTGGAAAAACGAAATTAATGGTGCTGAACGAGAGAAGCAGTGATGACATCGACATTAAGATAGGGGGCATATCAATAGAAAGAATAAGTGAAATTAAATATCTAGGTGTAGTATTAGATCAAAAGTTACAGTTTGGAAATCATATTAACTATATCTGTAAGAAAAGAGCGAAAAAAATCGGATTTATGAAACGAATTAGAAATCAAATTTCAACTATAAGTGCAATAAATATATATAATGTCATTGTAAAACCACACTTTGAGTACTGTTCCACTATTTTGTTTTTATGTAAAGGGAGTGATATGTTAAGACTGCAAAGATTACAAAATAAAGCAATGCGATGTTTATTAAAGTGCAATAGATATATGTCAATTCGTTTTATGTTAAGTTCACTTAAGTGGCTATCGATTAAACAAAGATTAATTATGAATGTTTTAGTATTTGTACATAAAATAAAAAACAATTTAATGCCAAATTACTTATTTCAATATATTAATTTTATCAGAGATTTGCAACCATATGCATTAAGAAACAGAAATGATCTAAGACTGCCAAATTTTGTCACAAGCAATACACAAAATTCTCTTGTCTATTAAGGTTTAAAATTATACAATACATTGAACAATCAAATCAAAAATCAAACAAACTTAAATAATTTTAAAAGAAATGTGATAGATTTTGTCAAATCCAACTTTTTATTTTAAAAATCAATTATGTAAAACAATTTCTTATAAATGTAAATAGTTTAATCAAATTAAATAAATAAACTTAACTAAACTATAAATCCTATTACTCCGGTACCAGCCTGACCCTTCCTTTACCCTATCCAAACTAATTCCTTTCCATATTTCTATCCTATCCTCTCTTATCTCATCCTATTGCCCCGTTTCAAATGGCGCCCATACGTGATCGAAGTTAGTCCTTGTATTTTGTCCAATCCGTTCCTGGAAGTTGTCGCTGACATCGTCGAAGCAACCTCTATGTCTTGATCAGGAAAGCCTGGGGCATACCAGTTCAAATGCGAGGGGTGGCGACGGAGATGCCAGCGAGAACAACTAGAAACAATATTCGTTGAATGTTCGGGCATCCGCCCTCGGAAGAAACTTTTTGTAAGTCTTTGTTAGGAGGGTTTAATACGTACCCACCAAATTGCGACGGGAAGTGAAGTCGAGGATGGGTGTCAGTAAAGTCCCTTGTTAGTTGTAGTCCGGCGCTGCAGTCAGGGTGGGAAGGAAGAGTAAGTCTTGGTCAGGATTGCTCCTTAGAATGCCTGACCAATCACGAGGAAGAATTCCTATTCTGGCAATAGTGCCGAATGTAACCTCTGTGTATTCGTCAATTTTTGTTTGTTCGATAAGGCTGCTGCTGCTCCCAAAGAATTAGAGCGCTCAACGGCAGCGTCACCCAAAAAGGAAAATACGTTAAACGCCGTCCTACGCCTCCCGAGACACCCCCGAATGCCATTAATGAATTGAATAGTGCTAATTTTTTTGATAAGACGTGATTGATGTTGGATTTTGTTCATTATTAGTGTGGTGAAGTAGTTGATTTATAGAGGAGTAATAGTTTATAGAGTCATTTTCAGAGAGCTTAGTGTTTTCATAGATAGGGACATAGAAGATAGGAATAAAGTAGATATAAAAGAGAAAAAAGTTGAATTTAAATTGGTTTAGTTTTAAGTAGATAGTATAGTGTTAAGGAATAAGTAATAGTGTTTTGTTTTTATCGTTAGAGTTTTTTTGTTTTAGTTAGGTTTAGGTAGAAAACTTAGTATTTTATAATATTAGGAATAAGTAATAGTGTTTTATTTTTATATTTAGAGTTTTTTTTTTGTCATAGTTAGCTTAGGCATAGATTAAGGATATATAAGATATAGAAAGAAACAGTAATAATCCAAAAAAAAAAAATGATTAAGATAGATTAAGTAAGTTATGAAGTATATAGAGAAGATTAGAAATAGAGAGATAGTGTTAAAAATTAATTGAAGGTTTTATAATTTCTTTTTTTTTTTTGATTTATTTCACTCATATAAATGAATCATCTAGTACATAGTTAACTCAATTATATATTCATCTCTTTTGATTAACTTTTACATAAAAGCCTTTACTGTTTTTTTAATTGTCTATATAAGCATCTATAAACTGTTTAATCAGACGAGTTAGCAAATTACCTTTGACCCGAATCAATTCGGTTATATTTTGTTGTTAATAAAAACTTGTTAAAATTAAGCAAACATTGTTTTTCAATTTTCCGGATTTAGAATATTTTTTTCATGGTGCCGAAACCCGGGAAGTCATTGGAAAAACAGATTTAATAAGTTAAAAGAAAGTTATTGCCGTGTTATTTATTTATACTCGAAATTTTTTGCGATCTATTAAAATGGAATTTCTAACATGTTCTGGTTTTCGCAGCCTTAAAATCTAATAACGCGCGTGAAATAGAAGATTTGTCAACGTTAGATACAGTTGAAGAAGAACTTTCTTCATATCTTCTTCGTCTTACGACAGCGAAAACAAATCTAAATATTGTCAATAAAGATATTCAGACCAAACTCCTAGAAGACAACAATCCTGAAAAAAATAGCCGAATATGAAGATGCTGCAGCAGGAATGATTGCTCGGCTTCAAGTTCGTCTTGCAAAAATAAAACAACGTGTCGATCCTTCTCCTCCCTGCGATAGTTCTCCAAGCTTATCAACCATGAGAAATCAGTGTACCAAGCTACCGAAAATGCAGCTTAAACGATTCTCTTGAGACTATCAGGAGTGGATACCTTTTTGGGATAATTTTCGATCTGCAGTGCATGAAAATGAATCTTCAACAGGCGTCGAAAAGTTTAATTTCTTGCAAACTGTGCTAACAGGTAACGTGGCAAAAATCATCGCAGCCTTTACTCCCTCCGATGCCTGTTATGATGGAGCTTTTTCACTCTTGCAAGAAGAATACGGGGATGCGGAGAAGCTTATAGATAAACTGATGCAGACACTAATGGGTTTACCAACTGTACCTCGTAGAACTGATGCGGCAGCATTAAGACAATTGTACACCACTGTGATGGCTTGTAGCCGTTCCCTCACGGTTTTAGGTGTACCTTCATCACACTATTACAATATGCTAAAAACAATTCTTCTTAAATGCATGCCCAATGAGCTACGTATTGACTATCACCGTGTTCATAAAGAACTAGCTGTAGAGTGAAAAAGAGAAAGAGGCGGCTGATTTATCAGATGATAAAAACGATAGCAGTTCTACTCTTTGTTTTGACGGCGACAAGCAAGTTAAACATATTTTAAGATTTTTAAAACAAGAAGTTGAGTCTATAGAGAGAGCAGCAGTCACAAAATCTAGTTGTAAATCGCAGACTTATCACACTCAACCAACAATGGCGGCGGGTCTTCTCACACCCGCGAGAACCTCAAATGCTATATGCTTCTTCTGTAAATCTAATAAGCATTCGACGAAAGAGTGTGATTACACCAAATGCTTAAGAAAGAAAGACGGCAGATGTTTCAGATGCACACAGAAAGACCACACTGTGACGTTTTCCCGAGTTAAGCTTATGTGCAAAAAAGTGCAAGCATATGCATTCTCTTTGTATACAGGAAAAGCATCGTCGAAGCCTAATAATACAGAAAGTGCGAACAGTACATCAACCGTATTGTCATCAACTTATTTGTCTTCTGCAAGTAATCATTCCGCTAAAGTTTCTACCATTGTTTTCTTGCAGACGGCACGAGTTTTTCTTTGTTCACTTTATCGAAATTTATTTGTTCGTCTAATTATTGACGGTGGCAGCCAAAAGACACATCAGAGAAGACGTCGCAAATAAATTAATGTTCCCCATCATTGGTTTTATAAATATGAGCGTCATTCCATTCGGTAAAACTGAAAGAAATTTGTATTGTATACATTGCCTGCTCCGGAAGATTATGGTGCTCCGCAAATAGAAGGTTATCGTTTAGCTGATACAAACTTTGATGGTCGTGAACAAACGGAAGGTTTGAGTGTCTTGATCGGAGCAGATTATGTTTGGGAAATCACCACAGGAAAGTATAAGCGTTTGTCCAAAGGATTGGCTGTTGACACCATTTTTGGGTGAACGCTTCAGAGCCCTTATATCTCAGATTATTGTTGTAATTCATTGAATAAAAATGTGTCTTCCCTTTGCAGTGTTTCTCATTTCGAAAATATGTGGAAAATGGAATTATTGGGCATTCAAAATGATAAAACTGAGATGAAGGCGTTTACTGCAGAGCTCCAGACAAAGTGCATCCGTAAGACTTCAACGAGGTATGAGGCGATCCTACCCTGGAAGCAAATGAATTACCAGATGGAGACAAATAAAGAAATGGCATTATCCAGATTGTACTCATTGACGAGACGATTATCTAAGGAACCACAAAAACTTTTGGATTACGATGAGGTTATGCGTGAGTTGGTTTCATCTGGCTGTGCCGAAAGAGTGCTCAATCAAACGGCCGGCTCAAATTTATATTATATGCCCCATTGTGCTGTTTATCGTCCCGAGAAGACCACAACCAAGATTCGGATTGTTTTCGATGCGTCTTCGCATGCTCCAGGTAAAATTTCATTAAGTGATTGTTTGTCGATGGGATCTAATTTGCTCCCCGATATATTAAAAATATTGCTGCATTTTTGTCTGGGAAAAATTGGACTCGTTGCGGACATCGAAAAGGCATTCCTTCAAATTACTCTAGCTGATAAAGACTGTGACAGTCATAGATTTTTCTGATTCGCTGATGTAGTTCTTCCTTCAAGGGACCTGCCACCTATCCAAGAGTTTCATGTGACATTTGGCGTTACATCTAGTCCATTTTTGTTGTCGGCCACCATAGATTTACATCTTCAAATAATGTCAGATGCGTTTCCTAACATTTGTGATCGTCTATGAAAATCCTTTTATATAGATGATTTGGTCACCAGCGTCATAAATAGAGCCGAAGCAGAACTGTTTTATCAGGAATCAACACAAATTATGGAACGTGCCTGGGTGAACCTATGGAAGTGGATAAGCAATGATGGTTATGTTCGGAGTTCTCTAGGCCTAAAAAATGTGGACAGCATTCAAACTGTTTTGGGTGTAAGGTGGAATATTTTGAGCGATGATCTTACTCTTAATATTAATCCAGAGGATTTGCAAAATATGATATCAGCTACTAAACGTAACGTTTTAAAAATAATCGCTCGAATTTATGACCCTTTAGGTTATATAAACCCAATCGTAATTCGCCTTAAGATTCTTTTTCAGTCTCTATGGAGACAAAAGCTAACATGAGATCAACCTATTGGAGATGAGTTTCTCAAGGAATGGAGTATTTGTGTTAAGGATCTTTATCAAATTGGAGATTTATCGCTTCCAAGATGGATGGGAGTAAGTGACACCTCGAAAAAACACGGAAATGCATATCTTTGCTGCTGATGATTCCGTGTCTTTCCTTAACCCTACCGCGGTTTAAAGGTTTTTTTTTGGAAAGAAATGCTGAAGTGGTTTTGCTGTGCAATATCATAGAGTATCCTAAGTTATTTATTTAATTATTAGTATTTGTTTAATATAGTTTATTTATTTATTTATTCATTAGTATTTGTTTAATATAGTTTATTTATTTATTTATTCATTAGTATTGGTTTAATATAGTTTATTTATTTATTTATTCATTAGTATTTGTTTAATAAAGTTTATTTATTTATTTATTCATTAGTATTTGTTTAATATATATATAATTATTTAACATAGTTTTTTTATTTATTTATTTAGTTTAGCATTTAAGGTTTACTTTTGTGATTTACGTGTTATTTATTTAATTTATTTAAATATATATTGTAAGTTTTTATTATTATTTATTATTGTTGTTACGATTTTTTTTTTATTAATTTTAGATTAATTTTTATTTGTGCTAATGTTATGTTTCTAACTTATTAAATGTTACGTAATGTTTCATTGTTCTTTTTATTGTAATCATTTTACTTATAGATTATTTGTTTATTTTATTTAGTCATTTCTTCACATTTTATTAATGTATCTTAATTATTAATTTATTGTTTTATCAGTTCATATTGGTTTTTTTTGTTAGGTACTTATTTTTTTTGTTAAGTATCACATTCATGTTTTTTTGTTTAAGTTATTTTTTTACTCATCGATTTATGTCGGAAAATATACCCTAGGTCTAACTCTTTGGAGTAGGTTATGTATTGTGTCTGGTAGGTACTAAGCGTTAGCGTTCACAAAGAGGTTATACTAGCTATACTTAGCCGTCGCAACTAAATCCATTCGCGGTTTCCTTGACCTTCCTACACGGAAAGGCGTAAGTACTATCATGAGACGTGAAAAAATCATAAACACACATGCCGCTTAGAGTGCTAGTTTAGAGATATTTTATTTGTGAGAAAGAGAATCAGAGCGTGAGTTAGAGTTTTTTACGAGCACTGGTACTTATGTACATACACATTTGTCATATTTGTGCATACAGGTACATAAATACATACATCATTGACCAGACTTTTGATTCGAATTCCTTAGGATTTTCAATTTTTGTTTACTACCTATTATGAAGGTTGAAGTTTTGAAAAAATATACACATTCATTCCTGAAATTTAGACACAAACTTGCTTCTTGATATCGATATGTACCTATACAAACGTCCTTGATGACATGGATTTTTGTTTTGAATTTTGCTTTTCATTCAGATAGGTACAAATTAAGTGCATACTATGGTAGAAATTGTAGATTTGTATAGTAAGTAGTAAGGAGACAGTCCATACCTATACAATGTGGAAATAGAAAAAAAGGTGGAGACTATTATTTGCGTTAATTTGTGTGTCTAGTTGTGTAGGAGTGTATTTGTTAAAAAGGTATATTACTACGGCAGATGTCATCCTGCATTTCTTTAAATTCTTTTGATTTGTTTACTTAAACTTGTTAAAACGTTTTTTTATAATTATTGGAAAAATTACTTACGAAATTTCATAAAAAATCTGACTTTTTCGGAGGGTTTTCCCAAAGTTTTCTTTCGTAATTATTTATATATAATGTACCTACATATATTATATATTTTATTATTTTTTTCTGAAATTCAGAGTTTGAAATAGGTATCTAAGTTTTTTTCTTGCGATTTATAGTTATAGTTATGCATTCGTAAAAAAAGAAAAAAAATCTAAGTATCAAACATGACATTACGATAATAGGGAAGTCGAAAAAAGTGGGCCTAAACGGTTGGGCCCATTTGATTCAAACTTGGTATACCTATAGTATTTTTAGCGTACTCTACCCGACTGTTTTTCGAATTGGCATTCTAGCTCCAAAACTAACGGTACCTGCCATATAACTTTTAATGAAAAACTTATTTTTCTCAAAAACGGCTACTACGATTTTAATAAAACTTTCCGAAAGGTGTTGTTTATGCAAAATCAATCCTTAAGTTTTAATGGATTTTTCAGAAAAAGTTTTATAACCGAACCTCCCATATGACCGGTTTTTTAAAATCAGACTTTCTCGTTAACTAATTGACGGATTTTGATTTTTTTCTAATTATCTCAATATCTGTTATCCCAAATTTTTTATTTTCATGAATCCTAAACTTGCCTTATAGTACCTTTAATCGCAAGTAAAAATTCACCTACCCGTTTTCAAAATGTTTATTTTGAAAAATATTTTTTTTTTTAATATTAAAAACAGAAAAAAGTTTTTGAAAATATTTAAGTGTAAGATTACTGAGGCTACTTACATTTTCCTGAATATTAATTTTGTTTTTAATCGGTTACCTAACCAGTTGTCACAAAAGTCGACAAAAAAAAAGCTCACGTCCCATTTAGCCCACCGTCAAAATTTTTGTTCACCAAAATTTAAAGCACAATAATTATTTACATAGAAAATTCCTGGAGTCGTTTTTGAGAAAAATAAGTTTTTACGTAACGGTTATATGGCAGGTACCGTTAATATTTCAGAATGTCAAAATAAACGTATACCTACCTAGGTATTCCAAATTTAAAGACGATTTGCCAAACGTTTAGTAGACGGACAGAATTTTGCTTGTGACTTCAAATATGTTTCTCTATCATCGTAATGTTATACCTATTTGATTGTTATCTCATTTTTTTTGCACGAATGCATAACTTGTACTTAGTACCTATAATCGCAAGAAAAAATTAAACAATTAGGTACTATAAATGTAAAAAAACCCGGGGTATTCTTAGCAATTCTATAGAAGATTAGTTGAAAGAAATATTTTGGTTAAACTATAAATTTCTTTCCCGCGAGTTAAGCTGGGTAGGACAACAAGTATACCTATTATATAAACCTCAAACAAACGAAATATCTTTGTTACTATAATTATCTACAATCACTTTACAAAGAATTTTTGAATGAATTGCTACGCATTGTTCATTCGATAGGTACCTACACATACATATGATATTTTATGTAAGTACCTATCTGAATGGAAAGCAAAATTCAAAACAAAAATCCATTTCTGCAAGGACGTGTGTATAAATACAGCAAAAGTAAGTTTGTGTTGAAACTTCACATACATATGTATGTGTACCTACATTTTTGAAGACCTTAATAATAAACAAAAATTAAAATCCTCAAGAATTAGAATCAAAAGTCAATGATGTATGTATGTATATGTACAAATATGACAAATATGTGTATACATAGCTAAGTAGTACCAGTGCTCGTACAAAACTTGAAATTCCTAAAGAATTCGAATCAAAAGTCTGGTCAATGACGTACGTATGTAAGAACCAGTTCCCGTCCATATAAAAAAATCTAAACAATGAAAATCTTGGATGGTGTGTAAATCCCAACAAAAAATATTCGCCGCAGCTAAGCCTAACCCTTTTTCCAATTATTTCATGTTCGTCTTTTTTTTTCCTGCACATGCGCACTGTCCATCTGCCCGTCGAAGCCAACACACGGGTGCATGGTGAGAGAGTGAAGCCGCGGAGTGCTGCTGCCTGTGCGTTTTCTTAAAAAAAAAAAATATATATATCAATCCCGGACGCGAACCGACAACATTTAGTGCCCGTGTTGTGAAAATTTATTTGATGCTACAACATCAAGGCATCACGCAAATAAAAAAAAAAAGAATACCCATCAGCGAAAAAAATACTCGCAATAAGCATTCCTTGCAGCTTTTCCTTTCCTTATCTCACTCACAGGTGATTTTACTTGAACATTGCGGTAAATCCGAATGAACAAGTCTAATCGTTATCGGATATATTGACCAGGGGCGGATCAAATACATTTTATTGTCAAGGTATAACACTGTTAATAATTTGTATTGAGAAGCTCAAATTGGGATTTATTGGAGTATTGATTATAGGTAATTGTCCGTCTTAGTTTTTTTTAGTTCTCTGTTTTAGAATGGTAGGTGATTTCATAGTCGACTATGCAAACATTCGTGGACGTAGGAAAAATTTCTATGCTGCCTATGTCCACTCTGTGATAAACAGACCAGCTGTATTGGCACTTAGTGAAACACAAGTTGGGGAAAATATCGATCATTCGGAATTTTCCTTGCATGGGTATTCACTTGTGCCTTTATTCTTTGCCAAACATGGCCTCGCCGTTTACATAAGGAATGATGTTGCATATCAACTTCAACCACAATTCGGTCTGTATGTAAACACGGAATTCAATTTCATGTGGTTGAAATTAACGATTAATAAGCGCATCATTCATATATTTTTTTTTATAGAAGCCCAAATTTAGACAGAGTTTCAACTTCTAACGAATTTGATGCTTTGTCTGACTCCATTCAAGAAATTGTACACAATTCCAGTTGGCTTCGCTTTTCTGGCCAGACAACACCCGAAGGAAGGTATGTTGAGATTTTCGCTGAGTTAAACCATCTTACTCAGCTCGTTTATGAGCCAACCCGAATTCCTGATATTGCAGGCCAAACCCCCAACACTAGACTTGTTTCTTACCTCCGATCCTGATAAATGCACAATTCGTGTATTATCGCCTCTAGGCACATCTGACCATTGTGTCATCTCTGCAAATTTCTCGTGCCAACTCAATTCAGTTAAAGAAAAAAACCCAAGGAGAACCCTTTGGCAATACGAGAAAGGCAACTGGGACGGCCTCAATAACTATTTCAGGACCTTTAACTGGTCACTATGCTTCCTCGATAGTGACATTGATTCCAGCGCAGACATGGTTACAAATTTAATTCTTTTAGGAATGAGAAATTTTATCCCAAACAGGTCGAAGAGTATCAAACCTAAGGAAAACTCATGGTTTGATTCGAGCTGTAGAGAGGCTATCAGGTTAAGAAATGTAAGTTTCCGTTGTTACAAAGCCAACATCACTGAGGAAAACCGGAAAAAGTTTCAGCAAGCTATAAAGGCCTGCAATGTTCATATTCGAAAAATCAAATTTTTACATGAGCAAAAAATTCGGCAAAAAATAATGCAATGTCCCAAAGGCAGTACAAATTTTTGTTCATTTGTAAAAAAAGTAAAGAATTCTTCGTCATCCTGCTGTCAGCCGCAGGTGTCAGAACTCCTCCTGTACTCGAGAGCGTAAATGATTTTTTATGGGACCAATCTTCTTTCGCACTCGTTCAGTCGCAAGAGTATTGTTAGATCTCAACATATATAAATCCGCTGGCCCGGATTGTATCCCCGCTATTGTTCTGAAGAGGTGTTCTTCAACTCTGGCAAAACCTTTGCGTAAGCTTTTCCATCGGTCCTATTCCTCTGGACTCTTTTCGAGTGCATGGAAAACAGCATTTGTCCAGCCTATCCCCAAAAAAGGCGAATCTTCTGCACCATCGAACTACCGACCAATTGCACTAACTTCCCTTCTTTCTAAGGTCATGGAAACGCTAATTAATTTTCAGCTTAAGAAATATCTCGAAGAAGGAAAGCTTTTTAATGACCGGCAATACGGCTTTCGTAGCAACAGGTGCACTGGTGATTTGATGGTATATCTCACCGAAAAGTGGAACCAATCTCTTCATCGTTTTGGGGAAAGCAAAATTATTGCACTTGATATTTCTAAGGAATTTGATAGAGTTTGGCGTGAAGCCCTTTTATCGAAAATGCGTGCATTTGGACTCGATGAATCTCTTCTTCGTTGGATTAGTAATTACCTTTCGAACCGCTCAATTCAAGTTGTATTGGACGGTTTCAAATCTGATATTCACAAAATAAATGCTGGTGTGCCCCAGGGCTCTGTTTTGTCTCCGACTCTTTTCCTTATATTTATCAATGACTTATTTTCTGAAACAACTAATCCAATCAATTGTTTTGTTGACGACAGTACTCTCAGCTTTTCATATTCGTTTCCAGATTCACATCCATGTTCTTCGGATGTTGAACTGCATCGGCAGCGTATGATAAGTTCATTAAATCATTTTCTTTTGTCGTTAAAGCAAAACATACCTCCAATGCCACTATCCATGAGCGGCACTAGCATTGAAGAAACAGAACACCTCTCAGTTCTCGGTATGTATGCATTACAGACCACCTTCTGTGGAATGACCACATATTTGACATCGCAAAGAATGCTGCGAGGTGTTTAGGTTTCCTTCGAAGATGCAAGAAGTTCTTCACCCCGTCTGATCTGGCTACAGTATATAAAGCATATATTCGACCGAAACTCGAGTATAATTCCCATATTTGGGCAGGTGCTCCTATAACCCGCTTGAGTTTTCTAGATAGAATTCAAAAAAGAGCTTTGAAAATGATAGGCGACCGAACAATAACAGAAACGTTTACATTTCTTGAGCACCGCCGTAATGTTTCGTGCCTTTCGTTATTTTATCGTTATTTTTACAAACAATGATCTAGCGAAATAGCCAGCTGCATTCCTCCCCTGTTAAGTATAAAGATTCTTTCTTTAGTCGAACCACACGAATGTGGAATGCTTTGTCAGGCTCTGTGTTTACCTCCCATTTTGATATGCAGAACTTTAAAACTAATGTGCATCGGTATCTCCTCTTTTATCCCTCCTCATTTCCCTAACGCTCGTGCGGTGTTTAAACATTTTAAGGGTACACACAAACCCCTTTCGCGCGTGTAAATTATATAAAAAAAAAAAAAAACCGAGTTAGAAAACACACATGCCGCTTGGAACGCCACCGTCCACCGGTCATCATGATAGTACTATAGCAGTTTATATACAATGCATAATACTACATAATGATCGTCTGGTTAAACTGAAAAAAAAAAAATGCAAGTGGTTATCAGTACACTTGAAATTGTGTATCTTGGCTACTAAATGCACTGATAATTCACAACACAATACACAAAAAAACAAATCGACTGCAATTCATTGCATTTATGTCACACTTATTTAGGCACCATGGCGGCATTGTCTTTAGGGTATCTAACACTACGAAAAGGGTATTTGATAGAGATTACCTGAATTTACTGGATATTGATGTTCCGGTAACCGATAGACTGGAGAAAAATTAAATAAGTTAAGGTTTTTACGACAAAACTACTTAACAACAAAAATAAGCCGACAGTGCAGCAAAAACAAACCAGGTACAAAAATGGCTAAAACACAATCACGCTTTAGCTTCGGTTTCGCATGACGTTTACAAGTTCAACCATAGGAAATCAATACATCTTATCACAATGTCGCTTTGGCTTTGACGTTACGTTTGGTTCGTGTACAATATAAGGTAACGTGACTCAAACGTAAAGCATAAGTAGAAACTGGTTGAACTTTTGCTCGCTTTGACAGAAAAAAGCAAAAACAAAAACCGAAATTTAGAAAATGTCATTCAAAGCGGACACAAAGCGTGTGAAATGTAACGTGACGAAGCCAAATCTCAAGCGTGATTGTGTTTTAGCCATAAAGAAATTGACTTATGTAGTTCTGTCAGTTTTGGTATGCTTATCCTTAGTTTCTGACAACCTTAATTCGCCGCGAGTGTCGAGAAGGAGGAAGGAGTGGTGGCAATGGGAAATAGGGGGAATAGTGGAATTTGAAGAAGTTTGCAAACTATCCACATTGTCTGGTGGATAGATTCACCATCGATTTTGGGGCGTAAGAGGGGAGCCCCCAGTTAAAATTTCCGAAAAGCGGTAGAGCGAACGGCTTTTCAAATTTAAACTCACCACAGGATGGCGCGATTGGAGGTTGCGGTAGATTGGACACGAAACAAAGAAAATCATGGGATAAGTCGCCAACCGGTAGAGTAGAAGCATTGAATAATTAAAAATAGAAGAGGACACCGGACGTTGCTCAAACGACTTTTGAGACCAGTGGTCCCCTGTGGTTAGTTTAAGAAGCTCAAATCATTTATTTTTGGAACTCGTCTTTGCTATTTCATATTCCGTTTTAAAACCACTGCTTACAAGGGATGAAAATTAAAATCCTTAAAAGGATTTCGCTTTAGATATCAAACTGGGAAAAGAAAAAACAAAGAAACACGATCAATTTGTGAAATGTGAATCTTTTGTATTTGTGTGTATCATGGAATACGTCCTGTCTGGGTGACGAGACGAGTAAGATTTGGTGGTGTTGTTGTAGGTCATGTTTGGTTTGGTTAGGATGGATTTTTTTTATTCTTGATGACGGGTTTGTTCTGGTCGGATTGTTGCCAAGGATTTAAGTGAAAAAGGTGAATTGAAAATGGTTTACTGTGATTATATAGGGTGTAAAAACAATTAAAAATCGTGTGTGCCACGATTTCGATTGCCAAAGAGTGAAAAAATAAGGAATATTTGGCTGGTTAATTCAGGAAACAGTTTCTCGGAAAAACTTATTAATGAAGAGCATATTTTTTATGTGCGGACCATTTTGAAAAAAAAGTGAATTGTTTTTAAACCGCAGAAGATCGCGTGTGTCCTTTGAAGCGGTTCCTTTTAAGTTCAACTCGACATATTATTCCAAAGCAAAAGAAATTTTAGAAAACAAAAACGCGTTCGTTGTGAATGAGAGGTAAGCTCCATATTTAGAATTTAAAACTTTAAAAACGTATTAGTAAGCATTGATTGATTATAATATATAAAATAAATTTCACGACTGGATCGCACGTACTTGCTCATATGTGCGGTCACATTGTAGAATAAAATAAAAGAAATTAAAGTGAACATCAAAGCATTTATTTGATTTTTATGACTTTTATTTCTTCGAATAAAGTACGTTAAATTGTATTGAGTGAAATAATTTAAACACAATTTTATTTTTTTTAAAAATGTTAAAAAGTATGATTTTTTTTCAAAATCTCAGAAGCGGTTTTTAAATAAAACGGTTTATTTTTAACAACTTTTTTTTTAAAACACTAAAAAAATAACTTAAGAATACAAACTTAAGCACAAAATTAACGTACTGTTTAGAGAAAACATTTAAAAAAAAATCACCTACTCGTTTTCAAAATATTGATTTTTCAAAAAAAAAAATTTAAATCATCTATACACAAATAAAAATGAAGTGTCTGTTTTTAAAATCAAAATAACAGCTTTTTACTTGATGTATACGAAAGGATATACCGTACTTATAACAAAAACACAATTTAAAATTTGTTTGTCATTCTGCCTGTCTGTCTGTCTTTCTGTCTTTTTGTTCCGGGTGATCTCGGGAACGGCTGCACCGATTTTGACGGGACTGTCTCTAGCAGTTTTTCCGAGAAAACTCTGAAACTAATTGAAAAAATTAAAGAATTTTCGAAAAAAAATAATATTCTTACATACGTATACATACGTATATGCAGCCTCTAAGCAATTATCTAGCATAAGAACAAGTTCGTGCGACCCAGTCGTGCATTTGATTAAATTTTATTCGTGTGGTCACATGCAATGCACATATAAGCAAGTACGTGCGATCCAGTCGTGCAATTAATTTTTTAACGTTTACAGACAAAGTGTCATTGGATGAAAATAGTTTATATTTTATATTTTATATTTTATATTTTTTATTTTATATTTTATATTTTATATTTTATGTTTTATATTTTATATTTTATATTTTATATTTTATATTTTGTATTTTATATTTTAGTTATGAAAGCGTTTTTCTATTGAAATACCTTTAAATATTTACTTTTCTTAAATCCAAACAGTCCTGCTAACAAAAAGCGAAAAATTACAAGTTTCAAAGACAGTCAATACCACGTTTCTCAAGCAGTTGAAGATGATGAAGTCATTCAGTCGAATAGAAGTTCTCCTCATAAATTTTATAAACATTTATCTAAAAATCTTAAAACACCTCTAAATGATTTATATCAACCACAATCTTGGTCACCAACTCCATCTCTTGAGGATCCCATAGTTCCAATAGAAAAGCTTCTTAAGTCGCCAAAGTAAACAAAAAATAAAACAATAAAGGCTTTAAGTACGACATGTACTTACATTTTGAACGAGGTCTTACAAACAAAACCAGCAAGTGTGTATGTGTATGTAAAATGTCAAATTGTGCATAAAGACCGAATAAAATGGAGCGCAGAAGAGAAAGACCTCTTTTTAAAGTTCCATTATAAATCACCGTCATTTTATAAGTTTTTGAAAAAAAGAGGGATTTTTGTTACCATCTCCAAAAACTCTTTCTCGTTTTCACGACGTGCTCCCGTTTGGAACAGTCATTTCAAAAAGTATTCTTCTTACGCTTAAAGAAAGATTAAAGGATCTACCCGATAGCCACAAGAAGTGCTTGCTCGTCTTTGATGAGATGAGCACCAAAGTTGGATTGGAATACAATTCCAAATGCTCCAAAATGCTGCGAGGACTTAATCAATCTTGGAAACAGGTAAGTTAGTTGTTAAACTTTATATAGAAAATAATTTTAAATAATAAAATTTAAAAGTTGTATTTTTCAAACATTGTACAATAATAAACGTTTCGCTAAGGTATACTGGTTTAGTTCATCAGTAGGAACCAATATACTCCTCCTAGACGTTTATCTTAGCTTGAATAAAACTCGCAAAGTTGTGAGAACACATATGTTACCGAGATGTCTGTCAGTATAAGAGTCTTATTTATAACTGTACAATGTTTAAAAAATACAACTTTTAAATTTTATTACTTAAAATTATTTTCTATATATTCTTATATATGTATAATGGATCATATTAATAATTTATTTTAGGGTATGAACATTGCCTAACATATTTTATTTTTTATATATTTTGCTAAAGTTTGTTGTAAAATCCATATGGAAATTGGGCTAACTTCGGAAGTCTAAAGTGATCTATCTATTCAATTACAAATATATATTTGGCAAATAATCCGACCACAAAGGAATAATGTTATAATTTTCCTCTAAAAGGTAATTGGTTATTACGACGGAAGTGTGCTAGGAAGCCAACTTGCTCAAATCTTAGAAACAACTCTTGATATCTGAAAAAATTAGTATTGTATGTATTTCTTGTGATCAAGGTGCTCCTAATAGAATGGCATTCAAGAAACTAGGTGTAACGGAAGTCAACCCACTCGTCACAATTTCGGATCTAAAGATTTTTTGCATTTACGATATTGTCCATCTTTTCAAAAGTATTCGCAATAATCTTTTGGTGTCGGATATTATCATAGATGGAGATAAGGTGTCGTGATACGTTTTAAAAACTTTGTTTTTGGCTGAAAACACATTAATAAGGTCCATGCATAAGCTAAAAGAATCCCGCATTTCACCTGACAGTTTTCAAAAATTAATGCGAAGCTAGCAACTCAAGGTTTTAGTCACCACGTATCTGCAGCAATCCTCGCTGCTACATCAACTAATGTTTTTAATGAAATGGATTAATACTGGACACTTTTTTTCGGTTGAATAAGGTGTTTGACAATTTGAACAGTAAGAATAAGTTTTCCCAAAATCCAGATAAATGTGCAATAACTGAAAGTCAGACAGATGTTCTTTTAAACCTAAAGGATGCTATAAACTGGATTGGGAAGTGGAATCGGGAAAAGGATGGAACTGTCTTCTGTTTCAAAGGCTTGCGTCAGACAATAAATGGGGGGTTACAATTGTGGGACTATATTAAAAGCAAAGAGCAGCTTTATTTGATAACATCCCATTTAAATACTGATTGTTTGGAGAACACAATTTCTGTTGTTAGAAATAATAAAGGTTCCTATGAAAAGAATCTGTCTTCTTTTCGCCTATATAAAAATTTGAAACAAATGAGCTTCTGTAACATCATGGCCCCAGACTCAACAAACTATGAAACATCTAACTCCTCTATTATTTTGAATATAGCAGATGTGGAAAGTATGTTATTTAAAAAAATTACAATTTTCTTGGCTTGAATTTGAATTTCATTGGAATTAAAGGTTTCTTTAATCTATCCGATAATAGATTGGCTTTCCATTTTCACATTTTCTTTAAGGAAATTGATCAATTATTAAAATATTGTGGTTCTTTAAAAAGAAAAAACTGGTATTATTTTGTAACTTTTTAGTCAACTGATATTGTTTATTTACAATAGGTATATAAATATGTACTTAAAGACTATTCTCAGATAAATTAAACTATTTCCAAATGAACAAAAAAAAATCAATCATTTTCTTATTAAAGGGGCTTTTCAAAGTAGCAGCAGCGTTACTGATGAAAATGATGAAGAGTGCAATACATGTGAGCTGGTCGATTCGGACTACGAGGACACAATTGACGAAGCGTGTGCTACCAATTTGGAAGTAATATCAATATCCTATTTTGGTGGGTATATAGCAAAATGTGTAATCAAAAAAACATCTTGTGAAATATGTAAGCTTTATATAAGCAAAAACGGTTGCCAAGAATCACATGCCACAAGCGAAAAATTGATTGAAGTTCACCAATATGAGGGCACAATAAATGGAGGCTTGACACTTCCTTCAATAGCATTTGTTAAACTCATACAACACATTGTAAAGAGCTTTGAAGACCATTTCGATGAGTTTTGTTTCCAAAAAAATGTTTTATAAATGTTGTTTTATAATATTTGTAATACCGAAAAATATCCCTGTGCGTCCTTTGAACATAAAAACATTTTTTTAAACCTTATCATAAAAGTTTTATTAAGATCTAAAATAAAAACTATAAATGCAAGATGTAAGTGTTCAAAAAAAAAACTAAAAAAGCTAGATATATTAAGAAATATATAAAATGCTATAGTTGTAGAATTTAACAACTCCTATTTTTTTATTAGCTCTTTTTTGGGGAGGTACGTTCATAACGGATTACTTTAGAAATGTTCGAAACTCACACTACGGGGTTTTGATTTTTGGGATGGTGAGGAGAAAACACTTTCATTTTTAGCAATGTTTCAAGAACTATAATTTTTGCAATCTTTGATTTTTTTTAAATCTAGGTATATTTTGTGCTTAAGTGTGCATTCTTGAATTATTTTTTTTTATTTTTTGAAAAAAAGTTAAATAAAAACCGTTTTATTTAAAAAGCATTCCTACTATATTGAAACAAATCACACTACTTAACATTTTTCTAGAAATAAAAGGCGTTTAAATTTTTCGCTTGAGTTTTCTAGATAGAATTCAAAAAAGAGCTTTGAAAATGATAGGCGACCGAACAATAACAGAAACGTTTACATTTCTTGAGCACCGCCGTAATGTTTCGTGCCTTTCGTTATTTTATCGTTATTTTTACAAACAATGATCTAGCGAAATAGCCAGCTGCATTCCTCCCCTGAAACGATTCAACCGTAATACTCGAACTGCTAGGAATGTCCATCAGTTTACCATTGCGCCTTACTTCGGACGTACTGTTAAGTATAAAGATTCTTTCTTTAGTCGAACCACACGAATGTTGAATGCTTTGTCAGGCTCTGTGTTTACCTCCCATTTTGATATGCAGAACTTTAAAACTAATGTGCATCGGTATCTCCTCTTTTATCCCTCCTCATTTCCCTAACGCTCGTGCGGTGTTTAAACATTTTAAGGGTACACACAAACCCCTTTCGCGCGTGTAAATTATATAAAAAAAAAAAAAAAACCGAGTTAGAAAACACACATGCCGCTTGGAACGCCACCGTCCACCGGTCATCATGATAGTACTATAGCAGTTTATATACAATGCATAATACTACATAATGATCGTCTGGTTAAACTGAAATAAAAAAAAATTCAAGTGGTTATCAGTACACTTGAAATTGTGTATCTTGGCTACTAAATGCACTGATAATTCACAACACAATACACAAAAAAACAAATCGACTGCAATTCATTGCATTTATGTCACACTTATTTAGGCACCATGGCGGCATTGGAATCTAACACTACGAAAAGGGTATTTGATAGAGATTACCTGAATTTACTGGATATTGATGTTCCGGTAACCGATAGACTGGAGAAAAATTAAATAAGTTAACAAAACAAAAACAACAAAACTACTTAACAACAAAAATAAGCCGACAGTGCAGCAAAAACAAACCAGGTACAAAAATGGCTAAAACACAATCACGCTTTAGCTTCGGTTTCGCATGACGTTTACAAGTTCAACCATAGGAAATCAATACATCTTATCACAATGTCGCTTTGGCTTTGACGTTACGTTTGGTTCGTGTACAATATAAGGTAACGTGACTCAAACGTAAAGCATAAGTAGAAACTGGTTGAACTTTTGCTCGCTTTGACAGAAAAAAGCAAAAACAAAAACCGGAATTTAGAAAATGTCATTCAAAGCGGACACAAAGCGTGTGAAATGTAACGTGACGAAGCCAAATCTCAAGCGTGATTGTGTTTTAGCCATAAAGAAATTGACTTATGTAGTTCTGTCAGTTTTGGTATGCTTATCCTTAGTTTCTGACAACCTTAATTCGCCGCGAGTGTCGAGAAGGAGGAAGGAGTGGTGGCAATGGGAAATAGGGGGAATAGTGGAATTTGAAGAAGTTTGCAAACTATCCACATTGTCTGGTGGATAGATTCACCATCGATTTTGGGGCGTAAGAGGGGAGCCCCCAGTTAAAATTTCCGAAAAGCGGTAGAGCGAACGGCTTTTCAAATTTAAACTCACCACAGGATGGCGCGATTGGAGGTTGCGGTAGATTGGACACGAAACAAAGAAAATCATGGGATAAGTCGCCAACCGGTAGAGTAGAAGCATTGAATAATTAAAAATAGAAGAGGACACCGGACGTTGCTCAAACGACTTTTGAGACCAGTGGTCCCCTGTGGTTAGTTTAAGAAGCTCAAATCATTTATTTTTGGAACTCGTCTTTGCTATTTCATATTCCGTTTTAAAACCACTGCTTACAAGGGATGAAAATTAAAATCCTTAAAAGGATTTCGCTTTAGATATCAAACTGGGAAAAGAAAAAACAAAGAAACACGATCAATTTGTGAAATGTGAATCTTTTGTATTTGTGTGTATCATGGAATACGTCCTGTCTGGGTGACGAGACGAGTAAGATTTGGTGGTGTTGTTGTAGGTCATGTTTGGTTTGGTTAGGATGGATTTTTTTTATTCTTGATGACGGGTTTGTTCTGGTCGGATTGTTGCCAAGGATTTAAGTGAAAAAGGTGAATTGAAAATGGTTTACTGTGATTATATAGGGTGTAAAAACAATTAAAAATCGTGTGTGCCACGATTTCGATTGCCAAAGAGTGAAAAAATAAGGAATATTTGGCTGGTTAATTCAGGAAACAGTTTCTCGGAAAAACTTATTAATGAAGAGCATATTTTTTATGTGCGGACCATTTTGAAAAAAAAGTGAATTGTTTTTAAACCGCAGAAGATCGCGTGTGTCCTTTGAAGCGGTTCCTTTTAAGTTCAACTCGACATATTATTCCAAAGCAAAAGAAATTTTAGAAAACAAAAACGCGTTCGTTGTGAATGAGAGGTAAGCTCCATATTTAGAATTTAAAACTTTAAAAACGTATTAGTAAGCATTGATTGATTATAATATATAAAATAAATTTCACGACTGGATCGCACGTACTTGCTCATATGTGCGGTCACATTGTAGAATAAAATAAAAGAAATTAAAGTGAACATCAAAGCATTTATTTGATTTTTATGACTTTTATTTCTTCGAATAAAGTACGTTAAATTGTATTGAGTGAAATAATTTAAACACAATTTTATTTTTTTTAAAAATGTTAAAAAGTATGATTTTTTTTCAAAATCTCAGAAGCGGTTTTTAAATAAAACGGTTTATTTTTAACAACTTTTTTTTTAAAACACTAAAAAAATAACTTAAGAATACAAACTTAAGCACAAAATTAACGTACTGTTTAGAGAAAACATTTAAAAAAAAATCACCTACTCGTTTTCAAAATATTGATTTTTCAAAAAAAAAAATTTAAATCATCTATACACAAATAAAAATGAAGTGTCTGTTTTTAAAATCAAAATAACAGCTTTTTACTTGATGTATACGAAAGGATATACCGTACTTATAACAAAAACACAATTTAAAATTTGTTTGTCATTCTGCCTGTCTGTCTGTCTTTCTGTCTTTTTGTTCCGGGTGATCTCGGGAACGGCTGCACCGATTTTGACGGGACTGTCTCTAGCAGTTTTTCCGAGAAAACTCTGAAACTAATTGAAAAAATTAAAGAATTTTCGAAAAAAAATAATATTCTTACATACGTATACATACGTATATGCAGCCTCTAAGCAATTATCTAGCATAAGAACAAGTTCGTGCGACCCAGTCGTGCATTTGATTAAATTTTATTCGTGTGGTCACATGCAATGCACATATAAGCAAGTACGTGCGATCCAGTCCTGCAATTAATTTTTTAACGTTTACAGACAAAGTGTCATTGGATGAAAATAGTTTATATTTTATATTTTATATTTTTTATTTTATATTTTATATTTTATATTTTATGTTTTATATTTTATATTTTATATTTTATATTTTATATTTTATATTTTATATTTTGTATTTTATATTTTAGTTATGAAAGCGTTTTTCTATTGAAATACCTTTAAATATTTACTTTTCTTAAATCCAAACAGTCCTGCTAACAAAAAGCGAAAAATTACAAGTTTCAAAGACAGTCAATACCACGTTTCTCAAGCAGTTGAAGATGATGAAGTCATTCAGTCGAATAGAAGTTCTCCTCATAAATTTTATAAACATTTATCTAAAAATCTTAAAACACCTCTAAATGATTTATATCAACCACAATCTTGGTCACCAACTCCATCTCTTGAGGATCCCATAGTTCCAATAGAAAAGCTTCTTAAGTCGCCAAAGTAAACAAAAAATAAAACAATAAAGGCTTTAAGTACGACATGTACTTACATTTTGAACGAGGTCTTACAAACAAAACCAGCAAGTGTGTATGTGTATGTAAAATGTCAAATTGTGCATAAAGACCGAATAAAATGGAGCGCAGAAGAGAAAGACCTCTTTTTAAAGTTCCATTATAAATCACCGTCATTTTATAAGTTTTTGAAAAAAAGAGGGATTTTTGGAACAGTCATTTCAAAAAGTATTCTTCTTACGCTTAAAGAAAGATTAAAGGATCTACCCGATAGCCACAAGAAGTGCTTGCTCGTCTTTGATGAGATGAGCACCAAAGTTGGATTGGAATACAATTCCAAATGCTCCAAAATGCTGCGAGGACTTAATCAATCTTGGAAACAGGTAAGTTAGTTGTTAAACTTTATATAGAAAATAATTTTAAATAATAAAATTTAAAAGTTGTATTTTTCAAACATTGTACAATACTAAACGTTTCGCTAAGGTATACTGGTTTAGTTCATCAGTAGGAACCAATATACTCCTCCTAGACGTTTATCTTAGCTTGAATAAAACTCGCAAAGTTGTGAGAACACATATATTACCGAGATGTCTGTCAGTATAAGAGTCTTATTTATAACTGTACAATGTTTAAAAAATACAACTTTTAAATTTTATTACTTAAAATTATTTTCTATATATTCTTATATATGTATAATGGATCATATTAATAATTTATTTTAGGGTATGAACATTGCCTAACATATTTTATTTTTTATATATTTTGCTAAAGTTTGTTGTAAAATCCATATGGAAATTGGGCTAACTTCGGAAGTCTAAAGTGATCTATCTATTCAATTACAAATATATATTTGGCAAATAATCCGACCACAAAGGAATAATGTTATAATTTTCCTCTAAAAGGTAATCGGTTATTACGACGGAAGTGTGCTAGGAAGCCAACTTGCTCAAATCTTAGAAACAACTCTTGATATCTGAAAAAATTAGTATTGTATGTATTTCTTGTGATCAAGGTGCTCCTAATAGAATGGCATTCAAGAAACTAGGTGTAACGGAAGTCAACCCACTCGTCACAATTTCGGATCTAAAGATTTTTTGCATTTACGATATTGTCCATCTTTTCAAAAGTATTCGCAATAATCTTTTGGTGTCGGATATTATCATAGATGGAGATAAGGTGTCGTGATACGTTTTAAAAACTTTGTTTTTGGCTGAAAACACATTAATAAGGTCCATGCATAAGCTAAAAGAATCCCGCATTTCACCTGACAGTTTTCAAAAATTAATGCGAAGCTAGCAACTCAAGGTTTTAGTCACCACGTATCTGCAGCAATCCTCGCTGCTACATCAACTAATGTTTTTAATGAAATGGATTAATACTGGACACTTTTTTTCGGTTGAATAAGGTGTTTGACAATTTGAACAGTAAGAATAAGTTTTCCCAAAATCCAGATAAATGTGCAATAACTGAAAGTCAGACAGATGTTCTTTTAAACCTAAAGGATGCTATAAACTGGATTGGGAAGTGGAATCGGGAAAAGGATGGAACTGTCTTCTGTTTCAAAGGCTTGTGTCAGACAATAAATGGGGGGTTACAATTGTGGGACTATATTAAAAGCAAAGAGCAGCTTTATTTGATAACATCCCATTTAAATACTGATTGTTTGGAGAACACAATTTCTGTTGTTAGAAATAATAAAGGTTCCTATGAAAAGAATCTGTCTTCTTTTCGCCTATATAAAAATTTGAAACAAATGAGCTTCTGTAACATCATGGCCCCAGACTCAACAAACTATGAAACATCTAACTCCTCTATTATTTTGAATATAGCAGATGTGGAAAGTATGTTATTTAAAAAAATTACAATTTTCTTGGCTTGAATTTGAATTTCATTGGAATTAAAGGTTTCTTTTATCTATCCGATAATAGATTGGCTTTCCATTTTCACATTTTCTTTAAGGAAATTGATCAATTATTAAAATATTGTGGTTCTTTAAAAAGAAAAACTGGTATTATTTTGTAACTTTTTAGTCAACTGATATTGTTTATTTACAATAGGTATATAAATATGTACTTAAAGACTATTCTCAGATAAATTAAACTATTTCCAAATGAACAAAAAAAAATCAATCATTTTCTTATTAAAGGGGCTTTTCAAAGTAGCAGCAGCGTTACTGATGAAAATGATGAAGAGTGCAATACATGTGAGCTGGTCGATTCGGACTACGAGGACACAATTGACGAAGCGTGTGCTACCAATTTGGAAGTAATATCAATATCCTATTTTAGTGGGTATATAGCAAAATGTGTAATCAAAAAAACATCTTGTGAAATATGTAAGCTTTATATAAGCAAAAACGGTTGCCAAGAATCACATGCCACAAGCGAAAAATTGATTGAAGTTCACCAATATGAGGGCACAATAAATGGAGGCTTGACACTTCCTTCAATAGCATTTGTTAAACTCATACAACACATTGTAAAGAGCTTTGAAGACCATTTCGATGAGTTTTGTTTCCAAAAAAATGTTTTATAAATGTTGTTTTATAATATTTGTAATACCCAAAAATATCCCTGTGCGTCCTTTGAACATAAAAACATTTTTTTAAACCTTATCATAAAAGTTTTATTAAGATCTAAAATAAAAACTATAAATGCAAGATGTAAGTGTTCAAAAAAAAAAAACTAAAAAAGCTAGATATATTAAGAAATATATAAAATGCTATAATTGTAGAATTTAACAACTCCTATTTTTTTATTAGCTCTGTTTTGGGGAGGTACGTTCATAACGGATTACTTTAGAAATGTTCGAAACTCACACTATGGGGTTTTGATTTTTGGGATGGTGAGGAGAAAACACTTTCATTTTTAGCAATGTTTCAAGAACTATAATTTTTGCAATCTTTGATTTTTTTTTAAATCTAGGTATATTTTGTGCTTAAGTGTGCATTCTTGAATTATTTTTTTTTATTTTTTGAAAAAAAGTTAAATAAAAACCGTTTTATTTAAAAAACATTCCTACTATATTGAAAAAAATCACACTACTTAACATTTTTCTAGAAATAAAAGGCGTTTAAATTTTTCCACTTTACGTACTTTTTTTCAAACAATCAAGTCACAAAAATCGAATAAAAACGTTGAAGTTTTTCTTATATTTAAATTTTATTCAACGCTGTGACCGCACGCACGTAAGAGCAAGTACGTGCGATCCAGTCGTGCAATTTATTTTGTTAATAGTATTTAGCCAAAAATCGACTCACTTCTATAAGCCAACTACCTACACCTTTTATAAAAATGTAAAAATATATTAGCTTAGACTTAAATTATAGTTTTATGTTTAATTATTCATACTTACATATGTTTGTACAAATTTCTATTATATCTTACTAAATTATTAAAAAAAATTAAATAAATAAAACGTACAAAATTATTTGGAACTTTGTTTTTTTTTTATTTACTTTCTACGTCATTAATTTGAACTAAACCAAAGTATTACAACGATCAATGTTAAGTGTTAATATTCACTGATCGTTTACATGCTCTCATTGTCAATAAACATTAAAGAACACCAAATCAATTCTGGTTCTCATTAATGTGGTCAATATGTACCTATAACCACTAACTATTGAATAACTATAAATCAGTCAATATTTTGTATACTATATATATTCAAAACCCTCTAAAATTACCTTGGAACGAATTTTAAAACATAAAAATGTTAAAACTGATAAAATGGTAGGTAAATAAATAAATGACGCATACTTAAAAAAAACTTCAATAATCCATACTAACAAAAAAAAAATTACATATAAAATGTATGAAAAGAAAATTGTACCATAATCGCCGTCATTCTAAATCTCAACCAAGCACCGAGTCTATCTCAGAAAAAATAGAAAAACAAAAAACAACCCTATTTAGTCAACCGTGCGTAAACGCAAATATCCCTTTTTCCTTTTAAGACAGTCGACCACTATAACAAAAAAATATCCACGAGGAACAAATTAGATGCGGTTGTTGTATTCGGTGAACGACACTAGCTCCGGGTGGAAGCTCTAGTGGCAATTTTGCCCGGTTTCCCTTCTATTTGTAATTATTCAATGGTTAGAAGGGTAGAAGTGAAAACCTCCAAGAACATACGAACGAAAAAGTTAAGGTTTTTTTGCAGATTGTGTGAAAAAAATCAATTAAGGTGTAAAAATACATAAGTTGTAAGTTTACGGATAAAAAGTAAAAAAAAAAAATATACAAATAAATATTATATAATAGCAGTGTCAAGTGTGTATCAGCGGCCAAATCGAAAAAAGGGATTTCTGATAGCGAGGGAGAGATAAAGAACGGTGGAATTGTCCTTATATCAGTAATAAGTACGTATCTCAGGTAAAATTATTTGTTTCCTATAGAGGAGAATAGATTCTTACAATTTTGAGACCTATATATAGGTACAGTGACCAGGGCGGCTTCATAACGAAGGAGCCGCCAGATTCTTTGGGGTGGAAGTCGCCAACCTGCTGATGGAACCTGCCAGCTGCTGCTTAACATACTGAGATATAAAAAAAGGACATTTCCAGCTCCCAAATTCGTATGTACGTACATAACGATTGTTTTTTTTTTGAATATTTGAATATTGCCAACAAGTTTGAGCCATAAGGTGGAGGTTTCCACTAAGGGTTTCGGTAGTGGGTAGCGACTGGGCTACTGACTGACATTGGGCTCAAAAGAGTGGAAGCACGGGCCACAACCTAAACATCTAGAAGACATCTTACGGCGAGATAGCGTACTCCTGTTGAAATTTTCCGAATTAAAGCGGATGGACATCCATAAATACCAACCAGTACCAGTTGCGGAGGATAAGCCACTTTTTTGGCGATGGTCTTTTTATTTTGAATTTTATGTTTCTTTTCAATTTCGTTATTTTAATAATATTAACTTTTTATTTTTGATTTATGAAAATACCTGTGTAATTTAAGTCATCGAAAGTGCAACACCCTAACCCTTAAGGTTAGCGATAGGGTTTCCTGCACCCTCCTCTCTTTTTTTTTTTGAATATTGCGTTTCCAATATTGTGCCCGCCGACAAATTAGAAAGGAAAGAGCTCTTTTTTTTGGTTTGCGATTGTGTTGGGGATGAAAAGATACTCCCTAAGGGATATAAAAAATAACTTTTTTGTTTTTTTTTTTTTTTTTGGTGGAAAAGTGAGATTGGAGTTGACCACCTTAGGGCTCGACTTTGGATTTGGGAGATTTTTTTTTTTTTTTAAATCCTATAATTACATTTTTTTATTTACTTACATAATTCATAAATGTTCACATTTTCAATATATTTTGTAGTGTTATTATTTATAAGTATCTGTATCATTATAATGAGTTTTATTTTCATTTCGCTATTGCTTATGTGACGTAAGTCGTATATGTTATTTGTTTTATACAATTTTTGTCGACCTTTCAATAAAGGGAGTGCTGATCTGGATGGCCTAGAATGACGTCTCCAGTTGAGTGGCCCACAAGGGAGTTTGGAACACCATCGGCCACCCAGACTCAAGTAGCGATGATGGTCGGCACATCTGCAACAACAACAGATCCATGGGGAGCGGCAGCAGAGACATATAGAGGGAATTTTGTTGAATTAGGCATGATGTGATTTTTTTGTGACGATGTGAGGTTCGGTGTGGTGGTCAAGATCCCCTCCCCTTTCAACGAGCTAAGCCGTGCGTCGCCAGCATGCCACGGCCCCTGGCATCAACCATTCTGACCCTTCCTTTCCCTGTCCAACTTTCTAGTCCTCAATCCTGCATTACCTAACCACAGGTCCAAATCCTTCTGCCCGGTACCAGCCTGACCCTTCCTTTACTCTATCCAAAACAATTCCTTTCCATCTTCTTATCCTATCCTCTGTTATCTCATCCTATTGCCCCGTTTCAATACACTAAAAGAACAGTGGCTTGACTCCGTACGTGGGTCGAATGCTATTCTCATTGGCGACCGAACATACCGTGCAACGTCTTGGCCTAGCGGATTGACATGTTCTGTCTCTCGAGGGGCTTTATTTAAAACTATTATCGTTGAAGTTCGCTCCTTATTGTTGAAATGCGATTACATAAAACGAAAATCGTTTAAAATTAAAGATTCTCGTTTTTTCCTAACAACTGACTGAGAGTAGAGTAGAAGTTCGATGTGTGAACAGTAGACATTCTATTTGAGCTCCGCAAAAATTTTGTAAAAATTTATAGTATTTTTGTAATAAATTAATAATACTGCACTAATATTTGTAACACGTGTCAAGAGCTACAATTTTAATTTTGTAAGACAGAATATTGGATAGATAAAAGAATTAAAATAGAAAAGTTTTAATTTCTGTACTTAAATAATTAATTCGAGAATCATGTCGAACGGAGGTTACCAAGAGCGACAGAGAAAGCTGAGATCCGACAAAGTATCACTTTCTTCTCCAATTTGCCGAGGACTACCACTACAATGTCAACCAACTTGTTATGGGATAGAGTTTAGGAGCGTCTGGATTGTTCAGCAAATGAAGATGGAAATGGATATCTTGCACAACAGACTTATAGACCGCATACAATCTCTTGAAATGAATTTCAACCAAAAAACTAAAGTCGTGGAGCAGAAATTTCATGAGCGGTATAGTTCCATCAACAACACTCTTCTTACATACAATGGTAGACTAACTCAATGTGTTACACAGTGCAACAACATCGATGCGCTCCAAGAGCAGTTGTCATTAGTACAGTTGCAAAGGCATAATTAAGAGAATGATAACATTCTCCTTAAAAAACCACTTGATGTGTTAGCCAGGCAGAGCATATATGGAGATCTTGTTGTCCATGGAATTCCGGTTAAAGAGAATGAAAACATTGTTGAGATTTTTTATAAACTCTGTTCCCTCTTAAAACTACCAACATCAATGCCTCTCCATATATTTCGTACTACACCTGCAAATAAATCAACAATTTCGCCGATTATTGTGAAACTCCCCCACTCCCATATCAAAAGGCAATAGTTAACTGCCGCCGAAACTTTTACCAAAACAAACAAACGTGCTGTTTCTCTTGCTGATGATCTTGGTTTTGATAGCAACAGGTTCGTGAGAATATATGAGAGTCTGACAAAGCAAAACCACTCGTTATTCAAAAAGGCTAACGAATACAGAAGGAACAAATGTATTTACTCGGTGTTTACTAAAGATGGAAGAGTCTTTGTAAAAAAAACCCTGCGAGTCCACCGCTCTATATTAACAACATTTTATCACTAGAATCTGTTTGCATTACAGATTTTGATGTTAACATTGCTTCCGATGTTGCTGGCCAAACTGTTGGTGTTGCTGATGCTGCTGAAGTTCCTGATGCTGCTGATGTTGCCGTTGAATTTTGAACTAAGTATTCTTGTATACATATGTATTTATTATTTATTTAAGCTGTAAATTAGTGTTACCAGCTTAAGTTAACTCTGAATTATTTTCATTTTAATTTGTTTTCTCTATCTAATTTTTTTCTTATAAATTTTTGTTTTGTTTTTAATTTTTGTACGTCATGTACAATTTCTTTCAATTATTTTTGCATTGTTCTTAATATTATGAATTAATTATCTGTTTTGATTTATTTACTTGCAATAGTCATGTTTCCCTCAATATTTTTTATTAACTTTCTAGCTTCTCTGATAAGTGTGGGGTGGGTTTTTTTCGAATTCCTTAAGACGTCTTATCATGATTGCTGGCGCTTTGGAGCCTCATACAATAAGATATGTTCTTAATGCTATGTGTAAATATTATAGTGGGTTAAACATATGTCATTTGAATGCTGGTAGCGTAAGATCTAAGTATACCGTCTTGCACCAAATGCTCGGCAATTCAAGAATTGATATTGTTATGGTTTCTGAATCTTGGCTCAACTCTAACGTTCAATCGAACTTTGTCGCCATTCCAGACTTTTCTTTGCACCGCAATGATCGTAGGGACAGGGTTGGAGGTGGTGTTTGTATGTATGTCAGAAGCAATTTACTTACCACAAAAACGTAAATTCGTCTTCACTGTCCCCAATTGAGTTTATCTGTGTCGAAGTTAAGCACGAGTTTGAAAAGTATCTGTTGGTGACAGTGTATTGCCCTCCGCGTATTTTCAAGGAAGAGAATTTGAAAGAATTAGAAGATACCCTAATCGGTTTAAGTAGGTTCTATAACAGAATTTTAATTGGAAGAGATTTTAATGTAAATATTTTGGAAAACAATAGCTCTACTCAGCTATTTCAATATTTTTGTCATAAAGTTGGCTTGGAAGTGTTTAACAACAGATAGCCAACCTGTCATCAATCAGCCAGTAACCCATCGTTAATTGACATGTTTCTAACTAACTCAGCTAACCAAGTAACTGCGAATGACCAACTGAGACTACCGTCAGATTTTAATCATGGGCTTATCTTTTGTTCATTAAAGTTTAAATCACGTATTAATTCTATAAAAACATTTAATTATAAAGCGATAAGTCGAACTGACTTATTCAATTTGACACAACATTTATCTGCCTTTGGCCTTAGTAACATCTACAATGCCGCAGATATTGATTCGAAAGTTTCCATCTTAACAAATGTTACAAATGAACTTTACGAAGCATATGTTCCTGTTGTAAGAAAAAAATTTGAAACCTTGTAACGGGTGATTTTTTTGAGGTTAGGATTTTCATGCATTAGTATTTGACAGATCACGCGGGATTTCAGACATGGTGTCAAAGAGAAAGATGCTCAGTATGCTTTGACATTTCATCATGAATAGACTTACTAACGAGGAACGCTTGCAAATCATTGAATTTTATTACCAAAATCAGTGTTCGGTTCATTCACCGTAACGTTGCGTCCAACAGCATCTTTGAAAAAATACGGTCCAATGATTCCACCAGCGTACAAACCACACCAAACAGTGCATTTTTCGGGATGCATGGGCAGTTCTTGAACGGCTTCTGGTTGCTCTTCACTCCAAATGCGGCAATTTTGCTTATTTACGTAGCCATTCAACCAGAAATGAGCCTCATCGCTGAACAAAATTTGTCGATAAAAAAGCGGATTTTCTGCCAACTTTTCTAGGGCCCATTCACTGAAAATTCGACGTTGTGGCAGATCGTTAAAAATCGTTAGTAAGTCTATTCATGATGAAATGTCAAAGCATACTGAGCATCTTTCTCTTTGACACCATGTCTGAAATCCCGCGTGATCTGTCAAATACTAATGCATGAAAATCCTAACCTCAAAAAAATCACCCGTTAGTTGCTCATGGTTCACTCAGCAAATCAAAGTGTTTATTAATGAAAGAGAACATTTTTACAAATGTTTTAAAAGAAACGCGTCGGAGTTTAATCGACGTCAGTTTGTATTCGCTCGTAATAGAGTTACTAATTCGATCTGTAGTACAAAACGTTCCTTTTTTATGAAACAACTTGATCCCCAGCTTAATCCAAAAATTCTCTGGAAAAATCTGAAAAATGTTGGTGTCATTGAAAGTGAAAGACCTGAATGCCACTTTGATCCCGCTGAAATCGCCACGGTTCTTGTACCTAATATTCGTTCAATTTTGATGTAAGCTACTCTGACTGTTTTGAGTTTCGGTGTATTAACGAACTTGATGTTATGATGGCAATCCGCTCGGTTAAATCTAATACGATTTATTGAATTATAATGTTAAAATCTTAAGAAGATAATAAATAAATGAAAATGACTTACATTTGGCTGTAATTTCAACTTTCGTTTTCGTTAATCTTTCATAGCAAACCTAGTGGTTTTATTACTATTATTATTAATATTTATAGCAACAAGTAAACTTAGAAACTAATACAAAAATTTGAGCACTAGCTGCAGGGCTTTCGACCCGATTTAATGTATAACACAATATACTTATGTAATATTATTTTATAAATATTCATTATTTATTATTATAGGAACTTCAGTTTTTTTTTACAAATTTATTTTAAATTTTCATAGTACTGTTACGTATTACGGTCTTCTGTCCGTTTTCTATGGATATAAGCAATAAACATCTTCTTTTTTTTTTAAATCCTTAAGTACCAAATAAATTTTTTTCTAACGAAAAGAATAAATTTCTAAACATCCTCTTCAATGACCACAATTTGTAGTCATCATAATTTTACCTTTTTTATTAACATCCCCCGATATGACGACTCCGTCCATTGTTATCATAAACAAGAAATATTGGATAAACAAATATTGGATGTGGATACATTCCCACGGCTTATACTCGCCGTATGATATGTATATCAGTGTTTCTGCTTTATAATGTACCACATAAATATTCTCACTCGATGACTTCTTCATCGAGTTAGTTTTAAGTTAATGAAAATAATAAAGCCAGTCTTGTGCTCGCAATCAAACGTATAAAATCTATTTCTTCTATTTAAAAGTTGAAATTAAGTTTGAAATAATCCAAATACAGTATCGAATCGTTGAAAGTTTGAAATAATCCAAATTCAGTATCGAATCGTTGAAAGTTTGAAATAATCTAAATTCATTGTATAAAAAAATTTATTTGATTTAAATAATTCATAAATTTATTATAACAAATTTTTATCATAACAATACTTTGTTGATTACTTCTACCAAGGACCTATTAAGGATTAGAGTTCGATAGTTCCGGACCGTAATAGGTCCAGGAACTATGTCCTCTCTCACATTGTATATACATTGCCTATAGTACTATCCATTGTATATGAACTTCTATAGTACTATCATGGTGACATGTGGACCGTGGCGTTCCAAGCGGCTCTAGGTAAAATTAACTTGGTAAATTGAAAGAGGCGAACGAGGCGAACAAAGAGAATTCTAAGAGAAACTCTGTGAACATGTACTTTACTCTTTGCAGTTTGCAGTTTACATATATACAATGATGCGAGTATAGTTTTTTTTGCACAACTGGATTGCTTCACACAAGCAGTGATGAGATGGCTAGTTTTAAAAAAGGAATGACAGAAAAGAAGAAAAACGACTTGTAAATGAATGGTGTCTGGGGGGTGGGTATATGTTTAAGCTGGTTGATAAGTTTATTTTGAGTTTTATATTTTTTTCATATAAAACTTTCGAGGGTAGGTAGATATTTAGGTATGTACCTACATACATACCTATATAATGTGTGTATTTACGTAGGTATACTTGTTATATTATCTTTGATAAAATGTTCAGCTAAATTCAGGTCGATCGGTCGGTCGTCGGTGTTGTAGATGGTGTGAGCGAAGGTGAGGGAGATACTAACAAGGAAAACTTAATAAGCACATGTGTATGTGTATTGTGTATATCCTGTTCTCGGTGACGGTGAACAACGAAGAGGATGGACAATGATTTTATTTTTTAAATTTTCATTTCATTGGATTCGTTATCGTTGATGTTGAATTTTATGCACAAGTAGCTTTGTGATTATAGGGACTATAAGTCAAGTTTAGGATTCGTGAACATAAAAAAATTGTGATAATAATCAAACATTACATTACGATGATAGAGAAACATATTTGAGTTACTGGCAAAATTCTGTCCGTCTGTCTGTAGGTCTGTCTGTACGGATGTATTTTGGACTATAGCCTAAACCGATGAGCCAATCGTCTTCAAATTTAGAACTTAAGGTTATTTTGACATTTTACACAGGAGTTTTTTAAATTTTGTTTTGCGATTATAGGGATTATAAGGCAAGTTTAGAATTTGTGAATATAAACAAAAAATTAGATAACAATGAAACATGACATTACGATCATAGAGAAGTCTAAAAAAGTGACCGACAAAAAATGACTATCTGTCTGTCAGTAGGTATGTATAACGAGCTGCAGCCTAAATGGCTTAAGCGATTATCTTTAAACTTGGTGTGTGTGATTATTTTGGCATTCCCCAGAGGGGACATTGAAATTTAAATTGTAGGCCTAAAAGTAAAGGAAGTGCCATATGACCGTTGAGTTGATTTGTTTTCTTGATTGAAATTTTTGCATTCAGTAGGTAATCGAGTATTTTTTTTATTTGATAGTTGTTTTTGCATGTTTATGTGTTTATCATAGGCGTCCTTACTATTTATTCTGTATGCTGTATGCTGTTACGATCATGAAATGCTTTAAAATAAATAACGATAAATAAATAATAATACAAATAACGAAGTTAGCTTTCATTAGACTAGTGGCAAAATTTGGGGGAAAATATTAAACAAATAATTTTTTTATAAATCAAAAAACACTATTCATAACGTTTTTTGGAAAAAAATGTTGTAAACCATCTTATTTCTTTTGCTGTTTTCTATTTAATATTTTTTTCATTTCAAAATCGTTCGACCACTTTTTTTAAAAACTTGTCGAAAACATATATATAATTTTTTTTGACTATGTCAATTTAAAGAAATCTATAGTTTATACTAGGAGAAAAAGTTAAAAAAATCTATAGATTCGTTTTCAAAATATTCAAAAAACAAAATAAGTTTTTTAAAAAATTATTAAAAATTAAAAAAAAATCTTTTTGAAAATTTTTATAAGCAATATTATTTAAATCATAAAACACTAAATATTTTGAAAATTTTATCAAAATCCGTCAATTAGTTAACGAGAAAGTCTAATTTCAAAAAACCGGTCATATGAGAGGTACCGTTATAAAACTTTTTCTGAAAATCCATTAAAACTAAAAGATAGATTTTGCATAGAAAACATCATTCTGAAAGTTTTATCAAAATCGTAGGAGCCGTTTTCGAGAAAAATAAGTTTTTCATTAAAAGTTATATGGCAGGTGCCGTTAGTTTTGGAGCTAGAATGCCAATTCGAAAAACCGTCGGGTAGAGCACTCTAAAAAAAAAATGTACTAATCATATCGGCCCAACCGTTTAGGCTGTAGATATCGATACGGACAGACAGACAGGCAGACAGACAGACGGACGGAATTTCCGGACCCATTTTTTAACTTCTCTATCATCGTAATAATGTTTGATTGTTAGAATTTTTTTTACGAATGCATAACTTGCCTTATAGTCCCTTAATCGCAAGTAAAAAACTATTCGATTACTACTGAATGCAAAAATTTCAATCGAGAAAACGAAAGCTTATACCTGCCCCTAAATAAACAAATTAGCACACAGGAGCAAGTACGTGCGACCCAGTCGTGCCTTTTATATGTATATTTATTTTTTTCTTAAATTCTTTATTTAAAAAATAATATGATTGAACAGACTTTTGGCTTTAAAAAAGGTATAGCACATTATTTTAAATGTTGCCGTTATTTTTAAATATACCTATATAAATAAATTTTAGTGTAAGATTACTTAGGCTACTTACATTTTCCTGAATATCAATTTTGGTTGTAATCGGTTACCTTACCAGTTTTCAGAAAAGTCGATGCCAAAAAAAACTCCTATGGGTGGTACCAGTTTTTTTTAACCAAAATAGAATGCACATTGATTTTTTACATACAAAATTCTTGGAGCTGTTTTTGACAAAAATAAGCTTTTACTTGACGGTTACATCGCAAGTACCGTACATATTTCAGCTAAAAAAGAAACTAAAAAAATCCTATGTCGAATGTCAAAATAAACTTATATTCCAAATTTAAAGACAACTGGCCAAACCGTTTAGTAGACGGACAAAATTTTGCCAGTGACTCAAATATGTTTCTCTATCATCGTAATGTTATAGGTATTTGATTGTTATCTCAATTTTTTTTTCTGCACGAATGCATAACTTGTACTTAGTACCTACCTATAATAATTGCAAGTAAAAATTAAACAATTAGGTATTACAAATGTAAAAAACCCTTGGTATTTTTAACAATTCTATAGAACATTAGTACAAAGAAATATTTTGGTTTAACTATAAATTTCTTTCCCGCGAGCTAAGCTGGGTAGGTCAACTAGTACCTATTATATAAAACTCAAACAAACAAAAGATCTTTGTTACTATAAATCAATAATATATAATCAATCAATAATAATATAAATCAATTTACAAAAAATTTTTGATTGAATTTCTGCACATAGTTCATTCAGATAGGTACCTACATATATATGTACCTATATGTACTTATATGTAGGTACCTATCTGAATGGAAAGTAAAATTCAAAACAAAAATCCATCCACTGCAAGGACGTTTGTATCTTTGTATAAATATAGCAAGAAGTAAGTTTGTTTTAAATTTCTAGAATGAATGTGTACATTATTTGAAGACAACATCCTTCATAATAGTAAAAAAATTGAAAATCCTAAAGAATTGGAATCAAAAGTCTGGTCAATGGTGTATAGGTATAAGTACAAATATGACAAATATGTATGTAGGTAGTGCTCGTACAAAACTTGAAAATCCTAAAAAACTCAAATCAAAAGTCTGGAATGACGTACGCATATATAAATACTTATGTAAGAACCAGTTCTCATATTACATATTCCATATAAAAAAAACGTATACAATGAAAATGTTGGATCGTGTATAAATCCTTACAAAAAACTATTAGCCTCAGCTAAGCGAAACCATTATGTATTAACTTCAAAACTGCTAGCAGTTTATATACATATATACAATGAACAAAACAAAATACTGAATTATTTCTGTTCTCCTTCTGTTTTTTCTTGCCTCACATTGCACATGCGTAATAAACTAAGCACAAAGCATAACATTAAAAAACATGCTCTTAATTCTCTCTCACTCAAATAATATGTCCCTACACCAGCACTCCAAGCGGCTCTAGGTAAAAAGATTTTTTCTCGTGTCATGATAGTACTATAGGCAATGTATATACAATGGTACTATCATGAGACGAGAAAAAATCTTTTTACCTAGAGCCGCTTGGAGTGCTAGTGTAGGGACATTTTATTTAAGTGAGAGAGAATTAAGAGCATGGTTTTTAGTGGTATGCTTTGTGCTTAGTTTATTGCGCATGTGCAATGTGAGGCAAGAAAAAAAAGAAGGAGAACATGAAATAATTCAGTATTTTGTTTTTGTTCATTGTATACCTATGTATATGTATATAAACTGCTAGCAGTTTTGAAGTTAATGGTTTCGCTTAGCTGAGGCTAATAGTTTTTTGTAAGGATTTATACACGATAAAACATTTTCATTGTATACGTTTTTTTTATATGGAATATGTAATATGAGAACTGGTTCTTACATAAGTATTTATATATGCTTTCGATTTGAGTTTTTTAGGATTTTCAAGTTTTGTACGAGCACTACCTACATACATATTTGTCATATTTGTACTTATACCTATACACCATTGACCAGACTTTTGATTCGAATTCTTTAGGATTTTCAATTTTTTTACTATTATGAAGGTTGTTGTCTTCAAATAATGAACACATTCATTCTTGAAATTTAAACACAAACTTACTTCTTGCTATATTTATACAAAGATACAAACGTCCTTGCAGTGAATGGATTTTTAATTTGAATTTTACTTTCCATTCAGATAGGTACCTACATATTCATATAGGTACATACATATGTAGGTACCTTTCTGAATGAACTATGTGTAGAAATTCAATCAAAAATTTTTTGTAAATTGATTTATATTATTATTGATTGATTATATATTATTGATTTATAGTAACAAAGATCTTTTGATTGTTTGAGGTTTATAAAATAGGTACTAGTTGACCTACCCAGCTTAGCTCGCGGGAAAGAAATTTATAGTTAAACCAAAATATTTCTTTGTACTAATCTTCTATAGAATTGCTAAAAATACCACGGGTTTTTTACATTTGTAATACCTTATTGTTTAATTTTTACTTGCAATAATTATAGGTAGGTACTAAGTACAAGTTATGCATTCGTGCAGAAAAAAAATTGAGATAACAATCAAATACCTATAACATTACGATGATAGAGAAACATATTTGAGTCACTGGCAAAATTCTGTCCCTTCTGGTTTGGCCAGTTGTCTCTAAATTTGGAATATGAGTTTGTTTTGACATTCGACATAGGATTTTTTTAGTTTCTTTTTTAGCTAAAATATTTACGGTACTTGCGATATAACCGTCAAGTAAAAGCTTATTTTTGTCAAAAACAGCTCCAAGATTTTTTTATGTAAAAAATCATTGTGCATTCTATTTTGTTTAAAAAAAATATGACGGTGGGCTAAGACTGATACCACCCATAGGAGTTTTTTTTTTTGCATCGACTTTTCTGAGAACTGGTAAGGTAACCGATTACAACCAAAATTTATATTCAGGAAAATGTAAGTAGCCTAAGTAATCTTACACTAAAATATATTTATATAGGTATATTTAAAAATAACGGCAACATTTAAAATAAAGTGCTATACCTTTTTTAAAGGGTCGCACGTACTTGCTCCTGTGTGCTAACTTGTTTATTAAGACGCAGGTGTAAGCTTTCGTTTTCTCGATTGAAATTTTTGCATTCAGTAGTAATCGAATAGTTTTTTACTTGCGATTTATAAGGACTATAAGGCAAGTTATGCATTCGTAAAAAAAAAATTCTAACAATCAAACATGACATAACGATGATAGAGAAGTTAAAAAAAGTGGTTCCGGAAATTCCGTCCGTCTGTCTGTCTGTCTGTCCGTATCGATATCTACAGCCTAAACGGTTGGGCCGATTTGATTCAAACTTGGTACATAGTATTTTTAGAGTGCTCTACCCGACCCTTTTTGGAATTGGCATTCTAGCTCCAAAACTAACGGCACCTGCCATATAACTTTTAATGAAAAACTTATTTTTCTCGAAAACGGCTCCTACGATTTTGATGAAACTTTCAGAATGATGTTTTCTATGCAAAATCTATCTTTTAGTTTTAATGGATTTTCAGAAAAAGTTTTATAACGGTACCTCTCATATGACCGGTTTTTTGAAATTAGACTTTCTCGTTAACTAATTGACGGATTTTGATAAAATATCAAAATATGTAGTGTTTTATGATTTAAATAATATTGCTTATTAAAATTTTCAAAAACATTTTTTTTTAGTTTTTAATAATTTTTTAAAAAACATAATTTGTTTTTTGAATATATTGAAAACGAACTAGATTTTTTTAATTTGTTCTCCTAGTATAAACTATAGATTTCTTTAAATTGACATAGTCAAATAAAATTATATATATGTTTTCGAAAAGTTTTTCAAAAAACTGTTCGAACGATTTTGAAATGAAAAAATTATAAAATAGAAAACAGCAAAAGAAATAAAATGGCTTACAATATTTTTTTCCAAAAAACGTTATGAATAGTGTTTTTTGATTTCATAAAAAAATTATTTGTTTAATATTTTCCCCCAAATTTTGCCACTAGTCTAATGAAAGCAAACTTCGTTATTTGTATTATTATTTATTTATCGTTATTTATTTTAAAGCATTTCATGATCGTAACAGCATACAGCATACAGAATAAATAATAAAGACGCCTATGATAAACACATAAACATGCAAACACAACTAACAAATAAAAAAAAATACTCGATTTTCAATCAAGAAAACAACTCAACTCAACGGTCATATGGCACTTCCTTTACTTTTCGGCCTACAATTTAAATTTCAATGTCCCCTCTAGGGAATGCCAAAATAATCACACACATCAAGTTTAAAGATAATCGCTTAAGCCATTTAGGCTGCAGGTCGTTATACATACCAACTGACAGACAGACAGTCATTTTTTGTCGATCACTTTTTTAGACTTCTCTATGATCGTAATGTCATGTTTCATTGTTATCTACATTTTTTTTATATTTACAAATTCTAAACTTGCCTTATAGTCCCTATAATCGCAAGTAAAAATTGAAAAAACTCCTGCGTAAAATGTCAAAATAACCTTAAGTTCTAAATTTGAAGACGATTGGTTCTTCGGTTTAGGCTATAGTCCAAAATACATCCGTACAGACAGACCTACAGACAGACGGACAGAATTGTGCCAGTAACTCAAATATGTTTCTCTATCATCGTAATGCAATGTTTGATTATTATCACAATTTTTTATGTTCACGAATCCTAAACTTGACTTATAGACCCTATAATCACAAAGCTACTTGTGCATAAAATTCAACATCAACCATAACGAATCCAATGAAATGAAAATTTAAAAAATAAAATCATTGTCCATCCTCTTCGTTGTTCACCGTCACCGAGAACAGGATAAACACAATACACATACACATGTGCTTTTTAAGTTTTCCTTGTTAGTATCTCCCTCACCCTCGCTCACACCATCTACCACACCGACGACCGACCGATCGACTTGAATTTAGGTGAACATTTTATCAAAGATAATATAATAAGTATACCTACGTAAATACACACATTATGTAGGTATGTATGTAGGTACATACCTAAATATCTACCTACCCTCGAAAGTTTTATATGAAAAAATATAAAACTCAAAATAAACTTATCAACCAGCTTAAACATATACCCACCCCCCAGACACCATTCATTTACAAAAGTCGTTTTTCTTCTTTTTTGTCATTCCTTTTTTAAAACTAGCCATCCACCCTGCTTGTGTGAAGCAATCCAGTTGTGCAAAAAAAAACTATACTCGCATCATTGTATATATGTAAATTGCAAAGAGTAAAGTACATGTTCACAGAGTTTCTCTTAGAATTCTCTTTGTTCGCCTCGTTCGCCTCTTTCAATTTACCAAGTTAATTTTACCTAGAGCCGCTTGGAGCGCCACGGTCCACATGTCACCATGATAGTACTATAGAAGTTCATATACAATGCTCTCTCAGACACATTTCCTTTCGTTCCACAAACTAAATTTAAACATGTCTATGTTCGAACTCCGATTCGACTTCATACTTCGTGTTCTTTTTCGTAAACGTAGACGAAAGCAAAGAACGAACATGTTCATTGTTCTGTCTTCAGTGACTTACATTACTATACATACGTATAATGTTGCAAGCCTCCCGTGCCAACACACGTGAAAGAGACCAATAATAGTCACCTTGAGACTAAGATATGAGAGAAAGATAGAGTAGTAGCTAGATACATAAATGAAGTATACGTTAATCGGTCCGACGTCCGACCGCTTATCACGTTAATAGCTATTGTAGTTTCATGTCTTTCTTCATCTACCTGATCCCGGAACTATACACAAACATTCGGTTCGACCGCTTATCATGTTAATAGTTCCTGTAGTTCCATGTTTTTCTTCATCTACCTGGACTTGGAACTAGAAACATTCGGTTCGACCGCTTATCATTGTTACGGCCACCTCTTGGGCGAAAGGAAAATATAAACAATATATTTAGTAGAAAAAAAAATCTTAACTTACATGTAGTTATGCCATACATACATACTACATAATGATCGTCTAGTTAGGCTGAAATAAAAAAATGCAAGTTGGTTATTAGTAGTAGCAGAATTCCTATTCTGCCAGTAGTACCAAATGTAACATCTGTGATTCGTGGTTTTTTTTGTTGTTGTTTATAATGCTCTAACAGCTGCTGCTGCTCCAACGCTGTAGCGCTCAACGGAAGTGTCACTCAAAATGAAAAAAAATATACACCGTCCTACGCCTCCCGAAATACCACCAAATATTTTGATTGAAATAGTAATAAAGAAATACATTTTTTGGTTGGAAGTGGTTGTGGATTTTTTTTTTGGTTTTTGTTTGAAGTTATTGATTCATACGAATGTTATCTATTGAGTTAGTTTATAGTTTGTTAGGTCATCTTGGTGGTTTCATAGATAGGATCATAAAATATAGAATTTATCTAGAGATAAAAAAAGAAAGGAAACAGATTTTGGATAAGTTGGGTCGTATAAGTTTATAGCATCGTCGTCTAGTGTTTAGGAATAAGCGACAGTGTTAAAAAAAGGAAAACGTTTTTGTCTTAAGAGTTGTTCTGAAAGTACTTATTTTAGAAGTAGTTTAAGTTAGGCATAGATTAAAGGACATAGTTAGATTCAGAAAAAAAATATATATAGATTAAGAATTAGGTTGATAGTATATAATAATAAAAAAAACCTTGAGATAGTGTTTTAGATTTGTGGTTGACATCGATTTGTTGTAAATCATTTTGGTGTCAGTTATTGTTGTGGGCTTAGACATTTTTTCAGTTAAGCGTTTTTAAAAATTCGGTAGGGCAGTATATATTAAGTAAGATCTTGTTAAAGTTAAGTTAGTTAAGAAAATTAAAAAAAAAAATCCTCATAGGTAGAAATAAGGTAGCTTTTAAGAACTATACTAGTAAGATAATAATATTCGATTCATTATTATAGTAAAGTTACAGTTTTTTTTTCTGTACTACTGATATAGTATTAGGTTTTCGTACGTTTCTTTCCGGGACCGTTCCTCCTGCAGTCGGAACAATTCTGCCATCTCCAGTGACTTGTTCTCAGCTATCAGTCAGGCGGTGAATAGTTTTTAGACTGTTAGCCGAGCCTGCCCGACAGGCAGTCAATTTGAAAAGTAGAGGTTCGGAACTAAACGGGAATGAAGCCAGAGAAGATGTAGTCTGAGATCAGCCTGCTCAAGTAGCCCCTCGATAACCTCAACTGGATCCATTCTCAAGACCTTTCGTACCAGTGGGAAATACAAACGGGAGTACCCAGAGCATGCCCCACTGGGCGCACTGACCGGAAAGCAGAGTAAGCCACTTCAACAACGGTGGGTACTTTCACAATCCACGTTCATTTCCAGTTCACTAACTTGTTGGAATTGTCGCTTGCGGGGCCATGCATTTATGGACTGTCCCTCCACGTCGCGAAATATATTTTGCTACCGGTGTGGCCAAGAAGGAGTAATTACTCCCAAATCTAATAATTGCAACCCGGTTAACCAATCTAGGAACGCGACCTTGAGGGGCGAGTCGTGTTCCACGCAAAATCCCCAATGGCAAGCCAAAGAACTGTAGGGATGTCAAATGCAGTCAACATTTTAGGAGTTAGGAGTAGGGGAGTTGAAGGAGCCAAACTAGAGAGAAATGTAAGAAGATTTGAGTTGAAGCCGTTGCACATTCGAATAAAAGAATACAAATTAGCAAGAGATAGGATTTTCAAGGGTTATCCCTCAAAAGTGTCAAGAAAAATTTTGAAAACTAGGGAGCGTTTTAAAAGAAGAAAGGAAATACGAGAACTAATTTCGGCGACGGTATTGTACCTAAATTCCGACCCAAGACGGTATGCCAAAGTAACGATCGCGGCAAGAAAAATCTTGGGATTGTTGGATAGTGGAGCTAGTATTAGCATATTGGGAAAGGGATGTATGGATTTGGTCAGTGTGGGGGATTCAAAAGTTGTTCCGTACAAATCCTGGGTAAAAACCGCTGATTGTAAGAATCGGTCGATCGTGGGCAAAGTTCAGACGGAGGTGTCCTATAACAAGAGTCAACATTTGATTACTCTGCTCCTGGTCCCCTTTCTTGAACAGGAATTATATTTAGGGGTGGATTTTTGCAAAGTCTTCCAAATTGCCCCACACACAATCAGTTCAGCTTCGACTCCCGAGGAGAGTGCAGCTCTAGGCGATGCCCATTTGCTAACACCTGAACAGCAGTACGAATTGAAAACGGTCAAGCGGAGATTTCTGGATTATGACCGTCACGGTTTTGGAAAAACGTCGATGATGGAGCACGTCATCGATACTGGAGACGCTGAGCCTGTTCACCATCGTCACTATCCTCTTTCACCAGCGGTATAAGCCTCATTGTACCAAGAGATCGACCGAATGCTTGAGCTCGGCGTTATAGAGGAAAGTGAGAGTGCTTGGTGCTCGCCTGTTGTCATTATCAAGGAGCCAGGAATTAACGGTACTGTAAAGAATCGTTTTTGCCTGTATTCGCGTAAGTTCAATGCGTTAAGCAAAAAGGACGCGAACCCTCTTCCTCATATTGAAATGCTCATCAGTCGGCTTCCAAACACCTACTTCATAAGTAGTGTAGATCTGAAGTAAACTTTCTGGCAAATACTGCTGGAGAAAGAGAGTATGAAGAAAACTGCGTTTGCGGTACCGGGGAGACCTTTGTTTACGGTCATGCCTTTTGGCAGCTCAAAGGTTATGCCGTTAAATGGATAAGATGATTTCTGCACGACTCAGAGACAACGTTTTTGTGAATTTAGACTACCTGTTGATCATCGCACCTGTCTTTGAGACCCATGTCACCTTGCTGGGCGAAGAAGCCGAATGTCTAAAAAGGGGCCAACCTTACTATCAACTTAAAGAAATCGAATTTTTGTTTGAAGGAGTTAAAATATTTATGATTCGTCGTCAGCTGGGGGAAGGTGAGGACAGATCATGCGAAAGTCGAAACTGTTGTCAACTTTCCGTTACCGAAAATCGCCAGACAAGTTCGGTGGCTGCTTGGCTTAGCGGGGTGGTATAGGCGGTTCATCAAGGAATTCTCTCACTTTTGTGAGCAAAATGTATACTGACTCAGACGATGCTCTGATTCAGTATACATTCTGCTCTTCATTTGTTTGAGCAAAGAATATATATGTTATCCGGCTGCAATGCAGCGCTTCAACTCCTTCTGGAGCATAGGGCAGCAAAGAATGCTTAAAAGAAATTGATGTTTCAAAAAAGTCTGGCTTTGATATGATTCCTCCTATTCTTTTGTCAAAATGTTCGTATTCACTTTATAATGTTTTGACCCTTATTTTTAATAAATCTTTACAAACTGGTGTTTTCTTAAATAATTGAAAATATCTTATATAGATCCCGTTTATAAGAGTGGTCTTAAGCACTTAGTGAAGAACTATAGACCAATCTCAAAACTTTCAGGTATACCCAAATTTTTTTTAAAAAATGGTCACCCAAAGTCTTTATTTTGCTGTCAAGAATTCGTTGCCTCAAAAAAAACATGGTTTTGTAAAGTTGTACAAATTGATCTACTTGTACTTATTTAAGTCTATTTACAAATGATTGTAATAATCATGTGGAAAAGGGTAGACAAATTGATGTTCTGTATACTGATTTTGTTAAAGCTTTTGACCGCGTACATCATATTCTTCTCCTGCAAAAGTTCAAGATGTTGGGATTGAACGTTTCATTTTTACAGTGGTTAGATTCATACCTGTCTGACAGGAAACAAGCTGTTAAGATAGATGAATGTGTCTCAAATATTAAAGATGTGGTGTCGGGTCTTCCAGAAGGCAGTCATTTGAGCCCACTTCTATATAAGATTATAAATGATTTACCTTTTTTTCAATCTTGTAACTGCTTGATGTATGCTTCACTTGAAGACTGCTTGTTAATGCAGTTGGATATCAACAAGTTTGTTAAATGGTGCGACTACAATCATCTTCAGCTTAATTACTCGAAGTGTAAAATTTTTAATTTATCTAAATCTTCATCTCTCATTGACTTTGAATATAAATTCTACGATGTTGGTCTTCTGAGGGTTATTGAAGTTAATGATCTTGGGGTGATTTTTGACTCAAAGTTTGACTTCAGATGTCATGTTGATTACATTGTATCTAAAGGTAATTCACTTTTAAGTTGCTTGAAGCGGAACTCCAAAGATTTTAAAGATGCCTATACGTTGAAGACCTTATTTATGTCTATAGTTCTACCGGTTTTAGAATATTGTTGTGTCGTCTGGTCTCCATTTTATGAAAATAATATTTTGAGGATCGAAAGAGTTCAAAAAAGATTTACTCTTTACGCACTACGCAAACTTAACTGGGTTGGGTCTTTACCGGCTTATAAATCAAGGTGCTCTCTTATTGACTTAAAAAACCCTTAAATGTCACAGGCAAGCCCAATGTATTTTGTTCAATAAAGATATTATTGATAACAGAATAACCTCTTTTGAACTGCTTTCATTAATTCCATTCTATGTTCCATCACGAGTTTTTCGCAACAGAAATGAATTATTTTATCTTCCTCTTCATAGAAATAACGATGGTCTCCATGAACCAATAACGCGTTCTCTTAATCTATTTAATATGGTTTACAATGAAATTGATCTTTGTATGAATAGATTGTTTTAAAAAAAATTCTTCAAATATGTAATTGACTAATTATTTAATGACAATATTAACATAATTGCTTGTAAATATGTATATATCTTATTACCTTTATTATTTTTGTTTGTTTGTAATTTTGTAATCAGCAGATCTTCGAATCAATTGATGAAATAAATAAATAAATAATAAAAAACAAAAATGTATGTTTCAGCGCTTTCGAAATCTGTGCTGATATACAGTTTGGCAATACGCGAGCGGGTTATGTATTGTGCTCGGTACAAAGCGTTCACCGTGAGAATACACTACGCTGCTGCAACTAAATCCATTCGCGGGTTCCTAAGAACCTTCCTACACGGAAAGGCGTAATCAGAACAACGTGCAATAAATCTTAACAAACTGTGATATTCGTTTATATGTGTTCTGTGTTTATTAAAGGATAAATAAGCAAATAAATTTAAAAGCTACGATTAAAAAGAAATAGTTATCCAAGACACTTACAGGAGTCCAGAAAGTCTCCACTGAATTTTTGTTTGATAAAAATATAACTCGACGTCTTGATTGTAATGAGACTATTCCAGCTCTGACCTGAGAAAAAAAGAAACAGTTGTTAGATTTATGAAATCACTACGTGTGAACAGCGGACATACGTATTTGCGTTAAAATGTTAAGTTGGCCGTCTTTTGGTTTATCGGGGTTCTTACCCACTGTCCCAGCTAGCCCTTTGTCCACCATCTTTGTCCCGAATGAAATTCTGCTAGATCAGGTGGTTTGTTACGGCTACCTTTAGGGCGAAAAGAAAATATAAACATTATATTAAGTAGAAAAAAAATAAGAACAAAAAATCTTAAGTTACCTGTAAATGCTTTGCACATTGAAATTCTCCTGTAGTTATGCCATATATACATATACATAATGGTTAGGCTGAAATAAAAAAACATGCAAGTTGTTTATTAGTACACTTAAAATTGTGTATCTTGCATGCTAAATGCACTTATAAAATACAACAAGAAAATTAAAAGTTAAAATTAAAATTAAATTTAATTTTCATTAATTTTCATTTTAACTTTTAATTTTCTTTTCTTTTTCTTTTTTTCTCGTTTCTTATTTGTCTTTTTAAGAACTAAATTACAATTTGTTTTCAGTATATAAATTTTGATTATTTATGTATTTTAGTTGTATCGTTGTCGCTACGCGCGTTTATAAAATGTTAAACCATCAACGGTTTATTTGATAAAATATTACTTGTAAGTAATTTTGAGGTCACAAATTCTAAATGTGTGTAAATCTATCTAATAATTGTATCCTAATGAATGTATATTATTTGTATTTCTTTTGTTAAAAATAAATAAAGGCCTGAAGAAGAGTATAACCATACTCGAAACGTCGCTATGAAATAACATCGTTTTATTGTCTACCGACCTATAGCCTAGATAAATCAATAATATATCTTTAACGATACGAAGGTCACTAAATACAAAAATTAGAGTATACCCATATACTAGGCACATTGACCAGAGCGGCTTCAGTACGGTGGAGCCGCCAGATTCTTTGTGTAGAAGTCGTCAGCCTGCTGATGGAACGCGCAAGCCGCTGTTTGAGATACTCCCAAGAACGAAAAGACAGGAGCCTCCGCCGTTGTTAATTTATAAAAAAAAGTCATTCCCAGCTCCCCAAATTCGTATGCACCTAACGATTTTTTTTAATATTTGAATATTGCCACCCAGTTTGAGCCATAAGGTGGAGGTTTCCACTAACGGTTTGCGTAGTGGGTAGCGACTGGGCTACTCACTGACCCTGGGCTCAAAAGAGTGGAAGCACGGTCACAACCTAAAAATCTAAAAGAAATCTTACGGCGGGATGGCGTACTCCAGTTGAAATTTTCGAAATTATTTTTATTTCATTATTAATTTTTTTTCGTTTACTTACATATTTCATTAGCTGTCTTATTTTCATTATATTTTGCAGTGTTATTATTTATCAGTATCTTTATCACTGTTATAAGTTATTTAAAGTCGCTATAGCTCATTTGACGTAAGTTGTAAATGTTATTTGGTTATTAAAATTGTTTGTTTTTTAATCTTTCAATAAAAAATTAAGGTGAACCACGCCAAATAGCGCGTTTACTATGATGCTCTAAGTTGAACTTTTCAGGGGACGAGAGGGAAGCCTGATGTGGAGGGTCTAAAGTTACACCGCCTGTTGAGCGGCCCAAAAGAGAGTCTAGAATGCAATCGGCCACCATGTCACGGCCCCTGGCATCGAACATTGTGACCCTTCTCTTCCTATCCCACTTCCTAGTCCTCTATCCTACCTTACCTAACCCCAGGTCTAAATCCTATTGCTCCGGTCCCAGTCTGACCCTTCCTTTACCCTATCTTAAGCAATTCCTTTTCATAATCCTATCCTATCCCCTCTTATCTCATACTATTACCACGTTACATCATGTTAATAGTTCCTGTAGTTCCATCTCCATGTCTTTCTTGAATGAAAGAAATATGTATACTGTTACAGCTGCCTGAAAAGGAAAACAAATCAGATCTATCTCATATAACTACATATCAACCATACTTACCTCACTTCTTACTCCAAACAAAAACAAAAAAAAAGGTTTCCGCTTTCTTAAAAAGAGCTGAAAAAAAGAATAGTGATCAAATATATGGAAGCAAACTTCCAGGAAATTTTCCTGAAAATAGAAATCTAAACAAACAATAATGTCAGATAGTATGAACAAAAGAGAGGAATACGATAACGAGTATTTAGACGGAAGCGGCGAAGATAGGTTTAGCAGTCAATGAGGGCAAAACCAAGTATTTGCTGTCATCAAGAAGAGACACCCAACATCGACGTCTTGGACAAAACATCACCATAGACAGCTATAACTTGGAGGTAGTTAGGGACTTTGTCTACCTGGCCTCTGCTATTAGCTCAGACACCAAAACCAGCGCTGAAATCAAATGAAGAATAACTCTTGCCCATCGCTGCTTCTTCGCGCTTAGAAGGCAATTGAGTAGCAAAGCCCTCTCTCGGGCAACTAAGCTGTCTCTTAATAAGACGCTCATCATCGCAGTCCTGCTCTATGGTGCAGACGGATGAGGACACTTTAGGCTCTTTCGAGAGAAAGATTCTCCGGGTGATTTTTGGTCCGGTATGCATAAACGGAGAGTGGAGAAGAAGATACAATGAAGAAATTTACCGGCTGTGCAGCGACACAGACCTAGCCAAAAGAGTAAAAATTCAACGTCTCAGATGGCTGGGTCAAATAGAGCGGATGGACATCAAAATTTCGACCCGGAAAATCTTCGAATCCACCCCAGAGAGACGGCGCAGTAGAGGAAGACCAAAACTCAGATTGCGCACACAAGTGGGAGAGGACCTCAACCGACTCCACTGGAGAAGCTTGTTGGTTAAGGCCCAGGTCCATCCCGGACTGTAGCGCCACCTAAGATTAGGTAATGTAGGTTAACAAAGTCTTGCTTTACGATATTTTTTTTGATTTGATCGGTGGAAAAAAAAGTGCAGGTAATGAGTTTTTTTAACGTTTGGTGAAAAATTATAATAGCAACTAAATAAAAAAATAATTATGACTTTATAAGTGAGGTGGAAAAAACACCTATTAGAACAAAAACACATATAACACGGCACGTAAAAATTTAAAACGGAATCTTTAACTGTGAAGGGGTTGAGTTAAGGTTAGAATTAAAAATTGTGTTGCAATAAAAAGAAAAAACAAACAAAGTTTGAGCAAGACATTATTAAGGGGTTTTCTGCGAGGAAGTTGGTAATGTTTGGCGGCCAGAAATCCTTTGCGAAAGGTAGGGGCCGCAAAATTTTTTCTGAGATAACCACAACGTTTTTCTCCTGAGTCAACCACATTATTTTTCGGACCAAGACCATGCAGCCCCCTTCGAAACGTACATACGAATATACAGTGGTAATAACCAGGTAACAAATTAACATTTTTCTTATGGCTTGAACCGGCTTCTGCCAATTAAAGTTGTAATTGGGCAGTAAGGCAGTGAGGGACTGGTAGGGACCTGGAGCAGTTAACGGTGCATCTCCGGAGGGAAAGTGTGAGCCACCCCTGCAGAATCCGTCGAACAGTGCTGTTTTTTTATTTTTTTTATAAATAAACCCTTTGTTTTGTTATTTATTTCATATAGTTATAGTGTTGTTTCGTTTACATAATTTAACGTCAATTGTTTAAGGTTATTTTTCTAAATTAAATTAATAGGTTCATATACAAAAACAAATATTTAAGTAGTAATTTGTAAGTATTCCAATCTGGTTTTCGGGTGAACCATTGACCGTGGGAATAACGGAATATATTTTTTTCGAGGCAAGAATACCTATACAGAGCTCTTTCTAGGTAGGATTATATATTTTTTAAGCTCTTTCTATAATTCAAAAAAGAAAAAAATATTAAACTAGATTGGAAAACATCCTTTTTGTTGATAACTTCATATTTTTATGCTGTTATACTGATGAATAATGTATAAAAGGATTTGTAATAATATCACATTAGAAAAACCTGACCTTATTAGTCAATATGATTTTTTAAGTTGAAATTGTCAGGGGTGTGGAAGGTAAGGTGAATACATAGGAGGCGACGGTGTGACCGAGCCGAAAACACAATTGGGGAAATGAGGCCGTCGATTTCCAGGTTGGGTGGGATAAGGCCATGCTACAATAACATCAGTAGCTCCTGATGTGTGATGAAATGTCAGTCCGTCCGATTTTCTTATTTTTTTTCTTGTTGTCTCCTAGGCCTGATTTATGTGTTGTTGCAGGTGAGGTGCGGGAACAAGATCCACCCCGTCCGGCGAGCTAAGTCAAGCATCGCAAGCAGGTCGTACGTTTCCCGTAGTAGGCATTCTTTCCCTTTCTGACATATTCCTATTCAATATCCTAATCTATGGCGCCTAACGTGGGGCGTAGTTGTTCTCGTATCAATTCATTGGTGATGTCCTGAACCAAACTTATCATTGGTTTTTAGGACTCGTAAGTCTGTAACAAGAAAGTCCCTGACATACTTAGGTATATTGCGACGAGTTCTTAAAAAATCAATGGTGACTGCGGTTCGTGTGTGTCAACGTTTTTACTGGAGTCATTTAAGTTCCAAGGATTGGTTGTCCTGTACCAGGAAAGTCTCGGACACACCGGATGCACTTGCTATGAAATAATTAAACGCGAATTTAAGTTGGATTTTAGGAGAAAAGCAAACGAAAGCACAAGAACAATGTGTAATGATAATAATCAAACGCGAATTTAGATTGGATTTTAGGTGGAAAACAAACGAAAGCACAAGAACAATGTGTCGCGGCACTTGAGAATATAAAATTACAAATTAATGGCAAACGTCAAACGTCGATATGTTTGAAAAAAAAAAAATCATAGGCCGACAGCAAATACAGTGCTGCCTCCGGTAGCTCAGCTTGGGAGTGGATTCGCTAAAAAAGGGTTTTATTAATCGCGCTCGATTAATAAAACGATAAAAAGATTGAATTAATATCAAATGTTATTAAATACCTGAATGTATATAAAAGTGCAGGAGCGTACTGATATATGAATGGGCGCCAGGAAACTTTAATGGTAGTTTGCCTTACCAATAGGGATCTGAAAAAGGTCTTCAAAATATTGAAGGTAAACACAAGAGTTATATTCCAAAGTGGAAGTTGAATTATTTTATTGGTTAGAAAATGTATTGGTATGTCTGGGAAACCTTGGCTGAAGGCCTGGACTAAAACCCAGAATCTTTTCGACAACAAAACAAGGAACAATTGTTTTTCAATATTGGCAGAAGGCCAATTATCGAAATAAAAAAAAAATTAAGGTAAATGCCAAATACTAACAATAGTTTGTTACAAAACGACACAAAGAAAAATCACAATGCTAAACGATAAGCTGAAGGTCAAACGGTACCAAAAGAACAAAAAGGGTCACGAGTCCCACAATCTTGGGAGAGAAACGATTGGGCAGCGAAGGCCTAAACGAATATAATTTTGCCCCACACAGGGTCACAAAACAAAACGAATTCAACTTAACTAATTACAACACAACCAGCTAAAAATTTCTGGCCACAACCAGACACAAAAATACTTAGCTTTGCGAATATCCAAATCTCTCGTTCCTCCAACAAGAATATTCCTCTCCTACTGTTGTAAACTCTAGTTTCAGATATCCAACTCTGAATTTTCTCCAAAGCTATCTTCCAATCAATCGTAAAAGAATTTTCGAAATTTCTCCTTTTCAAATAATTTTTCACTTTCTTTTTTTTTTTATACTTCCAAATCTTTTCAAGGCTTATATCAAAGTCCCCAAAATGGAGGGCTTGCTCGTCCACTTTTACCACGACCATATGGCCATCCTCTTCTGATCTTTGCGTGGTGGTGTTCTTGTCTCGGTCATACAGCCGCATCCTGCCCTCATAGGCTAAGAAGTGCGACCGAGAGCACATGCGTTGAGGATGCGATCCCCATTGGCTCAGTGGACGTGTTCAGCCTTCTACCGTCAATTCCATATTATAAAAAATCAAGTGAAAAACTATGAAACTACGCGCAAATTCCCCAGCCCAAACCGGCCCAAACTAAGTACTTTGAGAAAAATATTCTTGTTAGACAAAACTATTACCATTTCCAACTAAAATGGTGGGATTTCCAGAGAAATTAATTATTTGAAATCCGTAGACCTTCGCGCAGATAAATTAAAAAGGGAAACGCGTCGCATTGTGATCTTACTTTAATGTCAGACACTTTATGGTGGGCACTCGGCCATACTAAATTTACGTTGGTGTGATTATAATTCACACATTGTTGGACATGGGTCATATTCATCATGCCTTTTCCTCTTTTTCGAACTTCTGTCGAACAATCGCTCGAATAGTGGACCTTCCGTCTCACAATGAATGGTGTGGACCCCCTGTCTCACGTTTATCGATGGAAACTAGATTGGTTGCTTTTCCAAAATACTAAAACAGCAGTCCTCTGGCTGATGGTCCAGGTTTCTACTGTACTCTTGAAGCATTTTGGAGCCACAACAGAAAGGAATTGGAAATAAAATGTTAATAAAGGAAAATGGGTTGGTGAAACTTGTTGTGGTAAAATTTACCGCAGCAAATCCCACCCTCACCTCCTAGGAAATGTGCTTACAGTTCGTAAGAACTGTAATACCTTTCCAAAGATGTGGAAATCAAAAATAGGTTTTTTCCATCAGAAAAAAAAACAAACTATATATAAATCAAAAGAAATTTGAAAACAAAGTAAGTTATCAAAATAATAAAAATCAATCAAATATTAAATCAGAAAAATAAAAGTGTGAACTATAAGACAAAAAAAAAATCAAGCTACGTTAATTTTACTAATTACTTTCGGATGCGTCGGTGTACGGTTTTAAATCTTTTACGTTCCAAGTTCCACGTTCTTTACAGCTACTATCTTCAAGAACGTATGTCCAAGGTGACACACGTTTTTTAATTTTAAACGGACCGACAAACTTCGGTGCTAATTTCGCGGCATAATAATTCGCGGCATCCGACAACGAAAAATTTCTTCGCCAAACAAGTTCGCCGGGGTGATATTGGACATCACGCCGTCGAAGGTTATAGGCTTGAGCAGATCTTTTCGATGCTGCTTGTAATTTTTTTAAAATATCCACTCTAAGCTCTTTGAAACGATTTTCGATCTCGACCTGATCTTGAACCGTTTCGGAGCTTTCTTCTACTAATGATGCTTCTTGACCAGAAGTCACCATATCCCTCCCAAAATTTGCATAATAAGGAGAAACTCCTAACACTTCGTGTTGTGATGTGCGAATCGCACACGCCACCTTCTGAAGCTGTGAATCCCACAAACGGTGGTTTTCAGCGGCGTAAGCCCTTAACGTCGTCTTAATTATCTGATTAATTCTCTCGGCAGGATTCGCCTGCGGATGGTAGTGGGCTGTGAATTTTAATTGTGACGCGTACGCCTGGCAAAGCGTTTTCAGTTCTTTGGATCGGAACTGGGGACGGTTGTCACACACGATCACCTTTGGGATGCCAAATAGGAGGAAGACATTGTCTTCTAATTCCCTACAAATTGTTTTTGCCGTATCCGACCTCAAAGAAAAGAGTAGTGGAAACTTCGTAAAGTAATTCACTACCGTCAAAATATAAGTGAAACCCCTACTCGACTTAGGAAGTGGACCAACCAAATCTACGCAAATCATCTCCCATGGTGATTTGTTTCCTACCCTCTCCGTCATTAAACCAGCTGGCTTATCATTCACCGGCTTAACCTGTTGGCAAACTTTACAATTCCTAACATACCTGGTTATATCGGCCCTCATTTTAGGCCAGTAAAATTTTGCCATAACTCTGGCGAAAGTTTTCCTAACACCCATGTGTCCTGCTAGAGGACTGTCATGGTTTTCCTGCAAAATACCTAATCTTTCGTTTTTACCCATCACTCTCTTCCACTCCTGATAAGTTTCATGTACTACGACATGATTTGGTTTAATAAATTTGAACAACCTTCCTTGTTCAACCCTCCAAGCTGGATATCTAAGCGGATTAGTTTTGACATTTGAAATCATTTTGGCCACCCAAGGGTCTGAATCCTCTTCCGAGATACCACCCAACTGTGGCACTCCTCGAGAAAGCATGTCCGGAACTACATGCTCTTTGCCCTTGCGGTGAATGATCTCAAAGTCAAACTGTTGTAACCGAATGGCCCAACGAGCTAACCTACCCTGTGGGTCTTTCAAATTACTTAACCATACTAAGGAATAATGATCCGTCACAACCGTAAACCGAACGCCTTCGATATACGGCCGTAACTTCTCAATAGCCCAAAGCACAGCCAAGCATTCTTTTTCGGTGGTACTGTAATTTCTTTCATTTCTATTTAAAGACCTACTAAGGTAACAGACAACCTTTTCTCCCTCATCAAAGTTCTCTGAAAGAACTGCACCGATTCCGTAATCTGACGCGTCTGTTTGAACGACGAATGGTCGTTTGAAATCTGGACAAGTGAGTATAGGTGCTGTCACCAAACACTCCTTTGCCTTCCTAAAACTATTTTCACAATCCTGACTCCAAATGAACTTTTTATTCTTTTTTAGCAAATCTGACAAAGGCCTAAGTAATTCTGCGAAATTTGGTACAAAACGACGGTACCATGAAACTGTCCCTATAAAGCTCCTAACTTCTTTAATATTTTTCGGTGCTGGAATCCTAACCATGCTTTCCACTTTTTCTGGATCTACATGCAACCCATTTTGATCCACTATATAACCTAAAAATTTTAAAGAGGGCATGCAGAAGTTGCATTTTTCCCTACTAACTTTTAATCCTGCTTCACACAACCTGTTCATCACCTCATTCAGAATTTCAAGATGTTTCTCAAAAGATTCCGAAATGATGATGATGTCGTCTAAATAGACGAACACGAATGGCTCTAGGTCGGCACCCAAAACTGTGTCGATAAACCTCTGCCAAGTCGCAGGTGAGTTATGCAGTCCAAAAGGCATTCTCCTAAATTGAAAAAGACCCCTACCAGGTACCGTAAAGGCAGTATAGGGCTTCGATTCTTCCTCCATTGGTATTTGCCAGTACGCTGACTTGATATCCAATGAAGACAGGAACCTAGCACCTCGAAGTCTATCTAAAATGGAATTTATATATGGAAGTGGATAAGCATCCCTATCAGTATTATTATTTAGCTTCCTATAGTCCACGCAGAATCTATAGGAGCCATCTTTCTTTTTAACTAAAAGTATTGGAGACGACCAGGCACTTGTCGATCTCTCAATAACCCCTGCTTCTAACATCTCATTCAATTCCCTATCAATATGCTCCTGCATCGCCGGGGAAACCGGATAAGTCCACATACGTGATCTTAAATCCGGGACTATACGCGAAAGCGCCCAAAAATCTGCGCCCAGAATCACTGTATGCGGCAGTGAGGGGATGACCAAACAGTCAACTAAAACTGCCCTATCTTCAACAATAATTGGAAGAGAGATCACTCCTAAAACGTCGACTCTTTTTGCATCTGCCAAACAAACGCAGTGAACAGAGTCCTTTTTTAAAGAAAGCCCTAAATTTTCTATAATTAACCAGGCATCCCTACCTATTATGGTCCTAGAAGCTCCTGAATCTAATAAACCTAAAAATCTAGAACCATAAATACTAATACTCAAAAATGGTCTCCTATCACTACCGTTTGCCTCCAGAGTAAAACCTAAATGAATTTTTTTCGCCGACCGGTTACCAGCAGGTAACCTTATCAACGTCTTCGGACTTCCCGCCCTGCTGGCGCAGGAGTCCGTTGCCCATTTCCCGAACACTTGCGACAATTTTGTCGAGAAACCCCTACAGTCCCACAACCAAAACAACGCCTAGGAGCAGAACACCTATTTGCAAAATGGCCTGATCCATTGCAATTAAAACACCTAATAGAAGTAGAAGAACGGGGTTGGTTTGAAGTTTGGGTCTGATGAGCAGTTGGGTTGTTGTCCGAAACAACCGAAACTGAAGAATTTTCAAAACCTACGTATGCTAGATCCGGCTCTAGCAAAGTCCTATTATTCCTAACATTTGGTGGTGGAACATATGCTTCTACATTTGCCCTAACCGCTTCTAAATTCCTACCTAATGCGACCAAATCCGAAACGCAACTTGGTTTAGCCAAACCAAGTTGAGTTTGGTAGAAAGGTGTCAAGTTCCTTTGAATCATTGACAACTTCCTACTTTCTGAGATTTGATCGGTTAACCTACCAAACAAGTTCTGCATCGTCGCCACATAGACGCCGATGGATTCATCTTTGCCTTGTGTACGACGCCTAATCTCCTCGAGAAGTTGATCATCGTAGTTCGGTGGCAGAAATTCAAGTTTCAATTCCTTGACGAGTTCCTGCCACGAATTGACCGAAATGCGAATCGCCCTAAACCAAATCAACGCTTTTCCAACAAAAAGTTCCACTGCTGCCTTAAAAAGTTGATTTTCCGAAACCCCCCGTGCCTGTCTCAACTCCTCAACCCTTTCTAAAAATGAATTCACGGAGGCACCACAGCGCTCCCCAGTGAACTTCACCTCCCACTTCGCTAAATTATGAAATTTTTCCGAATTCACTACGATTTGATCTACTGAAGGAATAATATGACCCCTTTCGCCCCTATTCCTATTGTCTGTCTCTCCTATACCTGTCAATGAACCACCCGAAGTTTGCATTGCCCTAGTCGAATGATGTTCAGCCGTCCGCTGATTTTCAACTTCTGTATTATTATTTTTGGTTTTCTGATTGTCTGAGTCTTCTTCCCCTTCTTCCTCCTCATCCTCCTCGTCTTCTTCTCCATCCCCATCTAAGTCGGCCAACGCTAATATTAATTTATTTTTTAAAGCTAATCTACACTTATCCTGCGAATCATTTTCCGGAACCGACCTATCCATCCGACGTAACCCCCACTCAATCTTCGTGAGTATTTTAAGATACTCCTTCGAAGTTTCCGACTTCGGAGGATTTTCTAAAAGTTTCGCGATTTCCAATAATTTTTTTTCAACGGCTACCTGATCTACTTCGAACGAGAACGGGTAAGCTGGAGCTGCAAAAGATGCCCTACGCTCTAATTTTAATGCGGCTCTAAGCGTTTTTCGCATCTCCTCTACCGTCCCTACCGTTAAACTCCTACACTCTATCTCATACGTAATCTCGTCTTGAGTCAGTCTATTAATCTGACTAACATCCATTTTAAAAAAGAAACTGTGCTTCGTTTAGAAGGAAAACAAAAAAAATTAATGAAAAATCTAAACTCGACAAAAAACTTTCTAAATTAAGCGAAGGAGGAAAAAAAACACCTTAAAGTTCTTCTTAAATATAAAAGAAATGTTGAGAAAAAAAATAATTACCCTTGCGGTGTGGAAGTATAAAAATAAAAAAATATTAATAAAAAAAATTCACTCAAAATGAGGTTAAAAAAACGCCTTACACTGGTTTTACCAAAATAACATATATAAACTATTCAAGATTATCCCTCTCAATTCAATTTGAAAACAAATAAAAATAAATTTAAATTAACACAAACAAAAATATTTATGGCTCAAAAGTAGTCAAAATGTCCGAAAAAAGTATCAGACTTTATTAAAAGGGCAACCCCGACAAAAAAAACAACAATCAAAAAAATTCAAAATAAAAGAAATGAGAAAAAAAATATAACCACTTGTGAGAGTGCGATGACACTATAATACTCTCAACAAAATGGTTGTAAACACAAAATCTAATTTCTTTCAAATTAATCAAAAAGAATAAAAACAAGTTTAACAGAAACAACAAAATAGGAACAATTCAAATAGACTCACAAATTTTTGTTTCGGTACTTTTCTGCAGGCTTCCTTCGTTCCTTCTTTCAAAATGTAGACCAAAATAATTCCCACTTCACACAAAACTGGATTGCACCTGTACCTAATTAGGAAAACAAAAAACAACACCAAGTAAAAATATTCGAAAGAAAAAAAAATATATAGTTATATAAAAAAACACTTCCCTAAACAGATCTGTTTGCACAAAAATACAGGACAGATACAATTCACAAAGTATGCTTTGGTACACCTCAAACAAAATCTCTAGGAAAGCCCCACGTTGGGCGACAATTGCTATGAAATAATTAAACGCGAATTTAAGTTGGATTTTAGGAGAAAAGCAAACGAAAGCAGAAGAACAATGTGTTATGATAATAATCAAACGCGAATTTAGATTGGATTTTAGGTGGAAAACAAACGAAAGCACAAGAACAATGTGCCGCGGCACTTGAGAATATAAAATTACAAATTAATGGCAAACGTCAAACGTCGATATGTTTGAAAAAAAAAAAATTCATAGGCCGACAGCAAATACAGTGCTGCCTCCGGTAGCTCAGCTTGGGAGTGGATTCGCTAAAAAAGGGTTTTATTAATCGCGCTCGATTAATAAAACGATAAAAAGATTGAATTAATATCAAATGTTATTAAATACCTGAATGTATATAAAAGTGCAGGAGCGTACTGATATATGAATGGGCGCCAGGAAACTTTAATGGTAGTTTGCCTTACCAATAGGGATCTGAAAAAGGTCTTCAAAATATTGAAGGTAAACACAAGAGTTATATTCCAAAGTGGAAGTTGAATTATTTTATTGGTTAGAAAATGTATTGGTTTGTCTGGGAAACCTTGGCTGAAGGCCTGGACTAAAACCCAGAATCTTTTCGACAACAAAACAAGGAACAATTGTTTTTCAATATTGGCAGAAGGCCAATTATCGAAATAAAAAAAAAAATTAAGGTAAATGCCAAATACTAACAATAGTTTGTGACAAAACGACACAAAGAAAAATCACAATGCTAAACGATAAGCTGAAGGTCAAACGGTACCAAAAGAACAAAAAGGGTCACGAGTCCCACAATCTTGGGAGAGAAACGATTGGGCAGCGAAGGCCTAAACGAATATAATTTTGCCCCACACAGGGTCACAAAACAAAACGAATTCAACTTAACTAATTACAACACAACCAGCTAAAAATTTCTGGCCACAACCAGACACAAAAATACTTAGCTTTGCGAATATCCAAATCTCTCGTTCCTCCAACAAGAATATTCCTCTCCTACTGTTGTAAACTCTAGTTTCAGATATCCAACTCTGAATTTTCTCCAAAGCTATCTTCCAATCAATCGTAAAAGAATTTTCGAAATTTCTCCTTTTCAAATAATTTTTCACTTTCTTTTTTTTTTTATACTTCCAAATCTTTTCAAGGCTTATATCAAAGTCCCCAAAATGGAGGGCTTGCTCGTCCACTTTTACCACGACCATATGGCCATCCTCTTCTGATCTTTGCGTGGTGGTGTTCTTGTCTCGGTCATACAGCCGCATCCTGCCCTCATAGGCTAAGAAGTGCGACCGAGAGCACATGCGTTGAGGATGCGATCCCCATTGGCTCAGTGGACGTGTTCAGCCTTCTACCGTCAATTCCATATTATAAAAAATCAAGTGAAAAACTATGAAACTACGCGCAAATTCCCCAGCCCAAACCGGCCCAAACTAAGTACTTTGAGAAAAATATTCTTGTTAGACAAAACTATTACCATTTCCAACTAAAATGGTGGGATTTCCAGAGAAATTAATTATTTGAAATCCGTAGACCTTCGCGCAGATAAATTAAAAAGGGAAACGCGTCGCATTGTGATCTTACTTTAATGTCAGACACTTTATGGTGGGCACTCGGCCATACTAAATTTACGTTGGTGTGATTATAATTCACACATTGTTGGACATGGGTCATATTCATCATGCCTTTTCCTCTTTTTCGAACTTCTGTCGAACAATCGCTCGAATAGTGGACCTTCCGTCTCACAATGAATGGTGTGGACCCCCTGTCTCACGTTTATCGATGGAACCTAGATTGGTTGCTTTTCCAAAATACTAAAACAGCAGTCCTCTGGCTGATGGTCCAGGTTTCTACTGTACTCTTGAAGCATTTTGGAGCCACAACAGAAAGGAATTGGAAATAAAATGTTAATAAAGGAAAATGGGTTGGCGAAACTTGTTGTGGTAAAATTTACCGCAGCAAATCCGCAGCACACTGTGACCTATTTTATTTCGGGTTCTGGAGTGACAAAAGTAGGCGTTTGTTTTTGTTCCTAACCTTTATCCTTATTTGTTTTTTTTTTCTATCAACATTTAAATTTTCTTTCCCTTTGTTTTGTCTTAAAATATACAGCGAAGATTTGGTATCGGTGACCGTGATTGACGAGTCGTCAACATTGATGCATTGAGATAACATTTTCATTTTTTTTTTCTGAAAGTTTACCTCACTATTTCATGTCTTCTAGCGATAGTCCAAGAGACGGATTAGAATTACGTAAATAGGGAGGGAAACAATGTAATGTCTTTGTCTACTTCTAACTTGTTTTTGTATGTTACTTCACCACACCAAAGAATTAGTTTCTTTTGTCCGTCCGTAGTCTTTCAATACATTAAATCATTTTTGGCTAGGTCACTTCGGATCGCTAAGAAAGTCCTCCGAGAAAGCTTCCTAGAGCACCCCGTATATACATGAAAAAAAACAACCTCATAGGGAAATATTTCGAAAAAAGGTCATTACCTAAATACTTTCATATTCTTTAATTAAATGGTTAACTTTTTTTGGTTAACAAATTTCAGTTAATTTCAGTTTGTTGTTAATTTAGTCATTATTTTTTTCTTTTCAATATTTTGTTCCTTATTTTTTTCGTTATTTATTTAATTTAATTTTTTTTATTTATTATTTTTGGTACTTCTTTCTTTGTTAATTTATTTGAAAACATTTTTTTTGTATTTTTGATTTTTTTTTGTAATAAATAAGTCACAAAATTTGTTTGAAGTTTTTTTTTGGTTATTTATTTAAATAATTTTTCGTAACTGATATATTTTGTTTGTTTTTTTGGTAATTTATTTAATCATTTTTGTTTAAATTTTTCGTTGTTTTACTTTTTCTGGTACATAGTGAAATTCATTTTTTTTGATATTTTTTTGCTGTTTTTTTTGTTAATGTATTTAGATATTTTTTGTTTGATAATAAGTGGTTTTAATTTTTATTGTTAATATATTCGATATATTGAATTTGTTTATTTATTTGTTTTTGTTCAATTTTGTTTTCTATTAATTTATTCAAACCCAATTTTTGTTTGAGATCTTGTTTATTTTTCTATTAAGATATATAAATACATTTTTTATGTTTAAATATTTGTTTGCTTTTACATTTTTCTTGTTAATTTATTTAAATAATTTTTTTTCTCAGTTTCGTTTTTGTTTAATCATTCATATACATTTTTTTTGTTGATATTTTTTTGGTTTATTTTTTTAACTTATTTATTTACATTTTTTTTGTTTAAATATTTTTTTTTTGGTTGACAATTTTTAATTTGATAGTTTTTTTTTATTTATTTAAATACAGTTCTTGGTTGAAATTTTTTGGTTAATTTATTAAAGTACATTTTGTTATAAATATTTTTTTTTGTTTTTTTTCTTAACTTATTAAAAATATTGTTTTGAGTTTTTTGTTACCTTTTGATTTTCTGATTTTTGGTACAATATTAAATCTATTTTTAATTTAAAATTAAACTTGGAAAATTTATACTACTTTATAGTGGCATTTTTTCAGATATTTCTTGTTCTGATTTTGCGTTACAACAAGTGTTGCCATATTTTTTTTTGTGTGAAAGTGTACTTTAATCTATATCTTTTTAAGTTATTTCCCGTCCAATATTAAATTATAAAACAAAACTACCCCTTGAAAGTCGTTGAGAATTTAAACGTTCCGTATTTTGTTTCGTCATTACATTTATTTTTCATAAATACTTATTTAAAATGTCTGCACCTGCAAAGGAAAAAAATCTGCAGAATTTAAGAGATTCTGAAATTGACAATACTCACTCCGATCGTCAGACTATCTAAAGACGTCGTGTAGTCCACTCTCCTCCCATACTAAGCGAGTCGTTCCGGTCTTCCAATTTTCCTGTTCCTTCCAGCAATCAGGTCACCGATAGGCTGAATAGCTCCAATGAATCTGTAAAGGCTCCATCATATAGCAGCCTTTGTGAGGCGAAAGCTGGAGAGGTACTACTACAAAGTATTGATATGCGAACTCAGGAAACAGGCGTGGAAGAAAATTGGTGTTTACGACGCCAAAGATTTAAAACAATCCTACCTTATCCGTCTGACGACATGCATGCTTTATTTCCTTTTCCCAGCTTCAGAGTTTTAGTTAACACCTTAAACCTTGATTAAATAATAATCTATTTTTTTTGTTAACTAATAATTTATTTATTTGTTTGTCTATTGCATGCTAGTACTTTGTTTTAAATGTTATTTATTTTATCTTATTGACTACTATTTTCTACAATCTAATCGTTAGACTTAGTATATAACTTATATAACTGTGATAGTATAAAGACTGATAATCTGTGATAATAATTACTTAGCAATACCTAGAAACTGTGATTTTTACCTATTGTATAGAATTTTAAACTAACTGTGATACTAGATTTAACGTTCAACTGTGATATTTGATAATTTTCGGAATCCTTTATCATTTTTATTTTTTTTTTTAACTAAAACTGAACTAACTGAAACTGAACTAAATGCTACTACTACTAACTACTTTTCTTCACTTAGTACACTTTCTACAAACGGTGTCGTACAACATCACCCTTTCTCCTGGTTTACGAATCGAGATCTGTACCCATTGAACATACCTAGAAAGCTACCTGAAAGAATGTTTAAGGTCTTTTAGTTATCAGTCCTTACAATATGTAAAATTGATTTACCTTTATGAGTCTCTTTACACTGCCTAAGAAGTAGATGCTGGAATTTGTCTGAAAAAAAAACAACAAAAACATCTATCTTTGAATTCTTTTGACCATCTTTTAATCATTCCTAGACGAACAGAAGAGCTCTAGCGAAGGTCATTACTTTGCATTTCTTAGAGTTCAGTGTGAGATCATTCTTATTACACCATTCCTGCAAATGATCAATATCAGATTGCAGTTGAAGGTAATCAGCATTATTTTTATATGAATATGAAATTTTCGCATCGTCAGCATAGATATGTATATCACAGTATTTTATCACAGAGGGTAAATCATTTATAAAAATTACGCATAACAGTTGTCCCAGTCGGCTTCCTTGAGGCACGCCAGACTTGACATCTATTGCGTTGGATAAATGAGACTTGAATTTAACAAATTGAGTACGAGATGATAAATAACTTGCAATCCATTGCACAAGTTTTGGGGACCATCCAAAAATGAAAGTTTTCTAACAAGCAGCAGGTAATTAAGTTGATAGAAGGCTTTGGAGAAGTCAGTGTATACCACATCTGTTTGATGACCATTCATGAACCCTTTTGTTATGCATGATGTAATTTCCAACAGATTTGTAATGGTAGATTTGCCCTTGACAAATCCATGCTGTCTGTCCGATAGATGCGATTGTACACTATGTATCAACTCATGGACTATTATAGATTCCATCATCTTGAGAATAACGCTGAGTTTTGCTATACTTCTGTAGTCACGCATGTTGCATCGGCTTCCTGATTTAAAAAGTGGAATTATAAATGAAGACTTCCAAGCTTGTGGGAAAACGGAAGACGACAAAGATAGGTTAAACAAATAACATAAAGCACTAGCCAAAGAATGACAGCAGTTAATTGAAACACAGGAAGAAACATTATCAGGTCCAGTAGAAAATGAATATGTTAGCTTCTTAATTGCACTTGTCAATTTTTTGAATAAATGGCAAGTCATTTGTAATGCTCATGTTAGAGGTAATTTGATGCAGCCCAGTCAACCCATTATTACATTTGTAGATGCCTTTTAACATTTCTGCAAACATATCACAGATCATTACCCCATCATTTGAAGATCTCTGATCCAGATTCATATAGGATGGGAATTCAGCTATTTTTTTCTTATTTTTAACAAATTTCCAAAAAGATGAAGGATTTCGTAATAGGTTAGCTTTCATAGATATTACGTAGTTTTTATATACATATTATAACATCGACTCGGATCACTACCTCGGATCACTAACTTGTTGCAGCAAAGGTAAGAATGCGAATAACCCGAACTCCACAACAACGGAGTAATACTGTGAGGAAGTATGACGTCGGAAAGCTGCAATTGCAAGAAACCGCCAGAACCTATGCCGATCGAATATCCCGTAACCTCTCAAGAAATCCAGTACCGCCAGCATCAAGTGCCGAAGATCAGTGGCAACACTGCCAACAAGCCATCAGAGATGCCGCAACTGATGTGCTAGGTTTCACCAGACCACCACCACGAAACCTCTGGTTTGATGACGAATGCAGGCAGGCCCATGCAGCCAAACAAGAGGCATATAAAGCGACGCTGCAAAGAAAGACGAGAGCTGCTCGCGAGCTTTACGAGCAGAAAAGACGGGAAGAACACCGGCTTCTCCAAAAGAAAAAAGAGAGCATGAGAAGCGCGCGATCGAAGATATTGAAAGATGCTACTCCAGGAACAACGTGCGGAAGTTTTACCAACAGGTAAAAAGAACATGCCAAGGAAAAAAATCCCGCACAGAAGCCTGTAGAGATAGGAATGGAAACCTCGTAGTAGAGTCACAGTCGGTGCTGAGTACATGGAAGGACCATTTCTGCAGACTGTTAAACGACGATGAAGGCCAAAATCCCGCTGTCAGGCAGAATGAACCATTCAACATGGATGATGACAGACAAAACTTCCGTCCACCTGACCAAAATGAAGTAAGGATAGCAATATCTAAACTCAAAAACAACAAAGCTGCTGGACCCGACGGATTACCCGCCGAACTTTTTAAGGCGGCCGGAGATGACCTGGTGGAGTGCATACACCAACTCATCTCTAAAGTTTGGTCAGAAGAAAGTATGCCTGATGAATGGAACCTCAGCATCGTTTGCCCGATCCACAAGAAAGGAGACCCTCTAAACTGCGCCAACTATAGAGGAATAAGTCTCCTGAATATCGCCTACAAGATCCTCTCTGCCGTACTATGTGAACGCCTGAAACCTTTCGTCAGCAACCTGATTGGCCCCTATCAGTGTGGTTTCAGACCAGGAAAGTCCACAATCGATCAAATGTTCACGCTACGGCAGATCCTGGAAACCACCCAAGAATTCCAAATCGATACCCACCACCTCTTTATCGATTTTAAGGCCGCGTACGATAGCATTTATAGAGACGAGCTATACAGAGCCATGTCAGGTTTTGGCATTCCCACAAAACTCGTCCGACTGTGCAGGATGACGATGGAGAACTCTCGCTGCTCCGTCAAGGTTGGTTCTGACCTCACAGAAGCTTTTGACGTCAAAAAAGGATTCCGACAAGGTGATGCGCTATCGCGCGATTTCTTCAACTTAATACTTGAAAAAATTATAAGAAACTCGCAAGTCAATTGTAGTGGGACAATTTTTTTCAAGTCTGTGCAATTGCTAGCATACGCTGACGACATAGACATCATTGGCAGAACTCGGCGAGCTGTCACTGGAACGTTTGCTAGCATTGAAGCTGAAGCGGCTAAGATGGGACTAGCAGTCAATGAGGCCAAAACGAAGTACCTGCTGTCCACAAAAAGGGACACACAACACCGGCGGATTGGACAAAATATCACAATAGACAGGTACAACTTTGAGGTAGTTAGGGACTTTGTGTACCTCGGATCCGCTATAACATCTGACAACAACATCTCGTCAGAAATAAAGCGAAGAATTACTCTTGCCAATCGCTGTTTCTATGGGCTAGGAAGGCAATTGAGTAGCAAAGCCCTCTCTCGAAAGACAAAGGAGACTCTGTTTCAGACCCTTATCATCCCAGTCCTGCTCTATGGCGCCGAGGCAAGGACTCTATCTAAAGCGGATGAAGATATCCTTAGTCGTTTCGAGCGTAAGATTCTTCGGAAGATTTTTGGCCCTATCTGCGTTAACGGGCTTTGGAGGAGAAGGTTCAACCAAGAACTATACGAGCTGTACAGCGACATTGACCTGGTCAAAAAAATACGCATATCACGTTTAAGATGGCTAGGTCATGTAGAGCGAATGGACAACAATGCTCCGGCTCGCAGGATCTTCGATTTCATCCCAGAGGGTAGACCCAGTCAAGGAAGACTTCGCCTTAGGTGGCGCGCTCAAGTGGAGGACGACCTCAACCAACTTGGAGTGCAAAACTGGAGGCAGCTAGCCAAAGACCGAGTTGGCTGGAGAGGCATGTTGGTTCAGGCCCAGGTTCGTCCCGAACTGTAGCGCCACCTAAGTAAGTAAGTAAGTTTTATATGCAGCCCTTGATTTGACTTGGAATTCTCTTCTTATTCTGCTGAACTCTTGAGCAGTGGAAACTGTAAACTTAAATTTAAGCTTGTTGTGGATTTTTGTTTTGTTTTTAAGCCTTTTAAGGAAAGATGTGAGCCAAGGAACACAATTATCAACAATTTTGATGCGGCGAACAGGTATTGTTTTCAAAAAGCTGTTGTACAATATGTCATAGCAAGTATCAGTTGCTTTACTAGCATCCATATTAAAAAAGACACCATCCCAGTGAAACCGAGAAAGTTCCATATTGAGTTTTTCAAAATCAGTTTTCTTGAAGTCAAATTCATAGTCATGAAAGTATTGACTAGCACAAACGGAGGTCGGCATTTCCATTAAAACTTCAAAGTAAATATGAAATCTAACATCATCCAATAAAGGGCACCGTTAAGCCATTAACATCATCCGTAAACACGAGGTCGAGAAAATTACCTTTTTCATTTTTAAACGGGTTAACTTGATTTAAGGCTAAAGAGCACATTGAGTCCACATCTTCTTGAATAACGTCCCATTCAATGTCTGGTAAATTAAAATCACCAACAAGTTGTAACCGATCGTTGGGATTCATCAGGGAAACGATGTACTTCATGTTTATAACACATTGATCGTAAAGTTCACAATGCATTTTTGGTGGAATGTAGACACAGACTATAAAAAAGTTGAAATGTTTTGAGGAGAGTTGTAACACATACCATTTCTACGCTTATTGAGGGCATAGAGACAATTTTACAGTTGAAGCAATTTCTAATGGCAATTAGAACTCCACCACTAGACTTTTTACTGCTAGTTAAAGAAGACCGATCTGACCGAAATATTTGGTACGAACTACATAGTATTTCATTGTTCAAAATAGACTTATCTAACCATGTTTCAGTAAAAAGTATTGCATCATAGTTAAACCCAAGACTTGAAGCAAACATTGATTTTAGTTTTTTCTTCAATCTTCCAATATTTTGGTAGAACATTGAGATATAACTCATTGAGTATTTCGTACATTTGACCTCTTTTCGGCTACAGTAGTTCGCTTCCGAAAAGGGTGAACTATTGAGTTTACCAGCCAGAATTTCTCTTCATTTAATAATTTAAAAATATCATTATTAGGCTTAACATCAATAATGAAGGAGGAGTAGTTCCGATCTGCATTCAACTTCATTTTGCGAATGTTAAGACAAGATGAGTCTAAATTTGGTAATTTTTTTAGTAAATAAGACCATATCATTGACTCACTAGTTGTTTGTGGAAAATTTGAAATAAAAATTGGCAAAGGTCTTTCCATAGCAACGAGATCAAATTCCTCTGCGGTTCTTTCTCCCCCCATTGCGGAAGTTGAGGGCAACAGTTCAATACCATCAGATAAGGATCCTGCCGGGTCGGGTCAGAAATCCTCTCATCCGTAATGGAAGCTACTGAGGAAACCGGTGGGCCGCCAGTAAACTCATCATTTTATTGAACTGTTGGTTGCTTCTGAGTTTTTTTTTGATACGGCTACCAATTTATCGTTCTCAGCTTGGAGTTTCGGACCTGATCGGAGAGTTCTAGGTTGCAACAAAGATGGTGACGACGAAGATTTCTCCAACACTTGAAGTTCCAGGTGATTATTTTGTTGCTGAAGTATTTTTTTCGGCTGGGTTCTTACATTTGATCCGATCAACTTTCATTTGAAAGCGGTGAAGGCGTCAACAGAATCAATGGTACTTGAACTTCAGGATTTGTTTGCGGACTTTCAATGGCCTTTAAACCTTCACTCATTCTTTCTGACGATAAAACATCAAAATCTAATAACTTTTGAATATCCGAAAATATTGTGGAGACATTGTTGAATAAGTTTTTGAGTTTAAGGACTTTCCAGTGAAATTTATCCACCGAGATTTTGTCATGCTTAGTTCAAAAGTACCGTAAGCCAGCTACAGAAGTGAATCTATCAGCATCCTTACCTTTAATACTTATGCATTTAGCATGAACTAGTTGCAAGCATACGGCACAAGAAACTGTTACATCACTAGAAGTTCTTTTTACAGACTAGACAGCTTAAGGAATCCATATTCAAAATACGAAGGGCGTTTTACGTGAGCTAAAGGTCGAATTAAATGGATTTTTCACAAAAATTACTATAACTTAGGAAATACGCACAGAAATCGTTCACCACTTACTTAAAAGCTGTTGATATTTCCTTTCAGATTTTAATTATTGATTGTTTTCAAAACTTAAAATTTTAAAATTAAAAAATCAAAAAAAAATATTTGATATAGCAGTGAATTGTTCACTTAGAGTATTTGCTTTAAAGGTAATAAGATTTCTTAGAAATTGCAAAAACTAAGCAACAACTATAAATAGATGGTTAGTGTTTATAATATTTAAGATCGGTTTATAACCAAATAGAAACGCGAATTACTCGGGAGCAAACTATAGCACTTGTAGATAGGAACAGAGTTACCACCTGATCTGGTATGGAAAAAAAATTTAGGCTGTCACTTTAGGTTAGTTCATATGTCATATGTCATATGTGTTAGTATTGGTGCTGAAACTAGCGGATCCGTCAGGATCGGATGATACAAATGACATGGGAGGGAGATGAGAAAAAAAAGTGTAGTATGGTTCGATGTTATAGACATCTATCATTATGGTGAAAAGAATTGGAAGTGTCGGACCGTTTAAGAATTTGTGTGAGCAGCCTTGCTCTTCGATAATTATTTTTGGGTTTGATCGGTGGAAAAAAAGTGCAGGTTATGAGTTTTTTAACGTTTGGTGAAAAATTAAAATAACAACTAAATAAAGAAATGTTTAGGATTTTAAAGGTGAGGTGAAAAAAACGCCTATTAGAACAAAAAAACATATAACACGGCACGTGAAAATATAAAACGGAATCTTTAACTGTGAAGGGGGTGAGAAAAGGTTAGAATTAAAAATTGTGTTGCAATAAAAAGAAAAAAAACAAGGTTTGAGCAAAATATTGTTTAGGGGTTTTCTGCGAGGAAGTTGGTAATGTTTGGCGGCCATAAATCCTTTACCAATATTTTTCCAATTTTTTTTTTGAGAAAACCACAACGTTTTTCTCCAGAGCCAATCATATTGTTTTTCGGACCAGGACCCTGCAGACCCCTTCGAAACGTACAAACGTTCATACAGTGGTAATAACCAGGTAACAATTTAACATTTTTCTTCTGGCTTGAACCGGCTTCTGCCAATTATAGTTGTAATGGGCAGTAAGACAGTGAGGGACTGGTAGTTACCTGGAGCAGTTAACGGCCCATCTCCGGAGGGAAAGTGTGAGCTACTCCTGGTAAATCCGTTGGCCAGTGCTGTTTTTTATTTATTTGTAATTAAAACTTTTTTTTTGTTAGTTATTTCATATAGTTATAGTGTTATTTCGTTTACATAACGTCTAATGTTAAAGGTTATTTTTCTAAATTAAATTAATAGGTTCATATACAAAAAAAATATTTAAGTAGTAATTTGTAAGTATTCCAATCTGGTTTTCGGGTGAACCATTGACCGTAGGACGAAAAACATCCTTTTTGTTTATAACTTCATATTTTTATGCTGTTATACTGATGAATAATGTATAAAAGGATTTGTAATAATATCACATTAGAAAAACCTGACCTTATTGGTTTTTTAAGTGACATACTTAGGTATATTGCGACGAGTTCTTAACAATCAATGGTGAATGCGGTTCGTGTGTGTCAACGTTTTGACTGGAGTCATTTTAGTTCCCCGGACTGGTTGTCCTGTACCAGGAAAGTCTCGGACACACCGGATGTACTGTGACCTATTTTATTTCGGGTTCTGGAGTGACAAAAGTAGGCGTTTGTTTTTGTTACTAACCTTTATCCTTATTTGTTTTTTTTTTCTATCAACATTTAAATTTTCTTTCCCTTTGTTTTGTCTTATAATATACAGTGAAGATTTGGTATCGGTGACCGTGATTGACGAGTCGTCAACATTGATGCATTGAGCCAACATTTTCATTTTTTTTCTGAAAGCTTACCTCACTATTTCATGTCTTCAAGCGATAGTCCAAGAGACGGATTAGAATTGCGTAAATGGGGCGGAATTTTTTGTTGGTTATTTATTTAAATAATTTTTCGTATCTGATATATTTTGTTTGTTTTTTTTGTTAATTTATTTAATCATTTTTGTTGAAATTTTTCGTTGTTTAACTTTTTTCTGGTACATTGTGAAATAAATTTTTTTTTTGATTTTTTTTTGCTGTTTTTTTTTGTTAATTTATTTAAATATTTTTTGTTTGATACTTACTTACTTACTTATGTTGGCTCAACTAGAGCGTGGTGCTCCTTGGCCTTGCTCAATACGCCCCTCCAGCTGGCTCGATCCCTTGCCTGCTGTCTCCAATTTCGCACTCCAAGTTGGCGGAGGTCTCCTTCTACCTGGTCGCTCCATCAAAAATGAGGTCTACCTTGGCTTCTGACTCCCTCTGGTTTGGCTTTGAAGACTTTACTCGCTGGAGCGTTGGTGTCCATTCGCTCTACATGGCCCAGCCATCTTAGTCGTTGGACTCTAATTTTTCTGGCTAAGCTTATGTCGCTCGTATAGTTCGTCGTTGTATCTTCGTCGCCAAATGTTGTCTTCTCGGCTTACGCAAATAGGACCATAAATCGTACGCAGAACTTTTCTCTCGAAGACTCCAAGTAACTTTTCATCCGATTGGGAGAGGGTCCATGCTTCTGCACCATATAGCAGGACCGGGATGATGAGTGTTTTATATAGTGTCTCCTTGGTTCTTCTCGATAGGGCTTTATTCCTCAATTGCTTATTCAGCCCAAAGAAACAGCGATTAGCAAGAGTTAGTTTGCGTTTGATCTTAGCGCTGATGGTGTTGACCGAGTTTAAAGCAGTGCTCAGGTAGACAAATTGACCGACTACCTCGAAGTTATACATATAAATGGTCACATTTGACCAAGCCGGTGGTGGGATTGGGCTTTTGTTGATGAAAGCATATACTTCGTCTTGTCCTCGTTTATTTTCAGCCCCATTCTGCTTGCTGCTGACTCCATTGTAGTGAAAGCACCGGTTACTGCTCGCTTTGTTCTTCCTATCACGTCCATGTCATCTGCAAACCCAAGTAATTGTGTCGATTTATTGAAAATGGTGCCTGGTGGTGTACTGGCATGGGTGCTCCGTATTACATTTTCAAGCACAATGTTAAAACAGCTGCATGACAGCGCATCTCCTTGTCTAAGCCCTCTGATGGTTTCGAAGGTTTCAGTAGAGTCTCTACCAACTTTGACGGAACAGCGAGCATTCTCCAACGTCATCCTGATAAGGCGTATCAGTTTAGCAGGGATTCCAAAGTTAGACATAGCACGATACAGTTCAGCTCTATTAACACTGTCGTCGGCTGTTTTAAAATCGACAAACAGGTGGTGGGTGTCGATGTTATTTTCTTGGGTTTTCTCCAGGATCTGGCGTAATGTGAATATCTGGTCGGTGGTAGATTTTTCAGGTCTGAAGCCGCATTGATAAGGACCTATTAGATCATCAGCAAACGGCTTTAGACGCTCACATAAAACGCTGGAAAGGATCTTATAGGCGATGTTCAAAAGGCTTATGCCTCTATAGTTGGTGCAGGTTAGGCGGTCTCCTTTTTTGAGGATCGGGCAGATGGTACTGAGGTTCCACTCATCGGGCATATTTTCCTCCGACCATATTTTGCAGATGAGTTGGTGTATGCTCCTTACCAGGTCATCTCCAGCGTGCTTAAAAAGTTCCGCTTGTAGACTATCGTATCCAGCTGCTATGTTCATCTTTAGCCTGGTGATGGCTTGGTCGGGCGGTTGCAGTTCGTGGTCGTCATCTAGATTAACGGGTACAAGTTGATCTTGGGCTGGATCTTGGCTGTCATCGCCATTTAACAACTGGTTAAAGTAGTCTCTCCAGATGGCTTACACCGCCTGCGTTTCCACAATGGTGTTTCCATCCTGATCTTTGCAAGGCCCAGGGCGACTTGTGGAACCTGATGTAGACTGTTTCTCTCTTCTGTAGAAGTTTCGCACCTCTTTTCTGCAAAACATCTCTGCATCTCCTCGACTTCGCGTTGCTGGTGTTCTTTTTTCTTCCTCCTGAGTATACGTTTCTCATCCTTCCTTCGCTCAACAAAGAGATTTCTGGTGGCTCTCGTATCTCTCTGGAGCCACGAATTGTATGCCTCTGTTTTAGCTTTGTTTGCCTGAGCACATTCGGAGTCGAAGGGTTTCTAGGGGGAGGCTGTGAGAAACCTAATACCTCTGACGCAGCATTTCTTATGGCTTGTTGACATAGCTGCCGTTGGTTTTCCGGGTTCATATCATCAGTCGAAGGATTTCTCGCAAGCTCAAGGGATACGAGGTCTGCATAGGTTGCGTCGGTCTCTTCCGATTTAAGTTTTCCAACATTGAATTTCTCCGGCGTAGTTGGTGTTCGCCTGAGAGCTTCCATTGAGATCCGTACTCTAAGCTTTGCACCGACTAGGTAGTGGTCCGAATCGATGTTTGTTATTCGGAATGTACGGACATTCAAAATGCTGGAGGAGTGCCTTGCGTCAATCGCAACATGGTCAATTTGATTGCAGGTTCGACCATCTGGGGATCGCCATGTGCCTTTGTGGATGTCGGGACGTGGGAATCGCGTGCTACTCAACACCATGTTTTTTCCCGCCGCAAAATCGATGAGCCTGAGTCCGTTATTGGAAGTGGTGTCGTGCAGGCTGTGTTTTCCGATCGTCATACCAAAGATGTCCTCCCTCCCAGTTTTGGCATTAAAGTCTCCTAAGAGGATTTTAATGTCATTTTTGGGGCATTGCTCATAAGTTTTGGCGAGGAGCTCGTAGAAACTTTCTTTGGTAGCGTCGTCTTTCTCTTCTGTAGGGGCATGGGCGCTTATGAGGCTCAGGTAGTGGAATTTCCCCTTAATGCGGATCGTTGTCACTCTCTCGCTGACTTCGCGAAAGCTCAAGAGCGCGATCTTCCATCAAGATAGCATTTCCCATAGTAGAAGTTACAGTCTTCTATTTTTCTCAGGCCTGGTCCATCCCATCGCATCTCCTGGAGGGCTGTTACATGAGCTTGGAACCTGGCGAGGGTCTCGGCTAGCTGCTCGGCCTGTTCAACGTACTCACGTTCCAAGTGCATATACGTAAATCGTTGTGCGTTTTTCGTTTCCGGGGGGGGGGGGGGTCGTCAAAATTGTTGGTTTGGTCATCCGATGCATATCTGGCATTTTGCATCACAATAAATTTTCCCTTTCATGATCGGCTTGTGAGGCCTGTTCATGACGTGTAGATCGTGTTGGTGGTTGGATATTCAGAGCGTTTCTTTCCTCCTGCTCCTAGTTCCTGAGAAGAGAACTCAGGTATCTACAACCAATGGATCCGATGGATCCAACGCTCGTCGTTAGTTCACCTTCCGGCTATCCAGCGGGCACCGCAGGAAGGTGACGATGCGATTTTGCCCACCTTTTTGTTTGATAATAATTGGTGTTTCTTTTTTTTGTTAATATATTTGATATATTTAATTTGTTTATTTATTTGTTTTTGTTCAATTTTGTTTTCTATTAATTTATTTAAACGCAATTTTTGTTTGAGATCTTGTTTATTTTTCTATTAAGATATATAAATACATTTTTATGTTTACATATTTGTTTGCTTTTACATTATTTCTTGTTAACACAAAACTACCCAATGAAAGTCGTTGAGAATTTAAGTGTTCCATATTTTGTTTCGTCATTACATTTATTTTTCATAAATACTTATTTAAAATGTCTGCACCCGCAAAGGAAAAATATATGCAGAATCTAAGAGATTCTGAAATTGACAATACTAACTCGGATCGTCAGACTATCCAAAGACGTCGTGTAGTCCACTCTCATCCCATACCAAGCGAGTCGTTCCGGTCTTCCAATTTTCCTGTTCCTTCCAGCAATCAGGTCACCTATAGGCTGAATAGCTCCAATGAATCTGTAAAGACTCCATCATATAGCAGCCTTTGTGAGGCGGGAGCTGGAGAGGTACTACTACAAAGTATTGATATGCGAACTCAGGAACCAGGCGTGGGAGAAAATTGGTGTTTACCACGCCAAAGATTTAAAACAATCCTACCTTACCCGTCTGACGACATGCATGCTTTATTTCCTTTTCCCAGCTTCAGAGTTTTAGTTAACACCTTAAACCTTGATTAAATAATAATCTATTTTTTTTGTTAACTAATAATTTATTTATTTGTTTGTCTATTGCATGCTAGTACTTTGTTTTAAATGTTATTTATTTTATCTTATTGACTACTATTTTCTACAATCTAATCGTTAGACTTAGTATATAACTTATATAACTGTGATAGTATAAAGACTGATAATCTGTGATAATAATTACTTAGCAATACCTAGAAACTGTGATATTTACCTATTGTATAGAATTTTAAACTAACTGTGATACTAGATTTAACGTTCAACTGTGATATTTGATAATTTTCGGAATCCTTTATCTTTTTTTTTTTTTTTTTATTTATAAAATCTTAATTTTAGTTGCAACATAACTAGTAAGATAAATATAGTGTATATGAACTAAATGCTTTTACTACTAACTACTTTTCTTCACTTAGTACACTTTCTATAAACGGTGTCGTACAACATCACCCTTTCTCCTGGTTTACGAATCGAGATATGTACCCATTGAACTTACCTAGAAAGCTACCTGAAAGAATGTTTAAGGTCTTTTAGTTATCAGTCCTTACAATATGTAAAATTGATTTACCTTTATGAGTCTCTTTACACTGCCTAAGAAGTAGATGCTGGAACTCTAGCGAAGGTCATTACTTTGCATTTCTTAGAGTTCAGTGTGAGATCATTCTTATTACACCATTCCTGCAAATGATCAATATCAGATTGCAGTTGAAGGTAATCAGCATTATTTTTATATGAATATGACATTTTCGCATCGTCAGCATAGAGATGTATATCACAGTATTTTATCACAGAGGGTAAATCATTTATAAAAATTACGAATAACAGTGGTCCCAGTTGGCTTCCTTGAGGCACGCCAGACTTGAATTTAACAAATTGAGTACGAGATGATAAATAACTTGCAATCCATTGCACAAGTTTTGGGGACCATCCAAAAATGAAAGTTTTCTAACAAGCAGCTGGTAATTAAGTTGATCGAAGGCTTTGGAGAAGTCAGTGTATACCACATCTGTTTGATGACCATTCATGAACCCTTTTGTTAGGCATGATGTAATTTCCAACAGACTTGTAATGGTAGATTTGCCCTTGACAAATCCATGCTGTCTGTCCGATAGATGCGATTGTCCACTATGTATCAACTCATGGACTATTATAGATTCCATCATCTTGAGAATAACGCTGAGTTTTGCTATACTTCGGTAGTCACGCATGTTGCATCGGCTTCCTGATTTAAAAAGTGGAATTATAAATGAAGACTTCCAAGCTTGTGGGAAAACGGAAGACGACAAAGATAGGTTAAACAAATAACATAAAGCACTAGCCAAAGAATGACAGCAGTTAATTGAAACACAAGAAGAAACATTATCAGGTCCAGTAGAAAATGAATATGTTAGCTTCTTAATTGCACTTGTCAATTTTTTGAATAAATGGCAAGTCATTTGTAATGCTCATGTTAGAGGTAATTTGATGCAGCAGATTCTGCAAACATATTGTTACGGAGCCGGCCGTGTTGCTTAAGAAAAAGTTCACCTGAAAAAAGAAAAAATTTTTTGTTAAAAAAAACAAAAAAAAAAAAGAAACAAATAAAATCGTTTTATAAAACAACACGCGAAACCATACGACACACACAGTATACGCAAGCCTCTGCGACATACATACATATGTACGCATTTAATTGATTGACTCATTTTTTTTTTCAATTTCAACAAATTTATATTTATATCAAATGTATATCTACTTACCTGTTTTTATTAACTTTTATTAATTATCTTTATATCCTTTATTGTTTTACTTTCCTTAAAAGAAATAAAGAAAGAAAAGATAAATTAATTTAATTATCAAACACAAAAAAGAAAACTAAAGTACTTATATGTAGGTACAATGTTGGTGTGAAACGACATACTTATGTATATACTTACATGTCGATATTCAATATCACAAAAATTTGCTTATTTCTAATTCCAATCGCCGGTAAAATGATTCCCAATTTGATGGATTATCTGGTTATACATCTGGGAATTATTTTACAACTATTTATTAGTAATTAAACAAAAGGAAAGTACATACCTACCTATGAAAAGCTGTGCAGTGATAGGAATTTTGTTTGTTTTGTTGACATTTTTTTTTTGTTTTTGTAAGTACACACTGTTTGTTTGTTTCAGACTAACTTACAGTCTGCGCAAGGATAAAAGCTTCATCTCTTTCTAACCAATTAGAAAGATTGTATGAAGAGTTAAAGTATTGTTTTACAAAAGGTAGTAAGAGTAGGAACAGAGGTGTGGGGAAAAGCTTTTAGTTTAAGCATGTATTAGTAAATTGTTATATGAGTATAATATTTATTGGAAATAGGTTTTAAGTATTTGTGTAACATAGTTATGGACAAAGGGGGAGACAATATGATAAAGATAGAGATAGGAAATAATACCCCTGCTAAGATTTTTTTTGTTGGAAAATTAATAAAAATAGTTATCTCACTCAGATTATAGAGGTAACTATTTATATGGATAGAACAAAGACTGGAATGGCATAGAGGGATTTCATGGCCATTTTTCTAGAGAACTCGGTCAAGATAGCTAGTTCAACAAGTTTAGATTTGATTCTTGTTTTTTTTTAAAGAAAAGAAAAGTTTATTTTTATAAAATAAGAATTGAAAGGAAACAAAAGAAGGTATAGATAATTACTGTAAAATTAAGTATAATAAAATAGATAAATTACATAAAATTATGTATCATTTTTAAGGTGTTATTACCAACTATCTCCTATTTCGCAGATTATTTTTAACTAGCAGAGGTAAGTCAAATGGTGAAATTTTTGTTCCTAACAATTCCATTAATATTGACAAATTAGGTTTAGGTTTGGATTTCGTTGGAATTGACCTAAGCCTCTGCCATTTTTATTTAATTGGATTTCTTTTATCCAAGTTCAAGCGATTTTGAGAAAACTCTTACCGGATAGAAAAAAGGAGGAAGGAAAGGAAAGGAATACATTTTTTTTTAGTGAATAGTTTTTTTTTTGAGTGAGAAAAAAAAGAAAAAATTAAACTTGAAAAAAAAAGAAAATATTAAGCAATTGGAGAAATAGTGAAAGAAGAAAATTTGGAGAGAAAAAAGAAAAAAAAAAAAGGAGGAAACGTTTTTTTTTTATTATTTAAAGTTAATTGTTTTATTATTATTTTTAATTTTAATAATCAATTAATTAAGCTAAAAGTGTAAAGTGTTAAAAAAAAAAGAAAAACAAATTATCTAATACTTACATAAAGTGTGGAAGATACATTTCTCCAAAGTGCTGCCGGCAGAACATCGAGGGATGCAAATCTGTAAGTGGTTTTACGTATAATTTTTATTTTGAAACATAAAGGTCCTGTATTGGATTTTAATTTTTTTTAACACTTATTTTTTTTTTTGCTTAATATATATAATTTTTTTTTATTTAACGTAGATTTAATTTTGATTTTTAATTTTTGTTATTTAAATTTGATTTTTTTTTATTTATATTTTTTTTTAATAAACATTTGTATTATGTGAAGGCAATACATTTTTTTTAAATGGATTACTAAATGTAAAGCTTAAAGGTGTGTGATGGCTTGACAAAGCCGTCTTAAGGTAAGATTTGGTAGGACAAACGTAGACAGACCAACGGACATAATTATGTGACTGGTAGGTTGTTAGGGGCTACCTTCGAGAATTTCGGCCAAGAAGGTAGCATTTGGAAGTATCCTTCTGATACTTGGGTGGGCTGGCCAGACCTCGTCAACAACATCAGACGAGCGTCTGGAATTTAGCATGGTGATGTCCAGGGGAGAGAAAAAAAGTAGGGTGCATTAAGATTAGGGTCTAGTAAAGGGTTTTAGATTAAGTATTTTTTTTAGTAGGTATATTTTTGTGGTGATGGGTTTTATTTTTATTTATTTTAGTTTTAGTTTTATTAGTCTTATTTTTATCGTAGGTTTAGTTAGGTTAGTTTTTAACTATACAAAAATGCACTTTGCTTACTTGTGTTTTCCTTGGATATTGTCAGGATCCTCGGGTTTGTGTATTCATGTCCTTACCTTTTAGAGTAGAATTATCCTTTTCCTCATCCTTCCTTTTCCGATCCTTATTTTTTTTTCTCTACACTCAGGCACGATAATTTTGTTTGTTGAACAGGAGGGAACAGTAGAAGCGGCAAGAACCACCCCCAATCCGTCGAGCTTAGCCGTGCAACGACAAGCGTGCCGCCGCCCTTCTACTGCCCCAAAGAAGTTCCCCCGTGGAAACCTGCTTCGCAACAATGGCGCCCAACGTTTTCGCTTAGTGCGCAAACGAAACCTGATGGCTTGGGCTTAAAGCCACTTCAAGGGGACGATTTTTCTCGGAAGGTCGTTTCCTTGGACTTGCTTTGGCCTCACGCGTTTTTTTATTATTTTGATTTTTTTTTAACTTTTTATTTACACAAACCGGGGATACTTTTGGTAGGATCACGAATGTAGAACTGCTGTCCAATCATCAGGCCAAGAGCCCGTGATCGTGTGAGGTAGTTCAAAGTTCGTGATCACACCAAGGGTAGAACAGGGTCGTAGAGCCTTGAGGCTCTGTTTTCCATGGAGTTAGGTACAACCAGACTCATTGTGAGGTAGAGGTTCGGGGTTCGAAAGCCTTGTTCGTGTGGACGTTTATCCTGATTTCATAGCCAGCCATTGACTAGGCTATATGCCAGGAAATATGAAGTGGTTATGAGAGAGGGATAAGCGGAAGCACAAGCTGAATTTCAGGCGCACCAGTCACAACATGACGGACGTGAACGGACAAAGGACGGACAAATACTGGTCTTACCTAAAGGATAGGAGAACTTTGTCAAGCTTCACACACCTAAGCGCCTATACATATATTAGAACAAAAAAAACACATAAACAAAATACATTTTTTTTAACAATAAGTACATTTTTTTTATTGCTTTTTGATTTTTTTTTACAGTTTTAAGTTTTTATGCTAATTTTTTTAAAAACATTTTTTTTCAAATTTTCTTTTTTTTATTTCTTTTTATAAATTTTTTTTAACATTTGATTTACAGTTTTTTTTACAATTTTTTTTGAGTTAATTTAGATTTTTTTTTAAGTTTTTAGTTTTTGATTTTGATTTTTTTTTACTTGTTTTTATTGCTTAAATTATATTTTTTTTTTATTTTTAGATACATTTTTTTTTTAGTTTATTTATTTTTTTTTATGAATTTTACTTCTTAGTTTCACTTTTAAATATTTTTTTTAGTTTTATTGAATTCGCATATAGTTTTGTTAAGTTGTACATTCAAGTTTTTTTTTAGTTTTGCATAATTTTTTTTATATTTTTTTTAATTCGTTTAATTTTTTTTATTTACTTTTTATTTATTTTTTTATGTTACATTTCTTTTGATTGAAGTATTAGTTAGTATTTTTTTTTTATTTTCATAGATTTTTGGAATTTTTTTTTATTTTTTTTATCTGAAATTTTCTGTTAATTATTTAACTTTTAATTCCTCGCTTTCTTTGTCTTGGCTGGCAAGAGAACAAAAAAATGGCAGAGGGAAGTAAAAACATAGGTTCAGTTCCGGAAGAGTCCTACCTAAGTTCTACACTTAACATGGACAGAAACAAAAACGATTGGAACGATAATTTTCAGGACATTACGAAATTGATACGGGACGTAGACATTATTGAAACGGAAAAAATGAACTATGACTCAAACCTACCAAAACAAACAAGAACATACAAAACACAGGACCGGATAACAGAAAAATATTCTGCAATCCCAAAAATACAAAAGGAACTGACAGCCTTAAACGAACGAGACAAAATACGTGAACAAACCAAAGAACTAGAACGGGAACGAATACAAATAGAAGAAGACATGAGGATACTAAACAACGAAACCAGAGAAGAAAGAGGAGTAGTCAACACACGTCCTTCAACTTTTACAATGACTAACGACGACATTTACGAACGGATGCAGCAAGTTGCTTCTCTGACTGTTAAGGAAAGTCAGACCAGAACCTTCAGTTTCATGGCAGATGGTTTGACCGATGTCATGAAGCAACTTGACAAGAATATGAAAGAGGTGCATCTGAAGCTGAGTAATTTAGAACTTTCCTTGGCAGGCCAGAGAGACACATCTGTGCAACATGACTTAATGCCTGGACCAAGACAACTACAAGACAGAAACCTAAAACGTGACAAAAGACAAGACACTAACTTCTACAATGACACAACCTTTGAACGGAACAACACATTTAGAAACACCGGCATTTTCAGACAAGACACTATGGAAAACATGAGACATGCCGCTAATAACCCTAGAACGGACGCAAACAGAACATTTAGACAAAACACAACTTACAGACAAAACCCAAGACGCGACATATCTTTTGAAAACGATACAAGACCAAACCGACGACTAGACGATACTTACATACAGACAGACAGACAGACTAACTACTCGAGGAACAATCAGCCGATGTCCCATCCATCAAATGATCCTTCCTCCAACCGCAGGGTGGATGTTCACAAGTGGGGGATCAAGTTTGATGGATCGGCGAAAGGTTTGTCGGTTGAGAGTTTCCTTTTTAGAGTAGAGACGTTACAAAAGACAAACAGGCTGACAAACGATGAATTGTTCAGAAACTTTCACCATTTGGTCGCAGGCCCTGCAGAAAGATGGTATTGGCAATTTATGGAAGAAAATCAGGGCGATGAACTCCTCAATTATTTTGACCTGAAGTCAGAACTTCTTCGGCAATTTAGAGTCAATAAACGAGACCATGAAATCCTCAGAGCTATAATGGATCGGAAACAGCTACCCCACGAGACATTCGACGAATTTTATTCTGACATTAGGGGTTTAGTTTTACAAATGCAGACAAGACCAATCGAAGGTGACTTAGTTTCAATGGTTCGGACAAACATTAAGGACAGGATAGCTACATTAGTTTTTGGATGTAAGATAAGTAGTATTAGAGATTTAAGAGACGAATGCCGGAGAGCTGAAGAACATTTAGCTTTAAGAGAACAAAGGACGAGAAAGTTTATTAATGAAATTGACAGAGAAGAAATAGATAGAAGAGAAATTAGAAACTATATTGACGAAGAAAACGGGATAGAGGCAATGGAACATAGACAATATAGGAGATATCGCAATACATTGGACAATAGAGTAGATATAGATAGACAAAGGAAGAGGTCAGATTTTTCGGGAGAGAACCGAAAAGCATCAGGTGTTTGCCCTTCTTCATTTCATTCCTTGACTTGCTTTAGTTGTGGGAAGGGCAACATCTCTTTCAAATGTGATGCTTGTCAGGAAAACCGGAATGTCGGCAGTGCATCCGGGAACCAACTGCCGAAGACAAATCCTGTCCCGGAAAATCTGAACCAGAACCTGCAGGAATAAAAATTTTGAAAAGAGTAAACGAAATTGATGAAGAAGAAACTTACACTAGACGAACTACAATTCCAACTAAGACTCTTCATCAAAGAATGATTGACTATGACGAAGCTAGAAAGCAGATCTTTGGTGAGGAGTTGGACGCTGTGAAAAAGAGTAGGAATTATTTAAAAATAGCTAGGCTAAGGGAAAAATGTGCAATACTTAGACGTAGGAAGAACCAAATTGACGCATCCATTTTAACCATTAATGACGACAATAGGCCATACGCGAAAGTGCTATTAGAAGGTGAGGATTTTTTAGGACTATTAGACAGTGGTGCGTCAGTGACTTGTTTAGGTAAGGGTTCATTAGATTTTATAAGTAGGAAAAACATCAAATTGACGAAGATGACTAATCAGATAAGGACAGCAGATGGAAATCAACAGAAAATAGTAGGTAGGTTCAAATCAACTGTCTCGTGGAGTAGCAAATCCATAGAACTAGAAATCTTTGTCGTTCCAAGTCTCCAACAACCTCTATATCTGGGTGTAGATTTTTGGAGAGCATTCAATGTAGCTCCAACCATTGTGAGTGAAGTGGGAACGCCAATGCCGTCGAAGGAACAGCCTGCTTTTCGAGATCTTTCTCTAGCACAAGCACAACAGCTGGAGAAAGTCAAGTTACTGTTTCCTTCCTTTACTGCACTCGGGTTGGGTAAGACAAGTCTGGAGGAGCATGTGATTGAGGTGGATGACGAAAAAATTCCCATCAAGCAAAGGCACTACCCAATTTCGCCAGCCGTACAAAAGCTCCTGTACGATGAGTTAGACAGAATGTTGGCACTGGGTGTAATAGAGGAGAGCAACAGTGCTTGGAGTTCTCCAGTAGTTTTGGTGAGAAAGAGCGGAAAAAACAGGCTGTGCTTAGATTCACGTAAAGTTAATGCAAGAACGAAGAAGTTTGCGTACCCACTTCCTCACATAGAAGGTATTATTAGTAGGCTGCAGGATACAAAATTCATCTCCAGTATCGATTTGAAAGATGCCTTTTGGCAAATTCCTCTGGAGAGCAAATCAAGGGAGAAGACTGCTTTAACAGTCCCTGGTCGGCCGTTATACCAATTTACGGTTATGCCGTTCGGTTTGTGTAACGCCGCCCAGAGAATGTCTAAGCTAATGGACAAAGTCATTCCCGGTAGACTCCGTCAGAATGTCTTTGTCTATCTCGATGACCTCTTGATTTGTTCTCCAGATTTCGAGACGCATATTAAGGTACTGGAGGAGGTCGCTATTTGTCTGCGTCAAGCAGGTTTGACGATTAATGTCGAGAAAAGTAGGTTTTGTTTCAGGGAAATCAAATATTTAGGGTATGTAGTTGGTGACGGATGCATACGGACTGACAGAGACAAAGTATCGGCGGTCGAAGATTTTCCTATTCCGAAGACCCCCAAACAGCTCCGTAGGTTCCTTGGCATGACGGGGTGGTATAGACGATTTATACCAAACTTTGCAACAATTGCGGCCCCTATGACCGATTGCTTGAAGAAGGGACAGACATTCGAAATGACTGACGAAGCACTAACTGCATTTCAACTACTCAAAACGAGTTTAGTTACAGCTCCCATACTAACAAATCCTGACTTTTCAAAACATTTCTATATACAATGTGACGCTTCAACCTCTGGTGTAGGGAGTGTGATTTTCCAGATGGACGAGGAGAAAAATGAACGACCGATAGCATTCATGTCTCAGAAGCTAAATTCCGCTCAGCGAAATTACACAGTAACTGAACTTGAATGCTAGGCGGCCGTTTTATCAGTAAAGAAGTTCAGAGCCTACGTTGAAGGATTACCTTTTACTATCATCACCGATCACGCAAGTTTGAAATGGTTGATGACCCAAAAAGACCTTACAGGACGGTTGGCCCGTTGGAGTTTTAAACTACAGGGTTTCGACTTCGTGATCGAGCATAGGAAGGGTGTCCAAAACGTAGTCCATGATACTCTTTCAAGAGTTCATATGAAAGAGATCACGACCGATAATTCAGCACCAGAAGTTGACTTTAATTCACCGTATTTCACTTCAGATGAATATGTTGAGTTAAAGAAAATAATAGAACGCGACCACGACAAACTACCTGATATCTGCATATTAGATGGATTTGTATACAAACGGACCGATATACGAACGGGCGACGCTATGCAAGATGACCGAGCATGGAAGCTATGGGTTCCTACGGAGTTGTCAGCGGATCTCCTTAAAGCTGCTCATGACTCGCCTGCTTCTGGATATGGTGGTATAAACAAGACCCTGTCGAAATTACGGCAAAAATATTTTTGGCCGGGGATGGCCACCGATGTTCAGAACTGGGTGAGATCATGCGACGTTTGTAAGTGCAGCAAATCGGTAAACATAACGACTCGACCGCCGATGGGAAAACAGACAGTGACGGAACGACCTTTCCAACGCCTATATATTGATTTCCTTGGACCCTACCCTCGTACCAAGAATGGTAAGACACACATTTTTATTGTTCTTGACCATTTTAGTAAGTTTGTGTTTTTAAAAGCAATTAGAAAAGCAACATCATCTGAGGTAGTAAAATTCTTAGAAGAAAGTGTTTTTCATGTTTTTGGTGTCCCAGAGTTTATTCATTCTGACAACGGAAAACAGTTCGTATCAGAACTATTTTCCAGCTTTTTAATAAAATACGGAGTTAAACATGTCAGAACTGCGATTTACTCGCCCCAAGCTAACGCTTCGGAAAGAGTAAATCAGTCAATTCTTTCTAAAATTCGATCATACCTCAGTGACGATCAAAAGCACTGGGATCGACATGTTAGCAACGTTTCGTTTTCATTGCGAAGTGTCGTTCACGACGCAATCGGTGTTGAGCCATACTATGCCGTATTTGGGACACACATGATCCAACATGCAAAATCATATTAAAGACTGAGATCCTCGAAAAAGAAGACAAGCTTGAACTTATTCGAGCTAAAATTTTTGACAATTTGCAGCTTTCCCACCAGAGAAGCGCAAAGATATATAATACTAGAAGTAGGAATGTGCAATATAAAACAGGACAAGTAGTTTTTCGTAGAAACTTTAAACAGAGTAACAAAATGGAAAACTACAACGCTAAATTAGGGAAAAAGTTTGTTAAATCCATTATCCTGAAACCTATAGTTAACTCTCTATACGAAGTAGGTAACTTAAGAGGTGAGGAGGTAGGTGTCTTTCATGCGAAAGACCTACACTTTTAGATTAATCAAACATGACGCATTCAGATGATGTTCGCTTACGACTGTGATATTAGGCTAGTTGATTTTGTTTATTTATTTTATTTATTATTAGTATTCATTTTACTTTATTGACATTTAAGCTGTGATATTTTATCTATAAATTAGTAATTTGATTATTTTTCTGTGATATTTTATACTTTTATTTAGGTTTTTTGTATCTGTGATATTTTAAAGAAGTCTTAGTACCTGATTTTATTTTAAAGATAGTTTATTTACTTATTTAATTTTTATTTTTATCTGTGATATTGTTTTATTCATTTGTTTTTTTTATATGTGATATTTTATTTTATATATGATTATTATTTTAATCTGTGATACTTTATCCTAATTGATTTTTCTTTAATTAGTGTATAAGCATTCCTCACACCTCCACTAGTCAGAATATGTGTTATGCGTTAGTTAAAACTTAACTATAATCTTTTATTTTTAATAAAAAAAAAAAAAAAAAAATACAGCCCGGCTAGCTCAGTCGTAAGAACACGAGACTCCTCAGGTAGTGGGCTCTTTCCACACGTTACTGTGAAGAAAATAAAAGAACGGGTTATTTTACACAAAATAAAAATATAAATAAGAGTTATTTGCCTGCCCCTTTTTTTACGATGCAAGTGACCTCACGACCACTCAGGCACTTTCATCGATCCTGTTACGGAGCCGGCCATGTTGCTTAAGAAAAAGTTCACCTGAAAAAAGAAAAAATTTTTTGTTAAAAAAACAAAAAAAAAAAGAAACAAATAAAATCGTTTTATAAAACAACACGCGAAACCATACGACACACACAGTATACGCAAGCCTCTGCGACATACATACATATGTACGCATTTAATAGATTGACTCATTTTTTTTTTCAATTTCAACAAATTTATATTTATATCAAATGTATATCTACTTACCTGTTTTTATTAACTTTTATTAATTATCTTTATATCCTTTATTGTTTTACTTTCCTTAAAAGAAATAAAGAAAGAAAAGATAAATTAATTTAATTATCAAACACAGAAAAGAAAACAAAAGTACTTATATGTAGGTACAATGTTGGTGTGAAACGACATACTTATGTATATACTTACATGTCGATATTCAATATCACAAAAATTTGCTTATTTCTAGTTCCAATCGCCGGTAAAATGATTCCCAATTTGATGGATTATCTGGTTATACATCTGGGAATTATTTTACAACTATTTATTAGTAATTAAACAAAAGGAAAGTACATACCTACCTATGAAAAGCTGTGCAGTGATAGGAATTTTGTTTGTTTTGTTGACATTTTTTTTTTGTTTTTGTAAGTACACACTGTTTGTTTGTTTCAGACTAACTTACAGTCTGCGCAAGGATAAAAGCTTCATCTCTTTCTAACCAATTAGAAAGATTGTATGAAGAGTTAAAGTATTGTTTTACAAAAGGTAGTAAGAGTAGGAACAGAGGTGTGGGGAAAAGCTTTTAGTTTAAGCATGTATTAGTAAATTGTTATATGAGTATAATATTTATTGGAAATAGGTTTTAAGTATTTGTGTAACATAGTTATGGACAAAGGGGGAGACAATATGATAAAGATAGAGATAGGAAATAATACCCCTGCTAAGATTTTTTTTGTTGGAAAATTAATAAAAATAGTTATCTCACTCAGATTATAGAGGTAACTATTTATATGGATAGAACAAAGACTGGAATAACATAGAGGGATTTCATGGCCATTTTTCTAGAGAACTCGGTCAAGATAGCTAGTTCAACAAGTTTAGATTTGATTCTTGTTTTTTTTTAAAGAAAAGAAAAGTTTATTTTTATAAAATAAGAATTGAAAGGAAACAAAAGAAGGTATAGATAATTATTGTAAAATTAAGTATAATAAAATAGATAAATTACATAAAATTATGTATCATTTTTAAGGTGTTATTACCACCGGGAGAAGAATTTTTTTTTGAGGAAATCTCCTATTTCGCAGATTATTTTTAACTAGCAGAGGTAAGTCAAATGGTGAAATTTTTGTTCCTAACAATTCCATTAATATTGACAAATTAGGTTTAGGTTTGGATTTCGTTGGAATTGACCTAAGCCTCTGCCATTTTTATTTAATTGGATTTCTTTTATCCAAGTTCAAGCGATTTTGGGAAAACTCTTACCGGATAGAAAAAAGGAGGAAGGAAAGGAAAGGAATACATTTTTTTTAGTGAATAGTTTTTTTTTTGAGTGAGAAAAAAAAGAAAAAATTAAACTTGAAAAAAAAAGAAAATATTAAGTAATTGGAGAAATAGTGAAAGAAGAAAATTTGGAGAGAAAAAAGAAAAAAAAAAAAAGGAGGAAACGTTTTTTTTTTATTATTTAAAGTTAATTTTTTTATTATTATTTTAAATTTTAATAATCAATTAATTAAGCTAAAAGTGTAGTGTTAAAAAAAAAAAAAAGAAAAACAAATTATCTAATACTTACATAAAGTGTGGAAGATACATTTCTCCAAAGTGCTGCCGGCAGAACATCGAGGGATTCAAATCTGTAAGTGGTTTTACGTATAATTTTTATTTTGAAACATAAAGGTCCTGTATTGGATTTTAATTTTTTTTAACACTTATTTTTTTTTTTGCTTAATATACATTATTTTTTTTTTAATTTAACGTAGATTTAATTTTGATTTTTAATTTTTGTTATTTAAATTGGATTTTTTTTTATTTATATTTTTATTATGTGAAGGCAATACATTTTTTTTAAATGGATTACTAAATTTAAAGCTGAAAGGTGTGTGATGGCTTGACAAAGCCGTCTTAAGGTAAGATTTGGTAGGACAAACGTAGACAGACCAACGGACATAATTATGTGACTGGTAGGTTGTTAGGGGCTACCTTCGAGAATTTCGGCCAAGAAGGTAGCATTTGGAAGTATCCTTCTGATAATTGGGTGGGCTGGCCAGACCTCGTCAACAACATCAGACGAGCGTCTGGAATTTAGCATGGTGATGTCCAGGGGAGAGAAAAAAAGTAGGGTGCATTAAGATTAGGGTCTAGTATAGGGTTTTAGATTAAGTATTTTTTTTAGTAGGTATATTTTTGTGGTGATGGGTTTTATTTTTATTTTTTTTAGTTTTAGTTTTATTAGTTTTATTTTTATCGTAGGTTTAGTTAGGTTAGTTTTTAACTATACAAAAATGCACTTTGCTTACTTGTGTTTTCCTTGGATATTGTTAGGATCCTCGGGTTTGTGTATTCATGTCCTTACCTTTTAGAGTAGAATTATCCTTTTCCTCATCCTTCCTTTTCCGACCCTTATTTTTTTTTCTCTACACTCAGGCACGATAATTTTGTTTGTCGAACAGGAGGGAACAGTAGAAGCGGCAAGAACCACCCCCAATCCGTCGAGCTTAGCCGTGCAACGACAAGCGTGCCGCCGCCCTTCTACTGCCCCAAAGAAGTTCCCCCGTGGAAACCTGCTTCGCAACAATATCACAGATCATTACCCCATCATTTGAAGATCTCTGATCCAAATTCATATAGGATAGGAATTCAGCTATTTTTTTCTTATTTTAACAAATTTCCAACAAGATGAAGGATTTCGTAATAGGTTAGCTTTCATAGATATTACGTAGTTTTTATATGCAGCCCTTGATTTGACTTGGAATTCTCTTCTTATTCTGCTGAACTCTTGAGCAGTGGAAACTGTAAACTTGAATTTAAGCTTGTTGTGGATTTTTGTTTTGTTTTTAAGCCTTTTAAGGAAAGGTGTGAGCCAAGGAACACAATTATCAACAATTTTGATGCGGCGAACAGGTATTGTTTTCAAAAAGCTGTTGTACAATATGTCATAGCAAGTATCAGTTGCTTTACTAGCATCCATATTAAAAAAGACACTATCCCAGTGAAATTGAGAAAGTTCCATATTGAGTTTTTCAAAATCAGTTTTCTTGAAGTCAAATTCATAGCCATGATCGTATTGACTAGCACAAACGGAGGTCGGCATTTCCATTAAAACTTCAAAGTAAGGATGAAATCTAACATCATCCAATAAAGGGCACCGTTAAGCCATTCCCATCATCAGTAAACACGAGGTCGAGAAAATTACCTTTTTCATTTTTAAACGGGTTAACTTGATTTAAGGCTAAACAGCACATTGAGTCCACATCTTCTTGAATAACGTCCCATTCAATGTCTGGTAAATTAAAATCACCAACAAGTTGTAACCGATCGTTGGGATTCATCAGGGAAACGATGTACTTAAGGTTTATAACACATTGATCGTAAATTTCACAATGCATTTTTGGTGGAATGAAGACACAGACTATAAAAAAGTTGAAATGTTTTGAGGAGAGTTGTAAAACATACCATTTCTACGCTTATTGAGGGCAAAGAGACAATTTTACAGTTGAAGCAATTTCTAATGGCAATTAGAACTCCACCACCAGACTTTTTACTGCTAGTTAAAGAAGACCGATCTGACCGAAATATTTGGTACGAACTACATAGTATTTCATTGTTCAAAATAGACTTATCTAACCATGTTTCAGTAAAAAGTATTGCATCATAGTTAAACCCAAGACTTGAAGCAAACATTGATTTTAGTTTTTTCTTCAATCTTCCAATATTTTGGTAGAACATTGAGATATAACTCATTGAGTATTTCGTACATTTGACCTCTTTTCGGCTACAGTAGGTCGCTTCCGAAAGGGGTGAACTATTGAGTTTACCAGCCAGAATTTCTCATCATTTAATAATTTAAAAATATCATTATTAGGCTTAACATCAATAATGAAGGAGGAGTAGTTCCGATCTGCATTCAACTTCATTTTGCGAATGTTAAGACAAGATGAGTCTAAATTTGGTAATTTTTTTAGTAAATAAGACCATATCATTGACTCACTAGTTGTTTGTGGAAAATTTGAAATAAAAATTGGCAAAGGTCTTTCCATAGCAACGAGATCAAATTCCTCTGCGGTTCTTTCTCCCCCCATTGCGGACGTTGAGGGCAACAGTTCAATACCATCAGATAAGGATCCTGCTGGGTCGGGCCAGAAATCCTCTCATCCGTAATGGAAGCTATTGAGGAAACCGGTGGGCCGCCAGTAAACTCATCATTGTATTGAACTGTTGGTTGCTTCTGAGTTTTTTTTGATACGGCTACCAATTTATCGTTCTCAGCTTGGAGTTTCGGACCTGATCGGAGAGTTCTAGGTTGCAACAAAGATGGTGACGACGAAGATTTCTCCAACACGTGAGGTTTTAGGTGATTATTTTGTTGCTGAAGTAATTTTTCGGCTGGGTTCTTACATCGATCCGATCAACTTTCATTTGAAAGCGGTGAAGGCGTCAACAGAATCAATGGTACTTGAACTTCGGGATTTGTTTGCGGACTTTCAATGGCCTTTTAACCTTCACTCATTCTTTCTGACGATAAAACATCAAAATCTAATAACTTGAATATCCGAAAATATTGTGGAGACATTGTTGAATAATTTTTTGAGTTTAAGGACTTTCCAATGAAATTTATCCACCGAGATTTTGTCATGCTTAGTTCAAAAGTACTGTAAGCCAGCTACAGAAGTGAATCTATCAGCATCCTTACCTTTAATACTTATGCATTTAGCATGAACTAGTTGCAAGCATACGCCACAAGAAACTGTTACTTCACTAGAAGTTCTTTTTACAGACTAGACAGCTTAAGGAATCCATATTCAAAATACGAAGGGCGTTTTACGTGAGCTACACAAAAAAAATATAATAATAACAAAAAAAAAGTTGGCAAGCCTTTAAATTGGTATTCAACTTAAATGGATTTTTCACAAAAATTACTATAACTTAGGAAATACGCACAGAAATCGTTCACCACTTACTTAAAAGCTGTTGATATTTCCTTTCAGATTTTAATTATTGATTGTTTTCAAAACTTTAAATTTTAAAATTAAAAAATCAAAAAAAAATATTTGATATAGCAGTGAATTGTTCACTTAGAGTATTTGCTTTAAAGGTAATAAGATTTCTTAGAAATTGCAAAAACTAAGCAACAACTATAAATAGATTGTTAGTGTTTATAATATTTAAGATCGGTTTATAACCAAATAGAAACGCGAATTACTCGGGAGCAAACTATAGCACTTGTAGATAGGAACAGAGTTACCACCTGATCTGGTATGGAAAAAAAAATTTAGGCTGTCACTTTAGGTTAGTTCATATGTCATATGTGTTAGTATTGGTGCTGAAACTAGCGGATCCGTCAGGATCAGATGATACAAATGATGTGGGAGGGAGATGAGAAAAAAAAGTGTAGTATGGTTCGATGTTATAGACATCTATCATTTGCGGCCATAAATCCTTTGCCAATATTTTTCCAATTTTTTTTTTTGAGAAAACCACAACGTTTTTCTCCAGAGCCAATCATATTGTTTTTCGGACCAGGACCCTGCAGACCCCTTCGAAACGTACATACGTACATACAGTGGTAATAACCAGGTAACAATTTAACATTTTTCTTCTGGCTTGAACCGGCTTCTGCCAATTATAGTTGTAATGGGCAGTAAGGCAGTGAGGGACTGGTAGTTACCTGGAGCAGTTAACGGCCCATCTCCGGAGGGAAAGTGTGAGCTACTCCTGGTAAATCCGTCGACCAGTGCTGTTTTTTTTTATTTATTTGTAATTAAAACTTTTTTTTTTGTTATTTATTTCATATAGTTATAGTGTTATTTCGTTTACATAACGTCTAATATTAAAGGTTATTTTTCTAAATTAAATTAATAGGTTCATATACAAAAAAAATATTTAAGTAGTAATTTGTAAGTATTCCAATCTGGTTTTCGGGTGAAACATTGACCGTAGGAATAACGGAGTATTTTTTTTTTTAGGCAAGAATACCTATACAGAGCTCTTTCTAGGTAGGATTATATATTTTTCAAGCTTTTTCTATAATTCAAAAAAGAAAAAATATTAAACTAGATTGGAAAACATCCTTTTTGTTGATAACTTCATATTTTTATGCTGTTATTCTGATGAATAATGTGTAAAAGGATTTGTAATAATATCACATTAGAAAAACCTGACCTTATTAGTCAATATAATTTTTTAAGTTCAAATTGTCAGGGGTGTGGAAGGTAAGGTAAATACATAGGAAGCGACGGTGTGACCGAGCCGAAAACACAATTGGGGAAATGAGGCCGTCGATTTCCAGGTTGGGTGGGATAAGGCCATGCTACAATAACATCAGTAGCTCCTGAGGTGTGATGAAATGTCAGTCCGTCCGATTTTCTTATTTTTTTTCATGTTGTCTCCTAGGCCTGATTTATGTGTTGTTGCAGGTGAGGTGCCGGAACAAGATCCACCCCGTCCGGCGAGCTAAGTCGAGCATCGCGAGCAGGTCATACGTTTCCAGTAGTAGGCATTCTTTCCCTTTCTGACATATTCCTATCCAATATCCTAACCTATGGCGCCCAACGTGGGGCGTAGTTGTCCTCGTATCAATTCGTAGTTGTCCTGAACCAAACTTATCATTGGTTTTTAAGACTCGTAAGTCTGTAACAAGAAAGTCCCTGACTTACTTAGGTATATTGCGACGAGTTCTTAACAATCAATGGTGAATGCGGTTCGTGTGTGTCAACGTTTTTAATGGAGTCATTTTAGTTCCCAGGATTGGTTGTCCTATACCAGGAAAGTCTCGGACACACCGGATGTACTGTGATCTATTTAATTTCGGGTTCTGGAGTGACAAAAGTAGGCGTTTGTTTTTGTTCCTAACCTTTATCCTTATTTGTTTTTTTTTCTATCAACATTTAAATTTTCTTTCCCTTTGTTTTGTCTTATAATATACAGTGAAGATTTGGTATCGGTGACCGTGATTGACGAGTCGTCAACATTGATGCATTGAGCCAACATTTTCATTTTTTTTCTGAAAGCTTACCTCACTATTTCATGTCTTCTAGTGATAGTCCAAGAGACGGATTAGAATTGCGTAAGTGGGGAGGAATTTTTTTTTGGTTATTTATTTAAATAATTTTTCGTAACTGATATATTTTGTTTGTTTTTTTTGTTAATTTATTTAATCATTTGGTGGTTGGGTGCTGTATGAATAGGGTAGGCACTGAAAGGCATCAAACTGGTGATGCACAGTCGCTGCAACTATATCGTACACATCAATTGTGCTTATTTTACCTCCCCGCGGTAACCACCGGGTACTGGTCTGTCTATCCGGACATTCCTGCTAAACTTATAAGCGCGAGTGTTGAACACAGAAAAAATAGCAACACTATAATGCTCTGCTTTAATGACTGTTCTGATCGATTCGCAGAAGTCTTGCACGAGCCCCTCAGAAAGAGGACGTACGGCGGATGAGCCCAACCAACTGGACCAACGGTGGCGTCAACAGTCAACGAAGCAGACGCCCTAATAAGCTACTTCGACTTTTTTGGAGATAAGGTCATTAGGACAATTCAATGCAAGTCAGGGCATTGAAATAGAGATGGTGGCGGATGAACCCTTAATGGGCCAACGGCAGCGCTCATATCCCCGAAGTGGGTTACTGACTCCGGATTCTCCGGTTCCTTTTGTCCAAGGAATCCAACAAAGGACCTGGCCCTCCAGGTTGGGGGTGTGCGTGGGGTTAACAACCCTGCCACGGAAAAAAGAAAACGTTGCGAAGCGACCAATAGCCTCGGAAAAGGACGGATTTACTGTTGACGACCCGGAAAAACGAATCAAGGACAACGACCTTCGGATCTGCACGTGGAATGTTAGAACTCTTAACAGACCACGTGCATCCAAACAACTAGCGGAGGCCCTAGACTGCTACAGGTGATTGCGCAAGAAGACCACAGCGTTTATTTGGGTGCGGATTCGTCATAAGCGGTAGACTTAGGCAAGAAGTCTTGGGCTTTCGACACGTAAGTGAGCGACTTGTGACAATCCGTATCAAGGCTAAATTCGCCAACATTAGCCTAATATGCGCTCATGCCCCCACAGAGGACAAAGATGACGCCACCAAGGATGACTTCTATGAGCTCCTCGACAAAACCTATGAGCAATGCCCTAAATACGACGTTAAGATCGTACTAGGCGATTTTAATGCCAAAATAGGTAAAGAGGAAATCTTTGGTAGGACTGTCGGAAAACATAGCCTACACGAAACAACGTCTGAAAACGGACTTAGGCTAATTGACTTCGCAGCGGCACATAACGTCACCATTGCAAGCACACGGTTTCCTCATATCGATATACACAAAGGGACTTGGCGACACCCAGATCAAAGAACCGTCAATCAGATTGATCACGTTGCGATCGATGCAAGACACGCCTCCAGTATCTTGGATGTTCGCACCTTCCGAGCAGCTAACATCGACTCGGATCACTACCTTGTTGCAGCAAAGGTAAGAATGCGAATAACCCGAACTCCACAACAACGGAGTAATACTGTGAGGAAGTATGACGTCGGAAAGCTGCAATCGCAAGAAACCGCCAGAACCTATGCCGATCGAATATCCCGTAACCTCTCAAGAAATCCAGTACCGCCAGCATCAAGTGCCGAAGATCAGTGGCAACACTGCCAACAAGCCATCAGAGATGCCGCAACTGATGTGCTAGGTTTCACCAGACCACCACCACGAAACCTCTGGTTTGATGACGAATGCAGGCAGGCCCATGCAGCCAAACAAGAGGCATATAAAGCAACGCTGCAAAGAAAGACGAGAGCTGCTCGCGAGCTTTACGAACAGAAAAGACGGGAAGAACACCGGCTTCTCCAAAAGAAAAAAAGAGAGCATGAGAAGCGCGCGATCGAAGATATTGAGAGATGCTACTCCAGGAACAACGTGCGGAAGTTTTACCAACAGGTAAAAAGAACATGCCAAGGAAAAAAATCCCGCACAGAAGCCAGTAGAGATAGGAATGGAAACCTCGTAGTAGAGTCACAGTCGGTGCTGAGTACATGGAAGGACCATTTCTGCAGACTGTTAAACGGCGATGAAGACCAAAATCTCGCTGTCAGGCAGAATGAACCATTCAACATGGATGATGACAGCCAAAACTTCCGTCCACCTGACCAAAATGAAGTAAGGATAGCAATATCTAAACTCAAAAACAACAAAGCTGCTGGACCCGACGGATTACCCGCCGAACTTTTTAAAGCGGCCGGAGATGACCTGGTGGAGTGCATACACCAACTCATCTCTAAAGTTTGGTCAGAAGAAAGTATGCCTGATGAATGGAACCTCAGCATCGTTTGCCCGATCCACAAGAAAGGAGACCCTCTAAACTGCGCCAACTATAGAGGAATAAGTCTCCTGAATATCGCCTACAAGATCCTCTCTGCCGTACTATGTGAACGCCTGAAACCTTTCGTCAGCAACCTGATTGGCCCCTATCAGTGTGGTTTCAGACCAGGAAAGTCCACAATCGATCAAATGTTCACGCTACGGCAGATCCTGGAAACCACCCAAGAATTCCAAATCGATACCCACCACCTCTTTATCGATTGTAAGGCCGCGTACGATAGCATTTATAGAGACGAGCTATACAGAGCCATGTCAGGTTTTGGCATTCCCACAAAACTCGTCCGACTGTGCAGGATGACGATGGAGAACTCTCGCTGCTCCACCAAGGTTGGTTCTGACCTCACAGAATTTTTTGACGTCAAAAAAGGATTCCGACAAGGTGATGCGCTATCGTGCGATTTCTTCAACTTAATACTTGAAAAAATTATAAGAAACTCGCAAGTCAATTGTAGTGGGAGAATTTTTTTCAAGTCTGTGCAATTGCTAGCATACGCTGACGACATAGACATCATTGGCAGAACTCGGCGAGCTGTCAGTGGAACGTTTGCTAGATGGGACTAGCAGTCAATGAGGCCAAAACGAAGTACCTGCTGTCCACAAAAAGGGACACACAACACCGGCGGATTGGACAAAACATCACAATAGACAGGTACAACTTTGAGGTAGTTAGGGACTTTGTGTACCTCGGATCCGCTATAACATCTGACAACAACATCTCGTCAGAAATAAAGCGAAGAATTACTCTTGCCAATCGCTATTTCTATGGGCTAGGAAGGCAATTGAGTAGCAAAGCCCTCTCTCGAAAGACAAAGGAGACTCTGTATCAGACCCTAATCATCCCGGTCCTGCTCTATGGCGCCGAGGCATGTACTCTATCTAAAGCGGATGAATATATCCTTAGTCATTTCGAGCGTAAGATTCTTCGGAGGATTTTTTGGCCCTATCTGCGTTAACGGGCTTTGGAGGAAAAGGTTCAACCAAGAACTATATGAGCTGTACAGCGACATTGACCTGGTAAAAAAAACGCGTATCACGTTTAAGATGGCTAGGTCATGTAGAGCGAATGGACAACAATGCTCCGGCTCGCAGGATCTTCGATTCCATCCCAGAGGGTAGACGCAGTCAAGGAAGACCTCGCCTTAGGTGGCGCGCTAAAGTGGAGGACGACCTCAACCAACTTGGAGTGCAAAACTGGAGGCAGCTAGCCAAAGACCGAGTTGGCTGGAGAGGCATGTTGGTTGAGGCCCAGGTTCGTCCCGAACTGTAGCGCCACCTAAGTAAGTAAGTTACCTCACTATTTCATGTCTTCTAGCGATAGTCCAAGAGACGGATTAGAATTGCGTAAATTGGGAGGGAAACAATGTAATGTCTTTGACTACTTCTAACTAGTTTTTGTATGTTACTTCACCACACCAAAGAATTAGTTTCTTTTGTCCATCCGTAGTCTTTCAATACATTTAATCATTTTTGGCTAGGTCATTTTGGATCGCTAAGAAAGTCCTCCGAGAATGCTACATGAAGCACCCCGTATATATATGAAAAAAAAAACAACCTCAAAGGGAAATATTTGGAAAAAGGTCATTACCTAAATACTTTCCTATTCTTTAACTAAATAGTTAACTTTTTTTTGGCTAACAAATTTCATCTAATATCAGTTTGTTGTTAATTTATTCATTATTTTTTTTCTTTTCAATATTTTTTTCCTTATTTTGTTGGTTATTTATTTAATTTAATTTTTTTTCTTTATTGTTTTTGGTACTTCTTTCTTTGTTAATTTATTTGAAAAATTTTTTTTTTGTATTTTTGATTTTTTTTGTAATAAGTTAGTCATAAAATTTGTTTGATGTCTTTTTTTTGGTTATTTATTTAAATAATTTTTCGTAACTGATATATTTTGTTTGTTTTTTTGTTAATTTATTTAATCATTTTTGTTGAAATTTTTCGTTGTTTAACTTTTTTCTGGTACATAGTGAAATAATATTTTTTTTTTGATATTTTGTTGCTGTTTTTTTTTGTTAATTTATTTAAATATTTTTTGTTTGATAATAATTGGTGTTAATTTTTTTGTTAATATATTAGATATATTTAATTTGTTTATGTTCAATTTTGTTTTCTATTAATTTATTTAAACGCAATTTTTGTTTGAGATCTTGTTTATTTTTCTATTAAGATATATAAATACATTTTTTATGTTTAAAAAATTGTTTGCTTTTACATTATTTTTTGTTAATTAATTTAAATAAGTTTTTTTTTTCAGTTCGTTTTTGTTTAATCATTTATATACATTTTTTATGTTGAAATTTATTTTGGTTTATTTTTTTTAACTTACTTATTTTTGTTAAGATATTTTTTTTGCTTTTTTATATTTCTTCGTTAATTTGGTTAATTTTTTTTTTTGGTTGACAATTTTTAATTTGATAGTTTTTTTTGTTAATTTATTTAAATATTGGTTGAAATTTTTTTTTTGTTAATTTATTAAAGTACATTTTGTTATAATTTTTTTTGTTAACTTATTAAAAAAATTGTTTTGAGTTTTTTGTTACATTTCTTTTGATTTTCTGATTTTTTTGGTACAGTATTAAATCTATTTTTAATTTAAAATTTAACTTGGAAGATTTGATACTACTTTATAGTGGCATATTTTTCAGATATTTCTTGTTCTGATTTTGCGTTACAACAAGTGTTGCCAATCTTTTTTTTTTCTTTTTGTGTGAAAGTGTACTTAAATCTATATCTTTTTAAGTTATTTTCCGTCCAATATTAAATTTTAAAACAAAACTACCCCTTGAAAGTCGTTGAGAATTTTAGCGTTCCGTATTTTGTTTCGTCATTACATTTATTTTTCATAAATACTTATTTAAAATGTCTGCACCTGCAAAGGAAAAAAATCTGCAGAATTTAAGAGATTCTGAAATTGACAATACTCACTCCGATCGTCAGACTATCCAAAGACTGTTAATGTTTATAATATTTAAGATCGGTTTATAACCACATAGAAACGAACATTACTCGGGAGCAAACTATAGCACTTGTAGATAGGAACAGAGTTACCACCTGATCTGGTATGGAAACTTTAACTTTAGGTTAGTTCAATTACCTTTTTGCAGTCAATTTGACAGATGGAGAGTTCTGTCCCACTTTATGGCATCGACATACCAGAGGTTATTTGGTGACAAGAGGGTTTAATTTTTTTTAAGGATTTTGAATAGGCATGAGGCAGGAGTAGTACCTCTTCAAATAATTATGGGTATTATATCATCCCTGGAGGGGAATACGAGAACCAAGGATCCGTTTGCTGTAGAAGGACTAGACTAAATACGTAGCGCTAGTTCCAATACCAAAATGTGTTAGTATTGGTGCTGAAACTAGCGGATCCGTCAGGATCGGATGATACAAATGATGTGGGAGGGAGATGAGAAAAAAAGTGTAGTATGGTTCGATGTTATAGACATCTATCATTAAGGTGAAAAGAATTGGAAGTGTCGGACCGTTTAAGAATTTGTGTGAGCAGTCTTGCTTTTCGATATTTATTTTTCGGTTTGATCGGTGGAAAAAAAAGTGCAGGTAACGATTTTTTTTAACGTTTGGGAAAAAATTAAAATAACAACTAAATAAAAAAATGTTTAGGATTTTATAAGTGAGGTGGAAAAAACGCCTATTAGAACAAACCACAACGTTTTTCTCCAGAGCCAATCACATTGTTTTTCGGACCAGGAACCTGCAGCCCCCTTCGAAACGTACATACGTATATACAGTGGTAACAATTTCACATTTTTCTTGTGGCTTGAACCGGCTTCTGCCAATTATAGTTGTAATGGGCAGTAAGGTAGTGAGGGACTGGTAGTCACCTGGAGCAGTTAACGGCCCATCTCCAGAGGGATAGTGTGAGCTACCCCTGGTAAATCCGTTGACCAGTGCTGTTTTTTATTTATTTGTAATTAAAACCTTTTTTATTTGTTATTTATTTCATATAGTTATAGTGTTATTTCGTTTACATAACGTCTAATATTAAAGGTTATTTTTCTAAATTAAATTAATAGGTTCATATACAAAAAAAATATTTAAGTAGTAATTTGTAAGTATTCCAATCTGGTTTTCGGGTGAACCATTGACCGTAGGAATAACAGAGTATTTTTTTTTTAGGCAAGAATACCTATACAGAGCTCTTTCTAGGTAGGATTATATATTTTTTAAGCTTTTTCTATAATTCAAAAAAGAAAAAATATTAAACTAGATTGGAAAATATCCTTTTTGTTGATAACTTCATATTTTTATGCTGTTATACTGATGAATAATGTGTAAAAGGATTTGTAATAATATCACATTAGAAAAACCTGACCTTATTAGTCAATATAATTTTTTAAGTTGAAATTGTCAGGGGTGTGGAAGGTAAGGTAAATACATAGGAGGCGACGGTGTGACCGAGCCGAAAACACAATTGGGGAAATGAGGCCGTCGATTTCCAGGTTGGGTGGGATAAGGCCATGCTACAATAACATCAGTAGCTCCTGAGGTGTGATGAAATGTCAGTCCGTCCGATTTTCTTATTTTTTTTCATGTTGTCTCCTAGGCCTGATTTATGTGTTGTTGCAGGTGAGGTGCGGGAACAAGATCCACCCCGTCCGGTGAGCTAAGTCGAGCATCGGAAGCAGGTCGTACGTTTCCAGTAGTATGCATTCTTTCCCTTTCTGACATATTCCTATCCAATATCCTAACCTATGGCGCCCAACGTGGGGCGTAGTTGTCCTCGTATCAATTCATTGGTGATGTCCTGAACCAAACTTATCATTGGTTTTTAAGACTCGTAAGTCTGTAACAAGAAAGTCCCTGACATACTTAGGTATATTGCGACGAGTTCTTAACAATCAATGGTGAATGCGGTTCGTGTGTGTCAACGTTTTTACTGGAGTCATTTTAGTTCCCAGGATTGGTTGTCCTATACCAGGAAAGTCTCGGACACACCGGATGTACTGTGATCTATTTTATTTCGGGTTCTGGAGTGACAAAAGTAGGCGTTTGTTTTTGTTCCTAACTTTTATTCTTATTTGTTTTTTTTTCTATCAACATTTAAATTTTCTTTCCCTTTGTTTTGTTTTATAATATACAGTGAAGATTTGGTATCGGTGAACGTGATTGACGAGTCGTCAACATTGATGCATTGAGCCAACATTTTAATTGTTTTTCTGAAAGCTTACCTCACTATTTCATGTCTTCTAGTGATAGTCCAAGAGACGGATTAGAATTGCGTAAATGGGGAGGAATTTTTTGTTGGTTATTTATTTAAATAATTTTTCGTAACTGATATATTTTGTTTGTTTTTTTTGTTAATTTATTTAATCATTTTTGTTGAAATTTTTCGTTGTTTAACTTTTTTCTGGTACATAGTGAAATAAATTTTTTTTTTGATTTTTTTTGCTGTTTTTTTTTGTTAATTTATTTAAATATTTTTTGTTTGATAATTACTTACTTACTTATGTTGGCTCAACTAGAGCGTGGTGCTCCTTGGCCTTGCTCAATACGCCCCTCCAGCTGGCTCGATCCCTTGCCTGCTGTCTCCAATTTCGCACTCCAAGTTGGCGGAGGTCTCCTTCTACCTGGTCGCTCCATCGAAGATGAGGTCTACCTTGGCTTCAGACTCCCTCTGGTTTGGCTTTGAAGACTTTACTCACTGGAGCGTTGGTGTCCATTCGCTCTACATGGCCCAGCCATCTTAGTCATTGGACTCTAATTTTTCTGGCTAAGCTTATGTCGCTCGTATAGTTCATCGTTGTATCTTCGTCGCCAAATGTTGTCTTCTCGGCTTACGCAAATAGGACCATAAATTGTACGCAGAACTTTTCTCTCGAAGACTCCAAGTGACTTTTCATCCGATTGGGAGAGGGTCCATGCTTCTGCACCATATAACAGGACCGGGATGATGAGTGTTTTATATAGTGTCTCCTTGGTTCTTCTCGATAGGGCTTTATTCCTCAATTGCTTATTCAGCCCAAAGAAACAGCGATTAGCAAGAGTTAGTCCGCGTTTGATTTCAGCGCTGATCGTGTTGACCGAGTTTAAAGCAGTGCCCAGGTAGACAAATTGACTGACTACTTCGAAGTTATACATATCAATGGTCACATTTTGACCAAGCCGGTGGTGGGATTGGGCTTTTGTTGATGAAAGCATATACTTCGTCTTGTCCTCGTTTATTTTCAGCCCCATTCTGCTTGCTGATGACTCCATTGTAGTGAAAGCACCGGTTACTGCTCGCTTTGTTCTTCCTATCACGTCTATGTCGTCTGCAAACCCAAGTAATTGTGTCGATTTATTGAAAATGGTGCCCGATGTACTGGCATGGGTGCTCCGTATTACATTTTCAAGCACAATGTTAAAACAGCTGCATGACAGCGCGTCTCCTTGTCTAAGCCCTCTGATGGTTTCGAAGGTTTCAGTAGAGTCTCTACCAACTTTGACGGAACAGCGAGCATTCTCCAACGTCATCCTGATAAGGCGTATCAGTTTAGCAGGGATTCCAAAGTTAGACATAGCACGATACAGTTCAGCTCTATTAACACTGTCGTCGGCTGCTTTAAAATCGACGAACAGGTGGTGGGTGTCGATGTTATTTTCTTGGGTTTTCTCCAGGATCTGGCGTAATGTGAATATCTGGTCGGTGGTAGATTTTCCAGGTCTGAAGCCGCATTGATAAGGACCTATTAGATCATCAGCAAACGGCTTTAGACGCTCACATAAAACGCTGGAAAGGATCTTATAGGCGATGTTCAAAAGGCTTATGCCTCTATAGTTGGCGCAGGTTAGGCGGTCTACTTTTTTGTGGATCGGGCAGATGGTACTGAGGTTCCAATCATCGGGCATACTTTCCTCCGACCATATTTTGCAGATGAGTTGGTGTATGCTCCTTACCAGGTCATCTCCAGCGTGCTTAAAAAGTGTACAGTTCAGCTCTATTAGCACTGTCGTCAGCTGCTTTAAAATCGACGAACAGGTGGTGGGTGTCGATGTTATTTTCTTGGGTTTTCTCCAGGATCTGGCGTAATGTGAATATCTGGTCGGTGGTAGATTTTCCAGGTCTGAAGCCGCATTGATAAGGACCTATTAGATCATCAGCAAACGGCTTTAGACGCTCACATAAAACGCTGAAAAGGATCTTATAGGCAATGTTCAAAAGGCTTATGCCTCTATAGTTGGCGCAGGTTAGGCGGTCTCCTTTTTTGTGGATCGGGCAGCTGGTAATGAGGTTCCACTCATCGGGCATCCGATCCGACCATATTTTGCAGATGAGTTGGTGTATGATCCTTACCAGGTCATCTCCAGCGTGCTTAAAAAGTTCCGCTTGTAGACCATCGTATCCAGCTGCTATGTTCATCTTTAGCCTGGTGATGGCTACTTTGATCTCATTTTGGTCGGGCGGTTGCAGTTCGTGGTCGTTATCTAGATTAACTGGTACAAGTTGATCTTGGGCGGGATCTTGGCTGTCATCGCCATTTAACAACTGCTTAAAGTAGTCTCTCCAGATGGCTAACATCGCCTGCGTTTCCACAATGGTGTTTCCATCCCGATCTTTGCAAGGCCCAGGGCGACTTGTGGAACCTGATGTAGACTGTTTCACTCTTCTGTAGAAGTTTCGCACCTCTTTTCTGCAAAACATCTCTGCATCTCCTCGACTTCGCGTTGCTGGTGTTCTTTTTTCTTCCTCCTGAGTATACGTTTCTCATCCTTCCTTCGCTCTACATAGAGATTTCTGGTGGCTCTCGTATCTCTCTGGAGCCACGAATTGTATGCCTCTGTTTTAGCTTTGTTTGCCTGAGCACATTCGGAGTCGAAGGGTTTCTAGGGGGAGGCTGTGAGAAACCTAATACCTCTGACGCAGCATTTCTTATGGCTTGTTGACATAGCTGCCGTTGGTTTTCCGGGTTCATATCATCAGTCGAAGGATTTCTCGCAAGCTCAAGGGATACGAGGTCTGCATAGGTTGCGTCGGTCTCTTCCGATTTAAGTTTTCCAACATTGAATTTCTCCGGCGTAGTTGGTGTTCGCCTGAGAGCTTCCATTGAGATCCGTACTCTAAGCTTTGCACCGACTAGGTAGTGGTCCGAATCGATGTTTGTTATTCGGAATGTACGGACATTCAAAATGCTGGAGGAGTGCCTTGCGTCAATCGCAACATGGTCAATTTGATTGCAGGTTCGACCATCTGGGGATCGCCATGTGCCTTTGTGGATGTCGGGACGTGGGAATCGCGTGCTACTCAACACCATGTTTTTTCCCGCCGCAAAATCGATGAGCCTGAGTCCGTTATCGGAAGTGGTGTCGTGCAGGCTGTGTTTTCCGATCGTCATACCAAAGATGTCCTCCCTCCCAGTTTTGGCATTAAAGTCTCCTAAGAGGATTTTAATGTCATTTTTGGGGCATTGCTCATAAGTTTTGGCGAGGAGCTCGTAGAAACTTTCTTTGGTAGCGTCGTCTTTCTCTTCTGTAGGGGCATGGGCGCTTATGAGGCTCAGGTAGTGGAATTTCCCCTTAATGCGGATCGTTGTCACTCTCTCGCTGACTTCGCGAAAGCTCTAGACTTTTTGCCTTAGCCTTCTTCTGACAGCGAATCCGCATCCAAACAAGCGCGATCTCCCATCAAGATAGCATTTCCCATAGTAGAAGTTACAGTCTTCTGTTTTTCTCAGGCCTGGTCCATCCCATCGCATCTCCTGGAGGGCTGTTACATGAGCTTGGAACCTGGCGAGGGTCTCGGCTAGCTGCTCGGCCTGTTCAACGTACTCACGTTCCAAGTGCATATACGTAAATCGTTGTGCGTTTTTCGTTTGCGGGGGGGGATCGTCAAAATTGTTGGTTTGGTCATACGATGCATGTCTGGCATTTTGCATCACAATAAATTTTCCCTTTCATGATCGGCTTGTGAGGCCTGTTCATGAAGTGTAGATCGTGTTGGTGGTTGGATATTCAGAGCGTATCTTTCCTCCTGCTCCTAGTTCCTGAGAAGAGAACTCAGGTATCTACAACCAATGGATCCGATGGATCCAACGCTCGTCGTTAGTTCACCTTCCGGCTATCCAGCGGGCACCGCAGGAAGGTGACGATGCGATTTTGCCCACCTTTTTGTTTGATAATAATTGGTGTTTCTTTTTTTTGTTAATATATTTGATATATTTAATTTGTTTATTTATTTGTTTTTGTTCAATTTTGTTTTCTATTAATTTATTTAAACGCAATTTTTGTTTGAGATCTTGTTTATTTTTCTATTAAGATATATAAATACATTTTTATGTTTACATATTTGTTTGCTTTTACATTATTTTTTGTTAACACAAAACTACCCAATGAAAGTCGTTGAGAATTTAAGCGTTCCGTATTTTGTTTCGTCATTACATTTTTTTTTCATAAATACTTATTTAAAATGTCTGCACCTGCAAAGGAAAAATATATGCAGAATTTAAGAGATTCTGAAATTGACAATACTAACTCGGATCGTCAGACTATCCAAAGACGTCGTGTAGTCCACTCTCATCCCATACCAAGCGAGTCGTTCCGGTCTTCCAATTTTCCTGTTCCTTCCAGCAATCAGGTCACCGATAGGCTGAATAGCTCCAATGAATCTGTAAAGGCTCCATCATATAGCAGCCTTTGTAAGGCGGGAGCTGGAGAGGTACTACTCAAAGTATTGGTATGCGAACTCGGGAGCCAGGCGTGGGAGAAAATTGGTGTTTACGACGCCAAAGATTTAAAACAATCCTACCTTATCCGTCTGACGACATGCATGCTTTATTTCCTTTTCCCAGCTTCAGAGTTTTAGTTAACACCTTAAACCTTGATTAAATAATAATCTATTTTTTTTGTTAACTAATAATTTATTTATTTGTTTGTCTATTGCATGCTAGTACTTTGTTTTAAATGTTATTTATTTTATCTTATTGACTACTATTTTCTACAATCTAATCGTTAGACTTAGTATATAACTTATATAACTGTGATAGTATAAAGACTGATAATCTGTGATAATAATTACTTAGCAATACCTAGAAACTGTGATTTTTACCTATTGTATAGAATTTTAAACTAACTGTGATACTAGATTTAACGTTCAACTGTGATATTTGATAATTTTCGGAATCCTTTATCATTTTTATTTTTTTTTTTAACTAAAACTGAACTAACTGAAACTGAACTAAATGCTACTACTACTAACTACTTTTCTTCACTTAGTACACTTTCTACAAACGGTGTCGTACAACATCACCCTTTCTCCTGGTTTACGAATCGAGATCTGTACCCATTGAACATACCTAGAAAGCTACCTGAAAGAATGTTTAAGGTCTTTTAGTTATCAGTCCTTACAATATGTAAAATTGATTTACCTTTATGAGTCTCTTTACACTGCCTAAGAAGTAGATGCTGGAATTTGTCTGAAAAAAAAACAACAAAAACATCTATCTTTGAATTCTTTTGACCATCTTTTAATCATTCCTAGACGAACAGAAGAGCTCTAGCGAAGGTCATTACTTTGCATTTCTTAGAGTTCAGTGTGAGATCATTCTTATTACACCATTCCTGCAAATGATCAATATCAGATTGCAGTTGAAGGTAATCAGCATTATTTTTATATGAATATGAAATTTTCGCATCGTCAGCATAGATATGTATATCACAGTATTTTATCACAGAGGGTAAATCATTTATAAAAATTACGCATAACAGTTGTCCCAGTCGGCTTCCTTGAGGCACGCCAGACTTGACATCTATTGCGTTGGATAAATGAGACTTGAATTTAACAAATTGAGTACGAGATGATAAATAACTTGCAATCCATTGCACAAGTTTTGGGGACCATCCAAAAATGAAAGTTTTCTAACAAGCAGCAGGTAATTAAGTTGATAGAAGGCTTTGGAGAAGTCAGTGTATACCACATCTGTTTGATGACCATTCATGAACCCTTTTGTTATGCATGATGTAATTTCCAACAGATTTGTAATGGTAGATTTGCCCTTGACAAATCCATGCTGTCTGTCCGATAGATGCGATTGTACACTATGTATCAACTCATGGACTATTATAGATTCCATCATCTTGAGAATAACGCTGAGTTTTGCTATACTTCTGTAGTCACGCATGTTGCATCGGCTTCCTGATTTAAAAAGTGGAATTATAAATGAAGACTTCCAAGCTTGTGGGAAAACGGAAGACGACAAAGATAGGTTAAACAAATAACATAAAGCACTAGCCAAAGAATGACAGCAGTTAATTGAAACACAGGAAGAAACATTATCAGGTCCAGTAGAAAATGAATATGTTAGCTTCTTAATTGCACTTGTCAATTTTTTGAATAAATGGCAAGTCATTTGTAATGCTCATGTTAGAGGTAATTTGATGCAGCCCAGTCAACCCATTATTACATTTGTAGATGCCTTTTAACATTTCTGCAAACATATCACAGATCATTACCCCATCATTTGAAGATCTCTGATCCAAATTCATATAGGATGGGAATTCAGCTATTTTTTTCTTATTTTAACAAATTTCCAACAAGATGAAGGATTTCGTAATAGGTTAGCTTTCATAGATATTACGCAGTTTTTATAGGCAGCCCTTGATTTGACTTGGAATTTTCTTCTTATTCTGCTGAACTCTTGAGCAGTGGAAACTGTAAACTTGAATTTAAGCTTGTTGTGGATTTTTGTTTTGTTTTTAAGCCTTTTAAGGAAAGGTGTGAGCCAAGGAACACAATTATCAACAATTTTGATGCGGCGAACAGGTATTGTTTTCAAAAAGCTGTTGTACAATATGTCATAGCAAGTATCAGTTGCTTTACTAGCATCCATATTAAAAAAAGACACTATCCCAGTGAAATTGAGAAAGTTCCATATTGAGTTTTTCAAAATCAGTTTTCTTGAAGTCAAATTCATAGCCATGATCGTATTGACTAGCACAAACGGAGGTCGGCATTTCCATTAAAACTTCAAAGTAAGGATGAAATCTAACATCATCCAATAAAGGGCACCGTTAAGCCATTAACATCATCAGTAAACACGAGGTCGAGAAAATTACCTTTTTCATTTTTAAACGGGTTAACTTGATTTAAGGCTAAAGAGCACATGGAGTCCACATCTTCTTGAATAACGTCCCATTCAATGTCTGGTAAATTAAAATCACCAACAAGTTGTAACCGATCGTTGGGATTCATCAGGGAAACGATGTACTTAATGTTTATAACACATTGATCGTAAAGTTCACAATGCATTTTTGGTGGAATGTAGACACAGACTATAAAAAAGTTGAAATGTTTTGAGGAGAGTTGTAAAACATACCATTTCTACGCTTATTGAGGGCATAGAGACAATTTTACAGTTGAAGCAATTTCTAATGGCAATTAGAACTCCACCACCAGACTTTTTACTGCTAGTTAAAGAAGACCGATCTGACCGAAATATTTGGTACGAACTACATAGCATTTCATTGTTCAAAATAGACTTATCTAACCATGTTTCAGTAAAAAGTATTGCATCATAGTTAAACCCAAGACTTGAAGCAAACATTGATTTTAGTTTTTTCTTCAATCTTCCAATATTTTGGTAGAACATTGAGATATAACTCATTGAGTATTTCGCACATTTGACCTCTTTTCGGCTACAGTAGGTCGCTTCCGAAAAGGGTGAACTATTGAGTTTACCAGCCAGAATTTCTCATCATTTAATAATTTAAAAATATCATTATTAGGCTTAACATCAATAATGAAGGAGGAGTAGTTCCGATCTGCATTCAACTTAATTTTGCGAATGTTAAGACAAGATGAGTCTAAATTTGGTAATTTTTTTAGTAAATAAGACCATATCATTGACTCACTAGTTGTTTGTGGAAAATTTGAAATATAAATTGGCAAAGGTCTTTCCATAGCAACGAGATCAAATTCCTCTGCGGTTCTTTCTCCCCCCATTGCGGAAGTTGAGGGCAACAGTTCAATACCATCAGATAAGGATCCTGCTGGGTCGGGCCAGAAATCCTCTCATCCGTAATGGAAGCTATTGAGGAAACCGGTGGGCCGCCAGTAAACTCATCATTGTATTGAACTGTTGGTTGCTTCTGAGTTTTTTTTGATACGGCTACCAATTTATCGTTCTCAGCTTGGAGTTTCGGACCTGATCGGAGAGTTCTAGGTTGCAACAAAGATGGTGACGACGAAGATTTCTCTTGACTTGAGGTTTCAGGTGATTATTTTGTTGCTGAAGTATTTTTTCGGCTGGGTTCTTACATCGATCCGATCAACTTTCATTTGAAAGCGGTGAAGGCGTCAACAGAATCAATGGTACTTGAACTTCAGGATTTGTTTGCGGACTTTCAATGGCCTTTAAACCTTCACTCATTCTTTCTGACGATAAAACATCAAAATATAATAACTTTTGAATATCCGAAAATATTGTGGAGACATTGTTGAATAATTTTTTGAGTTTAAGGACTTTCCAATGAAATTTATCCACCGAGATTTTGTCATGCTTAGTTCAACAGTACCGTAAGCCAGCTACAGAAGTGAATCTATCAGCATCCTTACCCTTAATACTTATGCATTTAGCATGAACTAGTTGCAAGCATACGGCACAAGAAACTGTTACTTCACTAGAAGTTCTTTTTACAGACTAGACAGCTTAAGGAATCCATATTCAAAATACGAAGGGCGTTTTACGTGAGCTACACAAAAAAAATATAATAATAACAAAAAAAAAAGTTGGCAAGCCTTTAAATTGGTATTCCACGGGTCGAATAAAATGGATTTTTCACAAAAATTACTATAACTTAGGAAATACGCACAGAAATCGATCACCACTTACTTAAAAGCTGTTGATATTTCCTTTCAGATTTTAATTATTGATTGTTTTCAAAACTTACAATTTTAAAATTAAAAAACCAAAAAAAAATATTTGATATAGCAGTGAATTGTTCACTTAGAGTATTTGCTTTAAAGGTAATAAGATTTCTTAGAAATTGCAAAAACTAAGCAACAACTATAAATAGATTGTTAGTGTTTATAATATTTAAGATCGGTTTATAACCAAATAGAAACGCGAATTACTCGGGAGCAAACTATAGCACTTGTAGATAGGAACAGAGTTACCACCTGATCTGGTATGGAAAAAAAATGTAGGCTGTCACTTTAGGTTAGTTCATATGTCATATGTCATATGTGTTAGTATTGGTGTTGAAACTAGCGGATCCGTCAGGATCGGATGATACAAATGATGTGAGAGGGAGATGAGAAAAAAAAGTGTAGTATGGTTCGATGTTATAGACATCTATCATTAAGGTGAAAAGAATTGGAAGTGTCGGACCGTTTAAAAATTTGTGTGAGCAAAGTCTTACTATTCGATTTTTATTTTTGGGTTTGATCGGTGGAAAAAAAAGTGCAGGTTATGAGTTTTTTAACGTTTGGTGAAAAATCAAAATAACAACTAAATAAAAAAATGTTTAGGATTTTTTAAGTGAGGTGGAAAAAAACGCCTATTAGAACAAAAACACATATAACACGGCACGTGAAAATATAAAACGGAATCTTTAACTGCGAAGGGGGTGTGTAAAGGTTAGAATTAAAAATTGTGTTGCAATAAAAAGAAAAAAAACAAGGTTTGAACGAAGGAAGTTGGTAATGTTTGGCGGCCATAAATCCTTTGGCAATATTTTTCCAATTTTTTTTTGAGAAAACCACAACGTTTTTTCTCCAGAGCCAATCATATTGTTTTTCGGACCAGGACCCTGCAGACCCCTTCGAAACGTACATACGTACATACAGTGGTAATAACCAGTTGGTTTGGTCATACGATGCATGTCTGGCATTTTGCATCACAATAAATTTTCCCTTTCATGATCGGCTTGTGAGGCCTGTTCATGACGTGTAGATCGTGTTGGTGGTTGGATATTCAGAGCGTATCTTTCCTCCTGCTCCTAGTTCCTGAGAAGAGAACTCAGGTATCTACAAGCAATGGATCCGATGGATCCAACGTTCGTCGTTAGTTCACCTTTCGGCTATCCAGCGGGCACCGCAGGAAGGTGACGATGCGATTTTCCCCACCTACAATCCTACCTTATCCGTCTGACGACATGCATGCTTTATTTCCTTTTCCCAGCTTCAGAGTTTTAGTTAACACCTTAAACCTTGATTAAATAATAATCTAGTTTTTTTTGTTAACTAATAATTTATTTATTTGTTTGTCTATTGCATGCTAGTACTTTGTTTTAAATGTTATTTATTTTATCTTATTGACTACTATTTTCTACAATATAATCGTTAGACTTAGTATATAACTTATATAACTGTGATAGTATAAAGACTGATAATCTGTGATAATAATTACTTAGCAATACCTAGAAACTGTGATATTTACATATTGTATAGAATTTTAAACTAACTGTGATACTAGATTTAACGTTCAACTGTGATGTTTGAAAATTTTCGGAATCCTTTATCATTTTTATTTTATTTATTTATTTATAAAATCTTAGTTTTAGTTGCAACTTAACTAGTAAGATAAATATAGTGTATTTGAACTAAATGCTACTACTACTAACTACTTTTCTTCACTTAGTACACTTTCTACAAACGGTATGGTACAACATCACCCTTTCTCCTGGTTTACGAATCGAGATCGGTACCCATTGAACTTGCCTAGAAAGCTACCTGAAAGAATGTTTAAGTTCTTTTAGTTATCAGTCCTTACAATATGTAAAATTAATTTACCTTTATGAGTCTCTTTACACTGCCTAAGAAGTAGATGCTGGAATTCGTCTGAAAAAAAACAACAAAAACATCTATCTTTGAATTCTTTTGACCATCTTTTAATCATTCCTAGACGAACAGAAGAACTCTAGCGAAGGTCATTACTTTGCATTTCTTAGAGTTCAGTGTGAGATCATTCTTATTACACCATTCCTGCAAATGATCAATATCAGATTGCAGTTGAAGGTAATCAGCATTATTTTTATATGAATATGGAATTTTTGCATCATCAGCATAGAAATGTATATCACAGTATTTTATCACAGAGGGTAAATCATTTATAAAAATTACGAATAACAGTGGTCCCAGTCGGCTGCCTTGAGGCACGCCAGACTTGACATCTATTGCTTTGGATAAATGAGACTTGAATTTAACGAATTGAGTACGAGATGATAAATAACTTGCAATCCATTGCACAAGTTTTGGGGACCATCCAAAAATGAAAGTTTTCTAACAAGCAGCTGGTAATTAAGTTGATAGAAGGCTTTGGAGAAGTCAGTGTATACCACATCTGTTTGATGACCATTCATGAACCCTTTTGTTATGCATGATGTAATTTCCAACAGATTTGTAATGGTAGATTTGCCCTTGACAAATCCATGCTGTCTGTCCGATAGATGCGATTGTACACTATGTATCAACTCATGGACTATTATAGATTCCATCATCTTGAGAATAACGCTGAGTTTTGCTATACTTCTGTAGTCACGCATGTTGCATCGGCTTCCTGATTTAAAAAGTGGAATTATAAATGAAGACTTCCAAGCTTGTGGGAAAACGGAAGACGACAAAGATAGGTTAAACAAATAACATAAAGCACTAGCCAAAGAATGACAGCAGTTAATTGAAACACAGGAAGAAACATTATCAGGTCCAGTAGAAAATGAATATGTTAGCTTCTTAATTGCACTTGTCAATTTTTTGAATAAATGGCAAGTCATTTGTAATGCTCATGTTAGAGGTAATTTGATGCAGCCCAGTCAACCCATTATTACATTTGTAGATGCCTTTTAACATTTCTGCAAACATATCACAGATCATTACCCCATCATTTGAAGATCTCTGATCCAAATTCATATAGGATGGGAATTCAGCTATTTTTTTCTTATTTTAACAAATTTCCAACAAGATGAAGGATTTCGTAATAGGTTAGCTTTCATAGATATTACGTAGTTTTTATATGCAGCCCTTGATTTGACTTGGAATTTTCTTCTTATTCTGCTGAACTCTTGAGCAGTGGAAACTGTAAACTTGAATTTAAGCTTGTTGTGGATTTTTGTTTTGTTTTTAAGCCTTTTAAGGAAAGGTGTGAGCCAAGGAACACAATTATCAACAATTTTGATGCGGCGAACAGGTATTGTTTTCAAAAGGCTGTTGTACAATATGTCATAGCAAGTATCAGTTGCTTTACTAGCATCCATATTAAAAAAAGACACTATCCCAGTGAAATTGAGAAAGTTCCATATTGAGTTTTTCAAAATCAGTTTTCTTGAAGTCAAATTCATAGCCATGATCGTATTGACTAGCACAAACGGAGGTCGGCATTTCCATTAAAACTTCAAAGTAAGGATGAAATCTAATATCATCCAATAAAGGGCACCGTTAAGCCATTAACATCATCAGTAAACACGAGGTCGAGAAAATTACCTTTTTCATTTTTAAACGGGTTAACTTGATTTAAGGCTAAAGAGCACATGGAGTCCACATCTTCTTGAATAACGTCCCATTCAATGTCTGGTAAATTAAAATCACCAACAAGTTGTAACCGATCGTTGGGATTCATCAGGGAAACGATGTACTTAATGTTTATAACACATTGATCGTAAAGTTCACAATGCATATTTGGTGGAATGTAGACACAGACTATAAAAAAGTTGAAATGTTTTGAGGAGAGTTGTAAAACATACCATTTCTACGCTTATTGAGGGCATAGAGACAATTTTACAGTTGAAGCAATTTCTAATGGCAATTAGAACTCCACCACCAGACTTTTTACTGCTAGTTAAAGAAGACCGATCTGACCGAAATATTTGGTACGAACTACATAGCATTTCATTGTTCAAAATAGACTTATCTAACCATGTTCCAGTAAAAAGTATTGCATCATAGTTAAACCCAAGACTTGAAGCAAACATTGATTTTAGTTTTTTCTTCAATCTTCCAATATTTTGGTAGAACATTGAGATATAACTCATTGAGTATTTCGCACATTTGACCTCTTTTCGGCTACAGTAGGTCGCTTCCGAAAAGGGTGAACTATTGAGTTTACCAGCCAGAATTTCTCATCATTTAATAATTTAAAAATATCATTATTAGGCTTAACATCAATAATGAAGGAGGAGTAGTTCCGATCTGCATTCAACTTAATTTTGCCAATGTTAAGACAAGATGAGTCTAAATTTGGTAATTTTTTTAGTAAATAAGACCATATCATTGACTCACTAGTTGTTTGTGGAAAATTTGAAATATAAATTGGCAAAGGTCTTTCCATAGCAACGAGATCAAATTCCTCTGCGGTTCTTTCTCCCCCCATTGCGGAAGTTGAGGGCAACAGTTCAATACCATCAGATAAGGATCCTGCTGGGTCGGGCCAGAAATCCTCTCATCCGTAATGGAAGCTATTGAGGAAACCGGTGGGCCGCCAGTAAACTCATCATTGTATTGAACTGTTGGTTGCTTCTGAGTTTTTTTTGATACGGCTACCAATTTATCGTTCTCAGCTTGGAGTTTCGGACCTGATCGGAGAGTTCTAGGTTGCAACAAAGATGGTGACGACGAAGATTTCTCCAACACTTGAGGTTTCAGGTGATTATTTTGTTGCTGAAGTATTTTTTCGGCTGGGTTCTTACATCGATCCGATCAACTTTCATTTGAAAGCGGTGAAGGCGTCAACAGAATCAATGGTACTTGAACTTCAGGATTTGTTTGCGGACTTTCAATGGCCTTTAAACCTTCACTCATTCTTTCTGACGATAAAACATCAAAATCTAATAACTTTTGAATATCCGAAAATATTGTGGAGACATTGTTGAATAATTTTTTGAGTTTAAGGACTTTCCAATGAAATTTATCCACCGAGATTTTGTCATGCTTAGTTCAAAAGTACCGTAAGCCAGCTACAGAAGTGAATCTATCAGCATCCTTACCTTTAATACTTATGCAATTAGCATGAACTAGTTGCAAGCATACGGCACAAGAAACTGTTACTTCACTAGAAGTTCTTTTTACAGACTAGACAGCTTAAGGAATCCATATTCAAAATACGAAGGGCGTTTTACGTGAGCTACACAAAAAAAATATAATAATAACAAAAAAAAAGTTGGCAAGCCTTTAAATTGGTATTCAACGGGTCGAATTAAATGGATTTTTCACAAAAATTACTATAACTTAGGAAATACGCACAGAAATCGTTCACCACTTACTTAAAAGCTGTTGATATTTCCTTTCAGATTTTAATTATTGATTGTTTTCAAAACTTGAAATTTTAAAATTAAAAAATCAAAAAAAAAATTTGATATAGCAGTGAATTGTTCACTTAGAGTATTTGCTTTAAAGGTAATAAGATTTCTTAGAAATTGCAAAAACTAAGCAACAACTATAAATAGATTGTTAGTGTTTATAATATTTAAGATCGGTTTATAACCAAATAGAAACGCGAATTACTCGGGAGCAAACTATAGCACTTGTAGATAGGAACAGAGTTACCACCTGATCTGGTATGGAAAAAAAAAATTTAGGCTGTCACTTTAGGTTAGTTCATATGTCATATGTCATATGTGTTAGTATTGGTGCTGAAACTAGCGGATCCGTCAGGATCGGATGATACAAATGATGTGGGAGGGAGATGAGAAAAAAAAGTGTAGTATGGTTCGATGTTATAGACATCTATCATTAAGGTGAAAAGAATTGGAAGTGTCGGACCGTTTAAGAATTTGTGTGAGCAAAGTCTTGCTTTTCGATAATTATTTTTGGGTTTGATCGGTGGAAAAAAAGTGCAGGTAATGAGTTTTTTAACGTTTGGTGAAAAATTAAAATAACAACTAAATAAAAAAATTTTTAGGATTTTATAAGTGAGGTGGAAAAAACGCCTATTAGAACAAAAACACATATAACACGGCACGTGAAAATATAAAACGGAATCTTTAACTGTGAAGGGGGTGAGTAAAGGTTAGAATTAAAAATTGTGTTGCAATAAAAAGAAAAAAAACAAGGTTTGAGCAAAATTATGTTGGAAGTTGGTAATGTTTGGCGGCCATAAATCCTTTGCCAATATTTTTCCAATTTTTTTTTTTTGAGAAAACCACAACGTTTTTCTCCAGAGCCAATCATATTGTTTTACGGACCAGGACCCTGCAGACCCCTTCGAAACGTACATACGTACATACAGTGGTAATAACCAGGTAACAATTTAACATTTTTCTTCTGGCTTGAACCGGCTTCTGCCAATTATAGTTGTAATGGGCAGTAAGGCAGTGAGGGACTGGTAGTTACCTGGAGCAGTTAACGGCCCATCTCCGGAGGGAAAGTGTGAGCTACTCCTGGTAAATCCGTCGACCAGTGCTGTTTTTTTTTATTTATTTGTAATTAAAACTTTTTTTTTTGTTATTTATTTCATATAGTTATAGTGTTATTTCGTTTACATAACGTCTAATATTAAAGGTTATTTTTCTAAATTAAATTAATAGGTTCATATACAAAAAAAATATTTAAGTAGTAATTTGTAAGTATTCCAATCTGGTTTTCGGGTGAACCATTGACCGTAGGAATAACAGAGTATTTTTTTTTTAGGCAAGAATACCTATACAGAGCTCTTTCTAGGTAGGATTATATATTTTTTAAGCTTTTTCTATAATTCAAAAAAGAAAAAATATTAAACTAGATTGGAAAATATCCTTTTTGTTGATAACTTCATATTTTTATGCTGTTATACTGATGAATAATGTGTAAAAGGATTTGTAATAATATCACATTAGGAAAACCTGACCTTATTAGTCAATATAATTTTTTAAGTTGAAATTGTCAGGGGTGTGGAAGGTAAGGTAAATACATAGGAGGCGACGGTGTGACCGAGCCGAAAACACAATTGGGGAAATGAGGCCGTCGATTTCCAGGTTGGGTGGGATAAGGCCATGCTACAATAACATCAGTAGCTCCTGAGGTGTGATGAAATGTCAGTCCGTCCGATTTTCTTATTTTTTTTCATGTTGTCTCCTAGGCCTGATTTATGTGTTGTTGCAGGTGAGGTGCGGGAACAAGATCCACCCCGTCCGGTGAGCTAAGTCGAGCATCGGAAGCAGGTCGTACGTTTCCAGTAGTAGGCATTCTTTCCCTTTCTGACATATTCCTATCCAATATCCTAACCTATGGCGCCCAACGTGGGGCGTAGTTGTCCTCGTATCAATTCATTGGTGATGTCCTGAACCAAACTTATCATTGGTTTTTAAGACTCGTAAGTCTGTAACAAGAAAGTCCCTGACATACTTAGGTATATTGCGACGAGTTCTTAACAATCAATGGTGAATGCGGTTCGTGTGTGTCAACGTTTTTACTGGAGTCATTTTAGTTCCCAGGATTGGTTGTCCTATACCAGGAAAGTCTCGGACACACCGGATGTACTGTGATCTATTTTATTTCGGGTTCTGGAGTGACAAAAGTAGGCGTTTGTTTTTGTTCCTAACTTTTATCCTTATTTGTTTTTTTTTCTATCAACATTTAAATTTTCTTTCCCTTTGTTTTGTTTTATAATATACAGTGAAGATTTGGTATCGGTGACCGTGATTGACGAGTCGTCAACATTGATGCATTGAGCCAACATTTTAATTTTTTTTCTGAAAGCTTACCTCACTATTTCATGTCTTCTAGTGATAGTCCAAGAGACGGATTAGAATTGCGTAAATGGGGAGGAATTTTTTGTTGGTTATTTATTTAAATAATTTTTCGTAACTGATATATTTTGTTTGTTTTTTTTGTTAATTTATTTAATCATTTTTGTTGAAATTTTTCGTTGTTTAACTTTTTTCTGGTACATAGTGAAATAAATTTTTTTTTTGATTTTTTTTGCTGTTTTTTTTTGTTAATTTATTTAAATATTTTTTGTTTGATAATTACTTACTTACTTATGTTGGCTCAACTAGAGCGTGGTGCTCCTTGGCCTTGCTCAATACGCCCCTCCAGCTGGCTCGATCCCTTGCCTGCTGTCTCCAATTTCGCACTCCAAGTTGGCGGAGGTCTCCTTCTACCTGGTCGCTCCATCGAAGATGAGGTCTACCTTGGCTTCTGACTCCCTCTGGTTTGGCTTTGAAGACTTTACTCACTGGAGCGTTGGTGTCCATTCGCTCTACATGGCCCAGCCATCTTAGTCATTGGACTCTAATTTTTCTGGCTAAGCTTATGTCGCTCGTATAGTTCATCGTTGTATCTTCGTCGCCAAATGTTGTCTTCTCGGCTTACGCAAATAGGACCATAAATCGTACGCAGAACTTTTCTCTCGAAGACTCCAAGTGACTTTTCATCCGATTGGGAGAGGGTCCATGCTTCTGCACCATATAACAGGACCGGGATGATGAGTGTTTTATATAGTGTCTCCTTGGTTCTTCTCGATAGGGCTTTATTCCTCAATTGCTTATTCAGCCCAAAGAAACAGCGATTAGCAAGAGTTAGTCCGCGTTTGATTTCAGCGCTGATCGTGTTGACCGAGTTTAAAGCAGTGCCCAGGTAGACAAATTGACTGACTACTTCGAAGTTATACATATCAATGGTCACATTTTGACCAAGCCGGTGGTGGGATTGGGCTTTTGTTGATGAAAGCATATACTTCGTCTTGTCCTCGTTTATTTTCAGCCCCATTCTGCTTGCTGATGACTCCATTGTAGTGAAAGCACCGGTTACTGCTCGCTTTGTTCTTCCTATCACGTCTATGTCGTCTGCAAACCCAAGTAATTGTGTCGATTTATTGAAAATGGTGCCCGATGTACTGGCGTGGGTGCTCCGTATTACATTTTCAAGCACAATGTTAAAACAGCTGCATGACAGCGCGTCTCTTTGTCTAAGCCCTCTGATGGTTTCGAAGGTTTCAGTAGAGTCTCTACCAACTTTGACGGAACAGCGAGCATTCTCCAACGTCATCCTGATAAGGCGTATCAGTTTAGCAGGGATTCCAAAGTTAGACATAGCACGATACAGTTCAGCTCTATTAACACTGTCGTCGGCTGCTTTAAAATCGACGAACAGGTGGTGGGTGTCGATGTTATTTTCTTGGGTTTTCTCCAGGATCTGGCGTAATGTGAATATCTGGTCGGTGGTAGATTTTCCAGGTCTGAAGCCGCATTGATAAGGACCTATTAGATCATCAGCAAACGGCTTTAGACGCTCACATAAAACGCTGGAAAGGATCTTATAGGCGATGTTCAAAAGGCTTATGCCTCTATAGTTGGCGCAGGTTAGGCGGTCTACTTTTTTGTGGATCGGGCAGATGGTACTGAGGTTCCAATCATCGGGCATACTTTCCTTCGACCATATTTTGCAGATGAGTTGGTGTATGCTCCTTACCAGGTCATCTCCAGCGTGCTTAAAAAGTGTACAGTTCAGCTCTATTAGCACTGTCGTCAGCTGCTTTAAAATCGACGAACAGGTGGTGGGTGTCGATGTTATTTTCTTGGGTTTTCTCCAGGATCTGGCGTAATGTGAATATCTGGTCGGTGGTAGATTTTCCAGGTCTGAAGCCGCATTGATAAGGACCTATTAGATCATCAGCAAACGGCTTTAGACGCTCACATAAAACGCTGAAAAGGATCTTATAGGCAATGTTCAAAAGGCTTATGCCTCTATAGTTGGCGCAGGTTAGGCGGTCTCCTTTTTTGTGGAACCGGGCAGCTGGTAATGAGGTTCCACTCATCGGGCATCCGATCCGACCATATTTTGCAGATGAGTTGGTGTATGATCCTTACCAGGTCATCTCCAGCGTGCTTAAAAAGTTCCGCTTGTAGACCATCGTATCCAGCTGCTATGTTCATCTTTAGCCTGGTGATGGCTACTTTGATCTCATTTTGGTCGGGCGGTTGCAGTTCGTGGTCGTCATTTAGATTAACTGGTACAAGTTGATCTTGGGCTGGATCTTGGCTGTCATCGCCATTTAACAACTGCTTAAAGTAGTCTCTCCAGATGGCTAACATCGCCTGCGTTTCCACAATGGTGTTTCCATCCCGATCTTTGCAAGGCCCAGGGCGACTTGTGGAACCTGATGTAGACTGTTTCACTCTTCTGTAGAAGTTTCGCACCTCTTTTCTGCAAAACATCTCTGCATCTCCTCGACTTCGCGTTGCTGGTGTTCTTTTTTCTTCCTCCTGAGTATACGTTTCTCATCCTTCCTTCGCTCAACATAGAGATTTCTGGTGGCTCTCGTATCTCTCTGGAGCCACGAATTGTATGCCTCTGTTTTAGCTTTGTTTGCCTGAGCACATTCGGAGTCGAAGGGTTTCTAGGGGGAGGCTGTGAGAAACCTAATACCTCTGACGCAGCATTTCTTATGGCTTGTTGACATAGCTGCCATTGGTTTTCCGGGTTCATATCATCAGTCGAAGGATTTCTCGCAAGCTCAAGGGATACGAGGTCTGCATAGGTAGCGGCGGTCTCTTCCGATTGAAGTTTTCCAACATTGAATTTCTCCGGCGTAGTTGGTGTTCGCCTGAGAGCTTCCATTGAGATCCGTACTCTAAGCTTTGCACCGACTAGGTAGTGGTCCGAATTGATGTTTGTTCTTCGGAATGTACGGACATTCAAAATGCTGGAGGAGTGCCTTGCGTCAATCGCAACATGGTCAATTTGGTTGCAGGTTCGACCATCTGGGGATCGCCATGTGCCTTTGTGGATGTCGGGACGTGGGAATCGCGTGCTACTCAACACCATGTTTTTTCCCGCTGCAAAATCGATGAGCCTGAGTCCGTTATCGGAAGTGGTGTCGTGCAGGCTGTGTTTTCCGATCGTCATACCAAAGATGTCCTCCCTCGCAATTTTGGCATTATAGTCTCCTAAGAGGACTTTAATGTCATTTTTGGGGCATTGCTCATAAGTTTTGGCGAGGAGCTCGTAGAAACTTTCTTTGGTAGCGTCGTCTTTCTCTTCTGTAGGGGCATGGGCGCTTATGAGGCTCAGGTAGTGGAATTTCGCCTTAATGCGGATCGTTGTCACTCTCTCGCTGACTTCGCGAAAGCTCTAGACTTTTTGCCTTAGCCTTCTTCTGACAGCGAATCCGCATCCAAACAAGCGCGATCTCCCATCAAGATAGCATTTCCCATAGTAGAAGTTACAGTCTTCTGTTTTTCTCAGGCCTGGTCCATCCCATCGCATCTCCTGGAGGGCTGTTACATGAGCTTGGAACCTGGCGAGGGTCTCGGCTAGCTGCTCGGCCTGTTCAACGTACTCACGTTCCAAGTGCATATACGTAAATCGTTGTGCGTTTTTCGTTTGCGGGGGGGGATCGTCAAAATTGTTTGTTTGGTCATACGATGCATGTCTGGCATTTTGCATCACAATAAATTTTCCCTTTCATGATCGGCTTGTGAGGCCTGTTCATGAAGTGTAGATCGTGTTGGTGGTTGGATATTCAGAGCGTATCTTTCCTCCTGCTCCTAGTTCCTGAGAAGAGAACTCAGGTATCTACAACCAATGGATCCGATGGATCCAACGCTCGTCGTTAGTTCACCTTCCGGCTATCCAGCGGGCACCGCAGGAAGGTGACGATGCGATTTTGCCCACCTTTTTGTTTGATAATAATTGGTGTTTCTTTTTTTTGTTAATATATTTGATATATTTAATTTGTTTATTTATTTGTTTTTGTTCAATTTTGTTTTCTATTAATTTATTTAAACGCAATTTTTGTTTGAGATCTTGTTTATTTTTCTATTAAGATATATAAATACATTTTTATGTTTACATATTTGTTTGCTTTTACATTATTTTTTGTTAACACAAAACTACCCAATGAAAGTCGTTGAGAATTTAAGCGTTCCGTATTTTGTTTCGTCATTACATTTTTTTTTCATAAATACTTATTTAAAATGTCTGCACCTGCAAAGGAAAAATATATGCAGAATTTAAGAGATTCTGAAATTGACAATACTAACTCGGATCGTCAGACTATCCAAAGACGTCGTGTAGTCCACTCTCATCCCATACCAAGCGAGTCGTTCCGGTCTTCCAATTTTCCTGTTCCTTCCAGCAATCAGGTCACCGATAGGCTGAATAGCTCCAATGAATCTGTAAAGGCTCCATCATATAGCAGCCTTTGTAAGGCGGGAGCTGGAGAGGTACTACTACAAAGTATTGGTATGCGAACTCGGGAACCAGGCGTGGGAGAAAATTGGTGTTTACGACGCCAAAGATTTAAAACAATCCTACCTTATCCGTCTGACGACATGCATGCTTTATTTCCTTTTCCCAGCTTCAGAGTTTTAGTTAACACCTTAAACCTTGATTAAATAATAATCTATTTTTTTGTTAACTAATAATTTATTTATTTGTTTGTCTATTGCATGCTAGTACTTTGTTTTAAATGTTATTTATTTTATCTTATTGACTACTATTTTCTACAATCTAATCGTTAGACTTAGTATATAACTTATATAACTGTGATAGTATAAAGACTGATAATCTGTGATAATAATTACTTAGCAATACCTAGAAACTGTGATTTTTACCTATTGTATAGAATTTTAAACTAACTGTGATACTAGATTTAACGTTCAACTGTGATATTTGATAATTTTCGGAATCCTTTATCATTTTTATTTTTTTTTTTAACTAAAACTGAACTAACTGAAACTGAACTAAATGCTACTACTACTAACTACTTTTCTTCACTTAGTACACTTTCTACAAACGGTGTCGTACAACATCACCCTTTCTCCTGGTTTACGAATCGAGATCTGTACCCATTGAACATACCTAGAAAGCTACCTAAAAGAATGTTTAAGGTCTTTTAGTTATCAGTCCTTACAATATGTAAAATTGATTTACCTTTATGAGTATCTTTACACTGCCTAAGAAGTAGATGCTGGAATTTGTCTGAAAAAAAACAACAAAAACATCTATCTTTGAATTCTTTTGACCATCTTTTAATCATTCCTAGACGAACAGAAGAGCTCTAGCGAAGGTCATTACTTTGCATTTCTTAGAGTTCAGTGTGAGATCATTCTTATTACACCATTCCTGCAAATGATCAATATCAGATTGCAGTTGAAGGTAATCAGCATTATTTTTATATGAATATGAAATTTTCGCATCGTCAGCATAGATATGTATATCACAGTATTTTATCACAGAGGGTAAATCATTTATAAAAATTACGCATAACAGTTGTCCGAGTCGGCTTCCTTGAGGCACGCCAGACTTGACACCTATTGCGTTGGATAAATGAGACTTGAATTTAACAAATTGAGTACGAGATGATAAATAACTTGCAATCCATTGCACAAGTTTTGGGGACCATCCAAAAATGAAAGTTTTCTAACAAGCAGCTGGTAATTAAGTTGATAGAAGGCTTTGGAGAAGTCAGTGTATACCACATCTGTTTGATGACCATTCATGAACCCTTTTGTTATGCATGATGTAATTTCCAACAGATTTGTAATGGTAGATTTGCCCTTGACAAATCCATGCTGTCTGTCCGATAGATGCGATTGTACACTATGTATCAACTCATGGACTATTATAGATTCCATCATCTTAAGAATAACGCTGAGTTTTGCTATACTTCGGTAGTCACGCATGTTGCATCGGCTTCCTGATTTAAAAAGTGGAATTATAAATGAAGACTTCCAAGCTTGTGGGAAAACGGAAGACGACAAAGATAGGTTAAACAAATAACATAAAGCACTAGCCAAAGAATGACAGCAGTTAATTGAAACACAGGAAGAAACATTATCAGGTCCAGTAGAAAATGAATATGTTAGCTTCTTAATTGCACTTGTCAATTTTTTGAATAAATGGCAAGTCATTTGTAATGCTCATGTTAGAGGTAATTTGATGCAGCCCAGTCAACCCATTATTACATTTGTAGATGCCTTTTAACATTTCTGCAAACATATCACAGATCATTACCCCATCATTTGAAGATCTCTGATCCAAATTCATATAGGATGGGAATTCAGCTATTTTTTTCTTATTTTAACAAATTTCCAACAAGATGAAGGATTTCGTAATAGGTTAGCTTTCATAGATATTACGTAGTTTTTATATGCAGCCCTTGATTTGACTTGGAATTCTCTTCTTATTCTGCTGAACTCTTGAGCAGTGGAAACTGTAAACTTGAATTTAAGCTTGTTGTGGATTTTTGTTTTGTTTTTAAGCCTTTTAAGGAAAGGTGTGAGCCAAGGAACACAATTATCAACAATTTTGATGCGGCGAACAGGTATTGTTTTCAAAAAGCTGTTGTACAATATGTCATAGCAAGTATCAGTTGCTTTACTAGCATCCATATTAAAAAAGACACTATCCCAGTGAAATTGAGAAAGTTCCATATTGAGTTTTTCAAAATCAGTTTTCTTGAAGTCAAATTCATAGCCATGATCGTATTGACTAGCACAAACGGAGGTCGGCATTTCCATTAAAACTTCAAAGTAAGGATGAAATCTAACATCATCCAATAAAGGGCACCGTTAAGCCATTAACATCATCCGTAAACACGAGGTCGAGAAAATTACCTTTTTCATTTTTAAACGGGTTAACTTGATTTAAGGCTAAAGAGCACATGGAGTCCACATCTTCTTGAATAACGTCCCATTCAATGTCTGGTAAATTAAAATCACCAACAAGTTGTAACCGATCGTTGGGATTCATCAGGGAAACGATGTACTTAATGTTTATAACACATTGATCGTAAAGTTCACAATGCATTTTTGGTGGAATGTAGACACAGACTATAAAAAAGTTGAAATGTTTTGAGGAGAGTTGTAAAACATACCATTTCTACGCTTATTGAGGGCATAGAGACAATTTTACAGTTGAAGCAATTTCTAATGGCAATTAGAACTCCACCACCAGACTTTTAACTGCTAGTTAAAGAAGACCGATCTGACCGAAATATTTGGTACGAACTACATAGCATTTCATTGTTCAAAATAGACTTATCTAACCATGTTTCAGTAAAAAGTATTGCATCATAGTTAAACCCAAGACTTGAAGCAAACATTGATTTTAGTTTTTTCTTCAATCTTCCAATATTTTGGTAGAACATTGAGATATAACTCATTGAGTATTTCGCACATTTGACCTCTTTTCGGCTACAGTAGGTCGCTTCCGAAAAGGGTGAACTATTGAGTTTACCAGCCAGAATTTCTCATCATTTAATAATTTAAAAATATCATTATTAGGCTTAACATCAATAATGAAGGAGGAGTAGTTCCGATCTGCATTCAACTTAATTTTGCGAATGTTAAGACAAGATGAGTCTAAATTTGGTAATTTTTTTAGTAAATAAGACCATATCATTGACTCACTAGTTGTTTGTGGAAAATTTGAAATATAAATTGGCAAAGGTCTTTCCATAGCAACGAGATCAAATTCCTCTGCGGTTCTTTCTCCCCCCATTGCGGAAGTTGAGGGCAACAGTTCAATACCATCAGATAAGGATCCTGCTGGGTCGGGCCAGAAATCCTCTCATCCGTAATGGAAGCTATTGAGGAAACCGGTGGGCCGCCAGTAAACTCATCATTGTATTGAACTGTTGGTTGCTTCTGAGTTTTTTTTGATACGGCTACCAATTTATCGTTCTCAGCTTGGAGTTTCGGACCTGATCGGAGAGTTCTAGGTTGCAACAAAGATGGTGACGACGAAGATTTCTCCAACACTTGAGGTTTCAGGTGATTATTTTGTTGCTGAAGTATTTTTTCGGCTGGGTTCTTACATCGATCCGATCAACTTTCATTTGAAAGCGGTGAAGGCGTCAACAGAATCAATGGTACTTGAACTTCAGGATTTGTTTGCGGACTTTCAATGGCCTTTAAACCTTCACTCATTCTTTCTGACGATAAAACATCAAAATCTAATAACTTTTGAATATCCGAAAATATTGTGGAGACATTGTTGAATAATTTTTTGAGTTTAAGGACTTTCCAATGAAATTTATCCACCGAGATTTTGTCATGCTTAGTTCAAAAGTACCGTAAGCCAGCTACAGAAGTGAATCTATCAGCATCCTTACCTTTAATACTTATGCAATTAGCATGAACTAGTTGCAAGCATACGGCACAAGAAACTGTTACTTCACTAGAAGTTCTTTTTACAGACTAGACAGCTTAAGGAATCCATATTCAAAATACGAAGGGCGTTTTACGTGAGCTACACAAAAAAAATATAATAATAACAAAAAAAAAGTTGGCAAGCCTTTAAATTGGTATTCAACGGGTCGAATTAAATGGATTTTTCACAAAAATTACTATAACTTAGGAAATACGCACAGAAATCGTTCACCACTTACTTAAAAGCTGTTGATATTTCCTTTCAGATTTTAATTATTGATTGTTTTCAAAACTTGAAATTTTAAAATTAAAAAATCAAAAAAAAAAAATTTGATATAGCAGTGAATTGTTCACTTAGAGTATTTGCTTTAAAGGTAATAAGATTTCTTAGAAATTGCAAAAACTAAGCAACAACTATAAATAGATTGTTAGTGTTTATAATATTTAAGATCGGTTTATAACCAAATAGAAACGCGAATTACTCGGGAGCAAACTATAGCACTTGTAGATAGGAACAGAGTTACCACCTGATCTGGTATGGAAAAAAAAAATTTAGGCTGTCACTTTAGGTTAGTTCATATGTCATATGTCATATGTGTTAGTATTGGTGCTGAAACTAGCGGATCCGTCAGGATCGGATGATACAAATGATGTGGGAGGGAGATGAGAAAAAAAAGTGTAGTATGGTTCGATGTTATAGACATCTATCATTAAGGTGAAAAGAATTGGAAGTGTCGGACCGTTTAAGAATTTGTGTGAGCAAAGTCTTGCTTTTCGATAATTATTTTTGGGTTTGATCGGTGGAAAAAAAGTGCAGGTAATGAGTTTTTTAACGTTTGGTGAAAAATTAAAATAACAACTAAATAAAAATTTTTTTAGGATTTTATAAGTGAGGTGGAAAAAACGCCTATTAGAACAAAAACACATATAACACGGCACGTGAAAATATAAAACGGAATCTTTAACTGTGAAGGGGGTGAGTAAAGGTTAGAATTAAAAATTGTGTTGCAATAAAAAGAAAAAAAACAAGGTTTGAGCAAAATTATGTTTAGGGGTTCTCTGCGAGGAAGTTGGTAATGTTTGGCGGCCAAAAATCCTTTGCCAATATTTTTCCAATTTTTTTTTTTTGAGAAAACCACAACGTTTTTCTCCAGAGCCAATCATATTGTTTTACGGACCAGGACCCTGCAGACCCCTTCGAAACGTACATACGTACATACAGTGGTAATAACCAGGTAACAATTTAACATTTTACTTCTGGCTTGAACCGGCTGCTGCCAATTATAGTTGTAATGGGCAGTAAGGCAGTGAGGGACTGGTAGTTACCTGGAGCAGTTAACGGCCCATCTCCGGAGGGAAAGTGTGAGCTACTCCTGGTAAATCCGTCGACCAGTGCTGTTTTTTTTTTATTTATTTGTAATTAAAACTTTTTTTTTTGTTATTTATTTCATATAGTTATAGTGTTATTTCGTTTACATAACGTCTAATATTAAAGGTTATTTTTCTAAATTAAATTAATAGGTTCATATACAAAAAAAATATTTAAGTAGTAATTTGTAAGTATTCCAATCTGGTTTTCGGGTGAACCATTGACCGTAGGAATAACAGAGTATTTTTTTTTTAGGCAAGAATACCTATACAGAGCTCTTTCTAGGTAGGATTATATATTTTTTAAGCTTTTTCTATAATTCAAAAAAGAAAAAATATTAAACTAGATTGGAAAATATCCTTTTTGTTGATAACTTCATATTTTTATGCTGTTATACTGATGAATAATGTGTAAAAGGATTTGTAATAATATCACATTAGAAAAACCTGACCTTATTAGTCATTATAATTTTTTAAGTTGAAATTGTCAGGGGTGTGGAAGGTAAGGTTAATACATAGGAGGCGACGGTGTGACCGAGCCGAAAACACAATTGGGGAAATGAGGCCGTCAATTTCCAGGTTGGGTGGGATAAGGCCATGCTACAATAACATCAGTAGCTCCTGAGGTGTGATGAAATGTCAGTCCGTCCGATTTTCTTATTTTTTTTCATGTTGTCTCCTAGGCCTGATTTATGTGTTGTTGCAGGTGAGGTGCGGGAACAAGATCCACCCCGTCCGGTGAGCTAAGTCGAGCATCGGAAGTAGGTCGTACGTTTCCAGTAGTAGGCATTCTTTCCCTTTCTGACATATTCCTATCCAATATCCTAACCTATGGCGCCCAACGTGGGGCGTAGTTGTCCTCGTATCAATTCATTGGTGATGTCCTGAACCAAACTTATCATTGGTGTTTAAGACTCGTAAGTCTGTAACAAGAAAGTCCCTGACATACTTAGGTATATTGCGACGAGTTCTTAACAATCAATGGTGAATGCGGTTCGTGTGTGTCAACGTTTTTACTGGAGTCATTTTAGTTCCCAGGATTGGTTGTCCTATACCAGGAAAGTCTCGGACACACCGGATGTACTGTGATCTATTTTATTTCGGGTTCTGGAGTGACAAAAGTAGGCGTTTGTTTTTGTTCCTAACTTTTATCCTTATTTGTTTTTTTTTCTATCAACATTTAAATTTTCTTTCCCTTTGTTTTGTTTTATAATATACAGTGAAGATTTGGTATCGGTGACCGTGATTGACGAGTCGTCAACATTGATGCATTGAGCCAACATTTTAATTTTTTTTCTGAAAGCTTACCTCACTATTTCATGTCTTCTAGTGATAGTCCAAGAGACGGATTAGAATTGCGTAAATGGGGAGGAATTTTTTGTTGGTTATTTATTTAAATAATTTTTCGTAACTGATATATTTTGTTTGTTTTTTTTGTTAATTTATTTAATCATTTTTGTTGAAATTTTTCGTTGTTTAACTTTTTTCTGGTACATAGTGAAATAAATTTTTTTTTTTGATTTTTTTTGCTGTTTTTTTTTGTTAATTTATTTAAATATTTTTTGTTTGATAATTACTTACTTACTTATGTTGGCTCAACTAGAGCGTGGTGCTCCTTGGCCTTGCTCAATACGCCCCTCCAGCTGGCTCGATCCCTTGCCTGCTGTCTCCAATTTCGCACTCCAAGTTGGCGGAGGTCTCCTTCTACCTGGTCGCTCCATCGAAGATGAGGTCTACCTTGGCTTCTGACTCCCTCTGGTTTGGCTTTGAAGACTTTACTCACTGGAGCGTTGGTGTCCATTCGCTCTACATGGCCCAGCCATCTTAGTCATTGGACTCTAATTTTTCTGGCTAAGCTTATGTCGCTCGTATAGTTCATCGTTGTATCTTCGTCGCCAAATGTTGTCTTCTCGGCTTACGCAAATAGGACCATAAATCGTACGCAGAACTTTTCTCTCGAAGACTCCAAGTGACTTTTCATCCGATTGGGAGAGGGTCCATGCTTCTGCACCATATAACAGGACCGGGATGATGAGTGTTTTATATAGTGTCTCCTTGGTTCTTCTCGATAGGGCTTTATTCCTCAATTGCTTATTCAGCCCAAAGAAACAGCGATTAGCAAGAGTTAGTCCGCGTTTGATTTCAGCGCTGATCGTGTTGACCGAGTTTAAAGCAGTGCCCAGGTAGACAAATTGACTGACTACTTCGAAGTTATACATATCAATGGTCACATTTTGACCAAGCCGGTGGTGGGATTGGGCTTTTGTTGATGAAAGCATATACTTCGTCTTGTCCTCGTTTATTTTCAGCCCCATTCTGCTTGCTGATGACTCCATTGTAGTGAAAGCACCGGTTACTGCTCGCTTTGTTCTTCCTATCACGTCTATGTCGTCTGCAAACCCAAGTAATTGTGTCGATTTATTGAAAATGGTGCCCGATGTACTGGCATGGGTGCTCCGTATTACATTTTCAAGCACAATGTTAAAACAGCTGCATGACAGCGCGTCTCCTTGTCTAAGCCCTCTGATGGTTTCGAAGGTTTCAGTAGAGTCTCTACCAACTTTGACGGAACAGCGAGCATTCTCCAACGTCATCCTGATAAGGCGTATCAGTTTAGCAGGGATTCCAAAGTTAGACATAGCACGATACAGTTCAGCTCTATTAACACTGTCGTCGGCTGCTTTAAAATCGACGAACAGGTGGTGGGTGTCGATGTTATTTTCTTGGGTTTTCTCCAGGATCTGGCGTAATGTGAATATCTGGTCGGTGGTAGATTTTCCAGGTCTGAAGCCGCATTGATAAGGACCTATTAGATCATCAGCAAACGGCTTTAGACGCTCACATAAAACGCTGGAAAGGATCTGATAGGCGATGTTCAAAAGGCTTATGCCTCTATAGTTGGCGCAGGTTAGGCGGTCTACTTTTTTGTGGATCGGGCAGATGGTACTGAGGTTCCAATCATCGGGCATACTTTCCTCCGACCATATTTTGCAGATGAGTTGGTGTATGCTCCTTACCAGGTCATCTCCAGCGTGCTTAAAAAGTGTACAGTTCAGCTCTATTAGCACTGTCGTCAGCTGCTTTAAAATCGACGAACAGGTGGTGGGTGTCGATGTTATTTTCTTGGGTTTTCTCCAGGATCTGGCGTAATGTGAATATCTGGTCGGTGGTAGATTTTCCAGGTCTGAAGCCGCATTGATAAGGACCTATTAGATCATCAGCAAACGGCTTTAGACGCTCACATAAAACGCTGAAAAGGATCTTATAGGCAATGTTCAAAAGGCTTATGCCTCTATAGTTGGCGCAGGTTAGGCGGTCTCCTTTTTTGTGGATCGGGCAGCTGGTAATGAGGTTCCACTCATCGGGCATCCGATCCGACCATATTTTGCAGATGAGTTGGTGTATGATCCTTACCAGGTCATCTCCAGCGTGCTTAAAAAGTTCCGCTTGTAGACCATCGTATCCAGCTGCTATGTTCATCTTTAGCCTGGTGATGGCTACTTTGATCTCATTTTGGTCGGGCGGTTGCAGTTCGTGGTCGTCATCTAGATTAACTGGTACAAGTTGATCTTGGGCGGGATCTTGGCTGTCATCGCCATTTAACAACTGCTTAAAGTAGTCTCTCCAGATGGCTAACATCGCCTGCGTTTCCACAATGGTGTTTCCATCCCGATCTTTGCAAGGCCCAGGGCGACTTGTGGAACCTGATGTAGACTGTTTCACTCTTCTGTAGAAGTTTCGCACCTCTTTTCTGCAAAACATCTCTGCATCTCCTCGACTTCGCGTTGCTGGTGTTCTTTTTTCTTCCTCCTGAGTATACGTTTCTCATCCTTCCTTCGCTCAACATAGAGATTTCTGGTGGCTCTCGTATCTCTCTGGAGCCACGAATTGTATGCCTCTGTTTTAGCTTTGTTTGCCTGAGCACATTCGGAGTCGAAGGGTTTCTAGGGGGAGGCTGTGAGAAACCTAATACCTCTGACGCAGCATTTCTTATGGCTTGTTGACATAGCTGCCATTGGTTTTCCGGGTTCATATCATCAGTCGAAGGATTTCTCGCAAGCTCAAGGGATACGAGGTCTGCATAGGTAGCGGCGGTCTCTTCAGATTGAAGTTTTCCAACATTGAATTTCTCCGGCGTAGTTGGTGTTCGCCTGAGAGCTTCCATTGAGATCCGTACTCTAAGCTTTGCACCGACTAGGTAGTGGTCCGAATTGATGTTTGTTCTTCGGAATGTACGGACATTCAAAATGCTGGAGGAGTGCCTTGCGTCAATCGCAACATGGTCAATTTGGTTGCAGGTTCGACCATCTGGGGATCGCCATGTGCCTTTGTGGATGTCGGGACGTGGGAATCGCGTGCTACTCAACACCATGTTTTTTCCCGCTGCAAAATCGATGAGCCTGAGTCCGTTATCGGAAGTGGTGTCGTGCAGGCTGTGTTTTCCGATCGTCATACCAAAGATGTCCTCCCTCGCAATTTTGGCATTATAGTCTCCTAAGAGGACTTTAATGTCATTTTTGGGGCATTGCTCATAAGTTTTGGCGAGGAGCTCGTAGAAACTTTCTTTGGTAGCGTCGTCTTTCTCTTCTGTAGGGGCATGGGCGCTTATGAGGCTCAGGTAGTGGAATTTCGCCTTAATGCGGATCGTTGTCACTCTCTCGCTGACTTCGCGAAAGCTCTAGACTTTTTGCCTTAGCCTTCTTCTGACAGCGAATCCGCATCCAAACAAGCGCGATCTCCCATCAAGATAGCATTTCCCATAGTAGAAGTTACAGTCTTCTGTTTTTCTCAGGCCTGGTCCATCCCATCGCATCTCCTGGAGGGCTGTTACATGAGCTTGGAACCTGGCGAGGGTCTCGGCTAGCTGCTCGGCCTGTTCAACGTACTCACGTTCCAAGTGCATATACGTAAATCGTTGTGCGTTTTTCGTTTGCGGGGGGGGATCGTCAAAATTGTTGGTTTGGTCATACGATGCATGTCTGGCATTTTGCATCACAATAAATTTTCCCTTTCATGATCGGCTTGTGAGGCCTGTTCATGACGTGTAGATCGTGTTGGTGGTTGGATATTCAGAGCGTATCTTTCCTCCTGCTCCTAGTTCCTGAGAAGAGAACTCAGGTATCTACAACCAATGGATCCGATGGATCCAACGCTCGTCGTTAGTTCACCTTCCGGCTATCCAGCGGGCACCGCAGGAAGGTGGCGATGCGATTTTGCCCACCTTTTTGTTTGATAATAATTGGTGTTTCTTTTTTTTGTTAATATATTTGATATATTTAATTTGTTTATTTATTTGTTTTTGTTCAATTTTGTTTTCTATTAATTTATTTAAACGCAATTTTTGTTTGAGATCTTGTTTATTTTTCTATTAAGATATATAAATACATTTTTATGTTTACATATTTGTTTGCTTTTACATTATTTTTTGTTAACACAAAACTACCCAATGAAAGTCGTTGAGAATTTAAGCGTTCCGTATTTTGTTTCGTCATTACATTTTTTTTTCATAAATACTTATTTAAAATGTCTGCACCTGCAAAGGAAAAATATATGCAGAATTTAAGAGATTCTGAAATTGACAATACTAACTCGGATCGTCAGACTATCCAAAGACGTCGTGTAGTCCACTCTCATCCCATACCAAGCGAGTCGTTCCGGTCTTCCAATTTTCCTGTTCCTTCCAGCAATCAGGTCACCGATAGGCTGAATAGCTCCAATGAATCTGTAAAGGCTCCATCATATAGCAGCCTTTGTAAGGCGGGAGCTGGAGAGGTACTACTACAAAGTATTGGTATGCGAACTCGGGAACCAGGCGTGGGAGAAAATTGGTGTTTACGACGCCAAAGATTTAAAACAATCCTACCTTATCCGTCTGACGACATGCATGCTTTATTTCCTTTTCCCAGCTTCAGAGTTTTAGTTAACACCTTAAACCTTGATTAAATAATAATCTATTTTTTTTGTTAACTAATAATTTATTTATTTGTTTGTCTATTGCATGCTAGTACTTTGTTTTAAATGTTATTTATTTTATCTTATTGACTACTATTTTCTACAATCTAATCGTTAGACTTAGTATATAACTTATATAACTGTGATAGTATAAAGACTGATAATCTGTGATAATAATTACTTAGCAATACCTAGAAACTGTGATTTTTACCTATTGTATAGAATTTTAAACTAACTGTGATACTAGATTTAACGTTCAACTGTGATATTTGATAATTTTTGAATCCTTTATCATTTTTATTTTTTTTTTTAACTAAAACTGAACTAACTGAAACTGAACTAAATGCTACTACTACTAACTATTTTTCTTCACTTAGTACACTTTCTACAAACGGTGTCGTACAACATCACCCTTTCTCCTGGTTTACGAATCGAGATCTGTACCCATTGAACATACCTAGAAAGCTACCTGAAAGAATGTTTAAGGTCTTTTAGTTATCAGTCCTTACAATATGTAAAATTGATTTACCTTTATGAGTCTCTTTACACTGCCTAAGAAGTAGATGCTGGAATTTGTCTGAAAAAAAAACAACAAAAACATCTATCTTTGAATTCTTTTGACCATCTTTTAATCATTCCTAGACGAACAGAAGAGCTCTAGCGAAGGTCATTACTTTGCATTTCTTAGAGTTCAGTGTGAGATCATTCTTATTACACCATTCCTGCAAATGATCAATATCAGATTGCAGTTGAAGGTAATCAGCATTATTTTTATATGAATATGAAATTTTCGCATCGTCAGCATAGATATGTATATCACAGTATTTTATCACAGAGGGTAAATCATTTATAAAAATTACGAATAACAGTGGTCCCAGTCGGCTTCCTTGAGGCACGCCAGACTTGACATCTATTGCGTTGGATAAATGAGACTTGAATTTAACAAATTGAGTACGAGATGATAAATAACTTGCAATCCATTGCACAAGTTTTTTAACAAGCAGCTGGTAATTAAGTTGATAGAAGGCTTTGGAGAAGTCAGTGTATACCACATCTGTTTGATGACCATTGATGAACCCTTTTGTTATGCATGATGTAATTTCCAACAGATTTGTAATGGTAGATTTGCCCTTGACAAATCCATGCTGTCTGTCCGATAGATGCGATTGTACACTATGTATCAACTCATGGACTATTATAGATTCCATCATCTTGAGAATAACGCTGAGTTTTGCTATACTTCTGTAGTCACGCATGTTGCATCGGCTTCCTGATTTAAAAAGTGGAATTATAAATGAAGACTTCCAAGCTTGTGGGAAAACGGAACTAGATGCCTTTTAACATTTCTGCAAACATATCACAGATCATTACCCCATCATTTGAAGATCTCTGATCCAAATTCATATAGGATGGGAATTCAGCTATTTTTTTCTTATTTTAACAAATTTCCAACAAGATGAAGGATTTCGTAATAGGTTAGCTTTCATAGATATTACGTAGTTTTTATATGCAGCCCTTGATTTGACTTGGAATTTTCTTCTTATTCTGCTGAACTCTTGAGCAGTGGAAACTGTAAACTTGAATTTAAGCTTGTTGTGGATTTTTGTTTTGTTTTTAAGCCTTTTAAGGAAAGGTGTGAGCCAAGGAACACAATTATCAACAATTTTGATGCGGCGAACAGGTATTGTTTTCAAAAAGCTGTTGTACAATATGTCATAGCAAGTATCAGTTGCTTTACTAGCATCCATATTAAAAAAAGACACTATCCCAGTGAAATTGAGAAAGTTCCATATTGAGTTTTTCAAAATCAGTTTTCTTGAAGTCAAATTCATAGCCATGATCGTATTGACTAGCACAAACGGAGTTCCGTATTTCCATTAAAACTTCAAAGTAAGGATGAAATCTAACATCATCCAATAAAGGGCACCGTTAAGCCATTAACATCATCAGTAAACACGAGGTCGAGAAAATTACCTTTTTCATTTTTAAACGGGTTAACTTGATTTAAGGCTAAAGAGCACATGGAGTCCACATCTTCTTGAATAACGTCCCATTCAATGTCTGGTAAATTAAAATCACCAACAAGTTGTAACCGATCGTTGGGATTCATCAGGGAAACGATGTACTTAATGTTTATAACACATTGATCGTAAAGTTCACAATGCATTTTTGGTGGAATGTAGACACAGACTATAAAAAAGTTGAAATGTTTTGAGGAGAGTTGTAAAACATACCATTTCTACGCTTATTGAGGGCATAGAGACAATTTAACAGTTGAAGCAATTTCTAATGGCAATTAGAACTCCACCACCAGACTTTTTACTGCTAGTTAAAGAAGACCGATCTGACCGAAATATTTGGTACGAACTACATAGCATTTCATTGTTCAAAATAGACTTATCTAACCATGTTTCAGTAAAAAGTATTGCATCATAGTTAAACCCAAGACTTGAAGCAAACATTGATTTTAGTTTTTTCTTCAATCTTCCAATATTTTGGTAGAACATTGAGATATAACTCATTGAGTATTTCGCACATTTGACCTCTTTTCGGCTACAGTAGGTCGCTTCCGAAAAGGGTGAACTATTGAGTTTACCAGCCAGAATTTCTCATCATTTAATAATTTAAAAATATCATTATTAGGCTTAACATCAATAATGAAGGAGGAGTAGTTCCGATCTGCATTCAACTTAATTTTGCGAATGTTAAGACAAGATGAGTCTAAATTTGGTAATTTTTTTAGTAAATAAGACCATATCATTGACTCACTAGTTGTTTGTGGAAAATTTGAAATATAAATTGGCAAAGGTCTTTCCATAGCAACGAGATCAAATTCCTCTGCGGTTCTTTCTCCCCCCATTGCGGAAGTTGAGGGCAACAGTTCAATACCATCAGATAAGGATCCTGCTGGGTCGGGCCAGAAATCCTCTCATTCGTAATGGAAGCTATTGAGGAAACCGGTGGGCCGCCAGTAAACTCATCATTGTATTGAACTGTTGGTTGCTTCTGAGTTTTTTTTGATACGGCTACCAATTTATCGTTCTCAGCTTGGAGTTTCGGACCTGATCGGAGAGTTCTAGGTTGCAACAAAGATGGTGACGACGAAGATTTCTCTTGACTTGAGGTTTCAGGTGATTATTTTGTTGCTGAAGTATTTTTTCGGCTGGGTTCTTACATCGATCCGATCAACTTTCATTTGAAAGCGGTGAAGGCGTCAACAGAATCAATGGTACTTGAACTTCAGGATTTGTTTGCGGACTTTCAATGGCCTTTAAACCTTCACTCATTCTTTCTGACGATAAAACATCAAAATCTAATAACTTTTGAATATCCGAAAATATTGTGGAGACATTGTTGAATAATTTTTTGAGTTTAAGGACTTTCCAATGAAATTTATCCACCGAGATTTTGTCATGCTTAGTTCAAAAGTACCGTAAGCCAGCTACAGAAGTGAATCTATCAGCATCCTTACCTTTAATACTTATGCAATTAGCATGAACTAGTTGCAAGCATACGGCACAAGAAACTGTTACTTCACTAGAAGTTCTTTTTACAGACTAGACAGCTTAAGGAATCCATATTCAAAATACGAAGGGCGTTTTACGTGAGCTACACAAAAAAAATATAATAATAACAAAAAAAAAGTTGGCAAGCCTTTAAATTGGTATTCAACGGGTCGAATTAAATGGATTTTTCACAAAAATTACTATAACTTAGGAAATACGCACAGAAATCGTTCACCACTTACTTAAAAGCTGTTGATATTTCCTTTCAGATTTTAATTATTGATTGTTTTCAAAACTTGAAATTTTAAAATTAAAAAATCAAAAAAAAAATTTGATATAGCAGTGAATTGTTCACTTAGAGTATTTGCTTTAAAGGTAATAAGATTTCTTAGAAATTGCAAAAACTAAGCAACAACTATAAATAGATTGTAAGTGTTTATAATATTTAAGATCGGTTTATAACCAAATAGAAACGCGAATTACTCGGGAGCAAACTATAGCACTTGTAGATAGGAACAGAGTTACCACCTGATCTGGTATGGAAAAAAAAAATTTAGGCTGTCACTTTAGGTTAGTTCATATGTCATATGTCATATGTGTTAGTATTGGTGCTGAAACTAGCGGATCCGTCAGGATCGGATGATACAAATGATGTGGGAGGGAGATGAGAAAAAAAAGTGTAGTATGGTTCGATGTTATAGACATCTATCATTAAGGTGAAAAGAATTGGAAGTGTCGGACCGTTTAAGAATTTGTGTGAGCAAAGTCTTGCTTTTCGATAATTATTTTTGGGTTTGATCGGTGGAAAAAAAGTGCAGGTAATGAGTTTTTTAACGTTTGGTGAAAAATTAAAATAACAACTAAATAAAAAAATTTTTAGGATTTTATAAGTGAGGTGGAAAAAACGCCTATTACAACAAAAACACATATAACACGGCACGTGAAAATATAAAACGGAATCTTTAAGTGTGAAGGGGGTGAGTAAAGGTTAGAATTAAAAGTTGTGTTGCAATAAAAAGAAAAAAAACAAGGTTTGAGCAAAATTATGTTTAGGGGTTCTCTGCGAGGAAGTTGGTAATGTTTGGCGGCCATAAATCCTTTGCCAATATTTTTCCAATTTTTTTTTTTTGAGAAAACCACAACGTTTTTCTCCAGAGCCAATCATATTGTTTTACGGACCAGGACCCTGCAGACCCCTTCGAAACGTACATACGTACATACAGTGGTAATAACCAGGTAACAATTTAACATTTTTCTTCTGGCTTGAACCGGCTTCTGCCAATTATAGTTGTAATGGGCAGTAAGGCAGTGAGGGACTGGTAGTTACCTGGAGCAGTTAACGGCCCATCTCCGGAGGGAAAGTGTGAGCTACTCCTGGTAAATCCGTCGACCAGTGCTGTTTTTTTTTATTTATTTGTAATTAAAACTTTTTTTTTTGTTATTTATTTCATATAGTTATAGTGTTATTTCGTTTACATAACGTCTAATATTAAAGGTTATTTTTCTAAATTAAATTAATAGGTTCATATACAAAAAAAATATTTAAGTAGTAATTTGTAAGTATTCCAATCTGGTTTTCGGGTGAACCATTGACCGTAGGAATAACGGAGTATTTTTTTTTAGGCAAGAATACCTATACAGAGCTCTTTCTAGGTAGGATTATATATTTTTTAAGCTTTTTCTATAATTCAAAAAAGAAAAAATATTAAACTAGATTGGAAAATATCCTTTTTGTTGATAACTTCATATTTTTATGCTGTTATACTGATGAATAATGTGTAAAAGGATTTGTAATAATATCACATTAGAAAAACCTGACCTTATTAGTCAATATAATTTTTTAAGTTGAAATTGTCAGGGGTGTGGAAGGTAAGGTAAATACATAGGAGGCGACGGTGTGACCGAGCCGAAAACACAATTGGGGAAATGAGGCCGTCGATTTCCAGGTTGGGTGGGATAAGGCCATGCTACAATAACATCAGTAGCTCCTGAGGTGTGATGAAATGTCAGTCCGTCCGATTTTCTTATTTTTTTTCATGTTGTCTCCTAGGCCTGATTTATGTGTTGTTGCAGGTGAGGTGCGGGAACAAGATCCACCCCGTCCGGTGAGCTAAGTCGAGCATCGGAAGCAGGTCGTACGTTTCCAGTAGTAGGCATTCTTTCCCTTTCTGACATATTCCTATCCAATATCCTAACCTATGGCGCCCAACGTGGGGCGTAGTTGTCCTCGTATCAATTCATTGGTGATGTCCTGAACCAAACTTATCATTGGTTTTTAAGACTCGTAAGTCTGTAACAAGAAAGTCCCTGACATACTTAGGTATATTGCGACGAGTTCTTAACAATCAATGGTGAATGCGGTTCGTGTGTGTCAACGTTTTTACTGGGGAGTCATTTTAGTTCCCAGGATTGGTTGTCCTATACCAGGAAAGTCTCGGACACACCGGATGTACTGTGATCTATTTTATTTCGGGTTCTGGAGTGACAAAAGTAGGCGTTTGTTTTTGTTCCTAACTTTTATCCTTATTTGTTTTTTTTTCTATCAACATTTAAATTTTCTTTCCCTTTGTTTTGTCTTATAATATACAGTGAAGATTTGGTATCGGTGACCGTGATTGACGAGTCGTCAACATTGATGCATTGAGCCAACATTTTAATTTTTTTTCTGAAAGCTTACCTCACTATTTCATGTCTTCTAGTGATAGTCCAAGAGACGGATTAGAATTGCGTAAATGGGGAGGAATTTTTTGTTGGTTATTTATTTAAATAATTTTTCGTAACTGATTTATTTTGTTTGTTTTTTTTGTTAATTTATTTAATCATTTTTGTTGAAATTTTTCGTTGTTTAACTTTTTTCTGGTACATAGTGAAATAAATTTTTTTTTTGATTTTTTTTGCTGTTTTTTTTTGTTAATTTATTTAAATATTTTTTGTTTGATAATTACTTACTTACTTATGTTGGCTCAACTAGAGCGTGGTGCTCCTTGGCCTTGCTCAATACGCCCCTCCAGCTGGCTCGATCCCTTGCCTGCTGTCTCCAATTTCGCACTCCAAGTTGGCGGAGGTCTCCTTCTACCTGGTCGCTCCATCGAAGATGAGGTCTACCTTGGCTTCTGACTCCCTCTGGTTTGGCTTTGAAGACTTTACTCACTGGAGCGTTGGTGTCCATTCGCTCTACATGGCCCAGCCATCTTAGTCATTGGACTCTAATTTTTCTGGCTAGGCTTATGTCGCTCGTATAGTTCGTCGTTGTATCTTCGTCGCCAAATGTTGTCTTCTCGGCTTACGCAAATAGGACCATAAATCGTACGCAGAACTTTTCTCTCGAAGACTCCAAGTGACTTTTCATCCGATTGGGAGAGGGTCCATGCTTCTGCACCATATAACAGGACCGGGATGATGAGTGTTTTATATAGTGTCTCCTTGGTTCTTCTCGATAGGGCTTTATTCCTCAATTGCTTATTCAGCCCAAAGAAACAGCGTTTAGCAAGAGTTAGTCTGCGTTTGATTTCAGCGCTGATCGTGTTGACCGAGTTTAAAGCAGTGCCCAGGTAGACAAATTGACTGACTACTTCGAAGTTATACATATCAATGGTCACATTTTGACCAAGCCGGTGGTGGGATTGGGCTTTTGTTGACGAAAGCATATACTTCGTCTTGTCCTCGTTTATTTTCAGCCCCATTCTGCTTGCTGATGACTCCATTGTAGTGAAAGCACCGGTTACTGCTCGCTTTGTTCTTCCTATCACGTCTATGTCGTCTGCAAACCCAAGTAATTGTGTCGATTTATTGAAAATGGTGCCCGATGTACTGGCATGGGTGCTCCGTATTACATTTTCAAGCACAATGTTAAAACAGCTGCATGACAGCGCGTCTCCTTGTCTAAGCCCTCTGATGGTTTCGAAGGTTTCAGTAGAGTCTCTACCAACTTTGACGGAACAGCGAGCATTCTCCAACGTCATCCTGATAAGGCGTATCAGTTTAGCAGGGATTCCAAAGTTAGACATAGCACGATACAGTTCAGCTCTATTAACACTGTCGTCGGCTGCTTTAAAATCGACGAACAGGTGGTGGGTGTCGATGTTATTTTCTTGGGTTTTCTCCAGGATCTGGCGTAATGTGAATATCTGGTCGGTGGTAGATTTTCCAGGTCTGAAGCCGCATTGATAAGGACCTATTAGATCATCAGCAAACGGCTTTAGACGCTCACATAAAACGCTGGAAAGGATCTTATAGGCGATGTTCAAAAGGCTTATGCCTCTATAGTTGGCGCAGGTTAGGCGGTCTACTTTTTTGTGGATCGGGCAGATGGTACTGAGGTTCCAATCATCGGGCATACTTTCCTCCGACCATATTTTGCAGATGAGTTGGTGTATGCTCCTTACCAGGTCATCTCCAGCTTGCTTAAAAAGTTCCGCTTGTAGACCATCGTATCCAGCTGCTATGTTCATCTTTAGCCTGGTGATGGCTACTTTGATCTCATTTTGATCGGGCGGTTGCAGTTCGTGGTCGTCATCCAGATTAACTGGTACAAGTTGATCTTGGGCGGGATCTTGGCTGTCATCGCCATTTAACAACTGCTTAAAGTAGTCTCTCCAGATGGCTAACATCGCCTGCGTTTCCACAATGGTGTTTCCATCCCGATCTTTGCAAGGCCCAGGGCGACTTGTGGAACCTGATGTAGACTGTTTCACTCTTCTGTAGAAGTTTCGCACCTCTTTTCTGCAAAACATCTCTGCATCTCCTCGACTTCGCGTTGCTGGTGTTCTTTTTTCTTCCTCCTGAGTATACGTTTCTCATCCTTCCTTCGCTCAACAAAGAGATTTCTGGTGGCTCTCGTATCTCTCTGGAGCCACGAATTGTATGCCTCCGTTTTAGCTTTGTTTGCCTGAGCACATTCGGAGTCGAAGGGTTTCTAGGGGGAGGCTGTGAGAAACCTAATACCTCTGACGCAGCATTTCTTATGGCTTGTTGACATAGCTGCCATTGGTCTTCCGGGTTCATATCATTAGTCGAAGGATTTCTCGCAAGCTCAAGGGATACAAGGTCTGCATAGGTAGTGGAGTTCTCTTCCGATTGAAGTTTTCCAACATTGAATTTCTCCGGCGTAGTTGGTGTTCGCCTGAGAGCTTCCATTGAGATCCGTACTAAGCTTTGCATATATATTTTATATAGAATTTTAAACTAACTGTGGTACTAGATTTAACGTTCAACTGTGATATTTGAAAATTTTCGGAATCCTTTATCATTTTTATTTTATTTATAAAATCTTAATTTTAGTTGCAACAGAATTAGTAAATAAATATAGTGTATTTGAACTAAATGCTACTACTACTAACTACTTTTCTTCACTTAGTACACTTTCTACAAACGGTATGGTACAACATCACCCTTTCTCCTGGTTTACGAATCGAGATCGGTACCCATTGAACTTGCCTAGAAAGCTACCTGAAAGAATGTTTAAGTTCTTTTAGTTATCAGTCCTTACAATATGTAAAATTAATTTACCTTTATGAGTCTCTTTACACTGCCTAAGAAGTAGATGCTGGAATTTGTCTGAAAAAAAACAACAAAAACATCTATCTTTGAATTCTTTTGACCATCTTTTAATCATTCCTAGACGAACAGAAGAACTCTAGCGAAGGTCATTACTTTGCATTTCTTAGAGTTCAGTGTGAGATCATTCTTATTACACCATTCCTGCAAATGATCAATATCAGATTGCAGTTGAAGGTAATCAGCATTATTTTTATATGAATATGGAATTTTTGCATCATCAGCATAGAAATGTATATCACAGTATTTTATCACAGAGGGTAAATCATTTATAAAAATTACGAATAACAGTGGTCCCAGTCGGCTTCCTTGAGGCACGCCAGACTTGACATCTATTGCTTTGGATAAATGAGACTTGAATTTAGAAAATTGAGTACGAGATGATAAATAACTTGCAATCCATTGCACAAGTTTTGGGGACCATCCAAAAAGTAAAAGTTTTCTAACAAGCAGCTGGTAATTACATTACATTACATTACATTTTAATATACTCCATAGATAAATCTACAAAGTAGACACACTTACGAGCACTGGCTACTGAGGCCATCGGCTCAGACAATTACAAAGACAACACACAAGACGACATTGATACAGGATAGGAGAGAAGACAGAAGGAGAACGGAAAACAGAAAACACATAACACATGTCAACAGCACGCAGTTGGTTTTCAGACGGTCCCCCATCTTTCTACTAACCACGCGCAACGATGCTTAGTAGAAAGATGGTAATTAAGTTGATCGAAGGCTTTGGAGAAGTCAGTGTATACAACATCTGTTTGATGACCATTCATGAACCCTTTTGTAATGCATGATGTAATTTCCAACAGATTTGTAATGGTAGATTTGCCCTTGACAAATTTATGCTGTCTGTCCGATAGATGCGATTTTACACCATGTATCAACTCATGGACTATTATAGATTCCATCATCTTAAGAATAACGCTGAGTTTTGCTATACTTCGGTAGTCACGCATGTTGCATCGGCTTCCTGATTTAAAAAGTGGAATTATAAATGAAGACTTCCAAGCTTGTGGGAAAACGGAAGACGACAAAGATAGGTTAAACAAATAACATAAAGCACTAGCCAAGGAATGACAGCAGTTAATTAAAACACAGGAAGAAACATTATCAGGTCCAGTAGAAAATGAATATGTTAGCTTCTTTATTGCACTTGTCACTTTTTTGAATAAATGGCAAGTCATTTGTAATGCTCATGTTAGAGGTAATTTGATGCAGCCTAGTCAACCCATTATTACATTTGTAGATGCCTTTTAACATTTCTGCAAACATATCACAGATCATTACCCCATCATTTGAAGATCTCTGATCCAAATTCATATAGGATGGGAATTCAGCTATTTTTCTCTTATTTTTAACAAATTTCCAAAAAGATGAAGGATTTCGTAATAGGTTAGCTTTCATAGATATTACGTAGTTTTTATATGCAGCCCTTGATTTGACTTGGAATTCTCTTCTTATTCTGCTGAACTCTTGAGCAGTGGAAACTGTAAACTTGAATTTAAGCTTGTTGTGGATTTTTGTTTTGTTTTTAAGCCTTTTAAGGAAAGGTGTGAGCCAAGGAACACAATTATCAACAATTTTGATGCGGCGAACAGGTATTGTTTTCAAAAAGCTGTTGTACAATATGTCATAGCAAGTATCAGTTGCTTTACTAGCATCCATATTAAAAAAGACACTATCCCAGTGAAATTGAGAAAGTTCCATATTGAGTTTTTCAAAATCAGTTTTCTTGAAGTCAAATTCATAGCCATGATCGTATTGACTAACACAAACGGAGGTCGGCATTTCCATTAAAACTTCAAAGTAAGGATGAAATCTAACATCATCCAATAAAGGGCACCGTTAAGCCATTAACATCATCCGTAAACACGAGGTCGAGAAAATTACCTTTTTCATTTTTAAACGGGTTAACTTGATTTAAGGCTAAAGAGCACATTGAGTCCACATCTTCTTGAATAACGTCCCATTCAATGTCTGGTAAATTAAAATCACCAACAAGTTGTAACCGATCGTTGGGATTCATCAGGTAAACGATGTACTTAATGTTAATAACACATTGATCGTAAAGTTCACAATGCATTTTTGGTGGAATGTAGACACAGACTATAAAAAAGTTGAAATGTTTTGAGGAGAGTTGTAACACATACCATTTCTACGCTTATTGAGGGCATAGAGACAATTTTACAGTTGAAGCGATTTCTAATGGCAGTTAGAACTCCACCACCAGACTTTTTACTGCTAGTGAAAGAAGACCGATCTGACCGAAATATTTGGTACGAACTACATAGTATTTCATTGTTCAAAATAGACTTATCTAACCATGTTTCAGTAAAAAGTATTGCATCATAGTTAAACCCAAGACTTGAAGCAAACATTGATTTTAGTTTTTTCTTCAATCCTCCAATATTTTGGTAGAAAATTGAGAAATAACTCATTGAGTATTTCGTACAATTGACCTCTTTTCGGCTACAGTAGGTCGCTTCCGAAAAGGGTGAACTATTGAGTTTACCAGCCAGAATTTCTCATCATTTAATAATTTATCATTAAAATATCATTATTAGGCTTAACATCAATAATGAAGGAGGAGTAGTTCCGATCTGCATTCAACTTCATTTTGCGAATGTTAAGACAAGATGAGTCTGAAGCCGCCAGTAAACTAATCATTGTATTGAACTGTTGGTTGCTTCTGAGTTTTTTTTGATACGGCTACCAATTTATCGTTCTCAGCTTGGAGTTTCGGACCTGATCGGAGAGTTCTAGGTTGCAACAAAGATGGTGACGACGACGATTTCTCCAACACTTGAGGTTCCAGGTGATTATTTTTTTGCTGAAGTATTTTTTCGGCTGGGTTCTTACATCGATCCGATCAACTTTCATTTGAAAGCGGTGAAGGCGTCAACAGAATCAATAGTACTTGAACTTCAGGATTTGTTTGCGGACTTTCAATGGCCTTTAAACCTTCACTCATTCTTTCTGACGATAAAACATCAAAATTTAATAACTTTTGAATATCCGAAAATATTGTGGAGACATTGTTGAATAATTTTTTGAGTTTAAGGACTTTCCAATGAAATTTATCCACCGAGATTTTGTCATGCTTAGTTCAACAGTACCGTAAGCCAGCTACAGAAGTGAATCTATCAGCATCCTTACCCTTAATACTTATGCATTTAGCATGAACTAGTTGCAAGCATACGGCACAAGAAACTGTTACTTCACTAGAAGTTCTTTTTACAGACTAGACAGCTTAAGGAATCCATATTCAAAATACGAAGGGCGTTTTACGTGAGCTACACAAAAAAAATATAATAATAACAAAAAAAAAAGTTGGCAAGCCTTTAAATTGGTATTCCACGGGTCGAATAAAATGGATTTTTCACAAAAATTACTATAACTTAGGAAATACGCACAGAAATCGATCACCACTTACTTAAAAGCTGTTGATATTTCCTTTCAGATTTTAATTATTGATTGTTTTCAAAACTTACAATTTTAAAATTAAAAAACCAAAAAAAAATATTTGATATAGCAGTGAATTGTTCACTTAGAGTATTTGCTTTAAAGGTAATAAGATTTCTTAGAAATTGCAAAAACTAAGCAACAACTATAAATAGATTGTTAGTGTTTATAATATTTAAGATCGGTTTATAACCAAATAGAAACGCGAATTACTCGGGAGCAAACTATAGCACTTGTAGATAGGAACAGAGTTACCACCTGATCTGGTATGGAAAAAAAATGTAGGCTGTCACTTTAGGTTAGTTCATATGTCATATGTCATATGTGTTAGTATTGGTGTTGAAACTAGCGGATCCGTCAGGATCGGATGATACAAATGATGTGAGAGGGAGATGAGAAAAAAAAGTGTAGTATGGTTCGATGTTATAGACATCTATCATTAAGGTGAAAAGAATTGGAAGTGTCGGACCGTTTAAAAATTTGTGTGAGCAAAGTCTTACTATTCGATTTTTATTTTTGGGTTTGATCGGTGGAAAAAAAGTGCAGGTTATGAGTTTTTTAACGTTTGGTGAAAAATTAAAATAACAACTAAATAAAAAAATGTTTAGGATTTTTTAAGTGAGGTGGAAAAAAACGCCTATTAGAACAAAAACACATATAACACGGCACGTGAAAATATAAAACGGAATCTTTAACTGCGAAGGGGGTGTGTAAAGGTTAGAATTAAAAATTGTGTTGCAATAAAAAGAAAAAAAACAAGGTTTGAACGAAGGAAGTTGGTAATGTTTGGCGGCCATAAATCCTTTGGCAATATTTTTCCAATTTTTTTTTGAGAAAACCACAACGTTTTTTCTCCAGAGCCAATCATATTGTTTTTCGGACCAGGACCCTGCAGACCCCTTCGAAACGTACATACGTACATACAGTGGTAATAACCAGTTGGTTTGGTCATACGATGCATGTCTGGCATTTTGCATCACAATAAATTTTCCCTTTCATGATCGGCTTGTGAGGCCTGTTCATGACTTGTAGATCGTGTTGGTGGTTGGATATTCAGAGCGTATCTTTCCTCCTGCTCCTAGTTCCTGAGAAGAGAACTCAGGTATCTACAAGCAATGGATCCGATGGATCCAACGCTCGTCGTTAGTTCACCTTTCGGCTATCCAGCGGGCACCGCAGGAAGGTGACGATGCGATTTTCCCCACCTACAATCCTACCTTATCCGTCTGACGACATGCATGCTTTATTTCCTTTTCCCAGCTTCAGAGTTTTAGTTAACACCTTAAACCTTGATTAAATAATAATCTAGTTTTTTTTGTTAACTAATAATTTATTTATTTGTTTGTCTATTGCATGCTAGTACTTTGTTTTAAATGTTATTTATTTTATCTTATTGACTACTATTTTCTACAATATAATCGTTAGACTTAGTATATAACTTATATAACTGTGATAGTATAAAGACTGATAATCTGTGATAATAATTACTTAGCAATACCTAGAAACTGTGATATTTACATATTGTATAGAATTTTAAACTAACTGTGATACTAGATTTAACGTTCAACTGTGATGTTTGAAAATTTTCGGAATCCTTTATCATTTTTATTTTATTTATTTATTTATAAAATCTTAGTTTTAGTTGCAACTTAACTAGTAAGATAAATATAGTGTATTTGAACTAAATGCTACTACTACTAACTACTTTTCTTCACTTAGTACACCTTCTACAAACGGTATGGTACAACATCACCCTTTCTCCTGGTTTACGAATCGAGATCTGTACCCATTGAACTTGCCTAGAAAGCTACCTGAAAGAATGTTTAAGTTCTTTTAGTTATCAGTCCTTACAATATGTAAAATTGATTTACCTTTATGAGTCTCTTTACACTGCCTAAGAAGTAGATGCTTGAATTTGTCTGAAACAAAACAACAAAAACATCTATCTTTGAATTCTTTTGACCATCTTTTAATCATTCCTAGACGAACAGAAGAACTCTAGCGAAGGTCATTACTTTGCATTTCTTAGAGTTCAGTGTGAGATCATTCTTATTACACCATTCCTGCAAATGATCAATATCAGATTGCAGTTGAAGGTAATCAGCATTATTTTTATATGAATATGACATTTTCGCATCGTCAGCATAGAGATGTATATCACAGTATTTTATAACAGAGGGTAAATCATTTATAAAAATTACGAATAACAGTGGTCCCAGTCGGCTTCCTTCAAGCACGCCAGACTTGACATCATGACATTGCGTTGGATAAATGAGACTTGAATTTAACAAATTGAGTACGAGATGATAAATAACTTGCAATTCATTGCACAAGTTTTGGGGACCATCCAAAAAGTGAAAGTTTTCTAACAAGCAGCTGGTAATTAAGTTGATCGAAGGCTTTGGAGAAATCAGTGTATACCACATCTGTTTGATGACCATTCATGAACCCTTTTGTTATGCATGATGTAATTTCCAACAGATTTGTAATGGTAGATTTGCCCTTGACAAATCCATGCTGTCTGTCCGATAGATGCGATTTTACACCATGTATCAACTCATGGACTATTATAGATTCCATCATCTTGAGAATAACGCTGAGTTTTGCTATACTTCGGTAGTCACGCATGTTGCATCGGCTTCCTGATTTAAAAAGTGGAATTATAAATGAAGACTTCCAAGCTTGTGGGAAAACGGAAGACGACAAAGATAGGTTAAACAAATAACATAAAGCACTAGCCAAGGAATGACAGCAGTTAATTAAAACACAGGAAGAAACATTATCAGGTCCAGTAGAAAATGAATATGTAAGCTTCTTTAATGCACTTGTCACTTTTTTGAATAAATGGCAAGTCATTTGTAATGCTCATGTTAGAGGTAATTTGATGCGGCCCAGTCAACCCATTATTACATTTGTAGATGCCTTTTAACATTTCTGCAAACATATCACAGATCATTACCCCATCATTTGAAGATCTCTGATCCAAATTTATATAGGATGGGAATTCAGCTATTTTTCTCTTATTTTTAACAAATTTCCAAAAAGATGAAGGATTTCGTAATAGGTTAGCTTTCATAGATATTACGTAGTTTTTATATGCAGCCCTTGATTTGACTTGGAATTCTCTTCTTATTCTGCTGAACTCTTGAGCAGTGGAAACTGTAAACTTGAATTTAAGCTTGTTGTGGATTTTTGTTTTGTTTTTAAGCCTTTTAAGGAAAGGTGTGATCCAAGGATTACAATTATCAACAATTTTGATGCGGCGAACAGGTATTGTTTTCAAAAAGCTGTTGTACAATATGTCATAGCAAGTATCAGTTGCTTTACTAGCATCCATATTAAAAAAGACACTATCCCAGTGAAATTGAGAAAGTTCCATATTGAGTTTTTATAAATCAGTCTTCTTGAAGTCAAATTCATAGCCATGATCGTATTGACTAGCACAAACGGAGGTCGGCATTTCCATTAAAACTTCAAAGTAAGGATGAAATCTAACATCATCCAATAAAGGGCACCGTTAAGCCATTAACATCATCAGTAAACACGAGGTCGAGAAAATTACCTTTTTCATTTTTAAACGGGTTAACTTGATTTAAGGCTAAAGAGCACATTGAGTCCACATCTTCTTGAATAACGTCCCATTCAATGTCTGGTAAATTAAAATCACCAACAAGTTGTAACCGATCGTTGGGATTCATCAGGGAAACGATGTTCTTAATGTTTATAACACATTGATTGTAAAGTTCACAATGCATTTTTGGTGGAATGTAGACACAGACTATAAAAAAGTTAAAATGTTTTGAGGAGAGTTGTAACACATACCATTTCTACGCTTATTGAGGGCATAGAGACAATTTTACAGTTGAAGCAATTTTAATGGCAATTAGAACTCCACCACCAGACTTTTTACTGCTAGTTAAAGAAGACCGATCTGACCGAAATATTTGGTACGAACTACATAGTATTTCATTGTTCAAAATAGACTTATCTAACCATGTTTCAGTAAAAAGTATTGCATCATAGTTAAACCCAAGACTTGAAGCAAACATTGATTTTAGTTTTTTCTTCAATCCTCTAATATTTTGGTAGAACATTGAGAAATAACTCATTGAGTATTTCGTACATTTGACCTCTTTTCGGCTACAGTAGGTCGCTTTCGAAAAGGGTGAACTTTTGAGTTTACCAGCCAGAATTTCTCATCATTTAATAATTTAAAAATATCATTATTAGGCTTAACATCAATAATGAAGGAGGAGTAGTTCCGATCTGCATTTAACTTCATTTTGCGAATGTTAAGACAAGATGAGTCTAAATTTGGTAATTTTTTTTAGTAAATAAGACCATATCATTGTCTCACTAGTTGTTTGTGGAAAATTTGAAATAAAAATTGGCAAAGGTCTTTCCATAGCAACGAGATCAAATTCCTCTGCGGTTCTTTCTCCCCCCATTGCGGAAGTTGAGGGCAACAGTTCAATACCATCAGATAAGGATCCTGCCGGGTCGGGTCAGAAATCCTCTCACCCGTAATAGAAGCTTTTGAGGAAACCGGTGGGCCGCCAGTAAACTCATCATTGTATTGAACTGTTGGTTGCATCTGAGTTTTTTTTGATACGGCTACCAATTTATCGTTCTCAGCTTGGAGTTTCGGACCTGATCGGAGAGTTCTAGGTTGTAACAAAGATGGTGACGACGACGATTTCTCCAACACTTGAGGTTCCAGGTGATTATTTTGTTGCTGAAGTATATTTTCGGCTGGGTTCTTACATCGATCCGATCAACTTTCATTTGAAAGCGGTGAAGGCGTCAACAGAATCAATGGTACTTGAACTTCAGGATTTGTTGGCGGACTTTCAATGGCCTTTTATGCTTCACTCATTCTTTCTGACGATAAAGCATCAAAATCTAATAACTTTTGAATATCCGAAAATATTGTGGAGACATTGTTGAATAATTTTTTGAGTTTAAGGACTTTCCAATGAAATTAATCCACCGAGATTTTGTCATGCTTAGTTCAAAAGTACCGTAAGCCAGCTACAGAAGTGAATCTATCAGCATCCTTACCTTTAATACTTATGCATTTAGCATGAACTAGTTGCAAGCATACGGCGCAAGAAACTGTTACATCACTAGAAGTTCTTTTTACAGACTAGACAGCTTAAGGAATCCATATTCAAAATACGAAGGGCGTTTTACATGAGCTACACAAAAAAAATATAATAATAACAAAAAAAAAGTTGGCAAGCCTTTAAATTGGTATTCCACGGGTCGAATTAAATGGATTTTTCACAAAAATTACTATAACTTAGGAAATACGCACAGAAATCGTTCACCACTTACTTAAAAGCTGTTGATATTTCCGTTCAGATTTAAATTATTGATTGTTTTCAAAACTTAAAATTTTAAAATTAAAAAATCAAAACAAAATATTTGATATAACAGTGGATTGTTAACTTAGAGTATTTGCTTTAAAGGAAATAAGATTTCTTAGAAATTGCAAAAACTAAGCAACAACTATAAATAGATTGTTAGTGTTTATAATATTTAAGATCGGTTTATAACCACATAGAAACGAAAATTACTCGGGAGCAAACTATAGCACTTGTAGATAGAAACAGAGTTACCACCTGATCTGGTATGGAAAATAAATCTTAGGCTGTCACTTTAGGTTAGTTCAATTACCTTTTTACAGTCAATTTGACAGATGGAGAGTTCTGTCCCACTTTATGGCATCGACGTACCAGAGGTTATTTGGTGACAAGAGGGTTTGATTTTTTTTAAGGACTTTGAATAGGCATGAGGCAAGAGTAGTACCTCTTCAAATAATTATGGGTATTATATCATCCCTGGAGGGGAATACGAGAACCAACAATTTAACATTTTTCTTGTGGCTTGAACCGGCTTCTGCCAATTATAGTTGTAATGGGCAGTAAGGCAGTGAGGGACTGGTAGTCACCTAGAGCAGTTAACGGCCCATCTCCGGAGGGATAGTGTGAGCGACCCCTGGTAAATCCGTCGACCAGTGCTGTTTTTTATTTATTTGTAATTAAAACCTGTTTCGTTTACATAATTTAACGTCTAATGTTTAAGGTTATTTTTATAAATTAAATTAATAGATTCATATCCAAACAAAAAATATTTAAGTACTCATTTGTAAGTATTCCAATCTGGTTTTCGGGTGAACCATTGAACGTAGGTATAACGGAATATATTTTTTTTGAGGCAAGAATACCTATACAGAGCTCTTTCTAGGTAGGATTATTTATTTTTTAAGCGTTTTCTATAATTCAAAAAAGAAAAAAATATTAAACTAGATTGGAAAACATCCTTTTTGTTGATAACTTCATATTTTTATGCTGTTATACTGATGAATTATGTATAAACGGATTTGTAATAATATCACATTAGAAAAACCTGACCTTATTAGTCAATATGATTTCTTAAGTTGAAATTGTCAGGGGTATGACTGAGCCGAAAACACAATTGGGGAAATCAAAATGAGGCCGTCGATTTCCAGGTTGGATGGGATAAGGCCATGCTACAATAACATCTGTAGCTCCTGAGGTGTGATGAAATGTCAGTCCTTCCGATTTTCTTATTTTTTTTCATGTTGTCTCCTAGGGCTGATTTATGTGTTGTTACAGGTGAGGTCTAGTTGCGGGAAAAAGATCCACCCCGTCCGGCGAGCTAAGTCGAGCATCGGAAGCAGGCCGTACGTTTCCCGTAACAGGCATTCTTTCTCTTTCTGACATATTCCTATCCAATATCCTAACGTATGGCGCACAACGGTAGCTGTCCTCGTATCAATTCATTGGTGATGTCCTAAACCAAACTTATCATTGTTTTTTAAGACTCAAGAAAGTCCCTGACATACTTAGGTATATTGCGACGAGTTCTTAAAAATCAATGGTGAATGCGGTTCGTGTGTGTCAACGTTTTTACTAGAGTCATTTTAGTTCCCAGGATTGGTTGTCCTGTGCCAGGAAAGTCTCGGACACAACGGATGTACTTGACCTATTTTATTTCGCGTTCTGGAGTGACAAAAGTAGGCGTTTGTTTTTGTTCCTAACCTTTATCCTTATTTGTTTTTTTATCTACATTTAAATTTTCTTTCCCTTTGTTTTGTCTTATAATATACAGTGAAGATTTGATATCGGTGACCGTGATTGACGAGTCGTCAACATTGATGCATTGAGCCAACATTTTCATTTTTTTTTTCTGAAAGCCTACCTCACTATTTCATGTCTTCTAGCGATAGTCCAAGAGACGGATTAGAATTGCGTAAATTGGGAGGCAAACAATGTAATGTCTTTGACTACTTCTAACTAGTTTTTGTATGTTACTTCACCACACCAAAGAATTAGTTTCTTTTGTCCGTCCGTAGTCTTTCAATACATTAAATAATTTTTGGCTAGGTCATTTTGGATCGCTAAGAAAGTCCTCCGAGAATGCTACATGAAGCACCCCGTATATATATGAAAAAAAACCTCAGAGGGAAATATTTGGAAAAAGGTCATTACCTAAATACATTCCTATTCTTTAACTAAATAGTTAACTTTTTTTGGCTAACAAATTTCAGTTAATATCAGTTTGTTGTTAATTTATTCATTATTTTTTTTCTTTTCAATATTTTTTTCCTTATTTTGTTGGTTATTTATTTAATTTAATTTTTTTTCTTTATTATTTTTGGTACTTCTTTCTTTGTTAGTTTATTTGAAAACATTTTTTTTGTATTTTTGATTTTTTTTGTAATAAGTTAGTCATAAAATTTGTTTGATGTCTTTTTTTTGGTTATTTATTTAAATAATTTTTCGTAACTGATATATTTTGTTTGTTTTTTTGTTAATTTATTTAATCATTTTTGTTAAAATTTTTTTTAACTTACTTATTTACAATTTTTTTTGCTTTTTTATATTTCTTCGTTAATTTGGTTAATTTTTTTTTTGGTTGACAATTTTTAATTTGATAGTTTTTTTGTTAATTTATTTAAATACAGTTCTTGGTTGAATTTTTTGTTTGTTAATTTATTAAAGTACATTTTGTTATAATTTTTTTTTGTTAACTTATTAAAAAAATGGTTTTGAGTTTTTTGTTACATTTCTTTTGATTTTCTGATTTTTTTGGTACAGTATTAAATCTACTTTTTAATTTAAAATTTAACTTGGAAGATTTGGTACTACTTTATAGTGGCATATTTTTCAGATATTTCTTGCTCTGATTTTGCGTTACAACAAGTGTTGCCAATCTTTTTTTTTTCTTTTTGTGTGAAAGTGTACTTAAATCTATATCTTTTTAAGTTATTTTCTCCAATATTAAATTTTAAAACAAAACTACCCCTTGAAAGTCGTTGAGAATTTAAGAGTTCCGTATTTTGTTTCGTCATTACATTTATTTTTCATAAATACTCATTTAAAATGTCTGCACCTGCAAAGGAAAAAAATCTGCAGAATTTAAGAGATTCTGAAATTGACAATACTCACTCCGATCGTCAGACTATCCAAAGACTGTTAGTGTTTATAATATTTAAGATCGGTTTATAACCACAAAGAAACGAAAATTACTCGGAGGCAAACTATAGCACTTGTAGATAGGAACAGAGTTACCACCTGATCTGGTATGGAAAAAAAATTTTAGGCTGTCACTTTAGGTTAGTTCAATTACCTTTTTGCAGTCAATTTGACAGATGGAGAGTTCTGTCCCACTTTATGGCATCGACATACCAGAGGTTATTTGGTGACAAGAGGGTTTGATTTTTTTTAAGGATTTTGAATAGGCATGAGGCAGGAGTAGTACCTCTTCAAATAATTATGGGTATTATATCATCCCTGGAGGGGAATACGAGAACCAAGGATCCGTTTGCTGTAGAAGGACTAGATTAAATACGTAGCGCTAGTTCCAATACCAAAATGTGTTAGTATTGGTGCTGAAACTAGCGGATCCGTCAGGATCGGATGATACAAATGATGTGGGAGGGAGACGAGAAAAAAAAGTGTAGTATGGTTCGATGTTATAGACATCTATCATTAAGGTGAAAAGAATTGGAAGTGTCGGACCGTTTAAGAGTTTGTGTGAGCAGTCTTGCTTTTCGATATTTATTTTTCGTTTTGATCGGTGGAAAAAAAAGTGCAGGTAACGATTTTTTTTAACGTTTGGGAAAAAATTAAAATAACAACTAAATAAAAAAAATTTTAGGATTTTATAAGTGAGGTGGATAAAACGCCTATTAGAACAAACCACAACGTTTTTCTCCAGAGCCAATCACATTGTTTTTCATACGTATATACAGTGGTAACAATTTAACATTTTTCTTGTGGCTTGAACCGGCTTCTGCCAATTATAGTTGTAATGGGCAGTAAGGCAGTTAAGGACTGGTAGTCACCTGGAGCAGTTAACGGCCCATCTTCGGAGGGATAGTGTGAGCTACCCCTGGTAAATCCGTCGACCAGTGCTGTTTTTTATTTATTTGTAATTAAAACCTTTTTTTTTTTTGTTATTTATTTCATATAGTTATATTGCTGTTTCGTTTACATAATTTAACGTCTAATGTTTAAGGTTATTTTTATAATATAAATTAATAGATTCATATACAAACAAAAAATATTTAAGTACTCATTTGTAAGTATTCCAATCTGGTTTTCGGGTGAACCATTGACCGTAGGTATAACGGAATATATTTTTTTTTGAGGCAAGAATACCTATACAGAGCTCTTTCTAGGTAGGATTATATATTTTTTAAGCGTTTTCTATAGTTCAAAAAAGAAAAAATATTAAACTAGATTGGAAAACATCCTTTTTGTTGATAACTTCATATTTTAATGCTGTTATACTGATGAATAATGTATAAACGGATTTGTAATAATATCACATTAGAAAAACCTGACCTTATTAGTCAATATGATTTTTTAAGTTGAAATTGTCAGGGGTGTGACTGAGCCGAAAACACAATTGGGGAAATCAAAATGAGGCCGTCGATATTCAGGTTGGATGGGATAAGGCCATGCTACAATAACATCAGTAGCTCCTGAGGTGTGATGAAATGTCAGTCCGTCCGATTTTCTTATTTTTTTTCATGTTGTCTCCTAGGCCTGATTTATGTGTTGTTACAGGTGAGGTCTAGTTGCGGGAAAAAGATCCACCCCGTCCGGCGAGCTAAGTCGAGCATCGGAAGCAGGCCGTACGTTTCCCGTAATATGCATTTTTCCGTTTCTGACATATTCCTATCCAATATCCTAACGTATGGCACCCAACGGTAGCTGTCCTCGTATCAATTCATTGGTGATGTCCTGAACCAAACTTATCATTGTTTTTTAAGACTCGTTAGTCTGTATCAAGAAAGTCCCTGACATACTTAGGTATATTGCGACGAGTTCTTAAAAATCAATGGTGAATGCGGTTCGTTTGTGTCAACATTTTTACTGGAGTCATTTTAGTTCCCAGGATTGGTTTTCCTGTACCAGGAAAGTCTCGGACACAACGGATGTACTGTGACCTATTTTATTTCGCGTTCTGGAGTGACAAAAGTAGGCGTTTGTTTTTGTTCCTAACCTTTATCCTTATTTGTTTTTTTATTTACATTTAAATTTTCTTTCCCTTTGTTTTGTCATATAATATACAGTGAAGATTTGATATCGGTGACCGTGATTGACGAGTCGTCAACATTGATGCATTGAGCCAACATTTTCATTTTTTTTTCTGAAAGCTTACCTCACTATTTCATGTCTTCTAGCGATAGTCCAAGAAACGGATTAGAATTGCGTAAATTGGGAGGCAAACAATGTAATGTCTTTGACTACTTCTAACTAGTTTTTGTATGTTACTTTACCACACCAAAGAATTAGTTTCTTTTGTCCGTCCGTTGTCTTTCAATACATTAAATCATTTTTGGCTAGGTCATTTTGGATCGCTAAGAAAGTCCTCCGAGAATGCTACATGAAGCACCCCTTATATATATGAAAAAAAAACCTCAGAGGGAAATATTTGGAAAAAGGTCATTACCTAAATACTTTCCTATTCTTTAACTAAATAGTTAACTTTTTTTGGCTAACAAATTTCAGTTAATATCAGTTTGTTGTTAATTTATTCATTATTTTTTTTCTTTTCAATATTTTTTTCCTTATTTTGTTGGTTATTTATTTAATTTAATTTTTTTTCTTTATTATTTTTGGTACTTCTTTCTTTGTTAGTTTATTTGAAAACATTTTTTTTGTATTTTTGATTTTTTTTTGTAATAAGTTAGTCATAAAATTTGTTTGATGTCTTTTTTTTGGTTATTTATTTAAATAATTTTTCGTAACTGATATATTTTGTTTGTTTTTTTGTTAATTTATTTAATCATTTTTGTTGAAATTTTTCGTTGTTTAACTTTTTTCTGGTACATAGTGAAATAATATTCTTGGTTGAAATTTTTTTTTGTTAATTTATTAAAGTACATTTTGTTATAATTTTTTTTTGTTAACTTATTAAAAAAATGGTTTTGAGTTTTTTGTTTTATTTCTTTTGATTTTCTGATTTTTTTGGTACAGTATTAAATCTACTTTTTAATTTAAAATTTAACTTGGAAGATTTGATACTACTTTATAGTGGCATATTTTTCAGATATTTCTTGTTCTGATTTTGCGTTACAACAAGTGTTGCCAATCTTTTTTTTTCTTTTTGTGTGAAAGTGTACTTAAATCTATATCTTTTTAAGTTATTTTCTCCAATATTAAATTTTAAAACAAAACTACCCCTTGAAAGTCGTTGAGAATTTAAGAGTTCCGTATTTTGTTTCGCCATTACATTTATTTTTCATAAATACTCATTTAAAATGTCTGCACCTGCAAAGGAAAAAAATCTGCAGAATTTAAGAGATTCTGAAATTGACAATACTCACTCCGATCGTCAGACTATCCAAAGACTGTTAGTGTTTATAATATTTAAGATCGGTTTATAACCACATAGAAACGAAAATTACTCGGGAGCAAACTATAGCACTTGTAGATAGGAACAGAGTTACTACCTGATCTGTTATGGAAAAAAAAATTTAGGCTGTCACTTTAGGTTAGTTCAATTACCTTTTTGCAGTCAATTTGACAGATGGAGAGTTCTGTCCCACTTTATGGCATCGACATACCAGAGGTTATTTGGTGACAAGAGGGTTTGATTTTTTTTAAGGATTTTGAATAGGCATGAGGCAGGAGTAGTACCTCTTCAAATAATTATGGGTATTATATCATCCCTGGAGGGGAATACGAGAACCAAGGATCCGTTTGCTGTAGAAGGACTAGATTAAATACGTAGCGCTAGTTCCAATACCAAAATGTGTTAGTATTGGTGCTGAAACTAGCGGATCCGTCAGGATCGGATGATACAAATGATGTGGGAGGGAGATGAGAAAAAAAAGTGTAGTATGGTTCGATGTTATAGACATCTATCATTAAGGTGAAAAGAATTGGAAGTGTCGGACCGTTTAAGAGTTTGTGTAAGCAGTCTTGCTTTTCGATATTTATTTTTCGGTTTGATCGGTGGAAAAAAAAGTGCAGGTAACGATTTTTTTTAACGTTTGGGAAAAAATTAAAATAACAACTAAATAAAAAAATGTTTAGGATTTTATAAGTGAGTTGGAAAAAACGCCTATTAGAACAAACCACAACGTTTTTCTCCAGAGCCAATCACATGGTTTTTCGGACCAGGAACCTGCAGCCCCCTTCGAAACGTACATACGTATATACAGTGGTAACAATTTAACATTTTTCTTGTGGCTTGAACCGGCTTCTGCCAATTATAGTTGTAATGGGCAGTAAGGCAGTGAAGGACTGGTAGTCACCTGGAGCAGTTAACGGCCCATCTTCGGAGGGATAGTGTGAGCTACCCCTGTTAAATCCGTCGACCAGTGCTGTTTTTTATTTATTTGTAATTAAAACCTTTTTTTTTTGTTATTTATTTCATATAGTTATATTACTGTTTCTTTTACATAATTTAACGTCTAATGTTTAAGGTTATTTTTATAAATTAAATTAATAGATTCATATACAAACAAAAAATATTTAAGTACTCATTTGTAAGTATTCCAATCTGGTTTTCGGGTGAACCATTGACCGTAGGTATAACGGAATATATTTTTTTTTTGAGGCAAGAATACCTATACAGAGCTCTTTCTAGGTAGGATTATATATTTTTTAAGCGTTTTCTATAATTCAAAAAAGAAAAAATATTAAACTAGATTGGAAAACATCCTTTTTGTTGATAACTTCATATTTTAATGCTGTTATACTGATGAATAATGTATAAACGGATTTGTAATAATAATGTAATTTGTCTCCTAGGCCTGATTTATGTGTTGTTACAGGTGAGGTCTAGTTGCGGGAAAAAGATCCAACCCGTCCGGCGAGCTAAGTCGAGCATCGGAAGCAGGCCGTACGTTTCCCGTAATAGGCATTATTTCCATTTCTGACATATTCCTATCCAATATCCTAACGTATGGCACCCAACCAACAGTAATATAACTATATGAAATAAATAACAAAAAAAAAAGGTTTTAATTACAAATAAATAAAAAACAGCACTGGTCGACGGATTTAACAGGGGTAGCTCACACTATCCCTCCGAAGATGGGCCGTTAACTGCTCCAGGTGACTACCAGTCCTTCACTGCCTTACTGCCCATTACAACTATAATTGGCAGAAGCCGGTTCAAGCCACAAGAAAAATGTTAAATTGTTACCACTGTATATACGTATGTACGTTTCGAAGGGGGCTGCAGGTTCCTGGTCCGAAAAACCATGTGATTGGCTCTGGAGAAAAACGTTGTGGTTTGTTCTAATAGGCGTTTTTTCCAACTCACTTATAAAATCCTAAACATTTTTTTATTTAGTTGTTATTTTAATTTTTTCCCAAACGTTAAAAAAAATCGTTACCTGCACTTTTTTTTCCACCGATCAAACCGAAAAATAAATATCGAAAAGCAAGACTGCTTACACAAACTCTTAAACGGTCCGACACTTCCAATTCTTTTCACCTTAATGATAGATGTCTATAACATCGAACCATACTACACTTTTTTTTCTCATCTCCCTCCCACATCATTTGTATCATCCGATCCTGACGGATCCGCTAGTTTCAGCACCAATACTAACACATTTTGGTATTGGAACTAGCGCTACGTATTTAATCTAGTCCTTCTACAGCAAACGGATCCTTGGCTCTCGTATTCCCCTCCAGGGATGATATAATACCCATAATTATTTGAAGAGGTACTACTCCTGCCTCATGCCTATTCAAAATCCTTAAAAAAAATCAAACCCTCTTGTCACCAAATAACCTCTGGTATGTCGATGCCATAAAGTGGGACAAAACTCTCCATCTCTCAAATTGACTGCAAAAAGGTAATTGAACTAACCTAAAGTGACAGCCTAAAATTTTTTTTCCATACCAGATCAGGTGATAACTCTGTTCCTATCTACAAGTGCTATAGTTTGCTCCCGAGTAATTTTCGTTTCTATGTGGTTATAAACCGATCTTAAATATTATAAACACTAACAGTCTTTGGATAGTCTGACGATCGGAGTGAGTATTGTCAATTTCAGAATCTCTTAAATTCTGCAGATTTTTTTCCTTTGCAGGTGCAGACATTTTAAATGAGTATTTATGAAAAATAAATGTAATGACGAAACAAAATACGGAACTCTTAAATTCTCAACGACTTTCAAGGGGTAGTTTTGTTTTAAAATTTAATATTGGAGAAAATAACTTAAAAAGATATAGATTTAAGTACACTTTCACACAAAAAGAAAAAAAAAGATTGGCAACACTTGTTGTAACGAAAAATCAGAAAAAGAAATATCTGAAAAATATGCCACTATAAAGAAGTATCAAATCTTCCAAGTTAAATTTTAAATTAAAAAGTAGATTTAATACTGTACCAAAAAAATCAGAAAATCAAAAGAAATGTAACAAAAAACTCAAAACCATTTTTTTAATAAGTTAACAAAAAAAAAATTATAACAAAATGTACTTTAATAAATTAACAAAAAAAAAATTTCAACCAAGAACTGTATTTAAATAAATTAACAAAAAAAACTATCAAATTAAAAATTGTCAACCAAAAAAAAAAATTAACCAAATTAACGAAGAAATATAAAAAAGCAAAAAAAATTGTAAATAAGTAAGTTAAAAAAAATAAACCAAAATAAATTTCAACATAAAAAAATGTATATAAATGATTAAACAAAAACGAACTGAAAAAATAACTTATTTAAATTAATTAACAAAAAATAATGTAAAAAAAACAAATTTTTAAACATAAAAAATGTATTTATATATCTTAATAGAAAAATAAACAAGATCTCAAACAAAAATTGCGTTTAAATAAATTAATAGAAAACAAAATTGAACATAAACAAATAAATAAACAAATTATATATATCAAATATATTAACAAAAAAAATTAACACCAAATATTATCAAACAAAAAATATTTAAATAAATTAACAAAAAAAAACAGCAACAAAATATCAAAAAAAAAAAATATTATTTCACTATGTACCAGAAAAAAGTTAAACAACGAAAAATTTCAACAAAAATGATTAAATAAATTAACAAAAAAACAAACTAAATATATCAGTTACGAAAAATTATTTAAATAAATAACCAAAAAAAAGACATCAAACAAATTTTATGACTAACTTATTACAAAAAAAATCAAAAATACAAAAAAAAATGTTTTCAAATAAATTAACAAAGAAAGAAGTACCAAAAATAATAAAGAAAAAAAATTAAATTAAATAAATAACCAACAAAATAAGGAAAAAAAATATTGAAAAGAAAAAAAATAATGAATAAAATAACAACAAACTGATATTAACTGAAATTTGTTAGCCAAAAAAAGTTAACTATTTAGTTAAAGAATAGGAAAGTATTTAGGTAATGACCTTTTTCCAAATATTTCCCTCTGAGGTTTTTTTTTCATATATATACGGGGTGCTTCATGTAGCATTCTCGGAGGACTTTCTTAGCGATCCAAAATGACCTAGCCAAAAATGATTTAATGTATTGAAAGACTACGGACGGACAAAAGAAACGAATTCTTTGGTGTGGTGAAGTAACATACAAAAACTAGTTTGAAGTAGTCAAAGACATTACATTGTTTGCCTACCAATTTACGCAATTCTAATCCGTCTCTTGGACTATCGCTAGAAGACATGAAATAGTGAGGTAAGCTTTCAGAAAAAAAAAATGAAAATGTTGGCTCAATGCATCAATGTTGACGACTCGTCAATCACGGTCACCGATATCAAATCTGCACTGTATATTATAAGACAAAACAAAGGGAAAGAAAATTTAAATGTATATAAAAAAACAAATAAGGATAAAGGTTAGGAACAAAAACAAACGCCTACTTTTGTCACTCCAGAACGCGAAATAAAATAGGTCAAGTACATCCGTTGTGTCCGAGACTTTCCTGGTACAGGACAACCAATCCTGGGAACTAAAATGACTCTAGTAAAAACGTTGACACACACGAACCGCATTCACCATTGATTTTTAAGAACTCGTCGCAATATACCTAAGTATGTCAGGGACTTTCTTGATACAGACTTACGAGTCTTAAAAACCAATGATAAGTTTGGTTCAGGACATCACCAATGAATTGATACGAGGACAGCTACCGTTTGGTTTTTAAGACTCGTAAGTCTGTATCAAGAAAGTCCCTGACATACTTAGGTATATTGCGACGAGTTCTTAAAAATCAATGGTGAATGCGGTTCGTGTGTGTCAACGTTTTTACTAGAGTCATTTTAGTTCCCAGGATTGGTTGTCCTGTACCAGGAAAGTCTCGGACACAACGGATGTACTTGACCTATTTTATTTCGCGTTCTGGAGTGACAAAAGTAGGCGTTTGTTTTTGTTCCTAACCTTTATCCTTATTTGTTTTTTTATATACATTTAAATTTTCTTTCCCTTTGTTTTGTCTTATAATATACAGTGCAGATTTGATATCGGTGACCGTGATTGACGAGTCGTCAACATTGATGCATTGAGCCAACATTTTCATTTTTTTTTTCTGAAAGCTTACCTCACTATTTCATGTCTTCTAGCGATAGTCCAAGAGACGGATTAGAATTGCGTAAATTGGTAGGCAAACAATGTAATGTCTTTGACTACTTCAAACTAGTTTTTGTATGTTACTTCACCACACCAAAGAATTCGTTTCTTTTGTCCGTCCGTAGTCTTTCAATACATTAAATCATTTTTGGCTAGGTCATTTTGGATCGCTAAGAAAGTCCTCCGAGAATGCTACATGAAGCACCCCGTATATATATGAAAAAAAAACCTCAGAGGGAAATATTTGGAAAAAGGTCATTACCTAAATACTTTCCTATTCTTTAACTAAATAGTTAACTTTTTTTGGCTAACAAATTTCAGTTAATATCAGTTTGTTGTTATTTTATTCATTATTTTTTTTCTTTTCAATATTTTTTTTCCTTATTTTGTTGGTTATTTATTTAATTTAATTTTTTTTCTTTATTATTTTTGGTACTTCTTTCTTTGTTAATTTATTTGAAAACATTTTTTTTTGTATTTTTGATTTTTTTTGTAATAAGTTAGTCATAAAATTTGTTTGATGTCTTTTTTTTGGTTATTTATTTAAATAATTTTTCGTAACTGATATATTTAGTTTGTTTTTTTGTTAATTTATTTAATCATTTTTGTTGAAATTTTTCGTTGTTTAACTTTTTTCTGGTACATAGTGAAATAATATTTTTTTTTTTTGATATTTTGTTGCTGTTTTTTTTTGTTAATTTATTTAAATATTTTTTGTTTGATAATATTTGGTGTTAATTTTTTTTGTTAATATATTTGATATATATAATTTGTTTATTTATTTGTTTATGTTCAATTTTGTTTTCTATTAATTTATTTAAACGCAATTTTTGTTTGAGATCTTGTTTATTTTTCTATTAAGATATATAAATACATTTTTTATGTTTAAAAATTTGTTTTTTTTACATTATTTTTTGTTAATTAATTTAAATAAGTTATTTTTTCAGTTCGTTTTTGTTTAATCATTTATATACATTTTTTTATGTTGAAATTTATTTTGGTTTATTTTTTTTAACTTACTTATTTACAATTTTTTTTGCTTTTTTATATTTCTTCGTTAATTTGGTTAATTTTTTTTTTTGGTTGACAATTTTTAATTTGATAGTTTTTTTTGTTAATTTATTTAAATACAGTTCTTGGTTGAAATTTTTTTTTTGTTAATTTATTAAAGTACATTTTGTTATAATTTTTTTTTTGTTAACTTATTAAAAAAATGGTTTTGAGTTTTTTGTTACATTTCTTTTGATTTTCTGATTTTTTTGGTACAGTATTAAATCTACTTTTTAATTTAAAATTTAACTTGGAAGATTTGATACTTCTTTATAGTGGCATATTTTTCAGATATTTCTTTTTCTGATTTTTCGTTACAACAAGTGTTGCCAATCTTTTTTTTTCTTTTTGTGTGAAAGTGTACTTAAATCTATATCTTTTTAAGTTATTTTCTCCAATATTAAATTTTAAAACAAAACTACCCCTTGAAAGTCGTTGAGAATTTAAGAGTTCCGTATTTTGTTTCGTCATTACATTTATTTTTCATAAATACTCATTTAAAATGTCTGCACCTGCAAAGGAAAAAAATCTGCAGAATTTAAGAGATTCTGAAATTGACAATACTCACTCCGATCGTCAGACTATCCAAAGACTGTTAGTGTTTATAATATTTAAGATCGGTTTATAACCACATAGAAACGAAAATTACTCGGGAGCAAACTATAGCACTTGTAGATAGGAACAGAGTTATCACCTGATCTGGTATGGAAAAAAAATTTTAGGCTGTCACTTTAGGTTAGTTCAATTACCTTTTTGCAGTCAATTTGAGAGATGGAGAGTTTTGTCCCACTTTATGGCATCGACATACCAGAGGTTATTTGGTGACAAGAGGGTTTGATTTTTTTTAAGGATTTTGAATAGGCATGAGGCAGGAGTAGTACCTCTTCAAATAATTATGGGTATTATATCATCCCTGGAGGGGAATACGAGAGCCAAGGATCCGTTTGCTGTAGAAGGACTAGATTAAATACGTAGCGCTAGTTCCAATACCAAAATGTGTTAGTATTGGTGCTGAAACTAGCGGATCCGTCAGGATCGGAAGATACAAATGATGTGGGAGGGAGATGAGAAAAAAAAGTGTAGTATGGTTCGATGTTATAGACATCTATCATTAAGGTGAAAAGAATTGGAAGTGTCGGACCGTTTAAGAGTTTGTGTGAGCAGTCTTGCTTTTCGATATTTTTCGGTTTGATCGGTGGAAAAAAAAGTGCAGGTAACGATTTTTTTTAACGTTTGGGAAAAAATTAAAATAACAACTAAATAAAAAAATGTTTAGGATTTTATAAGTGAGGTGGAAAAAACGCCTATTAGAACAAACCACAACGTTTTTCTCCAGAGCCAATCACATTGTTTTTCGGACCAGGAACCTGCAGCCCCCTTCGAAACGTACATACGTACATACAGTGGTAACAATTTAACATTTTTCTTGTGGCTTGAACCGGCTTCTGCCAATTATAGTTGTAATGGGCAGTAAGGCAGTGAGGGACTGGTAGTCACCTGGAGCAGTTAACGGCCCATCTCCGGAGGGATAGTGTGAGCTACCCCTGGTAAATCCGTCGACCAGTGCTGTTTTTTATTTATTTGTAATTAAAACCTTTTTTTTTGTTATTTATTTCATATAGTTATAGTGCTGTTTCGTTTACATAATTTAACGTCTAATGTTTAAGGTTATTTTTATAAATTAAATTAATAGATTCATAAAAAAAAAAAAAATATTTAAGTACTCATTTGTAAGTATTCCAATCTGGTATTCGGGTGAACCATTGACCGTAGGTATAACGGAATATATTTTTTTTTGAGGCAAGAATACCTATACAGAGCTCTTTCTAGGTAGGATTATATATTTTTTCAGCGTTTTCTATAATTCAAAAAAGAAAAAATATTAAACTAGATTGGAAAACATCCTTTTTGTTGATAACTTCATATTTTTATGCTGTTATACTGATTAATAATGTATAAACGGATTTGTATTAATATCACATTAGAAAAACCTGACCTTATTAGTCAATATGATTTTTTAAGTTGAAATTGTCAGGGGTGTGACTGAGCCGAAAACACAATTGGGGAAATCAAAATGAGGCCGTCGATTTTCAGGTTGGATGGGATAAGGCCATGCTACAATAACATCAGTAGCTCCTGAGGTGTGATGAAATGTCAGTCCGTCCGATTTTCTTATTTTTTTCATGTTGTCTCCTAGGCCTGATTTATGTGTTGTTACAGGTGAGGTCTAGTTGCGGGAAAAAGATCCACCCCGTCCGGCGAGCTAAGTCGAGCATCGGAAGCAGGCCGTACGTTTCCCGTAATAGGCATTATTTCCGTTTCTGACATATTCCTATCCAATATCCTAACGTATGGCACCCAACGGTAGCTGTCCTCGTATCAATTCATTGGTGATGTCCTGAACCAAACTTATTATTGGTTTTTAAGACTCGTAAGTCTGTATCAAGAAAGTCCCTGACATACTTAGGTATATTGCGACGAGTTCTTAAAAATCAATGGTGAATGCGGTTCGTGTGTGTCAACGTTTTTACTAGAGTCATTTTAGTTCCCAGGATTGGTTGTCCTGTACCAGGAAAGTCTCGGACACAACGGATGTACTTGACCTATTTTATTTCGCGTTCTGGAGTGACAAAAGTAGGCGTTTGTTTTTGTTCCTAACCTTTATCCTTATTTGTTTTTTTATATACATTTAAATTTTCTTTCCCTTTGTTTTGTCTTATAATATACAGTGAAGATTTGATATCGGTGACCGTGATTGACGAGTCGTCAACATTGATGCATTGAGCCAACATTTTCATTTTTTTTTCTGAAAGCTTACCTCACTATTTCATGTCTTCTAGCGATAGTCCAAGAGACGGATTAGAATTGCGTAAATTGGGAGGCAAACAATGTAATGTCTTTGACTACTTCTAACTAGTTTTTGTATGTTACTTCACCACACCAAAGAATTAGTTTCTTTTGTCCGTCCGTAGTCTTTCAATACATTAAATCATTTTTGGCTAGGTCATTTTGGATCGCTAAGAAAGTCCTCCGAGAATGCTACATGAAGCACCCCGTATATATATGAAAAAAAAACCTCAGAGGGAAATATTTGGAAAAAGGTCGTTACCTAAATACTTTCCTATTCTTTAACTAAATAGTTAACTTTTTTTGGCTAACAAATTTCAGTTAATATCAGTTTGTTGTTAATTTATTCATTATTTTTTTTCTTTTCAATATTTTTTTCCTTATTTTGTTGGTTATTTATTTAATTTAATTTTTTTTCTTTATTATTTTTGGTACTTCTTTCTTTGTTAATTTATTTGAAAACATTTTTTTTTGTATTTTTGATTTTTTTTGTAATAAGTTAGTCATAAAATTTGTTTGATGTCTTTTTTTTGGTTATTTATTTAAATAATTTTTCGTAACTGATATATTTTGTTTGTTTTTTTGTTAATTTATTTAATCATTTTTGTTGAAATTTTTCGTTGTTTAACTTTTTTCTGGTACATAGTGAAATAATAATTTTTTTTTGATATTTTGTTGCTGTTTTTTTTTTTGTTAATTTATTTAAATATTTTTTTGTTTGATAATATTTGGTGTTAATTTTTTTTGTTAATATATTTAATATATTTAATTTGTTTATTTATTTGTTTATAATTTTGTTTTCTATTAATTTATTTAAACGCAATTTTTGTTTGAGATCTTGTTTATTTTTCTATTAAGATATATAAATACGTTTTTATGTTTAAAAATTTGTTTGCTTTTACATTATTTTTTGTTAATTAATTTAAATAAGTTTTTTTTCAGTTCGTTTTTGTTTAATCATTTATATACATTTTTTTATGTTGAAATTTATTTTGGTTTATTTTTTTTAACTTACTTATTTACAATTTTTTTTGCTTTTTTATATTTCTTCGTTAAATTGGTTAATTTTTTTTTTGGTTGACAATTTTTAATTTGATAGTTTTTTTGTTAATTTATTTAAATACAGTTCTTGGTTGAATTTTTTTTTTTGTTAATTTATTAAAGTACATTTTGTTATAATTTTTTTTTTGTTAACTTATTAAAAAAATGGTTTTGAGTTTTTTGTTACATTTCTTTTGATTTTCTGATTTTTTTGGTACAGTATTAAATCTACTTTTTAATTTAAAATTTAACTTGGAAGATTTGATACTACTTTATAGTGGCATATTTTTCAGATATTTCTTGTTCTGATTTTTCGTTACAACAAGTGTTGCCAATCTTTTTTTTTCTTTTTGTGTGAAAGTGTACTTAAATCTATATCTTTTTAAGTTATTTTCTCCAATATTAAATTTTAAAACAAAACTACCCCTTGAAAGTCGTTGAGAATTTAAGAGTTCCGTATTTTGTTTCGTCATTACATTTATTTTTCATAAATACTCATTTAAAATGTCTGCACCTGCAAAGGAAAAAAATCTGCAGAATTTAAGAGATTCTGAAATTGACAATACTCACTCCGATCGTCAGACTATCCAAAGACTGTTAGTGTTTATAATATTTAAGATCGGTTTATAACCACATAGAAACGAAAATTACTCGGGAGCAAACTATAGCACTTGTAGATAGGAACAGAGTTACCACCTGATCTGGTATGGAAAAAAAAATTTAGACTGTCACTTTAGGTTAGTTCAATTACCTTTTTGCAGTCAATTTGACAGATGGAGAGTTCTGTCCACTTTATGGCATCGACATACCAGAGGTTATTTGGTGACAAGAGGGTTTGATTTTTTTTAAGGATTTTGCATAGGCATGAGGCAGGAGTAGTACCTCTTCAAATAATTATGGGTATTATATCATCCCTGGAGGGGAATACGAGAACCAAGGATCCGTTTGCTGTAGAAGGACTAGATTAAATACGTAGCGCTAGTTCCAATACCAAAATGTGTTAGTATTGGTGCTGAAACTAGCGGATCCGTCAGGATCGGATGATACAAATGATGTGGGAGGGAGATGAGAAAAAAAAGTGTAGTATGGTTCGATGTTATAGACATCTATCATTAAGGTGAAAAGAATTGGAAGTGTCGGACCGTTTAAGAGTTTGTGTGAGCAGTCTTGCTTTTCGATATTTATTTTTCGGTTTGATCGGTGGAAAAAAAAGTGCAGGTAACGATTTTTTTAACGTTTGGGAAAAAATTAAAATAACAACTAAATAAAAAAATGTTTAGGATTTTATAAGTGAGGTGGAAAAAACGCCTATTAGAACAAACCACAACGTTTTTCTCCAGAGCCAATCACATTGTTTTTCGGACCAGGAACCTGCAGCCCCCTTCGAAACGTACATACGTATATACAGTGGTAACAATTTAACATTTTTCTTGTGGCTTGAACCGGCTTCTGCCAATTATAGTTGTAATGGGCAGTAAGGCAGTGAGGGACTGGTAGTCACCTGGAGCAGTTAACGGCCCATCTCCGGAGGGATAGTGTGAGCTACCCCTGGTAAATCCGTCGACCAGTGCTGTTTTTTATTTATTTGTAATTAAAACCTTTTTTTTTTGTTATTTATTTCATATAGTTATAGTGCTGTTTCGTTAAATAATTTAACGTCTAATGTTTAAGGTTATTTTTATAAATTAAATTAATAGATTCATATACAAAAAAAAAATATTTAAGTACTCATTTGTAAGTATTCCAATCTGGTATTCGGGTGAACCATTGACCGTAGGTATAACGGAATATATTTTTTTTTGAGGCAAGAATACCTATACAGAGCTCTTTCTAGGTAGGATTATATATTTTTTAAGCGTTTTCTATAATTCAAAAAAGAAAAAATATTAAACTAGATTGGAAAACATCCTTTTTGTTGATAACTTCATATTTTTATGCTGTTATACTGATTAATAATGTATAAACGGATTTGTAATAATATCACATTAGAAAAACCTGACCTTATTAGTCAATATGATTTTTTAAGTTGAAATTGTCAGGGGTGTGACTGAGCCGAAAACACAATTGGGGAAATCAAAATGAGGCCGTCGATTTTCAGGTTGGATGGGATAAGGCCATGCTACAATAACATCAGTAGCTCCTGAGGTGTGATGAAATGTCAGTCCGTCCGATTTTCTTATTTTTTTCATGTTGTCTCCTAGGCCTGATTTATGTGTTGTTACAGGTGAGGTCTAGTTGCGGGAAAAAGATCCACCCCGTCCGGCGAGCTAAGTCGAGCATCGGAAGCAGGCCGTACGTTTCCCGTAATAGGCATTATTTCCGTTTCTGACATATTCCTATCCAATATCCTAACGTATGGCACCCAACGGTAGCTTTCCTCGTATCAATTCATTGGTGATGTCCCGAACCAAACTTATCATTGGTTTTTAAGACTCGTAAGTCTGTTTCAAGAAAGTCCCTGACATACTTAGGTATATTGCGACGAGTTCTTAAAAATCAATGGTGAATGCGGTTCGTGTGTGTCAACGTTTTTACTAGAGTCATTTTAGTTCCCAGGATTGGTTGTCCTGTACCAGGAAAGTCTCGGACACAACGGATGTACTTGACCTATTTTATTTCGCGTTCTGGAGTGACAAAAGTAGGCGTTTGTTTTTGTTCCTAACCTTTATCCTTATTTGTTTTTTTATATACATTTAAATTTTCTTTCCCTTTGTTTTGTCTTATAATATACAGTGAAGATTTGATATCGGTGACCGTGATTGACGAGTCGTCAACATTGATGCATTGAGCCAACATTTTCATTTTTTTTTTTGAAAGCTTACCTCACTATTTCATGTCTTCTAGCGATAGTCCAAGAGACGGATTAGAATTGCGTAAATTGGGAGGCAAACAATGTAATGTCTTTGACTACTTCTAACTTGTTTTTGTATGTTACTTCACCACACCAAAGAATTAGTTTCTTTTGTCCGTCCGTAGTCTTTCAATACATTAAATCATTTTTGGCTAGGTCATTTTGGATCGCTAAGAAAGTCCTCCGAGAATGCTACATGAAGCACCCCGTATATATATGAAAAAAAAAACCTCAGAGGGAAATATTTGGAAAAAGGTCGTTACCTAAATACTTTCCTATTCTTTAACTAAATAGTTAACTTTTTTTGGCTAACAAATTTCAGTTAATATCAGTTTGTTGTTAATTTATTCATTATTTTTTTTCTTTTCAATATTTTTTTCCTTATTTTGTTGGTTATTTATTTAATTTAATTTTTTTTCTTTATTATTTTTGGTACTTCTTTCTTTGTTAATTTATTTGAAAACATTTTTTTTTGTATTTTTGATTTTTTTTGTAATAAGTTAGTCATAAAATTTGTTTGATGTCTTTTTTTTGGTTATTTATTTAAATAATTTTTCGTAACTGATATATTTTGTTTGTTTTTTTGTTAATTTATTTAATCATTTTTGTTGAAATTTTTCGTTGTTTAACTTTTTTCTGGTACATAGTGAAATAATATTTTTTTTTTGATATTTTGTTGCTGTTTTTTTTTTGTTAATTTATTTAAATATTTTTTGTTTGATAATATTTGGTGTTAATTTTTTTTGTTAATATATTTGATATATTTAATTTGTTTATTTATTTGTTTATAATTTTGTTTTCTATTAATTTATTTAAACGCAATTTTTGTTTGAGATCTTGTTTATTTTTCTATTAAGATATATAAATACGTTTTTATGTTTAAAAATTTGTTTGCTTTTACATTATTTTTTGTTAATTAATTTAAATAAGTTTTTTTTTCAGTTCGTTTTTGTTTAATCATTTATATACATTTTTTTATGTTGAAATTTATTTTGGTTTATTTTTTTTAACTTACTTATTTACAATTTTTTTTGCTTTTTTATATTTCTTCGTTAAATTGGTTATTTTTTTTTGGTTGACAATTTTTAATTTGATAGTTTTTTTGTTAATTTATTTAAATACAGTTCTTGGTTGAAATTTTTTTTTTGTTAATTTATTAAAGTACATTTTGTTATAATTTTTTTTTGTTAACTTATTAAAAAAAATGGTTTTGAGTTTTTTGTTACATTTCTTTTGATTTTCTGATTTTTTTGGTACAGTATTAAATCTACTTTTTAATTTGAAATTTAACTTGGAAGATTTGATACTACTTTATAGTGGCATATTTTTCAGATATTTCTTGTTCTGATTTTTCGTTACAACAAGTGTTGCCAATCTTTTTTTTTCTTTTTGTGTGAAAGTGTACTTAAATCTATATCTTTTTAAGTTATTTTCTCCAATATTAAATTTTAAAACAAAACTACCCCTTGAAAGTCGTTGAGAATTTAAGAGTTCCGTATTTTGTTTCGTCATTACATTTATTTTTCATAAATACTCATTTAAAATGTCTGCACCTGCAAAGGAAAAAAATCTGCAGAATTTAAGAGATTCTGAAATTGACAATACTCACTCCGATCGTCAGACTATCCAAAGACTGTTAGTGTTTATAATATTTAAGATCGGTTTATAACCACATAGAAACGAAAATTACTCGGGAGCAAACTATAGCACTTGTAGATAGGAACAGAGTTACCACCTGATCTGGTATGGAAAAAAAATTTTAGGCTGTCACTTTAGGTTAGTTCAATTACCTTTTTGCAGTCAATTTGACAGATGGAGAGTTCTGTCCCACTTTATGGCATCGGCATACCAGAGGTTATTTCGTGACAAGAGGGTTTGATTTTTTTTAAGGATTTTGAATAGGCATGAGGCAGGAGTAGTACCTCTTCAAATAATTATGGGTATTATATCATCCCTGGAGGGGAATACGAGAACCAAGGATCCGTTTGCTGTAGAAGGACTAGATTAAATACGTAGCGCTAGTTCCAATACCAAAATGTGTTAGTATTGGTGCTGAAACTAGCGGATCCGTCAGGATCGGATGATACAAATGATGTGGGAGGGAGATGAGAAAAAAAAAGTGTAGTATGGTTCGATGTTATAGACATCTATCATTAAGGTGAAAAGAATTGGAAGTGTCGGACCGTTTAAGAGTTTGTGTGAGCAGTCTTGCTTTTCGATATTTATTTTTCGGTTTGATCGGTGGAAAAAAAAGTGCAGGTAACGATTTTTTTTAACGTTTGGGAAAAAATTAAAATAACAACTAAATAAAAAAATGTTTAGGATTTTATAAGTGAGGTGGAAAAAACGCCTATTAGAACAAACCACAACGTTTTTCTCCAGAGCCAATCACATTGTTTTTCGGACCAGGAACCTGCAGCCCCCTTCGAAACGTACATACGTATATACAGTGGTAACAATTTAACATTTTTCTTGTGGCTTGAACCGGCTTCTGCCAATTATAGTTGTAATGGGCAGTAAGGCAGTGAGGGACTGGTAGTCACCTGGAGCAGTTAACGGCCCATCTCCGGAGGGATAGTGTGAGCTACCCCTGGTAAATCCGTCGACCAGTGCTGTTTTTTATTTATTTGTAATTAAAACCTTTTTTTTTGTTATTTATTTCATATAGTTATAGTGCTGTTTCGTTTACATAATTTAACGTCTAATGTTTAAGGTTATTTTTATAAATTAAATAAATAGATTCATATACAAAAAAAAAATATTTAAGTACTCATTTGTAAGTATTCCAATCTGGTATTCGGGTGAACCATTGACCGTAGGTATAACGGAATATATTTTTTTTTGAGGCAAGAATACCTATACAGAGCTCTTTCTAGGTAGGATTATATATTTTTTAAGCGTTTTCTATAATTCAAAAAAGAAAAAATATTAAACTAGATTGGAAAACATCCTTTTTGTTGATAACTTCATATTTTTATGCTGTTATACTGATTAATAATGTATAAACGGATTTGTAATAATATCACATTAGAAAAACCTGACCTTATTAGTCAATATGATTTTTTAAGTTGAAATTGTCAGGGGTGTGACTGAGCCGAAAACACAATTGGGGAAATCAAAATGAGGCCGTCGATTTTCAGGTTGGATGGGATAAAGCCATGCTACAATAACATCAGTAGCTCCTGAGGTGTGATGAAATGTCAGTCCGTCCGATTTTCTTATTTTTTTCATGTTGTCTCCTAGGCCTGATTTATGTGTTGTTACAGGTGAGGTCTAGTTGCGGGAAAAAGATCCACCCCGTCCGGCGAGCTAAGTCGAGCATCGGAAGCAGGCCGTACGTTTCCCGTAATAGGCATTATTTCCGTTTCTGACATATTCCTATCCAATATCCTAACGTATGGCACCCAACGGTAGCTGTCCTCGTATCAATTCATTGGTGATGTCCTGAACCAAACTTATCATTGGTTTTTAAGACTCGTAAGTCTGTATCAAGAAAGTCCCTGACATACTTAGGTATATTGCGACGAGTTCTTAAAAATCAATGGTGAATGCGGTTCGTGTGTGTCAACGTTTTTACTAGAGTCATTTTAGTTCCCAGGATTGGTTGTCCTGTACCAGGAAAGTCTCGGACACAACGGATGTACTTGACCTATTTTATGTCGCGTTCTGGAGTGACAAAAGTAGGCGTTTGTTTTTGTTCCTAACCTTTATCCTTATTTGTTTTTTTATATACATTTAAATTTTCTTTCCCTTTGTTTTGTCTTATAATATACAGTGAAGATTTGATATCGGTGACCGTGATTGACGAGTCGTCAACATTGATGCATTGAGCCAACATTTTCATTTTTTTTTTCTGAAAGCTTACCTCACTATTTCATGTCTTCTAGCGATAGTCCAAGAGACGGATTAGAATTGCGTAAATTGGGAGGCAAACAATGTAATGTCTTTGACTACTTCTAACTTGTTTTTGTATGTTACTTCACCACACCAAAGAATTAGTTTCTTTTGTCCGTCCGTAGTCTTTCAATACATTAAATCATTTTTGGCTAGGTCATTTTGGATCGCTAAGAAAGTCCTCCGAGAATGCTACATGAAGCACCCCGTATATATATGAAAAAAAAAACCTCAGAGGGAAATATTTGGAAAAAGGTCGTTACCTAAATACTTTCCTATTCTTTAACTAAATAGTTAACTTTTTTTGGCTAACAAATTTCAGTTAATATCAGTTTGTTGTTAATTTATTCATTATTTTTTTTCTTTTCAATATTTTTTTCCTTATTTTGTTGGTTATTTATTTAATTTAATTTTTTTTCTTTATTATTTTTGGAACTTCTTTCTTTGTTAATTTATTTGAAAACATTTTTTTTTGTATTTTTGATTTTTTTTGTAATAAGTTAGTCATAAAATTTGTTTGATGTCTTTTTTTTGGTTATTTATTTAAATAATTTTTCGTAACTGATATATTTTGTTTGTTTTTTTGTTAATTTATTTAATCATTTTTGTTGAAATTTTTCGTTGTTTAACTTTTTTCTGGTACATAGTGAAATAATATTTTTTGTTTGATATTTTGTTGCTGTTTTTTTTTTGTTAATTTATTTAAATATTTTTTGTTTGATAATATTTGGTGTTAATTTTTTTTGTTAATATATTTGATATATTTAATTTGTTTATTTATTTGTTTATAATTTTGTTTTCTATTAATTTATTTAAACGCAATTTTTGTTTGAGATCTTGTTTATTTTTCTATTAAGATATATAAATACGTTTTTATGTTTAAAAATTTGTTTGCTTTTACATTATTTTTTGTTAATTAATTTAAATAATTTTTTTTTTCAGTTCGTTTTTGTTTAATCATTTATATACATTTTTTTATGTTGAAATTTATTTTGGTTTATTTTTTTTAACTTACTTATTTACAATTTTTTTTGCTTTTTTATATTTGTTCGTTAAATTGGTTATTTTTTTTTTGGTTGACAATTTTTAATTTGATAGTTTTTTTGTTAATTTATTTAAATACAGTTCTTGGTTGAAATTTTTTTTTTGTTAATTTATTAAAGTACATTTTGTTATAATTTTTTTTTGTTAACTTATTAAAAAAAATGGTTTTGAGTTTTTTGTTACATTTCTTTTGATTTTCTGATTTTTTTGGTACAGTATTAAATCTACTTTTTAATTTGAAATTTAACTTGGAAGATTTGATACTACTTTATAGTGGCATATTTTTCAGATATTTCTTGTTCTGATTTTTCGTTACAACAAGTGTTGCCAATCTTTTTTTTTCTTTTTGTGTGAAAGTGTACTTAAATCTATATCTTTTTAAGTTATTTTCTCCAATATTAAATTTTAAAACAAAACTACCCCTTGAAAGTCGTTGAGAATTTAAGAGTTCCGTATTTTGTTTCGTCATTACATTTATTTTTCATAAATACTCATTTAAAATGCAAAGGAAAAAAATCTGCAGAATTTAAGAGATTCTGAAATTGACAATACTCACTCCGATCGTCAGACTATCCAAAGACTGTTAGTGTTTATAATATTTAAGATCGGTTTATAACCACATAGAAACGAAAATTACTCGGGAGCAAACTATAGCACTTGTAGATAGGAACAGAGTTACCACCTGATCTGGTATGGAAAAAAAATTTTAGGCTGTCACTTTAGGTTAGTTCAATTACCTTTTTGCAGTCAATTTGACAGATGGAGAGTTCTGTCCCACTTTATGGCATCGACATACCAGAGGTTATTTGGTGACAAGAGGGTTTGATTTTTTTTAAGGATTTTGAATAGGCATGAGGCAGGAGTAGTACCTCTTCAAATAATTATGGGTATTATATCATCCCTGGAGGGGAATACGAGAACCAAGGATCCGTTTGCTGTAGAAGGACTAGATTAAATACGTAGCGCTAGTTCCAATACCAAAATGTGTTAGTATTGGTGCTGAAACCAGCGGATCCGTCAGGATCGGATGATACAAATGATGTGGGAGGGAGATGAGAAAAAAAAAGTGTAGTATGGTTCGATGTTATAGACATCTATCATTAAGGTGAAAAGAATTGGAAGTGTCGGACCGTTTAAGAGTTTGTGTGAGCAGTCTTGCTTTTCGATATTTATTTTTCGGTTTGATCGGTGGAAAAAAAAGTGCAGGTAACGATTTTTTTTAACGTTTGGGAAAAAATTAAAATAACAACTAAATAAAAAAATGTTTAGGATTTTATAAGTGAGGTGGAAAAAACGCCTATTAGAACAAACCACAACGTTTTTCTCCAGAGCCAATCACATTGTTTTTCGGACCAGGAACCTGCAGCCCCCTACGAAACGTACATACGTATATACAGTGGTAACAATTTAACATTTTTCTTGTGGCTTGAACCGGCTTCTGCCAATTATAGTTGTAATGGGCAGTAAGGCAGTGAAGGACTGGTAGTCACCTGGAGCAGTTAACGGCCCATCTTCGGAGGGATAGTGTGAGCTACCCCTGGTAAATCCGTCGACCAGTGCTGTTTTTTATTTATTTGTAATTAAAACCTTTTTTTTTTGTTATTTATTTCATATAGTTATAGTGCTGTTTCGTTTACATAATTTAACGTCTAATGTTTAAGGTTATTTTTATAAATTAAATTAATAGATTCATATACAAACAAAAAATATTTAAGTACTCATTTGTAAGTATTCCAATCTGGTATTCGGGTGAACCATTGACCGTAGGTATAACGGAATTGAGGCAAGAATACCTATACAGAGCTCTTTCTAGGTAGGATTATATATTTTTTAAGCGTTTTCTATAATTCAAAAAAGAAAAAATATTAAACTAGATTGGAAAACATCCTTTTTGTTGATAACTTCATATTTTAATGCTGTTATACTGATGAATAATGTATAAACGGATTTGTAATAATATCACATTAGAAAAACCTGACCTTATTAGTCAATATGATTTTTTAAGTTGAAATTGTCAGGGGTGTGACTGAGCCGAAAACACAATTGGGGAAATCAAAATGAGGCCGTCGATTTTCAGGTTGGATGGGATAAGGCCATGCTACAATAACATCAGTAGCTCCTGAGGTGTGATGAAATGTCAGTCCGTCCGATTTTCTTATTTTTTTTCATGTTGTCTCCTAGGCCTGATTTATGTGTTGTTACAGGTGAGGTCTAGTTGCGGGAAAAAAATCCACCCCGTCCGGCGAGCTAAGTCGAGCATCGGAAGCAGGCCGTACGTTTCCCGTAAAAGGCATTATTTCCGTTTCTGACATATTCCTATCCAATATCCTAACGTATGGCACCCAATGGTAGCTGTCCTCGTATCAATTCATTGGTGATGTCCTGAACCAAACTTATCATTGGTTTTTAAGACTCGTAAGTCTGTATCAAGAAAGTCCCTGACATACTTAGGTATATTGCGACGAGTTCTTAAAAATCAATGGTGAATGCGGTTCGTGTGTGTCAACGTTTTTACTAGAGTCATTTTAGTTCCCAGGATTGGTTGTCCTGTACCAGGAAAGTCTCGGACACAACGGATGTACTTGACCTATTTTATTTCGCGTTCTGGAGTGACAAAAGTAGGCGTTTGTTTTTGTTCCTAACCTTTATCCTTATTTGTTTTTTTATATACATTTAAATTTTCTTTCCCTTTGTTTTGTCTTATAATAAACAGTGAAGATTTGATATCGGTGACCGTGATTGACGAGTCGTCAACATTGATGCATTGAGCCAACATTTTCATTTTTTTTTTCTGAAAGCTTACCTCACTATTTCATGTCTTCTAGTGATAGTCCAAGAGACGGATTAGAATTGCGTAAATTGGGAGGCAAACAATGTAATGTCTTTGACTACTTCTAACTAGTTTTTGTATGTTACTTCACCACACCAAAGAATTAGTTTCTTTTGTCCGTCCGTAGTCTTTCAATACATTAAATCATTTTTGGCTAGGTCATTTTGGATCGCTAAGAAAGTCCTCCGAGAATGCTACATGAAGCACCCCGTATATATATATGAAAAAAAAACCTCAGAGGGAAATATTTGGAAAAAGGTCGTTACCTAAATACTTTCCTATTCTTTAACTAAATAGTTAACTTTTTTTGGCTAACAAATTTCAGTTAATATCAGTTTGTTGTTAATTTATTCATTATTTTTTTTCTTTTCAATATTTTTTTCCTTATTTTGTTGGTTATTTATTTAATTTAATTTTTTTTCTTTATTATTTTTGGTACTTCTTTCTTTGTTAATTTATTTGAAAACATTTTTTTTTTTGTATTTTTGATTTTTTTTGTAATAAGTTAGTCATAAAATTTGTTTGATGTCTTTTTTTTAGTTATTTATTTAAATAATTTTTCGTAACTGATATATTTTGTTTGTTTTTTTGTTAATTTATTTAATCATTTTTGTTGAAATTTTTCGTTGTTTAACTTTTTTCTGGTACATAGTGAAATAATATTTTTTTTGATATTTTGTTGCTGTTTTTTTTTTTGTTAATTTATTTAAATATTTTTTGTTTGATAATATTTGGTGTTAATTTTTTTTGTTAATATATTTGATATATTTAATTTGTTTATTTATTTGTTTATAATTTTGTTTTCTATTAATTTATTTAAACGCAATTTTTGTTTGAGATCTTGTTTATTTTTCTATTAAGATATATAAATACGTTTTTATATTTAAAAATTTGTTTGCTTTTACATTATTTTTTGTTAATTAATTTAAATAAGTTTTTTTTTCAGTTCGTTTTTGTTTAATCATTTATATATATTTTTTTATGTTGAAATTTTTTTTGGTTTATTTTTTTTAACTTACTTATTTACAAGTTTTTTTGCTTTTTTATATTTCTTCGTTAAATTGGTTAATTTTTTTTGGTTGACAATTTTTAATTTGATAGTTTTTTTGTTAATTTATTTAAATACAGTTCTTGGTTGAAATTTTTTTTTTGTTAATTTATTAAAGTACATTTTGTTATAATTTTTTTTTGTTAACTTATTAAAAAAATGGTTTTGAGTTTTTTGTTACATTTCTTTTGATTTTCTGATTTTTTTGGTACAGTATTAAATCTACTTTTTAATTTAAAATTTAACTTGGAAGATTTGATACTACTTTATAGTGGCATATTTTTCAGATATTTCTTGTTCTGATTTTTCGTTACAACAAGTGTTGCCAATCTTTTTTTTTCTTTTTGTGTGAAAGTGTACTTAAATCTATATCTTTTTAAGTTATTTTCTCCAATATTAAATTTTAAAACAAAACTACCCCTTGAAAGTCGTTGAGAATTTTAGAGTTCCGTATTTTGTTTCGTCATTACATTTATTTTTCATAAATACTCATTTAAAATGTCTGCACCTGCAAAGGAAAAAAATCTGCAGAATTTAAGAGATTCTGAAATTGACAATACTCACTCCGATCGTCAGACTATCCAAAGACTGTTAGTGTTTATAATATTTAAGATCGGTTTATAACCACATAGAAACGAAAATTACTCGGGAGCAAACTATAGCACTTGTAGATAGGAACAGAGTTACCACCTGATCTGGTATGGAAAAAAAATTTTAGGCTGTCACTTTAGGTTAGTTCAATTACCTTTTTGCAGTCAATTTGACAGATGGAGAGTTCTGTCCCACTTTATGGCATCGACATACCAGAGGTTATTTGGTGACAAGAGGGTTTGATTTTTTTTAAGGATTTTGAATAGGCATGAGGCAGGAGTAGTACCTCTTCAAATAATTATGGGTATTATATCATCCCTGGAGGGGAATACGAGAACCAAGGATCCGTTTGCTGTAGAAGAACTAGATTAAATACGTAGCGCTAGTTCCAATACCAAAATGTGTTAGTATTGGTGCTGAAACAGCGGATCCGTCAGGATCGGATGATACAAATGATGTGGGAGGGAGATGAGAAAAAAAAAGTGTAGTATGGTTCGATGTTATAGACATCTATCATTAAGGTGAAAAGAATTGGAAGTGTCGGACCGTTTAAGAGTTTGTGTGAGCAGTCTTGCTTTTCGATATTTATTTTTCGGTTTGATCGGTGGAAAAAAAAGTGCAGGTAACGATTTTTTTTAACGTTTGGGAAAAAATTAAAATAACAACTAAATAAAAAAATGTTTAGGATTTTATAAGTAAGGTGGAAAAAACGCCTATTAGAACAAACCACAACGTTTTTCTCCAGAGCCAATCACATTGTTTTTCGGACCAGGAACCTGCAGCCCCCTACGAAACGTACATACGTATATACAGTGGTAACAATTTAACATTTTTCTTGTGGCTTGAACCGGCTTCTGCCAATTATAGTTGTAATGGGCAGTAAGGCAGTGAAGGACTGGTAGTCACCTGGAGCAGTTAACGGTCCATCTTCGGAAGGATAGTGTGAGCTACCCCTGGTAAATCCGTCGACCAGTGCTGTTTTTTATTTATTTGTAATTAAAACCTTTTTTTTTTTGTTATTTATTTCATATAGTTATAGTGCTGTTTCGTTTACATAATTTAACGTCTAATATTTAAGGTTATTTTTATAAATTAAATTAATAGATTCATATACAAACAAAAAATATTTAAGTACTCATTTGTAAGTATTCCAATCTGGTTTTCGGGTGAACCATTGACCGTAGGTATAACGGAATATATTTTTTTTGAGGCAAGAATACCTATACAGAGCTCTTTCTAGGTAGGATTATTTATTTTTTTTAAGCGTTTTCTATAATTCAAAAAAGGAAAAAATATTAAACTAGATTGGAAAACATCCTTTCTGTTGATAACTTCATATTTTAATGCTGTTATACTGATGAATAATGTATAAACGGATTTGTAATAATATCACATTAGAAAAACCTGACCTTATTAGTCAATATGATTTTTTAAGTTAAAATTGTCAGGGGTGTGACTGAGCCGAAAACACAATTGGGGAAATCAAAATGAGGCCGTCGATTTTCAGGTTGGATGGGATAAGGCCATGCTACAATAACATCAGTAGCTCCTGAGGTGTGATGAAATGTCAGTCCGTCCGATTTTCTTATTTTTTTTCATGTTGTCTCCTAGGCCTGATTTATGTGTTGTTACAGGTGAGGTCTAGTTGCGGGAAAAAAATCCACCCCGTCCGGCGAGCTAAGTCGAGCATCGGAAGCAGGCCGTACGTTTCCCGTAAAAGGCATTATTTCCGTTTCTGACATATTCCTATCCAATATCCTAACGTATGGCACCCAATGGTAGCTGTCCTCGTATCAATTCATTGGTGATGTCCTGAACCAAACTTATCATTGGTTTTTAAGACTCGTAAGTCTGTATCAAGAAAGTCCCTGACATACTTAGGTATATTGCGACGAGTTCTTAAAAATCAATGGTGAATGCGGTTCGTGTGTGTCAACGTTCTTACTAGAGTCATTTTAGTTCCCAGGATTGGGTGTCCTGTACCAGGAAAGTCTCGGACACAACGGATGTACTTGACCTATTTTATTTCGCGTTCTGGAGTGACAAAAGTAGGCGTTTGTTTTTGTTCCTAACCTTTATCCTTATTTGTTTTTTTATATACATTTAAATTTTCTTTCCCTTTGTTTTGTCTTATAATAAACAGTGAAGATTTGATATCGGTGACCGTGATTGACGAGTCGTCAACATTGATGCATTGAGCCAACATTTTCATTTTTTTTTTCTGAAAGCTTACCTCAATATTTCATGTCTTCTAGTGATAGTCCAAGAGACGGATTAGAATTGCGTAAATTGGGAGGCAAACAATGTAATGTCTTTGACTACTTCTAACTAGTTTTTGTATGTTACTTCACCACACCAAAGAATTAGTTTCTTTTGTCCATCCGTAGTCTTTCAATACATTAAATCATTTTTGGCTAAGTCATTTTGGATCTAAGAAAGTCCTCCGAGAATGCTACATGAAGCACCCCGTATATATATGAAAAAAAAAACCTCAGAGGGAAATATTTGGAAAAAGGTCGTTACCTAAATACTTTCCTATTCTTTAACTAAATAGTTAACTTTTTTTGGCTAACAAATTTCAGTTAATATCAGTTTGTTGTTAATTTATTCATTATTTTTTTTCTTTTCAATATTTTTTTCCTTATTTTGTTGGTTATTTATTTAATTTAATTTTTTTTCTTTATTATTTTTGGTACTTCTTTCTTTGTTAATTTATTTGAAAACATTTTTTTTTGTATTTTTGATTTTTTTTGTAATAAGTTAGTCATAAAATTTGTTTGATGTCTTTTTTTTGGTTATTTATTTAAATAATTTTTCGTAACTGATATATTTTGTTTGTTTTTTTGTTAATTTATTTAATCATTTTTGTTGAAATTTTTCGTTGTTTAACTTTTTTCTGGTACATAGTGAAATAATATTTTTTTTTTTGATATTTTGTTGCTGTTTTTTTTTTGTTAATTTATTTAAATATTTTTTGTTTGATAATATTTGGTGTTAATTTTTTTTGTTAATATATTTGATATATTTAATTTGTTTATTTATTTGTTTATGTTCAATTTTGTTTTCTATTAATTTATTTAAACGCAATTTTTGTTTGAGATATTGTTTATTTTTCTATTAAGATATATAAATACATTTTTTATGTTTAAAAATTTGTTTCTTTTACATTATTTTTTGTTAATTAATTTAAATAAGTTTTTTTTTCAGTTCGTTTTTGTTTAATAATTTATATACATTTTTTTATGTTGAAATTTATTTTGGTTTATTTTTTTTAACTTACTTATTTACAATTTTTTTTGCTTTTTTATATTTCTTCGTTAATTTGGTTAATTTTTTTTTTGGTTGACAATTTTTAATTTTATAGTTTTTTTGTTAATTTATTTAAATACAGTTCTTGGTTGAAATTTTTTTTTTGTTAATTTATTAAAGAACATTTTGTTATAATTTTTTTTTGTTAACTTATTAAAAAAATGGTTTTGAGTTTTTTGTTACATTTCTTTTGATTTTCTGATTTTTTTGGTACAGTATTAAATCTACTTTTTAATTTAAAATTTAACTTGGAAGATTTGATACTACTTTATATTGGCATATTTTTCAGATATTTCTTGTTCTGATTTTTCGTTACAACAAGTGTTGCCAATCTTTTTTTTCTTTTTGTGTGAAAGTGTACTTAAATCTATATCTTTTTAAGTTATTTTCTCCAATATTAAATTTTAAAACAAAACTACCCCTTGAAAGTCGTTGAGAATTTAAGAGTTCCGTATTTTGTTTCGTCATTACATTTATTTATCATAAATACTCATTTAAAATGTCTGCACCTGCAAAGGAAAAAAATCTGCAGAATTTAAGAGATTCTGAAATTGACAATACTCACTCCGATCGTCAGACTATCCAAAGACTTAGTGTTTATAATATTTAAGATCGGTTTATAACCACATAGAAACGAAAATTACTCGGGAGCAAACTATAGCACTTGTAGATAGGAACAGAGTTACCACCTGATCTGTTATGGAAAAAAAAATTTAGGCTGTCACTTTAGGTTAGTTCAATTACCTTTTTGCAGTCAATTTGACAGATGGAGAGTTCTGTCCCACCTTATGGCATCGACATACCAGAGGTTATTTGGTGACAAGAGGGTTTGATTTTTTTTAAGGATTTTGAATAGGCATGAGGCAGGAGTAGTACCTCTTCAAATAATTATGGGTATTATATCATCCCTGGAGAGGAATACGAGAACCAAGGATCCGTTTGCTGTAGAAGGACTACATTAAATACGTAGCGCTAGTTCCAATACCAAAATGTGTTAGTATTGGTGCTGAAACTAGCGGATCCGTCAGGATCGGAAGATACAAATGATGTGGGAGGGAGATGAGAAAAAAAAGTGTAGTATGGTTCGATGTTATAGACATCTATCATTAAGGTGAAAAGAATTGGAAGTGTCGGACCGTTTAAGAGTTTGTGTAAGCAGTCTTGCTTTTCGATATTTATTTTTCGGTTTGATCGGTGGAAAAAAAAGTGCAGGTAACGATTTTTTTTAACGTTTGGGAAAAAATTAAAATAACATCTAAATAAAAAAATGTTTAGGATTTTATAAGTGAGGTGAAAAAAACGCCTATTAGAACAAACCACAATGTTTTTCTCCAGAGCCAATCACATTGTTTTTCGGACCAGGAACCTGCAGCCCCCTTCGAAACGTACATACGTATATACAGTGGTAACAATTTCACATTTTTCTTGTGGCTTGAACCGGCTTCTGCCAATTATAGTTGTAATGGGCAGTAAGGCAGTGAAGGACTGGTAGTCACCTGGAGCAGTTAACGGCCCATCTTCGGAGGGATAGTGTGAGCTACCCCTGGTAAATCCGTCGGCAAGAGCTGTTTTTTATTTATTTGTAATTAAAACCTTTTTTTTTCTGTTATTTATTTCATATAGTTATAGTGCTGTTTCGTTTACATAATTTAACGTCTAACATTTAAGGTTATATTTATAAATTAAATTAATAGATTCATATACAAACAAAAAATATTTAAGTACTCATTTGTAAGTATTCCAATCTGGTTTTCGGGTGAACCATTGACCGTAGGTATAACGGGATATTTTTTTTTTTGAGGCAAGAATACCTATACAGAGCTCTTTCTAGGTAGGATTATATATTTTTTAAGCGTTTTCTATAATTCAAAAAAGAAAAAATATTAAACTAGATTGGAAAACATCCTTTTTGTTGATAACTTCATATTTTAATGCTGTTATACTGATGAATAATGTATAAACGGATTTGTAATAATATCACATTAGAAAAACCTGACCTTATTAGTCAATATGATTTTTTAAGTTGAAATTGTCAGGGGTGTGACTGAGCCGAAAACACAATTGGGGAAATCAAAATGAGGCCGTCGATTTTCAGGTTGGATGGGATAAGGCCATGCTACAATAACATCAGTAGCTCCTGAGGTGTGATGAAATGTCAGTCCGTCCGATTTTCTTATTTTTTTTCATGTTGTCTCCTAGGCCTGATTTATGTGTTGTTACAGGTGAGGTCTAGTTGCGGGAAAAAGATCCACCCCGTCCGGCGAGCTAAGTCGAGCATGGGAAGCAGGCCGTACGTTTCCCGTAAAAGGCATTATTTCCGTTTCTGACATATTCCTATCCAATATCCTAACGTATGGCACCCAACGGTAGCTGTCCTCGTATCAATTCATTGGTGATGTCCTGAACCAAACTTATCATTGGTTTTTAAGACTCGTAAGTCTGTATCAAGAAAGTCCCTGACATACTTAGGTATATTGCGACGAGTTCTTAAAAATCAATGGTGAATGCGGTTCGTGTGTGTCAACGTTTTTACTAGAGTCATTTTAGTTCCCAGGATTGGGTGTCCTGTACCAGGAAAGTCTCGGACACAACGGATGTACTTGACCTATTTTATTTCGCGTTCTGGAGTGACAAAAGTAGGCGTTTGTTTTTGTTCCTAACCTTTATCCTTATTTGTTTTTTTATATACATTTAAATTTTCTTTCCCTTTGTTTTGTCTTATAATATACAGTGAAGATTTGATATCGGTGACCGTGATTGACGAGTCGTCAACATTGATGCATTGAGCCAACATTTTCATTTTTTTTTTCTGAAAGCTTACCTCACTATTTCATGTCTTCTAGTGATAGTCCAAGAAACGGATTAGAATTGCGTAAATTGGGAGGCAAACAATGTAATGTCTTTGACTACTTCTAACTAGTTTTTGTATGTTACTTCACCACACCAAAGAATTAGTTTCTTTTGTCCGTCCGTAGTCTTTCAATACATTAAATCATTTTTGGCTAGGTCATTTTGGATCGCTAAGAAAGATCTCCGAGAATGCTACATGAAGCACCCCGTATATATATGAAAAAAAAACCTCAGAGGGAAATATTTGGAAAAAGGTCGTTACCTAAATACTTTCCTATTCTTTAACTAAATAGTTAACTTTTTTTGGCTAACAAATTTCAGTTAATATCAGTTTGTTGTTAATTTATTCATTATTTTTTTTCTTTTCAATATTTTTTTCCTTATTTTGTTGGTTATTTATTTAATTTAATTTTTTTTCTTTATTATTTTTGGTACTTCTTTCTTTGTTAATTTATTTGAAAACATTTTTTTTTGTATTTTTGATTTTTTTTGTAATAAGTTAGTCATAAAATTTGTTTGATGTCTTTTTTTTGGTTATTTATTTAAATAATTTTTCGTAACTGATATATTTTGTTTGTTTTTTTGTTAATTTATTTAATCATTTTTGTTGAAATTTTTCGTTGTTTAACTTTTTTCTGGTACATAGTGAAATAATATTTTTTTTTTGATATTTTGTTGCTGTTTTTTTTTTTGTTAATTTATTTAAATATTTTTTGTTTGATAATATTTGGTGTTAATTTTTTTTGTTAATATATTTGATATATTTAATTTGTTTATTTATTTGTTTATAATTTTGTTTTCTATTAATTTATTTAAACGCAATTTTTGTTTGAGATCTTGTTTATTTTTCTATTAAGATATATAAATACGTTTTTATGTTTAAAAATTTGTTTGCTTTTACATTATTTTTTGTTAATTAATTTAAATAAGTTTTTTTTCAGTTCGTTTTTGTTTAATCATTTATATACATTTTTTTATGTTGAAATTTATTTTGGTTTATTTTTTTTAACTTACTTATTTACAATTTTTTTTGCTTTTTTATATTTCTTCGTTAAATTGGGTATTTTTTTTTTGGTTGACAATTTTTAATTTGATAGTTTTTTTGTTAATTTATTTAAATACAGTTCTTGGTTGAGATTTTTTTTTTGTTAATTTATTAAAGTACATTTTGTTATAATTTTTTTTTTGTTAACTTATTAAAAAAATGGTTGTGAGTTTTTTGTTACATTTCTTTTGATTTTCTGATTTTTTTGGTACAGTATTAAATCTACTTTTTAATTTAAAATTTAACTTGGAAGATTTGATAATACTTTATAGTGGCATATTTTTCAGATATTTCTTGCTCTGATTTTGCGTTACAACAAGTGTTGCCAATCTTTTTTTTTTTTTTTGTGTGAAAGTGTACTTAAATCTATATCTTTTTAAGTTATTTTCTTCAATATTAAATTTTAAAACAAAACTACCCCTTGAAAGTCGTTGAGAATTTAAGGGTTCCGTATTTTGTTTCGTCATTACATTTATTTTTCATAAATACTCATTTAAAATGTCTGCACCTGCAAAGGAAAAAAATCTGCAGAATTTAAGAGATTCTGTATAATATACAGAACATATTTAAGATCGGTTTATAACCACATAGAAACGAAAATTACTCGGGAGCAAACTATAGCACTTGTAGATAGGAACAGAGTTACCACCTGATCTGGTATGGAAAAAAAATTTTAGGCTGTCACTTTAGGTTAGTTCAATTACCTTTTTGCAGTCAATTTGACAGATGGAGAGTTCTGTCCCACTTTATGGCATCGACATACCAGAGGTTATTTGGTGACAAGAGGGTTTGATTTTTTTTAAGGATTTTGAATAGGCATGAGGCAGGAGTAGTACCTCTTCAAATAATTATGGGTATTATATCATCCCTGGAGGGGAATACGAGAACCAAGGATCCGTTTGCTGTAGAAGGACTAGATTAAATACGTAGCGCTAGTTCCAATACCAAAATGTGTTAGTATTGGTGCTGAAACTAGCGGATCCGTCAGGATCGGATGATACAAATGATGTGGGAGGGAGATGAGAAAAAAAAAGTGTAGTATGGTTCGATGTTATAGACATCTATCATTAAGGTGAAAAGAATTGGAAGTGTCGGACCGTTTAAGAGTTTGTGTGAGCAGTCTTGCTTTTCGATATTTATTTTTCGGTTTGATCGGTGGAAAAAAAAGTGCAGGTAACGATTTTTTTTAACGTTTGGGAAAAAATTAAAATAACAACTAAATAAAAAAATGTTTAGGATTTTATAAGTGAGGTGGAAAAAACGCCTATTAGAACAAACCACAACGTTTTTCTCCAGAGCCAATCACATTGTTTTTCGGACCAGGAACCTGCAGCCCCCTTCGAAACGTACATACGTATATACAGTGGTAACAATTTAACATTTTTCTTGTGGCTTGAACCGGCTTCTGGCAATTATAGTTGTAATGGGCAGTAAGGCAGAGAAGGACTGGTAGTCACCTGGAGCAGTTAACGGCCCATCTTCGGAGGGATAGTGTGAGCTACCCCTGGTAAATCCGTCGACCAGTGCTGTTTTTTATTTATTTGTAATTAAAACCTTTTTTTTTTGTTATTTATTTCATATAGTTATAGTGCTGTTTCGTTTACATAATTTAACGTCTAATGTTTAAGGTTATTTTTATAAATTAAATTAAAAGATTCATATACAAAAAAAAAATATTTAAGTACTCATTTGTAAGTATTCCAATCTGGTTTTCGGGTGAACCATTGACCGTAGGTATAACGGAATATATTTTTTTTGAGGCAAGAATATACAGAGCTCTTTCTAGGTAGGATTATATATTTTTTAAGCGTTTTCTATAATTCAAAAAAGAAAAAAATATTAAACTAGATTGGAAAACATCCTTTTTGTTGATAACTTCATATTTTTATGCTGTTATACTGATGAATAATGTATAAACGGATTTGTAATAATATCACATTAGAAAAACCTGACCTTATTAGTCAATATGATTTTTTAAGTTGAAATTGTCAGGGGTGTGACTGAGCCGAAAACACAATTGGGGAAATCAAAATGAGGCCGTCGATTTTCAGGTTGGATGGGATAAGGCCATGCTACAATAACATCAGTAGCTCCTGAGGTGTGATGAAATGTCAGTCCGTCCGATTTTCTTATTTTTTTCATGTTGTCTCCTAGGCCTGATTTATGTGTTGTTACAGGTGAGGTCTAGTTGCGGGAAAAAGATCCACCCCGTCCGGCGAGCTAAGTCGAGCATCGGAAGCAGGCCGTACGTTTCCCGTAATAGGCATTATTTCCCTTTCTGACATATTCCTATCCAATATCCGAACGTATGGCACCCAACGGTAGCTGTCCTCGTATCAATTCATTGGTGATGTCCTGAACCAAACTTATCATTGGTTTTTAAGACTCGTAAGTCTGTATCAAGAAAGTCCTTGACATACTTAGGTATATTGCGACGAGTTCTTAAAAATCAATGGTGAATGCGGGATTGGTTGTCCTGTACCAGGAAAGTCTCGGACACAACGGATGTACTTGACCTATTTTATGTCGCGTTCTGGAGTGACAAAAGTAGGCGTTTGTTTTTGTTCCTAACCTTTATCCTTATTTGTTTTTTTATATACATTTAAATTTTCTTCCCCTTTGTTTTGTCTTATAATATACAGTGAAGATTTGATATTGGTGACCGTGATTGACGAGTCGTCAACATTGATGCATTGAGCCAACATTTTCATTTTTTTTTCTGAAAGCTTACCTCACTATTTCTTGTCTTCTAGCGATAGTCCAAGAGACGGATTAGAATTGCGTAAATTGGGAGGCAAACAATGTAATGTCTTTGACTACTTCTAACTAGTTTTTCTATGTTACTTCACCACACCAAAGAATTAGTTTCTTTTGTCCTTCAGTAGTCTTTCAATACATTAAATCATTTTTGGCTAGGTCATTCTGGATCGCTAAGAAAGTCCTCCGAAATTGATACATGAAGCACCCCGTAAATATATGAAAAAAAAAACCTCAGAGGGAAATATTTGGAAAAAGGTCATTACCTAAATACTTTCCTATTCTTTAACTAAATAGTTAACTTTTTTTGGCTAACAAATTTCAGTTAATATCAGTTTGTTGTTAATTTATTCATTATTTTTTTTCTTTTCAATATTTTTTTCCTTATTTTGTTGGTTATTTATTTAATTTAATTTTTTTTCTTTATTATTTTTGGAACTTCTTTCTTTGTTAATTTATTTGAAAACATTTTTTTTTGTATTTTTGATTTTTTTTTGTAATAAGTTAGTCATAAAATTTGTTTGATGTCTCTTTTTTGGTTATTTATTTAAATAATTTTTCGTAACTGATATATTTTGTTTGTTTTTTTGTTAATTTATTTAATCATTTTTGTTGAAATTTTTCGTTGTTTAACTTTTTTCTGGTACATAGTGAAATAATATTTTTTTTTTGATATTTTGTTGCTGTTTTTTTTGTTAATTTATTTAAATATTGGTTGAAATTTTTTTTTGTTAATTTATTAAAGTACATTTTGTTATAATTTTTTTTTTGTTAACTTATTAAAAAAATGGTTTTGAATTTTTTGTTACATTTCTTTTGATTTTCTGATTTTTTTGGTACAGTATTAAATCTGCTTTTTAATTTAAAATTTAACTTGGAAGATTTGATACTACTTTATAGTGGCATATTTTTCTGATATTTTTTGTTCTGATTTTGCGTTACAACAAGTGTTGCCAATCTTTTTTTTTTTCTTTTTGTGTGAAAGTGTACTTAAATCTATATCTTTTTAAGTTATTTTCTCCAAAATTAAATTTTAAAACAAAACTACCCCTTGAAAGTCGTTGATAATTTAAGAGTTCCGTATTTTGTTTCGTCATTACATTTATTTTTCATAAATACTTATTTAAAATTTCTGCACCTGCAAAGGAAAAAAATCTGCAGAATTTAAGAGATTCTGAAATTGACAATACTCACTCCGATCGTCAGACTATCCAAAGACTGTTAGTGTTTATAATATTTAAGATCGGTTTATAACCACATAGAAACGAAAATTACTCGGGAGCAAACTATAGCACTTGTAGATAGGAACAGAGTTACCACCTGATCTGGTATGGACAACAAATTTTAGGCTGTCACTTTAGGTTAGTTCAATTACCTTATTGCAGTCAATTTGACAGATGGAGAGTTCTGTCCCACTTTATGGCATCGACATACCAGAGGTTATTTGGTGACAAGAGGGTTTATCATGGGTATTATATCATCCCTGGAGGGGAATACGAGAACCAAGGATCCGTTTGCTGTAGAAGGACTAGATTAAATACGTAGCGCTAGTTCCAATACCAAAATGTGTTAGTATTGGTGCTGAAACTAGCGGATCCGTCAGGATCGGATGATACAAATGATGTGGGAGGGAGATGAGAAAAAAAAGTGTAGTATGGTTCGATGTTATAGACATCTATCATTAAGGTGAAAAGAATTGGAAGTGTCGGACCGTTTAAGAGTTTGTGTGAGCAGTCTTGCTTTTCGATATTTATTTTTCGGTTTGCTCGCTGGAAAAAAAAGTGCAGGTAAAAAATTTATTTGAAAACATTTTTTTTTGTATTTTGGATTTTTTTTGTAATAAGTTAGTCATAAAATTTGTTTGATGTCTTTTTTTTGGTTATTTATTTAAATAATTTTTCGTAACTGATATATTTTGTTTGGTTTTTTGTTAATTTATTTAATCTTTTTTGTTGAAATTTTCCGTTGTTTAACTTTTTTTCTGGTACATAGTGAAAAATGTCTGCACCTGCAAAGGAAAAAAATCTGCAGAATTTAAGAGATTCTGAAATTGACAATACTCACTCCTATCGTCAGACTATCCAAAGACTGTTAGTGTTTATAATATTTAAGATCGGTTTATAACCACATAGAAACGAAAATTACTCGGGAGCAAACTATAGCACTTGTAGATAGGAACAGAGTTACCACCTGATCTGGTATGGAAAAAAAATTTTAGGCTGTCACTTTAGGTTAGTTCAATTACCTTTTTGCAGTCAATTTGACAGATGGAGAGTTCTGTCCCACTTTATGGCATCGACATACCAGAGGTTATTTGGTGACAAGAGGGTTTGATTTTTTTTAAGGATTTTGAATAGGCATGAGGCAGGAGTAGTACCTCTTCAAATAATTATGGGTATTATATCATCCCTGGAGGGGAATACGAGAACCAAGGATCCGTTTGCTGTAGAAGGACTAGATTAAATACGTAGCGCTAGTTCCAATACCAAAATGTGTTGGTATTGGTGCTGAAACTAGCGGATCCGTCAGGATCGGATGATACAAATGATGTGGGAGGGAGATGAGAAAAAAAAAGTGTAGTATGGTTCGATGTTATAGACATCTATCATTAAGGTGGAAAGAATTGGAAGTGTCGGACCGTTTAAGAGTTTGTGTGAGCAGTCTTGCTTTTCGATATTTATTTTTCGGTTTGATCGGTGGAAAAAAAAGTGCAGGTAACGATTTTTTTTAACGTTTGGGAAAAAATTAAAATAACAACTAAATAAAAAAATGTTTAGGATTTTATAAGTGAGGTGGAAAAAACGCCTATTAGAACAAACCACAACGTTTTTCTCCAGAGCCAATCACATTGTTTTTCGGACCAGGAACCTGCAGCCCCCTTCGAAACGTACATACGTATATACAGTGGTAACAATTTAACATTTTTCTTGTGGCTTGAACCGGCTTCTGCCAATTATAGTTGTAATGGGCAGTAAGGCAGAGAAGGACTGGTAGTCACCTGGAGCAGTTAACGGCCCATCTTCGGAGGGATAGTGTGAGCTACCCCTGGTAAATCCGTCGATCAGTGCTGTTTTTTATTTATTTGTAATTAAAACCTTTTTTTTTTGTTATTTATTTCATATAGTTATAGTGCTTTTTCGTTTACATAATTTTACGTCTAATGTTTAAGGTTATTTTTATAAATTAAATTAATAGATTCATATACAAAAAAAAAATATTAAAGTACTCATTTGTAAGTATTCCAATCTGGTTTTCGGGTGAACCATTGACCGTAGGTGTAACGGAATATATTTTTTTTGAGGCAAGAATATACAGAGCTCTTTCTAGGTAGGATTATATATTTTTTAAGTGTTTTCTATAATTCAAAAAAGAAAAAAATATTAAACTAGATTGGAAAACATCCTTTTTGTTGATAACTTCATATTTTTATGCTGTTATACTGATGAATAATGTATAAACGGATTTGTAATAATATCACATTAGAAAAACCTGACCTTATTAGTCAATATGATTTTTTAAGTTGAAATTGTCAGGGGTGTGACTGAGCCGAAAACACAATTGGGGAAATCAAAATGAGGCCGTCGATTTTCAGGTTGGATGGGATAAGGCCATGCTACAATAACATCAGTAGCTCCTGAGGTGTGATGAAATGTCAGTCCGTCCGATTTTCTTATTTTTTTTATGTTGTCTCCTAGGCCTGATTTATGTGTTGTTACAGGTGAGGTCTAGTTGCGGGAAAAAGATCCACCCCGTCCGGCGAGCTAAGTCGAGCATCGGAAGCAGGCCGTACGTTTCCCGTAATATGCATTATTTCCCTTTCTGACATATTCCTATCCAATATCCTAACGTATGGCACCCAACGATAGCTGTCCTCGTATCAATTCATTGGTGATGTCCTGAACCAAACTTATCATTGGTTTTTAAGACTCGTAAGTCTGTATCAAGAAAGTCCTTGACATACTTAGGTATATTGCGACGAGTTCTTAAAAATCAATGGTGAATGCGGGATAGGTTGTCCTGTACCAGGAAAGTCTCGGACACAACGGATGTACTTGACCTATTTTATTTCGCGTTCTGGAGTGACAAAAGTAGGCGTTTGTTTTTGTTCCTAACCTTTATCCTTATTTGTTTTTTTATATACATTTAAATTTTCTTCCCCTTTGTTTTGTCTTATAATATACAGTGAAGATTTGATATCGGTGACCGTGATTGACGAGTCGTCAACATTGATGCATTGAGCCAACATTTTCATTTTTTTTTCTGAAAGCTTACCTCACTATTTCATGTCTTCTAGCGATAGTCCAAGAGACGGACTAGAATTGCGTAAATTGGGAGGCAAGCAATGTAATGTCTTTGACTACTTCTAACTAGTTTTTGTATGTTACTTCACCACACCAAAGAATTAGTTTCTTTTGTCCGTCCGTAGTCTTTCAATACATTAAATCATTTTTGGCTAGGTCATTCTGGATCGCTAAGAAAGTCCTCCGAAATTGATACATGAAGCACCCCGTAAATATATGAAAAAAAAACCTCAGGGGGAAATATTTGGAAAAAGGTCATTACCCAAATACTTTCCTATTCTTTAACTAAATAGTTAACTTTTTTTGGCTAACAAATTTCAGTTAATATCAGTTTGTTGTTAATTTATTCATTATTTTTTTTCTTTTCAATATTTTTTTCCTTATTTTGTTGGTTATTTATTTAATTTAATTTTTTTTCTTTATTATTTTTGGTACTTCTTTCTTTGTTAATTTATTTGAAAACATTTTTTTTTGCATTTTTGATTTTTTTTGTAATAAGTTAGTCATAAAATTTGTTTGATGTCTTTTTTTTGGTTATTTATTTAAATAATTTTTCGTAACTGATATATTTTGTTTGTTTTTTTGTTAATTTATTAAATCATTTTTGTTGAAATTTTTCGTTGTTTAACTTTTTTCTGGTACATAGTGAAATAATATTTTTTTTTTGATATTTTGTTGCTGTTTTTTTTGTTAATTTATTTAAATATTTTTTGTTTGATAATAATTGGTGTTAATTTTTTTGTTAATATATTAGATATATTTAATTTGTTTATGTTCAATTTTGTTTTCTATTAATTTATTTAAACGCAATTTTTGTTTGAGATCTTGTTTATTTTTCTATTAAGATATATAAATACATTTTTTATGTTTAAAAATTTGTTTGCTTTTACATTATTTTTTGTTAATTAATTTAAATAAGTTTTTTTTTTCAGTTCGTTTTTGTTTAATCATTTATATACATTTTTTATGTTGAAATTTATTTTGGTTTATTTTTTTTAACTTACTTATTTTTGTTAAGATATTTTTTTTGCTTTTTTATATTTCTTCGTTAATTTGGTTAATTTTTTTTTTTGGTTGACAATTTTTAATTTGATAGTTTTTTTTGTTAATTTATTTAAATATTGGTTGAAATTTTTTTTTTGTTAATTTATTAAAGTACATTTTGTTATAATTTTTTTTTTGTTAACTTATTAAAAAAAAGGTTTTGAGTTTTTTGTTACATTTCTTTTGATTTTCTGATTTTTTTGGTACAGTATTAAATCTGCTTTTTAATTTAAAATTTAACTTGGAAGATTTGATACTACTTTATAGTGGCATATTTTTCAGATATTTCTTGTTCTGATTTTGCGTTACAACAAGTGTTGCCAATCTTTTTAAGTTATTTTCTCCAAAATTAAATTTTAAAACAAAACTACCCCTTGAAAGTCGTTGAGAATTTAAGAGTTCCGTATTTTGTTTCGTCATTACATTTATTTTTCATAAATACTTATTTAAAATGTCTGCACCTGCAAAGGAAAAAAATCAGCAGAATTTAAGAGATTCTGAAATTGACAATACTCACTCCGATCGTCAGACTATCCAAAGACTGTTAGTGTTTATAATATTTAAGATCGGTTTATAACCACATAGAAACGAAAATTACTCGGGAGCAAACTATAGCACTTGTAGATAGGAACAGAGTTACCACCTGATCTGGTATGGACAAAAAATTTTAGGCTGTCACTTTAGGTTAGTTCAATTACCTTATTGCAGTCAATTTGACAGATGGAGAGTTCTGTCCCACTTTATGGCATCGACATACCAGAAGTTATTTGGTGACAAGAGGGTTTGATTTTTGTTAAGGATTTTGAATAGGCATGAGGCAGGAGTAGTACCTCTTCAAATAATTATGGGTATTATATCATCCCTGGAGGGGAATACGAGAACAAAGGATCCGTTTGCTGTAGAAGGACTAGATTAAATACGTAGCGCTAGTTCCAATACCAAAATGTGTTAGTATTGGTGCTGAAACTAGCGGATCCGTAAGGATCGGATGATACAAATGATGTGGGAGGGAGATGAGAAAAAAAAGTGTAGTATGGTTCGATGTTATAGACATCTATCATTAAGGTGAAAAGAATTGGAAGTGTCGGACCGTTTAAGAGTTTGTGTGAGCAGTCTTGCTTTTCGATATTTATTTTTCGGTTTGATCGGTGGAAAAAAAAGTGCAGGTAACGATTTTTTTAACGTTTGGGAAAAAATTAAAATAACAACTAAATAAATTTTATAAGTGAGGTGGAAAAAACGCCTATTAGAACAAACCACAACGTTTTTCTCCAGAGCCAATCACATTGTTTTTCGGACCAGGAACCTGCAGCCCCCTTCGAAACGTACATACGTATATACAGTGGTAACAATTTAACATTTTTCTTGTGGCTTGAACCGGCTTCTGCCAATTATAGTTGTAATGGGCAGTAAGGCAGTGAAGGACTGGTAGTCACCTGGAGCAGTTAACGGCCCATCTTCGGAGGGATAGTGTGAGCTACCCCTGGTCAATCCGTCGACCAGTGCTGTTTTTTATTTATTTGTAATTAAAACCTTTTTTTTTGTTATTTATTTCATATAGTTATAGTGCTGTTTCGTTTACATAATTTAACGTCTAATGTTTAAGGTTATTTTTATAAATTAAATTAATAGATTCATATACAAATAAAAATATTTAAGTACTCATTTGTAAGTATTCCAATCTGGTTTTCGGGTGAACCATTGACCGTAGGTATAACGGAATATATTTTTTTTTGAGGCAAGAATATACAGAGCTCTTTCTAGGTAGGATTATATATTTTTTAAGCGTTTTCTATAATTCAAAAAAGAAAAAAATAATAAACTAGATTGGAAAACATCCTTTTTGTTGATAACTTCATATTTTTATGCTGTTATACTGATGAATAATGTATAAACGGATTTGTAATAATATCACATTAGAAAAACCTGACCTTATTAGTCAATATGATTTTTTAAGTTGAAATTGTCAGGGGTGTGACTGAGCCGAAAACACAATTGGGGAAATCAAAATGAGGCCGTCGATTTTCAGGTTGGATGGGATAAGGCCATGCTACAATAACATCAGTAGCTCCTGAGGTGTGATGAAATGTCAGTCCGTCCGATTTTCTTATTTTTTTCATGTTGTCTCCTAGGCCTGATTTATGTGTTGTTACAGGTGAGGTCTAGTTGCGGGAAAAAGATCCACCCCGTCCGGCGAGCTAAGTCGAGCATCGGAAGCAGGCCGTACGTTTCCCGTAATATGCATTATTTCCCTTTCTGACATATTCCTATCCAATATCCTAACGTATGGCACCCAACGGTAGCTGTCCTCGTATCAATTCATTGGTGATGTCCTGAACCAAACTTATCATTGGTTTTTAAGACTCGTAAGTCTGTATCAAGAAAGTCCTTGACATACTTAGGTATATTGCGACGAGTTCTTAAAAATCAATGGTGAATGCGGGATAGGTTGTCCTGTACCAGGAAAGTCTCGGACACAACGGATGTACTTGACCTATTTTATTTCGCGTTCTGGAGTGACAAAAGTAGGCGTTTGTTTTTGTTCCTAACCTTTATCCTTATTTGTTTTTTTATATACATTTAAATTTTCTTCCCCTTTGTTTTGTCTTATAATATACAGTGAAGATTTGATATCGGTGACCGTGATTGACGAGTCGTCAACATTGATGCATTGAGCCAACATTTTCATTTTTTTTTCTGAAAGCTTACCTCACTATTTCATGTCTTCTAGCGATAGTCCAAGAGACGGACTAGAATTGCGTAAATTGGGAGGCAAACAATGTAATGTCTTTGACTACTTCTAACTAGTTTTTGTATGTTACTTCACCACACCAAAGAATTAGTTTCTTTTGTCCGTCCGTAGTCTTTCAATACATTAAATCATTTTTGGCTAGGTCATTCTGGATCGCTAAGAAAGTCCTCCGAAATTGATACATGAAGCACCCCGTAAATATATGAAAAAAAAACCTCAGGGGGAAATATTTGGAAAAAGGTCATTACCCAAATACTTTCCTATTCTTTAACTAAATAGTTAACTTTTTTTGGCTAACAAATTTCAGTTAATATCAGTTTGTTGTTAATTTATTCATTATTTTTTTTCTTTTCAATATTTTTTTCCTTATTTTGTTGGTTATTTATTTAATTTAATTTTTTTTCTTTATTATTTTTGGTACTTCTTTCTTTGTTAATTTATTTGAAAACATTTTTTTTTGTATTTTTGATTTTTTTTGTAATAAGTTAGTCATAAAATTTGTTTGATGTCTTTTTTTGGTTATTTATTTAAATAATTTTTCGTAACTGATATATTTTGTTTGTTTTTTTGTTAATTTATTTAATCATTTTTGTTGAAATTTTTCGTTGTTTAACTTTTTTCTGGTACATAGTGAAATAGTATTATTTTTTTGATATTTTGTTGCTGTTTTTTTTTGTTAATTTATTTAAATATTTTTTGTTTGATAATAATTGGTGTTAATTTTTTTGTTAATATATTAGATATATTTAATTTGTTTATGTTCAATTTTGTTTTCTATTAATTTATTTAAACGCAATTTTTGTTTGAGATCTTGTTTATTTTTCTATTAAGATATATAAATACATTTTTTATGTTTAAAAATTTGTTTGCTTTTACATTATTTTTTGTTAATTAATTTAAATAAGTTTTTTTTTTTCAGTTCGTTTTTGTTTAATCATTTATATACATTTTTTTATGTTGAAATTTATTTTGGTTTATTTTTTTTAACTTACTTATTTACAATTTTTTTTGCTTTTTTATATTTCTTCGTTAAATTGGTTAATTTTTTTTTTGGTTGACAATTTTTAATTTGATAGTTTTTTTGTTAATTTATTTAAATACAGTTCTTGGTTGAATTTTTTTTTTTGTTAATTTATTAAAGTACATTTTGTTATAATTTTTTTTTTTGTTAACTTATTAAAAAAAAGGTTTTGAGTTTTTTGTTACATTTCTTTTGATTTTCTGATTTTTTTGGTACAGTATTAAATCTGCTTTTTAATTTAAAATTTAACTTGGAAGATTTGATACTACTTTATAGTGGCATATTTTTCAGATATTTCTTGTTCTGATTTTGCGTTACAACAAGTGTTGCCAATCTTTTTTTTTTCTTTTTGTGTGAAAGTGTACTTAAATCTATATCTTTTTAAGTTATTTTCTCCAAAATTAAATTTTAAAACAAAACTACCCCTTGAAAGTCGTTGAGAATTTAAGAGTTCCGTATTTTGTTTCGTCATTACATTTATTTTTCATAAATACTTATTTAAAATGTCTGCACCTGCAAAGGAAAAAAATCAGCAGAATTTAAGAGATTCTGAAATTGACAATACTCACTCCGATCGTCAGACTATCCAAAGACTGTTAGTGTTTATAATATTTAAGATCGGTTTATAACCACATAGAAACGAAAATTACTCGGGAGCAAACTATAGCACTTGTAGATAGGAACAGAGTTACCACCTGATCTGGTATGGACAAAAAATTTTAGGCTGTCACTTTAGGTTAGTTCAATTACCTTATTGCAGTCAATTTGACAGATGGAGAGTTCTGTCCCACTTTATGGCATCGACATACCAGAAGTTATTTGGTGACAAGAGGGTTTGATTTTTGTTAAGGATTTTGAATAGGCATGAGGCAGGAGTAGTACCTCTTCAAATAATTATGGGTATTATATCATCCCTGGAGGGGAATACGAGAACAAAGGATCCGTTTGCTGTAGAAGGACTACATTAAATACGTAGCGCTAGTTCCAATACCAAAATGTGTTAGTATTGGTGCTGAAACTAGCGGATCCGTAAGGATCGGATGATACAAATGATGTGGGAGGGAGATGAGAAAAAAAAGTGTAGTATGGTTCGATGTTATAGACATCTATCATTAAGGTGAAAAGAATTGGAAGTGTCGGACCGTTTAAGAGTTTGTGTGAGCAGTCTTGCTTTTCGATATTTATTTTTCGGTTTGATCGGTGGAAAAAAAAGTGCAGGTAACGATTTTTTTAACGTTTGGGAAAAAATTAAAATAACAACTAAATAAATTTTATAAGTGAGGTGGAAAAAACGCCTATTAGAACAAACCACAACGTTTTTCTCCAGAGCCAATCACATTGTTTTTCGGACCAGGAACCTGCAGCCCCCTTCGAAACGTACATACGTATATACAGTGGTAACAATTTAACATTTTTCTTGTGGCTTGAATCGGCTTCTGCCAATTATAGTTGTAATAAGCAGTAAGGCAGTGAAGGACTGGTAGTCACCTGGAGCAGTTAACGGCCCATCTTCGGAGGGATAGTGTGAGCTACCCCTGGTAAATCCGTCGACCAGTGCTGTTTTTTATTTATTTGTAATTAAAACCTTTTTTTTTTGTTATTTATTTCATATAGTTATAGTGCTGTTTCGTTTACATAATTTAACGTCTAATGTTTAAGGTTATTTTTATAAATTAAATTAATAGATTCATATACAAAAAAAAAATATTTAAGTACTCATTTGTAAGTATTCCAATCTGGTTTTCGGGTGAACCATTGACCGTAGGTATAACGGAATATATTTTTTTTTGAGGCAAGAATATACAGAGCTCTTTCTAGGTAGGATTATATATTTTTTAAGCGTTTTCTATAATTCAAAAAAGAAAAAAATAATAAACTAGATTGGAAAACATCCTTTTTGTTGATAACTTCATATTTTTATGCTGTTATACTGATGAATAATGTATAAACGGATTTGTAATAATATCACATTTGAAAAACCTTATTAGTCAATATGATTTTTTAAGTTGAAATTGTCAGGGGTGTGACTGAGCCGAAAACACAATTGGGGAAATCAAAATGAGGCCGTCGATTTTCAGGTTGGATGGGATAAGGCCATGCTACAATAACATCAGTAGCTCCTGAGGTGTGATGAAATGTCAGTCCGTCCGATTTTCTTATTTTTTTCATGTTGTCTCCTAGGCCTGATTTATGTGTTGTTACAGGTGAGGTCTAGTTGCGGGAAAAAGATCCACCCCGTCCGGCGAGCTAAGTCGAGCATCGGAAGCAGGCCGTACGTTTCCCGTAATAGGCATTATTTCCCTTTCTGACATATTCCTATCCAATATCCTAACGTATGGCACCCAACGGTAGCTGTCCTCGTATCAATTCATTGGTGATGTCCTGAACCAAACTTATCATTGGTTTTTAAGACTCGTAAGTCTGTATCAAGAAAGTCCCTGACATACTTAGGTATATTGCGACGAGTTCTTAAAAATCAATGGTGAATGCGATATTGGTTGTCCTGTACCAGGAAAGTCTCGGACACAACGGATGTACTTGACCTATTTTATTTCGCGTTCTGGAGTGACAAAAGTAGGCGTTTGTTTTTGTTCCTAACCTTTATCCTTATTTGTTTTTTTATATACATTTAAATTTTCTTCCCCTTTGTTTTGTCTTATAATATACAGTGAAGATTTGATATCGGTGACCGTGATTGACGAGTCGTCAACATTGATGCATTGAGCCAACATTTTCATTTTTTTTTCTGAAAGCTTACCTCACTATTTCATGTCTTCTAGCGATAGTCCAAGAGACGGATTAGAATTGCGTAAATTGGGAGGCAAACAATGTAATGTCTTTGACTACTTCTAACTAGTTTTTCTATGTTACTTCACCACACCAAAGAATTAGTTTCTTTTGTCCGTCAGTAGTCTTTCAATACATTAAATCATTTTTGGCTAGGTCATTCTGGATCGCTAAGAAAGTCCTCCGAAATTGATACATGAAGCACCCCGTAAATATATGAAAAAAAAAACCTCAGAGGGAAATATTTGGAAAAAGGTCATTACCTAAATACTTTCCTATTCTTTAACTAAATAGTTAACTTTTTTTGGCTAACAAATTTCAGTTAATATCAGTTTGTTGTTAATTTATTCATTATTTTTTTTCTTTTCAATATTTTTTTCCTTATTTTGTTGGTTATTTATTTAATTTAATTTTTTTTCTTTATTATTTTTGGTACTTCTTTCTTTGTTAATTTATTTGAAAACATTTTTTTTTGTATTTTTGATTTTTTTTGTAATAAGTTAGTCATAAAATTTGTTTGATGTCTTTTTTTGGTTATTTATTTAAATAATTTTTCGTAACTGATATATTTTGTTTGTTTTTTTGTTAATTTATTTAATCATTTTTGTTGAAATTTTTCGTTGTTTAACTTTTTTCTGGTACATAGTGAAATAGTATTATTTTTTTGATATTTTGTTGCTGTTTTTTTTTGTTAATTTATTTAAATATTTTTTGTTTGATAATAATTGGTGTTAATTTTTTTGTTAATATATTAGATATATTTAATTTGTTTATGTTCAATTTTGTTTTCTATTAATTTATTTAAACGCAATTTTTGTTTGAGATCTTGTTTATTTTTCTATTAAGATATATAAATACATTTTTTATGTTTAAAAATTTGTTTGCTTTTACATTATTTTTTGTTAATTAATTTAAATAAGTTTTTTTTTTTCAGTTCGTTTTTGTTTAATCATTTATATACATTTTTTATGTTGAAATTTATTTTGGTTTATTTTTTTTAACTTACTTATTTTTGTTAAGATATTTTTTTTGCTTTTTTATATTTCTTCGTTAATTTGGTTAATTTTTTTTTTTTGGTTGACAATTTTTAATTTGATAGTTTTTTTTGTTAATTTATTTAAATATTGGTTGAAATTTTTTTTTTGTTAATTTATTAAAGTACATTTTGTTATAATTTTTTTTTTGTTAACTTATTAAAAAAAAAGGTTTTGAGTTTTTTGTTACATTTCTTTTGATTTTCTGATTTTTTTGGTACAGTATTAAATCTGCTTTTTAATTTAAAATTTAACTTGGAAGATTTGATACTACTTTATAGTGGCATATTTTTCAGATATTTCTTGTTCTGATTATGCGTTACAACAAGTGTTGCCAATCTTTTTTTTTTCTTTTTGTGTGAAAGTGTACTTAAATCTATATCTTTTTAAGTTATTTTCTCCAAAATTAAATTTTAAAACAAAACTACCCCTTGAAAGTCGTTGAGAATTTAAGAGTTCCGTATTTTGTTTCGTCATTACATTTATTTTTCATAAATACTTATTTAAAATGTCTGCACCTGCAAAGGAAAAAAATCAGCAGAATTTAAGAGATTCTGAAATTGACAATACTCACTCCGATCGTCAGACTATCCAAAGACTGTTAGTGTTTATAATATTTAAGATCGGTTTATAACCACATAGAAACGAAAATTACTCGGGAGCAAACTATAGCACTTGTAGATAGGAACAGAGTTACCACCTGATCTGGTATGGACAACAAATTTTAGGCTGTCACTTTAGGTTAGTTCAATTACCTTATTGCAGTCAATTTGACAGATGGAGAGTTCTGTCCCACTTTATGGCATCGACATACCAGAGGTTATTTGGTGACAAGAGGGTTTGATTTTTTTTAAGGATTTTGAATAGGCATGAGGCAGGAGTAGTACCTCTTCAAATAATTATGGGTATTATATCATCCCTGGAGGGGAATACGAGAACCAAGGATCCGTTTGCTGTAGAAGGACTAGATTAAATACGTAGCGCTAGTTCCAATACCAAAATGTGTTAGTATTGGTGCTGAAACTAGCGGATCCGTAAGGATCGGATGATACAAATGATGTGGGAGGGAGATGAGAAAAAAAAGTGTAGTATGGTTCGATGTTATAGACATCTATCATTAAGGTGAAAAGAATTGGAAGTGTCAGACCGTTTAAGAGTTTGTGTGAGCAGTCTTGCTTTTCGATATTTATTTTTCGGTTTGATCGGTGGAAAAAAAAGTGCAGGTAACGATTTTTTTAACGTTTGGGAAAAAATTAAAATAACAACTAAATAAAAAAATGTTTAGGATTTTATAAGTGAGTTGGAAAAAACGCCTATTAGAACAAACCACAACGTTTTTCTCCAGAGCCAATCACATTGTTTTTCGGACCAGGAACCTGCAGCCCCCTTCGAAACGTACATACGTATATACAGTGGTAACAATTTAACATTTTTCTTGTGGCTTGAACCGGCTTCTGCCAATTATAGTTGTAATGGGCAGTAAGGCAGTGAAGGACTGGTAGTCACCTGGAGCAGTTAACGGCCCATCTTCGGAGGGATAGTGTGAGCTACCCCTGGTAAATCCGTCGACCAGTGCTGTTTTTTATTTATTTGTAATTAAAACCTTTTTTTTTTGTTACTTATTTCATATAGTTATAGTGCTGTTTCGTTTACATAATTTAACGTCTAATGTTTAAGGTTATTTTTATAAATTAAATTAATAGATTCATATACAAACAAAAAATATTTAAGTACTCATTTGTAAGTATTCCAATCTGGTATTCGGGTGAACCATTGACCGTAGGTATAACGGAATATATTTTTTTTGAGGCAAGAATACCTATACAGAGCTCTTTCTAGGTAGGATTATATATTTTTTAAGCGTTTTCTATAATTCAAAAAAGAAAAAAATATTAAACTAGATTGGAAAACATCCTTTTTGTTGATAACTTCATATTTTAATGCTGTTATACTGATGAATAATGTATAAACGGATTTGTAATAATATCACATTAGAAAAACCTGACCTTATTAGTCAATATGATTTTTTAAGTTGAAATTGTCAGGGGTGTGACTGAGCCGAAAACACAATTGGGGAAATCAAAATGAGGCCGTCGATTTTCAGGTTGGATGGGATAAGGCCATGCTACAATAACATCAGTAGCTCCTGAGGTGTGATGAAATGTCAGTCCGTCCGATTTTCTTATTTTTTTTCATGTTGTCTCCTAGGCCTGATTTATGTGTTGTTACAGGTGAGGTCTAGTTGCGGGAAAAAGATCCACCCCGTCCGGCGAGCTAAGTCGAGCATCGGAAGCAGGCCGTACGTTTCCCGTAATAGGCATTATTTCCGTTTCTGACATATTCCTATCCAATATCCTAACGTATGGCACCCAACGGTAGCTGTCCTCGTATCAATTCATTGGTGATGTCCTGAACCAAACTTATCATTGGTTTTTAAGACTCGTAAGTCTGTATCAAGAAAGTCCCTGACATACTTAGGTATATTGCGACGAGTTCTTAAAAATCAATGGTGAATGCGGTTCGTGTGTGTCAACGTTTTTACTAGATTCATTTTAGTTCCCAGGATTGGTTGTCCTGTACCAGGAAAGTCTCGGACACAACGGATGTACTTGACCTATTTTATTTCACGTTCTGGAGTGACAAAAGTAGGCGTTTGTTTTTGTTCCTAACCTTTATCCTTATTTGTTTTTTTATATACATTTAAATTTTCTTTCCCTTTGTTTTGTCTTATAATATACAGTGAAGATTTGATATCGGTGACCGTGATTGACGAGTCGTCAACATTGATGCATTGAGCCAATATTTTCATTTTTTTTTTCTGAAAGCTTACCTCACTATTTCATGTCTTCTAGCGATAGTCCAAGAGACGGATTAGAATTGCGTAAATTGGGAAGCAAACAATGTAATGTCTTTGACTACTTCTAACTAGTTTTTGTATGTTACTTCACCACACCAAAGAATTAGTTTCTTTTGTCCGTCCGTAGTCTTTCAATACATTAAATCATTTTTGGCTAGGTCATTTTGGATCGCTAAGAAAGTCCTCCGAGAATGCTACATGAAGCACCCCGTATATATATGAAAAAAAAACCTCAGAGGGAAATATTTGGAAAAAGGTCATTACCTAAATACTTTCCTATTCTTTAACTAAATAGTTAACTTTTTTTGGCTAACAAATTTCAGTTAATATCAGTTTGTTGTTAATTTATTCATTATTTTTTTTCTTTTCAATATTTTTTTCCTTATTTTGTTGGTTATTTATTTAATTTAATTTTTTTTCTTTATTATTTTTGGTACTTCTTTCTTTGTTAATTTATTTGAAAACATTTTTTTTTTGTATTTTTGATTTTTTTTGTAATAAGTTAGTCATAAAATTTGTTTGATGTCTTTTTTTTGGTTATTTATTTAAACAATTTTTCGTAACTGATATATTTTGTTTGTTTTTTTGTTAATTTATTTAATCATTTTTGCTGAAATTTTCCGTTGTTTAACTTTTTTCTGGTACATAGTGAAATAATATTTTTTTTTTGATATTTTGTTGCTGTTTTTTTTTTGTTAATTTATTTAAATATTTTTTGTTAATTTTTTTTGTTAATATATTTGATATATTTTATTTCTTTATTTATTTGTTTATGTTCAATTTTGTTTTCTATTAATTTATTTAAACGCAATTTTTGTTTGAGATCTTGTTTATTTTTCTATTAAGATATATAAATACATTTTTTATGTTTAAAAATTTGTTTGCTTTTACATTATTTTTTGTTAATTAATTTAAAAAAGTTTTTTTTTCAGTTCGCTTTTGTTTAATTATATACATTTTTTTATGTTGAAATTTATTTTGGTTTATTTTTTTTAACTTACTTATTTACAATTTTTTTTTTAAGATATTTTTTTTGCTTTTTATATTTCTTCGTTAATTTGGTTAATTTTTTTTTTTGGTTGACAATTTTTAATTTGATAGTTTTTTTGTTAATTTATTTAAATACAGTTCTTGGTTGAAATTTTTTTTTTGTTAATTTATTAAAGTACATTTTGTTATAATTTTTTTTTTGTTAACTTATTAAAAAAATGGTTTTGAGTTTTTTGTTACATTTCTTTTGATTTTCTGATTTTTTTGGTACAGTATTAAATCTACTTTTTAATTTAAAATTTAACTTGGAAGATTTGATACTACTTTATAGTGGCATATTTTTCAAATATTTCTTGTTCTGATTTTGCGTTACAACAAGTGTTGCCAATCTTTTTTTTTTCTTTTTGTGTGAAAGTGTACTTAAATCTATACCTTTTTAAGTTATTTTCTCCAATATTAAATTTTAAAACAAAACTACCCCTTGAAAGTCGTTGAGAATTTAAGAGTTCCGTATTTTGTTTCGTCATTACATTTATTTTTCATAAATACTCATTTAAAATGTCTGCACCTGCAAAGGAAAAAAATCTGCAGAATTTAAGAGATTCTGAAATTGACAATACTCACTCCGATCGTCAGACTATCCAAAGACTGTTAGTGTTTATAATATTTAAGATCGGTTTATAACCACATAGAAACGAAAATTACTCGGGAGCAAACTATAGCACTTGTAGATAGGAACAGAGTTACCACCTGATCTGGTATGGAAAAAAAAAAATTTAGGCTGTCACTTTAGGTTAGTTCAATTACCTTTTTGCAGTCAATTTGACAGATGGAGAGTTCTGTCCCACTTTATGGCATCGACATACCAGAGGTTATTTGGTGACAAGAGGGTTTGATTTTTTTTAAAGATTTTGAATAGGCATGAGGCAGGAGTAGTACCTCTTCAAATAATCATGGGTATTATATCATCCCTGGAGGGGAATAAGAGAACCAAGGATCCGTTGGCTGTAGAAGGACTAGATTAAATACGTAGCGCTAGTTCCAATACCAAAATGTGTTAGTATTGGTGCTGAAACTAGCGGATCCGTCAGGATCGGATGATACAAATGATGTGGGAGGGAGATGAGAAAAAAAAGTGTAGTATGGTTCGATGTTATAGACATCTATCATTAAGGTGAAAAGAATTGGAAGTGTCGGACCGTTTAAGAGTTTGTGTGAGCAGTCTTGCTTTTCGATATTTATTTTTCGGTTTGCTCGGTGGAAAAAAAGTGCAGGTAAAAAATTTATTTGAAAACATTTTTTTTTGTATTTTGGATTTTTTTTTGTAATAAGTTAGTCATAAAATTTGTTTGATGTCTTTTTTTTGGTTATTTATTTAAATAATTTTTCGTAACTGATATATTTTGTTTGGTTTTTTGTTAATTTATTTAATCTTTTTTGTTGAAATTTTCCGTTGTTTAACTTTTTTTCTGGTACGTAGTGAAATAATATTTTTTTTTGATATTTTGTTGCTGTTTTTTTTTGTTAATTTATTTAAATATTTTTTGTTTGATAATAATTGGTGTTAATTTTTTTTGTTAATATATTTGATATATTTAATTTGTTTATTTATTTGTTTTTGTTCAATTTTGTTTTCTATTAATTTATTTAAACGCAATTTTTGTTTGAGATCTTGTTTATTTTTCTATTAAGATATATAAATACATTTTTTATGTTTAAAATTTTGTTTGCTTTTACATTATTTTTTGTTAATTAATTTAAATAAGTTTTTTTCTCAGTTCGTTTTTGTTTAATCATTTATATACATTTTTTTATGTTGAAATTTATTATGGTTTATTTTTTTTTAACTTACTTATTTACAATTTTTTTTGTTAAGATATTTTTTTTTGCTTTTTTATATTTCTTCGTTAATTTGGTTAAATTTTTTTTTGGTTGACAATTTTTAATTTGATAGTTTTTTTGTTAATTTATTTAAATACAGTTCTTGGTTGAAATTTTTTTTTTGTTAATTTATTAAAGTACATTTTGTTATAATTTTTTTTGTTAACTTATTAAAAAAATTGTTTTGAGTTTTTTGTTACATTTCTTTTGATTTTCTGATTTTTTTGGTACAGTATTAAATCTATTTTTAATTTAAAATTTAACTTGGAAGATTTGATACTACTTTATAGTGGCATATTTTTCAGATATTTCTTGTTCTGATTTTGCGTTACAACAAGTGTTGCCAATCTTTTTTTTTCTTTTTGTGTGAAAGTGTACTTAAATCTATATCTTTTTAAGTTATTTTCCGTCCAATATTAAATTTTAAAACAAAACTACCCCTTGAAAGTCGTTGAGAATTTTAGCGTTCCGTATTTTGTTTCCTCATTACATTTATTTTTCATAAATGCAAAGGAAAAAAATCTGCAGAATTTAAGAGATTCTGAAATTGACAATACTCACTCCGATCGTCAGACTATCCAAAGACTGTTAGTGTTTATAATATTTAAGATCGGTTTATAACCACATAGAAACGAAAATTACTCGGGAGCAAACTATAGCACTTGTAGATAGGAACAGAGTTACCACCTGATCTGGTATGAAAAAAAAAATTTTAGGCTGTCACTTTAGGTTAGTTCAATTACCTTTTTGCAGTCAATTTGACAGATGGAGAGTTCTGTCCCACTTTATGGCATCGACATACCAGAGGTTATTTGGTGACAAGAGGGTTTGATTTTTTTTAAAGATTTTGAAAAGGCATGAGGCAGGAGTAGTACCTCTTCAAATAATTATGGGTATTATATCATCCCTGGAGGGGAATACGAGAACCAAGGATCCGTTTGCTGTAGAAGGACTAGATTAAATACGTAGCGCTAGTTCCAATACTAAAATGTGTTAGTATTGGTGCTGAAACTAGCGGATCCGTCAGGATCGGATGATACAAATGATGTGGGAGGGAGATGAGAAAAAAAAGTGTAGTATGGTTCGATGTTATAGACATCTATCATTAAGGTGAAAAGAATTGGAAGTGTCGGACCGTTTAAGAGTTTGTGTGAGCAGTCTTGCTTTTCGATATTTATTTTTCGGTTTGCTCGGTGGAAAAAAAAGTGCAGGTAAAAAATTTATTTGAAAACATTTTTTTTTGTAATAAGTTAGTCATAAAATTTGTTTGATGTCTTTTTTTTTGGTTATTTATTTAAATAATTTTTCGTAACTGATATATTTTGTTTGGTTTTTTGTTAATTTATTTAATCTTTTTTGTTGAAATTTTCCGTTGTTTAACTTTTTTTCTGGTACATAGTGAAATAATATTTTTTTTTTTGATATTTTGTTGCTGTTTTTTTTTGTTAATTTATTTAAATATTTTTTGTTTGATAATAATTGGTGTTAATTTTTTTTGTTAATATATTTGATATATTTAATTTGTTTATTTATTTGTTTTTGTTCAATTTTGTTTTCTATTAATTTATTTAAACGCAATTTTTGTTTGAGATCTTGTTTATTTTTCTATTAAGATATATAAATACATTTTTTATGTTTAAAAATTTGTTTGCTTTTACATTATTTTTTGTTAATTAATTTAAATAAGTTTTTTTCTCAGTTCGTTTTTGTTTAATCATTTATATACATTTTTTTATGTTGAAATTTATTATGGTTTATTTTTTTTAACTTACTTATTTACAATTTTTTTTGTTAAGATATTTTTTTTTTTGCTTTTTTATATTTCTTCGTTAATTTGGTTAAATTTTTTTTTGGTTGACAATTTTTAATTTGATAGTTTTTTTGTTAATTTATTTAAATACAGTTCTTGGTTGAAATTTTTTTTTGTTAATTTATTAAAGTACATTTTGTTATAATTTTTTTTGTTAACTTATTAAAAAAATTGTTTTGAGTTTTTTGTTACATTTCTTTTGATTTTCTGATTTTTTTGGTACAGTATTAAATCTATTTTTAATTTAAAATTTAACTTGGAAGATTTGATACTACTTTATAGTGGCATATTTTTCAGATATTTCTTGTTCTGATTTTGCGTTACAACAAGTGTTGCCAATCTTTTTTTTTCTTTTTGTGTGAAAGTGTACTTAAATCTATATCTTTTTAAGTTATTTTCCGTCCAATATTAAATTTTAAAACAAAACTACCCCTTGAAAGTCGTTGAGAATTTTAGCGTTCCGTATTTTGTTTCCTCATTACATTTATTTTTCATAAATACTTATTTAAAATGTCTGCACCTGCAAAGGAAAAAAATCTGCAGAATTTAAGAGATTCTGAAATTGACAATACTCACTCCGATCGTCAGACTATCCAAAGACTGTTAGTGTTTATAATATTTAAGATCGGTTTATAACTACATAGAAACGAACATTACTCGGGAGCAAACTATAGCACTTGTAGATAGGAATAGAGTTACCACCTGATCTGGTATGGAAAAAAAATTTTAGGCTGTCACTTTAGGTTAGTTCAATTACCTTTTTGCAGTCAATTTGACAGATGGAGAGTTCTGTCCCACTTTATGGCATCGACATACCAGAGGTTATTTGGTGACAAGAGGGTTTGATTTTTTTTAAGGATTTTGAATAGGCATGAGGCAGGAGTAGTACCTCTTCAAATAAATATGGGAGGGGAATACGAGAACCAAGGATCCGTTTGCTGTAGAAGGACTAGATTAAATACGTAGCGCTAGTTCCAATACCAAAATGTGTTAGTATTGGTGCTGAAACTAGCGGATCCGTCAGGATCGGATGATACAAATGATGTGGGAGGGAGATGAGAAAAAAAGTGTAGTATGGTTGGATGTTATAGACATCTATCATTAAGGTGAAAAGAATTGGAAGTGTCGGACCGTTTAAGAGTTTGTGTGAGCAGTCTTGCTTTTCGATATTTATTTTTCGGTTTGATCGGTGGAAAAAAAGTGCAGGTAACGAGTTTTTTTTAATGTTTGGGAAAAAATTAAAATAACAACTAAATAAAAAAATGTTTAGGATTTTATAAGTGAGGTGGAAAAAACGCCTATTAGAACAAACCACAACGTTTTTCTCCAGAGCCAATCACATTGTTTTTCGGACCAGGAACCTGCAGCCCCCTTCGAAACGTACATACGTATATACAGTGGTAACAATTTAACATTTTTCTTGTGGCTTGAACCGGCTTCTGCCAATTATAGTTGTAATGGGCAGTAAGGCAGTGAGGGACTGGTAGTCACCTGGAGCAGTTAACGGCCCATCTCCGGAGGGATAGTGTGAGCTACCCCTGGTAAATCCGTCGACCAGTGCTGTTTTTTATTTATTTGTAATTAAAACCTTTTTTTTTTGTTATATATTTCATATAGTTATAGTGCTGTTTCGTTTACATAATTTAACGTCTAATGTTTAAGGTTATTTTTATAAATTAAATTAATAGATTCATATACAAAAAAAAATATTTAAGTACTCATTTGTAAGTATTCCAATCTGGTTTTCGGGTGAACCATTGACCGTAGGTATAACGGAATATATTTTTTTTGAGGCAAGAATACCTATACAGAGCTCTTTCTAGGTAGGATTATATATTTTTTAAGCGTTTTCTATAATTCAAAAAAGAAAAAAATATTAAACTAGATTGGAAAACATCCTTTTTGTTGATAACTTCATATTTTTATGCTGTTATACTGATTAATAATGTATAAACGGATTTGTAATAATATCACATTAGAAAAACCTGACCTTATTAGTCAATATGATTTTTTAAGTTGAAATTGTCAGGGGTGTGACTGAGCCGAAAACACAATTGGGGAAATCAAAATGAGGCCGTCGATTTCCAGGTTGGATGGGATAAGGCCACAACGGATGTACTTGACCTATTTTATTTCGCGTTCTGGAGTGACAAAAGTAGGCGTTTGTTTTTGTTCCTAACCTTTATCCTTATTTGTTTTTTTATTTACATTTAAATTTTCTTTCCCTTTGTTTTGTCTTATGATATACAGTGATTGACCAGTCGTCAACATTGATGCATTGAGCCAACATTTTAATTTTTTTTTCTGAAAGCTTACCTCACTATCGCAGAATTCTTGCACGAGCCCCTCAGAAAGAGGACGTACGGCGGATGAGCCCAACCAATTGGACCAACGGTGGCGTCAACAGTCAACGAAGCAGACGCCCTAATGAGCTACTTCGACGTATTTGGAGATAAGGTCATTAGGACAATTCAATGCAAGTCAGGGCATTGAAATAGAGATGGTGGCGGATGAACCCTGAATGGGCCAACGGCAGCGCTCATATCCCCGAAGTGGGTTACTGACTCCGGATTCTCCGGTTCCTTTTGTCCAAGGAATCCAACAAAGGACCTGGCCCTCCAGGTTGGGGGTGTGCGTGGGGTTAACAATCCTGCCACGGAAAAAAGAAAACGTTGCGAAGCGACCAATAGCCTCGGAAAAGGACGGATTTACTGTTGACGACCCGGAAAAACGAATCAAGGACAACGACCTTCGGATCTGCACGTGGAATGTTAGAACTCTTAACAGACCACGTGCATCCAAACAACTAGCGGAGGCCCTAGACTGCTACAGGTGATTGCGCAAGAAGACCACAGCGTTTATTTGGGTGCGGATTCGTCATAAGCGGTAGACTTAGGCAAGAAGTCTTGGGCTTTCGACACGTAAGTGAGCGACTTGTGACAATCCGTATCAAGGCTAAATTCGCCAACATTAGCCTAATATGCGCTCATGCCCCCACAGAGGACAAAGATGACGCCACCAAGGATGACTTCTATGAGCTCCTCGACAAAACCTATGAGCAATGCCCTAAATACGACGTTAAGATCGTACTAGGCGATTTTAATGCCAAAATAGGTAAAGAGGAAATCTTTGGTAGGACTGTCGGAAAACATAGCCTACACGAAACAACGTCTGAAAACGGACTTAGGCTAATTGACTTCGCAGCGGCACATAACGTCACCATTGCAAGCACACGGTTTCCTCATCTCGATATACACAAAGGGACTTGGCGACACCCAGATCAAAGAACCGTCAATCAGATTGATCACGTTGCGATCGATGCAAGACACGCCTCCAGTATCTTGGATGTTCGCACCTTCCGAGCAGCTAACATCGACTCGGATCACTACCTTGTTGCAGCAAAGGTAAGAATGCGAATAACCCGAACTCCACAACAACGGAGTAATACTGTGAGGAAGTATGACGTCGGAAAGCTGCAATCGCAAGAAACCGCCAGAACCTATGCCGATCGAATATCCCGTAACCTCTCAAGAAATCCAGTACCGCCAGCATCAAGTGCCGAAGATCAGTGGCAACACTGCCAACAAGCCATCAGAGATGCCGCAACTGATGTGCTAGGTTTCACCAGGTAAAAAGAACATGCCAAGGAAAAAAATCCCGCACAGAAGCCAGTAGAGATAGGAATGGAAACCTCGTAGTAGAGTCACAGTCGGTGCTGAGTACATGGAAGGACCATTTCTGCAGACTGTTAAACGGCGATGAAGACCAAAATCTCGCTGTCAGGCAGAATGAACCATTCAACATGGATGATGACAGCCAAAACTTCCGTCCACCTGACCAAAATGAAGTAAGGATAGCAATATCTAAACTCAAAAACAACAAAGCTGCTGGACCCGACGGATTACCCGCCGAACTTTTTAAAGCGGCCGGAGATGACCTGGTGGAGTGCATACACCAACTCATCTCTAAAGTTTGGTCAGAAGAAAGTATGCCTGATGAATGGAACCTCAGCATCGTTTGCCCGATCCACAAGAAAGGAGACCCTCTAAACTGCGCCAACTATAGAGGAATAAGTCTCCTGAATATCGCCTACAAGATCCTCTCTGCCGTACTATGTGAACGCCTGAAACCTTTCGTCAGCAACCTGATTGGCCCCTATCAGTGTGGTTTCAGACCAGGAAAGTCCACAATCGATCAAATGTTCACGCTACGGCAGATCCTGGAAACCACCCAAGAATTCCAAATCGATACCCACCACCTCTTTATCGATTGTAAGGCCGCGTACGATAGCATTTATAGAGACGAGCTATACAGAGCCATGTCAGGTTTTGGCATTCCCACAAAACTCGTCCGACTGTGCAGGATGACGATGGAGAACTCTCGCTGCTCCACCAAGGTTGGTTCTGACCTCACAGAATTTTTTGACGTCAAAAAAGGATTCCGACAAGGTGATGCGCTATCGTGCGATTTCTTCAACTTAATACTTGAAAAAATTATAAGAAACTCGCAAGTCAATTGTAGTGGGACAATTTTTTTCAAGTCTGTGCAATTGCTAGCATACGCTGACGACATAGACATCATTGGCAGAACTCGGCGAGCTGTCAGTGGAACGTTTGCTAGATGGGACTAGCAGTCATTGAGGCCAAAACGAAGTACCTGCTGTCCACAAAAAGGGACACACAACACCGGCGGATTGGACAAAACATCACAATAGACAGGTACAACTTTGAGGTAGTTAGGGACTTTGTGTACCTCGGATCCGCTATAACATCTGACAACAACATCTCGTCAGAAATAAAGCGAAGAATTACTCTTGCCAATCGCTGTTTCTATGGGCTAGGAAGGCAATTGAGTAGCAAAGCCCTCTCTCGAAAGACAAAGGAGACTCTGTATCAGACCCTAATCATCCCGGTCCTGCTCTATGGCGCCGAGGCATGGACTCTATCTAAAGCGGATGAATATATCCTAAGTCATTTCGAGCGTAAGATTCTTCGGAGGATTTTTTGGCCCTATCTGCGTTAACGGGCTTTGGAGGAAAAGGTTCAACCAAGAACTATATGAGCTGTACAGCGACATTGACCTGGTAAAAAAAAACGCGTATCACGTTTAAGATGGCTAGGTCATGTAGAGCGAATGGACAACAATGCTCCGGCTCGCAGGATCTTCGATTCCATCCCAGAGGGTAGACGCAGTCAAGGAAGACCTCGCCTTAGGTGGCGCGCTCAAGTGGAGGACGACCTCAACCAACTTGGAGTGCAAAACTGGAGGCAGCTTGCCAAAGACCGAGTTGGCTGGAGAGGCATGTTGGTTGAGGCCCAGGTTCGTCCCGAACTGTAGCGCCACCTAAGTAAGTAAGTTACCTCACTATTTCATGTCTTCTAGCGATCGTCCAAGAGACGGATTAGAATTGCGTAAATTGGGAGGGAAACAATGTAATGTCTTTGACTACTTCTAACTAGTTTTTGTATGTTACTTCACCACACCAAAGAATTAGTTTCTTTTGTCCATCCGTAGTCTTTCAATACATTTAATCATTTTTGGCTAGGTCATTTTGGATCGCTAAGAAAGTCCTCCGAGAATGCTACATGAAGCACCCCGTATATATATGAAAAAAAAAAACAACCTCAAAGGGAAATATTTGGAAAAAGGTCATTACCTAAATACTTTCCTATTCTTTAACTAAATAGTTAACTTTTTTTTGGCTAACAAATTTCATCTTATATCAGTTTGTTGTTAATTTATTCATTATTTTTTTTCTTTTCAATATTTTTTTCCTTATTTTGTTGGTTATTTATTTAATTTAATTTTTTTTCTTTATTGTTTTTGGTACTTCTTTCTTTGTTAATTTATTTGAAAATTTTGATTTTTTTTGTAATAAGTTAGTCATAAAATTTGTTTGATGTCTTTTTTTTGGTTATTTATTTAAATAATTTTTCGTAACTGATATATTTTGTTTTTTTTTTTTGTTAATTTATTTAATCATTTTTGTTGAAATTTTTCGTTGTTTAACTTTTTTCTGGTACATAGTGAAATAATATTTTTTTTTTGATATTTTGTTGCTGTTTTTTTTTGTTAATTTATTTAAATATTTTTTGTTTGATAATAATTGGTGTTAATTTTTTTGTTAATATATTAGATATATTTAATTTGTTTATGTTCAATTTTGTTTTCTATTAATTTATTTAAACGCAATTTTTGTTTGAGATCTTGTTTATTTTTCTATTAAGATATATAAATACATTTTTTATGTTTAAAAATTTGTTTGCTTTTACATTATTTTTTGTTAATTAATTTAAATAAGTTTTTTTTTCAGTTCGTTTTTGTTTAATCATTTATATACATTTTTTATGTTGAAATTTATTTTGGTTTATTTTTTTTAACTTACTTATTTTTGTTAAGATATTTTTTTTGCTTTTTTATATTTCTTCGTTAATTTGGTTATTTTTTTTTTTTGGTTGACAATTTTTAATTTGATAGTTTTTTTTGTTAATTTATTTAAATATTGGTTGAAATTTTTTTTTTGTTAATTTATTAAAGTACATTTTGTTATAATTTTTTTTGTTAACTTATTAAAAAAATTGTTTTGAGTTTTTTGTTACATTTCTTTTGATTTTCTGATTTTTTTGGTACAGTATTAAATCTATTTTTAATTTAAAATTTAACTTGGAAGATTTGATACTACTTTATAGTGGCATATTTTTCAGATATTTCTTGTTCTGATTTTGCGTTACAACAAGTGTTGCCAATCTTTTTTTTTTCTTTTTGTGTGAAAGTGTACTTAAATCTATATCTTTTTAAGTTATTTTCCGTCCAATATTAAATTTTAAAACAAAACTACCCCTTGAAAGTCGTTGAGAATTTTAGCGTTCCGTATTTTGTTTCGTCATTACATTTATTTTTCATAAATACTTATTTAAAATGTCTGCACCTGCAAAGGAAAAAAATCTGCAGAATTTAAGAGATTCTGAAATTGACAATACTCACTCCGATCGTCAGACTATCCAAAGACTGTTAATGTTTATAATATTTAAGATCGGTTTATAACCACATAGAAACGAACATTACTCGGGAGCAAACTATAGCACTTGTAGATAGGAACAGAGTTACCACCTGATCTGGTATGGAAAAAAAATTTTAGGCTGTCACTTTAGGTTAGTTCAATTACCTTTTTGCAGTCAATTTGACAGATGGAGAGTTCTGTCCCACTTTATGGCATCGACATACCAGAGGTTATTTGGTGACAAGAGGGTTTAATTTTTTTTTAAGGATTTTGAATAGGCATGAGGCAGGAGTAGTACCTCTTCAAATAATTATGGGTATTATATCATCCCTGGAGGGGAATACGAGAACCAAGGATCCGTTTGCTGTAGAAGGACTAGACTAAATACGTAGCGCTAGTTCCAATACCAAAATGTGTTAGTATTGGTGCTGAAACTAGCGGATCCGTCAGGATCGGATGATACAAATGATGTGGGAGGGAGATGAGAAAAAAAGTGTAGTATGGTTCGATGTTATAGACATCTATCATTAAGGTGAAAAGAATTGGAAGTGTCGGACCGTTTAAGAATTTGTGTGAGCAGTCTTGCTTTTCGATATTTATTTTTCGGTTTGATCGGTGGAAAAAAAAGTGCAGGTAACGATTTTTTTTAACGTTTGGGAAAAAATTAAAATAACAACTAAATAAAAAAATGTTTAGGATTTTATAAGTGAGGTGGAAAAAACGCCTATTAGAACAAACCACAACGTTTTTCTCCAGAGCCAATCACATTGTTTTTCGGACCAGGAACCTGCAGCCCCCTTCGAAACCTACATACGTATATACAGTGGTAACAATTTCACATTTTTCTTGTGGCTTGAACCGGCTTCTGCCAATTATAGTTGTAATGGGCAGTAAGGCAGTGAGGGACTGGTAGTCACCTGGAGCAGTTAACGGCCCATCTCCAGAGGGATAGTGTGAGCTACCCCTGGTAAATCCGTTGACCAGTGCTGTTTTTTATTTATTTGTAATTAAAACCTTTTTTTTTTGTTATTTATTTCATATAGTTATAGTGCTGTTTCGTTTACATAATTTAACGTCTAATGTTTAAGGTTATTTTTATAAATTAAATTAATAGATTCATATACAAAAAAAAAATATTTAAGTACTCATTTGTAAGTATTCCAATCTGGTTTTCGGGTGAACCATTGACCGTAGGTATAACGGAATATATTTTTTTTTGAGGCAAGAATACCTATACAGAGCTCTTTTTAGGTAGGATTATATATTTTTTAAGCGTTTTCTATAATTCAAAAAAGAAAAAATATTAAACTAGATTGGAAAACATCCTTTTTGTTGATAACTTCATATTTTTATGCTGTTATACTGATAAATAATGTATAAACGGATTTGTAATGATATCACATTAGAAAAACCTGACCTTATTAGTCAATATGATTTTTTAAGTTGAAATTGTCAGGGGTGTGACTGAGCCGAAAACACAATTGGGGAAATCAAAATGAGGCCGTCGATTTCCAGGTTGGATGGGATAAGGCCACAACGGATGTACTTGACCTATTTTATTTCGCGTTCTGGAGTGACAAAAGTAGGCTTTTGTTTTTGTTCCTAACCTTTATCCTTATTTGTTTTTTTATTTACATTTAAATTTTCTTTCCCTTTGTTTTGTCTTATGATATACAGTGATTGACCAGTCGTCAACATTGATGCATTGAGCCAACATTTTAATTTTTTTTTCTGAAAGCTTACCTCACTATCGCAGAATTCTTGCACGAGCCCCTCAGAAAGAGGACGTACGGCGGATGAGCCCAACCAATTGGACCAACGGTGGCGTCAACAGTCAACGAAGCAGACGCCCTAATGAGCTACTTCGACGTATTTGGAGATAAGGTCATTAGGACAATTCAATGCAAGTCAGGGCATTGAAATAGAGATGGTGGCGGATGAACCCTTAATGGGCCAACGGCAGCGCTCATATCCCCGAAGTGGGTTACTGACTCCGGATTCTCCGGTTCCTTTTGTCCAAGGAATCCAACAAAGGACCTGGCCCTCCAGGTTGGGGGTGTGCGTGGGGTTAACAACCCTGCCACGGAAAAAAGAAAACGTTGCGAAGCGACCAATAGCCTCGGAAAAGGACGGATTTACTGTTGACGACCCGGAAAAACGAATCAAGGACAACGACCTTCGGATCTGCACGTGGAATGTTAGAACTCTTAACAGACCACGTGCATCCAAACAACTAGCGGAGGCCCTAGACTGCTACAGGTGATTGCGCAAGAAGACCACAGCGTTTATTTGGGTGCGGATTCGTCATAAGCGGTAGACTTAGGCAAGAAGTCTTGGGCTTTCGACACGTAAGTGAGCGACTTGTGACAATCCGTATCAAGGCTAAATTCGCCAACATTAGCCTAATATGCGCTCATGCCCCCACAGAGGACAAAGATGACGCCACCAAGGATGACTTCTATGAGCTCCTCGACAAAACCTATGAGCAATGCCCTAAATACGACGTTAAGATCGTACTAGGCGATTTTAATGCCAAAATAGGTAAAGAGGAAATCTTTGGTAGGACTGTCGGAAAACATAGCCTACACGAAACAACGTCTGAAAACGGACTTAGGCTAATTGACTTCGCAGCGGCACATAACGTCACCATTGCAAGCACACGGTTTCCTCATCTCGATATACACAAAGGGACTTGGCGACACCCAGATCAAAGAACCGTCAATCAGATTGATCACGTTGCGATCGATGCAAGACACGCCTCCAGTATCTTGGATGTTCGCACCTTCCGAGCAGCTAACATCGACTCGGATCACTACCTTGTTGCAGCAAAGGTAAGAATGCGAATAACCCGAACTCCACAACAACGGAGTAATACTGTGAGGAAGTATGACGTCGGAAAGCTGCAATCGCAAGAAACCGCCAGAACCTATGCCGATCGAATATCCCGTAACCTCTCAAGAAATCCAGTACCGCCAGCATCAAGTGCCGAAGATCAGTGGCAACACTGCCAACAAGCCATCAGAGATGCCGCAACTGATGTGCTAGGTTTCACCAGGTAAAAAGAACATGCCAAGGAAAAAAATCCCGCACAGAAGCCAGTAGAGATAGGAATGGAAACCTCGTAGTAGAGTCACAGTCGGTGCTGAGTACATGGAAGGACCAAACGGCGATGAAGACCAAAATCTCGCTGTCAGGCAGAATGAACCATTCAACATGGATGATGACAGCCAAAACTTCCGTCCACCTGACCAAAATGAAGTAAGGATAGCAATATCTAAACTCAAAAACAACAAAGCTGCTGGACCCGACGGATTACCCGCCGAACTTTTTAAAGCGGCCGGAGATGACCTGGTGGAGTGCATACACCAACTCATCTCTAAAGTTTGGTCAGAAGAAAGTATGCCTGATGAATGGAACCTCAGCATCGTTTGCCCGATCCACAAGAAAGGAGACCCTCTAAACTGCGCCAACTATAGAGGAATAAGTCTCCTGAATATCGCCTACAAGATCCTCTCTGCCGTACTATGTGAACGCCTGAAACCTTTCGTCAGCAACCTGATTGGCCCCTATCAGTGTGGTTTCAGACCAGGAAAGTCCACAATCGATCAAATGTTCACGCTACGGCAGATCCTGGAAACCACCCAAGAATTCCAAATCGATACCCACCACCTCTTTATCGATTTTAAGGCCGCGTACGATAGCATTTATAGAGACGAGCTATACAGAGCCATGTCAGGTTTTGGCATTCCCACAAAACTCGTCCGACTGTGCAGGATGACGATGGAGAACTCTCGCTGCTCCACCAAGGTTGGTTCTGACCTCACAGAATTTTTTGACGTCAAAAAAGGATTCCGACAAGGTGATGCGCTATCGTGCGATTTCTTCAACTTAATACTTGAAAAAATTATAAGAAACTCGCAAGTCAATTGTAGTGGGACAATTTTTTTCAAGTCTGTGCAATTGCTAGCATACGCTGACATAGACATCATTGGCAGAACTCGGCGAGCTGTCAGTGGAACGTTTGCTAGATGGGACTAGCAGTCAATGAGGCCAAAACGAAGTACCTGCTGTCCACAAAAAGGGACACACAACACCGGCGGATTGGACAAAACATCACAATAGACAGGTACAACTTTGAGGTAGTTAGGGACTTTGTGTACCTCGGATCCGCTATAACATCTGACAACAACATCTCGTCAGAAATAAAGCGAAGAATTACTCTTGCCAATCGCTGTTTCTATGGGCTAGGAAGGCAATTGAGTAGCAAAGCCCTCTCTCGAAAGACAAAGGAGACTCTGTATCAGACCCTAATCATCCCGGTCCTGCTCTATGGCGCCGAGGCATGGACTCTATCTAAAGCGGATGAATATATCCTTAGTCATTTCGAGCGTAAGATTCTTTGGAGGATTTTTTGGCCCTATCTGCGTTAACGGGCTTTGGAGGAAAAGGTTCAACCAAGAACTATATGAGCTGTACAGCGACATTGACCTGGTAAAAAAAAACGCGTATCACGTTTAAGATGGCTAGGTCATGTAGAGCGAATGGACAACAATGCTCCGGCTCGCAGGATCTTCGATTCCATCCCAGAGGGTAGACGCAGTCAAGGAAGACCTCGCCTTAGGTGGCGCGCTCAAGTGGAGGACGACCTCAACCAACTTGGAGTGCAAAACTGGAGGCAGCTAGCCAAAGACCGAGTTGGCTGGAGAGGCATGTTGGTTGAGGCCCAGGTTCGTCCCGAACTGTAGCGCCACCTAAGTAAGTAAGTTACCTCACTATTTCATGTCTTCTAGCGATAGTCCAAGAGACGGATTAGAATTGCGTAAATTGGGAGGGAAACAATGTAATGTCTTTGACTACTTCTAACTAGTTTTTGTATGTTACTTCACCACACCAAAGAATTAGTTTCTTTTGTCCATCCGTAGTCTTTCAATACATTTAATCATTTTTGGCTAGGTCATTTTGGATCGCTCAGAAAGTCCTCCGAGAATGCTACATGAAGCACCCCGTATATATATGAAAAAAAAAAAACAACCTCAAAGGGAAATATTTGGAAAAAGGTCATTACCTAAATACTTTCCTATTCCTTAACTAAATAGTTAACTTTTTTTTGGCTAACAAATTTCATCTAATATCAGTTTGTTGTTAATTTATTCATTATTTTTTTTCTTTTCAATATTTTTTTCCTTATTTTGTTGGTTATTTATTTAATTTAATTTTTTTTCTTTATTGTTTTTGGTACTTCTTTCTTTGTTAATTTATTTGAAAAAAAATTTTTTTGTATTTTTGATTTTTTTTGTAATAAGTTAGTCATAAAATTTGTTTGATGTCTTTTTTTTGGTTATTTATTTAAATAATTTTTCGTAACTGATATATTTTGTTTGTTTTTTTGTTAATTTATTTAATCATTTTTGTTGAAATTTTTCGTTGTTTAACTTTTTTCTGGTACATAGTGAAATAATATTTTTTTTTTGATATTTTGTTGCTGTTTTTTTTTGTTAATTTATTTAAATATTTTTTGTTTGATAATAATTGGTGTTAATTTTTTTGTTAATATATTAGATATATTTAATTTGTTTATGTTCAATTTTGTTTTCTATTAATTTATTTAAACGCAATTTTTGTTTGAGATCTTGTTTATTTTTCTATTAAGATATATAAATACATTTTTTATGTTTAAAAATTTGTTTGCTTTTACATTATTTTTTGTTAATTAATTTAAATAAGTTTTTTTTTCAGTTCGTTTTTGTTTAATCATTTATATACATTTTTTATGTTGAAATTTATTTTGGTTTATTTTTTTTAACTTACTTATTTTTGTTAAGATATTTTTTTTGCTTTTTTATATTTCTTCGTTAATTTGGTTAATTTTTTTTTTTTGGTTGACAATTTTTAATTTGATAGTTTTTTTTGTTAATTTATTTAAATATTGGTTGAAATTTTTTTTTTGTTAATTTATTAAAGTACATTTTGTTATAATTTTTTTTGTTAACTTATTAAAAAAATTGTTTTGAGTTTTTTGTTACATTTCTTTTGATTTTCTGATTTTTTTGGTACAGTATTAAATCTATTTTTAATTTAAAATTTAACTTGGAAGATTTGATACTACTTTATAGTGGCATATTTTTCAGATATTTCTTGTTCTGATTTTGCGTTACAACAAGTGTTGCCAATCTTTTTTTTTTCTTTTTGTGTGAAAGTGTACTTAAATCTATATCTTTTTAAGTTATTTTCCGTCCAATATTAAATTTTAAAACAAAACTACCCCTTGAAAGTCGTTGAGAATTTTAGCGTTCCGTATTTTGTTTCGTCATTACATTTATTTTTCATAAATACTTATTTAAAATGTCTGTACCTGCAAAGGAAAAAAATCTGCAGAATTTAAGAGATTCTGAAATTGACAATACTCACTCCGATCGTCAGACTATCCAAAGACTGTTAATGTTTATAATATTTAAGATCGGTTTATAACCACATAGAAACGAACATTACTCGGGAGCAAACTATAGCACTTGTAGATAGGAACAGAGTTACCACCTGATCTGGTATGGAAAAAAAATTTTAGGCTGTCACTTTAGGTTAGTTCAATTACCTTTTTGCAGTCAATTTGACAGATGGAGAGTTCTGTCCCACTTTATGGCATCGACATACCAGAGGTTATTTGGTGACAAGAGGGTTTAATTTTTTTTTAAGGATTTTGAATAGGCATGAGGCAGGAGTAGTACCTCTTCAAATAATTATGGGTATTATATCATCCCTGGAGGGGAATACGAGAACCAAGGATCCGTTTGCTGTAGAAGGACTAGACTAAATACGTAGCGCTAGTTCCAATACCAAAATGTGTTAGTATTGGTGCTGAAACTAGCGGATCCGTCAGGATCGGATGATACAAATGATGTGGGAGGGAGATGAGAAAAAAAGTGTAGTATGGTTCGATGTTATAGACATCTATCATTAAGGTGAAAAGAATTGGAAGTGTCGGACCGTTTAAGAATTTGTGTGAGCAGTCTTGCTTTTCGATATTTATTTTTCGGTTTGATCGGTGGAAAAAAAAGTGCAGGTAACGATTTTTTTTTAACGTTTGGGAAAAAATTAAAATAACAACTAAATAAAAAAATTTTTAGGATTTTATAAGTGAGGTGGAAAAAACGCCTATTAGAACAAACCACAACGTTTTTCTCCAGAGCCAATCACATTGTTTTTCGGACCAGGAACCTGCAGCCCCCTTCGAAACGTACATACGTATATACAGTGGTAACAATTTCACATTTTTCTTGTGGCTTGAACCGGCTTCTGCCAATTATAGTTGTAATGGGCAGTAAGGCAGTGAGGGACTGGTAGTCACCTGGAGCAGTTAACGGCCCATCTCCAGAGGGATAGTGTGAGCTACCCCTGGTAAATCCGTTGACCAGTGCTGTTTTTTATTTATTTGTAATTAAAACCTTTTTTTTTTGTTATTTATTTCATATAGTTTATAGTGCTGTTTCGTTTACATAATTTAACGTCTAATGTTTAAGGTTATTTTTATAAATTAAATTAATAGATTCATATACAAAAAAAAAATATGTAAGTACTCATTTGTAAGTATTCCAATCTGGTTTTCGGGTGAACCATTGACCGTAGGTATAACGGAATATATTTTTTTTTGAGGCAAGAATACCTATACAGAGCTCTTTTTAGGTAGCATTATATATTTTTTAAGCGTTTTCTATAATTCAAAAAAGAAAAAATATTAAACTAGATTGGAAAACATCTTTTTTGTTGATAACTTCATATTTTTATGCTGTTATACTGATTAATAATGTATAAACGGATTTGTAATAATATCACATTAGAAAAACATGACCTTATTAGTCAATATGATTTTTTAAGTTGAAATTGTCAGGGGTGTGACTGAGCCGAAAACACTATTGGGGAAATCAAAATGAGGCCGTCGATTTCCAGGTTGGATGGGATAAGGCCACAACGGATGTACTTGACCTATTTTATTTCGCGTTCTGGAGTGACAAAAGTAGGCGTTTGTTTTTGTTCCTAACCTTTATCCTTATTTGTTTTTTTATTTACATTTAAATTTTCTTTCCCTTTGTTTTGTCTTATGATATACAGTGATTGACCAGTCTTCAACATTGATGCATTGAGCCAACATTTTAATTTTTTTTTCTGAAAGCTTACCTCACTATCGCAGAATTCTTGCACGAGCCCCTCAGAAAGAGGACGTACGGCGGATGAGCCCAACCAATTGGACCAACGGTGGCGTCAACAGTCAACGAAGCAGACGCCCTAATGAGCTACTTCGACGTATTTGGAGATAAGGTCATTAGGACAATTCAATGCAAGTCAGGGCATTGAAATAGAGATGGTGGCGGATGAACCCTTAATGGGCCAACGGCAGCGCTCATATCCCCGAAGTGGGTTACTGACTCCGGATTCTCCGGTTCCTTTTGTCCAAGGAATCCAACAAAGGACCTGGCCCTCCAGGTTGGGGGTGTGCGTGGGGTTAACAACCCTGCCACGGAAAAAAGAAAACGTTGCGAAGCGACCAATAGCCTCGGAAAAGGACGGATTTACTATTGAAGACCCGGAAAAACGAATCAAGGACAACGACCTTCGGATCTGCACGTGGAATGTTAGAACTCTTAACAGACCACGTGCATCCAAACAACTAGCGGAGGCCCTAGACTGCTACAGGTGATTGCGCAAGAAGACCACAGCGTTTATTTGGGTGCGGATTCGTCATAAGCGGTAGACTTAGGCAAGAAGTCTTGGGCTTTCGACACGTAAGTGAGCGACTTGTGACAATCCGTATCAAGGCTAAATTCGCCAACATTAGCCTAATATGCGCTCATGCCCCCACAGAGGACAAAGATGACGCCACCAAGGATGACTTCTATGAGCTCCTCGACAAAACCTATGAGCAATGCCCTAAATACGACGTTAAGATCGTACTAGGCGATTTTAATGCCAAAATAGGTAAAGAGGAAATCTTTGGTAGGACTGTCGGAAAACATAGCCTACACGAAACAACGTCTGAAAACGGACCTAGGCTAATGGACTTCGCAGCGGCACATAACGTCACCATTGCAAGCACACGGTTTCCTCATCTCGATATACACAAAGGGACTTGGCGACACCCAGATCAAAGAACCGTCAATCAGATTGATCACGTTGCGATCGATGCAAGACACGCCTCCAGTATCTTGGATGTTCGCACCTTCCGAGCAGCTAACATCGACTCGGATCACTACCTTGTTGCAGCAAAGGTAAGAATGCGAATAACCCGAACTCCACAACAACGGAGTAATACTGTGAGGAAGTATGACGTCGGAAAGCTGCAATCGCAAGAAACCGCCAGAACCTATGCTGATCGAATATCCCGTAACCTCTCAAGAAATCCAGTACCGCCAGCATCAAGTGCCGAAGATCAGTGGCAACACTGCCAACAAGCCATCAGAGATGCCGCAACTGATGTGCTAGGTTTCACCAGACCACCACCACGAAACCTCTGGTTTGATGACGAATGCAGGCAGGCCCATGCAGCCAAACAAGAGGCATATAAAGCAACGCTGCAAAGAAAGACGAGAGCTGCTCGCGAGCTGTACGAGCAGAAAAGACGGGAAGAACACCGGCTTCTCCAAAAGAAAATAAGAGAGCATGAGAAGCGCGCGATCGAAGATATTGAGAGATGCTACTCCAGGAACAACGTGCGGAAGTTTTACCAACAGGTAAAAAGAACATGCCAAGGAAAAAAATCCCGCACAGAAGCCAGTAGAGATAGGAATGGAAACCTCGTAGTAGAGTCACAGTCGGTGCTGAGTACATGGAAGGACCATTTCTGCAGACTGCTAAACGGCGATGAAGACCAAAATCCCGCTGTCAGGCAGAATGAACCATTCAACATGGATGATGACAGCCAAAACTTCCGTCCACCTGACCAAAATGAAGTAAGGATAGCAATATCTAAACTCAAAAACAACAAAGCTGCTGGACCCGACGGATTACCCGCCGAACTTTTTAAAGCGGCCGGAGATGACCTGGTGGAGTGCATACACCAACTCATCTCTAAAGTTTGGTCAGAAGAAAGTATGCCTGATGAATGGAACCTCAGCATCGTTTGCCCGATCCACAAGAAAGGAGACCCTCTAAACTGCGCCAACTATAGAGGAATAAGTCTCCTGAATATCGCCTACAAGATCCTCTCTGCCGTACTATGTGAACGCCTGAAACCTTTCGTCAGCAACCTGATTGGCCCCTATCAGTGTGGTTTCAGACCAGGAAAGTCCACAATCGATCAAATGTTCACGCTACGGCAGATCCTGGAAACCACCCAAGAATTCCAAATCGATACCCACCACCTCTTTATCGATTTTAAGGCCGCGTACGATAGCATTTATAGAGACGAGCTATACAGAGCCATGTCAGGTTTTGGCATTCCCACAAAACTCGTCCGACTGTGCAGGATGACGATGGAGAACTCTCGCTGCTCCACCAAGGTTGGTTCTGACCTCACAGAATTTTTTGACGTCAAAAAAGGATTCCGACAAGGTGATGCGCTATCGTGCGATTTCTTCAACTTAATACTTGAAAAAATTATAAGAAACTCGCAAGTCAATTGTAGTGGGACAATTTTTTTCAAGTCTGTGCAATTGCTAGCATACGCTGACGACATAGACATCATTGGCAGAACTCGGCGAGCTGTCAGTGGAACGTTTGCTAGATGGGACTAGCAGTCAATGAGGCCAAAACGAATTACCTGCTGTCCACAAAAAGGGACACACAACACCGGCGGATTGGACAAAACATCACAATAGACAGGTACAACTTTGAGGTAGTTAGGGACTTTGTGTACCTCGGATCCGCTATAACATCTGACAACAACATCTCGTCAGAAATAAAGCGAAGAATTACTCTTGCCAATCGCTGTTTCTATGGGCTAGGAAGGCAATTGAGTAGCAAAGCCCTCTCTCGAAAGACAAAGGAGACTCTGTATCAGACCCTAATCATCCCGGTCCTGCTCTATGGCGCCGAGGCATGGACTCTATCTAAAGCGGATGAATATATCCTTAGTCATTTCGAGCGTAAGATTCTTCGGAGGATTTTTTGGCCCTATCTGCGTTAACGGGCTTTGGAGGAAAAGGTTCAACCAAGAACTATATGAGCTGTACAGCGACATTGACCTGGTAAAAAAAAACGCGTATCACGTTTAAGATGGCTAGGTCATGTAGAGCGAATGGACAACAATGCTCCGGCTCGCAGGATCTTCGATTCCATCCCAGAGGGTAGACGCAGTCAAGGAAGACCTCGCCTTAGGTGGCGCGCTCAAGTGGAGGACGACCTCAACCAACTTGGAGTGCAAAACTGGAGGCAGCTAGCCAAAGACCGAGTTGGCTGGAGAGGCATGTTGGTTGAGGCCCAGGTTCGTCCCGAACTGTAGCGCCACCTAAGTAAGTAAGTTACCTCACTATTTCATGTCTTCTAGCGATAGTCCAAGAGACGGATTAGAATTGCGTAAATTGGGAGGGAAACAATGTAATGTCTTTGACTACTTCTAACTAGTTTTTTGTATGTTACTTCACCACACCAAAGAATTAGTTTCTTTTGTCCATCCGTAGTCTTTCAATACATTTAATCATTTTTGGCTAGGTCATTTTGGATCGCTAAGAAAGTCCTCCGAGAATGCTTCATGAAGCACCCCGTATATATATGAAAAAAAAACAACCTCAGAGGGAAATATTTGGAAAAAGGTCATTACCTAAATACTTTCCTATTCTTTAACTAAATAGTTAACTTTTTTTTGGCTAACAAATTTCAGTTAATATCAGTTTGTTGTTAATTCATTATTTTTTTTCTTTTCAATATTTTTTTCCTTATTTTGTTGGTTATTTATTTAATTTAATTTTTTTTCTTTATTGTTTTTGGTACTTCTTTCTTTGTTAATTTATTTGAAAAAATTTTTTTTTTGTATTTTGGATTTTTTTTGTAATAAGTTAGTCATAAAATTTGTTTGATGTCTTTTTTTTGGTTATTTATTTAAACAATTTTTCGTAACTGATATATTTTGTTTGTTTTTTTGTTAATTTATTTAATCATTTTTGTTGAAATTTTTCGTTGTTTAACTTTTTTCTGGTACATAGTGAAATAATATTTTTTTTTTGATATTTTGTTGCTGTTTTTTTTTGTTAATTTATTTAAATATTTTTTGTTTGATAATAATTGGTGTTAATTTTTTTGATTAATATATTTGATATATTTAATTTGTTTATTTATTTGTTTTTGTTCAATTTTATTTTCTATTAATTGGTAGTTTTTTTGTTAATTTATTTAAATACAGTTCTTGGTTGAAATTTTTTTTTGTTAATTTATTAAAGTACATTTTGTTATAATTTTTTTTGTTAACTTATTAAAAAAATTGTTTTGAGTTTTTTGTTACATTTCTTTTGATTTTCTGATTTTTTTGGTACAGTATTAAATCTATTTTTAATTTAAAATTTAACTTGGAAGGTTTGATACTACTTTATAGTGGCATATTTTTCAGTTATTTCTTGTTCTGATTTTGCGTTACAACAAGTGTTGCCAATCTTTTTTTTTCTTTTTGTGTGAAAGTGTACTTAAATCTATATCTTTTTAAGTTATTTTCCGTCCAATATTAAATTTTAAAACAAAACTACCCCTTGAAAGTCGTTGAGAATTTTAGCGTTCCGTATTTTGTTTCGTCATTACATTTATTTTTCATAAATACTTATTTAAAATGTCTGCACCTGCAAAGGAAAAAAATCTGCAGAATTTAAGAGATTCTAAAATTGACAATACTCACTCCGATCGTCAGACTATCCAAAGACTGTTAGTGTTTATAATATTTAAGATCGGTAGAAGGACTAGATTAAATACGTAGCGCTAGTTCCAATACCAAAATGTGTTAGTATTGGTGCTGAAACTAGCGGATCCGTCAGGATCGGATGATACAAATGATGTGGGAGGGAGATGAGAAAAAAAGTGTAGTATGGTTCGATGTTATAGACATCTATCATTAAGGTGAAAAGAATTGGAAGTGTCGGAACGTTTAAGAGTTTGTGTGAGCAGTCTTGCTTTTCGATATTTATTTTTCGGTTTGATCGGTGGAAAAAAAAGTGCAGGTAACGATTTTTTTTAACGTTTGGGAAAAAATTAAAATAACAACTAAATAAAAAAATGTTTAGGATATTATAAGTGAGGTGGAAAAAACGCCTATTAGAACAAACCACAACGTTTTTCTCCAGAGCCAATCACATTGTTTTTCGGACCAGGAACCTGCAGCCCCTTCGAAACGTACATACGTATATACAGTGGTAACAATTTCACATTTTTCTTGTGGCTTGAACCGGCTTCTGCCAATTATAGTTGTAATGGGCAGTAAGGCAGTGAAGGACTGGTAGTTACCTGGAGCAGTTAACGGCCCATCTTCGGAGGGATAGTGTGAGCTACCCCTGGTAAATCCGTGGACCAGTGCTGTTTTTTATTTATTTGTAATTAAAACCTTTTTTTTTCTGTTATTTATTTCATATAGTTATAGTGCTGTTTCGTTTACATAATTTAACGTCTAATATTTAAGGTTATTTTTATAAATTAAATTAATAGATTCATATACAAAAAAAAAATATTTAAGTACTCATTTGTAAGTATTCCAATCTGGTTTTCGGGTGAACCATTGACCGTAGGTATAACGGAATATATTTTTTTTTGAGGCAAGAATACCTATACAGAGCTCTTTCTAGGTAGGATTATATATTTTTTAAGCGTTTTCTATAATTCAAAAAAGAAAAAAATATTAAACTAGATTGGAAAACATCCTTTTTGTTGATAACTTCATATTTTTATGCTGTTATACTGATGAATAATGTATAAACGGATTTGTAATAATATCACATTAGAAAAACCTGACCTTATTAGTCAATATGATTTTTTAAGTTGAAATTGTCAGGGGTGTGACTGAGCCGAAAACACAATTGGGGAAATCAAAATGAGGCCGTCGATTTCCAGGTTGGATGGGATAAGGCCACAACGGATGTACTTGACCTATTTTATTTCGCGTTCTGGAGTGACAAAAGTAGGCGTTTGTTTTTGTTCCTAACCTTTATCCTTATTTGTTTTTTTATTTACATTTAAATTTTCTTTCCCTTTGTTTTGTCTTATAATATACAGTGATTGACGAGTCGTCAACATTGATGCATTGAGCCAACATTTTCATTTTTTTTTGTGAAAGCTTACCTCACTATCGCAGAAGTCTTGCACGAGCCCCTCAGAAAGAGGACGTACGGCGGATGAGCCCAACCAATTGGACCAACGGTGGCGTCAACAGTCAACGAAGCAGACGCCCTAATGAGCTACTTCGACGTATTTGGAGATAAGGTCATTAGGACAATTCAATGCAAGTCAGGGCATTGAAATAGAGATGGTGGCGGATGAACCCTTAATGGGCCAACGGCAGCGCTCATATCCCCGAAGTGGGTTACTGACTCCGGATTCTCCAGTTCCTTTTGTCCAAGGAATCCAACAAAGGACCTGGCCCTCCAGGTTGGGGGTTGTGCGTGGGGTTAACAACCCTGCCACGGAAAAAGGAAAAAGTTGCGAAGCGACCAATAGCCTCGGAAAAGGACGGATTTACTGTTGACGACCCGGAAAAACGAATCAAGGACAACGACCTTCGGATCTGCACGTGGAATGTTAGAACTCTTAACAGACCACGTGCATCCAAACAACTAGCGGAGGCCTTAGACTGCTACAAGTGATTGCGCAAGAAGACCACAGCGTTTATTTGGGTGCGGATTCGTCATAAGCGGTAGACTTAGGCAAGAAGTCTTGGGCTTTCGACACGTAAGTGAGCGACTTGTGACAATCCGTATCAAGGCTAAATTCGCCAACATTAGCCTAATATGCGCTCATGCCCCCACAGAGGACAAAGATGACGCCACCAAGGATGACTTCTATGAGCTCCTCGACAAAACCTATGAGCAATGCCCTAAATACGACGTTAAGATCGTACTAGGCGATTTTAATGCCAAAATAGGTAAAGAGGAAATCTTTGGTAGGACTGTCGGAAAACAAAGCCTACACGACACAACGTCTGAAAACGGACTTAGGCTAATTGACTTCGCAGCGGCACATAACGTCACCATTGCAAGCACACGGTTTCCTCATCTCGATATACACAAAGGGACTTGGCGATACCCAGATCAAAGAACCGTCAATCAGATTGATCACGTTGCGATCGATGCAAGACACGCCTCCAGTATCTTGGATGTTCGCACCTTCCAGCAAAGGTAAGAATGCGAATAACCCGAACTCAACAACAACGGAGTAATACTGTGAGGAAGTATGACGTCGGAAAGCTGCAATCGCAAGAAACCGCCAGAACCTATGCCGATCGAATATCCCGTAACCTCTCAAGAAATCCAGTACCGCCAGCATCAAGCGCCGAAGATCAGTGGCAACACTGCCAACAAGCCATCAGAGATGCCGCAACTGATGTGCTAGGTTTCACCAGACCACCACCACGAAACCTCTGGTTTGATGACGAATGCAGGCAGGCCCATGCAGCCAAACAAGAGGCATATAAAGCAACGCTGCAAAGAAAGACGAGAGCTGCTCGCGAGCTTTACGAGCAGAAAAGACGGGAAGAACACCGGCTTCTCCAAAAGAAAAAAAGAGAGCATGAGAAGCGCACGATCGAAGATATTGAGAGATGCTACTCCAGGAACAACGTGCGGAAGTTTTACCAACAGGTAAAAAGAACATGCCAAGGAAAAAAATCCCGCACAGAAGCCTGTAGAGATAGGAATGGAAACCTCGTAGTAGAGTCACAGTCGGTGCTGAGTACATGGAAGGACCATTTCTGCAGACTGTTAAACGGCGATGAAGACCAAAATCCCGCTGTCAGGCAGAATGAACCATTCAACATGGATGATGACAGCCAAAACTTCCGTCCACCTGACCAAAATGAAGTAAGGATAGCAATATCTAAACTCAAAAACAACAAAGCTGCTGGACCCGACGGATTACCCGCCGAACTTTTTAAAGCGGCCGGAGATGACCTGGTGGAGTGCATACACCAACTCATCTCTAAAGTTTGGTCAGAAGAAAGTATGCCTGATGAATGGAACCTCAGCATCGTTTGCCCGATCCACAAGAAAGGAGACCCTCTAAACTGCGCCAACTATAGAGGAATAAGTCTCCTGAATATCGCCTACAAGATCCTCTCTGCCGTACTATGTAAACGCCTGAAACCTTTCGTCAGCAACCTGATTGGCCCCTATCAGTGTGGTTTCAGACCAGGAAAGTCCACAATCGATCAAATGTTCACGCTACGGCAGATCCTGGAAACCACCCAAGAATTCCAAATCGATACCCACCACCTCTTTATCGATGTTAAGGCCGCGTACGATAGCATTTATAGAGACGAGCTATACAGAGCCATGTCAGGTTTTGGCATTCCCACAAAACTCGTCCGACTGTGCAGGATGACGATGGAGAACTCTCGCTGCTCCACCAAGGTTGGTTCTGACCTCACAGAATTTTTTGACGTCAAAAAAGGATTCTGACAAGGTGATGCGCTATCGTGCGATTTCTTCAACTTAATACTTGAAAAAATTATAAGAAACTCGCAAGTCAATTGTAGTGGGACAATTTTTTTCAAGTCTGTGCAATTGCTAGCATACGCTGACGACATAGACATCATTGGCAGAACTCGGCGAGCTGTCAGTGGAACGTTTGCTAGATGGGACTAGCAGTCAATGAGGCCAAAACGAAGTACCTGCTGTCCACAAAAAGGGACACACAACACCGGCGGATTGGACAAAACATCACAATAGACAGGTACAACTTTGAGGTAGTTAGGGACTTTGTGTACCTCGGATCCGCTATAACATCTGACAACAACATCTCGTCAGAAATAAAGCGAAGAATTACTCTTGCCAATCGCTGTTTCTATGGGCTAGGAAGGCAATTGAGTAGCAAAGCCCTCTCTCGAAAGACAAAGGAGACTCTGTATCAGACCCTAATCATCCCGGTCCTGCTCTATGGCGCCGAGGCATGGACTCTATCTAAAGCGGATGAATATATCCTTAGTCATTTCGAGCGTAAGATTCTTCGGAGGATTTTTTGGCCCTATCTGCGTTAACGGGCTTTGGAGGAAAAGGTTCAACCAAGAACTATATGAGCTGTACAGCGACATTGACCTGGTAAAAAAAAACGCGTATCACGTTTAAGATGGCTAGGTCATGTAGAGCGAATGGACAACAATGCTCCGGCTCGCAGGATCTTCGATTCCATCCCAGAGGGTAGACGCAGTCAAGGAAGACCTCGCCTTAGGTGGCGCGCTCAAGTGGAGGACGACCTCAACCAACTTGGAGTGCAAAACTGGAGGCAGCTAGCCAAAGACCGAGTTGGCTGGAGAGGCATGTTGGTTGAGGCCCAGGTTCGTCCCGAACTGTAGCGCCACCTAAGTAAGTAAGTTACCTCACTATTTCATGTCTTCTAGCGATAGTCCAAGAGACGGATTAGAATTGCGTAAATTGGGAGGGAAACAATGTAATGTCTTTGACTACTTCTAACTAGTTTTTGTATGTAACTTCACCACACCAAAGAATTAGTTTCTTTTGTCCATCCGTAGTCTTTCCATACATTTAATCATTTTTGGCTAGGTCATTTTGGATCGCTAAGAAAGTCCTCCGAGAATGCTACATGAAGCACCCCGTATATATATGAAAAAAAAAACAACCTCAGAGGGAAATATTTGGAAAAAGGTCATTACCTAAATACTTTCCTATTCTTTAACTAAATAGTTAACTTTTTTTTGGCTAGCAAATTTCAGTTAATATCAGTTTGTTGTTAATTTATTCATTAATTTTTTTCTTTTCAATATTTTTTTCCTTATTTTGTTGGTTATTTATTTAATTTAATTTTTTTTCTTTATTGTTTTTGGTACTTCTTTCTTTGTTAATTTATTTGAAAATTTTTTTTTTGTATTTTTGATTTTTTTTGTAATAAGTTAGTCATAAAATTTGTTTGATGTCTTTTTTTTGGTTATTTATTTAAATAATTTTTCGTAACTGATATATTTTGTTTGTTTTTTTGTTAATTTATTTAATCATTTTTGTTGAAATTTTTCGTTGTTTAACTTTTTTCTGGTACATAGTGAAATAATATTTTTTTTTTGATATTTTGTTGCTGTTTTTTTTTTTGTTAATTTATTTAAATATTTTTTGTTTGATAATAATTGGTGTTAATTTTTTTTTGTTAATATATTTGATATATTTAATTTGTTTATTTATTTGTTTTTGTTCAATTTCGTTTTCTATTAATTTATTTAAACGCAATTTTTGTTTGAGATCTTGTTTATTTTTCTATTAAGATATATAAATACATTTTTTATGTTTAAAAATTTGTTTGCTTTTACATTATTTTTTGTTAATTAATTTAAATAAGTTTTTTTCTCAGTTCGTTTTTGTTTAATCATTTATATACATTTTTTTATGTTGAAATTTATTTTGGTTTATTTTTTTTAACTTACTTATTTACAATTTTTTTTGCTTTTTTATATTTCTTCGTTAATTTGGTTAATTTTTTTTTTGGTTGACAATTTTTAATTTGATAGTTTTTTTGTTAATTTATTTAAATACAGTTCTTGGTTGAAATTTTTTTTTTGTTAATTTATTAAAGTACATTTTGTTATAATTTTTTTTTGTTAACTTATTAAAAAAATGGTTTTGAGTTTTTTGTTACATTTCTTTTGATTTTCTGATTTTTTTGGTACAGTATTAAATCTACTTTTTAATTTAAAATTTAACTTGGAAGATTTGATACTACTTTATAGTGGCATATTTTTCAGATATTTCTTGTTCTGATTTTTCGTTACAACAAGTGTTGCCAATCTTTTTTTTTCTTTTTGTGTGAAAGTGTACTTAAATCTATATCTTTTTAAGTTATTTTCTCCAATATTAAATTTTAAAACAAAACTACCCCTTGAAAGTCGTTGAGAATTTAAGAGTTCCGTTTTTTTGTTTCGTCATTACATTTATTTTTCATAAATACTCATTTAAAATAACTGCACCTGCAAAGGAAAAAAATCTGCAGAATTTAAGAGATTCTGAAATTGACAATACTCACTCCGATCGTCAGACTATCCAAAGACTGTTAGTGTTTATAATATTTCAGATCGGTTTATAACCACATAGAAACGAAAATTACTCGGGAGCAAACTATAGCACTTGTAGATAGGAACAGAGTTACCACCTGATCTGGTATGGAAAAAAAATTTTAGGCTGTCACTTTAGGTTAGTTCAATTGCCTTTTTGCAGTCAATTTGACAGATGGAGAGTTCTGTCCCACTTTATGGCATCGACATACCAGAGGTTATTTGGTGACAAGAGGGTTTGATTTTTTTTAAGGATTTTGAATAGGCATGAGGCAGGAGTAGTACCTCTTCAAATAATTATGGGTATTATATCATCCCTGGAGGGGAATACGAGAACCAAGGATCCGTTTGCTGTAAAAGGACTAGATTAAATACGTAGCGCTAGTTCCAATACCAAAATGTGTTAGTATTGGTGCTGAAACTAGCGGATCCGTCAGGATCGGATGATACAAATGATGTGGGAGGGAGATGAGAAAAAAAAGTGTAGTATGGTTCGATGTTATAGACATCTATCATTAAGGTGAAAAGAATTGGAAGTGTCGGACCGTTTAAGAGTTTGTGTGAGCAGTCTTGCTTTTCGATATTTATTTTTCGGTTTGCTCGGTGGAAAAAAAAGTGCAGGTAAAAAATTTATTTGAAAACATTTTTTTTTGTATTTCGGATTTTTTTTGTAATAAGTTAGTCATAAAATTTGTTTGATGTCTTTTTTTTGGTTATTTATTTAAATAATTTTTCGTAACTCATATTTTTGTTTGTTTTTTTGTTAATTTATTTAATCATTTTTGTTGAAATTTTCCGTTGTTTAGCTTTTTTCTGGTACATAGTGAAATAATATTTTTTTTTTGATATTTTGTTGCTGTTTTTTTTTTTGTTAATTTATTTAAATATTTTTTGTTTGATAATAATTGGTGTGAATTTTTTTTGTTAATATATTTGATATATTTAGTTTGTTTATTTATTTGTTTTTGTTGAATTTTGTTTTCTATTAATTTATTTAAACGCAATTTTTGTTTGAGATCTTGTTTATTTTTCTATTAAGATATATAAATACATTTTTTATGTTTAAAAATTTGTTTGCTTTTACATTATTTTTTGTTAATTAATTTAAATAAGTTTTTTCTCAGTTCGTTTTTGTTTAATCATTTATATACATTTTTTTATGTTGAAATTTATTATGGTTTATTTTTTTTAACTTACTTATTTACAATTTTTTTTGGTTAAGATATTTTTTTTTGCTTTTTTATATTTCTTCGTTAATTTGGTTAATTTTTTTTTTGGTTGACAATTTTTAATTTGATAGTTTTTTTGTTAATTTATTTAAATACAATTCTTGGTTGAAATTTTTTTTTGTTAATTTATTAAAGTACATTTTGTTATAATTTTTTTTGTTAACTTATTAAAAAAATTGTTTTGAGTTTTTTTGTTACATTTCTTTTGATTTTCTGATTTTTTTGGTACAGTATTAAATCTATTTTTAATTTAAAATTTAACTTGGAAGATTTGATACTACTTTATAGTGGCATATTTTTCAGATATTTCTTGTTCTGATTTTGCGTTACAACAAGTGTTGCCAATCTTTTTTTTTTCTTTTTGTGTGAAAGTGTACTTAAATCTATATCTTTTTAAGTTATTTTCCGTCCAATATTAAATTTTAAAACAAAACTACCCCTTGAAAGTCGTTGAGAATTTTAGCGTTCCGTATTTTGTTTCGTCATTACATTTATTTTTCATAAATACTTATTTAAAATGTCTGCACCTGCAAAGGAAAAAAATCTGCAGAATTTAAGAGATTCTGAAATTGACAATACTCACTCCGATCGTCAGACTATCCAAAGACTGTTAGTGTTTATAATATTTAAGATCGGTTTATAACCACATAGAAACGAAAATTACTCGGGAGCAAACTATAGCACTTGTAGATAGGAACAGAGTTACCTATGGAAAAAAAATTTTAGGCTGTCACTTTAGGTTAGTTCAATTACCTTTTTGCAGTCAATTTGACAGATGGAGAGTTCTGTCCCACTTTGTGGCATCGACATACCAGAGGTTATTTGGTGACAAGAGGGTTTGATTTCTTTTAAGGATTTTGAATAGGCATGAGGCAGGAGTAGTACCTCTTCAAATAATTATGGGTATTATATCATCCCTGGAGGGGAATACGAGAACCAAGGATCCGTTTGCTGTAGAAGGACTAGATTAAATACGTAGCGCTAGTTCCAATACCAAAATGTGTTAGTATTGGTGCTGAAACTAGCGGATCCGTCAGGATCGGATGATACAAATGATGTGGGAGGGAGATGAGAAAAAAAGTGTAGTATGGTTCGATGTTATAGACATCTATCATTAAGGTGAAAAGAATTGGAAGTGTCGGACCGTTTAAGAATTTGTGTGAGAAGTCTTGCTTTTCGATATTTATTTTTCGGTTTGATCGGTGGAAAAAAAAGTGCAGGTAACGATTTTTTTTTAACGTTTGGGAAAAAATTAAAATAACAACTAAATAAAAAAATTTTTAGGATTTTATAAGTGAGGTGGAAAAAACGCCTATTAGAACAAACCACAACGTTTTTCTCCAGAGCCAATCACATTGTTTTTCGGACCAGGAACCTGCAGCCCCCTTCGAAACGTACATACGTATATACAGTGGTAACAATTTAACATTTTTCTTGTGGCTTGAACCGGCTTCTGCCAATCATAGTTGTAATGGGCAGTAAGGCAGTGAGGGACTGGTAGTCACCTGGAGCAGTTAACGGCCCATCTCCGGAGGTATAGTGTGAGCTACCCCTGGTAAATCCGTCGACCAGTGCTGTTTTTTATTTATTTGTAATTAAAACCTTTTTTTTTTGTTATTTATTTCATATAGTTATAGTGCTGTTTCGTTTACATAATTTAACGTCTAATGTTTAAGGTTATTTTTATAAATTAAATTAATAGATTCATATACAAAAAAAAAAAATATTTAAGTACTCATTTGTAAGTATTCCAATCTGGTTTTCAGGTGAACCATTGACCGTAGGTATAACGGAATATATTTTTTTTTGAGGCAAGAATACCTAAACAGAGCTCTTTCTAGGTAGGATTATATATTTTTTTAGCGTTTTCTATAATTCAAAAAAGAAAAAATATTAAACTAGATTGGAAAACATCCTTTTTGTTGATAACTTCATATTTTTATGCTGTTATACTGATGAATAATGTATAAACGGATATGTAATAATATCACATTAGAAAAACCTGACCTTATTAGTGAATATGATTTTTTAAGTTGAAATTGTAAGGGGTGTGACCGAGCCGAAAACACAATTGGGGAAATCAAAATGAGGCCGTCGATTTCCAGGTTGGATGGGATAAGGCCACAACGGATGTACTTGACCTATTTTATTTCGCGTTCTGGAGTGACAAAAGTAGGCGTTTGTTTTTGTTCCTAACCTTTATCCTTATTTGTTTTTTTATTTACATTTAAATTTTCTTTCTCTTTGTTTTGTCTTATAATATACAGTGAAGATTTGATATCGGTGACCGTGATTGACGAGTCATCAACATTGATGCATTGAGCCAACATTTTCATTTTTTTTTCTGAAAGCTTACCTCACTATTTCATGTCTTCTAGCGATAGTCCAAGAGACGGATTAGAATTGCGTAAATTGGGAGGCAAACAATGTAATGTCTTTGACTACTTCTAACTAGTTTTTGTATGTTACTTCACCACACCAAAGAATTAGTTTCTTTTGTCCATCCGTAGTCTTTCAATACATTTAATCATTTTTGGCTAGGTCATTTTGGATCGCTAAGAAAGTCCTCCGAGAATGCTACATGAAGCACCCCGTATATATATGAAAAAAAACAACCTCAGAGGGAAATATTTGGAAAAAGGTCATTACCTAAATACTTTCCTATTCTTTAACTAAATAGTTAACTTTTTTTTGGCTAACAAATTTCAGTTAATATCAGTTTGTTGTTAATTTATTCATTAATTTTTTTCTTTTCAATATTTTTTTCCTTATTTTGTTGGTTATTTATTTAATTTAATTTTTTTTCTTTATTACTTTTGGTACTTCTTTTTTTGTTAATTTATTTTTGTATTTTTGATTTTTTTTTTTGTAATAAGTTAGTCATAAAATTTGTTTGATGTCTTTTTTTTGGTTATTTATTTAAATAATTTTTCGTAACTGATATATTTTGTTTGTTTTTTTGTTAATTTATTTAATCATTTTTCGTTGTTTAACTTTTTTCTGGTACATAGTGAAATAATATTTTTTTTTGATATTTTGTTGCTGTTTTTTTTGTTAATTTATTTAAATATTTTTTGTTTGATAATAATTGGTGTTAATTTTTTTTGTTAATATATTTGATATATTTAATTTGTTTATTTATTTGTTTTTGTTCAATTTTGTTTTCTATTAATTTATTTAAACGCAATTTTTGTTTGAGATCTTGTTTATTTTTCTATTAAGATATATAAATACATTTTTTATGTTTAAAAATTTGTTTGCTTTTACATTATTTTTTGTTAATTAATTTAAATAAGTTTTTTTCTCAGTTCGTTTTTGTTTAATCATTTATATACATTTTTTTATGTTGAAATTTATTTTGGTTTATTTTTTTTAACTTACTTATTTACAATTTTTTTTGTTAAGATATTTTTTTTTGCTTTTTTATATTTCTTCGTTAATTTGGTTAATTTTTTTTTTGGTTTACAATTTTTAATTTGATAGTTTTTTTTGTTAATTTATTTAAATATTGGTTGAAATTTTTTTTTTGTTAATTTATTAAAGTACATTTTGTTATAATTTTTTTTGTTAACTTATTAAAAAATTGTTTTGAGTTTTTTGTTACATTTCTTTTGATTTTCTGATTTTTTTGGTACAGTATTAAATCTATTTTTAATTTAATATTTAACTTGGAAGATTTGATACTACTTTATAGTGGCATATTTTTCAGATATTTCTTGTTCTGATTTTGCGTTACAACAAGTCTTGCCAATCTTTTTTTTTCTTTTTGTGTGAAAGTGTACTTAAATCTATATCTTTTTAAGTTATTTTCCGTCCAATATTAAATTTTAAAACAAAACTACCCCTTGAAAGTCGTTGAGAATTTAAGTGTTCCGTATTTTGTTTCGTCATTACATTTATTTTCATAAATACTTATTTAAAATGTCTGCACCTGCAAAGGAAAAAAATCTGCAGAATTTAAGAGATTCTGAAATTGACAATACTCGCTCCGATCGTCAGACTATCCAAAAACTGTTATTTAAGATCGGTTTATAACCACATAGAAACGAAAATTACTCGGGAGCAAACTATAGCACTTGTAGATAGGAACAGAGTTACCACCTGATCTGGTATGGAAAAAAAATTTTAGGCTGTCACTTTAGGTTAGTTAAATTACCTTTTTGCAGTCAATTTGACAGCTGGAGAGTTCTGTCCCACTTTATGGCATCGACATACCAGAGGTTATTTGGTGACAAGAGGGTTTGATTTTTTTAAGGATTTTGAATAGGCATAAGGCAGGAGTAGTACCTCTTCAAATAATTATGGGTATTATATCATCCCTGGAGGGGAATACGAGAACCAAGGATCCGTTTGCTGTAGAAGGACTAGATTAAATACGTAGCGCTAGTTCCAATACTAAAATGTGTTAGTATTGGTGCTGAAACTAGCGGATCCGTCAGGATCGGATGATACAAATGATGTGGGAGGGAGATGAGAAAAAAAAGTGTAGTATGGTTCGATGTTATAGACATCTATCATTAAGGTGAAAAGAATTGGAAGTGTCGGACCGTTTAAGAGTTTGTGTGAGCAGTCTTGCTTTTCGATATTTATTTTTCGGTTTGATCGGTGGAAAAAAAAGTGCAGGTAAATTTTTCGTTGTTTAACTTTTTTCTGGTACATAGTGAAATAATATTTTTTTTGATATTTTGTTGCTGTTTTTTTTTTTGTTAATTTATTTAAATATTTTTTGTTTGATAATAATTGGTGCTAATTTTTTTTGTTAATATATTTGATATATTTAATTTGTTTATTTATTTGTTTTTGTTCAATTTTGTTTTCTATTAATTTATTTAAACGCAATTTTTGTTTGAGATCTTGTTTATTTTTCTATTAAGATATATAAATACATTTTTTATGTTTAAAAATTTGTTTGCTATTACATTATTTTTTGTTAATTAATTTAAATAAGTTTTTTTCTCAGTTCGTTTTTGTTTAATCATTTATATACATTTTTTTATGTTGAAATTTATTTTGGTTTATTTTTTTTAACTTACTTATTTACAATTTTTTTTGTTAAGATATTTTTTTTTTGCTTTTTTATATTTCTTCGTTAATTTGGTTTATTTTTTTTTTTTTTGGTTGACAATTTTTAATTTGATAGTTTTTTTTGTTAATTTATTTAAATACAGTTCTTGGTTGAATTTTTTTTTTTGTTAATTTATTAAAGTACATTTTGTTATAATTTTTTTTGTTAACTTATTAAAAAAATTGTTTTGAGTTTTTTGTTACATTTCTTTTGATTTTCTGATTTTTTTGGTACAGTATTAAATCTATTTTTAATTTAAAATTTAACTTGGAAGATTTGATACTACTTTATAGTGGCATATTATTCAGATATTTCTTGTTCTGATTTTACGTTACAACAAGTCTTGCCAATCTTTTTTTTTCTTTTTGTGTGAAAGTGTACTTAAATCTATATCTTTTTAAGTTATTTTCCGTCCAATATTAAATTGTAAAACAAAACTACCCCTTGAAAGTCGTTGAGAATTTAAGTGTTCCGTATTTTGTTTCGTCATTACATTTATTTTTCATAAATACTTATTTAAAATGTCTGCACCTGCAAAGGAAAAAAATCTGCAGAATTTAAGAGATTCTGAAATTGACAATACTCGTTCCGATCGTCAGACTATCCAAAAACTGTTAGTGTTTATAATATTTAAGATCGGTTTATAACCACATAGAAACGAAAATTACTCGGGAGCAAACTATAGCACTTGTAGATAGGAACAGAGTTACCACCTGATCTGGTATGGAAAAAAAATTTTAGGCTGTCACTTTAGGTTAGTTAAATTACCTTTTTGCAGTCAATTTGACAGCTGGAGAGTTCTGTCCCACTTTATGGCATCGACATACCAGAGGTTATTTGGTGACAGGAGGGTTTGATTTTTTTTAAGGATTTTGAATAGGCATGAGGCAGGAGTAGTACCTCTTCAAATAAGTATGGGTATTATATCATCCCTGGAGGGGAATACGAGAACCAAGGATCCGTTTGCTGTAGAAGGACTAGATTAAATACGTAGCGCTAGTTCCAATACCAAAATGTGTTAGTATTGGTGCTGAAACTAGCGGATCCGTCAGGATCGGATGATACAAATGATGTGGGAGGGAGATGAGAAAAAAAGTGTAGTATGGTTCGATGTTATAGACATCTATCATTAAGGTGAAAAGAATTGGAAGTGTCGGACCGTTTAAGAATTTGTGTGAGAAGTCTTGCTTTTCGATATTTATTTTTCGGTTTGATCGGTGGAAAAAAAAGTGCAGGTAACGATTTTTTTTTAACGTTTGGGAAAAAATTAAAATAACAACTAAATAAAAAAATTTTTAGGATTTTATAAGTGAGGTGGAAAAAACGCCTATTAGAACAAACCACAACGTTTTTCTCCAGAGCCAATCACATTGTTTTTCGGACCAGGAACCTGCAGCCCCCTTCGAAACGTACATACGTATATACAGTGGTAACAATTTAACATTTTTCTTGTGGCTTGAACCGGCTTCTGCCAATCATAGTTGTAATGGGCAGTAAGGCAGTGAGGGACTGGTAGTCACTTGGAGCAGTTAACGGCCCATCTCCGGAGGTATAGTGTGAGCTACCCCTGGTAAATCCGTCGACCAGTGCTGTTTTTTATTTATTTGTAATTAAAACCTTTTTTTTTTGTTATTTATTTCATATAGTTATAGTGCTGTTTCGTTTACATAATTTAACGTCTAATGTTTAAGGTTATTTTTATAAATTAAATTAATAGATTCATATACAAAAAAAAAAAATATTTAAGTACTCATTTGTAAGTATTCCAATCTGGTTTTCAGGTGAACCATTGACCGTAGGTATAACGGAATATATTTTTTTTTGAGGCAAGAATACCTAAACAGAGCTCTTTCTAGGTAGGATTATATATTTTTTTAGCGTTTTCTATAATTCAAAAAAGAAAAAATATTAAACTAGATTGGAAAACATCCTTTTTGTTGATAACTTCATATTTTTATGCTGTTATACTGATGAATAATGTATAAACGGATATGTAATAATATCACATTAGAAAAACCTGACCTTATTAGTGAATATGATTTTTTAAGTTGAAATTGTAAGGGGTGTGACCGAGCCGAAAACACAATTGGGGAAATCAAAATGAGGCCGTCGATTTCCAGGTTGGATGGGATAAGGCCACAACGGATGTACTTGACCTATTTTATTTCGCGTTCTGGAGTGACAAAAGTAGGCGTTTGTTTTTGTTCCTAACCTTTATCCTTATTTGTTTTTTTATTTACATTTAAATTTTCTTTCCCTTTGTTTTGTCTTATAATATACAGTGAAGATTTGATATCGGTGACCGTGATTGACGAGTCATCAACATTGATGCATTGAGCCAACATTTTCATTTACCTCACTATTTCATGTCTTCTAGCGATAGTCCAAGAGACGGATTAGAATTGCGTAAATTGGGAGGCAAACAATGTAATGTCTTTGACTACTTCTAACTAGTTTTTGTATGTTACTTCACCACACCAAAGAATTAGTTTCTTTTGTCCATCCGTAGTCTTTCAATACATTTAATCATTTTTGGCTAGGTCATTTTGGATCGCTAAGAAAGTCCTCCGAGAATGCTACATGAAGCACCCCGTATATATATGAAAAAAAACAACCTCAGAGGGAAATATTTGGAAAAAGGTCATTACCTAAATACTTTCCTATTCTTTAACTAAATAGTTAACTTTTTTTTGGCTAACAAATTTCAGTTAATATCAGTTTGTTGTTAATTTATTCATTAATTTTTTTCTTTTCAATATTTTTTTCCTTATTTTGTTGGTTATTTATTTAATTTAATTTTTTTTCTTTATTACTTTTGGTACTTCTTTTTTTGTTAATTTATTTTTGTATTTTTGATTTTTTTTTTTGTAATAAGTTAGTCATAAAATTTGTTTGATGTCTTTTTTTTGGTTATTTATTTAAATAATTTTTCGTAACTGATATATTTTGTTTGTTTTTTTGTTAATTTATTTAATCATTTTTCGTTGTTTAACTTTTTTCTGGTACATAGTGAAATAATATTTTTTTTTTGATATTTTGTTGCTGTTATTTTTTGTTAATTTATTTAAATATTTTTTGTTTGATAATAATTGCTGTTAATTTTTTTTGTTAATATATTTGATATATTTAATTTGTTTATTTATTTGTTTTTGTTCAATTTTGTTTTCTATTAATTTATTTAAACGCAATTTTTGTTTGAGATCTTGTTTATTTTTCTATTAAGATATATAAATACATTTTTTATGTTTAAAAATTTGTTTGCTTTTACATTATTTTTTGTTAATTAATTTAAATAAGTTTTTTTCTCAGTTCGTTGTAGATAGGAACAGAGTTACCACCTGATCTGGTATGGAAAAAAAAATTTAGGCTGTCACTTTAGGTTAGTTAAATTACCTTTTTGCAGTCAATTTGACAGCTGGAGAGTTCTGTCCCACTTTATGGCATCGACATACCAGAGGTTATTTGGTGACAAGAGGGTTTGATTTTTTTTAAGGATTTTGAATAGGCATAAGGCAGGAGTAGTACCTCTTCAAATAATTATGGGTATTATATCATCCCTGGAGGGGAATACGAGAACCAAGGATCCGTTTGCTGTAGAAGGACTAGATTAAATACGTAGCGCTAGTTTCAATACTAAAATGTGTTAGTATTGGTGCTGAAACTAGCGGATCCGTCAGGATCGGATGATACAAATGATGTGGGAGGGAGATGAGAAAAAAAAGTGTAGTATGGTTCGATGTTATAGACATCTATCATTAAGGTGAAAAGAATTGGAAGTGTCGGACCGTTTAAGAGTTTGTGTGAGCAGTCTTGCTTTTCGATATTTATTTTTCGGTTTGATCGGTGGAAAAAAAAGTGCAGGTAACGATTTTTTTTAACGTTTGGGAAAAAATTAAAATAACAACTAAATAAAAAATTTTTTAGGATTTTATAAGTGAGGTGGAAAAAACGCCTATTAGAACAAACCACAACGTTTTTCTCCAGAGCCAATCACATTGTTTTTCGGACCAGGAACCTGCAGCCCCCTTCGAAACGTACATACGTATATACAGTGGTAACAATTTAACATTTTTCTTGTGGCTTGAACCGGCTTCTGCCAATTATAGTTGTAATGGGCAGTAAGGCAGTGAGGGACTGGTAGTCACCTGGAGCAGTTAACGGCCCATCTCCGGAGGGATAGTGTGAGCTACCCCTGGTAAATCCGTCGACCAGTGCTGTTTTTTATTTATTTGTAATTAAAACCTTTTTTTTGTTATTTATTTCATATAGTTATAGTGCTGTTTCGTTTACATAATTTAACGTCTAATGTTTAAGGTTATTTTTATAAATTAAATTAATAGATTCATATACAAAAAAAAAATATTTAAGTACTCATTTGTAAGTATTCCAATCTGGTTTTCGGGTGAACCATTGACCGCAGGTATAACGGAATATATTTTTTTTGAGGCAAGAATACCTATACAGAGCTCTTTCTAGGTAGGATTATATATTTTTTAAGCGTTTTCTATAATTCAAAAAAGAAAAAAATATTAAACTAGATTGGAAAACATCCTTTTTGTTGATAACTTCATATTTTTATGCTGTTTTACTGATGAATAATGTATAAACGGATTTGTAATAATATCACATTAGAAAAACCTGACCTTATTAGTCAATATGATTTTTTAAGTTGAAATTGTCAGGGGTGTGACTGAGCCGAAAACACAATTGGGGAAATCAAAATGAGGCCGTCGATTTCCAGGTTGGATGGGATAAGGCCATGCTACAATAACATCAGTAGCTCCTGAGGTGTGATGAAATGTCAGTCCGTCCGATTTTCTTATTTTTTTTCATGTTGTCTCCTAGGCTTTATTTATGTTTGTTACAGGTGAGGTCTAGTTGCGGGAAAAAGATCCACCCCTTTCGGCGAGCTAAGTCGAGCATCGGAAGCAGGCCGTACGTTTCCCGTAATAGGCATTATTTCGGTAGCTGTCCTCGTATCAATTCATTGGTGATGTCCTGAACCAAACTTATCATTGGTTTTTAAGACTCGTAAGTCTGTATCAAGAAAGTCCCTGACATACTTAGGTATATTGCGACGAGTTCTTAAAAATCAATGGTGAATGCGGTTCGTGTGTGTCAACGTTTTTACTGGAGACATTTTAGTTCCCAGGATTGGTTGTCCTGTACCAGGAAAGTCTCGGACACAACGGATGTACTGTGACCTATTTTATTTCGCGTTCTGGAGTGACAAAAGTAGGCGTTTGTTTTTGTTCCTAACCTTTATCCTTATCTGTTTTTTTATTTACATTTAAATTTTCTTTCCCTTTGTTTTGTCTTATAATATACAGTGATTGACGAGTCGTCAACATTGATGCATTGAGCCAACATTTTCATTTTTTTTTCTGAAAGCTTACCTCACTATTTCATGTCTTCTAGCGATAGTCCAAGAGACGGATTAAAATTGCGTAAATTGGGAGGGAAACAATGTAATGTCTTTGACTACTTCTAATTAGTTTTTGTATGTTACTTCACCACACCAAAGAATTAGTTTTTTTTGTCCGTCCGTAGTCTTTCAATACATTAAATCATTGTTGGCTAGGTCATTTTGGATCGCTAAGAAAGTCCTCCGAGAATGCTACATGAAGCACCCCGTATATATATGAAAAAAAAAACTCAGAGGGAAATATTTGGAAAAAGGTCATTACCTAAATACTTTCCTATTCTTTAACTAAATATTTCAGTTAATATCAGTTTGTTGTTAATTTATTCATTATTTTTTTTCTTTTCAATATTTTTTTCCTTATTTTGTTGGTTATTTATTTAATTTAATTTTTTTTCTTTATTATTTTTGGTACTTCTTTCTTTGTTAATTTATTTGAAAACATTTTTTTTGTATTTTTGATTTTTTTTGTAATAAGTTAGTCATAAAATTTGTTTGATGTCTTTTTTTTGGTTATTTATTTAAATAATTTTTCGTAACTGATATATTTTGTTTGTTTTTTTGTTAATTTATTTAATCATTTTTGTTGAAATTTTTCGTTGTTTAACTTTTTTCTGGTACATAGTGAAATAATATTTTTTTTGATATTTTGTTGCTGTTTTTTTTTTGTTAATTTATTTAAATATTTTTTGTTTGATAATAATTGGTGCTAATTTTTTTTGTTAATATATTTGACATATTTAATTTGTTTATTTATTTGTTTTTGTTCAATTTTGTTTTCTATTAATTTATTTAAACGCAATTTTTGTTTGAGATCTTGTTTATTTTTCTATTAAGATATATAAATACATTTTTTATGTTTAAAAATTTGTTTGCTTTTACATTATTTTTTGTTAATTAATTTAAATAAGTTTTTTTCTCAGTTCGTTTTTGTTTAATCATTTATATACATTTTTTTATGTTGAAATTTATTTTGGTTTATTTTTTTTAACTTACTTATTTACAATTTTTTTTGTTAAGATATTTTTTTTTGCTTTTTTATATTTCTTCGTTAATTTGGATTATTTTTTTTTTTTTGGTTGACAATTTTTAATTTGATAGTTTTTTTTGTTAATTTATTTAAATACAGTTCTTGGTTGAAATTTTTTTTTTTGTTAATTTATTAAAGTACATTTTGTTATAATTTTTTTTGTTAACTTATTAAAAAATTGTTTTGAGTTTTTTGTTACATTTCTTTTGATTTTCTGATTTTTTTGGTACAGTATTAAATCTATTTTTAATTTAAAATTTAACTTGGAAGATTTGATACTACTTTATAGTGGCATATTTTTCAGATATTTCTTGTTCTGATTTTGCGTTACAACAAGTCTTGCCAATCTTTTTTTTTCTTTTTGTGTGAAAGTGTACTTAAATCTATATCTTTTTAAGTTATTTTCCGTCCAATATTAAATTTTAAAACAAAACTACCCCTTGAAAGTCGTTGAGAATTTAAGTGTTCCGTATTTTGTTTCGTCATTACATTTATTTTCATAAATACTTATTTAAAATGTCTGCACCTGCAAAGGAAAAAAATCTGCAGAATTTAAGAGATTCTGAAATTGACAATACTCGCTCCGATCGTCAGACTATCCAAAAACTGTTATTTAAGATCGGTTTATAACCACATAGAAACGAAAATTACTCGGGAGCAAACTATAGCACTTGTAGATAGGAACAGAGTTACCACCTGATCTGGTATGGAAAAAAAATTTTAGGCTGTCACTTTAGGTTAGTTAAATTACCTTTTTGCAGTCAATTTGACAGCTGGAGAGTTCTGTCCCACTTTATGGCATCGACATACCAGAGGTTATTTGGTGACAAGAGGGTTTGATTTTTTTAAGGATTTTGAATAGGCATAAGGCAGGAGTAGTACCTCTTCAAATAATTATGGGTATTATATCATCCCTGGAGGGGAATACGAGAACCAAGGATCCGTTTGCTGTAGAAGGACTAGATTAAATACGTAGCGCTAGTTCCAATACTAAAATGTGTTAGTATTGGTGCTGAAACTAGCGGATCCGTCAGGATCGGATGATACAAATGATGTGGGAGGGAGATGAGAAAAAAAAGTGTAGTATGGTTCGATGTTATAGACATCTATCATTAAGGTGAAAAGAATTGGAAGTGTCGGACCGTTTAAGAGTTTGTGTGAGCAGTCTTGCTTTTCGATATTTATTTTTCGGTTTGATCGGTGGAAAAAAAAGTGCAGGTAAATTTTTCGTTGTTTAACTTTTTTCTGGTACATAGTGAAATAATATTTTTTTTGATATTTTGTTGCTGTTTTTTTTTTTGTTAATTTATTTAAATATTTTTTGTTTGATAATAATTGGTGCTAATTTTTTTTGTTAATATATTTGATATATTTAATTTGTTTATTTATTTGTTTTTGTTCAATTTTGTTTTCTATTAATTTATTTAAACGCAATTTTTGTTTGAGATCTTGTTTATTTTTCTATTAAGATATATAAATACATTTTTTATGTTTAAAAATTTGTTTGCTATTACATTATTTTTTGTTAATTAATTTAAATAAGTTTTTTTCTCAGTTCGTTTTTGTTTAATCATTTATATACATTTTTTTATGTTGAAATTTATTTTGGTTTATTTTTTTTAACTTACTTATTTACAATTTTTTTTGTTAAGATATTTTTTTTTTGCTTTTTTATATTTCTTCGTTAATTTGGTTTATTTTTTTTTTTTTGGTTGACAATTTTTAATTTGATAGTTTTTTTTGTTAATTTATTTAAATACAGTTCTTGGTTGAATTTTTTTTTTTGTTAATTTATTAAAGTACATTTTGTTATAATTTTTTTTGTTAACTTATTAAAAAAATTGTTTTGAGTTTTTTGTTACATTTCTTTTGATTTTCTGATTTTTTTGGTACAGTATTAAATCTATTTTTAATTTAAAATTTAACTTGGAAGATTTGATACTACTTTATAGTGGCATATTATTCAGATATTTCTTGTTCTGATTTTACGTTACAACAAGTCTTGCCAATCTTTTTTTTTTCTTTTTGTGTGAAAGTGTACTTAAATCTATATCTTTTTAAGTTATTTTCCGTCCAATATTAAATTGTAAAACAAAACTACCCCTTGAAAGTCGTTGAGAATTTAAGTGTTCCGTATTTTGTTTCGTCATTACATTTATTTTTCATAAATACTTATTTAAAATGTCTGCACCTGCAAAGGAAAAAAATCTGCAGAATTTAAGAGATTCTGAAATTGACAATACTCGTTCCGATCGTCAGACTATCCAAAAACTGTTAGTGTTTATAATATTTAAGATCGGTTTATAACCACATAGAAACGAAAATTACTCGGGAGCAAACTATAGCACTTGTAGATAGGAACAGAGTTACCACCTGATCTGGTATGGAAAAAAAATTTTAGGCTGTCACTTTAGGTTAGTTAAATTACCTTTTTGCAGTCAATTTGACAGCTGGAGAGTTCTGTCCCACTTTATGGCATCGACATACCAGAGGTTATTTGGTGACAGGAGGGTTTGATTTTTTTTAAGGATTTTGAATAGGCATGAGGCAGGAGTAGTACCTCTTCAAATAAGTATGGGTATTATATCATCCCTGGAGGGGAATACGAGAACCAAGGATCCGTTTGCTGTAGAAGGACTAGATTAAATACGTAGCGCTAGTTCCAATACCAAAATGTGTTAGTATTGGTGCTGAAACTAGCGGATCCGTCAGGATCGGATGATACAAATGATGTGGGAGGGAGATGAGAAAAAAAGTGTAGTATGGTTCGATGTTATAGACATCTATCATTAAGGTGAAAAGAATTGGAAGTGTCGGACCGTTTAAGAATTTGTGTGAGAAGTCTTGCTTTTCGATATTTATTTTTCGGTTTGATCGGTGGAAAAAAAAGTGCAGGTAACGATTTTTTTTTAACGTTTGGGAAAAAATTAAAATAACAACTAAATAAAAAAATTTTTAGGATTTTATAAGTGAGGTGGAAAAAACGCCTATTAGAACAAACCACAACGTTTTTCTCCAGAGCCAATCACATTGTTTTTCGGACCAGGAACCTGCAGCCCCCTTCGAAACGTACATACGTATATACAGTGGTAACAATTTAACATTTTTCTTGTGGCTTGAACCGGCTTCTGCCAATCATAGTTGTAATGGGCAGTAAGGCAGTGAGGGACTGGTAGTCACTTGGAGCAGTTAACGGCCCATCTCCGGAGGTATAGTGTGAGCTACCCCTGGTAAATCCGTCGACCAGTGCTGTTTTTTATTTATTTGTAATTAAAACCTTTTTTTTTTGTTATTTATTTCATATAGTTATAGTGCTGTTTCGTTTACATAATTTAACGTCTAATGTTTAAGGTTATTTTTATAAATTAAATTAATAGATTCATATACAAAAAAAAAAAATATTTAAGTACTCATTTGTAAGTATTCCAATCTGGTTTTCAGGTGAACCATTGACCGTAGGTATAACTGAATATATTTTTTTTTGAGGCAAGAATACCTAAACAGAGCTCTTTCTAGGTAGGATTATATATTTTTTTAGCGTTTTCTATAATTCAAAAAAGAAAAAATATTAAACTAGATTGGAAAACATCCTTTTTGTTGATAACTTCATATTTTTATGCTGTTATACTGATGAATAATGTATAAACGGATATGTAATAATATCACATTAGAAAAACCTGACCTTATTAGTGAATATGATTTTTTAAGTTGAAATTGTAAGGGGTGTGACCGAGCCGAAAACACAATTGGGGAAATCAAAATGAGGCCGTCGATTTCCAGGTTGGATGGGATAAGGCCACAACGGATGTACTTGACCTATTTTATTTCGCGTTCTGGAGTGACAAAAGTAGGCGTTTGTTTTTGTTCCTAACCTTTATCCTTATTTGTTTTTTTATTTACATTTAAATTTTCTTTCCCTTTGTTTTGTCTTATAATATACAGTGAAGATTTGATATCGGTGACCGTGATTGACGAGTCATCAACATTGATGCATTGAGCCAACATTTTCATTTACCTCACTATTTCATGTCTTCTAGCGATAGTCCAAGAGACGGATTAGAATTGCGTAAATTGGGAGGCAAACAATGTAATGTCTTTGACTACTTCTAACTAGTTTTTGTATGTTACTTCACCACACCAAAGAATTAGTTTCTTTTGTCCATCCGTAGTCTTTCAATACATTTAATCATTTTTGGCTAGGTCATTTTGGATCGCTAAGAAAGTCCTCCGAGAATGCTACATGAAGCACCCCGTATATATATGAAAAAAAACAACCTCAGAGGGAAATATTTGGAAAAAGGTCATTACCTAAATACTTTCCTATTCTTTAACTAAATAGTTAACTTTTTTTTGGCTAACAAATTTCAGTTAATATCAGTTTGTTGTTAATTTATTCATTAATTTTTTTTGTTTTCAATATTTTTTTCCTTATTTTGTTGGTTATTTATTTAATTTAATTTTTTTTCTTTATTACTTTTGGTACTTCTTTTTTTGTTAATTTATTTTTGTATTTTTGATTTTTTTTTTTGTAATAAGTTAGTCATAAAATTTGTTTGATGTCTTTTTTTTGGTTATTTATTTAAATAATTTTTCGTAACTGATATATTTTGTTTGTTTTTTTGTTAATTTATTTAATCATTTTTCGTTGTTTAACTTTTTTCTGGTACATAGTGAAATAATATTTTTTTTTTGATATTTTGTTGCTGTTATTTTTTGTTAATTTATTTAAATATTTTTTGTTTGATAATAATTGCTGTTAATTTTTTTTGTTAATATATTTGATATATTTAATTTGTTTATTTATTTGTTTTTGTTCAATTTTGTTTTCTATTAATTTATTTAAACGCAATTTTTGTTTGAGATCTTGTTTATTTTTCTATTAAGATATATAAATACATTTTTTATGTTTAAAAATTTGTTTGCTTTTACATTATTTTTTGTTAATTAATTTAAATAAGTTTTTTTCTCAGTTCGTTGTAGATAGGAACAGAGTTACCACCTGATCTGGTATGGAAAAAAAAATTTAGGCTGTCACTTTAGGTTAGTTAAATTACCTTTTTGCAGTCAATTTGACAGCTGGAGAGTTCTGTCCCACTTTATGGCATCGACATACCAGAGGTTATTTGGTGACAAGAGGGTTTGATTTTTTTTAAGGATTTTGAATAGGCATAAGGCAGGAGTAGTACCTCTTCAAATAATTATGGGTATTATATCATCCCTGGAGGGGAATACGAGAACCAAGGATCCGTTTGCTGTAGAAGGACTAGATTAAATACGTAGCGCTAGTTCCAATACTAAAATGTGTTAGTATTGGTGCTGAAACTAGCGGATCCGTCAGGATCGGATGATACAAATGATGTGGGAGGGAGATGAGAAAAAAAAGTGTAGTATGGTTCGATGTTATAGACATCTATCATTAAGGTGAAAAGAATTGGAAGTGTCGGACCGTTTAAGAGTTTGTGTGAGCAGTCTTGCTTTTCGATATTTATTTTGCGGTTTGATCGGTGGAAAAAAAAGTGCAGGTAACGATTTTTTTTAACGTTTGGGAAAAAATTAAAATAACAACTAAATAAAAAATTTTTTAGGATTTTATAAGTGAGGTGGAAAAAACGCCTATTAGAACAAACCACAACGTTTTTCTCCAGAGCCAATCACATTGTTTTTCGGACCAGGAACCTGCAGCCCCCTTCGAAACGTACATACGTATATACAGTGGTAACAATTTAACATTTTTCTTGTGGCTTGAACCGGCTTCTGCCAATTATAGTTGTAATGGGCAGTAAGGCAGTGAGGGACTGGTAGTCACCTGGAGCAGTTAACGGCCCATCTCCGGAGGGATAGTGTGAGCTACCCCTGGTAAATCCGTCGACCAGTGCTGTTTTTTATTTATTTGTAATTAAAACCTTTTTTTTGTTATTTATTTCATATAGTTATAGTGCTGTTTCGTTTACATAATTTAACGTCTAATGTTTAAGGTTATTTTTATAAATTAAATTAATAGATTCATATACAAAAAAAAAATATTTAAGTACTCATTTGTAAGTATTCCAATCTGGTTTTCGGGTGAACCATTGACCGCAGGTATAACGGAATATATTTTTTTTGAGGCAAGAATACCTATACAGAGCTCTTTCTAGGTAGGATTATATATTTTTTAAGCGTTTTCTATAATTCAAAAAAGAAAAAAATATTAAACTAGATTGGAAAACATCCTTTTTGTTGATAACTTCATATTTTTATGCTGTTTTACTGATGAATAATGTATAAACGGATTTGTAATAATATCACATTAGAAAAACCTGACCTTATTAGTCAATATGATTTTTTAAGTTGAAATTGTCAGGGGTGTGACTGAGCCGAAAACACAATTGGGGAAATCAAAATGAGGCCGTCGATTTCCAGGTTGGATGGGATAAGGCCATGCTACAATAACATCAGTAGCTCCTGAGGTGTGATGAAATGTCAGTCCGTCCGATTTTCTTATTTTTTTTCATGTTGTCTCCTAGGCTTTATTTATGTTTGTTACAGGTGAGGTCTAGTTGCGGGAAAAAGATCCACCCCTTTCGGCGAGCTAAGTCGAGCATCGGAAGCAGGCCGTACGTTTCCCGTAATAGGCATTATTTCGGTAGCTGTCCTCGTATCAATTCATTGGTGATGTCCTGAACCAAACTTATCATTGGTTTTTAAGACTCGTAAGTCTGTATCAAGAAAGTCCCTGACATACTTAGGTATATTGCGACGAGTTCTTAAAAATCAATGGTGAATGCGGTTCGTGTGTGTCAACGTTTTTACTGGAGACATTTTAGTTCCCAGGATTGGTTGTCCTGTACCAGGAAAGTCTCGGACACAACGGATGTACTGTGACCTATTTTATTTCGCGTTCTGGAGTGACAAAAGTAGGCGTTTGTTTTTGTTCCTAACCTTTATCCTTATCTGTTTTTTTATTTACATTTAAATTTTCTTTCCCTTTGTTTTGTCTTATAATATACAGTGATTGACGAGTCGTCAACATTGATGCATTGAGCCAACATTTTCATTTTTTTTTCTGAAAGCTTACCTCACTATTTCATGTCTTCTAGCGATAGTCCAAGAGACGGATTAAAATTGCGTAAATTGGGAGGGAAACAATGTAATGTCTTTGACTACTTCTAATTAGTTTTTGTATGTTACTTCACCACACCAAAGAATTAGTTTTTTTTGTCCGTCCGTAGTCTTTCAATACATTAAATCATTGTTGGCTAGGTCATTTTGGATCGCTAAGAAAGTCCTCCGAGAATGCTACATGAAGCACCCCGTATATATATGAAAAAAAAAACTCAGAGGGAAATATTTGGAAAAAGGTCATTACCTAAATACTTTCCTATTCTTTAACTAAATATTTCAGTTAATATCAGTTTGTTGTTAATTTATTCATTATTTTTTTTCTTTTCAATATTTTTTTCCTTATTTTGTTGGTTATTTATTTAATTTAATTTTTTTTCTTTATTATTTTTGGTACTTCTTTCTTTGTTAATTTATTTGAAAACATTTTTTTTGTATTTTTGATTTTTTTTGTAATAAGTTAGTCATAAAATTTGTTTGATGTCTTTTTTTTGGTTATTTATTTAAATAATTTTTCGTAACTGATATATTTTGTTTGTTTTTTTGTTAATTTATTTAATCATTTTTGTTGAAATTTTTCGTTGTTTAACTTTTTTCTGGTACATAGTGAAATAATATTTTTTTTGATATTTTGTTGCTGTTTTTTTTTTGTTAATTTATTTAAATATTTTTTGTTTGATAATAATTGGTGCTAATTTTTTTTGTTAATATATTTGATATATTTAATTTGTTTATTTATTTGTTTTTGTTCAATTTTGTTTTCTATTAATTTATTTAAACGCAATTTTTGTTTGAGATCTTGTTTATTTTTCTATTAAGATATATAAATACATTTTTTATGTTTAAAAATTTGTTTGCTTTTACATTATTTTTTGTTAATTAATTTAAATAAGTTTTTTTCTCAGTTCGTTTTTGTTTAATCATTTATATACATTTTTTTATGTTGAAATTTATTTTGGTTTATTTTTTTTAACTTACTTATTTACAATTTTTTTTGTTAAGATATTTTTTTTTGCTTTTTTATATTTCTTCGTTAATTTGGATTATTTTTTTTTTTTTGGTTGACAATTTTTAATTTGATAGTTTTTTTTGTTAATTTATTTAAATACAGTTCTTGGTTGAATTTTTTTTTTTGTTAATTTATTAAAGTACATTTTGTTATAATTTTTTTTGTTAACTTATTAAAAAAATTGTTTTGAGTTTTTTGTTACATTTCTTTTGATTTTCTGAATTTTTCGGTACAGTATTAAATCTATTTTTAATTTAAAATTTAACTTGGAAGATTTGATACTACTTTATAGTGGCATATTATTCAGATATTTCTTGTTCTGATTTTACGTTACAACAAGTCTTGCCAATCTTTTTTTTTTCTTTTTCTGTGAAAGTGTACTTAAATCTATATCTTTTTAAGTTATTTTCCGTCCAATATTAAATTGTAAAACAAAACTACCCCTTGAAAGTCGTTGAGAATTTAAGTGTTCCGTATTTTGTTTCGTCATTACATTTATTTTTCATAAATACTTATTTAAAATGTCTGCACCTGCAAAGAAAAAAAATCTGCAGAATTTAAGAGATTCTGAAATTGACAATACTCGTTCCGATCGTCAGACTATCCAAAAACTGTTAGTGTTTATAATATTTAAGATCGGTTTATAACCACATAGAAACGAAAATTACTCGGGAGCAAACTATAGCACTTGTAGATAGGAACAGAGTTACCACCTGATCTGATATGGAAAAAAAATTTTAGGCTGTCACTTTAGGTTAGTTAAATTACCTTTTTGCAGTTAATTTGACAGCTGGAGAGTTCTGTCCCACTTTAAATTAATTTAATAAGTTTTTTTCTCAGTTCGTTTTTGTTTAATCATTTATATACATTTTTTTATGTTGAAATTTATTTTGGTTTATTTTTTTTAACTTACTTATTTACAATTTTTTTTGTTAAGATATTTTTTTTTTGCTTTTTTATATTTCTTCGTTAATTTGGTTAATTTTTTTTTTGGTTGACAATTTTTAATTTGATAGTTTTTTTTGTTAATTTATTTAAATACAGTTCTTGGTTGAAATTTTTTTTTTGTTAATTTATTAAAGTACATTTTGTTATAATTTTTTTTTGTTAACTTATTAAAAAAATTGTTTTGAGTTTTTTGTTACATTTCTTTTGATTTTCTGATTTTTTTGGTACAGTAATAAATCTATTTTTAATTTAAAATTTAACTTGGAAGATTTGATACTACTTTATAGTGGCATATTTTTCAGATATTTCTTGTTCTGATTTTGCGTTACAACAAGGCTTGCCAATCTTTTTTTTTCTTTTTGTGTGAAAGTGTACTTAAATCTATATCTTTTTAAGTTATTTTCCGTCCAATATTAAATTTTAAAACAAAACTACCCCTTGAAAGTCGTTGAGAATTTAAGTGTTCCGTATTTTGTTTCGTCATTACATTTATTTTCATAAATACTTATTTAAAATGTTTGCACCTGCAAAGGGAAAAAATCGGCAGAATTTAAGAGATTCTGAAATTGACAATACTCGCTCCGATCGTCAGACTATCCAAAAACTGTTAGTGTTTATAATATTTAAGATCGGTTTATAACCACATAGAAACGAAAATTACTCGGGAGCAAACTATAGCACTTGTAGATAGGAACAGAGTAACCACCTGATCTGGTATGGAAAAAAATTTTTAGGCTGTCACTTTAGGTTAGTTAAATTACCTTTTTGCAGTCAATTTGACAGCTGGAGAGTTCTGTCCCACTTTATGGCATCGACATACCAGAGGTTATTTGGTGACAGGAGGGTTTGATTTTTTTTAAGGATTTTGAATAGGCATGAGGCAGGAGTAGTACCTCTTCAAATAAGTATGGGTATTATATCATCCCTGGAGGGGAATACGAGAACCAAGGATCCGTTTGCTGTAGAAGGACTAGATTAAATACGTAGCGCTAGTTCCAATACCAAAATGTGTTAGTATTGGTGCTGAAACTAGCGGATCCGTCAGGATCGGATGATACAAATGATGTGGGAGGGAGATGAGAAAAAAAAGTGTAGTATGGTTCGATGTTATAGACATCTATCATTAAGGTGAAAAGAATTGGAAGTGTCGGACCGTTTAAGAGTTTGTGTGAGCAGTCTTGCTTTTCGATATTTATTTTTCGGTTTGATTGGTGGAAAAAAAGTGCAGGTAACGATTTTTTTTTAACGTTTGGGAAAAAATTAAAATAACAACTAAATAAAAAAATGTTTAGGATTTTATAAGTGAGGTGGAAAAAACGCCTATTAGAACAAACTACAACGTTTTTCTCCAGAGCCAATCACATTGTTTTTCGGACCAGGAACCTGCAGCCCCCTTCGAAACGTACATACGTATATACAGTGGTAACAATTTAATATTTTTCTTGTGGCTTGAACCGGCTTCTGCCAATTATAATTGTAATGGGCAGTAAGGCAGTGAGGGACTGGTAGTCACCTGGAGCAGTTAACGGCCCATCTCCGGAGGGATAGTGTGAGCTACCCCTGGTAAATCCGTCGACCAGTGCTGTTTTTTATTTATTTGTAATTAAAACCTTTTTTTTGTTATTTATTTCATATAGTTATAGTGCTGTTTCGTTTACATAATTTAACGTCTAATGTTTAAGGTTATTTTTATAAATTAAATTAATAGATTCATATACAAAAAAAAAATATTTAAGTACTCATTTGTAAGTATTCCAATCTGGTTTTCGGGTGAACCATTGACCGCAGGTATAACGGAATATATTTTTTTTGAGGCAAGAATACCTATACAGAGCTCTTTCTAGGTAGGATTATATATTTTTTAAGCGTTTTCTATAATTCAAAAAAGAAAAAAATATTAAACTAGATTGGAAAACATCCTTTTTGTTGATAACTTCATATTTTTATGCTGTTTTACTGATGAATAATGTATAAACGGATTTGTAATAATATCACATTAGAAAAACCTGACCTTATTAGTGAATATGATTTTTTAAGTTGAAATTGTCAGGGGTGTGACTGAGCCGAAAACACAATTGGGGAAATCAAAATGAGGCCGTCGATTTCCAGGTTGGATGGGATAAGGCCATGCTACAATAACATCAGTAGCTCCTGAGGTGTGATGAAATGTCAGTCCGTCCGATTTTCTTATTTTTTTTCATGTTGTCTCCTAGGCCTTATTTATGTTTGTTACAGGTGAGGTCTAGTTGCGGGAAAAAGATCCACCCCTTCCGGCGAGCTAAGTCGAGCATCGGAAGCAGGTCGTACGTTTCCCGTAATAGGCATTATTTCCCTTTCTGACATATTCCTATCCAATATCCTAACGTATGGCGCCCAACGGTAGCTGTCCTCGTATCAATTCATTGGTGATGTCCTGAACCAAACTTATCATTGGTTTTTAAGACTCGTAAGTCTGTATCAAGAAAGTCCCTGACATACTTAGGTATATTGCGACGAGTTCTTAAAAATCAATGGTGAATGTGGTTCGTGTGTGTCAACGTTTTTACTGGAGTCATTTTAGTTCCCAGGATTGGTTGTCCTGTACCAGGAAAGTCTCGGACACAACGGATGTACTGTGACCTATTTTATTTCGCGTTCTGGAGTGACAAAAGTAGGCGTTTGTTTTTGTTCCTAACCTTTATCCTTATCTGTTTTTTTTATTTACATTTAAATTTTCTTTCCCTTTGTTTTGTCTTATAATATACAGTGATTGACGAGTCGTCAACATTGATGCATTGAGCCAACATTTTCATTTTTTTTTTCTGAAAGCTTACCTCACTATTTCATGTCTTCTAGCGATAGTCCAAGAGACGAATTAGAACTGCGTAAATTGGGAGGGAAACAATGTAATGTCTTTGACTACTTCTAACTAGTTTTTGTATGTTACTTCACCACACCAAAGAATTAGTTTCTTTTGTCCGTCCGTAGTCTTTCAATACATTAAATCATTTTTGGCTAGGTCATTTTGGATCGCTAAGAAAGTCCTCCGAGAATGCTACATGAAGCACCCCGTATATATATGAAAAAAAAACCTCAGAGGGAAATATTTGGAAAAAGGTCATTACCTAAATACTTTCCTATTCTTTAACTAAATAGTTAACTTTTTTTGGCTAACAAATTTCAGTTAATATCAGTTTGTTGCTAATTTATTCATTATTTTTTTTCTTTTCAATATTTTTTTCCTTATTTTGTTGGTTATTTATTTAATTTAATTTTTTTTCTTTATTATTTTTGGTACTTCTTTCTTTGTTAATTTATTTGAAAACATTTTTTTTTGTATTTTAGATTTTTTTTGTAATAAGTTAGTCATAAATTTGTTTGATGTCTTTTTTTGGTTATTTATTTAAATAATTTTTCGTAACTGATATATTTTGTTTGTTTTTTTGTTAATTTATTTAATAATTTTTGTTGAAATTTTTCTTTGTTTAACTTTTTTCTGGTACATAGTGAAATAATATTTTTTTTTTTGATATTTTGTTGCTGTTTTTTTTTTGTTAATTTATTTAAATATTTTTTGTTTGATAATAATTGGTGCTAATTTTTTTTGTTAATATATTTGATATATTTAATTTGTTTATTTATTTGTTTTTGTTCAATTTTGTTTTCTATTAATTTATTTAAACGCAATTTTTGTTTGAGATCTTGTTTATTTTTCTATTTATAAGATATATATTATATATTTATATAATATATATAAATACATTTTTTATGTTTAAAAATTTGTTTGCTTTTACTTTATTTTTTGTTAATTAATTTAAATAAGTTTTTTTCTCAGTTCGTTTTTGTTTAATCATTTATATACATTTTTTTATGTTGAAATTTATTTTGGTTTATTTTTTTTAACTTACTTATTTACAATTATTTTTGTTAAGATATTTTTTTTTGCTTTTTTATATTTCTTCGTTAATTTGGTTAATTTTTTTTTGGTTGACAATTTTTAATTTGATATTTTTTTTTTGGTAATTTATTTAAATACAGTTTTTGGTTGAAATTTTTTTTTTGTTAATTTATTAAAGTACATAGTTATTTTCCGTCCAATATTAAATTTTAAAACAAAACTACCCCTTGAAAGTCGTTGAGAATTTAAGTGTTCCGTATTATGTTTCGTCATTACATTTATTTTTCATAAATACTTATTTAAAATGTCTGCACCTGCAAAGGAAAAAATCTGCAGAATTTAAGAGATTCTGAAATTGACAATACTCGTTCCGATCGTCAGACTATCCAAAAACTGTTAGTGTTTATAATATTTAAGATCGGTTTATAACCACATAGAAACGAATATTACTCGGGAGCAAACTATAGCACTTGTAGATAGGAACAGAGTTACCACCTGATCTGGTATGGAAAAAAAATTTTAGGCGGTCACTTTAGGTTAGTTAAATTACCTTTTTGCAGTCAATTTGACAGATGGAGAGTTCTGTCCCACTTTATGGCATCGACATACCAGAGGTTATTTGGTGACAAGAGGGTTTGATTTTGTTTAAGGATTTTGAATAGGCATGAGGCAGGAGTAGAACCTCTTCAAATAATTATGGGTATTATATCATCCCTGGAGGGGAATACGAGAACCAAGGATCCGTTTGCTGTAGAAGGACTAGATTAAATACGTAGCGCTAGTTCCAATACCAAAATGTGTTAGTATTGGTGCTGAAACTAGCGGATATGTCAGGATCGGATGATACAAATGATGTGGGAGGGAGATGAGAAAAAAAAGTGTAGTATGGTTCGATGTTATAGACATCTATCATTAAGGTGAAAAGAATTGGAAGTGTCGGACCGTTTAAGAGTTTGTGTGAGCAGTCTTGCTTTTCGATATTTATTTTTCGGTTTGATTGGTGGAAAAAAAGTGCAGGTAACGATTTTTTTTTAACGTTTGGGAAAAAATTAAAATAACAACTAAATAAAAAAATGTTTAGGATTTTATAAGTGAGGTGGAAAAAACGCCTATTAGAACAAACCACAACGTTTTTCTCCAGAGCCAATCACATTGTTTTTCGGACCAGGAACCTGCAGCCCCCTTCGAAACGTACATACTTATATACAGTGGTAACAATTTAACATTTTTCTTGTGGCTTGAACCGGCTTCTGCCAATTATAGTTGTAATGGGCAGTAAGGCAGTGAGGGACTGGTAGTCACCTGGAGCAGTTAACGGCCCATCTCCGGAGGGATAGTGTGAGCTACCCCTGGTAAATCCGTCGACCAGTGCTGTTTTTTATTTATTTGTAATTAAAACCTTTTTTTTTTGTTATTTATTTCATATAGTTATAGTGCTGTTTCGTTTACATAATTTAACGTCTAATGTTTAAGGTTATTTTTATAAATTAAATTAATAGATTCATATACAAAAAAAAAATATTTAAGTACTCATTTGTAAGTATTCCAATCTGGTTTTCGGGTGAACCATTGACCGCAGGTATAACGGAATATATTTTTTTTTGAGGCAAGAATACCTATACAGAGCTCTTTCTAGGTAGGATTATATATTTTGTAAGCGTTTTCTATAATTCAAAAAAGAAAAAATATTAAACTATATTGGAAAACATCCTTTTTGTTGATAACTTCATATTTTTATGCTGTTATACTGATGAATAATGTATAAACGGATTTGTAATAATATCACATTAGAAAAACCTGACCTTATTAGTGAATATGATTTTTTAAGTTGAAATTGTAAGGGGTGTGACCGAGCCGAAAACACAATTGGGGAAATCAAAATGAGGCCGTCGATTTCCAGGTTGGATGGGATAAGGCCACAACGGATGTACTTGACCTATTTTATTTCGCGTTCTGGAGTGACAAAAGTAGGCGTTTGTTTTTGTTCCTAACCTTTATCCTTATTTGTTTTTTTATTTACATTTAAATTTTCTTTCCCTTTGTTTTGTCTTATAATATACAGTGAAGATTTGATACCGGTGACCGTGATTGACGAGTCATCAAAATTGATGCATTGAGCCAACATTTTCATTTTTTTTTTCTGAAAGCTTACCTCACTATTTCATGTCTTCTAGCGATAGTCCAAGAGACGGATTAGAATTGCGTAAATTGGGAGGCAAACAATGTAATGTCTTTGACTACTTCTAACTAGTTTTTGTATGTTACTTCACCACACCAAAGAATTAGTTTCTTTTGTCCATCCGTAGTCTTTCAATACATTAAATCATTTTTGGCTAGGTCATTTTGGATCGCTAAGAAAGTCCTCCGAGAATGCTACATGAAGCACACCGTATATGTATGAAAAAAACTATCTCAGAGAGAAATATTTGGAAAAAGGTCATTACCTAAATACTTTCCTATTCTTTAACTAAATAGTTTACTTTTTTTTGGTTAACAAATTTCAGTTAATATCAGTTTTATGTTTATTCATTATTTTTTTTTTCTTTTCAATATTTTGTTCTTTATTTTTTGGGTTATTTATTTAATTGAATTGTTTTTATTTATTATTTCTGGTACTTCTTTCTTTGTTAATTTATTTGAAAACATTTTTTTTTATATTTTTGATTTTTTCTTGTAATTAGTTAGTCACAAAATTTTTTTGAAGTTTTTTTTGGTTATTTATTTAAATAATTTTAGTTACTGATATATTTTGTCTGTGTTTTTTTTAATTTATTTAATCATTTTTATTAAAATTTTTCGTTGTTTAACTTTTTTCTGGTACATGAAATTAATTTTTTTGTTTGATTTTGTTGCTGTTTTTTTTTATTTATTTAAATATCTTTTGTTTGATAATAATTGGTTTTAATTTTTTTTTTAATATATTTGATATATTTAATTTGTTAATTTATTTGTTTTTGTTCAATTTTGTTTTCTATTAATTTATTTAAACGCAATTTTTTTTTTGAGATCTTGTTTATTTTTCTATTAAGATATATAAATACATATTTTATGTTTAAATATTTGTTTGCTTTTACTTTTTTTTTGTTAATTAATTTAAATATTTTTTCCCAGTTTCGTTTTTGTTTAATCATTTATATAAATTTGTTTGTTGATAATTGTTTGGTTTATTTTTCTAACTTATTTATTTACAATTTTTTTCTTTAGATATTTTTTTTTTGCTTTTTTATGTTTCTTCGTTAATTTGGTTAATTTTTTTTTTGGTTGACAATTTTTAATTAGATTTTTTTTTTATTATTATTAACGCGCGCACAAGGGACTATTTGTTTCCCTTTTAATGTAACACACTGCGCGGGCATTAGGAAGATAAGGAGGGGAGAGACAGGAGGTGTCTATTAACATTGGTTTTGAATGCTTGCAAATTGAAATTGCAAGGGAAAATCTCGCCGGGTAAACCATTCCAAAGTCGTGTTGTACGGCTAAAAAAAGAATCTCTATATTTCACGGTACGTCCGAAACTATGCTCAAGGGTGAACTGATAGGCATTCGTAGCAAGACGAGTATTACGGGCGAAACTTTTAAGGGGAGAAATGCAGCTGGCTACCTCGAGTGAACATTTCTTATAAGAGAAACGATTAAATAAGGAAAGACATGAAACATTGCGTCGGTGTTCGAGAGGGGCAATTGTTTCAGCGGCAGTTCTATTTCCTTTCAATCTTAACGCTCGACTCGAAGGACGTGAATTATCGAACCAATATGAAAAGCTGAGGGTAGAGTCGTCAGCAAAACAGTTAAGTGGATTAGAAGTAACAGACTGAAGATCATTTATAAAAATGAGGAAAAGAGTCGGAGATAGAACAGAGCCCTGGGGCACACCAGCATTTATTTTGTGGGAATCAGACTTGAATCCGTCCAATACAACTTGTATTGAACGGTCCAGAACATAGCTTCTAATCCAACGAACAAGAGTATTATCGATTCCAAAAGCACGCATTTTCGATAAGAGAGCTTCATGCCAAACTCTATCAAATGCCTTGGAGATATCAAGAGCAATAATCTTACTTTCACCAAAGCGATGTAAAGATTTGTTCTACTGTTCGGTGAGATATGCCATCAGATCACCAGTGGAACGTTTGCTGCGGAAGCCATACTGACGGTCATGGAGAAGCTTTCGATCTTCGAGATATTCCTTAAGCTGACGGTTAATCAGTGTTTCCATGACTTTAGAAAGAAGGGATGTCAGTGCTATGGGTCGGTAGGAGGAGGGAGAGGATGGGTCACCTTTCTTAGGGACAGGCTGGACAAATGCTGTTTTCCATCTTCTAGGAAAGATTCCAGAAGAGTAGGAGCGATGAAAAAGGTTACGCAGTAGCTTTGCCAGTGTGGAAGAACACCTCTTCAGAAGAATCGGGGGTATACCATCCGGGCCAGCGGATTTGTGTATATCGAGATCTTTGAGAAGACTTGCTACTGTACGAGTGCGGAAAAAAATCTGTCCCATGGAAAAATTAACATTCTCAAGTACAGGAGGGGCAACGTTGCTATGCGGCAGCGTGGAGCTGGCAGCGAAATGGGCGGCGAGCAAGTTTGCCTTCTCTGAAGAGTAAACAATTGGTTTGTTATTGTCGATGAGCGTTGAAACCGAAGATGTTGAGGATTGTTTAATTATTTTTACAAATGACCAAACATTTTTACTGCCTTTGGGACACTGCAGAATTTTTTGCCGTAATTTTTGGTCATGCAAAAATTTGGTTCTTTCAATAACGAAGTTGCATGAGTTTCTTGCTTGTTTGTGCTTTTTCCGATTTTCCTCTATAGGGTTGGCTTTGAAAGAACGGAAACTTACTTCTTTGAGCCTGATAGCTTCTTTACACTCAGAATTAAACCAAGACTTTTCTTTAGCCTTGATGCTTTTGAATCTGTTAGGAATAAAAGCACGCATCCCTAGAAGAATCACATTTGTGATCATTTCAGCACTGGCATCAATGTCACTAGCGAGGAAGCATAGTGACCAGTTAAAGTTTCGGAAAAAAATATTCAGGCCGTCCCAGTTGGCTTTCTCGTATTGCCAAACGGTCCTGGTGGGAAGTTTTTCTTTAACTGGATGGGTGGAGGATGGGAAATTAGCTGAAATGACACAATGGTCTGAAGTGCCGAATGGAGAAGTTACACTAATGGTATATTTATCAGGGTGAGAAGTAAGAAACAAGTCAAGAGTATGGGCGGCTTACCCAGCAAAATCCGGTATACGCGTTGGCACATCGATCAGTTGAGTAAAGTGATGTAACCCGGCAAAGAGCTCGACATACCTTCCTTCGGGTGTTGTCTGACCAGAATAGAGGAGCCAATTGGAATTGTGTACATTGAAATCGCCTGCAATAACGATTTCAGTGCGAGGACAAAGAGAAACAATTTTCGAGATAGAATCAGACAGCGCATCAAACTCGTTACAAGTCGAATTGCTGTCGAGATTTGGACTCCTGTAAATAAAACAATAATGAATGACATGCTTGCGGACAGTGAATTTGAGCCACAAGAAGCTAAATTCCGTGTTGGAACATTGCTCATATTGGGGAAGGCTCTGGCAAGCAATATCATTCCTAACATAGACCAAGAGACCATGATGCAAAAGAGTAATGGCACCAAGCTATACCCATGTAGAGCAAATTCTGATAAATCAGTATTTACTCCAACCTGGGTTTCACTTAATGCCAAAACAGCTGGCCTGTGTTGAACAGTGTAGACGTACACGTGAAAGAAATTCTTTCTTAAACCACGAACATTTGAATACACGACACAAAAATCACTTACCATTTAAAAATACTTACATACAAAAACACAACTCTGACTAAGTCGAACCATGCACTGAAAATCCAAATTAATCTCTGTAATAAACAAACTGTCTTAGGTGTTATGCCCATAAGACAGCTTGCATACAAAAAATCAATTTAAATATTCAGCACAATACGACAAACTCAGATGCCCTTATCCATTTACCGCAAGCATTAGATAGTCATACGATGCATACAGTAGATAAGAAAGAGGCAGTTAAGCTAAGCACAAAGGGTTGGGACAGATAAAAGGATAATTTGATTTGTTATGCAAGTGTTTATTATTTTTTTTTCTTCCACAGCGCGAATGGGCATCTTATCATCTTCCAACGACGCGAGTGGATATTGTTATTTTCTTTACAACACACGCGAGGGGTTTTGCCAATTTCTCAAACAAGTGTGTAATATTATTTTTTTTTAACACTCGCGATAAGAATGCGCAATAATTTTTTTTTTGACTTTTGTTTTAATTATTTGTGCGCGCACCTAGACCCGACGCGACGTCCGGCCTCTATGAGCTTATGATCGACACTTTTTTTGATAGTTTGATAGTTTTTTTTGTTAATTTATTTAAATACAGTTCTTGGTTGAAATTTTTTTTTGTTAATTTAATCGACAGTGTCTTAATCGACACTGTTTTTGATAGTTTGATAGTTTTTTTTGTTAATTTATTTAAATACAGTTCTTGGTTGAAATTTTTTTTTGTTAATTTATTAAAGTACATTTTGTTATAAATATTTTTTTTGTTAACTTATTAAAAAATAGTTTTGAGTTTTTTCTTACATTTCTTTTGATTTTCTGATTTTTTTTTGTATAATATTAAATCTATTTTTAATTTAAAATTTAACTTAGAAAATTTGATACTACTTTATAGTGGCATTTTTTCAGATATTTCTTGTTCTGATTTTGCGTTACAATAAGTGTTGCCACTTTTTTTCTAATTTTGTGAAAGTGTACTTAAATCTATATCTTTTAAAGTTATTTCCCGTTCAATATTAAATTTTAAAATAAAACAAAACTACCCCTTGAAAGTCGTTGAGAATTTAAGCGTTCCGTATTTTGTTTCCTCATTACATTTATTTTTTCATAAATACTTATTTAAAATGTCTGCAACTTCGAAGGAAAAAAATCTGCAGAATTTAAGAGATTCTGAAATTGGCAATACTCACTCCGATCGTCAGACTATTCAAAGACATCGTGTAGTCCACTCTCCTCTCATACCAAGCGAGTCTTTCCGGTCTTCCAATTTTCCTGTTCCTTCCAGCAATCAGGTCACCGATAGGCTGAATAGCTCCAATGAATCTGTAAGGGCTCCATCATATAGCAGCCTTTGTGAGGCGGGAGCTGGAGAGGTACTACTACAAAGTATTGATATGCGAACTCAGGAACCACGCCAAAGATTTAAAACAATAGCCTACCTTACCCGTCTGACGACATGCATGTTTTATTTCCTTTTCCCAGCTTCAGTGTTTTAGTTAACACCTTTAACCTTGATTAAATAATAATCTATTTTTTTGTTAACTAATAATTTATTTATTTGTTTGTCTTTTGCATGCTAGTACTTTGTTTTAAATGTTATTTATTTTATCTTATTGACTACTATTTTCTACGATCTAATCGTTAGACTTAGTATATAACTTATATAACTGTGATAGTATAAAGGCTGATAATCTGTTATAATAATTACTTAGTAATACCTAGAAATTGTGATATTTACCTATTGTATAGAATTTGAAACTAACTGTGATATTAGATTTAAAGTTCAACTGTGATATTTCAAAAATTTTGGGATCCTTTATAATTTTTATTTTATTTATTTATTTTTAAAATCTTAATTTTAGTTGCAACAAAGCTAGTAAGAAAAATATAGTGTATTTGAACTAAATTCTACTACTACTTACTACTTTTCTTCACTTAGTTCACTTTCTGCAAACGGTATGGTACAACATCACCCTTTCTCCTGGTTCAAGAATCGAGATCGATACCCATTGAACTTGCCTAGAAAGCTACCTGAAAGAATGTTTAAGTTCTTTTAGTTATCAGTCCTTACAATATGTAAAATCGATTTACCATTATGAGGGTCTTTACACTGCCTAAGAAGTAGATGCTGAATTTGTCTGAAAACAAACCATATTAAAGAAAATAAAACAACAAAAATATCAATCAATGTTTACAAATATATATATGTAGATGGGTACCTATAGAAGCAAGCTATGCATTTATATATTACCTTATTATGTTTTACCCGGCTTCAGGATTATCGTGGGTTAGATACTCCCCACAAATAACCAGGGCATCTTTTTCCAAACTTCGTGTCCATAAAAATCCACAAAGTTAGGAATTTTGTTACAGCTGCCTGAAAAGAAAACATATCAGAACTATCTCATATACATATCAACCATACTTACCTCACTTCTTACTTCAAACAAAAACAAAAAAAAAAAAGGTTTCCGTCTTGCTAAAAAAAAAAGATCTAAAAAAAAGAATAGTGATCAAATATATATCCAAAATAAAATAAATTAAACAAAAACAACTTACCTGAAAAGAAGCAAACTTCCAGGAAATTTTTCAAACAAACAATAATGTCAGATAGTAATGACAAAAGAGAAGAGACTTAGTCCGTTCACAGCAAAAGAGTGTTGACTCAAAAGTGGATGTTTGGTTAAGGCTGGATTCCAGGTATGGAAAAAAAGATTTTAGGCTGTCACTTTAGGTTAGTTCAATTACCTTTTTGCAGTCAATTTGACAGATGGAGAATTCTGTCCCACTTTATGACATCGAGGTAGCAGAGGTTATTTGGTGACAAGAGGGTTTGATTTTTTTTGAGGACTTTGAATAGGCATGATGCAGGAGTAGTACCTCTTCAATATCATCCCTGGAGGGGTATACGATAACCAAAGATCTGTTTGCTGTAGAAGGACTAGATTAAATACATAGCGCTAGTTCCAACACCAATGTGTTAGTATTGGTGCTGAAACTAGTGGATCCGTCAGGATCGGATGATACAAAAGATGTGGGAGGGAGATGAGAAAAAAAAAGTGTAGTATGGTTCGATGTTATAGACATCTATCATTAAGGTGAAAAGAATTGGAAGTGTCGGACCGTTTAAGAATTTGTGTGAGCAAAGTCTTGCTTTTCGATATTCATTTTAACGTTTCGTGAAAAATTAAAATAACAACTAAATAAAAAAATGTTTAGGATTTTATAAGTGAGGTGGAAAAAAGCCCCTATTAGAACAAAAACTTATATAACAATGCAGGTGAAAATATAAAACGGAATCTTTAACTGTGAAGGGGGTGAGTAAAGTTTAGAATTTAAAAATGTGTTGCAATAAAAAGAAAACAAAACTAAGTTTGAGCAAAATATTGTTTAGGGGTTTTCTGCGAGGAAGTTGGTAATGTTTGGCGGCCAGAAATCCTTTGCGAAAGGAAGGGGCCGCCAATATTTTTCCAAATTTTTTTTTGAGAAAACAAGAGCCAATCACATTGTTTTTCGGATCAGGACCCTGCAGCCCCCTTCGAAACGTACATACGTATATACAGTGTTAACAATTTAACATTTTTCTTGTGGCTTGAACCGGCTTCTGCCAATTATAGTTGTTATTGGGCAGTAAGGCAGTGAGAGACTGGTAGTTACCTGGAGCAGTTAACGGCGCATCTCCGGAGGGATAGTGTGAGCTACCCCTGTAAAATCCGTCGACCAGTGCTGTTTTTTTATTTATTTATAATTAAAACCTTTTTTTTGTTATTTATTTCATATAGTTATAGTGTTATTTCTAATGTTTAAGGTCATTTTTCTAAATTAAATTAATAGGTTCATATACAAACAAAAAATATTTAAGTAGTAATTTGTAAGTATTCCAATCTGGTTTTCGGGTGAACCTTTGACCGTGGGAATAACGGAATATATTTTTTTTGAGGCAAGAACACCTATACAGAGCTCTTTCTAGGTAGGATTATATATTTTTTAAGCGTTTTCTATAATTCAAATAAGAAACAAATATTAAACTAGATTAGAAAACATAATTTTTGTTGATAACTTCATATTTTTATGCTGCTATACTGATGAATAATGTATAAAAGGATTTGTAATAATATCACATTAAAAAAATTAATCTGACCTTATTAGTCAATATATGATTTTTTAAGTTGACATTTTCAGGGGTGTGGACGGTAAGCTGAGTACATCGGAGGCGATGGTGTGACCGAGCCGAAAACACAATTGTGGAAATCAAAATGGGGCCGTCGATTTCCAGGTTGGGTGGGATAAAGCCATGTTACAATAACATCAGTAGCACCTGAGGTGTGATGAAATGTCAGTCCGTCCGATTTTGTTATTTTTTTTCATGTTGTCTCTTAGGCCTGATTTATGTGTTGTTGCAGGTGAGGTCTAACCTCATATTGCCTCGGAACAAATGGCGCCCAACGTGGGGTGTAGTTGTCCTCGTATCAATTCATTGCTGATGTTCTGAACCAAACTTAGCATTGGTTTTCAAGACTCGTTAGTCTGCATCAAGAAAGTCGCTGACATACTTAGGTATATTGCGACGAGTTCTTAGAAATCAATGGTGAATGCGGTTCGTGTGTTAACGTTTTTACTGCAGTCATTTTAGTTCCCACGATTGGTTGTCCTGTACCAGGAAAGTCTCGGACAATTCGAATGTACTTTGACCTATTTTATTTCGGGTTCTGGAGTGACAAAAGTAGGCGTTTGTTTTTGTTCCTAACCTTTATCCTTATTTGTTTTTTTTTCTATCAACATTGAGCCAACATTTTCATTTTTTTTTGTGAAAGCTTACCTCACTATTTCATGTCTTTTAGCGATAGTCCAAGAGACAGATTAGAATTGCGTAAATGGGGAGGGAAACAATGTAATGTCTTTGTCTACTTCTAACTATTTTTTGTATGTTACTTCACCACACCAAAGAATTTGTTTCTTTTTTTCATTTTTGGCTAGGTCATTTTGGATCGCTAAGAAAGTCCTCCGAGCAAGCTACCTGTAGCACCCCGTATTTATATGAAAAAAAAAACAACTCCAGAGGGAAATGTTTGAAAAAAGGTCATTACCTAAATACTTTCATATTTTTAACTTAACTTTTTTTCCAAACTTCGTGTCCATAAAAATCCGTAAAATTTGAAATTTTGTTACTTACTTACTTACTTAGCTGGCGCTACAGTTGGGGACGAACCTGGGCCTCAACCAACATGTCTCTCCAGCCAACTCGGTCTTTGGCTAGCTGCCTCCAGTTTTGCACTCCAAGTTGGTTGAGGTCGTCCTCCACTTGAGCGCGCCACCTAAGGCGAGGTCTTCCTTGACTGCGTCTACCCTCTGGGATGGAATCGAAGATCCTGCGAGCCGGAGCATTGTTGTCCATTCGCTCTACATGACCTAGCCATCTTAAACGTGATACGCGTTTTTTTTTACCAGGTCAATGTCGCTGTACAGCTCGTATAGTTCTTGGTTGAACCTTCTCCTCCAAAGCCCGTTAACGCAGATAGGGCCAAAATCTTCGAAGAATCTTACGCTCGAAACGACTAAGGATATCTTCATCCGCTTTAGATAGAGTCCATGCCTCGGCGCCATAGAGCAGGACTGGGATGATTAGGGTCTTATACAGAGTCTCCTTTGTCTTTCGAGAGAGGGCTTTGCTACTCAATTGCCTTCCTAGCCCATAGAAACAGCGATTGGCAAGAGTAATTCTTCGCTTTATTTCTGACGAGATGTTGTTGTCAGATGTTATAGCGGATCCGAGGTACACAAAGTCCCTAACTACCTCAAAGTTGTACCTGTCTATTGTGATGTTTTGTCCAATCCGCCGGTGTTGTGTGTCCCTTTTTGTGGACAGCAGGTACTTCGTTTTGGCCTCATTGACTGCTAGTCCCATCTTAGCCGCTTCAGCTTCAATGCTAGCAAACGTTCCACTGACAGCTCGCCGAGTTCTGCCAATGATGTCTATGTCGTCAGCGTATGCTAACAATTGCACAGACTTGAAAAAAATTGTCCCACTACAATTGACTTGCGAGTTTCGTATAATTTTTTCAAGTATTAAGTTGAAGAAATCGCACGGTAGCGCATCACCTTGTCGGAATCCTTTTTTGACGTCAAAAGCTTCTGTGCGGTCACAACCAACCTTGACGGAGCAGCGAGAGTTCTCCATCGTCATCCTGCACAGTCGGACGAGTTTTGTGGGAATGCCAAAACCTGACATGGCTCTGTATAGCTCGTCTCTATAAATGCTATCGTACGCGGCCTTAAAATCGATAAAGAGGTGGTGGGTATCGATTTGGAATTCTTGGGTGGTTTCCAGGATCTGCCGTAGAGTGAACATTTGATCGATTGTGGACTTTCCTGGTCTGAAACCACACTGATAGGGGCCAATCAGGTTGCTGACGAAAGGTTTCAGGCGTTCACATAGTACGGCAGAGAGGATCTTGTAGGCGATATTCAGGAGACTTATTCCTCTATAGTTGGCGCAGTTTAGAGGGTCTCCTTTCTTGTGGATCGGGCAAACGATGCTGAGGTTCCATTCATCAGGCATACTTTCTTCTGACCAAACTTTAGAGATGAGTTGGTGTATGCACTCCACCAGGTCATCTCCGGCCGCTTTAAAAAGTTCGGCGGGTAGTCCGTCGGGTCCAGCAGCTTTGTTGTTTTTGAGTTTAGATATTGCTATCCTTACTTCATTTTGGTCAGGCGGACGGAAGTTTTGTCTGTCATCATCCATGTTTATTGGTTCATTCTGCCTGACAGCGGGATTTTGGCCTTCATCGCCGTTTAACAGTCTGCAGAAATGGTCCTTCCATGTACTCAGCACCGACTGTGACTCTACTACGAGGTTTCCATTCCTATCTCTACAGGCTTCTGTGCGGGATTTATTTCCTTGGCAGGTTCTTTTTACCTGTTGGTAAAACTTCCGCACGTTGTTCCTGGAGTAGCATCTCTCAATATCTTCGATCGCGCGCTTCTCATGCTCTCTCTTTTTCTTTTGGAGAAGCCGGTGTTCTTCCCGTCTTTCTTTGCAGCGTCGCTTTATATGCCTCTTGTTTGGCTGCATGGGCCTGCCTGCATTCGTCATCAAACCAGAGGTTTCGTCGTGGTGGTCTGGTGAAACCTAGCACATCAGTTGCGGCATCTCTGATGGCTTGTTGGCAGTGTTGCCACTGATCTTCGGCACTTGATGCTGGGGGTACTGGATTTCTTGAGAGGTTACGGGATATTCGATCGGCATAGATTCTGGCGGTTTCTTGCGATTGCAGCTTTCTGACGTCATACTACCTCACAGTATTATTTCGTTGTTGTGGAGTTCGGGTTATTCGCATTCTTACCTTTGCTGCAACAACGTAGTGATCCGAGTCGATGTTAGCTGCTCGGAAGGTGCGAACATCCAAGATACTGGAGGCGTGTCTTGCATCGATCGCAACGTGATCAATCTGGTTGACTGTTCTTTGATCTGGGTGTCGCCAAGTCCCTTTGTGTATATCGAGATGAGGAAACCATGTGCTTGCAATGGTGACGTTATGTGCCGCTGCGAAGTCAATTAGCCTAAGTCCGTTTTCAGACGTTGTGTCGTGTAGGCTATGTTTTCCGACAGTCCTACCTTGGATTTCCTCTTTACCTATTTTGGCATTAAAATCGCCTAGTACGATCTTAACTTCGTATTTAGGGCATTGCTCATAGGTTTTGTCGAGGAGCTCATAGAAGTCATCCTTGGTGGCGTCATCTTTTTCCTCTGTGGGGGCATGAGCGCATATTAGGCTAATGTTGGCGAATTTAGCCTTGATACGGATTATCACAAGTCGCTCACTTACGTGTCGAAAGCCCAAGACTTCTTGCCTAAGTCTACCGCTTATGACGAATCCGCACCCAAATAAACGCTATGGTCTTCTTGTGCAATCACCGTAGTACACGTCACAGTTTTTCATCCTCCTTTTGCCCGGCCTATTCCATCGCACTTTTTGGATGGCAGTAATTCCTGCTCTGTAGCAGTCTAGGGCCTCCGCTAGTTGTTTGGATGCACGTGGTCTGTTAAGAGTTCTAACATTCCACGTGCAGATCCGAAGGTCGTTGTCCTTGATTCGTTTTTCCGGGTCGTCAACAGTAAATCCGTCCTTTTCCGAGGCTATTGGTCGCTTCGCAACTTTTTCTTTTTTCCGTGGCAGGGTTGTTAACCCCACGCACAACCCCCAATCTGGAGGGAGAGGTCCTTTGTTGAATTCCTTGGACAAAAGGAACCGGAGAATCCGGAGACAGTAACCCACTTCGGGGATATGAGCGCTGCCGTTGGCCCATTAAGGGTTCATCCGCCACCATCTCTATTTCAATGCCCTGACTTGCATTGAATTGTCCTAATGACCTTATCTCCAAATACGTCGAAGTAGCTCATTAGGGCGTCTGCTTCGTTGACTGTTGACGCCACCGTTGGTCCAATTGGTTGGGCTCATCCGCCGTACGTCCTCTTTCTGAGGGGCTCGTGCAAGATTTCTGCGAATCGATCAGAACAGTCATTAAAGCAGAGCATTATAGTGTCGCTATTTTTTCTGTGTTCAACACTCGCGCTTATAAGTTTGGCAGGAATGTCCGGATGGACAGACCAGTACCCGGTGGTTACCGCGGGGAGGTAAAATAAGCACAATTGATGTGTACGATATACTTGCAGCCACTGTGCATCACCAGTTTGATGCCTTTCAGTGCCTGCCCTATTCATACAGCACCCAACCACCAATTTTGTTACAGCTGCCTGAAAAGGAAAACAAATCAGAACTATCTCATATACATATCAACCTCACTTCTTACTGCAAACAAAAACAAAAAAAAAAGAGCTGAAAAAAAGAATAATGATCAAATATATATCCAAAATAAAATAAATTAAACAAAAACAACTTACCTGAAAAGAAGCAAACTTCCAGTAAATTTTTCTGAAAATAGAAATCTAAACAAACAATAATGTCAGATAGTATGAACAAAACAGAAGAGACTTAGTCCGTTCACAGAAAATAGCAAAAGAGTGTTGACTCAAAAGTGAATGTTATTTTAAGGCTGAATTCCAGGTATGGAAACAAAAATTTTAGGCTGTCACTTTAGGTTAGTTCAATTACCTTTTTGCAGTCAATTTGACAGATGGAGTGTTCTGTCCAACTTTATGGCATCGAGGTACCAGAGGTTATTTGGTGACAAGAGGGTTTGATTTTTTTTGAGGACTTTGAATAGGCATGATGCAGGAGTAGTACCTCTTCAATATCATCCCTTTAGGGGTATACGATAACCAAAGATCTGTTTGCTGTAGATGGACTAGATTAAATACATAGCGCTAGTTCCAACACCAATGTGTTAGTATTGGTGCTGAAACTAGTGGATCCGTCAGAATCGGATGATACAAATGATGTGGGAGGGAGATGAGAAAAAAAAAGTGTAGTATGGTTCGATGTTATAGACATCTATCATTAAGGTGAAAAGAATTGGAAGTGTCGGACCGTTTAAGAATTTGTGTGAGCAAAGTCTTGCTTTTCGATATTCATTTTAACGTTTCGTGAAAAATTAAAATAACAACTAAATAAAAAAATGTTTAGGATTTTATAAGTGAGGTGGAAAAAAGCCCCTATTAGAACAAAAACTTTTATAACAATGCAGGTGAAAATATAAAACGGAATCTTTAACTGTGAAGGGGGTGAGTAAAGTTTAGAATTTAAAAATGTGTTGCAATAAAAAGAAAAAAAAACTAAGTTTGAGCAAAATATTGTTTAGGGGTTTTCTGCGAGGAAGTTGGTAATGTTTGGCGGCCAGAAATCATTTGCGAAAGGAAGGGGCCGCCAATATTTTTCCAAATTTTTTTTTGAGAAAACCAGAGCCAATCACATTGTTTTTCGGATCAGGACCCCTTCGAAACGTACATACGTATATACAGTGGTAATAACCAGGTAACAATTTAACATTTTTCTTGTGGCTTGAACCGGCTTCTGCCAATTATAGTTGTAATTGGGCAGTAAGGCAGTGAGGCTCTGGTAGTTACCTGGAGCAGTTAACGGCCCATCTCCGGAGGGATAGTGTGAGCTACCCCTGGTAAATCCGTCGACCAGTGCTCTTTTTTTATTTATTTGTAATTAAAACCTTTTTTTTGTTATTTATTTCATATACTTATAGCGTTGTTTCTAATGTTTAAGGTTATTTTTGTAAATTAAATTAATAGGTTCATATACAAAAAAAAAATATTTAAGTAGTAATTTGTAAGTATTCCAATCTGGTTTTCGGGTGGACCATTGACCATGGTAATAACGGAATATATTTTTTTTGAGGCAAGAATACCTATACAGAGCTCTTTCTAGGTAGGATTATATATTTTTTAAGCGTTTTCTATAATTAAAAAAAGAAAAAATAAAAAACTAGATTAGAAAACATAATTTTTGTTGATTACTTCATATTTTTATGCTGTTATACTGATGAATAATGTATAAATGGTTTTGTAATAATATCACATTAGAAAAATGAACTTGACCTTATTAGGCAATATGATTTTTTAAGTTGAAATTTTCAGGGGTGTGGAAGGTAAGCTGAGTACATCGGAGGCGATGGTGTGACAGAGCCGAAAACACAATTGGGAAATCAAAATGAGGCCGTCGATTTCGAGGTTGGGTGGGATAAAGCCATGTTACAATAACATCAGTAGCACCTGAGGTGTGATGAAATGTCAGTCCGTCCGATTTTGTTATTTTTTTCATGTTGTCTCCTAGGCCTGATTTATGTGTTGTTGCAGGTGCGGTCTAGTTACGGGAACAAAATCCCCCCCGTCTGGCGAGCTAATTCGAGCATCGCAAGCAGGCCGCGTTTCCCGTAATAGGCATTCTTTCCCTTTCTGACATATTCCCATCCAATTACCTAACCTATCCTTTTTCCTGTACCTCGTTCACATCCAACTTTCATAAAACTTCATATTGCCTCGCAACAAATGGCGCCCAACGTGGGGTGTAGTTTTTCTCGTATCAATTCATTGCCGATGTCCTGAACCAAACTTAGCATTGGTTTTCAAGACTCGTAAGTCTGCATCAAGAAAGTCCCTGACATACTTAGGTATATTGCGACGAGTTCTTAGAAATCAATGGTGAATGCGGTTCGTGAGTGTCAACGTTTTTACTGGAGTCATTTTAGTTCCCACGATTGGTTGTCCTGTACCAGGAAAGTCTCGGACACACCAAATGTACTGTGACCTATTTTATTTCGGGTTCCGGTTCACCACACCAAAGAATTTGTTTCTTTTTTTCATTTTTGGCTAGGTCATTTTGGATCGCTAAGAAAGTCCTCCGAGCAAGCTACCTGTAGCACCCCGTATTTATATGAAAAAAAAACAACTTCAGAGGGAAATGTTTGGAAAAAGGTCATTACCTAAATACTTTCATATTTTTTAACTAAATAGTTAACTTTTTTTTGGTTAACAAATTTCAGTTAATATCAGTTTGTTGTTAATTTATTCATTATTTTTTTTTTCTTTTCAATATTTTGTTCCTTATTTTTTTGGTTATTTATTTAATTTAATTTTTTTTATTTATTATTTTTTGTTAATATATTTGAAAACATTTTTTTTTTTGTATTTTTGATTTTTTTCTTGTAATAAGTTAGTAACAAAATTTTTTTGAAGTTTTTTTTTGGTTATTTATTTTTCGTAACTGATATATTTTTTTGTTTTTTTGTTAATTTATTTAATCATTTTTGTTGAAATTTTTCGTTGTTTAACTTTTTTCTGGTACATAGTGAAATAATATTTTTTTTTGATATTTTTTTGCTGTTTTTTTTTGTTGTTTTTTTTTTGTTAATATATTTGATATATTTAATTTGTTTATTTATTTGTTTTTGTTCAATTTTGTTTTCTATTAATTTATTTAAACGCAATTTTTGTTTGAGATCTTGTTTATTTTTCTATTAAGATGTATAAATACATTTTTTATATTTAAAAATTTGTTTGCTTTTACATTATTTTTTGTTAATTAATTTAAATAAGTTTTTTTCTCAGTTCGTTTTGTTTAATCTTTTATATACATTTTTTTATGTTGAAATTTATTTTGGTCTATTTTTTTTTAACTTACTCATTTACAATTTTTTTTTGTTAAGATATTTTTTTTTGCTTTTTTATATTTCTTCGTTAATTTGGTTAAATTTTTTTTGGTTGACAATTTTTAATTTGATAGTTTTTTTGTTAATTTATTTAAATACAGTTCTTGGTTGAAATTTTTTTTTTGTTAATTTATTAAAGTACATTTTGTTATAATTTTTTTTGTTAACTTATTAAAAAAATTGTTTTGGGTTTTTTGTTACATTTCCGTTGATTTTCTGTTTTTTTTTTTGGTACAATATTAAATCTATTTTTAATTTAAAATTTAACTTGGAAAATTTGATACAACTTTATAGTAGAATATTTTTCAGATATTTCTTGTTCTGATTTTGCGTTACAACAAGTGTTGCCAATCTTTTTTTTTTCTTTTTGTGTGAAAGTGTACTTAAATCTACATCTTTTTAAGATATTTTCCGTCCAACATTAAATTTTAAAACAAAACTACCCCTTGAAAGTCGTTGAGAATTTAAGCGTTCCGTATTTTGTTTCGTCATTAAATTTATTTTTCATAAATACTTATTTAAAATGTCTGCATCTGCAAAGGAAAAACATCTGCAGAATTTAAGAGATTCTGAAATTGACAATACTCACTCCGATCGTCAGACTATCCAAAGACGTCGTGTAGTCCACTCTTCTCTCATACCAAGCGAGTCGTTCCAGCCTTCCAATTTTCCTGTTCCTTCCAGCAATCAGGTAACCGATAGGCTGAATAGCTCCAATAAATCTGTAAGGGCTCCATCATATAGCAGCCTTTGTGAGGCGGGAGCTGGAGAGGTACTACTAAAAAGTATTGATATGCGAACTCAGGAACCAGGCGTGGAAGAAAATTGGTGTTTATCACGCCGAAGATTTAAAACAATAGCCTACCTTACCCGTCTGACGACATGCATGCTTTATTTCCTTTTCCCAGCTTCAGTGTTTTAGTTAACACCTTTAACCATGATTAAATAATAATCTATTTTTTTGTTAACTAATAATTTATTTATTTGTTTGTGTATTGCATGCTAGTACTTTGTTTTAAATGTTATTTATTTTATCTTATTGACTACTATTTTCTACGATCTAATCGTTAGACTTAGTATATAACTTATATAACTGTGATAGTATAAAGACTGATAATCTGTTATAATAATTACTTAGTAATACCTAAAAACTGTGATATTTACCTATTGTATAGAATTTTTGGAATCCTTTATAATTTTTATTTTATTTATTTATTTTTAAAATCTTAATTTTAGTTGCAACAAAGCTAGTAAGAAAAATATAGTGTATTTGAACTAAATTCTACTACTACTAACTACTTTTCTTCACTAAGTTCACTTTCTGCAAACGGTATGGTACAACATCACTTAGAGAGTGTCGATGTTAAGCTCAGAGAGGCCGGACGTCGGGTCGAGGTGCGCGCACAAATAATTAAACAAAAGTTAATTATTATTATTATTAAATATTGCGCATTTTTATCACGAGTGTTAAAAAAAATAATATTACACACTCGTTTGAGAAATTGGCAAAACCTCCTCGCGTGTGCTGTAAAGAAAATAACAATATCCACTCGCGTCGCTGGAAGACGATAAGATGCCCATTCGCGCTGTGGAAGAAAAAAAAAATAATACACACTTGCATAACAAATCAAATTATCCTCTTATCTGTCCGAACCCTTTTTTATCTACTGTAGGCATCGTATGCTTGCGGTAAATGGATAAGGGCATCTGAGTTTGTCGTATTGTGCTGAATATTTAAATTGATTTTTGTATGCAAGCTGTCTTATGGGCATAACACCTAAGACAGTTTGTTTATTACAGAGATTAATTTGGATTTTCAGTGCATGGTTCGACTTAGTCAGAATAGTGTTTTGTGTGTAAGTATTTTTAAATGGTAAGTGATTTTTGTGTCGTGTATTCCAATGTTCGTGGCATAAGAAAGAATTTCTTCCACCTGTATGTCTACACTGTTCAATACAGGCCAGCTGTTTTGGCATTAAGTGAAACCCAGGTTGGAGTAAATACTGATTTATCAGAGTTTGCTCTACATGGGTATAGCTTGGTGCCATTACTCTTTTCCCATCATGGTCTCGTGGTCTATTTTAGGAATGATATTGCTTGCCAGAGACTTCTCCAATATGGGCAATGTTCCAGCACGGACTTTAACTTCTTGTGGCTCAAATTCACTGTCCGCAAGCATGTCATTCATTATTGTTTTATTTACAGGAGTCCAAATCTCGACAGCAATCCGACTTGTAACGAGTTTGATGCGCTGTCTGATTCTATCTCGAAAATTGTTTCCCTTTGTCCTCGCACTGAAATCGTTATTGCGGCGATTTCAATGTACACAATTCCAATTGGCTCCACTATTCTGTTCAGACAACACCCGAAGGAAGGTATGTCGAGCTCTTTGCCGGGTTACATAACCTTACTCAACTGATCGATGTGCCAACGCGTATACCGGATGTTGCAAGCCGCCCATACTCTTGACTTGTTTCTTACTTCTCACCCTGATAAATATACCATTAGTGTAACTTCTCAATTTGGCACTTCAGACCATTGTGTCATTTCAGCTAATTTCTCATCCTCCACCCATCCAGTTAAAGAAAAACTTCCCACCAGGACCGTTTGGCAATACGAGAAACCCAGCTGGGACGGCCTGAATATTTTTTTCCGAAACTTTAACTGGTCACTATGCTTCCTCGATAGTGACATTGATGCCAGTGCTGAAATGATCACAAATGTGATTCTTCTAGGGATGCGTGCTTTTATTCCTAACAGAGTAAAAAGCATCAAAGCTAAAGAAAAGTCTTGGTTTAATTCTGAGTGTAAAGAAGCTATCAGGCTCAAAGAAGTAAGTTTCCGTTCTTACAAAGCCAACCCTACAGAGGAAAATCGGAAAAAGCACAAACAAGCAAGAAACTCATGCAACTCCGTTATTGAAAGAACCAAATTTTTGCATGACCAACAATTACGGCAAAAAATTCTGCAGTGTCCCAAAGGCAGTAAAAATTGTTGGTCATTTGTAAAAAATATTAAAAACTCCTCAACATCTTCGGTTCCAACGCTCATCGACAATGACAAACAAATTGTTTACTCTTCAGAGAAGGCAAACTTGCTCGCCGCCCATTTCGCTGCCAGCTCCACGCTGCCGCATAGCAGCGTTGCCCCGCCTGTGCCTGTATCCTCCCCCTCCTCCTACCGACCCATAGCACTGACATCCCTTCTTTCTAAGGTCATGGAAACACTGATTTACCGTCAGCTTAAGGAATATGTCGAAGATCGTAAGCTTCTCCATGACCGTCAGTATGGCTTCCGCAGCAACCGTTCCACTGGTGATCTGATGGCATATCTCACCGAACAGTGGAACAAATCTTTACATCGCTTTGGTCAAAGTAAGATTATTGCTCTTGATATCTCCAAGGCATTTGATAGAGTTTGCCATGAAGCTCTCTTATCGAAAATGCGTGCTTTTGGGATCGATAATACTCTTGTTCGTTGGATTAGAAGCTATCTTCTGGACCGTTCAATACAAGTTGTATTAGACCGATTCAAGTCTGATTCCCATAAAATAAATGCTGGTGTGCCCCAGGGCTCTGTTCTATCTCCGACTCTTTTCCTCATTTTTATAAATGATCTTCTGTCTGTTACTTCTAATCCACTTAACTGTTTTGCTGACGACTCTACCCTCCGCTTTTCATATTGGTTCGATAATTCACGTCCTTCGCCTTCGGACGTTCAATTGCAACGGTGCCGTATGTCAAGCTCATTAAACTCCGATTTATACAGCATTGTCAAATGGGGTAATAGGAATCGTGTGGAGTTTAATGCTTCGAAAACTCAATGCTGTCTTCTGTCGTTAAAGCTAAACATTCCCCCAATGCCATTGTCCATGAATGGCACTTACATCGAAGAAACCGAAAAGCTCTCAGTACTCGGTATGTGTGTCAACGACGACCTCCGTTGGAATGACCATATATTTGAAATCGCTAAGAATGCTGCTAAGTGCTTAGGTTTTCTGTATCGGTGTAAGAAGTATTTTTCTCCATCTGATCTGGCTACAATTTATAAAGCGTTTATACGCCCTAAACTCGAGTATAACTCCCACCTCTGGGCAGGTGCTTCACAAACATCGCTTTACTTGCTTGATAGAATACAAAAAAGAGCGTTAAGATTAATAGGAAATAGAACTGCCGCTGAAACAATTGCCCCTCTCGAACACCGACGCAATGTTTCATGTCACCTTATTTTATCGTTTCTTTTATAATAAATGTTCACTGGAGGTAGCCAGGGGAGGCCCTTAAAAGTTTCGCCCGTAATACTCGTCTTGCTAGGAATGCCCATCAGTTCACCCTTGAGCCCAATTTCGGACGTACCGTGAAATATAGTTTCTTTTTTTAGCCGTACAACACGACTTTGGAATGGTTTACCCTTTTTTTTTTACCAAAAAAAAGGTTTCCGTCATCCTAAAAAAAAGAGCTGAAAAAAGAATAGTGATCAAATATAAATCCAAAACAAAATAAATAAAATAAAATAACTTACCTGAAAAGAAGCAAACTTCCAGTAAATTTTTCTGAAAATAGAAATCTAAACAAACAATAATGTCAGATAGTATGAACAAAAGAGAAAAGGCTTAGTCCGTTCACAGAAAATAGCAAAAGAGTGTTGACTCAAAATTAGAAGAATTAGAAAAATTCCAGGTATGGAACAATTAAAAAAACAACTAAATAAAAAAATGTTTAGCATTTTATAAGTGAGGTTGAAAAAAAACTCCTATTAGAAAAAACCACATATAATACGGCACGTGAAAATATGAAACGGAATGTTTAACTGTGTAGGGGGTGAGTAAAGGTTAGAATTAAAAATTGTATTGCAATATAAAGAAAAAAAAAAACAAAGTTTGAGCAAAATATTGTTTAGGGGTTTTCTGCGAGGAAGTTGGTAATGTTTGGCGGCCAGAAATCCTTTGCCAAAGGGAGGGGCCGCCAATATTTTTCCAATTTTTTTTTTTTGAGAAAACCACAACGTTTTTCTCCAGAGTCAATCACATTGTTTCTCGGACCAGGACCCTGCAGCCCCCTTCGAAACGTACATACGTATATACAGTGGTAATAACCAGGTAACAATTTAACATTTTTCTTGTGGCTTGAACCGGCTTCTGCCAATTATAGTTGTAACTGGGCAGTAAGGCAGTGAGTGACTGGTAGTTACCTGGAGAAGTTAACGGCCCATCTCCGGAGGGATAGTATGAGCTACCCCTGGTGAATCTGTCGACCAGTGCTGTGTTTTTTATTTATTTATAATTAAAACCTTTTTTTGTTATTTATTTCATATAGTTATAGTGTTGTTTCCTTTACATAATTTAACATCTAATGTTGAAGGTTATTTTTCTAAATTAAATTAATAGGTTCATATACAAACAAAAAATATTTAAGTAGTAATTTGTAAGTATTCCAATCTGGTTTTCGGGTGAACTATTGACCGTGGAAATAACGGAATATATTTTTTTGAGGCAAGAATACCTATACAGAGCTCTTTCTAGGTAGGATAATATATTTTTTTAAGCGTTTTTTATAATTCAAAAAAGAAAAAAAATATTAAACTAGATTGGAAAACATCCTTTTTGTTGATAACTTAAATTTTTTTTGCTGTTATGCTGATGAATAATGTATAAAAGGATTTGTAATAATATCACATTAGAAAAATGAACCTGACCTTATTAGTTAATATGATTTTTTAAGTTGAAATTTTCAGGGGTGTGGAAGGTAAGCTGAGTACATCGGGGGCGATGGTGTGACCGAGCCGAAAACACAATTGGGAAATCAAAATGAGGCCGTCGATTTCCAGGTTGGGTGGGATAAAGCCATGTTACAATAACATCAGTAGCACCTGAGGTGTGATGAAATGTCAGTCCGTCCGAATTTCCTTTTTTTTTTTAATGTTGTCTCCTAGGCCTGATTTATGTGTTGTTGCAGGTGAGGTCTAGTTGCGGGAACAGGATCCCATCCAGCGAGCTAAGTCGAGCATCGCAAGCAGGCCGCGTTTCCCGTAATAGGCATTCTTTCCCTTTCTGACATATTCCTATCCAATATCCTAACCAATCCTTTTTCATACACCTCGTTCGCATCCAACTTTCCTAAAACCTCATATTGCCTCGCAACAAATGTCGCCCAACGTGGGGCGTAGTCGTCCTTGTATCAATTCATTGGTGATGTCCTGAACCAAACTTATCATTGGTTTTTAAGACTCGTAAGTCTGTATCAAGAAAGTCCCTGACATGCTTAGGTATATTGCGACGAGTTCTTAGAAATCATGGTGAATGCGGTTCGTGAGTGTCAACGTTTTTACTGGAGTCATTTTAGTTCCCACGATTGGTTGTCCTGTACCAGGAAAGTCTCGGACACACCGGATGTACTTTGACCTATTTTATTTCGGGTTCTGGAGTGACAAAAGTAGGCGTTTGTTTTTGTTCCTAACCTTTATCCTTATTTGTTTTTTTTCTATCAACATTTAAATTTTCTTTCCCTTTGTTTTGTCTTATAATATACAGTGAAGATTTGGTATCGGTGCCCATGATTGACGAGTCATCAACATTGATGTATTGTGCCAAAATTTTCATTTTTTTTGTGAAAACTTACCTCACTATTTCATGTCTTCTAGCGATAGTCCAAGAGACGGATTAGAATTGCGTAAATGGGGAGGGAAACAATGTAATGTGTTTGTCTACTTCCAACTATTTTTTGTATGTTACTTCACCCCACCAAAGAATTTGTTTCTTTTGTCCGTCCGTTTTCTTTCAATACATTAAATCATTTTTGGCTAGGTCATTTTGGATCGCTAAGAAAGTCCTCCGAGAATGCTACATGAAGCACCCCGTATATATATGAAAAAAAAACCTCAGAGGGAAATGTTTGGAAAAAGGTCATTACCTAAATACTTTCATATTTTTTAACTAAATAGTTAACTTTTTTTTGGTTAACAAATTTCAGTTAATATCAGTTTGTTGTTAATTTATTCATTAATTTTTTTTTTTTTTCAATATTTTGTTCCTTATTTTTTTGGTTATTTATTTAATTTAATTGTTTTTATTTATTATTTTTGGTACTTCTTTCTTTGTTAATTTATTTGAAAATTTTTTTTTTTGTATTTTTGATTTTTTCTTGTAATAAGTTAGTCACAAATTTTTTTTGAAGTTTTTTTTGGTTATTTATTTAAATAATTTTAGTTACTGATATATTTTGTTTGTCTTTTTTTGTTATTTATTTAATCATTTTTGTTATAATTTCTCGTTGTTTAACTTTTTTCTGGTACATAGTGAAATTAATTTTTTTTGTTTGATTTTGTTTGCTGTTTTTTTTTGTTAATTTATTTAAATATTTTTTGTTTGATAATAATTGGTTTTAATTTTTTTTAATATATTTGATATATTTAATTTGTTAATTTATTTGTTTTTGTTTAATTTTGTTTTCTATTAATTTATTTAAACGCAATTTTTGTTTGAGATCTTGTTTATTTTTCTATTAAAATATATAAATACATATTTTATGCTTAAATATTTGTTTGCTTTTAGATTTTTTTTGTTAATTAATTTAAATAATTTTTTTTCCCAGTTTCGTTTTTGTTTAATCATTTATATACATTTTTTTGTTGATATTTGTTTGGTTTATTTTTCTAACTTATTTATTTACAATTTTTTTGTTTAGATATTTTTTTTTTTTGCTTTTTTATGTTTCTTTGTTAATTTGGTTAATTTTTTTTTTGGTTGACAATTTTTAATTTGATTTTTTTTTATTATTATTAACGCGCGCACAAGGGACTATTTGTTTCCGATAAAATGATGAAACGATAAAATAAGGAAAGACATGAAACATTGCGTCGGTGTTCGAGAGCGGCAATTGTTTTAGGGGCAGTTCTATTTCCTTTCAATCTTAACGCTCGATTTTGAATTCTATCAAGAAGGTGAAGCGATGTTTGTGAAGCACCTGCCCAGATGTAAGAGTTATACTCGAGTTTAGGGCGTATAAACGCTTTATAAATTGTAGCCAGATCAGATGGGGAAAAATACTTCTTACACCGATACAGAAAACCTAAGCACTTTGCAGCATTCTTAGCGATCTCAAATATATGGTCGTTCCAACGGAGATCGTCGTTGACACACATACCGAGTACTGAGAGCTTTTCGGTTTCTTCGATGTAAGTGCCATTCAATGACAATTGCATTGGGGGAATGTTTAGCTTTAGCGACAGAAGACAGCATTGAGTTTTCGAAGCATTAAACTCCACACGATTTCTATTACCCCATTTGACAATGCTGTATAAATCGGAGTTTAATGAGCTTGACATACGGCACCGTTGCAATTGTACGTCCAAAGGCGAAGGACGTGAATTATCGAACGAATATGAAAAGCTGAGGGTAGAGTCGTCAGCAAAACAGTTAAGTGGAGTAGAAGTAACAGACAGTAGATCATTTATAAAAATGAAGCAAAGAGTCGGAGACAGAACAGAGCCCTGGGGCACACCAGAATTTATTTTGGGGGAATCAGACTTGAATCCGTCCAATACAACTTGTATTGAACGGTCCAGAAGATAGCTTCTAATCCAACGAACAAGAGTATTATCGATCCCAAAAACACGCATTTTCGATAAGAGAGCTTCATGCCAAACTCTATCAAATGCCTTGGAGATATCAAGAGCAACAATCTTACTTTCACCAAAGCGATGTAAAGATTTGTTCTACTGTTCGGTGAGATATGCCATCAGATCACCAGTGGAACGGTTGCTGCGGAAGCCATACTGACGGTCATGGAGAAGCTTACGATCTTCGAGATATTCCTTAAGCTGACGGCTAATCAGTGTTTCCATGACTTTAGAAAGAAGGGATGTCAGTGCTATGGGTCGGTAGGAGGAGGGGGAGGATGGGTCACCTTTCTTAGGGACAGGCTGGACAAATGCTGTTTTCCATCTTCTAGGAAAGATTCCAGAAGAGTAGGAGCGATGAAAAAGCTTACGCAGTGGCTTTGCCAGTGTGGAAGAACACCTCTTCAGAAGAATCGGGGATATACCATCCGGGCCAGCGGATTTGTGTATATCGAGATCTTTGAGAACTCTTGCTACTGTACGAGTGCGGAAAAAAATCTGTCCCATGGAAAAATTAACATTCTCAAGTACAGGAGGGGCAACGTTGCTATGCGGCAGCGTGGAGCTGGCAGCGAAATGGGCGGCGAGCAAGTTTGCCTTCTCTGAAGAGTAAACAATTGGTTTGTTATTGTCGATGAGCGTTGGAACCGAAGATGTTGAGGATTTTTTAATATTTTTTTACAAATGACCAAAAATTTTTACTGCCTTTGGGACACTGCAGAATTTTTTGCCGTAATTTTTGGTCATGCAAAAATTTGGTTCTTTCAATAACGGAGTTGCATGAGTTTCTTGCTTGTTTGTGCTTTTTCCAATTTTCCTCTGTAGGGTTGGCTTTGTAAGAACGGAAACTTACTTCTTTGAGCCTGATAGCTTCTTTACACTCAGAATTAAACCAAGACTTTTCTTTAGCTTTGATGCTTTTTACTCTGTTAGGAATAAAAGCACGCATCCCTAGAAGAATCACATTTGTGATCATTTCAGCACTGGCATCAATGTCACTATCGAGGAAGCATAGTGACCAGTTAAAGTTTCGGAAAAAAATATTCAGGCCGTCCCAGTTGCCTTTCTCGTATTGCCAAACGGTCCTGGTGGGAAGTTTTTCTTTAACTGGATGGGTGGAGGATGAGATATTAGCTGAAATGACACAATGGTCTGAAATGCCAAATGGAGATGTTACACTAATGGTATATTTATCAGGGTGAGAAGTAAGAAACAAGTTAAGAGTATGGGCGGCTTGCCCAGCAACATCCGGTGTACGCGTTGGCAAATCGATCAGTTGAGTAAGGTGATGTAACCCGGCAAAGAGCTCGACATACCTTCCTTCGAGTGTTGTCTGACCAGAATAGCGGAGCCAATTGGAATTGTGTACATTGAAATCACCCGCAATAACGATTTCAGTGCGAGGACAAAGGGAAACAATTTTCGAGATAGAATCAGACAGCGCATCAAACTCGTTACAAGTCGAATTGCTGTCGAGATTTGGACTCCTGTAAATAAAACAATAATGAATGACATGCATGCGGACAGTGAATTTGAGCCACAAGAAGCTAAATTCCGTGTTGGAACATTGCCCATATTGGGGAAGGCTCTGGCAAGCAATATCATTCCTAACAGAGACCACGAGACCATGATGGGAAAAGAATAATGGCACCAAGCTATACCCATGTAGAGCAAATTCTGATAAATCAGTATTTACTCCAACCTGGGTTTCACTTAATGCCAAAACAGCTGGCCTGTATTGAACAGTATAGACGTACAGGTGGAAGAAATTCTTTCTTATACCACGAACATAAGATTACACGACACAAAAATCACTTACCATTTAAAAATACTTACACACAAAACACAATTCTGACTAGGTCGAACCATGCACTGAAAATCCAAATTAATCTCTGTAATAAACAAACTGTCTTAGGTGTTATGCCCATAAGACAGCTTGCATACAAAAAATCAATTTAAATATTCAGCACAATACGACAAACTCAGATGCCCTTATCCATTTACCGCAAGCATTAGATGGTCATACGATGCATACAGTAGATAAGAAAGAGGCAGTTAAGCTAAGCACAAAGGGTTGGGACAGATAAAAGGATAATTTGATTTGTTATGCAAGTGTTTATTATTTTTTTTTCTTCCACAGCGCGAATTGGCATCTTATCGTCTTCCAACGACGCGAGTGGATATTGTTATTTTCCTTTACAACACACGCGAGGGGTTTTGCCAATTTCTCAAACGAGTGTGTAATATTATTTTTTTTTTACACTCGCGATAACAATGCGCAATTATTTTTTTTGTTGACTTTTGTTTTAATTATTTGTGCGCGCACCTAGACCCGACGCGACGTCCGGCCTCTATGAGCTCGATCTTAAGCTCTGTTTTTGATAGTTTGATAGTTTTTATTGTTAATTTATTTAAATACAGTTCTTGGTTGACATTTTTTTTTGTTAATTTATTAAAGTACATTTTGTTATAAATATTTTTTTTGTTAACTTATTAAAAAAATTGTTTTGAGTTTTTTCTTACATTTCTTTTGATTTTCTGATTTTTTTTTGTATAATATTAAATCTATTTTTAATTTAAAATTTAACTTAGAAAATTTGATACTACTTTATAGTGGCATTTTTTCAGATATTTCTTGTTCAGATTTTGCGTTACAATAAGTGTTGCCACTTTTTTTTCTATTTTTGTGAAAGTGTACTTAATTCTATATCTTTTAAAGTTATTTCCCGTCCAATATTAAATTTTAAAACAAAACTACCCCTTGAAAGTCGTTGAGAATTTAAGCGTTCCGTATTTTGTTCCGTCATTACATTTATTTTTCATAAATACTTATTTAAAATGTCTGCAACTTCGAAGGAAAACTATCTGCAGAATTTAAGATATTCTGAAATTGACAGTACTCACTCCGATCGTCAGACTATTCAAAGACATCGTGTATTCCACTCTCCTCCCATACCAAGCGAGTCGTTCCAGCCTTCCAGCAATCAGGTCACCGATAGGCTGAATAGCTCCAATGAATCTGTAAGGGCTCCATCATATAGCAGCCTTTGTGAGGCGGGAGCTGGAGAGGTACTACTACAAAGTATTGATATGCGAACTCAGGAACCACGCCAAAGATTTAAAACAATAGCCTACCTTACCCGTCTGACGACATGCATGTTTTATTTCTTTTTCCCAGCTTCAGTGTTTTAGTTAACACCTTTAACCTTGATTAAATAATAATCTATTTTTTTGTTAACTAATAATTTATTTATTTGTTTGTCTTTTGCATGCTAGTACTTTGTTTTAAATGTTATTTATTTTATCTTATTGACTACTATTTTCTACGATCTAATCGTTAGACTTAGTATATAACTTATATAACTGTGATAGTATAAAGACTGATAATCTGTTATAATAATTACTTAGTAATACCTAGAAACTGTGATATTTACCTATTGTATAGAATTTGAAACTAACTGTGATACTAGATTTAACGTTCAACTGTGATATTTCAAAATTTTCGGGATCCTTTATAATTTTTATTTTATTTATTTATTTTTAAAATCTTAATTTTAGTTGCAACAAAGCTAGTAAGAAAAATATAGTGTATTTGAACTAAATTTTACTACTACTTACTACTTTTCTTCACTTAGTTCACTTTCTGCAAACGGTATGGTACAACATCACCCTTTCTCCTGGTTCAAGAATCGAGATCGGTACCCATTGAACTTGCCTAGAAAGCTACCTGAAAGAATGTTTAAGTTCTTTTAGTTATCAGTCCTTACAATATGTAAAATCGATTTACCATTGTGAGGGTCTTTACACTGCCTAAGAAGTAGATGCTGAATTTGTCTGAAAACAAACCATATTAAAGAAAATAAAACAACAAAAATATCAATCAATGTTTACAAATATATATATGTAGATGGGTAACTATAGAAGCAAGCTATGCATTTATATATTACCTTATTATGTTTTACCCGGCTTCAGGATTATCGTGGGTTAGATACTCCCCACAAATAACCAGGGCATCTTTTTCCAAACTTCGTGTCCATAAAAATCCACAAAGTTAGGAATTTTGTTACAGCTGCCTGAAAAGAAAACTAATCAGAACTATCTCATATACATATCAACCATACTTACCTCACTTCTTACTCCAAACAAAAACAAAAAAAAAAGGTTTCCGTCTTGCTAAAAAAAAAAGATCTAAAAAAAAGAATAGTGATCAAATATATATCCAAAATAAAATAAATTAAACAAAAACAACTTACCTGAAAAGAAGCAAACTACCAGGAAATTTTTCAAACAAACAATAATGTCAGATAGTATGAACAAAAGAGAAGAGACTTAGTCCATTCACAGCAAAAGAGTGTTGACTTAAGGTTGAATTCCAGGTATGGAAAAAAAGATTTTAGGCTGTCACTTTAGGTTAGTTCAATTACCTTTTTGCAGTCAATTTGACAGATGGAGAATTCTGTCCCACTTTATGACATCGAGGTAGCAGAGGTTATTTGGTGACAAGAGGGTTTGATTTTTTAGGCTGTCACTTTAGGTTAGTTAAATTACCTTTTTGCAGTCAATTTGACAGATGGAGAGTTCTGTCCCACCTAATGACATCGAGGTACCAGAGGTTATTTGGTGACAAGAGGGTTTGAATTTTTTTGAGGACTTTGAATAGGCATGATATATATATATATATATATATTCAAATAATTATGGGTATTCTATATCATCCCTGGAGGGCAATACGAGAACCAAAGATCTGTTTGCTGTAGAAGGACTAGATTAAATACGTAGCGCTAGTTCCAATACCAATATGTGTTAGTATTGGTGCTGAAACTAGCGGATCCGTCAGGATCGGATGATACAAATGATGTGGGAGGGAAATGAGAAAAAAAAGTGTAGTATGGTTCGATGTTATAGACATCTATCATTAAGGTGAAAAGAATTGGAAGTGTCGGACCGTTTAAGAATTTGGGTGAGCAGTCTTGCTTTTCGATATTTATTTTTCGGTTTGATCGGTGGAAAAAAAGTGCAGGTAACGAGTTTTTTTAACGTTTGGGAAAAAATTAAAATAACAACTAAATAAAAAAATGTTTAGGATTTTATAAGTGAGGTGGAAAAAACGCCTATTAGAACAAACCACAACGTTTTTCTCCAGAGCCAATCACATTATTTTTCGGACCAGGAACCTGCAGCCCCCTTCGAAGCGTACATACATATATACAGTGGTAACAATTTAACATTTTTCTTGTGGCTTGAACCGGCTTCTGCCAATTACAGTTGTTATTGGGCAGTAAGGCAGTGAGAGACTGGTAGTTACCTGGAGCAGTTAACGGCGCATCCGGAGGGATAGTGTTAGCTACCCCTGTAGAATCCGTCGACCAGTGCTGTTTTTTTATTTATTTATAATTAAAACCTTTTTTTTTGTTATTTATTTCATATAGTTATAACCCCCGTATAGTTACAAGCACTATGTCGGGAATTTTGATTTTTTTGGTGCCCCGAATTTGGAAAACATTTGGAAAAATTTGGAAAACCATTTTTAGAATTTGGAAAACTATAGTTTAAAAGTTATTAACAATTAAAGATTTGGCGTATAGTTAGCAGCACATAGAAAAAAAAGTGGACTTTTTTGGTTTCAATCGATGGGGAATTGTTTGGACAAATTTGAAAAACCATTTTTAGAATTTGGAAAACCTAAGTTTATTAATTAATTAACAAATTGTAAATAAACCATTGGTTACGTAACGTGGCTATATTGTTATTAAATTAAAAAAAAACACTTGCACATGTAAACCCAGTTTTCTTGTCCCAAATTCTGTCGCAAGCAATTGACAGCGCAAATCAAAACAAAAAATTCAATTTCATTTTCAAGGTAGATAGATTTTAAAATTCCTTTGTTATTTTATTTTGTAATAATTTTCCGTAACGCAATATATTTTTTTCTAGCGCTATTTCATCCAGCGATGACGATGTGCGGATATAAGGAATCTAGTAGTCCAATTCAACCGACCAAATTTGATGGTCAAATGTCGCTATCTTGCCTGTCTTCTCACAATGGCAAAATGCCACTTCCAACTACAAAAGTCTGGGGATACGGGTAGCCACCCAAGTGGAAATTTAAGATCTATTCAGATTTCGAAGATAAAAAGTGCAACCGAGTTTATCTAGCACAACTGCCGCTATCCATCGGCTGGCATTCTCATCGGATTTGGAGGAAATAATTATGAATTCGCCACCGGATTCCCAACAAACACCAGGTTGCCAAGAGGAAGCAGACGAGAATATAAAAGCAAAAGAGCGGAAGGCTAAGAAAGCACAATCAGTGGTTTCGCCTAAGTCTGCATTTGAAGAACCATCGGTACAAACAGTACGTCCGGAATTGCCATCCGACGAAAAAAGACTCAACTTATTTGTGGCGAAATTGTAAGACAATAGTATTCCGACTGAGGTCAAGATGTCGTCAACATCTTCAAAATCAAGCCAGTCATGCAAGTCAAGTTCCGATGTAGCAAACTTATTTGCTACCGCCTATAAGTTTGACGGCAGCGACATCAAATCCATAACGTCGACAGACTCCATTAAACAAAATTAATATCTGGTTCACGATTACGGATATACATCGTAGCCAGCTGTTAAGGCAGATGTTCCGTAACCAGAAGTTTTCAATTCTTGTGCTCCAGTGAAATATGGTCCAGGTCGACCAAGAAAGGGTTTAATTCAGGCACAAAAGAAAAAGGATGAAAAAAGGCCTGTTCTCTTGTTCTCCCCAAGAAATAATTTTACTTTATGAATTTCTCACGCGTGGAATTGACTACATTCGAAGAAGCTGCGAGTAACATCTACAAGAAGATTGCTTTGGTTACTGGTTAAACAACAATCATTGGGAGAATCACTGTGTGACATGACGAAACATCCGACCGGCTGTGCCCGTACCGAAGGCTACTAAATACAATCTTCACGTCAAAGACAAGGCCAAGCACTTATAACATCACCCTTAAGCGGCATATACACACGTCAACATCTCATCAAGCATTGGAGGAGGAGGAGTGTAAGTAAATTCTGCTTTACATTGCATACACACTTCAAGCATAAATCTTCAACCATTCATTTTACGTACATTATGAATTGAAAGGACGTAGAGTTTCTTATCTTTCGCTTTGTATTTTGTTTAGTTCAAGTTGCCTCGTCTCTGTCCTGAATATAAACACATCAATGCTTGCTACTTGATTAAACAAAAATCAAAAAGTTTTGTTATTTCTTCAAGGAGACACACAACATATACATGTGATATTTTCACAAACGCAATCTCCCATGCTTGATGAGATTTTGACCTGTTTGATAAAGTAAATATATTATAAGGAGGAAAATATTTCGTACGTTCCATCCTCCAACACTCTAAACACACATCGAACGACTCTGATTTATCCGATCTAAATGGACTCTCCGAAGGTCAGGCAATGAATAGAAGCCAGTTGCAGCAACAAAACCCACCAATTGGGTAAAAAAAAACAAATCCATGAATCCCTGCGATCCATTATCGCAGATTCTGCCAAAAAGAGGTAAAATAAAAATCTTTTTTCGTTCAGTCAATTCAATATTTTTTACTAATTCTTATAGATAAAACCAACTTGGCTCCAACGGCTGACGATAGTACATTTCAATTCATTCCAAATTCAGCACATATTTCCGACGGCACATACAATATTTTACCTCTTAACAACAAAATTCAACCACAATTTTCTTTATCTACAATGCGAGAAAATTCAGAAAAAAGATTGAAAAACTAACAACCACAACATGCAATAACAGAGTCCATAAATGGTGTATGTACATATTTAAATATTGAAATTTCAACAACAGAAACCGTGAAACAAAATTATAATTATTACTGAAGAAATGCTTATATGAAAAAACATCATAAGTTTTTCGTTCCATCAAACATAATTAAGCTATTTTAATTTATTTGCTGATTCCTAGGAATTTTTATGCCAGTTCAAATTTGTCCATACTAAAATACAAACCAAACTGAAAAAACCTTTATATCTTTTTATTTTCAAATATTATATTATTATAAACAGGAAACAAGTGGAAAGGTAATATACTAAACAACTGGAAAAGCTAACAGTCCTATATACATATTTATGTGTTTGTCTCTTTGACGAATTTTCGTTTCATTAAGCTTCAATCAGGTTTGCATCCGGCAAGAAACTGCGTTCAAAGATTTCTATTTAGAATGCAGTCTCAAAAAAGTGTCTTTTGAAAACCAAATGCAAAGATAGTGAGAAAATTCAAAAATAAGAATAAGGATATCTCCGAACCTAGAAGTCCTAAAAAGAAGATAAATACATTTCCAGAATCAAGTTTGCATCCGGCAAGAAACTGCATTCAAAGATTTCTATTTAGAATGCAGTCTCAAAAAAGTGTCGTTTGAAAACCAAATGCAAAGATAGTGAGAAAATTAAAAAATAAGAATAAGGATCTCTCCGAACCTAGAAGTCCTAGAAAGAAGATAAATACATTTCCGGAATCAGGTTTGCATCCGACAAGAAACTGCATTCAAAGATTTCTATTTAGAATGCAGTCTAAAAAAATTATATTTATATTATTTGTACCTAATTATAATTTAGGTACAAAAATTAAAGAGAATCTGTTTAGCCGTTAAGGCCAAAAAACCATAAATTCACATGTACATACGAATATATTCAAGCAGACAGATAACTACCTAATTGTTTACACTGTTATATCATAGTAATGACATGTAACATGTTTGATTGTTATTCCGATTTTTTCATATTCACGATTCCATAACTTGAAAAAATAGCTCTTCAAAATATTACAAACATTGACCTAATATGTATGGACTTTCAGGAGCCAACTTCACGTTGGTTTCTTACAGCGCTTGAATCAAACTGGTTCTCAAAATTTCAATGACCTACATCGGTAGGAGGCAGAAGGGCAACTAGTCCCTTTTATCCAAAAAAAGTATATATCAACAATATATTAAATAATAAATGATAACTAAGGTTTACTTGTACCAAATTTTATATAACTATTTTTTACTTGCGATAGGTACTATAATACATGTTATACAAATTTTGAGCTAACAATCAAACATGACATTACGATGATAGAGAAACATATTTGAGTTACTGGCAAAATTCTGTCTGTCTGTCTGCACGGATTTATTTTGGACTGCAGCCTAAACGGGTGGGCCAATCGTCTTCAAATTTTGAATTTAAGGTTCTTTTGACATTCTACAGAGAACTTTTTTTCAATTTTTTTTAGCTCAAAAATTAACGGTACCTATCATATAACCGTTATATAAAAGCTTATTTTTCTCGAAAACGGCTCCAAGAATTTTTATAAAAAAAAATCAGTGTACTACTGTAGGTATGCATTATATTTTGGTGAAAAAAAAAATAATATGGTGGGCTAAAACCAGTACCTCCCATAGGACGTTTTTATTTCTTCAAAATTGATATTCAAGAAGATGTAGGCAGCTTGAGTAATTATGCATACATTTTTTTCGAAAACTTTTTTTTTTGTATTTTTAATAATTTAATTTTTTTTTTTTTTTTTTAAATCAATATTTTGAAAACGGGTAAGTGAATTTTTTTTAAATTTTGTTTTCAAATGTACGTTATTTTTGTGCTTCAATTTGTATTCTTGAATTATTTTTTTTAATTTTTTAAAAAAAGTTGTTAAGAAACCCGTTTTATCTAAAAACGGCTCCTACAATTTTAAAAAAAATCACACTTTTTTACATTTCCTAAAGAAATAAAATGGCGTTTAAATTATTTCACCCAATACATTTTAACGTACTTTATTCGAACAATCAAAAGTCAGAAAAATCGAATATAATCTTTGAAGTTCCCTTAATATTTTTGAAATTTTATTCCAAGCTGTGACCGCACATAAGAGCAAGTACGTGCGATCCAGTCGTGCAATTTATTTTTTATTGCAAAACTTTATACTTTTGCTTATATTATTCAATTTTAAAAGTTTGGAAAAAATCACATCATAATGAACTTCAGTTACACTCCTTGTTCATATTCTAGAGACGCTTATTGAAAATTAATTCTTTTGTAGGAAGTAAAAGTGTAAATTGAATAATGTATGTATTTAAAAAAAAATCGACTCAAAATCCTATTGTGGCTTAGTGTTTTTTTTTTGGTAGTCCGAAATCGGTCTTATATATACATACATAGAATATAGATTTCAAATAAGTTTATTTTGAATTCCATTTGTTTGTAAACATTTTTTTTATTTTCAGAACATTTAAATGTAAGAAGGCCAAAGTTATAGTTTTTAGTATTTGAATCTGAATTCAGGCTGCACTTTTTTTTATAAGCTGTCGCTTCATTTTCATATTTGAGTAATGTGTTTGTCTTCTTGAGTAGATTCTGACTTCAAGTTGAGAAGCAAAATTTCCTTCTCAGAATCGTCCAGAAGTTTTTGTTACAGTGGCACGATTGCAGAAAGATTCAGACGACCAATTGAAAATGCTCTAAAAGAAAGAAGTATTAATATCAAAATCCTCTTCCGATAATGTGTGAACTTATGTCGAATTCGTTTTTAATTTTCATATTTGATCTCAGATTTCAGATTTTTCTTGCAAAAACGAACATGAAACGAGTTTGATTTTCTTTTATTAATTTTGTGAGATTGTGAGTACCAGTTAACAAACTTGCTGTCGTACTTTTTAAACTGCACCTTCAGAGTAATTTGCAAGGGCATTGTAAGCAGACATAACACAAGTACAAGGTACAAAAGGATTTATTTCGATTTAGAATTTAATTAAAATATCAACATGAATTAAACATTGAAAAATTATTTAATAAAATAATGTGAGAACGAATGTGGTTATCACTATTAATATACGTATATATGGGTATGTTACTCCATCAATATAAAAAGTTCATTTTGTTATTGTAAAAAGGAAAAAAACTGATTTCACTTTTACAAAAATTGCTTCTGAAACTTAAACAAAAAAATCATCATTGGAATACGACGACGACGAAGAAGATATCGCGTCTAATTTAGATCCTAAAACCTTTGGTTGTGTAAAAGCTAACATGGAATTTGATTTTAGATAAAAAAAAATAATCACAAAAAAAAGATCTCTTTTAAAAACGAATTCAACATTACCTGGACGTCGAGTTAATTATATTACCATGCCACGCTATGTGAAAATACATCCATGTATTCCGGGTGTAAATGGCGCTCGCCAGATCGCTTGACCTTTAAAAGAATAAACAGAAAACAGTATAGTTTAAAGATACACAAATTTGTTTGATAAAAAGTATTCTCATCAGGCAACATATCTACGTCGTTGTCGTCTCCCGATTGTGATATTAGTTTCTCAAGCAAATTGGTGGAAGCAAAGGAACTCCGTGAATTATTCCATTGAGATGTTGTGTTCTTTCTACAAAATTAAACTGTTTATGTTTATGTGAACTGATTCACATCATTCTTATTGCCACTACACAATATTCGCTTAACAATTTTCTTCAATGTTCATATTGATACATATTTTAATAAAATTTTCTAACGAAACCAATTTTTATTTAACTTTTTATCTGTTTGTTTACAATTCTGTTTAGACTGGCAAAAGACACGACACACGGCAGAAAATTGTCAAAAAGCGCTCACACAACTCCAAAAAAAATCAACCTCGTTTTATGTTCGTTTTTACAAGAAAAATCTGAGATCAAATCTGAAAATTAAAAACGAATTCGACATAAGGAATTTTATTTTCCGATTTCTATAATGAAAGCTTCAAAAACAAAAATAAAAATACAAACTGACATAAGATTGTAAAAATCGTCATCGCCCAATTTGGGACAGGAAGTCCCACTATACTCGCGTTCATTTTTTAGATCGATAGCATATAGATAATTTGACATTAATCCGTTTTGCACTTTGATGAACTGTAAACTTGAATAAATGTACGATATTTAAACAAATGTTAATAACTAATTAATTAAGGTTTTCCAAATTCTGGAAATTTGTAAGGAGTTTATCGAAATAATTCTTAAATTTGGAAAACCTTTTTGAGAATTTGGAAGAGCATATTTAAAAAGTTATGGACATTTGTTTCACAGAGATATTTTTGAGAATTTTTCGTATGGGTAATTTTTAAAATTTTAAACAATTGTTTATAACTAATTAATTAAGGTTTTCCAAATTCTGGAAATTTGTAAGGAGTTTACTGAAATAATTCTTAAATTTGGAAAACCTTTTTCAGAATTTGGAAAAGCATATTTAAAAAGTTATGGACATTTGTTTCACAGAGATATTTTTGAGAATTTTTCGTATGGGTAATTTTTTAAATTTTAAACAATTGTTTATAACTAATTAATTAAGGTTTTCCAAATTCTGGAAATTTGTAGGGAGTTTACTGAAATAATTTTCAAATTTCGAAAACCTTTTTCAGAATTTGGAAAAGCATATTTAAAAAGTTATGGACATTTGTTTCACAGAGATATTTTTGAGAATTTTTCGTATGGGTAATTTTTAAATTTTTAAACAATTGTTTATAACTAATTATTTAAGGTTTTCCAAATTCTGGAAGTTTGTAAGGAGTTTACTGAAATAATTCTTAAATTTGGAAAACCTTTTTCAGAATTTGGAAAAGCATATTTAAAAAGTTATGGATATTTGTTTCACAGAGATATTTTTGAGAATTTTTCGTATGGGTATTTTTTTAAATTTTAAACAATTGTTTATAACTAATTAATTAAGGCTCTCCAAATTCTGGAAATTTGTAAGGTGTTTATTTAATTAATTTTAAAATTTGAAAATTCATTTTTACTATTTGGAAAAGTTTATGTTTAAAGTTTTTGATAATTTAATTTTTATCTGCATTGTTTCTTGAAAATGTTCAACATTAAAATATACGTTAATAACTAATTTATTGAGGTTTTCAAAATCTGAAAACTTCTAACGAACTCAGTCACAAGATTTATAAATATTGAAAATTATTTAAATGAAATAATTTCATTAATTTGATACTTTGAGAAAATTTTTAACATATAAATAATGAAGATTAGCTAATATATTAAGGTTTTTTGAATTATAAAAACTCATAAAGTGTATTAAAATTGATTTCAAAATTTTGCAATTACTCTTAAGAATTTGAAAATTATAAATTAATTATTCATAAACAATTATTTTCGCGTTGATATTTTTTAAGCGAATACCTTACGAATTAATAAAAAAACAAAATTCGTTTTTACTGGCAGATGTAAGCCCGTTTTTATGTCCCAACGTGTCCTAATGCGTTACGTTACGAGTATTTGTTTATAGATTCTGTAGATACTTTTACATTTTTGTTGTTTATTATTAAATTACACTTTTCCAAGTTCTAAAAATGGTTTTCCAAATTTGTCCAAACTGTTCCCCATCGATTGACACCAAAAAAGTCTAATTTTGTTTCTATGTGCTGCTAACTATACGCCAAACCTTTAATTGTTAATAACTTTTAAACTATAGTTTTCCAAATTCTAAAAATGGTTTTCCAATTTTTTCCAAATGTTTTCTAAACATTCCCCGAATTTGGAAAACATTTGGAAAAAAGTGGACTTTTTTGGTTTCAATCGATGGGGAATTGTTTGGACAAATTTGAAAAACCATTTTTAGAATTTGGAAAACCTTAGTTTATTAATTAATTAACAAATTGTAAATAAACCATTGGTTACGTAACGTGGCTATATTGTTATTAAATTAAAAAAAACACTTGCACATGTAAACCCAGTTTTCATGTCCCAAATTCTGTCGCAAGCAATTGACAGCGCAAATCAAAACAAAAAATTCAATTTCATTTTCAAGGTAGATAGATTTTAAAATTCCTTTGTTATTTTATTTTGTAATAATTTTCCGTAACGCAATATATTTTTTTCTAGCGCTGTTTCATCCAGCGATGACGATGTGCGGATATAAGGAATCTAGTAGTCCGATTCAACCGACCAAAGTTGATGGTCAAATGTCGCTATCTTGCCTGTCTTCTCACAATGGCAAAATGCCACTTCCAACTACAAAAGTCTGGGGATACGGGTAGCCACCCAAGTGGAAATTTAAGATCTATTCAGATTTCGAAGATAAAAAGTTTATCTAGCACAACTGCCGCTATCCATCGGCTGGCATTCTCATCGGATTTGGAGGAAATAATTATGAATTCGCCACCGGATTCCCAACAAACACCAGGTTGCCAAGAGGAAGCAGACGAGAATATAAAAGCAAAAGAGCGGAAGGCTAAGAAAGCACAATCAGTGGTTTCGCCTAAGTCTGCATTTGAAGAACCATCGGTACAAACAGTACCTCCGGAATTGCCATCCGACGAAAAAAGACTCAACTTATTTGTGGCGAAATTGTCTGAGATGCGGATGAAGACAATAGTATTCCGGATGAGCTCAAGATGTCGTCAACATCTTCAACATCAAGCCAGTCATGCAAGTCAAGTTCCGATGTAGCAAACTTATTTGCTACCGCCTATAAGCTTGACGGCAGCGACATCAAATCCATAACGTCGACAGACTCCATTAAACAAAATTACTATCTGGTTCACGATTACGGATATACATCGTAGCCAGCTGTTAAGGCAGATGTTCCGTAACCAGAAGTTTTCAATTCTTGTGCTCCAGTGAAATATGGTCCAGGTCGACCAAGAAAGGGTTTAATTCAGGCACAAAAGAAAAAGGATGAAAAAAGGCCTGTTCTCTTGTTCTGCCCAGGAAATAATTTTACTTTATGAATTTCTCACGCGTGGAATTGACTACATTCGAAGAAGCTGCGAGTAACATCTACAAGAAGATTGCTTTGGTTACTGGTTGAACAACAATCATTGGGAGGATCACTGTGTGCCATGACGAAACATCCGACCGGCTGTGCCCGTACCGAAGGCTACTAAATACAATCTTGGCGTCAAAGACAAGGCCAAGCACTTATACCTCACCCTAAAGCGGCATATACACACGTCAACATCTCATCAAACATTGGAGGAGGAGTGTAAGTAAATTCTGCTTTACATTGCATACACACTTCAAGCATAAATCTTCAACCATTCATTTTACGTACATTATGAATTGAAAGGACGTAGAGTTTCTTATCGTTCGCTTTGTATTTTGTTTAGTTCAAGTTGCCTCGTCTCTGTCCTGAATATAAACACATCAATGCTTGCTACTTGATTAAACAAAAATCAAAAAGTTTTGTTATTTCTTCAAGGAGACACACAACATATACATGTGATATTTTCACAAACGCAATCTCCCATGCTTGATGAGATTTTGACCTGTTTGATAAAGTAAATATATTATAAGGAGGAAAATATTTCGTACGTTCCATCCTCCAACACTCTAAACACACATCGAACGACTCTGATTTATCCGATATAAGTGGACTCTCCGAAGGTCAGGCAATGAATAGAAGCCAGTTGCAGCAACAAAACCCACCAATTGGGTAAAAAAAAACAAATCCATTCGGGTGCGAATCCCTGCGATCCATTATCTCAGATTCTGCCAAAAAGAGGTAAAATAAAAATCTTTTTTTGTTCAGTCAATTCATTATTTTTTACTAATTCTTATAGATAAAACCAACTTGGCTCCAACGGCTGACGATAGTACATTTCAATTCATTCCAAATTCAGCACATATTTCCGACGGCACATACAATATTTAACCTCTTAACAACAAAATTTAACCACAATTTTCTTTATCTACAATGCGAGAAAATTCAGAAAAAAGATTGAAAAACTAACAACAACAACATGCAATAACAGAGTCCATAAATGGTGTATGTACATATTTAAATATTGAAATTTCAACAACAGAAACCGTGAAACAAAATTATAATTATTACTGAAGAAATGCTTATATGAAAAAACATCATAAGTTTTTCGTTCCATCAAACATAATTAAGCTATTTCAATTTATTTGCTGATTCCTAGGAATTTTTATGCCAGTTCAAATTTGTCCATACTAAAATACAAACCAAACTGAAAAAAACCTTTATATCTTTTTATTTTCAAATATTATATTATAAACAGGAAACAAGTGGAAAGGTAATATACTAAACAACTGGAAAAGCTAACAGTCCTATATACATATTTATGTGTTTGTCTCTTTGTCGTGACGAATTTTCGTTTCATTAAGCTTCAATCAGGTTTGCATCCGGCAAGAAACTGCATTCAAAGATTTCTATTTAGAATGCAGTCTCAAAAAAGTGTCTTTTGAAAACCAAATGCAAAGATAGTGAGAAAATTCAAAAATAAGAATAAGGATATCTCCGAGCCTAGAAGTCCTAATTATAATTTTGGTACAAACATTGAAGAGAATCTGTTTAGCCGTTAAGGCCAAAAAACCATAAATTCACATGTACATACGAATATATTCAAGCAGACAGATAACTACCTAATTGTTTACACTGTTATATCATAGTAATGACATGTAACATGTTTGATTGTTATTCCGATTTTTTTCATATTCACGATTCCATAACTTGAAAAAATAGCTCTTCAAAATATTACAAACATTGACCTAATATGTATGGACTTTCAGGAGCCAACTTCACGTTGGTTTCTTACAGCGCTTGAATCAAACTGGTTCTCAAAATTTCAATGACCTACATTGGTAGGAGGCAGAAGGGCAACAGGTCCCTTTTATCCAAAAAAAGTATATATCAACAATATATTAAATAATAAATGATAACTAAGGTTTACTTGTACCAAATTTTATATAACTATTTTTTACTTAGGTACTATAATACAAGTTATACAAATTTTGAGCTAACAATCAAACATGACATTACGATGATAGAGAAACATATTTGAGTTACTGGCAAAATTCTGTCTGTCTGTCTGCACGGATGTATTTTGAACTGCAGCCTAAACGGGTGGGCCAATCGTCTTAAAATTTTGAACTTAAGGTTCTTTTGACATTCTACAGAGAACTTTTTTTCAATTTTTTTTAGCTCAAAAATTAACGGTACCTATCATATAACTGTTATATAAAAGCTCATTTTTCAAGAATTTTTATAAAAAAAAATCAGTGTACTACTGTAGGTATGCATTATATTTTGGTGAAAAAAAAATAATATGGTGGGCTAAAACCAGTACCTCCCATAGGACCGTTTTTTTTTCTTCGACTTTTTCGAAAATTGGTGATCCGATTACAATCAAAATTGATATTCAAGAAGATGTAGGCAGCTTGAGTAATTATGCATACATTTTTTTCGAAAACATTTTTTTTGTATTTTTAATAATTTTAATTTTTTTTTTTTAAATCAATATTTTGAAAACGGGTAAGTGATTTTTTTTTAAATTTTGTTTTTAAATGTACGTTATTTTTGTGCTTAAGTTTGTATTCTTGAATTATTTTTTATTGCAAAACTTTATACTTTTGCTTATATTATTCAATTTTAAAAGTTTGGAAAAAATCACATCATAATGAACTTCAGTTACACTCCTTGTTCATATTCTAGAGACGCTTATTGAAAATTAATTCTTTTGTAGGAAGTAAAAGTGTAAATTGAATAATATATGTATTTAAAAAAATCGACTCAAAATCCTATTGTGGCTTAGTGTTTTTTTTTGGTAGTCCGAAATCGGTCTTATATATACATACATAGAATATAGATTTCAAATAAGTTTATTTTGAATTCCATTTGTTTGTAAACATTTTTTTTATTTTCAGAACATTTAAATGTAAGAAGGCCAAAGTTATAGTTTTTAGTATTTGAATCTGAATTCAGGCTGCACTTTTTTTATAAGCTGTCGCTTCATTTTCATATTTGAGTAATGTGTTTGTCTTCTTGAGTAGATTCTGACTTCAAGTTGAGAAGCAAAATTTCCTTCTCAGAATCGTCCAGAAGTTTTTGGTACAGTGGCACGATTGCAGAAAGATTCAGACGACCAATTGAAAATGCTCTAAAAGAAAGAAGTATTAATATCAAAATCCTCTTCCGATAATGTGTGAACTTATGTCGAATTCGTTTTTAATTTTCATATTTGATCTCAGATTTCAGATTTTTCTTGCAAAAACGAACATGAAACGAGTTTGATTTTCTTTTATTAATTTTGTGACTTGCTGTCGTACTTTTTAAACTTCACCTTCACAGTAATTTGCAAGGGCATTGTAAGCAGACATAACAAAAGTACAAGGTACAAAAGGATTTATTTCGATTTAGAATTTAATTAAAATATCAACATGAATTAAACATTGAAAAATTATTTAATAAAATAATGTGAGAACGAATGTGGTTATCACCATTGTATATACATTGCCTATAGTACTATCATGAGACGAGAAAAAATCTTTTTCCCTAGAGCCGCTTGGAGTGCTAGTGTAGGACATTTTATTTGAGTGAGAGAGAATTAAGAGCATGGTTTTTAGTGTTATGCTTTGTGCTTAGTTTCCTGCGGATGTGCAATGTGACAATGTGAGGCAAGAAAAAACCAAAGGAGAACATGAAATAATTCAGTATCTTGTTTTGTTCATTGTATATATGTGTATAAACTGCTGGCAGTTTTGAAGTGAATATAGAATGGTTTCGCTTAGCTGAGGCTTAGTTTTTTGTAAGGTTTTATACAAGATCCAACATTTTCATTGTTTACGTTTTTTTATATGGAATATGTAATATGAGAACTGGTTCTTACATAAGTATTTATACATGCGTACGTCATTGACGAGACTTTTGATTTGAGTTTTTTAGGATTTTCAAGTTTTGTATGAGCACTACCTACATACATATTTGTCATATTTGTACATATATACATCATTGACCAGACTTTTGATTCGAATTCTTTAGGATTTTCAATTTTTTTACTATTCTATTATGAAGGTTGTCGTCTTCAAATAGTGTACACATTCATTCTTGAAATTTAAACACAAACTTACTTCTTGCTGTATTTATACAAAGATACAAAAGCCCTTGCAATGGATGGATTTTTGTTTTGAATTTTACTTTCCATTCAGATAGGTACCAACATATACATATAGGTACATAGATATGTATGTGTAGGTATCTATCTGAATGAACTATGTGCAGAAATTCAATCAAAAATTGTTTGTAAATTGATTTATATTATTATTGATTGATTATATATTATTGATTTATAGTAACAAAGATCTTTTGTTTGTTTGAGGTTTATATAATAGGAACTAGTTGACCCACCCAGCTTAGCTCGCGAGAAAGAAATTTATAGTTAAACCAAAATATTTCTTTGTACTAATCTTCTATAGAATTGCTAAATATACCACGGGTTTTTTTACATTTGTAACACCTAATTGTTTAATTTTTACTTGCAATTATTATAGGTAGGTACTAAGTACAAGTTATGCATTCATGCAGAAAAAAAAATTTGAGATAACAATCAAATACCTATAACATTACGATGATAGAGACACATATTTGGCAAAATTCTGTCCGTCTACTAAACGGTTTGGCCAGTTGTCTTTAAATTTGGAATATAAGTTTATTTTGACATTCGACATAGGATTTTTTTAATTTCTTTTTTAGCTGATACTTGCGATATAACCGTCAAGTAAAAGCTTATTTTTGTCAAAAACAGCTCCAAGAATTTTGTATGTAAAAAATCAATGTGCATTCAATTATGGTTAAAAAAAATATGACGGTGGGCTAAGACTGGCACCACCCATAGGAGTTTTTTTTGGCATCGACTTTTCTGAGAACTGGTTAGGTAACCGATTACAACCAAAATTGATATTAAGCAAAATGTAAGTAGCCTAAGTAATCTTACACTAAAATATATTTATATAGGTATATTTAAAAATAACGGCAACATTTAAAATAATGTGCTATACCTTTTTTAAAGCAAAAAGTCTGTTCAATCATATTATTTTTTAAATAAAGAATTTCAGAAAAAAATAAATATATAAAAGGCACGACTGGTTTGCACGTACTTGCTCGTGTGTGCTAATTTGTTTATTTAGGGGCAGGTGTAAGCTTTTGTTTTCTCGATTGAATTTTTTAATTCAGTAGTAATCGAATAGTTTTTTACTTGCGATTTATAGGGACTATAAGGCAAGTTATGCATTCGTAAAAAAAAATCTAACAATCAAACATGACATAACGATGATAGAGAAGTCAAAAAAGTGGGTACGGAAATTCCGTCCGTCTGTCTGTTTGTCTGTCTGTCTGTTCGTATCGATATGTACAGCCTAAACAGTTAGGCCGATTTGATTCAAACTTGGTACATAGTATTTTTAGAGTGCTCTACTCGACAGTTTTTGGAATTGGCATTCTAGCTCCAAAACTAGCGGTACCTGCCATATAACTTTTAATGAAAAACTTATTTTTCTCGAAAACGGCTCCTACGATTTTGATAAAACTTTTAGAATGCAAAATCTATCTTTAAGTTTAAATGGATTTTTGAGAAAAAGTTTTATAACGGTACCTCCCATATGACCGGTTTTTTTCAAATTAGACTTTCTCGTTAACTAATCGACGGATTTTGATAAAATTTTCAAAATATGTAGTTTTTTATGATTAAAATAATATTGATTATTAAAATTTTCAAAAACATTTTTTTCTTAATTTTTAATTTTTTTTTTTAAACTTATTTTGTTTTTTGAATATTTTGACAAAGATTTTTTTAATTTTTTCTCCTAGTATAAACTATAGATTTCTTTAAATTGACATACTCAAAAAAAATTTATATATATGTTTTCGAAAGTTTTTTCAAAAAACTGGTCGAACGATTTTGAAATGAAAAAATTGTAAAATAGAAAACAGCAAAAGAAATAAGATGGCTTACAACATTTTTTTCCAAAAAACGTTATGAATAGTGTTTTTTTGATTTCATAAAAAAAAATTATTTGTTTAATATTTTCCCCCAAATTTTGCCACTAGTCTAATGAAAGCAAACTTCGTTATTTGTATTATTATTTATTTATCGTTATTTATTTTAAAGCATTTCATGATCGTAACAGCATACAGCATACAGAATAAATAATAAGGACGCCCATGATAAACACATAAACATGCAAAAACAACTAACAAATAAAAAAATACTTGATTACCTACAGAATGCAAAAATTTCAATCAAGAAAACAACTCAACTCAACGGTCATATGGCACTTCCTTTACTTTTAGGCCTACAATTTAAATTTCAATGTCCCCTCTAGGGAATGCTAAAATAATCACACACACCAAGTTTAAAGATAATCGCTGAAGTCATTTAGGCTGCAGCTCGTTATACATACCTACTGACAGACAGACAGTCATTTTTTGTCGATCACTTTTTTAGACTTCTCTATGATCGTAATGTCATGTTTCATTGTTATATTCCAAAAATTCTAAACTTGCCTTATAGTCCCTATAATCGCAAGTAAAAATAAAAAAAACTCCTGTGTAAAATGTCAAAATAACCTTAAGTTCTAAATTTGAAGACGATTGGCTCATCGGTTTAGGCTATAGTCCAAAATACATCCGTACAGACAGACGGACAGAATTTTGCCAGCAACTCAAATATGTTTCTCTATCATCGTAATGTAATGTTTGATTATTATCACAATTTTTTTATGTTCACGAATCCTAAACTTGACTCATAGTCCCTATAATCACAAAGCTACTTGTGCATAAAATTCAACATCAACGATAACGAAGCCAATGAAATGAAAATTCAAAAAATAAAATCATTGTCGATCCTCTTCGTTGTTCACCGTCACCGAGAACAGGATATACACAATACACATACACATGTGCTTATTAAGTTTTCCTTTTTAGTATCTCCCTCACCCTCGCTCACACCATCTACCACACCGACAACCGACAGATCGACCTGAATTTAGCTGAACATTTTATCAAAGATAATATAACAAGTATACCTACGTAAATACACACATTATGTAGGGATGTATGTAGGTACATACCTAAATATCTACCTACCCTCGAATGTTTTATATGAAAAAAATATAAAACTCAAAATAAACTTATCAACCAGCTTAAACATATACCCACCCCCCAGACACCAGTCATTTACAAAAGTCGTTTTTCTTCTTTTTTGTCAATCCTTTTAACTAGCCATCTCGTCGCCCTGTTTGTGTGAAGCAATCCAGTTGTGCAAAAAAAACTATACTCGCATCATTGTATACATGTAAACTGCAAACTGCAAAGAGTAAAGTACATGTTCACAGAGTTTCTCTTAGAATTCTCTTTGTTCGACTCGTTCGCCTCTTTCAATTTACCAAGTTAATTTTCCCTAGAGCCGCTTGGAACGCCACCGTCCACCGGTCGTCATGATAGTACTATAGCAGTCTATATACAATGGTTATCACTATTAATATACGTATATATGGGTATGTTACTCTATCAATATAAAAAGTTCATTTTGTTATTGTAAAAAGGAAAAAAACTGATTTCACTTTTACAAAAATTGCTTCTGAAACTTAAACAAAAAAATCATCATTGGAATACGACGACGACGAAGAAGATATCGCGTCTAATTTGGATCCTAAAACCTTTGGTTGTGTAAAAGCTAACATGGAATTTGATTTTAGATAAAAAAAAATAATCACAAAAAAAAGATCTCTTTTAAAAACGAATTCAACATTACCTGGACGTCGAGTTAATTATATTACCATGCCACGCTACGTGAAAATACATCCATGTATTCCGGGTGTAAATGGCGCTCGCCAGATCGCTTGTCCTTTAAAAGAATAAACAGAAAACAGTATAGTTTAAAGATACACAAATTTGTTTGATAAAAAGTATTCTCATCAGGCAACATATCTACGTCGTTGTCGTCTCCCGATTGTGATATTAGTTTCTCAAGCAAATTGGTGGAAGCAAAGGAACTCCCTGAATTATTCCATTGAGATGTTGTGTTCTTTCTACAAAATTAAACTGTTAATGTTTATGTGAACTGATTCACATCGTTCTTATTGCCACTACACAATTTTCTTCAATGTTCATATTGATACATATTTCAATAAAATTTTCTAACGAAACCAATTTTTATTTAACTTTTTATCTGTTTGTTTACAATTCTGTTTAGACTGGCAAAAGACACGACACACGGCAGAAAATTGTCAAAAAGCGCTCACACAACTCCAAAAAAAATCAACCTCGTTTTATGTTCGTTTTTACAAGAAAAATCTGAGATCAAATCTGAAAATTAAAAACGAATTCGACATAAGGTATTTTATTTTCCGATTTCTATAATGAAAGCTTCAAAAACAAAAATAAAAATACAAACTGACATAAGATTGTCAAAATCGTCATCGCCCAATTTGGGACAGGAAGTCCCAATATACTCGCGTTCATTTTTTAGATCGATAGCATATAGATAATGTGATATAAATCCGTTTTGCACTTTGATGATCTGTAAACTTGAATAAATGTACGATATTCAAACAAATGTTAATAACTAATTAATTAAGGTTTTCCAAATTCTGGAAATTTGTAAGGAGTTTATCGAAATAATTCTTAAATTTGGAAAACCTTTATATAACTTTATAACTAATCAATTAAGGTTTTCCAAATTCTAGAAATTTGTAAGGAGTTTACTGAAATAATTCTTAAATTTGAAAAACCTTTTTCAGAATTTGGAAAAGCATATTTAAAAAGTTATGGACATTTGTTTCACAGAGATATTTTTGAGAATTTTTCGTATGGGTAATTTTTAAAATTTTAAACAATTGTTTATAACTAATTAATTAAGGTTTTCCAAATTCTGGAAATTTGTAAGGAGTTTACTGAAATAATTCTTAAATTTGGAAAACCTTTTTCAGAATTTGGAAAAGCATATTTAAAAAGTTATGGACATTTGTTTCACAGAGATAGTTTTGAGAATTTTTCGTATGGGTAATTTTTAAATTTTTAAACAATTGTTTATAACTAATTATTTAAGGTTTTCCAAATTCTGGAAGTTTGTAAGGAGTTTACTGAAATAATTCTTAAATTTGGAAAACCTTTTTCAGAATTTGGAAAAGCATATTTAAAAAGTTATGGACATTTGTTTCACAGAGATATTTTTGAGAATTTTTCGTATGGGTAATTTTTAAAATTTTAAACAATTGTTTATAACATAATAAGGAGTTTATTTAATTAATTTTAAAATTTGAAAATTCATTTTTACTATTTGGAAAAGTTTATGTTTAAAGTTTTTGATAATTTAATTTTTATCTGCATTGTTTCTTGAAAATGTTCAACATTTAAATATACGTTAATAACTAATTTATTAAGGTTTTCAAAATCTGAAAACTTCTAACGAACTCAGTCACAAGATTTATAAATATTGAAAATTATTTAAATGAAATAATTTCATTAATTTGATACTTTGAGAAAATTTTTAACATATAAATAATGAATATTAGCTAATATATTAAGGTTTTTTGAATTATAAAAACTCATAAAGAGTATTAAAATTGATTTCAAAATTTTGCAATTACTCTTAAGAATTTGAAAATTATAAATTAATTATTCATAAACAATTATTTTCGCGTTGATATTTTTTAAGCGAATACCTTACGAATTAATAAAAAAACAAAACTCGTTTTTACTGGCAGATGTAAGCCCGTTTTTATGTCCCAACGTGTCCTAATGCGTTACGTTACGAGTATTTGTTTATAGATTCTGTAGATACTTTTACATTTTTATTGTTTATTATTAAATTACACTTTTCCAAATTCTAAAAATGGTTTTCCAAATTTGTCCAAACTGTTCCCCATCGATTGACACCAAAAAAGTCTAATTTTGTTTCTATGTGCTGCTAACTATACGCCAAATCTTTAATTGTTAATAACTTTTAAACTATAGTTTTCCAAATTCTAAAAATGGTTTTCCAAATTTTTCCAAATGTTTTCTAAACATTCCCCGAATTAGAAAAACATTTGGAAAAAATTGGAAAACCATTTTTAGAATTTGGAAAACTATAGTTTAAAAGTTATTAACAATTAAAGATTTGGCGTATAGTTAGCAGCACATAGAAAAAAAAGTGGACTTTTTTGGTTTCAATCGATGGGGAATTGTTTGGACAAATTTGAAAAACCATTTTTAGAATTTGGAAAACCTTAGTTTATTAATTAATTAACAAATTGTAAATAAACCATTCGTTACGTAACGTGGCTATATTGTTATTAAATTAAAAAAAACACTTGCACATGTAAACCCAGTTTTCTTGTCCCAAATTCTGTCGCAAGCAATTGACAGCGCAAATCAAAACAAAAAATTCAATTTCATTTTCAAGGTAGATAGATTTTAAAATTCCTTTGTTATTTTATTTTGTAATAATTTTCCGTAACGCAATATATTTTTTTCTAGCGCTATTTCATCCAGCGATGACGATGTGCGGATATAAGGAATCTAGTAGTCCGATTCAACCGACCAAAGTTGATGGTCAAATGTCCCTATCTTGCCTGTCTTCTCACAATGGCAAAATGCCACTTCCAACTACAAAAGTCTGGGGATACGGGTAGCCACCCAAGTGGAAATTTAAGATCTATTCAGATTTCGAAGATAAAAAGTTTATCTAGCACAACTGCCGCTATCCATCGGCTGGCATTCTCATCGGATTTGGAGGAAATAATTATGAATTCGCCACCGGATTCCCAACAAACACCAGGTTGCCAAGAGGAAGCAGACGAGAATATAAAAGCAAAAGAGCGGAAGGCTAAGAAAGCACAATCAGTGGTTTCGCCTAAGTCTGCATTTGAAGAACCATCGGTACAAACAGTACCTCCGGAATTGCCATCCGACGAAAAAAGACTCAACTTATTTGTGGCGAAATTGTAAGACAATAGTATTCCGACTGAGGTCAAGATGTCATCAACATCTTCAATATCAAGCCAGTCATGCAAGTCAAGTTCCGATGTAGCAAACTTATTTGCTACCGCCTATAAGTTTGACGGCAGCGACATCAAATCCATAACGTCGACAGACTCCATTAAACAAAATTAATATCTGGTTAACGATTACGGATATACATCGTAGCCAGCTGTTAAGGCAGATGTTCCGTAACCAGAAGTTTTCAATTCTTGTGCTCCAGTGAAATATGGTCCAGGTCGACCAAGAAAGGGTTTAATTCAGGCACAAAAGAAAAAGGATGAAAAAAGGCCTGTTCTCTTGTTCTCCCCAAGAAATAATTTTACTTTATGAATTTCTCACGCGTGGAATTGACTACATTCGAAGAAGCTGCGAGTAACATCTACAAGAAGATTGCTTTGGTTACTGGTTGAACAACAATCATTGGGAGAATCACTGTGTGACATGACGAAACATCCGACCGGCTGTGCCCGTACCGAAGGCTACTAAATACAATCTTCACGTCAAAGACAAGGCCAAGCACTTATAACATCACCCTTAAGCGGCATATACACACGTCAACATCTCATCAAGCATTGGAGGAGGAGGAGTGTAAGTAAATTCTGCTTTACATTGCATACACACTTCAAGCATAAATCTTCAACCATTCATTTTACGTACATTATGAATTGAAAGGACGTAGAGTTTCTTATCTTTCGCTTTGTATTTTGTTTAGTTGAAGTTCCCTCGTCTCTGTCCTGAATATAAACACATCAATGCTTGCTACTTGATTAAACAAAAATCAAAAAGTTTTGTTATTTCTTCAAGGAGACAAACAACATATACATGTGATATTTTCACAAACGCAATCTCCCATGCTTGATGAGATTTTGACCTGTTTGATAAAAGTAAATATATTATAAGGAGGAAAATATTTCGTACGTTCCATCCTCCAACACTCTAAACACACATCGAACGACTCTGATTTATCCGATCTAAATGGACTCTCCGAAGGTCAGGCAATGAATAGAAGCCAGTTGCAGCAACAAAACCCACCAATTGGGTAAAAAAAAACAAATCCATGAATCCCTGCGATCCATTATCGCAGATTCTGCCAAAAAGAGGTAAAATAAAAATCTTTTTTCGTTCAGTCAATTCAATATTTTTTACTAATTCTTATAGATAAAACCAACTTGGCTCCAACGGCTGACGATAGTACATTTCAATTCATTCCAAATTCAGCACATATTTCCGACGGCACATACAATATTTTACCTCTTAACAACAAAATTCAACCACAATTTTCTTTATCTACAATGCGAGAAAATTCAGAAAAAAGATTGAAAAACTAACAACAACAACATGCAATAACAGAGTCCATAAATGGTGTATGTACATATTTAAATATTGAAATTTCAACAACAGAAACCGTGAAACAAAATTATAATTATTACTGAAGAAATGCTTATATGAAAAAAACATCATAAGTTTTTCGTTCCATCAAACATAATTAAGCTATTTTAATTTATTTGCTGATTCCTAGGAATTTTTATGCCAGTTCAAATTTGTCCATACTAAAATACAAACCAAACTGAAAAAACCTTTATATCTTTTTATTTTCAAATATTATATTATTATAAACAGGAAACAAGTGGAAAGGTAATATACTAAACAACTGGAAAAGCTAACAGTCCTATATACATATTTATGTGTTTGTCTCTTTGACGAATTTTCGTTTCATTAAGCTTCAATCAGGTTTGCATCCGGCAAGAAACTGCATTCAAAGATTTCTATTTAGAATGCAGTCTCAAAAAAGTGTCTTTTGAAAACCAAATGCAAAGATAGTGAGAAAATTCAAAAATAAGAATAAGGATATCTCCGAACCTAGAAGTCCTAGAAAGAAGATAAATACATTTCCAGAATCAAGTTTGCATCCGGCAAGAAACTGCATTCAAAGATTTCTATTTAGAATGCAGTCTCAAAAAAGTGTCTTTTGAAAACCAAATGCAAAGATAGTGAGAAAATTAAAAAATAAGAATAAGGATATCTCCGAACCTAGAAGTCCTAGAAAGAAGATAAATACATTTCCGGAATCAGGTTTGCATTCGACAAGAAACTGCATTCAAAGATTTCTATTTAGAATGCAGTCTAAAAAAAGTGTCTTTTGAAAACGAAATGCAGTGAGAAAATTCAAAAATAAGAATAAGGATATCTCCGAGCCTAGAAGTCCTAATTATAATTTAGGTACAAAAATTGAAGAGAATCTGTTTAGCCGTTAAGGCCAAAAAACCATAAATTCACATGTACATACGAATATATTCAAGCAGACAGATAACTACCTAATTGTTTACACTGTTATATCATAGTAATGACATGTAACATGTTTGATTGTTATTCCGATTTTTTTCATATTCACGATTCCATAACTTGAAAAAATAGCTCTTCAAAATATTACAAACATTGACCTAATATGTATGGACTTTCAGGAGCCAACTTCCCGTTGGTTTCTTACAGCGCTTGAATCAAACTGGTTCTCAAAATTTCAATGACCTACATCGGTAGGAGGCAGAAGGGCAACAAGTCCCTTTTATCCAAAAAAAGTATATATCAACAATATATTAAATAATAAATGATAACTAAGGTTTACTTGTACCAAATTTTATATTATATTTACGATTATAGGTACTATAATACAAGTTATACAAATTTTGAGCTAACAATCAAACATGACATTACGATGATAGAGAAACATATTTGAGTTACTGGCAAAATTCTGTATGTCTGTCTGCACGGATATATTTTGGACTGCAGCCTAAACGGGTGGGCCAATCGTCTTCAAATTTTGAACTTAAGGTTTTTTTGACATTCTACAGAGAACTTTTTTTCAATTTTTTTTAGCTCAAAAATTAAAGTTACCTATCATATAACCGTTATATAAAAGCTTATTTTTCTCGAAAACGGCTCCAAGAATTTTTATAAAAAAAAATCAGTGTACTACTGTAGGTATGCATTATATTTTGGTGAAAAAAAAATAATATGGTGGGCTAAAACCAGACTTTTTCGAAAATTGGCGATCCGATTACAATCAAAATTGATATTCAAGAAGATGTAGGCAGCTTGAGTAATTATGCATACATTTTTTTCGAAAACTTTTTTTTTTTGTATTTTTAATAATTTTAATTTTTTTTTTTTAAATCAATATTTTGAAAACGGGTAAGTGAATTTTTTTTAAATTTTGTTTTTAAATGTACGTTATTTTTGTGCTTAAGTTTGTATTCTTGAATTATTTTTTTTAATTTTTTAAAAAAGTTTGTTAAAAAACCCGTTTTATCTAAAAACGGCTCCTACAATTTAAAAAAAAATCACACTTTCTTACATTTCCTAAAGAAATAAAATGGCGTTTAAATTATTTCACCCAATACATTTTAACGTACTTTATTCGAACAATCAAAAGTCAGAAAAATCGAATATAATCTTTGAAGTTCCCTTAATATTTTTGAAATTTTATTCCAAGCTGTGACCGCACATAAGAGCAAGTACGTGCGATCCAGTCGTGCAATTTATTTTTTATTGCAAAACTTTATACTTTTGCTTATATTATTCAATTTAAAAAGTTTGGAAAAAATCACATCATAATGAACTTCAGTTACACTCCTTGTTCATATTCTAGAGACGCTTATTGAAAATTAATTCTTCTGTAGGAAGTAAAAGTGTAAATTGAATAATGTATGTATTTAAAAAAATCGACTCAAAATCCTATTGTGGCTTAGTGTTTTTTTTTTTTGGTAGTCCGAAATCAGTCTTATATATACATACATAGAATATAGATTTCAAATCAGTTTATTTTGAATTCCATTTGTTTGTAAACATTTTTTTTATTTTCAGAACATTTAAATGTAAGAAGGCCAAAGTTATAGTTTTTAGTATTTGAATCTGAATTCAGGCTGCACTTTTTTTATAAGCTGTCGCTTCATTTTCATATTTGAGTAATGTGTTTGTCTTCTTGAGTAGATTCTGACTTCAAGTTGAGAAACAAAATTTCCTTCTCAGAATCGTCCAGAAGTTTTTGTTACAGTGGCACGATTGCAGAAAGATTCAGACGACCAATTGAAAATGCTCTAAAAGAAAGAAGTATTAATATCAAAATCCTCTTCCGATAATGTGTGAACTTATGTCGAATTCGTTTTTAATTTTCATATTTGATCTCAGATTTCAGATTTTTCTTGCAAAAACGAACGATTTTCTTTTATTAATTTTGTGAGATTGTGAGTACCAGTTAACAAACTTGCTGTCGTACTTTTTAAACTTCACCTTCACAGTACTTTGCAAGGGCATTGTAAGCAGACATAACAAAAGTACAAGGTACAAAAGGATTTATTTCGATTTAGAATTTAATTAAAATATCAACATGAATTAAACATTGAAAAATTATTTAATAAAATAATGTGAGAACGAATGTGGTTATCACTATTAATATACGTATATTTTTTTTTTTTATAATTAACGCGCGCACAAGGGACTATTTGTTTCCCTTTTAATGTAACACACTGCGCGGGCATTAGGAAGATAGGGAGGGGAGACATAGGAGGTGTCGATTAACATTGGTCTTGAATGTTTGCAAATTGAAATGGCAAGGGAAAATCTCGCCGGGTAAACCATTCCAAAGTCGTGTTGTACGGCTAAAAAAAGAATCCCTATATTTCACGGTACGTCCGAAATTGGGCTCAAGGGTGAACTGATGGGCATTCCTAGCAAGACGAGTATTACGGGTGAAACTTTTAAGGGGAGGAATGCAGCTGGCTACCTCGAGTGAACATTTTTTATAAAAGAAACGATAAAATAAGGAAAGACATGAAACATTGCGTCGGTGTTCGAGAGGGGCAATTGTTTCAGCGGCAGTTCTATTTCCTATCAATCTTAACGCTCGATTTTGTATTCTATCAAGCAGGTGAAGCGATGTTTGTGAAGCACCTGCCCACAAGTGGGAGTTGTACTCGAGTTTAGGGCGTATAAACGCTTTATAAATTGTAGCCAGATCAGATGGGGAAAAATACTTCTTTCACCGATACAGAAAACCTACGCACTTAGCAGCATTCTTAGCGATTTCAAATATATGGTCATTCCAACGGAGGTCGTCGTTGACACACATACCGAGTACTGAGAGCTTTTCGGTTTCTTCGATGTAAGTGCCATTCATGGACAATGGCATTAGGGGAATGTTTAGCTTTAACGACAGAAGACAGCATTGAGTTTTCGAAGCATTAAACTCCACACGATTCCTATTACCCCATTTGACAATGCTGTATAAATCGGAGTTTAATGAGCTTGACATACGGCACCGTTGCAATTGAACGTCCGAAGGCGAAGGACGTGAATTATCGAACCAATATGAAAAGCGGAGGGTAGAGTCGTCAGCAAAACAGTTAAGTGGATTAGAAGTAACAGACAGAAGATCATTTATAAAAATGAGGAAAAGAGTCGGAGATAGAACAGAGCCCTGGGGCACACCAGCATTTATTTTATGGGAATCAGACTTGAATCCGTCCAATACAACTTGTATTGAACGGTCCAGAAGATAGCTTCTAATCCAACGAACAAGAGTATTATCGATTCCAAAAGCACGCATTTTCGATAAGAGAGCTTCATGCCAAACTCTATCAAATGCCTTGGAGATATCAAGAGCAATAATCTTACTTTCACCAAAGCGATGTAAAGATTTGTTCCACTGTTCGGTGAGATATGCCATCAGATCACCAGTGGAACGGTTGCTGCGAAAGCCATACTGACGGTCATGGAGAAGCTTACGATCTTCGAGATATTCCTTAAGCTGACGGTTAATCAGTGTTTCCATGACCTTAGAAAGAAGGGATGTCAGTGCTATGGGTCGGTAGGAGGAGGGGGAGGATGGGTCACCTTTCTTAGGGACAGGCTGGACAAATGCTGTTTTCCATCTTCTAGGAAAGATTCCAGAAGAGTAGGAGCGATGGAAAAGCTTACGCAGTGGCTTTGCCAGTGTGGAAGAACACCTCTTCAGAAGAATGGGGGGTATACCATCCGGGCCAGTGGATTTGTGTTTATCGAGATCTTTGAGAACTCTTGCTACTGTACGAGTGCGGAAAAAAATCTGTCCCATGGAAAAATTTACATTCTCAAGTACAGGAGGGGCAACGTTGCTATGCGGCAGCGTGGAGCTAGCAGCGAAATGGGCGGCGAGCAAGTTTGCCTTCTCTGAAGAGTAAACAATTGGTTTGTTACTGTCGATGAGCGTTGGAACCGAAGATGTTGAGGAGTTTTTAATATTTTTTACAAATGACCAAAAATTTTTACTGCCTTTGAGACACTGCAGAATTTTTTGCCGTAATTTTTGGTCATGCAAAAATTTGGTTCTTTCAATAACGGAGTTGCATGAGTTTCTTGCTTGTTTGTGCTTTTTCCAATTTTCCTCTGTAGGGTTGGCTTTGTAAGAACGGAAACTTACTTCTTTGAGCCTGATAGCTTCTTTACACTCAGAATTAAACCAAGACTTTTCTTTAGGTTTGGTGCTTTTTACTCTGTTAGGAATAAAAGCACGCATCCCTAGAAGAATCACATTTGTGATCATTTCAGCACTGGCATCAATGTCACTATCGAGGAAGCATAGTGACCAGTTAAAGTTTCGGAAAAAAATATTTAGGCCGTCCCAGTTGGCTTTCTCGTATTGCCAAACGGTCCTGGTGGGAAGTTTTTCTTTAACTGGATGGGTGGAGGATGAGAAATTAGCTGAAATGACACAATGGTCTGAAGTGCCAAATGGAGAAGTTACACTAATGGTATATTTATCAGGGTGAAAAGTTAGAAACAAGTCAAGAGTATGGGCGGCTTTTCCAGCAACATCCGGTATACGCGTTGGCACATCGATCAGTTGGGTAAGGTGATGTAACCCGGCAAGGAGCTCGACATACCTTCCTTCGGGTGTTGTCTGACCAGAATAGCGGAGCCAATTGGAATTGTGTACATTGAAATCGCCCGTAATAACGATTTCAGTGCGAGGACAAACGGAAACAATTTTCGAGATGGATTCAGACAGCGCATCAAACTCGTTACAAGTGGAATTGCTGTCGAGATTTGGACTCCTGTAAATAAAACAATAATGAATGACATGCTTGCGGACAGTGAATTTGAGCCACAAGAAGTTAAAGTCCGTGTTGGAACATTGCCCATATTGGGGAAGGCTCTGGCAAGCAATATCATTCCTAACATAGACCACGAGACCATGATGGGAAAAGAGTAATGGCACCAAGCTATACCCATGTAGAGCAAACTCTGATAAATCAGTATTTACTCCAACCTGGGTTTCACTTAATGCCAAAACAGCTGGCGTGTATTGAACAGTGTAGACGTACAGGTGAAAGAAATTCTTTCTTATACCACGAACATTGGAATACACGACACAAAAATCACTTACCATTTCAAAATACTTACACACAAAACACAATTCTGACTAAGTCGAACCATGCAGTGAAAATCCAAATTAATCTCTGTAATAAACAAACTGTCTTAGGTGTTATGCCCATAAGACAGCTTGCATACAAAAAATCAATTTAAATATTCAGCACAATAGGACAAATTCAGATGCCCTTATCCATTTACCGCAAGCATACGATGCCTACAGTAGATAAGAAAGAGGCAGTTAAGCTAAGCACAAAGGGTTGGGACAGATAGGAGGATAATTTGATTTGTTATGCAAGTGTGTATTATTTTTTTTTTTTTTCTTCCACAGCGCGAATGGGCATCTTATCGTCTTCCAACGACACAAGTGGATATTGTTATTTTCTTTACAGCACACGCGAGGGGTTTTTGCCAATTTCTCAAACGAGTGTGTAATATTATTTTTTTATCACTCGCGATAACAATGCGCAATAATTTTTTTGTTTGACTTTTGTGTAATTATTTATGCGCGCACTTCGACTTGACGTCCGGCCTCTGTGAGCTTAAGATCGACACTCCCATATATGGGTATGTTACTCCATCAATATAAAAAGTTCATTTTGTTATTGTAAAAAGGAAAAAAACTGATTTCACTTTTACAAAAATTGCTTCTGAAACTTAAACAAAAAAATCATCATTGGAATACGACGACGACGAAGAAGATATCGCGTCTAATTTGGATCCTAAAACCTTTGGTTGTGTAAAAGCTAACATGGAATTTGATTTTAGATAAAAAAAAATAATCACAAAAAAAAGATCTCTTTTAAAAACGAATTCAACATTACCTGGACGTCGAGTTAATTATATTACCATGCCACGCTACGTGAAAATACATCCATGTATTCCGGGTGTAAATGGCGCTCGCCAGATCGCTTGTCCTTTAAAAGAATAAACAGAAAACAGTATAGTTTAAAGATACACAAATTTGTTTGATAAAAAGTATTCTCATCAGGCAACATATCTACGTCGTTGTCGTCTCCCGATTGTGATATTAGTTTCTCAAGCAAATTGGTGGAAGCAAAGGAACTCCCTGAATTATTCCATTGAGATGTTGTGTTCTTTCTACAAAATTAAACTGTTAATGTTTATGTGAACTGATTCACATCGTTCTTATTGCCACTACACAATTTTCTTCAATGTTCATATTGATACATATTTTAATAAAATTTTCTAACGAAACCAATTTTTATTTAACTTTTTATCTGTTTGTTTACAATTCTGTTTAGACTGGCAAAAGACACGACACACGGCAGAAAATTGTCAAAAAGCGCTCACACAACTCCAAAAAAAATCAACCTCGTTTTATGTTCGTTTTTACAAGAAAAATCTGAGATCAAATCTGAAAATTAAAAACGAATTCGACATAAGGTATTTTATTTTCCGATTTCTATAATGAAAGCTTCAAAAACAAAAATTTAAAATACAAACTGACATAAGATTTCTATAATGAAAGCTTCAAAAACAAAAATAAAAATACAAACTGACATAAGATTGTCAAAATCGTCATCGCCCAATTTGGGACAGGAAGTCCCAATATACTCGCGTTCATTTTTTAGATCGAATGCATATAGATAATTTGATATAAATCCGCTTTGCACTTTGATGAACTGTAAACTTGAATAAATGTACGATATTTAAACAAATGTTAATAACTAATTAATTAAGGTTTTCCAAATTCTGGAAATTTGTAAGGAGTTTATCGAAATAATTCTTAAATTTGGAAAACCTTTATATAACTTTATAACTAATTAATTAAGGTTTTCCAAATTCTGGAAATTTGTAAGGAGTTTACTGAAATAATTCTTAAATTTGGAAAACCTTTTTCGGAATTTGGAAAAGCATATTTAAAAAGTTATGGACATTTGTTTCACAGAGATATTTTTGAGAATTTTTCGTATGGGTAATTTTTAAAATTTTAAACAATTGTTTATAACTAATTAATTAAGGTTTTCCAAATTCTGGAAATTTGTAAGGAGTTTACTGAAATAATTCTCAAATTTGGAAAACCTTTTTCAGAAATAAAGCATATTTAAAAAGTTATGGACATTTGTTCACAGAGATATTTTTGAGAATTTTTCGTATGGGTAATTTTTAAAATTTTAAACAATTGTTTATAACTAACTAATTAAGGTTCTCCAAATTCTGGAAATTTGTAAGGAGTTTATTTAATTAATTTTAAAATTTGAAAATTCATTTTTACTATTTGGAAAAATTTATGTTTAAAGTTTTTGATAATTTAATTTGTATCTGCATTGTTTCTTGAAAATGTTCAACATTTAAATATACGTTAATAACTAATTTATTAAGGTTTTCAAAATCTGAAAACTTCTAACGAACTCAGTCACAAGATTTATAAATATTGAAAATTATTTAAATGAAATAATTTCATTAATTTGATACTTTGAGAAAATTTTTAACATATAAATAATGAAGATTAGCTAATATATTAAGGTTTTTTGAATTATAAAAACTCATAAAGAGTATTAAAATTGATTTCAAAATTTTGCAATTACTCTTAAGAATTTGAAAATTATAAATTAATTATTCATAAACAATTATTTTCGCGTTGATATTTTTTAAGCGAATACCTTACGAATTAATAAAAAAACAAAACTCGTTTTTACTGGCAGATGTAAGCCCGTTTTTATGTCCCAACGTGTCCTAATGCGTTACGTTACGAGTATTTGTTTATAGATTCTGGAGATACTTTTACATTTTTGTTGTTTATTATTAAATTATACTTTTCCAAATTCTAAAAATGGTTTTCCAAATTTGTCCAAACTGTTCCCCATCGATTGACACCAAAAAAGTCTAATTTTGTTTCTATGTGCTGCTAACTATACGCCAAACCTTTAATTGTTAATAACTTTTAAACTATAGTTTTCCAAATTTTTGGAAAACCATTTTTAGAATTTGGAAAACTATAGTTTAAAAGTTATTAAAAATTAAAGATTTGGCGTATAGTTAGCAGCACATAGAAAAAAAAGTGGACTCTTTTGGTTTCAATCGATGAAGAATTGTTTGGACAAATTTGAAAAACCATTTTTAGAATTTGGAAAACCTTAGTTTATTAATTAATTAACAAATTGTAAATGAACCATTCGTTACGTAAGGTGGCTATATTGTTATTAAATTATAAAAAACACTTGCACATGTAAACCCAGTTTTCTTGTCCCAAATTCTTTCGCAAGCAATTGACAGCGCAAATCAAAACAAAAAATTCAATTTCATTTTCAAGGTAGATAGATTTTAAAATTCCTTTGTTATTTTATTTTGTAATAATTTTCCGTAACGCAATATATATTTTTCTAGCGCTATTTCATCCAGCGATGACGATGTGCGGTAAAAAGAATCTAGTAGTCCGATTCAACCGACCAAAGTTGATGGTCAAATGTCGCTATCTTGCCTGTCTTCTCACAATGGCAAAATGCCACTTCCAAATACAAAAGTCTGGGGATACGGGTAGCCACCCAAGTGGAAATTTAAGATCTATTCAGATTTCGAAGATAAAAAGTGCAACCGAGTTTATCTAGCACAACTGCCGCTATCCATCGGCTGGCATTCTCATCGAATTTGGAGGAAATAATTATGAATTCGCCACCGGATTCCCAACAAACACCAGGTTGCCAAGAGGAAGCAGACGAGAATATAAAAGCAAAAGAGCGGCAGGCTAAGAAAGCACAATCAGTGGTTTCGCCTAAGTCTGCATTTGAAGAACCATCGCTACAAACAGTACCTCCGGAATTGCCACCCGACGAAAAAAGACTCAACTTATTTGTGGCGAAATTGTCTGAGATACGGATGAAGACAAAAGTATTCCGGATGAGGTCAAGATGTCGTCAACATCTTGAACATCAAGCCAGTCATGCAAGTCAAGTTCCGATGTAGCAAACTTATTTGCTACCGCCTATAAGTTTGACGGCAGCGACATCAAATCCATAACGTCGACAGACTCCATTAAACAAAATTACTATCTGGTTCACGATTACGGATATACATCGTAGGCAGCTGTTAAGGCAGATGTTCCGTAACCAGAAGTTTTTAATTCTTGTGCTCCAGTGAAATATGGTCCAGGTCGACCAAGAAAGGGTTTAATTCAGGCACAAAAAAAAGGATGAAAAAAGGCCTGTTCTCTTGTTCTCCCCAAGAAATAATTTTACTTTATGAATTTCTCACGCGTGGAATTGACTACATTCGAAGAAGCTGCGAGTAACATCTACAAGAAGATTGCTTTGGTTACTGGTTGAACAACAATCATTGGGAGGATCACTGTGTGACATGACGAAACATCCGACCGGCTGTGCCCGTACCGAAGGCTACTAAATACAATCTTGACGTCAAAGACAAAGCCAAGCACTTATACCATCACCCTAAAGCGGCATATACACACGTCAACATCTCATCAAGCATTGGAGGAGGAGGAGTGTAAGTAAATTCTGCTTTACATTGCATACACATTTCAAGCATAAATCTTTAACCATTCATTTTACGTACATTATGAATTGAAAGGACGTAGAGTTTCTTATCGTTCGCTTTGTATTTTGTTTAGTTCAAGTTGCCTCGTCTCTGTCCTGAATATAAACACATCAATGCTTGCTACTTGATTAAACAAAAATCAAAAAGTTTTGTTATTTCTTCAAGGAGACAAACAACATATACATGTGATATTTTCACAAACGCAATCTCCCATGCTTGATGAGATTTTGACCTGTTTGATAAAGTAAATATTTTATAAGGAGGAAAATATTTCGTACGTTCCATCCTCAAACACTCTAAACACACATCGAACGACTCTGATTTATCCGATCTAAGTGGACTCTCCGAAGGTCAGGCAATGAATAGAAGCCAGTTGCAGCAACAAAACCCACCAATTGGGTAAAAAAAAACAAATCCATTCGGGTGCGAATCCCTGCGATCCATTATCGCAGATTCTGCCAAAAAGAGGTAAAATAAAAATCTTTTTTTGTTCAGTCAATTCATTATTTTTTACTAATTCTTATAGATAAAACCAACTTGGCTCCAACGGCTGACGATAGTACATTTCAATTCATTCCAAATTCAGCACATATTTCCGACGGCACATACAATATTTAACCTCTTAACAACAAAATTCAACCACAATTTTCTTTATCTACAATGCGAGAAAATTCAGAAAAAAATTGAAAAACTAACAACAACAACATGCAATAACAGAGTCCATAAATGGTGTATGTACATATTTAAATATTGAAATTTCAACAACAGAAACCGTGAAACAAAATTATAATTATTACTGAAGAAATGCTTATATGAAAAAACATCATAAGTTTTTCGTTCCATCAAACATAATTAAGCTATTTTAATTTATTTGCTGATTCCTAGGAATTTTTATGCCAGTTCAAATTTGTCCATACTAAAATACAAACCAAACTGAAAAAAACCTTTATATCTTTTTATTTTCAAATATTATATTATTATAAACAGGAAACAAGTGGAAAGGTAATATACTAAACAATCAGGTTTGCATCCGGCAAGAAACTGCATTCAAAGATTTCTATTTAGAATGCAGTCTCAAAAAAGTGTCTTTTGAAAACCAAATGCAAAGATAGTGAGAAAATTAAAAAATAAGAATAAGGATATCTCCGAGCCTAGAAGTCCTAATTATAATTTAGGTACAAAAATTGAAGAGAATCTGTGTAGCCGTTAAGGCCAAAAAACCATAAATTCACATGTACATACGAATATATTCAAGCAGACAGATAACTACCTAATTGTTTACACTGTTATATCATAGTAATGACATGTAACATGTTTGATTGTTATTCCGATTTTTTTCATATTCACGATTCCATAACTTGAAAAAATAGCTCTTCAAAATATTACAAACATTGACCTAATATGTATGGACTTTCAGGAGCCAACTTCACGTTGGTTTCTTACAGCGCTTGAATCAAACAGGTTCTCAAAATTTCAATGACCTACATTGGTAGGAGGCAGAAGGGCAACTAGTCCCTTTTATCCAAAAAAAGTATATATCAACAATATATTAAATAATAAATGATAACTAAGGTTTACTTGTACCAAATTTTATATAACTATTTTTTACTTGCGATTATAGGTACTATAATACATGTTATACAAATTTTGAGCTAACAATCAAACATGACATTACGATGATAGAGAAACATATTTGAGTTACTGGCAAAATTCTGTCTGTCTGTCTGCACGGATGTATTTTGGACTGCAGCCTAAACGGGTGGGCCAATCGTCTTCAAATTTTGAACTTAAGGTTCTTTTGACATTCTACAGAGAACTTTTTTTCAATTTTTTTTAGCTCAAAAATTAACGTTAACTATCATATAACCGTTATATTAAAGCTTATTTTTCTCGAAAACGGCTCCAAAAATTTTTATAAAAAAAAATCAGTGTACTACTGTAGGTATGCATTATATTTTGGTGAAAAAAAAATAATATGGTGGGCTAAAACCAGTACCTCCCATAGGACCGTTTTTTTTCTTCGACTTTTTCGAAAATTGGCGATCCGATTACAATCAAAATTGATATTCAAGAAGATGTAGGCAGCTTGAGTAATTATGCATACATTTTTTTCGAAAACTTTTTTTTTTGTATTTTTAATAATTTAAATTTTTTTTTTTTTTAAATCAATATTTTGAAAACGGGTAAGTGAATTTTTTTTAAATTTTGTTTTTAAATGTACGTTATTTTTGTGCTTAAGTTTGTATTCTTGAATTATTTTTTTTAATTTTTTAAAAAAAGTTGTTAAAAAACCCGTTTTATCTAAAAACGGCTCCTACAATTTAAAAAAAAATCACACTTTTTTACATTTCCTAAAGAAATAAAATGGCTTTTAAATTATTTCACCCAATACATTTTAACGTACTTTATTCGAACAATGAAAAGTCAGAAAAATCGAATATAATCTTTGAAGTTCCCTTAATATTTTTGAAATTTTATTCCAAGCTGTGACCGCACATAAGAGCAAGTACGTGCGATCCAGTCGTGCAATTTATTTTTTATTGCAAAACTTTATACTTTTGCTTATATTATTCAATTTAAAAAGTTTGGAAAAAATCACATCATAATGAACTTCAGTTACACTCCTTGTTCATATTCTAGAGACGCTTATTGAAAATAAATTCTTTTGTAGGAAGTAAAAGTGTAAATTGAATAATGTATGTATTTACAAAAATCGACTCAAAATCCTATTGTGGCTTAGTGTTTTTTTTTTGGTAGTCCGAAATCGGTCTTATATATACATACATAGAATATAGATTTCAAATAAGTTTATTTTGAATTCCATTTGTTTGTAAAGATTTTTTTTATTTTCAGAACATTTAAATGTAAGAAGGCCAAAGTTATAGTTTTTAGTATTTGAATTTGAATTCAAGCTGCACTTTTTTTATAAGCTGTCGCTTCATTTTCATATTTGAGTAATGTGTTTGTCTTCTTGAGTAGATTCTGACTTCAAGTTGAGAAGCAAAATTTCCTTCTCAGAATCGTCCAGAAGTTTTTGTTACAGTGGCACGATTGCAGAAAGATTCAGACGACCAATTGAAAATGCTCTAAAAGAAAGAAGTATTAATATCAAAATCCTCTTCCGATAATGTGTGAACTTATGTCGAATTCGTTTTTAATTTTCATATTTGATCTCAGATTTCAGATTTTTCTTGCAAAAACGAACATGAAACGAGTTTGATTTTCTTTTATTAATTTTGTGAGATTGTAAGTACCAGTTAACAAACTTGCTGTCGTACTTTTTAAACTTCACCTTCACAGTAATTTGCAAGGGCATTGTAAGCAGACATAACACAAGTACAAGGTACAAAAGGATTTATTTCGATTTAGAATTTAATTAAAATATCAACATGAATTAAACATTGAAAAATTATTTAATAAAATAATGTGAGAACGAATGTGGTTATCACTATTAATATACGTATATATGGGTATGTTACTCCATCAATATAAAAAGTTCATTTTGTTATTGTAAAAAGGAAAAAAACTGATTTCACTTTTACAAAAATTGCTTCTGAAACTTAAACAAAAAAATCATCATTGGAATACGACGACGACGAAGAAGATATCGCGTCTAATTTGGATCCTAAAACCTTTGGTTGTGTAAAAGCTAACATGGAATTTGATTTTAGATAAAAAAAAATAATCACAAAAAAAAGATCTCTTTTAAAAACGAATTCAACATTACCTGGACGTCGAGTTAATTATATTACCATGCCACGCTACGTGAAAATACATCCATGTATTCCGGGTGTAAATGGCGCTCGCCAGATCGCTTGTCCTTTAAAAGAATAAACAGAAAACAGTATAGTTTAAAGATACACAAATTTGTTTGATAAAAAGTATTCTCATCAGGCAACATATCTACGTCGTTGTCGTCTCCCGATTGTGATATTAGTTTCTCAAGCAAATTGGTGGAAGCAAAGGAACTCCGTGAATTATTCCATTGAGATGTTGTGTTCTTTCTACAAAATTAAACTGTTTATGTTTATGTGAACTGATTCACATCATTCTTATTGCCACTACACAATATTCGCTTAACAATTTTCTTCAATGTTCATATTGATACATATTTTAATAAAATTTTCTAACGAAACCAATTTTTATTTAACTTTTTATCTGTTTGTTTACAATTCTGTTTAGACTGGCAAAAGACACGACACACGGCAGAAAATTGTCAAAAAGCGCTCACACAACTCCAAACAAAATCAACCTCGTTTTATGTTCGTTTTTACAAGAAAAATCTGAGATCAAATCTGAAAATTAAAAATGAATTCGACATAAGGTATTTTATTTTCCGATTTCTATAATGAAAGCTTCAAAAACAAAAATAAAAATACAAACTGACATAAGATTGTCAAAATCGTCATCGCCCAATTTGGGACAGGAAGTCCCAATATACTCGCGTTCATTTTTTAGATCGATAGCATATAGATAATTTGATATAAATCCGTTTTGCACTTTGATGAACTGTTAACTTGAATAAATGTACGATATTTAAACAAATGTTAATAACTAATTAATTTAGGTTTTCCAAATTCTGGACATTTGTAAGGAGTTTATCGAAATAATTCTTAAATTTGGAAAACCTTTATATAACTTTATAACTAATTAATTAAGGTTTTCCAAATTCTGGAAATTTGTAAGGAGTTTACTGAAAAAATTCTTAAATTTGGAAAACCTTTTTCAGAATTTGGAAAAGCATATTTAAAAAGTTATGGACATTTGTTTCACAGAGATATTTTTGAGAATTTTTCGTATGGGTAATTTTTAAAATTTTAAACAATTGTTTATAACTAATTAATTAAGGTTTTCCAAATTCTGGAAATTTGTAAGGAGTTTACTGAAATAATTCTCAAATTTGGAAAACCTTTTTCAGAATTAAAGCATATTTAAAAAGTTATGGACATTTGTTCACAGAGATATTTTTGAGAATTTTTCGTATGGGTAATTTTTAAAATTTTAAACAATTGTTTATAACTAATTAATTAAGGTTCTCCAAATTCTGGAAATTTGTAAGGAGTTTATTTAATAAATTTTAAAATTTGAAAATTCATTTTTACTATTTGGAAAAGTTTATGTTTAAAGTTTTTGATAATTTAATTTTTATCTGCATTGTTTCTTGAAAATGTTCAACATTTAAATATACGTTAATAACTAATTTATTAAGGTTTTCAAAATCTGAAAACTTCTAACGAACTCAGTCACAAGATTTATAAATATTGAAAATTATTTAAATGAAATAATTTCATTAATTTGATACTTTGAGAAAATTTTTAACATATAAATAATGAAGATTAGCTAATATATTAAGGTTTTTTGAATTATAAAAACTCATAAAGAGTATTAAAATTGATTTCAAAATTTTGCAATTACTCTTAAGAATTTGAAAATTATAAATTAATTATTCATAAACAATTATTTTCGCGTTGATATTTTTTAAGCGAATACCTTACGAATTAATAAAAAAAACAAAACTCGTTTTTACTGGCAGATGTAAGCCCGTTTTTATGTCCCAACGTGTCCTAATGCGTTACGTTACGAGTATTTGTTTATAGATTCTGTAGATACTTTTACATTTTTATTGTTTATTATTAAATTACACTTTTCCAAATTCTAAAAATGGTTTTCCAAATTTGTCCAAACTGTTCCCCATCGATTGACACCAAAAAAGTCTAATTTTGTTTCTATGTGCTGCTAACTATACGCCAAACCTTTAATTGTTAATAACTTTTAAACTATAGTTTTCCAAATTCTAAAAAATGGTTTTCCAAATTTTTCCAAATGTTTTCTAAACATTCCCCGAATTTGGAAAACATTTGGAAAAATTTGGAAAACCATTTTTAGAATTTGGAATACTATAGTTTAGACTTTTTTGGTTTCAATCGATTGGGAATTGTTTGGACAAATTTGAAAAACCATTTTAAGAATTTGGAAAACCTTAGTTTATTAATTAATTAACAAATTGTAAATAAACCATTCGTTACGTAACGTGGCTATATTGTTATTAAATAAAAAAAAACACTTGCACATGTAAACCCAGTTTTCTTGTCCCAAATTCTGTCGCAAGCAATTGACAGCGCAAATCAAAACAAAAAATTCAATATCATTTTCAAGGTAGATAGATTTTAAAATTCCTTTGTTTTGCGTTTTCCGTAACGCAATATATTTTTTTCTAGCGCTATTTCATCCAGCGATGACGATGTGCGGATATAAGGAATCTAGTAGTCCGATTCAACCGACCAAAGTTGATGGTCAAATGTCGCTATCTTGCCTGTCTTCTCACAATGGCAAAATGCCACTTCCAACTACAAAAGTCTGGGGATACGGGTAGCCACCCAAGTGGAAATTTAAGATCTATTCAGATTTCGAAGATAAAAAGTGCAACCGAGTTTATCTAGCACAACTGCCGCTATCCATCGGCTGGCATTCTCATCGAATTTGGAGGAAATAATTATGAATTCGCCACCAGATTCCCAACAAACACCAGGTTGCCAAGAGGAAGCAGACGAGAATATAAAAGCAAAAGAGCGGAAGGTTAAGAAAGCACAATCAGTGGTTTCGCCTAAGTCTGCATTTGAAGAACCATCGCTACAAACAATACCTCCGGAATTGCCACCCGACGAAAAAAGACTCAACTTATTTGTGGCGAAATTGTCTGAGATGCGGATGAAGACAATAGTATTCCGGATGAGGTCAAGATGTCGTCAACATCTTCAACATCAAGCCAGTCATGCAAGTCAAGTTCCGATGTAGCAAACTTATTTGCTACCGCCTATACGTTTGACGGCAGCGACATCAAATCCATAACGTCGACAGACTCCATTAAACAAAATTACTATCTGGTTCACGATTACGGATATACATCGAAGCCAGCTGTTAAGACAGATGTTCCGTAACCAGAAGTTTTCAATTCTTGTGCTCCAGTGAAATATGGTCCAGGTCGACCAAGAAAGGGTTTAATTCAGGCACAAAAGAAAAAGGATGAAAAAAGGCCTGTTCTCTTGTTCCCCCCAAGAAATAATTTTACTTTATGAATTTCTCACGCGTGGAATTGACTACATTCGAAGAAGCTGCGAGTAACATCTACAAGAAGATTGCTTTGGTTACTGGTTGAACAACAATCATTGGGAGGATCACTGTGTGACATGACGAAACATCCGACCGGCTGTGCCCGTACCGAAGGCTACTAAATACAATCTTGACGTCAAAGACAAGGCCAAGCACTTATACCATCACCCTAAAGCGGCATATACACACGTCAACATCTCATCAAGCATTGGAGGAGGAGGAGTGTAAGTAAATTCTGCTTTACATTGCATACACATTTCAAGCATAAATCTTTAACCATTCATTTTACGTACATTATGAATTGAAAGGACGTAGAGTTTCTTATCGTTCGCTTTGTATTTTGTTTAGTTCAAGTTGCCTCGTCTCTGTCCTGAATATAAATACATCAATGCTTGCTACTTGATTAAACAAAAATCAAAAAGTTTTGTTATATCTTCAAGGAGACACACAACATATACATGTGATATTTTCACAAACGCAATCTCCCATGCTTGATGAGATTTTGACCTGTTTGATAAAGTAAATATATTATAAGGAGGAAAATATTTCGTACGTTCCATCCTCCAACACTCTAAACACACATCGAACGACTCTGATTTATCCGATCTAAGTGGACTCTCCGAAGGTCAGGCAATGAATAGAAGCCAGTTGCAGCAACAAAACCCACCAATTGGGTAAAAAAAACAAATCCATTCGGGTGCGAATCCCTGCGATCCATTATCGCAGATTCTGCCAAAAAGAGGTAAAATAAAAATCTTTTTTTGTTCAGTCAATTCATTATTTTTTACTAATTCTTATAGATAAAACCAACTTGGCTCCAACGGCTGACGATAGTACATTTCAATTCATTCCAAATTCAGCACATATTTCCGACGGCACATACAATATTTAGCCTCTTAACAACAAAATTCAACCACAATTTTCTTTATCTACAATGCGAGAAAATTCAGAAAAAAGATTGAAAAACTAACAACAAAAACATGCAATAACAGAGTCCATAAATGGTGTATGTACATATTTAAATATTGAAATTTCAACAACAGAAACCGTGAAACAAAATTATAATTATTACTGAAGAAATGCTTATATGAAAAAACATCATAAGTTTTTCGTTCCATCAAACATAATTAAGCTATTTTAATTTATTTGCTGATTCCTAGGAATTTTTATGCCAGTTCAAATTTGTCCATACTAAAATACAAACCAAACTGAAAAAAACCTTTATATCTTTTTATTTTCAAATATTATATTATTATAAACAGGAAACAAGTGGAAAGGTAATATACTAAACAACTGGAAAAGCTAACAGTCCTATATACATATTTATGTGTTTGTCTCTTTGTCGTGACGAATTTTCGTTTCATTAAGCTTCAATCAGGTTTGCATCCGGCAAGAAACTGCATTCAAAGATTTCTATTTAGAATGCAGTCTCAAAAAAGTGTCTTTTGAAAACCAAATGCAAAGATAGTAAGAAAATTCAAAAATAAGAATAAGGATATCTCCGAACCTAGAAGTCCTAGAAAGAAGATAAATACATTTCCAGAATCAGGTTTGTATCCGGCAAGAAACTGCATTCAAAGTTTTCTATTTAGAATGCAGTCTCAAAAAAGTGTCTTTTGAAAACCAAATGCAAAGATAGTGAGAAAGTTAAAAAATAAGAATAAGGGTATCTCCGAACCTAGAAGTCCTAGAAAGAAGATAAATACATTTCCGGAATCAGGTTTGCATTCGACAAGAAACTGCATTCAAAGATTTCTATTTAGAATGCAGTCTCAAAAAAGTGTCTTTTGAAAACCAAATGCAAAGATAGTGAGAAAATTCAAAAATAAGAATAAGGATATCTCCGAGCCTAGAAGTCCTAATTATAATTTAGGTACACAAATTGAAGAGAATCTGTTTAGCCGTTAAGGCCAAAAAACCATAAATTCACATGTACATACGAATATATTCAAGCAGACAGATAACTACCTAATTGTTTACACTGTTATATCATAGTAATGACATGTAACATGTTTGATTGTTATTCCGATTTTTTTCATATTCACGATTCCATAACTTGAAAAAATAGCTCTTCAAAATATTACAAACATTGACCTAATATGTATGGACTTTCAGGAGCCAACTTCACGTTGGTTTCTTACAGCGCTTGAATCAAACTGGTTCTCAAAATTTCAATGACCTACATCGGTAGGAAGCAGAAGGGCAACTAGTCCCTTTTATCCAAAAAAAGTATATATCAACAATATATTAAATAATAAATGATAACTAAGGTTTACTTGTACCAAATTTTATATAACTATTTTTTACTTGCGATTATATGTACTATAATACAATATATACAAATTTTGAGCTAACAATCAAACATGACATTACGATGATAGAGAAACATATTTGAGTTACATTCTCATCGAATTTGGAGGAAATAATTATGAATTCGCCACCAGATTCCCAACAAACACCAGGTTGCCAAGAGGAAGCAGACGAGAATATAAAAGCAAAAGAGCGGAAGGCTAAGAAAGCACAATCAGTGGTTTCGCCTAAGTCTGCATTTGAAGAACCATCGCTACAAACAATACCTCCGGAATTGCCACCCGACGAAAAAAGACTCAACTTATTTGTGGCGAAATTGTCTGAGATGCGGATGAAGACAATAGTATTCCGGATGAGGTCAAGATGTCGTCAACACCTTCAACATCAAGCCAGTCATGCAAGTCAAGTTCCGATGTAGCAAACTTATTTGCTACCGCCTATACGTTTGACGGCAGCGACATCAAATCCATAACGTCGACAGACTCCATTAAACAAAATTACTATCTGGTTCACGATTACGGATATACATCGAAGCCAGCTGTTAAGACAGATGTTCCGTAACCAGAAGTTTTCAATTCTTGTGCTGCAGTGAAATATGGTCCAGGTCGACCAAGAAAGGGTTTAATTCAGGCACAAAAGAAAAAGGATGAAAAAAGGCCTGTTCTCTTGTTCCCCCCAAGAAATAATTTTACTTTATGAATTTCTCACGCGTGGAATTGACTACATTCGAAGAAGCTGCGAGTAACATCTACAAGAAGATTGCTTTGGTTACTGGTTGAACAACAATCATTGGGAGGATCACTGTGTGACATGACGAAACATCCGACCGGCTGTGCCCGTACCGAAGGCTACTAAATACAATCTTGACGTCAAAGACAAGGCCAAGCACTTATACCATCACCCTAAAGCGGCATATACACACGTCAACATCTCATCAAGCATTGGAGGAGGAGGAGTGTAAGTAAATTCTGCTTTACATTGCATACACATTTCAAGCATAAATCTTTAACCATTCATTTTACGTACATTATGAATTGAAAGGACGTAGAGTTTCTTATCGTTCGCTTTGTATTTTGTTTAGTTCAAGTTGCCTCGTCTCTGTCCTGAATATAAATACATCAATGCTTGCTACTTGATTAAACAAAAATCAAAAAGTTTTGTTATATCTTCAAGGAGACACACAACATATACATGTGATATTTTCACAAACGCAATCTCCCATGCTTGATGAGATTTTGACCTGTTTGATAAAGTAAATATATTATAAGGAGGAAAATATTTCGTACGTTCCATCCTCCAACACTCTAAACACACATCGAACGACTCTGATTTATCCGATCTAAGTGGACTCTCCGAAGGTCAGGCAATGAATAGAAGCCAGTTGCAGCAACAAAACCCACCAATTGGGTAAAAAAAAACAAATCCATTCGGGTGCGAATCCCTGCGATCCATTATCGCAGATTCTGCCAAAAAGAGGTAAAATAAAAATCTTTTTTTGTTCAGTCAATTCATTATTTTTTACTAATTCTTATAGATAAAACCAACTTGGCTCCAACGGCTGACGATAGTACATTTCAATTCATTCCAAATTCAGCACATATTTCCGACGGCACATACAATATTTAGCCTCTTAACAACAAAATTCAACCACAATTTTCTTTATCTACAATGCGAGAAAATTCAGAAAAAAGATTGAAAAACTAACAACAACAACATGCAATAACAGAGTCCATAAATGGTGTATGTACATATTTAAATATTGAAATTTCAACAACAGAAACCGTGAAACAAAATTATAATTATTACTGAAGAAATGCTTATATGAAAAAACATCATAAGTTTTTCGTTCCATCAAACATAATTAAGCTATTTTAATTTATTTGCTGATTCCTAGGAATTTTTATGCCAGTTCAAATTTGTCCATACTAAAATACAAACCAAACTGAAAAAAAACTTTATATCTTTTTATTTTCAAATATTATATTATTATAAACAGGAAACAAGTGGAAAGGTAATATACTAAACAACTGGAAAAGCTAACAGTCCTATATACATATTTATGTGTTTGTCTCTTTGTCGTGACGAATTTTCGTTTCATTAAGCTTCAATCAGGTTTGCATCCGGCAAGAAACTGCATTCAAAGATTTCTATTTAGAATGCAGTCTCAAAAAAGTGTCTTTTGAAAACCAAATGCAAAGATAGTAAGAAAATTCAAAAATAAGAATAAGGATATCTCCGAACCTAGAAGTCCTAGAAAGAAGATAAATACATTTCCAGAATCAGGTTTGTATCCGGCAAGAAACTGCATTCAAAGTTTTCTATTTAGAATGCAGTCTCAAAAAAGTGTCTTTTGAAAACCAAATGCAAAGATAGTGAGAAAGTTAAAAAATAAGAATAAGGGTATCTCCGAACCTAGAAGTCCTAGAAAGAAGATAAATACATTTCCGGAATCAGGTTTGCATTCGACAAGAAACTGCATTCAAAGATTTCTATTTAGAATGCAGTCTCAAAAAAGTGTCTTTTGAAAACCAAATGCAAAGATAGTGAGAAAATTCAAAAATAAGAATAAGGATATCTCCGAGCCTAGAAGTCCTAATTATAATTTAGGTACACAAATTGAAGAGAATCTGTTTAGCCGTTAAGGCCAAAAAACCATAAATTCACATGTACATACGAATATATTCAAGCAGACAGATAACTACCTAATTGTTTACACTGTTATATCATAGTAATGACATGTAACATGTTTGATTGTTATTCCGATTTTTTTCATATTCACGATTCCATAACTTGAAAAAATAGCTCTTCAAAATATTACAAACATTGACCTAATATGTATGGACTTTCAGGAGCCAACTTCACGTTGGTTTCTTACAGCGCTTGAATCAAACTGGTTCTCAAAATTTCAATGACCTACATCGGTAGGAAGCAGAAGGGCAACTAGTCCCTTTTATCCAAAAAAAGTATATATCAACAATATATTAAATAATAAATGATAACTAAGGTTTACTTGTACCAAATTTTATATAACTATTTTTTACTTGCGATTATATGTACTATAATACAATATATACAAATTTTGAGCTAACAATCAAACATGACATTACGATGATAGAGAAACATATTTGAGTTACATTCTCATCGAATTTGGAGGAAATAATTATGAATTCGCCACCAGATTCCCAACAAACACCAGGTTGCCAAGAGGAAGCAGACGAGAATATAAAAGCAAAAGAGCGGAAGGCTAAGAAAGCACAATCAGTGGTTTCGCCTAAGTCTGCATTTGAAGAACCATCGCTACAAACAATACCTCCGGAATTGCCACCCGACGAAAAAAGACTCAACTTATTTGTGGCGAAATTGTCTGAGATGCGGATGAAGACAATAGTATTCCGGATGAGGTCAAGATGTCGTCAACACCTTCAACATCAAGCCAGTCATGCAAGTCAAGTTCCGATGTAGCAAACTTATTTGCTACCGCCTATACGTTTGACGGCAGCGACATCAAATCCATAACGTCGACAGACTCCATTAAACAAAATTACTATCTGGTTCACGATTACGGATATACATCGAAGCCAGCTGTTAAGACAGATGTTCCGTAACCAGAAGTTTTCAATTCTTGTGCTGCAGTGAAATATGGTCCAGGTCGACCAAGAAAGGGTTTAATTCAGGCACAAAAGAAAAAGGATGAAAAAAGGCCTGTTCTCTTGTTCCCCCCAAGAAATAATTTTACTTTATGAATTTCTCACGCGTGGAATTGACTACATTCGAAGAAGCTGCGAGTAACATCTACAAGAAGATTGCTTTGGTTACTGGTTGAACAACAATCATTGGGAGGATCACTGTGTGACATGACGAAACATCCGACCGGCTGTGCCCGTACCGAAGGCTACTAAATACAATCTTGACGTCAAAGACAAGGCCAAGCACTTATACCATCACCCTAAAGCGGCATATACACACGTCAACATCTCATCAAGCATTGGAGGAGGAGGAGTGTAAGTAAATTCTGCTTTACATTGCATACACATTTCAAGCATAAATCTTTAACCATTCATTTTACGTACATTATGAATTGAAAGGACGTAGAGTTTCTTATCGTTCGCTTTGTATTTTGTTTAGTTCAAGTTGCCTCGTCTCTGTCCTGAATATAAATACATCAATGCTTGCTACTTGATTAAACAAAAATCAAAAAGTTTTGTTATATCTTCAAGGAGACACACAACATATACATGTGATATTTTCACAAACGCAATCTCCCATGCTTGATGAGATTTTGACCTGTTTGATAAAGTAAATATATTATAAGGAGGAAAATATTTCGTACGTTCCATCCTCCAACACTCTAAACACACATCGAACGACTCTGATTTATCCGATCTAAGTGGACTCTCCGAAGGTCAGGCAATGAATAGAAGCCAGTTGCAGCAACAAAACCCACCAATTGGGTAAAAAAAAACAAATCCATTCGGGTGCGAATCCCTGCGATCCATTATCGCAGATTCTGCCAAAAAGAGGTAAAATAAAAATCTTTTTTTGTTCAGTCAATTCATTATTTTTTACTAATTCTTATAGATAAAACCAACTTGGCTCCAACGGCTGACGATAGTACATTTCAATTCATTCCAAATTCAGCACATATTTCCGACGGCACATACAATATTTAGCCTCTTAACAACAAAATTCAACCACAATTTTCTTTATCTACAATGCGAGAAAATTCAGAAAAAAGATTGAAAAACTAACAACAACAACATGCAATAACAGAGTCCATAAATGGTGTATGTACATATTTAAATATTGAAATTTCAACAACAGAAACCGTGAAACAAAATTATAATTATTACTGAAGAAATGCTTATATGAAAAAACATCATAAGTTTTTCGTTCCATCAAACATAATTAAGCTATTTTAATTTATTTGCTGATTCCTAGGAATTTTTATGCCAGTTCAAATTTGTCCATACTAAAATACAAACCAAACTGAAAAAAAACTTTATATCTTTTTATTTTCAAATATTATATTATTATAAACAGGAAACAAGTGGAAAGGTAATATAATAAACAACTGGAAAAGCTAACAGTCCTATATACATATTTATGTGTTTGTCTCTTTGTCGTGACGAATTTTCGTTTCATTAAGCTTCAATCAGGTTTGCATCCGGCAAGAAACTGCATTCAAAGATTTCTATTTAGAATGCAGTCTCAAAAAAGTGTCTTTTGAAAACCAAATGCAAAGATAGTAAGAAAATTCAAAAATAAGAATAAGGATATCTCCGAACCTAGAAGTCCTAGAAAGAAGATAAATACATTTCCAGAATCAGGTTTGTATCCGGCAAGAAACTGCATTCAAAGTTTTCTATTTAGAATGCAGTCTCAAAAAAGTGTCTTTTGAAAACCAAATGCAAAGATAGTGAGAAAGTTAAAAAATAAGAATAAGGGTATCTCCGAACCTAGAAGTCCTAGAAAGAAGATAAATACATTTCCGGAATCAGGTTTGCATTCGACAAGAAACTGCATTCAAAGATTTCTATTTAGAATGCAGTCTCAAAAAAGTGTCTTTTGAAAACCAAATGCAAAGATAGTGAGAAAATTCAAAAATAAGAATAAGGATATCTCCGAGCCTAGAAGTCCTAATTATAATTTAGGTACACAAGTTGAAGAGAATCTGTTTAGCCGTTAAGGCCAAAAAACCATAAATTCACATGTACATACGAATATATTCAAGCAGACAGATAACTACCTAATTGTTTACACTGTTATATCATAGTAATGACATGTAACATGTTTGATTGTTATTCCGATTTTTTTCATATTCACGATTCCATAACTTGAAAAAATAGCTCTTCAAAATATTACAAACATTGACCTAATATGTATGGACTTTCAGGAGCCAACTTCCCGTTGGTTTCTTACAGCGCTTGAATCAAACTGGTTCTCAAAATTTCAATGACCTACATCGGTAGGAAGCAGAAGGGCAACTAGTCCCTTTTATCCAAAAAAAGTATATATCAACAATATATTAAATAATAAATGATAACTAAGGTTTACTTGTACCAAATTTTATATAACTATTTTTTACTTGCGATTATATGTACTATAATACAATATATACAAATTTTGAGCTAACAATCAAACATGACATTACGATGATAGAGAAACATATTTGAGTTACATTCTCATCGAATTTGGAGGAAATAATTATGAATTCGCCACCAGATTCCCAACAAACACCAGGTTGCCAAGAGGAAGCAGACGAGAATATAAAAGCAAAAGAGCGGAAGGCTAAGAAAGCACAATCAGTGGTTTCGCCTAAGTCTGCATTTGAAGAACCATCGCTACAAACAATACCTCCGGAATTGCCACCCGACGAAAAAAGACTCAACTTATTTGTGGCGAAATTGTCTGAGATGCGGATGAAGACAATAGTATTCCGGATGAGGTCAAGATGTCGTCAACACCTTCAACATCAAGCCAGTCATGCAAGTCAAGTTCCGATGTAGCAAACTTATTTGCTACCGCCTATACGTTTGACGGCAGCGACATCAAATCCATAACGTCGACAGACTCCATTAAACAAAATTACTATCTGGTTCACGATTACGGATATACATCGAAGCCAGCTGTTAAGACAGATGTTCCGTAACCAGAAGTTTTCAATTCTTGTGCTGCAGTGAAATATGGTCCAGGTCGACCAAGAAAGGGTTTAATTCAGGCACAAAAGAAAAAGGATGAAAAAAGGCCTGTTCTCTTGTTCCCCCCAAGAAATAATTTTACTTTATGAATTTCTCACGCGTGGAATTGACTACATTCGAAGAAGCTGCGAGTAACATCTACAAGAAGATTGCTTTGGTTACTGGTTGAACAACAATCATTGGGAGGATCACTGTGTGACATGACGAAACATCCGACCGGCTGTGCCCGTACCGAAGGCTACTAAATACAATCTTGACGTCAAAGACAAGGCCAAGCACTTATACCATCACCCTAAAGCGGCATATACACACGTCAACATCTCATCAAGCATTGGAGGAGGAGGAGTGTAAGTAAATTCTGCTTTACATTGCATACACATTTCAAGCATAAATCTTTAACCATTCATTTTACGTACATTATGAATTGAAAGGACGTAGAGTTTCTTATCGTTCGCTTTGTATTTTGTTTAGTTCAAGTTGCCTCGTCTCTGTCCTGAATATAAATACATCAATGCTTGCTACTTGATTAAACAAAAATCAAAAAGTTTTGTTATATCTTCAAGGAGACACACAACATATACATGTGATATTTTCACAAACGCAATCTCCCATGCTTGATGAGATTTTGACCTGTTTGATAAAGTAAATATATTATAAGGAGGAAAATATTTCGTACGTTCCATCCTCCAACACTCTAAACACACATCGAACGACTCTGATTTATCCGATCTAAGTGGACTCTCCGAAGGTCAGGCAATGAATAGAAGCCAGTTGCAGCAACAAAACCCACCAATTGGGTAAAAAAAAACAAATCCATTCGGGTGCGAATCCCTGCGATCCATTATCGCAGATTCTGCCAAAAAGAGGTAAAATAAAAATCTTTTTTTGTTCAGTCAATTCATTATTTTTTACTAATTCTTATAGATAAAACCAACTTGGCTCCAACGGCTGACGATAGTACATTTCAATTCATTCCAAATTCAGCACATATTTCCGACGGCACATACAATATTTAGCCTCTTAACAACAAAATTCAACCACAATTTTCTTTATCTACAATGCGAGAAAATTCAGAAAAAAGATTGAAAAACTAACAACAACAACATGCAATAACAGAGTCCATAAATGGTGTATGTACATATTTAAATATTGAAATTTCAACAACAGAAACCGTGAAACAAAATTATAATTATTACTGAAGAAATGCTTATATGAAAAAACATCATAAGTTTTTCGTTCCATCAAACATAATTAAGCTATTTTAATTTATTTGCTGATTCCTAGGAATTTTTATGCCAGTTCAAATTTGTCCATACTAAAATACAAACCAAACTGAAAAAAAACTTTATATCTTTTTATTTTCAAATATTATATTATTATAAACAGGAAACAAGTGGAAAGGTAATATACTAAACAACTGGAAAAGCTAACAGTCCTATATACATATTTATGTGTTTGTCTCTTTGTCGTGACGAATTTTCGTTTCATTAAGCTTCAATCAGGTTTGCATCCGGCAAGAAACTGCATTCAAAGATTTCTATTTAGAATGCAGTCTCAAAAAAGTGTCTTTTGAAAACCAAATGCAAAGATAGTAAGAAAATTCAAAAATAAGAATAAGGATATCTCCGAACCTAGAAGTCCTAGAAAGAAGATAAATACATTTCCAGAATCAGGTTTGTATCCGGCAAGAAACTGCATTCAAAGTTTTCTATTTAGAATGCAGTCTCAAAAAAGTGTCTTTTGAAAACCAAATGCAAAGATAGTGAGAAAGTTAAAAAATAAGAATAAGGGTATCTCCGAACCTAGAAGTCCTAGAAAGAAGATAAATACATTTCCGGAATCAGGTTTGCATTCGACAAGAAACTGCATTCAAAGATTTCTATTTAGAATGCAGTCTCAAAAAAGTGTCTTTTGAAAACCAAATGCAAAGATAGTGAGAAAATTCAAAAATAAGAATAAGGATATCTCCGAGCCTAGAAGTCCTAATTATAATTTAGGTACACAAATTGAAGAGAATCTGTTTAGCCGTTAAGGCCAAAAAACCATAAATTCACATGTACATACGAATATATTCAAGCAGACAGATAACTACCTAATTGTTTACACTGTTATATCATAGTAATGACATGTAACATGTTTGATTGTTATTCCGATTTTTTTCATATTCACGATTCCATAACTTGAAAAAATAGCTCTTCAAAATATTACAAACATTGACCTAATATGTATGGACTTTCAGGAGCCAACTTCACGTTGGTTTCTTACAGCGCTTGAATCAAACTGGTTCTCAAAATTTCAATGACCTACATCGGTAGGAAGCAGAAGGGCAACTAGTCCCTTTTATCCAAAAAAAGTATATATCAACAATATATTAAATAATAAATGATAACTAAGGTTTACTTGTACCAAATTTTATATAACTATTTTTTACTTGCGATTATATGTACTATAATACAATATATACAAATTTTGAGCTAACAATCAAACATGACATTACGATGATAGAGAAACATATTTGAGTTACATTCTCATCGAATTTGGAGGAAATAATTATGAATTCGCCACCAGATTCCCAACAAACACCAGGTTGCCAAGAGGAAGCAGACGAGAATATAAAAGCAAAAGAGCGGAAGGCTAAGAAAGCACAATCAGTGGTTTCGCCTAAGTCTGCATTTGAAGAACCATCGCTACAAACAATACCTCCGGAATTGCCACCCGACGAAAAAAGACTCAACTTATTTGTGGCGAAATTGTCTGAGATGCGGATGAAGACAATAGTATTCCGGATGAGGTCAAGATGTCGTCAACACCTTCAACATCAAGCCAGTCATGCAAGTCAAGTTCCGATGTAGCAAACTTATTTGCTACCGCCTATACGTTTGACGGCAGCGACATCAAATCCATAACGTCGACAGACTCCATTAAACAAAATTACTATCTGGTTCACGATTACGGATATACATCGAAGCCAGCTGTTAAGACAGATGTTCCGTAACCAGAAGTTTTCAATTCTTGTGCTGCAGTGAAATATGGTCCAGGTCGACCAAGAAAGGGTTTAATTCAGGCACAAAAGAAAAAGGATGAAAAAAGGCCTGTTCTCTTGTTCCCCCCAAGAAATAATTTTACTTTATGAATTTCTCACGCGTGGAATTGACTACATTCGAAGAAGCTGCGAGTAACATCTACAAGAAGATTGCTTTGGTTACTGGTTGAACAACAATCATTGGGAGGATCACTGTGTGACATGACGAAACATCCGACCGGCTGTGCCCGTACCGAAGGCTACTAAATACAATCTTGACGTCAAAGACAAGGCCAAGCACTTATACCATCACCCTAAAGCGGCATATACACACGTCAACATCTCATCAAGCATTGGAGGAGGAGGAGTGTAAGTAAATTCTGCTTTACATTGCATACACATTTCAAGCATAAATCTTTAACCATTCATTTTACGTACATTATGAATTGAAAGGACGTAGAGTTTCTTATCGTTCGCTTTGTATTTTGTTTAGTTCAAGTTGCCTCGTCTCTGTCCTGAATATAAATACATCAATGCTTGCTACTTGATTAAACAAAAATCAAAAAGTTTTGTTATATCTTCAAGGAGACACACAACATATACATGTGATATTTTCACAAACGCAATCTCCCATGCTTGATGAGATTTTGACCTGTTTGATAAAGTAAATATATTATAAGGAGGAAAATATTTCGTACGTTCCATCCTCCAACACTCTAAACACACATCGAACGACTCTGATTTATCCGATCTAAGTGGACTCTCCGAAGGTCAGGCAATGAATAGAAGCCAGTTGCAGCAACAAAACCCACCAATTGGGTAAAAAAAACAAATCCATTCGGGTGCGAATCCCTGCGATCCATTATCGCAGATTCTGCCAAAAAGAGGTAAAATAAAAATCTTTTTTTGTTCAGTCAATTCATTATTTTTTACTAATTCTTATAGATAAAACCAACTTGGCTCCAACGGCTGACGATAGTACATTTCAATTCATTCCAAATTCAGCACATATTTCCGACGGCACATACAATATTTAGCCTCTTAACAACAAAATTCAACCACAATTTTCTTTATCTACAATGCGAGAAAATTCAGAAAAAAGATTGAAAAACTAACAACAAAAACATGCAATAACAGAGTCCATAAATGGTGTATGTACATATTTAAATATTGAAATTTCAACAACAGAAACCGTGAAACAAAATTATAATTATTACTGAAGAAATGCTTATATGAAAAAACATCATAAGTTTTTCGTTCCATCAAACATAATTAAGCTATTTTAATTTATTTGCTGATTCCTAGGAATTTTTATGCCAGTTCAAATTTGTCCATACTAAAATACAAACCAAACTGAAAAAAACCTTTATATCTTTTTATTTTCAAATATTATATTATTATAAACAGGAAACAAGTGGAAAGGTAATATACTAAACAACTGGAAAAGCTAACAGTCCTATATACATATTTATGTGTTTGTCTCTTTGTCGTGACGAATTTTCGTTTCATTAAGCTTCAATCAGGTTTGCATCCGGCAAGAAACTGCATTCAAAGATTTCTATTTAGAATGCAGTCTCAAAAAAGTGTCTTTTGAAAACCAAATGCAAAGATAGTAAGAAAATTCAAAAATAAGAATAAGGATATCTCCGAACCTAGAAGTCCTAGAAAGAAGATAAATACATTTCCAGAATCAGGTTTGTATCCGGCAAGAAACTGCATTCAAAGTTTTCTATTTAGAATGCAGTCTCAAAAAAGTGTCTTTTGAAAACCAAATGCAAAGATAGTGAGAAAGTTAAAAAATAAGAATAAGGGTATCTCCGAACCTAGAAGTCCTAGAAAGAAGATAAATACATTTCCGGAATCAGGTTTGCATTCGACAAGAAACTGCATTCAAAGATTTCTATTTAGAATGCAGTCTCAAAAAAGTGTCTTTTGAAAACCAAATGCAAAGATAGTGAGAAAATTCAAAAATAAGAATAAGGATATCTCCGAGCCTAGAAGTCCTAATTATAATTTAGGTACACAAATTGAAGAGAATCTGTTTAGCCGTTAAGGCCAAAAAACCATAAATTCACATGTACATACGAATATATTCAAGCAGACAGATAACTACCTAATTGTTTACACTGTTATATCATAGTAATGACATGTAACATGTTTGATTGTTATTCCGATTTTTTTCATATTCACGATTCCATAACTTGAAAAAATAGCTCTTCAAAATATTACAAACATTGACCTAATATGTATGGACTTTCAGGAGCCAACTTCACGTTGGTTTCTTACAGCGCTTGAATCAAACTGGTTCTCAAAATTTCAATGACCTACATCGGTAGGAAGCAGAAGGGCAACTAGTCCCTTTTATCCAAAAAAAGTATATATCAACAATATATTAAATAATAAATGATAACTAAGGTTTACTTGTACCAAATTTTATATAACTATTTTTTACTTGCGATTATATGTACTATAATACAATATATACAAATTTTGAGCTAACAATCAAACATGACATTACGATGATAGAGAAACATATTTGAGTTACATTCTCATCGAATTTGGAGGAAATAATTATGAATTCGCCACCAGATTCCCAACAAACACCAGGTTGCCAAGAGGAAGCAGACGAGAATATAAAAGCAAAAGAGCGGAAGGCTAAGAAAGCACAATCAGTGGTTTCGCCTAAGTCTGCATTTGAAGAACCATCGCTACAAACAATACCTCCGGAATTGCCACCCGACGAAAAAAGACTCAACTTATTTGTGGCGAAATTGTCTGAGATGCGGATGAAGACAATAGTATTCCGGATGAGGTCAAGATGTCGTCAACACCTTCAACATCAAGCCAGTCATGCAAGTCAAGTTCCGATGTAGCAAACTTATTTGCTACCGCCTATACGTTTGACGGCAGCGACATCAAATCCATAACGTCGACAGACTCCATTAAACAAAATTACTATCTGGTTCACGATTACGGATATACATCGAAGCCAGCTGTTAAGACAGATGTTCCGTAACCAGAAGTTTTCAATTCTTGTGCTGCAGTGAAATATGGTCCAGGTCGACCAAGAAAGGGTTTAATTCAGGCACAAAAGAAAAAGGATGAAAAAAGGCCTGTTCTCTTGTTCCCCCCAAGAAATAATTTTACTTTATGAATTTCTCACGCGTGGAATTGACTACATTCGAAGAAGCTGCGAGTAACATCTACAAGAAGATTGCTTTGGTTACTGGTTAAACAACAATCATTGGGAGAATCACTGTGTGACATGACGAAACATCCGACCGGCTGTGCCCGTACCGAAGGCTACTAAATACAATCTTCACGTCAAAGACAAGGCCAAGCACTTATAACATCACCCTTAAGCGGCATATACACACGTCAACATCTCATCAAGCATTGGAGGAGGAGGAGTGTAAGTAAATTCTGCTTTACATTGCATACACACTTCAAGCATAAATCTTCAACCATTCATTTTACGTACATTATGAATTGAAAGGACGTAGAGTTTCTTATCTTTCGCTTTGTATTTTGTTTAGTTGAAGTTCCCTCGTCTCTGTCCTGAATATAAACACATCAATGCTTGCTACTTGATTAAACAAAAATCAAAAAGTTTTGTTATTTCTTCAAGGAGACAAACAACATATACATGTGATATTTTCACAAACGCAATCTCCCATGCTTGATGAGATTTTGACCTGTTTGATAAAAGTAAATATATTATAAGGAGGAAAATATTTCGTACGTTCCATCCTCCAACACTCTAAACACACATCGAACGACTCTGATTTATCCGATCTAAATGGACTCTCCGAAGGTCAGGCAATGAATAGAAGCCAGTTGCAGCAACAAAACCCACCAATTGGGTAAAAAAAAACAAATCCATTCGGGTGCGAATCCCTGCGATCCATTATCGCAGATTCTGCCAAAAAGAGGTAAAATAAAAATCTTTTTTTGTTCAGTCAATTCATTATTTTTTACTAATTCTTATAGATAAAACCAACTTGGCTCCAACGGCTGACGATAGTACATTTCAATTCATTCCAAATTCAGCACATATTTCCGACGGCACATACAATATTTAGCCTCTTAACAACAAAATTCAACCACAATTTTCTTTATCTACAATGCGAGAAAATTCAGAAAAAAATTGAAAAACTAACAACAACAACATGCAATAACAGAGTCCATAAATGGTGTATGTACATATTTAAATATTGAAATTTCAACAACAGAAACCGTGAAACAAAATTATAATTATTACTGAAGAAATGCTTATATGAAAAAACATCATAAGTTTTTCGTTCCATCAAACATAATTAAGCTATTTTAATTTATTTGCTGATTCCTAGGAATTTTTATGCCAGTTCAAATTTGTCCATACTAAAATACAAACCAAACTGAAAAAAACCTTTATATCTTTTTATTTTCAAATATTATATTATTATAAACAGGAAACAAGTGGAAAGGTAATATACTAAACAACTGGAAAAGCTAACAGTCCTATATACATATTTATGTGTTTGTCTCTTTGTCGTGACGAATTTTCGTTTCATTAAGCTTCAATCAGGTTTGCATCCGGCAAGAAACTGCATTCAAAGATTTCTATTTAGAATGCAGTCTCAAAAAAGTGTCTTTTGAAAACCAAATGCAAAGATAGTAAGAAAATTCAAAAATAAGAATAAGGATATCTCCGAACCTAGAAGTCCTAGAAAGAAGATAAATACATTTCCAGAATCAGGTTTGTATCCGGCAAGAAACTGCATTCAAAGTTTTCTATTTAGAATGCAGTCTCAAAAAAGTGTCTTTTGAAAACCAAATGCAAAGATAGTGAGAAAGTTAAAAAATAAGAATAAGGGTATCTCCGAACCTAGAAGTCCTAGAAAGAAGATAAATACATTTCCGGAATCAGGTTTGCATTCGACAAGAAACTGCATTCAAAGATTTCTATTTAGAATGCAGTCTCAAAAAAGTGTCTTTTGAAAACCAAATGCAAAGATAGTGAGAAAATTCAAAAATAAGAATAAGGATATCTCCGAACCTAGAAGTCCTAGAAAGAAGATAAATACATTTCCAGAATCAAGTTTGCATCCGGCAAGAAACTGCATTCAAAGATTTCTATTTAGAATGCAGTCTCAAAAAAGTGTCTTTTGAAAACCAAATGCAAAGATAGTGAGAAAGTTAAAAAATAAGAATAAGGATATCTCCGAACCTAGAAGTCCTAGAAAGAAGATAAATACATTTCCGGAATCAGGTTTGCATTCGACAAGAAACTGCATTCAAAGATTTCTATTTAGAATGCAGTCTAAAAAAAGTGTCTTTTGAAAACGAAATGCAGTGAGAAAATTCAAAAATAAGAATAAGGATATCTCCGAGCCTAGAAGTCCTAATTATAATTTAGGTACAAAAATTGAAGAGAATCTGTTTAGCCGTTAAGGCCAAAAAACCATAAATTCACATGTACATACGAATATATTCAAGCAGACAGATAACTACCTAATTGTTTACACTGTTATATCATAGTAATGACATGTAACATGTTTGATTGTTATTCCGATTTTTTTCATATTCACGATTCCATAACTTGAAAAAATAGCTCTTCAAAATATTACAAACATTGACCTAATATGTATGGACTTTCAGGAGCCAACTTCACGTTGGTTTCTTACAGCGCTTGAATCAAACTGGTTCTCAAAATTTCAATGACCTACATCGGTAGGAAGCAGAAGGGCAACTAGTCCCTTTTATCCAAAAAAAGTATATATCAACAATATATTAAATAATAAATGATAACTAAGGTTTACTTGTACCAAATTTTATATAACTATTTTTTACTTGCGATTATATGTACTATAATACAATATATACAAATTTTGAGCTAACAATCAAACATGACATTACGATGATAGAGAAACATATTTGAGTTACATTCTCATCGAATTTGGAGGAAATAATTATGAATTCGCCACCAGATTCCCAACAAACACCAGGTTGCCAAGAGGAAGCAGACGAGAATATAAAAGCAAAAGAGCGGAAGGCTAAGAAAGCACAATCAGTGGTTTCGCCTAAGTCTGCATTTGAAGAACCATCGCTACAAACAATACCTCCGGAATTGCCACCCGACGAAAAAAGACTCAACTTATTTGTGGCGAAATTGTCTGAGATGCGGATGAAGACAATAGTATTCCGGATGAGGTCAAGATGTCGTCAACACCTTCAACATCAAGCCAGTCATGCAAGTCAAGTTCCGATGTAGCAAACTTATTTGCTACCGCCTATACGTTTGACGGCAGCGACATCAAATCCATAACGTCGACAGACTCCATTAAACAAAATTACTATCTGGTTCACGATTACGGATATACATCGAAGCCAGCTGTTAAGACAGATGTTCCGTAACCAGAAGTTTTCAATTCTTGTGCTGCAGTGAAATATGGTCCAGGTCGACCAAGAAAGGGTTTAATTCAGGCACAAAAGAAAAAGGATGAAAAAAGGCCTGTTCTCTTGTTCCCCCCAAGAAATAATTTTACTTTATGAATTTCTCACGCGTGGAATTGACTACATTCGAAGAAGCTGCGAGTAACATCTACAAGAAGATTGCTTTGGTTACTGGTTGAACAACAATCATTGGGAGGATCACTGTGTGACATGACGAAACATCCGACCGGCTGTGCCCGTACCGAAGGCTACTAAATACAATCTTGACGTCAAAGACAAGGCCAAGCACTTATACCATCACCCTAAAGCGGCATATACACACGTCAACATCTCATCAAGCATTGGAGGAGGAGGAGTGTAAGTAAATTCTGCTTTACATTGCATACACATTTCAAGCATAAATCTTTAACCATTCATTTTACGTACATTATGAATTGAAAGGACGTAGAGTTTCTTATCGTTCGCTTTGTATTTTGTTTAGTTCAAGTTGCCTCGTCTCTGTCCTGAATATAAATACATCAATGCTTGCTACTTGATTAAACAAAAATCAAAAAGTTTTGTTATATCTTCAAGGAGACACACAACATATACATGTGATATTTTCACAAACGCAATCTCCCATGCTTGATGAGATTTTGACCTGTTTGATAAAGTAAATATATTATAAGGAGGAAAATATTTCGTACGTTCCATCCTCCAACACTCTAAACACACATCGAACGACTCTGATTTATCCGATCTAAGTGGACTCTCCGAAGGTCAGGCAATGAATAGAAGCCAGTTGCAGCAACAAAACCCACCAATTGGGTAAAAAAAACAAATCCATTCGGGTGCGAATCCCTGCGATCCATTATCGCAGATTCTGCCAAAAAGAGGTAAAATAAAAATCTTTTTTTGTTCAGTCAATTCATTATTTTTTACTAATTCTTATAGATAAAACCAACTTGGCTCCAACGGCTGACGATAGTACATTTCAATTCATTCCAAATTCAGCACATATTTCCGACGGCACATACAATATTTAGCCTCTTAACAACAAAATTCAACCACAATTTTCTTTATCTACAATGCGAGAAAATTCAGAAAAAAGATTGAAAAACTAACAACAAAAACATGCAATAACAGAGTCCATAAATGGTGTATGTACATATTTAAATATTGAAATTTCAACAACAGAAACCGTGAAACAAAATTATAATTATTACTGAAGAAATGCTTATATGAAAAAACATCATAAGTTTTTCGTTCCATCAAACATAATTAAGCTATTTTAATTTATTTGCTGATTCCTAGGAATTTTTATGCCAGTTCAAATTTGTCCATACTAAAATACAAACCAAACTGAAAAAAACCTTTATATCTTTTTATTTTCAAATATTATATTATTATAAACAGGAAACAAGTGGAAAGGTAATATACTAAACAACTGGAAAAGCTAACAGTCCTATATACATATTTATGTGTTTGTCTCTTTGTCGTGACGAATTTTCGTTTCATTAAGCTTCAATCAGGTTTGCATCCGGCAAGAAACTGCATTCAAAGATTTCTATTTAGAATGCAGTCTCAAAAAAGTGTCTTTTGAAAACCAAATGCAAAGATAGTAAGAAAATTCAAAAATAAGAATAAGGATATCTCCGAACCTAGAAGTCCTAGAAAGAAGATAAATACATTTCCAGAATCAGGTTTGTATCCGGCAAGAAACTGCATTCAAAGTTTTCTATTTAGAATGCAGTCTCAAAAAAGTGTCTTTTGAAAACCAAATGCAAAGATAGTGAGAAAGTTAAAAAATAAGAATAAGGGTATCTCCGAACCTAGAAGTCCTAGAAAGAAGATAAATACATTTCCGGAATCAGGTTTGCATTCGACAAGAAACTGCATTCAAAGATTTCTATTTAGAATGCAGTCTCAAAAAAGTGTCTTTTGAAAACCAAATGCAAAGATAGTGAGAAAATTCAAAAATAAGAATAAGGATATCTCCGAGCCTAGAAGTCCTAATTATAATTTAGGTACACAAATTGAAGAGAATCTGTTTAGCCGTTAAGGCCAAAAAACCATAAATTCACATGTACATACGAATATATTCAAGCAGACAGATAACTACCTAATTGTTTACACTGTTATATCATAGTAATGACATGTAACATGTTTGATTGTTATTCCGATTTTTTTCATATTCACGATTCCATAACTTGAAAAAATAGCTCTTCAAAATATTACAAACATTGACCTAATATGTATGGACTTTCAGGAGCCAACTTCACGTTGGTTTCTTACAGCGCTTGAATCAAACTGGTTCTCAAAATTTCAATGACCTACATCGGTAGGAAGCAGAAGGGCAACTAGTCCCTTTTATCCAAAAAAAGTATATATCAACAATATATTAAATAATAAATGATAACTAAGGTTTACTTGTACCAAATTTTATATAACTATTTTTTACTTGCGATTATATGTACTATAATACAATATATACAAATTTTGAGCTAACAATCAAACATGACATTACGATGATAGAGAAACATATTTGAGTTACATTCTCATCGAATTTGGAGGAAATAATTATGAATTCGCCACCAGATTCCCAACAAACACCAGGTTGCCAAGAGGAAGCAGACGAGAATATAAAAGCAAAAGAGCGGAAGGCTAAGAAAGCACAATCAGTGGTTTCGCCTAAGTCTGCATTTGAAGAACCATCGCTACAAACAATACCTCCGGAATTGCCACCCGACGAAAAAAGACTCAACTTATTTGTGGCGAAATTGTCTGAGATGCGGATGAAGACAATAGTATTCCGGATGAGGTCAAGATGTCGTCAACACCTTCAACATCAAGCCAGTCATGCAAGTCAAGTTCCGATGTAGCAAACTTATTTGCTACCGCCTATACGTTTGACGGCAGCGACATCAAATCCATAACGTCGACAGACTCCATTAAACAAAATTACTATCTGGTTCACGATTACGGATATACATCGAAGCCAGCTGTTAAGACAGATGTTCCGTAACCAGAAGTTTTCAATTCTTGTGCTGCAGTGAAATATGGTCCAGGTCGACCAAGAAAGGGTTTAATTCAGGCACAAAAGAAAAAGGATGAAAAAAGGCCTGTTCTCTTGTTCCCCCCAAGAAATAATTTTACTTTATGAATTTCTCACGCGTGGAATTGACTACATTCGAAGAAGCTGCGAGTAACATCTACAAGAAGATTGCTTTGGTTACTGGTTAAACAACAATCATTGGGAGAATCACTGTGTGACATGACGAAACATCCGACCGGCTGTGCCCGTACCGAAGGCTACTAAATACAATCTTCACGTCAAAGACAAGGCCAAGCACTTATAACATCACCCTTAAGCGGCATATACACACGTCAACATCTCATCAAGCATTGGAGGAGGAGGAGTGTAAGTAAATTCTGCTTTACATTGCATACACACTTCAAGCATAAATCTTCAACCATTCATTTTACGTACATTATGAATTGAAAGGACGTAGAGTTTCTTATCTTTCGCTTTGTATTTTGTTTAGTTGAAGTTCCCTCGTCTCTGTCCTGAATATAAACACATCAATGCTTGCTACTTGATTAAACAAAAATCAAAAAGTTTTGTTATTTCTTCAAGGAGACAAACAACATATACATGTGATATTTTCACAAACGCAATCTCCCATGCTTGATGAGATTTTGACCTGTTTGATAAAAGTAAATATATTATAAGGAGGAAAATATTTCGTACGTTCCATCCTCCAACACTCTAAACACACATCGAACGACTCTGATTTATCCGATCTAAATGGACTCTCCGAAGGTCAGGCAATGAATAGAAGCCAGTTGCAGCAACAAAACCCACCAATTGGGTAAAAAAAAACAAATCCATTCGGGTGCGAATCCCTGCGATCCATTATCGCAGATTCTGCCAAAAAGAGGTAAAATAAAAATCTTTTTTTGTTCAGTCAATTCATTATTTTTTACTAATTCTTATAGATAAAACCAACTTGGCTCCAACGGCTGACGATAGTACATTTCAATTCATTCCAAATTCAGCACATATTTCCGACGGCACATACAATATTTAGCCTCTTAACAACAAAATTCAACCACAATTTTCTTTATCTACAATGCGAGAAAATTCAGAAAAAAATTGAAAAACTAACAACAACAACATGCAATAACAGAGTCCATAAATGGTGTATGTACATATTTAAATATTGAAATTTCAACAACAGAAACCGTGAAACAAAATTATAATTATTACTGAAGAAATGCTTATATGAAAAAACATCATAAGTTTTTCGTTCCATCAAACATAATTAAGCTATTTTAATTTATTTGCTGATTCCTAGGAATTTTTATGCCAGTTCAAATTTGTCCATACTAAAATACAAACCAAACTGAAAAAAACCTTTATATCTTTTTATTTTCAAATATTATATTATTATAAACAGGAAACAAGTGGAAAGGTAATATACTAAACAACTGGAAAAGCTAACAGTCCTATATACATATTTATGTGTTTGTCTCTTTGTCGTGACGAATTTTCGTTTCATTAAGCTTCAATCAGGTTTGCATCCGGCAAGAAACTGCATTCAAAGATTTCTATTTAGAATGCAGTCTCAAAAAAGTGTCTTTTGAAAACCAAATGCAAAGATAGTAAGAAAATTCAAAAATAAGAATAAGGATATCTCCGAACCTAGAAGTCCTAGAAAGAAGATAAATACATTTCCAGAATCAGGTTTGTATCCGGCAAGAAACTGCATTCAAAGTTTTCTATTTAGAATGCAGTCTCAAAAAAGTGTCTTTTGAAAACCAAATGCAAAGATAGTGAGAAAGTTAAAAAATAAGAATAAGGGTATCTCCGAACCTAGAAGTCCTAGAAAGAAGATAAATACATTTCCGGAATCAGGTTTGCATTCGACAAGAAACTGCATTCAAAGATTTCTATTTAGAATGCAGTCTCAAAAAAGTGTCTTTTGAAAACCAAATGCAAAGATAGTGAGAAAATTCAAAAATAAGAATAAGGATATCTCCGAACCTAGAAGTCCTAGAAAGAAGATAAATACATTTCCAGAATCAAGTTTGCATCCGGCAAGAAACTGCATTCAAAGATTTCTATTTAGAATGCAGTCTCAAAAAAGTGTCTTTTGAAAACCAAATGCAAAGATAGTGAGAAAGTTAAAAAATAAGAATAAGGATATCTCCGAACCTAGAAGTCCTAGAAAGAAGATAAATACATTTCCGGAATCAGGTTTGCATTCGACAAGAAACTGCATTCAAAGATTTCTATTTAGAATGCAGTCTAAAAAAAGTGTCTTTTGAAAACGAAATGCAGTGAGAAAATTCAAAAATAAGAATAAGGATATCTCCGAGCCTAGAAGTCCTAATTATAATTTAGGTACAAAAATTGAAGAGAATCTGTTTAGCCGTTAAGGCCAAAAAACCATAAATTCACATGTACATACGAATATATTCAAGCAGACAGATAACTACCTAATTGTTTACACTGTTATATCATAGTAATGACATGTAACATGTTTGATTGTTATTCCGATTTTTTTCATATTCACGATTCCATAACTTGAAAAAATAGCTCTTCAAAATATTACAAACATTGACCTAATATGTATGGACTTTCAGGAGCCAACTTCCCGTTGGTTTCTTACAGCGCTTGAATCAAACTGGTTCTCAAAATTTCAATGACCTACATCGGTAGGAGGCAGAAGGGCAACAAGTCCCTTTTATCCAAAAAAAGTATATATCAACAATATATTAAATAATAAATGATAACTAAGGTTTACTTGTACCAAATTTTATATTATATTTACGATTATAGGTACTATAATACAAGTTATACAAATTTTGAGCTAACAATCAAACATGACATTACGATGATAGAGAAACATATTTGAGTTACTGGCAAAATTCTGTATGTCTGTCTGCACGGATATATTTTGGACTGCAGCCTAAACGGGTGGGCCAATCGTCTTCAAATTTTGAACTTAAGGTTTTTTTGACATTCTACAGAGAACTTTTTTTCAATTTTTTTTAGCTCAAAAATTAAAGTTACCTATCATATAACCGTTATATAAAAGCTTATTTTTCTCGAAAACGGCTCCAAGAATTTTTATAAAAAAAAATCAGTGTACTACTGTAGGTATGCATTATATTTTGGTGAAAAAAAAATAATATGGTGGGCTAAAACCAGACTTTTTCGAAAATTGGCGATCCGATTACAATCAAAATTGATATTCAAGAAGATGTAGGCAGCTTGAGTAATTATGCATACATTTTTTTCGAAAACTTTTTTTTTTTGTATTTTTAATAATTTTAATTTTTTTTTTTTAAATCAATATTTTGAAAACGGGTAAGTGAATTTTTTTTAAATTTTGTTTTTAAATGTACGTTATTTTTGTGCTTAAGTTTGTATTCTTGAATTATTTTTTTTAATTTTTTAAAAAAGTTTGTTAAAAAACCCGTTTTATCTAAAAACGGCTCCTACAATTTAAAAAAAAATCACACTTTCTTACATTTCCTAAAGAAATAAAATGGCGTTTAAATTATTTCACCCAATACATTTTAACGTACTTTATTCGAACAATCAAAAGTCAGAAAAATCGAATATAATCTTTGAAGTTCCCTTAATATTTTTGAAATTTTATTCCAAGCTGTGACCGCACATAAGAGCAAGTACGTGCGATCCAGTCGTGCAATTTATTTTTTATTGCAAAACTTTATACTTTTGCTTATATTATTCAATTTAAAAAGTTTGGAAAAAATCACATCATAATGAACTTCAGTTACACTCCTTGTTCATATTCTAGAGACGCTTATTGAAAATTAATTCTTCTGTAGGAAGTAAAAGTGTAAATTGAATAATGTATGTATTTAAAAAAATCGACTCAAAATCCTATTGTGGCTTAGTGTTTTTTTTTTTTGGTAGTCCGAAATCAGTCTTATATATACATACATAGAATATAGATTTCAAATCAGTTTATTTTGAATTCCATTTGTTTGTAAACATTTTTTTTATTTTCAGAACATTTAAATGTAAGAAGGCCAAAGTTATAGTTTTTAGTATTTGAATCTGAATTCAGGCTGCACTTTTTTTATAAGCTGTCGCTTCATTTTCATATTTGAGTAATGTGTTTGTCTTCTTGAGTAGATTCTGACTTCAAGTTGAGAAACAAAATTTCCTTCTCAGAATCGTCCAGAAGTTTTTGTTACAGTGGCACGATTGCAGAAAGATTCAGACGACCAATTGAAAATGCTCTAAAAGAAAGAAGTATTAATATCAAAATCCTCTTCCGATAATGTGTGAACTTATGTCGAATTCGTTTTTAATTTTCATATTTGATCTCAGATTTCAGATTTTTCTTGCAAAAACGAACGATTTTCTTTTATTAATTTTGTGAGATTGTGAGTACCAGTTAACAAACTTGCTGTCGTACTTTTTAAACTTCACCTTCACAGTACTTTGCAAGGGCATTGTAAGCAGACATAACAAAAGTACAAGGTACAAAAGGATTTATTTCGATTTAGAATTTAATTAAAATATCAACATGAATTAAACATTGAAAAATTATTTAATAAAATAATGTGAGAACGAATGTGGTTATCACTATTAATATACGTATATTTTTTTTTTTTATAATTAACGCGCGCACAAGGGACTATTTGTTTCCCTTTTAATGTAACACACTGCGCGGGCATTAGGAAGATAGGGAGGGGAGACATAGGAGGTGTCGATTAACATTGGTCTTGAATGTTTGCAAATTGAAATGGCAAGGGAAAATCTCGCCGGGTAAACCATTCCAAAGTCGTGTTGTACGGCTAAAAAAAGAATCCCTATATTTCACGGTACGTCCGAAATTGGGCTCAAGGGTGAACTGATGGGCATTCCTAGCAAGACGAGTATTACGGGTGAAACTTTTAAGGGGAGGAATGCAGCTGGCTACCTCGAGTGAACATTTTTTATAAAAGAAACGATAAAATAAGGAAAGACATGAAACATTGCGTCGGTGTTCGAGAGGGGCAATTGTTTCAGCGGCAGTTCTATTTCCTATCAATCTTAACGCTCGATTTTGTATTCTATCAAGCAGGTGAAGCGATGTTTGTGAAGCACCTGCCCACAAGTGGGAGTTGTACTCGAGTTTAGGGCGTATAAACGCTTTATAAATTGTAGCCAGATCAGATGGGGAAAAATACTTCTTTCACCGATACAGAAAACCTACGCACTTAGCAGCATTCTTAGCGATTTCAAATATATGGTCATTCCAACGGAGGTCGTCGTTGACACACATACCGAGTACTGAGAGCTTTTCGGTTTCTTCGATGTAAGTGCCATTCATGGACAATGGCATTAGGGGAATGTTTAGCTTTAACGACAGAAGACAGCATTGAGTTTTCGAAGCATTAAACTCCACACGATTCCTATTACCCCATTTGACAATGCTGTATAAATCGGAGTTTAATGAGCTTGACATACGGCACCGTTGCAATTGAACGTCCGAAGGCGAAGGACGTGAATTATCGAACCAATATGAAAAGCGGAGGGTAGAGTCGTCAGCAAAACAGTTAAGTGGATTAGAAGTAACAGACAGAAGATCATTTATAAAAATGAGGAAAAGAGTCGGAGATAGAACAGAGCCCTGGGGCACACCAGCATTTATTTTATGGGAATCAGACTTGAATCCGTCCAATACAACTTGTATTGAACGGTCCAGAAGATAGCTTCTAATCCAACGAACAAGAGTATTATCGATTCCAAAAGCACGCATTTTCGATAAGAGAGCTTCATGCCAAACTCTATCAAATGCCTTGGAGATATCAAGAGCAATAATCTTACTTTCACCAAAGCGATGTAAAGATTTGTTCCACTGTTCGGTGAGATATGCCATCAGATCACCAGTGGAACGGTTGCTGCGAAAGCCATACTGACGGTCATGGAGAAGCTTACGATCTTCGAGATATTCCTTAAGCTGACGGTTAATCAGTGTTTCCATGACCTTAGAAAGAAGGGATGTCAGTGCTATGGGTCGGTAGGAGGAGGGGGAGGATGGGTCACCTTTCTTAGGGACAGGCTGGACAAATGCTGTTTTCCATCTTCTAGGAAAGATTCCAGAAGAGTAGGAGCGATGGAAAAGCTTACGCAGTGGCTTTGCCAGTGTGGAAGAACACCTCTTCAGAAGAATGGGGGGTATACCATCCGGGCCAGTGGATTTGTGTTTATCGAGATCTTTGAGAACTCTTGCTACTGTACGAGTGCGGAAAAAAATCTGTCCCATGGAAAAATTTACATTCTCAAGTACAGGAGGGGCAACGTTGCTATGCGGCAGCGTGGAGCTAGCAGCGAAATGGGCGGCGAGCAAGTTTGCCTTCTCTGAAGAGTAAACAATTGGTTTGTTACTGTCGATGAGCGTTGGAACCGAAGATGTTGAGGAGTTTTTAATATTTTTTACAAATGACCAAAAATTTTTACTGCCTTTGAGACACTGCAGAATTTTTTGCCGTAATTTTTGGTCATGCAAAAATTTGGTTCTTTCAATAACGGAGTTGCATGAGTTTCTTGCTTGTTTGTGCTTTTTCCAATTTTCCTCTGTAGGGTTGGCTTTGTAAGAACGGAAACTTACTTCTTTGAGCCTGATAGCTTCTTTACACTCAGAATTAAACCAAGACTTTTCTTTAGGTTTGGTGCTTTTTACTCTGTTAGGAATAAAAGCACGCATCCCTAGAAGAATCACATTTGTGATCATTTCAGCACTGGCATCAATGTCACTATCGAGGAAGCATAGTGACCAGTTAAAGTTTCGGAAAAAAATATTTAGGCCGTCCCAGTTGGCTTTCTCGTATTGCCAAACGGTCCTGGTGGGAAGTTTTTCTTTAACTGGATGGGTGGAGGATGAGAAATTAGCTGAAATGACACAATGGTCTGAAGTGCCAAATGGAGAAGTTACACTAATGGTATATTTATCAGGGTGAAAAGTTAGAAACAAGTCAAGAGTATGGGCGGCTTTTCCAGCAACATCCGGTATACGCGTTGGCACATCGATCAGTTGGGTAAGGTGATGTAACCCGGCAAGGAGCTCGACATACCTTCCTTCGGGTGTTGTCTGACCAGAATAGCGGAGCCAATTGGAATTGTGTACATTGAAATCGCCCGTAATAACGATTTCAGTGCGAGGACAAACGGAAACAATTTTCGAGATGGATTCAGACAGCGCATCAAACTCGTTACAAGTGGAATTGCTGTCGAGATTTGGACTCCTGTAAATAAAACAATAATGAATGACATGCTTGCGGACAGTGAATTTGAGCCACAAGAAGTTAAAGTCCGTGTTGGAACATTGCCCATATTGGGGAAGGCTCTGGCAAGCAATATCATTCCTAACATAGACCACGAGACCATGATGGGAAAAGAGTAATGGCACCAAGCTATACCCATGTAGAGCAAACTCTGATAAATCAGTATTTACTCCAACCTGGGTTTCACTTAATGCCAAAACAGCTGGCGTGTATTGAACAGTGTAGACGTACAGGTGAAAGAAATTCTTTCTTATACCACGAACATTGGAATACACGACACAAAAATCACTTACCATTTCAAAATACTTACACACAAAACACAATTCTGACTAAGTCGAACCATGCAGTGAAAATCCAAATTAATCTCTGTAATAAACAAACTGTCTTAGGTGTTATGCCCATAAGACAGCTTGCATACAAAAAATCAATTTAAATATTCAGCACAATAGGACAAATTCAGATGCCCTTATCCATTTACCGCAAGCATACGATGCCTACAGTAGATAAGAAAGAGGCAGTTAAGCTAAGCACAAAGGGTTGGGACAGATAGGAGGATAATTTGATTTGTTATGCAAGTGTGTATTATTTTTTTTTTTTTTCTTCCACAGCGCGAATGGGCATCTTATCGTCTTCCAACGACACAAGTGGATATTGTTATTTTCTTTACAGCACACGCGAGGGGTTTTTGCCAATTTCTCAAACGAGTGTGTAATATTATTTTTTTATCACTCGCGATAACAATGCGCAATAATTTTTTTGTTTGACTTTTGTGTAATTATTTATGCGCGCACTTCGACTTGACGTCCGGCCTCTGTGAGCTTAAGATCGACACTCCCATATATGGGTATGTTACTCCATCAATATAAAAAGTTCATTTTGTTATTGTAAAAAGGAAAAAAACTGATTTCACTTTTACAAAAATTGCTTCTGAAACTTAAACAAAAAAATCATCATTGGAATACGACGACGACGAAGAAGATATCGCGTCTAATTTGGATCCTAAAACCTTTGGTTGTGTAAAAGCTAACATGGAATTTGATTTTAGATAAAAAAAAATAATCACAAAAAAAAGATCTCTTTTAAAAACGAATTCAACATTACCTGGACGTCGAGTTAATTATATTACCATGCCACGCTACGTGAAAATACATCCATGTATTCCGGGTGTAAATGGCGCTCGCCAGATCGCTTGTCCTTTAAAAGAATAAACAGAAAACAGTATAGTTTAAAGATACACAAATTTGTTTGATAAAAAGTATTCTCATCAGGCAACATATCTACGTCGTTGTCGTCTCCCGATTGTGATATTAGTTTCTCAAGCAAATTGGTGGAAGCAAAGGAACTCCCTGAATTATTCCATTGAGATGTTGTGTTCTTTCTACAAAATTAAACTGTTAATGTTTATGTGAACTGATTCACATCGTTCTTATTGCCACTACACAATTTTCTTCAATGTTCATATTGATACATATTTTAATAAAATTTTCTAACGAAACCAATTTTTATTTAACTTTTTATCTGTTTGTTTACAATTCTGTTTAGACTGGCAAAAGACACGACACACGGCAGAAAATTGTCAAAAAGCGCTCACACAACTCCAAAAAAAATCAACCTCGTTTTATGTTCGTTTTTACAAGAAAAATCTGAGATCAAATCTGAAAATTAAAAACGAATTCGACATAAGGTATTTTATTTTCCGATTTCTATAATGAAAGCTTCAAAAACAAAAATTTAAAATACAAACTGACATAAGATTTCTATAATGAAAGCTTCAAAAACAAAAATAAAAATACAAACTGACATAAGATTGTCAAAATCGTCATCGCCCAATTTGGGACAGGAAGTCCCAATATACTCGCGTTCATTTTTTAGATCGAATGCATATAGATAATTTGATATAAATCCGCTTTGCACTTTGATGAACTGTAAACTTGAATAAATGTACGATATTTAAACAAATGTTAATAACTAATTAATTAAGGTTTTCCAAATTCTGGAAATTTGTAAGGAGTTTATCGAAATAATTCTTAAATTTGGAAAACCTTTATATAACTTTATAACTAATTAATTAAGGTTTTCCAAATTCTGGAAATTTGTAAGGAGTTTACTGAAATAATTCTTAAATTTGGAAAACCTTTTTCGGAATTTGGAAAAGCATATTTAAAAAGTTATGGACATTTGTTTCACAGAGATATTTTTGAGAATTTTTCGTATGGGTAATTTTTAAAATTTTAAACAATTGTTTATAACTAATTAATTAAGGTTTTCCAAATTCTGGAAATTTGTAAGGAGTTTACTGAAATAATTCTCAAATTTGGAAAACCTTTTTCAGAAATAAAGCATATTTAAAAAGTTATGGACATTTGTTCACAGAGATATTTTTGAGAATTTTTCGTATGGGTAATTTTTAAAATTTTAAACAATTGTTTATAACTAACTAATTAAGGTTCTCCAAATTCTGGAAATTTGTAAGGAGTTTATTTAATTAATTTTAAAATTTGAAAATTCATTTTTACTATTTGGAAAAATTTATGTTTAAAGTTTTTGATAATTTAATTTGTATCTGCATTGTTTCTTGAAAATGTTCAACATTTAAATATACGTTAATAACTAATTTATTAAGGTTTTCAAAATCTGAAAACTTCTAACGAACTCAGTCACAAGATTTATAAATATTGAAAATTATTTAAATGAAATAATTTCATTAATTTGATACTTTGAGAAAATTTTTAACATATAAATAATGAAGATTAGCTAATATATTAAGGTTTTTTGAATTATAAAAACTCATAAAGAGTATTAAAATTGATTTCAAAATTTTGCAATTACTCTTAAGAATTTGAAAATTATAAATTAATTATTCATAAACAATTATTTTCGCGTTGATATTTTTTAAGCGAATACCTTACGAATTAATAAAAAAACAAAACTCGTTTTTACTGGCAGATGTAAGCCCGTTTTTATGTCCCAACGTGTCCTAATGCGTTACGTTACGAGTATTTGTTTATAGATTCTGGAGATACTTTTACATTTTTGTTGTTTATTATTAAATTATACTTTTCCAAATTCTAAAAATGGTTTTCCAAATTTGTCCAAACTGTTCCCCATCGATTGACACCAAAAAAGTCTAATTTTGTTTCTATGTGCTGCTAACTATACGCCAAACCTTTAATTGTTAATAACTTTTAAACTATAGTTTTCCAAATTTTTGGAAAACCATTTTTAGAATTTGGAAAACTATAGTTTAAAAGTTATTAAAAATTAAAGATTTGGCGTATAGTTAGCAGCACATAGAAAAAAAAGTGGACTCTTTTGGTTTCAATCGATGAAGAATTGTTTGGACAAATTTGAAAAACCATTTTTAGAATTTGGAAAACCTTAGTTTATTAATTAATTAACAAATTGTAAATGAACCATTCGTTACGTAAGGTGGCTATATTGTTATTAAATTATAAAAAACACTTGCACATGTAAACCCAGTTTTCTTGTCCCAAATTCTTTCGCAAGCAATTGACAGCGCAAATCAAAACAAAAAATTCAATTTCATTTTCAAGGTAGATAGATTTTAAAATTCCTTTGTTATTTTATTTTGTAATAATTTTCCGTAACGCAATATATATTTTTCTAGCGCTATTTCATCCAGCGATGACGATGTGCGGTAAAAAGAATCTAGTAGTCCGATTCAACCGACCAAAGTTGATGGTCAAATGTCGCTATCTTGCCTGTCTTCTCACAATGGCAAAATGCCACTTCCAAATACAAAAGTCTGGGGATACGGGTAGCCACCCAAGTGGAAATTTAAGATCTATTCAGATTTCGAAGATAAAAAGTGCAACCGAGTTTATCTAGCACAACTGCCGCTATCCATCGGCTGGCATTCTCATCGAATTTGGAGGAAATAATTATGAATTCGCCACCGGATTCCCAACAAACACCAGGTTGCCAAGAGGAAGCAGACGAGAATATAAAAGCAAAAGAGCGGCAGGCTAAGAAAGCACAATCAGTGGTTTCGCCTAAGTCTGCATTTGAAGAACCATCGCTACAAACAGTACCTCCGGAATTGCCACCCGACGAAAAAAGACTCAACTTATTTGTGGCGAAATTGTCTGAGATACGGATGAAGACAAAAGTATTCCGGATGAGGTCAAGATGTCGTCAACATCTTGAACATCAAGCCAGTCATGCAAGTCAAGTTCCGATGTAGCAAACTTATTTGCTACCGCCTATAAGTTTGACGGCAGCGACATCAAATCCATAACGTCGACAGACTCCATTAAACAAAATTACTATCTGGTTCACGATTACGGATATACATCGTAGGCAGCTGTTAAGGCAGATGTTCCGTAACCAGAAGTTTTTAATTCTTGTGCTCCAGTGAAATATGGTCCAGGTCGACCAAGAAAGGGTTTAATTCAGGCACAAAAAAAAGGATGAAAAAAGGCCTGTTCTCTTGTTCTCCCCAAGAAATAATTTTACTTTATGAATTTCTCACGCGTGGAATTGACTACATTCGAAGAAGCTGCGAGTAACATCTACAAGAAGATTGCTTTGGTTACTGGTTGAACAACAATCATTGGGAGGATCACTGTGTGACATGACGAAACATCCGACCGGCTGTGCCCGTACCGAAGGCTACTAAATACAATCTTGACGTCAAAGACAAAGCCAAGCACTTATACCATCACCCTAAAGCGGCATATACACACGTCAACATCTCATCAAGCATTGGAGGAGGAGGAGTGTAAGTAAATTCTGCTTTACATTGCATACACATTTCAAGCATAAATCTTTAACCATTCATTTTACGTACATTATGAATTGAAAGGACGTAGAGTTTCTTATCGTTCGCTTTGTATTTTGTTTAGTTCAAGTTGCCTCGTCTCTGTCCTGAATATAAACACATCAATGCTTGCTACTTGATTAAACAAAAATCAAAAAGTTTTGTTATTTCTTCAAGGAGACAAACAACATATACATGTGATATTTTCACAAACGCAATCTCCCATGCTTGATGAGATTTTGACCTGTTTGATAAAGTAAATATTTTATAAGGAGGAAAATATTTCGTACGTTCCATCCTCAAACACTCTAAACACACATCGAACGACTCTGATTTATCCGATCTAAGTGGACTCTCCGAAGGTCAGGCAATGAATAGAAGCCAGTTGCAGCAACAAAACCCACCAATTGGGTAAAAAAAAACAAATCCATTCGGGTGCGAATCCCTGCGATCCATTATCGCAGATTCTGCCAAAAAGAGGTAAAATAAAAATCTTTTTTTGTTCAGTCAATTCATTATTTTTTACTAATTCTTATAGATAAAACCAACTTGGCTCCAACGGCTGACGATAGTACATTTCAATTCATTCCAAATTCAGCACATATTTCCGACGGCACATACAATATTTAACCTCTTAACAACAAAATTCAACCACAATTTTCTTTATCTACAATGCGAGAAAATTCAGAAAAAAATTGAAAAACTAACAACAACAACATGCAATAACAGAGTCCATAAATGGTGTATGTACATATTTAAATATTGAAATTTCAACAACAGAAACCGTGAAACAAAATTATAATTATTACTGAAGAAATGCTTATATGAAAAAACATCATAAGTTTTTCGTTCCATCAAACATAATTAAGCTATTTTAATTTATTTGCTGATTCCTAGGAATTTTTATGCCAGTTCAAATTTGTCCATACTAAAATACAAACCAAACTGAAAAAAACCTTTATATCTTTTTATTTTCAAATATTATATTATTATAAACAGGAAACAAGTGGAAAGGTAATATACTAAACAATCAGGTTTGCATCCGGCAAGAAACTGCATTCAAAGATTTCTATTTAGAATGCAGTCTCAAAAAAGTGTCTTTTGAAAACCAAATGCAAAGATAGTGAGAAAATTAAAAAATAAGAATAAGGATATCTCCGAGCCTAGAAGTCCTAATTATAATTTAGGTACAAAAATTGAAGAGAATCTGTGTAGCCGTTAAGGCCAAAAAACCATAAATTCACATGTACATACGAATATATTCAAGCAGACAGATAACTACCTAATTGTTTACACTGTTATATCATAGTAATGACATGTAACATGTTTGATTGTTATTCCGATTTTTTTCATATTCACGATTCCATAACTTGAAAAAATAGCTCTTCAAAATATTACAAACATTGACCTAATATGTATGGACTTTCAGGAGCCAACTTCACGTTGGTTTCTTACAGCGCTTGAATCAAACAGGTTCTCAAAATTTCAATGACCTACATTGGTAGGAGGCAGAAGGGCAACTAGTCCCTTTTATCCAAAAAAAGTATATATCAACAATATATTAAATAATAAATGATAACTAAGGTTTACTTGTACCAAATTTTATATAACTATTTTTTACTTGCGATTATAGGTACTATAATACATGTTATACAAATTTTGAGCTAACAATCAAACATGACATTACGATGATAGAGAAACATATTTGAGTTACTGGCAAAATTCTGTCTGTCTGTCTGCACGGATGTATTTTGGACTGCAGCCTAAACGGGTGGGCCAATCGTCTTCAAATTTTGAACTTAAGGTTCTTTTGACATTCTACAGAGAACTTTTTTTCAATTTTTTTTAGCTCAAAAATTAACGTTAACTATCATATAACCGTTATATTAAAGCTTATTTTTCTCGAAAACGGCTCCAAAAATTTTTATAAAAAAAAATCAGTGTACTACTGTAGGTATGCATTATATTTTGGTGAAAAAAAAATAATATGGTGGGCTAAAACCAGTACCTCCCATAGGACCGTTTTTTTTCTTCGACTTTTTCGAAAATTGGCGATCCGATTACAATCAAAATTGATATTCAAGAAGATGTAGGCAGCTTGAGTAATTATGCATACATTTTTTTCGAAAACTTTTTTTTTTGTATTTTTAATAATTTAAATTTTTTTTTTTTTTAAATCAATATTTTGAAAACGGGTAAGTGAATTTTTTTTAAATTTTGTTTTTAAATGTACGTTATTTTTGTGCTTAAGTTTGTATTCTTGAATTATTTTTTTTAATTTTTTAAAAAAAGTTGTTAAAAAACCCGTTTTATCTAAAAACGGCTCCTACAATTTAAAAAAAAATCACACTTTTTTACATTTCCTAAAGAAATAAAATGGCTTTTAAATTATTTCACCCAATACATTTTAACGTACTTTATTCGAACAATGAAAAGTCAGAAAAATCGAATATAATCTTTGAAGTTCCCTTAATATTTTTGAAATTTTATTCCAAGCTGTGACCGCACATAAGAGCAAGTACGTGCGATCCAGTCGTGCAATTTATTTTTTATTGCAAAACTTTATACTTTTGCTTATATTATTCAATTTAAAAAGTTTGGAAAAAATCACATCATAATGAACTTCAGTTACACTCCTTGTTCATATTCTAGAGACGCTTATTGAAAATAAATTCTTTTGTAGGAAGTAAAAGTGTAAATTGAATAATGTATGTATTTACAAAAATCGACTCAAAATCCTATTGTGGCTTAGTGTTTTTTTTTTGGTAGTCCGAAATCGGTCTTATATATACATACATAGAATATAGATTTCAAATAAGTTTATTTTGAATTCCATTTGTTTGTAAAGATTTTTTTTATTTTCAGAACATTTAAATGTAAGAAGGCCAAAGTTATAGTTTTTAGTATTTGAATTTGAATTCAAGCTGCACTTTTTTTATAAGCTGTCGCTTCATTTTCATATTTGAGTAATGTGTTTGTCTTCTTGAGTAGATTCTGACTTCAAGTTGAGAAGCAAAATTTCCTTCTCAGAATCGTCCAGAAGTTTTTGTTACAGTGGCACGATTGCAGAAAGATTCAGACGACCAATTGAAAATGCTCTAAAAGAAAGAAGTATTAATATCAAAATCCTCTTCCGATAATGTGTGAACTTATGTCGAATTCGTTTTTAATTTTCATATTTGATCTCAGATTTCAGATTTTTCTTGCAAAAACGAACATGAAACGAGTTTGATTTTCTTTTATTAATTTTGTGAGATTGTAAGTACCAGTTAACAAACTTGCTGTCGTACTTTTTAAACTTCACCTTCACAGTAATTTGCAAGGGCATTGTAAGCAGACATAACACAAGTACAAGGTACAAAAGGATTTATTTCGATTTAGAATTTAATTAAAATATCAACATGAATTAAACATTGAAAAATTATTTAATAAAATAATGTGAGAACGAATGTGGTTATCACTATTAATATACGTATATATGGGTATGTTACTCCATCAATATAAAAAGTTCATTTTGTTATTGTAAAAAGGAAAAAAACTGATTTCACTTTTACAAAAATTGCTTCTGAAACTTAAACAAAAAAATCATCATTGGAATACGACGACGACGAAGAAGATATCGCGTCTAATTTGGATCCTAAAACCTTTGGTTGTGTAAAAGCTAACATGGAATTTGATTTTAGATAAAAAAAAATAATCACAAAAAAAAGATCTCTTTTAAAAACGAATTCAACATTACCTGGACGTCGAGTTAATTATATTACCATGCCACGCTACGTGAAAATACATCCATGTATTCCGGGTGTAAATGGCGCTCGCCAGATCGCTTGTCCTTTAAAAGAATAAACAGAAAACAGTATAGTTTAAAGATACACAAATTTGTTTGATAAAAAGTATTCTCATCAGGCAACATATCTACGTCGTTGTCGTCTCCCGATTGTGATATTAGTTTCTCAAGCAAATTGGTGGAAGCAAAGGAACTCCGTGAATTATTCCATTGAGATGTTGTGTTCTTTCTACAAAATTAAACTGTTTATGTTTATGTGAACTGATTCACATCATTCTTATTGCCACTACACAATATTCGCTTAACAATTTTCTTCAATGTTCATATTGATACATATTTTAATAAAATTTTCTAACGAAACCAATTTTTATTTAACTTTTTATCTGTTTGTTTACAATTCTGTTTAGACTGGCAAAAGACACGACACACGGCAGAAAATTGTCAAAAAGCGCTCACACAACTCCAAACAAAATCAACCTCGTTTTATGTTCGTTTTTACAAGAAAAATCTGAGATCAAATCTGAAAATTAAAAATGAATTCGACATAAGGTATTTTATTTTCCGATTTCTATAATGAAAGCTTCAAAAACAAAAATAAAAATACAAACTGACATAAGATTGTCAAAATCGTCATCGCCCAATTTGGGACAGGAAGTCCCAATATACTCGCGTTCATTTTTTAGATCGATAGCATATAGATAATTTGATATAAATCCGTTTTGCACTTTGATGAACTGTTAACTTGAATAAATGTACGATATTTAAACAAATGTTAATAACTAATTAATTTAGGTTTTCCAAATTCTGGACATTTGTAAGGAGTTTATCGAAATAATTCTTAAATTTGGAAAACCTTTATATAACTTTATAACTAATTAATTAAGGTTTTCCAAATTCTGGAAATTTGTAAGGAGTTTACTGAAAAAATTCTTAAATTTGGAAAACCTTTTTCAGAATTTGGAAAAGCATATTTAAAAAGTTATGGACATTTGTTTCACAGAGATATTTTTGAGAATTTTTCGTATGGGTAATTTTTAAAATTTTAAACAATTGTTTATAACTAATTAATTAAGGTTTTCCAAATTCTGGAAATTTGTAAGGAGTTTACTGAAATAATTCTCAAATTTGGAAAACCTTTTTCAGAATTAAAGCATATTTAAAAAGTTATGGACATTTGTTCACAGAGATATTTTTGAGAATTTTTCGTATGGGTAATTTTTAAAATTTTAAACAATTGTTTATAACTAATTAATTAAGGTTCTCCAAATTCTGGAAATTTGTAAGGAGTTTATTTAATAAATTTTAAAATTTGAAAATTCATTTTTACTATTTGGAAAAGTTTATGTTTAAAGTTTTTGATAATTTAATTTTTATCTGCATTGTTTCTTGAAAATGTTCAACATTTAAATATACGTTAATAACTAATTTATTAAGGTTTTCAAAATCTGAAAACTTCTAACGAACTCAGTCACAAGATTTATAAATATTGAAAATTATTTAAATGAAATAATTTCATTAATTTGATACTTTGAGAAAATTTTTAACATATAAATAATGAAGATTAGCTAATATATTAAGGTTTTTTGAATTATAAAAACTCATAAAGAGTATTAAAATTGATTTCAAAATTTTGCAATTACTCTTAAGAATTTGAAAATTATAAATTAATTATTCATAAACAATTATTTTCGCGTTGATATTTTTTAAGCGAATACCTTACGAATTAATAAAAAAAACAAAACTCGTTTTTACTGGCAGATGTAAGCCCGTTTTTATGTCCCAACGTGTCCTAATGCGTTACGTTACGAGTATTTGTTTATAGATTCTGTAGATACTTTTACATTTTTATTGTTTATTATTAAATTACACTTTTCCAAATTCTAAAAATGGTTTTCCAAATTTGTCCAAACTGTTCCCCATCGATTGACACCAAAAAAGTCTAATTTTGTTTCTATGTGCTGCTAACTATACGCCAAACCTTTAATTGTTAATAACTTTTAAACTATAGTTTTCCAAATTCTAAAAAATGGTTTTCCAAATTTTTCCAAATGTTTTCTAAACATTCCCCGAATTTGGAAAACATTTGGAAAAATTTGGAAAACCATTTTTAGAATTTGGAATACTATAGTTTAGACTTTTTTGGTTTCAATCGATTGGGAATTGTTTGGACAAATTTGAAAAACCATTTTAAGAATTTGGAAAACCTTAGTTTATTAATTAATTAACAAATTGTAAATAAACCATTCGTTACGTAACGTGGCTATATTGTTATTAAATAAAAAAAAACACTTGCACATGTAAACCCAGTTTTCTTGTCCCAAATTCTGTCGCAAGCAATTGACAGCGCAAATCAAAACAAAAAATTCAATATCATTTTCAAGGTAGATAGATTTTAAAATTCCTTTGTTTTGCGTTTTCCGTAACGCAATATATTTTTTTCTAGCGCTATTTCATCCAGCGATGACGATGTGCGGATATAAGGAATCTAGTAGTCCGATTCAACCGACCAAAGTTGATGGTCAAATGTCGCTATCTTGCCTGTCTTCTCACAATGGCAAAATGCCACTTCCAACTACAAAAGTCTGGGGATACGGGTAGCCACCCAAGTGGAAATTTAAGATCTATTCAGATTTCGAAGATAAAAAGTGCAACCGAGTTTATCTAGCACAACTGCCGCTATCCATCGGCTGGCATTCTCATCGAATTTGGAGGAAATAATTATGAATTCGCCACCAGATTCCCAACAAACACCAGGTTGCCAAGAGGAAGCAGACGAGAATATAAAAGCAAAAGAGCGGAAGGTTAAGAAAGCACAATCAGTGGTTTCGCCTAAGTCTGCATTTGAAGAACCATCGCTACAAACAATACCTCCGGAATTGCCACCCGACGAAAAAAGACTCAACTTATTTGTGGCGAAATTGTCTGAGATGCGGATGAAGACAATAGTATTCCGGATGAGGTCAAGATGTCGTCAACATCTTCAACATCAAGCCAGTCATGCAAGTCAAGTTCCGATGTAGCAAACTTATTTGCTACCGCCTATACGTTTGACGGCAGCGACATCAAATCCATAACGTCGACAGACTCCATTAAACAAAATTACTATCTGGTTCACGATTACGGATATACATCGAAGCCAGCTGTTAAGACAGATGTTCCGTAACCAGAAGTTTTCAATTCTTGTGCTCCAGTGAAATATGGTCCAGGTCGACCAAGAAAGGGTTTAATTCAGGCACAAAAGAAAAAGGATGAAAAAAGGCCTGTTCTCTTGTTCCCCCCAAGAAATAATTTTACTTTATGAATTTCTCACGCGTGGAATTGACTACATTCGAAGAAGCTGCGAGTAACATCTACAAGAAGATTGCTTTGGTTACTGGTTGAACAACAATCATTGGGAGGATCACTGTGTGACATGACGAAACATCCGACCGGCTGTGCCCGTACCGAAGGCTACTAAATACAATCTTGACGTCAAAGACAAGGCCAAGCACTTATACCATCACCCTAAAGCGGCATATACACACGTCAACATCTCATCAAGCATTGGAGGAGGAGGAGTGTAAGTAAATTCTGCTTTACATTGCATACACATTTCAAGCATAAATCTTTAACCATTCATTTTACGTACATTATGAATTGAAAGGACGTAGAGTTTCTTATCGTTCGCTTTGTATTTTGTTTAGTTCAAGTTGCCTCGTCTCTGTCCTGAATATAAATACATCAATGCTTGCTACTTGATTAAACAAAAATCAAAAAGTTTTGTTATATCTTCAAGGAGACACACAACATATACATGTGATATTTTCACAAACGCAATCTCCCATGCTTGATGAGATTTTGACCTGTTTGATAAAGTAAATATATTATAAGGAGGAAAATATTTCGTACGTTCCATCCTCCAACACTCTAAACACACATCGAACGACTCTGATTTATCCGATCTAAGTGGACTCTCCGAAGGTCAGGCAATGAATAGAAGCCAGTTGCAGCAACAAAACCCACCAATTGGGTAAAAAAAACAAATCCATTCGGGTGCGAATCCCTGCGATCCATTATCGCAGATTCTGCCAAAAAGAGGTAAAATAAAAATCTTTTTTTGTTCAGTCAATTCATTATTTTTTACTAATTCTTATAGATAAAACCAACTTGGCTCCAACGGCTGACGATAGTACATTTCAATTCATTCCAAATTCAGCACATATTTCCGACGGCACATACAATATTTAGCCTCTTAACAACAAAATTCAACCACAATTTTCTTTATCTACAATGCGAGAAAATTCAGAAAAAAGATTGAAAAACTAACAACAAAAACATGCAATAACAGAGTCCATAAATGGTGTATGTACATATTTAAATATTGAAATTTCAACAACAGAAACCGTGAAACAAAATTATAATTATTACTGAAGAAATGCTTATATGAAAAAACATCATAAGTTTTTCGTTCCATCAAACATAATTAAGCTATTTTAATTTATTTGCTGATTCCTAGGAATTTTTATGCCAGTTCAAATTTGTCCATACTAAAATACAAACCAAACTGAAAAAAACCTTTATATCTTTTTATTTTCAAATATTATATTATTATAAACAGGAAACAAGTGGAAAGGTAATATACTAAACAACTGGAAAAGCTAACAGTCCTATATACATATTTATGTGTTTGTCTCTTTGTCGTGACGAATTTTCGTTTCATTAAGCTTCAATCAGGTTTGCATCCGGCAAGAAACTGCATTCAAAGATTTCTATTTAGAATGCAGTCTCAAAAAAGTGTCTTTTGAAAACCAAATGCAAAGATAGTAAGAAAATTCAAAAATAAGAATAAGGATATCTCCGAACCTAGAAGTCCTAGAAAGAAGATAAATACATTTCCAGAATCAGGTTTGTATCCGGCAAGAAACTGCATTCAAAGTTTTCTATTTAGAATGCAGTCTCAAAAAAGTGTCTTTTGAAAACCAAATGCAAAGATAGTGAGAAAGTTAAAAAATAAGAATAAGGGTATCTCCGAACCTAGAAGTCCTAGAAAGAAGATAAATACATTTCCGGAATCAGGTTTGCATTCGACAAGAAACTGCATTCAAAGATTTCTATTTAGAATGCAGTCTCAAAAAAGTGTCTTTTGAAAACCAAATGCAAAGATAGTGAGAAAATTCAAAAATAAGAATAAGGATATCTCCGAGCCTAGAAGTCCTAATTATAATTTAGGTACACAAATTGAAGAGAATCTGTTTAGCCGTTAAGGCCAAAAAACCATAAATTCACATGTACATACGAATATATTCAAGCAGACAGATAACTACCTAATTGTTTACACTGTTATATCATAGTAATGACATGTAACATGTTTGATTGTTATTCCGATTTTTTTCATATTCACGATTCCATAACTTGAAAAAATAGCTCTTCAAAATATTACAAACATTGACCTAATATGTATGGACTTTCAGGAGCCAACTTCACGTTGGTTTCTTACAGCGCTTGAATCAAACTGGTTCTCAAAATTTCAATGACCTACATCGGTAGGAAGCAGAAGGGCAACTAGTCCCTTTTATCCAAAAAAAGTATATATCAACAATATATTAAATAATAAATGATAACTAAGGTTTACTTGTACCAAATTTTATATAACTATTTTTTACTTGCGATTATATGTACTATAATACAATATATACAAATTTTGAGCTAACAATCAAACATGACATTACGATGATAGAGAAACATATTTGAGTTACATTCTCATCGAATTTGGAGGAAATAATTATGAATTCGCCACCAGATTCCCAACAAACACCAGGTTGCCAAGAGGAAGCAGACGAGAATATAAAAGCAAAAGAGCGGAAGGCTAAGAAAGCACAATCAGTGGTTTCGCCTAAGTCTGCATTTGAAGAACCATCGCTACAAACAATACCTCCGGAATTGCCACCCGACGAAAAAAGACTCAACTTATTTGTGGCGAAATTGTCTGAGATGCGGATGAAGACAATAGTATTCCGGATGAGGTCAAGATGTCGTCAACACCTTCAACATCAAGCCAGTCATGCAAGTCAAGTTCCGATGTAGCAAACTTATTTGCTACCGCCTATACGTTTGACGGCAGCGACATCAAATCCATAACGTCGACAGACTCCATTAAACAAAATTACTATCTGGTTCACGATTACGGATATACATCGAAGCCAGCTGTTAAGACAGATGTTCCGTAACCAGAAGTTTTCAATTCTTGTGCTGCAGTGAAATATGGTCCAGGTCGACCAAGAAAGGGTTTAATTCAGGCACAAAAGAAAAAGGATGAAAAAAGGCCTGTTCTCTTGTTCCCCCCAAGAAATAATTTTACTTTATGAATTTCTCACGCGTGGAATTGACTACATTCGAAGAAGCTGCGAGTAACATCTACAAGAAGATTGCTTTGGTTACTGGTTGAACAACAATCATTGGGAGGATCACTGTGTGACATGACGAAACATCCGACCGGCTGTGCCCGTACCGAAGGCTACTAAATACAATCTTGACGTCAAAGACAAGGCCAAGCACTTATACCATCACCCTAAAGCGGCATATACACACGTCAACATCTCATCAAGCATTGGAGGAGGAGGAGTGTAAGTAAATTCTGCTTTACATTGCATACACATTTCAAGCATAAATCTTTAACCATTCATTTTACGTACATTATGAATTGAAAGGACGTAGAGTTTCTTATCGTTCGCTTTGTATTTTGTTTAGTTCAAGTTGCCTCGTCTCTGTCCTGAATATAAATACATCAATGCTTGCTACTTGATTAAACAAAAATCAAAAAGTTTTGTTATATCTTCAAGGAGACACACAACATATACATGTGATATTTTCACAAACGCAATCTCCCATGCTTGATGAGATTTTGACCTGTTTGATAAAGTAAATATATTATAAGGAGGAAAATATTTCGTACGTTCCATCCTCCAACACTCTAAACACACATCGAACGACTCTGATTTATCCGATCTAAGTGGACTCTCCGAAGGTCAGGCAATGAATAGAAGCCAGTTGCAGCAACAAAACCCACCAATTGGGTAAAAAAAAACAAATCCATTCGGGTGCGAATCCCTGCGATCCATTATCGCAGATTCTGCCAAAAAGAGGTAAAATAAAAATCTTTTTTTGTTCAGTCAATTCATTATTTTTTACTAATTCTTATAGATAAAACCAACTTGGCTCCAACGGCTGACGATAGTACATTTCAATTCATTCCAAATTCAGCACATATTTCCGACGGCACATACAATATTTAGCCTCTTAACAACAAAATTCAACCACAATTTTCTTTATCTACAATGCGAGAAAATTCAGAAAAAAGATTGAAAAACTAACAACAACAACATGCAATAACAGAGTCCATAAATGGTGTATGTACATATTTAAATATTGAAATTTCAACAACAGAAACCGTGAAACAAAATTATAATTATTACTGAAGAAATGCTTATATGAAAAAACATCATAAGTTTTTCGTTCCATCAAACATAATTAAGCTATTTTAATTTATTTGCTGATTCCTAGGAATTTTTATGCCAGTTCAAATTTGTCCATACTAAAATACAAACCAAACTGAAAAAAAACTTTATATCTTTTTATTTTCAAATATTATATTATTATAAACAGGAAACAAGTGGAAAGGTAATATACTAAACAACTGGAAAAGCTAACAGTCCTATATACATATTTATGTGTTTGTCTCTTTGTCGTGACGAATTTTCGTTTCATTAAGCTTCAATCAGGTTTGCATCCGGCAAGAAACTGCATTCAAAGATTTCTATTTAGAATGCAGTCTCAAAAAAGTGTCTTTTGAAAACCAAATGCAAAGATAGTAAGAAAATTCAAAAATAAGAATAAGGATATCTCCGAACCTAGAAGTCCTAGAAAGAAGATAAATACATTTCCAGAATCAGGTTTGTATCCGGCAAGAAACTGCATTCAAAGTTTTCTATTTAGAATGCAGTCTCAAAAAAGTGTCTTTTGAAAACCAAATGCAAAGATAGTGAGAAAGTTAAAAAATAAGAATAAGGGTATCTCCGAACCTAGAAGTCCTAGAAAGAAGATAAATACATTTCCGGAATCAGGTTTGCATTCGACAAGAAACTGCATTCAAAGATTTCTATTTAGAATGCAGTCTCAAAAAAGTGTCTTTTGAAAACCAAATGCAAAGATAGTGAGAAAATTCAAAAATAAGAATAAGGATATCTCCGAGCCTAGAAGTCCTAATTATAATTTAGGTACACAAATTGAAGAGAATCTGTTTAGCCGTTAAGGCCAAAAAACCATAAATTCACATGTACATACGAATATATTCAAGCAGACAGATAACTACCTAATTGTTTACACTGTTATATCATAGTAATGACATGTAACATGTTTGATTGTTATTCCGATTTTTTTCATATTCACGATTCCATAACTTGAAAAAATAGCTCTTCAAAATATTACAAACATTGACCTAATATGTATGGACTTTCAGGAGCCAACTTCACGTTGGTTTCTTACAGCGCTTGAATCAAACTGGTTCTCAAAATTTCAATGACCTACATCGGTAGGAAGCAGAAGGGCAACTAGTCCCTTTTATCCAAAAAAAGTATATATCAACAATATATTAAATAATAAATGATAACTAAGGTTTACTTGTACCAAATTTTATATAACTATTTTTTACTTGCGATTATATGTACTATAATACAATATATACAAATTTTGAGCTAACAATCAAACATGACATTACGATGATAGAGAAACATATTTGAGTTACATTCTCATCGAATTTGGAGGAAATAATTATGAATTCGCCACCAGATTCCCAACAAACACCAGGTTGCCAAGAGGAAGCAGACGAGAATATAAAAGCAAAAGAGCGGAAGGCTAAGAAAGCACAATCAGTGGTTTCGCCTAAGTCTGCATTTGAAGAACCATCGCTACAAACAATACCTCCGGAATTGCCACCCGACGAAAAAAGACTCAACTTATTTGTGGCGAAATTGTCTGAGATGCGGATGAAGACAATAGTATTCCGGATGAGGTCAAGATGTCGTCAACACCTTCAACATCAAGCCAGTCATGCAAGTCAAGTTCCGATGTAGCAAACTTATTTGCTACCGCCTATACGTTTGACGGCAGCGACATCAAATCCATAACGTCGACAGACTCCATTAAACAAAATTACTATCTGGTTCACGATTACGGATATACATCGAAGCCAGCTGTTAAGACAGATGTTCCGTAACCAGAAGTTTTCAATTCTTGTGCTGCAGTGAAATATGGTCCAGGTCGACCAAGAAAGGGTTTAATTCAGGCACAAAAGAAAAAGGATGAAAAAAGGCCTGTTCTCTTGTTCCCCCCAAGAAATAATTTTACTTTATGAATTTCTCACGCGTGGAATTGACTACATTCGAAGAAGCTGCGAGTAACATCTACAAGAAGATTGCTTTGGTTACTGGTTGAACAACAATCATTGGGAGGATCACTGTGTGACATGACGAAACATCCGACCGGCTGTGCCCGTACCGAAGGCTACTAAATACAATCTTGACGTCAAAGACAAGGCCAAGCACTTATACCATCACCCTAAAGCGGCATATACACACGTCAACATCTCATCAAGCATTGGAGGAGGAGGAGTGTAAGTAAATTCTGCTTTACATTGCATACACATTTCAAGCATAAATCTTTAACCATTCATTTTACGTACATTATGAATTGAAAGGACGTAGAGTTTCTTATCGTTCGCTTTGTATTTTGTTTAGTTCAAGTTGCCTCGTCTCTGTCCTGAATATAAATACATCAATGCTTGCTACTTGATTAAACAAAAATCAAAAAGTTTTGTTATATCTTCAAGGAGACACACAACATATACATGTGATATTTTCACAAACGCAATCTCCCATGCTTGATGAGATTTTGACCTGTTTGATAAAGTAAATATATTATAAGGAGGAAAATATTTCGTACGTTCCATCCTCCAACACTCTAAACACACATCGAACGACTCTGATTTATCCGATCTAAGTGGACTCTCCGAAGGTCAGGCAATGAATAGAAGCCAGTTGCAGCAACAAAACCCACCAATTGGGTAAAAAAAAACAAATCCATTCGGGTGCGAATCCCTGCGATCCATTATCGCAGATTCTGCCAAAAAGAGGTAAAATAAAAATCTTTTTTTGTTCAGTCAATTCATTATTTTTTACTAATTCTTATAGATAAAACCAACTTGGCTCCAACGGCTGACGATAGTACATTTCAATTCATTCCAAATTCAGCACATATTTCCGACGGCACATACAATATTTAGCCTCTTAACAACAAAATTCAACCACAATTTTCTTTATCTACAATGCGAGAAAATTCAGAAAAAAGATTGAAAAACTAACAACAACAACATGCAATAACAGAGTCCATAAATGGTGTATGTACATATTTAAATATTGAAATTTCAACAACAGAAACCGTGAAACAAAATTATAATTATTACTGAAGAAATGCTTATATGAAAAAACATCATAAGTTTTTCGTTCCATCAAACATAATTAAGCTATTTTAATTTATTTGCTGATTCCTAGGAATTTTTATGCCAGTTCAAATTTGTCCATACTAAAATACAAACCAAACTGAAAAAAAACTTTATATCTTTTTATTTTCAAATATTATATTATTATAAACAGGAAACAAGTGGAAAGGTAATATACTAAACAACTGGAAAAGCTAACAGTCCTATATACATATTTATGTGTTTGTCTCTTTGTCGTGACGAATTTTCGTTTCATTAAGCTTCAATCAGGTTTGCATCCGGCAAGAAACTGCATTCAAAGATTTCTATTTAGAATGCAGTCTCAAAAAAGTGTCTTTTGAAAACCAAATGCAAAGATAGTAAGAAAATTCAAAAATAAGAATAAGGATATCTCCGAACCTAGAAGTCCTAGAAAGAAGATAAATACATTTCCAGAATCAGGTTTGTATCCGGCAAGAAACTGCATTCAAAGTTTTCTATTTAGAATGCAGTCTCAAAAAAGTGTCTTTTGAAAACCAAATGCAAAGATAGTGAGAAAGTTAAAAAATAAGAATAAGGGTATCTCCGAACCTAGAAGTCCTAGAAAGAAGATAAATACATTTCCGGAATCAGGTTTGCATTCGACAAGAAACTGCATTCAAAGATTTCTATTTAGAATGCAGTCTCAAAAAAGTGTCTTTTGAAAACCAAATGCAAAGATAGTGAGAAAATTCAAAAATAAGAATAAGGATATCTCCGAGCCTAGAAGTCCTAATTATAATTTAGGTACACAAGTTGAAGAGAATCTGTTTAGCCGTTAAGGCCAAAAAACCATAAATTCACATGTACATACGAATATATTCAAGCAGACAGATAACTACCTAATTGTTTACACTGTTATATCATAGTAATGACATGTAACATGTTTGATTGTTATTCCGATTTTTTTCATATTCACGATTCCATAACTTGAAAAAATAGCTCTTCAAAATATTACAAACATTGACCTAATATGTATGGACTTTCAGGAGCCAACTTCCCGTTGGTTTCTTACAGCGCTTGAATCAAACTGGTTCTCAAAATTTCAATGACCTACATCGGTAGGAAGCAGAAGGGCAACTAGTCCCTTTTATCCAAAAAAAGTATATATCAACAATATATTAAATAATAAATGATAACTAAGGTTTACTTGTACCAAATTTTATATAACTATTTTTTACTTGCGATTATATGTACTATAATACAATATATACAAATTTTGAGCTAACAATCAAACATGACATTACGATGATAGAGAAACATATTTGAGTTACTGGCAAAATTCTGCCTGTCTGTCTGCACGGATGTATTTTGGACTGCAGCCTAAACGGGTGGGCCAATCGTCTTCAAATTTTGAACTTAAGGTTCTTTTGACATTCTACAGAGAACTTTTTTTCAATTTTTTTTAGCTCAAAAATTAACGGTACCTATCATATAACCGTTATATAAAAGCTTATTTTTCTCGAAAACGGCTCCAAGAATTTTTATAAAAAAAAATCAGTGTACTACTGTAGGTATGCATTATATTTTGGTGAAAAAAAAAATAATATGGTGGGCTAAAACCAGTACCTCCCATAGGACCGTTTTTTTTTCTTCGACTTTTTCGAAAATTGGCGATCCGATTACAATCAAAATTGATATTCAAGAAGATGTAGGCAGCTTGAGTAATTATGCATACATTTTTTCGAAAACTTTTTTTTTGTATTTTTAATAATTTTAATTTTTTTTTTTTTAAATCAATATTTTGAAAACGGGTAAATGAATTTTTTTTAAATTTTGTTTTTAAATGTACGTTATTTTTGTGCTTAAGTTTGTATTCTTGAATTATTTTTTTTATTTTTTTAAAAAAAGTTGTTAAAAAACCCGTTTTATCTAAAAACGGCTCCTACAATTTTAAAAAAAATCACACTTTTTTACATTTCCTAAAGAAATAAAATGGCGTTTAAATTATTTCACCCAATACATTTTAACGTACTTTATTGGAACAATCAAAAGTCAGAAAAATCGAATATAATCTTTAAAATTTTATTCCAAGCTGTGACCGCACATAAGAGCAAGTACGTGCGATCCAGTCGTGCAATTTATTTTTTATTGCAAAACTTTATACTTTTGCTTATATTATTCAAAAGTTTGGAAAAAATCACATCATAATGAACTTCAGTTACACTCCTTGTTCATATTCTAGAGACGCTTATTGAAAATTAATTCTTTTGTAGGAAGTAAAAGTGTAAATTGAATAATGTATGTATTTAAAAAAATCGACTCAAAATCCTATTGTGGCTTAGTGTTTTTTTTTGGTAGTCCGAAATCGGTCTTATATATACATACATAGAATATAGATTTCAAATAAGTTTATTTTGTATTCCATTTGTTTGTAAACATTTTTTTTATTTTCAGAACATTTAAATGTAAGAAGGCCAAAGTTATAGTTTTTAGTATTTGAATTTGAATTCAGGCTGCACTTTTTTTATAAGCTGTCGCTTCATTTTCATATTTGAGTAATGTGTTTGTCTTCTTGAGTAGATTCTGACTTCAAGTTGAGAAGCAAAATTTCCTTCTCAGAATCGTCCAGAAGTTTTTGGTACAGTGGCACGAATGCAGAAAGATTCAGACGACCAATTGAAAATGCTCTAAAAGAAAGAAGTATTAATATCAAAATCCTCTTCCGATAATGTGTGAACTTATGTCGAATTCGTTTTTAATTTTCATATTTGATCTCAGATTTCAGATTTTTCTTGCAAAAACGAACATGAAACGAGTTTGATTTTCTTTTATTAAGTTTGTGACTTGCTGTCGTACTTTTTAAACTTCACCTTCACAGTAATTTGCAAGGGCATTGTAAGCAGACATAACACAAGTACAAGGTACAAAAGGATTTATTTCGATTTAGAATTTAATTAAAATATCAACATGAATTAAACATTGAAAAATTATTTAATAAAATAATGTGAGAACGAATGTGGTTATCACTATTAATATACGTATATATGGTTATGTTACTCCATCAATATAAAAAGTTCATTTTGTTATTGTAAAAAGGAAAAAAACTGATTTCACTTTTACAAAAATTGCTTCTGAAACTTAAACAAAAAAATCATCATTGGAATACGACGACGACGAAGAAGATATCGCGTCTAATTTGGATCCTAAAACCTTTGGTTGTGTAAAAGCTAACATGGAATTTGATTTTAGATAAAAAAAAATAATCACAAAAAAAAGATCTCTTTTAAAAACGAATTCAACATTACCTGGACGTCGAGTTAATTATATTACCATGCCACGATACGTGAAAATACATCCATGTATTCCGGGTGTAAATGGCGCTCGCCAGATCGCTTGTCCTTTAAAAGAATAAACAGAAAACAGTATAGTTTAAAGATACACAAATTTGTTTGATAAAAAGTATTCTCATCAGGCAACATATCTACGTCTTTGTCGTCTCCCGATTGTGATATTAGTTTCTCAAGCAAATTGGTGGAAGCAAAGGAACTCCGTGAATTATTCCATTGAGATGTTGTGTTCTTTCTACAAAATTAAACTGTTTATGTTTATGTGAACTGATTCACATCGTTCTTATTGCCACTACACAATATTCGCTTAACAATTTTCTTCAATGTTCATATTGATACATATTTTAATAAAATTTTCTAACGAAACCAATTTTTATTTAACTTTTTATCTGTTTGTTTACAATTCTGTTTAGACTGGCAAAAGACACGACACACGGCAGAAAATTGTCAAAAAGCGCTCACACAACTCCAAAAAAAATCAACCTCGTTTTATGTTCGTTTTTACAAGAAAAATCTGAGATCAAATCTGAAAATTAAAAACGAATTTTATATAATATAATATATATTATATATATAATATAATATAATATTTTATTTTCCGATTTCTATAATGAAAGCTTCAAAAACAAAAATAAAAATACAAACTGACATAAGATTGTCAAAATCGTCATCGCCCAATTTGGGACAGGAAGTCCCAATATACTCGCGTTCATTTTTTAGATCGATAGCATATAGATAATTTGATATAAATCCGTTTTGCACTTTGATGAACTGTAAACTTGAATAAATGTACGATACTTAAACAAATGTTAATAACTAATTAATTAAGGTTTTCCAAATTCTGGAAATTTGTAAGGAGTTTATCGAAATAATTCTTAAATTTGGAAAACCTTTTTCAGAATTTGGAAAAGCATATTTAAAAAGTTATGGACATTTGTTTCACAGAGATATTTTTGAGAATTTTTCGAATGGTTAATTTTTTAATTTTTAAACAATTGTTTATAACTAATTATTTAAGGTTTTCCAAATTCTGGAAGTTTGTAAGGAGTTTACTGAAATAATTCTTAAATTTGGAAAACCTTTTTCAGAATTTGGAAAAGCATATTTAAAAAATTATGGACATTTGTTTCACAGAGATATTTTTGAGAATTTTTCGTATGGGTAATTTTTAAATTTTTAAACAATTGTTTATAACTAATTATTTAAGGTTTTCCAAATTCTGGAAGTTTGTAAGGAGTTTACTGAAATAATTCTTAAATTTCGGAAACCTTTTTCAGAATTTGGAAAAGCATATTTAAAAAGTTATGGACATTTTTTTTCACAGAGATATTTTTGAGAATTTTTCGTATGGGTAATTTTTAAAATTTTAAACAATTGTTTATAACTAATTAATTCAGGTTCTCCAAATTCTGGAAATTTGTAAGGAGTTTATTTAATTAATTTTAAAATTTGAAAATTCATTTTTACTATTTGGAAAAGTTTATGTTTAAAGTTTTTGATAATTTAATTTTTATCTGCATTGTTTCTTGAAAATGTTCAACATTTAAATATACGTTAATAACTAATTTATTAAGGTTTTCAAAATCTGAAAACTTCTAACGAACTCAGTCACAAGATTAATAAATATTGAAAATTATTTAAATGAAACAATTTCATTAATTTGATACTTTGAGAAAATTTTTAACATATAAATAATGAAGATTAGCTAATATATTAAGGTTTTTTGAATTATAAAAACTCATAAAGAGTATTAAAATTGATTTCAAAATTTTGCAATTACTCTTAAGAATTTGAAAATTATAAATTAATTATTCATAAACAATTATTTTCGCGTTGATATTTTTTAAGCGAATACCTTACGAATTAATAAAAAAACAAAACTCGTTTTTACTGGCAGATGTAAGCCCGTTTTTATGTCCCAACGTGTCCTAATGCGTTACGTTACGAGTATTTGTTTATAGATTCTGTAGATACTTTTACATTTTTGTTGTTTATTATTAAATTACACTTTTCCAAATTCTAAAAATGGTTTTCCAAATTTGTCCAAACTGTTCCCCATCGATTGACACCAAAAAAGTCTAATTTTGTTTCTATATGCTGCTAACTATACGCCAAATCTTTAATTGTTAATAACTTTTAAACTATAGTTTTCCAAATTCTAAAAATGGTTTTCCAAATTTTTCCAAATGTTTTCTAAATTCGGGGCACCAAAAAAATCAGAATTCCCGACATAGTGCTGCTAACTATACGGGGGTATAGTTATAGTGTTATTTCTAATGTTTATGGTTATTTTTCTAAATTAAATTAAAAGGTTCATATACAAAAAAAATATTTAAGTAGTAATTTGTAAGTATTCCAATCTGGTTTTCGGGTGAACCATTGACCGTGGGAATAATGGAATATATTTTTTTTGAGGCCAGAACACCTATACAGAGCTCCTTCTAGGTAGGATTATATATTTTCTAAGCGTTTTCTATAATTCAAAAAAGAAAAAAATATTAAACTAGATTAGAAAACATCATTTTTGTTGATAACTTCATATTTTTATGCTGCTATACTGATGAATAATGTATAAAAGGATTTGTAATAATATCACATTAAAAAAATTAATCTGACCTTATTAGTCAATATGATTTTTTTAAGTTGACATTTTCAGGGGTGTGGACGGTAAGCTGAGTACATCGGAGGCGATGGTGTGACCGAACCGAAAACACAATTGTGGAAATCAAAATGGGGCCGTCGATTTCCAGGTTGGGTGGGATAAGGCCATGCTACAATAACATCAGTAGCACCTGAGGTGTGATGAAATGTCAGTCCGTCCGATTTTGTTATTTTTTTGTTCATGTTGTCTCCTAGGCCTGATTTATGTGTTGTTGCAGGTGAGGTATAGTTACGGAAACAAGATCCCCCTGTCCGGCGAGCTAATTCGAGCATCGCAAGCAGGCCGCGTTTCCCGTAATAGGCATTCTATCTTTTCTGACATATTCCCATCCAATATCCTAACCTACCCTTTTTCCTACACCTCGTTCACATCCAACTTTCCTAAAACCTCATATTGCCTCGCAACAAATGGTGCCCAACGTGGGGCGTAGTCGTCCTCGTATCAATTCATTGGTGATGTCCTGAACCAAACTTATCATTGGTTTTTAAGACTCGTAAATCTGTATCAAGAAAGTCGCTGACATACGTAGGTATATCCCTTGTGCGCGCGTTAATTATAAAAAAAAAAGAAGGGCATCTTTTTCCAAACTTCGTGTCCATAAGAATCCACAAAATTTGGAATTTTGTTACAGCTGCCTGAAAAGGAAAACAAATCAGAACTATCTCATATACATATCAACCATACTTACCTCACTTCTTACCCCAAACAACAACAACAAAAAAAGAGCTGAAAAAAAGAATAGTGATCAAATATATATCCAAAATAAAATAAATTAAACAAAAACAACTTACCTGAAAAGAAGCAAACTTCCAGGAAATTTTTTCTTAAAATAGAAATCTAAACAAACAATAATGTCAGATAGTATGAACAAAAGAGAAGAGACTTAGTCCGTTCACAGCAAAAGAGTGTTGACTCAAAAGTGAATGTTATTTTAAGGCTGAATTCCAGATATGGAAAAAAAATTTTTAGGCTGTCACTTTAGGTTAGTTCAATTACCTTTTTGCAGTCAATTTGACAGATGGAGTGTTCTGTCCCACTTTATGACATCGAGGTACCAGAGGTTATTTGGTGACAAGAGGGTTTGATTTTTTTTGAGGACTTTGAATAGGCATGATACAAGAGTAGTACCTCTTCAAATAGTTATGGGTATTCTATATCATCCCTGGAGGGGTATACGATAACCAAAGATCTGTTTGCTGTAGAAGGACTAGATTAAATACATAGCGCTAGTTCCAACACCAATGTGTTAGTATTGGTGCTGAAACTAGTGGATCCGTCAGGATCGGATGATACAAATGATGTGAGAGGGAGATGAGAAAAAAAAGTGTAGTATGGTTCGATGTTATAGGCATCTATCATTAAGGTAAAAAGAATTGGAAGTGTCGGACCGTTTAAGAATTTATGTGAGCAAAGTCTTGATTTTCGATATTCATTTTAACGTTTGGTGAAAAATTAAAAAAACAATTAAATAAAAAAATGTTTAGGATTTTATAAGTGAGGTGGAAAAAAGCCCCTATTAGAACAAAAACTTATATAACACTGCACGTGAAAATATAAAACGGAATCTTTAACTATGAAGGGGGTGAGTAAAGTTTAGAATTTAAAAATGTGTTGCAATAAAAAGAAAAAAAAACTAAGTTTGAGCAAAATATTGTTTAGGGGTTTTCTGCGAGCAAGTTGGTAATGTTTGGCGGCCAGAAATCCTTTGCAAAAGGAAGGGGCCGCCAATACTTTTCCAAGTTTTTTTTTGAGAAAACCAGAGCCAATCACATTGTTTTTCGGACCAGGACCCCTTCGAAACGTACATACGTATATACAGTGGTAGTAACCAGGTAACAATTTAACATTTTTCTTGTGGCTTGAACCGGCTTCTGCCAATTATAGTTGTAATTGGGCAGTAAGGCAGTGAGGGACTGGTAGTTACCTGGAGAAGTTAACGGCCCATCTCCGGAGGGATAGTGTGAGCTACCCCTGGTAAATCCGTCGAGCAGTGCTGTTTTTTTATTTATTTGTAATTAAAACCTTTTTTTTTTGTTATTTGTTTTATATACTTATAGCGTTGTTTCTAATGTTTAAGGTTATTTTTCTAAATAAAGTTAATAAGTTCATATACAAACAAATAATATTTAAGTAGTAATTTGTAAGTATTACAATCTGGTTTTCGGGTGGACCATTGACCATGGTAATAACGGAATATATTTTTTTTGAGGCAAGAATACCTATACAGAGCTCTTTCCAAGTAGGATTATATATTTTTTTAGCGTTTTCTATAATTCAAAAAAGAAAAAATATAAATTTAGATTAGAAAACATAATTTTTGTTGATAACTTCTTATTTTTATGCTGTTATACTGATGAATAATGTATAAAAGGATTTGTAATATTATCACATTAGAAAAATGAACCTGACCTTATTAGTCAATATGATATTTTTAAGTTGAAATTTTCAGGGGTGTGGAAGGTAAGCTGAGTACATCGGAGGCTATGGTGTGACCGAGCCGAAAACACAATTGGGGAAATCAAAATGAAGCCGTCGATTTCCAGGTTGGGTGGGATAAGGCCATGCTACAATAACCTCAGTAGCACCTGAGGTGTGATGAAATGTCAGTCCGTCCGATTTTGTTATTTTTTTTGTAATGTTGTCTCCTAGGCCTGATTAATGTATTGTTGCAGGTGAGGTCTAGTTGCGGGAACAAAACCCCCCGGTCTGGCGAGCTAAGTCGAGCATCGCAAGCAGGCCGCGTTTCCCGTAATAGGCATTCTTTCCCTTTCTGACATATTCCTATCCAATATCCTAACCTACCCTTTTTCCTACACCTCGTTCACATCCAACTTTCCTAAAACCTCATATTGCCTCGCAACAAATGGCGCCCAACGTGGGGCGTAGTCGTCCTCGTATCAACTCATTGGTGATGTCCTGAACCAAACTTATCATTGGTTCTTAAGACTCGTAAGTCTGTATCAAGAAAGTCCCTGACATACTTAGGTATATTGCGACGAGTTCTTAGAAATCATGGTGAATGCGGTTCGTGAGTGTCAACGTTTCTACTGCAGTCATTTTAGTTCCCAGGATTGGTTGTTTCCTGTATCAGGAAAGTCTCGGACACAACGCATGTACTGTGACCTATTTTATTTCGGGTTCTGGAATGACAAAAGTAGGCGTTTGTTTTTGTTCCTAACCTTTATCCTTATTTGTTTTTTTTCTATCAACATTTGAATTTTCTTTCCCTTTGTTTTGTCTTATAATATACAGTGAAGATTTGGTATCGGTGACCGTGATTGACGAGTCGTCAACATTGATGCATTGAGCCAACATTTTCATTTATTTTGTGAAAGTTTACCTCACTATTTCATGTCTTCTAGCGATAGTCCAAGAGACGGATTAAAATTGCTTAAATAAGGAGGGAAACAATGTAATGAGTTTGTCTACTTCTAACTATTTTTTGTATGTTACTTCACCACACCAAAGAATTTGTTTCTTTTGTCCGTCCGTTGTCTTTCAATACATTAAAACATTTTTGTCTAGGTCACTGCGGATCGCTAAGAAAGTCCTCCGAGAAAGCTACCTAAAGCACCCCGTATATATATGAAAAAAAAAACCGCAGAGGGAAATATTTGGAGAAAAAGTCATTACCTAAATACTTTCATATTCTTTAACTAAATAGTTAACTTTTTTTGGTTAACAAATTTCAGTTAATATCATTTTGTTGTTAATTTATTCATTATTTTTTTCTTTTAAATATTTTGTTCCTTATTTTTTTTTTGGTTATTTATTTAATTTAATTTTTTTTATTTATTATTTTTGGTACTTCTTTCTTTGTTAATTTAATTGAAAAAAAAATGTTTGTATTTTTTGGTTTTTTCTTGTAATAAGTTAGTCACAAAATTTGTTTGAAGTTTTTTTTATTTATTTAAATAATTGTTCGTTACTGATATATTTTGTTTGTTTTTTTTGTTAATTTATTTAATCATTTTTTTGTTGAAATTTTTCGTTGTTTAACTTTTTTCTGGTACAAAGTGAAAATAATTTTTTTTGTTTAATATTTTTGCTGTTTTTTTTGTTAATTTATTTAAATATTTTTATTTGATAATAATTGGTTCTAATTTTTTTGTTAATATATTTGATATATTTAATTTGTTTATTTATTTTTTTTGTTCAATTTTGTTTTCTATTAATTTATTTAAACGCAATTTTTTTTGAGATCTTGTTTATTTTTCTATTAAGATATATAAATACATTTTTTATGTTTAAACATTTGTTTGCTTTTACATTTTTTTTGTTAATTTATTTAAATATTTTTTTTCTCAGCTTCATTTTTGTTTAATCATTTATATACATTTTTTTTGTTGATATTTTTTTGGTTTATTTTTTTTACCATTTTTTTTGATTTTCTGATTTTGTTGGTACAATATTAAATCTATTTTTAATATAAAATTTAAGATGGAAAATTTGATACAACTTTATAGTGGCATTTTTTCAGATATTATTTGTTCTGATTTTGCGTTACAATAAATGTTGCCAATCTTTTTTTTCTTTTTGTGTGAAAATGTACTTAATCTATATCTTTTAAAGTTATTTCCCATCCAATATTAAATTTTAAAACAAAACTACCCCTTGAAAGTCGTTGAGAATGTAAGCGTTCCGTATTTTGTTTCGTCACTACATTTATTTTTCATAAATACTTATTTAAAATGTCTGCACCTGCGAAGGAAAAATATCTGCAGAATTTAAGAGATTCTGAAATTGACAATACGTACTCCGATCGTCAGACTATCCAAAGACGTCGTGTAGTCCACTCTCCTCCCATACCAAGCGAGTCGTTCCGGTCTTCCAATTTTCCTGTTCCTTCCAGCAATCAGGTCACCGATAGGCTGAATAGCTCAAATGAATCTGTAAAGGCTCCATCATATAGCAGCCATTGTGAGGCGGGAGCTGGAGAGGTACTACTACAAAGTATTGATATGCGAACTCAGGAACCAGGCGTGGAAGAAAATTGTTGTTTACCACGCCAAAGTTTTAAAACAATAGCCTACCTTAGTCGTCTGACAACATGCATGCTTTATTTCCTTTTTTCAGCTTCAGTGTTTTAGTTAACTAATTTAATCTTGATTAAATAATAATCTATTTTTTGTTGTTAGCTAATAATTTATTTATTTGTTTGTCTATTGCATGCTAGTTCTTTGTTTCTTTGTTCCTTATTTTATCTCATTGACTACTATTTTCTACGATCTAATCGTTAGACTTAGTATATAATTTATATAACTGTGATAGTATATTACGGCTGCCTGGAAGGTGAAAAAAAAAATATTGATTTGAGTAAAATAAAAATAAACTAAATAAAATCTTACTTTGGCTGTTGTCTGGAGAATAATCTGAAAAGCAGAAATTGAAAAACAATTTGTTTTAATGCACAAAAGTATTATCAACAATAAAGATGAGCAAAATGAAACAATGACTTTAATAGTAATAATCAAGATAACAACTGGGACAACACAAATAAACTTTTATTTGTACTTATGGCTATAGGAACAAATGCAACATTTTCGTTGACACCAAAAATACACATAAAAGTTGCACTAATAAGGAGTTGCGAATAATTATTTTTGTTAGGGATATTTGTTTGTTGGTTAGTTGTTGTTAAATGGTAATTATAGTTGTTATGGTTATTGTTTCAAATCACAGGTTACTACAAATTTGTTTTTGAAAAAAAGATAACATGAACCAAAAGAAATAAACAATCGACGACGGAGAAGGAAAAATAAAACTAGATTTAGTTCTGTCCGTTTTTTTCCAGATAAATTGAATTCGCCGAGAGTAGCGAAAAGGAGAACCGAGTGGAGGGAATGGGTGAAATCTTAAAATGAAATATGCAATACAAATTGCCCACACTGTGGGGTATATATAGGGGAGCAAAAAAGCAGCGAGTGTGCAGTGCCCAATCCGAAAGCGAAAAATCAAGGAGCCTATACCATTGGTAAAAAAAGAAAAGCCAAAAGAATACGTAAGTACTTAACGTGTTTTTGTTTAAATTTGAAAAAAAAATTGCCATACAAAGTGTTGGAGGTGGCGTTCTCCACTAAAAATTGAAATAGTGGTATAATAGAACTTAAAGCGACACTGTGCGCAAAATAACCTCAGTCAATTTTCAAACCTTAAATTTTTATCCGACGTCACGTGGGGACACCTTCCGGTTGGAATCGGAATCCTTGAAGTTAAAATTTAAACCAGCTGAGACGTCCACTGAACTTAGGATACACTTTCCAGAAACACCGGAAATCCTCGACGGTTTTTTTTTTTTTGAAATTCAAATATCTTTTTCATATACCAAATCATTTAATTTAAATTTTTTGCGTACAATTTTTTTTGTGAGATTACCCCATATGAAACCTCGGGACGTCCACCCCCATTATTTGTAGAATTGGGTGTCCTCCAACATATTTGTTTGCCCCCCCCCCTTTTTCAGGAACCGTACGATGATGAAGTAAGTGCAAGGACTTAAGGGGAATTCCAGAACTTAGGCCCCGGAATTTCCGGAGTGGTGAGGGTGAGCCAGCACTGCACCACCAACAGGTGTGTCCGAGGATCGATGTTGGCATGTAAGATTTTTTGTTTGTAAGAGGTGAAGTCTAGTGGGTGGCAAGACTCCCCCTACATCCGGCGAGCTAAGCCGTGCATCGCTAGCATGCCATGGCCTACCCACTGGACACTCGTTCCCCCCCCCCTATCCTAATCCTCGATTCCTTTCCTTTAAGTTTCCTTTCCTACCTCTCCCTTCGCTTCTTTTTCCTATCTTTTCGTTTTCCTTCCACCTGTCCTATCCGAATCCCCTCTCCACCCGTTCGTTCCTCATTTCCTCATCCATGTTACTCGCTTACATAACAAGTATAAAGACTGATAATCTGTGATAATTATTACTTAGTAATACCTAAAATCTGTGATATTTACCTATTGTATAGAATTTTAAACTAACTGTGATACTAGATTTACCGTTCAACTGTGATATTTGAAAATTTTTGAAATCCTTTATTATTTTTATTTTATTTATTTATTTATAAAATCTTAATATTAGTTGCTACATAACTAGTAAGATAAATATAGTGTATTTGAAGTCAATTCTACTACTACTAACTACTTTTCTTCAATTAGTTCACTTTCTGATAACGGTATGGTACAACATCACCCTTTCTCCTGGTTCACGAATCGAGATCTGTACCCTTTGAACTTGCCTAGAAAGCTACCTGAAAGAATGTTTAAGTTCCTTTAGTTATCAGTCCTTACAATATGTAAAATCGATTTACCTTTATGAGTCTCTGGAACATAGTTTCTTTACAATGCCTTAGAAGTAGATGCTGGAATTCGTCTGCAATAGAAACCATATTAAAGAAAAAAAAACAAAAAAACATCTATCAATGTTTAAATATATATATATCTGTAGGTGGGTACCTATAGAAGCAAGTTATGCATTTATATATTACCTTATTGTGTTTTACCCGGCTTCAGGATTATCGTGGGTTAGATACTCCCCACAAATAACCAGGGCATCTTTTTCCAAACTTCGTGTCCATAAAAATCCACAAAATTTGGAATTTTGTTACAGCTGCCTGAAAAGGAAAACAAATCAGAACTATCTTATATACATAACAACCATACTTACCTCACTTCTTACTTCAAACAAAAACAAAAAAAAAGAGCTGAAAAAAAGAATAGTGATCAAATACATATCCAAAATAAAATAAATTAAATAAAACAACTAACCTGAAAAGAAGCAAACTTCCAGGAAATTTTTCTGAAAATACAAATCTAAACAAACAATAATGTCAGATAGTATGAACAAAAGAGAAGAGACTTAGTTCGTTCACAGCAAAAGAGTGTTGACTCAAAAGTGAATGTTTTCTTATGGCTGAATTCCAGGCATGGACAAAAAATTTTAGGCTATCACTTTAGGTTAGTTCAATTACCTTTTTGCAGTCAATTTGAAAGATGGAGAGTTCTGTCCCACTTTATGACATCGAGGTACCAGAAGTTATTTGGCGACAAGAGGGTTTGATTTTTTTTGAGGACTTTGAATAGGCATGAGGCAGGAGTAGTATCTCTTCAAATAATTATGGGTATTCTAAATCATGCCTGGAGGGGAATACGAGAAACAAAGATCTGTTAGCTGTAGAAGGACTAGATTAAATACGTAGCGCTTGTTCCAATACCAATATGTGTTAAGCGCGGAACAGATCAAACCAGCAACAGCACCAGTACCGTCAACAGTAAACAGCACGCTGACCAGCAAAAGAAATTGAAACACATTGCCACCAGCACCAGTATCGTCTTCTTACTTCTGTTTGACACTTTGTGTCATAAAAAAAGTATACGAAGGTATCTTTTGCAGTATGGTGCCCCCGAATTTCACTTGCGCAAAGTTGGTAGCAATGGAACAGCAACAGCAAATTTAGGACTTTGGTCTAACGACGCTGGTGACGTTGCTGGTGCTGGTATAATCTAATTTGAGCCATTGAAATACATTGGTTCTAAATTAATGGCGGCCTCTGTTGCTGGTGCTGTTGCTGTTGCTGGTTCAATCTGTTTCACGCATTAGTATTGGTGCTGAAACAAGCGGATCCGTCAGGATCGGATGATACAAATGATGTGGGAGGAAGATGAGAAAAAAAAAGTAGTATGGTTCGATGTTATAGACATATACCATCAAGGTGAAAAGAATTGGAAGTGTCGTACCGTTTAAGAATTTGTGTGAGCAAAGTCTTGCTCTTCGATATTTTTTTTTTGATTTAATCGGTGGAAAAAAAGTGCAGGTAATGAGATTTTTTTTACGTTTGGTGGAAAATTAAAATAACAATTAAATAAAAAAAAAAGTTTAGGACTTTATAAGTGAGGTGGAAAAACAACGTCTATTAGAACAAAAACACATATAACACGGCACGTGAAAATATAAAACGGAATCTTTAATTGTGAAGGGGGTGAGTAAGGGTTAGAACTAAAAATTTCGTTGCAATAAAAAGAAAAAAAAAACAAAATTTGAGCAAAATATTGTTTAGGGGTTTTCTGCGAGGAAGTTGGTAATGTTTTGCGGCCAGAAATCCTTTGCGAAAGGTAGGGGCCGCCAATATTTTTTAAAATTTTTTTTTTGAGAAAACCACAACGTTTTTCTCCAGAGTCAATCACATTGTTTTCGGACCAGGACCCTGCAGCCCCCTTCGAAACGTTCATACGTATATACAGTGGTAATAACCAGGTAACAGTTTAACATTTTTCTTGTGTTGTTGTTATTGGGCAGTAAGGCAGTGAGGGACTGGTAGTTACCTGGATCAGATAACGGCCCATCTCCGGAGGGATAGTATGAGCTACCCCTGGTGAATCCGTTTACCAGTGCTGTTTTTTTTATTTATTTGTAATTAAAACCTTTTTTTTATTTATTTCAAAGTTATAGTGTTGTTTCGTTTACATAACTTAACGTCTAATGTTTAAGGTTATTTTTTTAAATTAAATTAATAGGTTCATATACAAAAAAAAATATTTAAGTAGTAGTTTGTAAGTATTCCAATCTGGTTTTCGGGTCAACCATTGACCGTGGGAGTAACGGAATATATTTTTTTGAGGCAAGAATACCTATACAGAGCTCGTTCTAGGTAGGATTATATATTTTTTAAGCGTTTTCTATAATTCAAAAAAGAAACAAATATTAAACTAGATTGGAAAACTTCCTTTTTGTTGATAACTTCATATTTTTATGCTGTTATACTGATGAATAATGTATAAACGGATTTGTAATAATATCATTATCATATAATTTTCAGGGGTGTGGAAGGTAAGCTGAGTACATCGGAGGCGATGGTGTGACCGAGCTGAAAACATAATTGGGGAAATCAAAATGAAGCCGTCGATTTCCAAGTTGGGTGGGATAAGGCCATGCTACAATAACATCAGTAGCACCTGAGGTATGATGATATGTCAGTCCGTCCGATTTTCTTATTTTTTTCATGTTGTCTCCTAGGCCTGATTTATGTGTTGTTGCAGGTTAGGTCTAGTTGCGGGAACAAGATTCCCCCCGTCCGGCGACCTAAGTCGAGCATCGCAAGCAGTCCGCGTTTCCCGTAGTAGGCATTCTTTCCCTTTCTGATATATTCCTATCCAATATACTAACCTATCCTTTTTCCTACACCTCGTTCACATCCAACTTTCCTAAAACCTCCTATTGTGTCACAACAATACGTTAATCGGTGCATCTCTTATCATGTTAATTAAGAACTACTTAATTGGATTGAAATTGGAGATTTGTTTTTAGGTAGTATGTGTATACATATATACAATAGTATTTATGTTTGTTTTGCTTTTGCAATTTGTTATTTTTCTGTATTAAAAAACACCATATTTATATATTTATATGTTCTTTTTTACTTTCGATTATAAGTATAATAAGACAAGTTTTGGAATTTTTAATAAACAATATGCAGCCTAAACGGCTTGATCGATTATCTTTATATTTGGAATGTGTGATTCTTTGGGGCATTCCTCATTTTAAGGGGTAAAAATAAAGGAACCTGCCATATGACCACTAAGGAAAGCTTTTTTTCACTAAAACGGCTTGAAAGATTTTGATGAAATTTGTTGACAGTATTTTTTTTATAATCAATTTTTTTAATTTTTTTTTTGAAAATTCATTATTCTTAAAACTAATCAAAAAAATTACTTTAAATTTTATGAAAAGCTGTAGATATAAAAGGCTTGCATACAAAAATCTAAAAAAAAAATTTCAAAAACGAAATATAAAAGAGGATCAAAATCCGTCCTACAATTTTCGAAATACTTTTTTTTTAATGAATTCATTATTATATAAGACGTGTGATGATGTACTCCATTTTTACTTAAACCCGTTAAGTGTTGTGGTCTTGAGACTTTATTGGTTCAGACCTTGTTGATTTGATAATTAAGTTAAATAAGAAACTACAAACTAATTAAGGAAAGACATTTTTTTTGGATTATTGGTAATTTTAAGGTCATTAATTTTTGCAAGAAATTTTTATTTGTAAGTCCATTTATGATTTGTGCAGTATTTATTTTTCTTAGTTGTAAAGGCTAAAAGTATAAATTCCCATGGGTTTTGATTGAAAATCTATTTTTTTCATGATTCTTGAAAATTAAGGTGTACGTATCTAATAAAAAAAGCAATTTAAATCCTCATTCGAAAATATTTTTTTTGGAAACACCCTGTAATTTTTTTATAATTTTTGCTTATATATCTAGCCTTAAGCATCTTCAGTTATCAATTTTAGCTAATTCCGTCGAAAAATAATGAAAATCGTTTTTTTTCGAAACACCCTGTACTAAAAATATTTGTTAAGTATTTTTTTCTTAATAAGTTAACTCTTAGCATCATCCGATGTCAATTTAAAAAAAAATCCGCAGAAAAATAACAAACATCTTTTTATTTTTTTGAAACACCCTGTACCGAAAATATTTTTGGAGTATTTTTGTCTTGATTAGTTGACTTCTAGCATTACCCGATATCAATTATAGCAAATTCTATTGAAAAAAACGAAAATTATTTTTTTCGAAACACCCTATACCAAAAATATTTTTTCAGTATTTTTTTCTTGATTATTTGACTCTTAAGCATCTTCCGATATCAATTTTAGCCAATTCTATCGAAATATAACGAAAATCCATTTTCGGAAACACCCTGTAAAAATGTGTATTTTTCATTGGAATGCCATAACAAATTTTACAATGCATTAAATTTGCAAAAAACATATTTTCATTACAAATTACTTTTGTAATGCAAGTAAAACAAAATTTACATTCAATTTTTTTGTAATGCAAATGCATTTTATTTTTAATTACAATTTTTGCAACCGTGTAAGCCGTGCTTGACTTAATCTTTTTTCTCTATTCACACTGAAATGTGAATAATAATTGAACTACGGAAGAAAAGAAATATTTATACATAATTTATATGGAGCTCAAACTAGCACATAGAAGTAAACATATAACTAAACAAACAGCAAAATACATACTTATACGAAACGGATTAACATGATGGTAATTCGCAAAACCTCAACAGTTCCGCGGACATGGCTCCAGGAACAGGTTCCGACGAGAAAAAGTATCGTTCCATGTCCTTTCCGCTACTGAAACTGTTTTGCGCAACTCTATTAACGATGGACTGCTGGTTGGTTGTCATTTCCATATTTCAATATCATACAAACAAAACATGGGCATAGAGTAAATATATTATAAAGAGGGAAATCTACTGCCTTCTTTTGACAATGACTACAAGCTGGTCAAATAAGTATTGGTGAAGAAATGTCAAATAATTGACGAGCTCTGTGTATGAAGTAGTGCTGAACTGTCAAATAATTGACGAGCTCAGTGTATGTAGAAGTGGTGAACTGTAAAATAATTGACCTCTTCTTTTAAGAGTTAAGTTATGTTAATACACAACTTTTCACCACGATATTGGGCGTGTTAGAAGTTACTTTCTGATAAAAAACGCCATCCCGCATTTTGACGTCATCAGTGACCCAAGCTGATTATATTAAATACCATTTTTGGAAATAATCCGAAGTTTAAGTAGACTTAAAATGTATATTAAATCAAGCAGGTAGAACATTGGACCAAACCTGCATCAATTAAAACTTACTTTCAAGTTTTTTTTTCAAAAATGGAAAATAATCTTTTCAACAATGATGACGTAAAAATACGAAAGTTGGTATCTTGTTTTCTTGTATCATGAGGACACACTAGCAAGTTATTCGAATGCAAGTTGTTATACTTTATTATTTTTTTCCCTGCCTTTTACAGATTGTGTGCTTGAAAACTCTATATAAACGTTTTAGACTGGTTAAACAATATTCAAGAGTTTGAGTGTCGATCTTAAGCTCATAAAGGCCGGATGTCGGGTCGAGATGCGCGCACAAATAATTAAACAAAAGTCAAAAAAAAAATTATTGCGCATTGTTATCGCGAGTGTTAAAAAAAAATAATATAACACACTCGTTTGAGAAATTGGCAAAACCCCTTCGCGTGTGCTGTAAAGAAAATAACAATATCCGCTCACGTCGTTGGAAGATGATAAGATGCCCATTCGCGCTGTGAAAGAAAAAAAAATAATACACACTTGCATAACAATTAAAATTATCCTCTTATCTGTCCCAACCCTTTTTGCTTAGCTAAACTGCCACGTTCTTATCTACTGTAGGCATCGTATGACCATCTAAAGCTTGCGGTAAATGGATAAGGGCATCTGAGTTTGTCCTATTGTTCTGAATATTTAAATTGATTTTTTGTATGCAAGCTGTCTTATGGGCATAACAGCTAAGACAGTTTGTTTATTACAGAAATAAATTTGGATTTTCACTGCATGGTTCGACTTACTAAGAATTGTGTTTTGTGTGTAAGTATTTTTAAATGGTAAGTGAGTTTTGTATCGTGTATTCTAATGTTCGTGGTATAAGAAATTATTTCTTTCACGTGTACGTCTACTCTGTTCAATACAGGCCAGCTGTTTTGGTATTAGGTGAAACCCAGTTTGGAGTATCAGAATTTGCTCTACAGTAATGGCACCAAGCTACAAGTATAGCTTGGTGCCATTACTCTTTTCCCATCATGGTCTCGTGGTCTATGTTAGAATGATATTGCTTACCAGGGCCTTCTCCAATATGGGCAATGTTCCAACACGGACTTTAACTTCTTGTGGCTCAAATTCACTGTCCGCAAGCATGTCATTCATTATTGTTTTATTTACAGGAGTCCAAATCTCGACAGTAATTCGACTTGTAACGAGTTTGATGCGCTGTCTGATTCAATCTCGAAAATTGTTTCCCTTTGTCCTCGCACTGAAATCGTTATGGCGGGCGATTTTAATGTACACAATTCCAATTGGCTCCACTATTCTGGTCAGACAACACCCGAAGGAAGATATGTCGAGCTCTTTGCCGGGTTACATCACCTTACCCAACTGATCGATGTGCCAACGCGTATACCGGATGTTGCTGGGCAAGCCGCCCATATTCTTGACTTGTTTCTTACTTCTCACCCTGATAAATATACCGTTACTGTAACTTCTCCATTTGGCACTTCAGACCATTGTATCATTTCAGCTAATTTCTCATCCTCCACCCATCCAGTTAAAGAAAAACTTCCCACCAGGACCGTTTGGCAATACGAGAAAGCCAACTGGGACGGCCTGAATATTTTTTTCCGAAACTTTAACTGGTCACTATGCTTCCTCGATAGTGACATTGATGCCAGTGCTGAAATGATCACAAATGTGATTCTTCTCGGGATGCGTGCTTTTATTCCTAACTAAAAAACTCCTTAATATCTTCGGTTCCAACGCTCATCGACAATAACAAACCAATTGTTTACTCTTCAGAGAAGGCAAACTTGCTCGCCGCCCATTTCGCTGCCGGCTCCACGCTGCCGCATAGCAACGTTGCCCCTCCTGTACTTGAGAATGTTAATTTTTCCATGGGACAATTTTCTTTTCTGTACTCGTACAGTAGCAACAGTTCTCAAAGATCTCGATAAACACAAATCCACTGGCCCGGATGGTATACCCCCGATTCTTCTGAAGAGGTGTTCTTCCACACTGGCAAAGCCACTGCGTAAGCTTTTCCATCGCTCCTACTCTTCTGGAATCTTTCCTAGAAGATGGAAAACAGCATTTATCCAGCCTGTCCCTAAAAAAAGTGACCCATCCTCCCCCTCCTCCTACCGACCCATAGCACTGACATCCCTTCTTTCTAAAGTCATGGAAACACTGATTAACCGTCAGCTTAAGGAATATCTCGAAGATCGTAAGCTTCTCCATGACCGTCAGTATGGCTTTCGCAGCAACCGTTCCACTGGTGATCTGATGGCATATCTCACCGAAGAGTGGAACAAATCTTTACATCGCTATGGTGAAAGTAAGATTATTGCTCTTGATATCTCCAAGGCATTTGATAGAATTTGGCATGAAGCTCTCTTATTGAAAATGCGTGCTTTTGGGATCGATAATACTCTTGTTCGTTGGATTAGAAGCTATGTTCTGGACCGTTCAATACAAGTTGTATTGGACGGATTCAAGTCTGATTCCCACAAAATAAATGCTGGTGTGCCCCAGGGCTCTGTTCTGTCTCCAACTCTTTTCCTCAATTTTATAAATGATCTTCTGTCTGTTACTTATAATCCACTTAACTGTTTTGCTGACGACTCTACCCTCAGCTTTTCATATTCGTTCGATAATTCACGTCCTTCGCCTTCGGACGTACAATTGCAACGGTGCCGTATGTCAAGCTCATTTAACTCCGATTTATACAGCATTGTCAAAAACTCGAAAGACTTCGAAAACTCAATGCTGTCTTCTGTCGTTAAAGCTTAACATACCCTCAATGCCATTGTCCATGAATGGCACTTACATCGAAGAAACCGAAAGGCTCTCAATACTCGGTATGTGTGTCAACGACGACCTCCGTTGGAACGACCATATATTTGAGATCGCTAAGAATGCTGCTAAGTGCTTAGGTTTTCTGTATCGGTGTAAGAAGTACTTTTCCCCATCTGATCTGGCTAAATTTATAAAGCGTTTATACGCCCTAAACTCGAGTATAACTCCCACCTCTGGGCAGGTGTTTCACAAACATCGCTTCACCTGCTATATAGAATAAAAAATCGAGCGTTAAGATTGATAGGAAATAGAACTGCCGCTGAAACAATTGCTCCTCTCGAACACCGACGCAATGTTTCATGTCTTTCCTTATTTTATCGTTTCTTTTATAAGAAATGTTCACTCGAGGTAGCCAGCTGCATTCCTCCCCTTAAAAGTTTCGCTAGGAATGCCCATCAGTTCACCCTTGAGCCCAATTTCGGACGTACCGTGAAATATAGAGATTCTTTTTTTAGCCGTACAACACGACTTTGGAATGGTTTAAACGGCGAGATTTTCCCTTGCCATTTGAATTTGCAAGCATTCAAAACCAATGTTAATCGACACCTCCTATCTCTCCCCTCCTTATCTTCCTAATGCCCGCGCAGTGTGTTACATTAAAAGGGAAACAAATAGTCCCTTGTGCGCGCGTCAATTATAAAAAAAAAACCATTTACCTGATACCTAAACTGATAAACTGATGATAGTATATTGGTTGAATTTAAACAAGCATTCGGTCCGAAGAACACCTACTATGTATATTTGCAAGATTGTATTATACAAAGTAGCGATACAGGTGTACTTTTTAAAGATACATTTTCTTTCTTCACACCATATTATACTCTTATACATAAGAGTAAACAGAGCGCGTTCTGACACAGCGATGTAATATGTAGAATAACATATACCAAGTCACATAGAGCGCGTTTTCAACTCCGCGTCAAGCTTCAAACGGCGTCAAAACGCCGCGTTGTAATTATTTACAAATATTTTTTTTTAAACCGCGTCGCGTTAAGTCTTCGTTAAAAAGAACGACTTTTTAACGCAGCATAGAGATTATTATACGCTGTGTTGAGATTATTTTGACGCGGCGTTCTAAGGAAATATTTTTTTTTTAATATTTTGTGCTTGGTTAATTAAGTTATTCCGAATTTGTTGTAGAAATTTATAAATTACTTTGTTTGACTTATTTTGTGTCATTTAATATTGTATTGTTTAAATGGAAAAAATAACCTATAATTGGCATTTAGTGAAAAAATGAAAATCAAGATTCAAATATTAAACGCGCTGCGGATAGTTCTCTGTCTTACGTTTTTGCTGTGTTTAGAACGCCGTATTAAAATAATCTCAACACAGCTTAAAATAATCTCAACACCGCATAAAATAATCCTTAAGCTGCATTAAAAACGCGGCCTCTTTGACGAAACCTTAAGAAAACGTTTTGTGCAGTCGCTAAAAATAAGTCATAAAACCTAACAACGCACTGCAGATAAAGAAATTTATATGCATACCGTACTACTAACAAACGTAAGCTACGTTTATAGCGAAGTGTAATAGCACCACGCGGTGCCACGCGATTCGCTGCCAGCGAACAGTTACATACGTACTTATGCAGGTTTCTATAGCGCGGTGATTTAAGTCGACTGGAAGCGACTGAACTGACTGAGAGCGATCAAATATGCAATCAAAATTTGTTGAATCATTTTAGCGAATCGCTCGTTTGACATGGACACATTTATTGATTTGCGTGAAAAACAATTTATCACAACAACTTTAACATGAGCTGCGAACTGCGATCACGAGTAACAAAAATTAAAGAATTTCTACAAAAAATATCAGTTTTATTTTATTTTTTCTAATCGAGAAAATAACCAAATTATTAATCTCACAAACTTAAAAAGAAAAGCACGGCATTATATTGGTTTATATTAAAAAATTGTACATATATTCTTCCGTACGAATATGAAAATCACGACTGCGAACTGTAAAGTTAATTCGCGAACTTATTAAACTGTATAACTTTTTGTAAAATTAGGTGCTTCAAGTATCAAATTATAAATAAAATAACGTAAATCAATGTGAAGTGGTGTTTTGAATATACTTTAAATACTGTAGAACAATTTAGAATAACAATGAAAACAATAAATTTGTTGAAAATAAAAATGTATAACTTTAACGGATAACTGGCTGAACACAATGACGACGGAACTGGAATACGCATACGGAACTGCAAAGATTGAATACACGCGAACTGTATTTTGCGAACACAATGGTACGTTACTGCAGACGGAACTGCAATACGCATACGGAAAGGTTGATTAACTTTTAACTTTTACGTACAGTAAATTTGACATTTCATCTGATGCAGATTGAAATTATGAAAGAGAGAACAATCTTTCGTTCGTCTGTCCCTCCCAAGCCCTTTTATTTAGTATTCCTGAAATAACACTAGATGATTCCATTATTCTTAATGATATTTCTATTCGTTGCATAAAAGTTTCTTCTCTTTTTTACCATTTGTTTTTGGTATTCCATCCATTTTAAAACTCAAATGTTAAAGTTACTGTACGTGCATTGTGTTCCTATTGAAATTGGTACGTACAACAAATTTGACAGCTGTTCCGTCCTCCGTCTCCGTAATGCAGTTCCGTTTTTGCATTGTGTTCAGCCAGTAAGATTCACTTTCTGTCTGTCAAATGACAGAGTTGGAGTCACGGACACACACTTTGAGTGCATGTGGCATGAAGTTATTTTTGTGAGTATTTCTTGAACAATTTTTTTACATTTGAGACTCATGAATATTTATCAAAATGTTTTTTTTTTTAGAGTATTTGTCATTTTGTCAACATGTTAGTACCTATCAACTTATCTGTATCATATCTAGGTCCAGTTTGTGCAGCTTATGTGTGAAGCGAATGAGCACAAATGACTTCAGGAAAATATTCATTTTTATGAAAGCTGAGCGGAGGAGAGAAAAATGGTTGGAAAAACTTCAATTAAATATTGATGAAGTCAAGAGTTCCCCGCCGCGATGCCGTATTTGCCTGACGATTTTGTAAGATCTCAGTGAGTTAATTAATTTAAAAATTTAAATTAACATATCATTTGTTTAATTTTGTGTTTTTATCAAAAAGAAATTAACCCACTTGTAGCAAATACATAAGAGAAAAAGGACGTTGTATGTAATGTATGTTTCAAATATATGTTTCAGGGGAATGCTACTAAAAAAATTGATACAATTAGATGAGAAAGAAAATACTCTGACAGATTATTTATATAAAACAAACCTAACTTAAAAATTGAAAAGACGTTAAACTGTTTCACTTGTTTGTATTTTTAAGATTTCTGGAACAGGTAAGTTTGATTAATAAAACAAATCCAAATTTATTTTATAGTAACTATTTATTTCCATTACACGTTCTATAACATTGAATTTGGCACCCTACAAGAGTTTTTAGTCTTCTGGACACCGCCCCAGTGCTAACACTTGTGTGTGTGTGATAACTCACACTATTTTGAAAGTGGCTTCTTGTACTTCTTATTCATTGCATGGACCTATAAATATGAACTGTTGGTTGGATGTCATTTCCATACAATGGGGACGTTCGGTGTCTCATAACTTTGCTGTGCAATACCTTCGCGTTTGTTGTAATACGTATTAAAAGAACAGCTGATTAACAGCTGAACACCATAGCAACGAACAAAATATGATTTCTAAATCGAAATCAAGCTAGCGCTGAATTTCTGGTTTACTTCGGTATCGAATGGAACAGCTGACCACGAAATCAGTAGGATGTGCAATTGGGTACGTTCACGAACGTAACTTTCGGATAGGTTTCCTTGCTTTTTGTGTAATTAGCATGGTTAAAAACAGCTGCTTTCCAGCTGATTGAAGACATATGGAAACAGAGAGAAAATCCAAAGGTATCCTAAAAATTGCTGAATACTTTTCTCAACACGTGAACAGCTAATGAACAGCTGACTGTTTTTCTCTTTTGCTTCGAATTTTGAGAGGTAACCTATCTGGTTACATTTGTTCGTTCAGAAAAAAAACCCAAACACAAGAGAATTTCTGGTATATTTCGAGACTCGAATTAGTACCGAAAGCTTAGAATGTGCCAGAACCAGGCGGAAGCCTCCAGAAGCTTGTAAATTTGTATTAATACAACAGTAGATGGCATTGAAAATTTAGTTTATTTTCAAAAGTGGAATTGTTAACAACTGGAAGAGTTAGTAAAAAAGTGATTGAATTGAGATTAAATAAAAAGTGCTGAATTATAAAAACGTATGTGAATTGTGAATAAATGGAATAAGTTAAATTTGCTGTTATTTAAACTGAAAGACGTTGTGTTACATAAAATAAAGAGATTTGTTGTATTATTTTGGAAATTTGATTGAGTTTTATTTGCCGTATTCCAGGCCAAAACTTCACATTGGTGTCAGAAATTGGGGATACAACTCAGTAAAGTGCTAGAAAATTCCATAGCGACATTTTCTAAAACAGTGTCGGTGACTCATATAATTGTGAAGGTGGAATTTTCCAAAAACTATTGAACTGATTGTGCTATAAAACTGTGAAAAATAAAGTTTGAAAAGATTTTTCTAGAAGAGATATTAAAATAAAACTGATTGTGTCGCAAAAATTGTGTTTCGGTTATATAAAATGGGTCGCAAATTAGAACAATTGACAACAGCTGAGTTGAAAGAAGAATTAGGAAAAAGGAATCTTCAGACTTCGGGTCTGAAAAAGGAACTATTGCTCCAACTGCAGAATGCTATCACTCAGGATCGTGGAAACCCTGATACCATGTTGTTCGATGCTGAGGAACGAGAGCGAAGGCACAGTAAGTACAGCCGATGAAATGCCTGCTTTCATGAAGTTGCTTCTGTCGAAATTCAATGTTCTGGAAAGTTCATCCAAAGAACAAAAGAACGTTCTTGAAGAACAAAAGAACGTTCTCGAAAGTAAATTCGACGAACAAAAGAATGAGCAGAAGAATTCGTTGGAAATTCTCCAGCAGCAACTAAGTGATAAAATCGATACACAGAACGTTCTGCTTGACAAAAGACTTCAAACAATAGATGAGAAATTTGAAGCCAAAATAAAAAACTTGGAAGAAAAGTTCGTAAAGCAAGTAGAAAGTGTAGAGCAACAGTACAAACATCTGGCTAAGAAATTTGATTCTATGAAGAAGCGACGGTCGACGAAGAAAAGAAATGCAGCCCCCTGTCTTCGATGGTCAAATATCACGGCCAATTTGTAAGAGGCAGTTTGAAGCTTCTGCATTGACGAACAACTGGGACAACGAAAACAAGTCAATTGGTCTTACGCTTGCGCTCAGAGGAACAGCTGCCGAATTTGTGCAGACCATTACTGAAGACAAACATCATGATTATGATGCCATGGTCAAGGCAATCGAGATGAGGTTTGGCGACGACCACATGCAGCAAGTTTACCGAGTTCAGTTGAAGGGTCCAGACAAGAGGTGAAACGCTACAACAATTGCAAGCTGACATCCCAATACCAGCAGGGAAATCCTAAACGAACTGGCAACCAATGCGTTCACTAATGCCATTACAGATGGAAAACTACAAATGGCTGTAAAAATGGCAGATAAGAGAACGCTCGCTGAGGCTTTAGCATTTGGCCTGACAATGGAAGCAGCAGACCAAGCTTCGCAAGGTAGCCATCGCGTCAGGGAAATGGCTTCGATAGAGTGCTCGTGTCAACACGTTGACATTGAAAGACAAAACCCGAACACTGCTCGAGGTCAAATGAGATGCTGGAAGTGCAACAAGCAAGGACACCTACAGCCACAATGCAGATCTCCACTTAGACAGGTAAGCTGCCCACATTGCACAAGGAGAAGGCAGAATGACGAGGCATCTGGCGGGAATAACACTCACATTGCTGCACAAGTTTCTGATCAACAGCAGGCGGGAAAGGCCTAAGAACCAACTTCGCTGGGCTGAAGTTGGTTGATGGAATCGACGCACCCAGGACCATCATCCAAGTTTTGCAAACTACACGCTGCAGCAAATGCATCATAGGAGTGGATTTCATGAAGGCACATGAGATAATCATAGACCTTCGAATGCAAGTGTAATGGTATCGAACCGTTGAGATCCCTATGGTATACGGAAACGAGAACGCTGTTAATCTTCGGGCGGTTATAAGCAGAGATGAAGTCCTACCACCATCTTCAGAGACAGTTCTTTGGTCGCGTTTGGAGGGCGATCCTGGGAACTACCGATTCTATTTCGTTGAAACAAATGATAAAGAAGATTTTCCAAGCTATATCGTTTGAAAAAATTTAATAGAACCAAAGAAAAACATGGTTCCGGTAAGGCTGATGAATCCGAACAAACACTACGTTAAGCTCAGACAATGAGAGGTGATTGGAAAATGCGTACCCATTGCAGCCATATATCGACAACATCTGGGAGTGAATCTGCGAGCCCTGTTTCTTCACAGAAATTGGCCGAGGTAGTAATGCTATCCTCGGAAACTGTGAGCTAAATCAGGAGCAGAAAACCATAGCCAAAAATCTCATTGGCGAGTTTGCTGATATATTTGCATCGCAGGATGGAGACTATGGTCGAACACACCTACTACAGCACCGCAAAACAGGCGGAAGTAATCGAAAACTCAAAAAGTCCGTGGGCATCCCTCGTTGTACTTGTGAAAAAGAAGGTCGGCAGCACTCGATTCTGGTTAGATTACGGGAGGCTCAACGATGTCATCAAGAAGGACAGCGACTCTTTGCCTAGAATAGATGACACCTTGGATACCCTTTCTGGAGCAAAATGGTTTTCCACACTCGATCTGAAAAGTGGCTACTGGCAGGTACGGATACTTTGAGCGTTTAATGGAACGTGTGTTACAAGGTCCGACATTGAAAATCTGCCTGGTGTACTTGGATGACGTCATCGTTGTGGCAAAGACGTTCGCTGAACATCGCGACGACTTGAGGAAGGTGTTTACACGACTTCGAACAGCATATTTGAAACTAAATCCAAAGAAATGTGCTCTTTTCAAAGCTGAGGTGAAATATTTGGAACATGTGATATCGTCCAATGGAGTAAAAACTGACCCGGAGAAAATCGAAGCCGTGAAAAATTTGCCAGATCCCGCAGACAAACACTAGCTAAAGAGCTTTCTCGGTCTCGCCACATATTACAGGAAGTTCGTAAAGGATTAAACCGTAATCGCAAAGTGTATGCACCAGCTAACTGAGAAGGGTAGACAATTTAAATGGTCAGGTGAGTGCAAAAGAAGCTTTCAACATCTAAAACAGCGACTTTGTGAGGCAGAGGCACCAATACTAGCTTACCCCACACTTGGCAAGACATTTATTGTGGACGCGGATGCTAGTAACGTGGGTGTTGGAGCAGTTCTGTCGCAGATACACGATGGGCAGGAGAAAGTGGTAGCCTATTTCAGCAAAGTTCTGTCGCGACCAGAGAGAAACTACTGTGTAACCAGACGGGAACTCCTTGCTCTGATACTAGCAACAAAACATTTCCATAAATACCTGTATGGACAGAGATTCATCCTGCGCACCGATCACGCCGCTTTAAATTGGTTGCTACAGTTCAAAAATCGATTGCAGACCTTCTACTTCGAAGTATAGCATTGCAAAGGAAGACTGCACTGCAATTCCGACGCGCTTTCTTCAGACCATGTGAACCCAGTTGCAAACATTGTCCACAAAAAAAGACCCTGACATCGAGCTAATCCTTGCATGGAAGCAATCTATGGAAAAACCAAATGCAAGAGACATCTCCGACAGAAGTCCTACTTTAAAGGCATACTGCACGCAGTGGGACTCTCTCCATGTGGAAGATAATGTTTTCCGAAGAAAATGGGAAATGCCGGATGGAAGATCCTTTAAGATGCAGCTTGTGGTTCCTCGATCGAAAGTAGAGGAGATCTTACGAGAAATGCATGATAGAGTATCTGTTGGACACTTGGGAATCAACAAAACACTGGAAAAGGTACGGGAATGCTTTTATTGGCTAAACGCGAGAAACGATGTAGAGTGCACAAGATGCACGGCTAGCAAGGGACCCAAAGTCAAAACACGACGTAAAACGCAACAGTAAAACGTGAGTGCCACGTGAGTGAATCGCCGTTGACATATACAGGCTCGTTCCCGGAAATTGAAAACGGTAGCCGTTACATCCTTGTTGTCATGGACTACTTCAGCAAGTGGCCCGAGGCGTTTGCGATACCCAATCAAGAAGCTAAGACCGTTGTCGAGCAGATAGTGGACCACTGGGTCTGCAGGTTCGGGGTGCCTATGAAACTGCATTCCGACCAAGGGCGAAACTTCGGGTCGTAGGTATTCCAGGAAGTATGCCCATCACTCGGGTTAAAGAAAACAAGGACAGCACCTCTTCATTCACAGTCTGATGGAATGGTAGAACGATTTAACAAGACCTTGAAGGAACATCTGTCCAAAGTCGTGAACAAGAACCAACGAGTGACTGCATGAAGACCAGATACGATGCGAGAGCAATAACACCTGAATTCAACGAGGGAGATCTGGTATGGCTTCACAACCCACATCGCAGAAAGGGAAAATCGCCCAAGCTTCAGAAAGACTGGGAAGGTCCCTACCAAGTAGTTACGCGCATTAGTGATGTTGTTTTTTTAATCCAACGAGAACCAAGTGCAAAAATGAAAATTGTCCATGTGGATCGCCTGCATCGTTACCACGGAAACAATGATGATGTGCTTGTTCGGGACGAACAAAACTAAGAAGGGGACAATGCGATTTGGCAACAAAATGATTATATATTCGGAGGATACATTTTGTTTGTAAATTAACGACATCTGTGAGATTCATTGTGTACAACTACCAACCTTTATTGAGTACAACAACCATGGCCCTAAAAGTATGCTACATGTTTGCAATATGTTTTAACTGAGTACTAAATCAAACTTGAAGTACTAATTCGAGACTCGAAATAGCTCTAGACATGGAGATGTCAGAGAAGGAGCAAAAGTCGATGCAACCAACATCTGGCATAAATTCAATTAAGCAGAAAACCTCTACGAAGTACTTTAAATCGAAAAAACCGGAGTCCGTGCGATCGTATGCATATCAAAATAAAAGCAAACATTATCGGAGACAGCACAATGAATGCGAATGTAAAGCAAAAACTATGATTTGCTATAAATGCAAGAAACAAGGTCACATAGCAAGTCTGTGCTGGTATCGCGGCAAAGGATATGACTGGGGAGATCGGGGGAACGTGAAATCTGTATACATCATAAATAATGTGCAAGCAGATAGAGGATTACTGGTGGAGGTTAGAATCAACCATGTGTTGCTGAGTATGGAAGTGGATACGGGAGCAGGGGCGTCAATTATATCATATGCGGAATTTAAAGATAAGTTTTCTAATATTCAAATTATAAATAGTGATTTAAAGCTATGTACTATTTCAGATTGTAAAGTAAAGGTTATAGGTAAAGCTGTTGTGCAGCTGGAGTTCGGTAACACGACAAAGGAATTGGAGCTGGATGAGGGTTCGGTATTAACACCATTGTTTGCAAGGAATTGGTTGATTGAATTCGTGCTGAGTTGGAAAGAAAATTTGATTAAGAAAGAAAAAGTATTGGCTATTAAAAAGGTAGATGCAGAAGTAGAAGGTAATATAATGTTGAATTATATTCGTACGAATTTTCGGTTCGTGGTTTCCGAAGATTGTAATCAAGCTATCTGTATAAATTCATAGCCAACATGCAGCTTCACTGTATGTTTTCATGTATGTCATAAACAGCTTCACTGTATTACTTTGCTATTGAATGCTAAGTTACTTTTGGTGACCTAAATTGGAAATTGAGGTGACTTTACTATTCTTACATTTCCCAATTTCGCTATTCACAATTCTAGGTTACTTACTTACTTCTAGGTTGCTTTGATATAATTATTTTGTTAAGTAAGCATATTTAATGTATAAATAGTATTGTAAAAAATAAAATAAACAACATACACAGTTCAAACGTTTGGCTTATCGATTGTTCTTCAGGTTTAATTTAAATTATTGCTTATTTTATTGCGATATTTTTGAATTAAATCATCTTCGATACAAAAGTCTACTTGGAGTTATTCTGCTGTTTCGCCTGAAGTATCTCCTGTCGTCATAGTGAAACACTGTGGTCGAAAAAGTACGACTAAATTCGTAAATTTTTTGGTGACCCCGACGTGATTGTGATCACGTCAGAGCAATCATAATTCAGCGCGTCTTCAGTGCAATACCAGAGCCTTCACACTGGTTCATAAACAAACCTACATTGTTTAGTCGCACAAAGGGTTACCAGGGCTTTAAAACACTGGTACCTCACACATTAAACATACGTGTGAAATTCCATTTTTTTGTTTCCAACATCCGGACAACTAATTCCATAACTTCAATGAACGAATTAAAGGTATTCACCATCGTGGCTAGGCAGAAGGCTATATCAGACGATCTGCTGAGGCTTAAAACGAACATCAAAAAGGACGGTCCCGTCCGAAAAACAATAGAATACCAGCAAAAAAGGTTGCAGGCGTTGGAAACGCTGTGGTTGGAACTCCATAGTAACCACAAAAACATCGAAGGTTTCGTTAAGCCAGACACTCCATGTGTGCAAGCAAGTACATATGAAAAAATCAAGAGTCTGTACAACGAGATTAAGCAGACTCTTCAAACAATTCTGCCCGAGGAAGTAGACGATTCCGAAGGAGCAGTCTGTGGCACAAAACAGCCCATAGGCACCAAGCCTAAAATACAAAAATCCACATCTGACGTCATCAACTCAGAACCAGACCTGGAGCTTGTCCGTGCACTACGTAGACAAAAAACAACGGTGAAATCATTGCAGCGATTATTGTTAAATTTGACAAATGTGAGTTCGGAAACATGGACTCAAACCTACTGCAATGTAAAACTTACCACATTGCACAAGTATTAGGAGGAAGTAGAAGAAGCCCATCGGTTAGTGTACGAGGTATCTGAAGACCCCACTAAGCTTGGATACCACCTAGAGGAGTACTTTCAGTTGGAGGATGAAGTTCAGAATTATTTCATCCAACTAACAACCAAATTGGAAGTAGTCGCAGGTTTGAATCAGCCGACAATCTATGTAGCGCAACCAGGAGCCGGTATACCCTAGACAGCTATTAATCTACCAAACATAACTCTGCCTAGATTTGATGGGGATTATGTTAAATGGAAACAATATAAAGACTTGTTTACTGAACTCGTACACAAGCAACAAATAGCCGATTGCCAAAAGCTATTTTACTTGAAGACAACACTATCAGGCGAGGCAGAAAAACTTATCAGACACTTTACTACGTCTGACAGCAATTACAGTGCTGCTTGGAAAGTGATAACGGACAGATACGAAAATCCTCGATTGCTGGTGACAGCTCAAATAAATACTTTGCTGGCACAAACTTTTATACACAATGAAGGTTCAAACGACATAAAAAAATGCATGACACTACACAGGAATGCTTGTTAAGTTTAAATGGCCTTCAGATTGACACCAGCAATTGGGATCCGTTGCTATTGAGTATTCTTCTCAAAAAACTCGATAGAGCTACCTTGACACTATGGGAACAGTCCCTTCAACAGCCAAAGGAATTACCATCCCTGATTGATTTTCTAGCCTTCTTAGAGGTTCGTTTTCAATCATTAGAGACACTTAGAAGCAAAGGAAGTAATTTGGAAGAACCATGGCGCAGACCTGCTGCAAGATCTTTTATGTCAATGGCAGGAAGCAAAACCACCAAACCAATCTGCCCTTACTGCAAAAGCAAAAATCACAAACTATTTGCATGCTCAAGGTCCCTATGACTTCATCCAGAAGGCCGAATATCAACGGTACAAAAATTTGGTCTCTGCGTTAATTGCTTCAACTCTGGGTACATTTCATCGCAGTGTTCAGCGCGAAGCTGCGTTAAAAGTGGTGACAAGCACAACACCCTCTTACATATAAACAAGAAAGAGGGACCGAAAACATCCGTCGCAACTGTGACCCATCCAATCACCTCCCCTGCAGCAGTAGTTCCAAAGGATAAAGGCTATGAAGATAGTGAAGGAAACATCATGAACTGCCGAGCGTTGCTTGACTCGGGCTCTCAGCACAATTTCATAACAGAAAAGCTGTCAAGAAAACTAAACATTCCTCAATTCACTGAAACAATGCGAATCCTGGGAATTGGAGAGGGAACCAAGCAAGCAAGCAAACGTTTTAATCTTAAATTAAGTTCAAGAACATCTGACTTCACAATCAATTTGGAAGCTTTTGTTCTAAGATTACTCCCAGCCAGCCAACTCGGAAAATGAACATTGCTTCCTGGGTAATTCCAACTGACTTAAAACTGGCAGATCCGCACTTCAACGAACCTGGACAAATCGACATCTTAATTGGAGCAGAACTGTACCATCACGGTAGGAAAGATTCAGCTAGGAAAAGGATTGCCAATCTTACTAAACACGCATCTTGGGTGGATAGTTCAAGGTAAATTGGAAGGCACAGTTTCACACATATCCACTTGTAATATCTCTATTGAAGAAAATATTGAAAAATTCTGGAAGGTAGAAGAAGTCCAGACAGCAAAGGAATCTTTCACAATGCGAAAACATTTCGCCGAGAATACAACCAGAAATCAGGAAGGACGGTTTGTGGTCCGACTACCATTCAAAGCCAATAAACATGTCTTGGGAGCATCAAAGAGTTTTGCTCTTCAATGATTCCATTCTCTTAAAAAAAGACTTACAAAAAATGGAACTCTGAAAGAACAATATTCAAGCTTCATGGCAGAATACATTCAGCTTGGCCAATGGAAAAGATTGACATTAATAAAATTCATGGAACTCAGTATTTCCTACCCCATCATTGCGTGCTCAAACCGGATAGCACGACAACAAAGTTGCGAGTGGTCTTCGATGCTTCTGCAAAAACTACAGCCAATATTTCTCTAAACGATTTACTGTCAACTGGGCCAACCATTCAGGATGAACTATTCACAACCCTTCTTCGTTTTCGGCTTCATAGATACGTTTTTACTGCTGATATTGAAGAAATGTGTCGACAGATACTCGTCGACCAGCAGGATCGGCAGTTTCAATTAATTTTGTGGCGAAACCAACCGGCAGAAGAAATACAAGTGTACCAACTCAACACGGTCACATACGGGACCACCTCAGCACCGTATTTGGCCACAAAATGTGTACAGACACTGGCCTCAGAAGGCAGAAGGAAATATCCCCTTGGTGCAGAGGTCTTAACAACAAATTTCTACATTGATGATGTTATGACAGGATCTAATAGCTTAGCTCAAAGCATCGAAATGCGAGATCAACTAAATGCCTTGTTAAAAACCGCTGGTTTCACATTACGGAAATGGTGTGCCAATGATCAAGGACTATTGAAAGATATTCCGGTTGATGACGTTGCACTACAACTTGATCTCGATATAGATAACACAAAACAAATCAAAACTCTTGCTCCGGGGTGGATTCCAACATCAGACACATTTGTGGTGCGGATTCAACCCAACAAAACCGAAAGGATCAGCAAGTAAACTGCCCTATCTGACATAGCTCAGTTATATGACCCTCTTGGGTTCTTGGGACCAGTCATCATTACCGCAAAAATGTTCCTACAAAAACTGTGGATATGTGGTTTCGACTGGGACACACCTCTTTCTAAAGAACCGGAATCAGAATGGACAAATTATCGAAATAACTTAAATCATTTACGGGACGTGATGATCGATCGACACATATTTGCCCACCGGAACCCCAATTCTATCCAGGTTCACGCTTTTGCTGATGCATCCGAAAAGGCATATGGGGCAGCTATATACCTAAGAGCAGTCAACAAAGACAAAACCATCACAGTCAGACTGCTTTGTGCCAAATCAAAGGTAGCTCCACTTAAAAGGCGGACCATTCCACGTTTGGAACTCTGTGCCGCAACACTAGCCGCTGACTTAGTTCATAGCATAAAGAAAGATTTAAATTTAGAGATGCATCCAACGGTTATGTGGACAGACTGAGATCGTACTAAGTTGGATCAACTCCTCTTCATCATCATTTCACACTTTCGTTGCAAATCGAATCTCATCAATTCAAAAGGTGACTGCAATAGAAGAGTGGCAACATGTCCGATCCAGAGATAATCATGCAGATTTATTGTCACGTGGTATACCAGCTGATAAATTAGTATCATGTAATTTATGGTTCTATGGGCCCTTCTTTCTCCATGGCGTCGAATCATCATGGCCTCCAACATTTACCAAGAAAGAAGAATGTGAACATGAAAAAAGAACAACAAAGCTTGCATTATCAACTGCAGAACAACCTGCCAGCTTAATTTATTTAATTGAACACAACAACAACCTTAAAAGATTGGAGCGAATTGTGGCATATGCCCATAATCTGAGAGCGGCAAAAAAAACGGAACTCATCAAAAAATCCGGTCCTCTAAGGCCAACAGAACTCTATAAGGCACTTATTTACATTATCAAACAAATGCAGGGAGAAGAATTCAGTCAAGATATCAAACACCTTCAACGCTTTGCTGAAACACAAAAGGGGAGTCCTATCACGAGCTTAACTCTATTTATCGATGAAGAAGGAGCTCTAAGAGTTGGTGGTCGTCTTGAAGCATCATCACTCTCATACGAAGCAAAGCATCCCCTTCTTCTTCCGTATCATCATCCCTTTACAAGGATGTTAATGGAGGCATATCACAAGGAAAATATCCATTGTGGGCCCTAAGCATTATTAGCAATAATGAAGCAAAAATTTTGGCCCATCAAGGGAAAAGCTATCGCCAGATCAGTCGTTCAACAATGCGTCAGATGTACAAAGGCAAAACCAAAACTGTTAGGCCAAATAATAGGAAATTTGGCATCTCATAGAGTACAGTCAGCTCGCCCCTTCATCAATTCCGGGGTAGACTTCTGCGGCCCTATAAAGACACACTATAAAGTAACAGCAAAGCATCCACAGAAAACTTACATAGCTGTGTTTTGTTGTTTCTCTACAAAGGCTGTTCATCTCGAACTAGTAACGGACCTATCCTCCAATGGTTTCATCGCCGCCATAAAAAGATTCATCGGAAGACGAGGCAATTGTCAACACATTTATTGTGATAACGCCACCAATTTCGTTGGTGCCAACAACCATTTACAGGAGTTGATAGGACACAAACATACTCACTGAGAACAAGAGAAAATCCAAAATACTTTCTCATCGAGAGGAATCGAGTTTCATTTCATTCCTCCTCATTGACGTATGAAGAGTTAGAAACTGTCATGATAGTAATCGAGGCAGCCCTTAATTCCAGGCCAATTACAACAATGTCAAATGATCCCAATGACCTAACGGCACTCACCCCAGGTCATTTTCTTGTAGGCGAGCCACTTACCAATCCAACCGATCCAACAGCTGACGTGCTTAAAATCAACCTTCCCGCAAAACTTAGAATGATAACAAGCATAAAAGAAGATTTTTGGAAAAGGTGGCATATGGAATACCTTGATGAGCTACAGCGTAGGCACAAATGGCAGCATAAATGCAACAATCTACTTCCAGGCACAATGGTTATAATTAAAGAAGACAACTGTCCTGTCATGAAATGGCCATTAGGAAGAGTAATCCAGACGTATCCAGGTGCAGATGGAATCGTAAGAGTCGCAGAAATTCAAACAGCGAACAACATATTGCGGAGACCAATACACAGATTGGCCCCTCTACCAATTCAGGTGGATGAACCACAAAGCAATACTGATCAGCGAGCACCAAAAGTTATAACAACATCACCGACATCAACTAAGCAGCTAGAAGACGGTGAGATTCAAGATGACGAGCCAAGCCCACTTGCAAAGAAGAGAAGGAAAAATTCTTTTAGTATGTGTAGTACACTAGCTATATCCATACTGTTCCTGCTACCCATAGTCGTGTGCAATCAAGTCAATGTAACATCTGTCACTTGTTACCTAACAAAACTGAGATCTGCAAGGAAACCATATCCCAATTTATTCTACTCAATGAAGACCTTAAAGAAGGAAATGATCTACTCTCAGTTCGTCGAGGAGCTTTTAACTTCGTAGGCAATGTAGCCAATGCCTTGTTTGGAGTTCTCGACTCAGAATATGCAGATAAAATGTCAGAATCAATTATCAAAATACAGCAGGACAAGGGCCACCTTCTACATCTCATTCAAAACCAAAAATCTCATTGACGCCACTATGAATATAATAGAACATAATGAGCAAGATACAGCCTCCCAATTCCAGAAAATTGATGAGGACCTCCAACAGTTTGCTATACTTATTGATGGTATAAGACAAAAATATCATGAGGATCAACTGCGCCAGCTTTTCAACTCAATTGCCTTACAGTTAATCCTAGCGTTGTCACAAGTGCAAGGGACGCAAGCCGCTTTGATAGAGGTTATAATAGACTCACATCATGGTAAGATAAATCCGCAACTTGTCTCACCTGCTCAACTTCGACAAGAATTTCTTCGCATCAAAGCAAGTTTACCGTTATCACTGAGGCTTCCAGTCACACAACCTGATGTACTTAAATTGTATCACTTCATGAGCATTCATGGCAGGGCACTAGAAGATCATCTATTTTTCAAACTTACTCTGCCGCTAATTAGTCTGGATGAATTTGAGTTATTCAAGGTCATGCCAATTCCAGTGCTTGTGGATGGAGCATTTTTGACTATAAAGCCATCAACAAAGTACATTATGGTCACTTTACATCGCGACCAATACTAATCTCTCTCAGAATCGGAATTCCAGCAATGCTTCTCCCTGACAACAGAAAGGCATATATGCAATCGACATCATCCAGTGTATAGACGAGGATCAGAAATAAGTTCTTGTAAATTCAAGTTTCTAAGTCATGGTCAACAGTCTCCAACATGCCAAATAACTACTGTCAACGATGGGCCTCACTGAATTCAACTTCGTAATCCTAATGAATGGATTTACGTCTTGAAAGCGCAAACCACTTTGAATATTGTTTGCAATGGGACTGCCACACAAACCGTGTTAAAAGGATCAGGAAAAGTTTCACTTCAGCCTAGCTGCGTTATCAAGAATGATCTAATAACTTTGCGTGGGCATTCAGTTTTCCCATCATTTTCAAGGATGTTTTTTTCACCACTAACAAATTTTTCCGACATCACCATACCGGAAAGATCGGGTAGGATCATTCATCAGCCTCTGCAGTACAAAAATCATATGCGGGAACTAGAGTCACTCAAACAGCAGTTAGATAACCTCACGATGACTTTACCTTCTGCAACATACCACACCGATTACATCTACCCCCTCGCTGTGGGTTACCTTGGATTTCTAGTATCTCTCATGGTAGTAATATTTTTACTTTGGAAGCTTTGCCGCAAACATTTCAGTAACCAGATTCACAGAGACCAAGACCCCAAAAACATTGAATTTGAAATATATTCATAAGTTTGAACAGTAGTTCAACGCGGGGAGTATGTATAAATTCATAGCCAACATGCAGCTTCACTGTATGTTTTCATGTATGTCATAAACAGCTTCACTATATTACTTTGCCATTGAATGCTAGGTTACTTTTGGTGACTTAAATTGGTAATTGAGGTGACTTTACTATTCTTACATTTCCCAATTTCGCTATTCACAATTCTAGGTTACTTACTTACTTCTAGGCTACTTTGTTAAAATTATTTTGTTAAGTAAGCATATTTAATGTATAAATAGTATTTTAAGAAATAAAATAAACATCATACACAGTTCAAACGTTTGGCTTATTGATTGTTCTTCTGGTTTAATTTAAATTATTGCTTTCCCCCACGAGCGGTAAGAGGCGATATTTTTGTATTAAATCATCTTCGATACAAAATTCTTCTTGAAGTTATATCGCCTGAACTATCTCCTGTCGTCATAGTGAAACACTGTGGTCGACAAAGTACGACCAAATTCGTACACTATCGTTGGTTAGTAAGAGAAGGTATTCTAGTATCAGTAAGGCATAGTCAGTGGGCATCGCCCATAGTTTGTGTACCAAAGCAAAATGGGGGAGTCAGGCTATGTAGTGACTGCAAAACTCTGTGGAGTATCCTTGGCACGTAATTTGTCAGAATGAGGTTAGACCCAACCAAAGGAAGGTCGAAGCGGTAACGAATGCACCGCGTCCTACTAATTTAAAGGAGCTTTAATCTTACTTAGGGCTCATAAATTATTATCGGAGATTTATCCCATATCTTTCAGGGAATTTAAAAAATACGGGCTCTTAAACAAGCAGAGTGAATTTATTTGGGAAAGTTGTTGTCAAAATGACTTTGAAAGGCCAAAGCAGCTTATAGTGCAAAATAAAGTTTTAGAACTGTGTGATAAAGACAAGCCAATAGTCATTAGAACAGATGCTGGCCCTTACGGAGTTGTTGCAGTGCTGATGCATGTCGTGAACGGCAAGGAAAAGCCGGTAATGTTTGCAAGTAGCACATTGTCTCCCAGCGAGAACAAATATTCCCAGCTGCCAGTGACGTGGCGTGGTGCTTCTAGTTAGGTGATCGCCAAGTTTTTTTTTCAAAAACATTGTCTTTTATTTTGTTTTAATTAAGGATCAAGATGATGACGTGAGAGACTGAACGATCCCATTTCTTATTACTTGCGATTATAGGGACTAAAAGGCAAGCTTAGATTTATGAATATTACAAAAATTGAGATAGCTATAAAACGTGACAATACGATCATAGAGAAGTTTAAAAAGTGATTGAGAAAAAATGTATGTCTGTCTGTTAGTATGTATAACGAGCTGTAGCCTAAACAGCTGAAGCGATTATCTTCAAACTTGGTGTGTATGATTCTTTTGGCATTCCCCAGAGCCGAAATTGAAATTTTATTTTAAGGCTTAAAAATAACGGGTTTTCTCCAAAATGGCTCCATCGATTTTGATGAAAATTTTTGAGAATTTTTTGTTAGTATTGGCTTTAATTTGATTAGAACCAAATTTACGGGAAAAGTCTATTAACGGTACCTTTCATACAACTTTTTATTTAATTTTGGGCTTTCTCGGTTACGGCTCTTTGGATTTCTGTCAAATTTTATATTTAAGAAGATCTAGGCAGCCAATTTAATTCTGCATGTCAATTTTTTTAATAACTTTATTTTTCTAATTAAAATCTATTTTGAATTTTATTTTTTTTTTTAAGTCAATATTTTGAAAACCAATCAAAAAAATTGTTGTTTAAATTTACATTATATATTTGACCACTACAGGTGTCTAGGTGGTGCTCTTGATTCTGTTGAACACCAAACTATGTACATTTATGTAGGAAAATGAATTTCGAGTTTATTTGATTCAACTTTCTTGTACGTGGATTTTCTCAAGCTTGGTACGCCGAAATTATGTGAACAGCTTAATGTTAATTTGAATGAAACTTTGAATGGAATTTGGAACTGGAACTTTTTATAAAAGTTGTTCTAAATTATTTTTATTTTTTTGTAGATAAAATATCCAAAACAAAAGAAATAAGAAGATAAAGGTATTTTGATTGGGTTGAACTGAAAAATTAAGATTTTAGTAGTGTATGCGGTGACCACCTGCGCACCGTCAAGTGAACGTCACTGCCAGCAGCATATGGAGGCATTATAAGTAAAAAGTTTTTCAAATATATATATGGTAAAACATTTACCATATGCACTGACTATAAAGCAATCAGAAAGATTTTTAACCCAAGGAAGGGTGTTGCTCGTCTTCAGGTGGGCTATAACACTTTCTGTGTTTGATTATAGCATAAAGCATTAACCGGCAAGAAAACTGACCAATGTTGACGCTCTTTCAAAGCTACCTTTGACTAGCGAAACAGATATTGAAAGTATCTGCATTAACTCGGTTATTTTTTTTGAAGATTTGCCTATTAATATTAAATTGGTTGAAAAGGAAACACAGAAAGATGTTGAAACCTTAACTCTATATAGAACTATAAAGGGGTGGGTGGTCGAAATAAAATATGTGTGAAGTAAGCACTTATTTGAAGTTTAAAAACAAGCTCAGTATTGAGCAGGGCTGTATATTCTACCGAGATAGAATACTAATTCCAAAAAATATAAGACACAAGGTACTTGAAACTATACATAGTTATCATAATGGGGTTGTTATAATGAAGAAAATGTGCCGTTCGTATGTGTGGTGGCCACGAATCGATAACGATATTAATGAATTCGTTAAAAACTGTATGGTATGTACAATAACGTCTGTTGTGCAAAAGAAAAAACACTCTCAAATTGGCAAGAGAGTTCTTATTAGTTCCAAAGGATCCATTTAGGTTTTTTCTATTTCGAAGGAAAAACGTTGCTCTTGTCAATAGACACTTTCAGCAGGTTCTTGCATGTAGTAATAATGAATGGTACTTCAGCTTAAGGTTTCATAGGAAAACTAAATCAAGAAATTTTTGCCGTTTTTGGATATTCTACGGAAATTGTTACGGATAATGGGCCTCCGTTTACATCATTTGAGTTTCAACAATTTTGTACAAAAAATAACATTAAATTGTCCCACAGCCCCGCGTATCATCCACAATCCAATGGGATTGCAGAACGACACGTTCGTATAGTAAAAGATGTATTGAACAAGTTTTTGCTCAGCACGAATCCATCCCTACCACTTCAAGAAAAAGTAAATTTATTTTTGCTCAACCACGGTAACACACCAAGTTCTTTGTCGCACACAACTCCATCTGAACACAGATTTTCTTTTAAGCCAAAAGTTGCGTTAGATTTTATAAATAATAAAAATCAGATTAAATTTAATAGCAGGAATAAAACAATTGAATCAACACAAAATAAACAAAGTAAACTTGTCCTTCTCCCAAAGGCTAAAGTTGTTTTATATAAAGTGGGGGAGGATTGTCTATACAGAAACCATGTAAAGGAATATAAACGTTGGCTACCATGCGAACAGTTCGTAGAAGTTTGAGAAGAAGAAGAACAAAATAATTTAAGTAACTATGTTATCTTAAACGTGTAATACATCCAATATTAACTAAGCTATTTGTAACTAGCTCTAGGGAAGATGAAATTTATTACTGGCAATACCTCATTTAATAAATATCATCCACTTGTCATTTGTATATTGAAATCTTAAAATATGTCAGTGGTCATTCTCTCTCAGGTCACGATACAGTAAAGTTGTATTGAATGTAAATTTTTCCACGGGACAGATGTTTTTCCGCACTCGTAAAGTAGCAAGAGTTCTCAAAGATCACGATGTACACAAATCCGCTGGCCCGGATGGTATACCCCCGATTATTCTGAAGAGGTGTTCTTCCACACTGGCAAAACCACTGCGTAAGCTTTTCCATCGCTCCTACTCTTCTGGAATCTTTCCTAGAAGATAGAAAACAGCATTTGTCCAGCCTGTCCCTAAGAAAGGTGACCCATTCTCCCCCTCCTCCTACCGACCCATAGCACTGACATCCCTTCTTTCTTAGGTCATGGAAACACTGATTAACCGTCAGCTTCAGGAATATCTCGAAGATCGAAAGCTTCTCCATGACCGTCAGTATGGCTTCCGCAGCAACCGTTCCACTGGTGATCTGATGGCATATCTCACCGAACAGTAGAACAAATCTTTACATCGCTTTGGTGAAAGTAAGATTATTGCTCTTGATTTCTCCAAGGCATTTGATAGAGTTAAGCATGTAGCTCTCCTTTCGAAAATGCGTGCTTTTGGGATCGATAATACTCTTGTTCGTTGGATAAGAAGCTATCTTTTGGACCGTTCAATACAAGTTGGATTCAAGTCTAATTCCCACAAAATAAATGCTGGTGTGCCCCAGGGCTCTGTTCTGTCTCCACTCTTTTTCCTCATTTTTATAAATGATCTTCTGTCTGTTACTTCTAATCCACTTAACTGTTTTGCTGAAGACTCTACCCTCAGCTTTTCATATTCGTTCGATAACTCACGTCCTTCGCCTTCGGATGTACAATTGTAACGGTACCTTGACATACAGTACATTAAACTCCGATTTATACAGCATTGTCATATGGGGTAATAGGAATCGTGTGGAGTTTAATGCTTCGAAAACTCAATGCTGTCTTCTATCGTTAAAGCTAAACATACCCCCAATGCCATTGTCCATGAATGGCACTTACATCGTAGACACCGAAAAGCTCTCAATACTCGGTATGTGAGTCAACGACGACCTCCGTTGGAACGACTATATATTTGAGATCGCTAAGAATGCTGCTAGGTGCTTAGGTTTTCTGTATCGGTGTAAGAAGCATTTTTCCTCATCTGATCTGGCTACAATCTATAAAGCGTTTATAGTCCCTAAACTCGAGTATTACTCCCACCTGGGCAGGTGCTTCGCAAACATCGCTACACCTGCTTGAACGAATACAAAATCAAGCGTTAAGATTGAAAGGAAATAGAACTGCCGCTGAAACAATTGCCCCCTCTCGAACACCGACGAAATGTTTCATGTCTTTACTTATTTCATCGTTGCTTTTACAAAAAATGTTCACTCGAAGTAGCCAGTCCCTTAAAAGTTTCTCCCGAATGCTCATCAGTTCACCCTTAAGCCCAATTTCAGACGTACCGTGAAATATAGGGATTTTTTTTTTAGCCGAACGACATGACTTTGGAATTGTTTACCCGGCGAGATTTTCCCTTGCCATTTTGATCTGCAAACATTCAAAACCAATGTTAATCGACACCTCCTATCTCTCCTCTCCCTAACTTCCTAATGCCCGCACAGTGTGTTACATTAAGAGGGAAACAAATAGTCCTTTGTGCGCGCGTTAATTATAAAAAAAAATCATTTTACATTTTATTGTCGCGAAATATTTAGTTAAAAAAGAATTCATATTCAATAACCGTCTCTAGAATATGAGCAAATAGACGTAGCTGAAGTTCACTATGAATTGATTTTTTTTTTCAAACTTTTTTAAATCGAATAGTATAAGCAAAAGTACAAAGTTTTGCAATATAAAACAATACAAACATTTAAATAAGCAATTTGGCACAAGCAGAACTTAGTTATCACTTATTATTTAACATTTTTTTGATATATACTTTTTGCGGTTAAAAGGGATTAGTTGCCTATGTGCTGCCTACAAATTTACGGCTCTTCATTTTAAATTTTGTTTCTATATTTGACAATCGGTTTCCCTCAAGCGCTATAAGAAACCAACGTGAAGTTGGCTCCTGGCAGTCCATATCTCTTAGGTCCATAACTTCTACATTTGCAATTTAGGGGTTGCCTGCTGTGGAGTCAAAATGAGAGATGATAGGTAGCAAGTTACAAAGAGGTGCTCAATATTGAGTACTGTGCTTTTGAACTTCAAACAGAGAGGCTGAAGCTGTTTTTTAAGTATGTTCTGATATAAAATTTTTGTGTGGCTAATACGAAATCTGCTGAATTTTGTTGCATGAGATAAGAAGGTGTATGTAGGACATATACAATGAGATTTGGTTAACTTTGGAGTATTGATGTGAGTAGTTTCCATTTGTTGCGAGGTAAGAGCAACGGTGGAACTGTCGGTAAGGTAGAAGGGAAGGAAAAAGGAAGAGGTAGGAAATTGAGAAAGAAATGTTTGGAAAAAGTAGGTGGAGTGTAAAGTTCCGAGGACGTGGCCTGCTAGCGAACGTACGGCGTCCAGGTCGTCAGACGGGGCGGATTTTGTCCCCGAAACTTAACTTCGCCTGCAGACAAAAACATAAATCAGGCCAAAGGAAAAGGACTAGATAGGAAACACATTATAAGAACAGCGAAAACCGGACGGACTATTGTCGACCCAAGGGCACTAGGGATGTTGTTGCAGTGAGGCCATTACCCTCCCATCCCTAGGTGAGTTTTTTTATTTTTAATTAATTTTGAATTTTTGGGAATTTTCTTTTTTTCAATATTGTTTAGTTACAAATTTTTGTGTTTCATCTTTATATTTTTTTTTTGTTTTTTTTTATATACAGTTTGTTCCTGTTTTTGATTTACAATTCTTCTTTTTGTTTAATTTATTATTATTTATATCATTGCAATTAGAATTGAATTTTTTTGTTCAATTTATCAGTTTTTTTTAATTATCTCAATTTTCGTTAAATTCACAATTTTTTTTGATTAATTTATTTATTTTTGGTTTTTGCTACAATTTCGTTTTTCTAGTAGAGGTTATAACGAAGCGTTACACATCCCATTCCACATCACTTTGCGCGCACGATAGCTAATTCACCGACCAGGCATAGTGTGTACTGCATCAGGTGTTCCATCCCACGCCAACCTACGACAACCCATCATTTAACCTCAGCGCACACGATATCTAAACCACCGACCAGCCATGGTGTGTATACTCATGCTTAAAAACCGAAAGCACATGATACACACACACGACAGCCAATCTAACGACCAGACGTAGTGTGTATTTTGCTTATTTACCACAAGCACGTGTGGTAATTCACTTTGTTAATTATAATTCACACTGTCTGTATGCCAAATAATCGTGTTAAGTAGGTACACTTACTTACTTACTTAGGGGGCGCTACAGTTCAGGACGAACCTGGGCCTCAACCAACATGCCTCTCCAGCCAGGTCAGTCTTTGGCTAGCTGCCTCCAGTTTTGCTTTCCAAGTTGGTTGAGGTCGTCCTCCACTTGAGAGCGCCACCTAAGGCGAGGTCTTCCTTGACTGCGTCTACCCTCTGGGATGGAATCGAAGATCCTGCGAGCCGGAGTATTGTTGTCCATTCGCTCTACATGACCTAGCCATCTTAAACGTGATACGCGTATTTTTTTGACCAGGTCAATGTCGCTGTACAGCATATAGTTCTTGGTTGAACCTTCTCCTCCAAAGCCCGTTAACGCAGATAGGGCCAAAAAATCCTCCGAAGAATCTTACGCTCGATTCGACTAAGGATATATTCATCCGCTTTAGATAGAGTCCATGCCTCGGCACCATAGAGCAGGACTGGGATGATTAGGGTCTTATACAGAGTCTCCTTTGTCTTTCGAGAGAATAGAAACGCGATGTTGTTGTCAGATGTTATAGCGGATCCGAGGTACACAAAGTCCCTAACTACCTCAAAGTTGTACCTGTCTATTGTGATGTTTTGTCCAATCCGCCGGTGTTGTGTGTCCCTTTTTGTAGACAGCAGGTACTTCGTTTTGGCCTCATTGACTGCTAGTCCCATCTTAGCCGCTTCAGCTTCAATGCTAGCAAACGTTCCAGTGACAGCTCGCTACAATTGACTTTCGAGTTTCTTATATTTTTTTTAAGTATTAAGTTGAAGAAACCGCACGATAGCCCATCACCTTGTCGGAATCCTTTTTTGACTTCAAAAGCTTCGGTGAGGTGAGGAACGAAAGGTTTCAGCCGTTCACATAGTACGGCAGAGAAGATCTTGTAGGCGATATTTAGGAGACTAATTCCTCTATAGTTGGTGCAGTTTAGAGAGTCTCCTTTCTTGTGGATCGGGCAAACGATGCTGGGATTCCATTCATCAGGCATACTTTCTTCTGACCAAACTTTAGAGATGGGTTGGTGTATGCACTCCACCAGGTTATCTCTGGCCGCTTTAAAAAGTTAGGCGGGTAGTCCGTCGGGTCCAGCAGCTTTGTTCTTTTTTATCCTTATTTCTTACTTCATTTTGGTCAGGTGGACGGAAGTTTTGTCTGTCATCATCCATGTTGAATGGTTCATTTTGCCTGACAGCGGGATTTTGGTCTTCATCGCCATTTAACAGTCTGCAGAAATGGTCATTCCATGTACTCAGCACCGACTGTGACTCTACTACGAGGTTTCCATTCCTATATCTACAGGCTTCTGTGCGGGTTTTTTTTCCTTGGCACGTTTGTGTTGGTAGAACTTCCGCACGTTGTTCCTGGAGTAGCATCTCTCAATATCTTCGATCGCGGGAGGTTACGGGATATTCGTTCTGGCGGTTTCTTGCGATTGCAGCTTTCCGACGTCATACTTCCTCACAGTATTACTCCGTTGTTGTGGAGTTCGGGTTATTCGCATTCTTACCTTTGCTGCAACAAGGTAGTGATTCGAGTCGATGTAAGCTGCTCGGAAGGTGCGAACATCCAAGATACTGGAGGCGTGTCTTGCATCGATCGCAACGTGATCAATCTGATTGACGGTTCTTTGATCTGGGTGTCGCCAAGTCCTTTATGTATATTAGAGATGAGGAAACCGTGTGCTTGCAATGGTGACGTTATGTGCCGCTGCGAAGTCAATTAGCCTAAGTCCGTTTTCAGACGTTGTGTCGTGTAGGCTATGTTTTACGACACTCCAACCAAAGATTTCCTCTTTACCTTTTTTGGCATTAAAATCACCTAGTACGATCTTAACGTCGTATTTAGGGCATTGCTCATAGGTTTTGTCGAGGAGCTCATAGAAGTTATCCTTGGTGGCGTCATCTTTGTCCTCTGTGGGGGCATGAACGCATATTAGGCTAATGTTGGCGAATTTAGCCTTGATACGGATTGTCACAAGTCGCTCACTTACGTGTCGAAAGCCCAAGACTTCTTGCCTAAGTCTACCGCTTATGACGAATCCGCACCCAAATAAACGCTGTGGTCTTCTTGCGCAATCACCGTAGTACACGTCACAGTTTTTCATCCTCCTTTTGCCCGGCCCATTCCATCGCACTTCCAGAATGGCAGTAATTCCTGCTCTGTAGCAGTCTAGGGCCTCCGCTAGTTGTTTGGATGCACGTGGTCTGTTAAGAATTCTAACATTCCACGTGCAGATCCGAAGGTCGTTGTCCTTGATTCGTTTTTCCGGGTTGTCAACAGTAAATCCGTCCTTTTCCGAGGCTATTGGTCGCTTCGCAACTTTTTCATTTTTCCGTGGAAGGGTTGTTAACCCCACGCACAACCCCCAACGTGGAGGGTCAGGTCTTTTGTTGGATTCCTTGGACAAAAGGAACCGGAGAATCCGGAGTCAGTAACCCACTTCGGGGATATGAGCGCTGCCGTTGGCCCATTCAATGCCCTGACTTGAAATTTCCCAATGAACTTATCTCCAAATACGTCGAAGTATCTAGTCATAAGGGCGTTTGCTTCGTTGACTGTTGACGCCACCGTTGGTCCAATTGTTTGGGCTCATCCGCCGTACGTCCTCTCTCTGAGGAGCTCGTAGCTACACACGTCGGCAGAAATTGTCTTTTTCCTACTTAAAACCTAGTACGCAGCTTGCGCTAAAATTTAGCCGATTTAGCTGTCTACGTACAGTTAAATAAGAGAACAGCTGTTTTTTTTCTCCACAACGCTGGTTTTTTTTTTAATTTAGCTGGAATTTTAGCTAACGTTTTTAGAGACACAGGTAAGCTAAATTTTAGCTCGAGCTGCGTACTATGCTTAACCTGAAAAGGTACTACCGAGTTTGAGTGCGTAAACTAGAGGAACTAGACCTGTTAATCCCTTACTGTGCTTTTTCAAAGTATAGTTTGGGCTGAGAGGATTTCGGCCGCTCAACCGATTATCTCTGGTTTGCATTTCCAGGGCCGGACCTACTCCACACTCGTTTTATCCCTCGCTTTACTATCTAAGTACAGCTTGGGCAGTGGCTACTGCCAGCCGCTGAACCGATTATCCCTGGTTTGCATTACCAGGGCCGGAGCTTCTCTCCACCTGTTTTATCCCTCGATTTACTATCTAAGTACAGCTTGGGTCGAGTGGCTACTGCCAGCCGCTCAACCGATTATCCCTGGTTTGCATCGCCAGGGCCGGAGCTTCTCTCCACCCATATGTTTTGGGCCGTATATTTAATACTGAATTAGTTATATAAGTCAACAATTGTGAGCTTTATGAAGTACGATGTTATTTATTTAAGTCATCTACAGCGTTTATAAGATTGTTCTTGAATAATAAATAAAGGAATTCTGGACTTTCCACCCAATTTTTTTGAACTTTTATTTATTTCATTTTATTTATTTTATATTTATTGTAACACCCTGGACTACGACGAGCTCAGCTCAGCCTCGTAATAAAAAGCATCACAAGGTTTAGTATTAGGGATTCATTTTTGAAAAAAAATTGTTTTGAAAAAAAATTGTTTCAAAACTAACCACTTTTTCTTGTCTATTCGTTGTTTTCGTTTTTTTTTGTGGAAATTAATTTTTCGTTGCTGAAATTGTTCACTATTAAAAGTTGAAAATGTCGAAAACCACTAAAGATGAAGATGAGCGCATTCAGCGAATGATCCGAAAGGCTGAAATAGAAGTGAGGAGAATAACTAGGTCAGCTATGCAAAAGTTAAACACAGGTGTAAGGCATAACGTTTTACATTCTCCTCCGACTTCTGATAGGCAAACCCGATCCACATCTCGAAACGTAGGCAGTTTCATTTTTGAAGTTCCTACTATGTCAAAGTGACATTGTCCCGAGTACTAGTCGCAACACCATAATTCAATCTCGACTCCGTCATATGGTGATCTTAGAGGTGTAGAGGTTCAAGATGTACCACCACCACAAACAAATATTCGTTCTCTCGATAACAGAGTGAGGCAGGTTACAGACAGAGAGACCGATGAACCTCAAACTATTGCTCGTACCTTATCCAAAATAAGTTTAAAAAAGGTTGTACCTGAAAATATAATTGCTATTATAAAATAAGAAGTACTCAGAAGTGTCAGGAGATTTTGCAGCAGAATGTGGAGCGTGCCACAAGTGTAGAGATCCAGAATCAACTCAGTAGTTTTTTGGAAAAGTTGAATTTGGCTCATACAGCTATACCAGTGAATAGCAACAGTTCCACCACCGAATCAAAGTTATAACCCTGCTCCTGCAGGGCCACCACCAGTGTATCTAAATTCTTCAGCTGGTCAAGGAAGGAGTGCGTTTGTGCCAATAGGATACCAGCGTAGGACAAATCCAGCTGTAACGATAGCTATCAATAGGCCATTGCAACCTCGGGCCCTCCACCAGTTTTTGAGAGTTACCAAACCCCTTTCACGCCCTTTGCTTATCCACCTCTAGTTATTAGCCCATCCATGTATGCGGGATATTGAGCCCCAATTAAAGTCAATAAGTGGGGTTCGAAATTCGATGGTTTGTCAAACCATTTGACTCTGGAAGATTTTGTGTTTAGGCTGGAAAAATTGCAGAGTCGATACGCGTGTTCATGGAACGAAATACTGAAAGCCTTCTATCAATTGCTCTCGGATCCGGCGTACGATTGGTTTTGGCAGTTCTAGGTAGATAAGGAATTCGACTGGCCTATCTTAAAAGATGCTTTATTGAGCCAATATCAAAATCCTATGACGGATCTGGAAATAGTCCTTTATATTTTATATCGCAAACAATATTCCTATGAAAGTAGTGAAGAATTCTTCGTAGCTATAAATAAAATGAGGTTTTTTTTTCCGCGATGTCTGGCGAAAAACCACTCCAAAACAGAACCCCCAATAAATTTAAAAAATGAAGTAAAACATGAAAAACCAGAAAGAGATACGCTTTTAGAGACTCTTCCAAAAGAAGAGAAAATAATTAAAATTTCAATACGGGAAGATAATTTTATAATAAATAAGTAAAAAGCTAAAAACGTATGCCCTTTAAGGCATTTCACATCCACCTAAAGGAATACGAAGAAGCAAGAGAGATAATTTTTAGTAGTTCAATAAATTAACATACCTTCTGTGCTGTATGAATAGGGTAGGCACTGAAAGGCATCAACTGGTGATCAACAGTCAACGAAGCAGACGCCCTAATGAGCTACTTCGACGTATTTGGATATAAGGTCATAAGAACAATTCAATGCAAGTCAGGGCATTGAAATAGAGATAGTGGCGGATGAACCCTTAATGGGCCAACGGCAGCGCTCATATCCCCGAAGTGGGTTACTGACTCCGGATTCTCCGGTTCCTTTTGTCCAAGGAATCCAACAAAGGACCTGGCCCTCCAGGTTGGAGGTTGCGAAGCGACCAATAGCCTCGGAAAAGGACAGATTTACTGTTGACGACCCGGAAAAACGAATCAAGGACAACGACCTTCGGATCTGCACGTGGAATGTTAGAATTCTTCACAGACCACGTGCATCCAAATAACTAGCGGAGGCCCTAGACTGCTACAGAGCAGGAATTACTGCCATCCTGGAAGTGCGATGGAATGGGCCGGGCAAAAGGAGGATGAAAAACTGTGACGTGTACTACGGTGATTGCGCAAGAAGACCACAGCGTTTATTTGGGTGCGGATTCGTCATAAGCGGTAGACTTAGGCAAGAAGTCTTGGGCTTTCGACACGTAAGTGAGCGACTTGTGATAATCCGTATCAAGGCTAAATTCGCCAACATTAGCCTAATATGCGTTCATGCCCCCACAGAGGACAAAGATGACGCCACCAAGGATAACTTCTATGAGCTCCTCGACAAAACCTATGAGCAATGCCCTAAATACGACGTTAAGATCGTACTAGGTGATTTTAATGCCAAAAAAGGTAAAGAGGAAATCTTTGGTTGGAGTGTCGTAAAACATAGCCTACACGACACAACGTCTGAAAACGGACTTAGGCTAATTGACTTCGCAGCGGCACATAACGTCACCATTGCAAGCACACGGTTTCCTCATCTCTAATATACATAAAGGACTTGGCGACACCCAGATCAAAGAACCGTCAATCAGATTGATCACGTTGCGATCGATGCAAGACACGCCTCCAGTATCTTGGATGTTCGCACCTTCCGAGCAGCTTACATCGACTCGAATCACTACCTTGTTGCAGCAAAGGTAAGAATGCGAATAACCCGAACTCCACAACAACGGAGTAATACTGTGAGGAAGTATGACGTCGGAAAGCTGCAATCGCAAGAAACCGCCAGAACGAATATCCCGTAACCTCCCGCGATCGAAGATATTGAGAGATGCTACTCCAGGAACAACGTGCGGAAGTTCTACCAACACAAACGTGCCAAGGAAAAAAAACCCGCACAGAAGCCTGTAGATATAGGAATGGAAACCTCGTAGTAGAGTCACAGTCGGTGCTGAGTACATGGAATGACCATTTCTGCAGACTGTTAAATGGCGATGAAGACCAAAATCCCGCTGTCAGGCAAAATGAACCATTCAACATGGATGATGACAGACAAAACTTCCGTCCACCTGACCAAAATGAAGTAAGAAATAAGGATAAAAAAGAACAAAGCTGCTGGACCCGACGGACTACCCGCCTAACTTTTTAAAGCGGCCAGAGATAACCTGGTGGAGTGCATACACCAACTCATCTCTAAAGTTTGGTCAGAAGAAAGTATGCCTGATGAATGGAATCCCAGCATCGTTTGCCCGATCCACAAGAAAGGAGACTCTCTAAACTGCGCCAACTATAGAGGAATTAGTCTCCTAAATATTGCCTACAAGATCCTCTCTGCCGTACAATATGAACGGCTGTAACCTTTCGTCAGCAACCTGATTGGCCCCTATCAGTGTGGCTTAAGACCAGGAAAGTCCACAATCGATCAAATCTTCACGCTACGGCAGATCCTTGAAACAACCCAAGAATTTCAAATCGATACCCACTACCTCTTTATTGATTTTAAGGCCGCGTACGGTAGCATTTATAGAGACGAGCTATACAGAGCCATGTCAGGTTTTGGCATCCCCACAAAACTCGTCCGACTGTGCAGGATGACGATGAAGAACTCTCGCTGCTCCGTCAAGGTTGGTAATGACCTCACAGAAGCTTTTGAAGTCAAAAAAGGATTCCGACAAGGTGATGGGCTATCGTGCGATTTCTTCAACTTAATACTTGAAAAAATTATAAGAAACTCGAAAGTCAATTGTAGTGGGACAATTTTTTTTCAAGTCTGTGCAATTGCTAGCATACGCTGACGACATAGACATCATTGGCAGAACTCAGCGAGCTGTCACTGGAACGTTTGCTAGCATTGAAGCTGAAGCGGCTAAGATGGGACTAGCAGTCAATGAGGCCAAGACGAAGTACCTGCTGTCCACAAAAAGGGACACACACCACCGGCGGATTGGACAAAACATCACAATAGACAGGTACAACTTTGAGGTAGTTAGGGACTTTGTGTACCTCGGATCCGCTATAACATCTGACAACAACATCGCGTTTCTCCTCTCTCGAAAGACAAAGGAGACTCTGTATACCCTAATCATCCCAGTCCTGCTCTATGGCGCCGAGGCATGGACTCTATCTAAAGCGGATGAATATATCCTTAGTCCTTTCGAGCGTAAGATTCTTCGGAGGATTTTTTGGCCCTATCTGCGTTAACGGGCTTTGGAGGAGAAGGTTCAACCAAGAACTATATGAGCTGTACAGCGACATTGACCTGGTAAAAAAAAACGCGTATCAAGTTTAAGATGGCTAGGTCATGTAGAGCGAATGGACAACAATGCTCCGGCTCGCAGGATCTTCGATTCCATCCCAGAGGGTAGACGCAGTCAAGGAAGACCTCGCCTTAGGTGGCGCTCTCAAGTGGAGGACGACCTCAACCAACTTGGAAAGCAAAACTGGAGGCAGCTAGCCAAAGACTGACCTGGCTGGAGAGGCATGTTGGTTGAGGCCCAGGATCGTCCCGAACTGTAGCGCAGTACTTACAAGTAAGTAAGTAAGTCTAAAAATGTTTTAAAACTAGAGCCAGATTTAAAGCAAGGAAGAGAACTAAGCATTGAATTTCCTCAACCAATTTAAATTTAGAGTCTGTGTTACGGCTACCTGTAAGATAAAAAAAAAAATGTATACATAAAGTTGAAAATTAAATAGCGAAATAAAATTAACTCACTTGCATTTGTTACACGCGGTGAAATTCCCTTTTACATGCATTGCTCTTATCATGTTGGTGTCGTCGGAATCTGAAATGAAAAAAAAAAAAACAAAACGATGTGATTACAAATAATGGTTGGCATAACAAAATACTAAGTTTATAATATAACTATGAATGCATAAATGTATAAAATGCTACACTTAACGCAAACCAAATGTAGTTGGCACATATACGTAGGTATATAAATTGTCTATATTATTCATTAATATAAATAGGGAAAATGAAAACCCTTACTAAACTCCGCACGAACAGCGTATAAGGGGACGAATAGGGAACTGTTTTTTTTGTGATTAGCCGATAAATCGGGAAACTACCGGCCGTCATAGATTTTTATTTAAAAAAATCCGAACTTTTGGCAAAAGAACGGGAAGAATGAAAATAAAACAAACCACGTCATAAGTTCTGTCAAGTTTTCATTTTGGACAGCCCGAACTCGCCGAAATCTCGGTGTAATTAATTGGAGCAATCCAATCGCCCACACAGGGGAATAATCTCTCCGCCGAATTATGGAGCGAAAAGGGGGAGCCCCATTTTGAAATTCCCATAAAGCGGTTTAGTAAACGGCTTTTCGGCATTGGGTTCACTTCAGGATGGAGAAAATAGGGTTAACGGTGGTTTGAAATTCAAAAAAACGGGAAAGTCACGAGACAATCTCCGATCCGAACAGTAGCGACGGATTAGTTACAGTGTGACCAGGAAGAAGTTATTTTTTGTGTATCGCAAATTGGAACATAGTTTTTTTGTTGCGAGTGAAAATATTATTTGTTTTAAATTAATGTAATTAATAAAATTTATACAAAAAATAATAAATTGTTCAAAAGGGTGGATCGTGCGAAGCCGAATTAAGGAATAGAAATAAGGACGGCGGGGAACTTCTGTACACAATTACCACAGGTAAAATGGAGTCTCTCCCTAAAATAGTTTTTGAGCAATATATGAATTTGAAAATATATTAGGCACAACATCCAGGGCGGTTTTCGATAGTCGGAACCACCAGCTTCTTTTTTGGCGGAAGTGCCTAACTTGCAGTTTTTGGATTGAGTACCAACAACAGTTGTGTATGCTACCTAACGTCTTTCTAAAAGGACTACCCAAGTAAATGGAACACCTGGGATTCCGGTTTTCCCCTTGCTAAAGCAAACCAATTTTGCAAATTTCATTTTTTTTGTAGCTAGATCCCCTCTATATAATTTTAAAGAGTTCTTTTTTCTTACAGGTTTAGGGTAAAAAGGGAATACAATATTGTTTTCGTGTTGATAAGTGAGGGTGGAGTTCGCCATCTTCAGGCCAAAATTTTTCTTTGGGATACCTTTCTTTTTGGGACATTTTATTATTGCTTTTATTTTGTTGTGAAAATTTTGATATCTATGTTTTTTTCTTTATACTTATACATATTTTCTTATTTATTGATAAATGTTGATTTCCTCTCATGGAATTTTTTTTACTATAGCGTATAATTTTAAATTAATTTTTTTATATCCTTTACATTTTTAATTCTACATATATACATGGTTCACATATTCAAGTAGGCTAGATAGACCCTTACGTGTCGAAGCAAGGGGTCTTCATCCTTCGTGTACAAAAGAAGATATTAAGGGGGACTTAAAATCAAAAGGCTTTAAGATCATTGATGCTACGAATATTATAAAGAAAGAATAGCAAACATTGGAAGAAAATAGAAATATCTATAATAAGCGATTAAAGTGGCAGTGCATTCATGCTTAGCTTTGACAAAAACGAAAACATAAACTATATTTACAAAATAAGGACAATCATGAACATTGTCATTAAAATTGAACCGTTGAGGAAAAACTCACGACTGATTCCACAGTGTAAACGCTGTCAGGGTTATATATACACGCAAACGTACTGTCGAAAGGATCCACATGCGCAGGTAATCATCCCTTGGAAGAATGCCCATCTTGACAAGCAGTCTCCAGCTATGTAAGTGAATCATCCGGCAAATTATCGCGGCTGTGAGGTTGTAAAAGAAATCCAAAAAAGGCGTTATACACAAACAAAATTTAAGAAGGTAAAAAACAAAAGCCAGATGGTAATAAGAGAAGCGGAAAGAATGAGGTGGAACACAAAGCCTTAAACAAAAAGCCTAATGCGAAGGAGACGAAATCCATAGAGGAGAAGACAAAAATAAATGAATTGACCTATGCGCAAGTGCTCTCACAAAACCCAACTCCAAGCACGAGTTCACCAGACCCGGTTCATCAAGTATTTTCTTTGATTCTTCAAACATTTGAAGAGCAAAATAGGACAAATACAATAATATTTGAAAAATTGAGCACGCTGCAACCTAGAGCTCAAACAATACGTAATTAATTATGAAAATGGACCAGTTGTTTAAATTTTTTACATGGAATGCCAACAGCCTATCTTCTAAAATGGACGAACTAGAAATACATCTGTCAAACGGAAAAAATGACATATGCCTGATTTCTGAATCACACTTAAAAAAGGAAACAGTAATCAATATAAAAGGTTATTCTGCCTAACATGCGTATCACCCATCTGATAGAGTAAGAGGTGGATCCTCTCTATTTATAAGAGAAAAACTTGACCATTCCTTAAAGTTAACAATCGAACTTGAGAAAATGCAAGTTTGTGCAGTCAATATAAAATACAGACGTTCGATATATAGCATTGCAACAATATATTGTCCTCCCAGGTGCAAAATAGAGTAAACAGATTTCATAAATCTTTATGAAGCTCTTGATTCTAAGTTTATTATAGGCAGCAACTTTAATTCAAAACATACGTTTTGGGGATCAAGATGCATATGAACCAGAGGGAGACAACTTTTCAAAGCTTGCATGGAAACTAGTGCTGACTTTTTATCAACTGGAAAACCAACTTACTGGCCTAGGCACGTAGCCAAAACTGCAGATCTACTTGACTTTTTTATCGCAAAGGGTTTAAATAAAAACTATACCAAGATCGAGGATAGCTATGATCTTCCTACTGATCACTCACCAGTCATGTTGACAGTAAACGGAAGCCTAATAATGAAGGAAAATGCGTCATTTTTGACAAACAATAGAACGAATTGGGAAAATTTGCGAAGAGGCTATTACACTTGAAGTATCATTGCAAACTCCATTTGAATTAGAAGATGAAGTCGACAGATTTATTAAAATTGTCCAAGATGCTGCCTGGAAAAACATTCCGCAAAATAGCAGAAATTCAATTCCTAACGAGCAAAATGTTTCAATTGAAATTAAAGAACTTATACTCGAAAAAAGAAAAGCACGTAAGAAATGGCAGCAATCCCGCGCTCCTCAACACAAAATATTTTGAATCACCATCACATCCAGTAAACTGAATAATGCAATTAGAGATTCAAAAAAGGCTATTAAAAGTGTAAGCAAACCCAAGTTATAATCCACACCAATTTGAACAAACAATGGAGACTGGGCTAAAACAGACAAAGAAAAGGCAGATCTGTTTGCCGATCACCTCGAGGAAACTTTCAAACCCTTTGACGGTGAGGAGTTGTTGAATGAACCCGGTGATACTCATTAGACCTCTGAAAACTTCCGAATTCGAATTGTCACATTTTCAAAACTTTTAGACGCTATAAGAAAGCAAAATAACAAAAAAGCTCCCGGATATAACTTGATAAATGCACCCATTCTTAAAGAGTTGCCGAGAAAAGCAATCACTAAAATCTAACATCTGATTAATGCCACGTTTAGGCTTGCATACGTTCCACGGCAATGAAAAGTGGCCGAAGTCATTATGGTCCCAAAACCAGGCAAAACTCTTAATGAAAAGAAGTCTTACAGACAAATATCGTTATTACCAATAATTTCTAAGTTATTCGAGAAATTTTTACTTAAGCGCCTACTTCCAATCGTAGAAGAGAAACGGCTTATTCCCGAACACCAATTCGGTTTTAGAAATAACCACTCAACAATTGATCAAGTATACAGAATAAAAAATTAAATTGAAAAATCTCTAGAGGAGAGAGGAGATATGTTCAAGCGCGTTTCTTGATGTTTCCCAAGCTTTCGATAAAGTCTGGCACGACGGTTTAAGATTTAAATTAAGACAGGTTTTTTCGAAACAAATATGTTATATTCTGGAATCCTATCTGGAAAATAGACTTTTCCGAGTTAAACAAGGCACTGAATATCCAGGATTTAAAGAAATAAATGCTGGTGTTCCACAAGGAAGCGTTCTTGGCCCGGTGTTATTCGTTCTTTATACTCGAGATATACCTCAAGAAGAAGACGTCACGATAGCAATATTTGCTGATGATACGGCCACACCTGTGCTATCGAGGGATGGAATCGGCTACAGCGATAGTTGATTATCAAAATCGACAATTTGCTCCATATAAGGTGATTATCAAATCGACAATCATTTTTTGCTTTGATATCAAGTGACACCAATTTAGGTATCGTTTTCATACATTTACATATGTTTGGGTCTTTGGGTCTGGCTCAGTTGACTTCAAATTGGTCAGTTGATTATAAAAGTGCAATGGTAACATCAGTTGCACTTTTTCAAACCTTTTTTTTAAACCTGATTTATTACACTCAGTGTAGACATGCACTGTTGAGTGGAGTAAGGAGCCATTCGTATTTATCTTATCATTGGAATCTTTCAACTCAGAAAACTATTGATCGAGTTAACATGTACCATGAACCGTGGACATGTTTTAATAAATGCTATAGAGAAAGATTTCACAGCGTTCTAAAAATATGTTGAATAATTGTAACAGAAAAATCATTTTTTTCGAAACTCTACTTAAAACGGATATTTGGCTATAATGTAGTTAGGTCTTTACAAAATGCCTTCATCGGTTGACTGCGGATTTCGCTTTGTTTTTCGTTCAACTTGAAAGTGCCTTTATTCACATTCATCTTTTTTGTACCAAAAGGGTCGTTGGCATCAATACGGACTTCCTGCCTTTGTCTTAAATATTTCTGTTGCTGGACCCTAACTATTATATTCCATTATACAAAGTAGAGAAGATGATTATGTCATCTTAAGTGATTGAAGAGGAACACAATTAGATATCACAAAATCAAAACAAAATTAACTATTACAAAATTCAAAACTGACGCACGTTAAAAAGAAAAGAGACGAACTCGATATTAAGTTACGAGAACTAAACTGGCTAATTGGAAAATATTCCAATCTAAGTACTTATAACAAACTGCTTATCTACAAGCAAGTGCTTAAACCTGTGTGGACTTACGGAATACAACTTTGGAGTTGTGCTAAACCAAGCCATATACAAAAACTGCAAAACATTTCAAAATAAAGTCCTCAGAGCAATTGCTGATGCTCCGTAGTACACACGAAACAGCGATTTACACAGAGACCTGTGTATGGAAACTGTCAAAGACGAAATAAAAAAATCTGCCACCAAGTTTAAAACACGTTTACAGGGCCACTGTAAAAGAAGCATACAGCGGGCCTTTGAAGAGACAAATCTTGAACGCCGACTTCGGAGAACGACACCATTCGACCTAGCGTAGCAAGACAATAACCGTGTGATTATGCGGTATTGCAGGTCCCTTCGATGGAGCGCTCCCTGCCAAACGTGACTAATGAAAATGAAGATTAAACTATTTGATAAGGCAACTGAATTGCAGTCGAATGAACAAATGAAGATGTTTTTTTAGTGAGTAAGAATCTCACACTACCATAGGTACGGGCCTATGGTGTGTATGAATATTTTGAATTGAAAGAAGAAGATATAAAGTTACTACTGTTTGTAAAAACAGGGTATTTTCTAATAAAATTTATGAATAATATGTGAACCACGCCAACCAATTTGTTAAATTTATCTAAGTTCGAATTTTCAGGAAGTGGGGAAGGGAGGCTGATGTGGACTGCCTAAAGTGACATGGCCAGTTGAGCGGTCATAAGGGAGTCTGGTATACAATCGGCCATCCAGAACCAAGATGCCGCGAGGGTCGGCACTTCTGCAACAATATCAGCAGAGCGGCAGCAGAGACCTATAGAGGGAAGTATTTTAAAGTACGCATGACATGATTTTTGTGACAAGGTGAGGTTCAGTGTGGGGGTTAAGATCCCCTCCCTTTCCGGCGAGCTAAGCCGTGCGTCGCCAGCATGCTACGGCCCCTGGCATCAAACATTCTGACACTTCCTCTCCCTATCCCACATCCTAGTCCTCTATCCCGCCTTACCTAGCCCCAGGTCCAAATCCTATGGCTCCGGTACCAGTCTAACATTTCCTTTAGTCTATCCAAACCAATTTCTTTCCATCATCCTATCCTATCCTCTCTTATCTCATCCTATTACCCCGTTACAAATGGCGCCCATACGTAAGTGATCGAAGTTAGTCCTTGTTTTTTGTCCAATCCGTTCCTGGAAGATTACGCTGACATCGTCAAAGCAACCTCTTTGTCTTAATCAGGAAAGCCTGGGTCATACCAGTTAAAATGCGAGGGGTGGCGTCGCAAATGTGCAAGCGAGAACAACCGGGGGCATCCGCCCTCGGAAGAAACTTTTCGTAAGACTTTATTAGGAAGGTTTAATACGTTCCCACCTAATTGCGACGGGAAGTGAAGTCGAGGGCGGGTTTCAGTGAAGTTCTTTGTTAGTTGCATCCAGCGCTGCAGTCAGAGAAGGAAGGGAGAGTAAGTCTTGGTCAGGATTGCTCCTTAGAATGCCTGACCAATCGCGACGAAAAATTTCTATTCTGGCTGTAGTGCCAAATGTAACCTCTGTTCTGTGTATTCTTCAATTTTTGTTTGTTCAATAAGGCTGCTGCTGCTTCCAAAGAATGGTAGCGCTTAACGGCAGCTTTACTCAAAAAGGAAAATACTTTAAACGCTGTCCTACGCCTCCCGAGACGCCCCCGAATGTCATTAATGAAATTTTGAATAGTGTTAATTTTTTTTGTAAAGAAGTGATTGATGTTGGATTTTTTTTGTTATTAGTGTGATGGTGAAGTAGTTGATTTATAGAGTCATTGTCAGAGAGCTTAGTGTTTTCATAGATAGGGACATAGAAGAAAGGATTTAAGTAGATATAAAAGAAAAAGAAGTTGAATTGAAATTATTTTAGTTTATAATTTATTTATTTCTTTATAGTTAGAGTTTTTTTTTGTCTTAGTTAGGTTTTAGGTAGAAAACTTAGAATTTTATAATATAAGAAATAAGTTAGTGGTTTGATTTTGTCTTAAGAGTTTTTTTGTTTAAGTAAGCATAGATTTAAGGATATGGTAGATATAGACAAAAAAAATAAAAAAGGAAAAAAAAATATATAGATTAAGATACTCAATCTATCATAATCTATATATTTTTTTTCCTATAATCTATGCTTACTAAAACAAAAAACTCTAAAGACAAAAAAAATATTATTAGTATATAGAGAAGAGTATAATAGAGAGATAGGAGGTGTTGATTAACATTGGTTTTGAATGTTACCAGATCAAAATGGCAAGGGAAAATCTCACCGGGTAAACTATTCCAAATTCGTGTTGTTCGGCTAAAAAAAAGAACCTCTATATTTCACGGTACGTCCGAAATTGGGCTCAAGGGTGAACTGATGAGCATTCCTTGGAAAACGAGTATTACGGGAAAAACTTTTAAGGGGAGGAATGCAGCTGGCTACTTCGAGTGAACATTTTTTGTAAAAGAAACGATAAAATAAGGAAAGACATGAAACATTGCGTCGGTGTTCGAGAGGGGAAATTGTTTCAACGGCAGTTCTATTTCCTATCAATCTTAACGCTCGATTTTGTATTCTATCAAGCAGGTGGAGCGCTGTTTGCCAGACGAAATCCATAAAGGAGAAGACAAAAATAAATGAATCGACCTATGCGCAAGTGCTGTCACAAAACCCAATTTGAAAAAATTGAGCATGCTGCAACCTAGAGCTCAAACAATACGTAATTAATTATGAAAATGGACCAGTTGTTTAAGATTTGTACATGGAATGCCAACAGCCTATCTTCTGAAACACACTTAAAAAAGGAAACCGTAATCAGTATAAAAAATTATTCTGCCTATCATGCGTATCACCCATCTGATAGAGCAAGAGGTGGATCCTCTCTATTTATAAGAGAAAACATTGACCGTTCCTTAAAGTTAACAATCGAACTTGAGAAAATGCAAGTTTGTGCATTCAATATAAAATACAGACGTTCGACATATAGCATTGCATCAATATAATGTCCTCCCAGGTGCAAGATAGAGAAAACAGTTTTCCTAAATCTTTTTGAAGCTGGAAAACCAACTTACTGGCCTACGGACGTAGCCAAAACTCCAGATCTACTTGACTTTTTAATGTCAAAGGGTTTAAATAAAAACTATACCAAGATCGAGGATAGCTATGATCTTCCTACTGATCACTCACCAGTCATATTGACAGTAAACGGAAGCCTAATAATGAAGGAAAGTGCGTCATTTTTGACAAACAATAGAACGAATTGGGAAAGGTTTCGTACTTTAAGTATCATTGCAAACTCCATTTGAATTGGAAGATGAAGTCGACAGATTTATTAAAATCGTCCAAGATGCTGCCTGGAAAAAAAACTCCGCAAAATAGCAGAAATTCAATTCCTAACGAGCAAAATGTTTCAATTGAAATTAAAGAACTTATACTCGAAAAAAGAAAAGCACGTAAGAAATGTTTTGAATCACCTCTCCAGTAAACTGAAAAATGCAATTAGAGATTCAAAAAACCGGAGATTTCTACTTATCTCGAAGGTCTTTCCGCAGAAAAAAGTACGAATAACTCTCTGTGGAAGGCTATTAAAAGTGTTAGAAAATCCAAGTTACAATCCGCACCAATTCGAGCAAACAATGGAGACTGGGTTAAAACAGACAAAGAAAAGGGAGATCTGTTTACCGATCACCTCGAGGAAACTTTCAAACCCTTTGACGGTGAGGAGTTGTTGAATAAACCCGCTGATACTCATTGGACCTCTGAAAACTTCCGAATTCGAAATGTCACATTTTCAGAACTTTTAGACGCTATAAGAAAGCTAAAAAACAAAAAAGCTCCCGGATATGACTTGATAAATGCACCCATTCTTAAAGAGTTGCTGAGAAAAGCAATCACTAAAATCCAACATCTGATTAATGCCACGTTTAGGCTTGCATACGTTCCATGGCAATGGAAAGTGGCCGAAGTCATTATGGTCCCACAACCAGGCGAAACTCTTAATGAAAAGACGTCTTACAGAATAATATCGTTATTACCAATAATTTCTAAGTTATTCGAGAAATTATTACTTAAGCGCCTACTTCCAATTGTAGAAGAGAAACGGCTTATTCCCGAACACCAATTCGGTTTTAGAAATAACCACTCAACAATTAATCAAGTATACAGAATAACAAATGAAATTGAAAAAATCTCTAGAAGGGAAAAAGATATGCTCAACCGCGTTTCTTGATGTTTCCCAAGCTTTCGATAAGGTCTGGCACGACGGCTTAAGATTTAAATTAAGACAGGTTTTTCCGAAACAAATATATTATATTCTGGAATCCTATCTGGAAAATAGACTTTTCCGAGTGAGACAAGGCACTGAATGTTCAGGATTTAAAGAAATAAATGCTGGTGTTCCACAAGGAAGCGTTCTTGGCCCGGTGTTATTCGTTCTTTATACTGGAGACATACCTCAAGAAGAAGACGTCACGATAGCAACATTTGCTGATGATACGGCCATACTTGCATTATCCAGCTCAATTGAAAGAGCAACCGAAAAGCTACAGAAAACTCTTGACAAAATAACAAACTGGACGAAGAAATGGCGCATTAAACCAAACCATATACAAACACTGCAAACATTTCGAAATAAAGTCCTCAGAGCAATTGTTGATGCTCCATGGTACATACGAAACAGCGATTTACACAGAGACCTGTGTATGGAAACTGTCAATGACGAAATAAAAAAATCTGCCACCAAGTTTAAAACACGTTTTCAAAGCCACTGTAATAGAAGCATACAGCGGGCCTTTGAAGAGATAAATCTTGAACGGCGACTTCGGAGAACGAGACCATTCGACCTAGCGTAACAAGACAATAACCGTGTGATTATGCGGTATTGGAGGTCCCCTCGATGGAGCGCTCCCTGCCAAACGTGACTAATGAAAATGAATATTAAACTATTTGATAAGGCAACTGCGTTGCAGTCGAATGAACAAATGAAGATGTTTTTTTAGTGAGTAAGAATCTCACACTACCATAGGTACGGGCCTATGGTGTCTATGAAGATTTTTTCATCTTTCGCCGTAGAAAAAAAAATACATACATACGTAATGAAAGAAGAAGATATAAAGTTACTACTGTTTCTAAAAACAGGGTATTTTCTAATTTATTCTAAAATGTATGAATAATATGTGAACCACGCCAACCAATTTGTTAAATTTGTTTAGGTTCGAATTTTCAGGAAGTGGGGAAGGGAGGCTGATGTGGACGGCCTAAAGTGACATGGCCAGTTGAGCGGTCATAAGGGAGTCTGGTATACAATCGGCCATCCAGAACCAAGATGCCGCGAGGGTCGGCACTTCTGCAACAATATCAGCAGAGCGGCAGCAGAGACCTATAGAGGGAAGTATTTTAAAGTACGCATGACATGATTTTTGTGACAAGGTGAGGTTCAGTGTGGGGGTTAAGATCTCTCCCCTTCCGGCAAGCTAAGCCGTGCGTCGCCAGCATGCTACGGCCCCTGGCATCAAACATTCTGACCCTTCCTCTCCCTATCCCACATCCTAGTCCTCTATCCCGGCTTACCTAGCCCCAGGTCCAAATCCTATGGCTCCGGTACCAGTCTAACATTTCCTTTAGTCTATCCAAACCAATTTCTTTCCATCATCCTATCCTATCCTCTCTTATCTCATCCTATTACACCGTTACAAATGGCGCCCATACGTCGAAGTTAGTCCTTGTTTTTTGTCCAATCCGTTCCTGGAAGATGTCGCTGACATCGCCAAAGCAACCTCTATGTCTTGATCAGGAAAGCCTGGGGCATACCAGTTAAAATGCGAGGGGTGGTGTCGCAAATGTGCCAGCGAGAATAACCGGGGGCATCCGCCCTCGGAAGAAACTTTTCGCAAGTCTTTGTTAGGAAGGTTTAATATGTTTCCACCAAATTGCGACGGGAAGTGAAGTCGAGGGCGGGTTTCAGTAAAGTTCATTGTTAGTTGCATCCAGCGCTGCAGTCAGAGAAGGAAGGGAGAGTAAGTCTTGGTCAGGATTGCTCCTTAGATTGCCTGACCAATCGTGACGAAAAATTCCTATTCTGGCTGTAGTGTCAAATGTAACCTCTGTTCTGTGTATTCTTCAATTTTTGTTTGTTCAAAAGAGCTGCTGCGGCTCCCAAAGAATGGTAGCGCTCAACGGCAGCTTCACTCAAAAAGGAAAATACTTTAAACGCCATCCTACGCCTCCCGAGACACCCCCGAATGTCATTAATGATTTTTGAATAGTGTGCATCCGCCCTCGGAAGAAACTTTTCGTAAGACTTTATTAGGAAGGTTTAATACGTTCCCACCTAATTGCGACGGGAAGTGAAGTCGAGGGCGGGTTTCAGTGAAGTTCTTTGTTAGTTGCATCCAGCGCTGCAGTCAGAGAAGGAAGGGAGAGTAAGTCTTGGTCAGGATTGCTCCTTAGAATGCCTGACCAATCGCGACGAAAAATTCCTATTCTGGCTGTAGTGCCAAATGTAACCTCTGTTCTGTGTATTCTTCAATTTTTGTTTGTTCAATAAGGCTGCTGCTGCTCCCAAAGAATGGTAGCGCTTAACGGCAGCCTTACTCAAAAAGGAAAATACTTTAAACGCTGTCCTACGCCTCCCGAGACGCCCCCGAATGTCATTAATGAAATTTTGAATAGTGTTAATTTTTTTTGTAAAGAAGTGATTGATGTTGGATTTTTTTTTGTTATTAGTGTGATGGTGAAGTAGTTGATTTATAGAGTCATTGTCAGAGAGCTTAGTGTTTTCATAGATAGGGACATAGAAGAAAGGATTTAAGTAGATATAAAAGAAAAAGAAGTTGAATTGAAATTATTTTAGTTTATAATTTATTTATTTCTTTATATTTAGAGTTTTTTTTGTCTTAGTTAGGTTTAGGTAGAAAACTTAGCATTTTATAATATAAGAAATAAGTTAGTGGTTTGATTTTGTCTTAAGAGTTTTTTTTGTTTTAGTAAGCATAGATTAAAGGATATGGTAGATATAGACCAAAAAAATAAAAAAGGAAAAAAAAATATATAGATTAAGATACTTAATCTATCATAATCTATATATTTTTTTTCCTATAATCTATGCTTACTAAAACAAAAAACTCTAAAGACAAAAAAAATATTATTAGTATATAGAGAAGAGTATAATAGAGAGATAGGAGGTGTCGATTAACATTGGTTTTGAATGTTACCAGATCAAAATGGCAAGGGAAAATCTCACCGGGTAAACTATTCCAAATTCGTGTTGTTCGGCTAAAAAAAAGAACCTCTATATTTCACGGTACGTCCGAAATTGGGCTCAAGGGTGAACTGATGAGCATTCCTTGGAAAACGAGTATTACGGGAAAAACTTTTAAGGGGAGGAATGCAGCAGGCTACTTCGAGTGAACATTTTTTGTAAAAGAAACGATAAAATAAGGAAAGACATGAAACATTGCGTCGGTGTTCGAGAGGGGAAATTGTTTCAACGGCAGTTCTATTTCCTATCAATCTTAACGCTCGATTTTGTATTCTATCAAGCAGGTGGAGCGCTGTTTGCGAGACGAAATCCATAAAGGAGAAGACAAAAATAAATGAATCGACCTATGCGCACGTGCTGTCACAAAACCCAATTTGAAAAAATTGAGCATGCTGCAACCTAGATCTCAAACAATACGTAATTAATTATGAAAATGGACCAGTTGTTTAAGATTTGTACATGGAATGCCAACAGCCTATCTTCTGAAACACACTTAAAAAAGAAAACCGTAATCAGTATAAAAAATTATTCTGCCTATCATGCGTATCACCCATCTGATAGAGCAAGAGGTGGATCCTCTCTATTTATAAGAGAAAACATTGACCGTTCCTTAAAGTTAACAATCGAACTTGAGAAAATGCAAGTTTGTGCATTCAATATAAAATACAGACGTTCGACATATAGCATTGCATCAATATAATGTCCTCCCAGGTGCAAGATAGAGAAAACAGATTTCATAAATCTTTTTGAAGCTGGAAAACCAACTTACTGGCCTACGGACGTAGCCAAAACTCCAGATCTACTTGACTTTTTAATGTCAAAGGGTTTAAATAAAAACTATACCAAGATCGAGGATAGCTATGATCTTCCTACTGATCACTCACCAGTCATATTGACAGTAAACGGAAGCCTAATAATGAAGGAAAGTGCGTCATTTTTGACAAACAATAGAACGAATTGGGAAAGGTTTCGTACTTTAAGTATCATTGCAAACTCCATTTGAATTGGAAGATGAAGTCGACAGATTTATTAAAATCGTCCAAGATGCTGCCTGGAAAAAAAACTCCGCAAAATAGCAGAAATTCAATTCCTAACGAGCAAAATGTTTCAATTGAAATTAAAGAACTTATACTCGAAAAAAGAAAAGCACGTAAGAAATGTTTTGAATCACCTCTCCAGTAAACTGAAAAATGCAATTAGAGATTCAAAAAACCGGAGATTTCTACTTATCTCGAAGGTCTTTCCGCAGAAAAAAGTACGAATAACTCTCTGTGGAAGGCTATTAAAAGTGTTAGAAAATCCAAGTTACAATCCGCACCAATTCGAGCAAACAATGGAGACTGGGTTAAAACAGACAAAGAAAAGGGAGATCTGTTTACCGATCACCTCGAGGAAACTTTCAAACCCTTTGACGGTGAGGAGTTGTTGAATAAACCCGCTGATACTCATTGGACCTCTGAAAACTTCCGAATTCGAAATGTCACATTTTCAGAACTTTTAGACGCTATAAGAAAGCTAAAAAACAAAAAAGCTCCCGGATATGACTTGATAAATGCACCCATTCTTAAAGAGTTGCTGAGAAAAGCAATCACTAAAATCCAACATCTGATTAATGCCACGTTTAGGCTTGCATACGTTCCACGGCAATGGAAAGTGGCCGAAGTCATTATGGTCCCACAACCAGGCGAAACTCTTAATGAAAAGACGTCTTACAGACCAATATCGTTATTACCAATAATTTCTAAGTTATTCGAGAAATTATTACTTAAGCGCCTACTTCTAATTGTAGAAGAGAAACGGCTTATTCCCGAACACCGATTCGGTTTTAGAAATAACCACTCAACAATTAATCAAGTATACAGAATAACAAATGAAATTGAAAAAATCTCTAGAAGGGAAAAAGATAAGCTCAACCGCGTTTCTTGATGTTTCCCAAGCTTTCGATAAGGTCTGGCACAACGGCTTAAGATTTAAATTAAGACAGGTTTTTCCGAAACAAATATATTATATTCTGGAATCCTATCTGGAAAATAGACTTTTCCGAGTGAGACAAGGCACTGAATGTTCAGGATTTAAAGAAATAAATGCTGGTGTTCCACAAGGAAGCGTTCTTGGCCCGGTGTTATTCGTTCTTTATACTGGAGACATACCTCAAGAAGAAGACGTCACGATAGCAACATTTGCTGATGATACGGCCATACTTGCATTATCCAGCTCAATTGAAAGAGCAACCGAAAAGCTACAGAAAACTCTTGACAAAATAACAAACTGGACGAAGAAATGGCGCATTGTTCTAAACGAGTCCAAATCAACACATGTTAACATTACTTACAAGAATGTTAACAATCTACCCATCTTTATTAACTCGCTTCAAATACCGTATGCTAATGAAGCAAAGTATCTAGGTATGACTCTTGATGCTAAGCTTAAATGGAAGACGCACGTTAAAAGAAAAGAGACAAACTCGATATTTAGTTACGAGAACGAAACTGGCTAATTGGAAAATATTCCAATCTAAGTACTTATAACAAACTGCTTATCTACAAGCAAGTGCTAAGACCTGTGTGGACCTACGGAATACAACTTTGGGGTTGTGCTAAACCAAACCATATACAAACACTGCAAACATTTCGAAATAAAGTCCTCAGAGCAATTGTTGATGCTCCATGGTACATACGAAACAGCGATTTACACAGAGACCTGTGTATGGAAACTGTCAATGACGAAATAAAAAAATCTGCCACCAAGTTTAAAACACGTTTACAAGGCCACTGTAATAGAAGCATACAGCGGGCCTTTGAAGAGACAAATCTTGAACGGCGACTTCGGAGAACGAGACCATTTGACCTAGCGTAACAAGACAATAACCGTGTGATTATGCGGTATTGCAGGTCCCCTCGATGGAGCGCTCCCTGCCAAACGTGACTAATGAAAATGAATATTAAACTATTTGATAAGGCAACTGCGTTGCAGTCGAATGAACAAATGAAGATGTTTTTTTAGTGAGTAAGAATCTCACACTACCATAGGTACGGGCCTATGGTGTCTATGAAGATTTTTTCATCTTTCGCCGTAGAAAAAAAAATACATACATACGTAATGAAAGAAGAAGATATAAAGTTACTACTGTTTCTAAAAACAGGGTATTTTCTAATTTATTCTAAAATGTATGAATAATATGTGAACCACGCCAGCCAATTTGTTAAATTTGTTTAGGTTCGAATTTTCAGGAAGTGGGGAAGGGAGGAGAGAGTGACATGGCCAGTTGAGCGGTCATAAGGGAGTCTGGTATACAATCGGCCATCCAGAACCAAGATGCCGCGAGGGTCGGCACTTCTGCAACAATATCAGCAGATCCATGGGGAGCGGCAGCAGAGACCTATAGAGGGAAGTATTTTAAAGTACGCATGACATGATTTTTGTGACAAGGTGAGGTTCAGTGTGGGGGTTAAGATCCCCTCCCTTTCCGGCAAGCTAAGCCGTGCGTCGCCAGCATGCTACGGCCCCTGGCATCAAACGGTCTGACCCTTCCTCTCCCTATCCCACATCCTAGTCCTCTATCCCGGCTTACCTAGCCCCAGGTCCAAATCCTATGGCTCCGGTACCAGTCTAACATTTCCTTTAGTCTATCCAAACCAATTTCTTTCCATCATCCTATCCTATCCTCTCTTATCTCATCCTATTACACCGTTACAAATGGCGCCCATACGTCGAAGTTAGTCCTTGTTTTTTGTCCAATCCGTTCCTGGAAGATGTCGCTGACATCGCCAAAGCAACCTCTATGTCTTGATCAGGAAAGCCTGGGGCATACCAGTTAAAATTCGAGGGGTGGTGTCGCAAATGTGCCAGCGAGAATAACCGGGGGCATCCGCCCTCGGAAGAAACTTTTCGCAAGCCTTTGTTAGGAAGGTTTAATATGTTTCCACCAAATTGCGACGGGAAGTGAAGTCGAGGGCAGGTTTCAGTAAAGTTCATTGTTAGTTGCATCCAGCGCTGCAGTCAGAGAAGGAAGGGAGAGTAAGTCTTGGTCAGGATTGCTCCTTAGATTGCCTGACCAATCGTGACGAAAAATTCCTATTCTGGCTGTAGTGCCAAATGTAACCTCTGTTCTGTGTATTCTTCAATTTTTGTTTGTTCAAAAGGGCTGCTGCGGCTCCCAAAGAATGGTAGCGCTCAACGGCAGCTTCACTCAAAAAGGAAAATACTTTAAACGCCATCCTACGCCTCCCGAGACACCCCCGAATGTCATTAATGAATTTTTGAATAGTGTGCATCCGCCCTCGGAAGAAACTTTTCGTAAGACTTTATTAGGAAGGTTTAATACGTTCCCACCAAATTGCGACGGGAAGTGAAGTCGAGGGCGGGTTTCAGTGAAGTTCTTTGTTAGTTGCATCCAGCGCTGCAGTCAGAGAAGGAAGGGAGAGTAAGTCTTGGTCAGGATTGCTCCTTAGAATGCCTGACCAATCGCGACGAAAAATTCCTATTCTGGCTGTAGTGCCAAATGTAACCTCTGTTCTGTGTATTCTTCAATTTTTGTTTGTTCAATAAGGCTGCTGCTGCTCCCAAAGAATGGTAGCGCTTAACGGCAGCTTTACTCAAAAAGGAAAATACTTTAAACGCTGTCCTACGCCTCCCGAGACGCCCCCGAATGTCATTAATGAAATTTTGAATAGTGTTAATTTTTTTTGTAAAGAAGTGATTGATGTTGGATTTTTTTTGTTATTAGTGTGATGGTGAAGTAGTTGATTTATAGAGTCATTGTCAGAGAGCTTAGTGTTTTCATAGATAGGGACATAGAAGGAAGGATTAAAGTAGATATAAAAGAAAAAGAAGTTGAATTGAAATTATTTTAGTTTATAATTTATTTATTTCTTTATATTTAGAGTTTTTTTTGTCTTAGTTAGGTTTAGGTAGAAAACTTAGCATTTTATAATATAAGAAATAAGTTAGTGGTTTGATTTTGTCTTAAGAGTTTTTTTTGTTTTAGTAAGCATAGATTAAAGGATATGGTAGATATAGACAAAAAAAATAAAAAAGGAAAAAAAAATATATAGATTAAGATACTTAATCTATCATAATCTATATATTTTTTTTCCTATAATCTATGGTTACTAAAACAAAAAACTCTAAAGACAAAAAAAATATTATTAGTATATAGAGAAGAGTATAATAGAGAGATAGGAGGTGTCGATTAACATTGGTTTTGAATGTTACCAGATCAAAATGGCAAGGGAAAATCTCACCGGGTAAACTATTCCAAATTCGTGTTGTTCGGCTAAAAAAAAGAACCTCTATATTTCACGGTACGTCCGAAATTGGGCTCAAGGGTGAACTGATGAGCATTCCTTGGAAAACGAGTATTACGGGAAAAACTTTTAAGGGGAGGAATGCAGCAGGCTACTTCGAGTGAACATTTTTTGTAAAAGAAACGATAAAATAAGGAAAGACATGAAACATTGCGTCGGTGTTCGAGAGGGGAAATTGTTTCAACGGCAGTTCTATTTCCTATCAATCTTAACGCTCGATTTTGTATTCTATCAAGCAGGTGGAGCGCTGTTTGCGAGACGAAATCCATAAAGGAGAAGACAAAAATAAATGAATCGACCTATGCGCAAGTGCTGTCACAAAACCCAATTTGAAAAAATTGAGCATGCTGCAACCTAGATCTCAAACAATACGTAATTAATTATGAAAATGGACCAGTTGTTTAAGATTTGTACATGGAATGCCAACAGCCTATCTTCTGAAACACACTTAAAAAAGAAAACCGTAATCAGTATAAAAAATTATTCTGCCTATCATGCGTATCACCCATCTGATAGAGCAAGAGGTGGATCCTCTCTATTTATAAGAGAAAACATTGACCGTTCCTTAAAGTTAACAATCGAACTTGAGAAAATGCAAGTTTGTGCATTCAATATAAAATACAGACGTTCGACATATAGCATTGCATCAATATAATGTCCTCCCAGGTGCAAGATAGAGAAAACAGTTTTCCTAAATCTTTTTGAAGCTGGAAAACCAACTTACTGGCCTACGGACGTAGCCAAAACTCCAGATCTACTTGACTTTTTAATGTCAAAGGGTTTAAATAAAAACAATACCAAGATCGAGGATAGCTATGATCTTCCTTCTGATCACTCACCAGTCATATTGACAGTAAACGGAAGCCTAATAATGAAGGAAAGTGCGTCATTTTTGACAAACAATAGAACGAATTGGGAAAGGTTTCGTACTTTAAGTATCATTGCAAACTCCATTTGAATTGGAAGATGAAGTCGACAGATTTATTAAAATCGTCCAAGATGCTGCCTGGAAAAAAAACTCCGCAAAATAGCAGAAATTCAATTCCTAACGAGCAAAATGTTTCAATTGAAATTAAAGAACTTATACTCGAAAAAAGAAAAGCACGTAAGAAATGTTTTGAATCACCTCTCCAGTAAACTGAAAAATGCAATTAGAGATTCAAAAAACCGGAGATTTCTACTTATCTCGAAGGTCTTTCCGCAGAAAAAAGTACGAATAACTCTCTGTGGAAGGCTATTAAAAGTGTTAGAAAATCCAAGTTACAATCCGCACCAATTCGAGCAAACAATGGAGACTGGGTTAAAACAGACAAAGAAAAGGGAGATCTGTTTACCGATCACCTCGAGGAAACTTTCAAACCCTTTGACGGTGAGGAGTTGTTGAATAAACCCGCTGATACTCATTGGACCTCTGAAAACTTCCGAATTCGAAATGTCACATTTTCAGAACTTTTAGACGCTATAAGAAAGCTAAAAAACAAAAAAGCTCCCGGATATGACTTGATAAATGCACCCATTCTTAAAGAGTTGCTGAGAAAAGCAATCACTAAAATCCAACATCTGATTAATGCCACGTTTAGGCTTGCATACGTTCCACGGCAATGGAAAGTGGCCGAAGTCATTATGGTCCCACAACCAGGCGAAACTCTTAATGAAAAGACGTCTTACAGACCAATATCGTTATTACCAATAATTTCTAAGTTATTCGAGAAATTATTACTTAAGCGCCTACTTCCAATTGTAGAAGAGAAACGGCTTATTCCCGAACACCAATTCGGTTTTAGAAATAACCACTCAACAATTAATCAAGTATACAGAATAACAAATGGAATTGAAAAAATCTCTAGAAGGGAAAAAGATATGCTCAACCGCGTTTCTTGATGTTTCCCAAGCTTTCGATAGGGTCTGGCACGACGGCTTAAGATTTAAATTAAGACAGGTTTTTCCGAAACAAATATATTATATTCTGGAATCCTATTTGGAAAAAAGACTTTTCCGAGTGAGGCACTGAATGTTCAGGATTTAAAGAAATAAATGCTGGTGTTCCACAAGGAAGCGTTCTTGGCCCGGTGTTATTCGTTCTTTATACTGGAGACATACCTCAAGAAGAAGACGTCACGATAGCAACATTTCCTGATGATACGGCCATACTTGCATTATCCAGCTCAATTGAAAGAGCAACCGAAAAGCTACAGAAAACTCTTGACAAAATAACAAACTGGACGAAGAAATGGCGCATTGTTCTAAACGAGTCCAAATCAACACATGTTAACATTACTTACAAGAATGTTAACAATCTACCCATCTTTATTAACTCGCTTCAAATACCGTATGCTAATGAAGCAAAGTATCTAGGTATGACTCTTGATGCTAAGCTTAAATGGAAGACGCACGTTAAAAGAAAAGAGACGAACTCGATATTTAGTTACGAGAACGAAACTGGCTAATTGGAAAATATTCCAATCTAAGTACTTATAACAAACTGCTTATCTACAAGCAAGTGCTAAGACCTGTGTGGACTTACGGAATACAACTTTGGGGTTGTGCTAAACCAAACCATATACAAACACTGCAAACATTTCGAAATAAAGTCCTCAGAGCAATTGTTGATGCTCCATGGTACATACGAAACAGCGATTTACACAGAGACCTGTGTATGGAAACTGTCAATGACGAAATAAAAAAATCTGCCACCAAGTTTAAAACACGTTTACAAGGCCACTGTAATAGAAGCATACAGCGGGCCTTTGAAGAGACAAATCTTGAACGGCGACTTCGGAGAACGAGACCATTCGACCTAGCGTAACAAGACAATAACCGTGTGATTATGCGGTATTGCAGGTCCCCTCGATCGAGCGCTCCCTGCCAAACGTGACTAATGAAAATGAAGATTAAACTATTTGATAAGGCAACTGAGTTGCAGTCGAATGAACAAATGAAGATGTTTTTTTAGTGAGTAAGAATCTCACACTACCATAGGTACAGGCCTATGGTGTCTATGAAGATTTTTTCATCTTTCGCCGTAGAAAAAAAAATACATACATACGTAATGAAAGAAGAAGATATAAAGTTACTACTGTTTGTAAAAACAGGGTATTTTCTAATTTATTCTAAAATGTATGAATAATATGTGAACCACGCCAGCCAATTTGTTAAATTTGTTTAGGTTCGAATTTTCAGGAAGTGGGGAAGGGAGGAGAGAGTGACATGGCCAGTTGAGCGGTCACAAGGGAGTCTGGTATACAATCGGCCATCCAGAACCAAGATGCCGCGAGGGTCGGCACTTCTGCAACAATATCAGCAGATCCATGGGGAGCGGCAGCAGAGACCTATAGAGGGAAGTATTTTAAAGTACGCATGACATGATTTTTGTGACAACGTGAGGTTCAGTGTGGGGGTTAAGATCCCCTCCCCTTCCGGCAAGCTAAGCCGTGCGTCGCCAGCATGATACGGCCCCTGGCATCAAACATTCTGACCCTTCCTCTCCCTATCCCACATCCTAGTCCTCTATCCCGGCTTACCTAGCCCCAGGTCCAAATCCTATGGCTCCGGTACCAGTCTAACATTTCCTTTAGTCTATCCAAACCAATTTCTTTCCATCATCCTATCCTATCCTCTCTTATCTCATCCTATTACACCGTTACAAATGGCGCCCATACGTCGAAGTTAGTCCTTGTTTTTTGTCCAATCCGTTCCTGGAAGATGTCGCTGACATCGCCAAAGCAACCTCTATGTCTTGATCAGGAAAGCCTGGGGCATACCAGTTAAAATGCGAGGGGTGGTGTCGCAAATGTGCCAGCGAGAATAACCGGGGGCATCCGCCCTCGGAAGAAACTTTTCGCAAGTCTTTGTTAGGAAGGTTTTCAGGTTGTCATTAATGAAATTTTGAATAGTGTTAATTTTTTTTTGTTAAGAAGTGGATTTTTTTTCGTTATTAGTGTTATGGTGAAGTAGTTGATTTATAGAGTCATTGTCAGAGAGCTTAGTGTTTTTATAGATAGGGACATAGAAGATAGGATTTAAGTAGACATAAAAGAAAAAGAAGTTGAATTGAAGTTAGTTTAGTTTTAAGTAGATAGTATAGTGTAGCAGTGTTTAGGAATAAGTAATAGTGTTTGGTTTTTATATTTAGAGTTTTTTTTTGTCTTAGTTAAGTTTAGGTAGAAAACTAAATATTTTATAATGTTAGGAATAAGTTAGTGGTTTGATTTTGTCTTTAGAGTTTTTTTTTGTTTTAGTAAGCATAGATTATAGGATATAGTAGATATAGACAAAAAAATAAAAAAAAGGAAAAAAAATATAGATTAAGATACTTAATCTATCTTAATCTATAATTTTTTTCCTTTTTTTTATTTTTTTTTTCTATATCTACTATATCTATTTCCTATAATCTATGCTAACTAAAACAAAAAAACTCTAAAGACAAAAAAATTATTATAAGTATATAGAGAAGAGTAAACATAGAGAGATAGGTTTTTTTTATAATTAACGCGGGTACAAGGGACTATTTGTTTCCCTTTTAATGTAGAACACACTGCGCGGCATTAGGAAGATAGGGAGGGTAGAAATAGGAGGTGTCGATTAACATTGGTTTTGAATGTGAGTAGATCAAAATGGCAAGGGAAAATCTCGCCGGGTAAACTATTCCCAATTCGTGTAGTTCGGCTAAAAAAAGGACCTCTATATTTCACGGTACGTCCGAAATTGGGCTCAAGGGTGAACTGATGAGCATTCCTTGGAAGGCGAGTATTACAGGAAAAACTTTTAAGGGGAGGAATGCAACTGGCTGCTTCGAGTGAACATTTTTTGTAAAAGAAACGATAAAATAAGGAAAGACATGAAACATTGCGTCGGTGTTCGAGAGGGGAAATTGTTTCAACGGCAGTTCTATTTCCTATCAATCTTAACGCTCGATTTTGTATTCTATCAAGCAGGTGGAGCGCTGTTTGCAAGACGAAATCCATGAAGGAGAAGACAAAAATAAATGAATCGACCTATGCGCAAGTGTTGTCACAAAACCCAACTCCAAGCACGAGTACACCAGACCCGGTTCATCAAGTATTTTCTTTAATTCTTCAAAGATTTGAAGAGCCAAATAGGACGAATAAAATAAAATTTGAAAAATTGAGCATGCTGCAACCTAGAGCTCCAACAATACGTAATTAATTATGAAAATGGATCAGTTGTTTAAAATTTTTACATGAAATGCCAACAGCCTATATTTTAAAATGGACGAATTAGAAATACATCTGTCAATCGAAAAAAATGACATATTTTTGAAACACACTTAAAAAAGAAACCGTAATCAATATAAAAGGTTATTCTGCCTATCATGCGTATCACCCATCTGATAGAGCAAGAGGTGGATCCTCTCTATTTATAAGAGAAAACATTGACCGTTTACAATCGAACTTGAGAAAATGCAAGTTTGTGCAGTCAATATAAAATACAGACATTCGACATATAGCATTGCATCAATATATTATCCTCCCAGGATCAAGATAGAGAAAACAGATTTCATAAATCTTTTTGAAGCTCTCGATTCTAAGTTTATTATAGGCTGCGACTTTAATTCAAAACATACGTTTTGGGGATCAAGATGCATATCAACCAGAGGGAGACAACTTTCTATAAGAAAGCAAAAAAACAAAAAATGCTCCCGGATATGACTTGATAAATGCACCCATTCTTAAAGAGTTGCCGAGAAAAGCAATCACTAAAATCCAACATCTGATTAATGCCACGTTTAGGCTTGCATACGTTCCACGGCAATTGAAAGTGGCCGAAGTCATTATGGTTCCAAAACCAGGCAAAACTCTTAATGAAAAGAAGTCTTACATACCAATATCGTTATTACCAATAATTTCTAAGTTATTCGAGAAATTATTACTTAAGCGCCAACTTCCAATCGTAGATGAGAAACGGCTTATTCCCCATAATATATAAACCACTCAACAATTGATCAAGTATACGGAATTACAAATGAAATTGAAAAATCTCTAGAAGGGAAAAAGATATGTTCAACCGCGTTTCTTGATGTTTCCCAAGCTTTCGATAAGGTCTGGCACGACGGCTTAAGATTTATATTAAGACAGGTTTTTCCGAAACAAATATATTATATTCTGCAATCCTATCTGGAAAATAGACTTTTCCGAGTGAGACAAGGCGTTGAAGCGTGAAGCGTTCTTGGCCCGGTGTTATTCGTTCTTTATACTCGAGATAAACCTCAAGAAGAAGACGTCACGATAGCAATATTTGCTGATGATACGGCCATACTTGCATCATCCAGCTCAATTGAAAGAGCAACCGAAAAGCTACAGAAAACTCTTGACAAAATAACAAACTGGACGAAGAAATGGCGCATTGTTCTAAACGAGTCCAAATCAACACATGTTAACTTTATTTACAAGAATGTTAACAATCTACCCATCTTTATTAACTCGGTTCAAATACCGTATGCTAACGAAGCAAAGTATCTAGGTTTGACTCTTGATGCTAAGCTTAAATGGAAGACGCACGTTAAAAAGAAAAGAGACGAACTCGATATTAAGTTATGAAAACTAAACTGGCTAATTGGAAAATATTCCAATCTAAGTACTTATAACAAACTGCTTATCTACAAGCAAGTGCTAAAACCTGTGTGGACTTACGGAATACAACTTTGGGGTTGTGCTAAACTAAGCCATATACAAACACTGCAAACATTTCGAAATAAAGTCCGCAGAGCAATTGTTGATGCTCCGTGGTATTGTTGTGCCATTAAACTGGAGACCACACACAATTTCCAAGAATCGATCGCAAGACACATGACATAGTTCGATTATTCCTAAAGGTTCCTCATGTATGATACGTTACACTTTAAAAGGAACAGCAATCGAACCAAACAAAAAAACAACGACATGGGTCATATTGCAAGCATAAACAATACTGACCCATGGATTGCAAGTATGTCAATTACAACATATGGTGCACTCGTTGTGTAAATAAACAATATATGTCCAGGCAAGTGAAGTTAAGTAGAATGCGTGCTCGACTTCAAAGAAGTGATGATCTAGGTTTCGGAATAGGTAACGAAGGAAATAATGAGTAGAGTTTAAGTCACTCTGATTTCGAACGTTAACTAAACCAAGTCGTTTTTCTTACTCCCGGAACATAACAGTACATACGAAACAGCGATTTACACAGAGACCTGTGTATGGAAACTGTCAACGACGAAACAAAAAAATCTGCCACCAAGTTTAAAACACGTTAACAAAGCCACTGTAATAGAAGCATACAGTGGGCCTTTGAAGAGACAAATCTTGAACACCGACTTCGGAGAACGAGACCGTCCGGCCTAGCGTAGCAAGACAATAACCGTGTGATTATGCGGTATTGCAGGTTCCCTCGATGGAGCGCTCCCTGCCAAACGTAACTAATGAAAATGAAGATTAAACTACTTGATAAGGCAACTTAGTTGCAGCCTATGTTGTCTATGAAGATTTTTTCATCTTTCGCCGTTGAAAAAAAATACATACATCCGTAATGAAAGAAGAAGATATAAAGTTACTACTGTTTGTAAAAACAGGGTATTTTCTAATAAAATTTATGAATATTATGTAAACCACGCCAACCAATTTGTTAAATATGACGGTTTAAGGTCGAATTTTCAGGAAGTAGGGAAGGGACGCTGATGTAGCCGGCCTAAAGTGACATGGCCAGTTGAGCGGTCATAAGGGAGATTTTTGTGACAAGGTGAGGTTCGATGTGGGGGTCAAGATCCCCTCCCTTCCGGCGAGCTAAGCCGTGCGTTGCCAGCATGCCACGGCCCCTGGCATCAAACATTCTGACCCTTCCTCTCCTTATCCCACATCCTAGTCCTCTATCCCGCCTTACCTAGTTGTCGCTGACATCGTCAAAGCAACCTCTATGTCTTGATCAGGAAAGCCTGGGGCATACCAGTTAAAATGCGAGGGTGGCATCGCAAATGCCAGTGAGAACAACCAGAAACAATATCCGTTTAAATGTTCGGGCATTCGCCCTCGGAAGAAACTTTTCGTAAGTCTTTGTTAGGAAGGTTTAATACGTTCCCACCAAATTGCGACGGGAAGTGAAGTCGAGGGCTGGTTTCAGTAAAGTTCTTTGTTAGTTGCATCCAGCGCTGCAGTCAGAGAAGGAAGGGAGAGTAAGTCTTGGTCAGGATTGCTCCTTAGAATACCTGACCAATCGCGACGAAAAATTCCTATTCTGGCTGTAGTGCCAAATGTAACCTCTGTTCTGTGTATTCTTCAATTATTGTTTGTTCAAAAGGGCTGCTGCGGCTCCCAAAGAATGGCAGCTTCACTCAAAAAGGAAAATACTTTAAACGCCGTCCTACGCCTCCTGAGACACCCCCGAATGTCATTAATGAAATTTTGAATAGTGTTAACTTATTTTGCTAAGTAGTGATTGATGTTGAATTTTGTTCGTTATTAGTGTGATGGTGAAGTAGTTGATTTATAGAGTCATTGTCAGAGAGCTTAGTGTTTTCATAGATAGGGATATAGAAGATAGGATTTAAGTAGATATAAAAGAAAAAGAAGTTGAATTTAAATTAGTTTAGTTTTAAGTAGATAGTATAGTGTAGCAGTGTTTAGGAATAAGTAATATTGTTTGGTTTTTATATATAGAAATTTTTTTTTGTCTTAGTTAGGCTTAGGTAGAAAACTTAGCATTTTATAATATTAAGAATAAGTTAGTGGTTTGATTTTGTCTTAAGAGTTTTTTGTTTTAGTTAGCATAGATTATAGGATATAGTAGATATGAAAAAAAAAATAAAAAAAAGGAAAAAAAATATATAGATTAAGATAGATTAAGTAAATTATTGTTAGTATATAGAAGAAGAGTAAAAATAGAGAGATAGGTTTTTTTTGTTGTATAATTAACGCGCGCACAAGGGACTATTTGTTTCCCTTTTAATGTAGAACACACTGCGCAGGCATTAGGAAGATAGGGAGGGTAGAAATAGGAGGTGTCGATTAACATTGGTTTTGAATGTGAGTAGATCAAAATGGCAAGGGAAAATCTCGCCGGGTAAACTATTCCCAATTCGTGTAGTTCGGCTAAAAAAAGGACCTCTATATTTCACGGTACGTCCGAAATTGGGCTCAAGGGTGAACTGATGAGCATTCCTTGGAAGGCGAGTATTACAGGAAAAACTTTTAAGGGGAGGAATGCAACTGGCTGCTTCGAGTGAACATTTTTTGTAAAAGAAACGATAAAATAAGGAAAGACATGAAACATTGCGTCGGTGTTCGAGAGGGGAAATTGTTTCAACGGCAGTTCTATTTCCTATCAATCTTAACGCTCGATTTTGTATTCTATCAAGCAGGTGGAGCGCTGTTTGCAAGACGAAATCCATGAAGGAGAAGACAAAAATAAATGAATCGACCTATGCGCAAGTGTTGTCACAAAACCCAACTCCAAGCACGAGTACACCAGACCCGGTTCATCAAGTATTTTCTTTAATTCTTCAAAGATTTGAAGAGCCAAATAGGACGAACAAAATAAAATTTGAAAAATTGAGCATGCTGCAACCTAGAGCTCCAACAATACGTAATTAATTATGAAAATGGATCAGTTGTTTAAAATTTTTACATGAAATGCCAACAGCCTATATTTTAAAATGGACGAATTAGAAATACATCTGTCAATCGAAAAAAATGACATATTTCTGAAACACACTTAAAAAAGAAACCGTAATCAATATAAAAGGTTATTCTGCCTATCATGCGTATCACCCATCTGATAGAGCAAGAGGTGGATCCTCTCTATTTATAAGAGAAAACATTGACCGTTTACAATCGAACTTGAGAAAATGCAAGTTTGTGCAGTCAATATAAAATACAGACATTCGACATATAGCATTGCATCAATATATTATCCTCCCAGGATCAAGATAGAGAAAACAGATTTCATAAATCTTTTTGAAGCTCTCGATTCTAAGTTTATTATAGGCTGCGACTTTAATTCAAAACATACGTTTTGGGGATCAAGATGCATATCAACCAGAGGGAGACAACTTTCTATAAGAAAGCAAAAAAACAAAAAATGCTCCCGGATATGACTTGATAAATGCACCCATTCTTAAAGAGTTGCCGAGAAAAGCAATCACTAAAATCCAACATCTGATTAATGCCACGTTTAGGCTTGCATACGTTCCACGGCAATTGAAAGTGGCCGAAGTCATTATGGTTCCAAAACCAGGCAAAACTCTTAATGAAAAGAAGTCTTACATACCAATATCGTTATTACCAATAATTTCTAAGTTATTCGAGAAATTATTACTTAAGCGCCAACTTCCAATCGTAGATGAGAAACGGCTTATTCCCCATAATATATAAACCACTCAACAATTGATCAAGTATACGGAATTACAAATGAAATTGAAAAATCTCTAGAAGGGAAAAAGATATGTTCAACCGCGTTTCTTGATGTTTCCCAAGCTTTCGATAAGGTCTGGCACGACGGCTTAAGATTTATATTAAGACAGGTTTTTCCGAAACAAATATATTATATTCTGCAATCCTATCTGGAAAATAGACTTTTCCGAGTGAGACAAGGCGTTGAAGCGTGAAGCGTTCTTGGCCCGGTGTTATTCGTTCTTTATACTCGAGATAAACCTCAAGAAGAAGACGTCACGATAGCAATATTTGCTGATGATACGGCCATACTTGCATCATCCAGCTCAATTGAAAGAGCAACCGAAAAGCTACAGAAAACTCTTGACAAAATAACAAACTGGACGAAGAAATGGCGCATTGTTCTAAACGAGTCCAAATCAACACATGTTAACTTTATTTACAAGAATGTTAACAATCTACCCATCTTTATTAACTCGGTTCAAATACCGTATGCTAACGAAGAAAAGTATCTAGGTTTGACTCTTGATGCTAAGCTTAAATGGAAGACGCACGTTAAAAAGAAAAGAGACGAACTCGATATTAAGTTATGAAAACTAAACTGGCTAATTGGAAAATATTCCAATCTAAGTACTTATAACAAACTGCTTATCTACAAGCAAGTGCTAAAACCTGTGTGGACTTACGGAATACAACTTTGGGGTTGTGCTAAACTAAGCCATATACAAACACTGCAAACATTTCGAAATAAAGTCCGCAGAGCAATTGTTGATGCTCCGTGGTATTGTTGTGCCATTAAACTGGAGACCACACACAATTTCCAAGAATCGATCGCAAGACACATGACATAGTTCGATTATTCCTAAAGGTTCCTCATGTATGATACGTTACACTTTAAAAGGAACAGCAATCCAACCAAACAAAAAAACAACGACATGGGTCATATTGCAAGCATAAACAATACTGACCCATGGATTGCAAGTATGTCAATTACAACATATGGTGCACTCGTTGTGTAAATAAACAATATATGTCCAGGCAAGTGAAGTTAAGTAGAATGCGTGCTCGACTTCAAAGAAGTGATGATCTAGGTTTCGGAATAGGTAACGAAGGAAATAATGAGTAGAGTTTAAGTCACTCTGATTTCGAACGTTAACTAAACCAAGTCGTTTTTCTTACTCCCGGAACATAACAGTACATACGAAACAGCGATTTACACAGAGACCTGTGTATGGAAACTGTCAACGACGAAACAAAAAAATCTGCCACCAAGTTTAAAACACGTTAACAAAGCCACTGTAATAGAAGCATACAGTGGGCCTTTGAAGAGACAAATCTTGAACACCGACTTCGGAGAACGAGACCGTCCGGCCTAGCGTAGCAAGACAATAACCGTGTGATTATGCGGTATTGCAGGTTCCCTCGATGGAGCGCTCCCTGCCAAACGTAACTAATGAAAATGAAGATTAAACTACTTGATAAGGCAACTTAGTTGCAGCCTATGTTGTCTATGAAGATTTTTTCATCTTTCGCCGTTGAAAAAAAATACATACATCCGTAATGAAAGAAGAAGATATAAAGTTACTACTGTTTGTAAAAACAGGGTATTTTCTAATAAAATTTATGAATATTATGTAAACCACGCCAACCAATTTGTTAAATATGACGGTTTAAGGTCGAATTTTCAGGAAGTAGGGAAGGGACGCTGATGTAGGCGGCCTAAAGTGACATGGCCAGTTGAGCGGTCATAAGGGAGATTTTTGTGACAAGGTGAGGTTCGATGTGGGGGTCAAGATCCCCTCCCTTCCGGCGAGCTAAGCCGTGCGTTGCCAGCATGCCACGGCCCCTGGCATCAAACATTCTGACCCTTCCTCTCCTTATCCCACATCCTAGTCCTCTATCCCGCCTTACCTAGTTGTCGCTGACATCGTCAAAGCAACCTCTATGTCTTGATCAGGAAAGCCTGGGGCATACCAGTTAAAATGCGAGGGTGGCATCGCAAATGCCAGTGAGAACAACCAGAAACAATATCCGTTTAAATGTTCGGGCATTCGCCCTCGGAAGAAACTTTTCGTAAGTCTTTGTTAGGAAGGTTTAATACGTTCCCACCAAATTGCGACGGGAAGTGAAGTCGAGGGCTGGTTTCAGTAAAGTTCTTTGTTAGTTGCATCCAGCGCTGCAGTCAGAGAAGGAAGGGAGAGTAAGTCTTGGTCAGGATTGCTCCTTAGAATACCTGACCAATCGCGACGAAAAATTCCTATTCTGGCTGTAGTGCCAAATGTAACCTCTGTTCTGTGTATTCTTCAATTATTGTTTGTTCAAAAGGGCTGCTGCGGCTCCCAAAGAATGGCAGCTTCACTCAAAAAGGAAAATACTTTAAACGCCGTCCTACGCCTCCTGAGACACCCCCGAATGTCATTAATGAAATTTTGAATAGTGTTAACTTATTTTGCTAAGTAGTGATTGATGTTGAATTTTGTTCGTTATTAGTGTGATGGTGAAGTAGTTGATTTATAGAGTCATTGTCAGAGAGCTTAGTGTTTTCATAGATAGGGATATAGAAGATAGGATTTAAGTAGATATAAAAGAAAAAGAAGTTGAATTTAAATTAGTTTAGTTTTAAGTAGATAGTATAGTGTAGCAGTGTTTAGGAATAAGTAATATTGTTTGGTTTTTATATATAGAAATTTTTTTTTGTCTTAGTTAGGCTTAGGTAGAAAACTTAGCATTTTATAATATTAAGAATAAGTTAGTGGTTTGATTTTGTCTTAAGAGTTTTTTGTTTTAGTTAGCATAGATTATAGGATATAGTAGATATGAAAAAAAAAATAAAAAAAAGGAAAAAAAATATATAGATTAAGATAGATTAAGTAAATTATTGTTAGTATATAGAAGAAGAGTAAAAATAGAGAGATAGGTTTTTTTTGTTGTATAATTAACGCGCGCACAAGGGACTATTTGTTTCCCTTTTAATGTAGAACACACTGCGCAGGCATTAGGAAGATAGGGAGGGTAGAAATAGGAGGTGTCGATTAACATTGGTTTTGAATGTGAGTAGATCAAAATGGCAAGGGAAAATCTCGCCGGGTAAACTATTCCCAATTCGTGTAGTTCGGCTAAAAAAAGGACCTCTATATTTCACGGTACGTCCGAAATTGGGCTCAAGGGTGAACTGATGAGCATTCCTTGGAAGGCGAGTATTACAGGAAAAACTTTTAAGGGGAGGAATGCAACTGGCTGCTTCGAGTGAACATTTTTTGTAAAAGAAACGATAAAATAAGGAAAGACATGAAACATTGCGTCGGTGTTCGAGAGGGGAAATTGTTTCAACGGCAGTTCTATTTCCTATCAATCTTAACGCTCGATTTTGTATTCTATCAAGCAGGTGGAGCGCTGTTTGCAAGACGAAATCCATGAAGGAGAAGACAAAAATAAATGAATCGACCTATGCGCAAGTGTTGTCACAAAACCCAACTCCAAGCACGAGTACACCAGACCCGGTTCATCAAGTATTTTCTTTAATTCTTCAAAGATTTGAAGAGCCAAATAGGACGAACAAAATAAAATTTGAAAAATTGAGCATGCTGCAACCTAGAGCTCCAACAATACGTAATTAATTATGAAAATGGATCAGTTGTTTAAAATTTTTACATGAAATGCCAACAGCCTATATTTTAAAATGGACGAATTAGAAATACATCTGTCAATCGAAAAAAATGACATATTTTTGAAACACCATCTGATAGAGCAAGAGGTGGATCCTCTCTATTTATAAGAGAAAACATTGACCGTTTACAATCGAACTTGAGAAAATGCAAGTTTGTGCAGTCAATATAAAATACAGACATTCGACATATAGCATTGCATCAATATATTATCCTCCCAGGATCAAGATAGAGAAAACAGATTTCATAAATCTTTTTGAAGCTCTCGATTCTAAGTTTATTATAGGCTGCGACTTTAATTCAAAACATACGTTTTGGGGATCAAGATGCATATCAACCAGAGGGAGACAACTTTCTATAAGAAAGCAAAAAAACAAAAAATGCTCCCGGATATGACTTGATAAATGCACCCATTCTTAAAGAGTTGCCGAGAAAAGCAATCACTAAAATCCAACATCTGATTAATGCCACGTTTAGGCTTGTATACGTTCCACGGCAATTGAAAGTGGCCGAAGTCATTATGGTTCCAAAACCAGGCAAAACTCTTAATGAAAAGAAGTCTTACATACCAATATCGTTATTACCAATAATTTCTAAGTTATTCGAGAAATTATTACTTAAGCGCCAACTTCCAATCGTAGATGAGAAACGGCTTATTCCCCATAATATATAAACCACTCAACAATTGATCAAGTATACAGAATTACAAATGAAATTGAAAAATCTCTAGAAGGGAAAAAGATATGTTCAACCGCGTTTCTTGATGTTTCCCAAGCTTTCGATAAGGTCTGGCACGACGGCTTAAGATTTATATTAAGACAGGTTTTTCCGAAACAAATATATTATATTCTGCAATCCTATCTGGAAAATAGACTTTTCCGAGTGAAACAAGGCGTTGAAGCGTGAAGCGTTCTTGGCCCGGTGTTATTCGTTCTTTATACTCGAGATAAACCTCAAGAAGAAGACGTCACGATAGCAATATTTGCTGATGATACGGCCATACTTGCATCATCCAGCTCAATTGAAAGAGCAACCGAAAAGCTACAGAAAACTCTTGACAAAATAACAAACTGGACGAAGAAATGGCGCATTGTTCTAAACGAGTCCAAATCAACACATGTTAACTTTATTTACAAGAATGTTAACAATCTACCCATCTTTATTAACTCGGTTTAAATACCATATGCTAACGAAGCAAAGTATCTAGGTTTGACTCTTGATGCTAAGCTTAAATGGAAGACGCACGTTAAAAAGAAAAGAGACGAACTCGATATTAAGTTATGAGAACTAAACTGGCTAATTGGAAAATATTCCAATCTAAGTACTTATAACAAACTGCTTATCTACAAGCAAGTGCTAAAACCTGTGTGGACTTACGGAATACAACTTTGGGGTTGTGCTAAACCAAGCCATATACAAACACTGCAAACATTTCGAAATAAAGTCCGCAGAGCAATTGTTGATGCTCCATGGTATTGTTGTGCCATTAAACTGGAGACCACACACAATTTCCAAGAATCGATCGCAAGACACATGACATAGTTCGATTATTCCTAAAGGTTCCTCATGTATGATACGTTACACTTTAAAAGGAACAGCAATCGAACCAAACAAAAAAACAACGACATGAATTTTCAGGAAGTAGGGAAGGGACGCTGATGTAGGCGGCCTAAAGTGACATGGCCAGTTGAGCGGTCATAAGGGAGATTTTTGTGACAAGGTGAGGTTCGATGTGGGGGTCAAGATCCCCTCCCTTCCGGCGAGCTAAGCCGTGCGTTGCCAGCATGCCACGGCCCCTGGCATCAAACATTCTGACCCTTCCTCTCCTTATTCCACATCCTAGTCCTCTATCCCGCCTTACCTAGTTGTCGCTGACATCGTCAAAGCAACCTCTATGTCTTGATCAGGAAAGCCTGGGGCATACCAGTTAAAATGCGAGGGTGGCATCGCAAATGCCAGTGAGAACAACCAGAAACAATATCCGTTTAAATGTTCGGGCATTCGCCCTCGGAAGAAACTTTTCGTAAGTCTTTGTAAGGAAGGTTTAATACGTTCCCACCAAATTGCGACGGGAAGTGAAGTCGAGGGCTGGTTTCAGTAAAGTTCTTTGTTAGTTGCATCCAGCGCTGCAGTCAGAGAAGGAAGGGAGAGTAAGTCTTGGTCAGGATTGCTCCTTAGAATACCTGACCAATCGCGACGAAAAATTCCTATTCTGGCTGTAGTGCCAAATGTAACCTCTGTTCTGTGTATTCTTCAATTTTTGTTTGTTCAAAAGGGCTGCTGCGGCTCCCAAAGAATGGCAGCTTCACTCAAAAAGGAAAATACTTTAAACGCCGTCCTACGCCTCCTGAGACACCCCCGAATGTCATTAATGAAATTTTGAATAGTGTTAACTTATTTTGCTAAGAAGTGATTGATGTTGAATTTTGTTCGTTATTAGTGTGATGGTGAAGTAGTTGATTTATAGAGTCATTGTCAGAGAGCTTAGTGTTTTCATAGATAGGGATATAGAAGATAGGATTTAAGTAGATATAAAAGAAAAAGAAGTTGAATTTAAATTAGTTTAGTTTTAAGTAGATAGTATAGTGTAGCAGTGTTTAGGAATAAGTAATATTGTTTGGTTTTTATATACAGAAATTTTTTTTTGTCTTAGTTAGGCTTAGGTAGAAAACTTAGCATTTTATAATATTAAGAATAAGTTAGTGGTTTGATTTTGTCTTAAGAGTTTTTTGTTTTAGTTAGCATAGATTATAGGATATAGTAGATATGAAAAAAAAAATAAAAAAAAGGAAAAAAAATATATAGATTAAGATAGATTAAGTAAATTATTATTAGTATATAGAAGAAGAGTAAAAATAGAGAGATAGGTTTTTTTTTGTTGTATAATTAACGCGCGCACAAGGGACTATTTGTTTCCCTTTTAATGTAGAACACACTGCGCAGGCATTAGGAAGATAGGGAGGGTAGAAATAGGAGGTGTCGATTAACATTGGTTGTGAATGTGAGTAGATCAAAATGGCAAGGGAAAATCTCGCCGGGTAAACTATTCCCAATTCGTGTAGTTCGGCTAAAAAAAGGACCTCTATATTTCACGGTATGTCCGAAATTGGGCTCAAGGGTGAACTGATGAGCATTCCTTGGAAGGCGAGTATTACAGGAAAAACTTTTAAGGGGAGGAATGCAACTGGCTGCTTCGAGTGAACATTTTTTGTAACAGAAACGATAAAATAAGGAATGACATGTTTGACAATGTTTCATTGCGTCGGTGTTCGAGAGGGGAAATTGTTTCAACGGCAGTTCTATTTCCTATCAATCTTAACGCTCGATTTTGTATTCTATCAAGCAGGTGGAGCGCTGTTTGCGAGACGAAATCCATAAAGGAGAAGACAAAAATAAATGAATCGACCTATGCGCAAGTCCTGACACAAAACCCAACTCCAAGCACGAGTTCACCAGACCCGGTTCATCAAGTATTTTCTTTGATTCTTCAAAGATTTGAAGAGCAAAATAGGACGAATAAAATAAAATTTGAAAAATTGAGCATGCTGCAACCTAGAGCTCAAACAATACGTAATTAATTATGAAAATGGACCAGTTGTTTAAGATTTGTACATGGAATGCCAACAGCCTATCTTCTGAAACACACTTAAAAAAGGAAACCGTAATCAATATAAAAAGTTATTTTTCCTATCATGCGTATCACCCATCTGATAGAGCAAGAGGTGGATCCTCTCTATTTATAAGAGAAAACATTGACCGTTACTTAAAGTTAACAATCGAACTTGAGATAATGCAAGTTTGTGCATTCAATATAAAATACAGACGTTCGACATATACCATTGCATCAATATATTGTCCTCCCAGGTGCAAGATAGAGAAAACAGATTTCATAAATCTTTTTGAAGCTCTCAATTCTAAGTTTATTATAGGCAGCGACTTTAATTCAAAACATACGTTTTGAGGATCAAGATGCATATCAACCAGAGGGAGCAAACTTTTTAAAGCTTGCATGGAAACTAGTGCTGACTCTTTATCAACTGGAAAACCAACTTACTGGCCTACGGACGTAGCCAAAACTCCAGATCTACTTGACTTTTTTATGTCAAAGGGTTTAAATAAAAACTATACCAAGATCGAGGATAGCTATGATCTTCCTACTGATCACTCACCAGTCATATTGACAGTAAACGGAAGCCTAATAATGAAGGAAAGTGCGTCATTTTTGACAAACAATAGAACGAATTGGGAAGGGTTTCGTGCAGATTGCGAAGAGGCTATTACACTTTAAGTATCATTGCAAACTCCATTTGAATTGGAAGATGAAGTCGACAGATTTATTAAAATCGTCCAAGATGCTGCCTGGAAAAAACTCCGCAAAATAGCAGAAATTCAATTCCTAACGAGCAAAATGTTTCAATTGAAATTAAAGAACTTATACTCGAAAAAAGAAAAGCACGTAAGAAATGTTTTGAATCACCACTCCAGTAAACTGAAAAATGCAATTAGAGATTCAAAAAACCGCAGATTTCTACATATCTCGAAGGTTTTTCCGCAGAAAAAAGTACGAATAACTCTCTGTGGAAGGCTTTTAAAATTGTTAAAAAACCCAAGTTACAATCCGCACCAATTCGAACAAACAATAGAGACTGGGCTAAAACAGACAAAGAAAAGGGAGATCTGTTTGCCTATCACCTCGAGGAAACTTTCAAACCCCTTGACGGTGAGTAGTTGTTGAATGAACCCGGTGATACTCATTAGACCTCTGAAAACTTCCGAATTCGAAATGTCACATTTTCAGAACTTTTAGACGCTATAAGAAAGCAAAAAAACAAAAAAGCTCCCGGATATGACTTGATAAATGCACCCATTCTTAAAGAGTTGCTGAGAAAAGCAATCACTAAAATCCAAGATCTGATTAATGCCACGTTTAGGCTTGCATACGTTCCATGGAAATGGAAAGTGGCCGAATACATTATGGTCCCACAACCAGGCGAAACTCTTAATGAAAAGAAGTCTTACAGACCAATATCGTTATTACCAATAATTTCTTAGTTATTCGAGATATTACTAGTAAAGCGCCTACTTCCAATCGTAGAAGAGAAACGGCTTATTCCCGAAAACCAATTCGGTTTTAGAAATAACCACTCAACAATTAACAGAATTACACATGAAATTGAAAAAATCTCTAGAAAGGAAAAAGATATGTTCAACCGCGTTTCTTGATGTTTCCCAAGCTTTCGATAAGGTCTGGCACGACGGCTTAAGATTTAAATTAAGACAGGTTTTTCCGAAACAAATATATTATATTCTGGAATCCTATTTGGAAAAAAGACTTTTCCGAGTGAGACAAGGCACTGAATGTTCAGGATTTAAAGAAATAAATGCTGGTGTTCCACAAGGAAGCGTTCTTGGCCCGGTGTTATTCGTTCTTTATACTGGAGACATACCTCAAGAAGAAGACGTCACGATAGCAATATTTGCTGATGATACGGCCATACTTGCATTATCCAGCTCAATTGAAAGAGCAACCGAAAAGCTACAGAAAACTCTTGGCAAAATAACAAACTGGACGAAGAAATGGCGCATTGTTCTAAACGAGTCCAAATCAACACATGTTAACATTACTTACAAGAATGTTAACAATCTACCCATCTTTATTAACTCGCTTCAAATACCGTATGCTAATGAAGCAAAGTATCTAGGTATGACTCTTGATGCTAAGCTTAAATGGAAGACGCACGTTAAAAGAAAAGAGACGAACTCGATATTTAGTTACGAGAACGAAACTGGCTAATTGGAAAATATTCCAATCTAAGTACTTATAACAAACTGCTTATCTACAAGCAAGTGCTAAGACCTGTGTGGACTTACGGAATACAACTTTGGGGTTGTGCTAAACCAAACCATATACAAACACTGCAAATATTTCGAAATAAAGTCCTCAGAGCAATTGTTGATGCTCCATGGTACATACGAAACAGCGATTTACACAGAGACCTGTGTATGGAAACTGTCAATGACGAAATAAAAAAATCTGCCACCAAGTTTAAAACACGTTTACAAGGCCACTGTAATAGAAGCATACAGCGGGCCTTTGAAGAGACAAATCTTGAACGGCGACTTCGGAGAACGAGACCATTCGACCTAGCGTAACAAGACAATAACCGTGTGATTATACGGTATTGCAGGTCCCCTCGATGGAGCGCTCCCTGCCAAACGTGACTAATGAAAATGAAGATTAAACTATTTGATAAGGCAACTGAGTTGCAGTCGAATGAACAAATGAAGATGTTTTTTTAGTGAGTAAGAATCTCACACTACCATAGGTACAGGCCTATGGTGTCTATGAAGATTTTTTCATCTTTCGCCGTAGAAAAAAAAATACATACATACGTAATGAAAGAAGAAGATATAAAGTTACTACTGTTTGTAAAAACAGGGTATTTTCTAATTTATTCTAAAATGTATGAATAATATGTGAACCACGCCAACCAATTTGTTAAATTTGTTTAGGTTCGAATTTTCAGGAAGTGGGGAAGGGAGGCTGATGTGGACGGCCTAAAGTGACATGGCCAGTTGAGCGGTCATAAGGGAGTCTGGTATACAATCGGCCATCCAGAACCAAGATGCCGCGAGGGTCGGCACTTCTGCAACAATTTCAGCAGATCCATGGGGAGCGGCAGCAGAGACCTATAGAGGGAAGTATTTTAAAGTACGCATGACATGATTTTTGTGACAAGGTGAGGTTCAGTGTGGGGGTTAAGATCCCCTACCCTTCCGGAGAGCTAAGCCGAGCGTCGCCAGCATGCTACGGCCCCTGGCATCAAACATTCTGACCCTTCCTCTCCCTATCCCACATCCTAGTCCTCTATCCCGCCTTACCTAGCCCCAGTTCCAAATCCTATGGCTCCGGTACCAGTCTAACATTTCCTTTAGTCTATCCAAACCAATTTCTTTCCATCATCCTATCCTATCCTCTCTTATCTCATCCTATTACCCCGTTACAAATGGCGCCCATACGTAAGTGATCGAAGTTAGTCCTTGTTTTTTGTCCAATCCGTTCCTGGAAGATGTCGCTGACATCGTCAAAGCAACCTCTATGTCTTGATCAGGAAAGCCTGGGGCTTACAAATTAAAATGTGAGGGGTGGCGTCGCAAATATGCCAGCGAGAACAACCGGGGCATCCGCCCTCGGAAGAAACTTTTCGTAAGATTTTGTTAGGAAGGTTTAATACGTTCCCACCAAATTGCGACGGGAAGTGAAGTCGAGGGCGGGTTTTAGTAAAGTTCTTTGTTAGTTGCATCCAGCGCTGCAGTCAGAGAAGGAAGGGAGAGTAAGTCTTGGTCAGGATTGCTCCTTACAATGCCTGACCAATCGCGACGAAAAATTCCTATTCTGGCTGTAGTGCCAAATGTAACCTCTGTTCTGTGTATTCTTCAATTTTTGTTTGTTCAAAAGGGATGCTGCGGCTCCCAAAGAATGGTAGCGCTCAACGGCAGCTTCACTCAAAAAGGAAAATACTTTAAACGCCATCCTACGCCTCCCAAGACACCCCCGAATGTCATTAATGAAATTTTGAATAGTGTTCATTTTTTTTGTAAAGAAGTGATTGATGTTGGATTTTTTTCGTTATTAGTGTGATGGTGAAGTAGTTGATTTATAGAGTCATTGTCAGAGAGCTTAGTGTTTTCATAGATAGGGACATAGAAGATAGGATTTAAGTAGATATAAAAGAAAAAGAAGTTGAATTGAAATTAGTTTAGTTTTAAGTAGATAGTATAGTGTAGCAGTGCTTAGGAATAAGTAATAGTGTTTGGTTTTTATATTTAGAGTTTTTTTTTGTCTTAGTTAGGTTAAGGTAGAAAACTTAGCATTTAATAATATAAGAAATAAGTTAGTGGTTTGATTTTGTCTTTAGAGTTTTTTTTGTTTTAGTAAGCATAGATTATAGGATATAGTAGATATAGACAAAAAAAAAACGGGAAAAACTTTTAAGGGAAGGAATGCAACTGGCTGCTTCGAGTGAACATTTTATGTAAAAGAAACGATAAAATAAGGAAAGACATGAAACATTGCGTCGGTGTTCGAGAGGGGAAATTGTTTCAACGGCAGTTCTATTTCCTATCAATCTTAACGCTCGATTTTGTATTCTATCAAGCAGGTGGAGCGCTGTTTGCGAGACGAAATCCATAAAGGAGAAGACAAAAATAACTGAATCGACCTATGCGCAAGTCCTGACACAAAACCCAACTCCAAGCACGAGTTCACCAGATCCGGTTCATCAAGTATTTTCTTTGATTCTTCAAAGATTTGAAGAGCAAAATAGGACGAACAAAATAAAATTTGAAAAATTGAGCATGCTGCAACCTAGAGCTCAAACAATACGTAATTAATTATGAAAATGGACCAGTTGTTTAAGATTTGTACATGGAATGCCAACAGCCTATCTTCTGAAACACACTTAAAAAAGGAAACCGTAATCAATATAAAAAGTTATTTTTCCTATCATGCGTATCACCCATCTGATAGAGCAAGAGGTGGATCCTCTCTATTTATAAGAGAAAACATTGACCGTTACTTAAAGTTAACAATCGAACTTGAGATAATGCAAGTTTGTGCATTCAATATAAAATACAGACGTTCGACATATAGCATTGCATCAATATATTGTCCTCCCAGGTGCAAGATAGAGAAAACAGATTTCATAAATCTTTTTGAAGCTCTCAATTCTAAGTTTTTTATAGGCAGCGACTTTAATTCAAAACATACGTTTTGAGGATCAAGATGCATATCAACCAGAGGGAGCAAACTTTTTAAAGCTTGCATGGAAACTAGTGCTGACTCTTTATCAACTGGAAAACCAACTTACTGGCCTACGGACGTAGCCAAAACTCCAGATCTACTTGACTTTTTTATGTCAAAGGGTTTAAATAAAAACTATACCAAGATCGAGGATAGCTATGATCTTCCTACTGATCACTCACCAGTCATATTGACAGTAAACGGAAGCCTAATAATGAAGGAAAGTGCGTCATTTTTGACAAACAATAGAACGAATTGGGAAGGGTTTCGTGCAGATTGCGAAGAGGCTATTACACTTTAAGTATCATTGCAAACTCCATTTGAATTGGAAGATGAAGTCGACAGATTTATTAAAATCGTCCAAGTTGCTGCCTGGAAAAAACTCCGCAAAATAGCAGAAATTCAATTCCTAACGAGCAAAATGTTTCAATTGAAATTAAAGAACTTATACTCGAAAAAAGAAAAGCACGTAAGAAATGTTTTGAATCACCACTCCAGTAAACTGAAAAATGCAATTAGAGATTCAAAAAACCGCAGATTTCTACATATCTCGAAGGTTTTTCCGCAGAAAAAAGTACGAATAACTCTCTGTGGAAGGCTTTTAAAATTGTTAGAAAACCCAAGTTACAATCCGCACCAATTCGAACAAACAATAGAGACTGGGCTAAAACAGACAAAGAAAAGGGAGATCTATTTGCCGATCACCTCGAGGAAACTTTCAAACCCCTTGACGGTGAGTAGTTGTTGAATGAACCCGGTGATACTCATTAGACCTCTGAAAACTTCCGAATTCGAAATGTCACATTTTCAGAACTTTTAGACGCTATAAGAAAGCAAAAAAACAAAAAAGCTCCCGGATATGACTTGATAAATGCACCCATTCTTAAAGAGTTGCTGAGAAAAGCAATCACTAAAATCCAAGATCTGATTAATGCCACGTTTAGGCTTGCATACGTTCCATGGAAATGGAAAGTGGCCGAATACATTATGGTCCCACAACCAGGCGAAACTCTTAATGAAAAGAAGTCTTACAGACCAATATCGTTATTACCAATAATTTCTTAGTTATTCGAGATATTACTAGTAAAGCGCCTACTTCCAATCGTAGAAGAGAAACGGCTTATTCCCGAACACCAATTCGGTTTTAGAAATAACCACTCAACAATTAACAGAATTACACATGAAATTGAACAAATCTCTAGAAAGGAAAAAGATATGTTCAACCGCGTTTCTTGATGTTTCCCAAGCTTTCGATAAGGTCTGGCATGACGGCTTAAGATTTAAATTAAGACAGGTTTTTCCGAAACAAATATATTATATTCTGGAATCCTATTTGGAAAAAAGACTTTTCCGAGTGAGACAAGGCACTGAATGTTCAGGATTTAAAGAAATAAATGCTGGTGTTCCACAAGGAAGCGTTCTTGGCCCGGTGTTATTCGTTCTTTATACTGGAGACATACCTCAAGAAGAAGACGTCAGGATAGCAACATTTGCTGATGATACGGCCATACTTGCATTATCCAGCTCAATTGAAAGAGCAACCGAAAAGCTACAGAAAACTCTTGACAAAATAACAAACTGGACGAAGAAATGGCGCATTGTTCTAAACGAGTCCAAATCAACACATGTTAACATTACTTACAAGAATGTTAACAATCTACCCATCTTTATTAACTCGCTTCAAATACCGTATGCTAATGAAGCAAAGTATCTAGGTATGACTCTTGATGCTAAGCTTAAATGGAAGACGCACGTTAAAAGAAAAGAGACGAACTCGATATTTAGTTACGAGAACGAAACTGGCTAATTGGAAAATATTCCAATCTAAGTACTTATAACAAACTGCTTATCTACAAGCAAGTGCTAAGACCTGTGTGGACTTACGGAATACAACTTTGGGGTTGTGCTAAACCAAACCATATACAAACACTGCAAACATTTCGAAATAAAGTCCTCAGAGCAATTGTTGATGCTCCATGGTACATACGAAACAGCGATTTACACAGAGACCTGTGTATGGAAACTGTCAATGACGAAATAAAAAAATCTGCCACCAAGTTTAAAACACGTTTACAAGGCCACTGTAATAGAAGCATACAGCGGGCCTTTGAAGAGACAAATCTTGAACGGCGACTTCGGAGAACGAGACCATTCGACCTAGCGTAACAAGACAATAACCGTGTGATTATGCGGTATTGCAGGTCCCCTCGATGGAGCGCTCCCTGCCAAACGTGACTAATGAAAATGAAGATTAAACTATTTGATAAGGCAACTGAGTTGCAGTCGAATGAACAAATGAAGATGTTTTTTTAGTGAGTAAGAATCTCACACTACCATAGGTACAGGCCTATGGTGTCTATGAAGATTTTTTCATCTTTCGCCGTAGAAAAAAAAATACATACATACGTAATGAAAAAAGAAGATATAAAGTTACTACTGTTTGTAAAAACAGGGTATTTTCTAATTTATTCTAAAATGTATGAATAATATGTGAACCACGCCAACCAATTTGTTAAATTTGTTTAGGTTCGAATTTTCAGGAAGTGGGGAAGGGAGGCTGATGTGGACGGCCTAAAGTGACATGGCCAGTTGAGCGGTCATAAGGGAGTCTGGTATACAATCGGCCATCCAGAACCAAGATGCCGCGAGGGTCGGCACTTCTGCAACAATTTCAGCAGATCCATGGGGAGCGGCAGCAGAGACCTATAGAGGGAAGTATTTTAAAGTACGCATGACATGATTTTTGTGACAAGGTGAGGTTCAGTGTGGGGGTTAAGATCCCCTACCCTTCCGGAGAGCTAAGCCGAGCGTCGCCAGCATGCTACGGCCCCTGGCATCAAACATTCTGACCCTTCCTCTCCCTATCCCACATCCTAGTCCTCTATCCCGCCTTACCTAGCCCCAGTTCCAAATCCTATGGTTCCGGTACCAGTCTAACATTTCCTTTAGTCTATCCAAACCAATTTCTTTCCATCATCCTATCCTATCCTCTCTTATCTCATCCTATTACCCCGTTACAAATGGCGCCCATACGTAAGTGATCGAAGTTAGTCCTTGTTTTTTGTCCAATCCGTTCCTGGAAGATGTCGCTGACATCGTCAAAGCAACCTCTATGTCTTGATCAGGAAAGCCTGGGGCTTACAAATTAAAATGTGAGGGGTGGCGTCGCAAATATGCCAGCGAGAACAACCGGGGCATCCGCCCTCGGAAGAAACTTTTCGTAAGATTTTGTTAGGAAGGTTTAATACGTTCCCACCAAATTGCGACGGGAAGTGAAGTCGAGGGCGGGTTTTTGTAAAGTTCTTTGTTAGTTGCATCCAGCGCTGCAGTCAGAGAAGGAAGGGAGAGTAAGTCTTGGTCAGGATTGCTCCTTACAATGCCTGACCAATCGCGACGAAAAATTCCTATTCTGGCTGTAGTGCCAAATGTAACCTCTGTTCTGTGTATTCTTCAATTTTTGTTTGTTCAAAAGGGCTGCTGCGGCTCCCAAAGAATGGTAGCGCTCAACGGCAGCTTCACTCAAAAAGGAAAATACTTTAAACGCCATCCTACGCCTCCCAAGACACCCCCGAATGTCATTAATGACATTTTGAATAGTGTTCATTTTTTTTGTAAAGAAGTGATTGATGTTGGATTTTTTTCGTTATTAGTGTGATGGTGAAGTAGTTGATTTATAGAGTCATTGTCAGAGAGCTTAGTGTTTTCATAGATAGGGACATAGAAGATAGGATTTAAGTAGATATAAAAGAAAAAGAAGTTGAATTGAAATTAGTTTAGTTTTAAGTAGATAGTATAGTGTAGCAGTGCTTAGGAATAAGTAATAGTGTTTGGTTTTTATATTTAGAGTTTTTTTTTGTCTTAGTTAGGTTAAGGTAGAAAACTTAGCATTTAATAATATAAGAAATAAGTTAGTGGTTTGATTTTGTCTTTAGAGTTTTTTTTGTTTTAGTAAGCATAGATTATAGGATATAGTAGATATAGACAAAAAAAAACGGGAAAAACTTTTAAGGGAAGGAATGCAACTGGCTGCTTCGAGTGAACATTTTATGTAAAAGAAACAATAAAATAAGGAAAGACATGAAACATTGCGTCGGTGTTCGAGAGGGGAAATTGTTTCAACGGCAGTTCTATTTCCTATCAATCTTAACGCTCGATTTTGTATTCTATCAAGCAGGTGGAGCGCTGTTTGCGAGACGAAATCCATAAAGGAGAAGACAAAAATAAATGAATCGACCTATGCGCAAGTGCTGTCACAAAACCCAACTCCAAGCACGAGTTCACCAGACCCGGTTCATCAAGTATTTTCTTTGATTCTTCAAAGATTTGAAGAGCAAAATAGGACGAATAAAATAAAATTTGAAAAATTGAGCATGCTGCAACCTAGAGCTCAAACAATACGTAATTAATTATGAAAATGGACCAGTTGTATAAGATTTGTACATGGAATGCCAACAGCCTATCTTCTGAAACACACTTAAAAAAGGAAACTGTAATCAATATAAAAAGTTATTTTTCCTATCATGCGTATCACCAATCTGATAGAGCAAGAGGTGGATCCTCTCTATTTATAAGAGAAAACATTGACCGTTACTTAAAGTTAACAATCGAACTTGAGATAATGCAAGTTTGTGCATTCAATATAAAATACAGACGTTCGACATATACCATTGCATCAATATATTGTCCTCCCAGGTGCAAGATAGAGAAAACAGATTTCATAAATCTTTTTGAAGCTCTCAATTCTAAGTTTATTATAGGCAGCGACTTTAATTCAAAACATACGTTTTGAGGATCAAGATGCATATCAACCAGAGGGAGCAAACTTTTTAAAGCTTGCATGGAAACTAGTGCTGACTCTTTATCAACTGGAAAACCAACTTACTGGCCTACGGACGTAGCCAAAACTCCAGATCTACTTGACTTTTTTATGTCAAAGGATTTAAATAAAAACTATACCAAGATCGAGGATAGCAATGATCTGCCTACTGATCACTCACCAGTCATATTGACAGTAAACGGAAGCCTAATTTTGAAGGAAAGTGCGTCATTTTTGACAAACAATAGAACGAATTGGGAAGGGTTTCGTGCAGATTGCGAAGAGGCTATTACACTTTAAGTATCATTGCAAACTCCATTTGAATTGGAAGATGAAGTCGACAGATTTATTAAAATCGTCCAAGATGCTGCCTGGAAAAAACTCCGCAAAATAGCAGAAATTCAATTCCTAACGAGCAAAATGTTTCAATTGAAATTAAAGAACTTATACTCGAAAAAAGAAAAGCACGTAAGAAATGTTTTGAATCACCACTCCAGTAAACTGAAAAATGCAATTAGAGATTCAAAAAGCCGCAGATTTCTACATATCTCGAAGGTTTTTCCGCAGAAAAAAGTACGAATAACTCTCTGTGGAAGGCTTTTAAAATTGTTAGAAAACCCAAGTTACAATCCGCACCAATTCGAACAAACAATAGAGACTGGGCTAAAACAGACAAAGAAAAGGGAGATCTGTTTGCCGATCACCTCGAGGAAACTTTCAAACCCCTTGACGGTGAGTAGTTGTTGAATGAACCCGGTGATACTCATTAGACCTCTGAAAACTTCCGAATTCGAAATGTCACATTTTCAGAACTTTTAGACGCTATAAGAAAGCAAAAAAACAACAAAGCTCCCGGATATGACTTGATAAATGCACCCATTCTTAAAGAGTTGCTGAGAAAAGCAATCACTAAAATCCAAGATCTGATTAATGCCACGTTTAGGCTTGCATACGTTCCATGGAAATGGAAAGTGGCCGAATACATTATGGTCCCACAACCAGGCGAAACTCTTAATGAAAAGAAGTCTTACAGACCAATATCGTTATTACCAATAATTTCTTAGTTATTCGAGATATTACTAGTAAAGCGCCTACTTCCAATCGTAGAAGAGAAACGGCTTATTCCCGAACACCAATTCGGTTTTAGAAATAACCACTCAACAATTAACAGAATTACACATGAAATTGAAAAAATCTCTAGAAAGGAAAAAGATATGGTCAACCGCGTTTCTTCATGTTTCCCAAGCTTTCGATAAGGTCTGGCACGACGGCTTAAGATTTAAATTAAGACAGGTTTTTCCGAAACAAATATATTATATTCTGGAATCCTATTTGGAAAAAAGACTTTTCCGAGTGAGACAAGGCACTGAATGTTCAGGATTTAAAGAAATAAATGCTGGTGTTCCACAAGGAAGCGTTCTTGGCCCGGTGTTATTCGTTCTTTATACTGGAGACATACCTCAAGAAGAAGACGTCAGGATAGCAACATTTGCTGATGATACGGCCATACTTGCATTATCCAGCTCAATTGAAAGAGCAACCGAAAAGCTACAGAAAACTCTTGACAAAATAACAAACTGGACGAAGAAATGGCGCATTGTTCTAAACGAGTCCAAATCAACACATGTTAACATTACTTACAAGAATGTTAACAATCTACCCATCTTTATTAACTCGCTTCAAATACCGTATGCTAATGAAGCAAAGTATCTAGGTATGACTCTTGATGCTAAGCTTAAATGGAAGACGCACGTTAAAAGAAAAGAGACGAACTCGATATTTAGTTACGAGAACGAAACTGGCTGATTGGAAAATATTCCAATCTAAGTACTTATAACAAACTGCTTATCTACAAGCAAGTGCTAAGACCTGTGTGGACTTACGGAATACAACTTTGGGGTTGTGCTAAACCAAACCATATACAAACACTGCAAACATTTCGAAATAAAGTCCTCAGAGCAATTGTTGATGCTCCATGGTACATACGAAACAGCGATTTACACAGAGACCTGTGTATGGAAACTGTCAATGACGAAATAAAAAAATCTGCCACCAAGTTTAAAACACGTTTACAAGGCCACTGTAATAGAAGCATACAGCGGGCCTTTGAAGAGACAAATCTTGAACGGCGACTTCGGAGAACGAGACCATTCGACCTAGCGTAACAAGACAATAACCGTGTGATTATGCGGTATTGCAGGTCCCCTCGATGGAGCGCTCCCTGCCAAACGTGACTAATGAAAATGAAGATTAAACTATTTGATAAGGCAACTGAGTTGCAGTCGAATGAACAAATGAAGATGTTTTTTTAGTGAGTAAGAATCTCACACTACCATAGGTACAGGCCTATGGTGTCTATGAAGATTTTTTCATCTTTCGCTTTGAAATATATAAATACATACATACGTAATGAAAGAAGAAGATATAAAGTTACTACTGTTTGTAAAAACAGGGTATTTTCTAATTTATTCTAAAATGTATGAATAATATGTGAACCACGCCAACCAATTTGTTAAATTTGTTTAGGTTCGAATTTTCAGGAAGTGGGGAAGGGAGGCTGATGTGGACGGCCTAAAGTGACATGGCCAGTTGAGCGGTCATAAGGGAGTCTGGTATACAATCGGCCATCCAGAACCAAGATGCCGCGAGGGTCGGCACTTCTGCAACAATTTCAGCAGATCCATGGAGAGCGGCAGCAGAGACCTATAGAGGGAAGTATTTTAAAGTACGCATGACATGATTTTTGTGACAAGGTGAGGTTCAGTGTGGGGGTTAAGATCCCCTACCCTTCCGGAGAGCTAAGCCGAGCGTCGCCAGCATGCTACGGCCCCTGGCATCAAACATTCTGACCCTTCCTCTCCCTATCCCACATCCTAGTCCTCTATCCCGCCTTACCTAGCCCCAGTTCCAAATCCTATGGCTCCGGTACCAGTCTAACATTTCCTTTAGTCTATCCAAACCAATTTCTTTCCATCATCCTATCCTATCCTCTCTTATTTCATCCTATTACCCCGTTACAAATGGCGCCCATACGTAAGTGATCGAAGTTAGTCCTTGTTTTTTGTCCAATCCGTTCCTGGAAGATGTCGCTGACATCGTCAAAGCAACCTCTATGTCTTGATCAGGAAAGCTTGGGGCTTACAAATTAAAATGTGAGGGGTGGCGTCGCAAATATGCCAGCGAGAACAACCGGGGCATCCGCCCTCGGAAGAAACTTTTCGTAAGATTTTGTTAGGAAGGTTTAATACGTTCCCACCAAATTGCGACGGGAAGTGAAGTCGAGGGCGGGTTTTAGTAAAGTTCTTTGTTAGTTGCATCCAGCGCTGCAGTCAGAGAAGGAAGGGAGAGTAAGTCTTGGTCAGGATTGCTCCTTACAATGCCTGACCAATCGCGACGAAAAATTCCTATTCTGGCTGTAGTGCCAAATGTAACCTCTGTTCTGTGTATTCTTCAATTTTTGTTTGTTCAAAAGGGCTGCTGCGGCTCCCAAAGAATGGTAGCGCTCAACGGCAGCTTCACTCAAAAAGGAAAATACTTTAAACGCCATCCTACGCCTCCCAAGACACCCCCGAATGTCATTAATGAAATTTTGAATAGTGTTCATTTTTTTTGTAAAGAAGTGATTGATGTTGGATTTTTTTCGTTATTAGTGTGATGGTGAAGTAGTTGATTTATAGAGTCATTGTCAGAGAGCTTAGTGTTTTCATAGATAGGGACATAGAAGATAGGATTTAAGTAGATATAAAAGAAAAAGAAGTTGAATTGAAATTAGTTTAGTTTTAAGTAGATAGTATAGTGTAGCAGTGCTTAGGAATAAGTAATAGTGTTTGGTTTTTATATTTAGAGTTTTTTTTTGTCTTAGTTAGGTTAAGGTAGAAAACTTAGCATTTAATAATATAAGAAATAAGTTAGTGGTTTGATTTTGTCTTTAGAGTTTTTTTTTGTTTTAGTAAGCATAGATTATAGGATATAGTAGATATAGACAAAAAAAAAAAACGGGAAAAACTTTTAAGGGAAGGAATGCAACTGGCTGCTTCGAGTGAACATTTTATGTAAAAGAAACGATAAAATAAGGAAAGACATGAAACATTGCGTCGGTGTTCGAGAGGGGAAATTGTTTCAACGGCAGTTCTATTTCCTATCAATCTTAACGCTCGATTTTGTATTCTATCAAGCAGGTGGAGCGCTGTTTGCGAGACGAAATCCATAAAGGAGAAGACAAAAATAACTGAATCGACCTATGCGCAAGTCCTGACACAAAACCCAACTCCAAGCACGAGTTCACCAGACCCGGTTCATCAAGTATTTTCTTTGATTCTTCAAAGATTTGAAGAGCAAAATAGGACGAATAAAATAAAATTTGAAAAATTGAGCATGCTGCAACCTAGAGCTCAAACAATACGTAATTAATTATGAAAATGGACCAGTTGTTTAAGATTTGTACATGGAATGCCAACAGCCTATCTTCTGAAACACACTTAAAAAAGGAAACCGTAATCAATATAAAAAGTTATTTTTCCTATCATGCGTATCACCCATCTGATAGAGCAAGAGGTGGATCCTCTTTATTTATAAGAGAAAACATTGACCGTTACTTAAAGTTAACAATCGAACTTGAGATAATGCAAGTTTGTGCATTCAATATAAAATACAGACGTTCGACATATACCATTGCATCAATATATTGTCCTCCCAGGTGCAAGATAGAGAAAACAGATTTCATAAATCTTTTTGAAGCTCTCAATTCTAAGTTTATTATAGGCAGCGACTTTAATTCAAAACATACGTTTTGAGGATCAAGATGCATATCAACCAGAGGGAGCAAACTTTTTAAAGCTTGCATGGAAACTAGTGCTGACTCTTTATCAACTGGAAAACCAACTTACTGGCCTACGGACGTAGCCAAAACTCCAGATCTACTTGACTTTTTTATGTCAAAGGGTTTAAATAAAAACTATACCAAGATCGAGGATAGCTATGATCTTCCTACTGATCACTCACCAGTCATATTGACAGTAAACGGAAGCCTAATAATGAAGGAAAGTGCGTCATTTTTGACAAACAATAGAACGAATTGGGAAGGGTTTCGTGCAGATTGCGAAGAGGCTATTACACTTTAAGTATCATTGCAAACTCCATTTGACTTGGAAGATGAAGTCGACAGATTTATTAAAATCGTCCAAGATGCTGCCTGGAAAAAACTCCGCAAAATAGCAGAAATTCAATTCCTAACGAGCAAAATGTTTCAATTGAAATTAAAGAACTTATACTCGAAAAAAGAAAAGCACGTAAGAAATGTTTTGAATCACCACTCCAGTAAACTGAAAAATGCAATAAGAGATTCAAAAAACCGCAGATTTCTACATATCTCGAAGGTTTTTCCGCAGAAAAAAGTACGAATAACTCTCTGTGGAAGGCTTTTAAAATTGTTAGAAAACCCAAGTTACAATCCGCACCAATTCGAACAAACAATAGAGACTGGGCTAAAACAGACAAAGAAAAGGGAGATCTGTTTGCCGATCACCTCGAGGAAACTTTCAAACCCCTTGACGGTGAGTAGTTGTTGAATGAACCCGGTGATACTCATTAGACCTCTGAAAACTTCCGAATTCGAAATGTCACATTTTCAGAACTTTTAGACGCTATAAGAAAGCAAAAAAACAAAAAAAGCTCCCGGATATGACTTGATAAATGCACCCATTCTTAAAGAGTTGCTGAGAAAAGCAATCACTAAAATCCAAGATCTGATTAATGCCACGTTTAGGCTTGCATACGTTCCATGGAAATGGAAAGTGGCCGAATACATTATGGTCCCACTACCAGGCGAAACTCTTAATGAAAAGAAGTCTTACAGACCAATATCGTTATTACCAATAATTTCTTAGTTATTCGAGAAATTACTAGTAAAGCGCCTACTTCCAATCGTAGAAGAGAAACGGCTTATTCCCGAACACCAATTCGGTTTTAGAAATAACCACTCAACAATTAACAGAATTACACATGAAATTGAAAAAATCTCTAGAAAGGAAAAAGATATGTTCAACCGCGTTTCTTGATGTTTCCCAAGCTTTCGATAAGGTCTGGCACGACGGCTTAAGATTTAAATTAAGACAGGTTTTTCCGAGACAAATATATTATATTCTGGAATCCTATTTGGAAAAAAGACTTTTCCGAGTGAGACAAGGCACTGAATGTTCAGGATTTAAAGAAATAAATGCTGGTGTTCCACAAGGAAGCGTTCTTGGCCCGGTGTTATTCGTTCTTTATACTGGAGACATACCTCAAGAAGAAGACGTCACGATAGCAACATTTGCTGATGATACGGCCATACTTGCATTATCCAGCTCAATTGAAAGAGCAACCGAAAAGCTACAGAAAACTCTTGACAAAATAACAAACTGGACGAAGAAATGGCGCATTGTTCTAAACGAGTCCAAATCAACACATGTTAACATTACTTACAAGAATGTTAACAATCTACCCATCTTTATTAACTCGCTTCAAATACCGTATGCTAATGAAGCAAAGTATCTAGGTATGACTCTTGATGCTAAGCTTAAATGGAAGACGCACGTTAAAAGAAAAGAGACGAACTCGATATTTAGTTACGAGAACGAAACTGGCTAATTGGAAAATATTCCAATCTAAGTACTTATAACAAACTGCTTATCTACAAGCAAGTGGTAAGACCTGTGTGGACTTACGGAATACAAATTTGGGGTTGTGCTAAACCAAAACATATACAAACACTGCAAACATTTCGAAATAAAGTCCTCAGAGCAATTGTTGATGCTCCATGGTACATACGAAACAGCGATTTACACAGAGACCTGTGTATGGAAACTGTCAATGACGAAATAAAAAAATCTGCCACCAAGTTTAAAACACGTTTACAAGGCCACTGTAATAGAAGCATACAGCGGGCCTTTGAAGAGACAAATCTTGAACGCCGACTTCGGAGAACGAGACCATTCGACCTAGCGTAACAATACGTCGAAGTTAGTCCTTGTTTTTTGTCCAATCCGTTCCTGGAAGATGTCGCTGACATCGCCAAAGCAACCTCTATGTCTTGATCAGGAAAGCCTGGGGCATACCAGTTAAAATGCGAGGGGTGGTGTCGCAAATGTGCCAGCGAGAATAACCGGCGGCATCCGCCCTCGGAAGAAACTTTTCGCAAGTCTTTGTTAGGAAGGTTTAATATGTTTCCACCAAATTGCGACGGGAAGTGAAGTCGAGGGCGGGTTTCAGTAAAGTTCATTGTTAGTTGCATCCAGCGCTGCAGTCAGAGAAGGAAGGGAGAGTAAGTCTTGGTCAGGATTGCTCCTTAGATTGCCTGACCAATCGTGACGAAAAATTGCTATTCTGGCTGTAGTGCCAAATGTAACCTCTGTTCTGTGAATTCTTCAATTTTTGTTTGTTCAAAAGGGCTGCTGCGGCTCCCAAAGAATGGCAGCGTCACTCAAAAAGGAAAATACTTTAAACGCCGTCCTACGCCTCCTGAGACACCCCCGAATGTCGTTAATGAAATTTTGAATAGTGTTAACTTATTTTGCTAAGAAGTGATTGATGTTGAATTTTGTTCGTTATTAGTGTGATGGTGAAGTATTTGATTTATAGAGTCATTGTCAGAGAGCTTAGTGTTTTCATAGATAGGGACATAGAAGATAGGATTTAAGTAGATATAAAAGAAAAAGAAGTTGAATTTAAATTAGTTAAGTTTTAAGTAGATAGTATAGTGTAGCAGTGTTTAGGAATAAGTAATATTGTTTGGTTTTTATATATAGAGTTTTTTTTGTCTTAGTTAGGCTTAGGTAGAAAACTTAGCATTTTATAATATTAAGAATAAGTTAGTGGTTTGATTTTGTCTTTAGAGTTTTTTGTTTTAGTTAGCATAGATTAAAGGATAAAGTAGATATGAAAAAAAAAATAAAACAAGGAAAAAAATATATAGATTAAGATAGATTAAGTAAATTATTATTAGTATATAGAGAAGAGTAAAAATAGAGAGATAGGTTTTTTTTTTGTATATGATTTGTTTCCCTCTTAATGTAGAACACACTGCGCAGGCATTAGGAAGATAGGGAGGGTAGAGATAGGAGGTGTCGATTAACATTGGTTTTGAATGTGAGCAGATCAAAATGGCAAGGGAAAATCTCGCCGGGTAAACTATTCCCAATTCGTGTTATTCGGCTAAAAAAAGGACCTCTATATTTCACGGTACGTCCGAAATTGGGCTCAAGGGTGAACTGATGAGCATTCCTTGGAAGGCGAGTATTACGGGAGAAACTTTTAAGGGGAGGAATGCAACTGGCTACTTCGAGTGAACATTTTTTGTAAAAGAAACGATAAAATAAGGAAAGACATGAAACATTGCGTCGGTGTTCGAAAGGGGCAATTGTTTAAAAGGCAGTTCTATTTCCTATCAATCTTAACGCTCGATTTTGTATTCTATCAAGCAGGTGGAGCGATGTTTGCGAAGCACCTGCCCAGAGGTAGGAGTTATACTCGAGTTTTTTGCGTATAAACGCTTTATAGATTGTAGCCAGATCAGATGGGGAAAAATACTTCTTACACCGATACCTAGCAGCATACTAAGCGAGTTGAAATATATGATCATTCCAACGGAGGTCGTCGTTGACACACATACCGAGTACTGAGAGCTTTTCGGTTTCTTCGATGTAAGTGCCATTCATGGACAATGGCATGGGGGGTATGTTTAGCTTTAACGACAGAAGACAGCATTGAGTTTTCGAAGCATTAAACTCCACACGATTCCTATTACCCCATTTAACAATGCTGTATAAATCGGAGTTTAATGAGCTTGACATACTGTACCGTTGCAATTGTACGTCCGAAGGCGAAGGACGTGAATTATCGAACGAATATGAAAAGCTGAGGGTAGAGTCGTCAGCAAAACAGTTAAGTGGATTAGAAGTCATATACAGAAGATCATTTATAAAAATGAGGAAAAGAGTCGTAGACAGAACAGAGCCCTGGGGCACACCAGCATTTATTTTGTGGGAATCATACTTGAATCCGTCCAATACAACTTGTATTGAACGGTCCAGAAGATAGCTTCTTATCCAACGGACAAGAGTACTATCGATCCCAAAGGCTCGCATTTTTGATAAGTGAGCTTCATGCCAAACTCTATCAAATGCCTTGGAGATATCAAGAGCAATAATCTTACTTTCAACAAAGCGATGTAAAGATTTGTTCCACTGTTCGGTGAGATATGCCATCAGATCACAAGTGGAACGGTTGCCGCGGAAGCCATACTAACGCTCATGGAGAAACTTTCGATCTTCGAGATATTCCTTAAGCTGGCGGTTTATCAGTGTTTCCATGAACTTAGAAAGAAGGGATGTCAGTGCTATGGGTCGGTAGGAGGAGGGGGAGGACGGGTCACCTTTCTTAGGGACAGGCTGGACAAATGCTGTTTTCCATCTTCTAGAAAAGATTCCAGAAGAGTAGGAGCGATGGAAAAGCTTACGCAGTGGCTTTGCCAGTGTGGAAGAACACCTCTTCAGAAGAACCGGCAGTATACCATCTTGGCCAGCGGATTTGTGTATATCAATATCTTTGAGAACTCTTGCTACTGTACGAGTGCGGAAAAAAATCTGCGCCATGGAAAAATGTACATTCTCAAGTACAGGAGGGGCAACGTTGCTTTGAGGCAGCGTGGAGCTGGCAGCGAAATAGGCGGCGAGCAATTTTGCCTTCTCTGAAGAGTAAACAATTGGTTTGTTACTGTCGATGAGCGTTGGAACCGAAGATGTCGAGGAGTTTTTTATATTTTTTACAAATGACCAAAAATTTGTACTGCCTTTGGAACACTGCAGAAATTTTTTGCCGTAATTTTGGTCATGCAAAAATTTGGTTCTTTCAATAACGGAGTTGCATGAGTTCCTTGCTTGTTTGTGCTTTTTCCGATTTTCCCCTGTAGGGTTGGCTTTGTAGATCGGAAACTTACTTCTTTTAGCCTGATAACTTCTTTACACTCAGAATTAAACCAAGACTTTTCTTTAGCTTTGATGCATTTTACTCTGCATCCATAGAAGAATCACATTTGTGATCATTTTAGCACTGGAATCAATGTCACTATCGAGGAAGCATAGTGACCAGTTAAAGTTTCGGAAAAAATATTCAGGCCGTCCCAGTTGCCTTTCTCGTATTGCCAAACGGTCCTGGTGGGAAGGTATTCTTTAACTGGATGGGTGGAGGATGAGAAATTAGCTGAAATGATACAATGGTCTGAAGTGCCAAATGGAGAAGTTACACTAATGGTATATTTATCAGGGTGAGAAGTAAGAAACAAGTCAAGAGTATGGGCGGCTTGCCCAGCAACATCCGGTATACGCGTTGGCACATCGATCAGTTGGGTAAGGTGATGTAACCCGGCAAAGGGCTCGACATACCTTTCTTCGGATGCTGTCTGACCAGCATAGCGGAGCCAATTGGAATTGTGTACATTGAAATCGCCCGCAATAACGATTTTAGTGCGAGGACAAAGGGAATCAATTTTCGAGATGGAATCAGACAGCGCATCAAACTCCTTACAAGTCAAATTACTGTCGAGATTTGGACTCCTGTAAATAAAACAATAATGAATGACATGCTTGCGGACAGTAAATTTGAGCCATAAGAAGTTAAAGTCCGTGTTGGAACATTGCCTATATTGGGGAAGGCTCTGGCAAGCAATATCATTCCTAACAGCAGAATGGGCGTATCTTTCTTCCAACGACGCGAGTGGATATTGTTATATTCTTTACAGCACACGCGAGGGGGTTTTGCCAATTGCTTAAACGATTGTGTAATATTATTTTTTTAAAACACATAACAATGCGCAATATTTTTTTTTTTTTTGACTTTTGTTTTAATTATTTGTGCGCACACCTCGACCCGACGTCCGGCCTCTATGAACTTAAGATCGACCATCATAAAAACTTTTGCTGTATTCAGTTTTTTGTTGTCAGTTATTGTTTTTGGCTTAGAGTTTTTTTGCTGTTAAGCGATTGTAAAGTTTGTTAAGGCTGAGCATATACGTAGGTATTAAGAAAGATTTTTATAGGATTAAGTAGATACATAATCGAAAATTATAAAAACAGAAAAAAAACCTCATATGTAGAGATAAGGTAGCGTTTAGGAATTTAATTAGTTAATAATACCTTACTAATTTGTATAGTTAAGTTACAATTTTTTGTTTTTCGGTGAAATACTTATATAGCATTAGGTTCTAATATAATTGTTAGATTAAGTTACGATAGGGCTTAAGTTAAACGGTAGCTTAGATTAGGTCAGGTTTCAGCTTAGATAGTATATTTTTGAATAGCTTTGCGTGTCCATTCACCCCTCATTTAAGTCGGTCAGGTAACTTGCAATTTGAGCATGCTTGCCGGAGAATCTGAGGATATAAAAAACTAATTAATGATTCGTATAAAGAAAAACATATAGTTACCCGTTCGCAATATAATAAGATTCTAGTCAGTGGTAGCAAGATGCCTCTTGTGCACTCCCCAACTCGAACTTCCGAGTGGCCAAGTGGGACTCAAAACCAGCAGGATAACTCCACTGGGAACCTCCCACTATATCCTATTCCGCCACCACTACTTCCGGCAGCAACAGGGTGTCAGAGCCGTCGCCACCTTATAGCAATCTGACGAATGAAGGTGCTGCGTCTGGAGGTGTAATGCTAGGGAGCTTAACCAGTATGTCTCCTGTGAGAGAAGAGCCTCAATACCCCAGTTTGGTGTTTTCTGGAAACGTTCCTCCTCAAGAGATGAACGGCAGTCAGGACAGTACTGCCATCTCAAGTGACCTGCTCTCGGCTATCAGTCAGGCACTGAACAATGCCTGTAAGCAATATACTAATTCTCTTCGAGGAGAGCTGAAATCAGAATTGGCGAGAAATTTTAGGCTGTTAGTCGAAGGAAGCAATCTAGCTACTCACCAGGCAGTCAATTCAGAAATTAGAGGACCGGTACTAATCGGAAATGAAACCCGAGAAGAGGAATTTGGCGGTCAGCAGGCTCAAGTAACCCCTCGCCACCCTCAACTGGACCCGTCCTCGGGAACATTTGTACCATTGGTAAATGCATATTGAGGTACCCTGACTACGCCCCACGAAATTTGAATGAAAGGATCCGGATGCTGGTGTATCCCCAACCAATTCTTACGCAGTTGAGGGTAGCCTGAAAAGACGCCGAATATGCGTTTCCCCTTAACGACAGAGAAACCCCAAGACCTGTTAGACTCCCCTCAGATACCGAGCTAACGAACTGGCAGTGGAGGAATGGCAGGCGGGTGAACAGAATTTGGCGACGTTTCAGCACACCGGATCCCGACCAAAAGCTTCTCGAGGAATTAGCGACCCAAGTTCACTAATTTGTTGGAATTGTCGCTTGAGGTGCCATGCGTTTATGGACTGTCCCTCCACAACAAGGAATATCTTTTGCTACCGGTGTGGCCAGGAAGGAGTAATTACTCCCTGCAGTAATTACAACCCGGGAAACCAATCTAGGAATGCGATTTCAAGGGGGGAGTCGTGTTCCACGCAAACACCCCAATGGCAAGCCAAAGACCAATATTAGTCTCGAAAAATATTAAAATTTTAGTTAAAAATAGGGAAACAGAAGGAGCAAAAATAAAAAAAAATATAAGAAAATTGAGTTGAAGCCACTGCACGTTCGAATAAGAGATTATCAATTAGCCAGAGATCGAATTTTTAAGGGTTATATATCGGAAGTTTCGAACAAGATTTTGAAAACTATGGAAAGATTTAAAGGAAGAAAAGAAATTAGAGGAAATATTTCGGCAAAGGTATTGGACCTAAATTCCGATCCAAGACCGTATGCCAAAGTAACGATTGTGGGAAGGGAAATCTTGGCATTGTTGGATAGTGAAGCTAGTATTAGCATATTATGAATGGATATGGATTTGGTCAGTGTGGGAGACTTTAAAGTTATTCCATAAAAATCCGGGGTAAAAACCGCTGATGGAAAAAATCAGTCGATCGTCGGCAAAGTGGAGAAGTTCAGACGGAAGTGTCTTATAACAAGGCTTGACATTTAATAACTCTGTTTCTGGTTCCCTCCCTTGAACAGGAATTATATTTGGGGGTCGATTTTTGGAAAGTCTTCCAAATTGCCACACACATCATCAGTTCAATTTTGATTCCCGAGGAGAGTGCAGATCTAGGCGATGCCCACTTGCTAACACCTAAACAGCAGTACGAATTGGAGACGGTCAAGTGCAGATTTCTTTATTATGACCGTCACGGCCTTAGAAAAACTCGTCATCGATACTGGAGACGTTGAGCCTGTTAAGCAGCGTCACTATCCTGTTTCACCAGCAGTACAAGCCTTATTGTACCAAGAGATCGACCGAATGCTTGAGCTTGGCGTTATAGAGGAAAGTGAGAGTGCTTGGTGCTGTTGTCCTTATCAAGAAGCCAGGACCACAAGTTCGACGGCTGCTTGGCTTGGCAGGGTGGTATAGGCGGTTCATTGAGGATTTCTCTAGCTTGACCGCCCCCCTTACAGACACACTAAAAAAGTAAGACGCAAAATTTAGAATCACGGAGGAGGCGATTGCAGCGTTAGAGGAGTTGAAAAGGCGAAATTACAGAGTGACCGAGAGAGAGTGCATGGCAGCGGTGATGGCCACCAAAAAAGTTCAGACCCTATGTCGAAGGTATGTATTTTACAGTCATTACCGACCACTCCAGTCTAAAATGGTTAATGACCATGAAAGGCGTAAGTGGGAGACTTTCCAGGTGGAGCTTAGCATAACAGTCGTATACCTTTAACATAGAGCACAGAAAGGGATAGCTGAATGTCGTGCCGGACACGCTCTCTCGAGCGTATGTCGATACCTTGGAAATAGCCGACATCGCTCAACTAATAGATTTATCCTCCGAAGAGTTTCAATCCGAAGAGTATAACGACCTTAAAGAAACTATCCGATCCCACCAAGATGATTTGCCCGACTTAAAGGTGGAAGACAAATTTGTCTATAAGCGTTTGCTTACGTCAAGAGTAAAGGAGCTGAGTGCTGCAGTTTTTCTACTGGCCGAACATGACTGTTCAAAAAAGAGAATTGGCATCAAAATGTGCAACGTGCAAGCAATGTAAACTATTGAACCAACTTTTAAGACCTCCTGTCACAAGTACCTATAGTGTCGATCACCCGTTTCAAAAACTATAAGTAAACTTTTTAGGTCCATACCCTAGAACTAAGTCTTATGTGTTTGTGGTGTTAGACCATCTAACTAAATACATGTTTTTAGAACCTTTACGGTCAGAGGATACTAATAGTATCGTGAAATTTCTCCGCAACGAAATTTTAAATGCTTTCGGAGTGCCTCAGCTGATATACTCAGATAATGGGAAACAGTTTTTAGCCAAAGATTTTCAAAATCTACTTCAAAAATACGGTATGAAACATTTTGGAACCGCTTTGTATTCTCCGCGTTGGAAAGGGTGAACAAGACACTGTTAGCTGCAGTGCGCTCTTATTTAAAAGCTGACCAGCGCAACTGGGATCTTAACCTCAGTGACATAGCATACGCTTTGAGAAGCTCAATTCATTCCGCTACCGGGGTTTCACCATATTATGCCTTATTCGGAATGAATATGATCACTCATGGTAGTGTATATGAACTGACTGAGAAACTGAGCAAAGTCAGCGACGGCAAGTTCTTGACTCTTCCTAGTCAACACAGATTGCAATGTATCCGCGATAAAATCAAAGAAAGTATCCTTAGGGTCAAAGAGAAAAGTGACAAGGTCTATAATCTGCGGACTCGGAATGTAAAGTACGTCCCTGGGTAGGAAGTGTACCGACGCAACTTCGTCCTAAGCGACTCTTCTAAATACTTAGCGGTGAAGTTGTGCCCAAAATTTGTTAAATGCCGAATTGCTAAGGCCGTAGGGAAAAATTGCTACGAACTCGAAGATTTGAAAGCCAAGACAATCGGCCACCTGTGATATAAATGTATTTCGTGTCTTTTCTAGTTAAAGGTCGCTTTTATCGCCTGAGAAGGGGGTAAGCCCTACCACGGTATAAAAAATATTTTTGTGAAAGGACAATGCTGAAGTAATTTTATTGTTCACTATTATAGAGTATCATAAGTTAAACATTTATTTATTAGTATTTATTTAATATAGTTTTTTAATTTCCTTTTGTGCATTACGAAGTTCTTGCGCAGTCCAACCCTTTACAGGTTCGGCCCTTAGTCTTTGAACAGAAATACTTTCTTCCTTCTTAGCATTCAAACATCTAGGATGCGCTCTTTCTGAAGATGGCCGTAGGATTTCATCACTGCTTATAGTCTTCCGAAGATTTAAAGCATTCTCGTTTCCGTATACCATTGGAATATTGACGATTGAATACCTTAACACCTGCATTCGAAAGTCTAGGACTACTTTATGTGCCTTCATTAAATCCACACTTAGGATGCAGTCGTCGCTTATGTCAGCTACCAAGAATGCATGTGAGAAGGTCAGCCCTGCCAGTTCTATCTTCAGAAGAACCTCCCCGTATACTTTTGCTACTTCTCCGGTAGCTGCCTTTAGACTGTTCCAGCTGGTGTTGTGTAGCCAGGCCGTCTGGGCAAGGCCTTTTCTAATTATGGAGGCCGTGGCACCCGAATCGATAGTGGCCACACATTTTCTGTTGGCGATAACTGTCTCCACTGTCAAACTCTGGTTGCAGCGTTGCGATTGCGCAACTTGGATAATAGTCCTGGGGGTGTTCATTTCATCAACCGACTTCTGCTCTGCAAAGTTGTTTCTTACGAGCTTTCCTTAATGATGCATCTCCAAATCATGCCCGGCAGGGTAAGCGTTATCCCTGTCAGTAGGCCTTTTTCTCGCACTATGTGTGCATCTTACTTGTTTAGCTGGGGATCGGCATTCTAGCTGTTGGTGTCCCAGCTTGTTGCAATTCCAACATCTCATTTGACCTCGCGTAGTGTTTGGGTTTTGTCTTTCATTGTCGATGCGTTGACATGAGCACTCTAGCGTAGCCATTTCCCTGACGCGATGGCTACCTTGCGAAGCTTGGTCTGCTAAAGCCTCAGCTAGCGTTTTCTTACCTGCCATTTTCACAGCAATTTGTAGTTTTGAATTAGATCATCCCTACGCGCTAAGGCAAAAGCTAACATCTGTTCACATAGGTACAATACAACGAAATAAACGTTGATATTCTCGTTACTACGTGTTATATGTGTTTTGTGTATTTCTTAGGATAAGAAAACAGATAAATCTAAGAGCTACGAATAAATAGAAATAGAAACCAAATAAACACTCACAGGATTCCGGAAAGGCTCGACCGAATTTTCGAAGTTGAAAATAACGGTCCCACATCTCCAAGGAAAATGAGACAGCCCCAGCTCGCCTGTGATAAACAAGAATAATCAGTTGCTAGATTTATATAGGCACTAGTATAGAAAATTGTCATATCTATTTGGGCCAAAATATAATGTTGCCCGGCTTTTGGTTTTGGTATGTTCTTCCCCACTGTCTCAGATAGCCTTTTGTCCACCGTCTTTGTCAGGAATGAATTCTGCCACATCTGGAAGTTTGTTACGGTTACCTGTAAGACAAAAAAGAAAAATTTATACATTAAGTTGAAAAAAATTAAATAGCGAAATAAAATTAACCACTTGCATTTGTCACACGCGGTGAAATTCCCCTTTAAATGCATTGCTCTTATCATGTGGGTGTCGTCGGAATCTGAAATGAAAAAAAGAACAAAACAATGTGATTACAAATATTGGTTGGCATAACAAAATACTAAGTTTATAATATAACTATTGTGAAGTTTTCGCCTGGGGTTCGACGAATAAAACTCAATCAAAATTCCAAAATAATATAATAAATCTCTTTATTTATTATGAAACACAACGTCTTTCAGTTTAAAGAAGAGTAGGAGCGATGGAAAAGCTTACGCAGTGGCTTTGCCAGTGTGGAAGAACACCTCTTCAGAAGAACCGGCAGTATACCATCTTGGCCAGCGGATTTGTGTATATCAATATCTTTGAGAACTCTTGCTACTGTACGAGTGGGGAAAAAAATCTGCGCCATGGAAAAATGTACATTCTCAAGTACAGGAGGGGCAACGTTGCTTTGAGGCAGCGTGGAGCTGGCAGCGAAATAGGCGGCGAGCAATTTTGCCTTCTCTGAAGAGTAAACAATTGGTTTGTTACTGTCGATGAGCGTTGGAACCGAAGATGTCGAGGAGTTTTTTATATTTTTTACAAATGACCAAAAATTTGTACTGCCTTTGGAACACGGCAGAAATTTTTTGCCGTAATTTTGGTCATGCAAAAATTTGGTTCTTTCAATAACGGAGTTGCATGAGTTCCTTGCTTGTTTGTGCTTTTTCCGATTTTCCCCTGTAGGGTTGGCTTTGTAGATCGGAAACTTACTTCTTTTAGCCTGATAACTTCTTTACACTCAGAATTAAACCAAGACTTTTCTTTAGCTTTGATGCATTTTACTCTGCATCCATAGAAGAATCACATTTGTGATCATTTTAGCACTGGAATCAATGTCACTATCGAGGAAGCATAGTGACCAGTTAAAGTTTCGGAAAAAATATTCAGGCCGTCCCAGTTGCCTTTCTCGTATTGCCAAACGGTCCTGGTGGGAAGGTATTCTTTAACTGGATGGGTGGAGGATGAGAAATTAGCTGAAATGATACAATGGTCTGAAGTGCCAAATGGAGAAGTTACACTAATGGTATATTTATCAGGGTGAGAAGTAAGAAACAAGTCAAGAGTATGGGCGGCTTGCCCAGCAACATCCGGTATACGCGTTGGCACATCGATCAGTTGGGTAAGGTGATGTAACCCGGCAAAGGGCTCGACATACCTTTCTTCGGATGCTGTCTGACCAGCATAGCGGAGCCAATTGGAATTGTGTACATTGAAATCGCCCGCAATAACGATTTTAGTGCGAGGACAAAGGGAATCAATTTTCGAGATGGAATCAGACAGCGCATTAAACTCCTTACAAGTCAAATTACTGTCGAGATTTGGACTCCTGTAAATAAAACAATAATGAATGACATGCTTGCGGATAGTAAATTTGAGCCATAAGAAGTTAAAGTCCGTGTTGGAACATTGCCTATATTGGGGAAGGCTCTGGCAAGCAATATCATTCCTAACAGCAGAATGGGCGTATCTTTCTTCCAACGACGCGAGTGGATATTGTTATATTCTTTACAGCACACGCGAGGGGGTTTTGCCAATTGCTTAAACGATTGTGTAATATTATTTTTTAAAACACATAACAATGCGCAATATTTTTTTTTTTTTTTGACTTTTGTTTTAATTATTTGTGCGCACACCTCGACCCGACGTCCGGCCTCTATGAACTTAAGATCGACCATCATAAAAACTTTTGCTGTATTAAGTTTTTTGTTGTCAGTTATTGTTTTTGGCTTAGAGTTTTTTTGCTGTTAAGCGATTGTAAAGTTTGTTAAGGCTGAGCATATACGTAGGTATTAAGTAAGATTTTAATAGGATTAAGTAGATACATAATCGAAAATTATAAAAACAGAAAAAAAACCTCATATGTAGAGATAAGGTAGCGTTTAGGAATTTAATTAGTTAATAATACCTTACTAATTTGTATAGTTAAGTTACAATTTTTTGTTTTTCGGTGAAATACTTATACAGCATTAGGTTCTAATATAATTGTTAGATTAAGTTACGATAGGGCTTAAGTTAAACGGTAGCTTAGATTAGGTCAGGTTTCAGCTTAGATAGTATATTTTTGAATAGCTTTGCGTGTCCATTCACCCCTCATTTAAGTCGGTCAGGTAACTTGCAATCAGGGCATGCTTGCCGGAGAATCTGAGGATATAAAAAACTAATTAATGATTCGTATAAAGAAAAACATATAGTTACCCGTTCGCAATATAATAAGATTCTAGTCAGTGGTAGCAAGATGCCTCTTGTGCACTCCCCAACTCGAACTTCCGAGTGGCCAAGTGGGACTCAAAACCAGCAGGATAACTCCACTGGGAACCTCCCACTATATCCTATTCCGCCACCACTACTTCCGGCAGCAACAGGGTGTCAGAGCCGTCGCCACCTTATAGCAATCTGACGAATGAAGGTGCTGCGTCTGGAGGTGTAATGCTAGGGAGCTTAACCAGTATGTCTCCTGTGAGAGAAGAGCCTCAATACCCCAGTTTGGTGTTTTCTGGAAACGTTCCTCCTCAAGAGATGAACGGCAGTCAGGACAGTACTGCCATCTCAAGTGACCTGCTCTCGGCTATCAGTCAGGCACTGAACAATGCCTGTAAGCAATATACTAATTCTCTTCGAGGAGAGCTGAAATCAGAATTGGCGAGAAATTTTAGGCTGTTAGTCGAAGGAAGCAATCTAGCTACTCACCAGGCAGTCAATTCAGAAATTAGAGGACCGGTACTAATCGGAAATGAAACCCGAGAAGAGGAATTTGGCGGTCAGCAGGCTCAAGTAACCCCTCGCCACCCTCAACTGGACCCGTCCTCGGGAACATTTGTACCATTGGTAAATGCATATTGAGGTACCCTGACTACGCCCCACGAAATTTGAATGAAAGGATCCGGATGCTGGTGTATCCCCAACCAATTCTTACGCAGTTGAGGGTAGCCTGAAAAGACGCCGAATATGCGTTTCCCCTTAACGACAGAGAAACCCCAAGACCTGTTAGACTCCCCTCAGATACCGAGCTAACGAACTGGCAGTGGAGGAATGGCAGGCGGGTGAACAGAATTTGGCGACGTTTCAGCACACCGGATCCCGACCAAAAGCTTCTCGAGGAATTAGCGACCCAAGTTCACTAATTTGTTGGAATTGTCGCTTGAGGTGCCATGCGTTTATGGACTGTCCCTCCACAACAAGGAATATCTTTTGCTACCGGTGTGGCCAGGAAGGAGTAATTACTCCCTGCAGTAATTACAACCCGGGAAACCAATCTAGGAATGCGATTTCAAGGGGGGAGTCGTGTTCCACGCAAACACCCCAATGGCAAGCCAAAGACCAATATTAGTCTCGAAAAATATTAAAATTTTAGTTAAAAATAGGGAAACAGAAGGAGCAAAAATAAAAAAAAATATAAGAAAATTGAGTTGAAGCCACTGCACGTTCGAATAAGAGATTATCAATTAGCCAGAGATCGAATTTTTAAGGGTTATATATCGGAAGTTTCGAACAAGATTTTGAAAACTATGGAAAGATTTAAAGGAAGAAAAGAAATTAGAGGAAATATTTCGGCAAAGGTATTGGACCTAAATTCCGATCCAAGACCGTATGCCAAAGTAACGATTGTGGGAAGGGAAATCTTGGCATTGTTGGATAGTGAAGCTAGTATTAGCATATTATGAATGGATATGGATTTGGTCAGTGTGGGAGACTTTAAAGTTATTCCATAAAAATCCGGGGTAAAAACCGCTGATGGAAAAAATCAGTCGATCGTCGGCAAAGTGGAGAAGTTCAGACGGAAGTGTCTTATAACAAGGCTTGACATTTAATAACTCTGTTTCTGGTTCCCTCCCTTGAACAGGAATTATATTTGGGGGTCGATTTTTGGAAAGTCTTCCAAATTGCCACACACATCATCAGTTCAATTTTGATTCCCGAGGAGAGTGCAGATCTAGGCGATGCCCACTTGCTAACACCTAAACAGCAGTACGAATTGGAGACGGTCAAGTGCAGATTTCTTTATTATGACCGTCACGGCCTTAGAAAAACTCGTCATCGATACTGGAGACGTTGAGCCTGTTAAGCAGCGTCACTATCCTGTTTCACCAGCAGTACAAGCCTTATTGTACCAAGAGATCGACCGAATGCTTGAGCTTGGCGTTATAGAGGAAAGTGAGAGTGCTTGGTGCTGTTGTCCTTATCAAGAAGCCAGGACCACAAGTTCGACGGCTGCTTGGCTTGGCAGGGTGGAATAGGCGGTTCATTGAGGATTTCTCTAGCTTGACCGCCCCCCTTACAGACACACTAAAAAAGTAAGACGCAAAATTTAGAATCACGGAGGAGGCGATTGCAGCGTTAGAGGAGTTGAAAAGGCGAAATTACAGAGTGACCGAGAGAGAGTGCATGGCAGCGGTGATGGCCACCAAAAAAGTTCAGACCCTATGTCAAAGGTATGTATTTTACAGTCATTACCGACCACTCCAGTCTAAAATGGTTAATGACCATGAAAGGCGTAAGTGGGAGACTTTCCAGGTGGAGCTTAGCATAACAGTCGTATACCTTTAACATAGAGCACAGAAAGGGATAGCTGAATGTCGTGCCGGACACGCTCTCTCGAGCGTATGTCGATACCTTGGAAATAGCCGACATCGCTCAACTAATAGATTTATCCTCCGAAGAGTTTCAATCCGAAGAGTATAACGACCTTAAAGAAACTATCCGATCCCACCAAGATGATTTGCCCGACTTAAAGGTGGAAGACAAATTTGTCTATAAGCGTTTGCTTACGTCAAGAGTAAAGGAGCTGAGTGCTGCAGTTTTTCTACTGGCCGAACATGACTGTTAAAAAAGAGAATTGGCATCAAAATGTGCAACGTGCAAGCAATGTAAACTATTGAACCAACTTTTAAGACCTCCTGTCACAAGTACCTATAGTGTCGATCACCCGTTTCAAAAACTATAAGTAAACTTTTTAGGTCCATACCCTAGAACTAAGTCTTATGTGTTTGTGGTGTTAGACCATCTAACTAAATACATGTTTTTAGAACCTTTACGGTCAGAGGATACTAATAGTATCGTGAAATTTCTCCGCAACGAAATTTTAAATGCTTTCGGAGTGCCTCAGCTGATATACTCAGATAATGGGAAACAGTTTTTAGCCAAAGATTTTCAAAATCTACTTCAAAAATACGGTATGAAACATTTTGGAACCGCTTTGTATTCTCCGCGTTGGAAAGGGTGAACAAGACACTGTTAGCTGCAGTGCGCTCTTATTTAAAAGCTGACCAGCGCAACTGGGATCTTAACCTCAGTGACATAGCATACGCTTTGAGAAGCTCAATTCATTCCGCTACCGGGGTTTCACCATATTATGCCTTATTCGGAATGAATATGATCACTCATGGTAGTGTATATGAACTGACTGAGAAACTGAGCAAAGTCAGCGACGGCAAGTTCTTGACTCTTCCTAGTCAACACAGATTGCAATGTATCCGCGATAAAATCAAAGAAAGTATCCTTAGGGTCAAAGAGAAAAGTGACAAGGTCTATAATCTGCGGACTCGGAATGTAAAGTACGTCCCTGGGTAGGAAGTGTACCGACGCAACTTCGTCCTAAGCGACTCTTCTAAATACTTAGCGGTGAAGTTGTGCCCAAAATTTGTTAAATGCCGAATTGCTAAGGCCGTAGGGAAAAATTGCTACGAACTCGAAGATTTGAAAGCCAAGACAATCGGCCACCTGTGATATAAATGTATTTCGTGTCTTTTCTAGTTAAAGGTCGCTTTTATCGCCTGAGAAGGGGGTAAGCCCTACCACGGTATAAAAAATATTTTTGTGAAAGGACAATGCTGAAGTAATTTTATTGTTCACTATTATAGAGTATCATAAGTTAAACATTTATTTATTAGTATTTATTTAATATAGTTTTTTAATTTCCTTTTGTGCATTACGAAGTTCTTGCGCAGTCCAACCCTTTACAGGTTCGGCCCTTAGTCTTTGAACAGAAATACTTTCTTCCTTCTTAGCATTCAAACATCTAGGATGCGCTCTTTCTGAAGATGGCCGTAGGATTTCATCACTGCTTATAGTCTTCCGAAGATTTAAAGCATTCTCGTTTCCGTATACCATTGGAATATTGACGATTGAATACCTTAACACCTGCATTCGAAAGTCTAGGACTACTTTATGTGCCTTCATTAAATCCACACTTAGGATGCAGTCGTCGCTTATGTCAGCTACCAAGAATGCATGTGAGAAGGTCAGCCCTGCCAGTTCTATCTTCAGAAGAACCTCCCCGTATACTTTTGCTACTTCTCCGGTAGCTGCCTTTAGACTGTTCCAGCTGGTGTTGTGTAGCCAGGCCGTCTGGGCAAGGCCTTTTCTAATTATGGAGGCCGTGGCACCCGAATCGATAGTGGCCACACATTTTCTGTTGGCGATAACTGTCTCCACTGTCAAACTCTGGTTGCAGCGTTGCGATTGCGCAACTTGGATAATAGTCCTGGGGGTGTTCATTTCATCAACCGACTTCTGCTCTGCAAAGTTGTTTCTTACGAGCTTTCCTTAATGATGCATCTCCAAATCATGCCCGGCAGGGTAAGCGTTATCCCTGTCAGTAGGCCTTTTTCTCGCACTATGTGTGCATCTTACTTGTTTAGCTGGGGATCGGCATTCTAGCTGTTGGTGTCCCAGCTTGTTGCAATTCCAACATCTCATTTGACCTCGCGTAGTGTTTGGGTTTTGTCTTTCATTGTCGATGCGTTGACATGAGCAATCTAGCGTAGCCATTTCCCTGACGCGATGGCTACCTTGCGAAGCTTGGTCTGCTAAAGCCTCAGCTAGCGTTTTCTTACCTGCCATTTTCACAGCAATTTGTAGTTTTGAATTAGATCATCCCTACGCGCTAAGGCAAAAGCTAACATCTGTTCACATAGGTACAATACAACGAAATAAACGTTGATATTCTCGTTACTACGTGTTATATGTGTTTTGTGTATTTCTTAGGATAAGAAAACAGATAAATCTAAGAGCTACGAATAAATAGAAATAGAAACCAAATAAACACTCACAGGATTCCGGAAAGGCTCGACCGAATTTTCGAAGTTGAAAATAACGGTCCCACATCTCCAAGGAAAATGAGACAGCCCCAGCTCGCCTGTGATAAACAAGAATAATCAGTTGCTAGATTTATATAGGCACTAGTATAGAAAATTGTCATATCTATTTGGGCCAAAATATAATGTTGCCCGGCTTTTGGTTTTGGTATGTTCTTCCCCACTGTCTCAGATAGCCTTTTGTCCACCGTCTTTGTCAGGAATGAATTCTGCCACATCTGGAAGTTTGTTACGGTTACCTGTAAGACAAAAAAGAAAAATTTATACATTAAGTTGAAAAAAATTAAATAGCGAAATAAAATTAACCACTTGCATTTGTCACACGCGGTGAAATTCCCCTTTAAATGCATTGCTCTTATCATGTGGGTGTCGTCGGAATCTGAAATGAAAAAAAGAACAAAACAATGTGATTACAAATATTGGTTGGCATAACAAAATACTAAGTTTATAATATAACTATTGTGAAGTTTTCGCCTGGGGTTCGACGAATAAAACTCAATCAAAATTCCAAAATAATATAATAAATCTCTTTATTTATTATGAAACACAACGTCTTTCAGTTTAAAGAAGAGTAGGAGCGATGGAAAAGCTTACGCAGTGGCTTTGCCAGTGTGGAAGAACACCTCTTCAGAAGAACCGGCAGTATACCATCTTGGCCAGCGGATTTGTGTATATCAATATCTTTGAGAACTCTTGCTACTGTACGAGTGGGGAAAAAAATCTGCGCCATGGAAAAATGTACATTCTCAAGTACAGGAGGGGCAACGTTGCTTTGAGGCAGCGTGGAGCTGGCAGCGAAATAGGCGGCGAGCAATTTTGCCTTCTCTGAAGAGTAAACAATTGGTTTGTTACTGTCGATGAGCGTTGGAACCGAAGATGTCGAGGAGTTTTTTATATTTTTTACAAATGACCAAAAATTTGTACTGCCTTTGGAACACGGCAGAAATTTTTTGCCGTAATTTTGGTCATGCAAAAATTTGGTTCTTTCAATAACGGAGTTGCATGAGTTCCTTGCTTGTTTGTGCTTTTTCCGATTTTCCCCTGTAGGGTTGGCTTTGTAGATCGGAAACTTACTTCTTTTAGCCTGATAACTTCTTTACACTCAGAATTAAACCAAGACTTTTCTTTAGCTTTGATGCATTTTACTCTGCATCCATAGAAGAATCACATTTGTGATCATTTTAGCACTGGAATCAATGTCACTATCGAGGAAGCATAGTGACCAGTTAAAGTTTCGGAAAAAATATTCAGGCCGTCCCAGTTGCCTTTCTCGTATTGCCAAACGGTCCTGGTGGGAAGGTATTCTTTAACTGGATGGGTGGAGGATGAGAAATTAGCTGAAATGATACAATGGTCTGAAGTGCCAAATGGAGAAGTTACACTAATGGTATATTTATCAGGGTGAGAAGTAAGAAACAAGTCAAGAGTATGGGCGGCTTGCCCAGCAACATCCGGTATACGCGTTGGCACATCGATCAGTTGGGTAAGGTGATGTAACCCGGCAAAGGGCTCGACATACCTTTCTTCGGATGCTGTCTGACCAGCATAGCGGAGCCAATTGGAATTGTGTACATTGAAATCGCCCGCAATAACGATTTTAGTGCGAGGACAAAGGGAATCAATTTTCGAGATGGAATCAGACAGCGCATTAAACTCCTTACAAGTCAAATTACTGTCGAGATTTGGACTCCTGTAAATAAAACAATAATGAATGACATGCTTGCGGATAGTAAATTTGAGCCATAAGAAGTTAAAGTCCGTGTTGGAACATTGCCTATATTGGGGAAGGCTCTGGCAAGCAATATCATTCCTAACAGCAGAATGGGCGTATCTTTCTTCCAACGACGCGAGTGGATATTGTTATATTCTTTACAGCACACGCGAGGGGGTTTTGCCAATTGCTTAAACGATTGTGTAATATTATTTTTTAAAACACATAACAATGCGCAATATTTTTTTTTTTTTTTTGACTTTTGTTTTAATTATTTGTGCGCACACCTCGACCCGACGTCCGGCCTCTATGAACTTAAGATCGACCATCATAAAAACTTTTGCTGTATTAAGTTTTTTGTTGTCAGTTATTGTTTTTGGCTTAGAGTTTTTTTGCTGTTAAGCGATTGTAAAGTTTGTTAAGGCTGAGCATATACGTAGGTATTAAGTAAGATTTTAATAGGATTAAGTAGATACATAATCGAAAATTATAAAAACAGAAAAAAAACCTCATATGTAGAGATAAGGTAGCGTTTAGGAATTTAATTAGTTAATAATACCTTACTAATTTGTATAGTTAAGTTACAATTTTTTGTTTTTCGGTGAAATACTTATATAGCATTAGGTTCTAATATAATTGTTAGATTAAGTTACGATAGGGCTTAAGTTAAACGGTAGCTTAGATTAGGTCAGGTTTCAGCTTAGATAGTATATTTTTGAATAGCTTTGCGTGTCCATTCACCCCTCATTTAAGTCGGTCAGGTAACTTGCAATCAGGGCATGCTTGCCGGAGAATCTGAGGATATAAAAAACTAATTAATGATTCGTATAAAGAAAAACATATAGTTACCCGTTCGCAATATAATAAGATTCTAGTCAGTGGTAGCAAGATGCCTCTTGTGCACTCCCCAACTCGAACTTCCGAGTGGCCAAGTGGGACTCAAAACCAGCAGGATAACTCCACTGGGAACCTCCCACTATATCCTATTCCGCCACCACTACTTCCGGCAGCAACAGGGTGTCAGAGCCGTCGCCACCTTATAGCAATCTGACGAATGAAGGTGCTGCGTCTGGAGGTGTAATGCTAGGGAGCTTAACCAGTATGTCTCCTGTGAGAGAAGAGCCTCAATACCCCAGTTTGGTGTTTTCTGGAAACGTTCATCCTCAAGAGATGAACGGCAGTCAGGACAGTACTGCCATCTCAAGTGACCTGCTCTCGGCTATCAGTCAGGCACTGAACAATGCCTGTAAGCAATATACTAATTCTCTTCGGGGAGAGGTGAAATCAGAATTGGCGAGAAATTTTAGGCTGTTAGTCGAAGGAAGCAATCTAGCTACTCACCAGGCAGTCAATTCAGAAATTAGAGGACCGGTACTAATCGGAAATGAAACCCGAGAAGAGGAATTTGGCGGTCAGCAGGCTCAAGTAACCCCTCGCCACCCTCAACTGGACCCGTCCTCGGGAACATTTGTACCATTGGTAAATGCATATTGAGGTACCCTGACTACGCCCCACGAAATTTGAATGAAAGGATCCGGATGCTGGTGTATCCCCAACCAATTCTTAAGCAGTTGAGGGTAGCCTGAAAAGACGCCGAATATGCGTTTCCCCTTAACGACAGAGAAACCCCAAGACCTGTTAGACTCCCCTCAGATACCGAGCTAACGAACTGGCAGTGGAGGAATGGCAGGCGGGTGAACAGAATTTGGCGACGTTTCAGCACACCGGATCCCGACCAAAAGCTTCTCGAGGAATTAGCGACCCAAGTTCACTAATTTGTTGGAATTGTCGCTTGAGGTGCCATGCGTTTATGGACTGTCCCTCCACAACAAGGAATATCTTTTGCTACCGGTTTGACCAGGAAGGAGTAATTACTCCCTGCAGTAATTACAACCCGGGAAACCAATCTAGGAATGCGATTTCAAGGGGGGAGTCGTGTTCCACGGAAACACCCCAATGGCAAGCCAAAGACCAATATTAGTCTCGAAAAATATTAAAATTTTAGTTAAAAATAGGGAAACAGAAGGAGCAAAAATAAAAAAAAATATAAGAAAATTGAGTTGAAGCCACTGCACGTTCGAATAAGAGATTATCAATTAGCCAGAGAACGAATTTTTAAGGGTTATATATCGGAAGTTTCGAACAAGATTTTGAAAACTATGGAAAGATTTAAAGGAAGAAAAGAAATTAGAGGAAATATTTCGGCAAAGGTATTGGACCTAAATTCCGATCCAAGACCGTATGCCAAAGTAACGATTGTGGGAAGGGAAATCTTGGCATTGTTGGATAGTGAAGCTAGTACTAGCATATTATGAATGGATATGGATTTGGTCAGTGTGGGAGACTTTAAAGTTATTCCATAAAAATCCGGGGTAAAAACCGCTGATGGAAAAAATCAGTCGATCGTCGGCAAAGTGGAGAAGTTCAGACGGAAGTGTCTTATAACAAGGCTTGACATTTAATAACTCTGTTTCTGGTTCCCTCCCTTGAACAGGAATTATATTTGGGGGTCGATTTTTGGAAAGTCTTCCAAATTGCCACACACATCATCAGTTCAATTTTGATTCCCGAGGAGAGTGCAGATCTAGGCGATGCCCACTTGCTAACACCTAAACAGCAGTACGAATTGGAGACGGTCAAGTGCAGATTTCTTTATTATGACCGTCACGGCCTTAGAAAAACTCGTCATCGATACTGGAGACGTTGAGCCTGTTAAGCAGCGTCACTATCCTGTTTCACCAGCAGTACAAGCCTTATTGTACCAAGAGATCGACCGAATGCTTGAGCTTGGCGTTATAGAGGAAAGTCAGAGTGCTTGGTGCTGTTGTCCTTATCAAGAAGCCAGGACCACAAGTTCGACGGCTGCTTGGCTTGGCAGGGTGGTATAGGCGGTTCATTGAGGATTTCTCTAGCTTGACCGCCCCCCTTACAGACACACTAAAAAAGTAAGACGCAAAATTTAGAATCACGGAGGAGGCGATTGCAGCGTTAGAGGAGTTGAAAAGGCGAAATTACAGAGTGACCGAGAGAGAGTGCATGGCAGCGGTGATGGCCACCAAAAAAGTTCAGACCCTATGTCGAAGGTATGTATTTTACAGTCATTACCGACCACTCCAGTCTAAAATGGTTAATGACCATGAAAGGCGTAAGTGGGAGACTTTCCAGGTGGAGCTTAGCATAACAGTCGTATACCTTTAACATAGAGCACAGAAAGGGATAGCTGAATGTCGTGCCGGACACGCTCTCTCGAGCGTATGTCGATACCTTGGAAATAGCCGACATCGCTCAACTAATAGATTTATCCTCCGAAGAGTTTCAATCCGAAGAGTATAACGACCTTAAAGAAACTATCCGATCCCACCAAGATGATTTGCCCGACTTAAAGGTGGAAGACAAATTTGTCTATAAGCGTTTGCTTACGTCAAGAGTAAAGGAGCTGAGTGCTGCAGTTTTTCTACTGGCCGAACATGACTGTTCAAAAAAGAGAATTGGCATCAAAATGTGCAACGTGCAAGCAATGTAAACTATTGAACCAACTTTTAAGACCTCCTGTCACAAGTACCTATAGTGTCGATCACCCGTTTCAAAAACTATAAGTAAACTTTTTAGGTCCATACCCTAGAACTAAGTCTTATGTGTTTGTGGTGTTAGACCATCTAACTAAATACATGTTTTTAGAACCTTTACGGTCAGAGGATACTAATAGTATCGTGAAATTTCTCCGCAACGAAATTTTAAATGCTTTCGGAGTGCCTCAGCTGATATACTCAGATAATGGGAAACAGTTTTTAGCCAAAGATTTTCAAAATCTACTTCAAAAATACGGTATGAAACATTTTGGAACCGCTTTGTATTCTCCGCGTTGGAAAGGGTGAACAAGACACTGTTAGCTGCAGTGCGCTCTTATTTAAAAGCTGACCAGCGCAACTGGGATCTTAACCTCAGTGACATAGCATACGCTTTGAGAAGCTCAATTCATTCCGCTACCGGGGTTTCACCATATTATGCCTTATTCGGAATGAATATGATCACTCATGGTAGTGTATATGAACTGACTGAGAAACTGAGCAAAGTCAGCGACGGCAAGTTCTTGACTCTTCCTAGACAACACAGATTGCAATGTATCCGCGATAAAATCAAAGAAAGTATCCTTAGGGTCAAAGAGAAAAGTGACAAGGTCTATAATCTGCGGACTCGGAATGTAAAGTACGTCCCTGGGTAGGAAGTGTACCGACGCAACTTCGTCCTAAGCGACTCTTCTAAATACTTAGCGGTGAAGTTGTGCCCAAAATTTGTTAAATGCCGAATTGCTAAGGCCGTAGGGAAAAATTGCTACGAACTCGAAGATTTGAAAGCCAAGACAATCGGCCACCTGTGATATAAATGTATTTCGTGTCTTTTCTAGTTAAAGGTCGCTTTTATCGCCTGAGAAGGGGGTAAGCCCTACCACGGTATAAAAAATATTTTTGTGAAAGGACAATGCTGAAGTAATTTTATTGTTCACTATTATAGAGTATCATAAGTTAAACATTTATTTATTAGTATTTATTTAATATAGTTTTTTAATTTCCTTTTGTGCATTACGAAGTTCTTGCGCAGTCCAACCCTTTACAGGTTCGGCCCTTAGTCTTTGAACAGAAATACTTTCTTCCTTCTTAGCATTCAAACATCTAGGATGCGCTCTTTCTGAAGATGGCCGTAGGATTTCATCACTGCTTATAGTCTTCCGAAGATTTAAAGCATTCTCGTTTCCGTATACCATTGGAATATTGACGATTGAATACCTTAACACCTGCATTCGAAAGTCTAGGACTACTTTATGTGCCTTCATTAAATCCACACTTAGGATGCAGTCGTCGCTTATGTCAGCTACCAAGAATGCATGTGAGAAGGTCAGCCCTGCCAGTTCTATCTTCAGAAGAACCTCCCCGTATACTTTTGCTACTTCTCCGGTAGCTGCCTTTAGACTGTTCCAGCTGGTGTTGTGTAGCCAGGACGTCTGGACAAGGCCTTTTCTAATTATGGAGGCCGTGGCACCCGTATCGATAGTGGCCACACATTTTCTGTTGGCGATAACTGTCTCCACTGTCAAACTCTGGTTGCAGCGTTGCGATTGCGCAACTTGGATAATAGTCCTGGGGGTGTTCATTTCATCAACCGACTTCTGCTCTGCAAAGTTGTTTCTTACGCGCTTTCCCCAATGATGCATCTCCAAATCATGCCCGGCAGGGTAAGCGATATCCCTGTCAGTAGGCCTTTTTCTCGCACTATGTGTGCATCTTACTTGTTTAGCTGGGGATCGGCATTCTAGCTGTTGGTGTCCCAGCTTGTTGCAATTCCAACATCTCATTTGACCTCGCGTAGTGTTTGGGTTTTGTCTTTCATTGTCGATGCGTTGACATGAGCACTCTAGCGTAGCCATTTCCCTGACGCGATGGCTACCTTGCGAAGCTTGGTCTGCTAAAGCCTCAGCTAGCGTTTTCTTACCTGCCATTTTCACAGCAATTTGTAGTTTTGAATTAGATCATCCCTACGCGCTAAGGCAAAAGCTAACATCTGTTCACATAGGTACAATACAACGAAATAAACGTTGATATTCTCGTTACTACGTGTTATATGTGTTTTGTGTATTTCTTAGGATAAGAAAACAGATAAATCTAAGAGCTACGAATAAATAGAAATAGAAACCAAATAAACACTCACAGGATTCCGGAAAGGCTCGACCGAATTTTCGAAGTTGAAAATAACGGTCCGACATTCCCCTTTAAATGCATTGCTCTTATCATGTGGGTGTCGTCGGAATCTGAAATGAAAAAAAGAACAAAACAATGTGATTACAAATATTGGTTGGCATAACAAAATACTAAGTTTATAATATAACTATTGTGAAGTTTTCGCCTGGGGTTCGACGAATAAAACTCAATCAAAATTCCAAAATAATATAATAAATCTCTTTATTTATTATGAGACACAACGTCTTTCAGTTTAAATAAAAGCAAATTTAGCTTATTTCACTTCTTCACAATTCAAATACGTTTTAATAATTCAACACTTTTTATTTAATCTCAATTCAATCCCTTTTTACTAACGCTTCCAGTTCTTAAAAATTCCACTTTTGAAAATAAACTTCACCCTCAATGCCATCTACTTAGTACTCAGTCAAAACATATTGCACATATGTAGCATACTTTTAGGGGCAAGGTTGTTGTACACAATAAAGGTTGGTAGTTGTACACAATGAATCTCACAGTTGTCGTTAATTTACAAACAAAATGTATCCTCCGAATATCTAATCATTTTGATGCCACATCACATTGTCCCCCTCTTAGTTTTGTTCGTCCCGAACAGGCACATCATCATTGTTTCCGTGGTAACGATGCAGGCGATCCAGATGGAAAATTTTCATTTTTGCTTATGGTCCTCGTTGGATTCGAAAAACGACATCATTAATGCACGTAACTACTTGGTAGGGACCTTCAAAGTCCTGCTGAAGCTTGGTCGATTTTCCCTTTCTGCGATGTGGGTTGTAAAGCCATACCAGATCTCCCTTATTGAATTTAGGTGGTGTTGCTCGCGCATCGTATCTGGTCTTCATGCGGTCTCTCGCAATGTTTATGTTGCTTTGGGTTCTTTGGTGTGTATCCTTGATCCTTTTAACCGGGGCGCTCACTTGGTTCTGGTACATTTTAGCGCTTGCCTTGACTTTGGGTCCTTTACTAGCTTTGCACGTGGTGCACTTTCGACACAATCTCTCGACATCTTTTCTTACAGTTAACCAATAAAAGCGTTCCCGTACCTTTTTCAGTATTTTGTTGATTCCCAAGTGCCCGCCGGATTCTTCATCGTGCATTTCCCTAAGAATCGCCTGCACTTTCGACCGTGGAAGCACAAGCTGCATCTTAAAGGATCTTTCATTCGGCATTTCCCATTTTCTCCACAAAACAATATTTTTTAAATGGAGAGAGTCCCACTGCGCCCAGTATGACTTTAAGGTTTAACTCCTGTCGGAGATGTTTCTTGCGTTTGGCTTCTCCATAGATTCCTTCCATACAAGAATCGGCTCGATGTCAGGATCTTCCTTTTGTGCATTACGAAGTTCTTGCGCAGTCCAACCCGTTACAGGTTCGGCCCTTAGTCTTTGAACAGAAATACTTTCTTCACACACCTAGGATGCGCTTTTTCTGAAGATGGCCGTAGGATTTCATCACTGCTTATAGTCTTCCGAAGATTTAAAGCATTCTCGTTTCCGTACACCATTGGAATCTTGACGATTGAATACCTTAACACCTGCATTCGAAAGTCTAGGACTACTTTATGTGCCTTCATTAAATCCACACTAAGGATGCAGTCGTCGTTTATGTCAGCTACCAAGAATGCATGTGAAAAGGTCAGCCCTGCCAGTTCTATCTTCAGAAGAACCTCCCCGTATACTTTTGCTACTTCTCCGGTAGCTGCCTTTAGACTGTTCCAGCTGGTGTTGTGTAGCCAGGACGTCTGGGCAAGGCGTTTTCTAATTATGGAGGCCGTGGCACCCGTATCGATAGTGGCCACACATTTTCTGTTGGCGATGACTGTCTCCACTGTCAAACTCTGGTTGCAGCGTTGCGTTTGCGCAACTTGGATAATAGTCCTGGGGGTGTTCATTTCATCAACCGACTTCTGCTCTGCAAAGTTGTTTCTTACGCGCTTTCCCCAATGATGCATCTCCAAATCATGCCCGGCAGGGTAAGCGATATCCCTGTCAGTAGGCCTTTTTCTCGCACTATGTGTGCATCTTACTTGTTTAGCTGGGGATCGGCATTCTAGCTGTTGGTGTCCCAGCTTGTTGCAATTCCAACATCTCATTTGACCTCGAGCAGTGTTCGGGTTTTGTCTTTCAATGTCGATGCGTTGACATGAGCACTCTAGCGTAGCCATTTCCCTGACGCGATGGCTACCTTGCGAAGCTTGGTCTGCTAAAGCCTCAGCTAGCGTTTTCTTACCTGCCATTTTCACAGCCATTTGTAGTTTTGAATCAGATCATCCCTACGCGCTAAGGCAAAAGCTAACATCTGTTCACATAGGTACAATACAACAAAATAAACGTTGATATTCTCGTTACTACGTGTTATATGTATTTTGTGTATTTCTAAGGATAAGAAAACAGATAAATCTAAGAGCTACGAGTAAATAGAAATAGAAACCAAATAAACACTCACAGGATTCCGGAAAGGCTCGACCGAATTTTCGAAGTTGAAAATAACGGTCCGACATCTCCAAGAAAAATGAGACAGCCCCAGCTCGCCTGTGATAAACAAGAATAATCAGTTGTTAGATTTATATAGGCACTAGTATAGAAAATTGTCATATCTATTTGGGCCAAAATATAATGTTGCCCGGCTTTTGGTTTTGGTAGGTTCTTCCCCACTGTCTCAGAAAGCCTTTTGTCCACCGTTTTTGTCAGGAATGAATTCTGCCACATCTGGAAATTTGTTACGGCTACCTGTAAGACAAAAAAGAAAAATTTATACATTAAGTGGACAAAAATTAAATAGCGAAATAAAATTAACTCACTTGCATTTGTCACACGCGGTGAAATTCCCCTTTAAATGCATTGCTCTTATCATGTGAGTGTCGTCGGAATCTGAAATGAAAAAAAGAACAAAACAATGTGATTACAAATATTGATTGGCATAACAAAAGACTAAGTTTATAATATATCTATTGTGAAGTTTTGGCCTGGGGTTCGACGAATAAAACTCAATCAAAATTCCAAAATAATATAACAAATCTCTTTATTTATTATGAAACACAACGTCTTTCAGTTTAAATAAAAGCAAATTTAACTTATTCCACTTATTCACAATTCAAATACGTTTTAATAATTCAACACTTTTTATTTAATCTCAATTCAATCCTTTTTTACTAACGCTTCCAGTTCTTAACAATTCCACTTTTGAAAATAAACTTCACCCTCAATGCCATCTTCTCTTGTATTTATACATATTTACAAGCTTCTGGAAGCTTCCGTCTGGTTCTGGCACATTCTAAGCTTTCGGTACTAATTCGGGTCTCGAATTGGTACTTCAAGTTCGAGTTAGTACTCATTTAAAACATATTGCACATATGTAGCATACTTTTAGGGGCAATGTTGTTGTACACAATAAAGGTTGGTAGTTGTACACAATGAATCTCACAGTTGTCGTTAATTTACAAACAAAATGTATCCTCCGAATATCTAATCATTTTGATGCCACATCACATTGTCCCCCTCTTAGTTTTGTTCGTCCCGAACAGGCACATCATCATTGTTTCCGTGGTAAAGATGCAGGCGATCCAGATGGAAAATTTTCATTATGGTCCTCGTTGGATTCGAAAAACGACATCATTAATGCACGTAACTACTTGGTAGGGACCTTCCAAGTCCTGCTGAAGTTTGGTCGATTTTCCCTTTCTGCGATGTGGGTTGTAAAGCCATACCAGATCTCCCTCATTGAATTTAGGTGGTGTTGCTCGCGCATCGTATCTGGTCTTCATGCGGTCTCTCGCAATGTTTATGTTCTTTGGGTTCTTTGGTGTGTATCGTTGATGCTTTTAAGCGGGGCGCTCACTTGGTTCTGGTGCATTTTAAAGCTTGCCTTGACTTTGGGTCCTTTACTAGCTTTGCACGTGGTGCACTTTCGACACAATCTCTCGACATCTTTTCTTACAGTTAACCAATAAAAGCGTTCCCGTACCTTTTTCAGTATTTTGTTGATTCCCAAGTGCCCGCCGGATTCTTCATCGTGCATTTCCCTAAGAATCTCCTGCACTTTCGACCGTGGAACCACAAGCTGCATGTTAAAGGATTCGGCATTTCCCATTTTCTCCACAAAACAATATTTTTTAAATGGAGAGAGTCCCACTGCGCCCAGTATGCCTTTAAGGTTTAACTTCTGTCGGAGATGTCTCTTGCGTTTGACTACTCCATAGATTCCTTCCATACAAGAATCGGCTCGATGTCAGGATCTTCCTTTTGTGCATTACGAAGTTCTTGCGCAGTCCAACCCTTTACAGGTTCGGCCCTTAGTCTTTGAACAGAAATACTTTCTTCCTTCTTAGCATTCAAACACCAAGGATGCGCTCTTTCTGAAGGTGGCCGTAGGATTTCATCACTGCTTATAGTCTTCCGAAGATTTACAATATTCTCGTTTCCGTACACCATTGGAATCTTGACGATTGAATACTTTAACACCTGCATTCGAAAGGCTAGGACTACTTTATGTGCCTTCATTAAATCCAAACTTAGGATGCAGTCGTCGCTTATGTCAGCTACCAAGAATGCAGTTAACAACTGGAAGCGTTAGTAAAAAGTGATTGAATTGAGATTAAATAAAAAGTGTTGAATTATAAAAACGTGTTTGAATTGTGCATAAGTGGAATAAGTTTAATTGGGTGTTATTTAAACTGAAAGACGTTGTGTTTCATTCAATAAAGAGATTTTATGTATTATTTTGGAATTTTGATTGAGTTTTAGTTGTCGAACCCCAGGCCAAAACTTCACATTGGTGTCAGAAGTGGGATAAAGCTCAGTAAAGTGCTAGAAAATTCCATAGTGACATTTTCTAAAACAGTTTCGGTGACTCATATATTTGTGAAAGTGGAATTTTCAAGAAACTATTGAACTGATTGTGCTATAAAACTGTGAATAGCGAATATTTTTGTTAAAAATAGTGTTTGAAAAAGATTTTTCTAGAAGAGACATTAAAATAAAACAGAGTGTGTTGCGAAAATTGTGTTTCAGTTACATAAAATGGGTCGCAAATTAGAACAATTGACAACAGCTGAGTTGAAAGAAGAATTAGGAAAACGAAAACTTCAGACTTCGGGGCTGAAAAAGGAACTATTGCTCCGACTTCAGAATCCTATCACTCAGGATGGTGGAGACCCCGATACCATGTTGTTCGATATGGAAGAACAAGGGAGAGAAAGCACAGTAAGTACAGCCGTTCGGACGTTCTCGAAAGTAAATTCGACGAACAAAAGAATGAGCAGAAGAATTCGTTGGAATTTCTCCAGCAGCAATTAAGCGAGCAAAAGAACGTTCTCGAAGAACAAAAGAACGTTCTCTAAAGCAAATTTGATGGTCTCGAAAACAAACTCGAGGCACAGAATGTTCTCTTTGACAAAAGACTTCAAACAATCGATCAGAAATTCGAAGCCAAAATAGAAAACTTGGAAGAAAAGTTCGGAAGTGTAGAGCAACAGTACGACCATCTGGCTAAGGAATTTGATTCTTTGAAAAAGCAGAAGGTTCGGGAATATTCCAGCAACGGTCCACGAAGAAAGCAAATACAGCCCCCTGTCTTCGATGGTCAAACATCATGGCCAATTTATAAGAGGCAGTTCGAAGCTGCCGCCTTGACGAATAACTGGGACAATGAAGACAAATCAATTGCTCTTACGCTTGTGTTCAGAGGAACAGCTGGCGAATTGCTGCAGACCATTCCTGAAGACAAACATCATGATTATGATGCCCTGGTCAAGGCAATCGAGATGAGGTTTGGCGACGACCACATGCAGCAAGTTTACCGGTTCCAGTTGCGCCGAAGGGTGAAACACTACAACAATTGCAAGCTGACATTGAGCGCTTGGCGAATTTGTCTTATCCCAATACCAGCAGGGAAATCATACACGAACTGGCAACCGATGCGTTCACTTATGCCATTGCAGATGGAAAACTACAAATGGCTGTGAGAATGGGAGGTAAGAAAACGCTCGCTGAAGCTTTAGCATTTGCCCTGACAATGGAAGCAGTTGACCAAGCTCGTCAGGGAAATGGCTACGCTAGAGCGCTCATGTCAACGTGTCGACATTAAAAGACAAAACCCGAACACTGCTCGAGGTCAAATGAGATGCTGGAATTGCAACAAGCTAGGACACCTACAGCGCTAATGCAGATCTCCACCTAGACAGGTAAGCTGCCAACATTGCGCAAGGAGGAGGCAGAATGACGAAGCATCTGGCAGAAATAACACTCTCACTGCTGGACAAGCTTCTGATCAACAGCAGCCTAAGAACCAACTTCGCGGGGCTGAAGTTGGTTGATGGAATCGACGCCCCCAGGACCATCATCCAAGTTTCGCACACTACACGCTGCAGTAAGAGCTTACAGTGGAGACAGTCATCAGAAACAGAAAATGTGTGGCCACTTTCGACACGGGTGCCACAGCCTCCATAATCAGTAGAGATCTTGTTCAGACATCCTGGCTACATAACATTAGCTGCTACACTCTGAAGATAGCTACGGGAGAAGCAGCAAAAGCATACGGGGAGGTATTTCTAAAGATACAACTGGCAGGGTTGACCTTCTCACATGCATTCTTGGTAGCCGACATATGAGACGAATGCATCATTCGAGTGGATTTCATGAAGGCACATGAGATAATCATAGACCTTCGAGTGCAAGTGTTAAGGTATCGAACCGTTGAGATCCCTATGGTATACGGAAACGAGAACGCTGTGAATCTTCGGGCGGTTATAAGCAGAGATGAAGTCCTACCACCTTCTTCAGAAACAGTTCTTTGGTCGCGTTTGGAGGGTGATCCTGGGAACTACCGATTCTATTTCGTTGAAGCAGATGATGAAGAGGACTTTCCAAGCTATATCGTTGGAAAAATTTTAGTTGAACCAAAGAAAAACATGGTTCCGGTAAGGCTGATGAATCCGAACAAACACTCCGTCAAGGTAATACAAGGAGAGGTGATTGGAAGATGCGTACCCATTGCAGCCATATCGAAAACGTCTGGGAGTGAATCTGCGAGTCCTGTTTCTGCAACGCAATTGTCTAATCGAAAACTCAAAAAGTCCGTGGGAATCACCCGTTATACTAGTGAAATAGAAGGACGGCAGCACTCGATTCTGCGTGGATTACCGGGGGCTCAACAATGTCACCAAGAACGACAGCTACCCCTTGCCTCGAATAGATGACACCTTGGATACCCTTTCTGGAGCGAAATGGTTTTCCACCCTCGATCTGAAAAGTAGCTACTGGCAGGTACAGATCCATCCAGAAGACAAATAAAAGACCGCTTTCACAACGGGAAATGGACTATGGCAGTTTACCGTTATGCCATTTGGCTTGTGTAACGCTCCAGCCACGTTCAAAGCTGAGGTGAAATATAAATATATATATATTTGGGACATGTGATATCATCAAATGGAGTAAAAACTGAACCGGAGAAAATCGAAGCCGAATCGAATATTTCTGTCTAGAGAATAAGACCCGAACCCGAAGAGGGTTAGAGTACCGAAGATCTTGGTAATGCACAAAAAGAAGACCCTGACATCGAGCCAATCCTTGCATGGAAGGAATCTATGGAAAAACCAAATGCAAGAGACATCTCCGACAGAAGTCGTTCTTTAGAGGCATACTGGGCGCAGTGTGACTCTCTCCATGTGGAAGATGGTGTTTTGCGGAGAAAATGGGAAATGTTGGATGGAAGATCCTTAAAGATGCAGCTTGAGGTTCCACGATTGAAAGTAGAGGAGATCCTACGAGAAATGCATGATGGAGTATCCGGTGGGCACTTGGGAATCAACAAAACACTGGGAAAGGTACGGGAACGCTTTTATTGGCTAAGCGCGAGAAACGATGTAGAGAGCTGGTGTCGAAAGTGCACAACATACGCAGCTAGCAAGGGACCCAAAGTCAAAACACGAGGTGAAATGCACCAGTACAACGTGAGCGCCCCGTTTGTTAGAATCGCTGTTGACATCACAGGCCCGTTCCCGGAAACTGAAAACGGTAGCCGTTACATCCTTTTTGTCATGGACTACTTCAGCAAGTGGCAAGTTCGGAACGAACAAAACTAAGAGGGGGACAATGTGATGTGGCAACAAAATGATTAGATATTCGGGGGATACATTTTGTTTGTAAACTAACGACATCTGTGAGATTCATTGTGTACAACTACCAACCTTTATTATGTACAACAACCATGCCCCTAAAAGTATGCTACATATTTGAAATATGTTTTGACTGAGTACTAAGTCGAACTTGAAGTACTAATTCGTGACTCGAATTAGTACCGAAAGCTTAGAATAGGCCAGAAACAGACGGAAGCTTCCAGAAGCTTGTAAATTTATATAAATACAAGAGTAGATGGCATTAAAAGTTTAGTTTATTTTCGAAAGTGAAATTGTTAACAACTTGAAGCGTTAGTAAAAAGTGATTGAATTGAGATTAAATAAAAAGTGTTGAATTATAAAAAACGAATTTGAATTGTGAATAAGTGGAATAAGTTTAATTTGGTGTTATTTAAACTGAAAGACGTTTTGTTTCATTCAATAAAGAGATTTGTTGTATTATTTTGGATTATTTTGGAATTTTGATTGAGTTTTATTTGTCGAGCCCCAGGCCAAAACTTCACATTATAAATAAATCGACGGAATGAAAATAAAACAAACTAAGTCATAAGTTTTGTCAAGTTTTTATTTAGGACAGCCCAAATTCTCCGAAAGCGAAATGAAAGAACGAAGTGGTTTCAATGGGTGAAAATAATTGGAGCAACCAATCGCCCACACAGGGGAATAATTTCTCCGCCGAAATATGGGGCGAAAAAGGGAGCCATTGCGGCATTGGGTTCACCTCAGGATGGAGAAAGTAGGGTTAACGGTGGTTTGAAATTCAAAAAAACCGGGAAGTCACGAGACAATCCCCGATCTGTACAGTAGCGACGGATTAGTTACAGTGTGCCCAGGAATAAGTTAGTTTTTTTGTGTATCGCAAATTTGTTTAAAATTGGAACATAGTTTTTTTTGTTGTGAGTGAAAATTTAATTTAATTTAAATTAATTTAATTAATAAAATTTATAAAAAAAATAATAAATTGTTGAAAAGGGTGGATCGTGCGAAGCCGAATTAAGAAATAGAAAAAAGGAAGGAGGGGTACTTCTTTACACAATTACCACAGGTAAGATCGAGTCTTTCCCTAAAATAGTTTTTAAACAATATATGAATTTGAAAATATATTAGGCACAACATCCAGGGCGGTTTCCGATGCCCTAGCTTACAGTTTTTGGATTGAGTACCAACAACAGTTTTTCTTCGAAGGCATCAAGAAAGCGACATACGGAGCTGAAAAGACGCAAGACCAGAAAGCTCCACTGTAGTCAGAAAAAAGGCCAAATTTTAACGAAACGGAGAAGCAAAAGTATAAAGACCAAAACTGTAGGTACCTAACGATTTTTATTATTTAAATATTTGAATTGCCACCACCAAAAAAAGATGGTGAACTTTTGCACTAATTGGTTTGGTAGTGGGCAACAACTGGGCTACCCACCATTAGTGCGCCATATTCCGGCTTTCCCCTTGCTAAAGCAAACCGATTAAGCAAATTTAATTTTTTTGTAGCTAGATCCCCCTATATAATTAAAAAGAGCTCTTTTTTTTCTTACAGGGTAAGGGTAAAAAGGGAATACAATATTGTATTCGTGTTGATAAGTGAGGGTGGAGTTGGCCATCTTCAGGCCTAAATCTTTGTTTGGGATACCTTTCTTTTGGGACATTTTATTATTGATTTTATTTTGTTGTGAAAATTTTTTTATCTATGTTTTTTTTCTTTTTACTTATACACATTTTCTTATTTTTTGATAAATGTTGATTTCCTCTCATGGAATTTTTTTATTATAGCGTATAGTTTTAAGTTAATTATTTTTATCTTTTACATTTCTAATTCTACATACATACATCCGTAATGAAAGATGAAGGTACTTTCTAATAAAATGTATGAATTATGAATTATTATGTGAACCACGCCAACCAATTTCTTTAATATGATGGTTTAAGGTCGAATTTTCAGGGGGTGGGGAAGGGAGGCTGATGTGGACGGCCTAAAGTGACATGGTCAGTTGAGCGGTCATAGGGAACTATGGTATATAATCGGCCATCCAGACACAAGGAGCGGTGAGGGTCGGCACTTCTGCAACAACATCAGCAGATCCATGAAGAGCGGTAGCAGAGAACTATAGAGGGAAGTATTTCAAAGTAGGCATGACATGATTATTGTGACGAGGTAAGGTTCGATGTGGGGGTCAAGATCCCCTCCAATTCTGGCGAGCCAAGCCGTGCGTCGCTGACGGAATAAGTCAATCTATCAACGGCAAAGTTAATTTAAAATCTAATACAAAGATAGAGAAGAGGGACTTACTTTCTTCCTCGTTCCCAGCTTGGATCAGGAGATCTATCTTGGGCTTGACTTTTGGAGAGTCTTCTAGTTAGCGCCAAGTATTAAAAGCGATATTTCGATTGATGAATATTCAGATTGTTGATTCACGTTTTGGTCGTGACGGTCTAGAAAAGATGTCGCTGATAGAGCATGTTATTAACATAGCGGATGAACTCCCTGTGAAACAGCGTCACTGCCCTGTGTCTCCCGCGATACAAGCGGATGTTGAGTCTTGGCGTTATTGAGGAGAGCGAGAGCCCGTGGTGTTTGCCAATGGTTCTCTGGTGGAAACCAGGCAAAAATCGACTTTGCCACATATCACCTTGCTAAGCGAGTTAGCTGAATGCTTACGTCGTGCTAATCTCACCATCAACATGAAGAAATCAAAGTTTTGCTTCAAGGAGGCATACTGGGCGCAGTGGGACTCTCTCCATATGGAAGACGGTGTTTTGCGGAGAAAATGGGAAATGTCGGATGGAAGATCCTTTAAGATGCAGCTTGTGGTTCCACGATTGAAAGTAGAGGAGATCCTACGAGAAATGCATGATGGAGTATCCGGTGGGCACTTGGGAATCAACAAAACACTGGGTAAGTTACGGGAACGCTTTTATTGGCTAAGCGCGAGAAACGATGTAGAGAGCTGGTGTCGAAAGTGCACAACATACGCAGCTAGCAAGGGACCCAAAGTCAAAACACGAGGTGAAATGCACCAGTACAACGTGAGCGCCCCGTTTGTTAGAATCGCTGTTGACATCACAGGCCCGTTCCCGGAAACTGAAAACGGTAGTCGTTACATCCTTTTTGTCATGGACTACTTCAGCAAGTGGCCCGAGGCGTTTGCGATGCCCAATCAAGAAGCTAAGACCGTTGTTGAGCAGAAAGTGGACCACTGGGTCTGCAGGTTCGGGGTGCCTATGGAATTGCATTCTGACCAAGGGCGAAATTTCAAGTTAAAGGTATTCCAGGAAGGATGCGCATCACTCGGATTAAAGAAAACAAGGACAACACCTCTTCATCCACAGTCTGATGGAATGGTAGAACGATTTAACAATACCTTGAAGGAACATCTGTCCAAAGTCGTGAACGAGAACCAACGGGATTGGGATCGGCGAATTTCTTTATTTCTTATGGCCTACCGGAATGCGGTTCATAGTACAACTGGATACACTCCATCCGAAATTCTATTTGGACGAACTGCCCGGCCCCAAGTGAGCTAAAATTCGGATTTCCTATTGAAGACCCAAAATGCGAAGAGGACTACGTGTTGGATCTTAGAGAAAGGATCGACGACATTCACCAGAGAACAAGAAACAACTTACAAATTGCGAGTGACCGCATGAAGACCAGATACGATGCGAGAGCAACAGCACCTGAATTCAACGAGGGAGATCTGGTATGGCTTTACAACCCACATAGCAGAAAGGGAAAATCGCCCAAGCTTCAGCAGGACTGGGAAGGTCCCTACCAAGTAGTTACGCGCATTAATGATGTTTTTCGAATCAAACAAGGACCATGAGCAAAAATGAAAATTGTCCATGTGGATCGCCTGCATCATTACCACGGAAACAATCATTAATCATTTTGATGCCACATCACATTGTCCCCTTCTTAGTTTTGTTCGTCCCGAACAGGCACATCATCATTGTTTCCGTGGTAAAGATGCAGGCGATCCAGATGGAAAATTTTCATTATGGTCCTCGTTGGATTCGAAAAAATGACATCATTACTTACCTACTTGGTAGGGACCTTCCAAGTCCTGCTGAAGCTTGGTCGATTTTCCCTTTCTGCGATGTGGGTTGTAAAGCCATACCAGATCTCCCTCATTGAACTTAGGTGGTGTTGCTCGCGCATCGTATCTGGTCTTCATGCGGTCTCTCGCAATGTTTATGTTGCTTTGGGTTCTTTGGTGTGTATCGTTGATCCTTTTAAGCGGGGCGCTCACTTGGTTCTGGTGCATTTTAGCGCTTGCCTTGACTTTGGGTCCTTTACTAGCTTTGCACGTGGTGCACTTTCAACACAATCTCTCGACATCTTTTCTTACAGTTAACCAATAAAAGCGTTCCCGTACCTTTTTCAGTATTTTGTTGATTCCCAAGTGCCCGCCGGATTCTTCATCGTGCATTTCCCTAAGAATCTCCTGCACTTTCGACCGTGGAACCACAAGCTGCATCTTAAAGGATCTTTCATTCGGCATTTCCCATTTTCTCCACAAAACAATATTTTTTTAAATGGAGAGAGTCCCACTGCGCCCAGTATGACTTTAAGGTTTAACTCCTGTCGGAGATGTCTCTTGCGTTTGGCTTCTCCATAGATTCCTTCCATACAAGAATCGGCTCGATGTCAGGATCTTCCTTTTGTGCATTACGAAGTTCTTGCGCAGTCCAACCCTTTACAGGTTCGGCCCTTAGTCTTTGAACAGAAATACTTTCTTCACACACCTAGGATGCGCTTTTTCTGAAGATGGCCGTAGGATTTCATCACTGCTTATAGTCTTCCGAAGGTTTAAAGCATTCTCGTTTCCGTACACCATTGGAATCTTGACGATTGAATACCTTAACACCTGCATTCGAAAGTCTAGGACTACTTTATGTGCCTTCATTAAATCCACACTAAGGATGCAGTCGTCGTTTATGTCAGCTACCAAGAATGCATGTGAAAAAGTCAGCCCTGCCAGTTCTATCTTCAGAAGAACCTCCCCGTATACTTTTGCTACTTCTCCGGTAGCTGCCTTTAGACTGTTCCAGCTGGTGTTGTGTAGCCAGGACGTCTGGGCAAGGCCTTTTCTAATTATGGAGGCCGTGGCACCCGTATCGATAGTGGCCACACATTTTCTGTTGGCGATGACTGTCTCCACTGTCAAACTCTGGTTGCAGCGTTGCGTTTGCGCAACTTGGATAATAGTCTTGGGGGTGTTCATTTCATCAACCGACTTCTGCTCTGCAAAGTTGTTTCTTACGCGCTTTCCCCAATGATGCATCTCCAAATCATGCCCGGCAGGGTAAGCGATATCCTTGTCAGTAGGCCTTTTTCTCGCACTATGTGTGCATCTTACTTGTTTAGCTGGGGATCGGCATTCTAGCTGTTAGTGTCCCAGCTTGTTGCAATTCCAACATCTCATTTGACCTCCAGCAGTGTTCGGGTTTTGTCTTTCAATGTCGATGCGTTGACATGAGCACTCTAGCGTAGCCATTTCCCTGACGCGATGGCTACCTTGCGAAGCTTGGTCTGCTAAAGCCTCAGCTAGCGTTTTCTTACCTGCCATTTTCACAGCCATTTGTAGTTTTGAATTAGATCATCCCTACGCGCTAAGGCAAAAGCTAACATCTGTTCACATAGGTACAATACAACGAAATAAACGTTGATATTCTCGTTACTACGTGTTATATGTGTTTTGTGTATTTCTAAGGATAAGAAAACAGATAAATCTAAGAGCTACGAATAAATAGAAATAGAAACCAAATAAACACTCACAGGATTCCGGAAAGGCTCGACCGAATTTTCGAAGTTGAAAATAACGGTCCCACATCTCCAAGGAAAATGAGACAGCCCCAGCTCGCCTGTGATAAACAAGAATAATCAGTTGTTAGATTTATATAGGCACTAGTATAGAAAATTGTCATATCTATTTGGGCCAAAATATAATGTTGCCCGGCTTTTGGTTTTGGTAGGTTCTTCCCCACTGTCTCAGAAAGCCTTTTGTCCACCGTTTTTGTCAGGAATGAATTCTGCCACATCTGGAAATTTGTTACGGCTACCTGTAAGACAAAAAAGAAGAATTTATACATTAAGTGGACAAAAATTAAATAGCGAAATAAAATTAACTCACTTGCATTTGTCACACGCGGTGAAATTCCCCTTTAAATGCATTGCTCTTATCATGTGAGTGTCGTCGGAATCTGAAATGAAAAAAAGAACAAAACAATGTGATTACAAATATTGATTGGCATAACAAAAGACTAAGTTTATAATATATCTATTGTGAAGTTTTGGCCTGGGGTTCGACGAATAAACCTCAATCAAAATTCCAAAATAATATAACAAATCTCTTTATTTATTATGAAACACAACGTCTTTCAGTTTAAATAAAAGCAAATTTAACTTATTCCACTTATTCACAATTCAAATACGTTTTAATAATTCAACACTTTTTATTTAATCTCAATTCAATCCCTTTTTACTAACGCTCCCAGTTCTTAACAATTCCACTTTTGAAAATAAACTTCACCCTCAATGCCATCTACTCTTGTATTTATACATATTTACAAGCTTCTGGAAGCTTCCGTCTGGTTCTGGCACATTCTAAGCTTTCGGTACTAATTCGAGTCTCGAATTGGTACTTCAAGTTCGAGTTAGTACTCATTTAAAACATATTGCACATATGTAGCATACTTTTAGGGGCAAGGTTGTTGTACACAATAAAGGTTGGTAGTTGTACACAATGAATATCACAGTTGTCGTTAATTTACAAACAAAATGTATCCTCCGAATATCTAATCATTTTGATGCCACATCACATTGTCCCCCTCTTAGTTTTGTTCGTCCCGAACAGGCACATCATCATTGTTTCCATGGTAAAGATGCAGGCGATCCAGATGGAAAATTTTCATTATGGTCCTCGTTGGATTCGAAAAACGACATCATTAATGCACGTAACTACTTGGTAGGGACCTTCCAAGTCCTGCTGAAGCTTGGTCGATTTTCCCTTTCTGCGATGTGGGTTGTAAAGCCATACCAGATCTCCCTCATTGAATTTAGGTGGTGTTGCTCGCGCATCGTATCTGGTCTTCATGCGGTCTCTCGCAATGTTTATGTTGCTTTGGGTTCTTTGGTGTGTATCGTTGATCCTTTTAAGCGGGGCGCTCACTTGGTTCTGGTGCATTTTAGCGCTTGCCTTGACTTTGGGTCCTTTACTAGCTTTGCACGTGGTGCACTTTCGACACAATCTCTCGACATCTTTTCTTACAGTTAACCAATAAAAGCGTTCCCGTACCTTTTTCAGTATTTTGTTGATTCCCAAGTGCCCGCCGGATTCTTCATCGTGCATTTCCTAAGAATCGCCTGCACTTTCGACCGTGGAACCACAAGCTGCATCTTAAAGGATCTTTCATTCGGCATTTCCCATTTTCTCCACAAAACAATATTTTTTAAATGGAGAGAGTCCCACTGCGCCCAGTATGCTTTTAAGGTTTAAATTCTGTCGGAGATGTCTCTTGCGTTTGACTTCTCCATAGATTCCTTCCATACAAGAATCGGCTCGATGTCAGGATCTTCCTTTTGTGCATTACGAAGTTCTTGCGCAGTCCAACCCTTTACAGGTTCGGCCCTTAGTCTTTGAACAGAAATACTTTCTTCCTTCTTAGCATCCAAACACCTAGGATCCGCTCTTTCTGAAGATGGCCGTAGGATTTCATCACTGCTTATAGTCTTCCGAAGATTTAAAGCATTCTCGTTTCCGTACATCTTCCGTACATCTTCCGAATCTTGACGATTGAATACCTTAACACCTGCATTCGAAAGTCTAGGACTACTTTATGTGCCTTCATTAAATCCACACTTAGGATGCAGTCGTCGCTTATGTCAGCTACCAAGAATGCATGTGAGAAGGTCAGCCCTGCCAGTTCTATCTTCAGAAGAACTTACCCGTATACTTTTGCTGCTTCTCCGGTAGCTGTCTTTAGACTGTTCCAGCTGGTGTTATGTAGCCAGGACGTCTGGGCAAGGCCTTTTCTAATTATGGAGGCCGTGGCACCCGTATCGATAGTGGCCACACATTTTCTGTTGGCGATGACTGTCTCCACTGTCAAACTCTAGTTGCAGCGTTGCGTTTGCGCAACTTGGATAATAGTCCTGGGGGTGTTCATTTCATCAACCGACTTCTGCTCTGCAAAGTTGTTTCTTACGCGCTTTCCCCAATGATGCATTTTCAAATCATGCCCGGCAGGGTAAGCGATATCCCTGTCAGTAGGCCTTTTTCTCGCACTATGTGTGCATCTTACTTGTTTAGCTGGGGTTCGGCATTCTAGCTGTTGGTGTCCCAGCTTGTTGCAATTCCAACATCTCATTTGACTTCGAGCAGTGTTCGGGTTTTGTCTTTCAATGTCGATGCGTTGACATGAGCACTCTAGCGTAGCCATTTCCCTGACGCGATGGCTACCTTGCGAAGCTTGGTCTGCTAAAGCCTCAGCGAGCGTTTTATTACCTGCCATTTTCACAGCCATTTGTAGTTTTGAATTAGATCATCCCTACGCGCTAAGGCAAAAGCTAACATCTGTTCACATAGGTACAATACAACGAAATAAACGTTAATATTCTGGTTACTACGTGTTATATGTGTTTTGTGTATTTCTAAGGATAAGAAAACAGATAAGTCTAAGAGCTACGAATAAATAGAAATAGAAACCAAATAAACACTCACAGGATTCCGGAAAGGCTCGACCGAATTTTCGAAGTTGAAAATAACGGTCCGACATCTCCAAGGAAAATGAGACAGCCCCAGCTCGCGTGTGATAAACAAGAATAATCAGTTGTTAGATTTATATAGGCACTAGTATAGAAAATTGTTATATCTATTTGGGCCAAAATATAATGTTGCCCGGCTTTTGGTTTTGGTAGGTTCTTCCCCACTGTCTCAGATAGCCTTTTGTCCACCGTCTTTGTCAGGAATGAATTCTGCCACATCTGGAAGTTTGTTACGGCTACCTGTAAGACAAAAAAGAAAAAATTATACATTAAGTGGAAAAAAATTAAATAGCGAAATAAAATTAACTCACTTGCATTTGTCACACGCGGTGAAATTCCCCTTTTAATGCATTGCTCTTATCATGTGGGTGTCGTCGGAATCTGAAATGAAAAAAAGAACAAAACAATGTGATTACAAATATTGATTGGCATAACAAAAGACTAAGTTTATAATATAACTATTGTGAAGTTTTCGCATGGGGTTCGACGAATAAAACTCAATCAAAATTCCAAAATAATATAGTAAATCTCTTTATTTATTATGAAACACAACGTCTTTCAGTTTAAATAAAAGCAAATTTAACTTATTCCACTTATTCACAATTCAAATACGTTTTAATAATTCAACACTTTTTATTTAATCTCAATTCAATCCCTTTTTACTAACGCTTCCAGTTCCTAACAATTCCACTTTTGAAAATAAACTTCACCCTCAATGCCAGCTACTCTTGTATTTATACATATTTACAAGCTTCTGGAAGCTTCCGTCTGGTTCTGGCACATTCTAAGCTTTCGGTACTAATTCGAGTCTCGAATTGGTACTTCAAGTTCGAGTTAGTACTCATTTAAAACATATTGCACATATGTAGCATACTTTTAGGGGCAAGGTTGTTGTACACAATAAAGGTTGGTAGTTGTACACAATGAATCTCACAGTTGTCGTTAATTTACAAACAAAATGTATCCTCCGAATATCTAATCATTTTGATGCCACATCACATTGTCCCCCTCTTAGTTTTGTTCGTCCCGAACAGGCACATCATCATTGTTTCCGTGGTAAAGATGCAGGCGATCCAGATGGAAAATTTTCATTATGGTCCTCGTTGGATTCGAAAAACGACATCATTAATGCACGTAACTACTTGGTAGGGACCTTCCAAGTCCTGCTGAAGCTTGGTCGATTTTCCCTTTCTGCGATGTGGGTTGTAAGGCCATACCAGATCTCCCTCATTGAATTTAGGTGGTGTTGCTCGCGCATCGTATCTGGTCTTCATGCGGTCTCTCGCAATGTTTATGTTGCTTTGGGTTCTTTGGTGTGTATCGTTGATCCTTTTAAGCGGGGCTCTCACTTGGTTCTGGTGCATTTTAGCGCTTGCCTTGACTTTGGGTCCTTTACTAGCTTTGCACGTGGTGCACTTTCGACACAATCTCTCGACATCTTTTCTTACAGTTAACCAATAAAAACGTTCCCGTACCTTTTTCAGTATTTTGTTGATTCCCAAGTGCCCGCCGGATTCTTCATCGTGCATTTCCCTAAGAATCTCCTGCACTTTCGACCGTGGAACCACAAGCTGCATGTTAAAGGATCTTTCATTCGGCATTTCCCGTTTTCTCCACAAAACAATATTTTTTTAAATGGAGAGAGTCCCACTGCGCCCAGTATGCCTTTAAGGTTTAACTTCTGTCGGAGATTTCTCTTGCGTTTGACTTCTCCATAGATTCCTTCCATACAAGAATCGGCTCGATGTCAGGATCTTCCTTTTGTGCATTACGAAGTTCTTGCGCAGTCCAACCCTTTACAGGTTCGGCCCTTAGTCTTTGAACAGAAATACTTTCTTCCTTCTTAGCATTCAAACACCAAGGATGCGCTCTTTCTGAAGATGGCCGTAGGATTTCATCACTGCTTATAGTCTTTCGAAGATTTACAACATTCTCGTTTCCGTACACCATTGGAATCTTGACGATTGAATACCTTAACACCTGCATTCGAAAGGCTAGGACTACTTTATGTGCCTTCATTAAATCCAAACTTAGGATGCAGTCGTCGCTTATGTCAGCTACCAGGAATGCAGTTAACAACTGGAAGCGTTAGTAAAAAGTGATTGAATTGAGATTAAATAAAAAGTGTTGAATTATAAAAACGTGTTTGAATTGTGCATAAGTGGAATAAGTTTAATTGGGTGTTATTTAAACTGAAAGACGTTGTGTTTCATTCAATAAAGAGATTTTATGTATTATTTTGGAATTTTGATTGAGTTTTAGTTGTCGAACCCCAGGCCAAAACTTCACATTGGTGTCAGAAGTGGGATAAAGCTCAGTAAAGGGCTAGAAAATTCCATAGTGACATTTTCTAAAACAGTTTCGGTGACTCATATATTTGTGAAAGTGGAATTTTCAAGAAACTATTGAACTGATTGTGCTATAAAACTGTGAATAGCGAATATTTTTGTTAAAAATAGTGTTTGAAAAAGATTTTTCTAGAAGAGACATTAAAATAAAACTGAGTGTGTTGCGAAAATTGTGTTTCAGTTACATAAAATGGGTCGCAAATTAGAACAATTGACAACAGCTGAGTTGAAAGAAGAATTAGGAAAACGAAAACTTCAGACTTCGGGGCTGAAAAAGGAACTATTGCTCCGACTTCAGAATCCTATCACTCAGGATGGTGGAGACCCCGATACCATGTTGTTCGATATGGAAGAACAAGGGAGAGAAAGCACAGTAAGTAAAGCCGTTCGGACGTTCTCAAAAGTAAATTCGACGAACAAAAGAATGAGCAGAAGAATTCGTTGGAATTTCTCCAGCAGCAATTAAGCGAGCAAAAGAACGTTCTCGAAGAACAAAAGAACGTTCTCGAAGAACAAAAGAACGTTCTCTAAAGCAAATTTGATGATCTCGAAAACAAACTCGAGGCACAGAATGTTCTCTTTGACAAAAGACTTCAAACAATCGATCAGAAATTCGAAGCCAAAATAGAAAACTTGGAAGAAAAGTTCGGAAGTGTAGAGCAACAGTACGACCATCTGGCTAAGGAATTTGATTCTTTGAAAAAGCAGAAGGTTCGGGAATATTCCAGCAACGGTCCACGAAGAAAGCAAATGCAGCCCCCTGTCTTCGATGGTCAAACATCATGGCCAATTTATAAGAGGCAGTTCGAAGCTGCCGCCTTGACGAATAACTGGGACAATGAAGACAAATCAATTGCTCTTACGCTTGTGTTCAGAGGAACAGCTGGCGAATTGCTGCAGACCATTCCTGAAGACAAACATCATGATTATGATGCCCTGGTCAAGGCAATCGAGATGAGGTTTGGCGACGACCACATGCAGCAAGTTTACCGAGTCCAGTTGCGCCGAAGGGTGAAACACTACAACAATTGCAAGCTGACATTGAGCGCTTGGCGAATTTGTCTTATCCCAATACCAGCAGGGAAATCATACACGAACTGGCAACCGATGCGTTCACTTATGCCATTGCAGATGGAAAACTACAAATGGCTGTGAGAATGGGAGGTAAGAAAACGCTCGCTGAGGCTTTAGCATTTGCCCTGACAATGGAAGCAGTTGACCAAGCTCGTCAGGGAAATGGCTACGCTAGAGTGTTCATGTCAACGTGTCGACATTGAAAGACAAAACCCGAACACTGCTCGAGGTCAAATGAGATGCTGGAATTGCAACAAGCTAGGACACCTACAGCGCTAATGCAGATCTCCACCTAGACAGGTAAGCTGCCAACATTGCGCAAGGAGGAGGCAGAATGACGAAGCATCTGGCAGAAATAACACTCTCACTGCTGGACAAGCTTCTGATCAACAGCAGGAGGGAAAGGCCTAAGAACCAACTTCGCGGGGCTAAAGTTGGTTGATGGAATCGACGCCCCCAGGACCATCATCCAAGTTTCGCACACTACACGCTGCAGCAAGAGCTTACAGTGGAGACAGTCATCAGAAACAGAAAATGTGTGGCCACTTTCGACACGGGTGCCACAGCCTCCATAATCAGTAGAGATCTTGTTCAGACATCCTGGCTACATAACATTAGCTGCTACACTCTGAAGATAGCTACGGGAGAAGCAGCAAAAGCATACGGGGAGGTATTTCTAAAGATACAACTGGCAGGGTTGACCTTCTCACATGCATTCTTGGTAGCCGACATATGAGACGAATGCATCATTCGTGTGGATTTCATGAAGGCACATGACGTAATCATAGACCTTCGAGTGCAAGTGTTAAGGTATCGAATCGTTGAGATCCCTATGGTATACGGAAACGAGAACGCTGTGAATCTTCGGGCGGTTATAAGCAGAGATGAAGTCCTACCACCTTCTTCAGAAACAGTTCTTTGGTCGCGTTTGGAGGGTGATCCTGGGAACTACCGATTCTATTTCGTTGAAGCAGATGATGAAGAGGACTTTCCAAGCTATATCGTTGGAAAAATTTTAGTTGAACCAAAGAAAAACATGGTTCCGGTAAGGCTGATGAATCCGAACAAACACTCCGTCAAGGTAATACAAGGAGAGGTGATTGGAAGATGCGTACCCATTGCAGCCATATCGAAAACATCTGGGAGTGAATCTGCGAGTCATGTTTCTGCAACGCAATTGTCTAATCGAAAACTCAAAAAGTCCGTGGGCATCACCCGTTGTACTAGTGAAATAGAAGGACGGCAGCACTCGATTCTGCGTGGATTACCGGGGGCTCAACAATGTCACCAAGAACGACAGCTACCCCTTGCCTCGAATAGATGACACCTTGGATACCCTTTCTGGAGCCACGTTCAAAGCTGAGGTGAAATATAAATATATATATATTTGGGACATGTGATATCATCAAATGGAGTAAAAACTGACCCGGAGAAAATCGAAGCCGAATCGAATATTTCTGTCTAGAGAATAAGACCCGAACCCGAAGAGGGTTGGAGTACCGAAGATCTTGTTAATGCACAAAAAGAAGACCCTGACATCGAGCCAATCCTTGCATGGAAGGAATCTATGGAAAAACCAAATGCAAGAGACATCTCCGACAGAAGTCGTTCTTTAGAGGCATACTGGGCGCAGTGTGACTCTCTCCATTTGGAAGATGGTGTTTTGCGGAGAAAATGGGAAATGTTGGATGGAAGATCCTTAAAGATGCAGCTTGAGGTTCCACGAATGAAAGTAGAGGAGATCCTACGAGAAATGCATGATGGAGTATCCGGTGGGCATTTGGGAATCAACAAAACACTGGGAAAGGTACGGGAACGCTTTTATTGGCTAAGCGCGAGAAACGATGTAGAGAGCTGGTGTCGAAAGTGCACAACATACGCAGCTAGCAAGGGACCCAAAGTCAAAACACGAGGTAAAATGCACCAGTACAACGTGAGCGCCCCGTTTGTTAGAATCGCTGTTGACATCACAGGCCCGTTCCCGGAAACTGAAAACGGTAGCCGTTACATCCTTTTTGTCATGGACTACTTCAGCAAGTGGCCCGAGGCGTTTGCGATGCCCAATCAAGAAGCTAAGACCGTTCTTGAGCAGAAAGTGGACCACTGGGTCTGCAGGTTCGGGGTGCCTATGGAATTGCATTCTGACCAAGGGCGAAATTTCGAGTTAAAGGTATTCCAGGAAGGATGCGCATCACTCGGATTAAAGAAAACAAGAACAACACCTCTTCATCCACAGTCTGATGGAATGGTAAAACGATTTAACAATACCTTGAAGGAACATCTGTCCAAAGTCGTGAACGAGAACCAACGGGATTGGGATCGGCGAATTTCTTTATTTCTTATGGCCTACCGGAATGCGGTTCATAGTACAACTGGATACACTCCATCCGAAATTCTATTTGGACGAACTGCCCGGCCCCAAGTGAGCTAAAATTCGGATTTCCTATTGAAGACCCAAAATGCGAAGAGGACTACGTGTTGGATCTTAGAGAAAGGATCAACGACATTCACCAGAGAACAAGAAACAACTTACAAATTGCGAGTGACCGCATGAAGACCAGATACGATGCGAGAGCAACAGCACCTGAATTCAACGAGGGAAATCTGGTATGGCTTTACAACCCACATAGCAGAAAGGGAAAATCGCCCAAGCTTCAGCAGGACTGGGAAGGTCCCTACCAAGTAGTTACGCGCATTAATGATGTTTTTCGAATCAAACGAGGACCATGAGCAAAAATGAAAACTGTCCATGTGGATCGACTGCATCATTACCACGGAAACAATCATTATGTGCTTGTTCGGGACGAACAAAACTAAGAGGGGGACAATGTGATGTGGCAACAAAATGATTAGATATTCGGGGGGTATACATTTTGTTTGTAAACTAACGACATCTGTGAGATTCATTGTGTACAACTACCAACCTTTATTATGTACAACAACCATGCCCCTAAAAGCATGCTACATATTTGAAATATGTTTTGACTGAGTACTAAATCGAACTTGAAGTACTAATTCGTGACTCGAATTAGTACCGAAAGCTTAGAATAGGCCAGAAACAGACGGAAGCTTCCAGAAGCTTGTAAATTTATATAAATACAAGAGTAGATGGCATTAAAAGTTTAGTTAATTTTCGAAAGTGAAATTGTTAACAACTTGAAGCGTTAGTAAAAAGTGATTGAATTGAGATTAAATAAAAAGTGTTGAATTATAAAAACGAATTTGAATTGTGAATAAGTGGAATAAGTTTAATTTGGTGTTATTTAAACTGAAAGACGTTTTGTTTCATTCAATAAAGAGATTTGTTGTATTATTTTGGATTATTTTGGAATTTTGATTGAGTTTTATTTGTCGAGCCCCAGGCCAAAACTTCACATTTTAAATAAATCGACAGAATGAAAATAAAACAAACTAAGTCATAAGTTCTGTCAAGTTTTTATTTAGGACAGCCCAAATTCTCCGAAAGCGAAATGAAAGAACGAAGTGGTTTCAATGGGTGAAATTAATTGGAGCAACCAATCGCCCACACAGGGGAATAATTTCTCCGCCGAAATATGGGGCGAAAAAGGGAGCCATTGCGGCATTGGGTTCACCTCAGGATGGAGAAAGTAGGGTTGGCGGTGGTTTGAAATTCAAAAAAACGGGGAAGTCACGAGACAATCCCCGATCTGTACAGTAGCGACGGATTAGTTACAGTGTGCCCAGGAATAAGTTAGTTTTTTGTGTATCGCAAATTTGTTTAAAATTGGAACATAGTTTTTTTTGTTGTGAGTGAAAATTTAATTTAATTTAAATTAATTTAATTAATAAAATTTATAAAAAAAATAATAAATTGTTGAAAAGGGTGGATCGTGCGAAGCCGAATTAAGAAATAGAAAAAAGGAAGGAGGGGTATTTCTTTACACAATTACCACAGGTAAGATCGAGTCTTTCCCTAAAATAGTTTTTAAACAATATATGAATTTGAAAATATATTAGGCACAACATCCAGGGCGGTTTCCGATGCCCTAGCTTACAGTTTTTGGATTGAGTACCAACAACAGTTTTTCTTCGAAGGCATCAAGAAAGCGACATACGGAGCTGAAAAGACGCAAGACCAGAAAGCTCCACTGTAGTCAGAAAAAAGACCAAATTTTAACGAAACGGAGAAGCAAAAGTATAAAGACCAAAACTGTAGGTACCTAACGATTTTTATTATTTAAATATTTGAATTGCCACCACCAAAAAAAGATGGTGGACTTTTGCACTAATTGGTTTGGTAGTGGGCAACAACTGGGCTACCCACCATTAGTGCGCCATATTGCGGCTTTCCCCTTGCTAAAGCAAACCGATTAAGCAAATTTAATTTTTTTGTGAGAACTATAGAGGGAAGTATTTCAAAGTAGGCATGACATGATTATTGTTACGAGGTGAGGTTCGATGTGGGGGTCAAGATCCCCTCCAATTCCGGCGAGCCAAGCCGTGCGTCGCCAGCATGCCACGGCCCCTGGTCCAAATCCTATTTCTCCGGTACCAGTCTAACCCTATATTCAAATATTCAGATTGTTGATTCACGTTTTGGTCGTGACGGTCTAGAAAAGATGTCGCTGATGGAGCATGTTATTAACATAGGGGATGAACTCCCTGTGAAACAGCGTCACTGCCCTGTGTCTCCCGCGATACAAGCGGATGTTGAGTCTTGGCGTTATTGAGGAGAGCGAGAGCCCGTGGTGTTTGCCAATGGTTCTCTGGTGGAAACCAGGCAAAAATCGACTTTGCCACATATCACCTTGCTAAGCGAGTTAGCTGAATGCTTACGTCGTGCTAATCTCACCATCAACATGAAGAAATCAAAGTTTTGCTTCAAGGAGGCATACTGGGCGCAGTGGGACTCTCTCCATGTGGAAGATAGTGTTTTGCGGAGAAAATGGGAAATGTCGGATGGAAGATCCTTTAAGATGCAGCTGTTGGTTCCACGATTGAAAGTAGAGGAGATCCTACGAGAAATGCATGATGGAGTATCCGGTGGGCACTTGGGAATCAACAAAACACTGGGAAAGGTACGGGAACGCTTTTATTGGCTAAGCGCGAGAAACGATGTAGAGAGCTGGTGTCGAAAGTGCACAACATACGCAGCTAGCAAGGGACCCAAAGTCAAAACACGAGGTAAAATGCACCAGTACAACGTGAGCGCCCCGTTTGTAAGAATCGCTGTTGACATCACAGGCCCGTTCCCGGAAACTGAAAACGGTAGCCGTTACATCCTTTTTGTCATGGACTACTTCAGCAAGTGGCCCGAGGTGTTTGCGATGCCCAATCAAGAAGCTAAGACCGTTGTTGAGCAGAAAGTGGACCACTGGGTCTGCAGGTTCGGGGTGCCTATGGAATTGCATTCTGACCAAGGGCGAAATTTCGAGTTAAAGGTATTCCAGGAAGGATGCGCATCACTCGGATTAAAGAAAACAAGGACAACACCTCTTCATCCACAGTCTGATGGAATGGTAGAACGATTTAACAATACCTTGAAGGAACATCTGTCCAAAGTCGTGAACGAGAACCAACGGGATTGGGATCGGCGAATTTCTTTATTTCTTATGGCCTACCGGAATGCGGTTCATAGTACAACTGGATACACTCCATCCGAAATTCTATTTGGACGAACTGCCCGGCCACAAGTGAGCTTAAATTCGGATTTCCTATTGAAGACCTAAAATGCGAAGAGGACTACGTGTTGGATCTTAGAGAAAGGATCAACGACATTCACCAGAGAACAAGAAACAACTTACAAATTGCGAGTGACCGCATGAAGACCAGATACGATGCGAGAGCAACAGCACCTGAATTCAACGAGGGAGATCTGGTATGGCTTTACAACCCACATAGCAGAAAGGGAAAATCGCCCAAGCTTCAGCAGGACTGGGAAGGTCCCTACCAAGTAGTTACGCGCATTAATGATGTTTTTCGAATCAAACGAGGACCATGAGCAAAAATGAAAATTGTCCATGTGGATAGCCTGCATCATTACCACGGAAACAATCATTATGTGCTTGTTCGGGACGCACAAAACTAAGAGGGGGACAATGTGATGTGGCAATAAAATGATTAGATATTCGGGGGATACATTTTGTTTGTAAACTAACGACATCTGTGAGATTCATTGTGTACAACTACCAACCTTTATTATGTACAACAACCATGCCCCTAAAAGTATGCTACATATTTGAAATATGTTTTGACTGAGTACTAAATCGAACTTGAAGTACTAATTCGTGACTCGAATTAGTACCGAAAGCTTAGAATAGGCCAGAAACAGACGGAAGCTTCCAGAAGCTTGTAAATTTATATAAATACAAGAGTAGATGGCATTAAAAGTTTAGTTTATTTTCGAAAGTGAAATTGTTAACAACTTGAAGCGTTAGTAAAAAGTGATTGAATTGAGATTAAATAAAAAGTGTTGAATTATAAAAACGAATTTGAATTGTGAATAAGTGGAATAAGTTTAATTTGGTGTTATTTAAACTGAAAGACGTTTTGTTTCATTCAATAAAGAGATTTGTTGTATTATTTTGGATTATTTTGGAATTTTGATTGAGTTTTATTTGTCGAGCCCCAGGCCAAAACTTCACATTATAAATAAATCGACGGAATGAAAATAAAACAAACTAGGTCATAAGTTCTGTCAAGTTTTTATTTAGGACAGCCCAAATTCTCCGAAAGCGAAATGAAAGAACGAAGTGGTTTCAATGGGTGGAATTAATTGGAGCAACCAATCGCCCACACAGGGGAATAATTTCTCCGCCGAAATATGGGGCGAAAAAAGGAGCCATTGCGGCATTGGGTTCACCTCAGGGTGGAGAAAGTAGGGTTGGCAGTGGTTTGAAATTCAAAAAAACGGGGAAGTCACGAGACAATCCCCGATCTGTACAGTAGCGACGGATTAGTTACAGTGTGCCCAGGAATAAGTTAGTTTTTTGTGTATCGCAAATTTGTTTAAAATTGGAACATAGTTTTTTTTGTTGTGAGTGAAAATTTAATTTAATTTAAATTAATTTAATTAATAAAATTTATAAAAAAAATAATAAATTGTTGAAAAGGGTGGATCGTGCGAAGCCGAATTAAGAAATAGAAAAAAGGAAGGAGGGGTACTTCTTTACACAATTACCACAGGTAAGATCGAGTCTTTCCCTAAAATAGTTTTTAAACAATATATGAATTTGAAAATATATTAGGCACAACATCCAGGGCGGTTTCCGATGCCCTAGCTTACAGTTTTTGGATTGAGTACCAACAACAGTTTTTCTTCGAAGGCATCAAGAAAGCGACATACGGAGCTGAAAAGACGCAAGACCAGAAAGCTCCACTGTAGTCAGAAAAAAGGCCAAATTTTAACGAAACGGAGAAGCAAAAGTATAAAGACCAAAACTGTAGGTACCTAACGATTTTTATTATTTAAATATTTGAATTGCCACCACCAAAAAAAGATGGTGGACTTTTGCACTAATTGGTTTGGTAGTGGGCAACAACTGGGCTACCCACCATTAGTGCGCCATATTCCGGCTTTCCCCTTGCTAAAGCAAACCGATTAAGCAAATTTAATTTTTTTGTGAGAACTATAGAGGGAAGTATTTCAAAGTAGGCATGACATGATTATTGTTACGAGGTGAGGTTCGATGTGGGGGTCAAGATCCCCTCCAATTCCGGCGAGCCAAGCCGTGCGTCGCCAGCATGCCACGGCCCCTGGTCCAAATCCTATTTCTCCGGTACCAGTCTAACCCTATATTCAAATATTCAGATTGTTGATTCACGTTTTGGTCGTGACGGTCTAGAAAAGATGTCGCTGATGGAGCATGTTATTAACATAGGGGATGAACTCCCTGTGAAACAGCGTCACTGCCCTGTGTCTCCCGCGATACAAGCGGATGTTGAGTCTTGGCGTTATTGAGGAGAGCGAGAGCCCGTGGTGTTTGCCAATGGTTCTCTGGTGGAAACCAGGCAAAAATCGACTTTGCCACATATGACCTTGCTAAGCGAGTTAGCTGAATGCTTACGTCGTGCTAATCTCACCATCAACATGAAGAAATCAAAGTTTTGCTTCAAGGAGGCATACTGGGCGCAGTGGGACTCTCTCCATGTGGAAGACGGTGTTTTGCGGAGAAAATGGGAAATGTCGGATGGAAGATCCTTTAAGATGCAGCTTGTGGTTCCACGATTGAAAGTAGAGGAGATCCTACGAGAAATGCATGATGGAGTATCCGGTGGGCACTTGGGAATCAACAAAACACTGGGAAAGGTACGGGAACGCTTTTATTGGCTAAGCGCGAGAAACGATGTAGAGAGCTGGTGTCGAAAGTGCACAACATACGCAGCTAGCAAGGGACCTAAAGTCAAAACACGAGGTAAAATGCACCAGTACAACGTGAGCGCCCCGTTTGTAAGAATCGCTGTTGACATCAAAGGCCCGTTCCTGGAAACTGAAAACGGTAGCCGTTACATCCTTTTTGTCATGGACTACTTCAGCAAGTGGCCCGAGGCGTTTGCGATGCCCAATCAAGAAGCTAAGACCGTTGTTGAGCAGAAAGTGGACCACTGGGTCTGCAGGTTCGGGGTGCCTATGGAATTGCATTCTGACCAAGGGCGAAATTTCGAGTTAAAGGTATTCCAGGAAGGATGCGCATCACTCGGATTAAAGAAAACAAGGACAACACCTCTTCATCCACAGTCTGATGGAATGGTAGAACGATTTAACAATACCTTGAAGGAACATCTGTCCAAAGTCGTGAACGAGAACCAACGGTATTGGGATCGGCGAATTTCTTTATTTCTTATGGCCTACCGGAATGCGGTTCATAGTACAACTGGATACATTCCATCCGAAATTCTATTTGGACGAACTGCCCGGCCACAAGTGAGCTAAAATTCGGATTTCCTATTGAAGACCCAAAATTCGAAGAGGACTACGTGTTGGATCTTAGAGAAAGGATCAACGACATTCACCGGAGAACAAGAAACAACTTACAAATTGCGAGTGACCGCATGAAGACCAGATACGATGCGAGAGCAACAGCACCTGAATTCAACGAGGGAGATCTGGTATGGCTTTACAACCCACATAGCAGAAAGGGAAAATCGCCCAAGCTTCAGCAGGACTGGGAAGGTCCCTACCAAGTAGTTACGCGCATTAATGATGTTTTTCGAATCAAACGAGGACCATGAGCAAAAATGAAAATTGTCCATGTGGATCGCCTGCATCATTACCACGGAAACAATCATTATGTGCTTGTTCGGAACGAACAAAACTAAGAGGGGGACAATGTGATGTGGCAATAAAATGATTAGATATTCGGGGGATACATTTTGTTTGTAAACTAACGACATCTGTGAGATTCATTGTGTACAACTACCAACCTTTATTATGTACAACAACCATGCCCCTAAAAGTATGCTACATATTTGAAATATGTTTTGACTGAGTACTAAATCGAACTTGAAGTACTAATTCGTGACTCGAATTAGTACCGAAAGCTTAGAATAGGCCAGAAACAGACGGAAGCTTCCAGAAGCTTGTAAATTTATATAAATACAAGAGTAGATGGCATTAAAAGTTTAGTTTATTTTCGAAAGTGAAATTGTTAACAACTTGAAGCGTTAGTAAAAAGTGATTGAATTGAGATTAAATAAAAAGTGTTGAATTATAAAAACGAATTTGAATTGTGAATAAGTGGAATAAGTTTAATTTGGTGTTATTTAAACTGAAAGACGTTTTGGTTCATTCAATAAAGAGATTTGTTGTATTATTTTGGATTATTTTGGAATTTTGATTGAGTTTTATTTGTTGAGCCCCAGGCCAAAACTTCACATTATAAATAAATCGACGGAATGAAAATAAAACAAACTAAGTCATAAGTTCTGTCAAGTTTTTATTTAGGACAGCCCAAATTCTCCGAAAGCGAAATGAAAGAACGAAGTGGTTTCAATGGGTGGAATTAATTGGAGCAACCAATCGCCCACACAGGGGAATAATTTCTCCGCCGAAATATGGGGCGAAAAAGGGAGCCATTGCGGCATTGGGTTCACCTCAGGGTGGAGAAAGTAGGGTTGGCGGTGGTTTGAAATTCAAAAAAACGGGGAAGTCACGAGACAATCCCCGATCTGTACAGTAGCGACGGATTAGTTACAGTGTGCCCAGGAATAAGTTAGTTTTTTGTGTATCGCAAATTTGTTTAAAATTGGAACATAGTTTTTTTTGTTGTGAGTGAAAATTTAATTTAATTTAAATTAATTTAATTAATAAAATTTATAAAAAAAATAATAAATTTTTGAAAAGGGTGGATCGTGCGAAGCCGAATTAAGAAATAGAAAAAAGGAAGGAGGGGTACTTCTTTACACAATTACCACAGGTAAGATCGAGTCTTTCCCTAAAATAGTTTTTAAACAATATGTGAATTTGAAAATATATTAGGCACAACATCCAGGGCGGTTTCCGATGCCCTAGCTTACAGTTTTTGGATTGAGTACCAACAACAGTTTTTCTTCGAAGGCATCAAGAAAGCGACATACGGAGCTGAAAAGACGCAAGACCAGAAAGCTCCACTGTAGTCAGAAAAAAGGCCAAATTTTAACGAAACGGAGAAGCAAAAGTATAAAGACCAAAACTGTAGGTACCTAACGATTTTTATTATTTAAATATTTGAATTGCCACCACCAAAAAAAGATGGTGGACTTTTGCACTAATTGGTTTGGTAGTGGGCAACAACTGGGCTACCCACCATTAGTGCGCCATATTCCGACTTTCCCCTTGCTAAAGCAAACCGATTAAGCAAATTTAATTTTTTTGTGAGAACTATAGAGGGAAGTATTTCAAAGTAGGCATGACATGATTATTGTTACGAGGTGAGGTTCGATGTGGGGGTCAAGATCCCCTCCAATTCCGGCGAGCCAAGCCGTGCGTCGCCAGCATGCCACGGCCCCTGGTCCAAATCCTATTTCTCCGGTACCAGTCTAACCCTTCCTTTACTCTATCCAAACCAATTCCTTTCCATCATCCTTTCCTATCCTCTCTTATCTCATCCTATTACCCTGTTACATCTGATCCTTGACCATATGCAAAAATTCAACAGCGGAGCCAAGAATGGTGACCAATTGGTTCAGGAACTGGGCTGCCCAATCATTCCCTTCCGTTCAGGTGTTAGGACCGCTGACGGAACAAGTCAATCTATCAACGGCAAAGTTAATTTAAAATCCAATACAAAGATAGAGAAGAGGGACTTACTTTCTTCCTCGTTCCCAGCTTGGATCAGGAGATCTATCTTGGGCTTGACTTTTGGAGAGTCTTCTAGTTAGCGCCAAGTATTAAAAGCGATATTTCGATTGATGAATATTCAGATTGTTGATTCACGTTTTGGTCGTGACGGTCTAGAAAAGATGTCGCTGATGGAGCATATTATTAACATAGGGGATGAACTCCCTGTGAAACAGCGTCACTGCCCTGTGTCTCCCGCGATACAAGCGGATGTTGAGTCTTGGCGTTATTGAGGAGAGCGAGAGCCCGTGGTGTTTGCCAATGGTTCTCTGGTGGAAACCAGGCAAAAATCGACTTTGCCACACACACAACATACGCAGCTAGCAAGGGACCCAAAGTCAAAACACGAGGTAAAATGCACCAGTACAACGTGAGTGCCCCGTTTGTAAGAATCACTGTTGACATCACAGGCCCGTTCCCGGAAACTGAAAACGGTAGCCGTTACATCCTTTTTGTCATGGACTACTTCAGCAAGTGGCCCGAGGTGTTTGCGATGCCCAATCAAGAAGCTAAGACCGTTGTTGAGCAGAAAGTGGACCACTGGGTCTGCAGGTTCGGGGTGCCTATGGAATTGCATTCTGACCAAGGGCGAAATTTCGAGTTAAAGGTATTCCAGGAAGGATGCGCATCACTCGGATTAAAGAAAACAAGGACAACACCTCTTCATCCACAGTCTGATGGAATGGTAGAACGATTTAACAATACCTTGAAGGAACATCTGTCCAAAGTCGTGAACGAGAACCAACGGGATTGGGATCGGCGAATTTCTTTATTTCTTATGGCCTACCGGAATGCGGTTCATAGTACAACTGGATACACTCCATCCGAAATTCTATTTGGACGAACTGCCCGGCCACAAGTGAGCTTAAATTCGGATTTCCTATTGAAGACCCAAAATGCGAAGAGGACTACGTGTTGGATCTTAGAGAAAGGATCAACGACATTCACCAGAGAACAAGAAACAACTTACAAATTGCGAGTGACCGCATGAAGACCAGATACGATGCGAGAGCAACAGCACCTGAATTCAACGAGGGAGATCTGGTATGGCTTTACAACCCACATAGCAGAAAGGGAAAATCGCCCAAGCTTCAGCAGGACTGGGAAGGTCCCTACCAAGTAGTTACGCGCATTAATGATGTTTTTCGAATCAAACGAGGACCATGAGCAAAAATGAAAATTGTCCATGTGGATAGCCTGCATCATTACCACGGAAACAATCATTATATGCTTGTTCGGGACGCACAAAACTAAGAGGGGGACAATGTGATGTGGCAATAAAATGATTAGATATTCGGGGGATACATTTTGTTTGTAAACTAACGACATCTGTGAGATTCATTGTGTACAACTACCAACCTTTATTATGTACAACAACCATGCCCCTAAAAGTATGCTACATATTTGAAATATGTTTTGACTGAGTACTAAATCGAACTTGAAGTACTAATTCGTGACTCGAATTAGTACCGAAAGCTTAGAATAGGCCAGAAACAGACGGAAGCTTCCAGAAGCTTGTAAATTTATATAAATACAAGAGTAGATGGCATTAAAAGTTTAGTTAATTTTCGAAAGTGAAATTGTTAACAACTTGAAGCGTTAGTAAAAAGTGATTGAATTGAGATTAAATAAAAAGTGTTGAATTATAAAAACGAATTTGAATTGTGAATAAGTGGAATAAGTTTAATTTGGTGTTATTTAAACTGAAAGACGTTTTGTTTCATTCAATAAAGAGATTTGTTGTATTATTTTGGATTATTTTGGAATTTTGATTGAGTTTTATTTGTCGAGCCCCAGGCCAAAACTTCACATTATAAATAAATCGACGGAATGAAAATAAAACAAACTAGGTCATAAGTTCTGTCAAGTTTTTATTTAGGACAGCCCAAATTCTCCGAAAGCGAAATGAAAGAACGAAGTGGTTTCAATGGGTGGAATTAATTGGAGCAACCAATCGCCCACACAGGGGAATAATTTCTCCGCCGAAATATGGGGCGGAAAAGGGAGCCATTGCGGCATTGGGTTCACCTCAGGGTGGAGAAAGTAGGGTTGGCAGTGGTTTGAAATTCAAAAAAACGGGGAAGTCACGAGACAATCCCCGATCTGTACAGTAGCGACGGATTAGTTACAGTGTGCCCAGGAATAAGTTAGTTTTTTGTGTATCGCAAATTTGTTTAAAATTGGATTATAGTTTTTTTTGTTGTGAGTGAAAATTTAATTTAATTTAAATTAATTTAATTAATAAAATTTATAAAAAAAATAATAAATTGTTGAAAAGGGTGGATCGTGCGAAGCCGAATTAAGAAATAGAAAAAAGGAAGGAGGGGTACTTCTTTACACAATTACCACAGGTAAGATCGAGTCTTTCCCTAAAATAGTTTTTAAACAATATATGAATTTGAAAATATATTAGGCACAACATCCAGGGCGGTTTCCGATGCCCTAGCTTACAGTTTTTGGATTGAGTACCAACAACAGTTTTTCTTCGAAGGCATCAAGAAAGCGACATACGGAGCTGAAAAGACGCAAGACCAGAAAGCTCCACTGTAGTCAGAAAAAAGGCCAAATTTTAACGAAACGGAGAAGCAAAAGTATAAAGACCAAAACTGTAGGTACCTAACGATTTTTATTATTTAAATATTTGAATTGCCACCACCAAAAAAAGATGGTGGACTTTTGCACTAATTGGTTTGGTAGTGGGCAACAACTGGGCTACCCACCATTAGTGCGCCATATTCCGACTTTCCCCTTGCTAAAGCAAACCGATTAAGCAAATTTAATTTTTTTGTGAGAACTATAGAGGGAAGTATTTCAAAGTAGGCATGACATGATTATTGTATTATAAACAGGTAAGATCGAGTCTTTCCCTAAAATAGTTTTTAAACAATATATGAATTTGAAAATATATTAGGCACAACATCCAGGGCGGTTTCCGATGCCCTAGCTTACAGTTTTTGGATTGAGTACCAACAACAGTTTTTCTTCGAAGGCATCAAGAAAGCGACATACGGAGCTGAAAAGACGCAAGACCAGAAAGCTCCACTGTAGTCAGAAAAAAGGCCAAATTTTAACGAAACGGAGAAGCAAAAGTATAAAGACCAAAACTGTAGGTACCTAACGATTTTTATTATTTAAATATTTGAATTGCCACCACCAAAAAAAGATGGTGGACTTTTGCACTAATTGGTTTGGTAGTGGGCAACAACTGGGCTACCCACCATTAGTGCGCCATATTCCGGCTTTCCCCTAGCTAAAGCAAACCGATTAAGCAAATTTAATTTTTTTGTGAGAACTATAGAGGGAAGTATTTCAAAGTAGGCATGACATGATTATTGTTACGAGGTGAGGTTCGATGTGGGGGTCAAGATCCCCTCCAATTCCGGCGAGCCAAGCCGTGCGTCGCCAGCATGCCACGGCCCCTGGTCCAAATCCTATTTCTCCGGTACCAGTCTAACCCTATATTCAAATATTCAGATTGTTGATTCACGTTTTGGTCGTGACGGTCTAGAAAAGATGTCGCTGATGGAGCATGTTATTAACATAGGGGATGAACTCCCTGTGAAACAGCGTCACTGCCCTGTGTCTCCCGCGATACAAGCGGATGTTGAGTCTTGGCGTTATTGAGGAGAGCGAGAGCCCGTGGTGTTTGCCAATGGTTCTCTGGTGGAAACCAGGCAAAAATCGACTTTGCCACATATGACCTTGCTAAGCGAGTTAGCTGAATGCTTACGTCGTGCTAATCTCACCATCAACATGAAGAAATCAAAGTTTTGCTTCAAGGAGGCATACTGGGCGCAGTGGGACTCTCTCCATGTGGAAGACGGTGTTTTGCGGAGAAAATGGGAAATGTCGGATGGAAGATCCTTTAAGATGCAGCTTGTGGTTCCACGATTGAAAGTAGAGGAGATCCTACGAGAAATGCATGATGGAGTATCCGGTGGGCACTTGGGAATCAACAAAACACTGGGAAAGGTACGGGAACGCTTTTATTGGCTAAGCGCGAGAAACGATGTAGAGAGCTGGTGTCGAAAGTGCACAACATACGCAGCTAGCAAGGGACCCAAAGTCAAAACACGAGGTAAAATGCACCAGTACAACGTGAGCGCCCCGTTTGTAAGAATCGCTGTTGACATCAAAGGCCCGTTCCTGGAAACTGAAAACGGTAGCCGTTACATCCTTTTTGTCATGGACTACTTCAGCAAGTGGCCCGAGGCGTTTGCGATGCCCAATCAAGAAGCTAAGACCGTTGTTGAGCAGAAAGTGGACCACTGGGTCTGCAGGTTCGGGGTGCCTATGGAATTGCATTCTGACCAAGGGCGAAATTTCGAGTTAAAGGTATTCCAGGAAGGATGCGCATCACTCGGATTAAAGAAAACAAGGACAACACCTCTTCATCCACAGTCTGATGGAATGGTAGAACGATTTAACAATACCTTGAAGGAACATCTGTCCAAAGTCGTGAACGAGAACCAACGGGATTGGGATCGGCGAATTTCTTTATTTCTTATGGCCTACCGGAATGCGGTTCATAGTACAACTGGATACACTCCATCCGAAATTCTATTTGGACGAACTGCCCGGCCACAAGTGAGCTAAAATTCGGATTTCCTATTGAAGACCCAAAATGCGAAGAGGACTACGTGTTGGATCTTAGAGAAAGGATCAACGACATTCACCGGAGAACAAGAAACAACTTACAAATTGCGAGTGACCGCATGAAGACCAGATACGATGCGAGAGCAACAGCACCTGAATTCAACGAGGGAGATCTGGTATGGCTTTACAACCCACATAGCAGAAAGGGAAAATCGCCCAAGCTTCAGCAGGACTGGGAAGGTCCCTACCAAGTAGTTACGCGCATTAATGATGTTTTTCGAATCAAACGAGGACCATGAGCAAAAATGAAAATTGTCCATGTGGATCGCCTGCATCATTACCACGGAAACAATCATTATGTGCTTGTTCGGAACGAACAAAACTAAGAGGGGGACAATGTGATGTGGCAATAAAATGATTAGATATTCGGGGGATACATTTTGTTTGTAAACTAACGACATCTGTGAGATTCATTGTGTACAACTACCTTTATTATGTACAACAACCATGCCCCTAAAAGTATGCTACATATTTGAAATATGTTTTGACTGAGTACTAAATCGAACTTGAAGTACTAATTCGTGACTCGAATTAGTACCGAAAGCTTAGAATAGGCCAGAAACAGACGGAAGCTTCCAGAAGCTTGTAAATTTATATAAATACAAGAGTAGATGGCATTAAAAGTTTAGTTTATTTTTGAAAGTGAAATTGTTAACAACTTGAAGCGTTAGTAAAAAGTGATTGAATTGAGATTAAATAAAAAGTGTTGAATTATAAAAACGAATTTGAACTGTGAATAAGTGGAATAAGTTTAATTTGGTGTTATTTAAACTGAAAGACGTTTTGTTTCATTCAATAAAGAGATTTGTTGTATTATTTTGGATTATTTTGGAATTTTGATTGAGTTTTATTTGTTGAGCCCCAGGCCAAAACTTCACATTATAAATAAATCGACGGAATGAAAATAAAACAAACTAAGTCATAAGTTCTGTCAAGTTTTTATTTAGGACAGCCCAAATTCTCCGAAAGCGAAATGAAAGAACGAAGTGGTTTCAATGGGTGGAATTAATTGGAGCAACCAATCGCCCACACAGGGGAATAATTTCTCCGCCGAAATATGGGGCGAAAAAGGGAGCCATTGCGGCATTGGGTTCACCTCAGGGTGGAGAAAGTAGGGTTGGCGGTGGTTTGAAATTCAAAAAAACGGGGAAGTCACGAGACAATCCCCGATCTGTACAGTAGCGACGGATTAGTTACAGTGTGCCCAGGAATAAGTTAGTTTTTTGTGTATCGCAAATTTGTTTAAAATTGGATTATAGTTTTTTTTGTTGTGAGTGAAAATTTAATTTAATTTAAATTAATTTAATTAATAAAATTTATAAAAAAAATAATAAATTGTTGAAAAGGGTGGATCGTGCGAAGCCGAATTAAGAAATAGAAAAAAGGAAGGAGGGGTACTTCTTTACACAATTACCACAGGTAAGATCGAGTCTTTCCCTAAAATAGTTTTTAAACAATATATGAATTTGAAAATATATTAGGCACAACATCCAGGGCGGTTTCCGATGCCCTAGCTTACAGTTTTTGGATTGAGTACCAACAACAGTTTTTCTTCGAAGGCATCAAGAAAGCGACATACGGAGCTGAAAAGACGCAAGACCAGAAAGCTCCACTGTAGTCAGAAAAAAGGCCAAATTTTAACGAAACGGAGAAGCAAAAGTATAAAGACCAAAACTGTAGGTACCTAACGATTTTTATTATTTAAATATTTGAATTGCCACCACCAAAAAAAGATGGTGGACTTTTGCACTAATTGGTTTGGTAGTGGGCAACAACTGGGCTACCCACCATTAGTGCGCCATATTCCGACTTTCCCCTTGCTAAAGCAAACCGATTAAGCAAATTTAATTTTTTTGTGAGAACTATAGAGGGAAGTATTTCAAAGTAGGCATGACATGATTATTGTTACGAGGTGAGGTTCGATGTGGGGGTCAAGATCCCCTCCAATTCCGGCGAGCCAAGCCGTGCGTCGCCAGCATGCCACGGCCCCTGGTCCAAATCCTATTTCTCCGGTACCAGTCTAACCCTTCCTTTACTCTATCCAAACCAATTCCTTTCCATCATCCTTTCCTATCCTCTCTTATCTCATCCTATTACCCTGTTACATCTGATCCTTGACCATATGCAAAAATTCAACAGCGGAGCCAAGAATGGTGACCAATTGGTTCAGGAACTGGGCTGCCCAATCATTCCCTTCCGTTCAGGTGTTAGGACCGCTGACGGAACAAGTCAATCTATCAACGGCAAAGTTAATTTAAAATCCAATACAAAGATAGAGAAGAGGGACTTACTTTCTTCCTCGTTCCCAGCTTGGATCAGGAGATCTATCTTGGGCTTGACTTTTGGAGAGTCTTCTAGTTAGCGCCAAGTATTAAAAGCGATATTTCGATTGATGAATATTCAGATTGTTGATTCACGTTTTGGTCGTGACGGTCTAGAAAAGATGTCGCTGATGGAGCATATTATTAACATAGGGGATGAACTCCCTGTGAAACAGCGTCACTGCCCTGTGTCTCCCGCGATACAAGCGGATGTTGAGTCTTGGCGTTATTGAGGAGAGCGAGAGCCCGTGGTGTTTGCCAATGGTTCTCTGGTGGAAACCAGGCAAAAATCGACTTTGCCACACACACAACATACGCAGCTAGCAAGGGACCCAAAGTCAAAACACGAGGTAAAATGCACCAGTACAACGTGAGTGCCCCGTTTGTAAGAATCACTGTTGACATCACAGGCCCGTTCCCGGAAACTGAAAACGGTAGCCGTTACATCCTTTTTGTCATGGACTTCTTCAGCAAGTGGCCCGAGGCGTTTGCGATGCCCAATCAAGAAGCTAAGACCGTTGTTGAGCAGAAAGTGGACCACTGGGTCTGCAGGTTCGGGGTGCCTATGGAATTGCATTCTGACCAAGGGCGAAATTTCGAGTTAAAGGTATTCCAGGAAGGATGCGCATCACTCGGATTAAAGAAAACAAGGACAACACCTCTTCATCCACAGTCTGATGGAATGGTAGAACGATTTAACAATACCTTGAAGGAACATCTGTCCAAAGTCGTGAACGAGAACCAACGGGATTGGGATCGGCGAATTTCTTTATTTCTTATGGCCTACCAGAATTCGGTTCATAGTACAACTGGATACACTCCATCCGAAATTCTATTTGGACGAACTGCCCGGCCCCAAGTGAGCTAAAATTCGGATTTCCTATTGAAGACCCAAAATGCGAAGAGGACTACGTGTTGGATCTTAGAGAAAGGATCAACGACATTCACCAGAGAACAAGAAACAACTTACAAATTGCGAGTGACCGCATGAAGACCAGATACGATGCGAGAGCAACAGCACCTGAATTCAACGAGGGAGATCTGGTATGGCTTTACAACCCACATAGCAGAAAGGGAAAATCGCCCAAGCTTCAGCAGGACTGGGAAGGTCCCTACCAAGTAGTTACGCGCATTAATGATGTTTTTCGAATCAAACGAGGACCATGAGCAAAAATGAAAATTGTCCATGTGGATCACCTGCATCATTACCACGGAAACAATCATTATGTGCTTGTTCGGGACGAACAAAACTAAGAGGGGGACAATGTGATGTGGCAATAAAATGATTAGATATTCGGGGGATACATTTTGTTTGTAAACTAACGACATCTGTGAGATTCATTGTGTACAACTACCAACCTTTATTATGTACAACAACCATGCCCCTAAAAGTATGCTACATATTTGAAATATGTTTTGACTGAGTACTAAATCGAACTTGAAGTACTAATTCGTGACTCGAATTAGTACCGAAAGCTTAGAATAGGCCAGAAAAAGACGGAAGCTTCCAGAAGCTTCTAAATTTATATAAATACAAGAGTAGATGGCATTAAAAGTTTAGTTTATTTTCGAAAGTGAAATTGTTAACAACTTGAAGCGTTAGTAAAAAGTGATTGAATTGAGATTAAATAAAAAGTGTTGAATTATAAAAACGAATTTGAATTGTGAATAAGTGGAATAAGTTTAATTTGGTGTTATTTAAACTGAAAGACGTTTTGTTTCATTCAATAAAGAGATTTGTTGTATTATTTTGGATTATCTTGGAATTTTGATTGAGTTTTATTTGTCGAGCCCCAGGCCAAAACTTCACATTATAAATAAATCGACGGAATGAAAATAAAACAAACTAAGTCATAAGTTCTGTCAAGTTTTTATTTAGGACAGCCCAAATTCTCCGAAAGCGAAATGAAAGAACGAAGTGGTTTCAATGGGTGGAATTAATTGGAGCAACCAATCGCCCACACAGGGGAATAATTTCTCCGCCGAAATATGGGGCGAAAAAGGGAGCCATTGCGGCATTGGGTTCACCTCAGGGTGGAGAAAGTAGGGTTGGCGGTGGTTTGAAATTCAAAAAAACGGGGAAGTCACGAGACAATCCCCGATCTGTACAGTAGCGACGGATTAGTTACAGTGTGCCCAGGAATAAGTTAGTTTTTTGTGTATCGCAAATTTGTTTAAAATTGGATTATAGTTTTTTTTGTTGTGAGTGAAAATTTAATTTAATTTAAATTAATTTAATTAATAAAATTTATAAAAAAAATAATAAATTGTTGAAAAGGGTGGATCGTGCGAAGCCGAATTAAGAAATAGAAAAAAGGAAGGAGGGGTACTTCTTTACACAATTACCACAGGTAAGATCGAGTCTTTCCCTAAAATAGTTTTTAAACAATATATGAATTTGAAAATATATTAGGCACAACATCCAGGGCGGTTTCCGATGCCCTAGCTTACAGTTTTTGGATTGAGTACCAACAACAGTTTTTCTTCGAAGGCATCAAGAAAGCGACATACGGAGCTGAAAAGACGCAAGACCAGAAAGCTCCACTGTAGTCAGAAAAAGGCCAAATTTTAACGAAACGGAGAAGCAAAAGTATAAAGACCAAAACTGTAGGTACCTAACGATTTTTATTATTTAAATATTTGAATTGCCACCACCAAAAAAAGATGGTGGACTTTTGCACTAATTGGTTTGGTAGTGGGCAACAACTGGGCTACCCACCATTAGTGCGCCATATTCCGACTTTCCCCTTGCTAAAGCAAACCGATTAAGCAAATTTAATTTTTTTGTGAGAACTATAGAGGGAAGTATTTCAAAGTAGGCATGACATGATTATTGTTACGAGGTGAGGTTCGATGTGGGGGTCAAGATCCCCTCCAATTCCGGCGAGCCAAGCCGTGCGTCGCCAGCATGCCACGGCCCCTGGTCCAAATCCTATTTCTCCGGTACCAGTCTAACCCTTCCTTTACTCTATCCAAACCAATTCCTTTCCATCATCCTTTCCTATCCTCTCTTATCTCATCCTATTACCCTGTTACATCTGATCCTTGACCATATGCAAAAATTCAACAGCGGAGCCAAGAATGGTGACCAATTGGTTCAGGAACTGGGCTGCCCAATCATTCCCTTCCGTTCAGGTGTTAGGACCGCTGACGGAACAAGTCAATCTATCAACGGCAAAGTTAATTTAAAATCCAATACAAAGATAGAGAAGAGGGACTTACTTTCTTCCTCGTTCCCAGCTTGGATCAGGAGATCTATCTTGGGCTTGACTTTTGGAGAGTCTTCTAGTTAGCGCCAAGTATTAAAAGCGATATTTCGATTGATGAATATTCAGATTGTTGATTCACGTTTTGGTCGTGACGGTCTAGAAAAGATGTCGCTGATGGAGCATATTATTAACATAGGGGATGAACTCCCTGTGAAACAGCGTCACTGCCCTGTGTCTCCCGCGATACAAGCGGATGTTGAGTCTTGGCGTTATTGAGGAGAGCGAGAGCCCGTGGTGTTTGCCAATGGTTCTCTGGTGGAAACCAGGCAAAAATCGACTTTGCCACACACACAACATACGCAGCTAGCAAGGGACCCAAAGTCAAAACACGAGGTAAAATGCACCAGTACAACGTGAGTGCCCCGTTTGTAAGAATCACTGTTGACATCACAGGCCCGTTCCCGGAAACTGAAAACGGTAGCCGTTACATCCTTTTTGTCATGGACTACTTCAGCAAGTGGCCCGAGGCGTTTGCGATGCCCAATCAAGAAGCTAAGACCGTTGTTGAGCAGAAAGTGGACCACTGGGTCTGCAGGTTCGGGGTGCCTATGGAATTGCATTCTGACCAAGGGCGAAATTTCGAGTTAAAGGTATTCCAGGAAGGATGCGCATCACTCGGATTAAAGAAAACAAGGACAACACCTCTTCATCCACAGTCTGATGGAATGGTAGAACGATTTAACAATACCTTGAAGGAACATCTGTCCAAAGTCGTGAACGAGAACCAACGGGATTGGGATCGGCGAATTTCTTTATTTCTTATGGCCTACCAGAATGCGGTTCATAGTACAACTGGATACACTCCATCCGAAATTCTATTTGGACGAACTGCCCGGCCCCAAGTGAGCTAAAATTCGGATTTCCTATTGAAGACCCAAAATGCGAAGAGGACTACGTGTTGGATCTTAGAGAAAGGATCAACGACATTCACCAGAGAACAAGAAACAACTTACAAATTGCGAGTGACCGCATGAAGACCAGATACGATGCGAGAGCAACAGCACCTGAATTCAACGAGGGAGATCTGGTATGGCTTTACAACCCACATAGCAGAAAGGGAAAATCGCCCAAGCTTCAGCAGGACTGGGAAGGTCCCTACCAAGTAGTTACGCGCATTAATGATGTTTTTCGAATCAAACGAGGACCATGAGCAAAAATGAAAATTGTCCATGTGGATCACCTGCATCATTACCACGGAAACAATCATTATGTGCTTGTTCGGGACGAACAAAACTAAGAGGGGGACAATGTGATGTGGCAATAAAATGATTAGATATTCGGGGGATACATTTTGTTTGTAAACTAACGACATCTGTGAGATTCATTGTGTACAACTACCAACCTTTATTATGTACAACAACCATGCCCCTAAAAGTATGCTACATATTTGAAATATGTTTTGACTGAGTACTAAATCGAACTTGAAGTACTAATTCGTGACTCGAATTAGTACCGAAAGCTTAGAATAGGCCAGAAAAAGACGGAAGCTTCCAGAAGCTTGTAAATTTATATAAATACAAGAGTAGATGGCATTAAAAGTTTAGTTTATTTTCGAAAGTGAAATTGTTAACAACTTGAAGCGTTAGTAAAAAGTGATTGAATTGAGATTAAATAAAAAGTGTTGAATTATAAAAACGAATTTGAATTGTGAATAAGTGGAATAAGTTTAATTTGGTGTTTTTTAAACTGAAAGACGTTTTGTTTCATTCAATAAAGAGATTTGTTGTATTATTTTGGATTATCTTGGAATTTTGATTGAGTTTTATTTGTCGAGCCCCAGGCCAAAACTTCACATTATAAATAAATCGACGGAATGAAAATAAAACAAACTAAGTCATAAGTTCTGTCAAGTTTTTATTTAGGACAGCCCAAATTCTCCGAAAGCGAAATGAAAGAACGAAGTGGTTTCAATGGGTGAAATTAATTGGAGCAACCAATCGCCCACACAGGGGAATAATTTCTCCGCCGAAATATGGGGCGAAAAAGGGAGCCATTGCGGCATTGGGTTCACCTCAGGGTGGAGAAAGTAGGGTTGGCGGTGGTTTGAAATTCAAAAAAACGGGGAAGTCACGAGACAATCCCCGATCTGTACAGTAGCGACGGATTAGTTACAGTGTGCCCAGGAATAAGTTAGTTTTTTGAGTATCGCAAATTTGTTTAAAATTGGAACATAGTTTTTTTTGTTGTGAGTGAAAATTTAATTTAATTTAAATTAATTTAATTAATAAAATTTATAAAAAAAATAATAAATTGTTGAAAAGGGTGGATCGTGCGAAGCCGAATTAAGAAATAGAAAAAAGGAAGGAGGGGTACTTCTTTACACAATTACCACAGGTAAGATCGAGTCTTTCCCTAAAATAGTTTTTAAACAATATATGAATTTGAAAATATATTAGGTACAACATCCAGGGCGGTTTCCGATGCCCTAGCTTACAGTTTTTGGATTGAGTACCAACAACAGTTTTTCTTCGAAGGCATCAAGAAAGCGACATAGAGCTGAAAAGACGCAAGACCAGAAAGCTCCACAGTAGTCAGAAAAAAGGCCAAATTTTAACGAAACGGAGAAGCAAAAGTATAAAGACCAAAACTGTAGGTACCTAACGATTTTTATTATTTAAATATTTGAATTGCCACCACCAAAAAAAGATGGTGGACTTTTGCACTAATTGGTTTGGTAGTGGGTAACAACTGGGCTACCCACCATTAGTGCGCCATATTCCGGCTTTCCCCTTGCTAAAGCAAACCGATTAAGCAAATTTAATTTTTTTGTGAGAACTATAGAGGGAAGTATTTCAAAGTAGGCATGACATGATTATTGTTACGAGGTGAGGTTCGATGTGGGGTTCAAGATCCCCTCCAATTCCGGCGAGCCAAGCCGTGCGTCACCAGCATGCCACGACCCCTGGTCCAAATCCTATTTCTCCGGTACCAGTCTAACCCTTCCTTTACTCTATCCAAACCAATTCCTTTACATCATCCTATCCTATCCTATCCTCTCTTATCTCATCCTATTACCCCGTCACATCGACGAGAGAATTTTTAGGTTTGCTGGACAGCGGAGCCAGCTACAGTATTTTTGCCAAGAATGGTGACCAATTGGTTCAGGAACTGGGCTGCCCAATCATTCCCTTCCGTTCAGGTGTTAGGACCGCTGACGGAACAAGTCAATCTATCAACGGCAAAGTTAATTTAAAATCCAATACAAAGATAGAGAAGAGGGACTTACTTTCTTCCTCGTTCCCAGCTTGGATCAGGAGATCTATCTTGGGCTTGACGTTTGGAGAGTCTTCTAGTTAGCGCCAAGTATTAAAAGCGATATTTCGATTGATGAATATTCAGATTGTTGATTCACGTTTTGGTCGTGACGGTCTAGAAAAGATGTCGCTGATGGAGCATGTTATTAACATAGAGGATGAACTCCCTGTGAAACAGCGTCACTGCCCTGTGTCTCCCGCGATACAAGCGGATGTTGAGTCTTGGCGTTATTGAGGAGAGCGAGAGCCCGTGGTGTTTGCCAATGGTTCTCTGGTGGAAACCAGGCAAAAATCGACTTTGCCAGGATTCTCGCAAGGTAAATTCGCTGACGAAGAAGAATGCTAACCCTCTCCCTCATATTGATGGACTCACCAGCCGATTTCCGGACACGATCTATATGAGTACTATCGATTTAAAAGAAGCGTTTTGGCAAATACCGCTGGAGAGACAGAGTAGGGAAAAGGCTGCCTTTGCGGTACCGGGAAGACCCTTGTACCAATTCACTGTGATGCCGTTTGGGTTGTGCAATGCAGCTCAGCGGTTGAGTCAGTTGATGGACAAGGTGTTTCCTGCACGACTTAGGGAGCGTGTCTTCGTGTATCTTGATCCTGGTTATCATGGCACTGGATTTCGAGACACATATCATCTTGCTAAGCGAGTTAGCTGAATGCTTACGTCGTGCTAATCTCACCATCAACATGAAGAAATCAAAGTTTTGCTTCAAGGAGTTAAAATATTTGGGCTTGATAGTTGGTGGGGGGAAGTTTTAATCCGATCCTGCCGAAGTTGAGGCTATTGTGGATTTTCTAGTCCCAAAAACCGTAAGAAAAGTTTGGAGGCTGTTTGGCATGGCAGGGTGGTATCGTTAATTCATAAAAGGTTTTTCGACTCTGACTGCATCCCTGACTGATCTTTTGAAGAAGCAAAACGACAAATTTAAAATGACGGAAGAAGCGCTGATGACATTTGAGGGTCTGAAGAAAGCGTTAATCTCGGCCCCTGTTTAGTTAAAGATTTTATATCCAATGTGACGCTTCGGACGCAGGAATCGGTGCCGTGCTATTCCAGTTAGGAGAGGGAGGTGAGGAAGCCTTTATAGATTACTTTTCCCAAAAAATTAATAAGAGCGAGAGAAACTACAGTGTCACCGAGAAGGAATGTGTGGCAGCGGTGATGGCTGTGGAGAAATTCAGGCCGTATGTGGAGGTTATGCACTTCACTGTCATTACTGACCACTCAAGTCTCCAATGGCTGATGAGCATGAAGGACTTGAGCGGTATACTCGCAAGGTGGAGTTTGTCTTTGCAGTCCTATACATTTGATATACAGCAGCGTAAAGGCAGCCAGAATGTAGTACCGGATACTCTTTCTCGGGTACACGTAGATTCTCTGGACTTGGAAGATGTTGCCCCGTGGATTGACTTAGAGTCAGCGCAATTCCAATCCGAAGAAAATTTAAATCTAATTAAAACAATTACTGAACGTAAAGAAGGTTAGGTGAAGAGGAAATGATGGAGCATTCATGGCTACTTTGGGTTCCGTCTGAAGTGACGGAAGAAATTTTATTAAAGGGCTATGATCCACCTTAATCCGCTCATGGTAGAATTTCAAAAACTTTAAACCGCATAAGGCAATTTTTCTATTGGCCCAATATTTTTTTCTACGGCGAAAGATGAAAAAATCTTCATAGACACCATAGGCCCGTACCTATGGTAGTGTGAGATTCTTACTCACTAAAAAAACACCTTCAGTTGTTCATTCGACTACAACTAAGTTGCCTTATCACTTAGTTTAGTCTTCATTTTCATTAGTCACGTTTGGCAGGGAGCGCTCTATCGAGGGGATCTGCAATACCGCATAATCACACGGTTATATGTCTTGCTACGCTAGGTCGAACGGTCTCGTTCTCCGAAGTCAGCGTACAAGATTTGTCTCTTCAAAGGCCCGCTGTATGCTTCTTTTACAGTGGCCCTGTAAACGTGTTTTAAACTTGGTGGCAGATTTTTTTATTTCGTCTTTGACAGTTTCCATACACAGGTCTCTGTGTAAATCGCTGTTTCGTGTGTACTACGGAGCATCAGCAATTGCTCTGAGGACTTTATTTTGAAATATTTTGCAGTATTTGTATATGGCTTGGTTTAGCACAACTCCAAAGTTGTATTCCGTAAGTCCACACAGGTTTAAGCACTTGCTTGTAGATAAGCAGTTTGTTATAAGTACTTAGATTGGAATATTTTCCAATTAGCCAGTTTAGTTCTCGTAACTTAATATCGAGTTCGTCTCTTTTATTTTTAACGTGCGTCTTCCATTTAAGCTTAGCATCAAGAGTCATACCTAGATACTTTGCTTCATTAGCATACGGTATTTGAACCGAGTTAATAAAGATGGGAAGATTGTTAACATTCTTGTAAGTAAAGCTAACATGTGTTGATTTGGACTCGTTTAGAACTATGCGCCATTTTTTCGTCCAGTTTGATATTTTGTCAAGAGTTTTCGGTAGCATTTTGGTTGCTGGGGTGAAATCAGCTAAGGCGATAATTGATTGTCGATTTTTTGATAGTCGTTTTTGATTATCAACAATTTTTTGCTCTATGTAAATCGATCGCCAAAAATTGTTTTTTTCTTGGCATCACTTATAATTCTGTCAAGAATTAAATGTCAGTTTTGAATTTTGTAATAGTTATTTTTGTTTTGATTTTGTGATATCTAATTGTGTTCCTCTTCAATCACTTAAGATGACATAATCATCTTCTCTACTTTGTAAAATGGAATATAATAATTAGGGTCCAGCAACAGAAATATTTAAGACAAAGGCAGGAAGTCCGTATTGATGCCAATGACCCTTTTGGTACAAAAAAGATGAATGTGAATAAAGGCACTTTCAAGTTGAACGAAAAACAAAGCGAAATCCGCAGTCAACCGATGAAGGCATTTTGTAAAGACCTAACTACATTATAGCCAAATATCCGTTTTAAGTAGAGTTTCGAAAAAAATGATTTTTCTGTTACAATTATTCAACATATTTTTAGAACGCTGTGAAATCTTTCTCTATAGCATTTATTAAAACATGTCCACGGTTCATGGTACATGTTAACTCGATCAATAGTTTTCTGAGTTGAAAGATTCCAATGATAAGATAAATACGAATGGCTCCTTACTCCACTCAACAGTGCATGTCTACACTGAGTGTAATAAATCAGGTTTAAAAAAAAGGTTTGAAAAAGTGCAACTGATGTTACCATTGCACTTTTATAATCAACTGACCAATTTGAAGTCAACTGAGCCAGACCCAAAGACCCAAACATATGTAAATGTATGAAAACGATACCTAAATTGGTGTCACTTGATATCAAAGCAAAAAATGATTGTCGATTTGATAATCACCTTATATGGAGCAAATTGTCGATTTTGATAATCAACTATCGCTGTAGCCGATTCCATCCCTCGATAGCACAGGTGTGGCCGTATCATCAGCAAATATTGCTATCGTGACGTCTTCTTCTTGAGGTATATCTCGAGTATAAAGAACGAATAACACCGGGCCAAGAACGCTTCCTTGTGGAACACCAGCATTTATTTCTTTAAATCCTGGATATTCAGTGCCTTGTTTAACTCGGAAAAGTCTATTTTCCAGATAGGATTCCAGAATATAACATATTTGTTTCGAAAAACCTGTCTAAATTTAAATCTTAAACCGTCGTGCCAGACTTTATCGAAAGCTTGGGAAACATCAAGAAACGCGCTTGAACATATCTCCTCTCTCCTCTAGAGATTTTTCAATTTCATTTTTTATTCTGTATACTTGATCAATTGTTGAGTGGTTATTTCTAAAACCGAATTGGTGTTCGGGAATAAGCCATTTCTCTTCTACGATTGGAAGTAGGCGCTTAAGTAAAAATTTCTCGAATAACTTAGAAATTATTGGTAATAACGATATTTGTCTGTAAGACTTCTTTTCATTAAGAGTTTTGCCTGGTTTTGGCACCATAATGACTTCGGCCACTTTTCATTGCCGTGGAACGTATGCTAGCCTAAACGTGGCATTAATCAGATGTTAGATTTTAGTGATTGCTTTTCTCGGCAACTCTTTAAGAATGGGTGCATTTATCAAGTTATATCCGGGAGCTTTTTTGTTATTTTGCTTTCTTATAGCGTCTTAAAGTTTTGAAAATGTGACAATTCGAATTCGGAAGTTTTCAGAGGTCTAATGAGTATCACCGGGTTCATTCAACAACTCCTCACCGTCAAAGGGTTTGAAAGTTTCCTCGAGGTGATCGGCAAACAGATCTGCCTTTTCTTTGTCTGTTTTAGCCCAGTCTCCATTGTTTGTTCGAATTGGTGTGGATTATAACTTGGGTTTGCTTACACTTTTAGTAGCCTTTTTTGAATCTCTAATTGCATTATTCAGTTTACTGGAGAGGTGATTCAAAATATTTTGTGTTGAGGAGCGCGGGATTGCTGCCATTTCTTACGTGCTTTTCTTTTTTCGAGTATAAGTTCTTTAATTTCAATTGAAACATTTTGCTCGTTAGGAATTGAATTTCTGCTATTTTGCGGAATGTTTTTCCAGGCAGCATCTTGGACAATTTTAATAAATCTGTCGACTTCATCTTCTAATTCAAATGGAGTTTGCAATGATACTTCAAGTGTAATAGCCTCTTCGCAAATTTTCCCAATTCGTTCTATTGTTTGTCAAAAATGACGCATTTTCCTTCATTATTAGGCTTCCGTTTACTGTCAACATGACTGGTGAGTGATCAGTAGGAAGATCATAGCTATCCTCGATCTTGGTATAGTTGGTTTTCCAGTTGATAAAAAGTCAGCACTAGTTTCCATGCAAGCTTTGAAAAGTTGTCTCCCTCTGGTTCATATGCATCTTGATCCCCAAAACGTATGTTTTGAATTAAAGTTGCTGCCTATAATAAACTTAGAATCAAGAGCTTCATAAAGATTTATGAAATCTGTTTACTCTATTTTGCACCTGGGAGGACAATATATTGTTGCAATGCTATATATCGAACGTCTGTATTTTATATTGACTGCACAAACTTGCATTTTCTCAAGTTCGATTGTTAACTTTAAGGAATGTTCAAGTTTTTCTCTTATAAATAGAGAGGATCCACCTCTTACTCTATCAGATGGGTGATACGCATGTTAGGCAGAATAACCTTTTATATTGATTACTGTTTCCTTTTTTAAGTGTGATTCAGAAATCAGGCATATGTCATTTTTTCCGTTTGACAGATGTATTTCTAGTTCGTCCATTTTAGAAGATAGGCTGTTGGCATTCCATGTAAAAATTTTAAACAACTGGTCCATTTTCATAATTAATTACGTATTGTTTGAGCTCTAGGTTGCAGCATGCTCAATTTTTCAAATATTATTGTATTCGTCCTATTTTGCTCTTCAAATCTTTGAAGAATCAAAGAAAATACTTGATGAAACGGGTCTGGTGAACTCGTGCTTGGAGTTGGGTTTTGTGACAGCACTTGCGCATAGGTCGATTCATTTATTTTTGTCTTCTTCATTATGGATTTCGTCTCCTTCGCTTTAGGCCAATATGACTGTGCATGTGCGTGATTATGTTATTAATTTTAGTGTATGTAAATAATGTAAGGCATCTAATCAAATATCTTGTCCGCCTATCGTAACATCTTATTGTAGTAATCGTCCTTTTGTCGTCCAGACACGGGGAACATTGCTGGACCACCCTTTTTGGATCCTTCAAATTTCAAGACGCCACAACGAAAAACACACAAATTCCGCTTACCCCTAATGAGCTATGTGGAGGTAACTGGATATTCTTCAAATATTTTGTTTGAATTTCCGATGACACTAGAAATTCTCAGTCACTCACACAAAAAAATGTTTGAAAAAAATATATAAAAAAACAAAACTGAGTGACAATTAATCCAAGAAAAAAAAATAATAACTGTAATATATAAATATATATAAAATATTTGGGCTTCATAGTTGGTGGGGGGAAGTTTAAAACCGATCCTGCCAAAGTTGAGGCTATTGTGGATTTTCTAGTCCCAAAAACCGTAAGAAAAGTTTGGAGGCTGTTTGGCATGGCAGGGTGGTATCGTTAATTCATAAAAGGTTTTTCGACTCTGACTGCATCCCTGACTGATCTTTTGAAGAAGCAAAACGACAAATTTAAAATGACGGAAGAAGCGCTGATGACATTTGAGGGTCTGAAGAAAGCGTTAATCTCGGCCCCTGTTTAGTTAAAGATTTTATATCCAATGGGACGCTTCGGACGCAGGAATCGGTGCCGTGCTATTCCAGTTAGGAGAGGAAGGTGAGGAAGCCTTTATAGATTACTTTTCCCAAAAAATTAATAAGAGCGAGAGAAACTACAGTGTCACCGAGAAGGAGTGTGTGGCAGCGGTGATGGCTGTGGAGAAATTCAGGCCGTATGTGGAGGTTATGCACTTCTACCTATGGTAGTGTGAGATTCTTACTCACTAAAAAAACACCTTCAGTTGTTCATTCGACTACAACTAAGTTGCCTTATCAAGTAGTTTAGTCTTCATTTTCATTAGTCACGTTTGGCAGGGAGCGCTCCATCGAGGGGACCTGCAATACCGCATAATCACAGGGTTATATGTCTTGCTACGCTAGGTCGAACGGTCTCGTTCTCCGAAGTCAGCGTACAAGATTTGTCTCTTCAAAGGCCCGCTGTATGCTTCTTTTACAGTGGCCCTGTAAACGTGTTTTAAACTTGGTGGCAGATTTTTTTATTTCGTCTTTGACAGTTTCCATACACACGTCTCTGTGTAAATCGCTGTTTCGTGTGTACTACGGAGCATCAGCAATTGCTCTGAGGACTTTATTTTGAAATGTTTTGCAGTATTTGTATATGGCTTGGTTTAGCACAACTCCAAAGTTGTATTCCTTAAGTCCACACAGGTTTAAGCACTTGCTTGTAGATAAGCAGTTTGTTATAAGTACTTAGATTGGAATATTTTCCAATTAGCCAGTTTAGTTCTCGTAACTTAATATCGAGTTCTTCTCTTTTCTTTTTAACGTGCGTCTTACATTTAAACTTAGCATCAAGAGTCATACCTAGATACTTTGCTTCATTAGCATACGGTATTTGAACCGAGTTAATAAAGATGGGAAGATTGTTAACATTCTTGTAAGTAAAGTTAACATGTGTTGATTTGGACTCGTTTAGAACTATGCGCCATTTTTTCGTCCAGTTTGTTATTTTGTCAAGAGTTTTCTGTAGCATTTTGGTTGCTTTTTCAATTGAGCTGGGGTGGAATCAGCTAAGGCGATAATTGATTGTCACTTTTTTGATAGTCGTTTTTGATTATCAACCATTTTTTGCTCTATGTAAATCGATCGCCAAAAATTATTTTTTTCTTGGCATCACTTATAATTCTGTCAAGAATTAAATGTCAGTTTTGAATTTTGTAATAGTTAATTTTGTTTTGATTTTGTGATATCTAATTGTGTTCCTCTTCAATCACTTAAGATGACATAATCATCTTCTCTACTTTGTATAATGGAATATAATAGTTAGGGTCCAGCAACAGAAATATTTAAGACAAAGGCAGGAAGTCCGTATTGATGCCAACGACCCTTTTGGTACAAAAAAGATGAATGTGAATAAAGGCACTTTCAAGTTGAACGAAAAACAAAGCGAAATCCGCAGTCAACCGATGAAGGCATTTTGTAAAGACCTAACTACATTATAGCCAAATATCCGTTTTAAGTAGAGTTTCGAAAAAAATGATTTTTCTGTAACAATTATTCAACATATTTTTAGAACGCTGTGAAATCTTTCTCTATAGCATTTATTAAAACATGTCCACGGTTCATGGTACATGTTAACTCGATCAATAGTTTTCTGAGTTGAAAGATTCCAATGATAAGATAAATACGAATGGCTCCTTACTCCACTCAACAGTGCATGTCTACACTGAGTGTAATAAATCAGGTTTAAAAAAAAGGTTTGAAAAAGTGCAACTGATGTTACCATTGCACTTTTATAATCAACTGACCAATTTGAAGTCAACTGAGCCAGACCCAAAGACCCAAACATATGTAAATGTATGAAAACGATACCTAAATTGGTGTCACTTGATATCAATGCAAAAAATGATTGTCGATTTGATAATCACCTTATATGGAGCAAATTGTCGATTTTGATAATCAACTATCGCTGTAGCCGATTCCATCCCTCGATAGCACAGGTGTGGCCGTATCATCAGCAAATATTGCTATCGTGACGTCTTCTTCTTGAGGTATATCTCGAGTATAAAGAACGAATAACACCGGGCCAAGAACGCTTCCTTGTGGAACACCAGCATTTATTTCTTTAAATCCTGGATATTCAGTGCCTTGTTTAACTCGGAAAAGTCTATTTTCCAGATAGGATTCCAGAATATAACATATTTGTGTCGAAAAAACCTGTCTTAATTTAAATCTTAAACCGTCGTGCCAGACTTTATCGAAAGCTTGGGAAACATCAAGAAACGCGCTTGAACATATCTCCTCTCTCCTCTAGAGATTTTTCAATTTCATTTTTTATTCTGTATACTTGATCAATTGTTGAGTGGTTATTTCTAAAACCGAATTGGTGTTCGGGAATAAGCCATTTCTCTTCTACGATTGGAAGTAGGCGCTTAAGTAAAAATTTCTCGAATAACTTAGAAATTATTGGTAATAACGATATTTGTCTGTAAGACTTCTTTTCATTAAGAGTTTTGCCTGGTTTTGGGACCATAATGATTTCGGCCACTTTTCATTGCCGTGGAACGTATGCAAGCCTAAACGTGGCATTAATCAGATGTTAGATTTTAGTGATTGCTTTTCTCGGCAACTCTTTAAGAATGGGTGCATTTATCAAGTTATATCCGGGAGTTTTTTTGTTATTTTGCTTTCTTATAGCGTCTAAAAGTTTTGAAAATGTGACAATTCGAATTCGGAAGTTTTCAGAGGTCTAATGAGTATCGCCGGGTTCATTCAACAACTCCTCACCGTCAAAGGGTTTGAAAGTTTCCTCGAGGTGATCGGCAAACAGATCTGCCTTTTCTTTGTCTGTTTTAGCCCAGTCTCCATTGTTTGTTCGAATTGGTGTGGATTATAACTTGGGTTTGCTTACACTTTTAATAGCCTTTTTTGAATCTCTAATTGCATTATTCAGTTTACTGGAGAGGTGATTCAAAATATTTTGTGTTGAGGAGCGCGGGATTGCTGCCATTTCTTACGTGCTTTTCTTTTTTCGAGTATAAGTTCTTTAATTTCAATTGAAACATTTTGCTCGTTAGGAATTGAATTTCTGCTATTTTGCGGCATGTTTTTCCAGGCAGCATCTTGGACAATTTTAATAAATCTGTCGACTTCATCTTCTAATTCAAATGGAGTTTGCAATGATACTTCAAGTGTAATAGCCTCTTCGCAAATTTTCCCAATTCGTTCTATTGTTTGTCAAAAATGACGCATTTTCCTTCATTATTAGGCTTCCGTTTACTGTCAACATGACTGGTGAGTGATCAGTAGGAAGATCATAGCTATCCTCGATCTTGGTATAGTTTTTATTTAAACCCTTTGCGATAAAAAAGTCAAGTAGATCTGCAGTTTTGGCTACGTTCCTAGGCCAGTAAGTTGGTTTTCCAGTTGATAAAAAGTCAGCACTAGTTTCCATGCAAGCTTTGAAAAGTTGTCTCCCTCTGGTTCATATGCATCTTGATCCCCAAAACGTATGTTTTGAATTAAAGTTGCTGCCTATAATAAACTTAGAATCAAGAGCTTCATAAAGATTTATGAAATCTGTTTACTCTATTTTGCACCTGGGAGGACAATATATTGTTGCAATGCTATATATCGAACGTCTGTATTTTATATTGACTGCACAAACTTGCATTTTCTCAAGTTCGATTGTTAACTTTAAGGAATGTTCAAGTTTTTCTCTTATAAATAGAGAGGATCCACCTCTTACTCTATCAGATGGGTGATACGCATGTTAGGCAGAATAACCTTTTATATTGATTACTGTTTCCTTTTTTAAGTGTGATTCAGAAATCAGGCATATGTCATTTTTTCCGTTTGACAGATGTATTTCTAGTTCGTCCATTTTAGAAGATAGGCTGTTGGCATTCCATGTAAAAATTTTAAACAACTGGTCCATTTTCATAATTAATTACGTATTGTTTGAGCTCTAGGTTGCAGCATGCTCAATTTTTCAAATATTATTGTATTCGTCCTATTTTGCTCTTCAAATCTTTGAAGAATCAAAGAAAATACTTGATGAAACGGGTCTGGTGAACTCGTGCTTGGAGTTGGGTTTTGTGACAGCACTTGCGCATAGGTCGATTCATTTATTTTTGTCTTCTTCATTATGGATTTCGTTTCCTTCGCTTTAGGCCAATATGACTGTGCATGTGCGTGATTATGTTATTAATTTTAGTGTATGTAAATAATGTAAGGCATCTAATCAAATATCTTGTCCGCCTATCGTAACATCTTATTGTAGTAATCGTCCTTTTGTCGTCCAGACACGGGGAACATTGCTGGACCACCCTTTTTGGATCCTTCAAATTTCAAGACGCCACAACGAAAAACACACAAATTCCGCTTACCCCTAATGAGCTATGTGGAGGTAACTGGATATTCTTCAAATATTTTGTTTGAATTTCCAATGACACTAGAAATTCTCAGTCACTCACACAAAAAAATGTTTGAAAAAAATATATAAAAAAACAAAACTGAGTGACAATTAATCCAAGAAAAAAAAATAATAACTATTATATATAAATATATATAAAATATTTGGGCTTCATAGTTGGTGGGGGGAAGTTTAAAACCGATCCTGCCAAAGTTGAGGCTATTGTGGATTTTCTAGTCCCAAAAACCGTAAGAAAAGTTTGGAGGCTGTTTGGCATGGCAGGGTGGTATCGTTAATTCATAAAAGGTTTTTCGACTCTGACTGCATCCCTGACTGATCTTTTGAAGAAGCAAAACGACAAATTTAAAATGACGGAAGAAGCGCTGATGACATTTGAGGGTCTGAAGAAAGCGTTAATCTCGGCCCCTGTTTAGTTAAAGATTTTATATCCAATGTGACGCTTCGGACGCAGGAATCGGTGCCGTGCTATTCCAGTTAGGAGAGGGAGGTGAGGAAGCCTTTATAGATTACTTTTCCCAAAAAATTAATAAGAGCGAGAGAAACTACAGTGTCACCGAGAAGGAGTGTGTGGCAGCGGTGATGGCTGTGGAGAAATTCAGGCCGTATGTGGAGGTTATGCACTTCACTGTCATTACTGACCACTCAAGTCTCCAATGGCTGATGAGCATGAAGGACTTGAGCGGTATACTCGCAAGGTGGAGTTTGTCTTTGCAGTCCTATACATTTGATATACAGCAGCGTAAAGGCAGCCAGAATGTAGTACCGGATACTCTTTCTCGGGTACACGTAGATTCTCTGGACTTGGAAGATGTTGCCCCGTGGATTGACTTAGAGTCAGCGCAATTCCAATCCGAAGAAAATTTAAATCTAATTAAAACAATTACTGAACGTAAAGAAGGTTAGGTGAAGAGGAAATGATGGAGCATTCATGGCTACTTTGGGTTCCGTCTGAAGTGACGGAAGAAATTTTATTAAAGGCCTATGATCCACCTAAATCCGCTCATGGTAGAATTTCAAAAACTTTAAACCGCATAAGGCAATTTTTCTATTGGCCCAATATTTTTTTTCTACGGCGAAAGATGAAAAAATCTTCAGAGACACCCTAGGCCCGTACCTATGGTAGTGTGAGATTCTTACTCACTAAAAAAACACCTTCAGTTGTTCATTCGACTACAACTAAGTTGCCTTATCAAGTAGTTTAGTCTTCATTTTCATTAGTCACGTTTGGCAGGGAGCGCTCCATCGAGGGGACCTGCAATACCGCATAATCACAGGGTTATATGTCTTGCTACGCTAGGTCGAACGGTCTCGTTCTCCGAAGTCAGCGTACAAGATTTGTCTCTTCAAAGGCCCGCTGTATGCTTCTTTTACAGTGGCCCTGTAAACGTGTTTTAAACTTGGTGGCAGATTTTTTTATTTCGTCTTTGACAGTTTCCATACACAGGTCTCTGTGTAAATCGCTGTTTCGTGTGTACTACGGAGCATCAGCAATTGCTCTGAGGACTTTATTTTGAAATGTTTTGCAGTATTTGTATATGGCTTGGTTTAGCACAACTCCAAAGTTGTATTCCGTAAGTCCACACAGGTTTAAGCACTTGCTTGTAGATAAGCAGTTTGTTATAAGTACTTAGATTGGAATATTTTCCAATTAGCCAGTTTAGTTCTCGTAACTTAATATCGAGTTCGTCTCTTTTCTTTTTAACGTGCGTCTTACATTTAAACTTAGCATCAAGAGTCATACCTAGATACTTTGCTTCATTAGCATACGGTATTTGAACCGAGTTAATAAAGATGGGAAGATTGTTAACATTCTTGTAAGTAAAGTTAACATGTGTTGATTTGGACTCGTTTAGAACTATGCGCCATTTTTTCGTCCAGTTTGTTATTTTGTCAAGAGTTTTCTGTAGCATTTTGGTTGCTTTTTCAATTGAGCTGGGGTGGAATCAGCTAAGGCGATAATTGATTGTCACTTTTTTGATAGTCGTTTTTGATTATCAACCATTTTTTGCTCTATGTAAATCGATCGCCAAAAATTATTTTTTTCTTGGCATCACTTATAATTCTGTCAAGAATTAAATGTCAGTTTTGAATTTTGTAATAGTTAATTTTGTTTTGATTTTGTGATATCTAATTGTGTTCCTCTTCAATCACTTAAGATGACATAATCATCTTCTCTACTTTGTATAATGGAATATAATAGTTAGGGTCCAGCAACAGAAATATTTAAGACAAAGGCAGGAAGTCCGTATTGATGCCAACGACCCTTTTGGTACAAAAAAGATGAATGTGAATAAAGGCACTTTCAAGTTGAACGAAAAACAAAGCGAAATCCACAGTCAACCGATGAAGGCATTTTGTAAAGACCTAACTACATTATAGCCAAATATCCGTTTTAAGTAGAGTTTCGAAAAAAATGATTTTTCTGTAACAATTATTCAACATATTTTTAGAACGCTGTGAAATCTTTCTCTATAGCATTTATTAAAACATGTCCACGGTTCATGGTACATGTTAACTCGATCAATAGTTTTCTGAGTTGAAAGATTCCAATGATAAGATAAATACGAATGGCTCCTTACTCCACTCAACAGTGCATGTCTACACTGAGTGTAATAAATCAGGTTTAAAAAAAAGGTTTGAAAAAGTGCAACTGATGTTACCATTGCACTTTTATAATCAACTGACCAATTTGAAGTCAACTGAGCCAGACCCAAAGACCCAAACATATGTAAATGTATGAAAACGATACCTAAATTGGTGTCACTTGATATCAATGCAAAAAATGATTGTCGATTTGATAATCACCTTATATGGAGCAAATTGTCGATGTTGATAATCAACTATCGCTGTAGCCGATTCCATCCCTCGATAGCACAGGTGTGGCCGTATCATCAGCAAATATTGCTATCGTGACGTCTTTTTCTTGAGGTATATCTCGAGTATAAAGAACGAATAACACCGGGCCAAGAACGCTTCCTTGTGGAACACCAGCATTTATTTCTTTAAATCCTGGATATTCAGTGCCTTGTTTAACTCGGAAAAGTCTATTTTCCAGATAGGATTCCAGAATATAACATATTTGTTTCGAAAAAACCTGTCTTAATTTAAATCTTAAACCGTCGTGCCAGACTTTATCGAAAGCTTGGGAAACATCAAGAAACGCGCTTGAACATATCTCCTCTCTCCTCTAGAGATTTTTCAATTTCATTTTTTATTCTGTATACTTGATCAATTGTTGAGTGGTTATTTCTAAAACCGAATTGGTGTTCGGGAATAAGCCATTTCTCTTCTACGATTGGAAGTAGGCGCTTAAGTAAAAATTTCTCGAATAACTTAGAAATTATTGGTAATAACAATATTTGTCTGTAAGACTTCTTTTCATTAAGAGTTTTGCCTGGTTTTGGGACCATAATGATTTCGGCCACTTTTCATTGCCGTGGAACGTATGCAAGCCTAAACGTGGCATTAATCAGATGTTAGATTTTAGTGATTGCTTTTCTCGGCAACTCTTTAAGAATGGGTGCATTTATCAAGTTATATCCGGGAGTTTTTTTGTTATTTTGCTTTCTTATAGCGTCTAAAAGTTTTGAAAATGTGACAATTCGAATTCGGAAGTTTTCAGAGGTCTAATGAGTATCGCCGGGTTCATTCAACAACTCCTCACCGTCAAAGGGTTTGAAAGTTTCCTCGAGGTGATCGGCAAACAGATCTGCCTTTTCTTTGTCTGTTTTAGCCCAGTCTCCATTGTTTGTTCGAATTGGTGTGGATTATAACTTGGGTTTGCTTACACTTTTAATAGCCTTTTTTGAATCTCTAATTGCATTATTCAGTTTACTGGAGAGGTGATTCAAAATATTTTGTGTTGAGGAGCGCGGGATTGCTGCCATTTCTTACGTGCTTTTCTTTTTTCGAGTATAAGTTCTTTAATTTCAATTGAAACATTTTGCTCGTTAGGAATTGAATTTCTGCTATTTTGCGGAATGTTTTTCCAGGCAGCATCTTGGACAATTTTAATAAATCTGTCGACTTCATCTTCTAATTCAAATGGAGTTTGCAATGATACTTCAAGTGTAATAGCCTCTTCGCAAATTTTCCCAATTCGTTCTATTGTTTGTCAAAAATGACGCATTTTCCTTCATTATTAGGCTTCCGTTTACTGTCAACATGACTGGTGAGTGATCAGTAGGAAGATCATAGCTATCCTCGATCTTGGTATAGTTTTTATTTAAACCCTTTGCGATAAAAAAGTCAAGTAGATCTGCAGTTTTGGCTACGTTCCTAGGCCAGTAAGTTGGTTTTCCAGTTGATAAAAAGTCAGCACTAGTTTCCATGCAAGCTTTGAAAAGTTGTCTCCCTCTGGTTCATATGCATCTCGATCCCCAAAACGTATGTTTTGAATTAAAGTTGCTGCCTATAATAAACTTAGAATCAAGAGCTTCATAAAGATTTATGAAATCTGTTTACTCTATTTTGCACCTGGGAGGACAATATATTGTTGCAATGCTATATATCGAACGTCTGTATTTTATATTGACTGCACAAACTTGTATTTTCTCAAGTTCGATTGTTAACTTTAAGGAATGTTCAAGTTTTTCTCTTATAAATAGAGAGGATCCACCTCTTACTCTATCAGATGGGTGATACGCATGTTAGGCAGAATAACCTTTTATATTGATTACTGTTTCCTTTTTTAAGTGTGATTCAGAAATCAGGCATATGTCATTTTTTCCGTTTGACAGATGTATTTCTAGTTCGTCCATTTTAGAAGATAGACTGTTGGCATTCCATGTAAAAATTTTAAACAACTGGTCCATTTTCATAATTAATTACGTATTGTTTGAGCTCTAGGTTGCAGCATGCTCAATTTTTCAAATATTATTGTATTCGTCCTATTTTGCTCTTCAAATCTTTGAAGAATCAAAGAAAATACTTGATGAAACGGGTCTGGTGAACTCGTGCTTGGAGTTGGGTTTTGTGACAGCACTTGCGCATAGGTCGATTCATTTATTTTTGTCTTCTTCATTATGGATTTCGTCTCCTTCGCTTTAGGCCAATATGACTGTGCATGTGCGTGATTATGTTATTAATTTTAGTGTATGTAAATAATGTAAGGCATCTAATCAAATATCTTGTCCGCCTATCGTAACATCTTATTGTAGTAATCGTCCTTTTGTCGTCCAGACACGGGGAACATTGCTGGACCACCCTTTTTGGATCCTTCAAATTTCAAGACGCCACAACGAAAAACACACAAATTCCGCTTACCCCTAATGAGCTATGTGGAGGTAACTGGATATTCTTCAAATATTTTGTTTGAATTTCCGATGACACTAGAAATTCTCAGTCACTCACACAAAAAAATGTTTGAAAAAAATATATAAAAAAACAAAACTGAGTGACAATTAATCCAAGAAAAAAAAATAATAACTATTATATATAAATATATATAAAATATTTGGGCTTCATAGTTGGTGGGGGGAAGTTTAAAACCGATCCTGCCAAAGTTGAGGCTATTGTGGATTTTCTAGTCCCAAAAACCGTAAGAAAAGTTTGGAGGCTGTTTGGCATGGCAGGGTGGTATCGTTAATTCATAAAAGGTTTTTCGACTCTGACTGCATCCCTGACTGATCTTTTGAAGAAGCAAAACGACAAATTTAAAATGACGGAAGAAGCGCTGATGACATTTGAGGGTCTGAAGAAAGCGTTAATCTCGGCCCCTGTTTAGTTAAAGATTTTATATCCAATGTGACGCTTCGGACGCAGGAATCGGTGCCGTGCTATTCCAGTTAGGAGAGGGAGGTGAGGAAGCCTTTATAGATTACTTTTCCCAAAAAATTAATAAGAGCGAGAGAAACTACAGTGTCACCGAGAAGGAGTGTGTGGCAGCGGTGATGGCTGTGGAGAAATTCAGGCCGTATGTGGAGGTTATGCACTTCACTGTCATTACTGACCACTCAAGTCTCCAATGGCTGATGAGCATGAAGGACTTGAGCGGTATACTCGCAAGGTGGAGTTTGTCTTTGCAGTCCTATACATTTGATATACAGCAGCGTAAAGGCAGCCAGAATGTAGTACCGGATACTCTTTCTCGGGTACACGTAGATTCTCTGGACTTGGAAGATGTTGCCCCGTGGATTGACTTAGAGTCAGCGCAATTCCAATCCGAAGAAAATTTAAATCTAATTAAAACAATTACTGAACGTAAAGAAGGTTAGGTGAAGAGGAAATGATGGAGCATTCATGGCTACTTTGGGTTCCGTCTGAAGTGACGGAAGAAATTTTATTAAAGGCCTATGATCCACCTAAATCCGCTCATGGTAGAATTTCAAAAACTTTAAACCGCATAAGGCAATTTTTCTATTGGCCCAATATTTTTTTTCTACGGCGAAAGATGAAAAAATCTTCAGAGACACCCTAGGCCCGTACCTATGGTAGTGTGAGATTCTTACTCACTAAAAAAACACCTTCAGTTGTTCATTCGACTACAACTAAGTTGCCTTATCAAGTAGTTTAGTCTTCATTTTCATTAGTCACGTTTGGCAGGGAGCGCTCCATCGAGGGGACCTGCAATACCGCATAATCACAGGGTTATATGTCTTGCTACGCTAGGTCGAACGGTCTCGTTCTCCGAAGTCAGCGTACAAGATTTGTCTCTTCAAAGGCCCGCTGTATGCTTCTTTTACAGTGGCCCTGTAAACGTGTTTTAAACTTGGTGGCAGATTTTTTTATTTCGTCTTTGACAGTTTCCATACACAGGTCTCTGTGTAAATCGCTGTTTCGTGTGTACTACGGAGCATCAGCAATTGCTCTGAGGACTTTATTTTGAAATGTTTTGCAGTATTTGTATATGGCTTGGTTTAGCACAACTCCAAAGTTGTATTCCGTAAGTCCACACAGGTTTAAGCACTTGCTTGTAGATAAGCAGTTTGTTATAAGTACTTAGATTGGAATATTTTCCAATTAGCCAGTTTAGTTCTCGTAACTTAATATCGAGTTCGTCTCTTTTCTTTTTAACGTGCGTCTTACATTTAAGCTTAGCATCAAGAGTCATACCTAGATACTTTGCTTCATTAGCATACGGTATTTGAACCGAGTTAATAAAGATGGGAAGATTGTTAACATTCTTGTAAGTAAAGTTAACATGTGTTGATTTGGACTCGTTTAGAACTATGCGCCATTTTTTCGTCCAGTTTGTTATTTTGTCAAGAGTTTTCTGTAGCATTTTGGTTGCTTTTTCAATTGAGCTGGGGTGGAATCAGCTAAGGCGATAATTGATTGTCACTTTTTTGATAGTCGTTTTTGATTATCAACCATTTTTTGCTCTATGTAAATCGATCGCCAAAAATTATTTTTTTCTTGGCATCACTTATAATTCTGTCAAGAACTAAATGTCAGTTTTGAATTTTGTAATAGTTAATTTTGTTTTGATTTTGTGATATCTAATTGTGTTCCTCTTCAATCACTTAAGATGACATAATCATCTTCTCTACTTTGTATAATGGAATATAATAGTTAGGGTCCAGCAACAGAAATATTTAAGACAAAGGCAGGAAGTCCGTATTGATGCCAACGACCCTTTTGGTACAAAAAAGATGAATGTGAATAAAGGCACTTTCAAGTTGAACGAAAAACAAAGCGAAATCCGCAGTCAACCGATGAAGGCATTTTGTAAAGACCTAACTACATTATAGCCAAATATCCGTTTTAAGTAGAGTTTCGAAAAAAATGATTTTTCTGTTACAATTATTCAACATATTTTTAGAACGCTTTGAAATCTTTCTCTATAGCATTTATTAAAACATGTGCACGGTTCATGGTACATGTTAACTCCATCAATAGTTTTCTGAGTTGAAAGATTCCAATGATAAGATAAATACGAATGGCTCCTTACTCCACTCAACAGTGCATGTCTACACTGAGTGTAATAAATCAGGTTTAAAAAAAAGGTTTGAAAAAGTGCAACTGATGTTACCATCGCACTTTTATAATCAACTAACCAATTTGAAGTCAACTGAGCCAGACCCAAAGACCCAAACATATGTAAATGTATGAAAACGATACCTAAATTGGTGTCACTTGATATCAAAGCAAAAAATGATTGTCGATTTGATAATCACCTTATATGGAGCAAATTGTCGATTTTGATAATCAACTATCGCTGTAGCCGATTCCATTCCTCGATAGCACAGGTGTGGCCGTATCATCAGCAAATATTGCTATCGTGACGTCTTCTTCTTGAGGTATATCTCGAGTATAAAGAACGAATAACACCGGGCCAAGAACGCTTCCTTGTGGAACACCAGCATTTATTTCTTTAAATCCTGGATATTCAGTGCCTTGTTTAACTCGGAAAAGTCTATTTTCCAGATAGGATTCCAGAATATAACATATTTGTTTCGAAAAAACCTGTCTTAATTTAAATCTTAAGCCGTCGTGCCAGACTTTATCGAAAGCTTGGGAAACATCAAGAAACGCGCTTGAACATATCTTTTTCCCCTCTAGAGATTTTTCAATTTCATTTTTTATTCTGTATACTTGATCAATTGTTGAGTGGTTATTTCTAAAACCGAATTGGTGTTCGGGAATAAGCCATTTCTCTTCTACGATTGAAAGTAGGCGCTTAAGTAAAAATTTCTCGAATAACTTAGAAATTATTGGTAGTAACGATATTTGTCTGTAAGACTTCTTTTCATTAAGAGTTTTGCCTGGTTTTGGGACCATAATGACTTCGGCCACTTTTCATTGCCGTGGAACGTATGCAAGCCTAAACGTGGCATTAATCAGATGTTAGATTTTAGTGATTGCTTTTCTCGGCAACTCTTTAAGAATGGGTGCATTTATCAAGTTATATCCGGGAGCTTTTTTGTTATTTTGCTTTCTTATAGCGTCTAAAAGTTTTGAAAATGTGACAATTCGAATTCGGAAGTTTTCAGAGGTCTAATGAGTATCACCGGGTTCATTCAACAACTCCTCACCGTCAAAGGGTTTGAAAGTTTCCTCGAGGTGATCGGCAAACAGATCTGCCTTTTCTTTGTCTGTTTTAGCCCAGTCTCCATTGTTTGTTCGAATTGGTGTGGATTATAACTTGGGTTTGCTAACACTTTTAATAGCCTTTTTTGAATCTCTAATTGCATTATTCAGTTTACTGGAGAGGTGATTCAAAATATTTTGTGTTGAGGAGCGCGGGATTGCTGCCATTTCTTACGTGCTTTTCTTTTTTCGAGTATAAGTTCTTTAATTTCAATTGAAACATTTTGCTCGTTAGGAATTGAATTTCTGTTATTTTGCGGAATGTTTTTCCAGGCAGCATCTTGGACAATTTTAATAAATCTGTCGACTTCATCTTCTAATTCAAATTGAGTTTGCAATGATACTTCAAGTGTAATAGCCTCTTCGCAAATTTTCCCAATTCGTTCTATTGTTTGTCAAAAATGACGCATTTTCCTTCATTATTAGGCTTCCGTTTACTGTCAACATGACTGGTGAGTGATCAGTAGGAAGATCATAGCTATCCTCGATCTTGGTATAGTTTTTATTTAAACCCTTTGCGATAAAAAAGTCAAGTAGATCTGCAGTTTTGGCTACGTTCCTAGGCCAGTAAGTTGGTTTTCCAGTTGATAAAAAGTCAGCACTAGTTTCCATGCAAGCTTTGAAAAGTTGTCTCCCTCTGGTTCATATGCATCTTGATCCCCAAAACGTATGTTTTGAATTAAAGTTGCTGCCTATAATAAACTTAGAATCAAGAGCTTCATAAAGATTTATGAAATCTGTTTACTCTATTTTGCACCTGGGAGGACAATATATTGTTGCAATGCTATATATCGAACGTCTGTATTTTATATTGACTGCACAAACTTGCATTTTCTCAAGTTCGATTGTTAACTTTAAGGAATGGTCAAGTTTTTCTCTTATAAATAGAGAGGATCCACCTCTTACTCTATCAGATGGGTGATACGCATGTTAGGCAGAATAACCTTTTATATTGATTACTGTTTCCTTTTTTAAGTGTGATTCAGAAATCAGGCATATGTCATTTTTTCCGTTTGACAGATGTATTTCTAGTTCGTCCATTTTAGAAGATAGGTTGGCATTCCATGTAAAAATTTTAAACAACTGGTCCATTTTCATAATTAATTACGTATTGTTTGAGCTCTAGGTTGCAGCATGCTCAATTTTTCAAATATTATTGTATTCGTCCTGTTTTGCTCTTCAAATCTTTGAAAAATCAAAGAAAATACTTGATGAAACGGGTCTGGTGAACTCGTGCTTGGAGTTGGGTTTTGTGACAGCACTTGCGCATAGGTCGATTCATTTATTTTTGTCTTCTTCATTATGGATTTCGTCTCCTTCGCTTTAGGCCAATATGACTGTGCATGTGCGTGATTATGTTATTAATTTTAGTGTATGTAAATAATGTAAGGCATCTAATCAAATATCTTGTCCGCCTATCGTAACATCTTATTGTAGTAATCGTCCTTTTGTCGTCCAGACACGGGGAACATTGCTGGACCACCCTTTTTGGATCCTTCAAATTTCAAGACGCCACAACGAAAAACACTCAAATTCCGCTTACCCCTAATGAGCTATGTGGAGGTAACTGGATATTCTTCAAATATTTTGTTTGAATTTCCGATGACACTAGAAATTCTCAGTCACTCACACAAAAAAATGTTTGAAAAAAATATATAAAAAAACAAAACTGAGTGACAATTAATCCAAGAAAAAAAATAATAACTATTATATATAAATATATATAAAATATTTGGGCTTCATAGTTGGTGGGGGGAAGTTTAAAGCCGATCCTGCCAAAGTTGAGGCTAGTGTGGATTTTCTAGTCCCAAAAACCGTAAGAAAAGTTTGGAGGCTGTTTGGCATGGCAGGGTGGTATCGTTAATTCATAAAAGGTTTTTCGACTCTGACTGCATCCCTGACTGATCTTTTGAAGAAGCAAAACGACAAATTTAAAATGACGGAAGAAGCGCTGATGACATTTGAGGGTCTGAAGAAAGCGTTAATCTCGGCCCCTGTTTAGTTAAAGATTTTATATCCAATGTGACGCTTCGGACGCAGGAATCGGTGCCGTGCTATTCCAGTTAGGAGAGGGAGGTGAGGAAGCCTTTATAGATTACTTTTCCCAAAAAATTAATAAGAGCGAGAGAAACTACAGTGTCACCGAGAAGGAGTGTGTGGCAGCGGTGATGGCTGTGGAGAAATTCAGGCCGTATGTGGAGGTTATGCACTTCACTGTCATTACTGACCACTCAAGTCTCCAATGGCTGATGAGCATGAAGGACTTGAGCGGTATACTCGCAAGGTGGAGTTTGTCTTTGCAGTCCTATACATTTGATATACAGCAGCGTAAAGGCAGCCAGAATGTAGTACCGGATACTCTTTCTCGGGTACACGTAGATTCTCTGGACTTGGAAGATGTTGCCCCGTGGATTGACTTAGAGTCAGCGCAATTCCAATCCGAAGAAAATTTAAATCTAATTAAAACAATTACTGAACGTAAAGAAGGTTAGGTGAAGAGGAAATGATGGAGCATTCATGGCTACTTTGGGTTCCGTCTGAAGTGACGGAAGAAATTTTATTAAAGGCCTATGATCCACCTAAATCCGCTCATGGTAGAATTTCAAAAACTTTAAACCGCATAAGGCAATTTTTCTATTGGCCCAATATTTTTTTTCTACGGCGAAAGATGAAAAAATCTTCAGAGACACCCTAGGCCCGTACCTATGGTAGTGTGAGATTCTTACTCACTAAAAAAACACCTTCAGTTGTTCATTCGACTACAACTAAGTTGCCTTATCAAGTAGTTTAGTCTTCATTTTCATTAGTCACGTTTGGCAGGGAGCGCTCCATCGAGGGGACCTGCAATACCGCATAATCACAGGGTTATATGTCTTGCTACGCTAGGTCGAACGGTCTCGTTCTCCGAAGTCAGCGTACAAGATTTGTCTCTTCAAAGGCCCGCTATATGCTTCTTTTACAGTGGCCCTGTAAACGTGTTTTAAACTTGGTGGCAGATTTTTTTATTTCGTCTTTGACAGTTTCCATACACAGGTCTCTGTGTAAATCGCTGTTTCGTGTGTACTACGGAGCATCAGCAATTGCTCTGAGGACTTTATTTTGAAATGTTTTGCAGTATTTGTATATGGCTTGGTTTAGCACAACTCCAAAGTTGTATTCCGTAAGTCCACACAGGTTTAAGCACTTGCTTGTAGATAAGCAGTTTGTTATAAGTACTTAGATTGGAATATTTTCCAATTAGCCAGTTTAGTTCTCGTAACTTAATATCGAGTTCGTCTCTTTTCTTTTTAACGTGCGTCTTACATTTAAGCTTAGCATCAAGAGTCATACCTAGATACTTTGCTTCATTAGCATACGGTATTTGAACCGAGTTAATAAAGATGGGAAGATTGTTAACATTCTTGTAAGTAAAGTTAACATGTGTTGATTTGGACTCGTTTAGAACTATGCGCCATTTTTTCGTCCAGTTTGTTATTTTGTCAAGAGTTTTCTGTAGCATTTTGGTTGCTTTTTCAATTGAGCTGGGGTGGAATCAGCTAAGGCGATAATTGATTGTCACTTTTTTGATAGTCGTTTTTGATTATCAACCATTTTTTGCTCTATGTAAATCGATCGCCAAAAATTATTTTTTTCTTGGCATCACTTATAATTCTGTCAAGAACTAAATGTCAGTTTTGAATTTTGTAATAGTTAATTTTGTTTTGATTTTGTGATATCTAATTGTGTTCCTCTTCAATCACTTAAGATGACATAATCATCTTCTCTACTTTGTATAATGGAATATAATAGTTAGGGTCCAGCAACAGAAATATTTAAGATAAAGGCAGGAAGTCCGTATTGATGCCAACGACCCTTTTGGTACAAAAAAGATGAATGTGAATAAAGGCACTTTCAAGTTGAACGAAAAACAAAGCGAAATCCGCAGTCAACCGATGAAGGCATTTTGTAAAGACCTAACTACATTATAGCCAAATATCCGTTTTAAGTAGAGTTTCGAAAAAAATGATTTTTCTGTTACAATTATTCAACATATTTTTAGAACGCTTTGAAATCTTTCTCTATAGCATTTATTAAAACATGTCCACGGTTCATGGTACATGTTAACTCGATCAATAGTTTTCTGAGTTGAAAGATTCCAATGATAAGATAAATACGAATGGCTCCTTACTCCACTCAACAGTGCATGTCTACACTGAGTGTAATAAATCAGGTTTAAAAAAAAGGTTTGAAAAAGTGCAACTGATGTTACCATCGCACTTTTATAATCAACTAACCAATTTGAAGTCAACTGAGCCAGACCCAAAGACCCAAACATATGTAAATGTATGAAAACGATACCTAAATTGGTGTCACTTGATATCAAAGCAAAAATGATTGTCGATTTGATAATCACCTTATATGGAGCAAATTGTCGATTTTGATAATCAACTATCGCTGTAGCCGATTCCATTCCTCGATAGCACAGGTGTGGCCGTATCATCAGCAAATATTGCTATCGTGACGTCTTCTTCTTGAGGTATATCTCGAGTATAAAGAACGAATAACACCGGGCCAAGAACGCTTCCTTGTGGAACACCAGCATTTATTTCTTTAAATCCTGGATATTCAGTGCCTTGTTTAACTCAGAAAAGTCTATTTTCCAGATAGGATTCCAGAATATAACATATTTGTTTCGAAAAAACCTGTCTTAATTTAAATCTTAAGCCGTCGTGCCAGACTTTATCGAAAGCTTGGGAAACATCAAGAAACGCGCTTGAACATATCTTTTTCCCCTCTAGAGATTTTTCAATTTCATTTTTTATTCTGTATACTTGATCAATTGTTGAGTGGTTATTTCTAAAACCGAATTGGTGTTCGGGAATAAGCCATTTCTCTTCTACGATTGAAAGTAGGCGCTTAAGTAAAAATTTCTCGAATAACTTAGAAATTATTGGTAATAACGATATTTGTCTGTAAGACTTCTTTTCATTAAGAGTTTTGCCTAGTTTTGGGACCATAATGACTTCGGCCACTTTTCATTGCCGTGGAACGTATGCAAGCCTAAACGTGGCATTAATCAGATGTTAGATTTTAGTGATTGCTTTTCTCGGCAACTCTTTAAGAATGGGTGCATTTATCAAGTTATATCCGGGAGCTTTTTTGTTATTTTGCTTTCTTATAGCGTCTAAAAGTTTTGAAAATGTGACAATTCGAATTCGGAAGTTTTCAGAGGTCTAATGAGTATCACCGGGTTCATTCAACAACTCCTCACCGTCAAAGGGTTTGAAAGTTTCCTCGAGGTGATCGGCAAACAGATCTGCCTTTTCTATGTCTGTTTTAGCCCAGTCTCCATTGTTTGTTCGAATTGGTGTGGATTGTAACTTGGGTTTGCTAACACTTTTAATAGCCTTTTTTGAATCTCTAATTGCATTATTCAGTTTACTGGAGAGGTGATTTAAAATATTTTGTGTTGAGGAGCGCGGGATTGCTGCCATTTCTTACGTGCTTTTCTTTTTTCGAGTATAAGTTCTTTAATTTCAATTGAAACATTTTGTTCGTAAGGAATTGAATTTCTGCTATTTTGCGGAATGTTTTTCCAGGCAGCATCTTGGACAATTTTAATAAATCTGTCGACTTCATCTTCTAATTCAAATGGAGTTTGCAATGATACTTCAAGTGTAATAGCCTCTTCGCAAATTCGTTCCCAATTCGTTCAATTGTTTGTCAAAAATGACGCATTTTCCTTCATTATTAGGCTTCTGTTTACTGTCAACATGACTGGTGAGTGATCAGTAGGAAGATCATAGCTATCCTCGATCTTGGTATAGTTTTTATTTAAACCCTTTGCGATAAAAAAGTCAAGTAAATCTGCAGTTTTGGCTACGTATCTAGGCCAGTAAGTTGGTTTTCCAGTTGATAAAAAGTCAGCACTAGTTTCCATGCAAGCTTTGAAAAGTTGTCTCCCTCTGGTTCATATGCATCTTGATCCCCAAAACGTATGTTTTGAATGAAAGTTGCTGCCTATAATAAACTTAGAATCAAGAGCTTCATAAAGATTTATGAAATCTGTTTACTCTATTTTGCACCTGGGAGGACAATATATTGTTGCAATGCTATATATCGAACGTCTGTATTTTATATTGACTGCACAAACTTGCATTTTCTCAAGTTCGATTGTTAACTTTAAGGAATGGTCAAGTTTTTCTCTTATAAATAGAGAGGATCCACCTCTTACTCTATCAGATGGGTGATACGCATGTTAGGCAGAATAACCTTTTATATTGATTACTGTTTCCTTTTTTAAGTGTGATTCAGAAATCAGGCATATGTCATTTTTTTCCGTTTGACAGATGTATTTCTAGTTCGTCCATTTTAGAAGATAGGCTGTTGGCATTCCATGTAAAAATTTTAAACAACTGGTCCATTTTCATAATTAATTACGTATTGTTTGAGCTCTAGGTTGCAGCATGCTCAATTTTTCAAATATTATTGTATTCATCCTATTTTGCTCTTCAAATCTTTGAAGAATTAAAGAAAATACTTGATGAAACGGGTCTGGTGAACTCGTGCTTGGAGTTGGGTTTTGTGACAGCACTTGCGCATAGGTCGATTCATTTATTTTTGTCTTCTTCATTATGGATTTCGTCTCCTTAGCTTTAGGCCAATATGACTGTGCATGTGCGTGATTATGTTATTAATTTTAGTGTATGTAAATAATGTAAGGCATCTAATCAAATATCTTGTCCGCCTATCGTAACATCTTATTGTAGTAATCGTCCTTTTGTCGTCCAGACACGGGAACATTGCTGGGCCACCCTTTTTGGATCCTTCAAATTTCAAGACGCCACAACGAAAAACACACAAATTCCGCTTACCCCTAATGAGCTATGTGGAGGTAACTGGATATTCTTCAAATATTTTGTTTGAATTTCCGATGACACTAGAAATTCTCAGTCACTCACACAAAAAAATGTTTGAAAAAAATATATAAAAAAACAAAACTGAGTGACAATTAATCCAAGAAAAAAAAATAATAACTATTATATATAAATATATATAAAATATTTGGGCTTCATAGTTGGTGGGGGGAAGTTTAAAACCGATCCTGCCAAAGTTGAGGCTATTGTGGATTTTCTAGTCCCAAAAACCGTAAGAAAAGTTTGGAGGCTGTTTGGCATGGCAGGGTGGTATCGTTAATTCATAAAAGGTTTTTCGACTCTGACTGCATCCCTGACTGATCTTTTGAAGAAGCAAAACGACAAATTTAAAATGACGGAAGAAGCGCTGATGACATTTGAGGGTCTGAAGAAAGCGTTAATCTCGGCCCCTGTTTAGTTAAAGATTTTATATCCAATGTGACGCTTCGGACGCAGGAATCGGTGCCGTGCTATTCCAGTTAGGAGAGGGAGGTGAGGAAGCCTTTATAGATTACTTTTCCCAAAAAATTAATAAGAGCGAGAGAAACTACAGTGTCACCGAGAAGGAGTGTGTGGCAGCGGTGATGGCTGTGGAGAAATTCAGGCCGTATGTGGAGGTTATGCACTTCACTGTCATTACTGACCACTCAAGTCTCCAATGGCTGATGAGCATGAAGGACTTGAGCGGTATACTCGCAAGGTGGAGTTTGTCTTTGCAGTCCTATACATTTGATATACAGCAGCGTAAAGGCAGCCAGAATGTAGTACCGGATACTCTTTCTCGGGTACACGTAGATTCTCTGGACTTGGAAGATGTTGCCCCGTGGATTGACTTAGAGTCAGCGCAATTCCAATCCGAAGAAAATTTAAATCTAATTAAAACAATTACTGAACGTAAAGAAGGTTAGGTGAAGAGGAAATGATGGAGCATTCATGGCTACTTTGGGTTCCGTCTGAAGTGACGGAAGAAATTTTATTAAAGGCCTATGATCCACCTAAATCCGCTCATGGTAGAATTTCAAAAACTTTAAACCGCATAAGGCAATTTTTCTATTGGCCCATTATTTTTTTTCTACGGCGAAAGATGAAAAAATCTTCATAGACACCCTAGGCCCGTACCTATGGTAGTGTGAGATTCTTACTCACTAAAAAAACACCTTCAGTTGTTCATTCGACTAAAACTAAGTTGCCTTATCAAGTAGTTTAGTCTTCATTTTCATTAGTCACGTTTGGCAGGGAGCGCTCCATCGAGGGGACCTGCAATACCGCATAATCACACGGTTATATGTCTTGCTACGCTAGGTCGAACGGTCTCGTTCTCCGAAGTCAGCGTACAAGATTTGTCTCTTCAAAGGCCCGCTGTATGCTTCTTTTACAGTGGCCCTGTAAACGTGTTTTAAACTTGGTGGCAGATTTTTTTATTTCGTCTTTGACAGTTTCCATACACAGGTCTCTGTGTAAATCGCTGTTTCGTGTGTACTACGGAGCAACAGCAATTGCTCTGAGGACTTTATTTTGAAATGTTTGCAGTATTTGTATATGGCTTGGTTTAACACAACTCCAAAGTTGTATTCCGTAAGTCCACACAGGTTTAAGCACTTGCTTGTAGATAAGCAGTTTGTTATAAGTACTTAGATTGGAATATTTTCCAATTAGCCAGTTTAGTTCTCGTAACTTAATATCGAGTTCGTCTCTTTTCTTTTTAACGTGTGTCTTCCATTTAAGCTTAGCATCAAGAGTCATACCTAGATACTTTGCTTCATTAGCATACGGTATTTGAACCGAGTTAATAAAGATGGGAAGATTGTTAACATTCTTGTAAGTAAAGTTAACATGTGTTGATTTGGACTCGTTTAGAACTATGCGCCATTTTTTCGTCCAGTTTGTTATTTTGTCAAGAGTTTTCTGTAGCATTTTGGTTGCTCTTTCAATTGAGCTGGGGTGGAATCAGCTAAGGCGATAATTGATTGTCGCTTTTTTGATAGTCGTTTTTGATTATCAACAATTTTTTGCTCTATGTAAATCGATCGCCAAAAATTATTTTTTTCTTGGCATCACTTATAATTCTGTCAAGAATTAAATGTCCGTTTTGAATTTTGTAATAGTTATTTTTGTTTTGATTTTGTGATATCTAATTGTGTTCCTCTTCAATCACTTAAGATGACATAATCATCTTCTCTACTTTGTATAATGGAATATAATAGTTAGGGTCCAGCAACAGAAATATTTAAGACAAAGGCAGGAAGTCCGTATTGATGCCAACGACCCTTTTGGTACAAAAAAGATGAATGTGAATAAAGGCACTTTCAAGTTGAACGAAAAACAAAGCGAAATCCGCAGTCAACCGATGAAGGCATTTTGTAAAGACCTAACTACATTATAGCCAAATATCCGTTTTAAGTAGAGTTTCGAAAAAAATGATTTGTCTGTAACAATTATTCAACATATTTTTAGAACGCTGTGAAATCTTTCTCTATAGCATTTATTAAAACATGTCCACGGTTCATGGTACATGTTAACTCGATCAATAGTTTTCTGAGTTGAAAGATTCCAATGATAAGATAAATACGAATGGCTCCTTACTCCACTCAACAGTGCATGTCAGTAGGAATGGGGGCACTGTAGTCTGGGAATTTTTTGTGTGGTTAGGAGCGCGTGGCAAAGAGGTCGGCAGCCTTTGTGGGTAGTGGGGAGGCGCGGTGGTTGTGTATGGCTTATCAGTATTGATGTTTTGCGGTTAGGAGCGCGTGCCAGTGTGAGTTATAGAAATGTGTAATGGTGTTATCACAATATGTTTTTTATGATTCATTGTAATTTGTGGTTTGTATTTTGTTTAATGGGTTTATATGCCTACATACATATAGTCTTCCATTCTTTTTTTCTAGTAAGAATACTTAACGAATATAAAAAGAAAAAAAATCTAATGTCCGCTGGAAACATATTTTTTCGGACGCGCAGCTGTTCTATATTTTGTCATAAATATTTTGTCATAAAATATGTATGGGAATTTCACAGATTAGATGCGCAAATGTTCTATATTTTGTCATAATCGGCAGCCTTTGTGGGTAGTGGGTGAGGCGCGGTGGTTGTGTATGGCTTATCAGTATTGATGTTTTGCGGTTAGGAGCGCGTGCCAGTGTGAGTTATAGAAATGTGTAATGGTGTTATCACAACATGTTTTTTATGATTCATTGTAATTTGTGGTTTGTATTTTGTTTAATGGGTTTATATGCCTACATACATATGTGAGAAAAAAATTTATATTCTAGCAATGATTGCGGTAATCATTAAAAAAGATTCTACCGTTTGGCTTAAGTGTTTCATATTTATCGTACGATGTTTGGAATTATTGTACGTTTTTGTTAGTTGTTCTATAATATCAATCTAACGATATGAACCATTTAAACTAAATTCTTTCCACATCCAAGTTTTCAAGGTACGATTAAATCGTTCAACAATGGAAGCTTTGAGAACACTAAATGTAGAGTAATGATTGATTTGAAACTTTTTCATAAGTTTTTGAATCGATGCATTGAAAAATTCTTTTCCATCATCTGTTTGTAAATTTTTTGGGTGACGACCTTTATTAAATATATCTTCCATAGCCTGAGTGACACTCGTTCCTGTTTTATTTTTAATAGGAGCCGTCCAAGCAAATTTAGAAAATGTATCAATAACTGTGAGAAGATATCGATAATTTTCGTTTTCGGGTGAATACACAACCATCTCGACTAGGTCGGCTTGCCATAAATCATCTAGACCCTTAATAATTACTCGTCTTTTTGGAAAATTCCTTCGAGCAGGCTTATTTAGTTCTTCAACAACGTTTCTCTGACTCATCTTTTTATTGAATGATAAAAACAAAGTATTTGTTCATGCATTTTTAATTAAAAATATTTCTATATAATAACTACAAGTTTAAGTCATAATATTTCAATCTTTTTTATACAAAGACATCAGTTTTTTTTTTTATTTTTAACAGTCTATTTTCAAGCATGTAACATGCGCATGTATCAGGACCATTTTTGCATAAGTTTGAAGACCTTGGGCAGTTATCGAAATGACATCCATGTTTTGATGTTGTAGTAGATACATTCATAAATCTTTTCAAAAAGATTACACAATTCAAAAGCTCTTCATGATGTTCTTCCAGTATATTATGATGATTTGTTTTCAGAAACTGTGGAATTTCATCAAAAATTAATAAAAAATCTATGTTAGACATAATGATTGAGTTCTCCACACTGAGGAGATAGATTAAAGACTAAAGTTATATAATGACTGGTTTTAAGTTTTAATAATTAATAGAATTGTCTTCAATTTCATTTTCAGATTTTTTTTTCTTATTATCAATTGTGTCAAACAGTAGTTTATCAAATTTTTCAACTACTCCATATTGGATGTATTCTTTAAGTTGTTCGTATGTTTCATCAACATATTTTTTGGTAGCAGCGTCTTCCTGTTCTTGTGATTCTTGAACATTTTTTAACCGTTTAAAGTGTATGTTGTAATCTCCGCTTTCTGTTTTGAGGAATCCCTCTCCAGCTGGTCCAGGCAAACCTCGCTCTCCCTGTACACCTGGTGGTCCCTGCTCTCCTTGTTTTCCTCTTGGTCCTCTGGGTGGGGTTCTATTTGAGAAACGACCAAATTTTTCAACACTCATCTTTTTTTTTATTATTATTCGATAATATTGGCTTCTTTAGGTTCTTCAATGATTGAAATAATTTCGTTAGAGTGATTGTTGTGTCCAGCTTGTTGTGAACCAATAAGAAGTCTCAATCGATCTACTAGTTCATTGGGATTATCCCAAAATATATAGTCTTTTTTCAAATTTGATAATTGCATTATTCCACTTCCTGAAGGTATTTGTAGTGTTGAAGATGATGGCGATGGAGTATTAGAAGTATTTGTTCTTAATCCGAATAATTTACATATAATTTTTTTATACTTATAACCTCTATTACCGTGTACTTGTCTCTGTGAATTATGATCAATTCTATGAGCATTAGTGTCATGTAATATAGTCCTGTAGTTTTTTAAATCTTCATTGGTGTAAACTTGTTTACCAGGGTTTTTCTTAAATATAAGCTCATATAACCCATTTGTTCCTTCGAAGGTTTTATTTTTAATTTCTATATCTTTTCCGATAAGGTTTAACTCACTATTACCGATGTACATTTTTCCATCTTTTGAATGTACACCATACGTTTTATCAAGGGTGTTGGAATTATTTGTTCTTTTTGGAGTAGTATTACTATCGAAGGAAAAAATTGGTTAATAATCATCATCAATAGAAGTTTTGGGGGTGGTGAATTCTTCATGAAAATGTTTCTTCTTATCATAATCATTTTCTTGTGATTGAGGATGTTCAAAATTGAGTTTTAATTTCTTTAAAGGACCATTTATAAGGTTATGTTGACCTTTTTTGACATTTGATTTTTTTACTAATTCGTTTAGTGGTTTCGTAAGAGGTTTAAGAGTTTCTTCAATTTGAGTTTCGTAAGCTTCCCTAACGATCTTAAGAGCTTTGTATTTCTTTCGTAGAGCATCTGTAGTTTTAATTAATTCCTTTGTTAGTTTTACATCTATATTCATCATAATGTAAACATTTATTTCTTCCTACAGAGGCAAGTGGTTAATAAGTTTCGAAGTTGTTGAAAGAATCGTTCAAAAGATTTTAAACTGAATTTGATATTGAGATTACTGATCTTAACTGAAGAATACTGGGTCTCAATCTGGGTGGAACTGCTTTTTACTGCTACTATCTGCTCGCTGTACTGCTCTGTACTGTTCTCATAGAACATTTCTATACATATGGTATTAAATCAAAAGTATTATTTGTTTTATAACTTAAGAAAACAGTCAAAGCCTTTTCTATAACGACCTTCATTCAAAGGACTATCCTTGTCAATTACCACAAATCCGTAATTTGTCTTCCAACATTCTGCACAAACTATTCGGAATGTATTAAATGTCATATCTGAATTAACATGATCATTATATATATGTTTTAGATTCATATCGTCCTGTTTGAAGATGATTAGTAAATTCGCATTGTCTCGAATTAAGTGTTTGGGTATTCTTGTATAAGTTTGGCATAAGTAAAAACTATCAATATGATGATGCCGTCCCATACTGAAGTAAACTCGAACTGTGTCTTGTTTTTCACAGGCAATATCGTCAAAAATAAATATAGAATTTGGTTTAGCCTCTTCGGGTGAAATAACATCACTGTTATTGGCAAAAGTGAAGAAACCCATATTTTTAATAGGTTTTATGGCTTTTCGTAAAAACTCATACTTTGGCTGATGTAAGGATTTAGAATTTACATAGATATTTTCAAATTTTAATCCATTTGGATGTTGTAACAAACTCATCATGACATTTGTTTTTCCGCAATTTGAGGGACCAGTAATTAACCCTCTTATACTATGAGGGAATAGTTTACCATGTTTTTTTCTTTCAATATTGTTAGCCAGTTCCATATTTATTACTGGTAACTGGCATTGTTGTTTAACGAAACGCATAGTTATTAAAACTAAATGATTTCCTATAAATGACAAGTTTATATTTTAAAAGTGTCATATGACATCCAACCATTCTTACGCTAAGATAATCATTTAAAATGATTGATTATTCCAAAAAATCTATCAGTCGACGAAATATTGTGAAAGGAAAAGGTTTATTAAATACTTTAATAAACAAACTACCTCTTGAACTACATTTACCTGGTTATCAATACTGTGGACCTGGAACAAAACTCCGACAACGTCTAGCTCGAGGGGATCCGGGAATTAATTTGCTTGATCAAGCGTGCAAGGAACACGATATATCTTATTCTAAATTTAAAAATACATCTGATCGACACATTGCCGATAGGATTTTAACTGAAAAAGCTTGGCAACGAGTTCAATCCGGAGACGCTAGTATAGGTGAAAAGGCAAACGCACTATTGGTTACCAATCTTTTGAAGGCAAAAACAAAATTCGGTATGGGTTGTTCTAAGAATAAAGACAAAAAGCCTAAGAAAAAAACGAAAAATAAAAAAGAAAACGACAATAAGTCAAATTTAGATAAAAATGCTAAGCAACTCTCATTTAGAAAAATAATAACAGTTATTGGAAATAATATTAAACGTAAAAGACCCTTCAATCTGGAAAAGGCAATCCAAATAGCCATATCATCTGCTAAGAAAACAGTAAGAAAAAACAGTAATAACATTAAGACACCCAGAGTTATTTCTGTACCGAAAATTGGTGGTGTAATTCCATTTCTTGTACCGTTGTTTGCTGGACTTTCAGCTCTTGGAGCTTTAACGGGAGGTGCTGCAGGCGTAGCAAAAGCTGTCAACGATATTATCATTGCTAAAAAAGATTAAGAGGAGAAAAAGCGTTATAATCAACAAATGGAATCCATTGCAGTAGGCCAGGGCTTATACCTTAAACCTTATAGAAAAGGGTTTGGACTTTATTTAAATCCACAGCCAAAAAACTTCTAAGTTCGCTACCCAATCGTGCATTAAATGAAATAGATTTGAGAAATTTTGCAAGGAAATTCATTCCGAATTTTCGAGGAGTTTTCATGAGAGATAATTTACCAAAAACTAAACCTTTGAAAAACGAGTGTAGAATTGTAAATCTAGACTCATCAATTGTCCCTGGAACACACTGGGTAGCGTATTATAAAAAAGGCAACCAAATTGAATATTTTGATAGTTTTGGAAATCTTCAACCTCCTATTGAAATTATTAATTATTTGGGTGAAAAAATTAAATATAATTATACAAAATACAAGATTATGACTCTTTTAACTGTGGTCATTTATGTTTAAGATTTTTATATGAATGTTATTTTCAATAAATAAAGAGTTTTATATACAATGGCTTTCATTATGTTTTTCATCATCATGGCAATGACACTTACACTGAGCGGGAGAACTTCCCTTCTATCAGCTGAATATTTTCCACCCCTGAACTTGGACAAAGACTATGTTTGTGGATTGATTGATTTTCACACGTACAACTCTATACCGAATGTTGATGCGAATAATAATTTGTTTCATGTGGGCGAATATGAAACAAATTATTATTCGCATCAACATTCGGTATAGAGTTGTACGTGTGAAAATCAATCAATCCACAATTTAGAATGCAGTCTCAAAAAAGTGTTTTTTGAAAAACACATGCAAAGATAGTGAGAAAATTCAAAAATAAGAATAAGGATATCTCTGAACCTAGAAGTCCTAGAAAGAAGATAAATACATTTCCAAAATAAAGTTTGCATCCGACAAGAAACTGCATTCAAAGATTTATATTTAGAATGCAGTCTCAAAAAAGTGTCTTTGAAAAACAAATGCAAAGATAGTGAGAAAATTAAAAAAATAAGAATAAGGATATCTCCGAACCCAGAATTCCTAAAAAGAAGGTAAATACATTTCCAAAATCAAGGTTGCATCCGGCAAGAAACTGCATTCAAAGATTTATATTTAGAATGCAGTCTCAAAAAAGAGTCTTTTGAAAAACAAATGCAAAGATAGTGAGAAAATTAAAAAATAAGAATAAGGATATCTCCGAACCCAGAATTCCTAGAAAGAAGATAAAAACATTTCCAGAATCAATTTTGCATCAAGCAAGAAACTGCATTCAAAGATTTATATTTAGAATGCAGTCTCAAAAAAGTGTCTTATGAAAACCGAATGCAAAGATAGTGAGAAAATTAAAAAATAAGAATAAGAATATCTCCGAACCTAGAAGTCCTAGAAAGAAGGTAAATACATTTCCAAAATAAAGTTTGCATCCGGCAAAAAACTCTATTCAAAGATTTCTATTAAGAATGCAGTCTCAAAAAAGTGTCTTAAAAAAAAAAGTGTCTCAAATGCAAAGATAGTGAGAAAATTAAAAAATAAGAATAAGGATATCTCCGAACCTAGAAGCCCAAGAAAGAAGATAAAAACATTTCCAAAATCAATTTTGCATCCGGCAAGAAACTGCATAAAAAGATTTCTATTTAGAATGCAGTCTCAAAAAAGTGTCTTTTGAAAACCAAATGCAAAGATAGTGAGAAAAGTTAAAAAAAAATAAGGATATCTCCGAACCTAGAAGTCTTAGAAAGAAGGTAAATTCATTTCCAAAATCAAAATTGCATCCGTCTTTATAGTCTTTTTTCAAATTTGATAATTGCATTATTCCACTTCCTGAAGGTATTTGTAGTGTTGAAGATGATGGCGATGGAGTATTAGAAGTATTTGTTCTTAATCCGAATAATTTACATATAATTTTTTTATACTTATAACCTCTATTACCGTGTACTTGTCTCTGTGAATTATGATCAATTCTATGAGCATTAGTGTCATGTAATATAGTCCTGTAGTTTTTTAAATCTTCATTGGTGTAAACTTGTTTACCAGGGTTTTTCTTAAATATAAGCTCATATAACCCATTTGTTCCTTCGAAGGTTTTATTTTTAATTTCTATATCTTTTCCGATAAGGTTTAACTCACTATTACCGATGTACATTTTTCCATCTTTTGAATGTACACCATACGTTTTATCAAGGGTGTTGGAATTATTTGTTCTTTTTGGAGTAGTATTACTATCGAAGGAAAAAATTGGTTAATAATCATCATCAATAGAAGTTTTGGGGGTGGTGAATTCTTCATGAAAATGTTTCTTCTTATCATAATCATTTTCTTGTGATTGAGGATGTTCAAAATTGAGTTTTAATTTCTTTAAAGGACCATTTATAAGGTTATGTTGACCTTTTTTGACATTTGATTTTTTTACTAATTCGTTTAGTGGTTTCGTAAGAGGTTTAAGAGTTTCTTCAATTTGAGTTTCGTAAGCTTCCCTAACGATCTTAAGAGCTTTGTATTTCTTTCGTAGAGCATCTGTAGTTTTAATTAATTCCTTTGTTAGTTTTACATCTATATTCATCATAATGTAAACATTTATTTCTTCCTACAGAGGCAAGTGGTTAATAAGTTTCGAAGTTGTTGAAAGAATCGTTCAAAAGATTTTAAACTGAATTTGATATTGAGATTACTGATCTTAACTGAAGAATACTGGGTCTCAATCTGGGTGGAACTGCTTTTTACTGCTACTATCTGCTCGCTGTACTGCTCTGTACTGTTCTCATAGAACATTTCTATACATATGGTATTAAATCAAAAGTATTATTTGTTTTATAACTTAAGAAAACAGTCAAAGCCTTTTCTATAACGACCTTCATTCAAAGGACTATCCTTGTCAATTACCACAAATCCGTAATTTGTCTTCCAACATTCTGCACAAACTATTCGGAATGTATTAAATGTCATATCTGAATTAACATGATCATTATATATATGTTTTAGATTCATATCGTCCTGTTTGAAGATGATTAGTAAATTCGCATTGTCTCGAATTAAGTGTTTGGGTATTCTTGTATAAGTTTGGCATAAGTAAAAACTATCAATATGATGATGCCGTCCCATACTGAAGTAAACTCGAACTGTGTCTTGTTTTTCACAGGCAATATCGTCAAAAATAAATATAGAATTTGGTTTAGCCTCTTCGGGTGAAATAACATCACTGTTATTGGCAAAAGTGAAGAAACCCATATTTTTAATAGGTTTTATGGCTTTTCGTAAAAACTCATACTTTGGCTGATGTAAGGATTTAGAATTTACATAGATATTTTCAAATTTTAATCCATTTGGATGTTGTAACAAACTCATCATGACATTTGTTTTTCCGCAATTTGAGGGACCAGTAATTAACCCTCTTATACTATGAGGGAATAGTTTACCATGTTTTTTTCTTTCAATATTGTTAGCCAGTTCCATATTTATTACTGGTAACTGGCATTGTTGTTTAACGAAACGCATAGTTATTAAAACTAAATGATTTCCTATAAATGACAAGTTTATATTTTAAAAGTGTCATATGACATCCAACCATTCTTACGCTAAGATAATCATTTAAAATGATTGATTATTCCAAAAAATCTATCAGTCGACGAAATATTGTGAAAGGAAAAGGTTTATTAAATACTTTAATAAACAAACTACCTCTTGAACTACATTTACCTGGTTATCAATACTGTGGACCTGGAACAAAACTCCGACAACGTCTAGCTCGAGGGGATCCGGGAATTAATTTGCTTGATCAAGCGTGCAAGGAACACGATATATCTTATTCTAAATTTAAAAATACATCTGATCGACACATTGCCGATAGGATTTTAACTGAAAAAGCTTGGCAACGAGTTCAATCCGGAGACGCTAGTATAGGTGAAAAGGCAAACGCACTATTGGTTACCAATCTTTTGAAGGCAAAAACAAAATTCGGTATGGGTTGTTCTAAGAATAAAGACAAAAAGCCTAAGAAAAAAACGAAAAATAAAAAAGAAAACGACAATAAGTCAAATTTAGATAAAAATGCTAAGCAACTCTCATTTAGAAAAATAATAACAGTTATTGGAAATAATATTAAACGTAAAAGACCCTTCAATCTGGAAAAGGCAATCCAAATAGCCATATCATCTGCTAAGAAAACAGTAAGAAAAAACAGTAATAACATTAAGACACCCAGAGTTATTTCTGTACCGAAAATTGGTGGTGTAATTCCATTTCTTGTACCGTTGTTTGCTGGACTTTCAGCTCTTGGAGCTTTAACGGGAGGTGCTGCAGGCGTAGCAAAAGCTGTCAACGATATTATCATTGCTAAAAAAGATTAAGAGGAGAAAAAGCGTTATAATCAACAAATGGAATCCATTGCAGTAGGCCAGGGCTTATACCTTAAACCTTATAGAAAAGGGTTTGGACTTTATTTAAATCCACAGCCAAAAAACTTCTAAGTTCGCTACCCAATCGTGCATTAAATGAAATAGATTTGAGAAATTTTGCAAGGAAATTCATTCCGAATTTTCGAGGAGTTTTCATGAGAGATAATTTACCAAAAACTAAACCTTTGAAAAACGAGTGTAGAATTGTAAATCTAGACTCATCAATTGTCCCTGGAACACACTGGGTAGCGTATTATAAAAAAGGCAACCAAATTGAATATTTTGATAGTTTTGGAAATCTTCAACCTCCTATTGAAATTATTAATTATTTGGGTGAAAAAATTAAATATAATTATACAAAATACAAGATTATGACTCTTTTAACTGTGGTCATTTATGTTTAAGATTTTTATATGAATGTTATTTTCAATAAATAAAGAGTTTTATATACAATGGCTTTCATTATGTTTTTCATCATCATGGCAATGACACTTACACTGAGCGGGAGAACTTCCCTTCTATCAGCTGAATATTTTCCACCCCTGAACTTGGACAAAGACTATGTTTGTGGATTGATTGATTTTCACACGTACAACTCTATACCGAATGTTGATGCGAATAATAATTTGTTTCATGTGGGCGAATATGAAACAAATTATTATTCGCATCAACATTCGGTATAGAGTTGTACGTGTGAAAATCAATCAATCCACAATTTAGAATGCAGTCTCAAAAAAGTGTTTTTTGAAAAACACATGCAAAGATAGTGAGAAAATTCAAAAATAAGAATAAGGATATCTCTGAACCTAGAAGTCCTAGAAAGAAGATAAATACATTTCCAAAATAAAGTTTGCATCCGACAAGAAACTGCATTCAAAGATTTATATTTAGAATGCAGTCTCAAAAAAGTGTCTTTGAAAAACAAATGCAAAGATAGTGAGAAAATTAAAAAAATAAGAATAAGGATATCTCCGAACCCAGAATTCCTAAAAAGAAGGTAAATACATTTCCAAAATCAAGGTTGCATCCGGCAAGAAACTGCATTCAAAGATTTATATTTAGAATGCAGTCTCAAAAAAGAGTCTTTTGAAAAACAAATGCAAAGATAGTGAGAAAATTAAAAAATAAGAATAAGGATATCTCCGAACCCAGAATTCCTAGAAAGAAGATAAAAACATTTCCAGAATCAATTTTGCATCAAGCAAGAAACTGCATTCAAAGATTTATATTTAGAATGCAGTCTCAAAAAAGTGTCTTATGAAAACCGAATGCAAAGATAGTGAGAAAATTAAAAAATAAGAATAAGAATATCTCCGAACCTAGAAGTCCTAGAAAGAAGGTAAATACATTTCCAAAATAAAGTTTGCATCCGGCAAAAAACTCTATTCAAAGATTTCTATTAAGAATGCAGTCTCAAAAAAGTGTCTTAAAAAAAAAAGTGTCTCAAATGCAAAGATAGTGAGAAAATTAAAAAATAAGAATAAGGATATCTCCGAACCTAGAAGCCCAAGAAAGAAGATAAAAACATTTCCAAAATCAATTTTGCATCCGGCAAGAAACTGCATAAAAAGATTTCTATTTAGAATGCAGTCTCAAAAAAGTGTCTTTTGAAAACCAAATGCAAAGATAGTGAGAAAAGTTAAAAAAAAATAAGGATATCTCCGAACCTAGAAGTCTTAGAAAGAAGGTAAATTCATTTCCAAAATCAAAATTGCATCCGGCAAGAAACTGCATTCAAAGATTTCTATTTAGAATGCAGTCTCAAAAAAGCGTCTTTTGAAAAACAAATGCAAAGATAGTGAGAAAATTTAAAAATAAGAATAAGAATATCTCCGAACCTCGAAGTCCTAGAAAGAAGGTAAATACATTTCCAAAATAAAGTTTGCATCCGGCAAAAAACTCCATTCAAAGATTTCTATTAAGAATGCAGTCTCAAAAAAGTGTCTTAAACAAAAAAGTGTCTCAAATGCAAAGATAGTGAGAAAATTAAAAAATATGAATAAGGAGATCTCCGAACCTAGAAGTCCTAGAAAGAAGGTAAATACATTTCCAAAATCAAAATTGCATCGGGCAAGAAACTGCGTTCAAAGATTTCTATTTAGAATGCAGTCTCAAAAAAGCGTCTTTTGAAAAACAAATGCAAAGATAGTGAGAAAATTAAAAAATAAGAATAAGGATATCTCTGAACCTAGAATTCCTAGAAAGAAGGTAAATACATTTCCAAAATCAGGGTTGCATCCGGCAAGAAACTGCATTCAAAGATTTCTATTTAGAATGCAGTCTCAAAAAAGCGTCTTTTGAAAAACAAATGCAAAGATAGTGAGAAAATTAAAAAAATAAGAATAAGGATATCTCCGAACCCAGAATTCCAAAAAAAAGGTTAATACATTTCCAAAATCAAGGTTGCATCCGGCAAGAAACTGCATTCAAAGATTTCTATTTAGAATTCAGTCTCAAAAAAGCGTCTTTTGAAAAACAAATGGAAAGATAGTGAGAAAATTAAAAAATAAGAATAAGGATATCTCCGAACCTAAAAGCCCTAGAAAGAAGGTAAATACATTTCCAAAATCAAAATTGCATCGGGCAAGAAACTGCGTTCAAAGATTTCTATTTAGAATGCAGTCTCAAAAAAGCGTCTTTTGAAAAACAAATGCACAGATAGTGAGAAAACTAAAAAATAAGAATAAGGATATCTCTGAACCCAGAAGTCCTAGAAAGAAGATAAAAACATTTCCAAAATCAAAATTGCATCTGGCAAGAAACTGCATTCAAAGATTTCTATTTAGAATGCAGTCTCAAAAAAGCGTGTTTTGAAAAACAAATGCAAAGATAGTGAGAAAACTAAAAAATAAGAAAAAGGATATCTCCGAACCCAGAATTTCTAGAAAGAAGGTAAATACATTTCCAAAATCAATGTTGCATCCGGCAAGAAACTGCATTCAAAGATTTCTATTTAGAATTCAGTCTCAAAAAAGCGTCTTTTGAAAAACAAATGGAAAGATAGTGAGAAAATTAAAAAATAAGAATAAGGATATCTCCGAACCTAAAAGCCCTAGAAAGAAGGTAAATACATTTCCAAAATAAAGTTTGCATCGGGCAAGAAACTGCGTTCAAAGATTTCTATTTAGAATGCAGTCTCAAAAAAGCGTCTTTTGAAAAACAAATGCAAAGATAGTGAGAAAATTAAAAAATAAGAATAAGAATATCTCTGAACCTAGAATTCCTAGAAAGAAGGTAAATACATTTCCAAAATCAAAATTGCATCGGGCAAGAAACTGCATTCAAAGATTTCTATTTAGAATGCAGTCTCAAAAAAGTGTTTTTTGAAAAACACATGCAAAGATAGTGAGAAAATTCAAAAATAAGAATAAGGATATCTCTGAACCTAGAAGTCCTAGAAAGAAGATAAATACATTTCCAAAATAAAGTTTGCATCCGACAAGAAACTGCACTCAAAGATTTATATTTAGAATGCAGTCTCAAAAAAGTGTCTTTGAAAAACAAATGCAAAGATAGTGAGAAAATTAAAAAAATAAGAATAAGGATGTCTCCGAACGCAGAATTCCTAAAAAGAAGGTAAATACATTTCCAAAATCAAGGTTGCATCCGGCAAGAAATTGCATTCAAAGATTTCTATTTAGAATGCAATCTCAAAAAAGTGTCTTTGAAAAACAAATGCAAAGATAGTGAGAAAATTAAAAAGATAAGAATAAGGATATCTCCGAACCCAGAATTCCTAGAAAGAAGGTAAATACATTTCCAAAATCAAGGTTGCATCCGGCAAGAAACTGCATTCAAAGATTTATATTTAGAATGCAGTCTCAAAAAAGAGTCTTTTGAAAAACAAATGCAAAGATAGTGAGAAAATTAAAAAATAAGAATAAGGATATCTCCGAACCCAGAATTCCTAGAAAGAAGGTAAATACATTTCCAAAATCAGGTTTGCATCCGGCAAGAAATTGCATTCAAAGATTTCTATTTAGAATGCAATCTCAAAAAAGCGTCTTTTGAAAAACAAATGCAAAGATAGTGAGAAAATTAAAAAAAATAAGAATAAGGATATCTCCGAACCCAGAATTCCTAGAAAGAAGATAAATACATTTCCAAAATCAAGGTTGCATCCGGCAAGAAACTGCATTCAAAGATTTATATTTAGAATGCAGTCTCAAAAAAGAGTCTTTTGAAAAACAAATGCAAAGATAGTGAGAAAATTAAAAAATAAGAATAAGGATATCTCCGAACCCAGAATTCCTAGAAAGAAGGTAAATACATTTCCAAAATCAGGTTTGCATCCGGCAAGAAAATGCATTCAAAGATTTCTATTTAGAATGCAATCTCAAAAAAGCGTCTTTTGAAAAACAAATGCAAAGATAGTGAGAAAATTAAAAAAATAAGAATAAGGATATCTCCGAACCCAGAATTCCTAGAAAGAAGGTAAATACATTTCCAAAATCAAGGTTGCATCCGGCAAGTAACTGCATTCAAAGATTTATATTTAGAATGCAGTCTCAAAAAAGTGTCTTCTGAAAACCGAATGCAAAGATAGTGAGAAAATTAAAAAATAAGAATAAGGATATCTCCGAACCTAAAAGTCCTAGAAAGAAGGTAAATAGATTTCCAAAATAAAGTTTGCATCCGGCAAAAAACTCCATTCAAAGATTTCTATTTAGAATGCAGTCTCAAAAAAGTGTCTTTGAAAAACAAATGCAAAGATAGTGAGCAAATTAAAAAATAAGAATAAGGATATCTCCGAACCTAGAAGTCCTAGAAAGAAGATAAATACATTTCCAAAACAAAGTTTGCATCCGGCAAGAAACTGCATTGAAAGATTTCTATTTAGAATGCAATCTCAAAAAAGCGTCTTTTGAAAACCAAATGCACAGATAGTGAGAAAATTAAAAAATAAGAATAAGGATATCTCCGAACCTAGAAGTCCTAGAAAGAAGATAAACATATTTCCAAAATAAAGTTTGCATCCGGCAAGAAACTGCATAAAAATATTTCTATTTAGAATACAGTCTCAAAAAAGCGTCTTTTGAAAACCAAATGCAAAGATAGTGAGAAAACTAAAAAATAAGAATAAGGATATCTCTGAACCCAGAAGTCCTAGAAAGAAGATAAAAACATTTCCAAAATCAAAATTGCATCTGGCAAGAAACTGCATTCAAAGATTTCTATTTAGAATGCAGTCTCAAAAAAGCGTGTTTTGAAAAACAAATGCAGAGATAGTGAGAAAACTAAAAAATAAGAAAAAGGATATCTCCGAACCCAGAATTTCTAGAAAGAAGGTAAATACATTTCCAAAATCAATGTTGCATCCGGCAAGAAACTGCATTCAAAGATTTCTATTTAGAATTCAGTCTCAAAAAAGCGTCTTTTGAAAAACAAATGGAAAGATAGTGAGAAAATTAAAAAATAAGAATAAGGATATCTCTGAACCTAGAAGTCCTAGAAAGAAGATAAATACATTTCCAAAATAAAGTTTGCATCCGACAAGAAACTGCACTCAAAGATTTATATTTAGAATGCAGTCTCAAAAAAGTGTCTTTGAAAAACAAATGCAAAGATAGTGAGAAAATTAAAAAAATAAGAATAAGGATGTCTCCGAACCCAGAATTCCTAAAAAGAAGGTAAATACATTTCCAAAATCAAGGTTGCATCCGGCAAGAAATTGCATTCAAAGATTTCTATTTAGAATGCAATCTCAAAAAAGTGTCTTTGAAAAACAAATGCAAAGATAGTGAGAAAATTAAAAAGATAAGAATAAGGATATCTCCGAACCCAGAATTCCTAGAAAGAAGGTAAATACATTTCCAAAATCAAGGTTGCATCCGGCAAGAAACTGCATTCAAAGATTTATATTTAGAATGCAGTCTCAAAAAAGAGTCTTTTGAAAAACAAATGCAAAGATAGTGAGAAAATTAAAAAATAAGAATAAGGATATCTCCGAACCCAGAATTCCTAGAAAGAAGGTAAATACATTTCCAAAATCAGGTTTGCATCCGGCAAGAAATTGCATTCAAAGATTTCTATTTAGAATGCAATCTCAAAAAAGCGTCTTTTGAAAAACAAATGCAAAGATAGTGAGAAAATTAAAAAAATAAGAATAAGGATATCTCCGAACCCAGAATTCCTAGAAAGAAGGTAAATACATTTCCAAAATCAAGGTTGCATCCGGCAAGAAACTGCATTCAAAGATTTATATTTAGAATGCAGTCTCAAAAAAGAGTCTTTTGAAAAACAAATGCAAAGATAGTGAGAAAATTAAAAAATAAGAATAAGGATATCTCCGAACCCAGAATTCCTAGAAAGAAGGTAAATACATTTCCAAAATCAGGTTTGCATCCGGCAAGAAATTGCATTCAAAGATTTCTATTTAGAATGCAATCTCAAAAAAGCGTCTTTTGAAAAACAAATGCAAAGATAGTGAGAAAATTAAAAAAATAAGAATAAGGATATCTCCGAACCCAGAATTCCTAGAAAGAAGGTAAATACATTTCCAAAATCAAGGTTGCATCCGGCAAGAAACTGCATTCAAAGATTTATATTTAGAATAAAGTTTCAAAAAAGAGTCTTTTGAAAAACAAATGCAAAGATAGTGAGAAAATTAAAAAATAAGAATAAGGATATCTCCGAACCCAGAATTCCTAGAAAGAAGATAAAAACATTTCCAGAATCAATTTTGCATCAAGCAAGAAACTGCATTCAAAGATTTATATTTAGAATGCATTCTCAAAAAAGTGTCTTCTGAAAACCGAATGCAAAGATAGTGAGAAAATTTAAAAATAAGAATAAGGATATCTCCGAACCTAAAAGTCCTAGAAAGAAGGTAAATACATTTCCAAAATAAAGTTTGCATCCGGCAAAAAACTCCATTCAAAGATTTCTATTTAGAATGCAGTCTCAAAAAAGTGTCTTTGAAAAACAAATGCAAAGATAGTGAGCAAATTAAAAAATAAGAATAAGGATATCTCCGAACCTAGAAGTCCTAGAAAGAGGATAAATACATTTCCAAAACAAAGTTTGCATCCGGCAAGAAACTGCATTGAAAGATTTCTATTTAGAATGCAATCTCAAAAAAGCGTCTTTTGAAAACCAAATGCACAGATAGTGAGAAAATTAAAAAATAAGAATAAGGATATCTCCGAACCTAGAAGTCCTAGAAAGAAGATAAACATATTTCCAAAATAAAGTTTGCATCCGGCAAGAAACTGCATAAAAAGATTTCTATTTAGAATACAGTCTCAAAAAAGCGTCTTTTGAAAACCAAATGCAAAGATAGTGAGAAAAGTTAAAAATAAGAATAAGGATATCTCCGAACCTAGAATTTCTAGAAAGAACATAAAAACATTTCCAGAATAAGTTTTGCATCCGGCAAGAAACTGCATTCAAAGATTTCTATTTAGAATTCAGTCTCAAAAAAGCGTCTTTTGAAAAACAAATGCACAGATAGTGAGAAAACTAAAAAATAAGAATAAGGATATCTCTGAACCTAGAAGTCCTAGAAAGAAGATAAAAACATTTCCAAAATCAAAATTGCATCTGGCAAGAAACTGCGTTCAAAGATTTCTATTTAGAATGCAGTCTCAAAAAAGCGTCTTTTGAAAAACAAATGCAAAGATAGTGAGAAAACTAAAAAATAAGAAAAAGGATATCTCCGAACCCAGAATTTCTAGAAAGAAGGTAAACACATTTCCAAAATCAGGGTTGCATCCGGCAAGAAACTGCATTCAAAGATTTCTATTTAGAATTCAGTCTCAAAAAAGCGTCTTTTGAAAAACAAATGCAAAGATAGTGAGAAAATTAAAAAATATGAATAAGGATATCTCCGAACCTAGAAGTCCTAGAAAGAAGGTAAATACATTTCCAAAATCAAAATTGCATCGGGCAAGAAACTGCGTTCAAAGATTTCTATTTAGAATGCAGTCTCAAAAAAGCGTCTTTTGAAAAACAAATGCAAAGATAGTGAGAAAATTAAAAAATAAGAATAAGGATATCTCTGAACCTAGAATTCCTAGAAAGAAGGTAAATACATTTCCAAAATCAAAATTACATCGGGCAAGAAACTGCGTTCAAAGATTTCTATTTAGAATGCAGTCTCAAAAAAGTGTCTTTTGAAAAACAAATGCAAAGATAGTGAGAAAATTAAAAAACAAGAATAAGGTATCTCCGAACTTAGAATTCCTAGAAAAAAGATGAAAACAATTCCAGTTTCAGTTTTGCATTCGGCACGAAACTGCATTTAAAGATTTCTATTTAGAATTCAGTCTCAAAAAAATGTCTTTTGAAAACCAAATGCAAAGATAGTAAGAAAAGTTAAAAATAAGAATAAGGATATCTCCGAACCTAGAAGTCCTAGAAAGAAGGTAAATACATTTCCAAAATCAGGGTTGCATCCGGCAAGAAACTGCATTCAAAGATTTCTATTTAGAATGCAGTCTCAAAAAAGCGTCTTTTGAAAACCAAATGCAAAGATAGTGAGAAAAGTTAAAAATAAGAATAAGGATATCTCCGAACCTAGAAGTCCTAGAAAGAAGGAAAATACATTTCCAAAATCAGGTTTGCATCCGGCAAGAAACTGCATTCAAAGATTTCTATTTAGAATGCAATCTCAAAAAAGCGTCTTTTGAAAAACAAATGCAAAGATAGTGAGAAAATTAAAAAAATAAGAATAAGGATATCTCCGAACCCAGAATTCCTAGAAAGAAGGTTAATACATTTCCAAAATCAAGGTTGCATCCGGCAAGAAACTGCATTCAAAGATTTATATTTAGAATGCAGTCTCAAAAAAGAGTCTTTTGAAAAACAAATGCAAAGATAGTGAGAAAATTAAAAAATAAGAATAAGGATATCTCCGAACCCAGAATTCCTAGAAAGAAGATAAAAACATTTCCAGAATCAATTTTGCATCAAGCAAGAAACTGCATTCAAAGATTTATATTTAGAATGCAGTCTCAAAAAAGTGTCTTCTGAAAACCGAATGCAAAGATAGTGAGAAAATTAAAAAATAAGAATAAGGATATCTCCGAACCTAGAAGTCCTAGAAAGAAGGTAAATACATTTCCAAAATAAAGTTTGCATCCGGCAAAAAACTCTATTCAAAGATTTCTATTTAGAATGCAGTCTCAAAAAAGTGTCTTTGAAAAACAAATGCAAAGATAGTGAGAAAATTTAAAAATAAGAATAAGGATATCTCCGAACCTAGAAGTCCTAGAAAGAAGATAAATACATTTCCAAAACAAAGTTTGCATCCGGCAAGAAACTGCATTGAAAGATTTCTATTTAGAATGCAGTCTCAAAAAAGTGTCTTTGAAAAACAAATGCAAAGATAGTGAGAAAATTAAAAAATAAGAATAAGGATAACTCCGAACCTAGAAGCCCTAGAAAGAAGATAAAAACATTTCCAAAATCAATTTTGCATCCGGCAAGAAACTGCATTCAAAGATTTCTATTTAGAATTCAGTCTCAAAAAAGCGTCTTTTGAAAAACAAATGCACAGGTAGTGAGAAAACTAAAAAATAAGAATAAGGATATCTCTGAACCCAGAAGTCCTAGAAAGAAGATAAAAACATTTCCAAAATCAAAATTGCATCTGGCAAGAAACTGCATTCAAAGATTTCTATTTAGAATGCAGTCTCAAAAAAGCGTCTTTTGAAAAACAAATGCAAAGATAGTGAGAAAACTAAAAAATAAGAAAAAGGATATCTCCGAACCCAGAATTTCTAGAAAGAAGGTAAATACATTTCCAAAATCAGGGTTGCATCCGGCAAGAAACTGCATTCAAAGATTTCTATTTAGAATTCAGTCTCAAAAAAGCGTCTTTTGAAAAACAAATGCAAAGATAGTGAGAAAATTAAAAAATAAGAATAAGGATATCTCCGAACCTTAAAGCCCTAGAAAGAAGGTAAAAACATTTCCAGAATCAATTTTGCATCGGGCAAGAAACTGCGTTCAAAGATTTCTATTTAGAATGCAGTCTCAAAAAAGCGTCTTTTGAAAAACAAATGCAAAGATAGTGAGAAAATTAAAAAATAAGAATAAGGATATCTCTGAACCTAGAATTCCTAGAAAGAAGGTAAATACATTTCCAAAATCAAAATTGCATCGGGCAAGAAACTGCGTTCAAAGATTTCTATTTAGAATGCAGTCTCAAAAAAGTGTTTTTTGAAAAACACATGCAAAGATAGTGAGAAAATTCAAAAATAAGAATAAGGATATCTCTGAACCTAGAAGTCCTAGAAAGAAGATAAATACATTTCCAAAATAAAGTTTGCATCCGACAAGAAACTGCATTCAAAGATTTATATTTAGAATGCAGTCTCAAAAAAGTGTCTTTGAAAAACAAATGCAAAGATAGTGAGAAAATTAAAAAAATAAGAATAAGGAAATCTCCGAACCCAGAATTCCTAAAAAGAAGGTAAATACATTTCCAAAATCAAGGTTGCATCCGGCAAGAAACTGCATTCAAAGATTTATATTTAGAATGCAGTCTCAAAAAAGAGTCTTTTGAAAAACAAATGCAAAGATAGTGAGAAAATTAAAAAATAAGAATAAGGATATCTCCGAACCCAGAATTCCTAGAAAGAAGATAAAAACATTTCCAGAATCAATTTTGCATCAAGCAAGAAACTGCATTCAAAGATTTATATTTAGAATGCAGTCTCAAAAAAGTGTCTTATGAAAACCGAATGCAAAGATAGTGAGAAAATTTAAAAATAAGAATAAGAATATCTCCGAACCTAGAAGTCCTAGAAAGAAGGTAAATACATTTCCAAAATAAAGTTTGCATCCGGCAAAAAACTCTATTCAAAGATTTCTATTAAGAATGCAGTCTCAAAAAAGTGTCTTAAAAAAAAAAGTGTCTCAAATGCAAAGATAGTGAGAAAATTAAAAAATAAGAATAAGGATATCTCCGAACCTAGAAGCCCAAGAAAGAAGATAAAAACATTTCCAAAATCAATTTTGCATCCGGCAAGAAACTGCATAAAAAGATTTCTATTTAGAATGCAGTCTCAAAAAAGTGTCTTTTGAAAACCAAATGCAAAGATAGTGAGAAAAGTTAAAAAAAAATAAGGATATCTCCGAACCTAGAAGTCTTAGAAAGAAGGTAAATTCATTTCCAAAATCAAAATTGCATCCGGCAAGAAACTGTATTCAAAGATTTCTATTTAGAATGCAGTCTCAAAAAAGCGTCTTTTGAAAAACAAATGCAAAGATAGTGAGAAAATTTAAAAATAAGAATAAGAATATCTCCGAACCTAGAAGTCCTAGAAAGAAGGTAAATACATTTCCAAAACAAAGTTTGCATCCGGCAAAAAACTCTATTCAAAGATTTCTATTAAGAATGCAGTCTCAAAAAAGTGTCTTAAAAAAAAAAGTGTCTCAAATGCAAAGATAGTGAGAAAATTAAAAAATATGAATAAGGATATCTCCGAACCTAGAAGTCCTAGAAAGAAGGTAAATACATTTCCAAAATCAAAATTGCATCGGGCAAGAAACTGCGTTCAAAGATTTCTATTTAGAATGCAGTCTCAAAAAAGCGTCTTTTGAAAAACAAATAAGATAGTGAGAAAATTAAAAAATAAGAATAAGGATATCTCTGAACCTAGAATTCCTAGAAAGAAGGTAAATACATTTCCAAAATCAGGGTTGCATCCGGCAAGAAACTGCATTCAAAGATTTATATTTAGAATGCAGTCTCAAAAAAGCGTCTTTTGAAAAACAAATGCAAAGATAGTGAGAAAATTAAAAAAATAAGAATAAGGATATCTCCGAACCCAGAATTCCTAGAAAGAAGGTTAATACATTTCCAAAATCAAGGTTGCATCCGGCAAGAAACTGCATTCAAAGATTTATATTTAGAATGCAGTCTCAAAAAAGAGTCTTTTGAAAAACAAATGCAAAGATAGTGAGAAAATTAAAAAATAAGAATAAGGATATCTCCGAACCCAGAATTCCTAGAAAGAAGATAAAAACATTTCCAGAATCAATTTTGCATCAAGCAAGAAACTGCATTCAAAGATTTATATTTAGAATGCAGTCTCAAAAAAGTGTCTTCTGAAAACCGAATGCAAAGATAGTGAGAAAATTAAAAAATAAGAATAAGGATATCTCCGAACCTAGAAGTCCTAGAAAGAAGGTAAATACATTTCCAAAATAAAGTTTGCATCCGGCAAAAAACTCCATTCAAAGATTTCTATTTAGAATGCAGTCTCAAAAAAGTGTCTTTGAAAAACAAATGCAAAGATAGTGAGAAAATTTAAAAATAAGAATAAGGATATCTCCGAACCTAGAAGTCCTAGAAAGAAGATAAATACATTTCCAAAACAAAGTTTGCATCCGGCAAGAAACTGCATTGAAAGATTTCTATTTAGAATGCAGTCTCAAAAAAGTGTCTTTGAAAAACAAATGCAAAGATAGTGAGAAAATTAAAAAATAAGAATAAGGATAACTCCGAACCTAGAAGCCCTAGAAAGAAGATAAAAACATTTCCAAAATCAATTTTGCATCCGGCAAGAAACTGCATTCAAAGATTTCTATTTAGAATTCAGTCTCAAAAAAGCGTCTTTTGAAAAACAAATGCACAGATAGTGAGAAAACTAAAAAATAAGAATAAGGATATCTCTGAACCCAGAAGTCCTAGAAAGAAGATAAAAACATTTCCAAAATCAAAATTGCATCTGGCAAGAAACTGCATTCAAAGATTTCTATTTAGAATGCAGTCTCAAAAAAGCGTCTTTTGAAAAACAAATGCAAAGATAGTGAGAAAACTAAAAAATAAGAAAAAGGATATCTCCGAACCCAGAATTTCTAGAAAGAAGGTAAACACATTTCCAAAATCAGGGTTGCATCCGGCAAGAAACTGCATTCAAAGATTTCTATTTAGAATTCAGTCTCAAAAAAGCGTCTTTTGAAAAACAAATGCAAAGATAGTGAGAAAATTAAAAAATAAGAATAAGGATATCTCCGAACCTAGAAGTCCTAGAAAGAAGATAAACATATTTCCAAAATAAAGTTTGCATCCGGCAAGAAACTGCATAAAAAGATTTCTATTTAGAATACAGTCTCAAAAAAGCGTCTTTTGAAAACCAAATGCAAAGATAGTGAGAAAAGTTAAAAATAAGAATAAGGATATCTCCGAACCTAGAATTTCTAGAAAGAACATAAAAACATTTCCAGAATAAGTTTTGCATCCGGCAAGAAACTGCATTCAAAGATTTCTATTTAGAATTCAGTCTCAAAAAAGCGTCTTTTGAAAAACAAATGCACAGATAGTGAGAAAACTAAAAAATAAGAATAAAGATATCTCTGAACCTAGAAGTCCTAGAAAGAAGATAAAAACATTTCCAAAATCAAAATTGCATCTGGCAAGAAACTGCGTTCAAAGATTTCTATTTAGAATGCAGTCTCAAAAAAGCGTCTTTTGAAAAACAAATGCAAAGATAGTGAGAAAACTAAAAAATAAGAAAAAGGATATCTCCGAACCCAGAATTTCTAGAAAGAAGGTAAACACATTTCCAAAATCAGGGTTGCATCCGGCAAGAAACTGCATTCAAAGATTTCTATTTAGAATTCAGTCTCAAAAAAGCGTCTTTTGAAAAACAAATGCAAAGATAGTGAGAAAATTAAAAAATATGAATAAGGATATCTCCGAACCTAGAAGTCCTAGAAAGAAGGTAAATACATTTCCAAAATCAAAATTGCATCGGGCAAGAAACTGCGTTCAAAGATTTCTATTTAGAATGCAGTCTCAAAAAAGCGTCTTTTGAAAAACAAATGCAAAGATAGTGAGAAAATTAAAAAATAAGAATAAGGATATCTCTGAACCTAGAATTCCTAGAAAGAAGGTAAATACATTTCCAAAATCAAAATTACATCGGGCAAGAAACTGCGTTCAAAGATTTCTATTTAGAATGCAGTCTCAAAAAAGTGTCTTTTGAAAAACAAATGCAAAGATAGTGAGAAAATTAAAAAACAAGAATAAGGTATCTCCGAACTTAGAATTCCTAGAAAAAAGATGAAAACAATTCCAGTTTCAGTTTTGCATTCGGCACGAAACTGCATTTAAAGATTTCTATTTAGAATTCAGTCTCAAAAAAATGTCTTTTGAAAACCAAATGCAAAGATAGTAAGAAAAGTTAAAAATAAGAATAAGGATATCTCCGAACCTAGAAGTCCTAGAAAGAAGGTAAATACATTTCCAAAATCAGGGTTGCATCCGGCAAGAAACTGCATTCAAAGATTTCTATTTAGAATGCAGTCTCAAAAAAGCGTCTTTTGAAAACCAAATGCAAAGATAGTGAGAAAAGTTAAAAATAAGAATAAGGATATCTCCGAACCTAGAAGTCCTAGAAAGAAGGAAAATACATTTCCAAAATCAGGTTTGCATCCGGCAAGAAACTGCATTCAAAGATTTCTATTTAGAATGCAATCTCAAAAAAGCGTCTTTTGAAAAACAAATGCAAAGATAGTGAGAAAATTAAAAAAATAAGAATAAGGATATCTCCGAACCCAGAATTCCTAGAAAGAAGGTTAATACATTTCCAAAATCAAGGTTGCATCCGGCAAGAAACTGCATTCAAAGATTTATATTTAGAATGCAGTCTCAAAAAAGAGTCTTTTGAAAAACAAATGCAAAGATAGTGAGAAAATTAAAAAATAAGAATAAGGATATCTCCGAACCCAGAATTCCTAGAAAGAAGATAAAAACATTTCCAGAATCAATTTTGCATCAAGCAAGAAACTGCATTCAAAGATTTATATTTAGAATGCAGTCTCAAAAAAGTGTCTTCTGAAAACCGAATGCAAAGATAGTGAGAAAATTAAAAAATAAGAATAAGGATATCTCCGAACCTAGAAGTCCTAGAAAGAAGGTAAATACATTTCCAAAATAAAGTTTGCATCCGGCAAAAAACTCTATTCAAAGATTTCTATTTAGAATGCAGTCTCAAAAAAGTGTCTTTGAAAAACAAATGCAAAGATAGTGAGAAAATTTAAAAATAAGAATAAGGATATCTCCGAACCTAGAAGTCCTAGAAAGAAGATAAATACATTTCCAAAACAAAGTTTGCATCCGGCAAGAAACTGCATTGAAAGATTTCTATTTAGAATGCAGTCTCAAAAAAGTGTCTTTGAAAAACAAATGCAAAGATAGTGAGAAAATTAAAAAATAAGAATAAGGATAACTCCGAACCTAGAAGCCCTAGAAAGAAGATAAAAACATTTCCAAAATCAATTTTGCATCCGGCAAGAAACTGCATTCAAAGATTTCTATTTAGAATTCAGTCTCAAAAAAGCGTCTTTTGAAAAACAAATGCACAGGTAGTGAGAAAACTAAAAAATAAGAATAAGGATATCTCTGAACCCAGAAGTCCTAGAAAGAAGATAAAAACATTTCCAAAATCAAAATTGCATCTGGCAAGAAACTGCATTCAAAGATTTCTATTTAGAATGCAGTCTCAAAAAAGCGTCTTTTGAAAAACAAATGCAAAGATAGTGAGAAAACTAAAAAATAAGAAAAAGGATATCTCCGAACCCAGAATTTCTAGAAAGAAGGTAAATACATTTCCAAAATCAGGGTTGCATCCGGCAAGAAACTGCATTCAAAGATTTCTATTTAGAATTCAGTCTCAAAAAAGCGTCTTTTGAAAAACAAATGCAAAGATAGTGAGAAAATTAAAAAATAAGAATAAGGATATCTCCGAACCTTAAAGCCCTAGAAAGAAGGTAAAAACATTTCCAGAATCAATTTTGCATCGGGCAAGAAACTGCGTTCAAAGATTTCTATTTAGAATGCAGTCTCAAAAAAGCGTCTTTTGAAAAACAAATGCAAAGATAGTGAGAAAATTAAAAAATAAGAATAAGGATATCTCTGAACCTAGAATTCCTAGAAAGAAGGTAAATACATTTCCAAAATCAAAATTGCATCGGGCAAGAAACTGCGTTCAAAGATTTCTATTTAGAATGCAGTCTCAAAAAAGTGTTTTTTGAAAAACACATGCAAAGATAGTGAGAAAATTCAAAAATAAGAATAAGGATATCTCTGAACCTAGAAGTCCTAGAAAGAAGATAAATACATTTCCAAAATAAAGTTTGCATCCGACAAGAAACTGCATTCAAAGATTTATATTTAGAATGCAGTCTCAAAAAAGTGTCTTTGAAAAACAAATGCAAAGATAGTGAGAAAATTAAAAAAATAAGAATAAGGATATCTCCGAACCCAGAATTCCTAAAAAGAAGGTAAATACATTTCCAAAATCAAGGTTGCATCCGGCAAGAAACTGCATTCAAAGATTTATATTTAGAATGCAGTCTCAAAAAAGAGTCTTTTGAAAAACAAATGCAAAGATAGTGAGAAAATTAAAAAATAAGAATAAGGATATCTCCGAACCCAGAATTCCTAGAAAGAAGATAAAAACATTTCCAGAATCAATTTTGCATCAAGCAAGAAACTGCATTCAAAGATTTATATTTAGAATGCAGTCTCAAAAAAGTGTCTTATGAAAACCGAATGCAAAGATAGTGAGAAAATTTAAAAATAAGAATAAGAATATCTCCGAACCTAGAAGTCCTAGAAAGAAGGTAAATACATTTCCAAAATAAAGTTTGCATCCGGCAAAAAACTCTATTCAAAGATTTCTATTAAGAATGCAGTCTCAAAAAAGTGTCTTAAAAAAAAAGTGTCTCAAATGCAAAGATAGTGAGAAAATTAAAAAATAAGAATAAGGATATCTCCGAACCTAGAAGCCCAAGAAAGAAGATAAAAACATTTCCAAAATCAATTTTGCATCCGGCAAGAAACTGCATAAAAAGATTTCTATTTAGAATGCAGTCTCAAAAAAGTGTCTTTTGAAAACCAAATGCAAAGATAGTGAGAAAAGTTAAAAAAAAATAAGGATATCTCCGAACCTAGAAGTCTTAGAAAGAAGGTAAATTCATTTCCAAAATCAAAATTGCATCCGGCAAGAAACTGTATTCAAAGATTTCTATTTAGAATGCAGTCTCAAAAAAGCGTCTTTTGAAAAACAAATGCAAAGATAGTGAGAAAATTTAAAAATAAGAATAAGAATATCTCCGAACCTAGAAGTCCTAGAAAGAAGGTAAATACATTTCCAAAACAAAGTTTGCATCCGGCAAAAAACTCTATTCAAAGATTTCTATTAAGAATGCAGTCTCAAAAAAGTGTCTTAAAAAAAAAAGTGTCTCAAATGCAAAGATAGTGAGAAAATTAAAAAATATGAATAAGGATATCTCCGAACCTAGAAGTCCTAGAAAGAAGGTAAATACATTTCCAAAATCAAAATTGCATCGGGCAAGAAACTGCGTTCAAAGATTTCTATTTAGAATGCAGTCTCAAAAAAGCGTCTTTTGAAAAACAAATAAGATAGTGAGAAAATTAAAAAATAAGAATAAGGATATCTCTGAACCTAGAATTCCTAGAAAGAAGGTAAATACATTTCCAAAATCAGGGTTGCATCCGGCAAGAAACTGCATTCAAAGATTTATATTTAGAATGCAGTCTCAAAAAAGCGTCTTTTGAAAAACAAATGCAAAGATAGTGAGAAAATTAAAAAAATAAGAATAAGGATATCTCCGAACCCAGAATTCCTAGAAAGAAGGTTAATACATTTCCAAAATCAAGGTTGCATCCGGCAAGAAACTGCATTCAAAGATTTATATTTAGAATGCAGTCTCAAAAAAGAGTCTTTTGAAAAACAAATGCAAAGATAGTGAGAAAATTAAAAAATAAGAATAAGGATATCTCCGAACCCAGAATTCCTAGAAAGAAGATAAAAACATTTCCAGAATCAATTTTGCATCAAGCAAGAAACTGCATTCAAAGATTTATATTTAGAATGCAGTCTCAAAAAAGTGTCTTCTGAAAACCGAATGCAAAGATAGTGAGAAAATTAAAAAATAAGAATAAGGATATCTCCGAACCTAGAAGTCCTAGAAAGAAGGTAAATACATTTCCAAAATAAAGTTTGCATCCGGCAAAAAACTCCATTCAAAGATTTCTATTTAGAATGCAGTCTCAAAAAAGTGTCTTTGAAAAACAAATGCAAAGATAGTGAGAAAATTTAAAAATAAGAATAAGGATATCTCCGAACCTAGAAGTCCTAGAAAGAAGATAAATACATTTCCAAAACAAAGTTTGCATCCGGCAAGAAACTGCATTGAAAGATTTCTATTTAGAATGCAGTCTCAAAAAAGTGTCTTTGAAAAACAAATGCAAAGATAGTGAGAAAATTAAAAAATAAGAATAAGGATAACTCCGAACCTAGAAGCCCTAGAAAGAAGATAAAAACATTTCCAAAATCAATTTTGCATCCGGCAAGAAACTGCATTCAAAGATTTCTATTTAGAATTCAGTCTCAAAAAAGCGTCTTTTGAAAAACAAATGCACAGATAGTGAGAAAACTAAAAAATAAGAATAAGGATATCTCTGAACCCAGAAGTCCTAGAAAGAAGATAAAAACATTTCCAAAATCAAAATTGCATCTGGCAAGAAACTGCATTCAAAGATTTCTATTTAGAATGCAGTCTCAAAAAAGCGTCTTTTGAAAAACAAATGCAAAGATAGTGAGAAAACTAAAAAATAAGAAAAAGGATATCTCCGAACCCAGAATTTCTAGAAAGAAGGTAAATACATTTCCAAAATCAGGGTTGCATCCGGCAAGAAACTGCATTCAAAGATTTCTATTTAGAATTCAGTCTCAAAAAAGCGTCTTTTGAAAAACAAATGCAAAGATAGTGAGAAAATTAAAAAACAAGAATAAGAATATCTCCGAACCTAAAAGCCCTAGAAAGAAGGTAAATACATTTCCAAAATCAAAATTGCATCGGGCAAGAAACTGCGTTCAAAGATTTCTATTTAGAATGCAGTCTCAAAAAAGCGTCTTTTGAAAAACAAATGCAAAGATAGTGAGAAAATTAAAAAATAAGAATAAGGATATCTCTGAACCTAGAATTCCTAGAAAGAAGGTAAATACATTTCCAAAATCAAAATTGCATCGGGCAAGAAACTGCGTTCAAAGATTTCTATTTAGAATGCAGTCTCAAAAAAGTGTTTTTTGAAAAACATATGCAAAGATAGTGAGAAAATTCAAAAATAAGAATAAGGATATCTCTGAACCTAGAAGTCCTAGAAAGAAGATAAATACATTTCCAAAATAAAGTTTGCATCCGACAAGAAACTGCATTCAAAGATTTATATTTAGAATGCAGTCTCAATAAAGTGTCTTTGAAAAACAAATGCAAAGATAGTGAGAAAATTAAAAAAATAAGAATAAGGATATCTCAGAACCCAGAATTCCTAAAAAGAAGGTAAATACATTTCAAAAATCAAGGTTGCATCCGGCAAGAAACTGCATTCAAAGATTTATATTTAGAATGCAGTCTCAAAAAAGAGTCTTATGAAAAACAAATGCAAAGATAGTGAGAAAATTAAAAAATAAGAATAAGGATATCTCCGAACCCAGAATTCCTAGAAAGAAGATAAAAACATTTCCAGAATCAATTTTGCATCAAGCAAGAAACTGCATTCAAAGATTTATATTTAGAGTGCAGTCTCAAAAAAGTGTCTTATGAAAACCGAATGCAAAGATAGAGAGAAAATTTAAAAATAAGAATAAGAATATCTCCGAACCTAGAAGTCCTAGAAAGAAGGTAAATACATTTCCAAAATAAAGTTTGCATCCGGCAAAAAACTCTATTCAAAGATTTCTATTAAGAATGCAGTCTCAAAAAAGTGTCTTAAAAAAAAAAGTGTCTCAAATGCAAAGATAGTGAGAAAATTAAAAAATAAGAATAAGGATATATCCGAACCTAGAAGCCCAAGAAAGAAGATAAAAACATTTCCAAAATCAATTTTGCATCCGGCAAGAAACTGCATTCAAAGATTTCTATTTAGAATGCAGTCTCAAAAAAGCGTCTTTTGAAAAACAAATGCAAAGATAGTGAGAAAATTAAAAAGATAAGAATAAGGATATCTCCGAACCCAGAATTCCTAGAAAGAAGGTAAATACATTTCCAAAATCAAGGTTGCATCCGGCAAGAAACTGCATTCAAAGATTTATATTTAGAATGCAGTCTCAAAAAAGAGTCTTTTGAAAAACAAATGCAAAGATAGTGAGAAAATTAAAAAATAAGAATAAGGATATCTCCGAACCCAGAATTCCTAGAAAGAAGGTAAATACATTTCCAAAATCAGGTTTGCATCCGGCAAGAAATTGCATTCAAAGATTTCTATTTAGAATGCAATCTCAAAAAAGCGTCTTTTGAAAAACAAATGCAAAGATAGTGAGAAAATTAAAAAAATAAGAATAAGGATATCTCCGAACCCAGAATTCCTAGAAAGAAGGTAAATACATTTCCAAAATTAAGGTTGCATCCGGCAAGAAACTGCATTCAAAGATTTATATTTAGAATGCAGTCTCAAAAAAGAGTCTTTTGAAAAACAAATGCAAAGATAGTGAGAAAATTAAAAAATAAGAATAAGGATATCTCCGAACCCAGAATTCTTAGAAAGAAGATAAAAAAATTTCCAGAATCAATTTTGCATCAAGCAAGAAACTGCATTCAAAGATTTATATTTAGAATGCATTCTCAAAAAAGTGTCTTCTGAAAACCGAATGCAAAGATAGTGAGAAAATTAAAAAAAAAAAAGTCCTAGAAAGAAGGTAAATACATTTCCAAAATAAAGTTTGCATCCGGCAAGAAACTGCATTCAAAGGTTTATATTTAGAATGCAGTCTCAAAAAAGTGTCTTTGAAAAACAAATGCAAAGATAGTGAGCAAATTAAAAAATAAGAATAAGGATATCTCCGAACCTAGAAGTCCTAGAAAGAAGATAAATACATTTCCAAAACAAAGTTTGCATCCGGCAAGAAACTGCATTGAAAGATTTCTATTTAGAATGCAATCTCAAAAAAGCGTCTTTTGAAAACCAAATGCACAGATAGTGAGAAAATTAAAAAATAAGAATAAGGATATCTCCGAACCTAGAAGTCCTAGAAAGAAGATAAACATATTTCCAAAATAAAGTTTGCATCCGGCAAGAAACTGCATAAAAAGATTTCTATTTAGAATACAGTCTCAAAAAAGCGTCTTTTGAAAACCAAATGCAAAGATAGTGAGAAAAGTTAAAAATAAGAATAAGGATATCTCCGAACCTAGAATTTCTAGAAAGAACATAAAAACATTTCCAGAATAAGTTTTGCATCCGGCAAGAAACTGCATTCAAAGATTTCTATTTAGAATTCAGTCTCAAAAAAGCGTCTTTTGAAAAACAAATGCACAGATAATGAGAAAACTAAAAAATAAGAATAAGGATATCTCTGAACCTAGAAGTCCTAGAAAGAAGATAAAAACATTTCCAAAATCAAAATTGCATCTGGCAAGAAACTGCATTCAAAGATTTCTATTTAGAATGCAGTCTCAAAAAAGCGTCTTTTGAAAAACAAATGCAAAGATAGTGAGAAAACTAAAAAATAAGAAAAAGGATATCTCCGAACCCAGAATTTCTAGAAAGAAGGTAAACACATTTCCAAAATCAGGGTTGCATCCGGCAAGAAACTGCATTCAAAGATTTCTATTTAGAATTCAGTCTCAAAAAAATGTCTTTTGAAAACCAAATGCAAAGATAGTAAGAAAAGTTAAAAATAAGAATAAGGATATCTCCGAACCTAGAAGTCCTAGAAAGAAGGTAAATACATTTCCAAAATCAAGGTTGCATCCGGCAAGAAACTGCATTCAAAGATTTATATTTAGAATGCAGTCTCAAAAAAGTGTCTTCTGAAAATCGAATGCAAAGATAGTGAGAAAATTAAAAAATAAGAATAAGGATATCTCCGAACCTAAAAGTCCAAGAAAGAAGGTAAATACATTTCCAAAATAAAGTTTGCATCCGGCAAGAAACTGCATTCAAAGATTTCTATTTAGAATGCAGTCTCAAAAAAGCGTCTTTTGAAAACCAAATGCAAAGATAGTGAGAAAAGTTAAAAATAAGAATAAGGATATCTCCGAACCTAGAAGTCCTAGAAAGAAGTAAAATACATTTCCAAAATAAAGTTTGCATCCGGCAAAAAACTCTATTCAAAGATTTCTATTAAGAATGCAGTCTCAAAAAAGTGTCTTAAAAAAAAAAGTGTCTCAAATGCAAAGATAGTGAGAAAATTAAAAAATAAGAATAAGGATATCTCCGAACCTAGAAGCCCTAGAAAGAAGATAAAAACATTTCCAAAATCAATTTTGCATCCGGCAAGAAACTGCATAAAAAGATTTCTATTTAGAATGCAGTCTCAAAAAAGTGTCTTTTGAAAACCAAATGCAAAGATAGTGAGAAAAGTTAAAAATAAGAATAAGGATATCTCCGAACCTAGAAGTCTTAGAAAGAAGGTAAATTCATTTCCAAAATCAAAATTGCATCCGGCAAGAAACTGCATTCAAAGATTTCTATTTAGAATGCAGTCTCAAAAAAGCGTCTTTTGAAAAACAAATGCAAAGATAGTGAGAAAATTAAAAAAGATAAGAATAAGGATATCTCCGAACCCAGAATTCCTAGAAAGAAGGTAAATACATTTCCAAAATCAAGGTTGCATCCGGCAAGAAACTGCATTCAAAGATTTATATTTAGAATGCAGTCTCAAAAAAGAGTCTTTTGAAAAACAAATGCAAAGATAGTGAGAAAATTAAAAAATAAGAATAAGGATATCTCCGAACCCAGAATTCCTAGAAAGAAGGTAAATACATTTCCAAAATCAGGTTTGCATCCGGCAAGAAATTGCATTCAAAGATTTCTATTTAGAATGCAATCTCAAAAAAGCGTCTTTTGAAAAACAAATGCAAAGATAGTGAGAAAATTAAAAAAATAAGAATAATGATATCTCCGAACCCAGAATTCCTAGAAAGAAGGTAAATACATTTCCAAAATTAAGGTTGCATCCGGCAAGAAACTGCATTCAAAGATTTCTATTTAGAATGCAGTCTCAAAAAAGCGTCTTTTGAAAAACAAATGCAAAGATAGTGAGAAAATTAAAAAGATAAGAATAAGGATATCTCCGAACCCAGAATTCCTAGAAAGAAGGTAAATACATTTCCAAAATCAAGGTTGCATCCGGCAAGAAACTGCATTCAAAGATTTATATTTAGAATGCAGTCTCAAAAAAGTGTCTTCTGAAAATCGAATGCAAAGATAGTGAGAAAATTAAAAAATAAGAATAAGGATATCTCCGAACCTAAAAATCCTAGAAAGAAGGTAAATACATTTCCAAAATAAAGTTTGCATGCGGCAAGAAACTGCATTCAAAGGTTTATATTTAGAATGCAGTCTCAAAAAAGTGTCTTTGAAAAACAAATGCAAAGATAGTGAGCAAATTAAAAAATAAGAATAAGGATATCTCCGAACCTAGAAGTCCTAGAAAGAAGATAAATACATTTCCAAAACAAAGTTTGCATCCGGCAAGAAACTGCATTGAAAGATTTCTATTTAGAATGCAATCTCAAAAAAGCGTCTTTTGAAAACCAAATGTACAGATAGTGAGAAAATTAAAAAATAAGAATAAGGATATCTCCGAACCTAGAAGTCCTAGAAAGAAGATAAACATATTTCCAAAATAAAGTTTGCATCCGGCAAGAAACTGCATAAAAAGATTTCTATTTAGAATACAGTCTCAAAAAAGCGTCTTTTGAAAACCAAATGCAAAGATAGTGAGAAAAGTTAAAAATAAGAATAAGGATATCTCCGAACCTAGAATTTCTAGAAAGAACATAAAAACATTTCCAGAATAAGTTTTGCATCCGGCAAGAAACTGCATTCAAAGATTTCTATTTAGAATTCAGTCTCAAAAAAGCGTCTTTTGAAAAACAAATGCACAGATAATGAGAAAACTAAAAAATAAGAATAAGGATATCTCTGAACCTAGAAGTCCTAGAAAGAAGATAAAAACATTTCCAAAATCAAAATTGCATCTGGCAAGAAACTGCATTCAAAGATTTCTATTTAGAATGCAGTCTCAAAAAAGCGTCTTTTGAAAAACAAATGCAAAGATAGTGAGAAAACTAAAAAATAAGAAAAAGGATATCTCCGAACCCAGAATTTCTAGAAAGAAGGTAAACACATTTCCAAAATCAGGGTTGCATCCGGCAAGAAACTGCATTCAAAGATTTCTATTTAGAATTCAGTCTCAAAAAAGCGTCTTTTGAAAAACAAATGCAAAGATAGTGAGAAAATTAAAAAATATCAATAAGGATATCTCCGAACCTAGAAGTCCTAGAAAGAAGATAAATACATTTCCAAAATCAAAATTGCATCGGGCAAGAAACTGCGTTCAAAGATTTCTATTTAGAATGCAGTCTCAAAAAAGCGTCTTTTGAAAAACAAATGCAAAGATAGTGAGAAAATTAAAAAATAAGAATAAGGATATCTCTGAACCTAGAATTCCTAGAAAGAAGGTAAATACATTTCCAAAATCAAAATTGCATCGGGCAAGAAACTGCGTTCAAAGATTTCTATTTAGAATGCAGTCTCAAAAAAGTGTCTTTTGAAAAACAAATGCAAAGATAGTGAGAAAATTAAAAAACAAGAATAAGGTATCTCCGAACCTAGAATTCCTAGAAAAAAGATGAAAACAATTCCAGTTTCAGTTTTGCATTCGGCACGAAACTGCATTTAAAGATTTCTATTTAGAATTCAGTCTCAAAAAAATGTCTTTTGAAAACCAAATGCAAAGATAGTAAGAAAAGTTAAAAATAAGAATAAGGATATCTCCGAACCTAGAAGTCCTAGAAAGAAGGTAAATACATTTCCAAAATCAAGGTTGCATCCGGCAAGAAACTGCATTCAAAGATTTATATTTAGAATGCAGTCTCAAAAAAGAGTCTTATGAAAAACAAATGCAAAGATAGTGAGAAAATTAAAAAATAAGAATAAGGATATCTCCGAACCCAGAATTCCTAGAAAGAAGATAAAAACATTTCCAGAATCAATTTTGCATCAAGCAAGAAACTGCATTCAAAGATTTATATTTAGAATGCAGTCTCAAAAAAGTGTCTTCTGAAAATCGAATGCAAAGATAGTGAGAAAATTAAAAAATAAGAATAAGGATATCTCCGAACCTAAAAGTCCAAAAAAAAAGGTAAATACATTTCCAAAATAAAGTTTGCATCCGGCAAGAAACTGCATTCAAAGATTTCTATTTAGAATGCAGTCTCAAAAAAGCGTCTTTTGAAAACCAAATGCAAAGATAGTGAGAAAATTAAAAAATAAGAATAAGGATATCTCCGAACCTAGAAGTCCTAGAAAGAAGAAAAATACATTTCCAAAATCAATTTTGCATCAAGCAAGAAACTGCATTCAAAGATTTATATTTAGAATGCAGTCTCAAAAAAGTGTCTTATGAAAACCGAATGCAAAGATAGTGAGAAAATTTAAAAATAAGAATAAGAATATCTCCGAACCTAGAAGTCCTAGAAAGAAGGTAAATACATTTCCAAAATAAAGTTTGCATCCGGCAAAAAACTCTATTCAAAGATTTCTATTAAGAATGCAGTCTCAAAAAAGTGTCTTAAAAAAAAAAGTGTCTCAAATGCAAAGATAGTGAGAAAATTAAAAAATAAGAATAAGGATATCTCCGAACCTAGAAGCCCTAGAAAGAAGATAAAAACATTTCCAAAATCAATTTTGCATCCGGCAAGAAACTGCATAAAAAGATTTCTATTTAGAATGCAGTCTCAAAAAAGTGTCTTTTGAAAACCAAATGCAAAGATAGTGAGAAAAGTTAAAAATAAGAATAAGGATATCTCCGAACCTAGAAGTCTTAGAAAGAAGGTAAATTCATTTCCAAAATCAAAATTGCATCCGGCAAGAAACTGCATTCAAAGATTTCTATTTAGAATGCAGTCTCAAAAAAGCGTCTTTTGAAAAACAAATGCAAAGATAGTGAGAAAATTAAAAAGATAAGAATAAGGATATCTCCGAACCCAGAACTCCTAGAAAGAAGGTAAATACATTTCCAAAATCAAGGTTGCATCCGGCAAGAAACTGCATTCAAAGATTTATATTTAGAATGCAGTCTCAAAAAAGAGTCTTTTGAAAAACAAATGCAAAGATAGTGAGAAAATTAAAAAATAAGAATAAGGATATCTCCGAACCCAGAATTCCTAGAAAGAAGATAAATACATTTCCAAAATCAGGTTTGCATCCGGCAAGAAAATGCATTCAAAGATTTCTATTTAGAATGCAATCTCAAAAAAGCGTCTTTTGAAAAACAAATGCAAAGATAGTGAGAAAATTAAAAAAAATAAGAATAATGATATCTCCGAACCCAGAATTCCTAGAAAGAAGGTAAATACATTTCCAAAATTAAGGTTGCATGTGGCAAGAAACTGCATTCAAAGATTTATATTTAGAATGCAGTCTCAAAAAAGAGTCTTTTGAAAAACAAATGCAAAGATAGTGAGAAAATTAAAAAATAAGAATAAGGATATCTCCGAACCCAGAATTCCTAGAAAGAAGATAAAAACATTTCCAGAATCAATTTTGCATCAAGCAAGAAACTGCATTCAAAGATTTATATTTAGAATGCATTCTCAAAAAAGTGTCTTCTGAAAACCGAATGCAAAGATAGTGAGAAAATTAAAAAATAAGAATAAGGATATCTCCGAACCTAAAAGTCCTAGAAAGAAGGTAAATACATTTCCAAAATCAAGGTTGCATCCGGCAAGAAACTGCATTCAAAGGTTTATATTTAGAATGCAGTCTCAAAAAAGTGTCTTTGAAAAACAAATGCAAAGATAGTGAGCAAATTAAAAAATAAGAATAAGCATATCTCCGAACCTAGAAGTCCTAGAAAGAAGATAAATACATTTCCAAAACAAAGTTTGCATCCGGCAAGAAACTGCATTGAAAGATTTCTATTTAGAATGCAATCTCAAAAAAGCGTCTTTTGAAAACCAAATGCACAGATAGTGAGAAAATTAAAAAATAAGAATAAGGATATCTCCGAACCTAGAAGTCCTAGAAAGAAGATAAACATATTTCCAAAATAAAGTTTGCATCCGGCAAGAAACTGCATAAAAAGATTTCTATTTAGAATACAGTCTCAAAAAAGCGTCTTTTGAAAACCAAATGCAAAGATAGTGAGAAAAGTTAAAAATAAGAATAAGGATATCTCCGAACCTAGAATTTCTAGAAAGAACATAAAAACATTTCCAGAATAAGTTTTGCATCCGGCAAGAAACTGCATTCAAAGATTTCTATTTAGAATTCAGTCTCAAAAAAGCGTCTTTTGAAAAACAAATGCACAGATAGTGAGAAAACTAAAAAATAAGAATAAGGATATCTCTGAACCTAGAAGTCCTAGAAAGAAGATAAATACATTTCCAAAATAAAGTTTGCATCCGACAAGAAACTGCATTCAAAGATTTATATTTAGAATGCAGTCTCAAAAAAGCGTCTTTTGAAAAACAAATGCAAAGATAGTGAGAAAACTAAAAAATAAGAAAAAGGATATCTCCGAACCCAGAATTTCTAGAAAGAAGGTAAACACATTTTCAAAATCAGGGTTGCACCCGGCAAGAAACTGCATTCAAAGATTTCTATTTAGAATTCAGTCTCAAAAAAGCGTCTTTTGAAAAACAAATGCAAAGATAGTGAGAAAATTAAAAAATATGAATAAGGATATCTCCGAACCTAGAAGTCCTAGAAAGAAGGTAAATACATTTCCAAAATCAAAATTGCATCGGGCAAGAAACTGCGTTCAAAGATTTCTATTTAGAATGCAGTCTCAAAAAAGCGTCTTTTGAAAAACAAATGCAAAGATAGTGAGAAAATTAAAAATAAGAATAAGGATATCTCTGAACCTAGAATTCCTAGAAAGAAGGTAAATACATTTCCAAAATCAAAATTGCATCGGGCAAGAAACTGCGTTCAAAGATTTCTATTTAGAATGCAGTCTCAAAAAAGTGTCTTTTGAAAAACAAATGCAAAGATAGTGAGAAAATTAAAAAACAAGAATAAGGTATCTCCGAACCTAGAATTCCTAGAAAAAAGATGAAAACAATTCCAGTTTCAGTTTTGCATTCGGCACGAAACTGCATTTAAAGATTTCTATTTAGAATTCAGTCTCAAAAAAATGTCTTTTGAAAACCAAATGCAAAGATAGTAAGAAAAGTTAAAAATAAGAATAAGGATATCTCCGAACCTAGAAGTCCTAGAAAGAAGATAAATACATTTCCAAAATCAAGGTTGCATCCGGCAAGAAACTGCATTCAAAGATTTATATTTAGAATGCAGTCTCAAAAAAGAGTCTTATGAAAAACAAATGCAAAGATAGTGAGAAAATTAAAAAATAAGAATAAGGATATCTCCGAACCCAGAATTCCTAGAAAGAAGATAAAAACATTTTCAGAATCAATTTTGCATCAAGCAAGAAACTGCATTCAAAGATTTATATTTAGAATGCAGTCTCAAAAAAGTGTCTTCTGAAAACCGAATGCAAAGATAATGAGAAAATTAAAAAATAAGAATAAGGATATCTCCGAACCTAAAAGTCCAAGAAAGAAGGTAAATACATTTCCAAAATAAAGTTTGCATCCGGCAAAAAACTCCATTCAAAGATTTCTATTTAGAATGCAGTCTCAAAAAAGTGTCTTTGAAAAACAAATGCAAAGATAGTGAGAAAATTAAAAAATAAGAATAAGGATATCTCCGAACCTAGAAGTCCTAGAAAGAAGATAAATACATTTCCAAAACAAAGTTTGCATCCGGCAAGAAACTGCATTGAACGATTTCTATTTAGAATGCAATCTCAAAAAAGCGTCTTTTGAAAACCAAATGCACAGAAAGTGAGAAAATTCAAAAATAAGAATAAGGATATCTCCGAACTTAGAAGCTCTAGAAAGAAGATAAAAACATTTCCAAAATCAACTTTGCATCCGGCAAAAAACTGCATTGAAAGATTTCTATTTAGAATGCAGTCTCAAAAAAGTGTCTTTTGAAAACCAAATGCAAAAATAGTGAGAAAATTAAAAAAATAAGAATAAGGATATCTCCGAACCTAGAAGTCCTAGAAAGAAGATAAACATATTTCCAAAATAAAGTTTGCATCCGGCAAGAAACTGCATAAAAAGATTTCTATTTAGAATACAGTCTCAAAAAAGCGTCTTTTGAAAACCAAATGCAAAGATAGTGAGAAAAGTTAAAAATAAGAATAAGGATATCTCCGAACCTAGAATTTCTAGAAAGAACATAAAAACATTTCCAGAATAAGTTTTGCATCCGGCAAGAAACTGCATTCAAAGATTTCTATTTAGAATTCAGTCTCAAAAAAGCGTCTTTTGAAAAACAAATGCACAGATAATGAGAAAACTAAAAAATAAGAATAAGGATATCTCTGAACCTAGAAGTCCTAGAAAGAAGATAAAAACATTTCCAAAATCAAAATTGCATCTGGCAAGAAACTGCGTTCAAAGATTTCTATTTAGAATGCAGTCTCAAAAAAGCGTCTTTTGAAAAACAAATGCAAAGATAGTGAGAAAATTAAAAAATAAGAATAAGGATATCTCTGAACCTAGAATTCCTAGAAAGAAGGTAAATACATTTCCAAAATCAAAATTGCATCGGGCAAGAAACTGCGTTCAAAGATTTCTATTTAGAATGCAGTCTCAAAAAAGCGTCTTTTGAAAAACAAATGCAAAGATAGTGAGAAAATTAAAAAATAAGAATAAGGATATCTCTGAACCTAGAATTCCTAGAAAGAAGGTAAATACATTTCCAAAATCAAAATTGCATCCGGCAAAAAACTGCATTGAAAGATTTCTATTTAGAATGCAGTCTCAAAAAAGTGTCTTTTGAAAAACAAATGCAAAGATAGTGAGAAAATTAAAAAATAAGAATAAGGTATCTCCGAACCTAGAATTCCTAGAAAAAAGAAGAAAACAATTCCAGTTTCAGTTTTGCATTCGGCACGAAACTGCATTTAAAGATTTCTATTTAGAATTCAGTCTCAAAAAAAATGTCTTTTGAAAACCAAATGCAAAGATAGTAAGAAAAGTTAAAAATAAGAATAAGGATATCTCCGAACCTAGAAGCCCTAGAAAGAAGGTAAATACATTTCCAAAATCAGGTTTGCATCCGGTTAGAAATTGCATTCAAAGATTTCTATTAAGAATGCAGTCTCAAATAAGTGTCTTTTGAAAAACAAATGCAAAGATAGTGAGAAAATTAAAAAAATAAGAATAAGGATATCTCCGAACCTAGAAGTTCTAGAAAGAAGATAAATACATTTCCAAAATCAGGTTTACATCTGGCAAGAAACTGCATTCAAAGATTTCTATTTAGAATGCAGTCTCAAAAAAGCGTCTTTTGAAAAACAAATGCAAAGATAGTGAGAAAATTAAAAAATAAGAAAAAGGATATCTCCGAACCCAGAATTTCTAGAAAGAAGGTAAATACATTTCCAAAATCAGGGTTGCATCCGGCAAGAAACTGCATTCAAAGATTTCTATTTAGAATTCAGTCTCAAAAAAGCGTCTTTTGAAAAACAAATGCAAAGATAGTGAGAAAATTAAAAAATATGAATAAGGATATCTCCGAACCTAGAAGTCCTAGAAAGAAGGTAAATACATTTCCAAAATCAAAATTGCATCGGGCAAGAAACTGCGTTCAAAGATTTCTATTTAGAATGCAGTCTCAAAAAAGCGTCTTTTGAAAAACAAATGCAAAGATAGTGAGAAAATTAAAAAATAAGAATAAGGATATCTCTGAACCTAGAATTCCTAGAAAGAAGGTAAATACATTTCCAAAATCAAAATTGCATCCGGCAAAAAACTGCATTGAAAGATTTCTATTTAGAATGCAGTCTCAAAAAAGTGTCTTTTGAAAAACAAATGCAAAGATAGTGAGAAAATTAAAAAATAAGAATAAGGTATCTCCGAACCTAGAATTCCTAGAAAAAAGAAGAAAACAATTCCAGTTTCAGTTTTGCATTCGGCACGAAACTGCATTTAAAGATTTCTATTTAGAATTCAGTCTCAAAAAAAATGTCTTTTGAAAACCAAATGCAAAGATAGTAAGAAAAGTTAAAAATAAGAATAAGGATATCTCCGAACCTAGAAGTCCTAGAAAGAAGGTAAATACATTTCCAAAATCAGGTTTGCATCCGGTTAGAAATTGCATTCAAAGATTTCTATTAAGAATGCAGTCTCAAAAAAGTGTCTTTTGAAAAACAAATGCAAAGATAGTGAGAAAATTAAAAAATAAGAATAAGGATATCTCCGAACCTAGAAGTCCTAGAAAGAAGGTAAATACATTTCCAAAATCGAAATTGCATCCGGCAAAAAACTGCATTGAAAGATTTCTATTTAGAATGCAGTCTCAAAAAAGTGTCTTTTGAAAAACAAATGCAAAGATAGTGAGAAAATTAAAAAATAAGAATAAGGTATCTCCGAACCTAGAATTCCTAGAAAAAAGAAAAAACAAATCCAGTTTCAGTTTTGCATTCGGCACGAAACTGCATTTAAAGATTTCTATTTAGAATTCAGTCTCAAAAAAAATGTCTTTTGAAAACCAAATGCAAAGATAGTAAGAAAAGTTAAAAATAAGAAAAAGGATATCTCCGAACCTAGAAGTCCTAGAAAGAAGATAAATACATTTCCAAAATCAGGTTTGCATCTGGCAAGAAACTGCATTCAAAGATTTCTATTTAGAATGCAGTCTCAAAAAAGCGTCTTTTGAAAAACAAATGCAAAGATAGTGAGAAAATTAAAAAATAAGAAAAAGGATATCTCCGAACCCAGAATATCTAGAAAGAAGGTAAATACATTTCCAAAATCAGGGTTGCATCCGGCAAGAAACTGCATTCAAAGATTTCTATTTAGAATTCAGTCTCAAAAAAGCGTCTTTTGAAAAACAAATGCAAAGATAGTGAGAAAATTAAAAAATATGAATAAGGATATCTCCGAACCTAGAAGTCCTAGAAAGAAGGTAAATACATTTCCAAAATCAAAATTGCATCGGGCAAGAAACTGCGTTCAAAGATTTCTATTTAGAATGCAGTCTCAAAAAAGCGTCTTTTGAAAAACAAATGCAAAGATAGTGAGAAAATTAAAAAATAAGAATAAGGATATCTCCGAACCTAGAAGTCCTAGAAAGAAGGTAAATACATTTCCAAAATCAAAATTGCATCGGGCAAGAAACTGCGTTCAAAGATTTCTATTTAGAATGCAGTCTCAAAAAAGTGTCTTTTGAAAAACAAATGCAAAGATAGTGAGAAAATTAAAAAATAAGAATAAGGTATCTCCGAACCTAGAATTCCTAGAAAAAAGATGAAAACAATTCCAGTTTCAGTTTTGCATTCGGCACGAAACTGCATTTAAAGATTTCTATTTAGAATTCAGTCTCAAAAAAATGTCTTTTGAAAACCAAATGCAAAGATAGTAAGAAAAGTTAAAAATAAGAATAAGGATATCTCCGAACCTAGAAGTCCTAGAAAGAAGGTAAATACATTTCCAAAATCAGGGTTGCATCCGGTTAGAAATTGCATTCAAAGATTTCTATTAAGAACGCAGTCTCAAAAGAGTGTCTTTTGAAAAACAAATGCAAAGATAGTGAAAAAATTAAAAAAATAAGAATAAGGATATCTCCGAACCTAGAAGTCCTAGAAAGAAGATAAATACATTTCCAAAATTAGGTTTGCATCCGGCAAGAAACTGCATTGAAAGATTTCTATTTAGAATGCAATCTCAAAAAAGAGTCTTTTGAAAAACAAATGCAAAGATAGTGAGAAAATTAAAAAATAAGAATAAGGTATCTCCGAACCTAGAATTCCTAGAAAAAAGATGAAAACATTTCCAGATTCAGTTTTGCATTCGGCACGAAACTGCATTTAAAGATTTCTATTTAGAATGCAGTCTCAAAAAAGTGTCTTTTGTAAACCAAATGCAAAGATAGTGAGAAAATTTAAAAATAAGAATAAGGATATCTCCGAACCTAGAAGTCCTAGAAAGAAGGTAAATACATTTCCAAAATAAAGTTTGCATCCGGCAAAAAACTCCATTCAAAGATTTCTATTTAGAATGCAGTCTCAAAAAAGTGTCTTTGAAAAACAAATGCAAAGATAGTGAGAAAATTAAAAAATAAGAATAGGGATATCTCCGAACCTAGAAGTCCTAGAAAGAAGGTAAGTACATTTCCAAAATAAAGTTTGCATCCGGCAAAAAACTCCATTCAAAGATTTCTATTTAGAATGCAGTCTCAAAAAAGTGTCTTTGAAAAACAAATGCAAAGATAGTGAGAAAATTAAAAAATAAGAATAGGGATATCTCCGAACCTAGAAGTCCTAATAAGAAGGTAAATACATTTCCAAAATAAAGTTTGCATCCGGCAAAAAACTCCATTCAAAGATTTCTATTTAGAATGCAGTCTCAAAAAAGTGTCTTTGAAAAACAAATGCAAAGATAGTGAGAAAATTAAAAAATAAGAATAGGGATATCTCCGAACCTAGAAGTCCTAGAAAGAAGATAAACATATTTCCAAAATAAAGTTTGCATCCGGCAAGAAACTGCATAAAAAGATTTCTATTTAGAATGCAGTCTCAAAAAAGCGTCATTTGAAAACCAAATGCAAAGATAGTGAGAAAAGTTAAAAATAAGAATAAGGATATCTCCGAACCTAGAATTTCTAGAAAGAACATAAAAACATTTCCAGAATAAGATTTGCATCCGGCAAGAAACTGCATTCAAAGATTTCTATTTAGAATTCAGTCTCAAAAAAGCGTCTTTTGAAAAACAAATGCACGGATAGTGAGAAAACTAAAAAATAAGAATAAGGATATCTCTGAACCTGGAAGTCCTAGAAAGAAGATAAAAACATTTCCAAAATCAAAATTGCATTTGGCAAGAAACTGCATTCAAAGATTTCTATTTAGAATGCAGTCTCAAAAAAGCGTCTTTTGAAAAACAAATGCAAAGATAGTGAGAAAACTAAAAAAATAAGAAAAAGGATATCTCCGAACCCAGAATTTCTAGAAAGAAGGTAAATACATTTCCAAAATCAGGTTTGCATCCGGTTAGAAAATGCATTCAAAGATTTCTATTAAGAATGCAGTCTCAAAAAAGTGTCTTTTGAAAAACAAATGCAAAGATAGTGAGAAAATTAAAAAAATAAGAATAAGGATATCTCCGAACCTAGAAGTCCTAGAAAGAAGGTAAATACATTTCCAAAATCAGGTTTGCATTCGGTTAGAAATTGCATTCAAAGATTTCTATTAAGAATGCAGTCTCAAAAAAGTGTCTTTTGAAAAACAAATGCAAAGATAGTGAGAAAATTAAAAAAATAAGAATAAGGATATCTCCGAACCTAGAAGTCCTAGAAAGAAGATAAATACATTTCCAAAATCAGGTTTGCATCTGGCAAGAAACTGCATTCAAAGATTTCTATTTAGAATGCAGTCTCAAAAAAGCGTCTTTTGAAAAACAAATGCACGGATAGTGAGAAAACTAAAAAATAAGAATAAGGATATCTCCGAACCTAGAAGTCCTAGAAAGAAGATAAAAACAATTCCAAAATCAAAATTGCATTTGGCAAGAAATTGCATTCAAAGATTTCTATTAAGAATGCAGTCTCAAAAAAGTGTCTTGTGAAAAACAAATGCAAAGATAGTGAGAAAATTAAAAAATAAGAATAAGGATATCTCCGAACCTAGAAGTCCTAGAAAGAAGATAAATACATTTGCAAAATCAGGTTTGCATCCGGCAAGAAACTGCATTCAAAGATTTCTATTTAGAATTCAGTCTCAAAAAAGCGTCTTTTGAAAAACAAATGCAAAGATAGTGAGAAAATTAAAAAATAAGAAAAAGGATATCTCCGAACCCAGAATATCTAGAAAGAAGGTAAATACATTTCCAAAATCAGGGTTGCATCCGGCAAGAAACTGCATTCAAAGATTTCTATTTAGAATTCAGTCTCAAAAAAGCGTCTTTTGAAAAACAAATGCAAAGATAGTGAGAAAATTAAAAAATAAGAAAAAGGATATCTCCGAACCCAGAATATCTAGAAAGAAGGTAAATACATTTCCAAAATCAGGTTTGCATTCGGTTAGAAATTGCATTCAAAGATTTCTATTAAGAATGCAGTCTCAAAAAAGTGTCTTTTGAAAAACAAATGCAAAGATAGTGAGAAAATTAAAAAAATAAGAATAAGGATATCTCCGAACCTAGAAGTCCTAGAAAGAAGGTAAATACATTTCCAAAATCAGGTTTGCATTCGGTTAGAAATTGCATTCAAAGATTTCTATTAAGAATGCAGTCTCAAAAAAGTGTCTTTTGAAAAACAAATGCAAAGATAGTGAGAAAATTAAAAAATAAGAAAAAGGATATCTCCGAACCCAGAATATCTAGAAAGAAGGTAAATACATTTCCAAAATCAGGGTTGCATCCGGCAAGAAACTGCATTCAAAGATTTCTATTTAGAATTCAGTCTCAAAAAAGCGTCTTTTGAAAAACAAATGCAAAGATAGTGAGAAAATTAAAAAATATGAATAAGGATATCTCCGAACCTAGAAGTCCTAGAAAGAAGGTAAATACATTTCCAAAATCAAAATTGCATCGGGCAAGAAACTGCGTTCAAAGATTTCTATTTAGAATGCAGTCTCAAAAAAGCGTCTTTTGAAAAACAAATGCAAAGATAGTGAGAAAATTAAAAAATAAGAATAAGGATATCTCCGAACCTAGAAGTCCTAGAAAGAAGGTAAATACATTTCCAAAATCAAAATTGCATCGGGCAAGAAACTGCGTTCAAAGATTTCTATTTAGAATGCAGTCTCAAAAAAGTGTCTTTTGAAAAACAAATGCAAAGATAGTGAGAAAATTAAAAAATAAGAATAAGGTATCTCCGAACCTAGAATTCCTAGAAAAAAGATGAAAACAATTCCAGTTTCAGTTTTGCATTCGGCACGAAACTGCATTTAAAGATTTCTATTTAGAATTCAGTCTCAAAAAAATGTCTTTTGAAAACCAAATGCAAAGATAGTAAGAAAAGTTAAAAATAAGAATAAGGATATCTCCGAACCTAGAAGTCCTAGAAAGAAGGTAAATACATTTCCAAAATCAGGGTTGCATCCGGTTAGAAATTGCATTCAAAGATTTCTATTAAGAACGCAGTCTCAAAAGAGTGTCTTTTGAAAAACAAATGCAAAGATAGTGAAAAAATTAAAAAAATAAGAATAAGGATATCTCCGAACCTAGAAGTCCTAGAAAGAAGATAAATACATTTCCAAAATTAGGTTTGCATCCGGCAAGAAACTGCATTGAAAGATTTCTATTTAGAATGCAATCTCAAAAAAGAGTCTTTTGAAAAACAAATGCAAAGATAGTGAGAAAATTAAAAAATAAGAATAAGGTATCTCCGAACCTAGAATTCCTAGAAAAAAGATGAAAACATTTCCAGATTCAGTTTTGCATTCGGCACGAAACTGCATTTAAAGATTTCTATTTAGAATGCAGTCTCAAAAAAGTGTCTTTTGTAAACCAAATGCAAAGATAGTGAGAAAATTTAAAAATAAGAATAAGGATATCTCCGAACCTAGAAGTCCTAGAAAGAAGGTAAATACATTTCCAAAATAAAGTTTGCATCCGGCAAAAAACTCCATTCAAAGATTTCTATTTAGAATGCAGTCTCAAAAAAGTGTCTTTGAAAAACAAATGCAAAGATAGTGAGAAAATTAAAAAATAAGAATAGGGATATCTCCGAACCTAGAAGTCCTAGAAAGAAGGTAAGTACATTTCCAAAATAAAGTTTGCATCCGGCAAAAAACTCCATTCAAAGATTTCTATTTAGAATGCAGTCTCAAAAAAGTGTCTTTGAAAAACAAATGCAAAGATAGTGAGAAAATTAAAAAATAAGAATAGGGATATCTCCGAACCTAGAAGTCCTAATAAGAAGGTAAATACATTTCCAAAATAAAGTTTGCATCCGGCAAAAAACTCCATTCAAAGATTTCTATTTAGAATGCAGTCTCAAAAAAGTGTCTTTGAAAAACAAATGCAAAGATAGTGAGAAAATTAAAAAATAAGAATAGGGATATCTCCGAACCTAGAAGTCCTAGAAAGAAGATAAACATATTTCCAAAATAAAGTTTGCATCCGGCAAGAAACTGCATAAAAAGATTTCTATTTAGAATGCAGTCTCAAAAAAGCGTCATTTGAAAACCAAATGCAAAGATAGTGAGAAAAGTTAAAAATAAGAATAAGGATATCTCCGAACCTAGAATTTCTAGAAAGAACATAAAAACATTTCCAGAATAAGATTTGCATCCGGCAAGAAACTGCATTCAAAGATTTCTATTTAGAATTCAGTCTCAAAAAAGCGTCTTTTGAAAAACAAATGCACGGATAGTGAGAAAACTAAAAAATAAGAATAAGGATATCTCTGAACCTGGAAGTCCTAGAAAGAAGATAAAAACATTTCCAAAATCAAAATTGCATTTGGCAAGAAACTGCATTCAAAGATTTCTATTTAGAATGCAGTCTCAAAAAAGCGTCTTTTGAAAAACAAATGCAAAGATAGTGAGAAAACTAAAAAAATAAGAAAAAGGATATCTCCGAACCCAGAATTTCTAGAAAGAAGGTAAATACATTTCCAAAATCAGGTTTGCATCCGGTTAGAAAATGCATTCAAAGATTTCTATTAAGAATGCAGTCTCAAAAAAGTGTCTTTTGAAAAACAAATGCAAAGATAGTGAGAAAATTAAAAAAATAAGAATAAGGATATCTCCGAACCTAGAAGTCCTAGAAAGAAGGTAAATACATTTCCAAAATCAGGTTTGCATTCGGTTAGAAATTGCATTCAAAGATTTCTATTAAGAATGCAGTCTCAAAAAAGTGTCTTTTGAAAAACAAATGCAAAGATAGTGAGAAAATTAAAAAAATAAGAATAAGGATATCTCCGAACCTAGAAGTCCTAGAAAGAAGATAAATACATTTCCAAAATCAGGTTTGCATCTGGCAAGAAACTGCATTCAAAGATTTCTATTTAGAATGCAGTCTCAAAAAAGCGTCTTTTGAAAAACAAATGCACGGATAGTGAGAAAACTAAAAAATAAGAATAAGGATATCTCCGAACCTAGAAGTCCTAGAAAGAAGATAAAAACAATTCCAAAATCAAAATTGCATTTGGCAAGAAATTGCATTCAAAGATTTCTATTAAGAATGCAGTCTCAAAAAAGTGTCTTGTGAAAAACAAATGCAAAGATAGTGAGAAAATTAAAAAATAAGAATAAGGATATCTCCGAACCTAGAAGTCCTAGAAAGAAGATAAATACATTTGCAAAATCAGGTTTGCATCCGGCAAGAAACTGCATTCAAAGATTTCTATTTAGAATTCAGTCTCAAAAAAGCGTCTTTTGAAAAACAAATGCAAAGATAGTGAGAAAATTAAAAAATATGAATAAGGATATCTCCGAACCTAGAAGTCCTAGAAAGAAGGTAAATACATTTCCAAAATCAAAATTGCATCGGGCAAGAAACTGCGTTCAAAGATTTATATTTAGAATGCAGTCTCAAAAAAGCGTCTTTTGAAAAACAAATGCAAAGATAGTGAGAAAATTAAAAAATAAGAATAAGGATATCTCTGAACCTAGAATTCCTAGAAAGAAGGTAAATACATTTCCAAAATCAAAATTGCATCGGGCAAGAAACTGCGTTCAAAGATTACTATTTAGAATTCAGTCTCAAAAAAGTGTCTTTTGAAAAACAAATGCAAAGATAGTGAGAAAATTAAAAAATAAGAATAAGGTATCTCCGAACCTAGAATTCCTAGAAAAAAGATGAAAACAATTCCAGTTTCAGTTTTGCATTCGGCACGAAACTGCATTTAAAGATTTCTATTTAGAATTCAGTCTCAAAAAAATGTCTTTTGAAAACCAAATGCAAAGATAGTAAGAAAAGTTAAAAATAAGAATAAGGATATCTCTGAACCTAGAATTCCTAGAAAGAAGATAAATACATTTCCAAAATCAGGGTTGCATCCGGCAAGAAACTGCATTGAAAGATTTCTATTTAGAATGCAATCTCAAAAAAGAGTCTTTTGAAAAACAAATGCAAAGATAGTGAGAAAATTAAAAAATAAGAATAAGGTATCTCCGAACCTAGAATTCCTAGAAAAAAGATGAAAACATTTCCAGATTCAGTTTTGCATTCGGCACGAAACTGCATTTAAAGATTTCTATTTAGAATGCAGTCTCAAAAAAGTGTCTTTTGTAAACCAAATGCAAAGATAGTGAGAAAATTTAAAAATAAGAATAAGGATATCTCCGAACCTAGAAGTCCTAGAAAGAAGGTAAATACATTTCCAAAATAAAGTTTGCATCCGGCAAAAAACTCCATTCAAAGATTTCTATTTAGAATGCAGTCTCAAAAAAGTGTCTTTGAAAAACAAATGCAAAGATAGTGACAAAAATTAAAAAAATAAGAATAGGGATATCTCCGAACCTAGAAGTCCTAGAGAGAAGGTAAATACATTTCCAAAATAAAGTTTGCATCCGGCAAAAAACTCCATTCAAAGATTTCTATTTAGAATGCAGTCTCAAAAAAGTGTCTTTGAAAAACAAATGCAAAGATAGTGAGAAAATTAAAAAATAAGAATAGGGATATCTCCGAACCTAGAAGTCCTAGAAAGAAGGTAAATACATTTCCAAAATAAAGTTTGCATCCGGCAAAAAACTCCATTCAAAGATTTCTATTTAGAATGCAGTCTCAAAAAAGTGTCTTTGAAAAACAAATGCAAAGATAGTGAGAAAATTAAAAAATAAGAATAGGGATATCTCCGAACCTAGAAGTCCTAGAAAGAAGATAAACATATTTCCAAAATAAAGTTTGCATCCGGCAAGAAACTGCATAAAAAGATTTCTATTTAGAATGCAGTCTCAAAAAAGCGTCTTTTGAAAACCAAATGCAAAGATAGTGAGAAAAGTTAAAAATAAGAATAAGGATATCTCCGAACCTAGAATTTCTAGAAAGAACATAAAAACATTTCCAGAATAAGTTTTGCATCCGGCAAGAAACTGCATTCAAAGATTTCTATTTAGAATGCAGTCTCAAAAAAGCGTCTTTTGAAAAACAAATGCAAAGATAGTGAGAAAACTAAAAAAATAAGAAAAAGGATATCTCCGAACCCAGAATTTCTAGAAAGAAGGTAAATACATTTCCAAAATCAGGGTTGCATCCGGCAAGAAACTGCATTCAAAGATTTCTATTTAGAATTCAGTCTCAAAAAAGCGTCTTTTGAAAAACAAATGCAAAGATAGTGAGAAAATTAAAAAATAAGAATAAGGATATCTCCGAACCTAATAGTCCTAGAAAGAAGGTAAATACATTTCCAAAATTAAAATTGCATCGGGCAAGAAACTGCGTTCAAAGATTTCTATTTAGAATGCAGTCTCAAAAAAGCGTCTTTTGAAAAACAAATGCAAAGATAGTGAGAAAATTAAAAAATAAGAATAAGGATATCTCTGAACCTAGAATTCCTAGAAAGAAGGTAAATACATTTCCAAAATCAAAATTGCATCGGGCAAGAAACTGCATAAAAAGATTTCTATTTAGAATGCAGTCTCAAAAAAGCGTCATTTGAAAACCAAATGCAAAGATAGTGAGAAAAGTTAAAAATAAGAATAACGATATCTCCGAACCTAGAATTTCTAGAAAGAATATAAAAACATTTCCAGAATAAGTTTTGCATCCGGCAAGAAACTGCGTTCAAAGATTTCTATTTAGAATGCAGTCTCAAAAAAGTGTCTTTTGAAAAACAAATGCAAAGATAGTGAGAAAATTAAAAAATAAGAATAAGGTATCTCCGAACCTAGAATTCCTAGAAAAAAGATGAAAACAATTCTAGTTTCAGTTTTGCATTCGGCACGAAACTGCATTTAAAGATTTCTATTTAGAATTCAGTCTCAAAAAAATGTCTTTTGAAAACCAAATGCAAAGATAGTAAGAAAAGTTAAAAATAAGAATAAGGATATCTCCGAACCTAGAAGTCCTAGAAAGAAGGTTAATACATTTCCAAAATCAGGTTTGCATCCGGTTAGAAATTGCATTCAAAGATTTCTATTTAGAATGCAGTCTCAAAAAAGTGTCTTTGAAAAACAAATGCAAAGATAGTGAGAAAATTAAAAAAAATAAGAATAAGGATATCTCCGAACCTAGAAGTCCTAGAAAGAAGATAAATACATTTCCAAAATCAGGTTTGCATCCGGCAAGAAACTGCCTTGAAAGATTTCTATTTAGAATGCAATCTCAAAAAAGAGTCTTTTGAAAAACAAATGCAAAGATAGTGAGAAAATTAAAAAATAAGAATAAGGTATCTCCGAACCTAGAATTCCTAGAAAAAAGATGAAAACATTTCCAGATTCAATTTTGCATTCGGCACGAAACTGCATTTAAAGATTTCTATTTAGAATGCAGTCTCAAAAAAGTGTCTTTTGTAAACCAAATGCAAAGATAGTGAGAAAATTTAAAAATAAGAATAAGGATATCTCCGAACCTAGAAGTCCTTGAAAGAAGGTAAATACATTTCCAAAATCAAAATTGCATCGGACAAGAAACTGCATTCAAAGATTTCTATTTAGAATGTAGTCTCAAAAAAGCGTCTTTTGAAAAACAAATGCAAAGATAGTGAGAAAATTAAAAAATAAGAATAAGGATATCTCCGAACCCAGAATTCCTAGAAAGAAGGTAAATATATTTCCAAAATCAGGGTTCCATCCGGCAAGAAACTGCATTCAAAGATTTCTATTTAGAATGCAGTCTCAAAAAAGTGTCTTTTGAAAAACACATGCAAAGATAGTGAGAAAATTAAAAAATAAGAATAAAGATATCTCCGAACCCAGAATTCCTAGAAAGAAGATAAAAACATTTCCAGAATCAATTTTGCATTCGGCAAGAAACTGCATTCAAAGATTTATATTTAGAATGCAGTCTCAAAAAAGTGTCTTCTGAAAACCGAATGCAAAGATAGTGAGAAAATTCAAAAATAAGAATAAGGATATCTCCGAACCTAGAAGTCCTAGAAAGAAGATAAATACATTTCCAAAACAAAGTTTGCATCCGGCAAGAAACTGCATAAAAAGATTTCTATTTAGAATGCAGTCTCAAAAAAGCGTCATTTGAAAACCGAATGCAAAGATAGTGAGAAAATTAAAAAATAAGAATAAGGATATCTCCGAACCTAGAAGCCCTAGAAAGAAGATAAAAACATTTCCAAAATCAATTTTGCATCCGGCAAAAAACTGCATTTAAAGATTTCTATTTAGAATGCAGTCTCAAAAAAGTGTCTTTTGAAAAACAAATGCAAAGATAGTGAGAAAATTAAAAAATAAGAATAAGGTATCTCCGAACCTAGAATTCCTAGAAAAAAGATGAAAACAATTCCAGTTTCAGTTTTGCATTCGGCACGAAACTGCATTTAAAGATTTCTATTTAGAATTCAGTCTCAAAAAAATGTCTTTTGAAAACCAAATGCAAAGATAGTAAGAAAAGTTAAAAATAAGAATAAGGATATCTCCGAACCTAGAAGTCCTAGAAAGAAGGTAAATACATTTCCAAAATCAGGTTTGCATCCGGTTAGAAATTGCATTCAAAGACTTCTATTTAGAATGCAGTCTCAAAAAAGTGTCTTTTGAAAAACAAATGCAAAGATAGTGAGAAAATTAAAAAAATAAGAATAAGGATATCTCCGAACCTAGAAGTCCTAGAAAGAAGATAAATACATTTCCAAAATCAAAATTGCATCGGACAAGAAACTGCGTTCAAAGATTTCTATTTAGAATGCAGTCTCAAAAAAGCGTCTTTTGAAAAACAAATGCAAAGATAGTGAGAAAATTAAAAAATAAGAATAAGGTATCTCCGAACCTAGAATTCCTAGAAAAAAGATGAAAACATTTCCAGATTCAGTTTTGCATTCGGCACGAAACTGCATTTAAAGATTTCTATTTAGAATGCAGTCTCAAAAAAGTGTCTTTTGTAAACCAAATGCAAATATAGTGAGAAAATTTAAAAATAAGAATAAGGATATCTCCGAACCTAGAATTCCTAGAAAGAAGATAAATACATTTCCAAAATCAAAATTGCATCGGACAAGAAACTGCGTTCAAAGATTTCTATTTAGAATGCAGTCTCAAAAAAGCGTCTTTTGAAAAACAAATGCAAGGATAGTGAGAAAATTAAAAAATAAGAATAAGGATATCTCCGAACTCAGAATTCCTAGAAAGAAGGTAAATATATTTCCAAAATCAGGGTTCCATCCGGCAAGAAACTGCATTCAAAGATTTCTATTTAGAATGCAGTCTCAAAAAAGCGTCTTCTGAAAACCGAATGCAAAGATAGTGAGAAAATTAAAAAAATAAGAATAAGGATATCTCCGAACCTAGAAGTCCTAGAAAGAAGATAAACATATTTCCAAAATAAAGTTGGCATCCGGCAAGAAACTGCATAAAAAGATTTCTATTTAGAATGCAGTCTCAAAAAAGCGTCTTTTGAAAACCAAATGCAAAGATAGTGAGAAAAGTTAAAAATAAGAATAAGGATATCTCCGAACCTAGAATTTCTAGAAAGAACATAAAAACATTTCCAGAATAAGTTTTGCATCCGGCAATAAACTGCATTCAAAGATTTCTATTTAGAATTCAGTCTCATAAAAGCGTCTTTTGAAAAACAAATGCACAGATAGTGAGAAAACTAAAAAATAAGAATAAGGATATCTCTGAACTTAGAAGTCCTAGAAAGAAGATAAAAACATTTCCAAAATCAAAATTGCATCTGGCAAGAAACTGCATTCAAAGATTTCTATTTAGAATGCAGTCTCAAAAAAGCGTCTTTTGAAAAACAAATGCAAAGATAGTGAGAAAACTAAAAAATAAGAAAAAGGATATCTCCGAACCCAGAATTTCTAGAAAGAAGGTAAATACATTTCCAAAATCAGGTTTGCATCCGGTTAGAAATTGCATTCAAAGATTTCTATTTAGAATGCAGTCTCAAAAAAGTGTCTTTTGAAAAACAAATGCAAAGATAGTGAGAAAATTAAAAAAATAAGAATAAGGATATCTCCGAACCTAGAAGTCCTAGAAAGAAGGTAAATACATTTCCAAAATTAAAATTGCATCGGGCAAGAAACTGCGTTCAAAGATTTATATTTAGAATGCAGTCTCAAAAAAGCGTCTTTTGAAAAACAAATGCAAAGATAGTGAGAAAATTAAAAAATAAGAATAAGGATATCTCTGAACCTAGAATTCCTAGAAAGAAGGTAAATACATTTCCAAAATCAAAATTGCATCGGGCAAGAAACTGCGTTTAAAGATTTCTATTTAGAATGCAGTCTCAAAAAAGTGTCTTTTGAAAAACAAATGCAACGATAGTGAGAAAATTAAAAAATAAGAATAAGGTATCTCCGAACCTAGAATTCCTAGAAAAAAGATGAAAACAATTCCAGTTTCAGTTTTGCATTCGGCACGAAACTGCATTTAAAGATTTCTATTTAGAATTCAGTCTCAAAAAAATGTCTTTTGAAAACCAAATGCAAAGATAGTAAGAAAAGTTAAAAATAAGAATAAGGATATCTCCGAACCTAGAAGTCCTAGAAAGAAGGTAAATACATTTCCAAAATCAGGTTTGCATCCGGTTAGAAATTGCATTCAAAGATTTCTATTTAGAATGCAGTCTCAAAAAAGTGTCTTTTGAAAAACAAATGCAAAGATAGTGAGAAAATTAAAAAAATAAGAATAAGGATATCTCCGAACCTAGAAGTCCTAGAAAGAAGATAAATACATTTCCAAAATCAGGTTTGCATCCGGCAAGAAACTGCATTGAAAGATTTCTATTTAGAATGCAATCTCAAAAAAGAGTCTTTTGAAAAACAAATGCAAAGATAGTGAGAAAATTAAAAAATAAGAATAAGGTATCTCCGAACCTAGAATTCCTAGAAAAAAGATGAAAACAATTTCAGTTTCAGTTTTGCATTCGGCACGAAACTGCATTTAAACATTTCTATTTAGAATTCAGTCTCAAAAAAATGTCTTTTGAAAACCAAATGCAAAGATAGTAAGAAAAGTTAAAAATAAGAATAAGGATATCTCCGAACCTAGAAGTCCTAGAAAGAAGATAAATACATTTCCAAAATCAGGTTTGCATCCGGCAAGAAACTGCATTGAAAGATTTCTATTTAGAATGCAATCTCAAAAAAGTGTCTTTGAAAAACAAATGCAAAGATAGTGAGAAAATTAAAAAATAAGAATAAGGATATCTCCGAACCTAGAAGTCCTAGAAAGAAGGTAAATACATTTCCAAAATCAAAATTGCATCGGGCAAGAAACTGCGTTCAAAGATTTATATTTAGAATGCAGTCTCAAAAAAGCGTCTTTTGAAAAACAAATGCAAAGATAGTGAGAAAATTAAAAAATAAGAATAAGGATATCTCTGAACCTAGAATTCCTAGAAAGAAGGTAAATACATTTCCAAAATCAAAACTGCATCGGGCAAGAAACTGCGTTTAAAGATTTCTATTTAGAATGCAGTCTCAAAAAAGTGTCTTTTGAAAAACAAATGCAAAGATAGTGAGAAAATTAAAAAATAAGAATAAGGTATCTCCGAACCTAGAATTCCTAGAAAAAAGATGAAAACAATTCCAGTTTCAGTTTTCCATTCGGCACGAAACTGCATTTAAAGATTTCTATTTAGAATTCAGTCTCAAAAAAATGTCTTTTGAAAACCAAATGCAAAGATAGTAAGAAAAGTTAAAAATAAGAATAAGGATATCTCCGAACCTAGAAGTCCTAGAAAGAAGGTAAATACATTTCCAAAATCAGGTTTGCATCCGGTTAGAAATTGCTTTCAAAGATTTCTATTTAGAATGCAGTCTCAAAAAAGTGTCTTTTGAAAAACAAATGCAAAGATAGTGAGAAAATTAAAAAAATAAGAATAAGGATATCTCCGAACCTAGAAGTCCTAGAAAGAAGATAAATACATTTCCAAAATCAGGTTTGCATCCGGCAAGAAACTGCATTGAAAGATTTCTATTTAGAATGCAATCTCAAAAAAGAGTCTTTTGAAAAACAAATGCAAAGATAGTGAGAAAATTAAAAAATAAGAATAAGGTATCTCCGAACCTAGAATTCCTAGAAAAAAGATGAAAACAATTTCAGTTTCAGTTTTGCATTCGGCACGAAACTGCATTTAAACATTTCTATTTAGAATTCAGTCTCAAAAAAATGTCTTTTGAAAACCAAATGCAAAGATAGTAAGAAAAGTTAAAAATAAGAATAAGGATATCTCCGAACCTAGAAGTCCTAGAAAGAAGATAAATACATTTCCAAAATCAGGTTTGCATCCGGCAAGAAACTGCATTGAAAGATTTCTATTTAGAATGCAATCTCAAAAAAGTGTCATTGAAAAACAAATGTAAAGATAGTGAGAAAATTAAAAAATAAGAATAAGGTATCTCCGAACCTAGAATTCCTAGAAAAAAGATGAAAACATTTCCAGATTCAGTTTTGCACTCGGCACGAAACTGCATTTAAAGATTTCTATTTAGAATGCAGTCTCAAAAAAGTGTCTTTTGTAAACCAAATGCAAAGATAGTGAGAAAATTAAAAAATAAGAATAAGGATATCTCCGAACCTAGAAGTCCTAGAAAGAAGGTAAATACATTTCCAAAATAAAGTTTGCATCCGGCAAAAAACTCCATTCAAAGATTTCTATTTAGAATGCAGTCTCAAAAAAGTGTCTTTGAAAAACAAATGCAAAGATAGTGAGAAAATTAAAAAATAAGAATAAGGATATCTCCGAACCTAGAAGCCCTAGAAAGAAGATAAATACATTTCCAAAATCAGGTTTGCATCCGGCAAGAAACTGCATTGAAAGATTTCTATTTAGAATGCAATCTCAAAAAAGTGTCTTTGAAAACCAAATTCCTAGAAAAAAGATGAAAACAATTTCAGTTTCAGTTTTGCATTCGGCACGAAACTGCATTTAAACATTTCTATTTAGAATTCAGTCTCAAAAAAATGTCTTTTGAAAACCAAATGCAAAGATAGTAAGAAAAGTTAAAAATAAGAATAAGGATATCTCCGAACCTAGAAGTCCTAGAAAGAAGATAAATACATTTCCAAAATCAGGTTTGCATCCGGCAAGAAACTGCATTGAAAGATTTCTATTTAGAATGCAATCTCAAAAAAGTGTCTTTGAAAAACAAATGCAAAGATAGTGAGAAAATTAAAAAATAAGAATAAGGATATCTCCGAACCTAGAAGTCCTAGAAAGAAGGTAAATACATTTCCAAAATCAAAATTGCATCGGGCAAGAAACTGCGTTCAAAGATTTATATTTAGAATGCAGTCTCAAAAAAGCGTCTTTTGAAAAACAAATGCAAAGATAGTGAGAAAATTAAAAAATAAGAATAAGGATATCTCTGAACCTAGAATTCCTAGAAAGAAGGTAAATACATTTCCAAAATCAAAACTGCATCGGGCAAGAAACTGCGTTTAAAGATTTCTATTTAGAATGCAGTCTCAAAAAAGTGTCTTTTGAAAAACAAATGCAAAGATAGTGAGAAAATTAAAAAATAAGAATAAGGTATCTCCGAACCTAGAATTCCTAGAAAAAAGATGAAAACAATTCCAGTTTCAGTTTTCCATTCGGCACGAAACTGCATTTAAAGATTTCTATTTAGAATTCAGTCTCAAAAAAATGTCTTTTGAAAACCAAATGCAAAGATAGTAAGAAAAGTTAAAAATAAGAATAAGGATATCTCCGAACCTAGAAGTCCTAGAAAGAAGGTAAATACATTTCCAAAATCAGGTTTGCATCCGGTTAGAAATTGCTTTCAAAGATTTCTATTTAGAATGCAGTCTCAAAAAAGTGTCTTTTGAAAAACAAATGCAAAGATAGTGAGAAAATTAAAAAAATAAGAATAAGGATATCTCCGAACCTAGAAGTCCTAGAAAGAAGATAAATACATTTCCAAAATCAGGTTTGCATCCGGCAAGAAACTGCATTGAAAGATTTCTATTTAGAATGCAATCTCAAAAAAGAGTCTTTTGAAAAACAAATGCAAAGATAGTGAGAAAATTAAAAAATAAGAATAAGGTATCTCCGAACCTAGAATTCCTAGAAAAAAGATGAAAACAATTTCAGTTTCAGTTTTGCATTCGGCACGAAACTGCATTTAAACATTTCTATTTAGAATTCAGTCTCAAAAAAATGTCTTTTGAAAACCAAATGCAAAGATAGTAAGAAAAGTTAAAAATAAGAATAAGGATATCTCCGAACCTAGAAGTCCTAGAAAGAAGATAAATACATTTCCAAAATCAGGTTTGCATCCGGCAAGAAACTGCATTGAAAGATTTCTATTTAGAATGCAATCTCAAAAAAGTGTCTTTGAAAAACAAATGTAAAGATAGTGAGAAAATTAAAAAATAAGAATAAGGTATCTCCGAACCTAGAATTCCTAGAAAAAAGATGAAAACATTTCCAGATTCAGTTTTGCACTCGGCACGAAACTGCATTTAAAGATTTCTATTTAGAATGCAGTCTCAAAAAAGTGTCTTTTGTAAACCAAATGCAAAGATAGTGAGAAAATTAAAAAATAAGAATAAGGATATCTCCGAACCTAGAAGTCCTAGAAAGAAGGTAAATACATTTCCAAAATAAAGTTTGCATCCGGCAAAAAACTCCATTCAAAGATTTCTATTTAGAATGCAGTCTCAAAAAAGTGTCTTTGAAAAACAAATGCAAAGATAGTGAGAAAATTAAAAAATAAGAATAAGGATATCTCCGAACCTAGAATTTCTAGAAAGAAGATAAATACATTTCCAAAATCAGGTTTGCATCCGGCAAGAAACTGCATTGAAAGATTTCTATTTAGAATGCAATCTCAAAAAAGTGTCTTTGAAAACCAAATGCACAGATAGTGAGAAAATTCAAAAATAAGAATAAGGATATCTCCGAACTAAGAAGCCCTAGAAAGAAGATAAAAACTTTTCCAAAATCAATTTTGCATCCGGCAAAAAACTGCATTGAAAGATTTCTATTTAGAATGCAGTCTCAAAAAAGTGTCTTTTGAAAACCAAATGCAAAAATAGTGAGAAAATTAAAAAAATAAGAATAAGGATATCTCCGAACCTAAAAGTCCTAGAAAGAAGATAAACATATTTCCAAAATAAAGTTTGCATCCGGCAAGAAACTGCATAAAAAGATTTCTATTTAGAATGCAGTCTCAAAAAAGCGTCTTTTGAAAACCAAATGCAAAGATAGTGAGAAAAGTTAAAAATAAGAATAAGGATATCTCCGAACCTAGAATTTCTAGAAAGAACATAAAAACATTTCCAGAATAAGTTTTGCATCCGGCAAGAAACTGCATTCAAAGATTTCTATTTAGAATTCAGTCTCAAAAAAGCGTCTTTTGAAAAACAAATGCACAGATAGTGAGAAAACTAAAAAATAAGAATAAGGATATCTCTGAACCTAGAAGTCCTAGAAAGAAGATAAAAACATTTCCAAAATCAAAATTGCATCTGGCAAGAAACTGCATTCAAAGATTTCTATTTAGAATGCAGTCTCAAAAAAGCGTCTTTTGAAAAACAAATGCAAAGATAGTGAGAAAACTAAAAAAATAAGAAAAAGGATATCTCCGAACCCAGAACTTCTAGAAAGAAGGTAAATACATTTCCAAAATCAGGGTTGCATCCGGCAAGAAACTGCATTCAAAGATTTCTATTTAGAATTCAGTCTCAAAAAAGCGTCTTTTGAAAAACAAATGCAAAGATAGTGAGAAAATTAAAAAATAAGAATAAGGATATCTCTGAACCTAGAATTCCTAGAAAGAAGGTAAATACATTTCCAAAATCAAAATTGCATCGGGCAAGAAACTGCGTTCAAAGATTTCTATTTAGAATGCAGTCTCAAAAAAGTGTCTTTTGAAAAACAAATGCAAAGATAGTGAGAAAATTAAAAAATAAGAATAAGGTATCTCCGAACCTAGAATTCCTAGAAAAAAGATTAAAACAATTCCAGTTTCAGTTTTGCATTCGGCACGTAACTGCATTTAAAGATTTCTATTTAGAATTCAGTCTCAAAAAAATGTCTTTTGAAAACCAAATGCAAAGATAGTAAGAAAAGTTAAAAATAAGAATAAGGATATCTCCGAACCTAGAAGTCCTAGAAAGAAGGTAAATACATTTCCAAAATCAGGTTTGCATCTGGTTAGAAATTGCATTCAAAGATTTCTATTTAGAATGCAGTCTCAAAAAAGTGTCTTTTGAAAAACAAATGCAAAGATAGTGAGAAAATTAAAAAAATAAGAATAAGGATATCTCCGAACCTAGAAGTCCTAGAAAGAAGATAAATACATTTCCAAAATCAGGTTTGCATCCGGCAAGAAACTGCATTGAAAGATTTCTATTTAGAATGCAATCTCAAAAAAGAGTCTTTTGAAAAACAAATGCAAAGATAGTGAGAAAATTAAAAAATAAGAATAAGGTATCTCCGAACCTAGAATTCCTAGAAAAAAGATGAAAACATTTCCAGATTCAGTTTTGCATTCGGCACGAAACTGCATTTAAAGATTTCTATTTAGAATGCAGTCTCAAAAAAGTGTCTTTTGTAAACCAAATGCAAAGATAGTGAGAAAATTTAAAAATAAGAATAAGGATATCTCCGAACCTAGAAGTCCTAGAAAGAAGGTAAATACATTTCCAAAATCAAAATTGCATCGGACAAGAAACTGCATTCAAAGATTTCTATTTAGAATGCAGTCTCAAAAAAGCGTCTTTTGAAAAACAAATGCAAGGATAGTGAGAAAATTAAAAATAAGAATAAGGATATCTCCGAACCCAGAATTCCCAGAAAGAAGGTAAATATATTTCCAGAATCAATTTTGCATTCGGCAAGAAACTGCATTCAAAGATTTATATTTAGAATGCAGTCTCAAAAAAGTGTCTTCTGAAAACCGAATGCAAAGATAGTGAGAAAATTCAAAAATAAGAATAAGGATATCTCCGAACCTAGAAGTCCTAGAAAGAAGATAAATACATTTCCAAAACAAAGTTTGCATCCGGCAAGAAACTGCATAAAAAGATTTCTATTTAGAATGCAGTCTCAAAAAAGCGTCTTCTGAAAACCGAATGCAAAGATAGTGTGAATATTAAAAAATAAGAATAAGGATATCTCCGAACCTAGAAGCCCTAGAAAGAAGATAAAAACATTTCCAAAATCAATTTTGCATCCGGCAAAAAACTACATTAAAAGATTTCTATTTAGAATGCAGTCTCAAAAAAGTGTCTTTTGAAAACCAAATGCAAAAATAGTGAGAAAATTAAAAAAATAAGAATAAGGATATCTCCGAACCTAGAAGTCCTAGAAAGAAGATAAACACATTTCCAAAATAAAGTTTACATCCGCCAAGAAACTGCATAAAAAGATTTCTGTTTAGAATGCAGTCTCAAAAAAGCGTCTTTTGAAAATGCAAAGATAGTGAGAAAAGTTAAAAATAAGAATAAGGATATCTCCGAACCTAGAAGTCTTAGAAAGAAGGTAAATACATTTCCAAAATCAAGTTTGAATCCGGCAAGAAACTGCATTCAAAGATTTCTATTTAGAATGCAGTCTCAAAAAAGTGTCTTTTGAAAAACACATGCAAAGATAGTGAGAAAATTAAAAAATAAGAATAGGGATATCTCCGAACCTAGAAGTCCTAGAAAGAAGATTAATACGTTTTCAAAATCAGTTTTGCATCCGGCAAGAAACTGCATTCAAAGATTTCTATTTAGAATGCAGTCTCAAAAAAGTGTCTTTTGAAAACCAAATGCACAGATAGTGAGAAAATTCAAAAATAAGAATAAGGATATCTCCGAACCTAGATTTTCTAGAAAGAACATAAAAACATTTCCAGAATAAGTTTTGCATCCGGCAAGAAACTGCATTCAAAGATTTCTATTTAGAATTCAGTCTCATAAAAGCGTCTTTTGAAAAACAAATGCACAGATAGTGAGAAAACTAAAAAATAAGAATAAGGATATCTCCGAACCTTGAAGTTCTAGAAAGAAGATAAAAACATTTCCAAAATCAGGGTTGCATCCGGCAAGAAACTGCATTCAAAGATTTCTATTTAGAATTCAGTCTCAAAAAAGCGTTTTTGAAAAACAAATGCAAAGATAGTGAGAAAATTAAAAAATAAGAACAAGGATATCTCCGAACCCAGAATTTCTAGAAAGAAGGTAAATACATTTCCAAAATCAGGGTTACATCCGGCAAAAAACTGCATTCAAAGATTTCTATTTAGAATGCAGTCTCAAAAAAGTGTCTTTTGAAAAACAAATGCGAAGATAGTGAGAAAATTAAAAAATAAGAATAAGGATATCTCCGAACCTAGAAGTCCTAGAAAGAAGATAAATACATTTCCAAAATCAGTTTTGCATCCGGCAAGAAACTGCATTTAAAGATTTTTATTTAGAATGCAGTCTCAAAAAAGTGTCTTTTGAAAAACAATTGCAAAGATAGTGAGAAAATTAAAAAAATAAGAATAAGGTATCTCCGAACCTAGAATTCCTAGAAAAAAGATGAAAACATTTCCAGTTTCAGTTTTGCAATCGGCAAGAAACTGCATTTAAAGATTTCTATTTAGAATGCAGTCTCAAAAAAATGTCTTTTGAAAACCAAATGCAAAGATAGTAAGAAAAGTTAAAAACAAGAATAAGGATATCTCCGAACCTAGAAGTCCTAGAAAGAAGGTTAATACATTTCCAAAATCAAAATTGCATCTTGCAAGAAACTGCATTCAAAGATTTCTATTTAGAATGCAATCTCAAAAAAGTGGCTTTTAAAAAACAAATGCAAAGATAGTGAGAAAATTAAAAAAATAAGAATAAGGATATCTCCGAACCTAGAAGTCCTAGAAAGAAGATAAATACATTTCCAAAATCAGTTTTGTATCCGGCAAGAAACAGCATTCAAAGATTTCTATTTAGAATGCAGTCTCAAAAAGTGTCTTTTGAAAACCAAATGCAAATATATTGAGAAAATTCAAAAATAAGAATAAGGATATCTCCGAACCTAGAAGTCCTAGAAAGAAGGCAAATACATTTCCAAAATCAAGTTTGCATCCGGCAAGAAACTGCATTCAAAGATTTCTATTTAGAATGCAGTCTCAAAAAAGTGTCTTTTGAAAAACAAATGCGAAGATAGTGAGAAAATTAAAAAATAAGAATAAGGATATCTCCGAACCCAGAAGTCCTAGAAAAAAGATGAAAACATTTCCAGATTCAGTTTTGCATTCGGCACGAAACTGCATTTAAAGATTTCTATTTAGAATGCAGTCTCAAAAAAGTGTCTTTTGTAAACCAAATGCAAAGATAGTGAGAAAATTAAAAAATAAGAATAAGGATATCTCCGAACCCAGAAGTCCTAGAAAAAAGATGAAAACATTTCCAGATTCAGTTTTGCATTCGGCACGAAACTGCATTTAAAGATTTCTATTTAGAATGCAATCTCAAAAAAGTGGCTTTTAAAAAACAAATGCAAAGATAGTGAGAAAATTAAAAAAATAAGAATAAGGATATCTCCGAACCTAGAAGTCCTAGAAAGAAGATAAATACATTTCCAAAATCAGTTTTGTATCCGGCAAGAAACAGCATTCAAAGATTTCTATTTAGAATGCAGTCTCAAAAAGTGTCTTTTGAAAACCAAATGCAAATATATTGAGAAAATTCAAAAATAAGAATAAGGATATCTCCGAACCTAGAAGTCCTAGAAAGAAGGCAAATACATTTCCAAAATCAAGTTTGCATCCGGCAAGAAACTGCATTCAAAGATTTCTATTTAGAATGCAGTCTCAAAAAAGTGTCTTTGAAAAACAAATGCAAAGATAGTGAGAAAATTAAAAAATAAGAATAAGGATATCTCCGAACCTAGAAGTCCTAGAAAGAAGATAAATACATTTCCAAAACAAAGTTTGCATCCGGCAAGAAACTGCATTAAAAGATTTCTATTTAGAATGCAATCTCAAAAAAGCGTCTTTTGAAATCCAAATGCACAGATAGTGAGAAAATTCAAAAATAAGAATAAGGATATCTCCGAACTTAGAAGCCCTAGAAAGAAGATAAAAACTTTTCCAAAATCAATTTTGCATCCGGCAAAAAACTGCATTGAAAGATTTCTATTTAGAATGCAGTCTCAAAAAAGTGTCTTTTGAAAACCAAATGCAAAAATAGTGAGAAAATTAAAAAAATAAGAATAAGGATATCTCCGAACCTAAAAGTCCTAGAAAGAAGATAAACATATTTCCAAAATAAAGTTTGCATCCGGCAAGAAACTGCATAAAAAGATTTCTATTTAGAATGCAGTCTCAAAAAAGCGTCTTTTGAAAACCAAATGCAAAGATAGTGAGAAAAGTTAAAAATAAGAATAAGGATATCTCCGAACCTAGAATTTCTAGAAAGAACATAAAAACATTTCCAGAATAAGTTTTGCATCCGGCAAGAAACTGCATTCAAAGATTTCTATTTAGAATTCAGTCTCAAAAAAGCGTCTTTTGAAAAACAAATGCACAGATAGTGAGAAAACTAAAAAATAAGAATAAGGATATCTCTGAACCTAGAAGTCCTAGAAAGAAGATAAAAACATTTCCAAAATCAAAATTGCATCTGGCAAGAAACTGCGTTCAAAGATTTCTATTTAGAATGCAGTCTCAAAAAAGCGTCTTTTGAAAAACAAATGCAAAGATAGTGAGAAAACTAAAAAAATAAGAAAAAGGATATCTCCGAACCCAGAATTTCTAGAAAGAAGGTAAATACATTTCCAAAATCAGGGTTGCATCCGGCAAGAAACTGCATTCAAAGATTTCTATTTAGAATTCAGTCTCAAAAAAGCGTCTTTTGAAAAACAAATGCAAAGATAGTGAGAAAATTAAAAAATAAGAATAAGGATATCTCTGAACCTAGAATTCCTAGAAAGAAGGTAAATACATTTCCAAAATCAAAATTGCATCGGGCAAGAAACTGCGTTCAAAGATTTCTATTTAGAATGCAGTCTCAAAAAAGTGTCTTTTGAAAAACAAATGCAAAGATAGTGAGAAAATTAAAAAATAAGAATAAGGTATCTCCGAACCTAGAATTCCTAGAAAAAAGATTAAAACAATTCCAGTTTCAGTTTTTTATTCGGCACGAAACTGCATTTAAAGATTTCTATTTAGAATTCAGTCTCAAAAAAATGTCTTTTGAAAACCAAATGCAAAGATAGTAAGAAAAGTTAAAAATAAGAATAAGGATATCTCCGAACCTAGAAGTCCTAGAAAGAAGGTAAATACATTTCCAAAATCAGGTTTGCATCTGGTTAGAAATTGCATTCAAAGATTTCTATTTAGAATGCAGTCTCAAAAAAGTGTCTTTTGAAAAACAAATGCAAAGATAGTGAGAAAATTAAAAAAATAAGAATAAGGATATCTCCGAACCTAGAAGCCCTAGAAAGAAGATAAAAACATTTCCAAAATCAATTTTGCATCCGGCAAAAAACTACATTAAAAGATTTCTATTTAGAATGCAGTCTCAAAAAAGTGTCTTTTGAAAACCAAATGCAAAAATAGTGAGAAAATTAAAAAAATAAGAATAAGGATATCTCCGAACCTAGAAGTCCTAGAAAGAAGATAAACACATTTCCAAAATAAAGTTTACATCCGCCAAGAAACTGCATAAAAAGATTTCTGTTTAGAATGCAGTCTCAAAAAAGCGTCTTTTGAAAATGCAAAGATAGTGAGAAAAGTTAAAAATAAGAATAAGGATATCTCCGAACCTAGAAGTCTTAGAAAGAAGGTAAATACATTTCCAAAATCAAGTTTGAATCCGGCAAGAAACTGCATTCAAAGATTTCTATTTAGAATGCAGTCTCAAAAAAGTGTCTTTTGAAAAACACATGCAAAGATAGTGAGAAAATTAAAAAATAAGAATAGGGATATCTCCGAACCTAGAAGTCCTAGAAAGAAGATTAATACGTTTTCAAAATCAGTTTTGCATCCGGCAAGAAACTGCATTCAAAGATTTCTATTTAGAATGCAGTCTCAAAAAAGTGTCTTTTGAAAACCAAATGCACAGATAGTGAGAAAATTCAAAAATAAGAATAAGGATATCTCCGAACCTAGATTTTCTAGAAAGAACATAAAAACATTTCCAGAATAAGTTTTGCATCCGGCAAGAAACTGCATTCAAAGATTTCTATTTAGAATTCAGTCTCATAAAAGCGTCTTTTGAAAAACAAATGCACAGATAGTGAGAAAACTAAAAAATAAGAATAAGGATATCTCCGAACCTTGAAGTTCTAGAAAGAAGATAAAAACATTTCCAAAATCAGGGTTGCATCCGGCAAGAAACTGCATTCAAAGATTTCTATTTAGAATTCAGTCTCAAAAAAGCGTCTTTTGAAAAACAAATGCAAAGATAGTGAGAAAATTAAAAAATAAGAACAAGGATATCTCCGAACCCAGAATTTCTAGAAAGAAGGTAAATACATTTCCAAAATCAGGGTTACATCCGGCAAAAAACTGCATTCAAAGATTTCTATTTAGAATGCAGTCTCAAAAAAGTGTCTTTTGAAAAACAAATGCGAAGATAGTGAGAAAATTAAAAAATAAGAATAAGGATATCTCCGAACCTAGAAGTCCTAGAAAGAAGATAAATACATTTCCAAAATCAGTTTTGCATCCGGCAAGAAACTGCATTTAAAGATTTTTATTTAGAATGCAGTCTCAAAAAAGTGTCTTTTGAAAAACAATTGCAAAGATAGTGAGAAAATTAAAAAAATAAGAATAAGGTATCTCCGAACCTAGAATTCCTAGAAAAAAGATGAAAACATTTCCAGTTTCAGTTTTGCATTCGGCAAGAAACTGCATTTAAAGATTTCTATTTAGAATGCAGTCTCAAAAAAATGTCTTTTGAAAACCAAATGCAAAGATAGTAAGAAAAGTTAAAAACAAGAATAAGGATATCTTCGAACCTAGAAGTCCTAGAAAGAAGGTTAATACATTTCCAAAATCAAAATTGCATCTTGCAAGAAACTGCATTCAAAGATTTCTATTTAGAATGCAATCTCAAAAAAGTGGCTTTTAAAAAACAAATGCAAAGATAGTGAGAAAATTAAAAAAATAAGAATAAGGATATCTCCGAACCTAGAAGTCCTAGAAAGAAGATAAATACATTTCCAAAATCAGTTTTGTATCCGGCAAGAAACAGCATTCAAAGATTTCTATTTAGAATGCAGTCTCAAAAAGTGTCTTTTGAAAACCAAATGCAAATATATTGAGAAAATTCAAAAATAAGAATAAGGATATCTCCGAACCTAGAAGTCCTAGAAAGAAGGCAAATACATTTCCAAAATCAAGTTTGCATCCGGCAAGAAACTGCATTCAAAGATTTCTATTTAGAATGCAGTCTCAAAAAAGTGTCTTTTGAAAAACAAATGCGAAGATAGTGAGAAAATTAAAAAATAAGAATAAAGATATCTCCGAACCTAGAAGTCCTAGAAAAAAGATGAAAACATTTCCAGATTCAGTTTTGCATTCGGCACGAAACTGCATTTAAAGATTTCTATTTAGAATGCAGTCTCAAAAAAGTGTCTCTTGTAAACCAAATGCAAAGATAGTGAGAAAATTAAAAAATAAGAATAAGGATATCTCCGAACCTAGAAGTCCTAGAAAGAAGGTTAATACATTTCCAAAACAAAGTTTGCATCCGGCAAAAAACTCCATTCAAAGATTTCTATTTAGAATGCAGTCTCAAAAAAGTGTCTTTGAAAAACAAATGCAAAGATAGTGAGAAAATTAAAAAATAAGAATAAGGATATCTCCGAACCTAGAAGTCCTAGAAAGAAGATAAATACATTTCCAAAACAAAGTTTGCATCCGGCAAGAAACTGCATTGAAAGATTTCTATTTAGAATGCAATCTCAAAAAAGCGTCTTTTGAAATCCAAATGCACAGATAGTGAGAAAATTCAAAAATAAGAATAAGGATATCTCCGAACTTAGAAGCCCTAGAAAGAAGATAAAAACTTTTCCAAAATCAATTTTGCATCCGGCAAAAAACTGCATTGAAAGATTTCTATTTAGAATGCAGTCTCAAAAAAGTGTCTTTTGAAAACCAAATGCAAAAATAGTGAGAAAATTAAAAAAATAAGAATAAGGATATCTCCGAACCTAAAAGTCCTAGAAAGAAGATAAACATATTTCCAAAATAAAGTTTGCATCCGGCAAGAAACTGCATAAAAAGATTTCTATTTAGAATGCAGTCTCAAAAAAGCGTCTTTTGAAAACCAAATGCAAAGATAGTGAGAAAATTAAAAAAATAAGAATAAGGATATCTCCGAACCTAGAATTTCAAGAAAGAACATAAAAACATTTCCAGAATAAGTTTTGCATCCGGCAAGAAACTGCATTCAAAGATTTCTTTTTAGAATTCAGTCTCAAAAAAGCGTCTTTTGAAAAACAAATGCACAGATAGTGAGAAAACTAAAAAATAAGAATAAGGATATCTCTGAACCTAGAAGTCCTAAAAAGAAGATAAAAACATTTCCAAAATCAAAATTGCATCTGGCAAGAAACTGCATTCAAAGATTTCTATTTAGAATGCAGTCTCAAAAAAGCGTCTTTTGAAAAACAAATGCAAAGATAGTGAGAAAACTAAAAAAATAAGAAAAAGGATATCTCCGAACCCAGAATTTCTAGAAAGAAGGTAAATACATTTCCAAAATCAGGGTTGCATCCGGCAAGAAACTGCATTCAAAGATTTCTATTTAGAATTCAGTCTCAAAAAAGCGTCTTTTGAAAAACAAATGCAAAGATAGTGAGAAAATTAAAAAATAAGAATAAGGATATCTCTGAACCTAGAATTCCTGGAAAGAAGGTAAATACATTTCCAAAATCAAAATTGCATCGGGCAAGAAACTGCGTTCAAAGATTTCTATTTAGAATGCAGTCTCAAAAAAGTGTCTTTTGAAAAACAAATGCAAAGATAGTGAGAAAATTAAAAAATAAGAATAAGGTATCTCCGAACCTAGAATTCCTAGAAAAAAGATTAAAACAATTTCAGTTTCAGTTTTTTATTCGGCACGAAACTGCATTTAAAGATTTCTATTTAGAATTCAGTCTCAAAAAAATGTCTTTTGAAAACCAAATGCAAAGATAGTAAGAAAAGTTAAAAATAAGAATAAGGATATCTCCGAACCTAGAAGTCCTAGAAAGAAGGTAAATACATTTCCAAAATCAGGTTTGCATCTGGTTAGAAATTGCATTCAAAGATTTCTATTTAGAATGCAGTCTCAAAAAAGTGTCTTTTGAAAAACAAATGCAAAGATAGTGAGAAAATTAAAAAAATAAGAATAAGGATATCTCCGAACCTAGAAGTCCTAGAAAGAAGATAAATACATTTCCAAAATCAGGTTTGCATCCGGCAAGAAACTGCATTGAAAGATTTCTATTTAGAATGCAATCTCAAAAAAGAGTCTTTTGAAAAACAAATGCAAAGATAGTGAGAAAATTAAAAAATAAGAATAAGGTATCTCCGAACCTAGAATTCCTAGAAAAAAGATGAAAACATTTCCAGATTCAGTTTTGCATTCGGCACGAAACTGCATTTAAAGATTTCTATTTAGAATGCAGTCTCAAAAAAGTGTCTTTTGTAAACCAAATGCAAAGATAGTGAGAAAATTTAAAAATAAGAATAAGGATATCTCCGAACCTAGAAGTCCTAGAAAGAAGTTAAATACATTTCCAAAATCAAAATTGCATCGGACAAGAAACTGCATTCAAAGATTTCTATTTAGAATGCAGTCTCAAAAAAGCGTCTTTTGAAAAACAAATGCAAGGATAGTGAGAAAATTAAAAAATAAGAATAAGGATATCTCCGAACCCAGAATTCCTAGAAAGAAGGTAAATATATTTCCAGAATCAATTTTGCATTCGGCAAGAAACTGCATTCAAAGATTTATATTTAGAATGCAGTCTCAAAAAAGTGTCTTCTGAAAACCGAATGCAAAGATAGTGAGAAAATTCAAAAATAAGAATAAGGATATCTCCGAACCTAGAAGTCCTAGAAAGAAGATAAATACATTTCCAAAACAAAGTTTGCATCCGGCAAGAAACTGCATAAAAAGATTTCTATTTAGAATGCAGTCTCAAAAAAGCGTCTTCTGAAAACCGAATGCAAAGATAGTGAGAATATTAAAAAATAAGAATAAGGATATCTCCGAACCTAGAAGCCCTAGAAAGAAGATAAAAACATTTCCAAAATCAATTTTGCATCCGGCAAAAAACTGCATTAAAAGATTTCTATTTAGAATGCAGTCTCAAAAAAGTGTCTTTTGAAAACCAAATGCAAAAATAGTGAGAAAATTAAAAAAATAAGAATAAGGATATCTCCGAACCTAGAAGTCCTAGAAAGAAGATAAACACATTTCCAAAATAAAGTTTGCATCCGCCAAGAAACTGCATAAAAAGATTTCTATTTAGAATGCAGTCTCAAAAAAGCGTCTTTTGAAAATGCAAAGATAGTGAGAAAAGTTAAAAATAAGAATAAGTATATCTCCGAACCTAGAAGTCCAAGAAAGAACATAAAAACATTTCCAGAATAAGTTTTGCATCCGGCAAGAAACTGCACTCAAAGATTTCTATTTAGAATTCAGTCTCAAAAAAGCGTCTTTTGAAAACCAAATGCACAGATAGTGAGAAAATTAAAAAATAAGAATAAGGATATCTCCGAACCTAGAATTTCTAGAAAGAAGATAAAAACATTTCCAGAATCAGTTTTGCATCCGGCAAGAAACTGCATTCAAAGATTTCTATTTAGAATTCAGTCTCAAAAAAGCGTGTTTTGTAAACCAAATGCAAAGATAGTGAGAAAATTAAAAAATAAGAATAAGGATATCTCCGAACCTAGAAGTCCTAGAAAGTAGGTAAATACATTTCCAAAATCAAAATTGCATCCTGCAAGAAACTGCACTCGATAATTTCAATTTAGAATGCAGTCTCAAAAAAGTGTGTTTTGAAAACCAAATGCAAAAATAGTGAGAAAATTAAAAAAATAAGAATAAGGATATCTCCGAACCTAGAATTCCTAGAAAGAAGATAAAAATATTTCCAAAATCAAGTTTGCATCCGGCAAGAAACTGCATTCAAAGATTTCTATTTAGAATGCAGTCTCAAAAAAGCGTCTTTTGAAAACCAAATGCAAAGATAGTGAGAAAAGTTAAAAATAAGAATAAGGATATCTCCGAACCTAGAAATCCTAGAAAGAAGGTAAATACATTTCCAAAATCAGATTTGCATCCGGCAAGAAACTGCATTCAAAGATTTCTATTTAGGATGCAGTCTCAAAAAAGCGTCTTTTGAAAAACAAATGCAAAGATAGTGAGAAAATTAAAAAATAAAAATAAGGATATCTCCGAACCCAGAATTCCTAGAAAGAAGATAAAAACATTTCCAGAATCAATTTTGCATCCGGCAAGAAACTGCATTCAAAGATTTCTATTTAGAATGCAGTCTCAAAAAAGTGTCTTCTGAAAACCGAATGCAAAGATAGTGAGAAAATTAAAAAATTAAAATAAGGATATCTCCGAACCTAGAATTCCTAGAAAAAAGATGAAAACATTTCCAGATTCAGTTTTGCATTCGGCAAGAAACTGCGTTCAAAGATTTCTATTTAGAATGCAGTCTCAAAAAAGTGTCTTTTGAAAACCAAATGCAAAGATAGTGAGAAAATTAAAAAATAAGAATAAGGATATCTGCGAACCTAGATTTTCTAGAAAGAACATAAAAACATTTCCAGAATAAGTTTTGCATCCGGCAAGAAACTGCATTCAAAGATTTCTATTTAGAATTCAGTCTCAAAAAAGCGTCTTTTGAAAAACAAATGCAAAGATAGTGAGAAAATTAAAAAATAAGAATAAGGATATCTCCGAACCCAGAATTTCTAGAAAGAAGGTAAATACATTTCCAAAATCAAGGTTACATCCGGCAAAAAACTGCATTCAAAGATTTCTATTTAGAATGCAGTCTCAAAAAAGTGTCTTTTGAAAAACAAATGCGAAGATAGTGAGAAAATTAAAAAATAAGAATAAGGATATCTCCGAACCTAGAAGTCCTAGAAAGAAGATAAATACATTTCCAAAATCAGTTTTGCATCCGGCAAGAAACTGCATTTAAAGATTTCTATTTAGAATGCAGTCTCAAAAAAGTGTCTTTTGAAAAACAATTGCAAAGATAGTGAGAAAATTAAAAAAATAAGAATAAGGTATCTCCGAACCTAGAATTCATAGAAAAAAGATGAAAACATTTCCAGTTTCAGTTTTGCATTCGGCACGAAACTGCATTTAAAGATTTCTATTTAGAATGCAGTCTCAAAAAAATGTCTTTTGAAAACCAAATGCAAAGATAGTAAGAAAAGTTAAAAACAAGAATAAGGATATCTCCGAACCTAGAAGTCCTAGAAAGAAGGTAAATACATTTCCAAAATCAGGTTTGCATCTGGCAAGAAATTGCATTCAAAGATTTCTATTTAGAATGCAATCTCAAAAAAGTGGCTTTTAAAAAACAAATGCAAAGATAGTGAGAAAATTAAAAAAATAAGAATAAGGATATCTCCGAACCTAGAAGTCCTAGAAAGAAGATAAATACATTTCCAAAATCAGTTTTGTATCCGGCAAGAAACAGCATTCAAAGATTTCTATTTAGAATGCAGTCTCAAAAAGTGTCTTTTGAAAACCAAATGCAAATATATTGAGAAAATTCAAAAATAAGAATAAGGATATCTCCGAACCTAGAAGTCCTAGAAAGAAGGCAAATACATTTCCAAAATCAAGTTTGCATCCGGCAAGAAACTGCATTCAAAGATTTCTATTTAGAATGCAGTCTCAAAAAAGTGTCTTTTGAAAAACAAATGCGAAGATAGTGAGAAAATTAAAAAATAAGAATAAAGATATCTCCGAACCTAGAAGTCCCAGAAAGAAGATAAATACATTTCCAAAATCAATTTTGCATCCGGCAAGAAACTGCATTCAAAGATTTCTATTTAGAATGCAGTTTCAAAAAAGTGTCTTTTGAAAACCAAATGCAAATATAGTGAGAAAATTCAAAAATAAGAATAGAGATATCTCCGAACCTAGAAGTCCTAGAAAGAAGGAAAATACATTTCCAAAATCATGTTTGCATCCGGCAAGAAACTGCATTCAAAGATTTCTATTTAGAATGCAGTCTCAAAAAAGTGTCTTTTGAAAAACAAATGCGAAGATAGTGAGAAAATTAAAAAATAAGAATAGGGATATCTCCGAACCTAGAAGTCCTAGAAAGAAGATAAATACATTTCCAAAATCAGTTTTGCATCCGGCAAGAAACTGCATTCAAAGATTTCTATTTAGAATGCAGTCTCAAAAAAGTGTCTTTTGAAAAACAAATGCAAAGATAGTGAGAAAATTAAAAAATAAGAATAAGGTATCTCCGAACCTAGAATTCCTAGAAAAAAGATGAAAACAATTCCAGTTTCAGTTTTGCATTCGGCACGAAACTGCTTTTAAAGATTTCTATTTAGAATTCAGTCTCAAAAAAATGTCTTTTGAAAACCAAATGCAAAGATAGTAAGAAAAGTTAAAAATAAGAATAAGGATATCTCCGAACCTAGAAGTCCTAGAAAGAAGGTAAATACATTTCCAAAATCAGGTTTGCATCCGGTTAGAAATTGCATTCAAAAATTTCTATTTAGAATGCAGTCTCAAAAAAGTGTCTTTTGAAAAACAAATGCAAAGATAGTGAGAAAATTAAAAAATAAGAATAAGGATATCTCCGAACCTAGAAGTCCTAGAAAGAAGATAAATACATTTCCAAAATCAGTTTTGCATCCGGCAAGAAACTGATTTCAAAGATTTCTATTTAGAATGCAGTCTCAAAAAAGTGTCTTTTGAAAAAGAATTGCAAAGATAGTGAGAAAATTAAAAAATAAGAATAAGGTATCTCCGAACCTAGAATTCCTAGCAAAAAGATGAAAACATTTCCAGATTCAGTTTTGCATTCGGCACGAAACTGCATTTAAAGATTTCTATTTAGAATGCAGTCTCAAAAAAGTGTCTTTTGTAAACCAAATGCAAAGATAGTGAGAAAATTTAAAAATAAGAATAAGGATATCTCCGAACCTAGAAGTCCTAGAAAGAAGGTAAATACATTTCCAAAATCAAAATTGCATCGGACAAGAAACTGCATTCAAAGATTTCTATTTAGAATGCAGTCTCAAAAAAGCGTCTTTTGAAAAACAAATGCAAGGATAGTGAGAAAATTAAAAAATAAGAATAAGGATATCTCCGAACCCAGAATTCCTTGAAAGAAGGTTAATATATTTCCAAAATCAGGGTTCCATCCGGCAAGAAACTGCATTCAAAGATTTCTATTTAGAATGCAGTCTCAAAAAAGTGTCTTTTGAAAAACACATGCAAAGATAGTGAGAAAATAAAAAATAAGAATAAGGATATCTCCGAACCCAGAATTCCTAGAAAGAAGGTTAAAACATTTCCAGAATCAATTTTGCATTCGGCAAGAAACTGCATTCAAAGATTTATATTTAGAATGCAGTCTCAAAAAAGTGTCTTCTGAAAACCGAATGCAAAGATAGTGAGAACATTCAAAAATAAGAATAAGGATATCTCCGAACCTAGAAGTCCTAGAAAGAAGATAAATACATTTCCAAAACAAAGTTTGCATCCGGCAAGAAACTGCATTCAAAGATTTCTATTTAGAATGCAGTCTCAAAAAAGCGTCTTTTGAAAACCAAATGCACAGATAGTGAGAAAATTCAAAAATAAGAATAAGGATATCTCTGAACCTAGAAGCCCTAGAAAGAAGATAAAAACATTTCCAAAATCAATTTTGCATCCGGCAAAAAACTGCATTGAAAGATTTCTATTTAGAATGCAGTCTCAAAAAAGTGTCTTTTGAAAACCAAATGCAAAAATAGTGAGAAAATTAAAAAAATAAGAATAAGGATATCTCCGAACCTAGAAGTCCTAGAAAGAAGATAAACACATTTCCAAAATAAAGTTTGCATCCGGCAAGAAACTGCATAAAAAGATTTCTATTTAGAATGCAGTCTCAAAAAAGCGTCTTTTGAAAACCAAATGCAAAGATAGTGAGAAAAGTTAAAAATAAGAATAAGGATATCTCCGAACCTAGAAGTCCTAGAAAGAAGGTAAATACATTTCCAAAATCAAGTTTGCATCCGGCAAGAAACTGCATTCAAAGATTTCTATTTAGAATGCAGTCTCAAAAAAGTGTCTTTTGAAAAACACATGCAAAGATAGTGAGAAAATTAAAAAATAAGAATAGGGATATATCCGAACCTAGAAGTCTTAGAAAGAAGATAAATACATTTCCAAAATCAGTTTTGCATCCGGCAAGAAACTGCATTCAAAGATTTCTATTTAGAATGCAGTTTAAAAAAAGTGTCTTTTGAAAACCAAATGCACAGATAGTGAGAAAATTAAAAAATAAGAATAAGGATATCTCCGAACCTAGAATTTCTAGAAAGAACATAAAAACATTTCCAGAATAAGTTTTGTATCCGGCAAGAAACTGCATTCAAAGATTTCTATTTAGAATTCAGTCTCAAAAAAGCGTCTTTTGAAAAACAAATGCACAGATAGTGAGAAAACTAAAAAATAAGAATAAGGATATCTCCGAACCTAGAAGTCCTAGAAAGAAGATAAAAACATTTCCAAAATCAACGTTGCATCCGGCAAGAAACTGCATTCAAAGATTTCTATTTAGAATTCAGTCTCAAAAAAGCGTCTTTTGAAAAACAAATGCAAAGATAGTGAGAAAATAAAAAAATAAGAATAAGGATATCTCCGAACCTAGAAGTCCTAGAAAGAAGGTAAATACATTTCCAAAATCAAAATTGCATCGGGCAAGAAACTGCGTTCAAAGATTTCTATTTAGAATGCAGTCTCAAAAAAGCGTCTTTTGAAAAACAAATGCAAAGATAGTGAGAAAATTAAAAAATAAAAATAAGGATATCTCCGAACCCAGAATTTCTAGAAAGAAGGTTATTACATTTCCAAAATCAGGGTTGCATCCGGCAAGAAACTGCATTCAAAGATTTATATTTAGAATGCAGTCTCAAAAAAGCGTCTTTTGAAAAACAAATGCAAAGATGGTGAGAAAATTAAAAAGATAAGAATAGGGATATCTCCGAACCTAGAAAGCCTAGAAATAAGGTAAATACATTTCCAAAATAAAGTTTGCATCCGGCAAAAAAGTCTATTCAAAGATTTCTATTTAGAATGCAGTCTCAAAAAAGTGTCTTTTGAAAAACAAATGCGAAGATAGTGAGAAAATTAAAAAATAAGAATAAGGATATCTCCGAACCTAGAAGTCCTAGAAAGAAGATAAATACATTTCCAAAATCAATTTTGCATCCGGCAAGAAACTGCATTCAAAGATTTCTATTTAGAATGCAGTCTCAAAAAAGTGTCTTTTGAAAATCAATTGCAAAGATAGTGAGAAAATTAAAAAAATAAGAATAAGGTATCTCCGAACCTAGAATTCCTAGAAAAAAGATGAAAACATTTCTAGTTTCAATTTTGCATTCGGCACGAAACTGCATTTAAAGATTTCTATTTAGAATGCAGTCTCAAAAAAATGTCTTTTGAAAACCAAATGCAAAGATAGTAAGAAAAGTTAAAAATAAGAATAAGGATACCTCCGAAGTCCTAGAAAGAAGGTAAATACATTTCCAAAATCAGGTTTGCATCCGGCAAGAAATTGCATTCAAAGATTTCTATTTAGAATGCAATCTCAAAAAAGTGTCTTTTGAAAAACAAATGCAAAGATAGTGAGAAAATTAAAAAATAAGAATAAGGATATCTCCGAACCCAGAATTCCTAAAAAGAAGGTAAAAACATTTCCAGAATCAATTTTGCATCCGGCAAGAAACTGCATTCAAAGATTTATATTTAGAATGCAGTCTCAAAAAAGTGTTTTCTGAAAACCGAATGCAAAGATAGTGAGAAAATTCAAAAATAAGAATAAGGATATCTCTGAACCTAGAAGTCCTAGAAAGAAGATAAATACATTTCCAAAATAAAGTTTGCATCCGGCAAGAAACTGCATTCAAAGATTTATATTTAGAATGCAGTCTCAAAAAAGTGTCTTTGAAAAACAAATGCAAAGATAGTGAGAAAATTAAAAAAATAAGAATAAGGATATCTCCGAACCTAGAACTCCTAGAAAGAAGATAACAACATTTCCAAAATCAGTTTTGCATCCGGCAAGAAATTGCATTCAAAGATTTCTATTTAGAATGCAGTCTCAAAAAAGCGTCTTTTGAAAAACAAATGCAAAGATAGTGAGAAAATTAAAAAATAAGAATAAGGATATCTCCGAACCCAGAATTCCTAGAAGGAAGCTAAATACATTTCCAAAATCAGGGTTGCATTTGGCAAGAAACTGCATTCAAAGATTTATATTTAGAATGCAGTCTCAAAAAAGTGTCGTCTGAAAACCGAATGCAAAGATAGTGAGAAAATTAAAAAATAAGAATAAGGATATCTCCGAACCTAGAAGTCCTAGAAAGAAGATAAATACATTTCCAAAACAAAATTTGCATCCGGCAAGAAACTGCATTCAAAGATTTCTATTTAGAATGCAGTCTCAAAAAAGCGTCTTTTGAAAACCAAATGCACAGATAGTGAGAAAATTCAAAAATAAGAATAAGGATATCTCCGAACCTAGAAGCCCTAGAAAGAAGATAAAAACATTTCCAAAATCAATTTTGCATCCGGCAAAAAACTGCATTGAAAGATTTCTATTTAGAATGCAGTCTCAAAAAAGTGTCTTTTGAAAACCAAATGCAAAAATAGTGAGAAAATTAAAAAAATAAGAATAAGGATATCTCCGAACCTAGAAGTCCTAGAAAGAAGATAAACACATTTCCAAAATCAAGGTTGTATTCGGCAAGAAACTGCATAAAAAGATTTTTATTTAGAATGCAGTCTCAAAAAAGCGTCTTTTGAAAACCAAATGCAAAGATAGTGAGAAAAGTTAAAAATAAGAATAAGGATATCTCCGAACCTAGAAGTCTTAAAAAGAAGGTAAATACATTTCCAAAATCAAGTTTGCATCCGGCAAGAAACTGCATTGAAAGATTTCTATTTAGAATGCAGTCTCAAAAAAGTGTCTTTTGAAAACCAAATGCACAGATAGTGAGAAAATTCAAAAATAAGAATAAGGATATCTCCGAACCTAGAATTTCTAGAAAGAACATAAAAACATTTCCAGAATAAGTTTTGCATCCGGCAAGAAACTGCATTCAAAGATTTCTATTTAGAATTCAGTCTCAAAAAAGCGTCTTTGGAAAAACAAATGCACAGATAGTGAGAAAACTAAAAAATAAGAATAAGGATATCTCCGAACACAGAATTTCTAGAAAGAAGGTAAATACATTTCCAAAATCAGGGTTGCATCCGGCAGGAAACTGCATTCAAAGATTTCTATTTAGAATTCAGTCTCAAAAAAGCGTCTTTTGAAAAACAAATGCAAAGATAGTGAGAAAATTAAAAAATAAGAATAAGGATATCTGCGAACCTAGAAGTCCTGGAAAGAAGGTAAATACATTTCCAAAATCAAAATTGCATCGGGCAAGAAACTGCGTTCAAAGATTTCTATATAGAATGCAGTCTCAAAAAAGCGTCTTTTGAAAAACAAATGCAAAGATAGTGAGAAAATTAAAAAGATAAGAATAGGGATATCTCCGAACCTAGAAAGCCTAGAAAAAAGGTAAATACATTTCCAAAATAAAGTTTGCATCCGGCAAAAAAGTCTATTCAAAGATTTCTATTTAGAATGCAGTCTCAAAAAAGTGTCTTTTGAAAAACAAATGCGAAGATAGTGAGAAAATTAAAAAATAAGAATAAGGATATCTCCGAACCTAGAAGTCCTAGAAAGAAGATAAATACATTTCCAAAATCAATTTTGCATCCGGCAAGAAACTGCATTCAAAGATTTCTATTTAGAATGCAGTCTCAAAAAAGTGTCTTTTGAAAATCAATTGCAAAGATAGTGAGAAAATTAAAAAAATAAGAATAAGGTATCTCCGAACCTAGAATTCCTAGAAAAAAGATGAAAACATTTCCAGTTTCAATTTTGCATTCGGCACGAAACTGCATTTAAAGATTTCTATTTAGAATGCAGTCTCAAAAAAATGTCTTTTGAAAACCAAATGCAAAGATAGTAAGAAAAGTTAAAAATAAGAATAAGGATACCTCCGAACCTAGAAGTCCTAGAAAGAAGGTAAATACATTTCCAAAATCAGGTTTGCATCCGGCAAGAAATTGCATTCAAAGATTTCTATTTAGAATGCAATCTCAAAAAAGTGTCTTTTGAAAAACAAATGCAAAGATAGTGAGAAAATTAAAAAATAAGAATAAGGATATCTCCGAACCCAGAATTCCTAAAAAGAAGGTAAAAACATTTCCAGAATCAATTTTGCATCCGGCAAGAAACTGCATTCAAAGATTTATATTTAGAATGCAGTCTCAAAAAAGTGTTTTCTGAAAACCGAATGCAAAGATAGTGAGAAAATTCAAAAATAAGAATAAGGATATCTCTGAACCTAGAAGTCCTAGAAAGAAGATAAATACATTTCCAAAATAAAGTTTGCATCCGGCAAGAAACTGCATTCAAAGATTTATATTTAGAATGCAGTCTCAAAAAAGTGTCTTTGAAAAACAAATGCAAAGATAGTGAGAAAATTAAAAAAATAAGAATAAGGATATCTCCGAACCTAGAACTCCTAGAAAGAAGATAACAACATTTCCAAAATCAGTTTTGCATCCGGCAAAAAACTGCATTCAAAGATTTCTATTTAGAATGCAGTCTCAAAAAAGCGTCTTTTGAAAAACAAATGCAAAGATAGTGAGAAAATTAAAAAATAAGAATAAGGATATCTCCGAACCCAGAATTCCTAGAAGGAAGCTAAATACATTTCCAAAATCAGGGTTGCATTTGGCAAGAAACTGCATTCAAAGATTTATATTTAGAATGCAGTCTCAAAAAAGTGTCTTCTGAAAACCGAATGCAAAGATAGTGAGAAAATTAAAAAATAAGAATAAGGATATCTCCGAACCTAGAAGTCCTAGAAAGAAGATAAATACATTTCCAAAACAAAATTTGCATCCGGCAAGAAACTGCATTCAAAGATTTCTATTTAGAATGCAGTCTCAAAAAAGCGTCTTTTGAAAACCAAATGCACAGATAGTGAGAAAATTCAAAAATAAGAATAAGGATATCTCCGAACCTAGAAGCCCTAGAAAGAAGATAAAAATATTTCCAAAATCAATTTTGCATCCGGCAAAAAACTGCATTGAAAGATTTCTATTTAGAATGCAGTCTCAAAAAAGTGTCTTTTGAAAACCAAATGCAAAAATAGTGAGAAAATTAAAAAAATAAGAATAAGGATATCTCCGAACCTAGAAGTCCTAGAAAGAAGATAAACACATTTCCAAAATCAAGGTTGCATTCGGCAAGAAACTGCATAAAAAGATTTTTATTTAGAATGCAGTCTCAAAAAAGCGTCTTTTGAAAACCAAATGCAAAGATAGTGAGAAAAGTTAAAAATAAGAATAAGGATATCTCCGAACCTAGAAGTCTTAAAAAGAAGGTAAATACATTTCCAAAATCAAGTTTGCATCCGGCAAGAAACTGCATTCAAAGATTTCTATTTAGAATGCAGTCTCAAAAAAGTGTCTTTTGAAAACCAAATGCACAGATAGTGAGAAAATTCAAAAATAAGAATAAGGATATCTCCGAACCTAGAATTTCTAGAAAGAACATAAAAACATTTCCAGAATAAGTTTTGCATCCGGCAAGAAACTGCATTCAAAGATTTCTATTTAGAATTCAGTCTCAAAAAAGCGTCTTTGGAAAAACAAATGCACAGATAGTGAGAAAACTAAAAAATAAGAATAAGGATATCTCCGAACACAGAATTTCTAGAAAGAAGGTAAATACATTTCCAAAATCAAGGTTGCATCCGGCAGGAAACTGCATTCAAAGATTTCTATTTAGAATTCAGTCTCAAAAAAGCGTCTTTTGAAAAACAAATGCAAAGATAGTGAGAAAATTAAAAAATAAGAATAAGGATATCTGCGAACCTAGAAGTCCTAGAAAGAAGGTAAATACATTTCCAAAATCAAAATTGCATCGGGCAAGAAACTGCGTTCAAAGATTTCTATATAGAATGCAGTCTCAAAAAAGCGTCTTTTGAAAAACAAATGCAAAGATAGTGAGAAAATAAAAAAATAAAAATAAGGATATCTCCGAACCCAGAATTTTTAGAAAGAAGGTAAATACATTTCCAAAATCAGGGTTGCATCCGGCAAGAAACTGCATTCAAAGATTTATATTTAGAATGCAGTCTCAAAAAAATGTCTTGAAAACCAAATGCAAAGATAGTGAGAAAAGTTAAAAATAAGAAAAGGGATATCTCCGAACCTAGAAAGCCTAGAAAGAAGGTAAATACATTTCCAAAATAAAGTTTGCATCCGGCAAAAAACTCCATTCAAAGATTTCTATTTAGAATGCAGTCTCAAAAAAGTGTCTTTTGAAAAACAAATGCGAAGATAGTGAGAAAATTAAAAAATAAGAATAAGGATATCTCCGAACCTAGAAGTCCTAGAAAGAAGATAAATACATTTCCAAAATCAGTTTTGCATCCGGCAAGAAAATGATTTCAAAGATTTCTATTTAGAATGCAGTCTCAAAAAAGTGTCTTTTGAAAAACAATTGCAAAGATAGTGAGAAAATTAAAAAAATAAGAATAAGGTATCTCCGAACCTAGAATTCCTAGAAAAAAGATGAAAACATTTCCAGTTTCAGTTTTGCATTCGGCAAGAAACTGCATTGAAAGATTTCTATTTAGAATGCAGTCTCAAAAAAATGTCTTTTGAAAACCAAATGCAAAGATAGTAAGAAAAGTTAAAAATAAGAATAAGGATATCTCCGAACCTAGAAGTCCTAGAAAGAAGGTAAATACATTTCCAAAATCAAGTTTGCATCCGGCAAGAAATTGCATTCAAAGATTTCTATTTAGAATGCAATCTCAAAAAAGTGTCTTTTGAAAAACAAATGCAAAGATAGTGAGAAAATTAAAAAAATAAGAATAAGGATATCTCCGAACCTAGAAGTCCTAGAAAGAAGATAAATACATTTCCAAAACAAAGTTTGCATCCGGCAAGAAACTGCATTGAAAGATTTCTATTTAGAATGCAGTCTCAAAAAAGTGTCTTTTGAAAAACAAATGCAAAGATAGTGAGAAAATTAAAAAATAAGAATAAGGTATCTCCGAACCTAGAATTCCTAGAAAAAAGATGAAAACATTTCCAGATTCAGTTTTGCAGTCGGCACGAAACTGCATTTAAAGATTTCTATTTAGAATGCAGTCTCAAAAAAGTGTCTTTTGTAAACCAAATGCAAAGATAGTGAGAAAATTTAAAAATAAGAATAAGGATATCTCCGAACCTAGAAGTCCTAGAAAGAAGATAAATACATTTCCAAAATCAGTTTTGCATCTTGCAAGAAACTGCATTGAAAGATTTCTATTTAGAATGCAGTCTCAAAAAAGTGTCTTTTGAAAAACAAATGCAAGGATAGTGAGAAAATTAAAAAATAAGAATAAGGATATCTCCGAACCTAGAAGTCCTAGAAAGAAGATAAATACATTTCCAAAATCAGTTTTGTATCCGGCAAGAAAATGATTTCAAAGATTTCTATTTAGAATGCAGTCTCAAAAAAGTGTCTTTTGAAAAACAAATGCAAAGATAGTGAGAAAATTAAAAAAATAAGAATAAGGATATCTCCGAACCTAGAAGTCCTAGAAAGAAGATAAATACATTTCCAAAATCAGTTTTGCATCCGGCAAGAAACTGCATTGAAAGATTTCTATTTAGAATGCAGTCTCAAGAAAGTGTCTTTTGAAAAACAAATGCAAAGATAGTGAGAAAATTAAAAAATAAGAATAAGGTATCTCCGAACCTAGAATTCCTAGAAAAAAGATGAAAACATTTCCAGATTCAATTTTGCAGTCGGCACGAAACTGCATTTAAAGATTTCTATTTAGAATGCAGTCTCAAAAAAGTGTCTTTTGTAAACCAAATGCAAAGATAGTGAGAAAATTTAAAAATAAGAATAAGGATATCTCCGAACCTAGAAGTCCTAGAAAGAAGATAAATTCATTTCCAAAATCAGTTTTGCATCCGGCAAGAAACTGCATTGAAAGATTTCTATTTAGAATGCAGTCTCAAAAAAGTGTCTTTTGAAAAACAAATGCAAGGATAGTGAGAAAATTAAAAAATAAGAATAAGGATATCTCCGAACCCAGAATTCGTAGAAAGAAGGTAAAAACATTTCCAGAATCAATTTTGCATCCGGCAAGAAACTGCATTCAAAGATTTATATTTAGAATGCAGTCTCAAAAAAGTGTTTGCTGAAAACCGAATGCAAAGATAGTGAGAAAATTAAAAAATAAGAATAAGGATATCTCTGAACCTAGAAGTCCTAGAAAGAAGACATATACATTTCCAATTTTGCATCCGGCAAAAAACTGCATTGAAAGATTTCTATTTAGAATGCAGTCTCAAAAAAGTGTCTTTGAAAAGCAAATGCAAAGATAGTGAGAAAATTAAAAAAATAAGAATAAGGATATCTCCGAACCTAGAAGTCCTAGAAAGAAGGTAAATACATTTCCAAAATCAGTTTTGCATCCCGCAAGAAATTGCATTCAAAGATTTCTATTTCGAATGCAGTCTCAAAAAAGTGTTTTTTGAAAAACACATGCAAAGATAGTGAGAAAATTCAAAAATAAGAATAAGGATATCTCCGAACCCAGAATTCCTAGAAGGAAGCTAAATACATTTCCAAAATCAGGGTTGCATCTGGCAAGAAACTGCATTCAAAGATTTCTATTTAGAATGCAGTCTCAAAAAAGTGTCTTTGAAAAGCAAATGCAAAGATAGTGAGAAAATTAAAAAATAAGAATAAGGATATCTCCGAAAACAGAATTCCTAGAAAGAAGGTAAATTCATTTTCAAAATCAAAATTGCATCCGGCAAGAAACTGCATTTAAAGATTTCTATTTAGAATGCAGTCTCAAAAAAGTGTCTTTTGAAAAACAAATGCAAAGATAGTGAGAAAATTAAAAAATAAGAATAAGGATATCTCCGAAAACAGAATTCCTAGAAAGAAGGTAAATTCATTTCCAAAATCAAAATTGCATCCGGCAAGAAACTGCATTCAAAGATTTATATTTAGAATGCAGTCTCAAAAAAGAGTCTTTTGAAAAACAAATGCAAAGATAGTGAGAAAATTAAAAAATAAGAATAAAGATATCTCCGAACCCAGAATTCCTAGAAAGAAGGTAAATTCATTTCCAAAATCAAAATTGCATCCGGCAAGAAACTGCATTTAAAGATTTCTATTTAGAATGCAGTCTCAAAAAAGTGTCTTTTGAAAAACAAATGCAAAGATAGTGAGAAAATTAAAAAAATAAGAATAAGGATATCTCCGAACCCAGAATTCCTAGAAAGAAGGTAAATACAATTCCAAAATCAAGGTTGCATCCGGCAAGAAACTGCATTTAAAGATTTCTATTTAGAATGCAGTCTCAAAAAAGCGTCTTTTGAAAACCAAATGCACATATAGTGAGAAAATTCAAAAATAAGAATAAGGATATCTCCGAACCTAGAAGCCCTAGAAAGAAGATAAAAACATTTCCAAAATCAATTTTGCATCCGGCAAAAAACTGCATTGAAAGATTTCTATTTAGAATGCAGTCTCAAAAAAGTGTCTTTTGAAAACCAAATGCAAAAATAGTGAGAAAATTAAAAAAATAAGAATAAGGATATCTCCGAACCTAGAAGTCCTAGAAAGAAGATAAACACATTTCCAAAATAAAGTTTGCATCCGGCAAGAAACTGCATAAAAAGATTTTTATTTAGAATGCAGTCTCAAAAAAGCGTCTTTTGAAAACCAAATGCAAAGATAGTGAGAAAAGTTAAAAATAAGAATAAGGATATCTCCGAACCTAGAAGTCTTAAAAAGAAGGTAAATACCAATCCAAAATCAGGTTTGCATCCGGCAAGAAACTGCATTCAAAGATTTCTATTTAGAATGCAGTCTCAAAAAAGTATCTTTTGAAAACCAAATGCACAGATAGTGAGAAAATTCAAAAATAAGAATAAGGATATCTCCGAACCTAGAATTTCTAGAAAGAACATAAAAACATTTCCAGAATAAGTTTTGCATCCGGCAAGAAGTCCTAGAAAGAAGATAAATTCATTTCCAAAATCAGTTTTGCATCCGGCAAGAAACTGCATTGAAAGATTTCTATTTAGAATGCAGTCTCAAAAAAGTGTCTTTTGAAAAACAAATGCAAGGATAGTGAGAAAATTAAAAAATAAGAATAAGGATATCTCCGAACCCAGAATTCGTAGAAAGAAGGTAAAAACATTTCCAGAATCAATTTTGCATCCGGCAAGAAACTGCATTCAAAGATTTATATTTAGAATGCAGTCTCAAAAAAGTGTTTGCTGAAAACCGAATGCAAAGATAGTGAGAAAATTAAAAAATAAGAATAAGGATATCTCTGAACCTAGAAGTCCTAGAAAGAAGACATATACATTTCCAATTTTGCATCCGGCAAAAAACTGCATTGAAAGATTTCTATTTAGAATGCAGTCTCAAAAAAGTGTCTTTGAAAAGCAAATGCAAAGATAGTGAGAAAATTAAAAAAATAAGAATAAGGATATCTCCGAACCTAGAAGTCCTAGAAAGAAGGTAAATACATTTCCAAAATCAGGGTTGCATCCGGCAAGAAACTGCATTCAAAGATTTTTATTTCGAATGCAGTCTCAAAAAAGTGTTTTTTGAAAAACACATGCAAAGATAGTGAGAAAATTCAAAAATAAGAATAAGGATATCTCCGAACCCAGAATTCCTAGAAGGAAGCTAAATACATTTCCAAAATCAGGGTTGCATCTGGCAAGAAACTGCATTCAAAGATTTCTATTTAGAATGCAGTCTCAAAAAAGTGTCTTTGAAAAGCAAATGCAAAGATAGTGAGAAAATTAAAAAATAAGAATAAGGATATCTCCGAAAACAGAATTCCTAGAAAGAAGGTAAATTCATTTCCAAAATCAAAATTGCATCCGGCAAGAAACTGCATTCAAAGATTTATATTTAGAATGCAGTCTCAAAAAAGAGTCTTTTGAAAAACAAATGCAAAGATAGTGAGAAAATTAAAAAATAAGAATAAAGATATCTCCGAACCCAGAATTCCTAGAAAGAAGGTAAATTCATTTCCAAAATCAAAATTGCATCCGGCAAGAAACTGCATTTAAAGATTTCTATTTAGAATGCAGTCTCAAAAAAGTGTCTTTTGAAAAACAAATGCAAAGATAGTGAGAAAATTAAAAAAATAAGAATAAGGATATCTCCGAACCCAGAATTCCTAGAAAGAAGGTAAATACAATTCCAAAATCAAGGTTGCATCCGGCAAGAAACTGCATTTAAAGATTTCTATTTAGAATGCAGTCTCAAAAAAGCGTCTTTTGAAAACCAAATGCACATATAGTGAGAAAATTCAAAAATAAGAATAAGGATATCTCCGAACCTAGAAGCCCTAGAAAGAAGATAAAAACATTTCCAAAATCAATTTTGCATCCGGCAAAAAACTGCATTGAAAGATTTCTATTTAGAATGCAGTCTCAAAAAAGTGTCTTTTGAAAACCAAATGCAAAAATAGTGAGAAAATTAAAAAAATAAGAATAAGGATATCTCCGAACCTAGAAGTCCTAGAAAGAAGATAAACACATTTCCAAAATAAAGTTTGCATCCGGCAAGAAACTGCATAAAAAGATTTTTATTTAGAATGCAGTCTCAAAAAAGCGTCTTTTGAAAACCAAATGCAAAGATAGTGAGAAAAGTTAAAAATAAGAATAAGGATATCTCCGAACCTAGAAGTCTTAAAAAGAAGGTAAATACATTTCCAAAATCAGGTTTGCATCCGGCAAGAAACTGCATTCAAAGATTTCTATTTAGAATGCAGTCTCAAAAAAGTATCTTTTGAAAACCAAATGCACAGATAGTGAGAAAATTCAAAAATAAGAATAAGGATATCTCCGAACCTAGAATTTCTAGAAAGAACATAAAAACATTTCCAGAATAAGTTTTGCATCCGGCAAGAAACTGCATTCAAAGATTTCTATTTAGAATGCAGTCTCAAAAAAGTGTCTTTTGAAAAACAAATGCAAAGATAGTGAGAAAATTAAAAAAATAAGAATAAGGATATCTCCGAACCCAGAATTCCTAGAAAGAAGGTAAATACAATTCCAAAATTAAGGTTGCATCCGGCAAGAAACTGCATTTAAAGATTTCTATTTAGAATGCAGTCTCAAAAAAGCGTCTTTTGAAAACCAAATGCACATATAGTGAGAAAATTCAAAAATAAGAATAAGGATATCTCCGAACCTAGAAGCCCTAGAAAGAAGATAAAAACATTTCCAAAATCAATTTTGCATCCGGCAAAAAACTGCATTGAAAGATTTCTATTTAGAATGCAGTCTCAAAAAAGTGTCTTTTGAAAACCAAATGCAAAAATAGTGAGAAAATTAAAAAAATAAGAATAAGGATATCTCCGAACCTAGAAGTCCTAGAAAGAAGATAAACACATTTCCAAAATAAAGTTTGCATCCGGCAAGAAACTGCATAAAAAGATTTTTATTTAGAATGCAGTCTCAAAAAAGCGTCTTTTGAAAACCAAATGCAAAGATAGTGAGAAAAGTTAAAAATAAGAATAAGGATATCTCCGAACCTAGAAGTCTTAAAAAGAAGGTAAATACATTTCCAAAATCAGGTTTGCATCCGGCAAGAAACTGCATTCAAAGATTTCTATTTAGAATGCAGTCTCAAAAAAGTATCTTTTGAAAACCAAATGCACAGATAGTGAGAATTGAAAGATTTCTATTTAGAATGCAGTCTCAAAAAAGTGTCTTTTGAAAAACAAATGCAAGGATAGTGAGAAAATTAAAAAATAAGAATAAGGATATCTCCGAACCCAGAATTCGTAGAAAGAAGGTAAAAACATTTCCAGAATCAATTTTGCATCCGGCAAGAAACTGCATTCAAAGATTTATATTTAGAATGCAGTCTCAAAAAAGTGTTTGCTGAAAACCGAATGCAAAGATAGTGAGAAAATTAAAAAATAAGAATAAGGATATCTCTGAACCTAGAAGTCCTAGAAAGAAGACATATACATTTCCAATTTTGCATCCGGCAAAAAACTGCATTGAAAGATTTCTATTTAGAATGCAGTCTCAAAAAAGTGTCTTTGAAAAGCAAATGCAAAGATAGTGAGAAAATTAAAAAAATAAGAATAAGGATATCTCCGAACCTAGAAGTCCTAGAAAGAAGGTAAATACATTTCCAAAATCAGGGTTGCATCCGGCAAGAAACTGCATTCAAAGATTTTTATTTCGAATGCAGTCTCAAAAAAGTGTTTTTTGAAAAACACATGCAAAGATAGTGAGAAAATTCAAAAATAAGAATAAGGATATCTCCGAACCCAGAATTCCTAGAAGGAAGCTAAATACATTTCCAAAATCAGGGTTGCATCTGGCAAGAAACTGCATTCAAAGATTTCTATTTAGAATGCAGTCTCAAAAAAGTGTCTTTGAAAAGCAAATGCAAAGATAGTGAGAAAATTAAAAAATAAGAATAAGGATATCTCCGAAAACAGAATTCCTAGAAAGAAGGTAAATTCATTTTCAAAATCAAAATTGCATCCGGCAAGAAACTGCATTTAAAGATTTCTATTTAGAATGCAGTCTCAAAAAAGTGTCTTTTGAAAAACAAATGCAAAGATAGTGAGAAAATTAAAAAATAAGAATAAGGATATCTCCGAAAACAGAATTCCTAGAAAGAAGGTAAATTCATTTCCAAAATCAAAATTGCATCCGGCAAGAAACTGCATTCAAAGATTTATATTTAGAATGCAGTCTCAAAAAAGAGTCTTTTGAAAAACAAATGCAAAGATAGTGAGAAAATTAAAAAATAAGAATAAAGATATCTCCGAACCCAGAATTCCTAGAAAGAAGGTAAATTCATTTCCAAAATCAAAATTGCATCCGGCAAGAAACTGCATTTAAAGATTTCTATTTAGAATGCAGTCTCAAAAAAGTGTCTTTTGAAAAACAAATGCAAAGATAGTGAGAAAATTAAAAAAATAAGAATAAGGATATCTCCGAACCCAGAATTCCTAGAAAGAAGGTAAATACAATTCCAAAATCAAGGTTGCATCCGGCAAGAAACTGCATTTAAAGATTTCTATTTAGAATGCAGTCTCAAAAAAGCGTCTTTTGAAAACCAAATGCACATATAGTGAGAAAATTCAAAAATAAGAATAAGGATATCTCCGAACCTAGAAGCCCTAGAAAGAAGATAAAAACATTTCCAAAATCAATTTTGCATCCGGCAAAAAACTGCATTGAAAGATTTCTATTTAGAATGCAGTCTCAAAAAAGTGTCTTTTGAAAACCAAATGCAAAAATAGTGAGAAAATTAAAAAAATAAGAATAAGGATATCTCCGAACCTAGAAGTCCTAGAAAGAAGATAAACACATTTCCAAAATAAAGTTTGCATCCGGCAAGAAACTGCATAAAAAGATTTTTATTTAGAATGCAGTCTCAAAAAAGCGTCTTTTGAAAACCAAATGCAAAGATAGTGAGAAAAGTTAAAAATAAGAATAAGGATATCTCCGAACCTAGAAGTCTTAAAAAGAAGGTAAATACATTTCCAAAATCAGGTTTGCATCCGGCAAGAAACTGCATTCAAAGATTTCTATTTAGAATGCAGTCTCAAAAAAGTATCTTTTGAAAACCAAATGCACAGATAGTGAGAAAATTCAAAAATAAGAATAAGGATATCTCCGAACCTAGAATTTCTAGAAAGAACATAAAAACATTTCCAGAATAAGTTTTGCATCCGGCAAGAAACTGCATTCAAAGATTTCTATTTAGAATGCAGTCTCAAAAAAGTGTCTTTTGAAAAACAAATGCAAAGATAGAGAGAAAATTAAAAAAATAAGAATAAGGATATCTCCGAACCCAGAATTCCTAGAAAGAAGGTAAATACAATTCCAAAATTAAGGTTGCATCCGGCAAGAAACTGCATTTAAAGATTTCTATTTAGAATGCAGTCTCAAAAAAGCGTCTTTTGAAAACCAAATGCACATATAGTGAGAAAATTCAAAAATAAGAATAAGGATATCTCCGAACCTAGAAGCCCTAGAAAGAAGATAAAAACATTTCCAAAATCAATTTTGCATCCGGCAAAAAACTGCATTGAAAGATTTCTATTTAGAATGCAGTCTCAAAAAAGTGTCTTTTGAAAACCAAATGCAAAAATAGTGAGAAAATTAAAAAAATAAGAATAAGGATATCTCCGAACCTAGAAGTCCTAGAAAGAAGATAAACACATTTCCAAAATAAAGTTTGCATCCGGCAAGAAACTGCATAAAAAGATTTTTATTTAGAATGCAGTCTCAAAAAAGCGTCTTTTGAAAACCAAATGCAAAGATAGTGAGAAAAGTTAAAAATAAGAATAAGGATATCTCCGAACCTAGAAGTCTTAAAAAGAAGGTAAATACATTTCCAAAATCAGGTTTGCATCCGGCAAGAAACTGCATTCAAAGATTTCTATTTAGAATGCAGTCTCAAAAAAGTATCTTTTGAAAACCAAATGCACAGATAGTGAGAAAATTCAAAAATAAGAATAAGGATATCTCCGAACCTAGAATTTCTAGAAAGAACATAAAAACATTTCCAGAATAAGTTTTGCATCCGGCAAGAAACTGCATTCAAAGATTTCTAATTAGAATTCAGTCTCAAAAAAGCGTCTTTTGAAAAACAAATGCACAGATAGTGAGAAAACTAAAAAGTAAGAATAAAGATATCTCCGAACCCAGAATTCCTAGAAAGAAGGTAAATTCATTTCCAAAATCAAAATTGCATCCGGCAAGAAACTGCATTCAAAGATTTCTATTTAGAATGCAGTCTCAAAAAAGTGTCTTTTGAAAAACAAATGCAAAGATAGTGAGAAAATTAAAAAATAAGAATAAGGATATCTCCGAAAACAGAATTCCTAGAAAGAAGGTTAATTCATTTCCAAAATCAAAATTGCATCCGGCAAGAAACTGCATTCAAAGATTTATATTTAGAATGCAGTCTCAAAAAAGAGTCTTTTGAAAAACAAATGCAAAGATAGTGAGAAAATTAAAAAATAAGAATAAAGATATCTCCGAACCCAGAATTCCTAGAAAGAAGGTTAATTCATTTGCAAAATCAAAATTGCATCCGGCAAGAAACTGCATTGAAAGATTTCTATTTAGAATGCAGTCTCAAAAAAGTGTCTTTTGAAAAACAAATGCAAAGATAGTGAGAAAATTAAAAAAATAAGAATAAGGATATCTCCGAACCCAGAATTCCTAGAAAGAAGGTAAATACAATTCCAAAATCAAGGTTGCATCCGGCAAGAAACTGCATTTAAAGATTTCTATTTAGAATGCAGTCTCAAAAAAGCGTCTTTTGAAAACCAAATGCACATATAGTGAGAAAATTCAAAAATAAGAATAAGGATATCTCCGAACCTAGAAGCCCTAGAAAGAAGATAAAAACATTTCCAAAATCAATTTTGCATCCGGCAAAAAACTGCATTGAAAGATTTCTATTTAGAATGCAGTCTCAAAAAAGTGTCTTTTGAAAACCAAATGCAAAAATAGTGAGAAAATTAAAAAAATAAGAATAAGGATATCTCCGAACCTAGAAGTCCTAGAAAGAAGATAAACACATTTCCAAAATAAAGTTTGCATCCGGCAAGAAACTGCATAAAAAGATTTTTATTTAGAATGCAGTCTCAAAAAAGCGTCTTTTGAAAACCAAATGCAAAGATAGTGAGAAAAGTTAAAAATAAGAATAAGGATATCTCCGAACCTAGAAGTCTTAAAAAGAAGGTAAATACATTTCCAAAATCAGGTTTGCATCCGGCAAGAAACTGCATTCAAAGATTTCTATTTAGAATGCAGTCTCAAAAAAGTATCTTTTGAAAACCAAATGCACAGATAGTGAGAAAATTCAAAAATAAGAATAAGGATATCTCCGAACCTAGAATTTCTAGAAAGAACATAAAAACATTTCCAGAATAAGTTTTGCATCCGGCAAGAAACTGCATTCAAAGATTTCTATTTAGAATGCAGTCTCAAAAAAGTGTCTTTTGAAAAACAAATGCAAAGATAGTGAGAAAATTAAAAAAATAAGAATAAGGATATCTCCGAACCCAGAATTCCTAGAAAGAAGGTAAATACAATTCCAAAATCAAGGTTGCATCCGGCAAGAAACTGCATTTAAAGATTTCTATTTAGAATGCAGTCTCAAAAAAGCGTCTTTTGAAAACCAAATGCACATATAGTGAGAAAATTCAAAAATAAGAATAAGGATATCTCCGAACCTAGAAGGCCTAGAAAGAAGATAAAAACATTTCCGAAATCAATTTTGCATCCGGCAAAAAACTGCATTGAAAGATTTCTATTTAGAATGCAGTCTCAAAAAAGTGTCTTTTGAAAACCAAATGCAAAAATAGTGAGAAAATTAAAAAAATAAGAATAAGGATATCTCCGAACCTAGAAGTCCTAGAAAGAAGATAAACACATTTCCAAAATAAAGTTTGCATCCGGCAAGAAACTGCATAAAAAGATTTTTATTTAGAATGCAGTCTCAAAAAAGCGTCTTTTGAAAACCAAATGCAAAGATAGTGAGAAAAGTTAAAAATAAGAATAAGGATATCTCCGAACCTAGAAGTCTTAAAAAGAAGGTAAATACATTTCCAAAATCAGGTTTGCATCCGGCAAGAAACTGCATTCAAAGATTTCTATTTAGAATGCAGTCTCAAAAAAGTATCTTTTGAAAACCAAATGCACAGATAGTGAGAAAATTCAAAAATAAGAATAAGGATATCTCCGAACCTAGAATTTCTAGAAAGAACATAAAAACATTTCCAGAATAAGTTTTGCATCCGGCAAGAAACTGCATTCAAAGATTTCTAATTAGAATTCAGTCTCAAAAAAGCGTCTTTTGAAAAACAAATGCACAGATAGTGAGAAAACTAAAAAGTAAGAATAAAGATATCTCCGAACCCAGAATTCCTAGAAAGAAGGTAAATTCATTTCCAAAATCAAAATTGCATCCGGCAAGAAACTGCATTCAAAGATTTCTATTTAGAATGCAGTCTCAAAAAAGTGTCTTTTGAAAAACAAATGCAAAGATAGTGAGAAAATTAAAAAATAAGAATAAGGATATCTCCGAAAACAGAATTCCTAGAAAGAAGGTAAATTCATTTCCAAAATCAAAATTGCATCCGGCAAGAAACTGCATTCAAAGATTTATATTTAGAATGCAGTCTCAAAAAAGAGTCTTTTGAAAAACAAATGCAAAGATAGTGAGAAAATTAAAAAATAAGAATAAAGATATCTCCGAACCCAGAATTCCTAGAAAGAAGGTAAATTCATTTCCAAAATCAAAATTGCATCCGGCAAGAAACTGCATTTAAAGATTTCTATTTAGAATGCAGTCTCAAAAAAGTGTCTTTTGAAAAACAAATGCAAAGATAGTGAGAAAATTAAAAAAATAAGAATAAGGATATCTCCGAACCCAGAATTCCTAGAAAGAAGGTAAATACAATTCCAAAATCAAGGTTGCATCCGGCAAGAAACTGCATTTAAAGATTTCTATTTAGAATGCAGTCTCAAAAAAGCGTCTTTTGAAAACCAAATGCACATATAGTGAGAAAATTCAAAAATAAGAATAAGGATATCTCCGAACCTAGAAGTCCTAGAAAGAAGATAAACACATTTCCAAAATAAAGTTTGCATCCGGCAAGAAACTGCATAAAAAGATTTTTATTTAGAATGCAGTCTCAAAAAAGCGTCTTTTGAAAACCAAATGCAAAGATAGTGAGAAAAGTTAAAAATAAGAATAAGGATATCTCCGAACCTAGAAGTCTTAAAAAGAAGGTAAATACATTTCCAAAATCAGGTTTGCATCCGGCAAGAAACTGCATTCAAAGATTTCTATTTAGAATGCAGTCTCAAAAAAGTATCTTTTGAAAACCAAATGCACAGATAGTGAGAAAATTCAAAAATAAGAATAAGGATATCTCCGAACCTAGAATTTCTAGAAAGAACATAAAAACATTTCCAGAATAAGTTTTGCATCCGGCAAGAAACTGCATTCAAAGATTTCTAATTAGAATTCAGTCTCAAAAAAGCGTCTTTTGAAAAACAAATGCACAGATAGTGAGAAAACTAAAAAGTAAGAATAAAGATATCTCCGAACCCAGAATTCCTAGAAAGAAGGTAAATTCATTTCCAAAATCAAAATTGCATCCGGCAAGAAACTGCATTCAAAGATTTCTATTTAGAATGCAGTCTCAAAAAAGCGTCTTTTGAAAAACAAATGCAAAGATAGTGAGAAAATTAAAAAATAAGAATAAGGATATCTCCGAACCCAGAATTTCTAGAAAGAAGGTAAATACATTTCCAAAATCAGTTTTGCATCCGGCAAGAAACTGCATTCAAAGATTTCTATTTAGAATTCAGTCTCAAAAAAGCGTCTTTTGAAAAACAAATGCAAGATAGTGAGAAAATTAAAAAATAAGAATAAGGATATCTCCGAACCTAGAAGTCCTAGAAAGAAGGTAAATACATTTCCAAAATCAAAATTGCATCGGGCAAGAAACTGCGTTCAAAGATTTCTATTTAGAATGCAGTCTCAAAAAAGCGTCTTTTGAAAAACAAATGCAAAGATAGTGAGAAAATTAAAAAATAAAAATAAGGATATCTCCGAACCCAGAATTTCTAGAAAAAAGGTAAATACATTTCCAAAATCAGTTTTGCATCCGGCAAGAAACTGCATTCAAAGATTTATATTTAGAATGCAGTCTCAAAAAAATGTCTTGAAAACCAAATGCAAAGATAGTGAGAAAAGTTAAAAATAAGAATAGGGATATCTCCGAACCTAGAAAGCCTAGAAAGAAGGTAAATACATTTCCAAAATAAAGTTTGCATCCGGCAAAAAACTCCATTCAAAGATTTCTATTTAGAATGCAGTCTCAAAAAAGTGTCTTTTGAAAAACAAATGCACAGATAGTGAGAAAATTAAAAAATAAGAATAAGGATATCTCCGAACCTAGAAGTCCTAGAAAGAAGATAAATACATTTCCAAAATCAGTTTTGCATCCGGCAAGAAAATGATTTCAAAGATTTCTATATAGAATGCAGTCTCAAAAAAGTGTCTTTTGAAAAACAATTGCAAAGATAGTGAGAAAATTAAAAAAATAAGAATAAGGTATCTCCGAACCTAGAATTCCTAGAAAAAAGATGAAAACATTTCCAGTTTCAGTTTTGCATTCGGCACGAAACTGCATTTAAAGATTTCTATTTAGAATGCAGTCTCAAAAAAATGTCTTTTGAAAACCAAATGCAAAGATAGTAAGAAAAGTTAAAAATAAGAATAAGGATATCTCCGAACCTAGAAGTCCTAGAAAGAAGGTAAATACATTTCCAAAATTAAGTTTGCATCCGGCAAGAAATTGCATTCAAAGATTTTTATTTAGAATGCAATCTCAAAAAAGTGTCTTTTGAAAAACAAATGCAAAGATAGTGAGAAAATTAAAAAAATAAGAATAAGGATATCTTCGAACCTAGAAGTCCTAGAAAGAAGATAAATACATTTCCAAAATCAGTTTTGCATCCGGCAAGAAACTGCATTGAAAGATTTCTATTTAGAATGCAGTCTCAAAAAAGTGTCTTTTGAAAAACAAATGCAAAGATAGTGAGAAAATTAAAAAATAAGAATAAGGTATCTCCGAACCTAGAATTCCTAGAAAAAAGATGAAAACGTTTCCAGATTCAGTTTTTCAGTCGGCACGAAATTGCATTTAAAGATTTCTATTTAGAATGCAGTCTTTAAAAAGTGTCTTTTGTAAACCAAATGCAAAGATAGTGAGAAAATTTAAAAATAAGAATAAGGATATCTCCGAACCTAGAAGTCCTAGAAAAAAGACAAATACATTTCCAAAATCAGTTTTGCATCCGGCAAGAAACTGCATTGAAAAATTTCTATTTAGAATGCAGTCTCAAAAAAGTGTCTTTTGAAAAACAAATGCAAGGATAGTGAGAAAATTAAAAAATAAGAATAAGGATATCTCCGAACCCAGAATTCCTAGAAAGAAGGTAAAAACATTTCGAGAATCAATTTTGCATCCGGCAAGAAACTGCATTCAAAGATTTATATTTAGAATGCAGTCTCAAAAAAGTGTTTGCTGAAAACCGAATGCAAAGTTAGTGAGAAAATTAAAAAATAAGAATAAGGATATCTCTGAACCTAGAACTCCTAGAAAGAAGATATATACATTTCCAAAATAAAGTTTGCATCCGGCAAGAAACTGCATTCAAAGATTTCTATTTAGAATGCAGTCTCAAAAAAGTGTCTTTGAAAAACAAATGCAAAGATAGTGAGAAAATTAAAAAAATAAGAATAAGGATATCTCCGAACCTAGAATTCCTAGAAAGAAGGTAAAAACATTTCCAGAATCAGTTTGCATCCGTCAAGAAACTGCATTCAAAGATTTCTATTTAGAATTCAGTCTCAAAAAAGCGTGTTTTGAAAAACAAATGCAAAGATAGTGAGAAAATTAAAAAATAAGAATAAGGATATCTCCGAAAACAGAATTCTTAGAAAGAAGGTAAATTCATTTCCAAAATCAAAATTGCATCCGGCAAGAAACTGCATTTAAAGATTTCTATTTAGAATGCAGTCTCAAAAAAGTGTCTTTTGAAAAACAAATGCAAAGATAGTGAGAAAATTAAAAAAATAAGAATAAGGATATCTCCGAACCCAGAATTCCTAGAAAGAAGGTAAATACAATTCCAAAACCAAGGTTGCATCCGGCAAGAAACTGCATTCAAAGATTTATATTTAGAATGCAGTCTCAAAAAAGAGTCTTTTGAAAAACAAATGCAAAGATAGTGAGAAAATTAAAAAATAAGAATAAAGATATCTCCGAACCCAGAATTCCTAGAAAGAAGGTAAATTCATTTCCAAAATCAAAATTGCATCCGGCAAGAAACTGCATTCAAAGATTTCTATTTAGAATGCAGTCTCAAAAAAGCGTCTTTTGAAAAACAAATGCAAAGATAGTGAGAAAATTAAAAAAATAAGAATAAGGATATCTCCGAACCCAGAATTCCTAGAAAGAAGGTAAATACATTTCCAAAATCAAGGTTGCATCCGGCAAGAAACTGCATTCAAAGATTTATATTTATAATGCAGTCTCAAAAAAGTGTCTTCTGAAAACCGAATGCAAAGATAGTGAGAAAATTCAAAAATAAGAATAAGGATATCTCCGAACCTAGAAGTCCTAGAAAGAAGATAAATACATTTCCAAAACAAAATTTGCATCCGGCAAGAAACTGCATTCAAAGATTTCTATTTAGAATGCAGTCTCAAAAAAGCGTCTTTTGAAAACCAAATGCACATATAGTGAGAAAATTCAAAAATAAGAATAAGGATATCTCCGAACCTAGAAGCCCTAGAAAGAAGATAAAAACATTTCCAAAATCAATTTTTCATCCGGCAAAAAACTGCATTGAAAGATTTCTATTTAGAATGCAGTCTCAAAAAAGTGTCTTTTGAAAACCAAATGCAAAAATAGTGAGAAAATTAAAAAAATAAGAATAAGGATATCTCCGAACCTAGAAGTCCTAGAAAGAAGATAAACACATTTCCAAAATAAAGTTTGCATCCGGCAAGAAACTGCATAAAAAGATTTTTATTTAGAATGCAGTCTCAAAAAAGCGTCTTTTGAAAACCAAATGCAAAGATAGTGAGAAAAGTTAAAAATAAGAATAAGGATATCTCCGAACCTAGAAGTCTTAAAAAGAAGGTAAATACATTTCCAAAATCAAGTTTGCATCCGGCAAGAAACTGCATTCAAAGATTTCTATTTAGAATGCAGTCTCAAAAAAGTGTCTTTTGAAAACCAAATGCACAGATAGTGAGAAAATTCAAAAATAAGAATAAGGATATCTCCGAACCTAGAATTTCTAGAAAGAACATAAAAACATTTCCAGAATAAGTTTTGCATCCGGCAAGAAACTGCATTCAAAGATTTCTATTTAGAATTCAGTCTCAAAAAAGCGTCTTTTGAAAAACAAATGCACAGATAGTGAGAAAACTAAAAAATAAGAATAAAGATATCTCCGAACCCAGAATTCCTAGAAAGAAGGTAAATTCATTTCCAAAATCAGTTTTGCATCCGGCAAGAAACTGCATTCAAAGATTTCTATTTAGAATGCAGACTCAAAAAAGCGTCTTTTGAAAAACAAATGCAAAGATAGTGAGAAAACTAAAAAATAAGAATAAGGATATCTCCGAACCCAGAATTTCAAGAAAGAAGGTAAATACATTTCCAAAATCAGGGTTGCATCCGGCAAGAAACTGCATTCAAAGAGTTATATTTAGAATGCAGGCTCAAAAAAATGTCTTGAAAACCAAATGCAAAGATAGTGAGAAAAGTTAAAAATAAGAATAGGGATATCTCCGAACCTAGAAGTCTTAAAAAGAAGGTAAATACATTTCCAAAATAAAGTTTGCATTAGGCAAAAAAATCCATTCAAAGATTTCTATTTAGAATGCAGTCTCAAAAAAGTGTCTTTTGAAAAACAAATGCGAAGATAGTGAGAAAATTAAAAAATAAGAATAAGGATATCTCCGAACCTAGAAGTCCTAGAAAGAAGATAAATACATTTCCAAAATCAGTTTTGCATCCGGCAAGAAAATGATTTCAAAGATTTCTATATAGAATGCAGTCTCAAAAAAGTGTCTTTTGAAAAACAATTGCAAAGATAGTGAGAAAATTAAAAAAATAAGAATAAGGTATCTCCGAACCTAGAATTCCTAGAAAAAAGATGAAAACATTTCCAGTTTCAGTTTTGCATTCGGCACGAAACTGCATTTAAAGATTTCTATTTAGAATGCAGTCTCAAAAAAATGTCTTTTGAAAACCAAATGCAAAGATAGTAAGAAAAGTTAAAAATAAGAATAAGGATATCTCCGAACCTAGAAGTCCTAGAAAGAAGGTAAATACATTTCCAAAATCAAGTTTGCATCCGGCAAGAAATTGCATTCAAAGATTTCTATTTAGAATGCAGTCTCAAAAAAGCGTCTTTTGAAAAACAAATGCAAAGATAGTGAGAAAATTAAAAAATAAGAATAAAGATATCTCCGAACCTAGAAGTCCTAGAAAGAAGATAAATACATTTCCAAAATCAGTTTTGCATCCGGCAAGAAACTGCATTCAAAGATTTATATTTCGAATGCAGTCTCAAAAAAGTGTTTTTTGAAAAACACATGCAAAGATAGTGAGAAAATTAAAAAAATAAGAATAAGGTATCTCCGAACCTAGAATTCCTAGAAAAAAGATGAAAACGTTTCCAGATTTAGTTTTGCAGTCGGCACGAAACTGCATTTAAAGATTTCTATTTAGAATGCAGTCTTTAAAAAGTGTCTTTTGTAAACCAAATGCAAAGATAGTAAGAAAATTTAAAAATAAGAATAAGGATATCTCCGAACCAAGAAGTCCTAGAAAGAAGATAAATACATTTCCAAAATCAGTTTTGCATCCGGCAAGAAACTGCATTGAAAGATTTCTATTTAGAATGCAGTCTCAAAAAAGTGTCTTTTGAAAAACAAATGCAAGGATAATGAGAAAATTAAAAAATAAGAATAAGGATATCTCCGAACCCAGAATTCCTAGAAAGAAGGTAAAAACATTTCGAGAATCAATTTTGCATCCGGCAAGAAACTGCATTCAAAGATTTATATTTAGAATGCAGTCTCAAAAAAGTGTTTGCTGAAAACCGAATGCAAAGATAGTGAGAAAATTAAAAAATAAGAATAAGGATATCTCTGAACCTAGAACTCCAAGAAAGAAGATATATACATTTCCAAAATAAAGTTTGCATCCGGCAAGAAACTGCATTCAAAGATTTATATTTAGAATGCAGTCTCAAAAAAGTGTCTTTGAAAAGCAAATGCAAAGATAGTGAGAAAATTAAAAAAATAAGAATAAGGATATCTCCGAACCTAGAAGTCCTAGAAAGAAGATAAATACATTTCCAAAATCAGTTTTGCATCCGGCAAGAAACTGCATTCAAAGATTTATATTTCGAATGCAGTCTCAAAAAAGTGTTTTTTGAAAAACACATGCAAAGATAGTGAGAAAATTCAAAAATAAGAATAAGGATATCTCCGAACCAGGAATTCCTAGAAGGAAGATAAATACATTTCCAAAATCAGGGTTGCATCTGGCAAGAAACTGCATTCAAAGATTTATATTTAGAATGCAGTCTCAAAAAAGCGTCTTTTGAAAAACAAATGCAAAGATAGTGAGAAAATTAAAAAAATAAGAATAAGGATATCTCCAAACCTAGAAGTCCTAGAAAAAAGATAAATACATTTCCAAAATCAGTTTTGCATCCGGCAAGAAACTGCATTCAAAGATTTATATTTAGAATGCAGTCTCAAAAAAGTGTCTTTGAAAAACAAATGCAAAGATAGTGAGAAAATTAAAAAATAAGAATAAGGATATCTCCGAACCTAGAATTCCTAGAAAGAAGGTAAAAACATTTCCAGAATCAGTTTGCATCCGGCAAGAAACTGCATTCAAAGATTTCTATTTAGAATTCAGTCTCAAAAAAGCGTGTTTTGAAAAACAAATGCAAAGATAGTGAGAAAATTAAAAAATAAGAATAAGGATATCTCCGAAAACAGAATTCCTAGAAAGAAGGTAAATTCATTTCCAAAATCAAAATTGCATCCGGCAAGAAACTGCATTCAAAGATTTCTATTTAGAATGCAGTCTCAAAAAAGTGTCTTTTGAAAAACAAATGCAAAGATAGTGAGAAAATTAAAAAAATAAGAATAAGGATATCTCCGAACCCAGAATTCCTAGAAAGAAGGTAAATACATTTCCAAAATTAAGGTTGCATCCGGCAAGAAACTGCATTCAAAGATTTATATTTAGAATGCAGTCTCAAAAAAGAGTCTTTTGAAAAACAAATGCAAAGATAGTGAGAAAACTAAAAAATAAGAATAAGGTATCTCCGAACCTAGAATTCCTAGAAAAAAGATGAAAACGTTTCCAGATTCAGTTTTGCAGTCGGCACGAAACTGCATTTAAAGATTTCTATTTAGAATGCAGTCTTTAAAAAGTGTCTTTTGTAAACCAAATGCAAAGATAGTAAGAAAATTTAAAAATAAGAATAAGGATATCTCCAAACCTAGAAGTCCTAGAAAGAAGATAAATACATTTCCAAAATCAGTTTTGCATCCGGCAAGAAACTGCATTGAAAGATTTCTATTTAGAATGCAGTCTCAAAAAAGTGTCTTTTGAAAAACAAATGCAAGGATAGTGAGAAAATTAAAAAATAAGAATAAGGATATCTCTGAACCCAGAATTCCTAGAAAGAAGGTAAAAACATTTCGAGAATCAATTTTGCATCCGGCAAGAAACTGCATTCAAAGATTTATATTTAGAATGCAGTCTCAAAAAAGTGTTTGCTGAAAACCGAATGCAAAGATAGTGAGAAAATTAAAAAATAAGAATAAAGATATCTCTGAACCTAGAACTCCTAGAAAGAAGATATATACATTTCCAAAATAAAGTTTGCATCCGGCAAGAAACTGCATTCAAAGATTTATATTTAGAATGCAGTCTCAAAAAAGTGTCTTTGAAAAGCAAATGCAAAGATAGTGAGAAAATTAAAAAAATAAGAATAAGGATATCTCCGAACCTAGAAGTCGTAGAAAGAAGATAAATACATTTCCAAAATCAGTTTTGCATCCGGCAAGAAACTGCATTCAAAGATTTCTATTTTGAATGCAGTCTCAAAAAAGTGTTTTTTGAAAAACACATGCAAAGATAGTGAGAAAATTCAAAAATAAGAATAAGGATATCTCCGAACCAGGAATTCCTAGAAGGAAGATAAATACATTTCCAAAATCAGGGTTGCATCTGGCAAGAAACTGCATTCAAAGATTTATATTTAGAATGCAGTCTCAAAAAAGCGTCTTTTGAAAAACAAATGCAAAGATAGTGAGAAAATTAAAAAAATAAGAATAAGGATATCTCCGAACCTAGAAGTCCTAGAAAGAAGATAAATACATTTCCAAAATCAGTTTTGCATCCGCCAAGAAACTGCATTCAAATATTTATATTTAGAATGCAGTCTCAAAAAAGTGTCTTTGAAAAACAAATGCAAAGATAGTGAGAAAATTAAAAAAATAAGAATAAGGATATCTCCGAACCTAGAATTCCTAGAAAGAAGGTAAAAACATTTCCAGAATCAGTTTGCATCCGGCAAGAAACTGCATTCAAAGATTTCTATTTAGAATTCAGTCTCAAAAAAGCGTGTTTTGAAAAACAAATGCAAAGATAGTGAGAAAATTAAAAAATAAGAATAAGGATATCTCCGAAAACAGAATTCCTAGAAAGAAGGTAAATTCATTTCCAAAATCAAAATTGCATCCGGCAAGAAACTGCATTGAAAGATTTCTATTTAGAATGCAGTCTCAGAAAAGTGTCTTTTGAAAAACAAATGCAAAGATAGTGAGAAAATTAAAAAAATAAGAATAAGGATATCTCCGAACCCAGAATTCCTAGAAAGAAGGTAAATACATTTCCAAAATTAAAGTTGCATCTGGCAAGAAACTGCATTCAAAGATTTATATTTAGAATGCAGTCTCAAAAAAGAGTCTTTTGAAAAACAAATGCAAAGATAGTGAGAAAATTAAAAAATAAGAATAAAGATATCTCCGAACCCAGAATTCCTAGAAAGAAGGTAAATTCATTTCCAAAATCAAAATTGCATCCGGCAAGAAACTGCATTCAAAGATTTCTATTTAGAATGCAGTCTCAAAAAAGCGTCTTTTGAAAAACAAATGCAAAGATAGTGAGAAAATTAAAAAAATAAGAATAAGGATATCTCCGAACCCAGAATTCCTAGAAAGAAGGTAAATACATTTCCAAAATCAAAGTTGCATCCGGCAAGAAACTGTATTCAAAGATTTATATTTAGAATGCAGTCTCAAAAAAGAGTCTTTTGAAAAACAAATGCAAAGATAGTGAGAAAATTAAAAAATAAGAATAAGGATATCTCCGAACCCAGAATTCCTAGAAAAAAGATAAAAACATTTCCAGAATCAATTTTGCATCAAACAAGAAACTGCATTCAAAGATTTATATTTAGAATGCAGTCTCAAAAAAGTGTCTTCTGAAAACCGAATGCAAAGATAGTGAGAAAATTAAAAAATAAGAATAAGGATATCTCCGAACCTAGGAGTCCTAGAAAGAAGGTAAATACATTTCTCAAACAAAGTTTGCATCCGGCAAGAAACTGCATTCAAAGATTTATATTTAGAATGCAATCTCAAAAAAGCGTCTTTTGAAAACCAAATGCACAGATAGTGAGAAAATTCAAAAATAAGAATAAGAATATCTCCGAACCTAGAAGACCTAGAAAGAAGATAAAAACATTTCCAAAATCAATTTTGCATCCGGCAAAAAACTGCATTGAAAGATTTCTATTTAGAATGCAGTCTCAAAAAAGTGTCTTTTGAAAACCAAATGCAAAAATAGCGAGAAAATTAAAAAAATAAGAATAAGGATATCTCCGAACCTAGAAGTCCTAGAAAGAAGATAAATACATTTCCAAAATAAAGTTTGCATCCGGCAAGAAACTGCATAAAAAGATTTCTATTTAGAATGCAGTCTCAAAAAAGCGTCTTTGAAAACCAAATGCAAAGATAGTGAGAAAAGTTAAAAATAAGAATAAGGATATCTCCGAACCTAGAAGTCTTAGAAAGAAGATAAATACATTTCCAAAATCAGGTTTGCATCCGGCAAGAAATGCATTCAAAGATTTCTATTTCGAATGCAGTCTCAAAAAAGTGTTTTTTGAAAAACACACGCAAAGATAGTGAGAAATTTCAAAAATAAGAATAAGGATATCTCTGAACCCAGAAGTCCTAGAAAGAAGATAAATACATTTCCAAAATAAAGTTTGCATCCGGCAAGAAACTGCATTCAAAGATTTATATTTAGAATGCAGTCTCAAAAAAGTGTCTTTGAAAAACAAATGCAAAGATAGTGAGAAAATTAAAAAAATAAGAATAAGGATATCTCCGAACCCAGAATTCCTAGAAAGAAGGTAAATACATTTCCAAAATCAAGGTTGCATCCGGCAAGAAATTGCATTCAAAAATTTCTAGTTAGAATGCAGTCTCAAAAAAGAGTCTTTTGAAAAACAAATGCAAAGATAGTGAGAAAATTAAAAAATAAGAATAAGGATATCTCCGAACCTAGAATTCCTAGAAAGAAGATAAAAACATTTCCAGAATCAATTTTGCATCAAGCCAGAAACTGCATTCAAAGATTTATATTTAGAATGCAGTCTCAAAAAAGTGTCTTCTGAAAACCGAATGCAAATATAGTGAGAAAATTAAAAAATAAGAATAAGGATATCTCCGAACCTAGAAGTCCTAGAAAGAAGGTAAATACATTTCCAAAATAAAGTTTGCATCGGGCAAAAAACTCCATTCAAAGATTTCTATTTAGAATGCAGTCTCAAAAAAGCGTCTTTTGAAAAACAAATGCAAAGATAGTGAGAAAATTAAAAAATAAGAATAAAGATATCTCCGAACCCAGAATTCCTAGAAAGAAGGTTAATTCATTTGCAAAATCAAAATTGCATCCGGCAAGAAACTGCATTCAAAGATTTCTATTTAGAATGCAGTCTCAAAAAAGCGTCTTTTGAAAAACAAATGCAAAGATAGTGAGAAAATTAAAAAATAAGAATAAAGATATCTCCGAACCCAGAATTCCTAGAAAGAAGGTAAATTCATTACCAAAATCAAAATTGCATCCGGCAAGAAACTGCATTCAAAGATTTCTATTTAGAATGCAGTCTCAAAAAAGCGTCTTTTGAAAAACAAATGCAAAGATAGTGAGAAAATTAAAAAAATAAGAATAAGGATATCTCCGAACTCAGAATTCCTAGAAAGAAGGTAAATACATTTCCAAAATCAAGGTTGCATCAAGCAAGAAACTGCATTCAAAGATTTATATTTAGAATGCAGTCTCAAAAAAGAGTCTTTTGAAAAACAAATGCAAAGATAGTGAGAAAATTAAAAAATAAGAATAAGGATATCTCCGAACCCAGAATTCCTAGAAAGAAGATAAAAACATTTCCAGAATCAATTTTGCATCAAGCAAGAAACTGCATTCAAAGATTTATATTTAGAATGCAGTCTCAAAAAAGTGTCTTCTGAAAACCGAATGCAAAGATAGTGAGAAAATTAAAAAATAAGAATAAGGATATCTCCGAACCTAGAAGTCCTAGAAAGAAGGTAAATACATTTCCAAAATAAAGTTTGCATCCGGCAAAAAACTCCATTCAAAGATTTCTATTTAGAATGCAGTCTCAAAAAAGTGTCTTTGAAAAACAAATGCAAAGATAGTGAGAAAATTAAAAAATAAGAATAAGGATATCTCCGAACCTAGAAGTCCAAGAAAGAAGATAAATACATTTCCAAAACAAAATTTGCATCCGGCAAGAAACTGCATTGAAAGATTTCTATTTAGAATGCAATCTCAAAAAAGCGTCTTTTAAAACCAAATGCACAGATAGTGAGAAAATTCAAAAATAAGAATAAGGATATCTCCGAACCTAGAAGCCCTAGAAAGAAGATAAAAACATTTCCAAAATCAATTTTGCATCTGGCAAAAAACTGCATTGAAAGATTTCTATTTAGAATGCAGTCTCAAAAAAGTGTCTTTGAAAACCAAATGCAAAGATAGTGAGAAAAGTAAAAAATTAGAATAAGGATATCTCCGAACTTAGAAGTCTTAGAAAGAAGGTAAATACATTTCCAAAATCAGGTTTGCATCCGGCAAGAAACTGCATTCAAAGATTTCTATCTCGAATGCAGTCTCAAAAAAGTGTTTTTTGAAAAACACATGCAAAGATAGTGAGAAAATTCAAAAATAAGAATAAGGATATCTCCGAACCCAGAATTCCTAGAAAGAAGATAAATACATTTCCAAAATAAAGTTTGCATCCGGCAAGAAACTGCATTCAAAGATTTATATTTAGAATGCAGTCTCAAAAAAGTGTCTTTGAAATACAAATGCAAAGATAGTGAGAAAATTAAAAAATAAGAATAAGGATATCTCCGAACCTAGAAGTCCTAGAAAGACGATAAATACATTTCCAAAACAAAATTTGCATATGGCAAGAAACTGCATTGAAAGATTTCTATTTAGAATGCAATCTCAAAAAAGCGTCTTTTGAAAACCAAATGCACAGATAGTGAGAAAATTCAAAAATAAGAATAAGGATATCTCCGAACCTAGAAGCCCTAGAAAGAAGATAAAAACATTTCCAAAATCAATTTTGCATCCGGCAAAAAACTGCATTGAAAGATTTCTATTTCGAATGCAGTCTCAAAAAAGTGTTTTTTGAAAAACACATGCAAAGATAGTGAGAAAATTCAAAAATAAGAATAAGGATATCTCCGAACCCAGAATTCCTAGAAAGAAGATAAATACATTTCCAAAATAAAGTTTGCATCCGGCAAGAAACTGCATTCAAAGATTTATATTTAGAATGCAGTCTCAAAAAAGTGTCTTTGAAAAACAAATGCAAAGATAGTGAGAAAATTAAAAAAATAAGAATAAGGATATCTCCGAACCTAGAAGTCCTAGAAAGAAGATAAACACATTTCCAAAATAAAGTTTGCATCCGGCAAGAAACTGCATAAAAAGATTTCTATTTAGAATGCAGTCTCAAAAAAGCGTCTTTTGAAAACCAAATGCAAAGATAGTGAGAAAAGTAAAAAATTAGAATAAGGATATCTCCGAACTTTGAAGTCTTAGAAAGAAGGTAAATACATTTCCAAAATCAGGTTTGCATCCGGCAAGAAACTGCATTCAAAGATTTCTATTTCGAATGCAGTCTCAAAAAAGTGTTTTTTGAAAAACACATGCAAAGATAGTGAGAAAATTCAAAAATAAGAATAAGGATATCTCCGAACCCAGAATTCCTAGAAAGAAGATAAAAACATTTCCAAAATAAAGTTTGCATCCGGCAAGAAACTGCATTCAAAGATTTATATTTAGAATGCAGTCTCAAAAAAGTGTCTTTGAAAAACAAATGCAAAGATAGTGAGAAAATTCAAAAATAAGAATAAGGATATCTCCGAACCCAGAATTCCTAGAAAGAAGGTAAATACATTTCCAAAATCAAGGTTGCATCCGGCAAGAAACTGCATTCAAAGATTTATATTTAGAATGCAGTCTCAAAAAAGAGTCTTTTGAAAAACAAATGCAAAGATAGTGAGAAAATTAAAAAATAAGAATAAGGATATCTCCGAACCCAGAATTCCTAAAAAGAAGATAAAAACATTTCCAGAATCAATTTTGCATCAAGCAAGAAAGTGCATTTAAAGATTTATATTTAGAATGCAGTCTCAAAAAAGTGTCTTCTGAAAACCGAATGCAAAGATAGTGAGAAAATTAAAAAATAAGAATAAGGATATCTCCGAACCTAGAAGTCCTAGAAAGAAAGTAAATACAATTCCAAAATAAAATTTGCATCCGGCAAAAAACTCCATTCAAAGATTTCTATTTAGAATGCAGTCTCAAAAAAGTGTCTTTGAAATACAAATGCAAAGATAGTGAGAAAATTAAAAAATAAGAATAAGGATATCTCCGAACCTAGAAGTCCTAGAAAGAAGATAAATACATTTCCAAAACAAAATTTGCATATGGCAAGAAACTGCATTCAAAGATTTCTATTTAGAATGCAATCTCAAAAAAGCGTCTTTTGAAAACCAAATGCACAGATAGTGAGAAAATTCAAAAATAAGAATAAGGATATCTCCGAACCTAGAAGCCCTAGAAAGAAGATAAAAACATTTCCAAAATCAATTTTGCATCCGGCAAAAAACTGCATTGAAAGATTTCTATTTAGAATGCAGTCTCAAAAAAGTGTCTTTTGAAAACCAAATGCAAAAATAGTGAGAAAATTAAAAAAATAAGAATAAGGATATCTCCGAACCCAGAATTCCTAGAAAGAAGGTAAATACATTTCCAAAATCAAGGTTGCATCCGCCAAGAAACTGCGTTCAAAGATTGATATTTAGAACGCAGTCTCAAAAAAGAGTCTTGAAAAACAAATGCAAAGATAGTGAGAAAATTAAAAAATAAGAATAAGGATATCTCCGAACCCAGAGTTCCTAGAAAGAAGATAAAAACATTTCCAGAATCAATTTTGCATCAAGCCAGAAACTGCATTCAAAGATTTATATTTAGAATGCAGTCTCAAAAAAGTGTCTTCTGAAAACCGAATGCAAAGATAGTGAGAAAATTAAAAAATAAGAATAAGGATATCTCCGAACCTAGAAGTCCTAGAAAGAAGGTAAATACATTTCCAAAATAAAGTTTGCATCCGGCAAAAAACTCCATTCAAAGATTTCTATTTAGAATGCAGTCTCAAAAAAGCGTCTTTTGAAAAACAAATGCAAAGATAGTGAGAAAATTAAAAAATAAGAATAAAGATATCTCCGAACCCAGAATTCCTAGAAAGAAGGTTAATTCATTTGCAAAATCAAAATTGCATCCGGCAAGAAACTGCATTCAAAGATTTCTATTTAGAATGCAGTCTCAAAAAAGCGTCTTTTGAAAAACAAATGCAAAGATAGTGAGAAAATTAAAAAATAAGAATAAAGATATCTCCGAACCCAGAATTCCTAAAAAGAAGGTAAATTCATTTCCAAAATCAAAATTGCATCCGGCAAGAAACTGCATTCAAAGATTTCTATTTAGAATGCAGTCTCAAAAAAGCGTTTTTTGAAAAACAAATGCAAAGATAGTGAGAAAATTAAAAAAGTAAGAATAAGGATATCTCCGAACCCAGAATTCCTAGAAAGAAGGTTAATACATTTCCAAAATCAAGGTTGCATCCGGCAAGAAACTGCATTCAAAGATTTATATTGAGAATGCAGTCTCAAAAAAGTGTCTTCTGAAAACCGAATGCAAAGATAGTGAGAAAATTAAAAAATAAGAATAAGGATATCTCCGAACCTAGAAGTCCTAGAAAGAAGATAAAAACATTTCCAAAATAAATTTTGCATCCGGCAAAAAACTGCATTAAAAGATTTCTATTTAGAATGCAGTCTCAAAAAAGTGTCTTTTGAAAACCAAATGCAAAAATAGTGAGAAAATTAAAAAAATAAGAATAAGGATATCTCCGAACCTAGAAGTCCTAGAAAGAAGATAAATACATTTCCAAAATAAAGTTTGCATCCGGCAAGAAACTGCATAAAAAGATTTCTATTTAGAATGCAGTCTCAAAAAAGAGTCTTTTGAAAAACAAATGCAAAGATAGTGAGAAAATTAAAAAATAAGAATAAGGATATCTCCGAACCCAGAATTCCTAGAAAGAAGATAAAAACATTTCCAGAATCAATTTTGCATCAAGCCAGAAACTGCATTCAAAGATTTATATTTAGAATGCAGTCTCAAAAAAGTGTCTTCTGAAAACCGAATGCAAAGATAGTGAGAAAATTAAAAAATAAGAATAAGGATATCTCCGAACCTAGAAGTCCTAGAAAGAAGGTAAATACATTTCCAAAATAAAGTTTGCATCCGGCAAGAAACTGCATTCAAAGATTTCTATTTAGAATGCAGTCTCAAAAAAGTGTCTTCTGAAAACCGAATGCAAAGATAGTGAGAAAATTAAAAAATAAGAATAAGGATATCTCCGAACCTAGAAGTCCTAGAAAGAAGGTAAATACATTTCCAAAATAAAGTTTGCATCCGGCAAAAAACTCCATTCAAAGATTTCTATTTAGAATGCAGTCTCAAAAAAGCGTCTTTTGAAAAACAAATGCAAAGATAGTAAGAAAATTAAAAAATAAGAATAAAGATATCTCCGAACCCAGAATTCCTAGAAAGAAGGTTAATTCATTTGCAAAATCAAAATTGCATCCGGCAAGAAACTGCATTCAAAGATTTCTATTTAGAATGCAGTCTCAAAAAAGCGTCTTTTGAAAAACAAATGCAAAGATAGTGAGAAAATTAAAAAATAAGAATAAAGATATCTCCGAACCCAGAATTCCTAGAAAGAAGGTAAATTCATTACCAAAATCAAAATTGCATCCGGCAAGAAACTGCATTCAAAGATTTCTATTTAGAATGCAGTCTCAAAAAAGCGTCTTTTGAAAAACAAATGCAAAGATAGTGAGAAAATTAAAAAAATAAGAATAAGGATATCTCCGAACCCAGAATTCCTAGAAAGAAGGTAAATACATTTCCAAAATCAAGGTTGCATCAAGCAAGAAACTGCATTCAAAGATTTATATTTAGAATGCAGTCTCAAAAAAGAGTCTTTTGAAAAACAAATGCAAAGATAGTGAGAAAATTAAAAAAATAAGAATAAGGATATCTCCCAACCCAGAATTCCTAGAAAGAAGATAAAAACATTTCCAGAATCAATTTTGCATCAAGCAAGAAACTGCATTCAAAGATTTATATTTAGAATGCAGTCTCAAAAAAGTGTCTTCTGAAAACCGAATGCAAAGATAGTGAGAAAATTAAAAAATAAGAATAAGGATATCTCCGAACCTAGAAGTCCTAGAAAGAAGGTAAATACATTTCCAAAATAAATTTTGCATCCGGCAAAAAACTCCATTCAAAGATTTCTATTTAGAATGCAGTCTCAAAAAAGTGTCTTTGAAAAACAAATGCAAAGATAGTGAGAAAATTAAAAAATAAGAATAAGGATATCTCCGAACCTAGAAGTCCAAGAAAGAAGATAAATACATTTCCAAAACAAAGTTTGCATCCGGCAAGAAACTGCATTGAAAGATTTCTATTTAGAATGCAATCTCAAAAAAGCGTCTTTTAAAACCAAATGCACAGATAGTGAGAAAATTCAAAAATAAGAATAAGGATATCTCCGAACCTAGAAGCATCCGGCAAGAAACTGCATTCAAAGATTTCTATTTAGAATGCAGTCTCAAAAAAGCGTCTTTTGAAAAACAAATGCAAAGATAGTGAGAAAATTAAAAAAATAAGAATAAGGATATCTCCGAACCCAGAATTCCTAGAAAGAAGGTAAATACATTTCCAAAATCAAGGTTGCATCAAGCAAGAAACTGCATTCAAAGATTTATATTTAGAATGCAGTCTCAAAAAAGAGTCTTTTGAAAAACAAATGCAAAGATAGTGAGAAAATTAAAAAAATAAGAATAAGGATATCTCCGAACCCAGAATTCCTAGAAAGAAGATAAAAACATTTCCAGAATCAATTTTGCATCAAGCAAGAAACTGCATTCAAAGATTTATATTTAGAATGCAGTCTCAAAAAAGTGTCTTCTGAAAACCAAATGCAAAGATAGTGAGAAAAGTAAAAAATTAGAATAAGGATATCTCCGAACTTAGAAGTCTTAGAAAGAAGGTAAATACATTTCAAAAATCAAGTTTGCATCCGGCAAGAAACTGCATTCAAAGATTTCTATTTCGAATGCAGTCTCAAAAAAGCGTCTTTTGAAAACCAAATGCAAAGATAGTGAGAAAAGTAAAAAATTAGAATAAGGATATCTCCGAACTTAGAAGTCTTAGAAAGAAGGTAAATACATTTCAAAAATCAAGTTTGCATCCGGCAAGAAACTGCATTCAAAGATTTCTATTTCGAATGCAGTCTCAAAAAAGTGTTTTTTGAAAAACACATGCAAAGATAGTGAGAAAATTCAAAAATAAGAATAAGGATATCTCCGAACCCAGAATTCATAGAAAGAAGATAAAAACATTTCCAAAATAAAGTTTGCATCCGGCAAGAAACTGCATTCAAAGATTTATATTTAGAATGCAGCCTCAAAAAAGTGTCTTTGAAAAACAAATGCAAAGATAGTTAGAAAATTAAAAAAATAAGAATAAGGATATCTCCGAACCCAGAATTCCTAAAAAGAAGGTAAATACATTTCCAAAATCAAGGTTGCATCCGGCAAGAAACTGCATTCAAAGATTTATATTTAGAATGCAGTCTCAAAAAAGAGTCTTTTGAAAAACAAATGCAAAGATAGTGAGAAAATTAAAAAATAAGAATAAGGATATCTCCGAACCTAGAAGTCCTAGAAAGAAGGTAAATACAATTCCAAAATAAGATTTGCATCCGGCAAAAAACTCCATTCAAAGATTTCTATTTAGAATGCAGTATCAAAAAAGTGTCTTTGAAATACAAATGCAAAGATAGTGAGAAAATTAATAAATAAGAATAAGGATATCTCCGAACCTAGAAGTTCTTGAAAGAAGATAAATACATTTCCAAAACAAAGTTTGCATCCGGAGAGAAACTGCATTGAAAGATTTCTATTTAGAATGCAATCTCAAAAAAGCGTCTTTTGAAAACCAAATGCACAGATAGTGAGAAAATTCAAAAATAAGAATAAGGATATCTCCGAACCTAGAAGCCCTAGAAAGAAGATAAAAACATTTCCAAAATCAATTTTGCATCCGGCAAAAAACTGCATTGAAAGATTTCTATTTAGAATGCAGTCTCAAAAAAGTGTCTTTTGAAAACCAAATGCAAAAATAGTGAGAAAATTAAAAAAATAAGAATAAGGATATCTCCGAACCCAGAATTCCTAGAAAGAAGGTAAATACATTTCCAAAATCAAGGTTGCATCCGCCAAGAAACTGCGTTCAAAGATTTATATTTAGAACGCAGTCTCAAAAAAGAGTCTTTTGAAAAACAAATGCAAAGATAGTGAGAAAATTAAAAAATAAGAATAAGGATATCTCCGAACCCAGAGTTCCTAGAAAGAAGATAAAAACATTTCCAGAATCAATTTTGCATCAAGCCAGAAACTGCATTCAAAGATTTATATTTAGAATGCAGTCTCAAAAAAGTGTCTTCTGAAAACCGAATGCAAAGATAGTGAGAAAATTAAAAAATAAGAATAAGGATATCTCCGAACCTAGAAGTCCTAGAAAGAAGGTAAATACATTTCCAAAATAAAGTTTGCATCCGGCAAAAAACTCCATTCAAAGATTTCTATTTAGAATGCAGTCTCAAAAAAGCGTCTTTTGAAAAACAAATGCAATGATAGTGAGAAAATTAAAAAATAAGAATAAAGATATCTCCGAACCCAGAATTCCTAGAAAGAAGGTTAATTCATTTGCAAAATCAAAATTGCATCCGGCAAGAAACTGCATTCAAAGATTTCTATTTAGAATGCAGTCTCAAAAAAGCGTCTTTTGAAAAACAAATGCAAAGATAGTGAGAAAATTAAAAAATAAGAATAAGGATATCTCCGAACCCAGAATTCCTAGAAAGAAGATAAAAACATTTCCAAAATCAAAATTGCATCCGGCAAGAAACTGCATTCAAAGATTTATATTTAGAATGCAGTCTCAAAAAAGAGTCTTTTGAAAAACAAATGCAAAGATAGTGAGAAAATTAAAAAATAAGAATAAGGATATCTCCGAACCCAGAATTCCTAGAAAGAAGATAAAAACATTTCCAGAATCAATTTTGCATCAAGCAAGAAACTGCATTCAAAGATTTATATTGAGAATGCAGTCTCAAAAAAGTGTCTTCTGAAAACCGAATGCAAAGATAGTGAGAAAATTAAAAAATAAGAATAAGGATATCTCCGAACCTAGAAGTCCTAGAAAGAAGATCAAAACATTTCCAAAATCAATTTTGCATCCGGCAAAAAACTGCATTGAAAGATTTCTATTTAGAATGCAGTCTCAAAAAAGTGTCTTTTGAAAACCAAATGCAAAAATAGTGAGAAAATTAAAAAAATAAGAATAAGGATATCTCCGAACCTAGAAGTCCTAGAAAGAAGATAAATACATTTCCAAAATAAAGTTTGCATCCGGCAAGAAACTGCATAAAAAGATTTCTATTTAGAATGCAGTCTCAAAAAAGCGTCTTTTGAAAACCAAATGCAAAGATAGTGAGAAAAGTTAAAAATAAGAATAAGGATATCTCCGAACCTAGAAGTCTTAGAAAGAAGGTAAATACATTTCCAAAATCAGGTTTGCATCCGGCAAGAAATGCATTCAAAGATTTCTATTTCGAATGCAGTCTCAAAAAAGTGTTTTTTGAAAAACACATGCAAAGATAGTGAGAAAATTCAAAAATTAGAATAAGGATATCTCTGAACCCAGAAGTCCTAGAAAGAAGATAAATACATTTCCAAAATAAAATTTGCATCCGGCAAGAAACTGCATTCAAAGATTTATATTTAGAATGCAGTCTCAAAAAAGTGTCTTTGAAAAACAAATGCAAAGATAGTGAGAAAATTAAAAAAATAAGAATAAGGATATCTCCGAACCCAGAATTCCTAGAAAGAAGGTAAATACATTTCCAAAATCAAGGTTGCATCCGGCAAGAAACTGCGTTCAAAGATTTATATTTAGAATGCAGTCTCAAAAAAGAGTCTTTTGAAAAACAAATGCAAAGATAGTGAGAAAATTAAAAAATAAGAATAAGGATATCTCCGAACCCAGAATTCCTAGAAAGAAGATAAAAACATTTCCAGAATCAATTTTGCATCAAGCCAGAAACTGCATTCAAAGATTAATATTTAGAATGCAGTCTCAAAAAAGTGTCTTCTGAAAACCGAATGCAAAGATAGTGAGAAAATTAAAAAATAAGAATAAGGATATCTCCGAACCTAGAAGTCCTAGAAAGAAGGTAAATACATTTCCAAAATAAAGTTTGCATCCGGCAAAAAACTCCATTCAAAGATTTCTATTTAGAATGCAGTCTCAAAAAAGCGTCTTTTGAAAAACAAATGCAAAGATAGAGAGAAAATTAAAAAATAAGAATAAAGATATCTCCGAAACCAGAATTCCTAGAAAGAAGGTTAATTCATTTCCAAAATCAAAATTGCATCCGGCAAGAAACTGCATTCAAAGATTTCTATTTAGAATGCAGTCTCAAAAAAGCGTCTTTTGAAAAACAAATGCAAAGATAGTGAGAAAATTAAAAAATAAGAATAAAGATATCTCCGAACCCAGAATTCCTAGAAAGAAGGTAAATTCATTACCAAAATCAAAATTGCATCCGGCAAGAAACTGCATTCAAAGATTTCTATTTAGAATGCAGTCTCAAAAAAGCGTCTTTTGAAAAACAAATGCAAAGATAGTGAGAAAATTAAAAAAATAAGAATAAGGATATCTCCGAACCCAGAATTCCTAGAAAGAAGGTAAATACATTTCCAAAATCAAGGTTGCATCAAGCAAGAAACTGCATTCAAAGATTTATATTTAGAATGCAGTCTCAAAAAAGAGTCTTTTGAAAAACAAATGCAAAGATAGTGAGAAAATTAAAAAATAAGAATAAGGATATCTCCGAACCCAGAATTCCTAGAAAGAAGATAAAAACATTTCCAGAATCAATTTTGCATCAAGCCAGAAACTGCATTCAAAGATTAATATTTAGAATGCAGTCTCAAAAAAGTGTCTTCTGAAAACCGAATGCAAAGATAGTGAGAAAATTAAAAAATAAGAATAAGGATATCTCCGAACTAAGAAGTCCTAGAAAGAAGGTAAATACATTTCCAAAATAAAGTTTGCATCCGGCAAAAAACTCCATTCAAAGATTTCTATTTAGAATGCAGTCTCAAAAAAGCGTCTTTTGAAAAACAAATGCAAAGATAGTGAGAAAATTAAAAAATAAGAATAAAGATATCTCCGAAACCAGAATTCCTAGAAAGAAGGTTAATTCATTTCCAAAATCAAAATTGCATCCGGCAAGAAACTGCATTCAAAGATTTCTATTTAGAATGCAGTCTCAAAAAAGCGTCTTTTGAAAAACAAATGCAAAGATAGTGAGAAAATTAAAAAATAAGAATAAAGATATCTCCGAACCCAGAATTCCTAGAAAGAAGGTAAATTCATTACCAAAATCAAAATTGCATCCGGCAAGAAACTGCATTCAAAGATTTCTATTTAGAATGCAGTCTCAAAAAAGCGTCTTTTGAAAAACAAATGCAAAGATAGTGAGAAAATTAAAAAAATAAGAATAAGGATATCTCCGAACCCAGAATTCCTAGAAAGAAGGTAAATACATTTCCAAAATCAAGGTTGCATCAAGCAAGAAACTGCATTCAAAGATTTATATTTAGAATGCAGTCTCAAAAAAGAGTCTTTTGAAAAACAAATGCAAAGATAGTGAGAAAATTAAAAAATAAGAATAAGGATATCTCCGAACCCAGAATTCCTAGAAAGAAGATAAAAACATTTCCAGAATCAATTTTGCATCAAGCAAGAAACTGCATTAAAGATTTATATTTAGAATGCAGTCTCAAAAAAGTGTCTTCTGAAAACCGAATGCAAAGATAGTGAGAAAATTAAAAAATAAGAATAAGGATATCTCCGAACCTAGAAGTCCTAGAAAGAAGGTAAATACATTTCCAAAATAAAGTTTGCATCCGGCAAAAAACTCCATTCAAAGATTTCTATTTAGAATGCAGTCTCAAAAAAGTGTCTTTGAAAAACAAATGCAAAGATAGTGAGAAAATTAAAAAATAAGAATAAGGATATCTCCGAACCTAGAAGTCCAAGAAAGAAGATAAATACATTTCCAAAACAAAGTTTGCATCCGGCAAGAAACTGCATTGAAAGATTTTTATTTAGAATGCAATCTCAAAAAAGCGTCTTTTAAAACCAAATGCAGATAGTGAGAAAATTCAAAAATAAGAATAAGGATATCTCCGAACCTAGAAGCCCTAGAAAGAAGATAAAAACATTTCCAAAATCAATTTTGCATTCGGCAAAAAACTGGATTGAAAGATTTCTATTTAGAATGCAGTCTCAAAAAAGTGTCTTTGAAAACCAAATGCAAAATAGTGAGAAAATTAAAAAAATAAGAATAAGGATATCTCCGAACCTAGAAGTCCTAGAAAGAAGATAAACACATTTCCAAAATAAAATTTGCATCCGGCAAGAAACTGCATAAAAAGATTTCTATTTAGAATGCAGTCTCAAAAAAGCGTCTTTTGAAAACCAAATGCAAAGATAGTGAGAAAAGTAAAAAATAAGAATAAGGATATCTCCGAACTTAGAAGTCTTAGAAAGAAGGTAAATACATTTCCAAAATCAAGTTTGCATCCGGCAAGAAACTGCATTCAAAGATTTCTATTTCGAATGCAGTCTCAAAAAAGAGTCTTTTGAAAAACACATGCAAAGATAGTGAGAAAATTCAAAAATAAGAATAAGGATATCTCCGAACCCAGAATACCTAGAAAGAAGATAAAAACATTTCCAAAATAAAGTTTGCATCCGGCAAGAAACTGCATTCAAAGATTTATATTTAGAATGCAGTCTCAAAAAAGTGTCTTTGAAAAACAAATGCAAAGATAGTTAGAAAATTAAAAAAATATGAATAAGGATATCTCCGAACCCAGAATTCCTAAGAAGAAGGTAAATACATTTCCAATATCAAGGTTGCATCCGGCAAGAAACTGCATTCAAAGATTTATATTTAGAATGCAGTCTCAAAAAAGAGTCTTTTGAAAAACAAATGCAAAGATAGTGAGAAAATTAAAAAATAAGAATAAGGATATCTCCGAACCCAGAATTCCTAAAAAGAAGATAAAAACATTTCCAGAATCAATTTTGCATCAAGCAAGAAAGTGCATTCAAAGATTTATATTTAGAATGCAGTCTCAAAAAAGTGTCTTCTGAAAAACGAATGCAAAGATAGTGAGAAAATTAAAAAATAAGAATAAGGATATCTCCGAACCTAGAAGTCCTAGAAAGAAGGTAAATACATTTCCAAAATAAAATTTGCATCCGGCAAAAAACTCCATTCAAAGATTTCTATTTAGAATGCAGTCTCAAAAAAGTGTCTTTGAAATACAAATGCAAAGATAGTGAGAAAATTAAAAAATAAGAATAAGGATATCTCCGAACCTAGAAGTCCTAGAAAGAAGATAAATACATTTCCAAAACAAAGTTTGCATCCGGCAAGAAACTGCATTGAAAGATTTCTATTTAGAATGCAATCTCAAAAAAGCGTCTTTTGAAAACCAAATGCAAAAATAGTGAGAAAATTAAAAAAATAAGAATAAGGATATCTCCGAACCCAGAATTCCTAGAAAGAAGGTAAATACATTTCCAAAATCAAGGTTGCATCCGCCAAGAAACTGCGTTCAAAGATTTATATTTAGAACGCAGTCTCAAAAAAGAGTCTTTTGAAAAACAAATGCAAAGATAGTGAGAAAATTAAAAAATAAGAATAAGGATATCTCCGAACCCAGAGTTCCTAGAAAGAAGATAAAAACATTTCCAGAATCAATTTTGCATCAAGCCAGAAACTGCATTCAAAGATTTATATTTAGAATGCAGTCTCAAAAAAGTGTCTTCTGAAAACCGAATGCAAAGATAGTGAGAATATTAAAAAATAAGAATAAGGATATCTCCGAACCTAGAAGTCCTAGAAAGAAGGTAAAAACATTTCCAAAATAAAGTTTGCATCCGGCAAAAAACTCCATTCAAAGATTTCTATTTAGAATGCAGTCTCAAAAAAGCGTCTTTTGAAAAACAAATGCAAAGATAGTGAGAAAATTAAAAAATAAGAATAAAGATATCTCCGAACCCAGAATTCCTAGAAAGAAGGTTAATTCATTTCCAAAATCAAAATTGCATCCGGCAAGAAACTGCATTCAAAGATTTCTATTTAGAATGCAGTCTCAAAAAAGCGTCTTTTGAAAAACAAATGCAAAGATAGTGAGAAAATTAAAAAATAAGAATAAAGATATCTCCGAACCCAGAATTCCTAGAAAGAAGGTAAATTCAATTCCAAAATCAAAATTGCATCCGGCAAGAAACTGCATTCAAAGATTTCTATTTAGAATGCAGTCTCAAAAAAGCGTTTTTTGAAAAACAAATGCAAAGATAGTGAGAAAATTAAAAAAATAAGAATAAGGATATCTCCGAACCCAGAATTCCTAGAAAGAAGGTTAATATATTTCCAAAATCAAGGTTGCATCCGGCAAGAAACTGCATTCAAAGATTTATATTTAGAATGCAGTCTCAAAAAAGAGTCTTTTGAAAAACAAATGCAAAGATAGTGAGAAAATTAAAAAATAAGAATAAGGATATCTCCGAACCCAGAATTCCTAGAAAGAAGATAAAAACATTTCCAGAATCAATTTTGCATCAAGCAAGAAACTGCATTCAAAGATTTATATTGAGAATGCAGTCTCAAAAAAGTGTCTTCTGAAAACCGAATGCAAAGATAGTGAGAAAATTAAAAAATAAGAATAAGGATATCTCCGAACCTAGAAGTCCTAGAAAGAAGATAAATACATTTCCAAAATCAGGTTTGCATCCGGCAAGAAACTGCATTCAAAGATTTCTATTTCGAATGCAGTCTCAAAAAAGTGTTTTTTGAAAAACACATGCAAAGATAGTGAGAAAATTCAAAAATAAGAATAAGGATATCTCCGAACCCAGAATTCCTAGAAAGAAGATAAAAACATTTCCAGAATCAATTTTGCATCCGGCAAGAAACTGCATTCAAAGATTTTTATTTAGAATGCAGTCTCAAAAAAGTGTCTTTGAAAAACAAATGCAAAGATAGTGAGAAAATTAAAAAAATAAGAATAAGGATATCTCCGAACCCAGAATTCCTAGAAATAAGGTTAATATATTTCCAAAATCGAGGTTGCATCCGGCAAGAAACTGCATTCAAAGATTTATATTTAGAATGCAGTGTCAAAAAAGAGTCTTTTGAAAAACAAATGCAAAGATAGTGAGAAAATTAAAAAATAAGAATAAGGATATCTCCGAACCCAGAATTCCTAGAAAGAAGGTTAATTCATTTCCAAAATCAAAATTGCATCCGGCAAGAAACTGCATTCAAAGATTTCTATTTAGAATGCAGTCTCAAAAAAGCGTCTTTTGAAAAACAAATGCAAAGATAGTGAGAAAATTAAAAAATAAGAATAAAGATATCTCCGAACCCAGAATTCCTAGAAAGAAGGTAAATTCATTTCCAAAATCAAAATTGCATCCGGCAAGAAACTGCATTCAAAGATTTCTATTTAGAATGCAGTCTCAAAAAAGCGTTTTTTGAAAAACAAATGCAAAGATAGTGAGAAAATTAAAAAAATAAGAATAAGGATATCTCCGAACCCAGAATTCCTAGAAAGAAGGTTAATATATTTCCAAAATCAAGGTTGCATCCGGCAAGAAACTGCATTCAAAGATTTATATTTAGAATGCAGTCTCAAAAAAGAGTCTTTTGAAAAACAAATGCAAAGATAGTGAGAAAATTAAAAAATAAGAATAAGGATATCTCCGAACCCAGAATTCCTAGAAAGAAGATAAAAACATTTCCAGAATCAATTTTGCATCAAGCAAGAAACTGCATTCAAAGATTTATATTGAGAATGCAGTCTCAAAAAAGTGTCTTCTGAAAACCGAATGCAAAGATAGTGAGAAAATTAAAAAATAAGAATAAGGATATCTCCGAACCTAGAAGTCCTAGAAAGAAGATAAATACATTTCCAGAATTAGTTTTGCATCCGGCAAGAAACTGCATTCAAAGATTTCTATTTAGAATGCAGTCTCAAAAAAGTGTCTTTGAAAAACAAATGCAAAGATAGTGAGAAAATTAAAAAATAAGAATAAGGATATCTCCGAACCTAGAAGTCCTAGAAAGAAGATAAATACATTTCCAAAACAAAGTTTGCATCCGGCAAGAAACTGCATTGAAAGATTTCTATTTAGAATGCAATCTCAAAAAAGCGTCTTTTGAAAACCAAATGCACAGATAGTGAGAAAATTCAAAAAATAAGAATAAGGATATCTCCGAACCTAGAAGCCCTAAAGAGAAGATAAAAACATTTCCAAAATCAATTTTGTATCCGGCAAAAAACTGCATTGAAAGATTTCTATTTAGAATGCAGTCTCAAAAAAGTGTCTTTTGAAAACCAAATGCAAAAATAGTGAGAAAATTAAAAAAATAAGAATAAGGATATCTCCGAACCTAGAAGTCCTAGAAAGAAGGTAAATACATTTCCAAAAGAAAATTTGCATCCGGCAAAAAACTCCATTCAAAGATTTCTATTTAGAATGCAGTCTCAAAAAAGTGTCTTTGAAATACAAATGCAAAGATAGTGAGAAAATTAAAAAATAAGAATAAGGATATCTCCGAACCTAGAAGTCCTAGAAAGAAGATAAATACATTTCCAGAATTAGTTTTGCATCCGGCAAGAAACTGCATTCAAAGATTTCTATTTAGAATGCAGTCTCAAAAAAGTGTCTTTGAAAAACAAATGCAAAGATAGTGAGAAAATTAAAAAATAAGAATAAGGATATCTCCGAACCTAGAAGTCCTAGAAAGAAGATAAATACATTTCCAAAACAAAGTTTGCATCCGGCAAGAAACTGCATTGAAAGATTTCTATTTAGAATGCAATCTCAAAAAAGCGTCTTTTGAAAACCAAATGCACAGATAGTGAGAAAATTCAAAAAATAAGAATAAGGATATCTCCGAACCTAGAAGCCCTAAAAAGAAGATAAAAACATTTCCAAAATCAATTTTGCATCCGGCAAAAAACTGCATTGAAAGATTTTTATTTAGAATGCAGTCTCAAAAAAGTGTCTTTTGAAAACCAAATGCAAAAATAGTGAGAAAATTAAAAAAAAAAGAATAAGGATATCTCCGAACCTAGAAGTCCTAGAAAGAAGATAAACACATTTCCAAAATAAAGTTTGCATCGGGCAAGAAACTGCAAAAAAAATTTCTATTTAGAATGCAGTCTCAAAAAAGCGTCTTTTGAAAACCAAATGCAAAGATAGTGAGAAAAGTTAAAAATAAGAATAAGGATATCTCCGAACCTAGAAGTCCTAGAAAGAAGGTAAATACATTTCCAAAATAAAATTTGCATCCGGCAAAAAACTCCATTCAAAGATTTCTATTTAGAATGCAGTCTCAAAAAAGTGTCTTTGAAATACAAATGCAAAGATAGTGAGAAAATTAAAAAATAAGAATAAGGATATCTCCGAACCTAGAAGTCCTAGAAAGAAGATAAATACATTTCCAAAACAAAGTTTGCATCCGGCAAGAAACTGCATTGAAAGATTTCTATTTAGAATGCAATCTCAAAAAAGCGTCTTTTGAAAACCAAATGCAAAAATAGTGAGAAAATTAAAAAAATAAGAATAAGGATATCTCCGAACCCAGAATTCCTAGAAAGAAGGTAAATACATTTCCAAAATCAAGGTTGCATCCGCCAAGAAACTGCGTTCAAAGATTTATATTTAGAGCGCAGTCTCAAAAAAGAGTCTTTTGAAAAACAAATGCAAAGATAGTGAGAAAATTAAAAAATAAGAATAAGGATATCTCCGAACCCAGAGTTCCTAGAAAGAAGATAAAAACATTTCCAGAATCAATTTTGCATCAAGCCAGAAACTGCATTCAAAGATTTATATTTAGAATGCAGTCTCAAAAAAGTGTCTTCTGAAAACCGAATGCAAAGATAGTGAGAATATTAAAAAATAAGAATAAGGATATCTCCGAACCTAGAAGTCCTAGAAAGAAGGTAAATACATTTCCAAAATAAAGTTTGCATCCGGCAAAAAACTCCATTCAAAGATTTCTATTTAGAATGCAGTCTCAAAAAAGCGTCTTTTGAAAAACAAATGCAAAGATAGTGAGAAAATTAAAAAATAAGAATAAAGATATCTCCGAACCCAGAATTCCTAGAAAGAAGGTTAATTCATTTCCAAAATCAAAATTGCATCCGGCAAGAAACTGCATTCAAAGATTTCTATTTAGAATGCAGTCTCAAAAAAGCGTCTTTTGAAAAACAAATGCAAAGATAGTGAGAAAATTAAAAAATAAGAATAAAGATATCTCCGAACCCAGAATTCCTAGAAAGAAGGTAAATTCATTTCCAAAATCAAAATTGCATCCGGCAAGAAACTGCATTCAAAGATTTCTATTTAGAATGCAGTCTCAAAAAAGCGTTTTTTGAAAAACAAATGCAAAGATCGTGAGAAAATTAAAAAAATAAGAATAAGGATATCTCCGAACCCAGAATTCCTAGAAAGAAGGTAAATATAATTCCAAAATCAAGGTTGCATCCGGCAAGAAACTGCATTCAAAGATTTATATTTAGAATGCAGTCTCAAAAAAGAGTCTTTTGAAAAACATATGCAAAGATAGTGAGAAAATTAAAAAATAAGAATAAGGATATCTCCGAACCCAGAATTCCTAGAAAGAAGATAAAAACATTTCCAGAATCAATTTTGCATCAAGCAAGAAACTGCATTCAAAGATTTATATTGAGAATGCAGTCTCAAAAAAGTGTCTTCTGAAAACCGAATGCAAAGATAGTGAGAAAATTAAAAAATAAGAATAAGGATATCTCCGAACCTAGAAGTCCTAGAAAGAAGATAAATACATTTCCAGAATTAGTTTTGCATCCGGCAAGAAACTGCATTCAAAGATTTCTATTTAGAATGCAGTCTCAAAAAAGTGTCTTTGAAAAACAAATGCAAAGATAGTGAGAAAATTAAAAAATAAGAATAAGGATATCTCCGAACCTAGAAGTCCTAGAACGAAGATAAATACATTTCCAAAACAAAGTTTGCATCCGGCAAGAAACTGCATTGAAAGATTTCTATTTACAATGCAATCTCAAAAAAGCGTCTTTTGAAAACCAAATGCACAGATAGTGAGAAAATTCAAAAAATAAGAATAAGGATATCTCCGAACCTAGAAGCCCTAAAAAGAAGATAAAAACATTTCCAAAATCAATTTTGCATCCGGCAAAAAACTGCATTGAAAGATTTCTATTTAGAATGCAGTCTCAAAAAAGTGTCTTTTGAAAACCAAATGCAAAAATAGTGAGAAAATTAAAAAAATAAGAATAAGGATATCTCCGAACCTAGAAGTCCTAGAAAGAAGATAAACACATTTCCAAAATAAAGTTTGCATCGGGCAAGAAACTGCAAAAAAAATTTCTATTTAGAATGCAGTCTCAAAAAAGCGTCTTTTGAAAACCAAATGCAAAGATAGTGAGAAAAGTTAAAAATAAGAATAAGGATATCTCCGAACCTAGAAGTCTTAGAAAGAAGGTAAATACATTTCCAAAATCAGGTTTGCATCCGGCAAGAAACTGCATTCAAAGATTTCTATTTCGAATGCAGTCTCAAAAAAGTGTTTTTTGAAAAACACATGCAAAGATAGTGAGAAAATTCAAAAATAAGAATAAGGATATCTCCGAACCCAGAATTCCTAGAAAGAAGATAAAAACATTTCCAGAATCAATTTTGCATCCGGCAAGAAACTGCATTCAAAGATTTTTATTTAGAATGCAGTCTCAAAAAAGTGTCTTTGAAAAACAAATGCAAAGATAGTGAGAAAATTAAAAAAATAAGAATAAGGATATCTCCGAACCCAGAATTCCTAAAAAGAAGGAAAATACATTTCCAAAATCAAGGTTGCATCCGGCAAGAAACTGCATTCAAAGATTTATATTTAGAATGCAGTCTCAAAAAAGAGTCTTTTGAAAAACAAATGCAAAAATAGTGAGAAAATTAAAAAATAAGAATAAGGATATCTCCAAACCCAGAATTCCTAGAAAGAAGATAAAAACATTTCAAGAATCAATTTTGCATCAAGCAAGAAACTGCATTCAAAGATTTATATTTAGAATGCAGTCTCAAAAAAGTGTCTTCTGAAAACCGAATGCAAAGATAGTGAGAAAATTAAAAAATAAGAATAAGGATATCTCCGAACCCAGAATTCCTAGAAAGAAGGTAAATACATTTCCAAAATAAAGGTAGCATCCGGCAAGAAACTGCATTCAAAGATTTCTATTTAGAATGCAGTCTCAAAAAAGCGTTTTTTGAAAAACAAATGCAAAGATAGTGAGAAAATTAAAAAAAAAAGAATAAGGATATCTCCGAACCCAGAATTCCTAGAAAGAAGATAAATACATTTTCAAAACAAAGTTTGCATCCGGCAAGAAACTGCATTGAAAGATTTCTATTTAGAATGCAATCTCAAAAAAGCGTCTTTTGAAAACCAAATGCACAGATAGTGAGAAAATTCAAAAATAAGAATAAGGATATCTCCGAACCCAGAATTCCTAGAAAGAAGATAAAAACATTTCCAGAATCAATTTTGCATCAAGCAAGAAACTGCATTCAAAGATTTATATTGAGAATGCAGTCTCAAAAAAGTGTCTTCTGAAAACCGAATGCAAAGATAGTGAGAAAATTAAAAAATAAGAATAAGGATATCTCCGAACCTAGAAGTCCTAGAAAGAAGATAAATACATTTCCAAAATTAGTTTTGCATCCGGCAAGAAACTGCATTCAAAGATTTTTATTTAGAATGCAGTCTCAAAAAAGTGTCTTTGAAAAACAAATGCAAAGATAGTGAGAAAATTAAAAAATAAGAATAAGGATATCTCCGAACCTAGAAGTCCTAGAAAGAAGATAAATACATTTCCAAAACAAAGTTTGCATCCGGCAAGAAACTGCATTGAAAGATTTCTATTTAGAATGCAATCTCAAAAAAGCGTCTTTTGAAAACCAAATGCACAGATAGTGAGAAAATTCAAAAAATAAGAATAAGGATATCTCCGAACCTAGAAGCCCTAAAAAGAAGATAAAAACATTTCCAAAATCAATTTTGCATCCGGCAAAAAACTGCATTGAAAGATTTCTATTTAGAATGCAGTCTCAAAAAAGTGTCTTTTGAAAACCAAATGCAAAAATAGTGAGAAAATTAAAAAAATAAGAATAAGGATATCTCCGAACCTAGAAGTCCTAGAAAGAAGATGAACACATTTCCAAAATAAGGTTTGCATCGGGCAAGAAACTGCAAAAAAAATTTCTATTTAGAATGCAGTCTCAAAAAAGCGTCTTTTGAAAACCAAATGCAAAGATAGTGAGAAAAGTTAAAAATAAGAATAAGGATATCTCCGAACCTAGAAGTCTTAGAAAGAAGATAAATACATTTCCAAAATTAGTTTTGCATCCGGCAAGAAACTGCATTCAAAAATTTCTATTTAGAATGCAGTCTCAAAAAAGTGTTTTAGAAAACCAAATGCACAGATAGTGAGAAAATTCAAAAATAAGAATAAGGATATCTCCGAACCTAGAATTTCTAGAAAGAACATAAAAACATTTCCAGAATAAGTTTTGCATCCGGCAAGAAACTGCATTCAAAGATTTCTATTTAGAATGCAGTCTCAAAAAAGTGTCTTTGAAAAACAAATGCAAAGATAGTGAGAAAATTAAAAAAATAAGAATAAGGATATCTCCGAACCCAGAATTCCTAAAAAGAAGGAAAATACATTTCCAAAATCAAGGTTGCATCCGGCAAGAAACTGCATTCAAAGATTTATATTTAGAATGCAGTCTCAAAAAAGAGTCTTTTGAAAAACAAATGCAAAGATAGTGAGAAAATTAAAAAATAAGAATAAGGATATCTCCAAACCCGGAATTCCTAGAAAGAAGATAAAAAACATTTCCAGAATCAATTTTGCATCAAGCAAGAAACTGCATTCAAAGATTTATATTTAGAATGCAGTCTCAAAAAAGTGTCTTCTGAAAACCGAATGCAAAGATAGTGAGAAAATTAAAAAATAAGAATAAGGATATCTCCGAACCCAGAATTCCTAGAAAGAAGGTAAATACATTTCCAAAATAAAGGTTGCATCCGGCAAGAAACTGCATTCAAAGATTTCTATTTAGAATGCAGTCTCAAAAAAGCGTCTTTTGAAAAACAAATGCAAAGATAGTGAGAAAATTAAAAAGATAAGAATAAGGATATCTCCGAACCCAGAATTCCTAGAAAGAAGATAAAAACATTTCCAAAATAAAGTTTGCATCCGGCAAGAAACTGCATTCAAAGATTTATATTTAGAATGCAGTCTCAAAAAAGAGTCTTTTGAAAAACAAATGCAAAGATAGTGAGAAAATTAAAAAATAAGAATAAGGATATCTCCGAACCCAGAATTCCTAGAAAGTAGGTAAATACATTTCCAAAATCAAGGTTGCATCCGGCAAGAAACTGCATTCAAAGATTTATATTTAGAATGCAGTCTCAAAAAAGAGTCTTTTGAAAAACAAATGCAAAGATAGTGAGAAAATTAAAAAATAAGAATAAGGATATCTCCGAACCCAGAATTCCTAGAAAGAAGATAAAAACATTTCCAGAATCAATTTTGCATCAAGCAAGAAACTGCATTCAAAGATTTATATTTAGAATGCAGTCTCAAAAAAGTTTCTTCTGAAAACCGAATGCAAAGATAGTGAGAAAATTAAAAAATAAGAATAAGGATATCTCCGAACCTAGAAGTCCTAGAAAGAAGGTAAATAAATTTCCAAAATAAAGTTTGCATCCGGCAAAAAACTCCATTCAAAGATTTCTATTTAGAATGCAGTCTCAAAAAAGTGTCTTTGAAAAACAAATGCAAAGATAGTGAGAAAATTAAAAAATAAGATTAAGGATATCTCCGAACCTAGAAGTCCTAGAAAGAAGATAAATACATTTTCAAAACAAAGTTTGCATCCGGCAAGAAACTGCATTGAAAGATTTCTATTTAGAATGCAATCTCAAAAAAGCGTCTTTTGAAAACCAAATGCACAGATAGTGAGAAAATTCAAAAATAAGAATTAGGATATCTCCGAACCTAGAAGCCCTAGAAAGAAGATAAAAACATTTCCAAAATCAATTTTGCATCCGGCAAAAAACTGCATTGAAAGATTTCTATTTAGAATGCAGTCTCAAAAAAGTGTCTTTTGAAAACCAAATGCAAAAATAGTGAGAAAATTAAAAAAATAAGAATAAGGATATCTCCGAACCTAGAAGTCCTAGAAAGAAGATAAACACATTTCCAAAATAAAGTTTGCATCCGGCAAGAAACTGCATAAAAAGATTTCTATTTAGAATGCAGTCTCAAAAAAGCGTCTTTTGAAAACCAAATGCAAAGATAGTGAGAAAAGTTAAAAATAAGAATAAGGATATCTCCGAACCCAGAAGTCCTAGAAAGAAGGTAAATACATTTCCAAAATCAGGTTTGCATCCGGCAAGAAACTGCATTCAAAGATTTCTATTACGAATGCAGTCTCAAAAAAGTGTTTTTTGAAAAACACATGCAAAGATAGTGAGAAAATTCAAAAATAAGAATAACGATATCTCCGAACCCAGAATTCCTAGAAAGAAGATAAAAATATTTCCAGAATCAATTTTGCATCCGGCAAGAAACTGCATTCAAAGATTTTTATTTAGAATGCAGTCTCAAAAAAGTGTCTTTGAAAAACAAATGCAAAGATAGTGAGAAAATTAAAAAAATAAGAATAAGGATATCTCCGAACCCAGAATTCCTAAAAAGAAGGAAAATACATTTCCAAAATCAAGGTTGCATCCGGCAAGAAACTGCATTCAAAGATTTATATTTAGAATGCAGTCTCAAAAAAGAGTCTTTTGAAAAACAAATGCAAAGATAGTGAGAAAATTAAAAAATAAGAATAAGGATATCTCCAAACCCGGAATTCCTAGAAAGAAGATAAAAACATTTCCAGAATCAATTTTGCATCAAGCAAGAAACTGCATTCAAAGATTTATATTTAGAATGCAGTCTCAAAAAAGTGTCTTCTGAAAACCGAATGCAAAGATAGTGAGAAAATTAAAAAATAAGAATAAGGATATCTCCGAACCCAGAATTCCTAGAAAGAAGGTAAATACATTTCCAAAATAAAGGTTGCATCCGGCAAGAAACTGCATTCAAAGATTTCTATTTAGAATGCAGTCTCAAAAAAGCGTCTTTTGAAAAACAAATGCAAAGATAGTGAGAAAATTAAAAAGATAAGAATAAGGATATCTCCGAACCCAGAATTCCTAGAAAGAAGGTAAATACATTTCCAAAATCAAGGTTGCATCCGGCAAGAAACTGCATTCAAAGATTTATATTTAGAATGCAGTCTCAAAAAAGAGTCTTTTGAAAAACAAATGCAAAGATAGTGAGAAAATTAAAAAATAAGAATAAAGATATCTCCGAACCCAGAATTCCTAGAAAGAAGATAAAAACATTTCCAGAATCAATTTTGCATCAAGCAAGAAACTGCATTCAAAGATTTATATTTAGAATGCAGTCTCAAAAAAGTTTCTTCTGAAAACCGAATGCAAAGATAGTGAGAAAATTAAAAAATAAGAATAAGGATATCTCCGAACCTAGAAGTCCTAGAAAGAAGGTAAATAAATTTCCAAAATAAAGTTTGCATCCGGCAAAAAACTCCATTCAAAGATTTCTATTTAGAATGCAGTCTCAAAAAAGTGTCTTTGAAAAACAAATGCAAAGATAGTGAGAAAATTAAAAAATAAGATTAAGGATATCTCCGAACCTAGAAGTCCTAGAAAGAAGATAAATACATTTTCAAAACAAAGTTTGCATCCGGCAAGAAACTGCATTGAAAGATTTCTATTTAGAATGCAATCTCAAAAAAGCGTCTTTTGAAAACCAAATGCACAGATAGTGAAAAAATTCAAAAATAAGAATTAGGATATCTCCGAACCTAGAAGCCCTAGAAAGAAGATAAAAACATTTCCAAAATCAATTTTGCATCCGGCAAAAAACTGCATTGAAAGATTTTTATTTAGAATGCAGTCTCAAAAAAGTGTCTTTTGAAAACCAAATGCAAAAATAGTGAGAAAATTAAAAAAATAAGAATAAGGATATCTCCGAACCTAGACGTCCTAGAAAGAAGATAAACACATTTCCAAAATAAAGTTTGCATCGGGCAAGAAACTGCATAAAAAGATTTCTATTTAGAATGCAGTCTCAAAAAAGCGTCTTTTGAAAACCAAATGCAAAGATAGTGAGAAAAGTTAAAAATAAGAATAAGGATATCTCCGAACCCAGAAGTCCTAGAAAGAAGGTAAATACATTTCCAAAATCAGGTTTGCATCCGGCAAGAAACTGCATTCAAAGATTTCTATTTCGAATGCAGTCTCAAAAAAGTGTTTTTTGAAAAACACATGCAAAGATAGTGAGAAAATTAAAAAATAAGAATAAGGATATCTCCGAACCTAGAAGTCCTAGAAAGAAGATAAATACATTTCCAAAATCAGGTTTGCATCCGGCAAGAAACTGCATTCAAAGATTTCTATTTCGAATGCAGTCTCAAAAAAGTGTTTTTTGAAAAACACATGCAAAGATAGTGAGAAAATTCAAAAATAAGAATAACGATATCTCCGAACCCAGAATTCCTAGAAAGAAGATAAAAATATTTCCAGAATCAATTTTGCATCCGGCAAGAAACTGCATTCAAAGATTTTTATTTAGAATGCAGTCTCAAAAAAGTGTCTTTGAAAAACAAATGCAAAGATAGTGAGAAAATTAAAAAAATAAGAATAAGGATATCTCCGAACCCAGAATTCCTAAAAAGAAGGAAAATACATTTCCAAAATCAAGGTTGCATCCGGCAAGAAACTGCATTCAAAGATTTATATTTAGAATGCAGTCTCAAAAAAGAGTCTTTTGAAAAACAAATGCAAAGATAGTGAGAAAATTAAAAAATAAGAATAAGGATATCTCCAAACCCGGAATTCCTAGAAAGAAGATAAAAACATTTCCAGAATCAATTTTGCATCAAGCAAGAAACTGCATTCAAAGATTTATATTTAGAATGCAGTCTCAAAAAAGTGTCTTCTGAAAACCGAATGCAAAGATAGTGAGAAAATTAAAAAATAAGAATAAGGATATCTCCGAACCCAGAATTCCTAGAAAGAAGGTAAATACATTTCCAAAATAAAGGTTGCATCCGGCAAGAAACTGCATTCAAAGATTTCTATTTAGAATGCAGTCTCAAAAAAGCGTCTTTTGAAAAACAAATGCAAAGATAGTGAGAAAATTAAAAAGATAAGAATAAGGATATCTCCGAACCCAGAATTCCTAGAAAGAAGGTAAATACATTTCCAAAATAAAGGTTGCATCCGGCAAGAAACTGCATTCAAAGATTTATATTTAGAATGCAGTCTCAAAAAAGAGTCTTTTGAAAAACAAATGCAAAGTTAGTGAGAAAATTAAAAAATAAGAATAAGGATATCTCCGAACCCAGAATTCCTAGAAAAAAGGTAAATACATTTCCAAAATCAGGTTTGCATGCGGCAAGAAATTGCATTCAAAGATTTCTATTTAGAATGCAATCTCAAAAAAGCGTCTTTTGAAAAACAAATGCAAAGATAGTGAGAAAATTAAAAAAATAAGAATAAGGATATCTCCGAACCCAGAATTCCTAGAAAGAAGGTAAATACATTTCCAAAATCAAGGTTGCATCCGGCAAGAAACTGCATTCAAAGATTTATATTTAGAATGCAGTCTCAAAAAAGAGTCTTTTGAAAAACAAATGCAAAGATAGTGAGAAAATTAAAAAATAAGAATAAAGATATCTCCGAACCCAGAATTCCTAGAAAGAAGATAAAAACATTTCCAGAATCAATTTTGCATCAAGCAAGAAACTGCATTCAAAGATTTATATTTAGAATGCAGTCTCAAAAAAGTTTCGTCTGAAAACCGAATGCAAAGATAGTGAGAAAATTAAAAAATAAGAATAAGGATATCTCCGAACCTAGAAGTCCTAGAAAGAAGGTAAATAAATTTCCAAAATAAAGTTTGCATCCGGCAAAAAACTCCATTCAAAGATTTCTATTTAGAATGCAGTCTCAAAAAAGTGTCTTTGAAAAACAAATGCAAAGATAGTGAGAAAATTAAAAAATAAGATTAAGGATATCTCCGAACCTAGAAGTCCTAGAAAGAAGATAAATACATTTTCAAAACAAAGTTTGCATCCGGCAAGAAACTGCATTGAAAGATTTCTATTTAGAATGCAATCTCAAAAAAGCGTCTTTTGAAAACCAAATGCACAGATAGTGAAAAAATTCAAAAATAAGAATTAGGATATCTCCGAACCTAGAAGCCCTAGAAAGAAGATAAAAACATTTCCAAAATCAATTTTGCATCCGGCAAAAAACTGCATTGAAAGATTTTTATTTAGAATGCAGTCTCAAAAAAGTGTCTTTTGAAAACCAAATGCAAAAATAGTGAGAAAATTAAAAAAATAAGAATAAGGATATCTCCGAACCTAGACGTCCTAGAAAGAAGATAAACACATTTCCAAAATAAAGTTTGCATCGGGCAAGAAACTGCATAAAAAGATTTCTATTTAGAATGCAGTCTCAAAAAAGCGTCTTTTGAAAACCAAATGCAAAGATAGTGAGAAAAGTTAAAAATAAGAATAAGGATATCTCCGAACCCAGAAGTCCTAGAAAGAAGGTAAATACATTTCCAAAATCAGGTTTGCATCCGGCAAGAAACTGCATTCAAAGATTTCTATTTCGAATGCAGTCTCAAAAAAGTGTTTTTTGAAAAACACATGCAAAGATAGTGAGAAAATTAAAAAATAAGAATAAGGATATCTCCGAACCTAGAAGTCCTAGAAAGAAGATAAATACATTTCCAAAATTAGTTTTGCATCCGGCAAGAAACTGCATTCAAAGATTTCTATTTAGAATGCAGTCTCAAAAAAGTGTTTTAGAAAACCAAATGCACAGATAGTGAGAAAATTCAAAAATAAGAATAAGGATATCTCCGAACCTAGAATTTCTAGAAATAACATAAAAACATTTCCAGAATAAGTTTTGCATCCGGCAAGAAACTGCATTCAAAGATTTCTATTTAGAATTCAGTCTCAAAAAAGCGTCTTTTGAAAAACAAATGCACAGATAGTGAGAAAATTAAAAAATAAGAATAAGGATATCTCTGAACCTAGAAGTCCTAGTCCTTTCCAAAATTAAGGTTGCATCCGGCAAGAAACTGCATTCAAAGATTTATATTTAGAATGCAGTCTCAAAAAAGAGTCTTTTGAAAAACAAATGCAAAGATAGTGAGAAAATTAAAAAATAAGAATAAGGATATCTCCGAACCCAGAATTCCTAGAAAGAAGGTAAATACATTTCCAAAATCAGGTTTGCATGCGGCAAGAAATTGCATTCAAAGATTTCTATTTAGAATGCAATCTCAAAAAAGCGTCTTTTGAAAAACAAATGCAAAGATAGTGAGAAAATTAAAAAAATAAGAATAAGGATATCTCCGAACCCATAATTCCTAGAAAGAAGGTAAATACATTTCCAAAATCAAGGTTGCATCCGGCAAGAAACTGCATTCAAAGATTTATATTTAGAATGCAGTCTCAAAAAAGAGTCTTTTGAAAAACAAATCCAAAGATAGTGAGAAAATTAAAAAATAAGAATAAGGATATCTCCGAACCCAGAATTCCTAGAAAGAAGATAAAAACATTTCCAGAATCAATTTTGCATCAAGCAAGAAACTGCATTCAAAGATTTATGTTTAGAATGCAGTCTCAAAAAAGTTTTTTCTGAAAACCGAATGCAAAGATAGTGAGAAAATTAAAAAATAAGAATAAGGATATCTCCGAACCTAGAAGTCCTAGAAAGAAGGTAAATAAATTTCCAAAATAAAGTTTGCATCCGGCAAAAAACTCCATTCAAAGATTTCTATTTAGAATGCAGTCTCAAAAAAGTGTCTTCTGAAAACCGAATGCAAAAATAGTGAGAAAATTAAAAAAATAAGAATAAGGATATCTCCGAACCTAGAAGACCTAGAAAGAAGATAAATACATTTCCAGAATCAGTTTTGCATCCGGCAAGAAACTGCATTCAAAGATTTCTATTTCGAATGCAGTCTCAAAAAAGAGTCTTTTGAAAAACACATGCAAAGATAGTGAGAAAATTCAAAAATAAGAATAAGGATATCTCCGAACCCAGAATTCCTAGAAAGAAGATAAAAACATTTCCAAAATAAAGTTTGCATCCGGCAAGAAACTGCATTCAAAGATTTATATTTAGAATGCAGTCTCAAAAAAGTGTCTTTGAAAAACAAATGCAAAGATAGTTAGAAAATTAAAAAAATAAGAATAAGGATATCTCCGAACCCAGAATTCCTAAAAAAAAGGTAAATACATTTCCAAAATCAAGGTTGCATCCGGCAAGAAACTGCATTCAAAGATTTATATTTAGAATGCAGTCTCAAAAAAGAGTCTTTTGAAAAACAAATGCAAAGATAGTGAGAAAATTAAAAAATAAGAATAAGGATATCTCCGAACCCAGAATTCCTAAAAAGAAGATAAAAACATTTCCAGAATCAATTTTGCATCAAGCAAGAAAGTGCATTCAAAGATTTATATTTAGAATGCAGTCTCAAAAAAGTGTCTTCTGAAAACCGAATGCAAAGATAGTGAGAAAATTAAAAAATAAGAATAAGGATATCTCCGAACCTAGAAGTCCTAGAAAGAAGGTAAATACATTTCCAAAATAAAATTTGCATCCGGCAAAAAACTCCATTCAAAGATTTCTATTTAGAATGCAGTCTCAAAAAAGTGTCTTTGAAATACAAATGCAAAGATAGTGAGAAAATTAAAAAATAAGAATAAGGATATCTCCGAACCTAGAAGTCCTAGAAAAAAGATAAATACATTTCCAAAACAAAGTTTGCATCCGGCAAGAAACTGCATTGAAAGATTTCTATTTAGAATGCAATCTCAAAAAAGCGTCTTTTGAAAACCAAATGCAAAAATAGTGAGAAAATTAAAAAAATAAGAATAAGGATATCTCCGAACCCAGAATTCCTAGAAAGAAGGTAAATACATTTCCAAAATCAAGGTTGCATCCGCCAAGAAACTGCGTTCAAAGATTTATATTTAGAACGCAGTCTCAAAAAAGAGTCTTTTGAAAAACAAATGCAAAGATAGTGAGAAAATTAAAAAATAAGAATAAGGATGTCTCCGAACCTAGAAGTCCTAGAAAGAAGGTAAATACATTTCCAAAATAAAGTTTGCATCCGGCAAAAAACTCCATTCAAAGATTTCTATTTAGAATGCAGTCTCAAAAAAGCGTCTTTTGAAAAACAAATGCAAAGATAGTGAGAAAATTAAAAAATAAGAATAAAGATATCTCCGAACCCAGAATTCCTAGAAAGAAGGTTAATTCATTTCCAAAATCAAAATTGCATCCGGCAAGAAACTGCATTCAAAGATTTCTATTTAGAATGCAGTCTCAAAAAAGCGTCTTTTGAAAAACAAATGCAAAGATAGTGAGAAAATTAAAAAATAAGAATAAAGATATCTCCGAACCCAGAATTCCTAGAAAGAAGGTAAATTCATTTCCAAAATCAAAATTGCATCCGGCAAGAAACTGCATTCAAAGATTTCTATTTAGAATGCAGTCTCAAAAAAGCGTTTTTTGAAAAACAAATGCAAAGATAGTGAGAAAATTAAAAAATAAGAATAAGGATATCTCCGAACCTAGAAGTCCTAGAAAGAAGGTAAATAAATTTCCAAAATAAAGTTTGCATCCGGCAAAAAACTCCATTCAAAGATTTCTATTTAGAATGCAGTCTCAAAAAAGTGTCTTTGAAAAACAAATGCAAAGATAATGAGAAAATTAAAAAATAAGATTAAGGATATCTCCGAACCTAGAAGTCCTAGAAAGAAGATAAATACATTTTCAAAACAAAGTTTGCATCCGGCAAGAAACTGCATTGAAAGATTTCTATTTAGAATGCAATCTCAAAAAAGCGTCTTTTGAAAACCAAATGCACAGATAGTGAGAAAATTCAAAAATAAGAATTAGGATATCTCCGAACCTAGAAGCCCTAGAAAGAAGATAAAAACATTTCCAAAATCAATTTTGCATCCGGCAAAAAACTGCATTGAAAGATTTCTATTTAGAATGCAGTCTCAAAAAAGTGTCTTTTGAAAACCAAATGCAAAAATAGTGAGAAAAATAAAAAAATAAGAATAAGGATATCTCCGAACCTAGAAGTCCTAGAAAGAAGATAAACACATTTCCAAAATAAAGTTTGCATCCGGCAAGAAACTGCATAAAAAGATTTCTATTTAGAATGCAGTCTCAAAAAAGCGTCTTTTGAAAACCAAATGCAAAGATAGTGAGAAAAGTTAAAAATAAGAATAAGGATATCTCCGAACCCAGAAGTCTTCGAAAGAAGGTAAATACATTTCCAAAATCAGATTTGCATCCGGCAAGAAACTGCATTCAAAGATTTCTATTTCGAATGCAGTCTCAAAAAAGTGTTTTTTGAAAAACACATGCAAAGATAGTGAGAAAATTAAAAAATAAGAATAAGGATATCTCCGAACCTAGAAGTCCTAGAAAGAAGATAAATACATTTCCAAAATTAGTTTTGCATCCGGCAAGAAACTGCATTCAAAGATTTCTATTTAGAATGCAGTCTGAAAAAAGTGTTTTTGAAAACCAAATGCACAGATAGTGAGAAAATTCAAAAATAAGAATAAGGATATCTCCGAACCTAGAATTTCTAGAAAGAACATAAAAACTTTTCCAGAATAAGTTTTGCATCCGGCAAGAAACTGCATTCAAAGATTTCTATTTAGAATTCAGTCTCAAAAAAGCGTCTTTTGAAAAACAAATGCACAGATAGTGAGAAAATTAAAAAATAAGAATAAGGATATCTCTGAACCTAGAAGTCCTAGTCCTTTCCAAAATTAAGGTTGCATCCGGCAAGAAACTGCATTCAAAGATTTATATTTAGAATGCAGTCTCAAAAAAGAGTCTTTTGAAAAACAAATGCAAAGTTAGTGAGAAAATTAAAAAATAAGAATAAGGATATCTCCGAACCCAGAATTCCTAGAAAGAAGGTAAATACATTTCCAAAATCAGGTTTGCATGCGGCAAGAAATTGCATTCAAAGATTTCTATTTAGAATGCAATCTCAAAAAAGCGTCTTTTGAAAAACAAATGCAAAGATAGTGAGAAAATTAAAAAAATAAGAATAAGGATATCTCCGAACCCAGAATTCCTAGAAAGAAGGTAAATACATTTCCAAAATCAAAGTTGCATCCGGCAAGAAACTGCATTCAAAGATTTATATTTAGAATGCAGTCTCAAAAAAGAGTCTTTTGAAAAACAAATCCAAAGATAGTGAGAAAATTAAAAAATAAGAATAAGGATATCTCCGAACCCAGAATTCCTAGAAAGAAGATAAAAACATTTCCAGAATCAATTTTGCATCAAGCAAGAAACTGCATTCAAAATTCAAAGATTTATGTTTATCCTCCTATCTGTCCCAACCCTTTGTGCTTAGCTTAACTGCCTCTTTCTTATCTACTGTAGGCATCGTATGCTTGCGGTAAATGGATAAGGGCATCTGAGTTTGTCCTATTGTGCTGAATATTTAAATTGATTTTTTGTATGCAAGCTGTCTTATGGGCATAACACCTAAGACAGTTTGTTTATTACAGAGATTAATTTGGATTTTCACTGCATGGTTCGACTTAGTCAGAATTGTGTTTTGTGTGTAAGTATTTTGAAATGGTAAGTGATTTTTGTGTCGTGTATTCCAATGTTCGTGGTATAAGAAAGAATTTCTTTCACCTGTACGTCTACTCTGTTCAATACAGGCCAGCTGTTTTGGCATTAAGTGAAACCCAGGTTGGAGTAAATACTGATTTATCAGAGTTTGCTCTACATGGGTATAGCTTGGTGCCATTACTCTTTTCCCATCATGGTCTCGTGGTCTATGTTAGGAATGATATTGCTTGCCAGAGCCTTCCCCAATATGGGCAATGCTCCAACACGGACTTTAACTTCTTGTGGCTCAAATTCACTGTCCGCAAGCATGTCATTCATTATTGTTTTATTTACAGGAGTCCAAATCTCGACAGCAATTCCACTTGTAACGAGTTTGATGCGCTGTCTGATTCCATCTCGAAAATTGTTTCCCTTTGTCCTCGCACTGAAATCGTTATTACGGGCGATTTCAATGTACACAATTCCAATTGGCTCCGCTATTCTGGTCAGACAACACCCGAAGGAAGGTATGTCGAGCTCTTTGCCGGGTTACATCACCTTACCCAACTGATCGATGTGCCAACGCGTATACCGGATGTTGCTGGGCAAGCCGCCCATACTCTTGACTTGTTTCTTACTTCTCACCCTGATAAATATACCATTAGTGTAACTTCTCCATTTGGCACTTCAGACCATTGTGTTATTTCAGCTAATTTCTCATCCTCCACCCATCCAGTTAAAGAAAAACTTCCCACCAGGACCGTTTGGCAATACGAGAAAGCCAACTGGGACGGCCTGAATATTTTTTTCCGAAACTTTAACTGGTCACTATGCTTCCTCGATAGTGACATTGATGCCAGTGCTGAAATGATCACAAATGTGATTCTTCTAGGGATGCGTGCTTTTATTCCTAACAGAGTAAAAAGCATCAAACCTAAAGAAAAGTCTTGGTTTAATTCTGAGTGTAAAGAAGCTATCAGGCTCAAAGAAGTAAGTTTCCGTTCTTACAAAGCCAACCCTACAGAGGAAAATCGGAAAAAGCACAAACAAGCAAGAAACTCATGCAACTCCGTTATTGAAAGAACCAAATTTTTGCATGACCAAAAATTACGGCAAAAAATTCTGCAGTGTCCCAAAGGCAGTAAAAATTTTTGGTCATTTGTAAAAAATATTAAAAACTCCTCAACATCTTCGGTTCCAACGCTCATCGACAGTAACAAACCAATTGTTTACTCTTCAGAGAAGGCAAACTTGCTCGCCTCCCATTTCGCTGCTAGCTCCACGCTGCCGCATAGCAACGTTGCCCCTCCTGTACTTGAGAATGTAATTTTTTCCATGGGACAGATTTTTTTCCGCACTCGTACAGTAGCAAGAGTTCTCAAAGATCTCGATATACACAAATCCGCTGGCCCGGATGGTATACCTCCGATTCTTCTGAAGAGGTGTTCTTCCACACTGGCAAAGCCACTGCGTAAGCTTTTCCATCGCTCCTACTCTTCTGGAATCTTTCCTAGAAGATGGAAAACAGCATTTGTCCAGCCTGTCCCTAAGAAAGGTGACCCATCCTCCCCCTCCTCCTACCGACCCATAGCACTGACATCCCTTCTTTCTAAGGTCATGGAAACACTGATTAACCGTCAGCTTAAGGAATATCTCGAAGATCGTAAGCTTCTCCATGACCGTCAGTATGGCTTCCGCAGCAACCGTTCCACTGGTGATCTGATGGCATATCTCACCGAACAGTGGAACAAATCTTTACATCGCTTTGGTGAAAGTAAGATTATTGCTCTTGATATCTCCAAGGCATTTGATAGAGTTTGGCATGAAGCTCTCTTATCGAAAATGCGTGCTTTTGGGATCGATAATACTCTTTTTCGTTGGATTAGAAGCTATCTTCTGGACCGTTCAATACAAGTTGTATTGGACGGATTCAAGTCTGATTCCCATAAAATAAATGCTGGTGTGCCCCAGGGCTCTGTTCTATCTCCGACTCTTTTCCTCATTTTTATAAATGATCTTCTGTCTGTTACTTCTAATCCACTTAACTGTTTTGCTGACGACTCTACCCTCAGCTTTTCATATTCGTTCGATAATTCACGTCCTTCGCCTTCGGACGTACAATTGCAACGGTGCCGTATGTCAAGCTCATTAAACTCCGATTTATACAGCATTGTCAAATGGGGTAATAGAAATCGTGTGGAGTTTAATGCTTCGAAAACTCAATGCTGTCTTCTGTCGTTAAAGCTTAACATTCCCCCAATGCCATTGTCCATGAATGGCACTTACATTGAAGAAACCGAAAAGCTCTCAGTACTCGGTATGTGTGTCAACGACGACCTCCGTTGGAACGACCATATATTTGAGATCGCTAAGAATGCTGCAAAGTGCTTAGGTTTTCTGTATCGGTGTAAGAAGTATTTTTCCCCATCTGATCTGGCTACAATTTATAAAGCGTTTATACGCCCTAAACTCGAGTATAACTCCCACCTGTGGGCAGGTGCTTCACAAACATCGCTTCACCTGCTTGATAGAATACAAAATCGAGCGTTAAGATTGATAGGAAATAGAACTGCCGCTGAAACAATTGCCCCACTCGAACACAGACGCAATGTTTCATGTCTTTCCTTATTTTATCGTTTCTTTTATAAAAAATGTTCACTCGAGGTAGCCAGCTGCATTCCTCCCCTTAAAAGTTTTGCCCGTAATACTCGTCTTGCTAGGAATGCCCATCAGTTCACCCTTGAGCCCAATTTCGGACGTACCGTGAAATATAGGGATTCTTTTTTTAGCCGTACAACACGACTTTGGAATGGTTTACCCGGCGAGATTTTCCCTTGCCATTTCAATTTGCAAACATTCAAAACCAATGTTAATCGACACCTCCTATCTCTCCCCTCCCTACCTTCCTAATGCCCGCGCAGTGTGTTACATTAAAAGGGAAATAAATAGTCCCTTGTGCGCGCGTTAATTATAAAAAAAAAAAAAAAAAAAAGAATGCAGTCTCAAAAAAGTTTTCTCTGAAAACCGAATGCAAAGATAGTGAGAAAATTAAAAAATAAGAATAAGGATATCTCCGAACCTAGAAGTCCTAGAAAGAAGGTTAATAAATTTCCAAAATAAAGTTTGAATCCGGCAAAAAACTCCATTCAAAGATTTCTATTTAGAATGCAGTCTCAAAAAAGTGTCTTTGAAAAACAAATGCAAAGATCGTGAGAAAATTAAAAAATAAGAATTAGGATATCTCCGAACCTAAAAGTCCTAGAAAGAAGATAAATACATTTTCAAAACAAAGTTTGCATCCGGCAAGAAACTGCATTGAAAGATTTCTATTTAGAATGCAATCTCAAAAAAGCGTCTTTTGAAAACCAAATGCACAGATAGTGAGAAAATTAAAAAATAAGAATTAGGATATCTCCGAACCTAGAAGCCCTAGAAAGAAGATAAAAACATTTCCAAAATCAATTTTGCATCCGGCAAAAAACTGCATTGAAAGATTTCTATTTAGAATGCAGTCTCAAAAAAGTGTCTTTTGAAAACCAAATGCAAAAATAGTGAGAAAATTAAAAAAATAAGAATAAGGATATCTCCGAACCTAGAAGACCTAGAAAGAAGATAAACACATTTCCAGAATCAGTTTTGCATCCGGCAAGAAACTGCATTCAAAGATTTCTCTTTAGAATGCAGTCTCATGCGTCTTTTGAAAACCAAATGCAAAGATAGTGAGAAAAGTTAAAAATAAGAATAAGGATATCTCCGAACCCAGAAGTCCTAGAAAGAAGGTAAATACATTTCCAATCAGGTTTGCATCCGGCAAGAAACTGCATTCAAAGATTTCTATTTTGAATGCAGTCTCAAAAAAGTGATTTTTGAAAAACACATGCAAAGATAGTGAGAAAATTAAAAAATAAGAATAAGGATATCTCCGAACCTAGAAGTCCTAGAAAGAAGATAAATACATTTCCAAAATTGGTTTTGCATCCGGCAAGAAACTGCATTCAAAGATTCTATTTAGAATGCAGTCTCAAAAAAGTGTTTTTGAAAACCAAATGCACATATAGTGAGAAAATTCAAAAATAAGAATAAGGATATCTCCGAACCTAGAATTTCTAGAAAGAACATAAAAACATTTCCAGAATAAGTTTTGCATCCGGCAAGAAACTGCATTCAAAGATTTCTATTTAGAATTCAGTCTCAAAAAAGCGTCTTTTGAAAAACAAATGCACAGATATTGAGAAAATTAAAAAATAAGAATAAGGATATCCCTGAACCTAGAAGTCCTAGTCCTTTCCAAAATTAAGGTTGCATCCGGCAAGAAACTGCATTCAAAGATTTATATTTAGAATGCAGTCTCAAAAAAGAGTCTTTTGAAAAACAAATGCAAAGATAGTGAGAAAATTAAAAAATAAGAATAAGGATATCTCCGAACCCAGAATACCTAGAAAGAAGGTAAATACATTTCCAAAATCAGGTTTGCATGCGGCAAGAAACTGCATTCAAAGATTTATATTTAGAATGCAGTCTCAAAAAAGAGTCTTTTGAAAAACAAATGCAAAGATAGTGAGAAAATTAAAAAATAAGAATAAGGATATCTCCGAACCCAGAATACCTAGAAAGAAGGTAAATACATTTCCAAAATCAGGTTTGCATGCGGCAAGAAATTGCATTCAAAGATTTCTATTTAGAATGCAATCTCAAAAAAGCGTCTTTTGAAAAACAAATGCAAAAATAGTGAGAAAATTAAAAAAATAAGAATAAGGATATCTCCGAACCCAGAATTCCTAGAAAGAAGGTAAATACATTTCCAAAATCAGGTTTGCATCCGGCAAGAAACTGCATTCAAAGATTTATATTTAGAATGCAGTCTCAAAAAAGAGTCTTTTGAAAAACAAATGCAAAGATAGTGAGAAAATTCAAAAATAAGAATAAGGATATCTCCGAACCCAGAATACCTAGAAAGAAGGTAAATACATTTCCAAAATCAGGTTTGCATCCGGCAAGAAACTGCATTCAAAGATTTATATTTAGAATGCAGTCTCAAAAAAGAGTCTTTTGAAAAACAAATGCAAAGATAGTGAGAAAATTAAAAAATAAGAATAAGGATATCTCCGAACCCAGAACTCCTAGAAAGAAGATAAAAACATTTCCAGAATCAATTTTGCATCAAGCAAGAAACTGCATTCAAAGATTTATGTTTAGAATGCAGTCTCAAAAAAGTTTCTTCTGAAAACCGAATGCAAAGATAGTGAGAAAATTAAAAAATAAGAATAAGGATATCTCCGAACCTAGAAGTGCTAGAAAGAAGGTAAATAAATTTCCAAAATAAAGTTTGCATCCGGCAAAAAACTCCATTCAAAGATTTCTATTTAGAATGCAGTCTCAAAAAAGTGTCTTTGAAAAACAAATGCAAAGATAGTGAGAAAATTAAAAAATAAGATTAAGGATATCTCCGACCCTAAAAGTCCTAGAAAGAAGATAAATACATTTTCAAAACAAAGTTTGCATCCGGCAAGAAACTGCATTGAAAGATTTCTATTTAGAATGCAATCTCAAAAAAGCGTCTTTTGAAAACCAAATGCACAGATAGTGAGAAAATTCAAAAATAAGAATTAGGATATCTCCGAACCAAGAAGCCCTAGAAAGAAGATAAAAACATTTCCAAAATCAATTTTGCATCCGGCAAAAAACTGCATTGAAAGATTTCTATTTAGAATGCAGTCTCAAAAAAGTGTCTTTTGAAAACCAAATGCAAAAATAGTGAGAAAATTAAAAAAATAAGAATAAGGATATCTCCGAACCCAGAATTCCTAGAAAGAAGGTAAATACATTTCCAAAATCAAGGTTGCATCCGGCAAGAAACTGCATTCAAAGATTTATATTTAGAATGCAGTCTCATGCGTCTTTTGAAAACCAAATGCAAAGATAGTGAGAAAAGTTAAAAATAAGAATAAGGATATCTCCGAACCCAGAAGTCCTAGAAAGAAGATAAATACATTTCCAAAATCAAAATTGCATCCGGCAAGAAACTGCATTCAAAGATTTATATTTAGAATGCAGTCTCAAAAAAGAGTCTTTTGAAAAACAAATGCAAAGATAGTGAGAAAATTAAAAAATAAGAATAAGGATATCTCCGAACCCAGAACTCCTAGAAAGAAGATAAAAACATTTCCAGAATCAATTTTGCATCAAGCAAGAAACTGCATTCAAAGATTTATGTTTAGAATGCAGTCTCAAAAAAGTTTCTTCTGAAAACCGAATGCAAAGATAGTGAGAAAATTAAAAAATAAGAATAAGGATATCTCCGAACCTAGAAGTGCTAGAAAGAAGGTAAATAAATTTCCAAAATAAAGTTTGCATCCGGCAAAAAACTCCATTCAAAGATTTCTATTTAGAATGCAGTCTCAAAAAAGTGTCTTTGAAAAACAAATGCAAAGATAGTGAGAAAATTAAAAAATAAGATTAAGGATATCTCCGACCCTAAAAGTCCTAGAAAGAAGATAAATACATTTTCAAAACAAAGTTTGCATCCGGCAAGAAACTGCATTGAAAGATTTCTATTTAGAATGCAATCTCAAAAAAGCGTCTTTTGAAAACCAAATGCACAGATAGTGAGAAAATTCAAAAATAAGAATTAGGATATCTCCGAACCAAGAAGCCCTAGAAAGAAGATAAAAACATTTCCAAAATCAATTTTGCATCCGGCAAAAAACTGCATTGAAAGATTTCTATTTAGAATGCAGTCTCAAAAAAGTGTCTTTTGAAAACCAAATGCAAAAATAGTGAGAAAATTAAAAAAATAAGAATAAGGATATCTCCGAACCCAGAATTCCTAGAAAGAAGGTAAATACATTTCCAAAATCAAGGTTGCATCCGGCAAGAAACTGCATTCAAAGATTTATATTTAGAATGCAGTCTCATGCGTCTTTTGAAAACCAAATGCAAAGATAGTGAGAAAAGTTAAAAATAAGAATAAGGATATCTCCGAACCCAGAAGTCCTAGAAAGAAGATAAATACATTTCCAAAATCAAAATTGCATCCGGCAAGAAACTGCGTTCAAAGATTTCTATTTCGAATGCAGTCTCAAAAAAGTGTTTTTTGAAAAACACATGCAAAGATAGTGAGAAAATTAAAAAATAAGAATAAGGATATCTCCGACCCTAGAAGTCCTAGAAAGAAGATAAATACATTTCCAAAATTAGTTTTGCATCCGGCAAGAAACTGCATTCAAAGATTTCTATTTAGAATGCAGTCTCAAAAAAGTGTCTTTTGAAAACCAAATGCACAGATAGTGAGAAAATTCAAAAATAAGAATAAGGATATCTCCGAACCTAGAATTTCTAGAAAGAACATAAAAACATTTCCAGAATAAGTTTTGCATCCGGCAAGAAACTGCATTCAAAGATTTTTATTTAGAATTCAGTCTCAAAAAAGCGTCTTTTGAAAAACAAATGCACAGATAGTGAGAAAACTAAAAAATAAGAATAAGGATATCTCTGAACCTAGAAGTCCTAGAAAGAAGATAAAAACATTTCCAAAATAAAAATTGCATCTGGCAAGAAATTGCATGTAAAGATTTCTATTTAGAATGCAGTCTCAAAAAAGCGTCTTTTGAAAAACAAATGCAAAGATAGTGAGAAAACTAAAAAATAAGAAAAAGGATATCTCCGAACCCAGAATTTCTAGAAAGAAGGTAAATACATTTCCAAAATCAAGGTTGCATCCGGCAAGAAACTGCATTCAAAGATTTATATTTAGAATGCAGTCTCAAAAAAGAGTCTTTTGAAAAACAAATGCAAAGATAGTGAGAAAATTAAAAAATAAGAATAAGGATATCTCCGAACCCAGAATTTCTAGAAAGAAGATAAAAACATTTCCAAAATAAAAATTGCATCTGGCAAGAAACTGCATTCAAAGATTTCTATTTAGAATGCAGTCTCAAAAAAGCGTCTTTTGAAAAACAAATGCACAGATAGTGAGAAAACTAAAAAATAAGAATAAGGATATCTCTGAACCTAGAAGTCCTAGAAAGAAGATAAAAACATTTCCAAAATAAAAATTGCATCCGGCAAGAAACTGCATTGAAAGATTTCTATTTAGAATGCAGTCTCAAAAAAGTGTCTTTTGAAAACCAAATGCACAGATAGTGAGAAAATTTAAAAATAAGAATAAGGATATCTCCGAACCTAGAATTTCTAGAAAGAACATAAAAACATTTCCAGAATAAGTTTTGCATCCGGCAAGAAACTGCATTCAAAGATTTCTATTTAGAATTCAGTCTCAAAAAAGCGTCTTTTGAAAAACAAATGCAAAGATAGTGAGAAAATTAAAAAATAAGAATAAGGATATCTCCGAACCTAGAAGTCCAAGAAAGAAGGTAAATACATTTCCAAAATCAAAATTGCATCCGGCAAGAAACTGCGTTCAAAGATTTCTATTTTCAAAAAAGCGTCTTTTGAAAAACAAATGCAAAGATAGTGAGAAAATTAAAAAATAAGAATAAGGATATCTCCGAACCCAGAATTCCTAGAAAGAAGGTAAATACATTTCCAAAATCAAGTTTGCATGCGGATAGAAATTGCATTCAAAGATTTCTATTTAGAATGCAATCTCAAAAAAGCGTTTTTTGAAAAACAAATGCAAAGATAGTGAGAAAATTAAAAAAATAAGAATAAGGATATCTCCGAACCCAGAATTCCTAGAAAGAAGGTAAATACATTTCCAAAATCAGGGTTGCATCCGGCAAGAAACTGCATTCAAAGATTTATATTTAGAATGCAGTCTCAAAAAAGAGTCTTTTGAAAAACAAATGCAAAGATAGTGAGAAAATTAAAAAATAAGAATAAGGATATCTCCGAACCCAGAATTCCTAGAAAGAAGATAAAAACATTTCCAGAATCAATTTTGCATCAAGCAAGAAACTGCATTCAAAGATTTATATTTAGAATGCAGTCTCAAAAAAGTTTCTTCTGAAAACCGAATGCAAAGATAGTGAGAAAATTAAAAAATAAGAATAAGGATATCTCCGAACCTAGAAGTCCTAGAAAGAAGGTAAATAAATTTCCAAAATAAAGTTTGCATCCGGCAAAAAACTGCATTGAAAGATTTCTATTTAGAATGCAGTCTCAAAAAAGTGTCTTTGAAAAACAAATGCAAAGATAGTGAGAAAATAAAAATTTTAGATTAAGGATATCTCCGACCCTAAAAGTCCTAGAAAGAAGATAAATACATTTTCAAAACAAAGTTTGCATCCGGCAAGAAACTGCATTGAAAGATTTCTATTTAGAATGCAATCTCAAAAAAGCGTCTTTTGAAAACCAAATGCACAGATAGTGAGAAAATTCAAAAATAAGAATTAGGATATCTCCGAACCTAGAAGCCCTAGAAAGAAGATAAAAACATTTCCAAAATCAATTTTGCATCCGGCAAAAAACTGCATTGAAAGATTTCTATTTAGAATGCAGTCTCAAAAAAGTGTCTTTTGAAAACCAAATGCAAAAATAGTGAGAAAATTAAAAAAATAAGAATAAGGATATCTCCGAACCTAGAAGTCCTAGAAAGAAGACAAAAACATTTCCAAAATCGATTTTGCATCCGGCAAGAAACTGCATTCAAAGATTTCTATTTAGAATGCAGTCTCATGCGTCTTTTGAAAACCAAATGCAAAGATAGTGAGAAAAGTTAAAAATAAGAATAAGGATATCTCCGAACCCAGAAGTCCTAGAAAGAAGGAAAATACATTTCCAAAATCAAGTTTGCATCCGGCAAGAAACTGCATTCAAAGATTTCTATTTCGAATGCAGTCTCAAAAAAGTGTTTTTTGAAAAACACATGCAAAGATAGTGAGAAAATTAAAAAATAAGAATAAGGATATCTCCGAACCTAGAAGTCCTAGAAAGAAGGTAAATAAATTTCCAAAATAAAGTTTGCATCCGGCAAAAAACTCCATTCAAAGATTTCTATTTAGAATGCAGTCTCAAAAAAGTGTCTTTGAAAAACAAATGCAAAGATAGTGAGAAAATTAAAAAATAAGAATAAGGATATCTCCGAACCCACAATTCCTAGAAAGAAGATAAAAACATTTCCAGAATCAATTTTGCATCAAGCAAGAAACTGCATTCAAAGATTTATATTTAGAATGCAGTCTCAAAAAAGTTTCTTCTGAAAACCGAATGCAAAGATAGTGAGAAAATTAAAAAATAATATTAAGGATATCTCCGAACCTAAAAGTCCTAGAAAGAAGATAAATACATTTTCAAAACAAAGTTTGCATCCGGCAAGAAACTGCATTGAAAGATTTCTATTTAGAATGCAATCTCAAAAAAGTTTCTTCTGAAAACCGAATGCAAAGATAGTGAGAAAATTAAAAAATAAGAATTAGGATATCTCCGAACCTAGAAGACCTAGAAAAAAGATAAAAACATTTCCAAAATCAATTTTGCATCCGGCAAAAAACTGCATTGAAAGATTTCTATTTAGAATGCAGTCTCAAAAAAGTGTCTTTTGAAAACCAAATGCAAAAATAGTGAGAAAATTAAAAAAATAAGAATAAGGATATCTCCGAACCCAGAATTCCTAGAAAGAAGGTAAATACATTTCCAAAATCAAGGTTGCATCCGGCAAGAAACTGCGTTCAAAGATTTCTATTTCGAATGCAGTCTCAAAAAAGTGTTTTTTGAAAAACACATGCAAAGATAGTGAGAAAATTAAAAAATAAGAATAAGGATATCTCCGAACCTAGAAGTCCTAGAAAGAAGATAAATACATTTCCAAAATTAGTTTTGCATCCGGCAAGAAACTGCATTCAAAGATTTCTATTTAGAATGCAGTCTCAAAAAAGTGTCTTTTGAAAACCAAATGCACAGATAGTGAGAAAATTCAAAAATAAGAATAAGGATATCTCCGAACCTAGAATTTCTAGAAAGAACATAAAAACATTTCCAGAATAAGTTTTGCATCCGGCAAGAAACTGCATTCAAAGATTTTTATTTAGAATTCAGTCTCAAAAAAGCGTCTTTTGAAAAACAAATGCACAGATAGTGAGAAAACTAAAAAATAAGAATAAGGATATCTCTGAACCTAGAAGTCCTAGAAAGAAGATAAAAACATTTCCAAAATAAAAATTGCATCTGGCAAGAAATTGCATGTAAAGATTTCTATTTAGAATGCAGTCTCAAAAAAGCGTCTTTTGAAAAACAAATGCAAAGATAGTGAGAAAACTAAAAAATAAGAAAAAGGATATCTCCGAACCCAGAATTTCTAGAAAGAAGGTAAATACATTTCCAAAATCAAGGTTGCATCCGGCAAGAAACTGCATTCAAAGATTTATATTTAGAATGCAGTCTCAAAAAAGAGTCTTTTGAAAACAAATGCAAAGATAGTGAGAAAATTAAAAAATAAGAATAAGGATATCTCCGAACCTAGAATTTCTAGAAAGAACATAAAAACATTTCCAGAATAAGTTTTGCATCCGGCAAGAAACTGCATTCAAAGATTTCTATTTAGAATTCAGTCTCAAAAAAGCGTCTTTTGAAAAACAAATGCAAAGATAGTGAGAAAATTAAAAAATAAGAATAAGGATATCTCCGAACCTAGAAGTCCAAGAAAGAAGGTTAATACATTTCCAAAATCAAAATTGCATCCGGCAAGAAACTGCGTTCAAAGATTTCTATTTTCAAAAAAGTGTCTTTTGAAAAACAAATGCAAAGATAGTGAGAAAATTAAAAAATAAGAATAAGGATATCTCCGAACCCAGAATTCCTAGAAAGAAGGTAAATACATTTCCAAAATCAGGTTTGCATGCGGCAAGAAATTGCATTCAAAGATTTCTATTTAGAATGCAATCTCAAAAAAGCGTCTTTTGAAAAACAAATGCAAAGATAGTGAGAAAATTAAAAAAATAAGAATAAGGATATCTCCGAACCCAGAACTCCTAGAAAGAAGGTAAATACATTTCCAAAATTAAGGTTGCATCCGGCAAGAAACTGCATTCAAAGATTTATATTTAGAATGCAGTCTCAAAAAAGAGTCTTTTGAAAAACAAATGCAAAGATAGTGAGAAAATTAAAAAATAAGAATAAGGATATCTCCGAACCCAGAATTCCTAGAAAGAAGATAAAAACATTTCCAGAATCAATTTTGCATCAAGCAAGAAACTGCATTCAAAGATTTATATTTAGAATGCAGTCTCAAAAAAGTTTCTTCTGAAAACCGAATGCAAAGATAGTGAGAAAATTAAAAAATAAGAATAAGGATATCTCCGAACCTAGAAGTCCTAGAAAGAAGGTAAATAAATTTCCAAAATAAAGTTTGCATCCGGCAAAAAACTCCATTCAAAGATTTCTATTTAGAATGCAGTCTCAAAAAAGTGTCTTTGAAAAACAAATGCAAAGATAGTGAGAAAATAAAAAAATAAGATTAAGGATATCTCCGACCCTAAAAGTCCTAGAAAGAAGATAAATACATTTTCAAAACAAAGTTTGCATCCGGCAAGAAACTGCATTGAAAGATTTCTATTTAGAATGCAATCTCAAAAAAGCGTCTTTTGAAAACCAAATGCACAGATAGTGAGAAAATTCAAAAATAAGAATTAGGATATCTCCGAACCTAGAAGCCCTAGAAAGAAGATAGAAACATTTCCAAAATCAATTTTGCATCCGGCAAAAAACTGCATTGAAAGATTTCTATTTAGAATGCAGTCTCAAAAAAGTGTCTTTTGAAAACCAAATGCAAAAATAGTGAGAAAATTAAAAAAATAAGAATAAGGATATCTCCGAACCTAGAAGTCCTAGAAAGAAGATAAAAACATTTCCAAAATCAATTTTGCATCCGGCAAGAAACTGCATTCAAAGATTTCTATTTAGAATGCAGTCTCATGCGTCTTTTGAAAACCAAATGCAAATATAGTGAGAAAAGTTAAAAATAAGAATAAGGATATCTCCGAACCCAGAAGTCCTAAAAGGAAGGTAAATACATTTCCAAAATCAAGTTTGCATCAAGCAAGAAACTGCATTCAAAGATTTCTATTTCGAATGCAGTCTCAAAAAAGTGTTTTTTGAAAAACACATGCAAAGATAGTGAGAAAATTAAAAAAATAAGAATAAGGATATCTCCGAACCTAGAAGTCCTAGAAAGAAGGTAAATAAATTTCCAAAATAAAGTTTGCATCCGGCAAAAAACTCCATTCAAAGATTTCTATTTAGAATGCAGTCTCAAAAAAGTGTCTTTGAAAAACAAATGCAAAGATAGTGAGAAAATTAAAAAATAAGAATAAGGATATCTCCGAACCCACAATTCCTAGAAAGAAGATAAAAACATTTCCTGAATCAATTTTGCATCAAGCAAGAAACTGCATTCAAAGATTTATATTTAGAATGCAGTCTCAAAAAAGTTTCTTCTGAAAACCGAATGCAAAGATAGTGAGAAAATTAAAAAATAAGATTAAGGATATCTCCGAACCTAAAAGTCCTAGAAAGAAGATAAATACATTTTCAAAACAAAGTTTGCATCCGGCAAGAAACTGCATTGAAAGATTTCTATTTAGAATGCAATCTCAAAAAAGTTTCTTCTGAAAACCAAATGCACAGATAGTGAGAAAATTAAAAAATAAGAATTAGGATATCTCCGAACCTAGAAGACCTAGAAAGAAGAAAAAAACATTTCCAGAATCAATTTTGCATCAAGCAAGAAACTGCATTCAAAGATTTATATTGAGAATGCAGTCTCAAAAAAGTGTCTTCTGAAAACCGAATGCAAAGATAGTGAGAAAATTAAAAAATAAGAATAAGGATATCTCCGAACCTAGAAGTCCTAGAAAGAAGATCAAAACATTTCCAAAATCAATTTTGCATCCGGCAAAAAACTGCATTGAAAGATTTCTATTTAGAATGCAGTCTCAAAAAAGTGTCTTTTGAAAACCAAATGCAAAAATAGTGAGAAAATTAAAAAAATAAGAATAAGGATATCTCCGAACCTAGAAGTCCTAGAAAGAAGATAAATACATTTCCAAAATAAAGTTTGCATCCGGCAAGAAATTGCATTCAAAGATTTCTATTTAAAATGCAGTCTCAAAAAAGCGTCTTTTGAAAACCAAATGCAAAGATAGTGAGAAAAGTTAAAAATAAGAATAAGGATATCTCCGAACCTAGAAGTCTTAGAAAGAAGGTAAATACATTTCCAAAATCAGGTTTGCATCCGGCAAGAAATGCATTCAAAGATTTCTATTTCGAATGCAGTCTCAAAAAAGTGTTTTTTGAAAAACACATGCAAAGATAGTGAGAAAATTCAAAAATAAGAATAAGGATATCTCTGAACCCAGAAGTCCTAGAAAGAAGATAAATACATTTCCAAAATAAAATTTGCATCCGGCAAGAAACTGCATTCAAAGATTTATATTTAGAATGCAGTCTCAAAAAAGTGTCTTTGAAAAACAAATGCAAAGATAGTGAGAAAATTAAAAAAATAAGAATAAGGATATCTCCGAACCCAGAATTCCTAGAAAGAAGGTAAATACATTTCCAAAATCAAGGTTGCATCCGGCAAGAAACTGCGTTCAAAGATTTATATTTAGAATGCAGTCTCAAAAAAGAGTCTTTTGAAAAACAAATGCAAAGATAGTGAGAAAATTAAAAAATAAGAATAAGGATATCTCCGAACCCAGAATTCCTAGAAAGAAGATAAAAACATTTCCAGAATCAATTTTGCATCAAGCCAGAAACTGCATTCAAAGATTTATATTTAGAATGCAGTCTCAAAAAAGTGTCTTCTGAAAACCGAATGCAAAGATAGTGAGAAAATTAAAAAATAAGAATAAGGATATCTCCGAACCTAGAAGTCCTAGAAAGAAGGTAAATACATTTCCAAAATAAAGTTTGCATCCGGCAAAAAACTCCATTCAAAGATTTCTATTTAGAATGCAGTCTCAAAAAAGCGTCTTTTGAAAAACAAATGCAAAGATAGTGAGAAAATTAAAAAATAAGAATAAAGATATCTCCGAACCCAGAATTCCTAGAAAGAAGGTTAATTCATTTCCAAAATCAAAATTGCATCCGGCAAGAAACTGCATTCAAAGATTTCTATTTAGAATGCAGTCTCAAAAAAGCGTCTTTTGAAAAACAAATGCAAAGATAGTGAGAAAATTAAAAAATAAGAATAAAGATATCTCCGAACCCAGAATTCCTAGAAAGAAGGTAAATTCATTACCAAAATCAAAATTGCATCCGGCAAGAAACTGCATTCAAAGATTTCTATTTAGAATGCAGTCTCAAAAAAGCGTCTTTTGAAAAACAAATGCAAAGATAGTGAGAAAATTAAAAAAATAAGAATAAGGATATCTCCGAACCCAGAATTCCTAGAAAGAAGGTAAATACATTTCCAAAATCAAGGTTGCATCAAGCAAGAAACTGCATTCAAAGATTTATATTTAGAATGCAGTCTCAAAAAAGAGTCTTTTGAAAAACAAATGCAAAGATAGTGAGAAAATTAAAAAATAAGAATAAGGATATCTCCGAACCCAGAATTCCTAGAAAGAAGATAAAAACATTTCCAGAATCAATTTTGCATCAAGCAAGAAACTGCATTAAAGATTTATATTTAGAATGCAGTCTCAAAAAAGTGTCTTCTGAAAACCGAATGCAAAGATAGTGAGAAAATTAAAAAATAAGAATAAGGATATCTCCGAACCTAGAAGTCCTAGAAAGAAGGTAAATACATTTCCAAAATAAAGTTTGCATCCGGCAAAAAACTCCATTCAAAGATTTCTATTTAGAATGCAGTCTCAAAAAAGTGTCTTTGAAAAACAAATGCAAAGATAGTGAGAAAATTAAAAAATAAGAATAAGGATATCTCCGAACCTAGAAGTCCAAGAAAGAAGATAAATACATTTCCAAAACAAAGTTTGCATCCGGCAAGAAACTGCATTGAAAGATTTCTATTTAGAATGCAATCTCAAAAAAGCGTCTTTTAAAACCAAATGCACAGATAGTGAGAAAATTCAAAAATAAGAATAAGGATATCTCCGAACCTAGAAGCCCTAGAAAGAAGATAAAAACATTTCCAAAATCAATTTTGCATCCGGCAAAAAACTGGATTGAAAGATTTCTATTTAGAATGCAGTCTCAAAAAAGTATCTTTGAAAACCAAATGCAAAATAGTGAGAAAATTAAAAAAATAAGAATAAGGATATCTCCGAACCTAGAAGTCCTAGAAAGAAGATAAACACATTTCCAAAATAAAATTTGCATCCGGCAAGAAACTGCATAAAAAGATTTCTATTTAGAATGCAGTCTCAAAAAAGCGTCTTTTGAAAACCAAATGCAAAGATAGTGAGAAAAGTAAAAAATAAGAATAAGGATATCTCCGAACTTAGAAGTCTTAGAAAGAAGGTAAATACATTTCCAAAATCAAGTTTGCATCCGGCAAGAAACTGCATTCAAAGATTTCTATTTCGAATGCAGTCTCAAAAAAGAGTCTTTTGAAAAACACATGCAAAGATAGTGAGAAAATTCAAAAATAAGAATAAGGATATCTCCGAACCCAGAATACCTAGAAAGAAGATAAAAACATTTCCAAAATAAAGTTTGCATCCGGCAAGAAACTGCATTCAAAGATTTATATTTAGAATGCAGTCTCAAAAAAGTGTCTTTGAAAAACAAATGCAAAGATAGTTAGAAAATTAAAAAAATAAGAATAAGGATATCTCCGAACCCAGAATTCCTAAGAAGAAGGTAAATTCATTTCCAATATCAAGGTTGCATCCGGCAAGAAACTGCATTCAAAGATTTATATTTAGAATGCAGTCTCAAAAAAGAGTCTTTTGAAAAACAAATGCAAAGATAGTGAGAAAATTAAAAAATAAGAATAAGGATATCTCCGAACCCAGAATTCCTAAAAAGAAGATAAAAACATTTCCAGAATCAATTTTGCATCAAGCAAGAAAGTGCATTCAAAGATTTATATTTAGAATGCAGTCTCAAAAAAGTGTCTTCTGAAAAACGAATGCAAAGATAGTGAGAAAATTAAAAAATAAGAATAAGGATATCTCCGAACCTAGAAGTCCTAGAAAGAAGGTAAATACATTTCCAAAATAAAATTTGCATCCGGCAAAAAACTCCATTCAAAGATTTCTATTTAGAATGCAGTCTCAAAAAAGTGTCTTTGAAATACAAATGCAAAGATAGTGAGAAAATTAAAAAATAAGAATAAGGATATCTCCGAACCTAGAAGTCCTAGAAAGAAGATAAATACATTTCCAAAACAAAGTTTGCATCCGGCAAGAAACTGCATTGAAAGATTTCTATTTAGAATGCAATCTCAAAAAAGCGTCTTTTGAAAACCAAATGCAAAAATAGTGAGAAAATTAAAAAAATAAGAATAAGGATATCTCCGAACCCAGAATTCCTAGAAAGAAGGTAAATACATTTCCAAAATCAAGGTTGCATCCGCCAAGAAACTGCGTTCAAAGATTTATATTTAGAACGCAGTCTCAAAAAAGAGTCTTTTGAAAAACAAATGCAAAGATAGTGAGAAAATTAAAAAATAAGAATAAGGATATCTCCGAACCCAGAGTTCCTAGAAAGAAGATAAAAACATTTCCAGAATCAATTTTGCATCAAGCCAGAAACTGCATTCAAAGATTTATATTTAGAATGCAGTCTCAAAAAAGAGTCTTTTGAAAAACAAATGCAAAGATAGTGAGAAAATTAAAAAATAAGAATAAAGATATCTCCGAACCCAGAATTCCTAGAAAGAAGGTTAATTCATTTCCAAAATCAAAATTGCATCCGGCAAGAAACTGCATTCAAAGATTTCTATTTAGAATGCAGTCTCAAAAAAGCGTCTTTTGAAAAACAAATGCAAAGATAGTGAGAAAATTAAAAAATAAGAATAAAGATATCTCCGAACCCAGAATTCCTAGAAAGAAGGTAAATTCATTTCCAAAATCAAAATTGCATCCGGCAAGAAACTGCATTCAAAGATTTATATTTAGAATGCAGTCTCAAAAAAGAGTCTTTTGAAAAACAAATGCAAAGATAGTGAGAAAATTAAAAAATAAGAATAAGGATATCTCCGAACCCAGAATTCCTAGAAAGAAGATAAAAACATTTCCAGAATCAATTTTGCATCAAGCAAGAAACTGCATTCAAAGATTTATATTGAGAATGCAGTCTCAAAAAAGTGTCTTCTGAAAACCGAATGCAAAGATAGTGAGAAAATTAAAAAATAAGAATAAGGATATCTCCGAACCTAGAAGTCCTAGAAAGAAGATAAATACATTTCCAGAATTAGTTTTGCATCCGGCAAGAAACTGCATTCAAAGATTTCTATTTAGAATGCAGTCTCAAAAAAGTGTCTTTGAAAAACAAATGCAAAGATAGTGAGAAAATTAAAAAATAAGAATAAGGATATCTCCGAACCTAGAAGTCCTAGAAAGAAGATAAATACATTTCCAAAACAAAGTTTGCATCCGGCAAGAAACTGCATTGAAAGATTTCTATTTAGAATGCAATCTCAAAAAAGCGTCTTTTGAAAACCAAATGCACAGATAGTGAGAAAATTCAAAAAATAAGAATAAGGATATCTCCGAACCTAGAAGCCCTAAAGAGAAGATAAAAACATTTCCAAAATCAATTTTGTATCCGGCAAAAAACTGCATTGAAAGATTTCTATTTAGAATGCAGTCTCAAAAAAGTGTCTTTTGAAAACCAAATGCAAAAATAGTGAGAAAATTAAAAAAATAAGAATAAGGATATCTCCGAACCTAGAAGTCCTAGAAAGAAGGTAAATACATTTCCAAAATAAAATTTGCATCCGGCAAAAAACTCCATTCAAAGATTTCTATTTAGAATGCAGTCTCAAAAAAGTGTCTTTGAAATACAAATGCAAAGATAGTGAGAAAATTAAAAAATAAGAATAAGGATATCTCCGAACCTAGAAGTCCTAGAAAGAAGATAAATACATTTCCAAAACAAAGTTTGCATCCGGCAAGAAACTGCATTGAAAGATTTCTATTTAGAATGCAATCTCAAAAAAGCGTCTTTTGAAAACCAAATGCAAAAATAGTGAGAAAATTAAAAAAATAAGAATAAGGATATCTCCGAACCCAGAATTCCTAGAAAGAAGGTAAATACATTTCCAAAATCAAGGTTGCATCCGCCAAGAAACTGCGTTCAAAGATTTATATTTAGAGCGCAGTCTCAAAAAAGAGTCTTTTGAAAAACAAATGCAAAGATAGTGAGAAAATTAAAAAATAAGAATAAGGATATCTCCGAACCCAGAGTTCCTAGAAAGAAGATAAAAACATTTCCAGAATCAATTTTGCATCAAGCCAGAAACTGCATTCAAAGATTTATATTTAGAATGCAGTCTCAAAAAAGTGTCTTCTGAAAACCGAATGCAAAGATAGTGAGGATATTAAAAAATAAGAATAAGGATATCTCCGAACCTAGAAGTCCTAGAAAGAAGGTAAATACATTTCCAAAATAAAGTTTGCATCCGGCAAAAAACTCCATTCAAAGATTTCTATTTAGAATGCAGTCTCAAAAAAGCGTCTTTTGAAAAACAAATGCAAAGATAGTGAGAAAATTAAAAAATAAGAATAAAGATATCTCCGAACCCAGAATTCCTAGAAAGAAGGTTAATTCATTTCCAAAATCAAAATTGCATCCGGCAAGAAACTGCATTCAAAGATTTCTATTTAGAATGCAGTCTCAAAAAAGCGTCTTTTGAAAAACAAATGCAAAGATAGTGAGAAAATTAAAAAATAAGAATAAAGATATCTCCGAACCCAGAATTCCTAGAAAGAAGGTAAATTCATTTCCAAAATCAAAATTGCATCCGGCAAGAAACTGCATTCAAAGATTTCTATTTAGAATGCAGTCTCAAAAAAGCGTTTTTTGAAAAACAAATGCAAAGATAGTGAGAAAATTAAAAAAATAAGAATAAGGATATCTCCGAACCCAGAATTCCTAGAAAGAAGGTTAATATATTTCCAAAATCAAGGTTGCATCCGGCAAGAAACTGCATTCAAAGATTTATATTTAGAATGCAGTCTCAAAAAAGAGTCTTTTGAAAAACAAATGCAAAGATAGTGAGAAAATTAAAAAATAAGAATAAGGATATCTCCGAACCCAGAATTCCTAGAAAGAAGATAAAAACATTTCCAGAATCAATTTTGCATCAAGCAAGAAACTGCATTCAAAGATTTATATTGAGAATGCAGTCTCAAAAAAGTGTCTTCTGAAAACCGAATGCAAAGATAGTGAGAAAATTAAAAAATAAGAATAAGGATATCTCCGAACCTAGAAGTCCTAGAAAGAAGATAAATACATTTCCAGAATTAGTTTTGCATCCGGCAAGAAACTGCATTCAAAGATTTCTATTTAGAATGCAGTCTCAAAAAAGTGTCTTTGAAAAACAAATGCAAAGATAGTGAGAAAATTAAAAAATAAGAATAAGGATATCTCCGAACCTAGAAGTCCTAGAAAGAAGATAAATACATTTCCAAAACAAAGTTTGCATCCGGCAAGAAACTGCATTGAAAGATTTCTATTTAGAATGCAATCTCAAAAAAGCGTCTTTTGAAAACCAAATGCACAGATAGTGAGAAAATTCAAAAAATAAGAATAAGGATATCTCCGAACCTAGAAGCCCTAAAGAGAAGATAAATACATTTCCAAAATCAATTTTGTATCCGGCAAAAAACTGCATTGAAAGATTTCTATTTAGAATGCAGTCTCAAAAAAGTGTCTTTTGAAAACCAAATGCAAAAATAGTGAGAAAATTAAAAAAATAAGAATAAGGATATCTCCGAAGCTAGAAGTCCTAGAAAGAAGGTAAATACATTTCCAAAATAAAATTTGCATCCGGCAAAAAACTTTATTCAAAGATTTCTATTTAGAATGCAGTCTCAAAAAAGTGTCTTTGAAATACAAATGCAAAGATAGTGAGAAAATTAAAAAATAAGAATAAGGATATCTCCGAACCTAGAAGTCCTAGAAAGAAGATAAATACATTTCCAAAACAAAGTTTGCATCCGGCAAGAAACTGCATTGAAAGATTTCTATTTAGAATGCAATCTCAAAAAAGCGTCTTTTGAAAACCAAATGCAAAAATAGTGAGAAAATTAAAAAAATAAGAATAAGGATATCTCCGAACCCAGAATTCCTAGAAAGAAGGTAAATACATTTCCAAAATCAAGGTTGCATCCGCCAAGAAACTGCGTTCAAAGATTTATATTTAGAGCGCAGTCTCAAAAAAGAGTCTTTTGAAAAACAAATGCAAAGATAGTGAGAAAATTAAAAAATAAGAATAAGGATATCTCCGAACCCAGAGTTCCTAGAAAGAAGATAAAAACATTTCCAGAATCAATTTTGCATCAAGCCAGAAACTGCATTCAAAGATTTATATTTAGAATGCAGTCTCAAAAAAGTGTCTTCTGAAAACCGAATGCAAAGATAGTGAGAATATTAAAAAATAAGAATAAGGATATCTCCGAACCTAGAAGTCCTAGAAAGAAGGTAAATACATTTCCAAAATAAAGTTTGCATCCGGCAAAAAACTCCATTCAAAGATTTCTATTTAGAATGCAGTCTCAAAAAAGCGTCTTTTGAAAAACAAATGCAAAGATAGTGAGAAAATTAAAAAATAAGAATAAAGATATCTCCGAACCCAGAATTCCTAGAAAGAAGGTTAATTCATTTCCAAAATCAAAATTGCATCCGGCAAGAAACTGCATTCAAAGATTTCTATTTAGAATGCAGTCTCAAAAAAGCGTCTTTTGAAAAACAAATGCAAAGATAGTGAGAAAATTAAAAAATAAGAATAAAGATATCTCCGAACCCAGAATTCCTAGAAAGAAGGTAAATTCATTTCCAAAATCAAAATTGCATCCGGCAAGAAACTGCATTCAAAGATTTCTATTTAGAATGCAGTCTCAAAAAAGCGTTTTTTGAAAAACAAATGCAAAGATAGTGAGAAAATTAAAAAAATAAGAATAAGGATATCTCCGAACCCAGAATTTCTAGAAAGAAGGTAAATATATTTCCAAAATCAAGGTTGCATCCGGCAAGAAACTGCATTCAAAGATTTATATTTAGAATGCAGTCTCAAAAAAGAGTCTTTTGAAAAACAAATGCAAAGATAGTGAGAAAATTAAAAAATAAGAATAAGGATATCTCCGAACCCAGAATTCCTAGAAAGAAGATAAAAACATTTCCAGAATCAATTTTGCATCAAGCAAGAAACTGCATTCAAAGATTTATATTGAGAATGCAGTCTCAAAAAAGTGTCTTCTGAAAACCGAATGCAAAGATAGTGAGAAAATTAAAAAATAAGAATAAGGATATCTCCGAACCTAGAAGTCCTAGAAAGAAGATAAATACATTTCCAGAATTAGTTTTGCATCCGGCAAGAAACTGCATTCAAAGATTTCTATTTAGAATGCAGTCTCAAAAAAGTGTCTTTGAAAAACAAATGCAAAGATAGTGAGAAAATTAAAAAATAAGAATAAGGATATCTCCGAACCTAGAAGTCCTAGAAAGAAGATAAATACATTTCCAAAACAAAGTTTGCATCCGGCAAGAAACTGCATTGAAAGATTTCTATTTAGAATGCAATCTCAAAAAAGCGTCTTTTGAAAACCAAATGCACAGATAGTGAGAAAATTCAAAAAATAAGAATAAGGATATCTCCGAACCTAGAAGCCCTAAAAAGAAGATAAAAACATTTCCAAAATCAATTTTGCATCCGGCAAAAAACTGCATTGAAAGATTTCTATTTAGAATGCAGTCTCAAAAAAGTGTCTTTTGAAAACCAAATGCAAAAATAGTGAGAAAATTAAAAAAATAAGAATAAGGATATCTCCGAACCTAGAAGTCCTAGAAAGAAGATAAACACATTTCCAAAATAAAGTTTGCATCGGGCAAGAAACTGCAAAAAAAATTTCTATTTAGAATGCAGTCTCAAAAAAGCGTCTTTTGAAAACCAAATGCAAAGATAGTGAGAAAAGTTAAAAATAAGAATAAGGATATCTCCGAACCTAGAAGTCATAGAAAGAAGGTAAATACATTTCCAAAATCAAGTTTGCATCCGGCAAGAAACTGCATTCAAAGATTTCTATTTCGAATGCAGTCTCAAAAAAGTGTTTTTTGAAAAACACATGCAAAGATAGTGAGAAAATTCAAAAATAAGAATAAGGATATCTCCAAACCCGGAATTCCTAGAAAGAAGATAAAAACATTTCAAGAATCAATTTTGCATCAAGCAAGAAACTGCATTCAAAGATTTATATTTAGAATGCAGTCTCAAAAAAGTGTCTTTGAAAAACAAATGCAAAGATAGTGAGAAAATTAAAAAAATAAGAATAAGGATATCTCCGAACCCAGAATTCCTAAAAAGAAGGAAAATACATTTCCAAAATCAAGGTTGCATCCGGCAAGAAACTGCATTGAAAGATTTCTATTTAGAATGCAATCTCAAAAAAGCGTCTTCTGAAAACCGAATGCAAAGATAGTGAGAAAATTAAAAAATAAGAATAAGGATATCTCCGAACCCAGAATTCCTAGAAAGAAGGTAAATACATTTCCAAAATAAAGGTAGCATCCGGCAAGAAACTGCATTCAAAGATTTCTATTTAGAATGCAGTCTCAAAAAAGCGTTTTTTGAAAAACAAATGCAAAGATAGTGAGAAAATTAAAAAAATAAGAATAAGGATATCTCCGAACCCAGAATTCCTAGAAAGAAGATAAATACATTTTCAAAACAAAGTTTGCATCCGGCAAGAAACTGCATTGAAAGATTTCTATTTAGAATGCAATCTCAAAAAAGCGTCTTTTGAAAACCAAATGCACAGATAGTGAGAAAATTCAAAAATAAGAATAAGGATATCTCCGAACCCAGAATTCCTAGAAAGAAGATAAAAACATTTCCAGAATCAATTTTGCATCAAGCAAGAAACTGCATTCAAAGATTTATATTGAGAATGCAGTCTCAAAAAAGTGTCTTCTGAAAACCGAATGCAAAGATAGTGAGAAAATTAAAAAATAAGAATAAGGATATCTCCGAACCTAGAAGTCCTAGAAAGAAGATAAATACATTTCCAAAATTAGTTTTGCATCCGGCAAGAAACTGCATTCAAAGATTTTTATTTAGAATGCAGTCTCAAAAAAGTGTCTTTGAAAAACAAATGCAAAGATAGTGAGAAAATTAAAAAATAAGAATAAGGATATCTCCGAACCTAGAAGTCCTAGAAAGAAGATAAATACATTTCCAAAACAAAGTTTGCATCCGGCAAGAAACTGCATTGAAAGATTTCTATTTAGAATGCAATCTCAAAAAAGCGTCTTTTGAAAACCAAATGCACAGATAGTGAGAAAATTCAAAAAATAAGAATAAGGATATCTCCGAACCTAGAAGCCCTAAAAAGAAGATAAAAACATTTCCAAAATCAATTTTGCATCCGGCAAAAAACTGCATTGAAAGATTTCTATTTAGAATGCAGTCTCAAAAAAGTGTCTTTTGAAAACCAAATGCAAAAATAGTGAGAAAATTAAAAAAATAAGAATAAGGATATCTCCGAACCTAGAAGTCCTAGAAAGAAGATAAACACATTTCCAAAATAAGGTTTGCATCGGGCAAGAAACTGCAAAAAAAATTTCTATTTAGAATGCAGTCTCAAAAAAGCGTCTTTTGAAAACCAAATGCAAAGATAGTGAGAAAAGTTAAAAATAAGAATAAGGATATCTCCGAACCTAGAAGTCTTAGAAAGAAGATAAATACATTTCCAAAATTAGTTTTGCATCCGGCAAGAAACTGCATTCAAAAATTTCTATTTAGAATGCAGTCTCAAAAAAGTGTTTTAGAAAACCAAATGCACAGATAGTGAGAAAATTCAAAAATAAGAATAAGGATATCTCCGAACCTAGAATTTCTAGAAAGAACATAAAAACATTTCCAGAATAAGTTTTGCATCCGGCAAGAAACTGCATTCAAAGATTTCTATTTAAAATGCAGTCTCAAAAAAGTGTCTTTGAAAAACAAATGCAAAGATAGTGAGAAAATTAAAAAAATAAGAATAAGGATATCTCCGAACCCAGAATTCCTAAAAAGAAGGAAAATACATTTCCAAAATCAAGGTTGCATCCGGCAAGAAACTGCATTCAAAGATTTATATTTAGAATGCAGTCTCAAAAAAGAGTCTTTTGAAAAACAAATGCAAAGATAGTGAGAAAATTAAAAAATAAGAATAAGGATATCTCCAAACCCGGAATTCCTAGAAAGAAGATAAAAACATTTCAAGAATCAATTTTGCATCAAGCAAGAAACTGCATTCAAAGATTTATATTTAGAATGCAGTCTCAAAAAAGTGTCTTCTGAAAACCGAATGCAAAGATAGTGAGAAAATTAAAAAATAAGAATAAGGATATCTCCGAACCCAGAATTCCTAGAAAGAAGGTAAATACATTTCCAAAATAAAGGTAGCATCCGGCAAGAAACTGCATTCAAAGATTTCTATTTAGAATGCAGTCTCAAAAAAGCGTTTTTTGAAAAACAAATGCAAAGATAGTGAGAAAATTAAAAAAATAAGAATAAGGATATCTCCGAACCCAGAATTCCTAGAAAGAAGATAAATACATTTTCAAAACAAAGTTTGCATCCGGCAAGAAACTGCATTGAAAGATTTCTATTTAGAATGCAATCTCAAAAAAGCGTCTTTTGAAAACCAAATGCACAGATAGTGAGAAAATTAAAAAATAAGAATAAGGATATCTCCGAACCCAGAATTCCTAGAAAGAAGATAAAAACATTTCCAGAATCAATTTTGCATCAAGCAAGAAACTGCATTCAAAGATTTATATTGAGAATGCAGTCTCAAAAAAGTGTCTTCTGAAAACCGAATGCAAAGATAGTGAGAAAATTAAAAAATAAGAATAAGGATATCTCCGAACCTAGAAGTCCTAGAAAGAAGATAAATACATTTCCAAAATTAGTTTTGCATCCGGCAAGAAACTGCATTCAAAGATTTTTATTTAGAATGCAGTCTCAAAAAAGTGTCTTTGAAAAACAAATGCAAAGATAGTGAGAAAATTAAAAAATAAGAATAAGGATATCTCCGAACCTAGAAGTCCTAGAAAGAAGATAAATACATTTCCAAAACAAAGTTTGCATCCGGCAAGAAACTGCATTGAAAGATTTCTATTTAGAATGCAATCTCAAAAAAGCGTCTTTTGAAAACCAAATGCACAGATAGTGAGAAAATTCAAAAAATAAGAATAAGGATATCTCCGAACCTAGAAGCCCTAAAAAGAAGATAAAAACATTTCCAAAATCAATTTTGCATCCGGCAAAAAACTGCATTGAAAGATTTCTATTTAGAATGCAGTCTCAAAAAAGTGTCTTTTGAAAACCAAATGCAAAAATAGTGAGAAAATTAAAAAAATAAGAATAAGGATATCTCCGAACCTAGAAGTCCTAGAAAGAAGATAAACACATTTCCAAAATAAGGTTTGCATCGGGCAAGAAACTGCAAAAAAAAATTCTATTTAGAATGCAGTCTCAAAAAAGCGTCTTTTGAAAACCAAATGCAAAGATAGTGAGAAAAGTTAAAAATAAGAATAAGGATATCTCCGAACCTAGAAGTCTTAGAAAGAAGATAAATACATTTCCAAAATTAGTTTTGCATCCGGCAAGAAACTGCATTCAAAAATTTCTATTTAGAATGCAGTCTCAAAAAAGTGTTTTAGAAAACCAAATGCACAGATAGTGAGAAAATTCAAAAATAAGAATAAGGATATCTCCGAACCTAGAATTTCTAGAAAGAACATAAAAACATTTCCAGAATAAGTTTTGCATCCGGCAAGAAACTGCATTCAAAGATTTCTATTTAGAATGCAGTCTCAAAAAAGTGTCTTTGAAAAACAAATGCAAAGATAGTGAGAAAATTAAAAAAATAAGAATAAGGATATCTCCGAACCCAGAATTCCTAAAAAGAAGGAAAATACATTTCCAAAATCAAGGTTGCATCCGGCAAGAAACTGCATTCAAAGATTTATATTTAGAATGCAGTCTCAAAAAAGAGTCTTTTGAAAAACAAATGCAAAGATAGTGAGAAAATTAAAAAATAAGAATAAGGATATCTCCAAACCCGGAATTCCTAGAAAGAAGATAAAAAACATTTCCAGAATCAATTTTGCATCAAGCAAGAAACTGCATTCAAAGATTTATATTTAGAATGCAGTCTCAAAAAAGTGTCTTCTGAAAACCGAATGCAAAGATAGTGAGAAAATTAAAAAATAAGAATAAGGATATCTCCGAACCCAGAATTCCTAGAAAGAAGGTAAATACATTTCCAAAATAAAGGTTGCATCCGGCAAGAAACTGCATTCAAAGATTTCTATTTAGAATGCAGTCTCAAAAAAGCGTCTTTTGAAAAACAAATGCAAAGATAGTGAGAAAATTAAAAAGATAAGAATAAGGATATCTCCGAACCCAGAATTCCTAGAAAGAAGATAAAAACATTTCCAAAATAAAGTTTGCATCCGGCAAGAAACTGCATTCAAAGATTTATATTTAGAATGCAGTCTCAAAAAAGAGTCTTTTGAAAAACAAATGCAAAGATAGTGAGAAAATTAAAAAATAAGAATAAGGATATCTCCGAACCCAGAATTCCTAGAAAGAAGGTAAATACATTTCCAAAATCAAGGTTGCATCCGGCAAGAAACTGCATTCAAAGATTTATATTTAGAATGCAGTCTCAAAAAAGAGTCTTTTGAAAAACAAATGCAAAGATAGTGAGAAAATTAAAAAATAAGAATAAGGATATCTCCGAACCCAGAATTCCTAGAAAGAAGATAAAAACATTTCCAGAATCAATTTTGCATCAAGCAAGAAACTGCATTCAAAGATTTATATTTAGAATGCAGTCTCAAAAAAGTTTCTTCTGAAAACCGAATGCAAAGATAGTGAGAAAATTAAAAAATAAGAATAAGGATATCTCCGAACCTAGAAGTCCTAGAAAGAAGGTAAATAAATTTCCAAAATAAAGTTTGCATCCGGCAAAAAACTCCATTCAAAGATTTCTATTTAGAATGCAGTCTCAAAAAAGTGTCTTTGAAAAACAAATGCAAAGATAGTGAGAAAATTAAAAAATAAGATTAAGGATATCTCCGAACCTAGAAGTCCTAGAAAGAAGATAAATACATTTTCAAAACAAAGTTTGCATCCGGCAAGAAACTGCATTGAAAGATTTCTATTTAGAATGCAATCTCAAAAAAGCGTCTTTTGAAAACCAAATGCACAGATAGTGAGAAAATTCAAAAATAAGAATTAGGATATCTCCGAACCTAGAAGCCCTAGAAAGAAGATAAAAACATTTCCAAAATCAATTTTGCATCCGGCAAAAAACTGCATTGAAAGATTTCTATTTAGAATGCAGTCTCAAAAAAGTGTCTTTTGAAAACCAAATGCAAAAATAGTGAGAAAATTAAAAAAATAAGAATAAGGATATCTCCGAACCTAGAAGTCCTAGAAAGAAGATAAACACATTTCCAAAATAAAGTTTGCATCCGGCAAGAAACTGCATAAAAAGATTTCTATTTAGAATGCAGTCTCAAAAAAGCGTCTTTTGAAAACCAAATGCAAAGATAGTGAGAAAAGTTAAAAATAAGAATAAGGATATCTCCGAACTCAGAAGTCCTAGAAAGAAGGTAAATATATTTCCAAAATCAGGTTTGCATCCGGCAAGAAACTGCATTCAAAGATTTCTATTACGAATGCAGTCTCAAAAAAGTGTTTTTTGAAAAACACATGCAAAGATAGTGAGAAAATTCAAAAATAAGAATAACGATATCTCCGAACCCAGAATTCCTAGAAAGAAGATAAAAATATTTCCAGAATCAATTTTGCATCCGGCAAGAAACTGCATTCAAAGATTTTTATTTAGAATGCAGTCTCAAAAAAGTGTCTTTGAAAAACAAATGCAAAGATAGTGAGAAAATTAAAAAAATAAGAATAAGGATATCTCCGAACCCAGAATTCCTAAAAAGAAGAAAAATACATTTCCAAAATCAAGGTTGCATCCGGCAAGAAACTGCATTCAAAGATTTATATTTAGAATGCAGTCTCAAAAAAGAGTCTTTTGAAAAACAAATGCAAAGATAGTGAGAAAATTAAAAAATAAGAATAAGGATATCTCCAAACCCGGAATTCCTAGAAAGAAGATAAAAACATTTCCAGAATCAATTTTGCATCAAGCAAGAAACTGCATTCAAAGATTTATATTTAGAATGCAGTCTCAAAAAAGTGTCTTCTGAAAACCGAATGCAAAGATAGTGAGAAAATTAAAAAATAAGAATAAGGATATCTCCGAACCCAGAATTCCTAGAAAGAAGGTAAATACATTTCCAAAATAAAGGTTGCATCCGGCAAGAAACTGCATTCAAAGATTTCTATTTAGAATGCAGTCTCAAAAAAGCGTCTTTTGAAAAACAAATGCAAAGATAGTGAGAAAATTAAAAAGATAAGAATAAGGATATCTCCGAACCCAGAATTCCTAGAAAGAAGGTAAATACATTTTCAAAACAAAGTTTGCATCCGGCAAGAAACTGCATTGAAAGATTTCTATTTAGAATGCAATCTCAAAAAAGCGTCTTTTGAAAACCAAATGCACAGATAGTGAGAAAATTCAAAAATAAGAATTAGGATATCTCCGAACCTAGAAGCCCTAGAAAGAAGATAAAAACATTTCCAAAATCAATTTTGCATCCGGCAAAAAACTGCATTGAAAGATTTCTATTTAGAATGCAGTCTCAAAAAAGAGTCTTTTGAAAAACAAATGCAAAGATAGTGAGAAAATTAAAAAATAAGAATAAGGATATCTCCGAACCCAGAATTCCTAGAAAGAAGATAAAAACATTTCCAGAATCAATTTTGCATCAAGCAAGAAACTGCATTCAAAGATTTATATTTAGAATGCAGTCTCAAAAAAGTTTCTTCTGAAAACCGAATGCAAAGATAGTGAGAAAATTAAAAAATAAGAATAAGGATATCTCCGAACCTAGAAGTCCTAGAAAGAAGGTAAATAAATTTCCAAAATAAAGTTTGCATCCGGCAAAAAACTCCATTCAAAGATTTCTATTTAGAATGCAGTCTCAAAAAAGTGTCTTTGAAAAACAAATGCAAAGATAGTGAGAAAATTAAAAAATAAGATTAAGGATATCTCCGAACCTAGAAGTCCTAGAAAGAAGATAAATACATTTTCAAAACAAAGTTTGCATCCGGCAAGAAACTGCATTGAAAGATTTCTATTTAGAATGCAATCTCAAAAAAGCGTCTTTTGAAAACCAAATGCACAGATAGTGAGAAAATTCAAAAATAAGAATTAGGATATCTCCGAACCTAGAAGCCCTAGAAAGAAGATAAAAACATTTCCAAAATCAATTTTGCATCCGGCAAAAAACTGCATTGAAAGATTTCTATTTAGAATGCAGTCTCAAAAAAGTGTCTTTTGAAAACCAAATGCAAAAATAGTGAGAAAATTAAAAAAATAAGAATAAGGATATCTCCGAACCTAGAAGTCCTAGAAAGAAGATAAACACATTTCCAAAATAAAGTTTGCATCCGGCAAGAAACTGCATAAAAAGATTTCTATTTAGAATGCAGTCTCAAAAAAGCGTCTTTTGAAAACCAAATGCAAAGATAGTGAGAAAAGTTAAAAATAAGAATAAGGATATCTCCGAACTCAGAAGTCCTAGAAAGAAGGTAAATATATTTCCAAAATCAGGTTTGCATCCGGCAAGAAACTGCATTCAAAGATTTCTATTACGAATGCAGTCTCAAAAAAGTGTTTTTTGAAAAACACATGCAAAGATAGTGAGAAAATTCAAAAATAAGAATAACGATATCTCCGAACCCAGAATTCCTAGAAAGAAGATAAAAATATTTCCAGAATCAATTTTGCATCCGGCAAGAAACTGCATTCAAAGATTTTTATTTAGAATGCAGTCTCAAAAAAGTGTCTTTGAAAAACAAATGCAAAGATAGTGAGAAAATTAAAAAAATAAGAATAAGGATATCTCCGAACCCAGAATTCCTAAAAAGAAGGAAAATACATTTCCAAAATCAAGGTTGCATCCGGCAAGAAACTGCATTCAAAGATTTATATTTAGAATGCAGTCTCAAAAAAGAGTCTTTTGAAAAACAAATGCAAAGATAGTGAGAAAATTAAAAAATAAGAATAAGGATATCTCCAAACCCGGAATTCCTAGAAAGAAGATAAAAACATTTCCAGAATCAATTTTGCATCAAGCAAGAAACTGCATTCAAAGATTTATATTTAGAATGCAGTCTCAAAAAAGTGTCTTCTGAAAACCGAATGCAAAGATAGTGAGAAAATTAAAAAATAAGAATAAGGATATCTCCGAACCCAGAATTCCTAGAAAGAAGGTAAATACATTTCCAAAATAAAGGTTGCATCCGGCAAGAAACTGCATTCAAAGATTTCTATTTAGAATGCAGTCTCAAAAAAGCGTCTTTTGAAAAACAAATGCAAAGATAGTGAGAAAATTAAAAAGATAAGAATAAGGATATCTCCGAACCCAGAATTCCTAGAAAGAAGGTAAATACATTTCCAAAATAAAGGTTGCATCCGGCAAGAAACTGCATTCAAAGATTTATATTTAGAATGCAGTCTCAAAAAAGAGTCTTTTGAAAAACAAATGCAAAGTTAGTGAGAAAATTAAAAAATAAGAATAAGGATATCTCCGAACCCAGAATTTCTAGAAAAAAGGTAAATACATTTCCAAAATCAGGTTTGCATGCGGCAAGAAATTGCATTCAAAGATTTCTATTTAGAATGCAATCTCAAAAAAGCGTCTTTTGAAAAACAAATGCAAAGATAGTGAGAAAATTAAAAAAATAAGAATAAGGATATCTCCGAACCCAGAATTCCTAGAAAGAAGGTAAATACATTTCCAAAATCAAGGTTGCATCCGGCAAGAAACTGCATTCAAAGATTTATATTTAGAATGCAGTCTCAAAAAAGAGTCTTTTGAAAAACAAATGCAAAGATAGTGAGAAAATTAAAAAATAAGAATAAAGATATCTCCGAACCCAGAATTCCTAGAAAGAAGATAAAAACATTTCCAGAATCAATTTTGCATCAAGCAAGAAACTGCATTCAAAGATTTATATTTAGAATGCAGTCTCAAAAAAGTTTCTTCTGAAAACCGAATGCAAAGATAGTGAGAAAATTAAAAAATAAGAATAAGGATATCTCCGAACCTCGAAGTCCTAGAAAGAAGGTAAATAAATTTCCAAAATAAAGTTTGCATCCGGCAAAAAACTCCATTCAAAGATTTCTATTTAGAATGCAGTCTCAAAAAAGTGTCTTTGAAAAACAAATGCAAAGATAGTGAGAAAATTAAAAAATAAGATTAAGGATATCTCCGAACCTAGAAGTCCTAGAAAGAAGATAAATACATTTTCAAAACAAAGTTTGCATCCGGCAAGAAACTGCATTGAAAGATTTCTATTTAGAATGCAGTCTCAAAAAAGTGTCTTTTGAAAACCAAATGCAAAAATAGTGAGAAAATTAAAAAAATAAGAATAAGGATATCTCCGAACCTAGAAGCCCTAAAAAGAAGATAAAAACATTTCCAAAATCAATTTTGCATCCGGCAAAAAACTGCATTGAAAGATTTCTATTAAGAATGCAGTCTCAAAAAAGTGTCTTTTGAAAACCGAATGCAAAAATAGTGAGAAAATTAAAAAAATAAGAATAAGGATATCTCCGAACCTAGAAGTCCTAGAAAGAAGATAAACACATTTCCAAAATAAGGTTTGCATCGGGCAAGAAACTGCAAAAAAAATTTCTATTTAGAATGCAGTCTCAAAAAAGCGTCTTTTGAAAACCAAATGCAAAGATAGTGAGAAAAGTTAAAAATAAGAATAAGGATATCTCCGAACCTAGAAGTCTTAGAAAGAAGATAAATACATTTCCAAAATTAGTTTTGCATCCGGCAAGAAACTGCATTCAAAAATTTCTATTTAGAATGCAGTCTCAAAAAAGTGTTTTAGAAAACCAAATGCACAGATAGTGAGAAAATTCAAAAATAAGAATAAGGATATCTCCGAACCTAGAATTTCTAGAAAGAACATAAAAACATTTCCAGAATAAGTTTTGCATCCGGCAAGAAACTGCATTCAAAGATTTCTATTTAGAATGCAGTCTCAAAAAAGTGTCTTTGAAAAACAAATGCAAAGATAGTGAGAAAATTAAAAAAATAAGAATAAGGATATCTCCGAACCCAGAATTCCTAAAAAGAAGGAAAATACATTTCCAAAATCAAGGTTGCATCCGGCAAGAAACTGCATTCAAAGATTTATATTTAGAATGCAGTCTCAAAAAAGAGTCTTTTGAAAAACAAATGCAAAGATAGTGAGAAAATTAAAAAATAAGAATAAGGATATCTCCAAACCCGGAATTCCTAGAAAGAAGATAAAAAACATTTCCAGAATCAATTTTGCATCAAGCAAGAAACTGCATTCAAAGATTTATATTTAGAATGCAGTCTCAAAAAAGTGTCTTCTGAAAACCGAATGCAAAGATAGTGAGAAAATTAAAAAATAAGAATAAGGATATCTCCGAACCCAGAATTCCTAGAAAGAAGGTAAATACATTTCCAAAATAAAGGTTGCATCCGGCAAGAAACTGCATTCAAAGATTTCTATTTAGAATGCAGTCTCAAAAAAGCGTCTTTTGAAAAACAAATGCAAAGATAGTGAGAAAATTAAAAAGATAAGAATAAGGATATCTCCGAACCCAGAATTCCTAGAAAGAAGATAAAAACATTTCCAAAATAAAGTTTGCATCCGGCAAGAAACTGCATTCAAAGATTTATATTTAGAATGCAGTCTCAAAAAAGCGTTTTTTGAAAAACAAATGCAAAGATAGTGAGAAAATTAAAAAAATAAGAATAAGGATATCTCCGAACCCAGAATTCCTAGAAAGAAGATAAATACATTTTCAAAACAAAGTTTGCATCCGGCAAGAAACTGCATTGAAAGATTTCTATTTAGAATGCAATCTCAAAAAAGCGTCTTTTGAAAACCAAATGCACAGATAGTGAGAAAATTCAAAAATAAGAATAAGGATATCTCCGAACCCAGAATTCCTAGAAAGAAGATAAAAACATTTCCAGAATCAATTTTGCATCAAGCAAGAAACTGCATTCAAAGATTTATATTGAGAATGCAGTCTCAAAAAAGTGTCTTCTGAAAACCGAATGCAAAGATAGTGAGAAAATTAAAAAATAAGAATAAGGATATCTCCGAACCTAGAAGTCCTAGAAAGAAGATAAATACATTTCCAAAATTAGTTTTGCATCCGGCAAGAAACTGCATTCAAAGATTTTTATTTAGAATGCAGTCTCAAAAAAGTGTCTTTGAAAAACAAATGCAAAGATAGTGAGAAAATTAAAAAATAAGAATAAGGATATCTCCGAACCTAGAAGTCCTAGAAAGAAGATAAATACATTTCCAAAACAAAGTTTGCATCCGGCAAGAAACTGCATTGAAAGATTTCTATTTAGAATGCAATCTCAAAAAAGCGTCTTTTGAAAACCAAATGCACAGATAGTGAGAAAATTCAAAAAATAAGAATAAGGATATCTCCGAACCTAGAAGCCCTAAAAAGAAGATAAAAACATTTCCAAAATCAATTTTGCATCCGGCAAAAAACTGCATTGAAAGATTTCTATTTAGAATGCAGTCTCAAAAAAGTGTCTTTTGAAAACCAAATGCAAAAATAGTGAGAAAATTAAAAAAATAAGAATAAGGATATCTCCGAACCTAGAAGTCCTAGAAAGAAGATAAACACATTTCCAAAATAAGGTTTGCATCGGGCAAGAAACTGCAAAAAAAATTTCTATTTAGAATGCAGTCTCAAAAAAGCGTCTTTTGAAAACCAAATGCAAAGATAGTGAGAAAAGTTAAAAATAAGAATAAGGATATCTCCGAACCTAGAAGTCTTAGAAAGAAGATAAATACATTTCCAAAATTAGTTTTGCATCCGGCAAGAAACTGCATTCAAAAATTTCTATTTAGAATGCAGTCTCAAAAAAGTGTTTTAGAAAACCAAATGCACAGATAGTGAGAAAATTCAAAAATAAGAATAAGGATATCTCCGAACCTAGAATTTCTAGAAAGAACATAAAAACATTTCCAGAATAAGTTTTGCATCCGGCAAGAAACTGCATTCAAAGATTTCTATTTAGAATGCAGTCTCAAAAAAGTGTCTTTGAAAAACAAATGCAAAGATAGTGAGAAAATTAAAAAAATAAGAATAAGGATATCTCCGAACCCAGAATTCCTAAAAAGAAGGAAAATACATTTCCAAAATCAAGGTTGCATCCGGCAAGAAACTGCATTCAAAGATTTATATTTAGAATGCAGTCTCAAAAAAGAGTCTTTTGAAAAACAAATGCAAAGATAGTGAGAAAATTAAAAAATAAGAATAAGGATATCTCCAAACCCGGAATTCCTAGAAAGAAGATAAAAAACATTTCCAGAATCAATTTTGCATCAAGCAAGAAACTGCATTCAAAGATTTATATTTAGAATGCAGTCTCAAAAAAGTGTCTTCTGAAAACCGAATGCAAAGATAGTGAGAAAATTAAAAAATAAGAATAAGGATATCTCCGAACCCAGAATTCCTAGAAAGAAGGTAAATACATTTCCAAAATAAAGGTTGCATCCGGCAAGAAACTGCATTCAAAGATTTCTATTTAGAATGCAGTCTCAAAAAAGCGTCTTTTGAAAAACAAATGCAAAGATAGTGAGAAAATTAAAAAGATAAGAATAAGGATATCTCCGAACCCAGAATTCCTAGAAAGAAGATAAAAACATTTCCAAAATAAAGTTTGCATCCGGCAAGAAACTGCATTCAAAGATTTATATTTAGAATGCAGTCTCAAAAAAGAGTCTTTTGAAAAACAAATGCAAAGATAGTGAGAAAATTAAAAAATAAGAATAAGGATATCTCCGAACCCAGAATTCCTAGAAAGAAGGTAAATACATTTCCAAAATCAAGGTTGCATCCGGCAAGAAACTGCATTCAAAGATTTATATTTAGAATGCAGTCTCAAAAAAGAGTCTTTTGAAAAACAAATGCAAAGATAGTGAGAAAATTAAAAAATAAGAATAAGGATATCTCCGAACCCAGAATTCCTAGAAAGAAGATAAAAACATTTCCAGAATCAATTTTGCATCAAGCAAGAAACTGCATTCAAAGATTTATATTTAGAATGCAGTCTCAAAAAAGTTTCTTCTGAAAACCGAATGCAAAGATAGTGAGAAAATTAAAAAATAAGAATAAGGATATCTCCGAACCTAGAAGTCCTAGAAAGAAGGTAAATAAATTTCCAAAATAAAGTTTGCATCCGGCAAGAAACTGCATTCAAAGATTTCTATTTAGAATGCAGTCTCAAAAAAGTGTCTTTGAAAAACAAATGCAAAGATAGTGAGAAAATTAAAAAATAAGATTAAGGATATCTCCGAACCTAGAAGTCCTAGAAAGAAGATAAATACATTTTCAAAACAAAGTTTGCATCCGGCAAGAAACTGCATTGAAAGATTTCTATTTAGAATGCAATCTCAAAAAAGCGTCTTTTGAAAACCAAATGCACAGATAGTGAGAAAATTCAAAAATAAGAATTAGGATATCTCCGAACCTAGAAGCCCTAGAAAGAAGATAAAAACATTTCCAAAATCAATTTTGCATCCGGCAAAAAACTGCATTGAAAGATTTCTATTTAGAATGCAGTCTCAAAAAAGTGTCTTTTGAAAACCAAATGCAAAAATAGTGAGAAAATTAAAAAAATAAGAATAAGGATATCTCCGAACCTAGAAGTCCTAGAAAGAAGATAAACACATTTCCAAAATAAAGTTTGCATCCGGCAAGAAACTGCATAAAAAGATTTCTATTTAGAATGCAGTCTCAAAAAAGCGTCTTTTGAAAACCAAATGCAAAGATAGTGAGAAAAGTTAAAAATAAGAATAAGGATATCTCCGAACCCAGAAGTCCTAGAAAGAAGGTAAATACATTTCCAAAATCAGGTTTGCATCCGGCAAGAAACTGCATTCAAAGATTTCTATTACGAATGCAGTCTCAAAAAAGTGTTTTTTGAAAAACACATGCAAAGATAGTGAGAAAATTCAAAAATAAGAATAACGATATCTCCGAACCCAGAATTCCTAGAAAGAAGATAAAAATATTTCCAGAATCAATTTTGCATCCGGCAAGAAACTGCATTCAAAGATTTTTATTTAGAATGCAGTCTCAAAAAAGTGTCTTTGAAAAACAAATGCAAAGATAGTGAGAAAATTAAAAAAATAAGAATAAGGATATCTCCGAACCCAGAATTCCTAAAAAGAAGGAAAATACATTTCCAAAATCAAGGTTGCATCCGGCAAGAAACTGCATTCAAAGATTTATATTTAGAATGCAGTCTCAAAAAAGAGTCTTTTGAAAAACAAATGCAAAGATAGTGAGAAAATTAAAAAATAAGAATAAGGATATCTCCAAACCCGGAATTCCTAGAAAGAAGATAAAAACATTTCCAGAATCAATTTTGCATCAAGCAAGAAACTGCATTCAAAGATTTATATTTAGAATGCAGTCTCAAAAAAGTGTCTTCTGAAAACCGAATGCAAAGAAAGTGAGAAAATTAAAAAAATAAGAATAAGGATATCTCCGAACCCAGAATTCCTAGAAAGAAGGTAAATACATTTCCAAAATAAAGGTTGCATCCGGCAAGAAACTGCATTCAAAGATTTCTATTTAGAATGCAGTCTCAAAAAAGCGTCTTTTGAAAAACAAATGCAAAGATAGTGAGAAAATTAAAAAGATAAGAATAAGGATATCTCCGAACCCAGAATTCCTAGAAAGAAGGTAAATACATTTCCAAAATAAAGGTTGCATCCGGCAAGAAACTGCATTCAAAGATTTATATTTAGAATGCAGTCTCAAAAAAGAGTCTTTTGAAAAACAAATGCAAAGTTAGTGAGAAAATTAAAAAATAAGAATAAGGATATCTCCGAACCCAGAATTCCTAGAAAAAAGGTAAATACATTTCCAAAATCAGGTTTGCATGCGGCAAGAAATTGCATTCAAAGATTTCTATTTAGAATGCAATCTCAAAAAAGCGTCTTTTGAAAAACAAATGCAAAGATAGTGAGAAAATTAAAAAAATAAGAATAAGGATATCTCCGAACCCAGAATTCCTAGAAAGAAGGTAAATACATTTCCAAAATCAAGGTTGCATCCGGCAAGAAACTGCATTCAAAGATTTATATTTAGAATGCAGTCTCAAAAAAGAGTCTTTTGAAAAACAAATGCAAAGATAGTGAGAAAATTAAAAAATAAGAATAAAGATATCTCCGAACCCAGAATTCCTAGAAAGAAGATAAAAACATTTCCAGAATCAATTTTGCATCAAGCAAGAAACTGCATTCAAAGATTTATATTTAGAATGCAGTCTCAAAAAAGTTTCTTCTGAAAACCGAATGCAAAGATAGTGAGAAAATTAAAAAATAAGAATAAGGATATCTCCGAACCTAGAAGTCCTAGAAAGAAGGTAAATAAATTTCCAAAATAAAGTTTGCATCCGGCAAAAAACTCCATTCAAAGATTTCTATTTAGAATGCAGTCTCAAAAAAGTGTCTTTGAAAAACAAATGCAAAGATAGTGAGAAAATTAAAAAATAAGATTAAGGATATCTCCGAACCTAGAAGTCCTAGAAAGAAGATAAATACATTTTCAAAACAAAGTTTGCATCCGGCAAGAAACTGCATTGAAAGATTTCTATTTAGAATGCAGTCTCAAAAAAGTGTCTTTTGAAAACCAAATGCAAAAATAGTGAGAAAATTAAAAAAATAAGAATAAGGATATCTCCGAACCTAGAAGTCCTAGAAAGAAGATAAACACATTTCCAAAATAAAGTTTGCATCCGGCAAGAAACTGCATAAAAAGATTTCTATTTAGAATGCAGTCTCAAAAAAGCGTCTTTTGAAAACCAAATGCAAAGATAGTGAGAAAAGTTAAAAATAAGAATAAGGATATCTCCGAACCCAGAAGTCCTAGAAAGAAGGTAAATACATTTCCAAAATCAGGTTTGCATCCGGCAAGAAACTGCATTCAAAGATTTCTATTTCGAATGCAGTCTCAAAAAAGTGTTTTTTGAAAAACACATGCAAAGATAGTGAGAAAATTAAAAAATAAGAATAAGGATATCTCCGAACCTAGAAGTCCTAGAAAGAAGATAAATACATTTCCAAAATTAGTTTTGCATCCGGCAAGAAACTGCATTCAAAGATTTCTATTTAGAATGCAGTCTCAAAAAAGTGTTTTAGAAAACCAAATGCACAGATAGTGAGAAAATTCAAAAATAAGAATAAGGATATCTCCGAACCTAGAATTTCTAGAAAGAACATAAAAACATTTCCAGAATAAGTTTTGCATCCGGCAAGAAACTGCATTCAAAGATTTCTATTTAGAATTCAGTCTCAAAAAAGCGTCTTTTGAAAAACAAATGCACAGATAGTGAGAAAATTAAAAAATAAGAATAAGGATATCTCTGAACCTAGAAGTCCTAGTCCTTTCCAAAATTAAGGTTGCATCCGGCAAGAAACTGCATTCAAAGATTTATATTTAGAATGCAGTCTCAAAAAAGAGTCTTTTGAAAAACAAATGCAAAGATAGTGAGAAAATTAAAAAATAAGAATAAGGATATCTCCGAACCCAGAATTCCTAGAAAGAAGGTAAATACATTTCCAAAATCAGGTTTGCATGCGGCAAGAAATTGCATTCAAAGATTTCTATTTAGAATGCAATCTCAAAAAAGCGTCTTTTGAAAAACAAATGCAAAGATAGTGAGAAAATTAAAAAAATAAGAATAAGGATATCTCCGAACCTAGAAGTCCTAGAAAGAAGGTAAATAAATTTCCAAAATCAAGGTTGCATCCGGCAAGAAACTGCATTCAAAGATTTATATTTAGAATGCAGTCTCAAAAAAGAGTCTTTTGAAAAACAAATCCAAAGATAGTGAGAAAATTAAAAAATAAGAATAAGGATATCTCCGAACCCAGAATTCCTAGAAAGAAGATAAAAACATTTCCAGAATCAATTTTGCATCAAGCAAGAAACTGCATTCAAAGATTTATGTTTAGAATGCAGTCTCAAAAAAGTTTTTTCTGAAAACCGAATGCAAAGATAGTGAGAAAATTAAAAAATAAGAATAAGGATATCTCCGAACCTAGAAGTCCTAGAAAGAAGGTAAATAAATTTCCAAAATAAAGTTTGCATCCGGCAAAAAACTGCATTGAAAGATTTCTATTTAGAATGCAGTCTCAAAAAAGTGTCTTCTGAAAACCGAATGCAAAAATAGTGAGAAAATTAAAAAAATAAGAATAAGGATATCTCCGAACCTAGAAGACCTAGAAAGAAGATAAATACATTTCCAGAATCAGTTTTGCATCCGGCAAGAAACTGCATTCAAAGATTTCTATTTCGAATGCAGTCTCAAAAAAGAGTCTTTTGAAAAACACATGCAAATATAGTGAGAAAATTCAAAAATAAGAATTAGGATATCTCCGAACCAAGAAGCCCTAGAAAGAAGATAAAAACATTTCCAAAATAAAGTTTGCATCCGGCAAGAAACTGCATTCAAAGATTTATATTTAGAATGCAGTCTCAAAAAAGTGTCTTTGAAAAACAAATGCAAAGATAGTTAGAAAATTAAAAAAATAAGAATAAGGATATCTCCGAACCCAGAATTCCTAAAAAAAAGGTAAATACATTTCCAAAATCAAGGTTGCATCCGGCAAGAAACTGCATTCAAAGATTTATATTTAGAATGCAGTCTCAAAAAAGAGTCTTTTGAAAAACAAATGCAAAGATAGTGAGAAAATTAAAAAATAAGAATAAGGATATCTCCGAACCCAGAATTCCTAAAAAGAAGATAAAAACATTTCCAGAATTAATTTTGCATCAAGCAAGAAAGTGCATTCAAAGATTTATATTTAGAATGCAGTCTCAAAAAAGTGTCTTCTGAAAACCGAATGCAAAGATAGTGAGAAAATTAAAAAATAAGAATAAGGATATCTCCGAACCTAGAAGTCCTAGAAAGAAGGTAAATACATTTCCAAAATAAAATTTGCATCCGGCAAAAAACTCCATTCAAAGATTTCTATTTAGAATGCAGTCTCAAAAAAGTGTCTTTGAAATACAAATGCAAAGATAGTGAGAAAATTAAAAAATAAGAATAAGGATATCTCCGAACCTAGAAGTCCTAGAAAGAAGATAAATACATTTCCAAAACAAAGTTTGCATCCGGCAAGAAACTGCATTGAAAGATTTCTATTTAGAATGCAATCTCAAAAAAGCGTCTTTTGAAAACCAAATGCAAAAATAGTGAGAAAATTAAAAAAATAAGAATAAGGATATCTCCGAACCCAGAATTCCTAGAAAGAAGGTAAATACATTTCCAAAATCAAGGTTGCATCCGCCAAGAAACTGCGTTCAAAGATTTATATTTAGAACGCAGTCTCAAAAAAGAGTCTTTTGAAAAACAAATGTAAAGATAGTGAGAAAATTAAAAAATAAGAATAAGGATATCTCCGAACCCAGAGTTCCTAGAAAGAAGATAAAAACATTTCCAGAATCAATTTTGCATCAAGCCAGAAACTGCATTCAAAGATTTATGTTTAGAATGCAGTCTCAAAAAAGTGTCTTCTGAAAACCGAATGCAAAGATAGTGAGAAAATTAAAAAATAAGAATAAGGATGTCTCCGAACCTAGAAGTCCTAGAAAGAAGGTAAATACATTTCCAAAATAAAGTTTGCATCCGGCAAAAAACTCCATTCAAAGATTTCTATTTAGAATGCAGTCTCAAAAAAGCGTCTTTTGAAAAACAAATGCAAAGATAGTGAGAAAATTAAAAAAATAAGAATAAACATATCTCCGAACCCAGAATTCCTAGAAAGAAGGTTAATTCATTTCCAAAATCAAAATTGCATCCGGCAAGAAACTGCATTCAAAGATTTCTATTTAGAATGCAGTCTCAAAAAAGCGTCTTTTGAAAAACAAATGCAAAGATAGTGAGAAAATTAAAAAATAAGAATAAAGATATCTCCGAACCCAGAATTCCTAGAAAGAAGGTAAATTCATTTCCAAAATCAAAATTGCATCCGGCAAGAAACTGCATTCAAAGATTTCTATTTAGAATGCAGTCTCAAAAAAGCGTTTTTTGAAAAACAAATGCAAAGATAGTGAGAAAATTAAAAAATAAGAATAAGGATATCTCCGAACCTAGAAGTCCTAGAAAGAAGGTAAATAAATTTCCAAAATAAAGTTTGCATCCGGCAAAAAACTCCATTCAAAGATTTCTATTTAGAATGCAGTCTCAAAAAAGTGTCTTTGAAAAACAAATGCAAAGATAATGAGAAAATTAAAAAATAAGATTAAGGATATCTCCGAACCTAGAAGTCCTAGAAAGAAGATAAATACATTTTCAAAACAAAGTTTGCATCCGGCAAGAAACTGCATTGAAAGATTTCTATTTAGAATGCAATCTCAAAAAAGCGTCTTTTGAAAACCAAATGCACAGATAGTGAGAAAATTAAAAAATAAGAATTAGGATATCTCCGAACCTAGAAGCCCTAGAAAGAAGATAAAAACATTTCCAAAATCAATTTTGCATCCGGCAAAAAACTGCATTGAAAGATTTCTATTTAGAATGCAGTCTCAAAAAAGTGTCTTTTGAAAACCAAATGCAAAAATAGTGAGAAAAATAAAAAAATAAGAATAAGGATATCTCCGAACCTAGAAGTCCTAGAAAGAAGATAAACACATTTCCAAAATAAAGTTTGCATCCGGCAAGAAACTGCATAAAAAGATTTCTATTTAGAATGCAGTCTCAAAAAAGCGTCTTTTGAAAACCAAATGCAAAGATAGTGAGAAAAGTTAAAAATAAGAATAAGGATATCTCCGAACCCAGAAGTCTTCGAAAGAAGGTAAATACATTTCCAAAATCAGATTTGCATCCGGCAAGAAACTGCATTCAAAGATTTCTATTTCGAATGCAGTCTCAAAAAAGTGTTTTTTGAAAAACACATGCAAAGATAGTGAGAAAATTAAAAAATAAGAATAAGGATATCTCCGAACCTAGAAGTCCTAGAAAGAAGATAAATACATTTCCAAAATTAGTTTTGCATCCGGCAAGAAACTGCATTCAAAGATTTCTATTTAGAATGCAGTCTCAAAAAAGTGTTTTTGAAAACCAAATGCACAGATAGTGAGAAAATTCAAAAATAAGAATAAGGATATCTCCGAACCTAGAATTTCTAGAAAGAACATAAAAACATTTCCAGAATAAGTTTTGCATCCGGCAAGAAACTGCATTCAAAGATTTCTATTTAGAATTCAGTCTCAAAAAAGCGTCTTTTGAAAAACAAATGCACAGATAGTGAGAAAATTAAAAAATAAGAATAAGGATATCTCTGAACCTAGAAGTCCTAGTCCTTTCCAAAATTAAGGTTGCATCCGGCAAGAAACTGCATTCAAAGATTTATATTTAGAATGCAGTCTCAAAAAAGAGTCTTTTGAAAAACAAATGCAAAGTTAGTGAGAAAATTAAAAAATAAGAATAAGGATATCTCCGAACCCAGAATTCCTAGAAAGAAGGTAAATACATTTCCAAAATCAGGTTTGCATGCGGCAAGAAATTGGATTCAAAGATTTCTATTTAGAATGCAATCTCAAAAAAGCGTCTTTTGAAAAACAAATGCAAAGATAGTGAGAAAATTAAAAAAATAAGAATAAGGATATCTCCGAACCCAGAATTCCTAGAAAGAAGGTAAATACATTTCCAAAATCAAAGTTGCATCCGGCAAGAAACTGCATTCAAAGATTTATATTTAGAATGCAGTCTCAAAAAAGAGTCTTTTGAAAAACAAATCCAAAGATAGTGAGAAAATTAAAAAATAAGAATAAGGATATCTCCGAACCCAGAATTCCTAGAAAGAAGATAAAAACATTTCCAGAATCAATTTTGCATCAAGCAAGAAACTGCATTCAAAATTCAAAGATTTATGTTTATCCTCCTATCTGTCCCAACCCTTTGTGCTTAGCTTAACTGCCTCTTTCTTATCTACTGTAGGCATCGTATGCTTGCGGTAAATGGATAAGGGCATCTGAGTTTGTCCTATTGTGCTGAATATTTAAATTGATTTTTTGTATGCAAGCTGTCTTATGGGCATAACACCTAAGACAGTTTGTTTATTACAGAGATTAATTTGGATTTTCACTGCATGGTTCGACTTAGTCAGAATTGTGTTTTGTGTGTAAGTATTTTGAAATGGTAAGTGATTTTTGTGTCGTGTATTCCAATGTTCGTGGTATAAGAAAGAATTTCTTTCACCTGTACGTCTACTCTGTTCAATACAGGCCAGCTGTTTTGGCATTAAGTGAAACCCAGGTTGGAGTAAATACTGATTTATCAGAGTTTGCTCTACATGGGTATAGCTTGGTGCCATTACTCTTTTCCCATCATGGTCTCGTGGTCTATGTTAGGAATGATATTGCTTGCCAGAGCCTTCCCCAATATGGGCAATGTTCCAACACGGACTTTAACTTCTTGTGGCTCAAATTCACTGTCCGCAAGCATGTCATTCATTATTGTTTTATTTACAGGAGTCCAAATCTCGACAGCAATTCCACTTGTAACGAGTTTGATGCGCTGTCTGATTCCATCTCGAAAATTGTTTCCCTTTGTCCTCGCACTGAAATCGTTATTACGGGCGATTTCAATGTACACAATTCCAATTGGCTCCGCTATTCTGGTCAGACAACACCCGAAGGAAGGTATGTCGAGCTCTTTGCCGGGTTACATCACCTTACCCAACTGATCGATGTGCCAACGCGTATACCGGATGTTGCTGGGCAAGCCGCCCATACTCTTGACTTGTTTCTTACTTCTCACCCTGATAAATATACCATTAGTGTAACTTCTCCATTTGGCACTTCAGACCATTGTGTTATTTCAGCTAATTTCTCATCCTCCACCCATCCAGTTAAAGAAAAACTTCCCACCAGGACCGTTTGGCAATACGAGAAAGCCAACTGGGACGGCCTGAATATTTTTTTCCGAAACTTTAACTGGTCACTATGCTTCCTCGATAGTGACATTGATGCCAGTGCTGAAATGATCACAAATGTGATTCTTCTAGGGATGCGTGCTTTTATTCCTAACAGAGTAAAAAGCATCAAACCTAAAGAAAAGTCTTGGTTTAATTCTGAGTGTAAAGAAGCTATCAGGCTCAAAGAAGTAAGTTTCCGTTCTTACAAAGCCAACCCTACAGAGGAAAATCGGAAAAAGCACAAACAAGCAAGAAACTCATGCAACTCCGTTATTGAAAGAACCAAATTTTTGCATGACCAAAAATTACGGCAAAAAATTCTGCAGTGTCCCAAAGGCAGTAAAAATTTTTGGTCATTTGTAAAAAATATTAAAAACTCCTCAACATCTTCGGTTCCAACGCTCATCGACAGTAACAAACCAATTGTTTACTCTTCAGAGAAGGCAAACTTGCTCGCCTCCCATTTCGCTGCTAGCTCCACGCTGCCGCATAGCAACGTTGCCCCTCCTGTACTTGAGAATGTAATTTTTTCCATGGGACAGATTTTTTTCCGCACTCGTACAGTAGCAAGAGTTCTCAAAGATCTCGATATACACAAATCCGCTGGCCCGGATGGTATACCTCCGATTCTTCTGAAGAGGTGTTCTTCCACACTGGCAAAGCCACTGCGTAAGCTTTTCCATCGCTCCTACTCTTCTGGAATCTTTCCTAGAAGATGGAAAACAGCATTTGTCCAGCCTGTCCCTAAGAAAGGTGACCCATCCTCCCCCTCCTCCTACCGACCCATAGCACTGACATCCCTTCTTTCTAAGGTCATGGAAACACTGATTAACCGTCAGCTTAAGGAATATCTCGAAGATCGTAAGCTTCTCCATGACCGTCAGTATGGCTTCCGCAGCAACCGTTCCACTGGTGATCTGATGGCATATCTCACCGAACAGTGGAACAAATCTTTACATCGCTTTGGTGAAAGTAAGATTATTGCTCTTGATATCTCCAAGGCATTTGATAGAGTTTGGCATGAAGCTCTCTTATCGAAAATGCGTGCTTTTGGGATCGATAATACTCTTTTTCGTTGGATTAGAAGCTATCTTCTGGACCGTTCAATACAAGTTGTATTGGACGGATTCAAGTCTGATTCCCATAAAATAAATGCTGGTGTGCCCCAGGGCTCTGTTCTATCTCCGACTCTTTTCCTCATTTTTATAAATGATCTTCTGTCTGTTACTTCTAAGCCACTTAACTGTTTTGCTGACGACTCTACCCTCAGCTTTTCATATTCGTTCGATAATTCACGTCCTTCGCCTTCGGACGTACAATTGCAACGGTGCCGTATGTCAAGCTCATTAAACTCCGATTTATACAGCATTGTCAAATGGGGTAATAGAAATCGTGTGGAGTTTAATGCTTCGAAAACTCAATGCTGTCTTCTGTCGTTAAAGCTTAACATTCCCCCAATGCCATTGTCCATGAATGGCACTTTCATTGAAGAAACCGAAAAGCTCTCAGTACTCGGTATGTGTGTCAACGACGACCTCCGTTGGAACGACCATATATTTGAGATCGCTAAGAATGCTGCAAAGTGCTTAGGTTTTCTGTATCGGTGTAAGAAGTATTTTTCCCCATCTGATCTGGCTACAATTTATAAAGCGTTTATACGCCCTAAACTCGAGTATAACTCCCACCTGTGGGCAGGTGCTTCACAAAAATCGCTTCACCTGCTTGATAGAATACAAAATCGAGCGTTAAGATTGATAGGAAATAGAACTGCCGCTGAAACAATTGCCCCACTCGAACACAGACGCAATGTTTCATGTCTTTCCTTATTTTATCGTTTCTTTTATAAAAAATGTTCACTCGAGGTAGCCAGCTGCATTCCTCCCCTTAAAAGTTTTGCCCGTAATACTCGTCTTGCTAGGAATGCCCATCAGTTCACCCTTGAGCCCAATTTCGGACGTACCGTGAAATATAGGGATTCTTTTTTTAGCCGTACAACACGACTTTGGAATGGTTTACCCGGCGAGATTTTCCCTTGCCATTTCAATTTGCCAACATTCAAAACCAATGTTAATCGACACCTCCTATCTCTCCCCTCCCTATCTTCCTAATGCCCGCGCAGTGTGTTACATTAAAAGGGAAATAAATAGTCCCTTGTGCGCGCGTTAATTATAAAAAAAAAAAAAAAAAAAAAAAGAATGCAGTCTCAAAAAAGTTTTCTCTGAAAACCGAATGCAAAGATAGTGAGAAAATTAAAAAATAAGAATAAGGATATCTCCGAACCTAGAAGTCCTAGAAAGAAGGTTAATAAATTTCCAAAATAAAGTTTGAATCCGGCAAAAAACTCCATTCAAAGATTTCTATTTAGAATGCAGTCTCAAAAAAGTGTCTTTGAAAAACAAATGCAAAGATCGTGAGAAAATTAAAAAATAAGAATTAGGATATCTCCGAACCTAAAAGTCCTAGAAAGAAGATAAATACATTTTCAAAACAAAGTTTGCATCCGGCAAGAAACTGCATTGAAAGATTTCTATTTAGAATGCAATCTCAAAAAAGCGTCTTTTGAAAACCAAATGCACAGATAGTGAGAAAATTAAAAAATAAGAATTAGGATATCTCCGAACCTAGAAGCCCTAGAAAGAAGATAAAAACATTTCCAAAATCAATTTTGCATCCGGCAAAAAACTGCATTGAAAGATTTCTATTTAGAATGCAGTCTCAAAAAAGTGTCTTTTGAAAACCAAATGCAAAAATAGTGAGAAAATTAAAAAAATAAGAATAAGGATATCTCCGAACCTAGAAGACCTAGAAAGAAGATAAACACATTTCCAGAATCAGTTTTGCATCCGGCAAGAAACTGCATTCAAAGATTTCTCTTTAGAATGCAGTCTCATGCGTCTTTTGAAAACCAAATGCAAAGATAGTGAGAAAAGTTAAAAATAAGAATAAGGATATCTCCGAACCCAGAAGTCCTAGAAAGAAGGTAAATACATTTCCAATCAGGTTTGCATCCGGCAAGAAACTGCATTCAAAGATTTCTATTTTGAATGCAGTCTCAAAAAAGTGATTTTTGAAAAACACATGCAAAGATAGTGAGAAAATTAAAAAATAAGAATAAGGATATCTCCGAACCTAGAAGTCCTAGAAAGAAGATAAATACATTTCCAAAATTGGTTTTGCATCCGGCAAGAAACTGCATTCAAAGATTCTATTTAGAATGCAGTCTCAAAAAAGTGTTTTTGAAAACCAAATGCACAGATAGTGAGAAAATTCAAAAATAAGAATAAGGATATCTCCGAACCTAGAATTTCTAGAAAGAACATAAAAACATTTCCAGAATAAGTTTTGCATCCGGCAAGAAACTGCATTCAAAGATTTCTATTTAGAATTCAGTCTCAAAAAAGCGTCTTTTGAAAAACAAATGCACAGATATTGAGAAAATTAAAAAATAAGAATAAGGATATCCCTGAACCTAGAAGTCCTAGTCCTTTCCAAAATTAAGGTTGCATCCGGCAAGAAACTGCATTCAAAGATTTATATTTAGAATGCAGTCTCAAAAAAGAGTCTTTTGAAAAACAAATGCAAAGATAGTGAGAAAATTAAAAAATAAGAATAAGGATATTTCCGAACCCAGAATACCTAGAAAGAAGGTAAATACATTTCCAAAATCAGGTTTGCATGCGGCAAGAAATTGCATTCAAAGATTTCTATTTAGAATGCAATCTCAAAAAAGCGTCTTTTGAAAAACAAATGCAAAGATAGTGAAAAAATTAAAAAAATAAGAATAAGGATATCTCCGAACCCAGAATTCCTAGAAAGAAGGTAAATACATTTCCAAAATCAGGTTTGCATCCGGCAAGAAACTGCATTCAAAGATTTATATTTAGAATGCAGTCTCAAAAAAGAGTCTTTTGAAAAACAAATGCAAAGATAGTGAGAAAATTCAAAAATAAGAATAAGGATATCTCCGAACCCAGAATACCTAGAAAGAAGGTAAATACATTTCCAAAATCAGGTTTGCATCCGGCAAGAAATTGCATTCAAAGATTTCTATTTAGAATGCAGTCTCAAAAAAGAGTCTTTTGAAAAACAAATGCAAAGATAGTGAGAAAATTAAAAAATAAGAATAAGGATATCTCCGAACCCAGAATTCCTAGAAAGAAGATAAAAACATTTCCAGAATCAATTTTGCATCAAGCAAGAAACTGCATTCAAAGATTTATGTTTAGAATGCAGTCTCAAAAAAGTTTCTTCTGAAAACCGAATGCAAAGATAGTGAGAAAATTAAAAAATAAGAATAAGGATATCTCCGAACCTAGAAGTGCTAGAAAGAAGGTAAATAAATTTCCAAAATAAAGTTTGCATCCGGCAAAAAACTCCATTCAAAGATTTCTATTTAGAATGCAGTCTCAAAAAAGTGTCTTTGAAAAACAAATGCAAAGATAGTGAGAAAATTAAAAAATAAGATTAAGGATATCTCCGACCCTAAAAGTCCTAGAAAGAAGATAAATACATTTTCAAAACAAAGTTTGCATCCGGCAAGAAACTGCATTGAAAGATTTCTATTTAGAATGCAATCTCAAAAAAGCGTCTTTTGAAAACCAAATGCACAGATAGTGAGAAAATTCAAAAATAAGAATTAGGATATCTCCGAACCTAGAAGCCATAGAAAGAAGATAAAAACATTTCCAAAATCAATTTTGCATCCGGCAAAAAACTGCATTGAAAGATTTCTATTTAGAATGCAGTCTCAAAAAAGTGTCTTTTGAAAACCAAATGCAAAAATAGTGAGAAAATTAAAAAAATAAGAATAAGGATATCTCCGAACCCAGAATTCCTAGAAAGAAGGTAAATACATTTCCAAAATCAAGGTTGCATCCGGCAAGAAACTGCATTCAAAGATTTATATTTAGAATGCAGTCTCATGCGTCTTTTGAAAACCAAATGCAAAGATAGTGAGAAAAGTTAAAAATAAGAATAAGGATATCTCCGAACCCAGAAGTCCTAGAAAGAAGATAAATACATTTCCAAAATCAAAATTGCATCCGGCAAGAAACTGCGTTCAAAGATTTCTATTTCGAATGCAGTCTCAAAAAAGTGTTTTTTGAAAAACACATGCAAAGATAGTGAGAAAATTAAAAAATAAGAATAAGGATATCTCCGAACCTAGAAGTCCTAGAAAGAAGATAAATACATTTCCAAAATTAGTTTTGCATCCGGCAAGAAACTGCATTCAAAGATTTCTATTTAGAATGCAGTCTCAAAAAAGTGTCTTTTGAAAACCAAATGCACAGATAGTGAGAAAATTCAAAAATAAGAATAAGGATATCTCCGAACCTAGAATTTCTAGAAAGAACATAAAAACATTTCCAGAATAAGTTTTGCATCCGGCAAGAAACTGCATTCAAAGATTTTTATTTAGAATTCAGTCTCAAAAAAGCGTCTTTTGAAAAACAAATGCACAGATAGTGAGAAAACTAAAAAATAAGAATAAGGATATCTCTGAACCTAGAAGTCCTAGAAAGAAGATAAAAACATTTCCAAAATAAAAATTGCATCTGGCAAGAAATTGCATGTAAAGATTTCTATTTAGAATGCAGTCTCAAAAAAGCGTCTTTTGAAAAACAAATGCAAAGATAGTGAGAAAACTAAAAAATAAGAAAAAGGATATCTCCGAACCCAGAATTTCTAGAAAGAAGGTAAATACATTTCCAAAATCAAGGTTGCATCCGGCAAGAAACTGCATTCAAAGATTTATATTTAGAATGCAGTCTCAAAAAAGAGTCTTTTGAAAAACAAATGCAAAGATAGTGAGAAAATTAAAAAATAAGAATAAGGATATCTCCGAACCCAGAATTTCTAGAAAGAAGATAAAAACATTTCCAAAATAAAAATTGCATCTGGCAAGAAACTGCATTCAAAGATTTCTATTTAGAATGCAGTCTCAAAAAAGCGTCTTTTGAAAAACAAATGCACAGATAGTGAGAAAACTAAAAAATAAGAATAAGGATATCTCTGAACCTAGAAGTCCTAGAAAGAAGATAAAAACATTTCCAAAATAAAAATTGCATAGGGCAAGAAACTGCATTGAAAGATTTCTATTTAGAATGCAGTCTCAAAAAAGTGTCTTTTGAAAACCAAATGCACAGATAGTGAGAAAATTCAAAAATAAGAATAAGGATATCTCCGAACCTAGAATTTCTAGAAAGAACATAAAAACATTTCCAGAATAAATTTTGCATCCGGCAAGAAACTGCATTCAAAGATTTCTATTTAGAATTCAGTCTCAAAAAAGCGTCTTTTGAAAAACAAATGCAAAGATAGTGAGAAAATTAAAAAATAAGAATAAGGATATCTCCGAACCTAGAAGTCCAAGAAAGAAGGTAAATACATTTCCAAAATCAAAATTGCATCCGGCAAGAAACTGCCTTCAAAGATTTCTATTTTCAAAAAAGCGTCTTTTGAAAAACAAATGCAAAGATAGTGAGAAAATTAAAAAATAAGAATAAGGATATCTCCGAACCCAGAATTCCTAGAAAGAAGGTAAATACATTTCCAAAATCAGGTTTGCATGCGGATAGAAATTGCATTCAAAGATTTCTATTTAGAATGCAATCTCAAAAAAGCGTCTTTTGAAAAACAAATGCAAAGATAGTGAGAAAATTAAAAAAATAAGAATAAGGATATCTCCGAACCCAGAATTCCTAGAAAGAAGGTAAATACATTTCCAAAATCAAGGTTGCATCCGGCAAGAAACTGCATTCAAAGATTTATATTTAGAATGCAGTCTCAAAAAAGAGTCTTTTGAAAAACAAATGCAAAGATAGTGAGAAAATTAAAAAATAAGAATAAGGATATCTCCGAACCCAGAATTCCTAGAAAGAAGATAAAAACATTTCCAGAATCAATTTTGCATCAAGCAAGAAACTGCATTCAAAGATTTATATTTAGAATGCAGTCTCAAAAAAGTTTCTTCTGAAAACCGAATGCAAAGATAGTGAGAAAATTAAAAAATAAGAATAAGGATATCTCCGAACCTAGAAGTCCTAGAAAGAAGGTAAATAAATTTCCAAAATAAAGTTTGCATCCGGCAAAAAACTGCATTGAAAGATTTCTATTTAGAATGCAGTCTCAAAAAAGTGTCTTTGAAAAACAAATGCAAAGATAGTGAGAAAATAAAAAAATAAGATTAAGGATATCTCCGACCCTAAAAGTCCTAGAAAGAAGATAAATACATTTTCAAAACAAAGTTTGCATCCGGCAAGAAACTGCATTGAAAGATTTCTATTTAGAATGCAATCTCAAAAAAGCGTCTTTTGAAAACCAAATGCACAGATAGTGAGAAAATTCAAAAATAAGAATTAGGATATCTCCGAACCTAGAAGCCCTAGAAAGAAGATAAAAACATTTCCAAAATCAATTTTGCATCCGGCAAAAAACTGCATTGAAAGATTTCTATTTAGAATGCAGTCTCAAAAAAGTGTCTTTTGAAAACCAAATGCAAAAATAGTGAGAAAATTAAAAAAATAAGAATAAGGATATCTCCGAACCTAGAAGTCCTAGAAAGAAGACAAAAACATTTCCAAAATCGATTTTGCATCCGACAAGAAACTGCATTCAAAGATTTCTATTTAGAATGCAGTCTCATGCGTCTTTTGAAAACCAAATGCAAAGATAGTGAGAAAAGTTAAAAATAAGAATAAGGATATCTCCGAACCCAGAAGTCCTAGAAAGAAGGTAAATACATTTCCAAAATCAAGTTTGCATCCGGCAAGAAACTGCATTCAAAGATTTCTATTTCGAATGCAGTCTCAAAAAAGTGTTTTTTGAAAAACACATGCAAAGATAGTGAGAAAATTAAAAAATAAGAATAAGGATATCTCCGAACCTAGAAGTCCTAGAAAGAAGGTAAATAAATTTCCAAAATAAAGTTTGCATCCGGCAAAAAACTCCATTCAAAGATTTCTATTTAGAATGCAGTCTCAAAAAAGTGTCTTTGAAAAACAAATGCAAAGATAGTGAGAAAATTAAAAAATAAGAATAAGGATATCTCCGAACCCACAATTCCTAGAAAGAAGATAAAAACATTTCCAGAATCAATTTTGCATCAAGCAAGAAACTGCATTCAAAGATTTATATTTAGAATGCAGTCTCAAAAAAGTTTTTTCTGAAAACCGAATGCAAAGATAGTGAGAAAATTAAAAAATAATATTAAGGATATCTCCGAACCTAAAAGTCCTAGAAAGAAGATAAATACATTTTCAAAACAAAGTTTGCATCCGAAAAGAAACTGCATTGAAAGATTTCTATTTAGAATGCAATCTCAAAAAAGTTTCTTCTGAAAACCGAATGCAAAGATAGTGAGAAAATTAAAAAATAAGAATTAGGATATCTCCGAACCTAGAAGACCTAGAAAAAAGATAAAAACATTTCCAAAATCAATTTTGCATCCGGCAAAAAACTGCATTGAAAGATTTCTATTTAGAATGCAGTCTCAAAAAAGTGTCTTTTGAAAACCAAATGCAAAAATAGTGAGAAAATTAAAAAAATAAGAATAAGGATATCTCCGAACCCAGAATTCCTAGAAAGAAGGTAAATACATTTCCAAAATCAAGGTTGCATCCGGCAAGAAACTGCGTTCAAAGATTTCTATTTCGAATGCAGTCTCAAAAAAGTGTTTTTTGAAAAACACATGCAAAGATAGTGAGAAAATTAAAAAATAAGAATAAGGATATCTCCGAACCTAGAAGTCCTAGAAAGAAGATAAATACATTTCCAAAATTAGTTTTGCATCCGGCAAGAAACTGCATTCAAAGATTTCTATTTAGAATGCAGTCTCAAAAAAGTGTCTTTTGAAAACCAAATGCACAGATAGTGAGAAAATTCAAAAATAAGAATAAGGATATCTCCGAACCTAGAATTTCTAGAAAGAACATAAAAACATTTCCAGAATAAGTTTTGCATCCGGCAAGAAACTGCATTCAAAGATTTTTATTTAGAATTCAGTCTCAAAAAAGCGTCTTTTGAAAAACAAATGCACAGATAGTGAGAAAACTAAAAAATAAGAATAAGGATATCTCTGAACCTAGAAGTCCTAGAAAGAAGATAAAAACATTTCCAAAATAAAAATTGCATCTGGCAAGAAATTGCATGTAAAGATTTCTATTTAGAATGCAGTCTCAAAAAAGCGTCTTTTGAAAAACAAATGCAAAGATAGTGAGAAAACTAAAAAATAAGAAAAAGGATATCTCCGAACCCAGAATTTCTAGAAAGAAGGTAAATACATTTCCAAAATCAAGGTTGCATCCGGCAAGAAACTGCATTCAAAGATTTATATTTAGAATGCAGTCTCAAAAAAGAGTCTTTTGAAAACAAATGCAAAGATAGTGAGAAAATTAAAAAATAAGAATAAGGATATCTCCGAACCTAGAATTTCTAGAAAGAACATAAAAACATTTCCAGAATAAGTTTTGCATCCGGCAAGAAACTGCATTCAAAGATTTCTATTTAGAATTCAGTCTCAAAAAAGCGTCTTTTGAAAAACAAATGCAAAGATAGTGAGAAAATTAAAAAATAAGAATAAGGATATCTCCGAACCTAGAAGTCCAAGAAAGAAGGTTAATACATTTCCAAAATCAAAATTGCATCCGGCAAGAAACTGCGTTCAAAGATTTCTATTTTCAAAAAAGTGTCTTTTGAAAAACAAATGCAAAGATAGTGAGAAAATTAAAAAATAAGAATAAGGATATCTCCGAACCCAGAATTCCTAGAAAGAAGGTAAATACATTTCCAAAATCAGGTTTGCATGCGGCAAGAAATTGCATTCAAAGATTTCTATTTAGAATGCAATCTCAAAAAAGCGTCTTTTGAAAAACAAATGCAAAGATAGTGAGAAAATTAAAAAAATAAGAATAAGGATATCTCCGAACCCAGAATTCCTAGAAAGAAGGTAAATACATTTCCAAAATCAAGGTTGCATCCGGCAAGAAACTGCATTCAAAGATTTATATTTAGAATGCAGTCTCAAAAAAGAGTCTTTTGAAAAACAAATGCAAAGATAGTGAGAAAATTAAAAAATAAGAATAAGGATATCTCCGAACCCAGAATTCCTAGAAAGAAGATAAAAACATTTCCAGAATCAATTTTGCATCAAGCAAGAAACTGCATTCAAAGATTTATATTTAGAATGCAGTCTCAAAAAAGTTTCTTCTGAAAACCGAATGCAAAGATAGTGAGAAAATTAAAAAATAAGAATAAGGATATCTCCGAACCTAGAAGTCCTAGAAAGAAGGTTAATAAATTTCCAAAATAAAGTTTGCATCCGGCAAAAAACTCCATTCAAAGATTTCTATTTAGAATGCAGTCTCAAAAAAGTGTCTTTGAAAAACAAATGCAAAGATAGTGAGAAAATAAAAAAATAAGATTAAGGATATCTCCGACCCTAAAAGTCCTAGAAAGAAGATAAATACATTTTCAAAACAAAGTTTGCATCCGGCAAGAAACTGCATTGAAAGATTTCTATTTAGAATGCAATCTCAAAAAAGCGTCTTTTGAAAACCAAATGCACAGATAGTGAGAAAATTCAAAAATAAGAATTAGGATATCTCCGAACCTAGAAGCCCTAGAAAGAAGATAAAAACATTTCCAAAATCAATTTTGCATCCGACAAAAAACTGCATTGAAAGATTTCTATTTAGAATGCAGTCTCATGCGTCTTTTGAAAACCAAATGCAAAGATAGTGAGAAAAGTTAAAAATAAGAATAAGGATATCTCCGAACCCAGAAGTCCTAGAAAGAAGGTAAATACATTTCCAAAATCAAGTTTGCATCAAGCAAGAAACTGCATTCAAAGATTTCTATTTCGAATGCAGTCTCAAAAAAGTGTTTTTTGAAAAACACATGCAAAGATAGTGAGAAAATTAAAAAATAAGAATAAGGATATCTCCGAACCTAGAAGTCCTAGAAAGAAGGTAAATAAATTTCCAAAATAAAGTTTGCATCCGGCAAAAAACTCCATTCAAAGATTTCTATTTAGAATGCAGTCTCAAAAAAGTGTCTTTGAAAAACAAATGCAAAGATAGTGAGAAAATTAAAAAATAAGAATAAGGATATCTCCGAACCCACAATTCCTAGAAAGAAGATAAAAACATTTCCAGAATTAATTTTGCATCAAGCAAGAAACTGCATTCAAAGATTTATATTTAGAATGCAGTCTCAAAAAAGTTTCTTCTGAAAACCGAATGCAAAGATAGTGAGAAAATTAAAAAATAAGATTAAGGATATCTCCGAACCTAAAAGTAATAGAAAGAAGATAAATACATTTTCAAAACAAAGTTTGCATCCGGCAAGAAACTGCATTGAAAGATTTCTATTTAGAATGCAATCTCAAAAAAGTTTCTTCTGAAAACCAAATGCACAGATAGTGAGAAAATTAAAAAATAAGAATTAGGATATCTCCGAACCTAGAAGACCTAGAAAGAAGATAAAAACATTTCCAAAATCAATTTTGCATCCGGCAAAAAACTGCATTGAAAGATTTCTATTTAGAATGCAGTCTCAAAAAAGTGTCTTTTGAAAACCAAATGCAAAAATAGTGAGAAAATTAAAAAAATAAGAATAAGGATATCTCCGAACCTAGAAGTCCTAGAAAGAAGATAAACACATTTCCAGAATCAGTTTTGCATCCGGCAAGAAACTGCATTCAAAGATTTCTATTTAGAATGCAGTCTCATGCGTCTTTTGAAAACCAAATGCAAAGATAGTGAGAAAAGTTAAAAATAAGAATAAGGATATCTCCGAACCCAGAAGTCCTAGAAAGAAGGTAAATACATTTCCAAAATCAGGTTTGCATCCGGCAAGAAACTGCATTCAAAGATTTCTATTTCGAATGCAGTCTCAAAAAAGTGTTTTTTGAAAAACACATGCAAAGATAGTGAGAAAATTAAAAAATTAGAATAAGGATATCTCCGAACCTAGAAGTCCTAGAAAGAAGGTAAATAAATTTCCAATATAAAGTTTGCATCCGGCAAAAAACTCCATTCAAAGATTTATATTTAGAATGCAGTCTCAAAAAAGTGTCTTTGAAAAACAAATGCAAAGATAGTGAGAAAATTAAAAAATAAGAATAAGGATATCTCCGAACCCAGAATTCCTAGAAAGAAGATAAAAACATTTCCAGAATCAATTTTGCATCAAGCAAGAAACTGCATTCAAAGATTTATATTTAGAATGCAGTCTCAAAAAAGTTTCTTCTGAAAACCGAATGCAAAGATAGTGAGAAAATTAAAAAATAAGAATAAGGATATCTCCGAACCTAGAAGTCCTAGAAAGAAGGTAAATAAATTTCCAAAATAAAGTTTGCATCCGGCAAAAAACTCCATTCAAAGATTTCTATTTAGAATGCAGTCTCAAAAAAGTGTCTTTGAAAAACAAATGCAAAGATAGTGAGAAAATAAAAAAATAAGATTAAGGAGATCTCCGAACCTAAAAGTCCTAGAAAGAAGATAAATACATTTCCAAAATCAGGGTTGCATCCGGCAAGAAACTGCATTCAAAGATTTCTATTTAGAATTCAGTCTCAAAAAAGCGTCTTTTGAAAACCAAATGCACAGATAGTGAGAAAATTCAAAAATAAGAATTAGGATATCTCCGAACCTAGAAGCCCTAGAAAGAAGATAAAAACATTTCCAAAATCAATTTTGCATCCGGCAAAAAACTGCATTGAAAGATTTCTATTTAGAATGCAGTCTCAAAAAAGTGTCTTTTGAAAACCAAATGCAAAAATAGTGAGAAAATTAAAAAAATAAGAATAAGGATATCTCCGAACCCAGAATTCCTAGAAAGAAGGTAAATACATTTCCAAAATCAAGGTTGCATCCGGCAAGAAACTGCATTCAAAGATTTATATTTAGAATGCAGTCTCATGCGTCTTTTGAAAACCAAATGCAAAGATAGTGAGAAAAGTTAAAAATAAGAATAAGGATATCTCCGAACCCAGAAGTCCTAGAAAGAAGGTAAATACATTTCCAAAATCAAGTTTGCATCCGGCAAGAAACTGCATTCAAAGATTTCTATTTCGAATGCAGTCTCAAAAAAGTGTTTTTTGAAAAACACATGCAAAGATAGTGAGAAAATTAAAAAATAAGAATAAGGATATCTCCGAACGTAGAAGTCCTAGAAAGAAGGTAAATAAATTTCCCAAATGAAGTTTGCATCCGGCAAAAAACTCCATTCAAAGATTTCTATTTAGAATGCAGTCTCAAAAAAGTGTCTTTGAAAAACAAATGCAAAGATAGTGAGAAAATTAAAAAATAAGAATAAGGATATCTCCGAACCCAGAATTCCTAGAAAGAAGATAAAAACATTTCCAGAATCAATTTTGCATCAAGCAAGAAACTGCATTCAAAGATTTATATTTAGAATGCAGTCTCAAAAAAGTTTCTTCTGAAAACCGAATGCAAAGATAGTGAGAAATTTAAAAAATAAGAATAAGGATATCTCCGAACCTAGAAGTCCTAGAAAGAAGGTAAATAAATTTCCAAAATAAAGTTTGCATCCGGCAAAAAACTCCATTCAAAGATTTCTATTTAGAATGCAGTCTCAAAAAAGTGTCTTTGAAAAACAAATGCAAAGATAGTGAGAAAATAAAAAAATAAGATTAGGGATATCTCCGAACCTAAAAGTCCTAGAAAGATGATAAATACATTTTCAAAACAAAGTTTGCATCCGGCAAGAAACTGCATTGAAAGATTTCTATTTAGAATGCAATCTCAAAAAAGCGTCTTTTGAAAACCAAATGCACAGATAGTGAGAAAATTCAAAAATAAGAATTAGGATATCTCCGAACCTAGAAGCCCTAGAAAGAAGATAAAAACATTTCCAAAATCAATTTTGCATCCGGCAAAAAACTGCATTGAAAGATTTCTATTTAGAATGCAGTCTCAAAAAAGTGTTTTTTGAAAAACACATGCAAAGATAGTGAGAAAATTAAAAAATAAGAATAAGGATATCTCCGAACCTAGAAGTCCTAGAAAGAAGATAAATACATTTCCAAAATAAGTTTTGCATCCGGCAAGAAACTGCATTCAAAGATTTCTATTTAGAATGCAGTCTCAAAAAAGTGTCTTTTGAAAACCAAATGCACAGATAGTGAGAAAATTCAAAAATAAGAATAAGGATATCTCCGAACCTAGAATTTCTAGAAAGAACATAAAAACATTTCCAGAATAAGTTTTGCATCCGGCAAGAAACTGCATTCAAAGATTTTTATTTAGAATTCAGTCTCAAAAAAGCGTCTTTTGAAAAACAAATGCACAGATAGTGAGAAAACTAAAAAATAAGAATAAGGATATCTCTGAACCTAGAAGTCCTAGAAAGAAGATAAAAACATTTCCAAAATAAAAATTGCATCTGGCAAGAAACTGCATTCAAAGATTTCTATTTAGAATGCAGTCTCAAAAAAGCGTCTTTTGAAAAACAAATGCAAAGATAGTGAGAAAACTAAAAAATAAGAAAAAGGATATCTCCGAACCCAGAATTTCTAGAAAGAAGGTAAATACATTTCCAAAATCAGGGTTGCATCCGGCAAGAAACTGCATTCAAAGATTTCTATTTAGAATTCAGTCTCAAAAAAGCGTCTTTTGAAAAACAAATGCAAAGATAGTGAGAAAATTAAAAAATAAGAATAAGGATATCTCCGAACCTAGAAGTCCAAGAAAGAAGGTAAATACATTTCCAAAATCAAAATTGCATCCGGCAAGAAACTGCGTTCAAAGATTTCTATTCTCAAAAAAGCGTCTTTTGAAAAACAAATGCAAAGATAGTGAGAAAATTAAAAAATAAGAATAAGGATATCTCCGAACCCAGAATTCCTAGAAAGAAGGTAAATACATTTCCAAAATCAGGTTTGCATGCGGCAAGAAATTGCATTCAAAGATTTCTATTTAGAATGCAATCTCAAAAAAGCGTCTTTTGAAAAACAAATGCAAAGATAGTGAGAAAATTAAAAAAATAAGAATAAGGATATCTCCGAACCCAGAATTCCTAGAAAGAAGGTAAATACATTTCCAAAATCAAGGTTGCATCCGGCAAGAAACTGCATTCAAAGATTTATATTTAGAATGCAGTCTCAAAAAAGAGTCTTTTGAAAAACAAATGCAAAGATAGTGAGAAAATTAAAAAATAAGAATAAGGATATCTCCGAACCCAGAATTCCTAGAAAGAAGATAAAAACATTTCCAGAATCAATTTTGCATCAAGCAAGAAACTGCATTCAAAGATTTATATTTAGAATGCAGTCTCAAAAAAGTTTCTTCTGAAAACCGAATGCAAAGATAGTGAGAAAATTAAAAAATAAGAATAAGGATATCTCCGAACCTAGAAGTCCTAGAAAGAAGGTAAATAAATTTCCAAAATAAAGTTTGCATCCGGCAAAAATCTCCATTCAAAGATTTCTATTTAGAATGCAGTCTCAAAAAAGTGTCTTTGAAAAACAAATGCAAAGATAGTGAGAAAATAAAAAAATAAGATTAAAGATATCTCCGAACCTAAAAGTCCTAGAAAGAAGATAAATACATTTTCAAAACAAAGTTTGCATCCGGCAAGAAACTGCATTGAAAGATTTCTATTTAGAATGCAATCTCAAAAAAGCGTCTTTTGAAAACCAAATGCACAGATAGTGAGAAAATTCAAAAATAAGAATTAGGATATCTCCGAACCTAGAAGCCCTAGAAAGAAGATAAAAACATTTCCAAAATCAATTTTGCATCCGGCAAAAAACTGCATTGAAAGATTTCTATTTAGAATGCAGTCTCAAAAAAGTGTTTTTTGAAAAACACATGCAAAGATAGTGAGAAAATTAAAAAATAAGAATAAGGATATCTCCGAACCTAGAAGTCCTAGAAAGAAGATAAATACATTTCCAAAATAAGTTTTGCATCCTGCAAGAAACTGCATTCAAAGATTTCTATTTAGAATGCAGTCTCAAAAAAGTGTCTTTTGAAAACCAAATGCACAGATAGTGAGAAAATTCAAAAATAAGAATAAGGATATCTCCGAACCTAGAATTTCTAGAAAGAACATAAAAACATTTCCAGAATAAGTTTTGCATCCGGCAAGAAACTGCATTCAAAGATTTTTATTTGAATTCAGTCTCAAAAAAGCGTCTTTTGAAAAACAAATGCACAGATAGTGAGAAAACTAAAAAATAAGAATAAGGATATCTCTGAACCTAGAAGTCCTAGAAAGAAGATAAAAACAATTCCAAAATAAAAATTGCATCTGGCAAGAAACTGCATTCAAAGATTTCTATTTAGAATGCAGTCTCAAAAAAGCGTCTTTTGAAAAACAAATGCAAAGATAGTGAGAAAACTAAAAAATAAGAAAAAGGATATCTCCGAACCCAGAATTTCTAGAAAGAAGGTAAATACATTTCCAAAATCAGGGTTGCATCCGGCAAGAAACTGCATTCAAAGATTTCTATTTAGAATTCAGTCTCAAAAAAGCGTCTTTTGAAAAACAAATGCAAAGATAGTGAGAAAATTAAAAAATAAGAATAAAGATATCTCCGAACCTAGAAGTCCAAGAAAGAAGGTAAGTACATTTCCAAAATCAAAATTGCATCCGGCAAGAAACTGCGTTCAAAGATTTCTATTCTCAAAAAAGCGTCTTTTGAAAAACAAATGCAAAGATAGTGAGAAAATTAAAAAATAAGAATAAGGATATCTCCGAACCCAGAATTCCTAGAAAGAAGGTAAATACATTTCCAAAATCAGGTTTGCATGCGGCAAGAAATTGCATTCAAAGATTTCTATTTAGAATGCAATCTCAAAAAAGCGTCTTTTGAAAAACAAATGCAAAGATAGTGAGAAAATTAAAAAAATAAGAATAAGGATATCTCCGAACCCAGAATTCCTAGAAAGAAGGTAAATACATTTCCAAAATAAAGGTTGCATCCGGCAAGAAACTGCATTCAAAGATTTATATTTAGAATGCAGTCTCAAAAAAGAGTCTTTTGAAAAACAAATGCAAAGATAGTGAGAAAATTAAAAAATAAGAATAAGGATATCTCCGAACCCAGAATTCCTAGAAAGAAGATAAAAACATTTCCAGAATCAATTTTGCATCAAGCAAGAAACTGCATTCAAAGATTTATATTTAGAATGCAGTCTCAAAAAAGTTTCTTCTGAAAACCGAATGCAAAGATAGTGAGAAAATTAAAAAATAAGAATAAGGATATCTCCGAACCTAGAAGTCCTAGAAAGAAGGTAAATAAATTTCCAAAATAAAGTTTGCATCCGGCAAAAAACTCCATTCAAAGATTTCTATTTAGAATGCAGTCTCAAAAAAGTGTCTTTGAAAAACAAATGCAAAGATAGTGAGAAAATAAAAAAAATAAGATTAAGGATATCTCCGAACCTAAAAGTCCTAGAAAGAAGATAAATACATTCTTAAAACAAAGTTTGCATCCGGCAAGAAACTGCATTGAAAGATTTCTATTTAGAATGCAATCTCAAAAAAGCGTCTTTTGAAAACCAAATGCACAGATAGTGAGAAAATTAAAAAATAAGAATTAGGATATCTCCGAACCTAGAAGCCCTAGAAAGAAGATAAAAACATTTCCAAAATCAATTTTGCATCCGGCAAAAAACTGCATTGAAAGATTTCTATTTAGAATGCAGTCTCAAAAAAGTGTCTTTTGAAAACCAAATGCAAAAATAGTGAGAAAATTAAAAAAATAAGAATAAGGATATCTCCGAACCTAGAAGTCCTAGAAAGAAGATAAACACATTTCCAAAATCAGTTTTGCATCCGGCAAGAAACTGCATTCAAAGATTTCTATTTAGAATGCAGTCTCATGCGTCTTTTGAAAACCAAATGCAAAGATAGTGAGAAAAGTTAAAAATAAGAATACGGATATCTCCGAACCCAGAAGTCCTAGAAAGAAGGTAAATACATTTCCAAAATCAGGTTTGCATCCGGCAAGAAACTGCATTCAAAGATTTCTATTTAGAATGCAGTCTCAAAAAAGTGTCTTTGAAAAACAAATGCAAAGATAGTGAGAAAATAAAAAAATAAGATTAAGGATATCTCCGAACCTAAAAGTCCTAGAAAGAAGATAAATACATTTTCAAAACAAAGTTTGCATCCGGCAAGAAACTGCATTGAAAGATTTCTATTTAGAATGCAATCTCAAAAAAGCGTCTTTTGAAAACCAAATGCACAGATAGTGAGAAAATTCAAAAATAAGAATTAGGATATCTCCGAACCTAGAAGCCCTAGAAAGAAGATAAAAACATTTCCAAAATCAATTTTGCATCCGGCAAAAAACTGCATTGAAAGATTTCTATTTAGAATGCAGTCTCAAAAAAGTGTTTTTTGAAAAACACATGCAAAGATAGTGAGAAAATTAAAAAATAAGAATAAGGATATCTCCGAACCTAGAAGTCCTAGAAAGAAGATAAATACATTTCCAAAATAAGTTTTGCATCCTGCAAGAAACTGCATTCAAAGATTTCTATTTAGAATGCAGTCTCAAAAAAGTGTCTTTTGAAAACCAAATGCACAGATAGTGAGAAAATTCAAAAATAAGAATAAGGATATCTCCGAACCTAGAATTTCTAGAAAGAACATAAAAACATTTCCAGAATAAGTTTTGCATCCGGCAAGAAACTGCATTCAAAGATTTTTATTTAGAATTCAGTCTCAAAAAAGCGTCTTTTGAAAAACAAATGCACAGATAGTGAGAAAACTAAAAAATAAGAATAAGGATATCTCTGAACCTAGAAGTCCTAGAAAGAAGATAAAAACAATTCCAAAATAAAAATTGCATCTGGCAAGAAACTGCATTCAAAGATTTCTATTTAGAATGCAGTCTCAAAAAAGCGTCTTTTGAAAAACAAATGCAAAGATAGTGAGAAAACTAAAAAATAAGAAAAAGGATATCTCCGAACCCAGAATTTCTAGAAAGAAGGTAAATACATTTCCAAAATCAGGGTTGCATCCGGCAAGAAACTGCATTCAAAGATTTCTATTTAGAATTCAGTCTCAAAAAAGCGTCTTTTGAAAAACAAATGCAAAGATAGTGAGAAAATTAAAAAATAAGAATAAAGATATCTCCGAACCTAGAAGTCCAAGAAAGAAGGTAAGTACATTTCCAAAATCAAAATTGCATCCGGCAAGAAACTGCGTTCAAAGATTTCTATTCTCAAAAAAGCGTCTTTTGAAAAACAAATGCAAAGATAGTGAGAAAATTAAAAAATAAGAATAAGGATATCTCCGAACCCAGAATTCCTAGAAAGAAGGTAAATACATTTCCAAAATCAGGTTTGCATGCGGCAAGAAATTGCATTCAAAGATTTCTATTTAGAATGCAATCTCAAAAAAGCGTCTTTTGAAAAACAAATGCAAAGATAGTGAGAAAATTAAAAAAATAAGAATAAGGATATCTCCGAACCCAGAATTCCTAGAAAGAAGGTAAATACATTTCCAAAATCAAGGTTGCATCCGGCAAGAAACTGCATTCAAAGATTTATATTTAGAATGCAGTCTCAAAAAAGAGTCTTTTGAAAAACAAATGCAAAGATAGTGAGAAAATTAAAAAATAAGAATAAGGATATCTCCGAACCCAGAATTCCTAGAAAGAAGATAAAAACATTTCCAGAATCAATTTTGCATCAAGCAAGAAACTGCATTCAAAGATTTATATTTAGAATGCAGTCTCAAAAAAGTTTCTTCTGAAAACCGAATGCAAAGATAGTGAGAAAATTAAAAAATAAGAATAAGGATATCTCCGAACCTAGAAGTCCTAGAAAGAAGGTAAATAAATTTCCAAAATAAAGTTTGCATCCGGCAAAAAACTCCATTCAAAGATTTCTATTTAGAATGCAGTCTCAAAAAAGTGTCTTTGAAAAACAAATGCAAAGATAGTGAGAAAATAAAAAAAATAAGATTAAGGATATCTCCGAACCTAAAAGTCCTAGAAAGAAGATAAATACATTTTCAAAACAAAGTTTGCATCCGGCAAGAAACTGCATTGAAAGATTTCTATTTAGAATGCAATCTCAAAAAAGCGTCTTTTGAAAACCAAATGCACAGATAGTGAGAAAATTAAAAAATAGGAATTAGGATATCTCCGAACCTAGAAGCCCTAGAAAGAAGATAAAAACATTTCCAAAATCAATTTTGCATCCGGCAAAAAACTGCATTGAAAGATTTCTATTTAGAATGCAGTCTCAAAAAAGTGTCTTTTGAAAACCAAATGCAAAAATAGTGAGAAAATTAAAAAAATAAGAATAAGGATATCTCCGAACCTAGAAATCCTAGAAAGAAGATAAACACATTTCCAGAATCAGTTTTGCATCCGGCAAGAAACTGCATTCAAAGATTTCTATTTAGAATGCAGTCTCATGCGTCTTTTGAAAACCAAATGCAAAGATAGTGAGAAAAGTTAAAAATAAGAATACGGATATCTCCGAACCCAGAAGTCCTAGAAAGAAGGTAAATACATTTCCAAAATCAGGTTTGCATCCGGCAAGAAACTGCATTCAAAGATTTCTATTTAGAATGCAGTCTCAAAAAAGTGTCTTTGAAAAACAAATGCAAAGATAGTGAGAAAATAAAAAAATAAGATTAAGGATATCTCCGAACCTAAAAGTCCTAGAAAGAAGATAAATACATTTTCAAAACAAAGTTTGCATCCGGCAAGAAACTGCATTGAAAGATTTCTATTTAGAATGCAATCTCAAAAAAGCGTCTTTTGAAAACCAAATGCACAGATAGTGAGAAAATTCAAAAATAAGAATTAGGATATCTCCGAACCTAGAAGCCCTAGAAAGAAGATAAAAACATTTCCAAAATCAATTTTGCATCCGGCAAAAAACTGCATTGAAAGATTTCTATTTAGAATGCAGTCTCAAAAAAGTGTTTTTTGAAAAACACATGCAAAGATAGTGAGAAAATTAAAAAATAAGAATAAGGATATCTCCGAACCTAGAAGTCCTAGAAAGAAGATAAATACATTTCCAAAATAAGTTTTGCATCCTGCAAGAAACTGCTTTCAAAGATTTCTATTTAGAATGCAGTCTCAAAAAAGTGTCTTTTGAAAACCAAATGCACAGATAGTGAGAAAATTCAAAAATAAGAATAAGGATATCTCCGAACCTAGAATTTCTAGAAAGAACATAAAAACATTTCCAGAATAAGTTTTGCATCCGGCAAGAAACTGCATTCAAAGATTTTTATTTAGAATTCAGTCTCAAAAAAGCGTCTTTTGAAAAACAAATGCACAGATAGTGAGAAAACTAAAAAATAAGAATAAGGATATCTCTGAACCTAGAAGTTCTAGAAAGAAGATAAAAACAATTCCAAAATAAAAATTGCATCTGGCAAGAAACTGCATTCAAAGATTTCTATTTAGAATGCAGTCTCAAAAAAGCGTCTTTTGAAAAACAAATGCAAAGATAGTGAGAAAACTAAAAAATAAGAAAAAGGATATCTCCGAACCCAGAATTTCTAGAAAGAAGGTAAATACATTTCCAAAATCAGGGTTGCATCCGGCAAGAAACTGCATTCAAAGATTTCTATTTAGAATTCAGTCTCAAAAAAGCGTCTTTTGAAAAACAAATGCAAAGATAGTGAGAAAATTAAAAAATAAGAATAAGGATATCTCCGAACCTAGAAGTCCAAGAAAGAAGGTAAGTACATTTCCAAAATCAAAATTGCATCCGGCAAGAAACTGCGTTCAAAGATTTCTATTCTCAAAAAAGCGTCTTTTGAAAAACAAATGCAAAGATAGTGAGAAAATTAAAAAATAAGAATAAGGATATCTCTGAACCTAGAAGTTCTAGAAAGAAGATAAAAACAATTCCAAAATAAAAATTGCATCTGGCAAGAAACTGCATTCAAAGATTTCTATTTAGAATGCAGTCTCAAAAAAGCGTCTTTTGAAAAACAAATGCAAAGATAGTGAGAAAACTAAAAAATAAGAAAAAGGATATCTCCGAACCCAGAATTTCTAGAAAGAAGGTAAATACATTTCCAAAATCAGGGTTGCATCCGGCAAGAAACTGCATTCAAAGATTTCTATTTAGAATTCAGTCTCAAAAAAGCGTCTTTTGAAAAACAAATGCAAAGATAGTGAGAAAATTAAAAAATAAGAATAAGGATATCTCCGAACCCAGAATTCCTAGAAAGAAGGTAAATACATTTCCAAAATCAGGTTTGCATGCGGCAAGAAATTGCATTCAAAGATTTCTATTTAGAATGCAATCTCAAAAAAGCGTCTTTTGAAAAACAAATGCAAAGATAGTGAGAAAATTAAAAAAATAAGAATAAGGATATCTCCGAACCCAGAATTCCTAGAAAGAAGGTAAATACATTTCCAAAATCAAGGTTGCATCCGGCAAGAAACTGCATTCAAAGATTTATATTTAGAATGCAGTCTCAAAAAAGAGTCTTTTGAAAAACAAATGCAAAGATAGTGAGAAAATTAAAAAATAAGAATAAGGATATCTCCGAACCCAGAATTCCTAGAAAGAAGATAAAAACATTTCCAGAATCAATTTTGCATCAAGCAAGAAACTGCATTCAAAGATTTATATTTAGAATGCAGTCTCAAAAAAGTTTCTTCTGAAAACCGAATGCAAAGATAGTGAGAAAATTAAAAAATAAGAATAAGGATATCTCCGAACCTAGAAGTCCTAGAAAGAAGGTAAATAAATTTCCAAAATAAAGTTTGCATCCGGCAAAAAACTCCATTCAAAGATTTCTATTTAGAATGCAGTCTCAAAAAAGTGTCTTTGAAAAACAAATGCAAAGATAGTGAGAAAATAAAAAAAATAAGATTAAGGATATCTCCGAACCTAAAAGTCCTAGAAAGAAGATAAATACATTTTCAAAACAAAGTTTGCATCCGGCAAGAAACTGCATTGAAAGATTTCTATTTAGAATGCAATCTCAAAAAAGCGTCTTTTGAAAACCAAATGCACAGATAGTGAGAAAATTAAAAAATAAGAATTAGGATATCTCCGAACCTAGAAGCCCTAGAAAGAAGATAAAAACATTTCCAAAATCAATTTTGCATCCGGCAAAAAACTGCATTGAAAGATTTCTATTTAGAATGCAGTCTCAAAAAAGTGTCTTTTGAAAACCAAATGCAAAAATAGTGAGAAAATTAAAAAAATAAGAATAAGGATATCTCCGAACCTAGAAGTCCTAGAAAGAAGATAAACACATTTCCAGAATCAGTTTTGCATCCGGCAAGAAACTGCATTCAAAGATTTCTATTTAGAATGCAGTCTCATGCGTCTTTTGAAAACCAAATGCAAAGATAGTGAGAAAAGTTAAAAATAAGAATACGGATATCTCCGAACCCAGAAGTCCTAGAAAGAAGGTAAATACATTTCCAAAATCAAGTTTGCATCCGGCAAGAAACTGCATTCAAAGATTTCTATTTAGAATGCAGTCTCAAAAAAGTGTCTTTTGAAAAACACATGCAAAGATAGTGAGAAAATTAAAAAATAAGAATAAGGATATCTCCGAACCTAGAAGTCCTAGAAAGAAGATAAATACATTTCCAAAATAAGTTTTGCATCCTGCAAGAAACTGCTTTCAAAGATTTCTACTTAGAATTCAGTCTCAAAAAAGCGTCTTTTGAAAAACAAATGCACAGATAGTGAGAAAACTAAAAAATAAGAATAAGGATATCTCTGAACCTAGAAGTTCTAGAAAGAAGATAAAAACAATTCCAAAATAAAAATTGCATCTGGCAAGAAACTGCATTCAAAGATTTCTATTTAGAATGCAGTCTCAAAAAAGCGTCTTTTGAAAAACAAATGCAAAGATAGTGAGAAAACTAAAAAATAAGAAAAAGGATATCTCCGAACCCAGAATTTCTAGAAAGAAGGTAAATACATTTCCAAAATCAGGGTTGCATCCGGCAAGAAACTGCATTCAAAGATTTCTATTTAGAATTCAGTCTCAAAAAAGCGTCTTTTGAAAAACAAATGCAAAGATAGTGAGAAAATTAAAAAATAAGAATAAGGATATCTCCGAACCTAGAAGTCCAAGAAAGAAGGTAAGTACATTTCCAAAATCAAAATTGCATCCGGCAAGAAACTGCGTTCAAAGATTTCTATTCTCAAAAAAGCGTCTTTTGAAAAACAAATGCAAAGATAGTGAGAAAATTAAAAAATAAGAATAAGGATATCTCTGAACCTAGAAGTTCTAGAAAGAAGATAAAAACAATTCCAAAATAAAAATTGCATCTGGCAAGAAACTGCATTCAAAGATTTCTATTTAGAATGCAGTCTCAAAAAAGCGTCTTTTGAAAAACAAATGCAAAGATAGTGAGAAAACTAAAAAATAAGAAAAAGGATATCTCCGAACCCAGAATTTCTAGAAAGAAGGTAAATACATTTCCAAAATCAGGGTTGCATCCGGCAAGAAACTGCATTCAAAGATTTCTATTTAGAATTCAGTCTCAAAAAAGCGTCTTTTGAAAAACAAATGCAAAGATAGTGAGAAAATTAAAAGATAAGAATAAGGATATCTCCGAACCCAGAATTCCTAGAAAGAAGGTAAATACATTTCCAAAATCAGGTTTGCATGCGGCAAGAAATTGCATTCAAAGATTTCTATTTAGAATGCAATCTCAAAAAAGCGTCTTTTGAAAAACAAATGCAAAGATAGTGAGAAAATTAAAAAAATAAGAATAAGGATATCTCCGAACCCAGAATTCCTAGAAAGAAGGTAAATACATTTCCAAAATCAAGGTTGCATCCGGCAAGAAACTGCATTCAAAGATTTATATTTAGAATGCAGTCTCAAAAAAGAGTCTTTTGAAAAACAAATGCAAAGATAGTGAGAAAATTAAAAAATAAGAATAAGGATATCTCCGAACCCAGAATTCCTAGAAAGAAGATAAAAACATTTCCAGAATCAATTTTGCATCAAGCAAGAAACTGCATTCAAAGATTTATATTTAGAATGCAGTCTCAAAAAAGTTTCTTCTGAAAACCGAATGCAAAGATAGTGAGAAAATTAAAAAATAAGAATAAGGATATCTCCGAACCTAGAAGTCCTAGGAAGAAGGTAAATAAATTTCCAAAATAAAGTTTGCATCCGGCAAAAAACTCCATTCAAAGATTTCTATTTAGAATGCAGTCTCAAAAAAGTGTCTTTGAAAAACAAATGCAAAGATAGTGAGAAAATAAAAAAAATAAGATTAAGGATATCTCCGAACCTAAAAGTCCTAGAAAGAAGATAAATACATTTTCAAAACAAAGTTTGCATCCGGCAAGAAACTGCATTGAAAGATTTCTATTTAGAATGCAATCTCAAAAAAGCGTCTTTTGAAAACCAAATGCACAGATAGTGAGAAAATTAAAAAATAAGAATTAGGATATCTCCGAACCTAGAAGCCCTAGAAAGAAGATAAAAACATTTCCAAAATCAATTTTGCATCCGGCAAAAAACTGCATTGAAAGATTTCTATTTAGAATGCAGTCTCAAAAAAGTGTCTTTTGAAAACCAAATGCAAAAATAGTGAGAAAATTAAAAAAATAAGAATAAGGATATCTCCGAACCCAGAATTCCTAGAAAGAAGGTAAATACATTTCCAGAATCAGTTTTGCATCCGGCAAGAAACTGCATTCAAAGATTTCTATTTAGAATGCAGTCTCATGCGTCTTTTGAAAACCAAATGCAAAGATAGTGAGAAAAGTTAAAAATAAGAATACGGATATCTCCGAAATCAGAAGTCCTAGAAAGAAGGTAAATACATTTCCAAAATCAGGTTTGCATCCGGCAAGAAACTGCATTCAAAGATTTCTATTTAGAATGCAGTCTCAAAAAAGTGTCTTTGAAAAACAAATGCAAAGATAGTGAGAAAATAAAAAAATAAGATTAAGGATATCTCCGAACCTTAAAGTCCTAGAAAGAAGATAAATACATTTTCAAAACAAAGTTTGCATCCGGCAAGAAACTGCATTGAAAGATTTCTATTTAGAATGCAATCTCAAAAAAGCGTCTTTTGAAAACCAAATGCACAGATAGTGAGAAAATTCAAAAATAAGAATTAGGATATCTCCGAACCTAGAAGCCCTAGAAAGAAGATAAAAACATTTCCAAAATCAATTTTGCATCCGGCAAAAAACTGCATTGAAAGATTTCTATTTAGAATGCAGTCTCAAAAAAGTGTTTTTTGAAAAACACATGCAAAGATAGTGAGAAAATTAAAAAATAAGAATAAGGATATCTCCGAACCTAGAAGTCCTAGAAAGAAGATAAATACATTTCCAAAATAAGTTTTGCATCCTGCAAGAAACTGCTTTCAAAGATTTCTATTTAGAATGCAGTCTCAAAAAAGTGTCTTTTGAAAACCAAATGCACAGATAGTGAGAAAATTCAAAAATAAGAATAAGGATATCTCCGAACCTAGAATTTCTAGAAAGAACATAAAAACATTTCCAGAATAAGTTTTGCATCCGGCAAGAAACTGCATTCAAAGATTTTTATTTAGAATTCAGTCTCAAAAAAGCGTCTTTTGAAAAACAAATGCACAGATAGTGAGAAAACTAAAAAATAAGAATAAGGATATCTCTGAACCTAGAAGTTCTAGAAAGAAGATAAAAACAATTCCAAAATAAAAATTGCATCTGGCAAGAAACTGCATTCAAAGATTTCTATTTAGAATGCAGTCTCAAAAAAGCGTCTTTTGAAAAACAAATGCAAAGATAGTGAGAAAACTAAAAAATAAGAAAAAGGATATCTCCGAACCCAGAATTTCTAGAAAGAAGGTAAATACATTTCCAAAATCATTGTTGCATCCGGCAAGAAACTGCATTCAAAGATTTCTATTTAGAATTCAGTCTCAAAAAAGCGTCTTTTGAAAAACAAATGCAAAGATAGTGAGAAAATTAAAAAATAAGAATAAGGATATCTCCGAACCTAGAAGTCCAAGAAAGAAGGTAAGTACATTTCCAAAATTAAAATTGCATCCGGCAAGAAACTGCGTTCAAAGATTTCTATTCTCAAAAAAGCGTCTTTTGAAAAACAAATGCAAAGATAGTGAGAAAATTAAAAAATAAGAATAAGGATATCTCCGAACCCAGAATTCCTAGAAAGAAGGTAAATACATTTCCAAAATCAGGTTTGCATGCGGCAAGAAATTGCATTCAAAGATTTCTATTTAGAATGCAATCTCAAAAAAGCGTCTTTTGAAAAACAAATGCAAAGATAGTGAGAAAATTAAAAAAATAAGAATAAGGATATCTCCGAACCCAGAATTCCTAGAAAGAAGGTAAATACATTTCCAAAATCAAGGTTGCATCCGGCAAGAAACTGCATTCAAAGATTTATATTTAGAATGCAGTCTCAAAAAAGAGTCTTTTGAAAAACAAATGCAAAGATAGTGAGAAAATTAAAAAATAAGAATAAGGATATCTCCGAACCCAGAATTCCTAGAAAGAAGATAAAAACATTTCCAGAATCAATTTTGCATCAAGCAAGAAACTGCATTCAAAGATTTATATTTAGAATGCAGTCTCAAAAAAGTTTCTTCTGAAAACCGAATGCAAAGATAGTGAGAAAATTTAAAAATAAGAATAAGGATATCTCCGAACCTAGAAGTCCTAGAAAGAAGGTAAATAAATTTCCAAAATAAAGTTTGCATCCGGCAAAAAACTCCATTCAAAGATTTCTATTTAGAATGCAGTCTCAAAAAAGTGTCTTTGAAAAACAAATGCAAAGATAGTGAGAAAATAAAAAAAATAAGATTAAGGATATCTCCGAACCTAAAAGTCCTAGAAAGAAGATAAATACATTTTCAAAACAAAGTTTGCATCCGGCAAGAAACTGCATTGAAAGATTTCTATTTAGAATGCAATCTCAAAAAAGCGTCTTTTGAAAACCAAATGCACAGATAGTGAGAAAATTAAAAAATAAGAATTAGGATATCTCCGAACCTAGAAGCCCTAGAAAGAAGATAAAAACATTTCCAAAATCAATTTTGCATCCGGCAAAAAACTGCATTGAAAGATTTCTATTTAGAATGCAGTCTCAAAAAAGTGTCTTTTGAAAACCAAATGCAAAAATAGTGAGAAAATTAAAAAAATAAGAATAAGGATATCTCCGAACCTAGAAGTCCTAGAAAGAATATAAACACATTTCCAGAATCAGTTTTGCATCCGGCAAGAAACTGCATTCAAAGATTTCTATTTAGAATGCAGTCTCATGCGTCTTTTGAAAACCAAATGCAAAGATAGTGAGAAAAGTTAAAAATAAGAATAAGGATATCTCCGAACCCAGAAGTCCTAGAAAGAAGGTAAATACATTTCCAAAATCAGGTTTGCATCCGGCAAGAAACTGCATTCAAAGATTTCTATTTCGAATGCAGTCTCAAAAAAGTGTTTTTTGAAAAACACATGCAAAGATAGTGAGAAAATTCAAAAATAAGAATAAGGATATCTCCGAACCTAGAATTTCTAGAAAGAACATAAAAATGTTTCCAGAATAAGTTTTGCATCCGGCAAGAAACTGCATTCAAAGATTTTTATTTAGAATTCAGTCTCAAAAAAGCGTCTTTTGAAAAACAAATGCACAGATAGTGAGAAAACTAAAAAATAAGAATAAGGATATCTCTGAACCTAGAAGTCCTAGAAAGAAGATAAAAACATTTCCAAAATAAAAATATCATCTGGCAAGAAACTGCATTCAAAGATTTCTATTTAGAATGCAGTCTCAAAAAAGCGTCTTTTGAAAAACAAATGCAAAGATAGTGAGAAAACTAAAAAATAAGAAAAAGGATATCTCCGAACCCAGAATTTCTAGAAAGAAGCTAAATACATTTCCAAAATCAGGGTTGCATCCGGCAAGAAACTGCATTCAAAGATTTCTATTTAGAATTCAGTTTTTAAAAAAGCGTCTTTTGAAAAACAAATGCAAAGATAGTGAGAAAATTAAAAAATAAGAATAAGGATATCTCCGAACCTAGAAGTCCAAGAAAGAAGGTAAATACATTTCCAAAATCAAAATTGCATCCGGCAAGAAACTGATTTCAAAGATTTCTATTTAGAATGCAGTCTCAAAAAAGTGTCTTTTGAAAAACAAATGCAAAGATAGTGAGAAAATTAAAAAAATAAGATTAAGGTATCTCCGAACCTAGAATTCCTAGAAAAAAGATGAAAACATTTTCAGTTTCAGTTTTGCACTCGGCACGAAACTGAATTTAAAGATTTCTATTTAGAATGCAGTCTCAAAAAAATGTCTTTTGAAAACCAAATGCAAAGATAGTAAGAAAAGTTAAAAATAAGAATAAGGATATCTCCGAACCTAGAAGTCCTAGAAAGAAGGTAAATACATTTCCAAAATCAGGTTTGCATCCGGCAAGAAATTGCATTCAAAGATTTCTATTTAGAATGCAATCTCAAAAAAGTGTCTTTTGAAAAACAAATGCAAAGATAGTGAGAAAATTAAAAAATAAGAATAAGGATATCTCCGAACCTAGAAGTCCTAGAAAGAAGATAAATACATTTCCAAAATCAGTTTTGCATCCGGCAAGAAACTGCATTGAAAGATTTCTAGTTAGAATGCAGTCTCAAAAAAGTGTCTTTTGAAAAACAAATGCAAAGATAGTGAGAAAATAAAAAAATAAGAATAAGGTATCTCCGAACCTAGAATTCCTAGAAAAAAGATGAAAACATTTCCAGATTCAGTTTTGCATTCGGCACGAAACTGCATTTAAAGATTTCTATTTAGAATGCAGTCTCAAAAAAGTGTCTTTTGTAAACCAAATGCAAAGATAGTGAGAAAATTTAAAAATAAGAATAAGGATATCTCCGAACCTAGAAGTCCTAGAAAGAAGATAAATACATTTCCAAAATCAAAATTGCATCGGGCAAGAAACTGCATTCAAAGATTTCTATTTAGAATGCAATCTCAAAAAAGCGTCTTTTGAAAAACAAATGCAAGGATAGTGAGAAAATTAAAAAAATAAGAATAAGGATATCTCCGAACCCAGAATTCCTAGAAAGAAGGTAAAAACATTTCCAGAATCAATTTTGCATTCGGCACGAAACTGCATTCAAAGATTTATATTTAGAATGCAGTCTCAAAAAACTTTCTTCTGAAAACCGAATGCAAAGATAGTGAGAAAATTAAAAAATAAGAATAAGGATATCTCCGAACCTAGAAGTCCTAGAAAGAAGGTAAATACATTTCCAAATTAAGGTTTGCATCCGGCAAGAAATTGCATTCAAAGATTTCTAGTTAGAATGCAGTCTCAAAAAAGTGTCTTTTGAAAAACAAATGCAAAGATAGTGAGAAAATTAAAAAATAAGAATAAGGTATTTCCGAACCTAGAATTCCTAGAAAAAAGATGAAAACATTTCCAGATTCAGTTTTGCATCCGGCAAGAAACTGCATTCAAAGATTTATATTTAGAATGCAGTCTCAAAAAAGTGTCTTTAAAAAACAAATGCAAAGATAGTGAGAAAATTAAAAAAATAAGAATAAGGATATCTCCGAACCTAGAAGTCCTAAAAAGAAGGTAAAGACATTTTCAAAATCAGGTTTGCATCCGGCAAGAAATTGCATTCAAAGATTTCTAGTTAGAATGCAGTCTCAAAAAACCGTCTTTTGAAAAACAAATGCAAAGATAGTGAGAAAATTAAAAAATAAGAATAAGGATATCTCCGAACCCAGAATTCCTAGAAGGAAGCTAAATACATTTCCAAAATCAGGGTTGCATCTGGCAAGAAACTGCATTCAAAGATTTATATTTAGAATGCAATTTCAAAAAAGTGTCTTCTGAAAACCGAATGCAAAGATAGTGAGAAAATTAAAAAATAAGAATAGGGATATCTCCGAACTCAGAACTCCTAGAAAGAAGATAAAAAAATTTCCAGAGTCAATTTTGCATCGGGCAAGAAACTGCATTCAAAGATTTATATTTAGAATGCAGTCTCAAAAAAGTGTCTACTGAAAACCGAATGCAAAGATAGTGAGAAAATTCAAAAATAAGAATAAGGATATCTCCGAACCTAGAAGTCCTAGAAAGAAGGTAAATACATTTCCAAAATCAGGTTTGCATCCGGCAAGAAATTGCATTCAAAGATTTCTATTTAGAATGCAATCTCAAAAAAGTGTCTTTTGAAAAACAAATGCAAAGATAGTGAGAAAAGTTAAAAATAAGAATAAGGATATCTCCGAACATAGAAGTTGTACAAAGAAGATAGAAACATTTCCAAAATCAGTTTGGCATCCGGCAAGAAACTGCATTCAAAGATTTCTATTTAGAATGCAGTCTCAAAAAAGTGTCTGTTGAAAACCAAATGCAAAAATAGTGAGAAAATTAAAAAATAAGAATAAGGATATCTCCGAACCTAGACGTCCTAGAAAGAAGATAAATACATTTCCAAAATCAGTTTTGCATCCGGCAAGAAACTGCATTCAAAGATTTATATTTAGAATGCAGTCTCAAAAAAGTGTCCTTTGAAAAACAAATGCAAAGATAGTGAGAAAATTAAAAAATAAGAATAAGGTATCTCCGAACCTAGAATTCCTAGAAAAAAGATGAAAACATTTCCAGATTCAGTTTTGCATTCGGCAAGAAACTGTATTGAAAGATTTCTATTTAGAATGCAGTCTCAAAAAAGTGTCTTTTGTAAACCAAATGCAAAGATAGTGAGAAAATTTAAAAATAAGAATAAGGATATCTCCGAATCTAGAAGTCCTAGAAAGAAGGTTAATACATTTCCAAAATCAAAATTGCATCGGGCAAGAAACTGCATTCAAAGATTTCTATTTAGAATGCAGTCTCAAAAAAGCGTCTTTTGAAAAACAAATGCAAGGATAGTGAGAAAATTAAAAAATAAGAATAAGGATATCTCCGAACCCAGAATTCCTAGAAAGAAGATAAAAACATTTCCAGAATCAATTTTGCGTTCGGCAAGAAACTGCATTCAAAGATTTATATTTAGAATGCAGTCTCAAAAAAGTTTCTTCTGAAAACCGAATGCAAAGATAGTGAGAAAATTAAAAAATAAGAATAAGGATATCTCCGAACCTAGAAGTCCTAGAAAGAAGATAAATACATTTCCAAAATCAGTTTTGCATCCGGCAAGAAATTGCATTCAAAGATTTCTAGTTAGAATGCAGTCTCAAAAAAGTGTCTTTTGAAAAACAAATGCAAAGATAGTGAGAAAATTAAAAAATAAGAATAAGGTATCTCCGAACTTAGAATTCCTAGAAAAAAGATGAAAACATTTCCAGATTCAGTTTTGCATCCGGCAAGAAACTGCATTCAAAGATTTATATTTAGAATGCAGTCTCAAAAAAATGTCTTTGAAAAACAAATGCAAAGATAGTGAGAAAATTAAAAAAATAAGAATAAGGATATCTCCGAACCTAGAAGTCTTAAAAAGAAGGTAAATACATTTCCAAAATCAGTTTTGCATCCGGCAAGAAATTGCATTCAAAGATTTCTATTTAGAATGCAGTCTCAAAAAAGCGTCTTTTGAAAAACAAATGCAAAGATAGTGAGAAAATTAAAAAATAAGAATAAGGATATCTCCGGACCCAGAATTCCTAGAAGGAAGCTAAATACATTTCCAAAATCAGGGTTGCATCTGGCAAGAAACTGCATTCAAAGATTTATATTTAGAATGCAGTCTCAAAAAAGTGTCTTCTGAAAACCGAATGCAAAGATAGTGAGAAAATTAAAAAATAAGAATAAGGATATCTCCGAACTCAGAACTCCTAGAAAGAAGATAAAAAAATTTCCAGAGTCAATTTTGCATCGGGCAAGAAACTGCATTCAAAGATTTCTATTTAGAATGCAGTCTCAAAAAAGCGTCTTTTGAAAAACAAATGCAAGGATAGTGAGAAAATTAAAAAATAAGAATAAGGATATCTCCGAACCCAGAATTCCTAGAAAAAAGATAAAAACATTTCCAAAATCAGTTTTGCATCCGCCAAGAAACTGCATTCAAAGATTTCTATTTAGAATGCAGTCTCAAAAAAGTGTCTTTTGTAAACCAAATGCAAAGATAGTGAGAAAATTAAAAAATAAGAATAAGGATATCTCCGAATCTAGAATTCCTAGAAAGAAGGTAAATACATTTCCAAAATCAAGTTTGCATCCGGCAGGAAATTGCATTCAAAGATTTCTATTTAGAATGCAGTCTCTAAAAAGTGTCTTTGAAAAACAAATGCAAAGATAGTGAGAAAATTAAAAAATAAGAATAAGGATATCTCCGAACCTAGAATTCCTAGAAAGAAGGTAAAAACATTTCCAGAATCAGTTTTGCATCCGGCAAGAAACTGCATACAAAGATTTCTATTTAGAATGCAGTCTCAAAAAAGTGTCTTTTGAAAACCAAATGCAAAGATAGTGAGAAAATTAAAAAATAAGAATAAGGATATCTCCGAACCCAGAATTCCTAAAAAGAAGGTAAATACATTTCCAAAATCAGTTTTGCATCCGGCAAGAAACTGCATTCAAAGATTTATATTTAGAATGCAGTCTCAAAAAAGCGTCTTTTGAAAAACAAATGCAAAGATAGTGAGAAAATTAAAAAATAAGAATAAGGATATCTCTGAACCTAGAATTCCTAGAAAGAAGGTAAATACATTTCCAAAATCAAGTTTGCATCCGGCAAGAAACTGCATTCCAAGATTTCTATTTACAATGCAGTCTCAAAAAAGCGTCTTTGGCAAATGCAAAGATAGTGAGAAAAGTTAAAAATAAGAATAAGGATATCTCCGAACCTAGAAGTCCAAGAAAGAAGGTAAATACATTTCCAAAATCAAAATTGCATCCGGCAAGAAACTGCATTCAAAGATTTCTATTTAGAATGCAGTCTCAAAAAAGTGTCTTTTGAAAAACAAATGCAAGGATAGTGAGAAAATAAAAAAATAAGAATAAGGATATCTCCGAACCTATAAGTCCTAGAAAGAAGGTAAATACATTTCCAAAATCTCAAAAAAGTGACTTCTGAAAACCGAATGCAAAGATAGTGAGAAAATTCAAAAATAAGAATAAGGATATCTCCGAACCTGGAAGTCCTAGAAAGAAGGTAAATACATTTCCAAAATCAAGTTTGCATCCGGCAAGAAATTGCATTCAAAGATTTCTATTTAGAATGCAGTCTCTAAAAAGTGTCTTTGAAAAACAAATGCAAAGATAGTGAGAAAATTAAAAAATAAGAATAAGGATATCTCCGAACCTAGAAGTCCTAGAAAGAAGGTAAATACATTTCCAAAATCAGGTTTGCATCCGGCAAGAAATTGCATTCAAAGATTTCTAGTTAGAATGCAGTCTCAAAAAAGTGTCTTTTGAAAAACAAATGCAAAGATAGTGAGAAAATTAAAAAATAAGAATAAGGTATCTCCGAACTTAGAATTCCTAGAAAAAAGATGAAAACATTTCCAGATTCAGTTTTGCATCCGGCAAGAAACTTCATTCAAAGATTTATATTTAGAATGCAGTCTCAAAAAAGTGTCTTTGAAAAACAAATGCAAAGATAGTGAGAACATTAAAAAAATAAGAATAAGGATATCTCCGAACCTAGAAGTCCTAAAAAGAAGGTAAATACATTTCCAAAATCAGTTTTGCATCCGGAAAGAAATTGCATTCAAAGATTTCTATTTAGAATGCAGTCTCAAAAAAGCGTCTTTTGAAAAACAAATGCAAAGATAGTGAGAAAATTAAAAAATAAGAATAAGGATATCTCCGAACCCAGAATTCCTAGAAGGAAGCTAAATACATTTCCAAAATCAGGGTTGCATCTGGCAAGAAACTGCATTCAAAGATTTATATTTAGAATGCAGTCTCAAAAAAGTGTCTTCTGAAAACCGAATGCAAAGATAGTGAGAAAATTCAAAAATAAGAATAAGGATATCTCCGAACCTAGAAGTCCTAGAAAGAAGGTAAATACATTTCCAAAATAAAATTTGCATCCGGCAAAAAACTCCATTCAAAGATTTCTATTTAGAATGCAGTCTCAAAAAAGTGTCTTTGAAAAACAAATGCAAAGATAGTGAGAAAATTAAAAAATAAGAATAAGGATTTATCCGAACCTAGAATTCCTAGAAAGAAGATAAATACATTTCCAGAATCAGTTTTGCATCCGGCAAGAAACTGCATTCAAAGATTCCTATTTAGAATGCAGTCTCAAAAAAGTGTCTTTTGAAAAGCAAATGCACAGATAGTGAGAAAATTCAAAAATAAGAAAAAGGATATCTCCGAATCTAGAATTCCTAGAAAGAAGGTAAATACATTTCCAAAATCAAGTTTGCATCCGGCAGGAAATTGCATTCAAAGATTTCTATTTAGAATGCAGTCTCTAAAAAGTGTCTTTGAAAAACAAATGCAAAGATAGTGAGAAAATTAAAAAATAAGAATAAGGATATCTCCGAACCTAGAATTCCTAGAAAGAAGGTAAAAACATTTCCAGAATCAGTTTTGCATCCGGCAAGAAACTGCATACAAAGATTTCTATTTAGAATGCAGTCTCAAAAAAGTGTCTTTTGAAAACCAAATGCAAAGATAGTGAGAAAATTAAAAAATAAGAATAAGGATATCTCCGAACCCAGAATTCCTAAAAAGAAGGTAAATACATTTCCAAAATCAGTTTTGCATCCGGCAAGAAACTGCATTCAAAGATTTATATTTAGAATGCAGTCTCAAAAAAGCGTCTTTTGAAAAACAAATGCAAAGATAGTGAGAAAATTAAAAAATAAGAATAAGGATATCTCTGAACCTAGAATTCCTAGAAAGAAGGTAAATACATTTCCAAAATCAAGTTTGCATCCGGCAAGAAACTGCATTCCAAGATTTCTATTTACAATGCAGTCTCAAAAAAGCGTCTTTGGCAAATGCAAAGATAGTGAGAAAAGTTAAAAATAAGAATAAGGATATCTCCGAACCTAGAAGTCCAAGAAAGAAGGTAAATACATTTCCAAAATCAAAATTGCATCCGGCAAGAAACTGCATTCAAAGATTTCTATTTAGAATGCAGTCTCAAAAAAGTGTCTTTTGAAAAACAAATGCAAGGATAGTGAGAAAATAAAAAAATAAGAATAAGGATATCTCCGAACCTATAAGTCCTAGAAAGAAGGTAAATACATTTCCAAAATCTCAAAAAAGTGACTTCTGAAAACCGAATGCAAAGATAGTGAGAAAATTCAAAAATAAGAATAAGGATATCTCCGAACCTGGAAGTCCTAGAAAGAAGGTAAATACATTTCCAAAATCAAGTTTGCATCCGGCAAGAAATTGCATTCAAAGATTTCTATTTAGAATGCAGTCTCTAAAAAGTGTCTTTGAAAAACAAATGCAAAGATAGTGAGAAAATTAAAAAATAAGAATAAGGATATCTCCGAACCTAGAAGTCCTAGAAAGAAGGTAAATACATTTCCAAAATCAGGTTTGCATCCGGCAAGAAATTGCATTCAAAGATTTCTAGTTAGAATGCAGTCTCAAAAAAGTGTCTTTTGAAAAACAAATGCAAAGATAGTGAGAAAATTAAAAAATAAGAATAAGGTATCTCCGAACTTAGAATTCCTAGAAAAAAGATGAAAACATTTCCAGATTCAGTTTTGCATCCGGCAAGAAACTTCATTCAAAGATTTATATTTAGAATGCAGTCTCAAAAAAGTGTCTTTGAAAAACAAATGCAAAGATAGTGAGAACATTAAAAAAATAAGAATAAGGATATCTCCGAACCTAGAAGTCCTAAAAAGAAGGTAAATACATTTCCAAAATCAGTTTTGCATCCGGAAAGAAATTGCATTCAAAGATTTCTATTTAGAATGCAGTCTCAAAAAAGCGTCTTTTGAAAAACAAATGCAAAGATAGTGAGAAAATTAAAAAATAAGAATAAGGATATCTCCGAACCCAGAATTCCTAGAAGGAAGCTAAATACATTTCCAAAATCAGGGTTGCATCTGGCAAGAAACTGCATTCAAAGATTTATATTTAGAATGCAGTCTCAAAAAAGTGTCTTCTGAAAACCGAATGCAAAGATAGTGAGAAAATTCAAAAATAAGAATAAGGATATCTCCGAACCTAGAAGTCCTAGAAAGAAGGTAAATACATTTCCAAAATAAAATTTGCATCCGGCAAAAAACTCCATTCAAAGATTTCTATTTAGAATGCAGTCTCAAAAAAGTGTCTTTGAAAAACAAATGCAAAGATAGTGAGAAAATTAAAAAATAAGAATAAGGATTTATCCGAACCTAGAATTCCTAGAAAGAAGATAAATACATTTCCAGAATCAGTTTTGCATCCGGCAAGAAACTGCATTCAAAGATTCCTATTTAGAATGCAGTCTCAAAAAAGTGTCTTTTGAAAAGCAAATGCACAGATAGTGAGAAAATTCAAAAATAAGAAAAAGGATATCTCCGAATCTAGAATTCCTAGAAAGAAGGTAAATACATTTCCAAAATCAAGTTTGCATCCGGCAGGAAATTGCATTCAAAGATTTCTATTTAGAATGCAGTCTCTAAAAAGTGTCTTTGAAAAACAAATGCAAAGATAGTGAGAAAATTAAAAAATAAGAATAAGGATATCTCCGAACCTAGAATTCCTAGAAAGAAGGTAAAAACATTTCCAGAATCAGTTTTGCATCCGGCAAGAAACTGCATACAAAGATTTCTATTTAGAATGCAGTCTCAAAAAAGTGTCTTTTGAAAACCAAATGCAAAGATAGTGAGAAAATTAAAAAATAAGAATAAGGATATCTCCGAACCCAGAATTCCTAAAAAGAAGGTAAATACATTTCCAAAATCAGTTTTGCATCCGGCAAGAAACTGCATTCAAAGATTTATATTTAGAATGCAGTCTCAAAAAAGCGTCTTTTGAAAAACAAATGCAAAGATAGTGAGAAAATTAAAAAATAAGAATAAGAATATCTCTGAACCTAGAATTCCTAGAAAGAAGGTAAATACATTTCCAAAATCAAGTTTGCATCCGGCAAGAAACTGCATTCAAAGATTTTTATTTACAATGCAGTCTCAAAAAAGCGTCTTTTGCAAATGCAAAGATAGTGAGAAAAGTTAAAAATAAGAATAAGGATATCTCCGAACCTAGAAGTCCAAGAAAGAAGGTAAATACATTTCCAAAATCAAAATTGCATCCGGCAAGAAACTGCATTCAAAGATTTCTATTTAGAATGCAGTCTCAAAAAAGTGTCTTTTGAAAAACAAATGCAAGGATAGTGAGAAAATTAAAAAATAAGAATAAGGATATCTCCGAACCTATAAGTCCTAGAAAGAAGGTAAATACATTTCCAAAATCTCAAAAAAGTGACTTCTGAAAACCGAATGCAAAGATAGTGAGAAAATTCAAAAATAAGAATAAGGATATCTCCGAACCTGGAAGTCCTAGAAAGAAGGTAAATACATTTCCAAAATCAAGTTTGCATCCGGCAAGAAATTGCATTCAAAGATTTCTATTTAGAATGCAGTCTCTAAAAAGTGTCTTTGAAAAACAAATGCAAAGATAGTGAGAAAATTAAAAAATAAGAATAAGGATATCTCCGAACCTAGAAGTCCTAGAAAGAAGGTAAATACATTTCCAAAATCAGGTTTGCATCCGGCAAGAAATTGCATTCAAAGATTTCTAGTTAGAATGCAGTCTCAAAAAAGTGTCTTTTGAAAAACAAATGCAAAGATAGTGAGAAAATTAAAAAATAAGAATAAGGTATCTCCGAACTTAGAATTCCTAGAAAAAAGATGAAAACATTTCCAGATTCAGTTTTGCATCCGGCAAGAAACTTCATTCAAAGATTTATATTTAGAATGCAGTCTCAAAAAAGTGTCTTTGAAAAACAAATGCAAAGATAGTGAGAACATTAAAAAAATAAGAATAAGGATATCTCCGAACCTAGAAGTCCTAAAAAGAAGGTAAATACATTTCCAAAATCAGTTTTGCATCCGGAAAGAAATTGCATTCAAAGATTTCTATTTAGAATGCAGTCTCAAAAAAGCGTCTTTTGAAAAACAAATGCAAAGATAGTGAGAAAATTAAAAAATAAGAATAAGGATATCTCCGAACCCAGAATTCCTAGAAGGAAGCTAAATACATTTCCAAAATCAGGGTTGCATCTGGCAAGAAACTGCATTCAAAGATTTATATTTAGAATGCAGTCTCAAAAAAGTGTCTTCTGAAAACCGAATGCAAAGATAGTGAGAAAATTAAAAAATAAGAATAAGGATATCTCCGAACTCAGAACTCCTAGAAAGAAGATAAAAAAATTTCCAGAGTCAATTTTGCATCGGGCAAGAAACTGCATTCAAAGATTTATATTTAGAATGCAGTCTCAAAAAAGTGTCTTCTGAAAACCGAATGCAAAGATAGTGAGAAAATTCAAAAATAAGAATAAGGATATCTCCGAACCTAGAAGTCCTAGAAAGAAGGTAAATACATTTCCAAAATAAAATTTGCATCCGGCAAAAAACTCCATTCAAAGATTTCTATTTAGAATGCAGTCTCAAAAAAGTGTCTTTGAAAAACAAATGCAAAGATAGTGAGAAAATTAAAAAATAAGAATAAGGATTTATCCGAACCTAGAATTCCTAGAAAGAAGATAAATACATTTCCAGAATCAGTTTTGCATCCGGCAAGAAACTGCATTCAAAGATTCCTATTTAGAATGCAGTCTCAAAAAAGTGTCTTTTGAAAAGCAAATGCACAGATAGTGAGAAAATTCAAAAATAAGAAAAAGGATATCTCCGAACCTAGAATATCTAGAAAGAAGATAAAAACATTTCCAGAATCAGTTTTGCATCCGCCAAGAAACTGCATTCAAAGATTTCTATTTAGAATTCAGTCTCAAAAAAGTGACTTTTGTAAACCAAATGCAAAGATAGTGAGAAAATTAAAAAATAAGAATAAGGATATCTCCGAATCTAGAATTCCTAGAAAGAAGGTAAATACATTTCCAAAATCAAAATTGCATCCGGCAAGAAACTGCATTCAAAGATTTCTATTTACAATGCAGTCTCAAAAAAGCGTCTTTTGCAAATGCAAACTGAGTGAGAAAAGTTAAAAATAAGAATAAGGATATCTCCGAACCTAGAAGTCCAAGAAAGAAGGTAAATACATTTCCAAAATCAAAATTGCATCCGGCAAGAAACTGCATTCAAAGATTTCTATTTAGAATGCAGTCTCAAAAAAGTGTCTTTTGAAAAACGAATGCAAGGATAGTGAGAAAATTAAAAAATAAGAATAAGGATATCTCCGAACCTATAAGTCCTAGAAAGAAGGTAAATACATTTCCAAAATCTCAAAAAAGTGACTTCTGAAAACCGAATGCAAAGATAGTGAGAAAATTCAAAAATAAGAATAAGGATATCTCCGAACCTGGAAGTCCTAGAAAGAAGGTAAATACATTTCCAAAATCAAGTTTGCATCCGGCAAGAAATTGCATTCAAAGATTTCTATTTAGAATGCAGTCTCTAAAAAGTGTCTTTGAAAAACAAATGCAAAGATAGTGAGAAAATTAAAAAATAAGAATAAGGATATCTCCGAACCTAGAATTCCTAGAAAGAAGGTAAAAACATTTCCAGAATCAGTTTTGCATCCGGCAAGAAACTGCATACAAAGATTTCTATTTAGAATGCAGTCTCAAAAAAGTGTCTTTTGAAAACCAAATGCACAGATAGTGAGAAAATTCAAAAATAAGAAAAAGGATATCTCTGAACCTAGAATTTCTAGAAAGAAGGTAAAAACATTTCCAAAATCAGGGTTGCATCCGGCAAGAAACTGCATTCAAAGATTTCTATTTAGAATTCAGTCTCAAAAAGCGTCTTTTGAAAAACAAATGCAAAGATAGTGAGAAAATTAAAAAATAAGAATAAGGATATCTCCGAACCTAGAAGTCCTAGAAAGAAGGTAAATACATTTCCAAAATCAAAATTGCATCGGGCAGAAACTGCGTTCAAAGATTTCTATTAAGAATGCAGTCTCAAAAAAGCGTCTTTTGAAAAACAAATGCAAAGATAGTGAGAAAATTAAAAAATAAGAATAAGGATATCTCCGAACCCAGAATTCCTAGAAGGAAGCTAAATACATTTCAAAATCAGGGTTGCATCTGGCAAGAAACTGCATTCAAAGATTTATATTTAGAATGCAGTCTCAAAAAAGTGTCTTTGAAAAACAAATGCAAAGATAGTGAGAAAATTAAAAAATAAGAATAAGGATTTATCCGAACCTAGAATTCCTAGAAAGAAGATAAATACATTTCCAGAATCAGTTTTGCATCCGGCAAGAAACTGCATTCAAAGATTCCTATTTAGAATGCAGTCTCAAAAAAGTGTCTTTTGAAAAGCAAATGCACAGATAGTGAGAAAATTCAAAAATAAGAAAAAGGATATCTCCGAACCTAGAATATCTAGAAAGAAGATAAAAACATTTCCAGAATTAGTTTTGCATCCGCCAAGAAACTGCATTCAAAGATTTCTATTTAGAATTCAGTCTCAAAAAAGTGTCTTTTGTAAACCAAATGCAAAGATAGTGAGAAAATTAAAAAATAAGAATAAGGATATCTCCGAATCTAGAATTCCTAGAAAGAAGGTAAATACATTTCCAAAATCAAGTTTGCATCCGGCAAGAAACTGCATTCAAAGATTTCTATTTACAATGCAGTCTCAAAAAAGCGTCTTTTGCAAATGCAAAGATAGTGAGAAAAGTTAAAAATAAGAATAAGGATATCTCCGAACCTAGAAGTCCTAGAAAGAAGGTAAATACATTTCCAAAATCAAGTTTGCATCCGGCAAGAAATTGCATTCAAAGATTTCTAGTTAGAATGCAGTCTCAAAAAATTGTCTTTTGAAAAACAAATGCAAAGATAGTGAGAAAATTAAAAAATAAGAATAAGGTATCTCCGAACTTAGAATTCCTAGAAAAAAGATGAAAACATTTCCAGATTCAGTTTTGCATCCGGCAAGAAACTGCATTCAAAGATTTATATTTAGAATGCAGTCTCAAAAAAGTGTCTTTGAAAAACAAATGCAAAGATAGTGAGAAAATTAAAAAATAAGAATAAGGATTTATCCGAACCTAGAATTCCTAGACAGAAGATAAATACATTTCCAGAATCAGTTTTGCATCCGGCAAGAAACTGCATTCAAAGATTCCTATTTAGAATGCAGTCTCAAAAAAGTGTCTTTTGAAAAGCAAATGCACAGATAGTGAGAAAATTCAAAAATAAGAAAAAGGATATCTCCGAACCTAGAATATCTAGAAAGAAGATAAAAACATTTCCAGAATCAGTTTTGCATCCGCCAAGAAACTACATTCAAAGATTTCTATTTAGAATTCAGTCTCAAAAAAGTGTCTTTTGTAAACCAAATGCAAAGATAGTGAGAAAATTAAAAAATAAGAATAAGGATATCTCCGAATCTAGAATTCCTAGAAAGAAGGTAAATACATTTCCAAAATCAAGTTTGCATCCGGCAAGAAACTGCATTCAAAGATTTCTATTTACAATGCAGTCTCAAAAAAGCGTCTTTTGCAAATGCAAAGATAGTGAGAAAAGTTAAAAATAAGAAAAAGGATATCTCCGAACCTAGAAGTCCAAAAAAGAAGGTAAATAAATTTCCAAAATCAAAATTGCATCCGGCAAGAAACTGCATTCAAAGATTTCTATTTAGAATGCAGTCTCAAAAAAGTGTCTTTTGAAAAACAAATGCAAGGATAGTGAGAAAATTAAAAAATAAGAATAAGGATATCTCCGAACCTATAAGTCCTAGAAAGAAGGTAAATACATTTCCAAAATCTCAAAAAAGTGACTTCTGAAAACCGAATGCAAAGATAGTGAGAAAATTCAAAAATAAGAATAAGGATATCTCCGAACTGGAAGTCTTAGAAAGAAGGTAAATACATTTCCAAAATCAAGTTTGGATCCGGCAAGAAATTGCATTCAAAGATTTCTATTAAGAATGCAGTCTCTAAAAAGTGTCTTTGAAAAACAAATGCAAAGATAGTGAGAAAATTAAAAAAAAAGAATAAGGATATCTCCGAACCTAGAATTCCTAGAAAGAAGGTAAAAACATTTCCAGAATCAGTTTTGCATCCGGCAAGAAACTGCATACAAAGATTTCTATTTAGAATGCAGTCTCAAAAAAGTGTCTTTTGAAAACCAAATGCACAGATAGTGAGAAAATTCAAAAATAAGAAAAAGGATATCTCTGAACCTAGAATTTCTAGAAAGAAGGTAAAAACATTTCCAAAATCAGGGTTGCATCCGGCAAGAAACTGCATTCAAAGATTTCTATTTAGAATTCAGTCTCAAAAAGCGTCTTTTGAAAAACAAATGCAAAGATAGTGAGAAAATTAAAAAATAAGAATAAGGATATCTCCGAACCTAGAAGTCCTAGAAAGAAGGTAAATACATTTCCAAAATCAAAATTGCATCGGGCAAGAAACTGCGTTCAAAGATTTCTATTTATAATGCAGTCTCAAAAAAGCGTCTTTTGAAAAACAAATGCAAAGATAGTGAGAAAATTAAAAAATAAGAATAAGGATATCTCCGAACCCAGAATTCCTAGAAGGAAGCTAAATACATTTCCAAAATCAGGGTTGCATCTGGCAAGAAACTGCATTCAAAGATTTATATTTTATATTTAGAATGCAGTCTCAAAAAAGTGTCTTCTGAAAACCGAATGCAAAGATAGTGAGAAAATTAAAAAATAAGAATAAGGATATCTCCGAACTCAGAACTCCTAGAAAGAACATAAAAAAATTTCCAGAGTCAATTTTGCATCGGGCAAGAAACTGCATTCAAAGATTTATATTTAGAATGCAGTCTCAAAAAAGTGTCTTCTGAAAACCGAATGCAAAGATAGTGAGAAAATTCAAAAATAAGAATAAGGATATCTCCGAACCTAGAAGTCCTAGAAAGAAGGTAAATACATTTCCAAAATAAAATTTGCATCCGGCAAAAAACTCCATTCAAAGATTTCTATTTAGAATGCAGTCTCAAAAAAGTGTCTTTGAAAAACAAATGCAAAGATAGTGAGAAAATTAAAAAATAAGAATAAGGATTTATCCGAACCTAGAATTCCTAGAAAGAAGATAAATACATTTCCAGAATCAGTTTTGCATCCGGCAAGAAACTGCATTCAAAGATTCCTATTTAGAATGCAGTCTCAAAAAAGTGTCTTTTGAAAAGCAAATGCACAGATAGTGAGAAAATTCAAAAATAAGAAAAAGGATATCTCCGAACCTAGAATATCTAGAAAAAAGATAAAAACATTTCCAGAATCAGTTTTGCATCCGCCAAGAAACTGCATTCAAAGATTTCTATTTAGAATTCAGTCTCAAAAAAGTGTCTTTTGAAAACCAAATGCACAGATAGTGAGAAAATTCAAAAATAAGAAAAAGGATATCTCTGAACCTAGAATTTCTAGAAAGAAGGTAAAAACATTTCCAGAATCAGTTTTGCATCCGGCAAGAAACTGCATTCAAAGATTTCTATTTACAATGCAGTCTCAAAAAAGCGTCTTTTGAAAACCAAATGCAAAGATAGTGAGAAAAGTTAAAAATAAGAATAAGGATATCTTCGAACCTCGAAGTCCTAGAAAGAAGGTAAATACATTTCCAAAATCAAAATTGTATCCGGCAAGAAACTGCATTCAAAGATTTATATTTAGAATGCAGTCTCAAAAAAGTGTCTTTTGAAAACCAAATGCAAAAATAGTGAGAAAATTAAAAAAATAAGAATAAGGATATCTCCGAACCTAGAAGTCCTAGAAAGAAGATAAATACATTTCCAAAATAAAGTTTGCATCCGGCAAAAAACTCAATTCAAAGATTTCTATTTAGAATGCAGTCTCAAAAAAGTGTCTTTGAAAAACAAATGCAAAGATAGTGAGAAAATTAAAAAATAAGAATAAGGATATCTCCGAACCTAGAAGTCCTAGAAAGAAGATAAATACATTTCCAAAACAAAGTTTGCATCCGGCAAGAAACTGCATTGAAAGATTTCTATTTAGAATGCAATCTCAAAAAAGCGTCTTTTGAAAACCAAATGCACAGATAGTGAGAAAATTCAAAAATAAGGATAAGGATATCTCCGAACCCAGAATTCCTAGAAGGAAGCTAAATACATTTCCAAAATCAGGGTTGCATCTGGCAAGAAACTGCATTCAAAGATTTATATTTTATATTTAGAATGCAGTCTCAAAAAAGCGTCTTTTGAAAACCAAATGCAAAGATAGTGAGAAAATTAAAAAAATAAGAATAAGGATATCTCCGAACCTAGAAGTCCTAGAAAGAAGATAAATACATTTCCAAAATAAAGTTTGCATCCGGCAAAAAACTTTATTCAAAGATTTCTATTTAGAATGCAGTCTCAAAAAAGTGTCTTTTGTAAACCAAATGCAAAGATAGTGAGAAAATTAAAAAATAAGAATAAGGATATCTCCGAATCTAGAAGTCCTAGAAAGAAAGTAAATACATTTCCAAAATCAAATTTGCATCCGGCAAGAAACTGCATTCAAAGATTTCTATTTACAATGCAGTCTCAAAAAAGCGTCTTTTGAAAACCAAATGCAAAGATAGTGAGAAAAGTTAAAAATAAGAATAAGGATATCTCCGAACCTCAAAGTTCTAGAAAGAAGGTAAATACATTTCCAAAATCAAAATTGCATCCGGCAAGAAACTGGATTCAAAGATTTATATTTAGAATGCAGTCTCAAAAAAGTGTCTTTTGAAAACCAAATGCAAAAATAGTGAGAAAATTAAAAAAATAAGAATAAGGATATCTCCGAACCTAGAAGTCCTAGAAAGAAGATAAATACATTTCCAAAATAAAGTTTGCATCCGGCAAAAAACTCCATTCAAAGATTTCTATTTAGAATGCAGTCTCAAAAAAGTGTCTTTGAAAAACAAATGCAAAGATAGTGAGAAAATTAAAAAATAAGAATAAGGATATCTCCGAACCTAAAAGTCCTAGAAAGAAGATAAATACATTTCCAAAACAAAGTTTGCATCCGGCAAGAAACTGCATTGAAAGATTTCTATTTAGAATGCAATCTCAAAAAAGCGTCTTTTGAAAACCAAATGCACAGATAGTGAGAAAATTCAAAAATAAGGATAAGGATATCTCCGGACCTAGAAGCCCTAGTAAGAAGATAAAAACATTTCCAAAATAAAGTTTGCATCCGGCAAGAAACTGCATAAAAAGATTTCTATTTAGAATGCAGTCTCAAAAAAGCGTCTTTTGAAAACCAAATGCAAAGATAGTGAGAAAATTAAAAAAATAAGAATAAGGATATCTCCGAACCTAGAAGTCCTAGAAAGAAGATAAATACATTTCCAAAACAAAGTTTGCATCCGGCATGAAACTGCATTGAAAGATTTCTATTTAGAATGCAATCTCAAAAAAGCGTCTTTTGAAAAACAAATGCAAAGATAGTGAGAAAATTAAAATATAAGAATAAGGATATCTCTGAACCTAGAATTCCTAGAAAGAAGATAAATACATTTCCAAAACAAAGTTTGCATCCGGCAAGAAACCGCATTGAAAGATTTCTGTTTAGAATGCAATCTCAAAAAAGCGTCTTTTGAAAACCAAATGCACAGATAGTGAGAAAATTAAAAATTAAGAATAAGGATATCTCCGAACCTAGAAGTCCTAGAAAGAAGATAAATACATTTCTAAAACAAAGTTTGCATCCAGCAAGAAACTGCATTGAAAGATTTCTATTTAGAATGCAGTCTCAAAAAAGTGTCTTTTGAAAACCAAATGCAAAAATAGTGAGAAAATTAAAAAAATAAGAATAAGGATATCTCCGAACCTAGAAGTCCTAGAAAGAAGATAAACACATTTCCAAAATAAAATTTGCATCCGGCAAGAAACTGCATAAAAAGATTTCTATTTAGAATGCAGTCTCAAAAAAGCGTCTTTTGAAAACCAAATGCAAAGATAGTGAGAAAAGTTAAAAATAAGAATAAGGATATCTCCGAACCTAGAAGTCTTAGAAAGAAGGTAAATACATTTCCAAAATCAAAATTGCATCCGGCAAGAAACTGCATTCAAAGATTTCTATTTAGAATGCAGTCTCAAAAAAGCGTCTTTTGAAAAACAAATGCAAAGATAGTGAGAAAATAAAAAGATAAGAATAAGGATATCTCCGAACACAGAATTCCTAGAAAGAAGGTAAATACATTTCCAAAATCAAGTTTGCATCCGGCAAGAAACTGCATTCAAAGATTTCTATTTAGAATGCAGTCTCAAAAAAGTGTCTTTTGAAAAACAAATGCGAAGATAGTGAGAAAATTAAAAAATAAGAATAAGGATATCTCCGAACCCAGAATTCCTAGAAAGAAGGTAAATACATTTCCAAAATCAGGTGGCAAGAAATTGCATTCAAAGATTTCTATTTAGAATGCAATCTCAAAAAAGCGTCTTTTGAAAAACAAATGCAAAGATAGTGAGAAAATTAAAAAAATAAGAATAAGGATATCTCCGAACCCAGAATTCCTAGAAAGAAGGTAAATACATTTCCAAAATCAAGGTTGCATCTGGCAAAAAACTCCATTCAAAGATTTCTATTTAGAATGCAGTCTCAAAAAAGTGTCTTTGAAAAACAAATGCAAAGATAGTGAGAAAATTAAAAAATAAGAACAAGGATATCTCCGAACCTAGAAATCCTAGAAAGAAGATAAATACATTTCCAAAACAAAGTTTGCATCCGGCAAGAAACTGCATTCAAAGATTTCTATTTAGAATGCAATCTCAAAAAAGCGTCTTTTGAAAACCAAATGCACAGATAGTGAGAAAATTCAAAAATAAGAATAAGGATATCTCCGAACCTAGCAGCCCTAGAAAGAAGATAAAAACATTTCCAAAATCAATTTTGCATCCGGCAAGAAACTGCATTGAAAGATTTCTATTTAGAATGCAGTCTCAAAAAAGTGTCTTTTGAAAACCAAATGCAAAAATAGTGAGAAAATTAAAAAAATAAGAATAAGGATATCTCCGAACCTAGAAGTCCTAGAAAGAAGATAAACACATTTCCAAAATAAAATTTGCATCCGGCAAGAAACTGCATAAAAAGATTTCTATTTAGAATGCAGTCTCATGCGTCTTTTGAAAACCAAATGCAAAGATAGTGAGAAAAGTTAAAAATAAGAATAAGGATATATCCGAACCTAGAAGTCTTAGAAAGAAGGCAAATACATTTCCAAAATCAGGTTTGCATCCGGCAAGAAACTGCATTCAAAGATTTCTATTTCGAATGCAGTCTCAAAAAAGTGTTTTTTGAAAAACACATGCAAAGATAGTGAAAAAATTAAAAAATAAGAATAAGGATATCTCCGAAGCTAGAAGTCCTAGAAAGAAGATAAATACATTTCCAAAATCAGTTTTGCATCCGGCAAGAAACTGCATTCAAAGATTTCTATTTAGAATGCAGTCTCAAAAAAGTGTCTTTTGAAAACCAAATGCAAAGATAGTGAGAAAATTAAAAAATAAGAAAAAAGATATCTCCGAACCCAGAATTTCTAGAAAGAAGGTAAATACATTTCCAAAATCAAGGTTGCATCCGGCAAGAAACTGCATTCAAAGATTTCTATTTAGAATTCAGTCTCAAAAAAGCGTCTTTTGAAAAACAAATGCAAAGATAGTGAGAAAATTAAAAAATAAGAATAAGGATATCTCCGAACCTAGAAGTCCTAGAAAGAAGGTAAGTACATTTCCAAAATCAAAATTGCATCGGGCAAGAAACTGCGTTCAAAGATTTCTATTTAGAATGCAGTCTCAAAAAAGCGTCTTTTGAAAAACAAATGCAAAGATAGTGAGAAAATTAAAATATAAGAATAAGGATATCTCTGAACCTAGAATTCCTAGAAAGAAGGTAAATACATTTCCAAAATCAGGGTTGCATCCGGCAAGAAACTGATTTCAAAGATTTCTATTTAGAATGCAGTCTCAAAAAAGTGTCTTTTGAAAAACAAATGCAAAGATAGTGAGAAAATTAAAAAAATAAGAATAAGGTATCTCCGAACCTAGAATTCCTAGAAAAAAGATGAAAACATTTCCAGTTTCAGTTTTGCACTCGGCACGAAACTGCATTTAAAGATTTCTATTTAGAATGCAGTCTCAAAAAAATGTCTTTTGAAAACCAAATGCAAAGATAGTAAGAAAAGTTAAAAATAAGAATAAGGATATCTCCGAACCTAGAAGTCCTAGAAAGAAGGTAAATACATTTCCAAAATCAGGTTTGCATCCGGCAAGAAATTGCATTCAAAGATTAATATTTAGAATGCAATCTCAAAAAAGTGTCTTTTGAAAAACAAATGCAAAGATAGTGAGAAAATTAAAAAATAAGAATAAGGATATCTCCGAACCTAGAAGTCCTAGAAAGAAGATAAATACATTTCCAAAATCAGTTTTGCATCCGGCAAGAAACTGCATTGAAAGATTTCTAGTTAGAATGCAGTCTCAAAAAAGTGTCTTTTGAAAAACAAATGCAAAGATAGTGAGAAAATTAAAAAAATAAGAATAAGGTATCTCCGAACCTAGAATTCCTAGAAAAAAGATGAAAACATTTCCAGATTCAGTTTTGCATTCGGCACGAAACTGCATTTAAAGATTTCTATTTAGAATGCAGTCTCAAAAAAGTGTCTTTTGTAAACCAAATGCAAAGATAGTGAGAAAATTTAAAAATAAGAATAAGGATATCTCCTAACCTAGAAGTCCTAGAAAGAAGATAAATACATTTCCAAAATCAAAATTGCATCGGGCAAGAAACTGCATTCAAAGATTTCTATTTAGAATGCAGTCTCAAAAAAGCGTCTTTTGAAAAACAAATGCAAGGATAGTGAGAAAATTAAAAAATAAGAATAAGGATATCTCCGAACCCAGAATTCCTAGAAAGAAGGTAAAAACATTTCCAGAATCAATTTTGCATCCGGCAAGAAACTGCATTCAAAGATTTATATTTAGAATGCAGTCTCAAAAAAGTGTTTTCTGAAAACCGAATGCAAAGATAGTGAGAAAATTCAAAAATAAGAATAAGGATATCTCCGAAACTAGAAGTCCTAGAAAGAAGATAAATACATTTCCAAAATAAAGTTTGCATCCGGCAAGAAACTGCATTCAAAGATTTATATTTAGAATGCAGTCTCAAAAAAGTGTCTTCTGAAAACCGAATGCAAAGATAGTGAGAAAATTCAAAAATAAGAATAAGGATATCTCCGAACCTTGAAGTCCTGGAAAGAAGGTAAATACATTTCCAAAATAAAGTTTGCATCCGGCAAAAAACTCCATTCAAAGATTTCTATTTAGAATGCAGTCTCAAAAAAGTGTCTTTGAAAAACAAATGCAAAGATAGTGAGAAAATTAAAAAATAAGAATAAGGATATATCCGAACCTAGAATTCCTAGAAAGAAGATAAATACATTTCCAAAATAAAGTTTGCATCCGGCAAGAAACTGCATTCAAAGATTCCTATTTAGAATGCAGTCTCAAAAAAGTGTCTTTTGAAAAGCAAATGCACAGATAGTGAGAAAATTCAAAAATAAGAAAAAGGATATCTCCGAACCTAGAATATCTAGAAAGAAGATAAATACATTTCCAGAATCAGTTTTGCATCCGGCAAGAAACTGCTTTCAAAGATTCCTATTTAGAATGCAGTCTCAAAAAAGTGTCTTTTGAAAAGCAAATGCACAGATAGTGAGAAAATTCAAAAATAAGAAAAAGGATATCTCCGAACCTAGAATATCTAGAAAGAAGATAAAAACATTTCCAGAATCAAGTTTGCATCCGGCAAGAAACTGCATTCAAAGATTTCTATTTAGAATTCAGTCTCAAAAAAGCGTCTTTTGAAAACCAAATGCAAAGATAGTGAGAAAAGTTAAAAATAAGAATAAGGATATCTCCGAACCTAGAAGTCCAAGAAAGAAGGTAAATACATTTCCAAAATCAAAATTGCATCCGGCAAGAAACTGCATTCAAAGATTTCTATTTAGAATGCAGTCTCAAAAAAGTGTCTTTTGAAAAACAAATGCAAAGATAGTGAGAAAATTAAAAAATAAGAATAAGGATATCGCCGAACCTATAAGTCCTAGTAAGAAGGTAAATACATTTCCAAAATCTCAAAAAAGTGACTTCTGAAAACCGAATGCAAAGATAGTGAGAAAATTAAAAAATAAGAATAAGGATATCTCCGAACCTAGAAGTCCTAGAAAGAAGGTAAATACATTTCCAAAATAAAGTTTGCATCCGGCAAGAAACTCCATTCAAAGATTTCTATTTAGAATGCAGTCTCTAAAAAGTGTCTTTGAAAAACAAATGCAAAGATAGTGAGAAAATTAAAAAATAAGAATAAGGATATCTCCGAACCTAGAATTCCTAGAAAGAAGGTAAAAACATTTCCAGAATCAGTTTTGCATCCGGCAAGAAACTGCATTCAAAGATTTTTATTTAGAATGCAGTCTCAAAAAAGTGTCTTTTGAAAACCAAATGCACAGATAGTGAGAAAATTCAAAAATAAGAAAAAGCATATCTCTGAACCTAGAATTTCTAGAAAGAACATAAAAACATTTCCAGAATCAGTTTTGCATCCGGCAAGAAACTGCATTCAAAGATTTCTATTTAGAATGCAGTCTCAAAAAAGTGTCTTTTGTAAACCAAATGCAAAGATAGTGAGAAAATTAAAAAATAAGAATAAGGATATCTCCGAATCTAGAAGTCCTAGAAAGAAGGTAAATACATTTCCAAAATCAAGTTTGCATCCGGCAAGAAACTGCATTCAAAGATTTCTATTTACAATGCAGTCTCAAAAAAGCGTCTTTTGAAAACCAAATGCAAAAATAGTGAGAAAATTAAAAAAATAAGAATAAGGATATCTCCGAACCTCGAAGTTCTAGAAAGAAGGTAAATACATTTCCAAAATCAAAATTGCATCCGGCAAGAAACTGCATTCAAAGATTTATATTTAGAATGCAGTCTCAAAAAAGTGTCTTTTGAAAACCAAATGCAAAAATAGTGAGAAAATTAAAAATATAAGAATAAGGATATCTCCGAACCTAGAAGTCCAAGAAAGAAGTTAAATACATTTCCAAAATGAAGTTTGCATCCGGCAAGAAACTGCATTCAAAGATTTATATTTAGAATGCAGTCTCAAAAAAGTGTCTTTGAAAAACAAATGCAAAGATAGTGAGAAAATTAAAAAAATAAGAATAAGGATATCTCCGAACCTAGAAAGAAGGTAAATACATTTCCAAAATAAGTTTTGCATCGGGCAAGAAATTGCTTTCAAAGATTTCTATTTAGAATGCAGTCTCAAAAAAGTGTCTTTTGAAAACCAAATGCAAAAATAGTGAGAAAATTAAAAAAATAAGAATAAGAATATCTCCGAACCTAGAAGTCCTAGAAAGAAGATAAACACATTTCCAAAATAAAATTTGCATCCGGCAAGAAACTGCATAAAAAGATTTTTTTTTAGAATGCAGTCTCAAAAAAGCGTCTTTTGAAAACCAAATGCAAAGATAGTGAGAAAAGTTAAAAATAAGAATAAGGATATCTCCGAACCGAGAAGTCTTAGAAAGAAGGTAAATACATTTCCAAAATCAGGTTTGCATCCGGCAAGAAACTGCATTCAAAGATTTCTATTTCGAATGCAGTCTCAAAAAAGTGTTTTTTGAAAAACACATGCAAAGATAGTGAGAAAATTAAAAAATAAGAATAAGGATATCTCCGAACCTAGAAGTCCTAGAAAGAAGATAAATACATTTCCAAAATCAGTTTTGCATCCGGCAAGAAACTCCATTCAAAGATTTCTATTTAGAATGCAGTCTCAAAAAAGTGTCTTTTGAAAACCAAATGCACAGATAGTGAGAAAATTAAAAAATAAGAATAAGGATATATCCGAACCTAGAATTTCTAGAAAAAAGATAAATACATTTCCAGAATCAGTTTTGCATCCGGCAAGAAACTGCATTCAAAGATTCCTATTTAGAATGCAGTCTCAAAAAAGTGTCTTTTGAAAAGCAAATGCACAGATAGTGAGAAAATTCAAAAATAAGAAAAAGGATATCTCCGAACCTAGAATATCTAGAAAGAAGATAAAAACATTTCCAGAATCAAGTTTGCATCCGGCAAGAAACTGCATTCAAAGATTTCTATTTAGAATTCAGTCTCAAAAAAGTGTCTTTTGTAAACCAAATGCAAAGATAGTGAGAAAATTAAAAAATAAGAATAAGGATATCTCCGAATCTAGAATTCCTAGAAAGAAGGTAAATACATTTCCAAAATCAAGTTTGCATCCGGCAAGAAACTGCATTCAAAGATTTCTATTTACAATGCAGTCTCAAAAAAGCGTCTTTTGAAAACCAAATGCAAAGATAGTGAGAAAAGTTAAAAATAAGAATAAGGATATCTCCGAACCTAGAAGTCCAAGAAAGAAGGTAAATACATTTCCAAAATCAAAATTGCATCCGGCAAGAAACTGCATTCAAAGATTTCTATTTAGAATGCAGTCTCAAAAAAGTGTCTTTTGAAAAACAAATGCAAAGATAGTGAGAAAATTAAAAAATAAGAATAAGGATATCTCCGAACCTAGAATTCCTAGAAAGAAGGTAAAAACATTTCCAGAATCAGTTTTGCATCCGGCAAGAAACTCCATTCAAAGATTTCTATTTAGAATGCAGTCTCAAAAAAGTGTCTTTTGAAAACCAAATGCACAGATAGTGAGAAAATTAAAAAATAAGAATAAGGATATATCCGAACCTAGAATTCCTAGAAAGAAGGTAAATACATTTCCAAAATCAGGTTTGCATCCGGCAAGAAACTGCATTCAAATATTTCTATTTCGAATGCAGTCTCAAAAAAGTGTTTTTTGAAAAACACATGCAAAGATAGTGAGAAAATTAAAAAATAAGAATAAGGATATCTCCGAACCTAGAAATCCTAGAAAGAAGATAAATACATTTCCAAAATCAGTTTTGCATCCGGCAAGAAACTCCATTCAAAGATTTCTATTTAGAATGCAGTCTCAAAAAAGTGTCTTTTGAAAACCAAATGCACAGATAGTGAGAAAATTAAAAAATAAGAATAAGGATATATCCGAACCTAGAATTCCTAGAAAGAAGATAAATACATTTCCAGAATCAGTTTTGCATCCGGCAAGAAACTGCATTCAAAGATTCCTATTTAGAATGCAGTCTCAAAAAAGTGTCTTTTGAAAAGCAAATGCACAGATAGTGAGAAAATTCAAAAATAAGAAAAAGGATATCTCCGAACCTAGAATATCTAGAAAGAAGATAAAAACATTTCCAGAATCAAGTTTGCATCCGGCAAGAAACTGCATTCAAAGATTTCTATTTAGAATTCAGTCTCAAAAAAGTGTCTTTTGTAAACCAAATGCAAAGATAGTGAGAAAATTAAAAAATAAGAATAAGGATATCTCCGAATCTAGAATTCCTAGAAAGAAGGTAAATACATTTCCAAAATCTCAAAAAAGTGACTTCTGAAAACCGAATGCAAAGATAGTGAGAAAATTCAAAAATAAGAATAAGGATATCTCCGAACCTAGAAGTCCTAGAAAGAAGGTAAATACATTTCCAAAATAAAGTTTGCATCCGGCAAGAAACTCCATTCAAAGATTTCTATTTAGAATGCAGTCTCTAAAAAGTTTCTTTGAAAAACAAATGCAAAGATAGTGAGAAAATTAAAAAATAAGAATAAGGATATCTCCGAACCTAGAATTCCTAGAAAGAAGGTAAAAACATTTCCAGAATCAGTTTTGCATCCGGCAAGAAACTGCATTGAAAGATTTCTATTTAGAATGCAGTCTCAAAAAAGTGTCTTTTGAAAACCAAATGCAAAAATAGTGAGAAAATTAAAAAAATAAGAATAAGGATATCTCCGAACCTAGAAGTCCTAGAAAGAAGATAAACACATTTCCAAAATAAAATTTGCATCCGGCAAGAAACTGCATAAAAAGATTTCTATTTAGAATGCAGTCTCATGCGTCTTTTGAAAACCAAATGCAAAGATAGTGAGAAAAGTTAAAAATAAGAATAAGGATATCTCCGAACCTAGAAGTCTTAGAAAGAAGGCAAATACATTTCCAAAATCAGGTTTGCATCCGGCAAGAAACTGCATTCAAAGATTTCTATTTCGAATGCAGTCTCAAAAAAGTGTTTTTTGAAAAACACATGCAAAGATAGTGAAAAAATTAAAAAATAAGAATAAGGATATCTCCGAAGCTAGAAGTCCTAGAAAGAAGATAAATACATTTCCAAAATAAAGTTTGCATCCGGCAAAAAACTCCATTCAAAGATTTCTATTTAGAATGCAGTCTCAAAAAAGTGTCTTTGAAAAACAAATGCAAAGATAGTGAGAAAATTAAAAAATAAGAATAAGGATATCTCCGAACCTAAAAGTCCTAGAAAGAAGATAAATACATTTCCAAAACAAAGTTTGCATCCGGCAAGAAACTGCATTGAAAGATTTTTATTTAGAATGCAGTCTCAAAAAAGTGTCTTTTGAAAACCAAATGCAAAGATAGTGAGAAAACTAAAAAATAAGAAAAAGGATATCTCCGAACCCAAAATTTCTAGAAAGAAGGTAAATACATTTCCAAAATCAAGGTTGCATCCGGCAAGAAACTGCATTCAAAGATTTCTATTTAGAATGCAGTCTCAAAAAAGCGTCTTTTGAAAAACAAATGCAAAGATAGTGAGAAAATTAAAAAATAAGAATAGGCATATCTCCGAACCTAGAAGTCCTAGAAAGAAGGTAAGTACATTTCCAAAATCAAAATTGCATCGGGCAAGAAACTGCGTTCAAAGATTTCTATTTAGAATGCAGTCTCAAAAAAGCGTCTTTTGAAAAACAAATGCAAAGATAGTGAGAAAATTAAAAAATAAGAATAAGGATATCTCTGAACCTAGAATTCCTAGAAAGAAGGTAAATACATTTCCAAAATCAGGGTTGCATCCGGCAAGAAACTGATTTCAAAGATTTCTATTTAGAATGCAGTCTCAAAAAAGTGTCTTTTGAAAAACAAATGCAAAGATAGTGAGAAAATTAAAAAAATAAGAATAAGGTATCTCCGAACCTAGAATTCCTAGAAAAAAGATGAAAACATTTCCAGTTTCAGTTTTGCACTCGGCACGAAACTGCATTTAAAGATTTCTATTTAGAATGCAGTCTCAAAAAAATGTCTTTTGAAAACCAAATGCAAAGATAGTAAGAAAAGTTAAAAATAAGAATAAGGATATCTCCGAACCTAGAAGTCCTAGAAAGAAGGTAAATACATTTCCAAAATCAGGTTTGCATCCGGCAAGAAATTGCATTCAAAGATTTATATTTAGAATGCAATCTCAAAAAAGTGTCTTTTGAAAAACAAATGCAAAGATAGTGAGAAAATTAAAAAATAAGAATAAGGATATCTCCGAACCTAGAAGTCCTAGAAAGAAGATAAATACATTTCCAAAATCAGTTTTGCATCCGGCAAGAAACTGCATTGAAAGATTTCTAGTTAGAATGCAGTCTCAAAAAAGTGTCTTTTGAAAAACAAATGCAAAGATAGTGAGAAAATTAAAAAAATAAGAATAAGGTATCTCCGAACCTAGAATTCCTAGAAAAAAGATGAAAACATTTCCAGATTCAGTTTTGCATTCGGCACGAAACTGCATTTAAAGATTTCTATTTAGAATGCAGTCTCAAAAAAGTGTCTTTTGTAAACCAAATGCAAAGATAGTGAGAAAATTTAAAAATAAGAATAAGGATATCTCCTAACCTAGAAGTCCTAGAAAGAAGGTAAATACATTTCCAAAATCAAAATTGCATCGGGCAAGAAACTGCATTCAAAGATTTCTATTTAGAATGCAGTCTCAAAAAAGCGTCTTTTGAAAAACAAATGCAAGGATAGTGAGAAAATTAAAAAATAAGAATAAGGATATCTCCGAACCCAGAATTCCTAGAAAGAAGGTAAAAACATTTCCAGAATCAATTTTGCGTCCGGCAAGAAACTGCATTCAAAGATTTATATTTAGAATGCAGTCTCAAAAAAGTGTTTTCTGAAAACCGAATGCAAAGATAGTGAGAAAATTAAAAAATAAGAATAAGGATATCTCCGAAACTAGAAGTCCTAGAAAGAAGATAAATACATTTCCAAAATAAAGTTTGCATCCGGCAAGAAACTGCATTCAAAGATTTATATTTAGAATGCAGTCTCAAAAAAGTGTCTTCTGAAAACCGAATGCAAAGATAGTGAGAAAATTCAAAAATAAGAATAAGGATATCTCCGAACCTTGAAGTCCTAGAAAGAAGGTAAATACATTTCCAAAATAAAGTTTGCATCCGGCAAAAAACTCCATTCAAAGATTTCTATTTAGAATGCAGTCTCAAAAAAGTGTCTTTGAAAAACAAATGCAAAGATAGTGAGAAAATTAAAAAATAAGAATAAGGATATATCCGAACCTAGAATTCCTAGAAAGAAGATAAATACATTTCCAAAATAAAGTTTGCATCCGGCAAGAAACTGCATTCAAAGATTCCTATTTAGAATGCAGTCTCAAAAAAGTGTCTTTTGAAAAGCAAATGCACAGATAGTGAGAAAATTCAAAAATAAGAAAAAGGATATCTCCGAACCTAGAATATCTAGAAAGAAGATAAATACATTTCCAGAATCAGTTTTGCATCCGGCAAGAAACTGCTTTCAAAGATTCCTATTTAGAATGCAGTCTCAAAAAAGTGTCTTTTGAAAAGCAAATGCACAGATAGTGAGAAAATTCAAAAATAAGAAAAAGGATATCTCCGAACCTAGAATATCTAGAAAGAAGATAAAAACATTTCCAGAATCAAGTTTGCATCCGGCAAGAAACTGCATTCAAAGATTTCTATTTAGAATTCAGTCTCAAAAAAGCGTCTTTTGAAAACCAAATGCAAAGATAGTGAGAAAAGTTAAAAATAAGAATAAGGATATCTCCGAACCTAGAAGTCCAAGAAAGAAGGTAAATACATTTCCAAAATCAAAATTGCATCCGGAAAGAAACTGCATTCAAAGATTTCTATTTAGAATGCAGTCTCAAAAAAGTGTCTTTTGAAAAACAAATGCAAAGATAGTGAGAAAATTAAAAAATAAGAATAAGGATATCGCCGAACCTATAAGTCCTAGTAAGAAGGTAAATACATTTCCAAAATCTCAAAAAAGTGACTTCTGAAAACCGAATGCAAAGATAGTGAGAAAATTAAAAAATAAGAATAAGGATATCTCCGAACCTAGAAGTCCTAGAAAGAAGGTAAATACATTTCCAAAATAAAGTTTGCATCCGGCAAGAAACTCCATTCAACGATTTCTATTTAGAATGCAGTCTCTAAAAAGTGTCTTTGAAAAACAAATGCAAAGATAGTGAGAAAATTAAAAAAATAAGAATAAGGATATCTCCGAACCTAGAATTCCTAGAAAGAAGGTAAAAACATTTCCAGAATCAGTTTTGCATCCGGCAAGAAACTGCATTCAAAGATTTTTATTTAGAATGCAGTCTCAAAAAAGTGTCTTTTGAAAACCAAATGCACAGATAGTGAGAAAATTCAAAAATAAGAAAAAGGATATCTCTGAACCTAGAATTTCTAGAAAGAACATAAAAACATTTCCAGAATCAGTTTTGCATCCGGCAAGAAACTGCATTCAAAGATTTCTATTTAGAATGCAGTCTCAAAAAAGTGTCTTTTGTAAACCAAATGCAAAGATAGTGAGAAAATTAAAAAATAAGAATAAGGATATCTCCGAATCTAGAAGTCCTAGAAAGAAGGTAAATACATTTCCAAAATCAAGTTTGCATCCGGCAAGAAACTGCATTCAAAGATTTCTATTTACAATGCAGTCTCAAAAAAGCGTCTTTTGAAAACCAAATGCAAAAATAGTGAGAAAATTAAAAAAATAAGAATAAGGATATCTCCGAACCTCGAAGTTCTAGAAAGAAGGTAAATACATTTCCAAAATCAAAATTGCATCCGGCAAGAAACTGCATTCAAAGATTTATATTTAGAATGCAGTCTCAAAAAAGTGTCTTTTGAAAACCAAATGCAAAGATAGTGAGAAAATTAAAAAATAAGAAAAAAGATATCTCCGAACCCAGAATTTCTAGAAAGAAGGTAAATACATTTCCAAAATCAAGGTTGCATCCGGCAAGAAACTGCATTCAAAGATTTCTATTTAGAATTCAGTCTCAAAAAAGCGTCTTTTGAAAAACAAATGCAAAGATAGTGAGAAAATTAAAAAATAAGAATAAGGATATCTCCGAACCTAGAAGTCCTAGAAAGAAGGTAAGTACATTTCCAAAATCAAAATTGCATCGGGCAAGAAACTGCGTTCAAAGATTTCTATTTAGAATGCAGTCTCAAAAAAGCGTCTTTTGAAAAACAAATGCAAAGATAGTGAGAAAATTAAAATATAAGAATAAGGATATCTCTGAACCTAGAATTCCTAGAAAGAAGGTAAATACATTTCCAAAATCAGGGTTGCATCCGGCAAGAAACTGATTTCAAAGATTTCTATTTAGAATGCAGTCTCAAAAAAGTGTCTTTTGAAAAACAAATGCAAAGATAGTGAGAAAATTAAAAAAATAAGAATAAGGTATCTCCGAACCTAGAATTCCTAGAAAAAAGATGAAAACATTTCCAGTTTCAGTTTTGCACTCGGCACGAAACTGCATTTAAAGATTTCTATTTAGAATGCAGTCTCAAAAAAATGTCTTTTGAAAACCAAATGCAAAGATAGTAAGAAAAGTTAAAAATAAGAATAAGGATATCTCCGAACCTAGAAGTCCTAGAAAGAAGGTAAATACATTTGCAAAATCAGGTTTGCATCCGGCAAGAAATTGCATTCAAAGATTTATATTTAGAATGCAATCTCAAAAAAGTGTCTTTTGAAAAACAAATGCAAAGATAGTGAGAAAATTAAAAAATAAGAATAAGGATATCTCCGAACCTAGAAGTCCTAGAAAGAAGATAAATACATTTCCAAAATCAGTTTTGCATCCGGCAAGAAACTGCATTGAAAGATTTCTAGTTAGAATGCAGTCTCAAAAAAGTGTCTTTTGTAAAACAAATGCAAAGATAGTGAGAAAATTAAAAAAATAAGAATAAGGTATCTCCGAACCTAGAATTCCTAGAAAAAAGATGAAAACATTTCCAGATTCAGTTTTGCATTCGGCACGAAACTGCATTTAAAGATTTCTATTTAGAATGCAGTCTCAAAAAAGTGTCTTTTGTAAACCAAATGCAAAGATAGTGAGAAAATTTAAAAATAAGAATAAGGATATCTCCTAACCTAGAAGTCCTAGAAAGAAGATAAATACATTTCCAAAATCAAAATTGCATCGGGCAAGAAACTGCATTCAAAGATTTCTATTTAGAATGCAGTCTCAAAAAAGCGTCTTTTGAAAAACAAATGCAAGGATAGTGAGAAAATTAAAAAATAAGAATAAGGATATCTCCGAACCCAGAATTCCTAGAAAGAAGGTAAAAACATTTCCAGAATCAATTTTGCGTCCGGCAAGAAACTGCATTCAAAGATTTATATTTAGAATGCAGTCTCAAAAAAGTGTTTTCTGAAAACCGAATGCAAAGATAGTGAGAAAATTCAAAAATAAGAATAAGGATATCTCCGAAACTAGAAGTCCTAGAAAGAAGATAAATACATTTCCAAAATAAAGTTTGCATCCGGCAAGAAACTGCATTCAAAGATTTATATTTAGAATGCAGTCTCAAAAAAGTGTCTTCTGAAAACCGAATGCAAAGATAGTGAGAAAATTCAAAAATAAGAATAAGGATATCTCCGAACCTTGAAGTCCTGGAAAGAAGGTAAATACATTTCCAAAATAAAGTTTGCATCCGGCAAAAAACTCCATTCAAAGATTTCTATTTAGAATGCAGTCTCAAAAAAGTGTCTTTGAAAAACAAATGCAAAGATAGTGAGAAAATTAAAAAATAAGAATAAGGATATATCCGAACCTAGAATTCCTAGAAAGAAGATAAATACATTTCCAAAATAAAGTTTGCATCCGGCAAGAAACTGCATTCAAAGATTCCTATTTAGAATGCAGTCTCAAAAAAGTGTCTTTTGAAAAGCAAATGCACAGATAGTGAGAAAATTCAAAAATAAGAAAAAGGATATCTCCGAACCTAGAATATCTAGAAAGAAGATAAATACATTTCCAGAATCAGTTTTGCATCCGGCAAGAAACTGCTTTCAAAGATTCCTATTTAGAATGCAGTCTCAAAAAAGTGTCTTTTGAAAAGCAAATGCACAGATAGTGAGAAAATTCAAAAATAAGAAAAAGGATATCTCCGAACCTAGAATATCTAGAAAGAAGATAAAAACATTTCCAGAATCAAGTTTGCATCCGGCAAGAAACTGCATTCAAAGATTTCTATTTAGAATTCAGTCTCAAAAAAGCGTCTTTTGAAAACCAAATGCAAAGATAGTGAGAAAAGTTAAAAATAAGAATAAGGATATCTCCGAACCTAGAAGTCCAAGAAAGAAGGTAAATACATTTCCAAAATCAAAATTGCATCCGGCAAGAAACTGCATTCAAAGATTTCTATTTAGAATGCAGTCTCAAAAAAGTGTCTTTTGAAAAACAAATGCAAAGATAGTGAGAAAATTAAAAAATAAGAATAAGGATATCGCCGAACCTATAAGTCCTAGTAAGAAGGTAAATACATTTCCAAAATCTCAAAAAAGTGACTTCTGAAAACCGAATGCAAAGATAGTGAGAAAATTAAAAAATAAGAATAAGGATATCTCCGAACCTAGAAGTCCTAGAAAGAAGGTAAATACATTTCCAAAATAAAGTTTGCATCCGGCAAGAAACTCCATTCAAAGATTTCTATTTAGAATGCAGTCTCTAAAAAGTGTCTTTGAAAAACAAATGCAAAGATAGTGAGAAAATTAAAAAATAAGAATAAGGATATCTCCGAACCTAGAATTCCTAGAAAGAAGGTAAAAACATTTCCAGAATCAGTTTTGCATCCGGCAAGAAACTGCATTCAAAGATTTTTGTTTAGAATGCAGTCTCAAAAAAGTGTCTTTTGAAAACCAAATGCACAGATAGTGAGAAAATTCAAAAATAAGAAAAAGCATATCTCTGAACCTAGAATTTCTAGAAAGAACATAAAAACATTTCCAGAATCAGTTTTGCATCCGGCAAGAAACTGCATTCAAAGATTTCTATTTAGAATGCAGTCTCAAAAAAGTGTCTTTTGTAAACCAAATGCAAAGATAGTGAGAAAATTAAAAAATAAGAATAAGGATATCTCCGAATCTAGAAGTCCTAGAAAGAAGGTAAATACATTTCCAAAATCAAGTTTGCATCCGGCAAGAAACTGCATTCAAAGATTTCTATTTACAATGCAGTCTCAAAAAAGCGTCTTTTGAAAACCAAATGCAAAAATAGTGAGAAAATTAAAAAAATAAGAATAAGGATATCTCCGAACCTCGAAGTTCTAGAAAGAAGGTAAATACATTTCCAAAATCAAAATTGCATCCGGCAAGAAACTGCATTCAAAGATTTATATTTAGAATGCAGTCTCAAAAAAGTGTCTTTTGAAAACCAAATGCAAAAATAGTGAGAAAATTAAAAATATAAGAATAAGGATATCTCCGAACCTAGAAGTCCAAGAAAGAAGTTAAATACATTTCCAAAATGAAGTTTGCATCCGGCAAGAAACTGCATTCAAAGATTTATATTTAGAATGCAGTCTCAAAAAAGTGTCTTTGAAAAACAAATGCAAAGATAGTGAGAAAATTAAAAAAATAAGAATAAGGATATCTCCGAACCTAGAAAGAAGGTAAATACATTTCCAAAATAAGTTTTGCATCGGGCAAGAAATTGCTTTCAAAGATTTCTATTTAGAATGCAGTCTCAAAAAAGTGTCTTTTGAAAACCAAATGCAAAAATAGTGAGAAAATTAAAAAAATAAGAATAAGAATATCTCCGAACCTAGAAGTCCTAGAAAGAAGATAAACACATTTCCAAAATAAAATTTGCATCCGGCAAGAAACTGCATAAAAAGATTTTTTTTTAGAATGCAGTCTCAAAAAAGCGTCTTTTGAAAACCAAATGCAAAGATAGTGAGAAAAGTTAAAAATAAGAATAAGGATATCTCCGAACCGAGAAGTCTTAGAAAGAAGGTAAATACATTTCCAAAATCAGGTTTGCATCCGGCAAGAAACTGCATTCAAAGATTTCTATTTCGAATGCAGTCTCAAAAAAGTGTTTTTTGAAAAACACATGCAAAGATAGTGAGAAAATTAAAAAATAAGAATAAGGATATCTCCGAACCTAGAAGTCCTAGAAAGAAGATAAATACATTTCCAAAATCAGTTTTGCATCCGGCAAGAAACTCCATTCAAAGATTTCTATTTAGAATGCAGTCTCAAAAAAGTGTCTTTTGAAAACCAAATGCACAGATAGTGAGAAAATTAAAAAATAAGAATAAGGATATATCCGAACCTAGAATTCCTAGAAAAAAGATAAATACATTTCCAGAATCAGTTTTGCATCCGGCAAGAAACTGCATTCAAAGATTCCTATTTAGAATGCAGTCTCAAAAAAGTGTCTTTTGAAAAGCAAATGCACAGATAGTGAGAAAATTCAAAAATAAGAAAAAGGATATCTCCGAACCTAGAATATCTAGAAAGAAGATAAAAACATTTCCAGAATCAAGTTTGCATCCGGCAAGAAACTGCATTCAAAGATTTCTATTTAGAATTCAGTCTCAAAAAAGTGTCTTTTGTAAACCAAATGCAAAGATAGTGAGAAAATTAAAAAATAAGAATAAGGATATCTCCGAATCTAGAATTCCTAGAAAGAAGGTAAATACATTTCCAAAATCAAGTTTGCATCCGGCAAGAAACTGCATTCAAAGATTTCTATTTACAATGCAGTCTCAAAAAAGCGTCTTTTGAAAACCAAATGCAAAGATAGTGAGAAAAGTTAAAAATAAGAATAAGGATATCTCCGAACCTAGAAGTCCAAGAAAGAAGGTAAATACATTTCCAAAATCAAAATTGCATCCGGCAAGAAACTGCATTCAAAGATTTCTATTTAGAATGCAGTCTCAAAAAAGTGTCTTTTGAAAAACAAATGCAAAGATAGTGAGAAAATTAAAAAATAAGAATAAGGATATCTCCGAACCTAGAATTCCTAGAAAGAAGGTAAAAACATTTCCAGAATCAGTTTTGCATCCGGCAAGAAACTTCATTCAAAGATTTCTATTTAGAATGCAGTCTCAAAAAAGTGTCTTTTGAAAACCAAATGCACAGATAGTGAGAAAATTAAAAAATAAGAATAAGGATATATCCGAACCTAGAATTCCTAGAAAGAAGGTAAATACATTTCCAAAATCAGGTTTGCATCCGGCAAGAAACTGCATTCAAATATTTCTATTTCGAATGCAGTCTCAAAAAAGTGTTTTTTGAAAAACACATGCAAAGATAGTGAGAAAATTAAAAAATAAGAATAAGGATATCTCCGAACCTAGAAATCCTAGAAAGAAGATAAATACATTTCCAAAATCAGTTTTGCATCCGGCAAGAAACTCCATTCAAAGATTTCTATTTAGAATGCAGTCTCAAAAAAGTGTCTTTTGAAAACCAAATGCACAGATAGTGAGAAAATTAAAAAATAAGAATAAGGATATATCCGAACCTAGAATTCCTAGAAAGAAGATAAATACATTTCCAGAATCAGTTTTGCATCCGGCAAGAAACTGCATTCAAAGATTCCTATTTAGAATGCAGTCTCAAAAAAGTGTCTTTTGAAAAGCAAATGCACAGATAGTGAGAAAATTCAAAAATAAGAAAAAGGATATCTCCGAACCTAGAATATCTAGAAAGAAGATAAAAACATTTCCAGAATCAAGTTTGCATCCGGCAAGAAACTGCATTCAAAGATTTCTATTTAGAATTCAGTCTCAAAAAAGTGTCTTTTGTAAACCAAATGCAAAGATAGTGAGAAAATTAAAAAATAAGAATAAGGATATCTCCGAATCTAGAATTCCTAGAAAGAAGGTAAATACATTTCCAAAATCTCAAAAAAGTGACTTCTGAAAACCGAATGCAAAGATAGTGAGAAAATTCAAAAATAAGAATAAGGATATCTCCGAACCTAGAAGTCCTAGAAAGAAGGTAAATACATTTCCAAAATAAAGTTTGCATCCGGCAAGAAACTCCATTCAAAGATTTCTATTTAGAATGCAGTCTCTAAAAAGTGTCTTTGAAAAACAAATGCAAAGATAGTGAGAAAATTAAAAAATAAGAATAAGGATATCCCCGAACCTAGAATTCCTAGAAAGAAGGTAAAAACATTTCCAGAATCAGTTTTGCATCCGGCAAGAAACTGCATTGAAAGATTTCTATTTAGAATGCAGTCTCAAAAAAGTGTCTTTTGAAAACCAAATGCAAAAATAGTGAGAAAATTAAAAAAATAAGAATAAGGATATCTCCGAACCTAGAAGTCCTAGAAAGAAGATAAACACATTTCCAAAATAAAATTTGCATCCGGCAAGAAACTGCATAAAAAGATTTCTATTTAGAATGCAGTCTCATGCGTCTTTTGAAAACCAAATGCAAAGATAGTGAGAAAAGTTAAAAATAAGAATAAGGATATCTCCGAACCTAGAAGTCTTAGAAAGAAGGCAAATACATTTCCAAAATCAGGTTTGCATCCGGCAAGAAACTGCATTCAAAGATTTCTATTTCGAATGCAGTCTCAAAAAAGTGTTTTTTGAAAAACACATGCAAAGATAGTGAAAAAATTAAAAAATAAGAATAAGGATATCTCCGAAGCTAGAAGTCCTAGAAAGAAGATAAATACATTTCCAAAATCAGTTTTGCATCCGGCAAGAAACTGCATTCAAAGATTTCTATTTAGAATGCAGTCTCAAAAAAGTGTCTTTTGAAAACCAAATGCACAGATAGTGAGAAAATTCAAAAATAAGAATTAGGATATCTCCGAACCTAGAAGTCCTAGAAAGAAGATAAAAACATTTCCAAAATCAAAATTGCATCTGGCAAGAAACTGCATTCAAAGATTTTTATTTAGAATGCAGTCTCAAAAAAGTGTCTTTTGAAAACCAAATGCAAAGATAGTGAGAAAACTAAAAAATAAGAAAAAGGATATCTCCGAACCCAAAATTTCTAGAAAGAAGGTAAATACATTTCCAAAATCAAGGTTGCATCCGGCAAGAAACTGCATTCAAAGATTTCTATTTAGAATGCAGTCTCAAAAAAGCGTCTTTTGAAAAACAAATGCAAAGATAGTGAGAAAATTAAAAAATAAGAATAGGCATATCTCCGAACCTAGAAGTCCTAGAAAGAAGGTAAGTACATTTCCAAAATCAAAATTGCATCGGGCAAGAAACTGCGTTCAAAGATTTCTATTTAGAATGCAGTCTCAAAAAAGCGTCTTTTGAAAAACAAATGCAAAGATAGTGAGAAAATTAAAAAATAAGAATAAGGATATCTCTGAACCTAGAATTCCTAGAAAGAAGGTAAATACATTTCCAAAATCAGGGTTGCATCCGGCAAGAAACTGATTTCAAAGATTTCTATTTAGAATGCAGTCTCAAAAAAGTGTCTTTTGAAAAACAAATGCAAAGATAGTGAGAAAATTAAAAAAATAAGAATAAGGTATCTCCGAACCTAGAATTCCTAGAAAAAAGATGAAAACATTTCCAGTTTCAGTTTTGCACTCGGCACGAAACTGCATTTAAAGATTTCTATTTAGAATGCAGTCTCAAAAAAATGTCTTTTGAAAACCAAATGCAAAGATAGTAAGAAAAGTTAAAAATAAGAATAAGGATATCTCCGAACCTAGAAGTCCTAGAAAGAAGGTAAATACATTTCCAAAATCAGGTTTGCATCCGGCAAGAAATTGCATTCAAAGATTTATATTTAGAATGCAATCTCAAAAAAGTGTCTTTTGAAAAACAAATGCAAAGATAGTGAGAAAATTAAAAAATAAGAATAAGGATATCTCCGAACCTAGAAGTCCTAGAAAGAAGATAAATACATTTCCAAAATCAGTTTTGCATCCGGCAAGAAACTGCATTGAAAGATTTCTAGTTAGAATGCAGTCTCAAAAAAGTGTCTTTTGAAAAACAAATGCAAAGATAGTGAGAAAATTAAAAAAATAAGAATAAGGTATCTCCGAACCTAGAATTCCTAGAAAAAAGATGAAAACATTTCCAGATTCAGTTTTGCATTCGGCACGAAACTGCATTTAAAGATTTCTATTTAGAATGCAGTCTCAAAAAAGTGTCTTTTGTAAACCAAATGCAAAGATAGTGAGAAAATTTAAAAATAAGAATAAGGATATCTCCTAACCTAGAAGTCCTAGAAAGAAGGTAAATACATTTCCAAAATCAAAATTGCATCGGGCAAGAAACTGCATTCAAAGATTTCTATTTAGAATGCAGTCTCAAAAAAGCGTCTTTTGAAAAACAAATGCAAGGATAGTGAGAAAATTAAAAAATAAGAATAAGGATATCTCCGAACCCAGAATTCCTAGAAAGAAGGTAAAAACATTTCCAGAATCAATTTTGCGTCCGGCAAGAAACTGCATTCAAAGATTTATATTTAGAATGCAGTCTCAAAAAAGTGTTTTCTGAAAACCGAATGCAAAGATAGTGAGAAAATTAAAAAATAAGAATAAGGATATCTCCGAAACTAGAAGTCCTAGAAAGAAGATAAATACATTTCCAAAATAAAGTTTGCATCCGGCAAGAAACTGCATTCAAAGATTTATATTTAGAATGCAGTCTCAAAAAAGTGTCTTCTGAAAACCGAATGCAAAGATAGTGAGAAAATTCAAAAATAAGAATAAGGATATCTCCGAACCTTGAAGTCCTAGAAAGAAGGTAAATACATTTCCAAAATAAAGTTTGCATCCGGCAAAAAACTCCATTCAAAGATTTCTATTTAGAATGCAGTCTCAAAAAAGTGTCTTTGAAAAACAAATGCAAAGATAGTGAGAAAATTAAAAAATAAGAATAAGGATATATCCGAACCTAGAATTCCTAGAAAGAAGATAAATACATTTCCAAAATAAAGTTTGCATCCGGCAAGAAACTGCATTCAAAGATTCCTATTTAGAATGCAGTCTCAAAAAAGTGTCTTTTGAAAAGCAAATGCACAGATAGTGAGAAAATTCAAAAATAAGAAAAAGGATATCTCCGAACCTAGAATATCTAGAAAGAAGATAAATACATTTCCAGAATCAGTTTTGCATCCGGCAAGAAACTGCTTTCAAAGATTCCTATTTAGAATGCAGTCTCAAAAAAGTGTCTTTTGAAAAGCAAATGCACAGATAGTGAGAAAATTCAAAAATAAGAAAAAGGATATCTCCGAACCTAGAATATCTAGAAAGAAGATAAAAACATTTCCAGAATCAAGTTTGCATCCGGCAAGAAACTGCATTCAAAGATTTCTATTTAGAATTCAGTCTCAAAAAAGCGTCTTTTGAAAACCAAATGCAAAGATAGTGAGAAAAGTTAAAAATAAGAATAAGGATATCTCCGAACCTAGAAGTCCAAGAAAGAAGGTAAATACATTTCCAAAATCAAAATTGCATCCGGAAAGAAACTGCATTCAAAGATTTCTATTTAGAATGCAGTCTCAAAAAAGTGTCTTTTGAAAAACAAATGCAAAGATAGTGAGAAAATTAAAAAATAAGAATAAGGATATCGCCGAACCTATAAGTCCTAGTAAGAAGGTAAATACATTTCCAAAATCTCAAAAAAGTGACTTCTGAAAACCGAATGCAAAGATAGTGAGAAAATTAAAAAATAAGAATAAGGATATCTCCGAACCTAGAAGTCCTAGAAAGAAGGTAAATACATTTCCAAAATAAAGTTTGCATCCGGCAAGAAACTCCATTCAACGATTTCTATTTAGAATGCAGTCTCTAAAAAGTGTCTTTGAAAAACAAATGCAAAGATAGTGAGAAAATTAAAAAAATAAGAATAAGGATATCTCCGAACCTAGAATTCCTAGAAAGAAGGTAAAAACATTTCCAGAATCAGTTTTGCATCCGGCAAGAAACTGCATTCAAAGATTTTTATTTAGAATGCAGTCTCAAAAAAGTGTCTTTTGAAAACCAAATGCACAGATAGTGAGAAAATTCAAAAATAAGAAAAAGGATATCTCTGAACCTAGAATTTCTAGAAAGAACATAAAAACATTTCCAGAATCAGTTTTGCATCCGGCAAGAAACTGCATTCAAAGATTTCTATTTAGAATGCAGTCTCAAAAAAGTGTCTTTTGTAAACCAAATGCAAAGATAGTGAGAAAATTAAAAAATAAGAATAAGGATATCTCCGAATCTAGAAGTCCTAGAAAGAAGGTAAATACATTTCCAAAATCAAGTTTGCATCCGGCAAGAAACTGCATTCAAAGATTTCTATTTACAATGCAGTCTCAAAAAAGCGTCTTTTGAAAACCAAATGCAAAAATAGTGAGAAAATTAAAAAAATAAGAATAAGGATATCTCCGAACCTCGAAGTTCTAGAAAGAAGGTAAATACATTTCCAAAATCAAAATTGCATCCGGCAAGAAACTGCATTCAAAGATTTATATTTAGAATGCAGTCTCAAAAAAGTGTCTTTTGAAAACCAAATGCAAAAATAGTGAGAAAATTAAAAAAATAAGAATAAGGATATCTCCGAACCTAGAAGTCCAAGAAAGAAGTTAAATACATTTCCAAAATAAAGTTTGCATCCGGCAAGAAACTGCATTCAAAGATTTATATTTAGAATGCAGTCTCAAAAAAGTGTCTTTGAAAAACAAATGCAAAGATAGTGAGAAAATTAAAAAAATAAGAATAAGGATATCTCCGAACCTAGAAAGAAGGTAAATACATTTCCAAAATAAGTTTTGCATCGGGCAAGAAATTGCTTTCAAAGATTTCTATTTAGAATGCAGTCTCAAAAAAGTGTCTTTTGAAAACCAAATGCAAAAATAGTGAGAAAATTAAAAAAATAAGAATAAGGATATCTCCGAACCTAGAAGTCCTATAAAGAAGATAAACACAGTTCCAAAATAAAATTTGCATCCGGCAAGAAACTGCATAAAAAGATTTTTTTTTAGAATGCAGTCTCAAAAAAGCGTGTTTTGAAAACCAAATGCAAAGATAGTGAGAAAAGTTAAAAATAAGAATAAGGATATCTCCGAACCTAGAAGTCTTAGAAAGAAGGTAAATACATTTCCAAAATCAGGTTTGCATCCGCCAAGAAACTGCATTCAAAGATTTCTATTTCGAGTGCAGTCTCAAAAAAGTGTTTTTTGAAAAACACATGCAAAGATAGTGAGAAAATTAAAAAATAAGAATAAGGATATCTCCGAACCTTGAAGTCCTAGAAAGAAGATAAATACATTTCCAAAATCAGTTTTGCATCCGGCAAGAAACTCCATTCAAAGATTTCTATTTAGAATGCAGTCTCAAAAAAGTGTCTTTTGAAAACCAAATGCACAGATAGTGAGAAAATTAAAAAATAAGAATAAGGATATATCCGAACCTAGAATTCCTAGAAAAAAGATAAATACATTTCCAGAATCTGTTTTGCATCCGGCAAGAAACTGCATTCAAAGATTCCTATTTAGAATGCAGTCTCAAAAAAGTGTCTTTTGAAAAGCAAATGCACAGATAGTGAGAAAATTCAAAAATAAGAAAAAGGATATCTCCGAACCTAGAATATCTAGAAAGAAGATAAAAACATTTCCAGAATCAAGTTTGCATCCGGCAAGAAACTGCATTCAAAGATTTCTATTTAGAATTCAGTCTCAAAAAAGTGTCTTTTGTAAACCAAATGCAAAGATAGTGAGAAAATTAAAAAATAAGAATAAGGATATCTCCGAATCTAGAATTCCTAGAAAGAAGGTAAATACATTTCCAAAATCAAATTTGCATCCGGCAAGAAACTGCATTCAAAGATTTCTATTTACAATGCAGTCTCAAAAAAGCGTCTTTTGAAAACCAAATGCAAAGATAGTGAGAAAAGTTAAAAATAAGAATAAGGATATCTCCGAACCTAGAAGTCCAAGAAAGAAGGTAAATACATTTCCAAAATCAAAATTGCATCCGGCAAGAAACTGATTTCAAAGATTTCTATTTAGAATGCAGTCTCAAAAAAGTGTCTTTTGAAAAACAAATGCAAAGATAGTGAGAAAATTAAAAAATAAGAATAAGGATATCTCCGAACCTAAAATTCCTAGAAAGAAGGTAAAAACATTTCCAGAATCAGTTTTGCATCCGGCAAGAAACTGCATTCAAAGATTTCTATTTAGAATGCAGTCTCAAAAAAGCGTCTTTTGAAAACCAAATGCAAAGATAGTGAGAAAAGTTAAAAATAAGAATAAGGATATCTCCGAACCTAGAAGTCTTAGAAAGAAGGTAAATACATTTCCAAAATCAGGTTTGCATCCGGCAAGAAACTGCATTCAAAGATTTCTATTTCGAATGCAGTCTCAAAAAAGTGTTTTTTGAAAAACACATGCAAAGATAGTGAGAAAATTAAAAAATAAGAATAAGGATATCTCCGAACCTAGAAGTCCTAGAAAGAAGATAAATACATTTCCAAAATCAGTTTTGCATCCGGAAAGAAACTCCATTCAAAGATTTCTATTTAGAATGCAGTCTCAAAAAAGTGTCTTTTGAAAACCAAATGCACAGATAGTGAGAAAATTAAAAAATAAGAATAAGGATATATCCGAACCTAGAATTCCTAGAAAGAAGATAAATACATTTCCAGAATCAGTTTTGCATCCGGCAAGAAACTGCATTCAAAGATTCCTATTTAGAATGCAGTCTCAAAAAAGTGTCTTTTGAAAAGCAAATGCACAGATAGTGAGAAAATTCAAAAATAAGAAAAAGGATATCTCCGAACCTAGAATATCTAGAAAGAAGATAAAAACACTTCCAGAATCAAGTTTGCATCCGGCAAGAAACTGCATTCAAAGATTTCTATTTAGAATTCAGTCTCAAAAAAGTGTCTTTTGTAAACAAAATGCAAAGATAGTGAGAAAATTAAAAAATAAGAATAAGGATATCTCCGAATCTAGAATTCCTAGAAAGAAGGTAAATACATTTCCAAAATCTCAAAAAAGCGACTTCTGAAAACCGAATGCAAAGATAGTGAGAAAATTCAAAAATAAGAATAAGGATATCTCCGAACCTAGAAGTCCTAGAAAGAAGGTAAATACATTTCCAAAATAAAGTTTGCATCCGGCAAGAAACTCCATTCAAAGATTTCTATTTAGAATGCAGTCTCTAAAAAGTGTCTTTGAAAAACAAATGCAAAGATAGTGAGAAAATTAAAAAATAAGAATAAGGATATCTCCGAACCTAGAATTCCTAGAAAGAAGGTAAAAACATTTCCAGAATCAGTTTTGCATCCGGCAAGAAACTGCATTCAAAGATTCCTATTTAGAATGCAGTCTCAAAAAAGTGTCTTTTGAAAACCAAATGCACAGATAGTGAGAAAATTCAAAAATAAGAAAAAGCATATCTCTGAACCTAGAATTTCTAGAAAGAACATAAAAACATTTCCAGAATCAGTTTTGCATCCGGCAAGAAACTGCATTCAAAGATTTCTATTTAGAATGCAGTCTCAAAAAAGTGTCTTTTGTAAACCAAATGCAAAGATAGTGAGAAAATTAAAAAATAAGAATAAGGATATCTCCGAATCTAGAAGTCCTAGAAAGAAGGTAAATACATTTCCAAAATCAAGTTTGCATCCGGCAAGAAACTGCATTCAAAGATTTCTATTTACAATGCAGTCTCAAAAAAGCGTCTTTTGAAAACCAAATGCAAAGATAGTGAGAAAAGGTAAAAATAAGAATAAGGATATCTCCGAACCTCGAAGTTCTAGAAAGAAGGTAAATACTTTTCCAAAATCAAAATTGCATCCGGCAAGAAACTGCATTCAAAGATTTATATTTAGAATGCAGTCTCAAAAAAGTGTCTTTTGAAAACCAAATGCAAAAATAGTGAGAAAATTAAAAAATAAGAATAAGGATATCTCCGAACCTAGAATTCCTAGAAAGAAGGTAAAAACATTTCCAGAATCAGTTTTGCATCCGGCAAGAAACTGCATTCAAAGATTCCTATTTAGAATGCAGTCTCAAAAAAGTGTCTTTTGAAAACCAAATGCACAGATAGTGAGAAAATTCAAAAATAAGAATAAGGATATCTCCGAACCTAGAAGTCCTAGAAAGAAGGTAAATACATTTCCAAAATAAAGTTTGCATCCGGCAAGAAACTCCATTCAAAGATTTCTATTTAGAATGCAGTCTCTAAAAAGTGTCTTTGAAAAACAAATGCAAAGATAGTGAGAAAATTAAAACATAAGAATAAGGATATCTCCGAACCTAGAATTCCTAGAAAGAAGGTAAAAACATTTCCAGAATCAGTTTTGCATCCGGCAAGAAACTGCATTCAAAGATTCCTATTTAGAATGCAGTCTCAAAAAAGTGTCTTTTGAAAACCAAATGCACAGATAGTGAGAAAATTCAAAAATAAGAATTAGGATATCTCCGAACCTAGAAGCCCTAGAAAGAAGATAAAAACATTTCCAAAATCAATTTTGCATCCGGCAAAAAACTGCATTGAAAGATTTCTATTTAGAATGCAGTCTCAAAAAAGTGTCTTTTGTAAACCAAATGCAAAGATAGTGATAAAATTAAAAAATAAGAATAAGGATATCTCCGAATCTAGAAGTCCTAGAAAGAAGGTAAATACATTTCCAAAATCAAGTTTGCATCCGGCAAGAAACTGCATTCAAAGATTTCTATTTACAATGCAGTCTCAAAAAAGCGTCTTTTGAAAACCAAATGCAAAGATAGTGAGAAAAGGTAAAAATAAGAATAAGGATATCTCCGAACCTCGAAGTTCTAGAAAGAAGGTAAATACTTTTCCAAAATTAAAATTGCATCCGGCAAGAAACTGCATTCAAAGATTTATATTTAGAATGCAGTCTCAAAAAAGTGTCTTTTGAAAACCAAATGCAAAAATAGTGAGAAAATTAAAAAAATAAGAATAAGGATATCTCCGAACCTAGAAGTCCAAGAAAGAAGTTAAATACATTTCCAAAATAAAGTTTGCATCCGGCAAGAAACTGCATTCAAAGATTTATATTTAGAATGCAGTCTCAAAAAAGTGTCTTTGAAAAACAAATGCAAAGATAGTGAGAAAATTAAAAAAATAAGAATAAGGATATCTCCGAACCTAGAAAGAAGGTAAATACATTTCCAAAATAAGTTTTGCATCCGGCAAGAAATTGCTTTCTAAGATTTCTATTTAGAATGCAGTCTCAAAAAAGTGTCTTTTGAAAACCAAATGCAAAAATAGTGAGAAAATTAAAAAAATAAGAATAAGGATATCTCCGAACCTAGAAGTCCTAGAAAGAAGATAAACACATTTCCAAAATAAAATTTGCATCCAGCAAGAAACTGCATAAAAAGATTTCTATTTAGAATGCAGTCTCAAAAAAGCGTCTTTTGAAAACCAAATGCAAAGATAGTGAGAAAAGTTAAAAATAAGAATAAGGATATCTCCGAACCTAGAAGTCTTAGAAAGAAGGTAAATACATTTCCAAAATCAGGTTTGCATCCGGCAAGAAACTGCATCCAAAGATTTTTATTTCGAATGCAGTCTCAAAAAAGTGTTTTTTGAAAAACACATGCAAAGATAGTGAGAAAATTAAAAAATAAGAATAAGGATATCTCCGAACATAGAAGTCCTAGAAAGAAGATATATACATTTCCAAAATCAGTTTTGCATCCGGCAAGAAACTGCATTCAAAGATTTCTATTTAGAATGCAGTCTCAAAAAAGTGTCTTTTGAAAACCAAATGCACAGATAGTGAGAAAATTCAAAAATAAGAATAAGGATATCTCCGAACCTAGAATTTCTAGAAAGAACATAAAAACATTTCCAGAATAAGTTTTGCATCCGGCAAGAAACTGCATTCAAAGATTTCTATTTAGAATTCAGTCTCAAAAAAGCGTCTTTTGAAAAACAAATGCACAGATAGTGAGAAAACTAAAAAATAAGAATAAGGATATCTCTGAACCTAGAAGTCCTAGAAAGAAGATAAAAAGATTTCCAAAATTAAAATTGCATCTGGCAAGAAACTGCATTCAAAGATTTCTATTTAGAATGCAGTCTCAAAAAAGCGTCTTTTGAAAAACAAATGCAAAGATAGTGAGAAAACTAAAAAATAAGAAAAAGGATATCTCCGAACCCAGAATTTCTAGAAAGAAGGTAAATACATTTGCAAAATCAGGGTTGCATCCGACAAGAAACTGCATTCAAAGATTTCTATTTAGAATTCAGTCTCAAAAAAGCGTCTTTTGAAAAACAAATGCAAAGATAGTGAGAAAATTAAAAAATAAGAATAAGGATATCTCCGAACCTAGAAGTCCTAGAAAGAAGGTAAATACATTTCCAAAATTAAAATTGCATCGGGCAAGAAACTGCGTTCAAAGATTTCTATTTAGAATGCAGTCTCAAAAAAGTGTCTTTTGAAAAACAAATGCAAAGATAGTGAGAAAATTAAAAAAATAAGAATAAGGTATCTCCGAATCTAGAATTCCTAGAAAAAAGATGAAAACATTTCCAGTTTTAGTTTTGCACTCGGCACAAAACTGCATTTAAAGATTTCTATTTCGAATGCAGTCTCAAAAAAGTGTCTTTTGAAAAACAAATGCAAAGATAGTGAGAAAATTAAAAAATAAGAATAAGGTATCTCCGAACCTAGAATTCCTAGAAAAAATATGAAAACATTTCCAGATTCAGTTTTGCATTCGGCACGAAACTGCATTTAAAGATTTCTATTTAGAATGCAGTCTTAAAAAAGTGTCTTTTGTAAACCAAATGCAAAGATAGTGAGAAAATTTAAAAATAAGAATAAGGATATCTTCGAACCTAGAAGTCCCAGAAAGAAGGTAAATACATTTCCAAAATCAAAATTGCACCGGGCAAGAAACTGTATTCAAAGATTTCAATTTAGAATGCAGTCTCAAAAAAGCGTCTTTTGAAAACCAAATGCAAAGATAGTGAGAAAAGTTAAAAATAAGAATAAGGATATCTCCGAACCTAGAAGTCTTAGAAAGAAGGTAAATACATTTCCAAAATCAGGTTTGCATCCGGCAAGAAACTGCATTCAAAGATTTCTATTTCGAATGCAGTCTCAAAAAAGTGTCTTTTGAAAAACAAATGCAAAGATAGTGAGAAAATTAAAAAATAAGAATAAGGTATCTCCGAACCTAGAATTCCTAGAAAAAAGATGAAAACATTTCCAGATTCAGTTTTGCATTCGGCACGAAACTGCATTTAAAGATTTCTATTTAGAATGCAGTCTTAAAAAAGTGTCTTTTGTAAACCAAATGCACAGATAGTGAGAAAATTAAAAAATAAGAATAAGGATATATCCGAACCTAGAATTCCTAGAAAGAAGATAAATACATTTCCAGAATCAGTTTTGCATCCGGCAAGAAACTGCATTCAAAGATTCCTATTTAGAATGCAGTCTCAAAAAAGTGTCTTTTGAAAAGCAAATGCACAGATAGTGAGAAAATTCAAAAATAAGAAAAAGGATATCTCCGAACCTAGAATATCTAGAAAGAAGATAAAAACATTTCCAGAATCAAGTTTGCATCCGGCAAGAAACTGCATTCAAAGATTTCTATTAAGAATTCAGTCTCAAAAAAGTGTCTTTTGTAAACCAAATGCAAAGATAGTGAGAAAATTAAAAAATAAGAATAAGGATATCTCCGAACCTAGAAGTCTTAGAAAGAAGGTAAATACAGTTCCAAAATCAGGTTTGCATCCGGCAAGAAACTGCATTCAAAGATTTCTATTTCGAATGCAGTCTCAAAAAAGTGTTTTTTGAAAAACACATGCAAAGATAGTGAGAAAATTAAAAAATAAGAATAAGGATATCTCCGAACCTAGAAGTCCTAGAAAGAAGATAAATACATTTCCAAAATCAGTTTTGCATCCGGCAAGAAATTCCATTCAAAGATTTCTATTTAGAATGCAGTCTCAAAAAAGTGTCTTTTGAAAACCAAATGCACAGATAGTGAGAAAATTAAAAAATAAGAATAAGGATATATCCGAACCTAGAATTCCTAGAAAGAAGATAAATACATTTCCAGAATCAGTTTTGCATCCGGCAAGAAACTGCATTCAAAGATTCCTATTTAGAATGCAGTCTCAAAAAAGTGTCTTTTGAAAAGCAAATGCACAGATAGTGAGAAAATTCAAAAATAAGAAAAAGGATATCTCCGAACCTAGAATATCTAGAAAGAAGATAAAAACATTTCCAGAATCAAGTTTGCATCCGGCAAGAAACTGCATTCAAAGATTTCTATTAAGAATTCAGTCTCAAAAAAGTGTCTTTTGTAAACCAAATGCAAAGATAGTGAGAAAATTAAAAAATAAGAATAAGGATATCTCCGAATCTAGAATTCCTAGAAAGAAGGTAAATACATTTCCAAAATCTCAAAAAAGTGACTTCTGAAAACCGAATGCAAAGATAGTGAGAAAATTCAAAAATAAGAATAAGGATATCTCCGAACCTAGAAGTCCTAGAAAGAAGGTAAATACATTTCCAAAATAAAGTTTGCATCCGGCAAGAAACTCCATTCAAAGATTTCTATTTAGAATGCAGTCTCTAAAAAGTGTCTTTGAAAAACAAATGCAAAGATAGTGAGAAAATTAAAAAATAAGAATAAGGATATCTCCGAACCTAGAATTCCTAGAAAGAAGGTAAAAACATTTCCAGAATCAGTTTTGCATCCGGCAAGAAACTGCATTCAAAGATTCCTATTTAGAATGCAGTCTCAAAAAAGTGTCTTTTGAAAACCAAATGCACAGATAGTGAGAAAGTTCAAAAATAAGAAAAAGGATATCTCTGAACCTAGAATTTCTAGAAAGAACATAAAAACATTTCCAGAATCAGTTTTGCATCCGGCAAGAAACTGCATTCAAAGATTTCTATTTAGAATGCAGTCTCAAAAAAGTGTCTTTTGTAAACCAAATGCAAAGATAGTGATAAAATTAAAAAATAAGAATAAGGATATCTCCGAATCTAGAAGTCCTAGAAAGAAGGTAAATACATTTCCAAAATCAAGTTTGCATCCGGCAAGAAACTGCATTCAAAGATTTCTATTTACAATGCAGTCTCAAAAAAGCGTCTTTTGAAAACCAAATGCAAAGATAGTGAGAAAAGGTAAAAATAAGAATAAGGATATCTCCGAACCTCGAAGTTCTAGAAAGAAGGTAAATACTTTTCCAAAATCAAAATTGCATCCGGCAAGAAACTGCATTCAAAGATTTATATTTAGAATGCAGTCTCAAAAAAGTGTCTTTTGAAAACCAAATGCAAAAATAGTGAGAAAATTAAAAAAAATAAGAATAAGGATATCTCCGAACCTAGAAGTCCAAGAAAGAAGTTAAATACATTTCCAAAATAAAGTTTGCATCCGGCAAGAAACTGCATTCAAAGATTTATATTTAGAATGCAGTCTCAAAAAAGTGTCTTTGAAAAACAAATGCAAAGATAGTGAGAAAATTAAAAAAATAAGAATAAGGATATCTCCGAACCTAGAAAGAAGGTAAATACATTTCCAAAATAAGTTTTGCATCCGGCAAGAAATTGCTTTCTAAGATTTCTATTTAGAATGCAGTCTCAAAAAAGTGTCTTTTGAAAACCAAATGCAAAAATAGTGAGAAAATTAAAAAAATAAGAATAAGGATATCTCCGAACCTAGAAGTCCTAGAAAGAAGATAAACACATTTCCAAAATAAAATTTGCATCCGGCAAGAAACTGCATAAAAAGATTTCTATTTAGAATGCAGTCTCAAAAAAGCGTCTTTTGAAAACCAAATGCAAAGATAGTGAGAAAAGTTAAAAATAAGAATAAGGATATCTCCGAACCTAGAAGTCTTAGAAAGAAGGTAAATACATTTCCAAAATCAGGTTTGCATCCGGCAAGAAACTGCATTCAAAGATTTTTATTTCGAATGCAGTCTCAAAAAAGTGTTTTTTGAAAAACACATGCAAAGATAGTGAGAAAATTAAAAAATAAGAATAAGGATATCTCCGAACATAGAAGTCCTAGAAAGAAGATATATACATTTCCAAAATCAGTTTTGCATCCGGCAAGAAACTGCATTCAAAGATTTCTATTTAGAATGCAGTCTCAAAAAAGCGTCTTTTGAAAAACAAATGCAAAGATAGTGAGAAAACTAAAAAATAAGAAAAAGGATATCTCCGAACCCAGAATTTCTAGAAAGAAGGTAAATACATTTGCAAAATCAGGGTTGCATCCGACAAGAAACTGCATTCAAAGATTTCTATTTAGAATTCAGTCTCAAAAAAGCGTCTTTTGAAAAACAAATGCAAAGATAGTGAGAAAATTAAAAAATAAGAATAAGGATATCTCCGAACCTAGAAGTCCTAGAAAGAAGGTAAATACATTTCCAAAATTAAAATTGCATCGGGCAAGAAACTGCGTTCAAAGATTTCTATTTAGAATGCAGTCTCAAAAAAGTGTCTTTTGAAAAACAAATGCAAAGATAGTGAGAAAATTAAAAAAATAAGAATAAGGTATCTCCGAATCTAGAATTCCTAGAAAAAAGATGAAAACATTTCCAGTTTTAGTTTTGCACTCGGCACGAAACTGCATTTAAAGATTTCTATTTAGAATGCAGTCTCAAAAAAATGTCTTTTGAAAACCAAATGCAAAGATAGTAAGAAAAGTTAAAAATAAGAATAAGGATATCTCCGAACCTAGAAGTCCTAGAAAGAAGGTAAATACATTTCCAAAATCAGTTTTGCATCCGGCAAGAAATTGCATTCAAAGATTTCTATTTAGAATGCAGTCTCAAAAAAGTGTCTTTTGAAAAACAAATGCAAAGATAGTGAGAAAATTAAAAAATAAGAATAAGGTATCTCCGAACCTAGAATTCCTAGAAAAAAGATGAAAACATTTCCAGATTCAGTTTTGCATTCGGCACGAAACTGCATTTAAAGATTTCTATTTAGAATGCAGTCTTAAAAAAGTGTCTTTTGTAAACCAAATGCAAAGATAGTGAGAAAATTTAAAAATAAGAATAAGGATATCTTCGAACCTAGAAGTCCCAGAAAGAAGGTAAATACATTTTAAAAATCAAAATTGCACCGGGCAAGAAACTGTATTCAAAGATTTCAATTTAGAATGCAGTCTCAAAAAAGCGTCTTTTGAAAACCAAATGCAAAGATAGTGAGAAAAGTTAAAAATAAGAATAAGGATATCTCCGAACCTAGAAGTCTTAGAAAGAAGGTAAATACATTTCCAAAATCAGGTTTGCATCCGGCAAGAAACTGCATTCAAAGATTTCTATTTCGAATGCAGTCTCAAAAAAGTGTTTTTTGAAAAACACATGCAAAGATAGTGAGAAAATTAAAAAATAAGAATAAGGATATCTCCGAACCTAGAAGTCCTAGAAAGAAGATAAATACATTTCCAAAATCAGTTTTGCATCCGGCAAGAAATTCCATTCAAAGATTTCTATTTAGAATGCAGTCTCAAAAAAGTGTCTTTTGAAAACCAAATGCACAGATAGTGAGAAAATTAAAAAATAAGAATAAGGATATATCCGAACCTAGAATTCCTAGAAAGAAGATAAATACATTTCCAGAATCAGTTTTGCATCCGGCAAGAAACTGCATTCAAAGATTCCTATTTAGAATGCAGTCTCAAAAAAGTGTCTTTTGAAAAGCAAATGCACAGATAGTGAGAAAATTCAAAAATAAGAAAAAGGATATCTCCGAACCTAGAATATCTAGAAAGAAGATAAAAACATTTCCAGAATCAAGTTTGCATCCGGCAAGAAACTGCATTCAAAGATTTCTATTTAGAATTCAGTCTCAAAAAAGTGTCTTTTGTAAACCAAATGCAAAGATAGTGAGAAAATTAAAAAATAAGAATAAGGATATCTCCGAATCTAGAATTCCTAGAAAGAAGGTAAATACATTTCCAAAATCTCAAAAAAGTGACTTCTGAAAACCGAATGCAAAGATAGTGAGAAAATTCAAAAATAAGAATAAGGATATCTCCGAACCTAGAAGTCCTAGAAAGAAGGTAAATACATTTCCAAAATAAAGTTTGCATCCGGCAAGAAACTCCATTCAAAGATTTCTATTTAGAATGCAGTCTCTAAAAAGTGTCTTTGAAAAACAAATGCAAAGATAGTGAGAAAATTAAAAAATAAGAATAAGGATATCTCCGAACCTAGAATTCCTAGAAAGAAGGTAAAAACATTTCCAGAATCAGTTTTGCATCCGGCAAGAAACTGCATTCAAAGATTCCTATTTAGAATGCAGTCTCAAAAAAGTGTCTTTTGAAAACCAAATGCACAGATAGTGAGAAAATTCAAAAATAAGAAAAAGGATATCTCTGAACCTAGAATTTCTAGAAAGAACATAAAAACATTTCCAGAATCAGTTTTGCATCCGGCAAGAAACTGCATTCAAAGATTTCTATTTAGAATGCAGTCTCAAAAAAGTGTCTTTTGTAAACCAAATGCAAAGATAGTGATAAAATTAAAAAATAAGAATAAGGATATCTCCGAATCTAGAAGTCCTAGAAAGAAGGTAAATACATTTCCAAAATCAAGTTTGCATCCGGCAAGAAACTGCATTCAAAGATTTCTATTTACAATGCAGTCTCAAAAAAGCGTCTTTTGAAAACCAAATGCAAAGATAGTGAGAAAAGGTAAAAATAAGAATAAGGATATCTCCGAACCTCGAAGTTCAAGAAAGAAGGTAAATACTTTTCCAAAATCAAAATTGCATCCGGCAAGAAACTGCATTCAAAGATTTATATTTAGAATGCAGTCTCAAAAAAGTGTCTTTTGAAAACCAAATGCAAAAATAGTGAGAAAATTAAAAAAATAAGAATAAGGATATCTCCGAACCTAGAAGTCCAAGAAAGAAGTTAAATACATTTCCAAAATAAAGTTTGCATCCGGCAAGAAACTGCATTCAAAGATTTATATTTAGAATGCAGTCTCAAAAAAGTGTCTTTGAAAAACAAATGCAAAGATAGTGAGAAAATTAAAAAAATAAGAATAAGGATATCTCCGAACCTAGAAAGAAGGTAAATACATTTCCAAAATAAGTTTTGCATCCGGCAAGAAATTGCTTTCAAAGATTTCTATTTAGAATGCAGTCTCAAAAAAGTGTCTTTTGAAAACCAAATGCAAAAATAGTGAGAAAATTAAAAAAATAAGAATAAGGATATCTCCGAACCTAGAAGTCCTAGAAAGAAGATAAATACATTTCCAAAATAAAATTTGCATCCGGCAAGAAACTGCATAAAAAGATTTCTATTTAGAATGCAGTCTCAAAAAAGCGTCTTTTGAAAACCAAATGCAAAGATAGTGAGAAAAGTTAAAAATAAGAATAAGGATATCTCCGAACCTAGAAGTCTTAGAAAGAAGGTAAATACATTTTCAAAATCAGGTTTGCATCCGGCAAGAAACTGCATTCAAAGATTTTTATTTCGAATGCAGTCTCAAAAAAGTGTTTTTTGAAAAACACATGCAAAGATAGTGAGAAAATTAAAAAATAAGAATAAGGATATCTCCGAACATAGAAGTCCTAGAAAGAAGATATATACATTTCCAAAATCAGTTTTGCATCCGGCAAGAAACTGCATTCAAAGATTTCTATTTAGAATGCAGTCTCAAAAAAGTGTCTTTTGAAAACCAAATGCACAGATAGTGAGAAAATTCAAAAATAAGAATAAGGATATCTCCGAACCTAGAATTTCTAGAAAGAACATAAAAACATTTCCAGAATAAGTTTTGCATCCGGCAAGAAACTGCATTCAAAGATTCCTATTTAGAATTCAGTCTCAAAAAAGCGTCTTTTGAAAAACAAATGCACAGATAGTGAGAAAACTAAAAAATAAGAATAAGGATATCTCTGAACCTAGAAGTCCTAGAAAGAAGATAAAAAGATTTCCAAAATTAAAATTGCATCTGGCAAGAAACTGCATTCAAAGATTTCTATTTAGAATGCAGTCTCAAAAAAGCGTCTTTTGAAAAACAAATGCAAAGATAGTGAGAAAACTAAAAAATAAGAAAAAGGATATCTCCGAACCCAGAATTTCTAGAAAGAAGGTAAATACATTTGCAAAATCAGGGTTGCATCCGACAAGAAACTGCATTCAAAGATTTCTATTTAGAATTCAGTCTCAAAAAAGCGTCTTTTGAAAAACAAATGCAAAGATAGTGAGAAAATTAAAAAATAAGAATAAGGATATCTCCGAACCTAGAAGTCCTAGAAAGAAGGTAAATACATTTCCAAAATCAAAATTGCATCGGGCAAGAAACTGCGTTCAAAGATTTCTATTTAGAATGCAGTCTCAAAAAAGCGTCTTTTGAAAAACAAATGCAAAGATAGTGAGAAAATTAAAAAATAAGAATAAGGATATCTCTGAACCTAGAATTCCTAGAAAGAAGGTAAATACATTTCCAAAATCAGGGTTGCATCCGGCAAGAATCTGATTTCAAAGATTTCTATTTAGAATGCAGTCTCAAAAAAGTGTCTTTTGAAAAACAAATGCAAAGATAGTGAGAAAATTAAAAAAATAAGAATAAGGTATCTCCGAATCTAGAATTCCTAGAAAAAAGATGAAAACATTTCCAGTTTTAGTTTTGCACTCGGCACGAAACTGCATTTAAAGATTTCTATTTAGAATGCAGTCTCAAAAAAATGTCTTTTGAAAACCAAATGCAAAGATAGTAAGAAAAGTTAAAAATAAGAATAAGGATATTTCCGAACCTAGAAGTCCTAGAAAGAAGGTAAATACATTTCCAAAATCAGGTTTGCATCCGGCAAGAAATTGCATTCAAAGATTTCTATTTAGAATGCAGTCTCAAAAAAGTGTCTTTTGAAAAACAAATGCAAAGATAGTGAGAAAATTAAAAAATAAGAATAAGGTATCTCCGAACCTAGAATTCCTAGAAAAAAGATGAAAACATTTCCAGATTCAGTTTTGCATTCGGCACGAAACTGCATTTAAAGATTTCTATTTAGAATGCAGTCTTAAAAAAGTGTCTTTTGTAAACCAAATGCAAAGATAGTGAGAAAATTTAAAAATAAGAATAAGGATATCTTCGAACCTAGAAGTCCCAGAAAGAAGGTAAATACATTTCCAAAATCAAAATTGCACCGGGCAAGAAACTGTATTCAAAGATTTCTATTTAGAATGCAGTCTCAAAAAAGTGTCTTTTGAAAAACAAATGCAATGATAGTGAGAAAATTAAAAAATAAGAATAAGGATATCTCCGAACCCAGAATTCCTAGAAAGAAGGTAAAAACATTTCCAGAATCAATTTTGCGTCCGGCAAGAAACTGCATTCAAAGATTTATATTTAGAATGCAGTCTCAAAAAAGTGTTTTCTGAAAACCGAATGCAAAGATAGTGAGAAAATTCAAAAATAAGAATAAGGATATCTCCGAAACTAGAAGTCCTAGAAAGAAGATAAATCCATTTCCAAAATAAAGTTTGTATCCGGCAAGAAACTGCATTCAAAGATTTATATTTAGAATGCAGTCTCAAAAAAGTGTCTTTGAAAAACAAATGCAAAGATAGTGAGAAAATTAAAAAAATAAGAATAAGGATATCTCCGAACCTAGAAAGAAGGTAAATACATTTCCAAAATAAGTTTTGCATCCGGCAAGAAATTGCTTTCAAAGATTTCTATTTAGAATGCAGTCTCAAAAAAGTGTCTTATGAAAACCAAATGCAAAAATAGTGAGAAAATTAAAAAAATAAGAATAAGGATATCTCCGAACCTAGAAGTACTAGAAAGAAGATAAACACATTTCCAAAATAAAATTTGCATCCGGCAAGAAACAACATAAAAAGATTTCTATTTAGAATGCAGTCTCAAAAAAGCGTCTTTTGAAAACCAAATGCAAAGATAGTGAGAAAAGTTAAAAATAAGAATAAGGATATCTCCGAACCTAGAAGTCTTAGAAAGAAGGTAAATACATTTTCAAAATCAGTTTTGCATCCGAAAAGAAACTGCATTCAAAGATTTCTATATAGAATGCAGTCTCAAAAAAGTGTTTTTTGAAAAACACATGCAAAGATAGTGAGAAAATTAAAAAATAAGAATAATTATATCTCCGAACCTAGAAGTCCTAGAAAGAAGATAAATACATTTCCAAAATCAGTTTTGCATCCGAAAAGAAACTGCATTCAAAGATTTCTATATAGAATGCAGTCTCAAAAAAGTGTCTTTTGAAAACCAAATGCACAGATAGTGAGAAAATTCAAAAATAAGAATAAGGATATCTCCGAACCTAGAATTTCTAGAAAGAACATAAAAACATTTCCAGAATAAGTTTTGCATCCGGCAAGAAACTGCATTCAAAGATTTCTATTTAGAATTCAGTCTCAAAAAAGCGTCTTTTGAAAAACAAATGCACAGATAGTGAGAAAACTAAAAAATAAGAATAAGGATATCTCTGAACCTAGAAGTCCTAGAAAAAAGATGAAAACATTTCCAAAATCAAAATTGCATCTGGCAAGAAACTGCATTCAAAGATTTATATTTAGAATGCAGTCTCAAAAAAGCGTCTTTTGAAAAACAAATGCAAAGATAGTGAGAAAACTAAAAAATAAGAAAAAGGATATCTCCGAACCCAGAATTTCTAGAAAGAAGGTAAATACATTTCCAAAATCAGGGTTGCATCCGGCAAGAAACTGCATTCAAAGATTTCTATTTAGAATTCAGTCTCAAAAAGCGTCTTTTGAAAAACAAATGCAAAGATAGTGAGAAAATTAAAAAATAAGAATAAGGATATCTCCGAACCTAGAAGTCCTAGAAAGAAGGTAAATACATTTCCAGAATCAGTTTTGCATCCGGCAAGAAACTGCATTCAAAGATTTCTATTTAGAATGCAGTCTCAAAAAAGTGTCTTTTGTAAACCAAATGCAAAGATAGTGATAAAATTAAAAAATAAGAATAAGGATATCTCCGAATCTAGAAGTCCTAGAAAGAAGGTAAATACATTTCCAAAATCAAGTTTGCATCCGGCAAGAAACTGCATTCAAAGATTTCTATTTACAATGCAGTCTCAAAAAAGCGTCTTTTGAAAACCAAATGCAAAGATAGTGAGAAAAGGTAAAAATAAGAATAAGGATATCTCCGAACCTCGAAGTTCTAGAAAGAAGGTAAATACTTTTCCAAAATCAAAATTGCATCCGGCAAGAAACTGCATTCAAAGATTTATATTTAGAATGCAGTCTCAAAAAAGTGTCTTTTGAAAACCAAATGCAAAAATAGTGAGAAAATTAAAAAAATAAGAATAAGGATATCTCCGAACCTAGAAGTCCAAGAAAGAAGTTAAATACATTTCCAAAATAAAGTTTGCATCCGGCAAGAAACTGCATTCAAAGATTTATATTTAGAATGCAGTCTCAAAAAAGTGTCTTTGAAAAACAAATGCAAAGATAGTGAGAAAATTAAAAAAATAAGAATAAGAATATCTCCGAACCTAGAAAGAAGGTAAATACATTTCCAAAATAAGTTTTGCATCCGGCAAGAAATTGCTTTCAAAGATTTCTATTTAGAATGCAGTCTCAAAAAAGTGTCTTTTGAAAACCAAATGCAAAAATAGTGAGAAAATTAAAAAAATAAGAATAAGGATATCTCCGAACCTAGAAGCCCTAGAAAGAAGATAAATACATTTCCAAAATAAAATTTGCATCCGGCAAGAAACTGCATAAAAAGATTTCTATTTAGAATGCAGTCTCAAAAAAGCGTCTTTTGAAAACCAAATGCAAAGATAGTGAGAAAAGTTAAAAATAAGAATAAGGATATCTCCGAACCTAGAAGTCTTAGAAAGAAGGTAAATACATTTCCAAAATCAAGTTTGCATCCGGCAAGAAACTGCATTCAAAGATTTTTATTTCGAATGCAGTCTCAAAAAAGTGTTTTTTGAAAAACACATGCAAAGATAGTGAGAAAATTAAAAAATAAGAATAAGGATATCTCCGAACATAGAAGTCCTAGAAAGAAGATATATACATTTCCAAAATCAGTTTTGCATCCGGCAAGAAACTGCATTCAAAGATTTCTATTTAGAATGCAGTCTCAAAAAAGTGTCTTTTGAAAACCAAATGCACAGATAGTGAGAAAATTCAAAAATAAGAATTAGGATATCTCCGAACCTAGAATTTCTAGAAAGAACATAAAAACATTTCCAGAATAAGTTTTGCATCCGGCAAGAAACTGCATTCAAAGATTTCTATTTAGAATTCAGTCTCAAAAAAGCGTCTTTTGAAAAACAAATGCACAGATAGTGAGAAAACTAAAAAATAAGAATAAGGATATCTCTGAACCTAGAAGTCCTAGAAAGAAGATAAAAAGATTTCCAAAATTAAAATTGCATCTGGCAAGAAACTGCATTCAAAGATTTCTATTTAGAATGCAGTCTCAAAAAAGCGTCTTTTGAAAAACAAATGCACAGATAGTGAGAAAACTAAAAAATAAGAATAAGGATATCTCTGAACCTAGAAGTCCTAGAAAGAAGATAAAAAGATTTCCAAAATTAAAATTGCATCTGGCAAGAAACTGCATTCAAAGATTTCTATTTAGAATGCAGTCTCAAAAAAGCGTCTTTTGAAAAACAAATGCAAAGATAGTGAGAAAACTAAAAAATAAGAAAAAGGATATCTCCGAACCCAGAATTTCTAGAAAGAAGGTAAATACATTTGCAAAATCAGGGTTGCATCCGACAAGAAACTGCATTCAAAGATTTCTATTTAGAATTCAGTCTCAAAAAAGCGTCTTTTGAAAAACAAATGCAAAGATAGTGAGAAAATTAAAAAATAAGAATAAGGATATCTCCGAACCTAGAAGTCCTAGAAAGAAGGTAAATACATTTCCAAAATCAGGGTTGCATCCGGCAAGAATCTAATTTCAAAGATTTCTATTTAGAATGCAGTCTCAAAAAAGTGTCTTTTGAAAAACAAATGCAAAGATAGTGAGAAAATTAAAAAAATAAGAATAAGGTATCTCCGAATCTAGAATTCCTAGAAAGAAGGTAAATACATTTCCAAAATCAGGTTTGCATCCGGCAAGAAATTGCATTCAAAGATTTCTATTTAGAATGCAGTCTCAAAAAAGTGTCTTTTGAAAAACAAATGCAAAGATAGTGAGAAAATTAAAAAATAAGAATAAGGTATCTCCGAACCTAGAATTCCTAGAAAAAAGATGAAAACATTTCCAGATTCAGTTTTGCATTCGGCACGAAACTGCATTTAAAGATTTCTATTTAGAATGCAGTCTTAAAAAAGTGTCTTTTGTAAACCAAATGCAAAGATAGTGAGAAAATTTAAAAATAAGAATAAGGATATCTTCGAACCTAGAAGTCCCAGAAAGAAGGTAAATACATTTCCAAAATCAAAATTGCACCGGGCAAGAAACTGTATTCAAAGATTTCTATTTAGAATGCAGTCTCAAAAAAGTGTCTTTTGAAAAACAAATGCAATGATAGTGAGAAAATTAAAAAATAAGAATAAGGATATCTCCGAACCCAGAATTCCTAGAAAGAAGGTAAAAACATTTCCAGAATCAATTTTGCGTCCGGCAAGAAACTGCATTCAAAGATTTATATTTAGAATGCAGTCTCAAAAAAGTGTTTTCTGAAAACCGAATGCAAAGATAGTGAGAAAATTCAAAAATAAGAATAAGGATATCTCCGAAACTAGAAGTCCTAGAAAGAAGATAAATCCATTTCCAAAATAAAGTTTGTATCCGGCAAGAAACTGCATTCAAAGATTTATATTTAGAATGCAGTCTCAAAAAAGTGTCTTTGAAAAACAAATGCAAAGATAGTGAGAAAATTAAAAAAATAAGAATAAGGATATCTCCGAACCTAGAAAGAAGGTAAATACATTTCCAAAATAAGTTTTGCATCCGGCAAGAAATTGCTTTCAAAGATTTCTATTTAGAATGCAGTCTCAAAAAAGTGTCTTATGAAAACCAAATGCAAAAATAGTGAGAAAATTAAAAAAATAAGAATAAGGATATCTCCGAACCTAGAAGTCCTAGAAAGAAGATAAACACATTTCCAAAATAAAATTTGCATCCGGCAAGAAACAACATAAAAAGATTTCTATTTAGAATGCAGTCTCAAAAAAGCGTCTTTTGAAAACCAAATGCAAAGATAGTGAGAAAAGTTAAAAATAAGAATAAGGATATCTCCGAACCTAGAAGTCTTAGAAAGAAGGTAAATACATTTCCAAAATCAGGTTTGCATCCGGCAAGAAACTGCATTCAAAGATTTCTATTTCGAATGCAGTCTCAAAAAAGTGTTTTTTGAAAAACACATGCAAAGATAGTGAGAAAATTAAAAAATAAGAATAATTATATCTCCGAACCTAGAAGTCCTAGAAAGAAGATAAATACATTTCCAAAATCAGTTTTGCATCCGAAAAGAAACTGCATTCAAAGATTTCTATATAGAATGCAGTCTCAAAAAAGTGTCTTTTGAAAACCAAATGCACAGATAGTGAGAAAATTCAAAAATAAGAATAAGGATATCTCCGAACCTAGAATTTCTAGAAAGAACATAAAAACATTTCCAGAATAAGTTTTGCATCCGGCAAGAAACTGCATTCAAAGATTTCTATTTAGAATTCAGTCTCAAAAAAGCGTCTTTTGAAAAACAAATGCACAGATAGTGAGAAAACTAAAAAATAAGAATAAGGATATCTCTGAACCTAGAAGTCCTAGAAAAAAGATGAAAACATTTCCAAAATCAAAATTGCATCTGGCAAGAAACTGCATTCAAAGATTTCTATTTAGAATGCAGTCTCAAAAAAGCGTCTTTTGAAAAACAAATGCAAAGATAGTGAGAAAACTAAAAAATAAGAAAAAGGATATCTCCGAACCCAGAATTTCTAGAAAGAAGGTAAATACATTTCCAAAATCAGGGTTGCATCCGGCAAGAAACTGCATTCAAAGATTTCTATTTAGAATTCAGTCTCAAAAAGCGTCTTTTGAAAAACAAATGCAAAGATAGTGAGAAAATTAAAAAATAAGAATAAGGATATCTCCGAACCTAGAAGTCCTAGAAAGAAGGTAAATACATTTCCAAAATCAAAATTGCATTGGGCAAGAAACTGCGTTCAAAGATTTCTATTTAGAATGCAGTCTCAAAAAAGCGTCTTTTGAAAAACAAATGCAAAGATAGTGAGAAAATTAAAAAATAAGAATAAGGATATCTCTGAACCTAGAATTCCTAGAAAGAAGGTAAATACATTTCCAAAATCAGGGTTGCATCTGGCAAGAAACTGATTTCAAAGATTTCTATTTAGAATGCAGTCTCAAAAAAGTGTCTTTTGAAAAACAAATGCAAAGATAGTGAGAAAATTAAAAAAATAAGAATAAGGTATCTCCGAACCTAGAATTCCTAGAAAAAAGATAAACACATTTCCAAAATAAAATTTGCATCCGGCAAGAAACTGCATAAAAAGATTTCTATTTAGAATGCAGTCTCAAAAAAGTGTTTTTTGAAAAACACATGCAAAGATAGTGAGAAAATTAAAAAATAAGAATAAGGATATCTCCGAACCTAGAAGTCCTAGAAAGAAGATAAATACATTTCCAAAATCAGTTTTGCATCCGGCAAGAAACTGCATTCAAAGATTTCTATTTAGAATGCAGTCTCAAAAAAGCGTCTTTTGAAAAACAAATGCAAAGATAGTGAGAAAATTAAAAAAATAAGAATAAGGATATCTCCGAACCCAGAATTCCTAGAAAGAAGATAAAAAACATTTCCAGAATCAATTTTGCATCCGGCAAGAAACTGCATTCAAAGATTTATATTTAGAATGCAGTCTCAAAAAAATGTCTTTTGAAAACCAAATGCAAAGATAGTGAGAAAAGTTAAAAATAAGAATAAGGATATCTCCGAACCTAGAAGTCCTAGAAAGAACACAAAAACATTTCCAGAATAAGTTTTTCATCCGGCATGAAAGTGCATTCAAAGATTTCTATTTAGAATTCAGTCTCAAAAAAGCGTCTTTTGAAAACCAAATGCACAGATAGTGAGAAAATTCAAAAATAAGAAAAAGGATATCTCCGAACCTAGAACTTCTAGAAAGAAGATAAAAACATTTCCAGAATCAGTTTTGCATCCGGCAAGAAACTGCATTCAAAGATTTCTATTTAGAATTCAGTCTCAAAAAAGCGTGTTTTGTAAACCAAATGCAAAGATAGTGAGAAAATTAAAAAATAAGAATAAGGATATCTCCGAGCCTGGAAGTCCTAGAAAGAAGGTAAATACATTTCCAAAATCACTTTTGCATCCGGCAAGAAACTGCATTCAAAGATTTATATTTAGAATGCAGTCTCAAAAAAGAGTCTTTTGAAAAACAAATGCAAAGATAATGAGAAAATTAAAAAAATAAGAATAAGGATATCTCCGAACCCAGAATTCCTAGAAAGAAGATAAAAACATTTCCAGAATCAATTTTGCATCCGGCAAGAAACTGCATTCAAAGATTTATATTTAGAATGCAGTCTCAAAAAAATGTCTTTTGAAAACCAAATGCAAAGATAGTGAGAAAAGTTAAAAATAAGAATAAGGATATCTCCGAACCTAGAAGTCCTAGAAAGAACATAAAACCATTTCCAGAATAAGTTTTGCATCCGGCATGAAACTGCATTCAAAGATTTCTATTTAGAATTCAGTCTCAAAAAAGCGTCTTTTGAAAACCAAATGCACAGATAGTGAGAAAATTCAAAAATAAGAAAAAGGATATCTCCGAACCTAGAATTTCTAGAAAGAAGATAAAAACATTTCCAGAATCAGTTTTGCATCCGGCAAGAAACTGCATTCAAAGATTTCTATTTAGAATTCAGTCTCAAAAAAGCGTGTTTTGTAAACCAAATGCAAAGATAGTGAGAAAATTAAAAAATAAGAATAAGGATATCTCCGAGCCTGGAAGACCTAGAAAGAAGGTAAATACATTTCCAAAATCAGTTTTGCATCCGGCAAGAAACTGCATTCAAAGATTTCTATTTAGAATGCAGTCTCAAAAAAGCGTCTTTTGAAAAACAAATGCAAAGATAGTGAGAAAATTAAAAAAATAAGAATAAGGATATCTCCGAACCCAGAATTCCTAGAAAGAAGATAAAAACATTTCCAGAATCAATTTTGCATCCTGCAAGAAACTGCATTCGATAATTTCAATTTAGAATGCAGTCTCAAAAAAGGGTGTTTTGAAAACCAAATGCAAAGATAGTGAGAAAAGTTAAAAATAAGAATAAGGATATCTCCAAACCTAGAAGTCCTAGAAAAAAGGTAAATACATTTCCAGAATCAGTTTTGCATCCGGCAAGAAACTGCATTCAAAGATTTCTATTTAGAATGCAGTCTCAAAAAAGTGTATTTTGAAAAACAAATGCAAAGATAGTGAGAACATTAAAAAAATAAGAATAAGGATATCTCCGAACCTAGACGTCCAAGAAAGAAGATAAATACATTTCCAAAATTAGTTTTGCATCCGGCAAGAAACTGCATTCAAAGATTTCTATTTAGAATGCAGTCTCAAAAAAGAGTCTTTTGAAAAACAAATGCAAAGATAGTGAGAAAATTAAAAAATAAGAATAAGGTATCTCCGAACCTAGAATTCCTAGAAAAAAGATGAAAACATTTCCAGATTCAGTTTTGCATTCGGCACGAAACTGCATTTAAAGATTTCTATTTAGAATGCAGTCTCAAAAAAGTGTCTTTTGAAAACCAAATGCAAAGATAGTGAGAAAATTAAAAAATAAGAATAAGGATATCTCCGAACCTAGAATTCCTAGAAAGAAGGTTAAAACATTTCCAGAATCAGTTTGCATCCGGCAAGAAACTGCATTCAAAGATTTCTATTTAGAATGCAGTCTCAAAAAAGCGTCTTTTGAAAAACAAATGCAAAGATAGTGAGAAAATTAAAAAAATAAGAATAAGGATATCTCCGAACCCAGAATTCCTAGAAAGAAGATAAAAAACATTTCCAGAATCAATTTTGCATCCGGCAAGAAACTGCATTCAAAGATTTATATTTAGAATGCAGTCTCAAAAAAGTGTCTTTTGAAAAACAAATGCAAAGATAGTGAGAAAATTAAAAAATAAGAATAAGGTATCTCCGAACCTAGAATTCCTAGAAAAAAGATGAAAACATTTCCAGATTCAGTTTTGCATTCGGCACGAAACTGCATTTAAAGATTTCTATTTAGAATGCAGTCTTAAAAAAGTGTCTTTTGTAAACCAAATGCAAAGATAGTGAGAAAATTTAAAAATAAGAATAAGGATATCTTCGAACCTAGAAGTCCCAGAAAGAAGGTAAATACATTTCCAAAATCAAAATTGCACCGGGCAAGAAACTGTATTCAAAGATTTCTATTTAGAATGCAGTCTCAAAAAAGTGTCTTTTGAAAAACAAATGCAATGATAGTGAGAAAATTAAAAAATAAGAATAAGGATATCTCCGAACCCAGAATTCCTAGAAAGAAGGTAAAAACATTTCCAGAATCAATTTTGCGTCCGGCAAGAAACTGCATTCAAAGATTTATATTTAGAATGCAGTCTCAAAAAAGTGTTTTCTGAAAACCGAATGCAAAGATAGTGAGAAAATTCAAAAATAAGAATAAGGATATCTCCGAAACTAGAAGTCCTAGAAAGAAGATAAATCCATTTCCAAAATAAAGTTTGTATCCGGCAAGAAACTGCATTCAAAGATTTATATTTAGAATGCAGTCTCAAAAAAGTGTCTTTGAAAAACAAATGCAAAGATAGTGAGAAAATTAAAAAAATAAGAATAAGGATATCTCCGAACCTAGAAAGAAGGTAAATACATTTCCAAAATAAGTTTTGCATCCGGCAAGAAATTGCTTTCAAAGATTTCTATTTAGAATGCAGTCTCAAAAAAGTGTCTTATGAAAACCAAATGCAAAAATAGTGAGAAAATTAAAAAAATAAGAATAAGGATATCTCCGAACCTAGAAGTCCTAGAAAGAAGATAAACACATTTCCAAAATAAAATTTGCATCCGGCAAGAAACAACATAAAAAGATTTCTATTTAGAATGCAGTCTCAAAAAAGCGTCTTTTGAAAACCAAATGCAAAGATAGTGAGAAAAGTTAAAAATAAGAATAAGGATATCTCCGAACCTAGAAGTCTTAGAAAGAAGGTAAATACATTTCCAAAATCAGGTTTGCATCCGGCAAGAAACTGCATTCAAAGATTTCTATTTCGAATGCAGTCTCAAAAAAGTGTTTTTTGAAAAACACATGCAAAGATAGTGAGAAAATTAAAAAATAAGAATAATTATATCTCCGAACCTAGAAGTCCTAGAAAGAAGATAAATACATTTCCAAAATCAGTTTTGCATCCGAAAAGAAACTGCATTCAAAGATTTCTATATAGAATGCAGTCTCAAAAAAGTGTCTTTTGAAAACCAAATGCACAGATAGTGAGAAAATTCAAAAATAAGAATAAGGATATCTCCGAACCTAGAATTTCTAGAAAGAACATAAAAACATTTCCAGAATAAGTTTTGCATCCGGCAAGAAACTGCATTCAAAGATTTCTATTTAGAATTCAGTCTCAAAAAAGCGTCTTTTGAAAAACAAATGCACAGATAGTGAGAAAACTAAAAAATAAGAATAAGGATATCTCTGAACCTAGAAGTCCTAGAAAAAAGATGAAAACATTTCCAAAATCAAAATTGCATCTGGCAAGAAACTGCATTCAAAGATTTCTATTTAGAATGCAGTCTCAAAAAAGCGTCTTTTGAAAAACAAATGCAAAGATAGTGAGAAAACTAAAAAATAAGAAAAAGGATATCTCCGAACCCAGAATTTCTAGAAAGAAGGTAAATACATTTCCAAAATCAGGGTTGCATCCGGCAAGAAACTGCATTCAAAGATTTCTATTTAGAATTCAGTCTCAAAAAGCGTCTTTTGAAAAACAAATGCAAAGATAGTGAGAAAATTAAAAAATAAGAATAAGGATATCTCCGAACCTAGAAGTCCTAGAAAGAAGGTAAATACATTTCCAAAATCAAAATTGCATTGGGCAAGAAACTGCGTTCAAAGATTTCTATTTAGAATGCAGTCTCAAAAAAGCGTCTTTTGAAAAACAAATGCAAAGATAGTGAGAAAATTAAAAAATAAGAATAAGGATATCTCTGAACCTAGAATTCCTAGAAAGAAGGTAAATACATTTCCAAAATCAGGGTTGCATCTGGCAAGAAACTGATTTCAAAGATTTCTATTTAGAATGCAGTCTCAAAAAAGTGTCTTTTGAAAAACAAATGCAAAGATAGTGAGAAAATTAAAAAAATAAGAATAAGGTATCTCCGAACCTAGAATTCCTAGAAAAAAGATAAACACATTTCCAAAATAAAATTTGCATCCGGCAAGAAACTGCATAAAAAGATTTCTATTTAGAATGCAGTCTCAAAAAAGTGTTTTTTGAAAAACACATGCAAAGATAGTGAGAAAATTAAAAAATAAGAATAAGGATATCTCCGAACCTAGAAGTCCTAGAAAGAAGATAAATACATTTCCAAAATCAGTTTTGCATCCGGCAAGAAACTGCATTCAAAGATTTCTATTTAGAATGCAGTCTCAAAAAAGCGTCTTTTGAAAAACAAATGCAAAGATAGTGAGAAAATTAAAAAAATAAGAATAAGGATATCTCCGAACCCAGAATTCCTAGAAAGAAGATAAAAAACATTTCCAGAATCAATTTTGCATCCGGCAAGAAACTGCATTCAAAGATTTATATTTAGAATGCAGTCTCAAAAAAATGTCTTTTGAAAACCAAATGCAAAGATAGTGAGAAAAGTTAAAAATAAGAATAAGGATATCTCCGAACCTAGAAGTCCTAGAAAGAACACAAAAACATTTCCAGAATAAGTTTTTCATCCGGCATGAAAGTGCATTCAAAGATTTCTATTTAGAATTCAGTCTCAAAAAAGCGTCTTTTGAAAACCAAATGCACAGATAGTGAGAAAATTCAAAAATAAGAAAAAGGATATCTCCGAACCTAGAACTTCTAGAAAGAAGATAAAAACATTTCCAGAATCAGTTTTGCATCCGGCAAGAAACTGCATTCAAAGATTTCTATTTAGAATTCAGTCTCAAAAAAGCGTGTTTTGTAAACCAAATGCAAAGATAGTGAGAAAATTAAAAAATAAGAATAAGGATATCTCCGAGCCTGGAAGTCCTAGAAAGAAGGTAAATACATTTCCAAAATCACTTTTGCATCCGGCAAGAAACTGCATTCAAAGATTTATATTTAGAATGCAGTCTCAAAAAAGAGTCTTTTGAAAAACAAATGCAAAGATAATGAGAAAATTAAAAAAATAAGAATAAGGATATCTCCGAACCCAGAATTCCTAGAAAGAAGATAAAAACATTTCCAGAATCAATTTTGCATCCGGCAAGAAACTGCATTCAAAGATTTATATTTAGAATGCAGTCTCAAAAAAATGTCTTTTGAAAACCAAATGCAAAGATAGTGAGAAAAGTTAAAAATAAGAATAAGGATATCTCCGAAGCTAGAAGTCCTAGAAAGAACATAAAACCATTTCCAGAATAAGTTTTGCATCCGGCATGAAACTGCATTCAAAGATTTCTATTTAGAATTCAGTCTCAAAAAAGCGTCTTTTGAAAACCAAATGCACAGATAGTGAGAAAATTCAAAAATAAGAAAAAGGATATCTCCGAACCTAGAATTTCTAGAAAGAAGATAAAAACATTTCCAGAATCAGTTTTGCATCCGGCAAGAAACTGCATTCAAAGATTTCTATTTAGAATTCAGTCTCAAAAAAGCGTGTTTTGTAAACCAAATGCAAAGATAGTGAGAAAATTAAAAAATAAGAATAAGGATATCTCCGAGCCTGGAAGACCTAGAAAGAAGGTAAATACATTTCCAAAATCAGTTTTGCATCCGGCAAGAAACTGCATTCAAAGATTTCTATTTAGAATGCAGTCTCAAAAAAGCGTCTTTTGAAAAACAAATGCAAAGATAGTGAGAAAATTAAAAAAATAAGAATAAGGATATCTCCGAACCCAGAATTCCTAGAAAGAAGATAAAAACATTTCCAGAATCAATTTTGCATCCTGCAAGAAACTGCATTCGATAATTTCAATTTAGAATGCAGTCTCAAAAAAGGGTGTTTTGAAAACCAAATGCAAAGATAGTGAGAAAAGTTAAAAATAAGAATAAGGATATCTCCAAACCTAGAAGTCCTAGAAAAAAGGTAAATACATTTCCAGAATCAGTTTTGCATCCGGCAAGAAACTGCATTCAAAGATTTCTATTTAGAATGCAGTCTCAAAAAAGTGTATTTTGAAAAACAAATGCAAAGATAGTGAGAACATTAAAAAAATAAGAATAAGGATATCTCCGAACCTAGACGTCCAAGAAAGAAGATAAATACATTTCCAAAATTAGTTTTGCATCCGGCAAGAAACTGCATTCAAAGATTTCTATTTAGAATGCAGTCTCAAAAAAGAGTCTTTTGAAAAACAAATGCAAAGATAGTGAGAAAATTAAAAAATAAGAATAAGGTATCTCCGAACCTAGAATTCCTAGAAAAAAGATGAAAACATTTCCAGATTCAGTTTTGCATTCGGCACGAAACTGCATTTAAAGATTTCTATTTAGAATGCAGTCTCAAAAAAGTGTCTTTTGAAAACCAAATGCAAAGATAGTGAGAAAATTAAAAAATAAGAATAAGGATATCTCCGAACCTAGAATTCCTAGAAAGAAGGTTAAAACATTTCCAGAATCAGTTTGCATCCGGCAAGAAACTGCATTCAAAGATTTCTATTTAGAATGCAGTCTCAAAAAAGCGTCTTTTGAAAAACAAATGCAAAGATAGTGAGAAAATTAAAAAAATAAGAATAAGGATATCTCCGAACCCAGAATTCCTAGAAAGAAGATAAAAAACATTTCCAGAATCAATTTTGCATCCGGCAAGAAACTGCATTCAAAGATTTATATTTAGAATGCAGTCTCAAAAAAATGTCTTTTGAAAACCAAATGCAAAGATAGTGAGAAAATTAAAAAATAAGAATAAGGATATCTCCGAACCTAGAAGTCCTAGAAAGAACACAAAAACATTTCCAGAATAAGTTTTGCATCCGGCATGAAACTGCATTCAAAGATTTCTATTTAGAATTCAGTCTCAAAAAAGCGTCTTTTGAAAACCAAATGCACAGATAGTGAGAAAATTAAAAAATAAGAAAAAGGATATCTCCGAACCTAGAATTTCTAGAAAGAAGATAAAAACATTTCCAGAATCAGTTTTGCATCCGGCAAGAAACTGCATTCAAAGATTTCTATTTAGAATTCAGTCTCAAAAAAGCGTGTTTTGTAAACCAAATGCAAAGATAGTGAGAAAATTAAAAAATAAGAATAAGGATATCTCCGAGCCTGTAAGTCCTAGAAAGAAGGTAAATACATTTCCAAAATCAATTTTGCATCCGGCAAGAAACTGCATTCAAAGATTTCTATTTAGAATGCAGTCTCAAAAAAGCGTCTTTTGAAAAACAAATGCAAAGATAGTGAGAAAATTAAAAAATAAGAATAAGGATATCTCCGAACCCAGAATTCCTAGAAAGAAGGAAAATACATTTCCAAAATCAGGGTTGCATCCGGCAAGAAACTGCATTCAAAGATTTCTATTTAGAATGCAGTCTCAAAAAAGAGTCTTTGAAAAACAAATGCAAAGATAGTGAGAAGATTAAAAAAATAAGAATAAGGATATCTCCGAACCCAGAATTCCTAGAAAGAACATAAAAACATTTCCAGAATCAATTTTGCATCCGTCAAGAAACTGCATTCAAAGATTTCTATTTAGAATGCAGTCTCAAAAAAATTTTTCTGGTAACCCAAATGCACAGATAGTGAGAAAATTCAAAAATAAGAATAAGGATATCTCCGAACCTAGAATTCCTAGAAAGAACATAAAAACATTTCCAGAATAAATTTTGCATCTGGCAAGAAACTGCATTCAAAGATTTCTATTTAGAATGCAGTCTCAAAAAAGTGTCTTTTGAAAAACAAATGCAAAGATAGTGAGAAAATTCAAAAATAAGAATAAGGATATCTCCGAACCTAGAAGTCCTAGAAAGAAGATGAATACATTTCCAAAATCAGTTTGGCATTCGGCAAGAAACTGCATTCAAAGATTTCTATTTAGAATGCAGTCTCAAAATAGTGTCTGTTGAAAAACAAATGCAAAGATAGTGAGAAAATTAAAAAAATAAGAATAAGGATATCTCCGAACCCAGAATTTCTAGATAGAAGGTAAATACATTTCCGAAATCAGGGTTGCATCCGGCAAGAAACTGCATTCAAAGATTTCTATTTAGAATGCAGTCTCAAAAAAGAGTCTTTTGAAAAACAAATGCAAAGATAGTGAGAAAATTAAAAAAATAAGAATAAGGATATCTCCGAACCCAGAATTCCTAGAAAGAAGATAAAAACATTTCCAGAATCAATTTTGCATTCTGCAAGAAACTGCATTCGATAATTTCAATTTAGAATGCAGTCTCAAAAAAGGGTGTTTTGAAAACCAAATGCAAAGATAGTGAGAAAAGTTAAAAATAAGAATAAGGATATCTCCGAACCTAGACGTCCTAGAAAGAAGATAAATACATTTCCAAAATCAATTTTGCGTCCGACAAGAAACTGCATTCAAAGATTTCTATTTAGAATGCAGTCTCAAAAAAGTGTCTTTTGAAAAACAAATGCAGATAGTGAGAAAATTAAAAAATAAGAATAAGGTATCTCCGAACCTAGAATTCCTAGAAAAAAGATGAAAACATTTCCAGATTCAGTTTTGCATTCGGCACGAAACTGCATTCAAAGATTTCTATTTAGAATGCAATCTCAAAAAAGTGTCTTCTGAAAACCAAATGCAAGGATAGTGAGAAAATTAAAAAATAAGAATAAGGATATCTCCGAAACTTGAATTCCTAGAAAGAAGTTAAAAACATTTCCAGAATCAGTTTTGCATCCGGCAAGAAACTGCATTCAAAGATTTCTATTTAGAATGCAGTCTCAAAAAAGTGTCTTTTGTAAACCAAATGCAAAGATAGTGAGAAAATTAAAAAATAAGAATAAGGATATCTCCGAACCCAGAATTCCTAGAAAGAAGGTAAATACATTTCCAAAATCAGGGTTGCATATAGCAAGAAACTGCATTGAAAGATTTCTATTTAGAATGCAGTCTCAAAAAAGAGTCTTTTGAAAAACAAATGCAAAGATAGTGAGAAAATTAAAAAAATAAGAATAAGGATATCTCCGAACCCAGAATTCCTAGAAAGAAGATAAAAACATTTCCAGAATCAATTTTGCATCCGGCAAGAAACTGCATTCAAAGATTTATATTTAGAATGCAGTCTCAAAAAAATGTCTTTTGAAAACCAAATGCAAAGATAGTGAGAAAAGTTAAAAATAAGAATAAGGATATCTCCGAACCTAGAAGTCCAAGAAAGAACATAAAAACATTTCCAGAATAAGTTTTGCATCCGGCATGAAACTGCATTCAAAGATTTCTATTTAGAATTCAGTCTCAAAAAAGCGTCTTTTGAAAACCAAATGCACAGATAGTGAGAAAATTCAAAAATAAGAAAAAGGATATCTCCGAACCCAGAATTCCTAGAAAGAAGATAAAAACATTTCCAGAATCAATTTTGCATTCTGCAAGAAACTGCATTCGATAATTTCAATTTAGAATGCAGTCTCAAAAAAGGGTGTTTTGAAAACCAAATGCAAAGATAGTGAGAAAAGTTAAAAATAAGAATAAGGATATCTCCGAACCTAGACGTCCTAGAAAGAAGATAAATACATTTCCAAAATTAGTTTTGCGTCCGACAAGAAACTGCATTCAAAGATTTCTATTTAGAATGCAGTCTCAAAAAAGTGTCTTTTGAAAAACAAATGCAAAGATAGTGAGAAAATTAAAAAAATAAGAATAAGGTATCTCCGAACCTAGAATTCCTAGAAAGAAGATAGAAAACATTTCCAGAATCAATTTTGCATCCGGCAAGAAACTGCATTCAAAGATTTATATTTAGAATGCAGTCTCAAAAAAGTGTCTTTTGAAAACCAAATGCAAGGATAGTGAGAAAATTAAAAAATAAGAATAAGGATATCTCCGAACCTAGAATTCCTAGAAAGAAGGTAAAAACATTTCCAGAATCAGTTTTGCATCCGGCAAGAAATTGCATTCAAAGATTTCTATTTAGAATGCAGTCTCAAAAAGGTGTCTTTTGTAAACCAAATGCAAAGATAGTGAGAAAATTAAAAAATAAGAATAAGGATATCTCCGAACCCAGAATTCCTAGAAAGAAGGTAAATACATTTCCAAAATCAGGGTTGCATCCGGCAAGAAACTGCATTCAAAGATTTCTATTTAGAATGCAGTCTCAAAAAAGAGTCTTTTGATTCAATTTTGCATTCTGCAAGAAACTGCATTCGATAATTTCAATTTAGAATGCAGTCTCAAAAAAGGGTGTTTTGAAAACCAAATGCAAAGATAGTGAGAAAAGTTAAAAATAAGAATAAGGATATCTCCGAACCTAGAATTCCTAGAAAGAAGGTTAATACATTTCCAAAATCAGTTTTGCATAAGGCAAGAAACTGCATTCAAAGATTTCTATTTAGAATGCAGTCCCAAAAAAGTGTCTTTTGAAAAACAAATGCAAAGATAGTGAGAAAAGTTAAAAATAAGAATAAGGATATCTCCGAACCTAGAATTCCTAGAAAGAAGGTAAATACATTTCCAAAATCAGTTTTGCATCCAGCAAGAAACTGCATTCAAAGATTTCTATTTAGAATGCAGTCTCAAAAAAGTGTCTTTTGAAAAACAAATGCAAAGATAGTGAGAAAATTAAAAAATAAGAATAAGGTATCTCCGAACCTAGAATTCCTAGAAAAAAGATGAAAACATTTCCAGATTCAGTTTTGCATTCGGCACGAAACTGCATTTAAAGATTTCTATTTAGAATGCAGTCTAAAAAAAGTGTCTTTTGAAAACCAAATGCAAGGATAGTGAGAAAATTAAAAAATAAGAATAAGGATATCTCCGAACCTAGAATTCCTAGAAAGAAGGTAAAAACATTTCCAGAATCAGTTTTGCATCCGGCAAGAAACTGCATTCAAAGATTTCTATTTAGAATGCAGTCTCAAAAAAGTGTCTTTTGTAAACCAAATGCAAAGATAGTGAGAAAATTAAAAAATAAGAATAAGGATATCTCCGAACCCAGAATTTCTAGAAAGAAGGTAAATACATTTCCAAAATCAGGGTTGCATCCGGCAAGAAACTGCATTCAAAGATTTCTATTTAGAATGCAGTCTCAAAAAAGAGTCTTTGAAAAACAAATGCAAAGATAGTGAGAAAATTAAAAAAATAAGAATAAGGATATCTCCGAACCCAGAATTCCTAGAAAGAAGATAAAAACATTTCCAGAATCAATTTTGCATCCGGCAAGAAACTGCATTCAAAGATTTCTATTTAGAATGCAGTCTCAAAATAGTGTCTGTTGAAAAACAAATGCAAAGATAGTGAGAAAATTAAAAAAATAAGAATAAGGATATCTCCGAACCCAGAATTCCTAGATAGAAGGTAAATACATTTCCAAAATCAGGGTTGCATCCGGCAAGAAACTGCATTCAAAGATTTCTATTTAGAATGCAGTCTCAAAAAAGAGTCTTTTGAAAAACAAATGCAAAGATAGTGAGAAAATTAAAAAAATAAGAATAAGGATATCTCCGAACCCAGAATTCCTAGAAAGAAGATAAAAACATTTCCAGAATCAATTTTGCATTCTGCAAGAAACTGCATTCGATAATTTCAATTTAGAATGCAGTCTCAAAAAAGGGTGTTTTGAAAACCAAATGCAAAGATAGTGAGAAAAGTTAAAAATAAGAATAAGGATATCTCCGAACCTAGACGTCCTAGAAAGAAGATAAATACATTTCCAAAATTAGTTTTGCGTCCGACAAGAAACTGCATTCAAAGATTTCTATTTAGAATGCAGTCTCAAAAAAGAGTCTTTGGAAAAACAAATGCAAAGATAGTGAGAAAATTAAAAAAATAAGAATAAGGATATCTTCGAACCCAGAATTCCTAGAAAGAAGATAAAAACATTTCCAGAATCAATTTTGCATCCGGCAAGAAACTGCATTCAAAGATTTATATTTAGAATGCAGTCTCAAAAAAATGTCTTTTGAAAACCAAATGCAAAGATAGTGAGAAAAGTTAAAAATAAGAATAAGGATATCTCCGAACCTAGAAGTCCAAAAAAAGAACATAAAAACATTTCCAGAATAAGTTTTGCATCCGGCATGAAACTGCATTCAAAGATTTCTATTTAGAATTCAGTCTCAAAAAAGCGTCTTTTGAAAACCAAATGCACAGATAGTGAGAAAATTCAAAAATAAGAAAAAAGATATCTCCGAACCCAGAATTCCTAGAAAGAAGATAAAAACATTTCCAGAATCAATTTTGCATTCTGCAAGAAACTGCATTCGATAATTTCAATTTAGAATGCAGTCTCAAAAAAATTTTTCTGGTAACCCAAATGCACAGATAGTGAGAAAATTCAAAAATAAGAATAAGGATATCTCCGAACCTAGAATTCCTAGAAAGAACATAAAAACATTTCCAGAATAAATTTTGCATCTGGCAAGAAACTGCATTCAAAGACTTATATTTAGAATGCAGTCTCAAAAAAGTGTCTTTTGAAAAACAAATGCAAAGATAGTAAGAAAAGTTAAAAATAAGAATAAGGATATCTCCGAACCTAGAGGTCCTAGAAAAAAGGTAAATACATTTCCAAAATCAAGTTTGCATCCGGCTAGAAACTGCATTCAAAGATTTCTATTTAGAATGCAGTCTCAAAAAAGTGTCTGTGAAAAACAAATGCAAAGATAGTGAGAAAATTCAAAAATAAGAATAAGGATATCTCCGAACCTAGAAGTCCTAGAAAGAAGATGAATACATTTCCAAAATCAGTTTGGCATCCGGCAAGAAACTGCATTCAAAGATTTCTATTTAGAATGCAGTCTCAAAATAGTGTCTGTTGAAAAACAAATGCAAAGATAGTGAGAAAATTAAAAAAATAAGAATAAGGATATCTCCGAACCCAGAATTCCTAGATAGAAGGTAAATACATTTCCAAAATCAGGGTTGCATCCGGCAAGAAACTGCATTCAAAGATTTCTATTTAGAATGCAGTCTCAAAAAAGAGTCTTTTGAAAAACAAATGCAAAGATAGTGAGAAAATTAAAAAAATAAGAATAAGGATATCTCCGAACCCAGAATTCCTAGAAAGAAGATAAAAACATTTCCAGAATCAATTTTGCATTCTGCAAGAAACTGCATTCGATAATTTCAATTTAGAATGCAGTCTCAAAAAAGGGTGTTTTGAAAACCAAATGCAAAGATAGTGAGAAAAGTTAAAAATAAGAATAAGGATATCTCCGAACCTAGACGTCCTAGAAATAAGATAAATACATTTCCAAAATTAGTTTTGCGTCCGACAAGAAACTGCATTCAAAGATTTCTATTTAGAATGCAGTCTCAAAAAAGAGTCTTTGGAAAAACAAATGCAAAGATAGTGAGAAAATTAAAAAAATAAGAATAAGGATATCTTCGAACCCAGAATTCCTAGAAAGAAGATAAAAACATTTCCAGAATCAATTTTGCATCCGGCAAGAAACTGCATTCAAAGATTTATATTTAGAATGCAGTCTCAAAAAAATGTCTTTTGAAAACCAAATGCAAAGATAGTGAGAAAAGTTAAAAATAAGAATAAGGATATCTCCGAACCTAGAAGTCCAAAAAAAGAACATAAAAACATTTCCAGAATAAGTTTTGCATCCGGCATGAAACTGCATTCAAAGATTTCTATTTAGAATTCAGTCTCAAAAAAGCGTCTTTTGAAAACCAAATGCACAGATAGTGAGAAAATTCAAAAATAAGAAAAAGGATATCTCCGAACCCAGAATTCCTAGAAAGAAGATAAAAACATTTCCAGAATCAATTTTGCATTCTGCAAGAAACTGCATTCGATAATTTCAATTTAGAATGCAGTCTCAAAAAAGGGTGTTTTGAAAACCAAATGCAAAGATAGTGAGAAAAGTTAAAAATAAGAATAAGGATATCTCCGAACCTAGACGTCCTAGAAAGAAGATAAATACATTTCGAAAATTTGTTTTGCGTCCGACAAGAAACTGCATTCAAAGAAAGCTATTTAGAATGCAGTCTCAAAAAAGTGTCTTTTGAAAAACAAATGCAAAGATAGTGAGAAAATTAAAAAAATAAGAATAAGGTATCTCTGAACCTAGAATTCCTAAAAAGAAGATAAAAAACATTTCCAGAATCAATTTTGCATCCGGCAAGAAACTGCATTCAAAGATTTATATTTAGAATGCAGTCTCAAAAAAGTGTCTTTTGAAAACCAAATGCAAGGATAGTGAGAAAATTAAAAAATAAGAATAAGGATATCTCCGAACCTAGAATTCCTAGAAAGAAGGTAAAAACATTTCCAGAATCAGTTTTGCATCCGGCAAGAAATTGCATTCAAAGATTTCTATTTAGAATGCAGTCTCAAAAAGGTGTCTTTTGTAAACCAAATGCAAAGATAGTGAGAAAATTAAAAAATAAGAATAAGGATATCTCCGAACCCAGAATTCCTAGAAAGAAGGTAAATACATTTCCAAAATCAGGGTTGCATCCGGCAAGAAACTGCATTCAAAGATTTCTATTTAGAATGCAGTCTCAAAAAAGAGTCTTTTGATTCAATTTTGCATTCTGCAAGAAACTGCATTCGATAATTTCAATTTAGAATGCAGTCTCAAAAAAGGGTGTTTTGAAAACCAAATGCAAAGATAGTGAGAAAAGTTAAAAATAAGAATAAGGATATCTCCGAACCTAGAATTCCTAGAAAGAAGGTTAATACATTTCCAAAATCAGTTTTGCATAAGGCAAGAAACTGCATTCAAAGATTTCTATTTAGAATGCAGTCCCAAAAAAGTGTCTTTTGAAAAACAAATGCAAAGATAGTGAGAAAAGTTAAAAATAAGAATAAGGATATCTCCGAACCTAGAATTCCTAGAAAGAAGGTAAATACATTTCCAAAATCAGTTTTGCATCCAGCAAGAAACTGCATTCAAAGATTTCTATTTAGAATGCAGTCTCAAAAAAGTGTCTTTTGAAAAACAAATGCAAAGATAGTGAGAAAATTAAAAAATAAGAATAAGGTATCTCCGAACCTAGAATTCCTAGAAAAAAGATGAAAACATTTCCAGATTCAGTTTTGCATTCGGCACGAAACTGCATTTAAAGATTTCTATTTAGAATGCAGTCTAAAAAAAGTGTCTTTTGAAAACCAAATGCAAGGATAGTGAGAAAATTAAAAAATAAGAATAAGGATATCTCCGAACCTAGAATTCCTAGAAAGAAGGTAAAAACATTTCCAGAATCAGTTTTGCATCCGGCAAGAAACTGCATTCAAAGATTTCTATTTAGAATGCAGTCTCAAAAAAGTGTCTTTTGTAAACCAAATGCAAAGATAGTGAGAAAATTAAAAAATAAGAATAAGGATATCTCCGAACCCAGAATTTCTAGAAAGAAGGTAAATACATTTCCAAAATCAGGGTTGCATCCGGCAAGAAACTGCATTCAAAGATTTCTATTTAGAATGCAGTCTCAAAAAAGAGTCTTTGAAAAACAAATGCAAAGATAGTGAGAAAATTAAAAAAATAAGAATAAGGATATCTCCGAACCCAGAATTCCTAGAAAGAAGATAAAAACATTTCCAGAATCAATTTTGCATCCGGCAAGAAACTGCATTCAAAGATTTCTATTTAGAATGCAGTCTCAAAAAAATTTTTCTGGTAACCCAAATGCACAGATAGTGAGAAAATTCAAAAATAAGAATAAGGATATCTCCGAACCTAGAATTCCTAGAAAGAACATAAAAACATTTCCAGAATAAATTTTGCATCTGGCAAGAAACTGCATTCAAAGACTTATATTTAGAATGCAGTCTCAAAAAAGTGTCTTTTGAAAAACAAATGCAAAGATAGTAAGAAAAGTTAAAAATAAGAATAAGGATATCTCCGAACCTAGAGGTCTTAGAAAAAAGGTAAATACATTTCCAAAATCAAGTTTGCATCCGGCTAGAAACTGCATTCAAAGATTTCTATTTAGAATGCAGTCTCAAAAAAGTGTCTGTGAAAAACAAATGCAAAGATAGTGAGAAAATTCAAAAATAAGAATAAGGATATCTCCGAACCTAGAAGTCCTAGAAAGAAGATGAATACATTTCCAAAATCAGTTTGGCATCCGGCAAGAAACTGCATTCAAAGATTTCTATTTAGAATGCAGTCTCAAAATAGTGTCTGTTGAAAAACAAATGCAAGGATAGTGAGAAAATTAAAAAAATAAGAATAAGGATATCTCCGAACCCAGAATTCCTAGATAGAAGGTAAATACATTTCCAAAATCAGGGTTGCATCCGGCAAGAAACTGCATTCAAAGATTTCTATTTAGAATGCAGTCTCAAAAAAGAGTCTTTTGAAAAACAAATGCAAAGATAGTGAGAAAATTAAAAAAATAAGAATAAGGATATCTCCGAACCCAGAATTCCTAGAAAGAAGATAAAAACATTTCCAGAATCAATTTTGCATTCTGCAAGAAACTGCATTCGATAATTTCAATTTAGAATGCAGTCTCAAAAAAGGGTGTTTTGAAAACCAAATGCAAAGATAGTGAGAAAAGTTAAAAATAAGAATAAGGATATCTCCGAACCTAGACGTCCTAGAAAGAAGATAAATACATTTCCAAAATTAGTTTTGCGTCCGACAAGAAACTGCATTCAAAGATTTCTATTTAGAATGCAGTCTCAAAAAAGAGTCTTTGGAAAAACAAATGCAAAGATAGTGAGAAAATTAAAAAAATAAGAATAAGGATATCTTCGAACCCAGAATTCCTAGAAAGAAGATAAAAACATTTCCAGAATCAATTTTGCATCCGGCAAGAAACTGCATTCAAAGATTTATATTTAGAATGCAGTCTCAAAAAAATGTCTTTTGAAAACCAAATGCAAAGATAGTGAGAAAAGTTAAAAATAAGAATAAGGATATCTCCGAACCTAGAAGTCCAAAAAAAGAACATAAAAACATTTCCAGAATAAGTTTTGCATCCGGCATGAAACTGCATTCAAAGATTTCTATTTAGAATTCAGTCTCAAAAAAGCGTCTTTTGAAAACCAAATGCACAGATAGTGAGAAAATTCAAAAATAAGAAAAAGGATATCTCCGAACCCAGAATTCCTAGAAAGAAGATAAAAACATTTCCAGAATCAATTTTGCATTCTGCAAGAAACTGCATTCGATAATTTCAATTTAGAATGCAGTCTCAAAAAAGGGTGTTTTGAAAACCAAATGCAAAGATAGTGAGAAAAGTTAAAAATAAGAATAAGGATATCTCCGAACCTAGACGTCCTAGAAAGAAGATAAATACATTTCGAAAATTTGTTTTGCGTCCGACAAGAAACTGCATTCAAAGAAAGCTATTTAGAATGCAGTCTCAAAAAAGTGTCTTTTGAAAAACAAATGCAAAGATAGTGAGAAAATTAAAAAAATAAGAATAAGGTATCTCTGAACCTAGAATTCCTAAAAAGAAGATAAAAAACATTTCCAGAATCAATTTTGCATCCGGCAAGAAACTGCATTCAAAGATTTATATTTAGAATGCAGTCTCAAAAAAGTGTCTTTTGAAAACCAAATGCAAGGATAGTGAGAAAATTAAAAAATAAGAATAAGGATATCTCCGAACCTAGAATTCCTAGAAAGAAGGTAAAAACATTTCCAGAATCAGTTTTGCATCCGGCAAGAAATTGCATTCAAAGATTTCTATTTAGAATGCAGTCTCAAAAAAGTGTCTTTTGTAAACCAAATGCAAAGATAGTGAGAAAATTAAAAAATAAGAATAAGGATATCTCCGAACCCAGAATTCCTAGAAAGAAGGTAAATACATTTCCAAAATCAGGGTTGCATCCGGCAAGAAACTGCATTCAAAGATTTCTATTTAGAATGCAGTCTCAAAAAAGAGTCTTTTGAATCAATTTTGCATTCTGCAAGAAACTGCATTCGATAATTTCAATTTAGAATGCAGTCTCAAAAAAGGGTGTTTTGAAAACCAAATGCAAAGATAGTGAGAAAAGTTAAAAATAAGAATAAGGATATCTCCGAACCTAGAATTTCTAGAAAGAAGGTTAATACATTTCCAAAATCAGTTTTGCATAAGGCAAGAAACTGCATTCAAAGATTTCTATTTAGAATGCAGTCCCAAAAAAGTGTCTTTTGAAAAACAAATGCAAAGATAGTGAGAAAAGTTAAAAATAAGAATAAGGATATCTCCGAACCTAGAATTCCTAGAAAGAAGGTAAATACATTTCCAAAATCAGTTTTGCATCCAGCAAGAAACTGCATTCAAAGATTTCTATTTAGAATGCAGTCTCAAAAAAGTGTCTTTTGAAAAACATATGCAAAGATAGTGAGAAAATTAAAAAATAAGAATAAGGTATCTCCGAACCTTGAATTCCTAGAAAAAAGATGAAAACATTTCCAGATTCAGTTTTGCATTCGGCACGAAACTGCATTTAAAGATTTCTATTTAGAATGCAGTCTCAAAAAAGTGTCTTTTGAAAACCAAATGCAAGGATAGTGAGAAAATTAAAAAATAAGAATAAGGATATCTCCGAACCTAGAATTCCTAGAAAGAAGGTAAAAACATTTCCAGAATCAGTTTTGCATTCTTACTTACTACTTACTTAGGTGGCGCTACAGTTCGGGACGAACCTGGGCCTCAACCAACATGCCTCTCCAGCCAGCTCGGTCTTTGGCTAGCTGCCTCCAGTTTTGCACTCCAAGTTGGTTGAGGTCGTCCTCCACTTGAGCGCGCCACCTAAGGCGAGGTCTTCCTTGACTGCGTCTACCCTCTGGGATGGAATCGAAGATCCTGCGAGCCGGAGCATTGTTGTCCATTCGCTCTACATGACCTAGCCATCTTAAACGTGATATGCGTATTTTTTTGACCAGGTCAATGTCGCTGTACAGCTCGTATAGTTCTTGGTTGAACCTTCTCCTCCAAAGCCCGTTAACGCAGATAGGGCCAAAAATCTTCCGAAGAATCTTACGCTCGAAACGACTAAGGATATCTTCATCCGCTTTAGATAGAGTCCATGCCTCGGCGCCATAGAGCAGGACTGGGATGATTAGGGTCTTATAAAGAGTCTCCTTTGTCTTTCGAGAGAGGGCTTTGCTACTCAATTGCCTTCCTAGCCCATAGAAACAGCGATTGGCAAGAGTAATTCTTCGCTTTATTTCTGACGAGATGTTGTTGTCAGATGTTATAGCGGATCCGAGGTACACAAAGTCCCTAACTACCTCAAAGTTGTACCTGTCTATTGTGATGTTTTGTCCAATCCGCCGGTGTTGTGTGTCCCTTTTTGTGGACAGCAGGTACTTCGTTTTGGCCTCATTGACTGCTAGTCCCATCTTAGCCGCTTCAGCTTCAATGCTAGCAAACGTTCCAGTGACAGCTCGCCGAGTTCTGCCAATGATGTCTATGTCGTCAGCGTATGCTAGCAATTGCACAGACTTGAAAAAAATTGTCCCACTACAATTGACTTGCGAGTTTCTTATAATTTTTTCAAGTATTAAGTTGAAGAAATCGCACGATAGCGCATCACCTTGTCGGAATCCTTTTTTGACGTCAAAAGCTTCTGTGAGGTCAGAACCAACCTTGACGGAGCAGCGAGAGTTCTCCATCGTCATCCTGCACAGTCGGACGAGTTTTGTGGGAATGCCAAAACCTGACATGGCTCTGTATAGCTCGTCTCTATAAATGCTATCGTACGCGGCCTTAAAATCGATAAAGAGGTGGTGGGTATCGATTTGGAATTCTTGGGTGGTTTCCAGGATCTGCCGTAGCGTGAACATTTGATCGATTGTGGACTTTCCTGGTCTGAAACCACACTGATAGGGCCAATCAGGTTGCTGACGAAAGGTTTCAGGCGTTCACATAGTACGGCAGAGAGGATCTTGTAGGCGATATTCAGGAGACTTATTCCTCTATAGTTGGCGCAGTTTAGAGGGTCTCCTTTCTTGTGAATCGGGCAAACGATGCTGAGGTTCCATTCATCAGGCATACTTTCTTCTGACCAAACTTTAGAGATGAGTTGGTGTATGCACTCCACCAGGTCATCTCCGGCCGCTTTAAAAAGTTCGGCGGGTAATCCGTCGGGTCCAGCAGCTTTGTTGTTTTTGAGTTTAGATATTGCTATCCTTACTTCATTTTGGTCAGGTGGACGGAAATTTTGTCTGTCATCATCCATGTTGAATGGTTCATTCTGCCTGACAGCGGGATTTTGGCCTTCATCGCCGTTTAACAGTCTGCAGAAATGGTCCTTCCATGTACTCAGCACCGACTGTGACTCTACTACGAGGTTTCCATTCCTATCTCTACAGGCTTCTGTGCGGGATTTTTTTCCTTGGCATGTTCTTTTTACCTGTTGGTAAAACTTCCGCACGTTGTTCCTGGAGTAGCATCTCTCAATATCTTCGATCGCGCGCTTCTCATGCTCTCTTTTTTTCTTTTGGAGAAGCCGGTGTTCTTCCCGTCTTTTCTGCTCGTAAAGCTCGCGAGCAGCTCTCGTCTTTCTTTGCAGCGTCGCTTTATATGCCTCTTGTTTGGCTGCATGGGCCTGCCTGCATTCGTCATCAAACCAGAGGTTTCGTGGTGGTGGTCTGGTGAAACCTAGCACATCAGTTGCGGCATCTCTGATGGCTTGTTGGCAGTGTTGCCACTGATCTTCGGCACTTGATGCTGGCGGTACTGGATTTCTTGAGAGGTTACGGGATATTCGATCGGCATAGGTTCTGGCGGTTTCTTGCGATTGCAGCTTTCCGACGTCATACTTCCTCACAGTATTACTCCGTTGTTGTGGAGTTCGGGTTATTCGCATTCTTACCTTTGCTGCAACAAGGTAGTGATCCGAGTCGATGTTAGCTGCTCGGAAGGTGCGAACATCCAAGATACTGGAGGCGTGTCTTGCATCGATCGCAACGTGATCAATCTGATTGACGGTTCTTTGATCTGGGTGTCGCCAAGTCCCTTTGTGTATATCGAGATGAGGAAACCGTGTGCTTGCAATGGTGACGTTATGTGCCGCTGCGAAGTCAATTAGCCTAAGTCCGTTTTCAGACGTTGTGTCGTGTAGGCTATGTTTTCCGACAGTCCTACCAAAGATTTCCTCTTTACCAATTTTGGCATTAAAATCGCCTAGTACGATCTTAACGTCGTATTTAGGGCATTGCTCATAGGTTTTTTCGAGGAGCTCATAGAAGTCATCCTTGGTGGCGTCATCTTTGTCCTCTGTGGGGGCATGAGCGCATATTAGGCTAATGTTGGCGAATTTAGCCTTGATACGGATTGTCACAAGTCGCTCACTTACGTGTCGAAAGCCCAAGACTTCTTGCCTAAGTCTACCGCTTATGACGAATCCGCACCCAAATAAACGCTGTGGTCTTCTTGCGCAATCACCGTAGTACACGTCACAGTTTTTCATCCTCCTTTTGCCCGGCCCATTCCATCGCACTTCCTGGATGGCAGTAATTCCTGCTCTGTAGCAGTCTAGGGCCTCCGCTAGTTGTTTGGATGCACGTGGTCTGTTAAGAGTTCTAACATTCCACGTGCAGATCCGAAGGTCGTTGTCCTTGATTCGTTTTTCCGGGTCGTCAACAGTAAATCCGTCCTTTTCCGAGGCTATTGGTCGCTTCACAACTTTTTTTTTTTTTTTTTTTTTTTTTTTTTTTTTTTTTTTTTTTTCCGTGGCAGGGTTGTTAACCCCACGCACAACCCCCAACCTGGAGGGCCAGGTCCTTTGTTGGATTCCTTGGACAAAAGGAACCGGAGAATCCGGAGTCAGTAACCCACTTCGGGGATATGAGCGCTGCCGTTGGCCCATTAAGGGTTCATCCGCCACCATCTCTATTTCAATGCCCTGACTTGCATTGAATTGTCCTAATGACCTTATCTCCAAATAGGTCGAAGTAGCTCATTAGGGCGTCTGCTTCGTTGACTGTTGACGCCACCGTTGGTCCAATTGGTTGGGCTCATCCGCCGTACGTCCTCTTTCTGAGGGGCTCGTGCAAGACTTCTGCGAATCGATCAGAACAGTCATTAAAGCAGAGCATTATAGTGTTGCTATTTTTTCTGTGTTCAACACTCGCGCTTATAAGTTTAACAGGAATGTCCGGGTGGACAGACCAGTACCCGGTGGTTACCGCGGGGAGGTAAAATAAGCACAATTGATGTGTACGATATAGTTGCAGCGACTGTGCATCACCAGTTTGATGCCTTTCAGTGCCTACCCTATTCATACAGCACCCAACCACCAAGAAACTGCATTCAAATATTTCTATTTAGAATGCAGTCTCAAAAAAGTGTCTTTTGTAAACCAAATGCAAAGATAGTGAGAAAATTAAAAAATAAGAATAAGGATATCTCCGAACCCAGAATTTCTAGAAAGAAGGTAAATACATTTCCAAAATCAGGGTTGCATCCGGCAAGAAACTGCATTCAAAGATTTCTATTTAGAATGCAGTCTCAAAAAAGAGTCTTTTGAAAAACAAATGCAAAGATAGTGAGAAAAGTTAAAAATAAGAATAAGGATATCTCCGAACCTAGAAGTCCTAGAAAGAACATAAAAACATTTCCAGAATAAATTTTGCATCCGGCATGAAACTGCATTCAAAGATTTCTATTTAGAATTCAGTCTCAAAAAAGCGTCTTTGAAAACCAAATGCACAGATAGTGAGAAAATTAAAAAATAAGAAAAAGGATATCTCCGAACCTAGAATTTCTAGAAAGAAGATAAAAACATTTCCAGAATTAGTTTTGCATCCGGCAAGAAACTGCATTCAAAGATTTCTATGTAGAATTCAGTCTCAAAAAAGCGTGTTTTGTAAACCAAATGCAAAGATAGTGAGAAAATTAAAAAAATAAGAATAAAGATATCTCCGAACCTAGAAGTCCTAGAAAGAAGGTAAATACATTTCCAAAATCAAAATTGCATCCTGCAAGAAACTGCTTTCGATAATTTTAATTTAGAATGCAGTCTCAAAAAAGTGTGTTTTGAAAACCAAATGCAAAAATAGTGAGAAAATTAAAAAAATAAGAATAAGGATATCTCCGAACCTAGAATTCCTAGAAAGAAGATAAAAATATTTCCAAAATCAAGTTTGCATCCGGCAAGAAACTGCATTCAAAGATTTCTATTTAGAATGCAGTCTCAAAAAAGCGTCTTTTGAAAACCAAATGCAAAGATAGTGAGAAAAGTTAAAAATAAGAATAAGGATATCTCCGAACATAGAAGTCCTAGAAAGAAAGTTAATACATTTCCAGAATCGAAATTGCATCCGGCAAGAAACTGCATTCAAAGATTTCTATTTAGAATGCAGTCTCAAAAAAGTGTCTTTTGAAAAACAAATGCAAAGATAGTGAGAAAATTAAAAAATAAGAATAAGGTATCTCCGAACCTAGAATTCCTAGAAAAAAGATGAAAACATTTCCAGATTCAGTTTTGCATTCGGCACGAAACTGCATTCAAAGATTTCTATTTAGAATGCAGTCTCAAAAAAGTGTCTTTTGAAAACCAAATGCAAGGATAGTGAGAAAATTAAAAAATAAGAATAAGGATATCTCCGAACCCAGAATTCCTAGAAAGAAGATAAAAAACATTTTCAGAATCAATTTTGCATCCGGCAAGAAACTGCATTCAAAGATTTATATTTAGAATGCAGTCTCAAAAAAATGTCTTTTGAAAACCAAATGCAAAGATAGTGAGAAAAGTTAAAAATAAGAATAAGGATACCTCCGAACCTAGAAGTCCAAGAAAGAACATAAAACCATTTCCAGAATAAGTTTTGCATCCGGCATGAAACTGCATTCAAAGATTTCTATTTAGAATGCAGTCTCAAAAAAGAGACTTTTGAAAAACAAATGCAAAGATAGTGAGAAAAGTTAAAAATAAGAATAAGGATATCTCCGAACCTAGAAGTCCTAGAAAGAACATAAAAACATTTCCAGAATAAGTTTTGCATTCGGCATGAAACTGCATTCAAAGATTTCTATTTAGAATTCAGTCTCAAAAAAGCGTCTTTTGAAAACCAAATGCACAGATAGTGAGAAAATTCAAAAATAAGAAAAAGGATATCTCCGAACCTAGAATTTCTAGAAAGAAGATAAAAACATTTCCAGAATCAGTTTTGCATCCGGCAAGAAACTGCATTCAAAGATTTCTATTTAGAATTCAGTCTCAAAAAAGCGTGTTTTATAAACCAAATGCAAAGATAGTGAGAAAATTAAAAAATAAGAATAAAGATATCTCCGAACCTAGAAGTCCTAGAAAGAAGGTAAATACATTTCCAAAATCAAAATTGCATCCTGCAAGAAACTGCACTCGATAATTTCAATTTAAAATGCAGTCTCAAAAAAGTGTGTTTTGAAAACCAAATGCAAAAATAGTGAGAAAATTAAAAAAATAAGAATAAGGATATCTCCGAACCTAGAATTCCTAGAAAGAAGATAAAAATATTTCCAAAATCAAGTTTGCATCCGGCAAGAAACTGCATTCAAAGATTTCTATTTAGAATGCAGTCTCAAAAAAGCGTCTTTTGAAAACCAAATGCAAAGATAGTGAGAAAAGTTAAAAATAAGAATAAGGATATCTCCGAACCTAGAAGTCCTAGAAAGAAGGTTAATACATTTCCAGAATCGAAATTGCATCCGGCAAGAAACTGCATTCAAAGATTTCTATTTAGAATGCAGTCTCAAAAAAGTGTCTTTTGAAAAACAAATGCAAAGATAGTGAGAAAATTAAAAAATAAGAATAAGGTATCTCCGAACCTAGAAATCCTAGAAAAAAGATGAAAACATTTCCAGATTCAGTTTTGCATTCGGCACGAAACTGCATTCAAAGATTTCTATTTAGAATGCAGTCTCAAAAAAGTGTCTTTTGAAAACCAAATGCAAGGATAGTGAGAAAATTTAAAAATAAGAATAAGGATATCTCCGAACCTAGAATTCCTAGAAAGAAGGTTAAAACATTTCCAGAATCAGTTTTGCATCCGGCAAGAAACTGCATTGAAAGATTTCTATTTAGAATGCAGTCTCAAAAAAGTGTCTTTTGTAAACCAAATGCAAAGATATTGAGAAAATTAAAAAATAAGAATAAGGATATCTCCGAACCCAGAATTCCTAGAAAGAAGCTAAATTCATTTCCAAAATCAGGGTTGCATCCGGCAAGAAACTGCATTCAAAGATTTCTATTTAGAATTCAGTCTCAAAAAAGAGTCTTTTGAAAAACAAATGCAAAGATAGTGAGAAAATTAAAAAAATAAGAATAAGGATATCTCCGAACCCAGAATTCCTAGAAAGAAGATAAAAACATTTCCAGAATCAGTTTTGCATTCGGCACGAAACTGCATTTAAAGATTTCTATTTAGAATGCAGTCTCAAAAAAGTGTCTTTTGAAAACCAAATGCAAAGATAGTGAGAAAATTAAAAAATAAGAATAAGGATATCTCCGAACCTAGAATTCCTAGAAAGAAGGTTAAAACATTTCCAGAATCAGTTTGCATCCGGCAAGAAACTGCATTCAAAGATTTCTATTTAGAATGCAGTCTCAGAAAAGCGTCTTTTGAAAAACAAATGCAAAGATAGTGAGAAAATTAAAAAAATAAGAATAAGGATATCTCCGAACCCAGAATTCCTAGAAAGAAGATAAAAAACATTTCCAGAATCAATTTTGCATCCGGCAAGAAACTGCATTCAAAGATTTATATTTAGAATGCAGTCTCAAAAAAATGTCTTTTGAAAACCAAATGCAAAGATAGTGAGAAAAGTTAAAAATAAGAATAAGGATATCTCCGAACCTAGAATTCCTAGAAAGAACATAAAACCATTTCCAGAATAAGTTTTGCATCCGGCATGAAACTGCATTCAAAGATTTCTATTTAGAATGCAGTCTCAAAAAAGAGACTTTTGAAAAACAAATGCAAAGATAGTGAGAAAAGTTAAAAATAAGAATAAGGATATCTCCGAACCTAGAAGTCCTAGAAAGAACATAAAAACATTTCCAGAATAAGTTTTGCATTCGGCATGAAACTGCATTCAAAGATTTCTATTTAGAATTCAGTCTCAAAAAAGCGTCTTTTGAAAACCAAATGCACAGATAGTGAGAAAATTCAAAAATAAGAAAAAGGATATCTCCGAACCTAGAATTTCTAGAAAGAAGATAAAAACATTTCCAGAATCAGTTTTGCATCCGGCAAGAAACTGCATTCAAAGATTTCTATTTAGAATTCAGTCTCAAAAAAGCGTGTTTTGTAAACCAAATGCAAAGATAGTGAGAAAATTAAAAAATAAGAATAAAGATATCTCCGAACCTAGAAGTCCTAGAAAGAAGGTAAATACATTTCCAAAATCGAATTTGCTTTCGGCAAGAAACTGCATTCAAAGATTTATATTTAGAATGCAGTCTCAAAAAAGTGTCTTTTGAAAACCAAATGCAAAGATAGTGAGAAAATTAAAAAATAAGAATAAGGTATCTCCGAACCTAGAATTCCTAGAAAAAAGATGAAAACATTTCCAGATTTAGTTTTGCATTCGGCACGAAACTGCATTCAAAGATTTCTATTTAGAATGCAGTCTCAAAAAAGCGTCTTTTGAAAACCAAATGCACAGATAGTGAGAAAATTCAAAAATAAGAAAAAGGATATCTCCGAACCCAGAATTCCTAGAAAGAAGATAAAAACATTTCCAGAATCAATTTTGCATTCTGCAAGAAACTGCATTCGATAATTTCAATTTAGAATGCAGTCTCAAAAAAGGGTGTTTTGAAAACCAAATGCAAAGATAGTGAGAAAAGTTAAAAATAAGAATAAGGATATCTCCGAACCTAGACGTCCTAGAAAGAAGATAAATACATTTCCAAAATTTGTTTTGCGTCCGACAAGAAACTGCATTCAAAGATTTCTATTTAGAATGCAGTCTCAAAAAAGTGTCTTTTGAAAAACAAATGCAAAGATAGTGAGAAAATTAAAAAAATAAGAATAAGGTATCTCCGAACCTAGAATTCCTAGAAAGAAGATAAAAAACATTTCCAGAATCAACTTTGCATCCGGCAAGAAACTGCATTCAAAGATTTATATTTAGAATGCAGTCTCAAAAAAGTGTCTTTTGAAAACCAAATGCAAGGATAGTGAGAAAATTAAAAAATAAGAATAAGGATATCTCCGAACCTAGAATTCCTAGAAAGAAGGTAAAAACATTTCCAGAATCAGTTTTGCATCCGGCAAGAAATTGCATTCAAAGATTTCTATTTAGAATGCAGTCTCAAAAAAGTGTCTTTTGTAAACCAAATGCAAAGATAGTGAGAAAATTAAAAAATAAGAATAACGATATCTCCGAACCCAGAATTCCTAGAAAGAAGGTAAATACATTTCCAAAATCAGGGTTGCATCCGACAAGAAACTGCATTCAAAGATTTCTATTTAGAATGCAGTCTCAAAAAAGAGTCTTTCGAATCAATTTTGCATTCTGCAAGAAACTGCATTCGATAATTTCAATTTAGAATGCAGTCTCAAAAAAGGGTGTTTTGAAAACCAAATGCAAAGATAGTGAGAAAAGTTAAAAATAAGAATAAGGATATCTCCGAACCTAGAATTCCTAGAAAGAAGGTTAATACATTTCCAAAATCAGTTTTGCATAAGGCAAGAAACTGCATTCAAAGATTTCTATTTAGAATGCAGTCCCAAAAAAGTGTCTTTTGAAAAACAAATGCAAAGATAGTGAGAAAAGTTAAAAATAAGAATAAGGATATCTCCGAACCTAGAATTCCTAGAAAGAAGGTAAATACATTTCCAAAATCAGTTTTGCATCCAGCAAGAAACTGCATTCAAAGATTTCTATTTAGAATGCAGTCTCAAAAAAGTGTCTTTTGAAAAACAAATGCAAAGATAGTGAGAAAATTAAAAAATAAGAATAAGGTATCTCCGAACCTAGAATTCCTAGAAAAAAGATGAAAACATTTCCAGATTCAGTTTTGCATTCGGCACGAAACTGCATTTAAAGATTTCTATTTAGAATGCAGTCTCAAAAAAGTGTCTTTTGAAAACCAAATGCAAGGATAGTGAGAAAATTAAAAAATAAGAATAAGGATATCTCCGAACCTAGAATTCCTAGAAAGAAGGTAAAAACATTTCCAGAATCAGTTTTGCATCCGGCAAGAAACTGCATTCAAAGATTTCTATTTAGAATGCAGTCTCAAAAAAGTGTCTTTTGTAAACCAAATGCAAAGATAGTGAGAAAATTAAAAAATAAGAATAAGGATATCTCCGAACCCAGAATTTCTAGAAAGAAGGTAAATACATTTCCAAAATCAGGGTTGCATCCGGCAAGAAACTGCATTCAAAGATTTCTATTTAGAATGCAGTCTCAAAAAAGAGTCTTTTGAAAAACAAATGCAAAGATAGTGAGAAAAGTTAAAAATAAGAATAAGGATATCTCCGAACCTAGAAGTCCTAGAAAGAACATAAAAACATTTCCAGAATAAATTTTGCATCCGGCATGAAACTGCATTCAAAGATTTCTATTTAGAATTCAGTCTCAAAAAAGCGTGTTTTGTAAACCAGATGCAAAGATAGTGAGAAAATTAAAAAATAAGAATAAAGATATCTCTTAACCTAGAAGTCCTAGAAAGAAGGTAAATACATTTTCAAAATCAAAATTGCATCCTGCAAGAAACTGCACTCGATAATTTCAATTTAGAATGCAGTCTCAAAAAAGTGTGTTTTGAAAACCAAATGCAAAAATAGTGAGAAAATTAAAAAAATAAGAATAAGGATATCTCCGAACCTAGAATTCCTAGAAAGAAGATAAAAATATTTCCAAAATCAAGTTTGCATCCGGCAAGAAACTGCATTCAAAGATTTCTATTTAGAATGCAGTCTCAAAAAAGCGTCTTTTGAAAACCAAATGCAAAGATAGTGATAAAAGTTAAAAATAAGAATAAGGATATCTCCGAATCTAGAAGTCCTAGAAAGAAGGTTAATACATTTCCAAAATCGAAATTGCATCCGGCAAGAAACTGCATTCAAAGATTTCTATTTAGAATGCAGTCTCAAAAAAGTGTCTTTTGAAAAACAAATGCAAAGATAGTGAGAAAATTAAAAAATAAGAATAAGGATATCTCCGAACCTAGAATTCCTAGAAAAAAGATGAAAACATTTCCAGATTCAGTTTTGCATCCGGCATGAAACTGCATTCAAAGATTTCTTTTTAGAATGCAGTCTCAAAAAAGAGACTTTTGAAAAACAAATGCAAAGATAGTGAGAAAAGTTAAAAATAAGAATAAGGATATCTCCGAACCTAGAAGTCCTAGAAAGAACATAAAAACATTTCCAGAATAAGTTTTGCACCAGGCATGAAACTGCATTCAAAGATTTCTATTTAGAATTCAGTCTCAAAAAAGCGTCTTTTGAAAACCAAATGCACAGATAGTGAGAAAATTCAAAAATAAGAAAAAGGATATCTCCGAACCTAAAATTTCTAGAAAGAAGATAAAAACATTTCCAGAATCAGTTTTGCATCCGGCAAGAAACTGCATTCAAAGATTTCTATTTAGAATTCAGTCTCAAAAAAGCGTGTTTTGTAAACCAAATGCAAAGATAGTGAGAAAATTAAAAAATAAGTATAAAGATATCTCCGAACCTAGAAGTCCTAGAAAGAAGGTAAATACATTTCCAAAATCAAAATTGCATCCTGCAAGAAACTGCATTCGATAATTTCAATTTAGAATGCAGTCTCAAAAAAGTGTGTTTTGAAAACCAAATGCAAAAATAGTGAGAAAATTAAAAAAATAAGAGTAAGGATATCTCCGAACCTAGAATTCCTAGAAAGAAGATAAAAATATTTCCAAAATCAAGTTTGCATACGGCAAGAAACTGCATTCAAAGATTTCTATTTAGAATGCAGTCTCAAAAAAGCGTCTTTTGAAAACCAAATGCAAAGATAGTGAGAAAAGTTAAAAATAAGAATAAGGATATCTCCGAACCTAGAAGTCCTAGAAAGAACATAAAACCATTTCCAGAATAAATTTTGCATCCGGCATGAAACTGCATTCAAAGATTTCTATTTAGAATGCAGTCTCAAAAAAGCGTCTTTTGAAAACCAAATGCACAGATAGTGAGAAAATTCAAAAATAAGAAAAAGGATATCTCCGAACCCAGAATTCCTAGAAAGAAGATAAAAACATTTCCAGAATCAATTTTGCATTCTGCAAGAAACTGCATTCGATAATTTCAATTTAGAATGCAGTCTCAAAAAAGGGTGTTTTGAAAACCAAATGCAAAGATAGTGAGAAAAGTTAAAAATAAGAATAAGGATATCTCCGAACCTAGACGTCCTAGAAAGAAGATAAATACATTTCCAAAATTTGTTTTGCGTCCGACAAGAAACTGCATTCAAAGATTTCTATTTAGAATGCAGTCCCAAAAAAGTGTCTTTTGAAAAACAAATGCAAAGATAGTGAGAAAATTAAAAAAATAAGAATAAGGTATCTCCGAACCTAGAGTTCCTAGAAAGAAGGTAAATACATTTCCAAAATCAGTTTTGCATCCAGCAAGAAACTGCATTCAAAGATTTCTATTTAGAATGCAGTCTCAAAAAAGTGTCTTTTGAAAAACAAATGCAAAGATAGTGAGAAAATTAAAAAATAAGAATAAGGTATCTCCGAACCTAGAATTCCTAGAAAAAAGATGAAAACATTTCCAGATTCAGTTTTGCATTCGGCACGAAACTGCATTTAAAGATTTCTATTTAGAATGCAGTCTCAAAAAAGTGTCTTTTGAAAACCAAATGCAAGGATAGTGAGAAAATTAAAAAATAAGAATAAGGATATCTCCGAACCTAGAATTCCTAGAAAGAAGGTAAAAACATTTCCAGAATCAGTTTTGCATCCGGCAAGAAACTGCATTCAAAGATTTCTATTTAGAATGCAGTCTCAAAAAAGTGTCTTTTGTAAACCAAATGCAAAGATAGTGAGAAAATTAAAAAATAAGAATAAGGATATCTCCGAACCCAGAATTTCTAGAAAGAAGGTAAATACATTTCCAAAATCAGGGTTGCATCCGGCAAGAAACTGCATTCAAAGATTTCTATTTAGAATGCAGTCTCAAAAAAGAGTCTTTTGAAAAACAAATGCAAAGATAGTGAGAAAAGTTAAAAATAAGAATAAGGATATCTCCGAACCTAGAAGTCCTAGAAAGAACATAAAAACATTTCCAGAATAAATTTTGCATCCGGCATGAAACTGCATTCAAAGATTTCTATTTAGAATTCAGTCTCAAAAAAGCGTCTTTTGAAAACCAAATGCACAGATAGTGAGAAAATTCAAAAATAAGAAAAAGGATATCTCCGAACCTAGAATTTCTAGAAAGAAGATAAAAACATTTCCAGAATCAGTTTTGCATCCGGCAAGAAACTGCATTCAAAGATTTCTATTTAGAATTCAGTCTCAAAAAAGCGTGTTTTGTAAACCAAATGCAAAGATAGTGAGAAAATTAAAAAATAAGAATAAAGATATCTCTTAACCTAGAAGTCCTAGAAAGAAGGTAAATACATTTTCAAAATCAAAATTGCATCCTGCAAGAAACTGCACTCGATAATTTCAATTTAGAATGCAGTCTCAAAAAAGTGTGTTTTGAAAACCAAATGCAAAAATAGTGAGAAAATTAAAAAAATAAGAATAAGGATATCTCCGAACCTAGAATTCCTAGAAAGAAGATAAAAATATTTCCAAAATCAAGTTTGCATCCGGCAAGAAACTGCATTCAAAGATTTCTATTTAGAATGCAGTCTCAAAAAAGTGTCTTTTGAAAACCAAATGCAAAGATAGTGAGAAAAGTTAAAAATAAGAATAAGGATATCTCCGAACCTAGAAGTCCTAGAAAGAAGGTTAATACATTTCCAAAATCGAAATTGCATCCGGCAAGAAACTGCATTCAAAGATTTTTATTTAGAATGCAGTCTCAAAAAAGTGTCTTTTGAAAAACAAATGCAAAGATAGTGAGAAAATTAAAAAATAAGAATAAGGATATCTCCGAACCTAGAATTCCTAGAAAAAAGATGAAAACATTTCCAGATTCAGTTTTGCATTCGGCACGAAACTGCATTCAAAGATTTCTATTTAGAATGCAGTCTCAAAAAAGTGTCTTTTGAAAACCAAATGCAAGGATAGTGAGAAAATTAAAAAATAAGAATAAGGATATCTCCGAACCTAGAATACCTAGAAAGAAGGTTAAAACATTTCCAGAATCAGTTTTGCATCCGGCAAGAAACTGCATTCAAAGATTTCTATTTAGAATGCAGTCTCAAAAAAGTGTCTTTTGTAAACCAAATGCAAAGATTTTGAGAAAATTAAAAAATAAGAATAAGGATATCTCCGAACCCAGAATTCCTAGAAAGAAGGTAAATACATTTCCAAAATCAAGGTTGCATCCGGCAAGAAACTGCATTCAAAGATTTCTATTTAGAATTCAGTCTCAAAAAAGAGTCTTTTGAAAAACAAATGCAAAGATAGTGAGAAAATTAAAAAAATAAGAATAAGGATATCTCCGAACCCAGAATTCCTAGAAAGAACATGAAAACATTTCCAGAATCAATTTTGCATCCGGCAAGAAACTGCATTCAAAGATTTATATTTAGAATGCAGTCTCAAAAAAATGTCTTTTGAAAACCAAATGCAAAGATAGTGAGAAAAGTTAAAAATAAGAATAAGGATATCTCCGAACCTAGAAGTCCAAGAAAAAACATAAAACCATTTCCAGAATAAGTTTTGCATCCGGCATGAAACTGCATTCAAAGATTTCTTTTTAGAATGCAGTCTCAAAAAAGAGACTTTTGAAAAACAAATGCAAAGATAGTGAGAAAAGTTAAAAATAAGAATAAGGATATCTCCGAACCTAGAAGTCCTAGAAAGAACATAAAAACATTTCCAGAATAAGTTTTGCATCCGGCAAGAAACTGCATTCAAAGATTTCTATTTAGAATTCAGTCTCAAAAAAGCGTCTTTTGAAAACCAAATGCACAGATAGTGAGAAAATTCAAAAATAAGAAAAAGGATATCTCCGAACCTAAAATTTCTAGAAAGAAGATAAAAACATTTCCAGAATCAGTTTTGCATCCGGCAAGAAACTGCATTCAAAGATTTCTATTTAGAATTCAGTCTCAAAAAAGCGTGTTTTGTAAACCAAATGCAAAGATAGTGAGAAAATTAAAAAATAAGTATAAAGATATCTCCGAACCTAGAAGTCCTAGAAAGAAGGTAAATACATTTCCAAAATCAAAATTGCATCCTGCAAGAAACTGCACTCGATAATTTCAATTTAGAATGCAGTCTCAAAAAAGTGTGTTTTGAAAACCAAATGCAAAAATAGTGAGAAAATTAAAAAAATAAGAGTAAGGATATCTCCGAACCTAGAATTCCTAGAAAGAAGATAAAAATATTTCCAAAATCAAGTTTGCATACGGCAAGAAACTGCATTCAAAGATTTCTATTTAGAATGCAGTCTCAAAAAAGCGTCTTTTGAAAACCAAATGCAAAGATAGTGAGAAAAGTTAAAAATAAGAATAAGGATATCTCCGAACCTAGAAGTCCTAGAAAGAAGGTAAATACATTTCCAAAATCGAAATTGCATCCGGCAAGAAACTGCATTCAAAGATTTCTATTTAGAATGCAGTCTCAAAAAAGTGTCTTTTGAAAAACAAATGCAAAGATAGTGAGAAAATTAAAAAATAAGAATAAGGTATCTCCGAACCTAGAATTCCTAGAAAAAAGATGAAAACATTTCCAGATTTAGTTTTGCATTCGGCACGAAACTGCATTCAAAGATTTCTATTTAGAATGCAGTCTCAAAAAAGTGTCTTTTGAAAACCAAATGCAAGGATAGTGAGAAAATTAAAAAATAAGAATAAGGATATCTCCGAACCTAGAATTCCTAGAAAGAAGGTAAATACATTTCCCAAATCAGAGTTGCATCCGGCAAGAAACTGCATTCAAAGATTTCTATTTAGAATGCAGTCTCAAAAAAGAGTCTTTTGAAAAACAAATGCAAAGATAGTGAGAAAATTAAAAAAATAAGAATAAGGATATCTCCGAACCCAGAATTCCTAGAAAGAAGATAAAAACATTTCCAGAATCAATTTTGCATCCGGCAAGAAACTGCATTCAAAGATTTATATTTAGAATGCAGTCTCAAAAAAATGTCTTTTGAAAACCAAATGCAAAGATAGTGAGAAAAGTTAAAAATAAGAATAAGGATATCTCCGAACCTAGAAGTCCTAGAAAGAACATAAAACCATTTCCAGAATAAATTTTGCATCCGGCATGAAACTGCATTCAAAGATTTCTATTTAGAATTCAGTCTCAAAAAAGCGTTTTGAAAACCAAATGCACAGATAGTGAGAAAATTCAAAAATAAGAAAAAGGATATCTCCGAACCTAGAATTTCTAGAAAGAAGATAAAAACATTTCCAGAATCAGTTTTGCATCCGGCAAGAAACTGCATTCAAAGATTTCTATTTAGAATGCAGTCTCAAAAAAGCGTCTTTTGAAAAACAAATGAAAAGATAGTGAGAAAATTAAAAAATAAGAATAAGGATATCTCCGAACCCAGAATTCCTAGAAAGAAGATAAAAACATTTCCAGAATCAATTTTGCATTCTGCAAGAAACTGCATTCGATAATTTCAATTTAGAATGCAGTCTCAAAAAAGGGTGTTTTGAAAACCAAATGCAAAGATAGTGAGAAAAGTTAAAAATAAGAATAAGGATATCTCCGAAGCTAGAATTCCTAGAAAGAAGGTAAATACATTTCCAAAATCAAGTTTGCATCCGCAAGAAACTGCATTCAAAGATTTCTATTTAGAATGCAGTCTCAAAAAAGTGTCTTTTGAAAAACAAATGCAAAGATAGTGAGAAAATTAAAAAATAAGAATAAGGATATCTCCGAACCTAGAAGTCCTAGGAAGAAGATAAATACATTTCCAAAATCAGTTTTGCATCCGGCAAGAAACTGCATTCAAAGATTTCTATTTAGAATGCAGTCTCAAAAAAGTGTCTTTTGAAAAACAAATGCAAAGATAGTGAGAAAATTAAAAAATAAGAATAAGGATATCTCCGAACCTAGAATTCCTAGAAAGAAGGTTAAAACATTTCCAGAATCAGTTTGCATCCGGCAAGAAACTGCATTCAAAGATTTCTATTTAGAATGCAGTCTCAGAAAAGCGTCTTTTGAAAAACAAATGCAAAGATAGTGAGAAAATTAAAAAAATAAGAATAAGGATATCTCCGAACCCAGAATTCCTAGAAAGAAGATAAAAAACATTTCCAGAATCAATTTTGCATCCGGCAAGAAACTGCATTCAAAGATTTATATTTAGAATGCAGTCTCAAAAAAATGTCTTTTGAAAACCAAATGCAAAGATAGTGAGAAAAGTTAAAAATAAGAATAAGGATATCTCCGAACCTAGAATTCCTAGAAAGAACATAAAACCATTTCCAGAATAAGTTTTGCATCCGGCATGAAACTGCATTCAAAGATTTCTATTTAGAATGCAGTCTCAAAAAAGAGACTTTTGAAAAACAAATGCAAAGATAGTGAGAAAAGTTAAAAATAAGAATAAGGATATCTCCGAACCTAGAAGTCCTAGAAAGAACATAAAAACATTTCCAGAATAAGTTTTGCATTCGGCATGAAACTGCATTCAAAGATTTCTATTTAGAATTCAGTCTCAAAAAAGCGTCTTTTGAAAACCAAATGCACAGATAGTGAGAAAATTCAAAAATAAGAAAAAGGATATCTCCGAACCTAGAATTTCTAGAAAGAAGATAAAAACATTTCCAGAATCAGTTTTGCATTCGGCAAGAAACTGCATTCAAAGATTTCTATTTAGAATTCAGTCTCAAAAAAGCGTGTTTTGTAAACCAAATGCAAAGATAGTGAGAAAATTAAAAAATAAGAATAAAGATATCTCCGAACCTAGAAGTCCTAGAAAGAAGGTAAATACATTTCCAAAATCGAAATTGCATCCGGCAAGAAACTGCATTCAAAGATTTATATTTAGAATGCAGTCTCAAAAAAGTGTCTTTTGAAAACCAAATGCAAAGATAGTGAGAAAATTAAAAAATAAGAATAAGGTATCTCCGAACCTAGAATTCCTAGAAAAAAGATGAAAACATTTCCAGATTTAGTTTTGCATTCGGCACGAAACTGCATTCAAAGATTTCTATTTAGAATGCAGTCTCAAAAAAGCGTCTTTTGAAAACCAAATGCACAGATAGTGAGAAAATTCAAAAATAAGAAAAAGGATATCTCCGAACCCAGAATTCCTAGAAAGAAGATAAAAACATTTCCAGAATCAATTTTGCATTCTGCAAGAAACTGCATTCGATAATTTCAATTTAGAATGCAGTCTCAAAAAAGGGTGTTTTGAAAACCAAATGCAAAGATAGTGAGAAAAGTTAAAAATAAGAATAAGGATATCTCCGAACCTAGACGTCCTAGAAAGAAGATAAATACATTTCCAAAATTTGTTTTGCATCCGACAAGAAACTGCATTCAAAGATTTCTATTTAGAATGCAGTCTCAAAAAAGTGTCTTTTGAAAAACAAATGCAAAGATAGTGAGAAAATTAAAAAAATAAGAATAAGGTATCTCCGAACCTAGAATTCCTAGAAAGAAGATAAAAAACATTTCCAGAATCAACTTTGCATCCGGCAAGAAACTGCATTCAAAGATTTATATTTAGAATGCAGTCTCAAAAAAGTGTCTTTTGAAAACCAAATGCAAGGATAGTGAGAAAATTAAAAAATAAGAATAAGGATATCTCCGAACCTAGAATTCCTAGAAAGAAGGTAAAAACATTTCCAGAATCAGTTTTGCATCCGGCAAGAAATTGCATTCAAAGATTTCTATTTAGAATGCAGTCTCAAAAAAGTGTCTTTTGTAAACCAAATGCAAAGATAGTGAGAAAATTAAAAAATAAGAATAACGATATCTCCGAACCCAGAATTCCTAGAAAGAAGGTAAATACATTTCCAAAATCAGGGTTGCATCCGACAAGAAACTGCATTCAAAGATTTCTATTTAGAATGCAGTCTCAAAAAAGAGTCTTTCGAATCAATTTTGCATTCTGCAAGAAACTGCATTCGATAATTTCAATTTAGAATGCAGTCTCAAAAAAGGGTGTTTTGAAAACCAAATGCAAAGATAGTGAGAAAAGTTAAAAATAAGAATAAGGATATCTCCGAACCTAGAATTCCTAGAAAGAAGGTTAATACATTTCCAAAATCAGTTTTGCATAAGGCAAGAAACTGCATTCAAAGATTTCTATTTAGAATGCAGTCCCAAAAAAGTGTCTTTTGAAAAACAAATGCAAAGATAGTGAGAAAAGTTAAAAATAAGAATAAGGATATCTCCGAACCTAGAATTCCTAGAAAGAAGGTAAATACATTTCCAAAATCAGTTTTGCATCCAGCAAGAAACTGCATTCAAAGATTTCTATTTAGAATGCAGTCTCAAAAAAGTGTCTTTTGAAAAACAAATGCAAAGATAGTGAGAAAATTAAAAAATAAGAATAAGGTATCTCCGAACCTAGAATTCCTAGAAAAAAGATGAAAACATTTCCAGATTCAGTTTTGCATTCGGCACGAAACTGCATTTAAAGATTTCTATTTAGAATGCAGTCTCAAAAAAGTGTCTTTTGAAAACCAAATGCAAGGATAGTGAGAAAATTAAAAAATAAGAATAAGGATATCTCCGAACCTAGAATTCCTAGAAAGAAGGTAAAAACAATTCCAGAATCAGTTTTGCATCCGGCAAGAAACTGCATTCAAAGATTTCTATTTAGAATGCAGTCTCAAAAAAGTGTCTTTTGTAAACCAAATGCAAAGATAGTGAGAAAATTAAAAAATAAGAATAAGGATATCTCCGAACCCAGAATTTCTAGAAAGAAGGTAAATACATTTCCAAAATCAGGGTTGCATCCGGCAAGAAACTGCATTCAAAGATTTCTATTTAGAATGCAGTCTCAAAAACGAGTCTTTTGAAAAACAAATGCAAAGATAGTGAGAAAAGTTAAAAATAAGAATAAGGATATCTCCGAACCTAGAAGTCCTAGAAAGAACATAAAAACATTTCCAGAATAAATTTTGCATCCGGCATGAAACTGCATTCAAAGATTTCTATTTAGAATTCAGTCTCAAAAAAGCGTGTTTTGTAAACCAGATGCAAAGATAGTGAGAAAATTAAAAAATAAGAATAAAGATATCTCTTAACCTAGAAGTCCTAGAAAGAAGGTAAATACATTTTCAAAATCAAAATTGCATCCTGCAAGAAACTGCACTCGATAATTTCAATTTAGAATGCAGTCTCAAAAAAGTGTGTTTTGAAAACCAAATGCAAAAATAGTGAGAAAATTAAAAAAATAAGAATAAGGATATCTCCGAACCTAGAATTCCTAGAAAGAAGATAAAAATATTTCCAAAATCAAGTTTGCATCCGGCAAGAAACTGCATTCAAAGATTTCTATTTAGAATGCAGTCTCAAAAAAGCGTCTTTTGAAAACCAAATGCAAAGATAGTGATAAAAGTTAAAAATAAGAATAAGGATATCTCCGAATCTAGAAGTCCTAGAAAGAAGGTTAATACATTTCCAAAATCGAAATTGCATTTGGCAAGAAACTGCATTCAAAGATTTCTATTTAGAATGCAGTCTCAAAAAAGTGTCTTTTGAAAAACAAATGCAAAGATAGTGAGAAAATTAAAAAATAAGAATAAGGATATCTCCGAACCTAGAATTCCTAGAAAAAAGATGAAAACATTTCCAGATTCAGTTTTGCATCCGGCATGAAACTGCATTCAAAGATTTCTTTTTAGAATGCAGTCTCAAAAAAGAGACTTTTGAAAAACAAATGCAAAGATAGTGAGAAAAGTTAAAAATAAGAATAAGGATATCTCCGAACCTAGAAGTCCTAGAAAGAACATAAAAACATTTCCAGAATAAGTTTTGCACCAGGCATGAAACTGCATTCAAAGATTTCTATTTAGAATTCAGTCTCAAAAAAGCGTCTTTTGAAAACCAAATGCACAGATAGTGAGAAAATTCAAAAATAAGAAAAAGGATATCTCCGAACCTAAAATTTCTAGAAAGAAGATAAAAACATTTCCAGAATCAGTTTTGCATCCGGCAAGAAACTGCATTCAAAGATTTCTATTTAGAATTCAGTCTCAAAAAAGCGTGTTTTGTAAACCAAATGCAAAGATAGTGAGAAAATTAAAAAATAAGTATAAAGATATCTCCGAACCTAGAAGTCCTAGAAAGAAGGTAAATACATTTCCAAAATTAAAATTGCATCCTGCAAGAAACTGCATTCGATAATTTCAATTTAGAATGCAGTCTCAAAAAAGTGTGTTTTGAAAACCAAATGCAAAAATAGTGAGAAAATTAAAAAAATAAGAGTAAGGATATCTCCGAACCTAGAATTCCTAGAAAGAAGATAAAAATATTTCCAAAATCAAGTTTGCATACGGCAAGAAACTGCATTCAAAGATTTCTATTTAGAATGCAGTCTCAAAAAAGCGTCTTTTGAAAACCAAATGCAAAGATAGTGAGAAAAGTTAAAAATAAGAATAAGGATATCTCCGAACCTAGAAGTCCTAGAAAGAACATAAAACCATTTCCAGAATAAATTTTGCATCCGGCATGAAACTGCATTCAAAGATTTCTATTTAGAATGCAGTCTCAAAAAAGCGTCTTTTGAAAACCAAATGCACAGATAGTGAGAAAATTCAAAAATAAGAAAAAGGATATCTCCGAACCCAGAATTCCTAGAAAGAAGATAAAAACATTTCCAGAATCAATTTTGCATTCTGCAAGAAACTGCATTCGATAATTTCAATTTAGAATGCAGTCTCAAAAAAGGGTGTTTTGAAAACCAAATGCAAAGATAGTGAGAAAAGTTAAAAATAAGAATAAGGATATCTCCGAACCTAGACGTCCTAGAAAGAAGATAAATACATTTCCAAAATTTGTTTTGCGTCCGACAAGAAACTGCATTCAAAGATTTCTATTTAGAATGCAGTCCCAAAAAAGTGTCTTTTGAAAAACAAATGCAAAGATAGTGAGAAAATTAAAAAAATAAGAATAAGGTATCTCCGAACCTAGAGTTCCTAGAAAGAAGGTAAATACATTTCCAAAATCAGTTTTGCATCCAGCAAGAAACTGCATTCAAAGATTTCTATTTAGAATGCAGTCTCAAAAAAGTGTCTTTTGAAAAACAAATGCAAAGATAGTGAGAAAATTAAAAAATAAGAATAAGGTATCTCCGAACCTAGAATTCCTAGAAAAAAGATGAAAACATTTCCAGATTCAGTTTTGCATTCGGCACGAAACTGCATTTAAAGATTTCTATTTAGAATGCAGTCTCAAAAAAGTGTCTTTTGAAAACCAAATGCAAGGATAGTGAGAAAATTAAAAAATAAGAATAAGGATATCTCCGAACCTAGAATTCCTAGAAAGAAGGTAAAAACATTTCCAGAATCAGTTTTGCATCCGGCAAGAAACTGCATTCAAAGATTTCTATTTAGAATGCAGTCTCAAAAAAGTGTCTTTTGTAAACCAAATGCAAAGATAGTGAGAAAATTAAAAAATAAGAATAAGGATATCTCCGAACCCAGAATTTCTAGAAAGAAGGTAAATACATTTCCAAAATCAGGGTTGCATCCGGCAAGAAACTGCATTCAAAGATTTCTATTTAGAATGCAGTCTCAAAAAAGAGTCTTTTGAAAAACAAATGCAAAGATAGTGAGAAAAGTTAAAAATAAGAATAAGGATATCTCCGAACCTAGAAGTCCTAGAAAGAACATAAAAACATTTCCAGAATAAATTTTGCATCCGGCATGAAACTGCATTCAAAGATTTCTATTTAGAATTCAGTCTCAAAAAAGCGTCTTTTGAAAACCAAATGCACAGATAGTGAGAAAATTCAAAAATAAGAAAAAGGATATCTCCGAACCTAGAATTTCTAAAAAGAAGATAAAAACATTTCCAGAATCAGTTTTGCATCCGGCAAGAAACTGCATTCAAAGATTTCTATTTAGAATTCAGTCTCAAAAAAGCGTGTTTTGTAAACCAAATGCAAAGATAGTGAGAAAATTAAAAAATAAGAATAAAGATATCTCTTAACCTAGAAGTCCTAGAAAGAAGGTAAATACATTTTCAAAATCAAAATTGCATCCTGCAAGAAACTGCACTCGATAATTTCAATTTAGAATGCAGTCTCAAAAAAGTGTGTTTTGAAAACCAAATGCAAAAATAGTGAGAAAATTAAAAAAATAAGAATAAGGATATCTCCGAACCTAGAATTCCTAGAAAGAAGATAAAAATATTTCCAAAATCAAGTTTGCATCCGGCAAGAAACTGCATTCAAAGATTTCTATTTAGAATGCAGTCTCAAAAAAGTGTCTTTTGAAAACCAAATGCAAAGATAGTGAGAAAAGTTAAAAATAAGAATAAGGATATCTCCGAACCTAGAAGTCCTAGAAAGAAGGTTAATACATTTCCAAAATCGAAATTGCATCCGGCAAGAAACTGCATTCAAAGATTTTTATTTAGAATGCAGTCTCAAAAAAGTGTCTTTTGAAAAACAAATGCAAAGATAGTGAGAAAATTAAAAAATAAGAATAAGGATATCTCCGAACCTAGAATTCCTAGAAAAAAGATGAAAACATTTCCAGATTCAGTTTTGCATTCGGCACGAAACTGCATTCAAAGATTTCTATTTAGAATGCAGTCTCAAAAAAGTGTCTTTTGAAAACCAAAATTTGAAATAATATTGCAGGGGATAGAGGAAAATCCAAGTATATACAGCAATAACACAACTACAAGAATAGCAAATGAATTACAAGAATATAATTCAAGAAGGTCAAGCGAAATTAATGAATCTAGTGAATCTATTCACCACAAAATGCAGCTATTGGATGAAAACTATAACAGAGAGACACAGTTATTGAGTGAAAACTATGGCAGAAAGATACAGTCGTTAAACTACCAGTACAATAGTCACTATCCAAATGGATAGTGAGAAAATTAAAAAATAAGAATAAGGATATCTCCGAACCTAGAATACCTAGAAAGAAGGTTAAAACATTTCCAGAATCAGTTTTGCATCCGGCAAGAAACTGCATTCAAAGATTTCTATTTAGAATGCAGTCTCAAAAAAGTGTCTTTTGTAAACCAAATGCAAAGATTTTGAGAAAATTAAAAAATAAGAATAAGGATATCTCCGAACCCAGAATTCCTAGAAAGAAGGTAAATACATTTCCAAAATCAAGGTTGCATCCGGCAAGAAACTGCATTCAAAGATTTCTATTTAGAATTCAGTCTCAAAAAAGAGTCTTTTGAAAAACAAATGCAAAGATAGTGAGAAAATTAAAAAAATAAGAATAAGGATATCTCCGAACCCAGAATTCCTAGAAAGAAGATAAAAACATTTCCAGAATCAATTTTGCATCCGGCAAGAAACTGCATTCAAAGATTTATATTTAGAATGCAGTCTCAAAAAAATGTCTTTTGAAAACCAAATGCAAAGATAGTGAGAAAAGTTAAAAATAAGAATAAGGATATCTCCGAACCTAGAAGTCCAAGAAAAAACATAAAACCATTTCCAGAATAAGTTTTGCATCCGGCATGAAACTGCATTCAAAGATTTCTTTTTAGAATGCAGTCTCAAAAAAGAGACTTTTGAAAAACAAATGCAAAGATAGTGAGAAAAGTTAAAAATAAGAATAAGGATATCTCCGAACCTAGAAGTCCTAGAAAGAACATAAAAACATTTCCAGAATAAGTTTTGCATCCGGCAAGAAACTGCATTCAAAGATTTCTATTTAGAATTCAGTCTCAAAAAAGCGTCTTTTGAAAACCAAATGCACAGATAGTGAGAAAATTCAAAAATAAGAAAAAGGATATCTCCGAACCTAAAATTTCTAGAAAGAAGATAAAAACATTTCCAGAATCAGTTTTGCATCCGGCAAGAAACTGCATTCAAAGATTTCTATTTAGAATTCAGTCTCAAAAAAGCGTGTTTTGTAAACCAAATGCAAAGATAGTGAGAAAATTAAAAAATAAGTATAAAGATATCTCCGAACCTAGAAGTCCTAGAAAGAAGGTAAATACATTTCCAAAATCAAAATTGCATCCTGCAAGAAACTGCACTCGATAATTTCAATTTAGAATGCAGTCTCAAAAAAGTGTGTTTTGAAAACCAAATGCAAAAATAGTGAGAAAATTAAAAAAATAAGAGTAAGGATATCTCCGAACCTAGAATTCCTAGAAAGAAGATAAAAATATTTCCAAAATCAAGTTTGCATACGGCAAGAAACTGCATTCAAAGATTTCTATTTAGAATGCAGTCTCAAAAAAGCGTCTTTTGAAAACCAAATGCAAAGATAGTGAGAAAAGTTAAAAATAAGAATAAGGATATCTCCGAACCTAGAAGTCCTTGAAAGAAGGTAAATACATTTCCAAAATCGAAATTGCATCCGGCAAGAAACTGCATTCAAAGATTTCTATTTAGAATGCAGTCTCAAAAAAGTGTCTTTTGAAAAACAAATGCAAAGATAGTGAGAAAATTAAAAAATAAGAATAAGGTATCTCCGAACCTAGAATTCCTAGAAAAAAGATGAAAACATTTCCAGATTTAGTTTTGCATTCGGCACGAAACTGCATTCAAAGATTTCTATTTAGAATGCAGTCTCAAAAAAGTGTCTTTTGAAAACCAAATGCAAGGATAGTGAGAAAATTAAAAAATAAGAATAAGGATATCTCCGAACCTAGAATTCCTAGAAAGAAGGTAAAAACATTTCCAGAATCAATTTTGCATCCGGCAAGAAACTGCATTCAAAGATTTCTATTTAGAATGCAGTCTCAAAAAAGTGTCTTTTGTAAACCAAATGCAAAGATAGTGAGAAAATTAAAAAATAAGAATAAGGATATCTCCGAACCCAGAAATCCTAGAAAGAAGGTAAATACATTTCCCAAATCAGAGTTGCATCCGGCAAGAAACTGCATTCAAAGATTTCTATTTAGAATGCAGTCTCAAAAAAGAGTCTTTTGAAAAACAAATGCAAAGATAGTGAGAAAATTAAAAAAATAAGAATAAGGATATCTCCGAACCCAGAATTCCTAGAAAGAAGATAAAAACATTTCCAGAATCAATTTTGCATCCGGCAAGAAACTGCATTCAAAGATTTATATTTAGAATGCAGTCTCAAAAAAATGTCTTTTGAAAACCAAATGCAAAGATAGTGAGAAAAGTTAAAAATAAGAATAAGGATATCTCCGAACCTAGAAGTCCTAGAAAGAACATAAAACCATTTCCAGAATAAATTTTGCATCCGGCATGAAACTGCATTCAAAGATTTCTATTTAGAATTCAGTCTCAAAAAAGCGTTTTGAAAACCAAATGCACAGATAGTGAGAAAATTCAAAAATAAGAAAAAGGATATCTCCGAACCTAGAATTTCTAGAAAGAAGATAAAAACATTTCCAGAATCAGTTTTGCATCCGGCAAGAAACTGCATTCAAAGATTTCTATTTAGAATGCAGTCTCAAAAAAGCGTCTTTTGAAAAACAAATGCAAAGATAGTGAGAAAATTAAAAAAATAAGAATAAGGATATCTCCGAACCCAGAATTCCTAGAAAGAAGATAAAAACATTTCCAGAATCAATTTTGCATTCTGCAAGAAACTGCATTCGATAATTTCAATTTAGAATGCAGTCTCAAAAAAGGGTGTTTTGAAAACCAAATGCAAAGATAGTGAGAAAAGTTAAAAATAAGAATAAGGATATCTCCGAAGCTAGAATTCCTAGAAAGAAGGTAAATACATTTCCAAAATCAAGTTTGCATCCGCAAGAAACTGCATTCAAAGATTTCTATTTAGAATGCAGTCTCAAAAAAGTGTCTTTTGAAAAACAAATGCAAAGATAGTGAGAAAATTAAAAAATAAGAATAAGGATATCTCCGAACCTAGAAGTCCTAGGAAGAAGATAAATACATTTCCAAAATCAGTTTTGCATCCGGCAAGAAACTGCATTCAAAGATTTCTATTTAGAATGCAGTCTCAAAAAAGTGTCTTTTGAAAAACAAATGCAAAGATAGTGAGAAAATTATAAAATAAGAATAAGGTATCTCCGAACCTAGAATTCCTAGAAAAAAGATGAAAACATTTCCAGATTCAGTTTTGCATTCGGCACGAAACTGCATTTAAAGATTTCTATTTAGAATGCAGTCTCAAAAAAGTGTCTTTTGAAAACCAAATGCAAAGATAGTGAGAAAATTAAAAAATAAGAATAAGGATATCTCCGAACCTAGAATTCCTAGAAAGAAGGTTAAAACATTTCCAGAATCAGTTTGCATCCGGCAAGAAACTGCATTCAATGATTTCTATTTAGAATGCAGTCTCAAAAAAGCGTCTTTTGAAAAACAAATGCAAAGATAGTGAGAAAATTAAAAAAATAAGAATAAGGATATCTCCGAACCCAGAATTTTTAGAAAGAAGGTAAATACATTTCCAAAATCAAGGTTGCATCCGGCAAGAAACTGCATTCAAAGATTTTTATTTAGAATGCAGTCTCAAAAAAGTGTGTTTGAAAAACAAATGCAAAGATAGTGAGAAAATTAAAAAATAAGAATAAGGATATCTCCGAACCCAGAATTCCTAGAAAGAAGATAAAAACATTTCCAGAATCAATTTGGCATCCGGCAAGAAACTGCATTCAAAGATTTCTATTTAGAATGCAGTCTCAAAAAAGTGTCTTCTGAAAACCGAATGCAAAGATAGTGAGAAAATTAAAAAATAAGAATAAGGATATCTCCGAACCTAGAAGTCCTAGAAAGAAGGTAAATACATTTCCAAAATCAATTTTGCATCCGGCAAGAAACTGCATTCAAAGATTTCTATTTACAATGCAGTCTCAAAAAAGTGTCTTTGAAAAACAAATGCAAAGATAGTGAGAAAATTAAAAAATAAGAATAAGGATATCTCCGAACATAGAAGTTCTAGAAAGAAGATAAATACATTTCCAAAATCAATTTTGCATCCGGCAAGAAACTGCATTCAAAGATTTCTATTTAGAATGCAGTCTCAAAAAGCTGTCTTTTGAAAACCAAATGCACAGATAGTGAGAAAATTCAAAAATAAGAATAAGGATATCTCCGAACCTGGAATTCCTAAAAAGAACATAAAAACATTTCCAGAATAAGTTTTGCATCCGGCAAGAAACTGCATTCAAAGATTTCTATTTACAATGCAGTCTAAAAAAATTGTCTTTGAAAAACAAATGCAAAGATAGTGAGAAAATTAAAAAATAAGAATAAGGATATCTCCGAACCTAGAAGTTCTAGAAAGAAGATAAATACATTTCCAAAATCAATTTTGCATCAGGCAAGAAACTGCATTCAAAGATTTCTATTTAGAATGCAGTCTCAAAAAAGCGTCTTTTGAAAACCAAATGCACAGATAGTGAAAAAATTCAAAAATAAGAAAAAGGATATCTCCGAACCTATAATTTCTAGAAAGAAGATAAAAACATTTCCAGAATCAGTTTTGTATCCGGCAAGAAACTGCATTCAAAGATTTCTATTTAGAATTCAGTCTCAAAAAAGTGTCTTTTGTAAACCAAATGCAAAGATAGTGAGAAAATTAAAAAATAAGAATAAGGATGTCTCCGAACCTAGAAGTCCTAGAAAGAAGGTAAATACATTTCCAAAATTAAAATTGCATCTGGCAAGAAACTGCACTCGACAATTTTAATTTAGAATGCAGTCTCAAAAAAGTGTGTTTTGAAAACCAAATGCAAAAATAGTGAGAAAATTAAAAAAATAAGAATAAGGATATCTCCGAACCCAGAATTCCTAGAAAGAAGATGAAAACATTTCCAAAATCAATATTGCATCCGGCAAGAAACTGCATTCAAAGATTTCTATTTAGAATGCAGTCTCAAAAAAGCGTCTTTTGAAAACCAAATGCAAAGATAGTGAGAAAAGTTAAAAATAAGAATAAGGATATCTCCGAACCTAGAAGTCCTAGAAAGAAGGTAAAAACATTTCCAAAATAAAAATTGCATCCGGCAAGAAACTGCATTCAAAGATTTCTATTTAGAATGCAGTCTCAAAAAAGTGTCTTTTGAAAAACAAATGCAAAGATAGTGAGAAAATTAAAAAATAAGAATAAGGATATCTCCGAACCTAGAATTCCTGAAAAAGGATGAAAACATTTCCAGATTCAGTTTTGCATCCGGCAAGAAACTGCGTTCAAAGATTTCTATTTAGAATGCAGTCTCAAAAAAGTGTCTTTTGAAAACCAAATGCACAGATAGTGAGAAAATTCAAAAATAAGAATGAGGATATCTCCGAACTTGGAATTCCTAGAAAGAACATAAAAACATTTCCAAAATAAGTTTTGCATCCGGCAAGAAACTGCATTCAAAGATTTCTATTTAGAATTCAGTCTCAAAAAAGCGTCTTTTGAAAAACAAATGCAAAGATAGTGAGAAAATTAAAAAATAAGAATAAGGATATCTCCGAACCTGGAAGTCTTAGAAAGAAGGTAAATACATTTCCATAATCAAGGTTGCATCCGGCAAGAAACTGCATTCAAAGATTTCTATTTAGAATGCAGTCTCAAAAAAGAGTCTTTGAAAAACAAATGCAAAGATAGTGAGAAAATTAAAAAATAAGAATAAGGATATCTCCGAACTCAGAATTCCTAGAAAGAAGATAAAAACATTTCCAGAATCAATATTGCATCCCGCAAGAAACTGCATTCAAAGATTTATATTTAGAATGCAGTCTCAAAAAAGTGTCTTCTGAAAACCGAATGCAAAGATAGTGAGAAAATTCAAAAATAAGAATAAGGATATCGCCGAACCTAGAAGTCCTAGAAAGAAGGTAAATACATTTCCAAAATAAAGTTTGCATCCGGCAAGAAATTCCATTTAAAGATTTCTATTTAGAATGCAATCTCAAAAAATTGTCTTTGAAAAACAAATGCAAAGATAGTGAGAAAATTAAAAAAATAAGAATAAGGATATCTCCGAACCTAGAAGACCTAGAAAGAAGATAAAAACATTTCCAGAATTAATTTTGCATCCGGCAAGAAACTGCATTCAAAGATTTCTATTTAGAATGCAGTCTCAAAAAAGTGTCTTTTGAAAACCAAATGCACAGATAGTGAGAAAATTCAAAAATAAGAATAAGGATATCTCCGAACCTGGAATTCCTAGAAAGAACATGAAAACATTTCCAGATTCAGTTTTGTATCCGGCAAGAAACTGCATTCAAAGATTTCTATTTAGAATTCAGTCTCAAAAAAGCGTCTTTTGAAAACCAATGCACAGATAGTGAGAAAATTCAAAAATAGGAAAAAGGATATCTCCGAACCTAGAATTTTTAGAAAGAAGATAAAAACATTTCCAGAATCAGTTTTGCATCCGGCAAAAAACTGCATTCAAAGATTTCTATTTAGAATTCAGTCTCAAAAAAGCGTGTTTTGTAAACCAAATGCAAAGATAGTGAGAAAATTAAAAAATAAGAATAAGGATATCTCCAATTCTAGAAGTCCTAGAAAGAAGGTAAATACATTTCCAAAATCAAAATTGCATCCTGCAAGAAACTGCCTTCGATAATTTCAATTTAGAATGCAGTCTCAAAAAAGTGTGTTTTGAAAACCAAATGCAAAAATAGTGAGAAAATTAAAAAAATAAGAATAAGGATATCTCCGAACCTAGAATTCCTAGAAAGAAGATAAAAATATTTCCAAAATCAAGTTTGCATCCGGCAAGAAACTGCATTCAAAGATTTCTATTTAGAATGCAGTCTCAAAAAAGCGTCTTTTGAAAACCAAATGCAAAGATAGTGAGAAAAGTTAAAAATAAGAATAAGGATATCTCCGAACCTAGAAGTCCTAGAAAGAAGGTAAGAACATTTCCAAAATCAGTTTTGCATATGGCAAGAAACTGCATTCAAAGATTTCTATTTAGAATGGAGTCTCAAAAAAGTGTCTTTTGAAAAACAAATGCAAAGATAGTGAGAAAATTAAAAAATAAGAATAAGGATATCTCCGAACCTGGAAGTCCTAGAAAGAAGGTAAATATATTTCCAAAATCAGTTTTGTATCCGGCAAGAAACTGCATTCAAAGATTTCTATTTAGAATGCAGTCTCAAAAAGCTGTCTTTTGAAAACCAAATGCACAGATAGTGAGAAAATTCAAAAATAAGAATAAGGATATCTCCGAACCTGGAATTCCTAGAAAGAACATAAAAACATTTCCAGAATAAGTTTTGCATCCGGCAAGAAACTGCATTCAAAGATTTCTATTTAGAATGCAGTCTCAAAAAAGCGTCTTTTGAAAACCAAATGCAAAGATAGTGAGAAAATTAAAAAATAAGAAAAAGGATATCTCCGAACCTAGAATTTCTAGAAAGAAGGTTAAAACATTTCCAGAATCAGTTTTGCATCCGGCAAGAAACTGCATTCAAAGATTTCTATTTAGAATTCAGTCTCAAAAAAGTGTCTTTTGTAAACCAAATGCAAAGATAGTGAGAAAAGTTAAAAATAAGAATAAGGATATCTCCGAACCTAGAAGTCCAAGAAAAAACATTAAAATATTTCCAGAATAAGTTTTGCATCCGGCATGAAACTGCATTCAAAGATTTCTATTTAGAATTCAGTCTCAAAAAAGCGTCTTTTGAAAACCAAATGCACAGATAGTGAGAAAATTCAAAAATAAGAAAAAGGATATCTCCGAACCTAGAATTCCTAGAAAGAAGATGAAAACATTTCCAGATTCAGTTTTGCATCCGGCAAGAAACTGCGTTCAAAGATTTCTATTTAGAATGCAGTCTCAAAAAAGTGTCTTTTGAAAACCAAATGCACAGATAGTGAGAAAATTCAAAAATAAGAATAAGGATATCTCCGAACCTGGAATTCCTAGAAAGAACATAAAAACATTTCCAAAATCAGTTTTGCATCCGGCAAGAAACTGCATTCAAAGATTTCTATTTAGAATGCAGTCTCAAAAAGCTGTCTTTTGAAAACCAAATGCACAGATAGTGAGAAAATTCAAAAATAAGAATAAGGATATCTCCGAACCTAGAAGTCCTAGAAAGAAGGTAAAAACATTTCCAAAATCAGTTTTGCATCCGGCAAGAAACTGCATTCAAAGATTTCTATTTAGAATTCAGTCTCAAAAAGCTGTCTTTTGAAAACCAAATGCACAGATAGTGAGAAAATTCAAAAATAAGAATAAGGATATCTCCGAACCTGGAATTCCTAGAAAGAACATAAAAACATTTCCAAAATCAGTTTTGCATCCGGCAAGAAACTGCATTCAAAGATTTCTATTTAGAATGCAGTCTCAAAAAGCTGTCTTTTGAAAACCAAATGCACAGATAGTGAGAAAATTCAAAAATAAGAATAAGGATATCTCCGAACCTAGAAGTCCTAGAAAGAAGGTAAAAACATTTCCAAAATCAAAATTGCATCCTGCAAGAAACTGCATTCGATAATTTCAATTTAGAATGCAGTCTCAAAAAAGGGTGTTTTGAAAACCAAATGCAAAGATAGTGAGAAAAGTTAAAAATAAGAATAAGGATATCTCCGAACCTAGAAGTCCTAGAAAGAAGGTAAATACATTTCCAAAATAAAAATTGCATCCGGCAAGAAACTGCATTCAAAGATTTCTATTTAGAATGCAGTCTCAAAAAAGTGTCTTTTGAAAAACAAATGCAAAGATAGTGAGAAAATTAAAAAATAAGAATAAGGATATCTCCAAACCTAGAATTCCTAGAAAAAAGATGAAAACATTTCCAGATTCAGTTTTGCATCCGGCAAGAAACTGCGTTCAAAGATTTCTATTTAGAATGCAGTCTCAAAAAAGTGTCTTTTGAAAACCAAATGCACAGATAGTGAGAAAATTCAAAAATAAGAATAAGGATATCTCCGAACCTGGAATTCCTAGAAAGAACATAAAAACATTTCCAAAATCAGTTTTGCATCCGGCAAGAAACTGCATTCAAAGATTTCTATTTAGAATGCAGTCTCAAAAAGCTGTCTTTTGAAAACCAAATGCACAGATAGTGAGAAAATTCAAAAATAAGAATAAGGATATCTCCGAACCTAGAAGTCCTAGAAAGAAGGTAAAAACATTTCCAAAATCAGTTTTGCATCCGGCAAGAAACTGCATTCAAAGATTTCTATTTAGAATTCAGTCTCAAAAAAGCGTCTTTTGAAAAACAAATGCAAAGATAGTGAGAAAATTAAAAAATAAGAATAAGGATATCTCCGAACCTGGAAGTCCTAGAAAGAAAGTAAATACATTTCCAAAATAAAGTTTGCATCCGGCAAGAAATTCCATTTAAAGATTTCTATTTAGAATGCAATCTCAAAAAAGTGTCTTTGAAAAACAAATGCAAAGATAGTGAGAAAATTAAAAAAATAAGAATAAGGATATCTCCGAACCTAGAAGTCCTAGAAAGAAGATAAAAACATTTCCAGAATCAGTTTTGCATCCGGCAAGAAACTGCATTCAAAGATTTCTATATAGAATGCAGTCTCAAAAAAGTGTCTTTTGAAAACCAAATGCACAGATAGTGAGAAAATTCAAAAATAAGAATCAGGATATCTCCGAACCTGGAATTCCTAGAAAGAACATGAAAACATTTCCAGAATAAGTTTTGTATCCGGCAAGAAACTGCATTCAAAGATTTCTATTTAGAATTCAGTCTCAAAAAAGCGTCTTTTGAAAACCAATGCACAGATAGTGAGAAAATTCAAAAATAAGAAAAAGGATATCTCCGAACCTAGAATTTCTAGAAAGAATATAAAAACATTTCCAGAATCAGTTTTGCATCCGGCAAGAAACTGCATTCAAAGATTTCTATTTAGAATTCAGTCTCAAAAAAGCGTGTTTTGTAAACCAAATGCAAAGATAGTGAGAAAATTAAAAAATAAGAATAAGGATATCTCCGATTCTAGAAGTCCTAGAAAGAAGGTAAATACATTTCTAAAATCAAAATTGCATCCTGCAAGAAACTGCACTCGATAATTTCAATTTAGAATGCAGTCTCAAAAAAGTGTGTTTTGAAAACCAAATGCAAAAATAGTGAGAAAATTAAAAAAATAAGAATAAGGATATCTCCGAACCTAGAATTCCTAGAAAGAAGATAAAAACATTTCCAAAATCAAGTTTGCATCCGGCAAGAAACTGCATTCAAAGATTTCTATTTAGAATGCAGTCTCAAAAAAGCGTCTTTTGAAAACCAAATGCAAAGATAGTGAGAAAAGTTAAAAATAAGAATAAGGATATCAACGAACCTAGAAGTCCTAGAAAGAAGGTAAATACATTTCCAAAATCGAAATTGCATCCGGGAAGAAACTGCATTCAAAGATTTCTATTTAGAATGCAGTCTCAAAAAAGTGTCTTTTGAAAAACAAATGCAAAGATAGTGAGAAAATTAAAAAAATAAGAATAAGGATATCTCCGAACCTGGAAGTCCTAGAAAGAAGGTAAATACATTTCCAAAATCAGTTTTGCATCCGGCAAGAAACTGCATTCAAAGATTTCTATTTAGGATGCAGTCTCAAAAAAGCGTCTTTTGAAAAACAAATGCAAAGATAGTGAGAAAATTAAAAAATAAGTATAAGGATATCTCCGAACCCAGAATTCCTAGAAAGAAGATAAAAACATTTCCAGAATCAATTTTGCATCCGGCAAGAAACTGCATTCAAAGATTTCTATTTAGAATTCAGTCTCAAAAAAGCGTCTTTTGAAAACCAATGCACAGATAGTGAGAAAATTCAAAAATAAGAAAAAGGATATCTCCGAACCTAGAATTTCTAGAAAGAAGATAAAAACATTTCCAGAATCAGTTTTGCATCCGGCAAGAAACTGCATTCAAAGATTTCTATTTAGAATTCAGTCTCAAAAAAGCGTGTTTTGTAAACCAAATGCAAAGATAGTGAGAAAATTAAAAAATAAGAATAAGGATATCTCCGATTCTAGAAGTCCTAGAAAGAAGGTAAATACATTTATAAAATCAAAATTGCATCCTGCAAGAAACTGCACTCGATAATTTCAATTTAGAATGCAGTCTCAAAAAAGTGTGTTTTAAAAACCAAATGCAAAAATAGTGAGAAAATTAAAAAAATAAGAATAAGGATATCTCCGAACCTAGAATTCCTAGAAAGAAGATAAAAACATTTCCAAAATCAAGTTTGCATCCGGCAAGAAACTGCATTCAAAGATTTCTATTTAGAATGCAGTCTCAAAAAAGCGTCTTTTGAAAACCAAATGCAAAGATAGTGAGAAAAGTTAAAAATAAGAATAAGGATATCAACGAACGTAGAAGTCCTAGAAAGAAGGTAAATACATTTCCAAAATCAGTTTTGCATCCGGCAAGAAACTGCATTGAAAGATTTCTATTTAGGATGCAGTCTCAAAAAAGCGTCTTTTGAAAAACAAATGCAAAGATAGTGAGAAAATTAAAAAATAAGTATAAGAATATCTCCGAACCCAGAATTCCTAGAAAGAAGATAAAAACATTTCCAGAATCATTTTGCATCCGGCAAGAAACTGCATTCAAAGATTTCTATTTAGAATGCAGTCTCAAAAAAGTGTCTTCTAAAAACCGAATGCAAAGATAGTGAGAAAATTAAAAAATAAGAATAAGGATATCTCCGAACCCAGAATACCTAGAAAGAAGATAAAAACATTTTCAGAATCAGTTTTGCATCCGGCAAGAAACTGCATTCAAAGATTTCTATTTAGAATGCAGTCTCAAAAAAGAGTCTTTGAAAAACAAATGCAAAGATAGTGAGAAAATTAAAAAATAAGAATAAGGATATCTCCGAACTCAGAATTCCTAGAAAGAAGGTAAATACATTTCCAAAATCAGGTTTGCATCCGGCAAGAAATTGCATTCAAAGATTTATATTTAGAATGCAGTCTCAAAAAAGTGTCTTCTGAAAACCGAATGCAAAGATAGTGAGAAAATTCAAAAATAAGAATAAGGATATCTCCGAACCTAGAAGTCCTAGAAAGAAGGTAAATACATTTCCAAAATAAAGTTTGCATCCGGCAAGAAATTCCATTTAAAGATTTCTATTTAGAATGCAATCTCAAAAAAGTGTCTTTGAAAAACAAATGCAAAGATAGTGAGAAAATTAAAAAAATAAGAATAAGGATATCTCCGAACCTAGAAGTCTTAGAAAGAAGATAAAAACATTTCCAGAATCAATTTTGCATCCGGCAAGAAACTACATTCAAAGATTTCTATTTAGAATGCAGTCTCAAAAAAGAGTCTTTGAAAAACAAATGCAAAGATAGTGAGAAAATTCAAAAATAAGAATAAGGATATCTCCGAACCTAGAAGTTCTAGAAAGAAGGTAAATACATTTCCAAAATAAAGTTTGCATCCGGCAAGAAATTCTATTTAAAGATTTCTATTTAGAATGCAATCTCAAAAAAGTGTCTTTGAAAAACAAATGCAAAGATAGTGAGAAAATTAAAAAATAAGAATAAGGATATCTCCGAACTCAGAATTCCTAGAAAGAAGATAAAAACATTTCCAGAATCAATTTTGCATCCGGCAAGAAACTGCATTCAAAGATTTCTATTTAGAATGCAGTCTCAAAAAAGAGTCTTTGAAAAACAAATGCACAGATAGTGAGAAAATTCAAAAATAAGAATAAGGATATCTCCGAACCTGGAATTTCTAGAAAGAACATGAAAACATTTCCAGAATAAGTTTTGTATCCGGCAAGAAACTGCATTCAAAGATTTCTATTTAGAATTCAGTCTCAAAAAAGCGTCTTTTGAAAACCAATGCACAGATAGTGAGAAAATTCAAAAATAAGATAAAGGATATCTCCGAACCTAGAATTTCTAGAAAGAAGATAAAAACATTTCCAGAATCAGTTTTGCATCCGGCAAGAAACTGCATTCAAAGATTTCTATTTAGAATTCAGTCTCAAAAAAGCGTGTTTTGTAAACCAAATGCAAAGATAGTGAGAAAATTAAAAAATAAGAATAAGGATATCTCCGATTCTAGAAGTCCTAGAAAGAAGGTAAATACATTTCCAAAATCAAAATTGCATCCTGCAAGAAACTGCACTCGATAATTTCAATTTAGAATGCAGTCTCAAAAAAGTGTGTTTTGAAAACCAAATGCAAAAATAGTGAGAAAATTAAAAAAATAAGAATAAGGATATCTCCGAACCTAGAATTCCTAGAAAAAAGATAAAAACATTTCCAAAATCAGGGTTGCATTCGGCAAGAAACTGCATTCAAAGATTTCTATTTAGAATGCAGTCTCAAAAAAGCGTCTTTTGAAAACCAAATGCAAAGATAGTGAGAAAAGTTAAAAATAAGAATAAGGATATCTCCGAACCTAGAAGTCCTAGAAAGAAGGCAAATACATTTCCAAAATCGAAATTGCATCCGGCAAGAAACTGCATTCAAAGATTTCTATTTAGAATGCAGTCTCAAAAAAGAGTCTTTTGAAAAACAAATGCAAAGATAGTGTGAAAATTAAAAAAATAAGAATAAGGATATCTCCGAACCTGGAAGTCCTAGAAAGAAGGTAAATACATTTCCAAAATCAGTTTTGCATGCGGCAAGAAACTGCGTTCAAAGATTTCTATTTAGGATGCAGTCTCAAAAAAGCGTCTTTTGAAAAACAAATGCAAAGATAGTGAGAAAATTAAAAAATAAGAATAAGGATATCTCCGAACCCAGAATTCCTAGAAAGAAGATAAAAACATTTCCAGAATCAATTTTGCATCCGGCAAGAAACTGCATTCAAAGATTTCTATTTAGAATGCAGTCTCAAAAAAGTGTCTTCTGAAAAACAAATGCAAAGATAGTGAGAAAATTCAAAAATAAGAATAAGGATATCTCCGAACCTAGAAGTCCTAGAAAGAAGGTAAATACATTTCCAAAATAAAGTTTGCATCCGGCAAGAAATTCCATTTAAAGATTTCTATTTAGAATGCAATCTCAAAAAAGTGTCTTTGAAAAACAAATGCAAAGATAGTGAGAAAATTAAAAAATAAGAATAAGGATATCTCCGAACTCAGAATTCCTAGAAAGAAGATAAGAACATTTCCAGAATCAATTTTGCATATGGCAAGAAACTGCATTCAAAGATTTCTATTTAGAATGCAGTCTCAAAAAAGAGTCTTTGAAAAACAAATGCACAGATAGTGAGAAAATTCAAAAATAAGAATAAGGATATCTCCGAACCTGGAATTCCTAGAAAGAACATGAAAACATTTCCAGAATAAGTTTTGTATCCGGCAAGAAACTGCATTCAAAGATTTCTATTTAGAATTCAGTCTCAAAAAAGCGTCTTTTGAAAACCAATGCACAGATAGTGAGAAAATTCAAAAATAAGAAAAAGGATATCTCCGAACCTAGAATTTCTAGAAAGAAGATAAAAACATTTCCAGAATCAGTTTTGCATCCGGCAAGAAACTGCATTCAAAGATTTCTATTTAGAATGCAGTCTCAAAAAAGAGTCTTTGAAAAACAAATGCAAAGATAGTGAGAAAATTAAAAAATAAGAATAAGGATATCTCCGAACTCAGAATTCCTAGAAAGAAGATAAGAACATTTCCAGAATCAATTTTGCATATGGCAAGAAACTGCATTCAAAGATTTCTATTTAGAATGCAGTCTCAAAAAAGTGTCTTCTAAAAACCGAATGCAAAGATAGTGAGAAAATTAAAAAATAAGAATAAGGATATCTCCGAACCCAGAATACCTAGAAAGAAGATAAAAACATTTTCAGAATCAGTTTTGCATCCGGCAAGAAACTGCATTCAAAGATTTCTATTTAGAATGCAGTCTCAAAAAAGAGTCTTTGAAAAACAAATGCAAAGATAGTGAGAAAATTAAAAAATAAGAATAAGGATATCTCCGAACTCAGAATTCCTAGAAAGAAGGTAAATACATTTCCAAAATCAGGTTTGCATCCGGCAAGAAATTGCATTCAAAGATTTATATTTAGAATGCAGTCTCAAAAAAGTGTCTTCTGAAAACCGAATGCAAAGATAGTGAGAAAATTCAAAAATAAGAATAAGGATATCTCCGAACCTAGAAGTCCTAGAAAGAAGGTAAATACATTTCCAAAATAAAGTTTGCATCCGGCAAGAAATTCCATTTAAAGATTTCTATTTAGAATGCAATCTCAAAAAAGTGTCTTTGAAAAACAAATGCAAAGATAGTGAGAAAATTAAAAAAATAAGAATAAGGATATCTCCGAACCTAGAAGTCTTAGAAAGAAGATAAAAACATTTCCAGAATCAATTTTGCATCCGGCAAGAAACTACATTCAAAGATTTCTATTTAGAATGCAGTCTCAAAAAAGAGTCTTTGAAAAACAAATGCAAAGATAGTGAGAAAATTCAAAAATAAGAATAAGGATATCTCCGAACCTAGAAGTTCTAGAAAGAAGGTAAATACATTTCCAAAATAAAGTTTGCATCCGGCAAGAAATTCTATTTAAAGATTTCTATTTAGAATGCAATCTCAAAAAAGTGTCTTTGAAAAACAAATGCAAAGATAGTGAGAAAATTAAAAAATAAGAATAAGGATATCTCCGAACTCAGAATTCCTAGAAAGAAGATAAAAACATTTCCAGAATCAATTTTGCATCCGGCAAGAAACTGCATTCAAAGATTTCTATTTAGAATGCAGTCTCAAAAAAGAGTCTTTGAAAAACAAATGCACAGATAGTGAGAAAATTCAAAAATAAGAATAAGGATATCTCCGAACCTGGAATTTCTAGAAAGAACATGAAAACATTTCCAGAATAAGTTTTGTATCCGGCAAGAAACTGCATTCAAAGATTTCTATTTAGAATTCAGTCTCAAAAAAGCGTCTTTTGAAAACCAATGCACAGATAGTGAGAAAATTCAAAAATAAGATAAAGGATATCTCCGAACCTAGAATTTCTAGAAAGAAGATAAAAACATTTCCAGAATCAGTTTTGCATCCGGCAAGAAACTGCATTCAAAGATTTCTATTTAGAATTCAGTCTCAAAAAAGCGTGTTTTGTAAACCAAATGCAAAGATAGTGAGAAAATTAAAAAATAAGAATAAGGATATCTCCGATTCTAGAAGTCCTAGAAAGAAGGTAAATACATTTCCAAAATCAAAATTGCATCCTGCAAGAAACTGCACTCGATAATTTCAATTTAGAATGCAGTCTCAAAAAAGTGTGTTTTGAAAACCAAATGCAAAAATAGTGAGAAAATTAAAAAAATAAGAATAAGGATATCTCCGAACCTAGAATTCCTAGAAAAAAGATAAAAACATTTCCAAAATCAGGGTTGCATTCGGCAAGAAACTGCATTCAAAGATTTCTATTTAGAATGCAGTCTCAAAAAAGCGTCTTTTGAAAACCAAATGCAAAGATAGTGAGAAAAGTTAAAAATAAGAATAAGGATATCTCCGAAGAAGTCCTAGAAAGAAGGCAAATACATTTCCAAAATCGAAATTGCATCCGGCAAGAAACTGCATTCAAAGATTTCTATTTAGAATGCAGTCTCAAAAAAGAGTCTTTTGAAAAACAAATGCAAAGATAGTGTGAAAATTAAAAAAATAAGAATAAGGATATCTCCGAACCTGGAAGTCCTAGAAAGAAGGTAAATACATTTCCAAAATCAGTTTTGCATGCGGCAAGAAACTGCGTTCAAAGATTTCTATTTAGGATGCAGTCTCAAAAAAGCGTCTTTTGAAAAACAAATGCAAAGATAGTGAGAAAATTAAAAAATAAGAATAAGGATATCTCCGAACCCAGAATTCCTAGAAAGAAGATAAAAACATTTCCAGAATCAATTTTGCATCCGGCAAGAAACTGCATTCAAAGATTTCTATTTAGAATGCAGTCTCAAAAAAGTGTCTTCTGAAAAACAAATGCAAAGATAGTGAGAAAATTCAAAAATAAGAATAAGGATATCTCCGAACCTAGAAGTCCTAGAAAGAAGGTAAATACATTTCCAAAATAAAGTTTGCATCCGGCAAGAAATTCCATTTAAAGATTTCTATTTAGAATGCAATCTCAAAAAAGTGTCTTTGAAAAACAAATGCAAAGATAGTGAGAAAATTAAAAAATAAGAATAAGGATATCTCCGAACTCAGAATTCCTAGAAAGAAGATAAGAACATTTCCAGAATCAATTTTGCATATGGCAAGAAACTGCATTCAAAGATTTCTATTTAGAATGCAGTCTCAAAAAAGAGTCTTTGAAAAACAAATGCACAGATAGTGAGAAAATTCAAAAATAAGAATAAGGATATCTCCGAACCTGGAATTCCTAGAAAGAACATGAAAACATTTCCAGAATAAGTTTTGTATCCGGCAAGAAACTGCATTCAAAGATTTCTATTTAGAATTCAGTCTCAAAAAAGCGTCTTTTGAAAACCAATGCACAGATAGTGAGAAAATTCAAAAATAAGAAAAAGGATATCTCCGAACCTAGAATTTCTAGAAAGAAGATAAAAACATTTCCAGAATCAGTTTTGCATCCGGCAAGAAACTGCATTCAAAGATTTCTATTTAGAATGCAGTCTCAAAAAAGCGTGTTTTGTAAACCAAATGCAAAGATAGTGAGAAAATTAAAAAATAAGAATAAGGATATCTCCGATTCTAGAAGTCCTAGAAAGAAGGTAAATACATTTTCAAAATCAAAATTGCATCTTGCAAGAAACTGCTTTCGATAATTTCAATTTAGAATGCAGTCTCAAAAAAGTGTGTTTTGAGACCAAATGCAAAAATAGTGAGAAAATTAAAAAAAATAAGAATAAGGATATCTCCGAACCTAGAATTCCTAGAAAAAAGATAAAAATATTTCTAAAATCAAGTTTGCATCCGGCAAGAAACTGCATTCAAAGATTTCTATTTAGAATGCAGTCTCAAAAAAGCGTCTTTTGAAAACCAAATGCAAAGATAGTGAGAAAAGTTAAAAATAAGAATAAGGATATCTCCGAACCTAGAAGTCCTAGAAAGAAGGTAAATACATTTCCAAAATTGAAATTGCATCCGGCAAGAAACTGCATTCAAAGATTTCTATTTAGAATGCAGTCTCAAAAAAGTGTCTTTTGAAAAACAAATGCAAAGATAGTGAGAAAATTAAAAAAATAAGAATAAGGATATCTCCGAACCTGGAAGTCCTAGAAAGAAGAAAATACATTTCCAAAATCAGTTTTGCATCCGGCAAGAAACTGCATTCAAAGATTTCTATTTAGGATGCAGTCTCAAAAAAGCGTCTTTTGAAAAACAAATGCAAAGATAGTGAGAAAATTAAAAAATAAGAATAAGGATATGTCCGAACCCAGAATTCCTAGAAAGAAGATAAAAACATTTCCAGAATCAATTTTGCATCCGGCAAGAAACTGCATTCAAAGATTTCTATTTAGAATGCAGTCTCAAAAAAGTGTCTTCTGAAAACCGAATGCAAAGATAGTGAGAAAATTAAAAAATAAGAATAAGGATATCTCCGAACCTAGAATTCCTAGAAAAAAGATGAAAACATTTCCAGATTCAGTTTTGCATCCGGCAAGAAACTGTGTTCAAAGATTTCTATTTAGAATGCAGTCTCAAAAAAGTGTCTTTTGAAAACCAAATGCACAGATAGTGAGAAAATTCAAAAATAAGAATAAGGATATCTCCGAACCTGGAAGTCCTAGAAAGAAGGTAAATACATTTCCAAAATCAATTTTGCATCCGGCAAGAAACTGCATTCAAAGATTTCTATTTAGAATTCAGTCTCAAAAAAGCGTCTTTTGAAAAACAAATGCAAAGATAGTGAGAAAACTAAAAAAATAAGAATAAGGATATCTCCGAACCTGGAAGTCCTAGAAATAAGGTAAATATCTTTCCATAATCAAGGTTGCATCCGGCAAGAAACTGCATTCAAAGATTTCTATTTAGAATGCAGTCTCAAAAAAGAGTCTTTGAAAAACCAAATGCAAGGATAGTGAGAAAATTAAAAAATAAGAATAAGGATATCTCCGAACTCAGAATTCCTAGAAAGAAGATAAAAACATTTCCAGAATCAATTTTGCATCCGGCAAGAAACTGCATTCAAAGATTTATATTTAGAATGCAGTCTCAAAAAAGCGTGTTTTGTAAACCAAATGCAAAGATAGTGAGAAAATTAAAAAATAAGAATAAGGATATCTCCGAACCTAGAAGTCCTAGAAAGAAGGTAAATACATTTCCAAAATCAAAATTGCATCCTGCAAGAAACTGCACTCGATAATTTCAATTTAGAATGCAGTCTCAAAAAAGTGTGTTTTGAAAACCAAATGCAAAAATAGTGAGAAAATTAAAAAAATAAGAATTAGGATATCTCCGAACCTAGAAGCCCTAGAAAGAAGATAAAAATATTTCCAAAATCAAGTTTGCATTCGGCAAGAAACTGCATTCAAAGATTTCTATTTAGAATGCAGTCTCAAAAAAGCGTCTTTTGAAAACCAAATGCAAAGATAGTGAGAAAAGTTAAAAATAAGAATAAGGATATCTCCGAAACTAGAAGTCCTAGAAAAAACATAAAAACATTTCTAGAATCGAAATTGCATCCGGCAAGAAACTGCATTCAAAGATTTCTATTTAGAATGCAGTCTCAAAAAAGTGTCTTTTGAAAACAAATGCAAAGATAGTGAGAAAATCAAAAAAATAAGAATAAGGATATCTCCGAACCTAGAAGTCTTAGAAAGAAGATAAAAACATTTCCAGAATCAATTTTGCATCCGGCAAGAAACTGCATTCAAAGATTTCTATTTAGAATGCAGTCTCAAAAAAGTGTCTTTTGAAAAACAAATGCAAAGATAGTGAGAAAATTAAAAAATAAGAATAAGGATATCTCCGAACCCAGAATTCCTAGAAAGAAGATAAAAACATTTCCAGAATCAATTTTGCATCCGGCAAGAAACTGCATTCAAAGATTTATATTTAGAATGCAGTCTCAAAAAAGTGTCTTTTGAAAACCAAATGCAAAAATAGTGAGAAAATTAAAAAAATAAGAATAAGGATATCTCCGAACCTAGAATTTCTAGAAAGAAGGTTAATACATTTCCAAAATTGAAATTGCATCCGGCAAGAAACTGCATTCAAAGATTTCTATTTAGAATGCAGTCTCAAAAAAGTGTCTTCTGTAAACCAAATGCAAAGATAGTGAGAAAATTCAAAAATAAGAATAAGGATATCTCCGAACCTGGAAGTCCTAGAAAGAAGGGAAATACATTTCCAAAATCAGGGTTGCATCCGGCAAGAAACTGCATTCAAAGATTTCTATTTAGAATGCAGTCTCAAAAAAGAGTCTTTTGAAAAACAAATGCAAAGATAGTGAGAAAATTAAAAAAATAAGAATAAGGATATCTCCGAACCCAGAATTCCTAGAAAAAAGATAAAAACATTTCCAGAATCAATTTTGCATCCGGCAAGAAACTGCATTCAAAGCTTTATATTTAGAATGCAGTCTCAAAAAAATGTCTTTTGAAAACCAAATGCAAAGATAGTGAGAAAATTAAAAAATAAGAATAAGGATATCTCCGAACCTAGAAGTCCAAGAAAGAACATAAAAACATTTCCAGAATAAGTTTTGCATCCGGCAAGAAACTGCATTCAAAGATTTCTATTTAGAATGCAGTCTCAAAAAAGCGTCTTTTGAAAACCAAATGCACAGATAGTGAGAAAATTCAAAAATAAGAAAAAGGATATCTCCGAACCTAGAATTTCTAGAAAGAAGATAAAAACATTTCCAGAATCAGTTTTGCATCCGGCAAGAAACTGCATTCAAAGATTTCTATTTAGAATGCAGTCTCAAAAAAGCGTCTTTTGAAAACCAAATGCAAAGATAGTGAGAAAAGTTAAAAATAAGAATAAGGATATCAACGAACGTAGAAGTCCTAGAAAGAAGGTAAATACATTTCCAAAATCGAAATTGCATCCGGGAAGAAACTGCATTCAAAGATTTCTATTTGGAATGCAGTCTCAAAAAAGTGTCTTCTGAAAACCGAATGCAAAGATAGTGAGAAAATTAAAAAATAAGAATAAGGATATCTCCGAACCCAGAATACCTAGAAAGAAGATAAAAACATTTTCAGAATCAGTTTTGCATCCGGCAAGAAACTGCATTCAAAGATTTCTATTTAGAATGCAGTCTCAAAAAAGTGTCTTTTGAAAAACAAATGCAAAGATAGTGAGAAAATTAAAAAAATAAGAATAAGGATATCTCCGAACCTGGAAGTCCTAGAAAGAAGGTAAATACATTTCCAAAATCAGTTTTGCATCCGGCAAGAAACTGCTTTGAAAGATTTCTATTTAGGATGCAGTCTCAAAAAAGCGTCTTTTGAAAAACAAATGCAAAGATAGTGAGAAAATTAAAAAATAAGTATAAGGATATCTCCGAACCCAGAATTCCTAGAAAGAAGATAAAAACATTTCCAGAATCAATTTTGCATCCGGCAAGAAACTGCATTCAAAGATTTCTATTTAGAATGCAGTCTCAAAAAAGTGTCTTCTGAAAACCGAATGCAAAGATAGTGAGAAAATTAAAAAATAAGAATAAGGATATCTCCGAACCCAGAATACCTAGAAAGAAGATAAAAACATTTTCAGAATCAGTTTTGCATCCGGCAAGAAACTGCATTCAAAGATTTCTATTTAGAATGCAGTCTCAAAAAAGAGTCTTTGAAAAACAAATGCAAAGATAGTGAGAAAATTAAAAAATAAGAATAAGGATATCTCCGAACTCAGAATTCCTAGAAAGAAGATAAAAAGATTTCCAGAATTAATATTGCATCCGGCAAGAAACTGCATTCAAAGATTTATATTTAGAATGCAGTCTCAAAAAAGTGTCTTCTGAAAACCGAATGCAAAGATAGTGAGAAAATTCAAAAATAAGAATAAGGATATCTCCGAACCTAGAAGTCCTAGAAAGAAGGTAAATACATTTCCAAAATAAAGTTTGCATCCGGCAAGAAATTCCATTAAAAGATTTCTATTTAGAATGCAATCTCAAAAAAGTGTCTTTGAAAAACAAATGCAAAGATAGTGAGAAAATTAAAAAAATAAGAATAAGGATATCTCCGAACCTAGAAGTCCTAGAAAGAAGATAAAAACATTTCCAGAATCAATTTTGCATCCGGCAAGAAACTGCATTCAAAGATTTCTATTTAGAATGCAGTCTCAAAAAAGAGTCTTTGAAAAACAAATGCAAAGATAGTGAGAAAATTCAAAAATAAGAATAAGGATATCTCCGAACCTAGAAGTTCTAGAAAGAAGGTAAATACATTTCCAAAATAAAGTTTGCATCCGGCAAGAAATTCCATTTAAAGATTTCTATTTAGAATGCAATCTCAAAAAAGTGTCTTTGAAAAACAAATGCAAAGATAGTGAGAAAATTAAAAAATAAGAATAAGGATATCTCCGAACTCAGAATTCCTAGAAAGAAGATAAAAACATTTCCAGAATCAATTTTGCATCCGGCAAGAAACTGCATTCAAAGATTTCTATTTAGAATGCAGTCTCAAAAAAGAGTCTTTGAAAAACAAATGCACAGATAGTGAGAAAATTCAAAAATAAGAATAAGGATATCTCCGAACCTGGAATTTCTAGAAAGAACATGAAAACATTTCCAGAATAAGTTTTGTATCCGGCAAGAAACTGCATTCAAAGATTTCTATTTAGAATTCAGTCTCAAAAAAGCGTCTTTTGAAAACCAATGCACAGATAGTGAGAAAATTCAAAAATAAGAAAAAGGATATCTCCGAACCTAGAATTTCTAGAAAGAAGATAAAAACATTTCCAGAATCAGTTTTGCATCCGGCAAGAAACTGCATTCAAAGATTTCTATTTAGAATTCAGTCTCAAAAAAGCGTGTTTTGTTAACCAAATGCAAAGATAGTGAGAAAATTAAAAAATAAGAATAAGGATATCTCCGATTCTAGAAGTCCTAGAAAGAAGGTAAATACATTTCCAAAATCAAAATTGCATCCTGCAAGAAACTGCACTCGATAATTTCAATTTAGAATGCAGTCTCAAAAAAGTGTGTTTTGAAAACCAAATGCAAAAATAGTGAGAAAATTAAAAAAATAAGAATAAGGATATCTCCGAACCTAGAATTCCTAGAAAAAAGATAAAAACATTTCCAAAATCAGGGTTGCATTCGGCAAGAAACTGCATTCAAAGATTTCTATTTAGAATGCAGTCTCAAAAAAGCGTCTTTTGAAAACCAAATGCAAAGATAGTGAGAAAAGTTAAAAATAAGAATAAGGATATCTCCGAACCTAGAAGTCCTAGAAAGAAGGTAAATACATTTCCAAAATCGAAATTGCATCCGGCAAGAAACTGCATTCAAAGATTTCTATTTAGAATGCAGTCTCAAAAAAGAGTCTTTTGAAAAACAAATGCAAAGATAGTGAGAAAATTAAAAAAATAAGAATAAGGATATCTCCGAACCTGGAAGTCCTAGAAAGAAGGTAAATACATTTCCAAAATCAGTTTTGCATGCGGCAAGAAACTGCGTTCAAAGATTTCTATTTAGGATGCAGTCTCAAAAAAGCGTCTTTTGAAAAACAAATGCAAAGATAGTGAGAAAATTAAAAAATAAGAATAAGGATATCTCCGAACCCAGAATTCCTAGAAAGAAGATAAAAACATTTCCAGAATCAATTTTGCATCCGGCAAGAAACTGCATTCAAAGATTTCTATTTAGAATGCAGTCTCAAAAAAGTGTCTTCTGAAAAACAAATGCAAAGATAGTGAGAAAATTAAAAAATAAGAATAAGGATATCTCCGATTCTAGAAGTCCTAGAAAGAAGGTAAATACATTTCCAAAATAAAGTTTGCATCCGGCAAGAAATTCCATTTAAAGATTTCTATTTAGAATGCAATCTCAAAAAAGTGTCTTTGAAAAACAAATGCAAAGATAGTGAGAAAATTAAAAAATAAGAATAAGGATATCTCCGAACTCAGAATTCCTAGAAAGAAGATAAGAACATTTCCAGAATCAATTTTGCATATGGCAAGAAACTGCATTCAAAGATTTCTATTTAGAATGCAGTCTCAAAAAAGAGTCTTTGAAAAACAAATGCACAGATAGTGAGAAAATTCAAAAATAAGAATAAGGATATCTCCGAACCTGGAATTCCTAGAAAGAACATGAAAACATTTCCAGAATAAGTTTTGTATCCGGCAAGAAACTGCATTCAAAGATTTCTATTTAGAATTCAGTCTCAAAAAAGCGTCTTTTGAAAACCAATGCACAGATAGTGAGAAAATTCAAAAATAAGAAAAAGGATATCTCCGAACCTAGAATTTCTAGAAAGAAGATAAAAACATTTCCAGAATCAGTTTTGCATCCGGCAAGAAACTGCATTCAAAGATTTCTATTTAGAATGCAGTCTCAAAAAAGCGTGTTTTGTAAACCAAATGCAAAGATAGTGAGAAAATTAAAAAATAAGAATAAGGATATCTCCGATTCTAGAAGTCCTAGAAAGAAGGTAAATACATTTCCAAAATCAGAATTGCATCTTGCAAGAAACTGCTTTCGATAATTTCAATTTAGAATGCAGTCTCAAAAAAGTGTGTTTTGAAAACCAAATGCAAAAATAGTGAGAAAATTAAAAAAAATAAGAATAAGGATATCTCCGAACCTAGAATTCCTAAAAAGAAGATAAAAATATTTCTAAAATCAAGTTTGCATCCGGCAAGAAACTGCATTCAAAGATTTCTATTTAGAATGCAGTCTCAAAAAAGCGTCTTTTGAAAACCAAATGCAAAGATAGTGAGAAAAGTTAAAAATAAGAATAAGGATATCTCCGAACCTAGAAGTCCTAGAAAGAAGGTAAATACATTTCCAAAATTGAAATTGCATCCGGCAAGAAACTGCATTCAAAGATTTCTATTTAGAATGCAGTCTCAAAAAAGTGTCTTTTGAAAAACAAATGCAAAGATAGTGAGAAAATTAAAAAAATAAGAATAAGGATATCTCCGAACCTGGAAGTCCTAGAAAGAAGAAAATACATTTCCAAAATCATTTTTGCATCCGGCAAGAAACTGCATTCAAAGATTTCTATTTAGGATGCAGTCTCAAAAAAGCGTCTTTTGAAAAACAAATGCAAAGATAGTGAGAAAATTAAAAAATAAGAATAAGGATATGTCCGAACCCAGAATTCCTAGAAAGAAGATAAAAACATTTCCAGAATCAATTTTGCATCCGGCAAGAAACTGCATTCAAAGATTTCTATTTAGAATGCAGTCTCAAAAAAGTGTCTTCTGAAAACCGAATGCAAAGATAGTGAGAAAATTAAAAAATAAGAATAAGGATATCTCCGAACCTAGAATTCCTAGAAAAAAGATGAAAACATTTCCAGATTCAGTTTTGCATCCGGCAAGAAACTGTGTTCAAAGATTTCTATTTAGAATGCAGTCTCAAAAAAGTGTCTTTTGAAAACCAAATGCACAGATAGTGAGAAAATTCAAAAATAAGAATAAGGATATCTCCGAACCTGGAAGTCCTAGAAAGAAGGTAAATAAATTTCCAAAATCAATTTTGCATCCGGCAAGAAACTGCATTCAAAGATTTCTATTTAGAATTCAGTCTCAAAAAAGCGTCTTTTGAAAAACAAATGCAAAGATAGTGAGAAAATTAAAAAATAAGAATAAGGATATCTCCGAACCTGGAAGTCCTAGAAATAAGGTAAATACATTTCCATAATCAAGGTTGCATCCGGCAAGAAACTGCATTCAAAGATTTCTATTTAGAATGCAGTCTCATAAAAGAGTCTTTGAAAAACCAAATGCAAGGATAGTGAGAAAATTAAAAAATAAGAATAAGGATATCTCCGAACTCAGAATTCCTAGAAAGAAGATAAAAACATTTCCAGAATCAATTTTGCATCCGGCAAGAAACTGCATTCAAAGATTTATATTTAGAATGCAGTCTCAAAAAAGCGTGTTTTGTAAACCAAATGCAAAGATAGTGAGAAAATTAAAAAATAAGAATAAGGATATCTCCGAACCTAGAAGTCCTAGAAAGAAGGTAAATACATTTCCAAAATCAAAATTGCATCCTGCAAGAAACTGCACTCGATAATTTCAATTTAGAATGCAGTCTCAAAAAAGTGTGTTTTGAAAACCAAATGCAAAAATAGTGAGAAAATTAAAAAAATAAGAATTAGGATATCTCCGAACCTAGAAGCCCTAGAAAGAAGATAAAAATATTTCCAAAATCAAGTTTGCATCCGGCAAGAAACTGCATTCAAAGATTTCTATTTAGAATGCAGTCTCAAAAAAGCGTCTTTTGAAAACCAAATGCAAAGATAGTGAGAAAAGTTAAAAATAAGAATAAGGATATCTCCGAAACTAGAAGTCCTAGAAAAAACATAAAAACATTTCTAGAATCGAAATTGCATCCGGCAAGAAACTGCATTCAAAGATTTCTATTTAGAATGCAGTCTCAAAAAAGTGTCTTTTGAAAACAAATGCAAAGATAGTGAGAAAATCAAAAAAATAAGAATAAGGATATCTCCGAACCTAGAAGTCTTAGAAAGAAGATAAAAACATTTCCAGAATCAATTTTGCATCCGGCAAGAAACTGCATTCAAAGATTTCTATTTAGAATGCAGTCTCAAAAAAGTGTCTTTTGAAAAACAAATGCAAAGATAGTGAGAAAATTAAAAAATAAGAATAAGGATATCTCCGAACCCAGAATTCCTAGAAATAAGATAAAAACATTTCCAGAATCAATTTTGCATCCGGCAAGAAACTGCATTCAAAGATTTCTATTTAGAATGCAGTCTCAAAAAAGTGTCTTTTGAAAACCAAATGCAAAAATAGTGAGAAAATTAAAAAAATAAGAATAAGGATATCTCCGAACCTAGAATTTCTAGAAAGAAGGTAAATACATTTCCAAAATCGAAATTGCATCCGGCAAGAAACTGCATTCAAAGATTTCTATTTAGAATGCAGTCTCAAAAAAGTGTCTTCTGTAAACCAAATGCAAAGATAGTGAGAAAATTCAAAAATAAGAATAAGGATATCTCCGAACCTGGAAGTCCTAGAAAGAAGGGAAATACATTTCCAAAATCAGGGTTGCATCCGGCAAGAAACTGCATTCAAAGATTTCTTTTTAGAATGCAGTCTCAAAAAAGAGTCTTTTGAAAAACAAATGCAAAGATAGTGAGAACATTAAAAAAATAAGAATAAGGATATCTCCGAACCCAGAATTCCTAGAAAAAAGATAAAAACATTTCCAGAATCAATTTTGCATCCGGCAAGAAACTGCATTCAAAGCTTTATATTTAGAATGCAGTCTCAAAAAAATGTCTTTTGAAAACCAAATGCAAAGATAGTGAGAAAATTAAAAAATAAGAATAAGGATATCTCCGAACCTAGAAGTCCAAGAAAGAACATAAAAACATTTCCAGAATAAGTTTTGCATCCGGCAAGAAACTGCATTCAAAGATTTCTATTTAGAATGCAGTCTCAAAAAAGCGTCTTTTGAAAACCAAATGCACAGATAGTGAGAAAATTCAAAAATAAGAAAAAGGATATCTCCGAACCTAGAATTTCTAGAAAGAAGATAAAAACATTTCCAGAATCAGTTTTGCATCCGGCAAGAAACTGCATTCAAAGATTTCTATTTAGAATGCAGTCTCAAAAAAGCGTGTTTTGTAAACCAAATGCAAAGATAGTGAAAAAATTAAAAAATAAGAATAAGGATATCTCCGATTCTAGAAGTTTTAGAAAGAAGGTAAATACATTTCCAAAATCAAAATTGCATCCTGCAAGAAACTGCACTCGATAATTTCAATTTAGAATGCAGTCTCAAAAAAGTGTGTTTTGAAAACCAAATGCAAAAATAGTGAGAAAATTAAAAAAATAAGAATAAGGATATCTCCGAACCTAGAATTCCTAGAAAGAAGATAAAAAATATTTCCAAAATCAAGTTTGCATCCGGCAAGAAACTGCATTCAAAGATTTCTATTTAGAATGCAGTCTTAAAAAAGCGTCTTTTGAAAACCAAATGCAAAGATAGTGAGAAAAGTTAAAAATAAGAATAAGGATATCTCCGAACCTAGAAGTCCTAGAAAGAAGGTAAATACATTTCCAAAATCAAAATTGTATCCTGCAAGAAACTGCACTCGATAATTTCAATTTAGAATGCAGTCTCAAAAAAGTGTGTTTTGAAAACCAAATGCAAAAATAGTGAGAAAATTAAAAAAATAAGAATAAGGATATCTCCGAACCTGGAAGTCCTAGAAAGAAGATAAATACATTTCCAAAATCAGTTTTGCATCCGGCAAGAAACTGCATTCAAAGATTTCTATTTAGGATGCAGTCTCAAAAAAGTGTGTTTTGAAAACCAAATGCAAAAATACTGAGAAAATTAAAAAAATAAGAATAAGGATATCTCCGAACCTAGAATTCCTAGAAAGAAGATAAAAAATATTTCCAAAATCAAGTTTGCATCCGGCAAGAAACTGCATTTAAAGATTTCTATTTAGAATGCAGTCTCAAAAAAGTGTCTTTTGAAAACCAAATGCAAGGATAGTGAGAAAATTAAAAAATAAGAATAAGGATATCTCCGAACCTAGAATTCCTAGAAAGAAGGTAAAAACATTTCCAGAATCAGTTTTGCATCCGGCAATAAACTGCATTCAAAGATTTCTATTTAGAATGCAGTCTCAAAAAAGTGTCTTCTGTAAACCAAATGCAAAGATAGTGAGAAAATTAAAAAATAAGAATAAGGATATCTCCGAACCTGGAAGTCCTAGAAAGAAGGGAAATACATTTCAAAATCAGGGTTGCATCCGGCAAGAAACTGCATTCAAAGATTTCTATTTAGAATGCAGTCTCAAAAAAGAGTCTTTTGAAAAACAAATGCAAAGATAGTGAGAAAATTAAAAAAATAAGAATAAGGATATCTCCGAACCCAGAATTCTTAGAAAAAAGATAAAAACATTTCCAGAATCAATTTTGCATCCGGCAAGAAACTGCATTCAAAGATTTATATTTAGAATGCAGTCTCAAAAAAATGTCTTTTGAAAACCAAATGCAAAGATAGTGAGAAAAGTTAAAAATAAGAATAAGGATATCTCCGAACCTAGAAGTCCAAGAAAGAACATAAAAACATTTCCAGAATAAGTTTTGCATCCGGCAAGAAACTGCATTCAAAGATTTCTATTTAGAATTCAGTCTCAAAAAAGCGTCTTTTGAAAACCAAATGCACAGATAGTGAGAAAATTCAAAAATAAGAAAAAGGATATCTCCGAACCTAGAATTTCTAGAAAGAAGATAAAAACATTTCCAGAATCAGTTTTGCATCCGGCAAGAAACTGCATTCAAAGATTTCTATTTAGAATTCAGTCTCAAAAAAGCGTGTTTTGTAAACCAAATGCAAAGATAGTGAGAAAATTAAAAAATAAGAATAAGGATATCTCCGATTCTAGAAGTCCTAGAAAGAAGGTAAATACATTTCCAAAATCAAAATTGCATCTTGCAAGAAACTGTTTTCGATAATTTCAATTTAGAATGCAGTCTTAAAAAAGTGTGTTTTGAAAACCAAATGCAAAAATAGTGAGAAAATTAAAAAAATAAGAATAAGGATATCTCCGAACCTAGAATTCCTAGAAAGAAGATAAAAATATTTCCAAAATCAAGTTTGCATCCGGCAAGAAACTGCATTCAAAGATTTCTATTTAGAATGCAGTCTCAAAAAAGCGTCTTTTGAAAACCAAATGCAAAGATAGTGAGAAAAGTTAAAAATAAGAATAAGGATATCTCCGAACCTGGAAGTCCTAGAAAGAAGGTAAATACATTTCCAAAATCAAAATTGCATCCTGCAAGAAACTGCACTCGATAATTTCAATTTAGAATGCAGTCTCAAAAAAGCGTCTTTTGAAAAACAAATGCAAAGATAGTGAGAAAATTAAAAAATAAGAATAAGGATATCTCCGAACCCAGAATTCCTAGAAAGAAGATAAAAACATTTCCAGAATCAATTTTGCATCCGGCAAGAAACTGCATTCAAAGATTTCTATTATGAATGCAGTCTCAAAAAAGTGTCTTCTGAAAACCGAATGCAAAGATAGTGAGAAAATTAAAAAATAAGAATAAGGATATCTCCGAACCCAGAATTCCTAGAAAGAAGATAAAAACATTTCCAGAATCAATTTTGCATCCGGCAAGAAACTGCATTCAAAGATTTCTATTTAGAATGCAGTCTCAAAAAAGTGTCTTTTGAAAACCAAATGCACAGATAGTGAGAAAATTCAAAAATAAGAATAAGGATATCTCCGAACCTGGAATTCCTAGAAAGAACATAAAAACATTTCCAAAATAAGTTTTGCATCCGGCAAGAAACTGCATTCAAAGATTTCTATTTAGAATTCAGTCTCAAAAAAGTGTCTTTTGAAAACCAAATGCAAAAATAGTGAGAAAATTAAAAAAATAAGAATAAGGATATCTCCGAACCTAGAATTTCTAGAAAGAAGGTAATACATTTCCAAAATCGAAATTGCATCCGGCAAGAAACTGCATTCAAAGATTTCTATTTAGAATGCAGTCTCAAAAAAGTGTCTTCTGTAAACCAAATGCAAAAATAGTGAGAAAATTAAAAAATAAGAATAAGGATATCTCCGAACCTGGAAGTCCTAGAAAGAAGGGAAATACATTTCCAAAATCAGGGTTGCATCCGGCAAGAAACTGCATTCAAAGATTTCTATTTAGAATGCAGTCTCAAAAAAGAGTCTTTTGAAAAACAAATGCAAAGATAGTGAGAAAATTAAAAAAATAAGAATAAGGATATCTCTGAACCCAGAATTCCTAGAAAAAAGATAAAAACATTTCCAGAATCAATTTTGCATCCGGCAAGAAACTGCATTCAAAAATTTCTATTTAGAATGCAGTCTCAAAAAAGCGTCTTTTGAAAACCAAATGCACAGATAGTGAGAAAATTCAAAAATAAGAAAAAGGATATCTCCGAACCTAGAATTTCTAGAAAGAAGATAAAAACATTTCCAGAATCAGTTTTGCATCCGGCAAGAAACTGCATTCAAAGATTTCTATTTAGAATGCAGTCTCAAAAAAGCGTGTTTTGTAAACCAAATGCAAAGATAGTGAGAAAATTAAAAAATAAGAATAAGGATATCTCCGATTCTAGAAGTTTTAGAAAGAAGGTAAATACATTTCCAAAATCAAAATTGCATCCTGCAAGAAACTGCACTCGATAATTTCAATTTAGAATGCAGTCTCAAAAAAGTGTGTTTTGAAAACCAAATGCAAAAATAGTGAGAAAATTAAAAAAATAAGAATAAGGATATCTCCGAACCTAGAATTCCTAGAAAGAAGATAAAAAATATTTCCAAAATCAAGTTTGCATCCGGCAAGAAACTGCATTCAAAGATTTCTATTTAGAATGCAGTCTTAAAAAAGCGTCTTTTGAAAACCAAATGCAAAGATAGTGAGAAAAGTTAAAAATAAGAATAAGGATATCTCCGAACCTAGAAGTCCTAGAAAGAAGGTAAATACATTTCCAAAATCAAAATTGCATCCTGCAAGAAACTGCACTCGATAATTTCAATTTAGAATGCAGTCTCAAAAAAGTGTGTTTTGAAAACAAAATGCAAAAATAGTGAGAAAATTAAAAAAATAAGAATAAGGATATCTCCGAACCTGGAAGTCCTAGAAAGAAGGTAAATACATTTCAAAATCAGGGTTGCATCCGGCAAGAAACTGCATTCAAAGATTTCTATTTAGAATGCAGTCTCAAAAAAGAGTCTTTTGAAAAACAAATGCAAAGATAGTGAGAAAATTAAAAAAATAAGAATAAGGATATCTCCGAACCCAGAATTCTTAGAAAAAAGATAAAAACATTTCCAGAATCAATTTTGCATCCGGCAAGAAACTGCATTCAAAGATTTATATTTAGAATGCAGTCTCAAAAAAATGTCTTTTGAAAACCAAATGCAAAGATAGTGAGAAAAGTTAAAAATAAGAATAAGGATATCTCCGAACCTAGAAGTCCAAGAAAGAACATAAAAACATTTCCAGAATAAGTTTTGCATCCGGCAAGAAACTGCATTCAAAGATTTCTATTTAGAATTCAGTCTCAAAAAAGCGTCTTTTGAAAACCAAATGCACAGATAGTGAGAAAATTCAAAAATAAGAAAAAGGATATCTCCGAACCTAGAATTTCTAGAAAGAAGATAAAAACATTTCCAGAATCAGTTTTGCATCCGGCAAGAAACTGCATTCAAAGATTTCTATTTAGAATTCAGTCTCAAAAAAGCGTGTTTTGTAAACCAAATGCAAAGATAGTGAGAAAATTAAAAAATAAGAATAAGGATATCTCCGATTCTAGAAGTCCTAGAAAGAAGGTAAATACATTTCCAAAATCAAAATTGCATCCTGCAAGAAACTGTTTTCGATAATTTCAATTTAGAATGCAGTCTCAAAAAAGTGTGTTTTGAAAACCAAATGCAAAAATAGTGAGAAAATTAAAAAAATAAGAATAAGGATATCTCCGAACCTAGAATTCCTAGAAAGAAGATAAAAATATTTCCAAAATCAAGTTTGCATCCGGCAAGAAACTGCATTCAAAGATTTCTATTTAGAATGCAGTCTCAAAAAAGCGTCTTTTGAAAACCAAATGCAAAGATAGTGAGAAAAGTTAAAAATAAGAATAAGGATATCTCCGAACCTAGAAGTCCTAGAAAGAAGGTAAATACATTTCCAAAATCAGATTTGCATCCGGCAAGAAACTGCATTCAAAGATTTCTATTTAGGATGCAGTCTCAAAAAAGCGTCTTTTGAAAAACAAATGCAAAGATAGTGAGAAAATTAAAAAATAAGAATAAGGATATCTCCGAACCCAGAATTCCTAGAAAGAAGATAAAAACATTTCCAGAATCAATTTTGCATCCGGCAAGAAACTGCATTCAAAGATTTCTATTTAGAATGCAGTCTCAAAAAAGTGTCTTCTGAAAACCGAATGCAAAGATAGTGAGAAAATTAAAAAATAAGAATAAGGATATCTCCGAACCTAGAATTCCTAGAAAAAAGATGAAAACATTTCCAGATTCAGTTTTGCATCCGGCAAGAAACTGCGTTCAAAGATTTCTATTTAGAATGCAGTCTCAAAAAAGTGTCTTTTGAAAACCAAATGCACAGATAGTGAGAAAATTCAAAAATAAGAATAAGGATATCTCCGAACCTGGAATTCCTAGAAAGAACATAAAAACATTTCCAAAATAAGTTTTGCATCCGGCAAGAAACTGCATTCAAAGATTTCTATTTAGAATTCAGTCTCAAAAAAGCGTCTTTTGAAAAACAAATGCAAAGATAGTGAGAAAATTAAAAAATAAGAATAAGGATATCTCCGAACCTGGAAGTCCTAGAAATAAGGTAAATACATTTCCATAATCAAGGTTGCATCCGGCAAGAAACTGCATTCAAAGATTTCTATTTAGAATGCAGTCTCAAAAAAGAGTCTTTGAAAAACAAATGCAAAGATAGTGAGAAAATTAAAAAATAAGAATAAGGATATCTCCGAACTCAGAATTCTTAGAAAGAAGATAAAAACATTTCCAGAATCAATTTTGCATCCGGCAAGAAATTGCATTCAAAGATTTATATTTAGAATGCAGTCTCAAAAAAGTGTCTTCTGAAAACCGAATGCAAAGATAGTGAGAAAATTCAAAAATAAGAATAAGGATATCTCCGAACCTAGAAGTCCTAGAAAGAAGATAAATACATTTCCAAAATAAAGTTTGCATCCGGCAAGAAATTCCATTTAAAGATTTCTATTTAAAATGCAGTCTCAAAAAAGTGTCTTTTGAAAAACAAATGCAAAGATAGTGAGAAAATTCAAAAATAAGAATAAGGATATCTCCGAACCTGGAAGTCCAAAAAAGAACATAAAAACATTTCCAGAATAAGTTTTGCATCCGGCAAGAAACTGCATTCAAAGATTTCTATTTAGAATTCAGTCTCAAAAAAGCGTCTTTTGAAAACCAAATGCACAGATAGTGAGAAAATTCAAAAATAAGAAAAAGGATATCTCCGAACCTAGAATTTCTAGAAAGAAGATAAAAACATTTCCAGAATCAGTTTTGCATCCGGCAAGAAACTGCATTCAAAGATTTCTATTTAGAATTCAGTCTCAAAAAAGCGTGTTTTGTAAACCAAATGCAAAGATAGTGAGAAAATTAAAAAATAAGAATAAGGATATCTCCGATTCTAGAAGTCCTAGAAAGAAGGTAAATACATTTCCAAAATCAAAATTGCATCCTGCAAGAAACTGTTTTCGATAATTTCAATTTAGAATGCAGTCTCAAAAAAGTGTGTTTTGAAAACCAAATGCAAAAATAGTGAGAAAATTAAAAAAATAAGAATAAGGATATCTCCGAACCTAGAATTCCTAGAAAGAAGATAAAAATATTTCCAAAATCAAGTTTGCATCCGGCAAGAAACTGCATTCAAAGATTTCTATTTAGAATGCAGTCTCAAAAAAGCGTCTTTTGAAAACCAAATGCAAAGATAGTGAGAAAAGTTAAAAATAAGAATAAGGATATCTCCGAACCTAGAAGTCCTAGAAAGAAGGTAAATACATTTCCAAAATCAGATTTGCATCCGGCAAGAAACTGCATTCAAAGATTTTTATTTAGGATGCAGTCTCAAAAAAGCGTCTTTTGAAAAACAAATGCAAAGATAGTGAGAAAATTAAAAAATAAGAATAAGGATATCTCCGAACCCAGAATTCCTAGAAAGAAGATAAAAACATTTCCAGAATCAATTTTGCATCCGGCAAGAAACTGCATTCAAAGATTTCTATTTAGAATGCAGTCTCAAAAAAGTGTCTTCTGAAAACCGAATGCAAAGATAGTGAGAAAATTAAAAAATAAGAATAAGGATATCTCCGAACCTAGAATTCCTAGAAAAAAGATGAAAACATTTCCAGATTCAGTTTTGCATCCGGCAAGAAACTGCGTTCAAAGATTTCTATTTAGAAAGCAGTCTCAAAAAAGTGTCTTTTGAAAACCAAATGCACAGATAGTGAGAAAATTCAAAAATAAGAATAAGGATATCTCCGAACCTGGAATTCCTAGAAAGAACATAAAAACATTTCCAAAATAAGTTTTGCATCCGGCAAGAAACTGCATTCAAAGATTTCTATTTAGAATTCAGTCTCAAAAAAGCGTCTTTTGAAAAACAAATGCAAAGATAGTGAGAAAATTAAAAAATAAGAATAAGGATATCTCCGAACCTGGAAGTCCTAGAAATAAGGTAAATACATTTCCATAATCAAGGTTGCATCCGGCAAGAAACTGCATTCAAAGATTTCTATTTAGAATGCAGTCTCAAAAAAGAGTCTTTGAAAAACAAATGCAAAGATAGTGAGAAAATTAAAAAATAAGAATAAGGATATCTCCGAACTCAGAATTCTTAGAAAGAAGATAAAAACATTTCCAGAATCAATTTTGCATCCGGCAAGAAATTGCATTCAAAGATTTATATTTAGAATGCAGTCTCAAAAAAGTGTCTTCTGAAAACCGAATGCAAAGATAGTGAGAAAATTCAAAAATAAGAATAAGGATATCTCCGAACCTAGAAGTCCTAGAAAGAAGATAAATACATTTCCAAAATAAAGTTTGCATCCGGCAAGAAATTCCATTTAAAGATTTCTATTTAAAATGCAGTCTCAAAAAAGTGTCTTTTGAAAAACAAATGCAAAGATAGTGAGAAAATTCAAAAATAAGAATAAGGATATCTCCGAACCTGGAAGTCCTAGACAGAAGGGAAATACATTTCCAAAATCAGGGTTGCATCCGGCAAGAAACTGCATTCAAAGATTTCTATTTAGAATGCAGTCTCAAAAAAGTGTCTTTTGAAAACCAAATGCACAGATAGTGAGAAAATTCAAAAATAAGAATAAGGATATATCCGAACCTGGAATTCCTAGAAAGAACATGAAAACATTTCCAGAATCAATTTTGCATCCGGCAAGAAACCAAATGCAAAAATAGTGAGAAAATTAAAAAGATAAGAATAAGGATATCTCCGAACCTAGAAGCCCTAAAAAGAAGATAAAAACATTTCCAAAATCAGTTTTGCATCCGGCAAGAAACTGCATTCAAAGATTTCTATTTAGAATGCAGTCTCAAAAAAGTGTCTTTTGAAAAACAAATGCAAAGATAGTGAGAAAATTAAAAAAATAAGAATAAGGATATCTCCGAACCTAGACGTCCTAGAAAGAAGATAAATACATTTCCAAAATTAGTTTTGCATCCGGCAAGAAACTGCATTCAAAGATTTCTATTTAGAATGCAGTCTCAAAAAAGTGTCTTTTGAAAAACAAATGCAAAGATAGTGAGAAAATTAAAAAATAAGAATAAGGATATCTCCGAACCTAGAATTCCTAGAAAGAAGATAAAAATATTTCCAAAATCAAGTTTGCATCCGGCAAGAAACTGCATTCAAAGATTTCTATTTAGAATGCAGTCTCAAAAAAGCGTCTTTTGAAAACCAAATGCAAAGATAGTGAGAAAAGTTAAAAATAAGAATAAGGATATCTCCGAACCTAGAAGCCCTAGAAAGAAGGTAAATACATTTCCAAAATCAGATTTGCATCCGGCAAGAAACTGCATTCAAAGATTTCTATTTAGGATGCAGTCTCAAAAAAGCGTCTTTTGAAAAACAAATGCACAGATAGTGAGAAAATTCAAAAATAAGAAAAAGGATATCTCCGAACCTAGAATTTCGAGAAAGAAGATAAAAACATTTCCAGAATCAGTTTTGCATCCGGCAAGAAACTGCATTCAAAGATTTCTATTTAGAATTCAGTCTCAAAAAAGCGTGTTTTGTAAACCAAATGCAAAGATAGTGAGAAAATTAAAAAATAAGAATAAGGATATCTCCGATTCTAGAAGTCCTAGAAAGAAGGTAAATACATTTCCAAAATCAAAATTGCATCCTGCAAGAAACTGTTTTCGATAATTTCAATTTAGAATGCAGTCTCAAAAAAGTGTGTTTTGAAAACCAAATGCAAAAATAGTGAGAAAATTAAAAAAATAAGAATAAGGATATCTCCGAACCTAGAATTCCTAGAAAGAAGATAAAAATATTTCCAAAATCAAGTTTGCATCCGGCAAGAAACTGCATTCAAAGATTTCTATTTAGAATGCAGTCTCAAAAAAGCGTCTTTTGAAAACCAAATGCAAAGATAGTGAGAAAAGTTAAAAATAAGAATAAGGATATCTCCGAACCTGGAAGTCCTAGACAGAAGGGAAATACATTTCCAAAATCAGGGTTGCATCCGGCAAGAAACTGCATTCAAAGATTTCTATTTAGAATGCAGTCTCAAAAAAGTGTCTTTTGAAAACCAAATGCACAGATAGTGAGAAAATTCAAAAATAAGAATAAGGATATATCCGAACCTGGAATTCCTAGAAAGAACATGAAAACATTTCCAGAATCAATTTTGCATCCGGCAAGAAACCAAATGCAAAAATAGTGAGAAAATTAAAAAGATAAGAATAAGGATATCTCCGAACCTAGAAGCCCTAAAAAGAAGATAAAAACATTTCCAAAATCAGTTTTGCATCCGGCAAGAAACTGCATTCAAAGATTTCTATTTAGAATGCAGTCTCAAAAAAGTGTCTTTTGAAAAACAAATGCAAAGATAGTGAGAAAATTAAAAAAATAAGAATAAGGATATCTCCGAACCTAGACGTCCTAGAAAGAAGATAAATACATTTCCAAAATTAGTTTTGCATCCGGCAAGAAACTGCATTCAAAGATTTCTATTTAGAATGCAGTCTCAAAAAAGTGTCTTTTGAAAAACAAATGCAAAGATAGTGAGAAAATTAAAAAATAAGAATAAGGATATCTCCGAACCTAGAATTCCTAGAAAGAAGATAAAAATATTTCCAAAATCAAGTTTGCATCCGGCAAGAAACTGCATTCAAAGATTTCTATTTAGAATGCAGTCTCAAAAAAGCGTCTTTTGAAAACCAAATGCAAAGATAGTGAGAAAAGTTAAAAATAAGAATAAGGATATCTCCGATTCTAGAAGTCCTAGAAAGAAGGTAAATACATTTCCAAAATCAAAATTGCATCCTGCAAGAAACTGTTTTCGATAATTTCAATTTAGAATGCAGTCTCAAAAAAGTGTGTTTTGAAAACCAAATGCAAAAATAGTGAGAAAATAAAAAAATAAGAATAAGGATATCTCCGAACCTAGAATTCCTAGAAAGAAGATAAAAATATTTCCAAAATCAAGTTTGCATCCGGCAAGAAACTGCATTCAAAGATTTCTATTTAGAATGCAGTCTCAAAAAAGCGTCTTTTGAAAACCAAATGCAAAGATAGTGAGAAAAGTTAAAAATAAGAATAAGGATATCTCCGAACCTGGAAGTCCTAGACAGAAGGGAAATACATTTCCAAAATCAGGGTTGCATCCGGCAAGAAACTGCATTCAAAGATTTCTATTTAGAATGCAGTCTCAAAAAAGTGTCTTTTGAAAACCAAATGCACAGATAGTGAGAAAATTAAAAAATAAGAATAAGGATATATCCGAACCTGGAATTCCTAGAAAGAACATGAAAACATTTCCAGAATCAATTTTGCATCCGGCAAGAAACCAAATGCAAAAATAGTGAGAAAATTAAAAAGATAAGAATAAGGATATCTCCGAACCTAGAAGCCCTAAAAAGAAGATAAAAACATTTCCAAAATCAGTTTTGCATCCGGCAAGAAACTGCATTCAAAGATTTCTATTTAGAATGCAGTCTCAAAAAAGTGTCTTTTGAAAAACAAATGCAAAGATAGTGAGAAAATTAAAAAAATAAGAATAAGGATATCTCCGAACCTAGACGTCCTAGAAAGAAGATAAATACATTTCCAAAATTAGTTTTGCATCCGGCAAGAAACTGCATTCAAAGATTTCTATTTAGAATGCAGTCTCAAAAAAGCGTCTTTTGAAAACCAAATGCAAAGATAGTGAGAAAAGTTAAAAATAAGAATAAGGATATCTCCGATTCTAGAAGTCCTAGAAAGAAGGTAAATACATTTCCAAAATCAAAATTGCATCCTGCAAGAAACTGTTTTCGATAATTTCAATTTAGAATGCAGTCTCAAAAAAGTGTGTTTTGAAAACCAAATGCAAAAATAGTGAGAAAATTAAAAAAATAAGAATAAGGATATCTCCGAACCTAGAATTCCTAGAAAGAAGATAAAAATATTTCCAAAATCAAGTTTGCATCCGGCAAGAAACTGCATTCAAAGATTTCTATTTAGAATGCAGTCTCAAAAAAGCGTCTTTTGAAAACCAAATGCAAAGATAGTGAGAAAAGTTAAAAATAAGAATAAGGATATCTCCGAACCTGGAAGTCCTAGACAGAAGGGAAATACATTTCCAAAATCAGGGTTGCATCCGGCAAGAAACTGCATTCAAAGATTTCTATTTAGAATGCAGTCTCAAAAAAGTGTCTTTTGAAAACCAAATGCACAGATAGTGAGAAAATTCAAAAATAAGAATAAGGATATATCCGAACCTGGAATTCCTAGAAAGAACATGAAAACATTTCCAGAATCAATTTTGCATCCGGCAAGAAACCAAATGCAAAAATAGTGAGAAAATTAAAAAGATAAGAATAAGGATATCTCCGAACCTAGAAGCCCTAAAAAGAAGATAAAAACATTTCCAAAATCAGTTTTGCATCCGGCAAGAAACTGCATTCAAAGATTTCTATTTAGAATGCAGTCTCAAAAAAGTGTCTTTTGAAAAACAAATGCAAAGATAGTGAGAAAATTAAAAAAATAAGAATAAGGATATCTCCGAACCTAGACGTCCTAGAAAGAAGATAAATACATTTCCAAAATTAGTTTTGCATCCGGCAAGAAACTGCATTCAAAGATTTCTATTTAGAATGCAGTCTCAAAAAAGTGTCTTTTGAAAAACAAATGCAAAGATAGTGAGAAAATTAAAAAATAAGAATAAGGATATCTCCGAACCTAGAATTCCTAGAAAGAAGATAAAAATATTTCCAAAATCAAGTTTGCATCCGGCAAGAAACTGCATTCAAAGATTTCTATTTAGAATGCAGTCTCAAAAAAGCGTCTTTTGAAAACCAAATGCAAAGATAGTGAGAAAAGTTAAAAATAAGAATAAGGATATCTCCGATTCTAGAAGTCCTAGAAAGAAGGTAAATACATTTCCAAAATCAAAATTGCATCCTGCAAGAAACTGTTTTCGATAATTTCAATTTAGAATGCAGTCTCAAAAAAGTGTGTTTTGAAAACCAAATGCAAAAATAGTGAGAAAATAAAAAAATAAGAATAAGGATATCTCCGAACCTAGAATTCCTAGAAAGAAGATAAAAATATTTCCAAAATCAAGTTTGCATCCGGCAAGAAACTGCATTCAAAGATTTCTATTTAGAATGCAGTCTCAAAAAAGCGTCTTTTGAAAACCAAATGCAAAGATAGTGAGAAAAGTTAAAAATAAGAATAAGGATATCTCCGAACCTGGAAGTCCTAGACAGAAGGGAAATACATTTCCAAAATCAGGGTTGCATCCGGCAAGAAACTGCATTCAAAGATTTCTATTTAGAATGCAGTCTCAAAAAAGTGTCTTTTGAAAACCAAATGCACAGATAGTGAGAAAATTCAAAAATAAGAATAAGGATATATCCGAACCTGGAATTCCTAGAAAGAACATGAAAACATTTCCAGAATCAATTTTGCATCCGGCAAGAAACCAAATGCAAAAATAGTGAGAAAATTAAAAAGATAAGAATAAGGATATCTCCGAACCTAGAAGCCCTAAAAAGAAGATAAAAACATTTCCAAAATCAGTTTTGCATCCGGCAAGAAACTGCATTCAAAGATTTCTATTTAGAATGCAGTCTCAAAAAAGTGTCTTTTGAAAAACAAATGCAAAGATAGTGAGAAAATTAAAAAAATAAGAATAAGGATATCTCCGAACCTAGACGTCCTAGAAAGAAGATAAATACATTTCCAAAATTAGTTTTGCATCCGGCAAGAAACTGCATTCAAAGATTTCTATTTAGAATGCAGTCTCAAAAAAGTGTCTTTTGAAAAACAAATGCAAAGATAGTGAGAAAATTAAAAAATAAGAATAAGGATATCTCCGAACCTAGAATTCCTAGAAAGAAGATAAAAATATTTCCAAAATCAAGTTTGCATCCGGCAAGAAACTGCATTCAAAGATTTCTATTTAGAATGCAGTCTCAAAAAAGCGTCTTTTGAAAACCAAATGCAAAGATAGTGAGAAAAGTTAAAAATAAGAATAAGGATATCTCCGAACCTAGAAGCCCTAGAAAGAAGGTAAATACATTTCCAAAATCAGATTTGCATCCGGCAAGAAACTGCATTCAAAGATTTCTATTTAGGATGCAGTCTCAAAAAAGCGTCTTTTGAAAAACAAATGCACAGATAGTGAGAAAATTCAAAAATAAGAAAAAGGATATCTCCGAACCTAGAATTTCGAGAAAGAAGATAAAAACATTTCCAGAATCAGTTTTGCATCCGGCAAGAAACTGCATTCAAAGATTTCTATTTAGAATTCAGTCTCAAAAAAGCGTGTTTTGTAAACCAAATGCAAAGATAGTGAGAAAATTAAAAAATAAGAATAAGGATATCTCCGATTCTAGAAGTCCTAGAAAGAAGGTAAATACATTTCCAAAATCAAAATTGCATCCTGCAAGAAACTGTTTTCGATAATTTCAATTTAGAATGCAGTCTCAAAAAAGTGTGTTTTGAAAACCAAATGCAAAAATAGTGAGAAAATTAAAAAAATAAGAATAAGGATATCTCCGAACCTAGAATTCCTAGAAAGAAGATAAAAATATTTCCAAAATCAAGTTTGCATCCGGCAAGAAACTGCATTCAAAGATTTCTATTTAGAATGCAGTCTCAAAAAAGCGTCTTTTGAAAACCAAATGCAAAGATAGTGAGAAAAGTTAAAAATAAGAATAAGGATATCTCCGAACCTAGAAATCCTAGAAAGAAGGTAAATACATTTCCAAAATCAGATTTGCATCCGGCAAGAAACTGCATTCAAAGATTTCTATTTAGGATGCAGTTTCAAAAAAGCGTCTTTTGAAAAACAAATGCAAAGATAGTGAGAAAATTAAAAAATAAGAATAAGGATATCTCCGAACCCAGAATTCCTAGAAATAAGGTAAATACATTTCCATAATCAAGGTTGCATCCGGCAAGAAACTGCATTCAAAGATTTTTATTTAGAATGCAGTCTCAAAAAAGAGTCTTTGAAAAACAAATGCAAAGATAGTGAGAAAATTAAAAAAATAAGAATAAGGATATCTCCGAACTCAGAATTCTTAGAAAGAAGATAAAAACATTTCCAGAATCAATTTTGCATCCGGCAAGAAATTGCATTCAAAGATTTATATTTAGAACGCAGTCTCAAAAAAGTGTCTTCTGAAAACCGAATGCAAAGATAGTGAGAAAATTCAAAAATAAGAATAAGGATATCTCCGAACCTAGAAGTCCTAGAAAGAAGATAAATACATTTCCAAAATAAAGTTTGCATCCGGCAAGAAATTCCATTTAAAGATTTCTATTTAAAATGCAGTCTCAAAAAAGTGTCTTTTGAAAAACAAATGCAAAGATAGTGAGAAAATTCAAAAATAAGAATAAGGATATCTCCGAACCTGGAAGTCCTAGACAGAAGGGAAATACATTTCCAAAATCAGGGTTGCATCCGGCAAGAAACTGCATTCAAAGATTTCTATTTAGAATGCAGTCTCAAAAAAGTGTCTTTTGAAAACCAAATGCACAGATAGTGAGAAAATTCAAAAATAAGAATAAGGATATATCCGAACCTGGAATTCCTAGAAAGAACATGAAAACATTTCCAGAATCAATTTTGCATCCGGCAAGAAACCAAATGCAAAAATAGTGAGAAAATTAAAAAGATAAGAATAAGGATATCTCCGAACCTAGAAGCCCTAAAAAGAAGATAAAAACATTTCCAAAATCAGTTTTGCATCCGGCAAGAAACTGCATTCAAAGATTTCTATTTAGAATGCAGTCTCAAAAAAGTGTCTTTTGAAAAACAAATGCAAAGATAGTGAGAAAATTAAAAAAATAAGAATAAGGATATCTCCGAACCTAGACGTCCTAGAAAGAAGATAAATACATTTCCAAAATTAGTTTTGCATCCGGCAAGAAACTGCATTCAAAGATTTCTATTTAGAATGCAGTCTCAAAAAAGTGTCTTTTGAAAAACAAATGCAAAGATAGTGAGAAAATTAAAAAATAAGAATAAGGATATCTCCGAACCTAGAATTCCTAGAAAGAAGATAAAAATATTTCCAAAATCAAGTTTGCATCCGGCAAGAAACTGCATTCAAAGATTTCTATTTAGAATGCAGTCTCAAAAAAGCGTCTTTTGAAAACCAAATGCAAAGATAGTGAGAAAAGTTAAAAATAAGAATAAGGATATCTCCGAACCTAGAAGTCCTAGAAAGAAGGTAAATACATTTCCAAAATCAGATTTGCATCCGGCAAGAAACTGCATTCAAAGATTTCTATTTAGGATGCAGTCTCAAAAAAGCGTCTTTTGAAAAACAAATGCAAAGATAGTGAGAAAATTAAAAAATAAGAATAAGGATATCTCCGAACCCAGAATTCCTAGAAAGAAGATAAAAACATTTCCAGAATCAATTTTGCATCCGGCAAGAAACTGCATTCAAAGATTTCTATTTAGAATGCAGTCTCAAAAAAGTGTCTTCTGAAAACCGAATGCAAAGATAGTGAGAAAATTAAAAAATAAGAATAAGGATATCTCCGAACCTAGAATTCCTAGAAAAAAGATGAAAACATTTCCAGATTCAGTTTTGCATCCGGCAAGAAACTGCTTTCAAAGATTTCTATTTAGAATGCAGTCTCAAAAAAGTGTCTTTTGAAAACCAAATGCACAGATAGTGAGAAAATTCAAAAATAAGAATAAGGATATCTCCGAAACTGGAATTCCTAGAAAGAACATAAAAACATTTCCAAAATAAGTTTTGCATCCGGCAAGAAACTGCATTCAAAGATTTCTATTTAGAATGCAGTCTCAAAAAAGCGTCTTTTGAAAACCAAATGCAAAGATAGTGAGAAAAGTTAAGAATAAGAATAAGGATATCTCCGAACCTAGAAGTCCTAGAAAGAAGGTAAATACATTTCCAAAATCAGATTTGCATCCGGCAAGAAACTGCATTCAAAGATTTCTATTTAGGATGCAGTCTCAAAAAAGCGTCTTTTGAAAAACAAATGCAAAGATAGTGAGAAAATTAAAAAATAAGAATAAGGATATCTCCGAACTCAGAATTCTTAGAAAGAAGATAAAAACATTTCCAGAATCAATTTTGCATCCGGCAAGAAATTGCATTCAAAGATTTATATTTAGAATGCAGTCTCAAAAAAGTGTCTTCTGAAAACCGAATGCAAAGATAGTGAGAAAATTCAAAAATAAGAATAAGGATATCTCCGAACCTAGAAGTCCTAGAAAGAAGATAAATACATTTCCAAAATAAAGTTTGCATCCGGCAAGAAATTCCATTTAAAGATTTCTATTTAAAATGCAGTCTCAAAAAAGTGTCTTTTGAAAAACAAATGCAAAGATAGTGAGAAAATTAAAAAATAAGAATAAGGATATCTCCGAACCCAGAATTCCTAGAAAGAAGATAAAAACATTTCCAGAATCAATTTTGCATCCGGCAAGAAACTGCATTCAAAGATTTCTATTTAGAATGCAGTCTCAAAAAAGTGTCTTCTGAAAACCGAATGCAAAGATAGTGAGAAAATTAAAAAATAAGAATAAAGATATCTCCGAACCTAGAATTCCTAGAAAAAAGATGAAAACATTTCCAAAATAAGTTTTGCATCCGGCAAGAAACTGCATTCAAAGATTTCTATTTAGAATTCAGTCTCAAAAAAGCGTGTTTTGTAAACCAAATGCAAAGATAGTGAGAAAATTAAAAAATAAGAATAAGGATATCTCCGATTCTAGAAGTCCTAGAAAGAAGGTAAATACATTTCCAAAATCAAAATTGCATCCTGCAAGAAACTGTTTTCGATAATTTCAATTTAGAATGCAGTCTCAAAAAAGTGTGTTTTGAAAACCAAATGCAAAAATAGTGAGAAAATTAAAAAAATAAGAATAAGGATATCTCCGAACCTAGAATTCCTAGAAAGAAGATAAAAATATTTCCAAAATCAAGTTTGCATCCGGCAAGAAACTGCATTCAAAGATTTCTATTTAGAATGCAGTCTCAAAAAAGCGTCTTTTGAAAACCAAATGCAAAGATAGTGAGAAAAGTTAAAAATAAGAATAAGGATATCTCCGAACCTAGAAGTCCTAGAAAGAAGGTAAATACATTTCCAAAATCAGATTTGCATCCGGCAAGAAACTGCATTCAAAGATTTTTATTTAGGATGCAGTCTCAAAAAAGCGTCTTTTGAAAAACAAATGCAAAGATAGTGAGAAAATTAAAAAATAAGAATAAGGATATCTCCGAACCCAGAATTCCTAGAAAGAAGATAAAAACATTTCCAGAATCAATTTTGCATCCGGCAAGAAACTGCATTCAAAGATTTCTATTTAGAATGCAGTCTCAAAAAAGTGTCTTCTGAAAACCGAATGCAAAGATAGTGAGAAAATTAAAAAATAAGAATAAGGATATCTCCGAACCTAGAATTCCTAGAAAAAAGATGAAAACATTTCCAGATTCAGTTTTGCATCCGGCAAGAAACTGCGTTCAAAGATTTCTATTTAGAAAGCAGTCTCAAAAAAGTGTCTTTTGAAAACCAAATGCACAGATAGTGAGAAAATTCAAAAATAAGAATAAGGATATCTCCGAACCTGGAATTCCTAGAAAGAACATAAAAACATTTCCAAAATAAGTTTTGCATCCGGCAAGAAACTGCATTCAAAGATTTCTATTTAGAATTCAGTCTCAAAAAAGCGTCTTTTGAAAAACAAATGCAAAGATAGTGAGAAAATTAAAAAATAAGAATAAGGATATCTCCGAACCTGGAAGTCCTAGAAATAAGGTAAATACATTTCCATAATCAAGGTTGCATCCGGCAAGAAACTGCATTCAAAGATTTCTATTTAGAATGCAGTCTCAAAAAAGAGTCTTTGAAAAACAAATGCAAAGATAGTGAGAAAATTAAAAAATAAGAATAAGGATATCTCCGAACTCAGAATTCTTAGAAAGAAGATAAAAACATTTCCAGAATCAATTTTGCATCCGGCAAGAAATTGCATTCAAAGATTTATATTTAGAATGCAGTCTCAAAAAAGTGTCTTCTGAAAACCGAATGCAAAGATAGTGAGAAAATTCAAAAATAAGAATAAGGATATCTCCGAACCTAGAAGTCCTAGAAAGAAGATAAATACATTTCCAAAATAAAGTTTGCATCCGGCAAGAAATTCCATTTAAAGATTTCTATTTAAAATGCAGTCTCAAAAAAGTGTCTTTTGAAAAACAAATGCAAAGATAGTGAGAAAATTCAAAAATAAGAATAAGGATATCTCCGAACCTGGAAGTCCTAGACAGAAGGGAAATACATTTCCAAAATCAGGGTTGCATCCGGCAAGAAACTGCATTCAAAGATTTCTATTTAGAATGCAGTCTCAAAAAAGTGTCTTTTGAAAACCAAATGCACAGATAGTGAGAAAATTCAAAAATAAGAATAAGGATATCTCCGAACCTGGAAGTCCTAGACAGAAGGGAAATACATTTCCAAAATCAGGGTTGCATCCTGCAAGAAACTGTTTTCGATAATTTCAATTTAGAATGCAGTCTCAAAAAAGTGTGTTTTGAAAACCAAATGCAAAAATAGTGAGAAAATTAAAAAAATAAGAATAAGGATATCTCCGAACCTAGAATTCCTAGAAAGAAGATAAAAATATTTCCAAAATCAAGTTTGCATCCGGCAAGAAACTGCATTCAAAGATTTCTATTTAGAATGCAGTCTCAAAAAAGCGTCTTTTGAAAACCAAATGCAAAGATAGTGAGAAAAGTTAAAAATAAGAATAAGGATATCTCCGAACCTGGAAGTCCTAGACAGAAGGGAAATACATTTCCAAAATCAGGGTTGCATCCGGCAAGAAACTGCATTCAAAGATTTCTATTTAGAATGCAGTCTCAAAAAAGTGTCTTTTGAAAACCAAATGCACAGATAGTGAGAAAATTCAAAAATAAGAATAAGGATATATCCGAACCTGGAATTCCTAGAAAGAACATGAAAACATTTCCAGAATCAATTTTGCATCCGGCAAGAAACCAAATGCAAAAATAGTGAGAAAATTAAAAAGATAAGAATAAGGATATCTCCGAACCTAGAAGCCCTAAAAAGAAGATAAAAACATTTCCAAAATCAGTTTTGCATCCGGCAAGAAACTGCATTCAAAGATTTCTATTTAGAATGCAGTCTCAAAAAAGTGTCTTTTGAAAAACAAATGCAAAGATAGTGAGAAAATTAAAAAAATAAGAATAAGGATATCTCCGAACCTAGACGTCCTAGAAAGAAGATAAATACATTTCCAAAATTAGTTTTGCATCCGGCAAGAAACTGCATTCAAAGATTTCTATTTAGAATGCAGTCTCAAAAAAGTGTCTTTTGAAAAACAAATGCAAAGATAGTGAGAAAATTAAAAAATAAGAATAAGGATATCTCCGAACCTAGAATTCCTAGAAAGAAGATAAAAATATTTCCAAAATCAAGTTTGCATCCGGCAAGAAACTGCATTCAAAGATTTCTATTTAGAATGCAGTCTCAAAAAAGCGTCTTTTGAAAACCAAATGCAAAGATAGTGAGAAAAGTTAAAAATAAGAATAAGGATATCTCCGATTCTAGAAGTCCTAGAAAGAAGGTAAATACATTTCCAAAATCAAAATTGCATCCTGCAAGAAACTGTTTTCGATAATTTCAATTTAGAATGCAGTCTCAAAAAAGTGTGTTTTGAAAACCAAATGCAAAAATAGTGAGAAAATAAAAAAATAAGAATAAGGATATCTCCGAACCTAGAATTCCTAGAAAGAAGATAAAAATATTTCCAAAATCAAGTTTGCATCCGGCAAGAAACTGCATTCAAAGATTTCTATTTAGAATGCAGTCTCAAAAAAGCGTCTTTTGAAAACCAAATGCAAAGATAGTGAGAAAAGTTAAAAATAAGAATAAGGATATCTCCGAACCTGGAAGTCCTAGACAGAAGGGAAATACATTTCCAAAATCAGGGTTGCATCCGGCAAGAAACTGCATTCAAAGATTTCTATTTAGAATGCAGTCTCAAAAAAGTGTCTTTTGAAAACCAAATGCACAGATAGTGAGAAAATTCAAAAATAAGAATAAGGATATATCCGAACCTGGAATTCCTAGAAAGAACATGAAAACATTTCCAGAATCAATTTTGCATCCGGCAAGAAACCAAATGCAAAAATAGTGAGAAAATTAAAAAGATAAGAATAAGGATATCTCCGAACCTAGAAGCCCTAAAAAGAAGATAAAAACATTTCCAAAATCAGTTTTGCATCCGGCAAGAAACTGCATTCAAAGATTTCTATTTAGAATGCAGTCTCAAAAAAGTGTCTTTTGAAAAACAAATGCAAAGATAGTGAGAAAATTAAAAAAATAAGAATAAGGATATCTCCGAACCTAGACGTCCTAGAAAGAAGATAAATACATTTCCAAAATTAGTTTTGCATCCGGCAAGAAACTGCATTCAAAGATTTCTATTTAGAATGCAGTCTCAAAAAAGTGTCTTTTGAAAAACAAATGCAAAGATAGTGAGAAAATTAAAAAATAAGAATAAGGATATCTCCGAACCTAGAATTCCTAGAAAGAAGATAAAAATATTTCCAAAATCAAGTTTGCATCCGGCAAGAAACTGCATTCAAAGATTTCTATTTAGAATGCAGTCTCAAAAAAGCGTCTTTTGAAAACCAAATGCAAAGATAGTGAGAAAAGTTAAAAATAAGAATAAGGATATCTCCGAACCTAGAAGCCCTAGAAAGAAGGTAAATACATTTCCAAAATCAGATTTGCATCCGGCAAGAAACTGCATTCAAAGATTTCTATTTAGGATGCAGTCTCAAAAAAGCGTCTTTTGAAAAACAAATGCACAGATAGTGAGAAAATTCAAAAATAAGAAAAAGGATATCTCCGAACCTAGAATTTCGAGAAAGAAGATAAAAACATTTCCAGAATCAGTTTTGCATCCGGCAAGAAACTGCATTCAAAGATTTCTATTTAGAATTCAGTCTCAAAAAAGCGTGTTTTGTAAACCAAATGCAAAGATAGTGAGAAAATTAAAAAATAAGAATAAGGATATCTCCGATTCTAGAAGTCCTAGAAAGAAGGTAAATACATTTCCAAAATCAAAATTGCATCCTGCAAGAAACTGTTTTCGATAATTTCAATTTAGAATGCAGTCTCAAAAAAGTGTGTTTTGAAAACCAAATGCAAAAATAGTGAGAAAATTAAAAAAATAAGAATAAGGATATCTCCGAACCTAGAATTCCTAGAAAGAAGATAAAAATATTTCCAAAATCAAGTTTGCATCCGGCAAGAAACTGCATTCAAAGATTTCTATTTAGAATGCAGTCTCAAAAAAGCGTCTTTTGAAAACCAAATGCAAAGATAGTGAGAAAAGTTAAAAATAAGAATAAGGATATCTCCGAACCTAGAAGTCCTAGAAAGAAGGTAAATACATTTCCAAAATCAGATTTGCATCCGGCAAGAAACTGCATTCAAAGATTTCTATTTAGGATGCAGTTTCAAAAAAGCGTCTTTTGAAAAACAAATGCAAAGATAGTGAGAAAATTAAAAAATAAGAATAAGGATATCTCCGAACCCAGAATTCCTAGAAATAAGGTAAATACATTTCCATAATCAAGGTTGCATCCGGCAAGAAACTGCATTCAAAGATTTTTATTTAGAATGCAGTCTCAAAAAAGAGTCTTTGAAAAACAAATGCAAAGATAGTGAGAAAATTAAAAAATAAGAATAAGGATATCTCCGAACTCAGAATTCTTAGAAAGAAGATAAAAACATTTCCAGAATCAATTTTGCATCCGGCAAGAAATTGCATTCAAAGATTTATATTTAGAACGCAGTCTCAAAAAAGTGTCTTCTGAAAACCGAATGCAAAGATAGTGAGAAAATTCAAAAATAAGAATAAGGATATCTCCGAACCTAGAAGTCCTAGAAAGAAGATAAATACATTTCCAAAATAAAGTTTGCATCCGGCAAGAAATTCCATTTAAAGATTTCTATTTAAAATGCAGTCTCAAAAAAGTGTCTTTTGAAAAACAAATGCAAAGATAGTGAGAAAATTCAAAAATAAGAATAAGGATATCTCCGAACCTGGAAGTCCTAGACAGAAGGGAAATACATTTCCAAAATCAGGGTTGCATCCGGCAAGAAACTGCATTCAAAGATTTCTATTTAGAATGCAGTCTCAAAAAAGTGTCTTTTGAAAACCAAATGCACAGATAGTGAGAAAATTCAAAAATAAGAATAAGGATATATCCGAACCTGGAATTCCTAGAAAGAACATGAAAACATTTCCAGAATCAATTTTGCATCCGGCAAGAAACCAAATGCAAAAATAGTGAGAAAATTAAAAAGATAAGAATAAGGATATCTCCGAACCTAGAAGCCCTAAAAAGAAGATAAAAACATTTCCAAAATCAGTTTTGCATCCGGCAAGAAACTGCATTCAAAGATTTCTATTTAGAATGCAGTCTCAAAAAAGTGTCTTTTGAAAAACAAATGCAAAGATAGTGAGAAAATTAAAAAAATAAGAATAAGGATATCTCCGAACCTAGACGTCCTAGAAAGAAGATAAATACATTTCCAAAATTAGTTTTGCATCCGGCAAGAAACTGCATTCAAAGATTTCTATTTAGAATGCAGTCTCAAAAAAGTGTCTTTTGAAAAACAAATGCAAAGATAGTGAGAAAATTAAAAAATAAGAATAAGGATATCTCCGAACCTAGAATTCCTAGAAAGAAGATAAAAATATTTCCAAAATCAAGTTTGCATCCGGCAAGAAACTGCATTCAAAGATTTCTATTTAGAATGCAGTCTCAAAAAAGCGTCTTTTGAAAACCAAATGCAAAGATAGTGAGAAAAGTTAAAAATAAGAATAAGGATATCTCCGAACCTAGAAGTCCTAGAAAGAAGGTAAATACATTTCCAAAATCAGATTTGCATCCGGCAAGAAACTGCATTCAAAGATTTCTATTTAGGATGCAGTCTCAAAAAAGCGTCTTTTGAAAAACAAATGCAAAGATAGTGAGAAAATTAAAAAATAAGAATAAGGATATCTCCGAACCCAGAATTCCTAGAAAGAAGATAAAAACATTTCCAGAATCAATTTTGCATCCGGCAAGAAACTGCATTCAAAGATTTCTATTTAGAATGCAGTCTCAAAAAAGTGTCTTCTGAAAACCGAATGCAAAGATAGTGAGAAAATTAAAAAATAAGAATAAGGATATCTCCGAACCTAGAATTCCTAGAAAAAAGATGAAAACATTTCCAGATTCAGTTTTGCATCCGGCAAGAAACTGCTTTCAAAGATTTCTATTTAGAATGCAGTCTCAAAAAAGTGTCTTTTGAAAACCAAATGCACAGATAGTGAGAAAATTCAAAAATAAGAATAAGGATATCTCCGAAACTGGAATTCCTAGAAAGAACATAAAAACATTTCCAAAATAAGTTTTGCATCCGGCAAGAAACTGCATTCAAAGATTTCTATTTAGAATGCAGTCTCAAAAAAGCGTCTTTTGAAAACCAAATGCAAAGATAGTGAGAAAAGTTAAGAATAAGAATAAGGATATCTCCGAACCTAGAAGTCCTAGAAAGAAGGTAAATACATTTCCAAAATCAGATTTGCATCCGGCAAGAAACTGCATTCAAAGATTTCTATTTAGGATGCAGTCTCAAAAAAGCGTCTTTTGAAAAACAAATGCAAAGATAGTGAGAAAATTAAAAAATAAGAATAAGGATATCTCCGAACTCAGAATTCTTAGAAAGAAGATAAAAACATTTCCAGAATCAATTTTGCATCCGGCAAGAAATTGCATTCAAAGATTTATATTTAGAATGCAGTCTCAAAAAAGTGTCTTCTGAAAACCGAATGCAAAGATAGTGAGAAAATTCAAAAATAAGAATAAGGATATCTCCGAACCTAGAAGTCCTAGAAAGAAGATAAATACATTTCCAAAATAAAGTTTGCATCCGGCAAGAAATTCCATTTAAAGATTTCTATTTAAAATGCAGTCTCAAAAAAGTGTCTTTTGAAAAACAAATGCAAAGATAGTGAGAAAATTAAAAAATAAGAATAAGGATATCTCCGAACCCAGAATTCCTAGAAAGAAGATAAAAACATTTCCAGAATCAATTTTGCATCCGGCAAGAAACTGCATTCAAAGATTTCTATTTAGAATGCAGTCTCAAAAAAGTGTCTTCTGAAAACCGAATGCAAAGATAGTGAGAAAATTAAAAAATAAGAATAAAGATATCTCCGAACCTAGAATTCCTAGAAAAAAGATGAAAACATTTCCAAAATAAGTTTTGCATCCGGCAAGAAACTGCATTCAAAGATTTCTATTTAGAATTCAGTCTCAAAAAAGCGTCTTTTGAAAAACAAATGCAAAGATAGTGAGAAAATTAAAAAATAAGAATAAGGATATCTCCGAACCTGGAAGTCCTAGAAAAAAGGTAAATACATTTCCATAATCAAGGTTGCATCCGGCAAGAAACTGCATTCAAAGATTTTTATTTAGAATGCAGTCTCAAAAAAGAGTCTTTGAAAAACAAATGCAAAGATAGTGAGAAAATTAAAAAATAAGAATAAGGATATCTCCGAACTCAGAATTCTTAGAAAGAAGATAAAAAAATTTCCAGAATCAATTTTGCATCCGGCAAGAAATTGCATTCAAAGATTTATATTTAGAATGCAGTCTCAAAAAAGTGTCTTTTGAAAACCAAATGCAAAGATAGTGAGAAAATTCAAAAATAAGAATAAGGATATCTCCGAACCTAGAAGTCCTAGAAAGAAGGTAAATACATTTCCAAAATAAAGTTTGCATCCGGCAAGAAATTCCATTTAAAGATTTCTATTTAGAATGCAATCTCAAAAAAGTGTCTTTGAAAAACAAATGCAAAGATAGTGAGAAAATTAAAAAATAAGAATAAGGATATCTCCGAACCTAGAAGTCTTAGAAAGAAGATAAAAACATTTCCAGAATCAATTTTGCATCCGGCAAGAAACTGCATTCAAAGATTTCTATTTAGAATGCAGTCTCAAAAAAGTGTCTTTTGAAAACCAAATGCACAGATAGTGAGAAAATTCAAAAATAAGAATAAGGATATATCCGAACCTGGAATTCATAGAAAGAACATGAAAACATTTCCAGAATCAATTTTGCATCCGGCAAGAAACCAAATGCAAAAATAGTGAGAAAATTAAAAAGATAAGAATAAGGATATCTCCGAACCTAGAAGCCCTAAAAAGAAGATAAAAACATTTCCAAAATCAGTTTTGCATCCGGCAAGAAACTGCATTCAAAGATTTCTATTTAGAATGCAGTCTCAAAAAAGTGTCTTTTGAAAAACAAATGCAAAGATAGTGAGAAAATTAAAAAAATAAGAATAAGGATATCTCCGAACCTAGACGTCCTAGAAAGAAGATAAATACATTTCCAAAATAAGTTTTGCATCCGGCAAGAAACTGCATTCAAAGATTTCTATTTAGAATGCAGTCTCAAAAAAGTGTCTTTTGAAAAACAAATGCAAAGATAGTGAGAAAATTAAAAAATAAGAATAAGGATATCTCCGAACCTAGAATTCCTAGAAAGAAGGTTAAAACATTTCCAGAATCAGTTTGCATCCGGCAAGAAACTGCATTCAATGATTTCTATTTAGAATGCAGTCTCAAAAAAGCGTCTTTTGAAAAACAAATGCAAAGATAGTGAGAAAACTAAAAAATAAGAATAAGGATATCTCCGAACCCAGAATTTTTAGAAAGAAGGTAAATACATTTCCAAAATCAAGGTTGCATCCGGCAAGAAACTGCATTCAAAGATTTTTATTTAGAATGCAGTCTCAAAAAAGTGTCTTTTGAAAAACAAATGCAAAGATAGTGAGAAAATTAAAAAATAAGAATAAGGATATCTCCGAACCCAGAATTTTTAGAAAGAAGGTAAATACATTTCCAAAATCAAGGTTGCATCCGGCAAGAAACTGCATTCAAAGATTTCTATTTAGAATGCAGTCTCAAAAAAGTGTCTTCTGAAAACCGAATGCAAAGATAGTGAGAAAATTAAAAAATAAGAATAAGGATATCTCCGAACTTAGAAGTCCTAGAAAGAAGGTTAATACATTTCCAAAATCAATTTTGCATCCGGCAAGAAACTGCATTCAAAGATTTCTATTTACAATGCAGTCTCAAAAAAGTGTCTTTGAAAAACAAATGCAAAGATAGTGAGAAAATTAAAAAATAAGAATAAGGATATCTCCGAACATAGAAGTTCTAGAAAGAAGATAAATACATTTCCAAAATCAATTTTGCATCCGACAAGAAACTGCATTCAAAGATTTCTATTTAGAATGCAGTCTCAAAAAGCTGTCTTTTGAAAACCAAATGCACAGATAGTGAGAAAATTCAAAAATAAGAATAAGGATATCTCCGAACCTGGAATTCCTAGAAAGAACATAAAAACATTTCCAGAATAAGTTTTGCATCCGGCAAGAAACTGCATTCAAAGATTTCTATTTACAATGCAGTCTCAAAAAACTGTCTTTGAAAAACAAATGCAAAGATAGTGAGAAAATTAAAAAATAAGAATAGGGATATCTCCGAACCTAGAAGTTCTAGAAAGAAGATAAATACATTTTCAAAATCAATTTTGCATCCGGCAAGAAACTGCATTCAAAGATTTCTATTTAGAATTCAGTCTCAAAAAAGTGTCTTTTGTAAACCAAATGCAAAGATAGTGAGAAAATTAAAAAATAAGAATAAGGATGTCTCCGAACCTAGAAGTCCTAGAAAGAAGGTAAATACATTTCCAAAATTAAAATTGCATCTGGCAAGAAACTGCACTCGACAATTTTAATTTAGAATGCAGTCTCAAAAAAGTGTGTTTTGAAAACCAAATGCAAAAATAGTGAGAAAATTAAAAAAATAAGAATAAGGATATCTCCGAACCCAGAATTCCTAGAATGAAGATGAAAACATTCCCAAAATCAATATTGCATCCGACAAGAAACTGCATTCAAAGATTTCTATTTAGAATGCAGTCTCAAAAAAGCGTCTTTTGAAAACCAAATGCAAAGATAGTGAGAAAAGTTAAAAATAAGAATAAGGATATCTCCGAACCTAGAAGTCCTAGAAAGAAGGTAAAAACATTTCCAAAATAAAAATTGCATCCGGCAAGAAACTGCATTCAAAGATTTCTATTTAGAATGCAGTCTCAAAAAAGTGTCTTTTGAAAAACAAATGCAAAGATAGTGAGAAAATTAAAAAATAAGAATAAGGATATCTCCGAACCTAGAATTCCTGAAAAAGGATGAAAACATTTCCAGATTCAGTTTTGCATCCGGCAAGAAACTGCGTTCAAAGATTTCTATTTAGAATGCAGTCTCAAAAAAGTGTCTTTTGAAAACCAAATGCACAGATAGTGAGAAAATTCAAAAATAAGAATAAGGATATCTCCGAACTTGGAATTCCTAGAAAGAACATAAAAACATTTCCAAAATAAGTTTTGCATCCGGCAAGAAACTGCATTCAAAGATTTCTATTTAGAATTCAGTCTCAAAAAAGCGTCTTTTGAAAAACAAATGCAAAGATAGTGAGAAAATTAAAAAATAAGAAGAGGGATATCTCCGAACCTAGAAGTTCTAGAAAGAAGATAAATACATTTTCAAAATCAATTTTGCATCCGGCAAGAAACTGCATTCAAAGATTTCTATTTAGAATTCAGTCTCAAAAAAGTGTCTTTTGTAAACCAAATGCAAAGATAGTGAGAAAATTAAAAAATAAGAATAAGGATGTCTCCGAACCTAGAAGTCCTAGAAAGAAGGTAAATACATTTCCAAAATTAAAATTGCATCTGGCAAGAAACTGCACTCGACAATTTTAATTTAGAATGCAGTCTCAAAAAAGTGTGTTTTGAAAACCAAATGCAAAAATAGTGAGAAAATTAAAAAAATAAGAATAAGGATATCTCCGAACCCAGAATTCCTAGAAAGAAGTTGAAAACTTTTCCAAAATCAATATTGCATCCGACAAGAAACTGCATTCAAAGATTTCTATTTAGAATGCAGTCTCAAAAAAGCGTCTTTTGAAAACCAAATGCAAAGATAGTGAGAAAAGTTAAAAATAGGAATAAGGATATCTCCGAACCTAGAAGTCCTAGAAAGAAGGTAAAAACATTTTCAAAATAAAAATTGCATCCGGCAAGAAACTGCGTTCAAAGATTTTTATTTAGAATGCAGTCTCAAAAAAGTGTCTTTTGAAACCCAAATGCACAGATAGTGAGAAAATTCAAAAATAAGAATAAGGATATCTCCGAACTTGGAATTCCTAGAAAGAACATAAAAACATTTCCAAAATAAGTTTTGCATCCGGCAAGAAACTGCATTCAAAGATTTCTATTTAGAATTCAGTCTCAAAAAAGCGTCTTTTGAAAAACAAATGCAAAGATAGTGAGAAAATTAAAAAATAAGAATAAGGATATCTCCGAACCTGGAAGTCCTAGAAAGAAGGTAAATACATTTCCATAATCAAGGTTGCATCCGGCAAGAAACTGCATTCAAAGATTTCTATTTAGAATGCAGTCTCAAAAAAGAGTCTTTGAAAAACAAATGCAAAGATAGTGAGAAAAGTTAAAAATAAGAATAAGGATATCTCCGAACTCAGAATTCCTAGAAAGAAGATAAAAACATTTCCAGAATCAATATTGTATCCGGCAAGAAACTGCATTCAAAGATTTATATTTAGAATGCAGTCTCAAAAAAGTGTCTTCTGAAAACCGAATGCAAAGATAGTGAGAAAATTCAAAAATAAGAATAAGGATATCGCCGAACCTAGAAGTCCTAGAAAGAAGGTAAATACATTTCCAAAATAAAGTTTGCATCCGGCAAGAAATTCCATTTACAGATTTCTATTTAGAATGCAATCTCAAAAAAGTGTCTTTGAAAAACAAATGCAAAGATAGTGAAAAAATTAAAAAAATAAGAATAAGGATATCTCCGAACCTAGAAGTCCTAGAAAGAAGATAAAAACATTTCCAGAATTAATTTTGCATCCGGCAAGAAACTGCATTCAAAGATTTCTATTTAGAATGCAGTCTCAAAAAAGTATCTTTTGAAAACCAAATGCACAGATAGTGAGAAAATTCAAAAATAAGAATAAGGATATCTCCGAACCTGGAATTCCTAGAAAGAACATGAAAACATTTCCAGAATAAGTTTTGTATCCGGCAAGAAACTGCATTCAAAGATTTCTATTTAGAATTCAGTCTCAAAAAAGCGTCTTTTGAAAACCAATGCACAGATAGTGAGAAAATTCAAAAATAAGAAAAAGGATATCTCCGAACCTAGAATTTCTAGAAAGAAGATAAAAACATTTCCAGAATCAGTTTTGCATCCGGCAAGAAACTGCATTCAAAGATTTCTATTTAGAATTCAGTCTCAAAAAAGCGTCTATTGAAAACCAAATGCACAGATAGTGAAAAAATTCAAAAATAAGAAAAAGGATATCTCCGAACCTAGAATTTCTAGAAAGAAGATAAAAACATTTCCAGAATCAGTTTTGCATCCGGCAAGAAACTGCATTCAAAGATTTCTATTTAGAATTCAGTCTCAAAAAAGTGTCTTTTGTAAACCAAATGCAAAGATAGTGAGAAAATTAAAAAATAAGAATAAGGATATCTCCGAACCTAGAAGTCCTAGAAAGAAGGTAAATACATTTCCAAAATTAAAATTGCATCTGGCAAGAAACTGCACTCGATAATTTTAATTTAGAATGCAGTCTCAAAAAAGTGTGTTTTGAAAACCAAATGCAAAAATAGTGAGAAAATTAAAAAAATAAGAATAAGGATATCTCCGAACCCAGAATTCCTAAAAAGAAGATAAAAACATTTCCAAAATCAATATTGCATCCGGCAAGAAACTGCATTCAAAGATTTCTATTTAGAATGCAGTCTCAAAAAAGCGTCTTTTGAAAACCAAATGCAAAGATAGTGAGAAAAGTTAAAAATAAGAATAAGGATATCTCCGAACCTAGAAGTCCTAGAAAGAAGGTAAATACATTTCCAAAATAAAAATTGCATCCGGCAAGAAACTGCATTCAAAGATTTCTATTTAGAATGCAGTCTCAAAAAAGTGCCTTTTGAAAAACAAATGCAAAGATAGTGAGAAAATTAAAAAATAAGAATAAGGATATCTCCAAACCTAGAATTCCTAGAAAAAAGATGAAAACATTTCCAGATTCAGTTTTGCATCCGGCAAGAAACTGCGTTCAAAGATTTCTATTTAGAATGCAGTCTCAAAAAAGTGTCTTTTGAAAACCAAATGCACAGATAGTGAGAAAATTCAAAAATAAGAATAAGGATATCTCCGAACCTGGAATTCCTAGAAAGAACATAAAAACATTTCCAAAATAAGTTTTGCATCCGGCAAGAAACTGCATTCTAAGATTTCTATTTAGAATTCAGTCTCAAAAAAGCGTCTTTTGAAAAACAAATGCAAAGATAGTGAGAAAATTAAAAAATAAGAATAAGGATATCTCCGAACCTGGAAGTCCTAGAAAGAAGGTAAATACATTTCCAAAATAAAGTTTGCATCCGGCAAGAAATTCCATTTAAAGATTTCTATTTAGAATGCAATCTCAAAAAAGTGTCTTTGAAAAACAAATGCAAAGATAGTGAGAAAATTAAAAAAATAAGAATAAGGATATCTCCGAACCTAGAATTCCTAGAAAGAAGATAAAAACATTTCCAGAATCAATTTTGCATCCGGCAAGAAACTGCATTCAAAGATTTCTATATAGAATGCAGTCTCAAAAAAGTGTCTTTTGAAAACCAAATGCACAGATAGTGAGAAAATTCAAAAATAAGAATCAGGATATCTCCGAACCTGGAATTCCTAGAAAGAACATGAAAACATTTCCAGAATAAGTTTTGTATCCGGCAAGAAACTGCATTCAAAGATTTCTATTTAGAATTCAGTCTCAAAAAAGCGTCTTTTGAAAACCAATGCACAGATAGTGAGAAAATTCAAAAATAAGAAAAAGGATATCTCCGAACCTAGAATTTCTAGAAAGAAGATAAAAACATTTCCAGAATCAGTTTTGCATCCGGCAAGAAACTGCATTCAAAAATTTCTATTTAGAATTCAGTCTCAAAAAAGCGTGTTTTGTAAACCAAATGCAAAGATAGTGAGAAAATTAAAAAATAAGAATAAGGATATCTCCGATTCTAGAAGTCCTAGAAAGAAGGTAAATACATTTCTAAAATCAAAATTGCATCCTGCAAGAAACTGCATTCGATAATTTCAATTTAGAATGCAGTCTCAAAAAAGTGTGTTTTGAAAACCAAATGCAAAAATAGTGAGAAAATTAAAAAAATAAGAATAAGGATATCTCCGAACCTAGAATTCCTAGAAAGAAGATAAAAACATTTCCAAAATCAAGTTTGCATCCGGCAAGAAACTGCATTCAAAGATTTCTATTTAGAATGCAGTCTCAAAAAAGCGTCTTTTGAAAACCAAATGCAAAGATAGTGAGAAAAGTTAAAAATAAGAATAAGGATATCAACGAACCTAGAAGTCCTAGAAAAAAGGTAAATACATTTCCAAAATTGAAATTGCATCCGGGAAGAAACTGCATTCAAAGATTTCTATTTAGAATGCAGTCTCAAAAAAGTGTCTTTTGAAAAACAAATGCAAAGATAGTGAGAAAATTAAAAAAATAAGAATAGGGATATCTCCGAACCTGGAAGTCCTAGAAAGAAGGTAAATACATTTCCAAAATCAGTTTTGCATCCGGCAAGAAACTGCATTCAAAGATTTCTATTTAGGATGCAGTCTCAAAAAAGCGTCTTTTGAAAAACAAATGCAAAGATAGTGAGAAAATTAAAAAATAAGTATAAGGATATCTCCGAACCCAGAATTCCTAGAAAGAAGATAAAAACATTTCCAGAATCAATTTTGCATCCGGCAAGAAACTGCATTCAAAGATTTCTATTTAGAATGCAGTCTCAAAAAAGTGTCTTCTGAAAACCGAATGCAAAGATAGTGAGAAAATTAAAAAATAAGAATAAGGATATCTCCGAACCCAGAATACCTAGAAAGAAGATAAAAACATTTCCAGAATCAATTTTGCATCCGGCAAGAAACTGCATTCAAAGATTTCTATTTAGAATGCAGTCTCAAAAAAGAGTCTTTGAAAAACAAATGCAAAGATAGTGAGAAAATTAAAAAATAAGAATAAGGATATCTCCGAACTCAGAATTCCTAGAAAGAAGATAAAAAGATTTCCAGAATCAATATTGCATCCGGCAAGAAACTGCATTCAAAGATTTATATTTAGAATGCAGTCTCAAAAAAGTGTCTTCTGAAAACCGAATGCAAAGATAGTGAGAAAATTCAAAAATAAGAATAAGGATATCTCCGAACCTAGAAGTCCTAGAAAGAAGGTAAATACATTTCCAAAATAAAGTTTGCATCCGGCAAGAAACTGCATTTAAAGATTTCTATTTAGAATGCAATCTCAAAAAAGTGTCTTTGAAAAACAAATGCAAAGATAGTGAGAAAATTAAAAAAATAAGAATAAGGATATCTCCGAACCTAGAAGTCCTAGAAAGAAGATAAAAACATTTCCAGAATCAATTTTGCATCCGGCAAGAAACTGCATTCAAAGATTTCTATTTAGAATGCAGTCTCAAAAAAGAGTCTTTGAAAAACAAATGCAAAGATAGTGAGAAAATTCAAAAATAAGAATAAGGATATCTCCGAACCTAGAAGTTCTAGAAAGAAGGTAAATACATTTCCAAAATAAAGTTTGCATCCGGCAAGAAATTCCATTTAAAGATTTCTATTTAGAATGCAATTTCAAAAAAGTGTCTTTGAAAAACAAATGCAAAGATAGTGAGAAAATTAAAAAATAAGAAAAAGGATATCTCCGAACTCAGAATTCCTAGAAAGAAGATAAAAACATTTCCAGAATAAGTTTTGTATCCGGCAAGAAACTGCATTCAAAGATTTCTATTTAGAATTCAGTCTCAAAAAAGCGTCTTTTGAAAACCAATGCACAGATAGTGAGAAAATTCAAAAATAAGAAAAAGGATATCTCCGAACCTAGAATTTCTAGAAAGAAGATAAAAACATTTCCAGAATCAGTTTTGCATCTGGCAAGAAACTGCATTCAAAGATTTCTATTTAGAATTCAGTCTCAAAAAAGCGTGTTTTGTAAACCAAATGCAAAGATAGTGAGAAAATTAAAAAAATAAGAATAAGGATATCTCCGATTCTAGAAGTCCTAGAAAGAAGGTAAATACATTTCCAAAATCAAAATTGCATCTTGCAAGAAACTGCACTCGATAATTTCAATTTAGAATGCAGTCTCAAAAAAGTGTGTTTTGAAAACCAAATGCAAAAATAGTGAGAAAATTAAAAAAATAAGAATAAGGATATCTCCGAACCTAGAATTCCTAGAAAGAGGATAAATACATTTCCAAAATCAGGGTTGCATTCGGCAAGAAACTGCATTCAAAGATTTCTATTTAGAATGCAGTCTCAAAAAAGCGTCTTTTGAAAACCAAATGCAAAGATAGTGAGAAAAGTTAAAAATAAGAATAAGGATATCTCCGAACCTAGAAGTCCTAGAAAGAACATAAAAACATTTCCAGAATCGAAATTGCATCCGGCAAGAAACTGCATTGAAAGATTTCTATTTAGAATGCAGTCTCAAAAAAGTGTCTTTTGAAAAACAAATGCAAAGATAGTGAGAAAATTAAAAAAATAAGAATAAGGATATCTCCGAACCTGGAAGTCCTAGAAATAAGGTAAATACATTTCCATAATCAAGGTTGCATCCGGCAAGAAACTGCATTCAAAGATTTCTATTTAGAATGCAGTCTCAAAAAAGTGTCTTCTGAAAAACAAATGCAAAGATAGTGAGAAAATTCAAAAATAAGAATAAGGATATCTCCGAACCTAGAAGTCCTAGAAAGAAGGTAAATACATTTCCAAAATAAAGTTTGCATCCGGCAAGAAATTCCATTTAAAGATTTCTATTTAGAATGCAATCTCAAAAAAGTGTCTTTGAAAAACAAATGCAAAGATAGTGAGAAAATTAAAAAATAAGAATAAGGATATCTCCGAACTCAGAATTCCTAGAAAGAAGATAAAAACATTTCCAGAATCAATTTTGCATATGGCAAGAAACTGCATTCAAAGATTTCTATTTAGAATGCAGTCTCAAAAAAGAGTCTTTGAAAAACAAATGCACAGATAGTGAGAAAATTCAAAAATAAGAATAAGGATATCTCCGAACCTGGAATTCCTAGAAAGAACATGAAAACATTTCCAGAATAAGTTTTGTATCCGGCAAGAAACTGCATTCAAAGATTTCTATTTAGAATTCAGTCTCAAAAAAGCGTCTTTTGAAAACCAATGCACAGATAGTGAGAAAATTCAAAAATAAGAAAAAGGATATCTCCGAACCTAGAATTTCTAGAAAGAAGATAAAAACATTTCCAGAATCAGTTTTGCATCCGGCAAGAAACTGCATTCAAAGATTTCTATTTAGAATGCAGTCTCAAAAAAAGCGTGTTTTGTAAACCAAATGCAAATATAGTGAGAAAATTAAAAAATAAGAATAAGGATATCTCCGATTCTAGAAGTCCTAGAAAGAAGGTAAATACATTTCCAAAATCAAAATTGCATCTTGCAAGAAACTGCACTCGATAATTTCAATTTAGAATGCAGTCTCAAAAAAGTGTGTTTTGAAAACCAAATGCAAAAATAGTGAGAAAATTAAAAAAATAAGAATAAGGATATCTCCGAACCAAGAATTCCTAGAAAGAAGATAAAAATATTTCCAAAATCAAGTTTGCATCCGGCAAGAAACTGCATTCAAAGATTTCTATTTAGAATGCAGTCTCAAAAAAGCGTCTTTTGAAAACCAAATGCAAAGATAGTGAGAAAAGTTAAAAATAAGAATAAGGATATCTCCGAACCTAGAAGCCCTAAAAAGAAGATAAAAACATTTCCAAAATCAGTTTTGCATCCGGCAAGAAACTGCATTCAAAGATTTCTATTTAGAATGCAGTCTCAAAAAAGTGTCTTTTGAAAAACAAATGCAAAGATAGTGAGAAAATTAAAAAATAAGAATAAGGATATCTCCGAACCTAGACGTCCTAGAAAGAAGATAAATACATTTCCAAAATTAGTTTTGCATCCGGCAAGAAACTGCATTCAAAGATTTCTATTTAGAATGCAGTCTCAAAAAAGTGTCTTTTGAAAAACAAATGCAAAGATAGTGAGAAAATTAAAAAAATAAGAATAAGGATATCTCCGAACCTGGAAGTGCTAGAAAGAAGGTAAATACATTTCCAAAATCAGTTTTGCATCCGGCAAGAAACTGCATTCAAAGATTTCTATTAAGGATGCAATCTCAAAAAAGCGTCTTTTGAAAAACAAATGCAAAGATAGTGAGAAAATTAAAAAATAAGAATAAGGATATGTCCGAACCCAGAATTCCTAGAAAGAAGATAAAAACATTTCCAGAATCAATTTTGCATCCGGCAAGAAACTGCATTCAAAGATTTCTATTTAGCATGCAGTCTCAAAAAAGTGTCTTCTGAAAACCGAATGCAAAGATAGTGAGAAAATTAAAAAATAAGAATAAGGATATCTCCGAACCTAGAATTCCTAGAAAAAAGATGAAAACATTTCCAGATTCAGTTTTGCATCCGGCAAGAAACTGCGTTCAAAGATTTCTATTTAGAATGCAGTCTCAAAAAAGTGTCTTTTGAAAACCAAATGCACAGATAGTGAGAAAATTCAAAAATAAGAATAAGGATATCTCCGAACCTGGAAGTCCTAGAAAGAAGGTAAATACATTTCCAAAATCAATTTTGCATCCGGCAAGAAACTGCATTCAAAGATTTCTATTTAGAATTCAGTCTCAAAAAAGCGTCTTTTGAAAAACAAATGCAAAGATAGTGGGAAAATTAAAAAATAAGAATAAGGATATCTCCGAACCTGGAAGTCCTAGAAATAAGGTAAATACATTTCCATAATCAAGGTTGCATCCGGCAAGAAACTGCATTCAAAGATTTCTATTTAGAATGCAGTCTCAAAAAAGAGTCTTTGAAAAACCAAATGCAAGGATAGTGAGAAAATTAAAAAATAAGAATAAGGATATCTCCGAACTCAGAATTCCTATAAAGAAGATAAAAACATTTCCAGAATCAATTTTGCATCCGGCAAGAAACTGCATTCAAAGATTTATATTTAGAATGCAGTCTCAAAAAAGCGTGTTTTGTAAACCAAATGCAAAGATAGTGAGAAAACTAAAAAATAAGAATAAGGATATCTCCGAACCTAGAAGTCCTAGAAAGAAGGTAAATACATTTCCAAAATCAAAATTGCATCCTGCAAGAAACTGCACTCGATAATTTCAATTTAGAATGCAGTCTCAAAAAAGTGTGATTTGAAAACCAAATGCAAAAATAGTGAGAAAATTAAAAAAATAAGAATAAGGATATCTCCGAACCTAGAAGCCCTAGAAAGAAGATAAAAATATTTCCAAAATCAAGTTTGCATCCGGCAAGAAACTGCATTCAAAGATTTCTATTTAGAATGCAGTCTCAAAAAAGCGTCTTTTGAAAACCAAATGCAAAGATAGTGAGAAAATTCAAAAATAAGAATAAGGATATCTCCGAAACTAGAAGTCCTAGAAAGAACATAAAAACATTCCTAGAATCGAAATTGCATCCGGCAAGAAACTGCATTCAAAGATTTCTATTTAGAATGCAGTCTCAAAAAAGTGTCTTTTGAAAAACAAATGCAAAGATAGTGACAAAATCAAAAAAATAAGAATAAGGATATCTCCGAACCTAGAAGTCTTAGAAAGAAGATAAAAACATTTCCAGAATCAATTTTGCATCCGGCAAGAAACTGCATTCAAAGATTTCTATTTAGAATGCAGTCTCAAAAAAGTGTCTTTTGAAAAACAAATGCAAAGATAGTGAGAAAATTAAAAAATAAGAATAAGGATATCTCCGAACCTAGAAGTCCAAGAAAGAACATAAAAACATTTCCAGAATAAGTTTTGCATCCGGCAAGAAATTGCATTCAAAGATTTATATTTAGAATTCAGTCTCAAAAAAGCGTCTTTTGAAAACCAAATGCACAGATAGTGAGAAAATTCAAAAATAAGAAAAAGGATATCTCCGAACCTAGAATTTCTAGAAAGAAGATAAAAACATTTCCAGAATCAGTTTTGCATCCGGCAAGAAACTGCATTCAAAGATTTCTATTTAGAATGCAGTCTCAAAAAAGCGTGTTTTGTAAACCAAATGCAAAGATAGTGAGAAAATTAAAAAATAAGAATAAGGATATCTCCGATTCTAGAAGTCCTAGAAAGAAGGTAAATACATTTCCAAAATCAAAATTGCATCCTGCAAGAAACTGCACTCGATAATTTCAATTTAGAATGCAGTCTCAAAAAAGTGTGTTTTGAAAACCAAATGCAAAAATAGTGAGAAAATTAAAAAAATAAGAATAAGGATATCTCCGAACCTAGAATTCCTAGAAAGAAGATAAAAATATTTCCAAAATCAAGTTTGCATCCGGCAAGAAACTGCATTCAAAGATTTCTATTTAGAATGCAGTCTCAAAAAAGCGTCTTTTGAAAACCAAATGCAAAGATAGTGAGAAAAGTTAAAAATAAGAATAAGGATATCTCCGAACCTAGAAGTCCTAGAAAGAAGGTTAATGCATTTCCAAAATCAAAATTGCATCCTGCAAGAAACTGCACTCGATAATTTCAATTTAGAATGCAGTCTCAAAAAAGTGTGTTTTGAAAACCAAATGCAAAAATAGTGAGAAAATTAAAAAAATAAGAATAAGGATACCTCCGAACCTGGAAGTCCTAGAAAGAAGGTAAATACATTTCCAAAATCAGTTTTGCATCCGGCAAGAAACTGCATTTAAAGATTTCTATTTAGAATGCAGTCTCAAAAAAGTGTCTTTTGAAAACCAAATGCAAGGATAGTGAGAAAATTAAAAAATAAGAATAAGGATATCTCCGAACCTAGAATTCCTAGAAAGAAGGTAAAAACATTTCCAGAATCAGTTTTGCATCCGGCAAGAAACTGCATTCAAAGATTTCTATTTAGAAATCAGTCTCAAAAAAGTGTCTTCTGTAAACCAAATGCAAAGATAGTGAGAAAATTAAAAAATAAGAATAAGGATATCTCCGAACCTGGAAGTCCTAGAAAGAATTGAAATACATTTCAAAATCAGGGTTGCATCCGGCAAGAAACTGCATTCAAAGATTTCTATTTAGAATGCAGTCTCAAAAAAGAGTCTTTTGAAAAACAAATGCAAAGATAGTGAGAAAATTAAAAAAATAAGAATAAGGATATCTTCGAACCCAGAATTCTTAGAAAAAAGATAAAAACATTTCCAGAATCAATTTTGCATCCGGCAAGAAACTGCATTCAAAGATTTATATTTAGAATGCAGTCTCAAAAAAATGTCTTTTGAAAACCAAATGCAAAGATAGTGAGAAAAGTTAAAAATAAGAATAAGGATATCTCCGAACCTAGAAGTCCAAGAAAGAACATAAAAACATTTCCAGAATAAGTTTTGCATCCGGCAAGAAACTGCACTCAAAGATTTCTATTTAGAATTCAGTCTCAAAAAAGCGTCTTTTGAAAACCAAATGCACAGATAGTGAGAAAATTAAAAAATAAGAATAAGGATATCTCCGAACCTAGAATTTCTAGAAAGAAGATAAAAACATTTCCAGAATCAGTTTTGCATCCGGCAAGAAACTGCATTCAAAGATTTCTATTTAGAATTCAGTCTCAAAAAAGCGTGTTTTGTAAACCAAATGCAAAGATAGTGAGAAAATTAAAAAATAAGAATAAGGATATCTCCGAACCTAGAAGTCCTAGAAAGTAGGTAAATACATTTCCAAAATCAAAATTGCATCCTGCAAGAAACTGCACTCGATAATTTCAATTTAGAATGCAGTCTCAAAAAAGTGTGTTTTGAAAACCAAATGCAAAAATAGTGAGAAAATTAAAAAAATAAGAATAAGGATATCTCCGAACCTAGAATTCCTAGAAAGAAGATAAAAATATTTCCAAAATCAAGTTTGCATCCGGCAAGAAACTGCATTCAAAGATTTCTATTTAGAATGCAGTCTCAAAAAAGCGTCTTTTGAAAACCAAATGCAAAGATAGTGAGAAAAGTTAAAAATAAGAATAAGGATATCTCCGAACCTAGAAATCCTAGAAAGAAGGTAAATACATTTCCAAAATCAGATTTGCATCCGGCAAGAAACTGCATTCAAAGATTTCTATTTAGGATGCAGTCTCAAAAAAGCGTCTTTTGAAAAACAAATGCAAAGATAGTGAGAAAATTAAAAAATAAAAATAAGGATATCTCCGAACCCAGAATTCCTAGAAAGAAGATAAAAACATTTCCAGAATCAATTTTGCATCCGGCAAGAAACTGCATTCAAAGATTTCTATTTAGAATGCAGTCTCAAAAAAGTGTCTTCTGAAAACCGAATGCAAAGATAGTGAGAAAATTAAAAAATTAAAATAAGGATATCTCCGAACCTAGAATTCCTAGAAAAAAGATGAAAACATTTCCAGATTCAGTTTTGCATTCGGCAAGAAACTGCGTTCAAAGATTTCTATTTAGAATGCAGTCTCAAAAAAGTGTCTTTTGAAAACCAAATGCACAGATAGTGAGAAAATTCAAAAATAAGAATAAGGATATCTCCGAACCTGGAATTCCTAGAAAGAACATAAAAACATTTCCAAAATAAGTTTTGCATCCGGCAAGAAACTGCATTCAAAGATTTCTATTTAGAATTCAGTCTCAAAAAAGCGTCTTTTGAAAAACAAATGCAAAGATAGTGAGAAAATTAAAAAATAAGAATAAGGATATCTCCGAACCTGGAAGTCCTAGAAATAAGGTAAATACATTTCCATAATCAAGGTTGCATCCGGCAAGAAACTGCATTCAAAGATTTCTATTTAGAATGCAGTCTCAAAAAAGAGTCTTTGAAAAACAAATGCAAAGATAGTGAGAAAATTAAAAAATAAGAATAAGGATATCTCCGAACTCAGAATTCTTAGAAAGAAGATAAAAACATTTCCAGAATCAATTTTGCATCCGGCAAGAAATTGCATTCAAAGATTTATATTTAGAATGCAGTCTCAAAAAAGTGTCTTCTGAAAACCGAATGCAAAGATAGTGAGAAAATTCAAAAATAAGAATAAGGATATCTCCGAACCTAGAAGTCCTAGAAAGAAGGTAAATACATTTCCAAAATAAAGTTTGCATCCGGCAAGAAATTCCATTTAAAGATTTCTATTTAGAATGCAGTCTCAAAAAAGTGTCTTTTGAAAAACAAATGCAAAGATAGTGAGAAAATTAAAAAATAAGAATAAGGATATCTCCGAACTCAGAATTCCTAGAAAGAAGATAAAAACATTTCCAGAATCAATTTTGCATCCGGCAAGAAACTGCATTCAAAGATTTTTATTTAGAATGCAGTCTCAAAAAAGTGTCTTCTGAAAACCGAATGCAAAGATAGTGAGAAAATTAAAAAATAAGAATAAGGATATCTCCGAACCTAGAATTCCTAGAAAAAAGATGAAAACATTTCCAACATAAGTTTTGCATCCGGCAAGAAACTGCATTCAAAGATTTCTATTTAGAATTCAGTCTCAAAAAAGCGTCTTTTGAAAAACAAATGCAAAGATAGTGAGAAAATTAAAAAATAAGAATAAGGATAGGATGGAAGTCCTAGAAAGAAGGTAAATACATTTCCATAATCAAGGTTGCATCCGGCAAGAAACTGCATTCAAAGATTTCTATTTAGAATGCAGTCTCAAAAAAGAGTCTTTGAAAAACAAATGCAAAGATAGTGAGAAAATTAAAAAATAAGAATAAGGATATCTCCGAACTCAGAACTCTCAGAAAGAAGATAAAAACATTTCCAGAATCAATTTTGCATTCGGCAAGAAATTGCATTCAAAGATTTATATTTAGAATGCAGTCTCAAAAAAGTGTCTTCTCAAAACCGAATGCAAAGATAGTGAGAAAATTCAAAAATAAGAATAAGGATATCTCCGAACCTAGAAGTCCTAGAAAGAAGGTAAATACATATTCAAAATAAAGTTTGCATCCGGCAAGAAATTCCATTTAAAGATTTCTATTTAGAATGCAATCTCAAAAAAGTGTCTTTGAAAAACAAATGCAAAGATAGTGAGAAAATTAAAAAATAAGAATAAGGATATCTCCGAACTCAGAATTCTTAGAAAGAAGATAAAAACATTTCCAGAATCAATTTTGCATCCGGCAAGAAACTACATTCAAAGATTTCTATTTAGAATGCAGTCTCAAAAAAGTGTCTTCTGAAAACCGAATGCAAAGATAGTGAGAAAATTAAAAAATTAAAATTAGGATATCTCCGAACCTAGAATTCCTAGAAAAAAGATGAAAACATTTCCAGATTCAGTTTTGCATTCGGCAAGAAACTGCGTTCAAAGATTTCTATTTAGAATGCAGTCTCAAAAAAGTGTCTTTTGAAAACCAAATGCACAGATAGTGAGAAAATTCAAAAATAAGAATAAGGATATCTCCGAACCTGGAATTCCTAGAAAGAACATAAAAACATTTCCAAAATAAGTTTTGCATCCGGCAAGAAACTGCATTCAAAGATTTCTATTTAGAATTCAGTCTCAAAAAAGCGTCTTTTGAAAAACAAATGCAAAGATAGTGAGAAAATTAAAAAATAAGAATAAGAATATCTCCGAACCTGGAAGTCCTAGAAATAAGGTAAATACATTTCCATAATCAAGGTTGCATCCGGCAAGAAACTGCATTCAAAGATTTCTATTTAGAATGCAGTCTCAAAAAAGAGTCTTTGAAAAACAAATGCAAAGATAGTGAGAAAATTAAAAAATAAGAATAAGGATATCTCCGAACTCAGAATTCTTAGAAAGAAGATAAAAACATTTCCAGAATCAATTTTGCATCCGGCAAGAAATTGCATTCAAAGATTTATATTTAGAATGCAGTCTCAAAAAAGTGTCTTCTGAAAACCGAATGCAAAGATAGTGAGAAAATTCAAAAATAAGAATAAGGATATCTCCGAACCTAGAAGTCCTAGAAAGAAGGTAAATACATTTCCAAAATAAAGTTTGCATCCGGCAAGAAATTCCATTTAAAGATTTCTATTTAGAATGCAGTCTCAAAAAAGTGTCTTTTGAAAAACAAATGCAAAGATAGTGAGAAAATTAAAAAATAAGAATAAGGATATCTCCGAACTCAGAATTCCTAGAAAGAAGATAAAAACATTTCCAGAATCAATTTTGCATCCGGCAAGAAACTGCATTCAAAGATTTTTATTTAGAATGCAGTCTCAAAAAAGTGTCTTCTGAAAACCGAATGCAAAGATAGTGAGAAAATTAAAAAATAAGAATAAGGATATCTCCGAACCTAGAATTCCTAGAAAAAAGATGAAAACATTTCCAAAATAAGTTTTGCATCCGGCAAGAAACTGCATTCAAAGATTTCTATTTAGAATTCAGTCTCAAAAAAGCGTCTTTTGAAAAACAAATGCAAAGATAGTGAGAAAATTAAAAAATAAGAATAAGGATATCTCCGAACCTGGAAGTCCTAGAAAGAAGGTAAATACATTTCCATAATAAAGGTTGCATCCGGCAAGAAACTGCATTCAAAGATTTCTATTTAGAATGCAGTCTCAAAAAAGAGTCTTTGAAAAACAAATGCAAAGATAGTGAGAAAATTAAAAAATAAGAATAAGGATATCTCCGAACTCAGAACTCTTAGAAAGAAGATAAAAACATTTCCAGAATCAATTTTGCATCCGGCAAGAAATTGCATTCAAAGATTTATATTTAGAATGCAGTCTCAAAAAAGTGTCTTCTCAAAACCGAATGCAAAGATAGTGAGAAAATTCAAAAATAAGAATAAGGATATCTCCGAACCTAGAAGTCCTAGAAAGAAGGTAAATACATTTTCAAAATAAAGTTTGCATCCGGCAAGAAATTCCATTTTAAGATTTCTATTTAGAATGCAATCTCAAAAAAGTGTCTTTGAAAAACAAATGCAAAGATAGTGAGAAAATTAAAAAATAAGAATAAGGATATCTCCGAACCTAGAAGTCTTAGAAAGAAGATAAAAACATTTCCAGAATCAATTTTGCATCCGGCAAGAAACTGCATTCAAAGATTTCTATTTAGAATGCAGTCTCAAAAAAGTGTCTTTTGAAAACCAAATGCACAGATAGTGAGAAAATTCAAAAATAAGAATAAGGATATATCCGAACCTGGAATTCCTAGAAAGAACATGAAAACATTTCCAGAATCAATTTTGCATCCGGCAAGAAACCAAATGCAAAAATAGTGAGAAAATTAAAAAAATAAGAATAAGGATATCTCCGAACCTAGAAGCCCTAAAAAGAAGATAAAAACATTTCCAAAATCAGTTTTGCATCCGGCAAGAAACTGCATTCAAAGATTTCTATTTAGAATGCAGTCTCAAAAAAGTGTCTTTTGAAAAACAAATGCAAAGATAGTGAGAAAATTAAAAAATAAGAATAAGGATATCTCCGAACCTAGACGTCCTAGAAAGAAGATAAATACATTTCCAAAATTAGTTTTGCATCCGGCAAGAAACTGCATTCAAAGATTTCTATTTAGAATGCAGTCTCAAAAAAGTGTCTTTTGAAAAACAAATGCAAAGATAGTGAGAAAATTAAAAAATAAGAATAAGGATATCTCCGAACCTAGAAGTCCTAGAAAGAAGGTAAATACATTTCCAAAATTGAAATTGCATCCGGCAAGAAACTACATTCAAAGATTTCTATTTAGAATGCAGTCTCAAAAAAGTGTCTTTTGAAAAACAAATGCAAAGATAGTGAGAAAATTAAAAAATAAGAATAAGGATATCTCCGAACCTAGACGTCCTAGAAAGAAGATAAATACATTTCCAAAATTAGTTTTGCATCCGGCAAGAAACTGCATTCAAAGATTTCTATTTAGAATGCAGTCTCAAAAAAGTGTCTTTTGAAAAACAAATGCAAAGATAGTGAGAAAATTAAAAAATAAGAATAAGGTATCTCCGAATCTAGAATTCCTAGAAAAAAGATGAAAACATTTCCAGATTCAGTTTTGCATTCGGCACGAAACTGCATTCAAAGATTTCTATTTAGAATTCAGTCTCAAAAAAGCGTCTTTTGAAAAACAAATGCAAAGATAGTGAGAAAATTAAAAAATAAGAATAAGGATATCTCCGAACCTGGAAGTCCTAAAAATAAGGTATATACATTTCCATAATCAAGGTTGCATCCGGCAAGAAACTGCATTCAAAGATTTCTATTTAGAATGCAGTCTCAAAAAAGAGTCTTTGAAAAACAAATGCAAAGATAGTGAGAAAATTAAAAAATAAGAATAAGGATATCTCCGAACTCAGAATTCTTAGAAAGAAGATAAAAACATTTCCAGAATCAATTTTGCATCCGGCAAGAAATTGCATTCAAAGATTTATATTTAGAATGCAGTCTCAAAAAAGTGTCTTCTGAAAACCGAATGCAAAGATAGTGAGAAAATTCAAAAATAAGAATAAGGATATCTCCGAATCTAGAAGTCCTAGAAAGAAAGTAAATACATTTCCAAAATAAAGTTTGCATCCGGCAAGAAATTCCATTTAAAGATTTCTATTTAGAATGCAATCTCAAAAAAGTGTCTTTGAAAAACAAATGCAAAGATAGTGAGAAAATTAAAAAATAAGAATAAGGATATCTCCGAACGTAGAAGTCTTAGAAAGAAGATAAAAACATTTCCAGAATCAATTTTGCATCCGGCAAGAAACTGCATTCAAAGATTTCTATTTAGAATGCAGTCTCAAAAAAGTGTCTTTTGAAAACCAAATGCACAGATAGTGAGAAAATTCAAAAATAAGAATAAGGATATATCCGACCCTGGAATTCCTAGAAAGAACATGAAAACATTTCCAGAATAAGTTTTGTATCCGGCAAGAAACTGCATTCAAAGATTTCTATTTAGAATTCAGTCTCAAAAAAGCGTCTTTTGAAAACCAAATGCACAGATAGTGAGAAAATTCAAAAATAAGAAAAAGGATATCTCCGAACCTAGAATTTCTAGAAAGAAGATAAAAACATTTCCAAAATCAAAATTGCATCCTGCAAGAAACTGCACTCGATAATTTCAATTTAGAATGCAGTCTCAAAAAAGTGTGTTTTGAAAACCAAATGCAAAAATAGTGAGAAAATTAAAAAAATAAGAATAAGGATATCTCCGAACCAAGAATTCCTAGAAAGAAGATAAAAATATTTCCAAAATCAAGTTTGCATCCGGCAAGAAACTGCATTCAAAGATTTCTATTTAGAATGCAGTCTCAAAAAAGCGTCTTTTGAAAACCAAATGCAAAGATAGTGAGAAAAGTTAAAAATAAGAATAAGGATATCTCCGAACCTAGAAGTCCTAGAAAGAAGGTAAATACATTTCCAAAATCGAAATTGCATCCGGCAAGAAACTGCATTCAAAGATTTCTATTTAGAATGCAGTCTCAAAAAAGTGTCTTTTGAAAAACAAATGCAAAGATAGTGAGAAAATCAAAAAAATAAGAATAAGAATATCTCCGAACCTGGAAGTCCTAGAAAGAAGGTAAATACATTTCCAAAATCAGTTTTGCATCCGGCAAGAAACTGCATTCAAAGATTTCTATTTAGAATGCAGTCTCAAAAAAGCGTCTTTTGAAAAACAAATGCAAAGATAGTGAGAAAATTAAAAAATAAGAATAAGGATATCTCCGAACCCAGAATTCCTAGAAAGAAGATAAAAACATTTCCAGAATCAATTTTGCATCCGGCAAGAAACTGCATTCAAAGATTTTTATTTAGAATGCAGTCTCAAAAAAGTGTCTTCTGAAAACCGAATGCAAAGATAGTGAGAAAATTAAAAAATAAGAATAAGGATATCTCCGAACCTAGAATTCCTAGAAAAAAGATGAAAACATTTCCAAAATAAGTTTTGCATCCGGCAAGAAACTGCATTCAAAGATTTTTATTTAGAATGCAGTCTCAAAAAAGCGTCTTTTGAAAAACAAATGCAAAGATAGTGAGAAAATTAAAAAATAAGAATAAGGATATCTCCGAACCTGGAAGTCCTAGAAATAAGGTAAATACATTTCCATAATCAAGGTTGCATCCGGCAAGAAACTGCATTCAAAGATTTCTATTTAGAATGCAGTCTCAAAAAAGAGTCTTTGAAAAACAAATGCAAAGATAGTGAGAAAATTAAAAAATAAGAATAAGGATATCTCCGAACTCAGAATTCTTAGAAAGAAGATAAAAACATTTCCAGAATCAATTTTGCATCCGGCAAGAAATTGCATTCAAAGATTTATATTTAGAATGCAGTCTCAAAAAAGTGTCTTCTCAAAACCGAATGCAAAGATAGTGAGAAAATTCAAAAATAAGAATAAGGATATCTCCGAACCTAGAAGTCCTAGAAAGAAGGTAAATACATTTTCAAAATAAAGTTTGCATCCGGCAAGAAATTCCATTTAAAGATTTCTATTTAGAATGCAATCTCAAAAAAGTGTCTTTGAAAAACACATGCAAAGATAGTGAGAAAATTAAAAAATAAGAATAAGGATATCTCCGAACCTAGAAGTCTTAGAAAGAAGATAAAAACATTTCCAGAATCAATTTTGCATCCGGCAAGAAACTGCATTCAAAGATTTCTATTTAGAATGCAGTCTCAAAAAAGTGTCTTTTGAAAACCAAATGCACAGATAGTGAGAAAATTCAAAAATAAGAATAAGGATATATCCGAACCTGGAATTCCTAGAAAGAACATGAAAACATTTCCAGAATCAATTTTGCATCCGGCAAGAAACCAAATGCAAAAATAGTGAGAAAATTAAAAAAATAAGAATAAGGATATCTCCGAACCTTGAAGCCCTAAAAAGAAGATAAAAACATTTCCAAAATCAGTTTTGCATCCGGCAAGAAACTGCATTCAAAGATTTCTATTTAGAATGCAGTCTCAAAAAAGTGTCTTTTGAAAAACAAATGCAAAGATAGTGAGAAAATTAAAAAATAAGAATAAGGATATCTCCGAACCTAGACGTCCTAGAAAGAAGATAAATACATTTCCAAAATTAGTTTTGCATCCGGCAAGAAACTGCATTCAAAGATTTCTATTTAGAATGCAGTCTCAAAAAAGTGTCTTTTGAAAAACAAATGCAAAGATAGTGAGAAAATTAAAAAATAAGAATAAGGTATCTCCGAACCTAGAATTCCTAGAAAAAAGATGAAAACATTTCCAGATTCAGTTTTGCATTCGGCACGAAACTGCATTTAAAGATTTCTATTTAGAATGCAGTCTCAAAAAAGTGTCTTTTGAAAACCAAATGCAAGGATAGTGAGAAAATTAAAAAATAAGAATAAGGATATCTCCGAACCTAGAAGTCCTAGAAAGAAGGTAAATACATTTCCAAAATTGAAATTGCATCCGGCAAGAAACTGCATTCAAAGATTTCTATTTAGAATGCAGTCTCAAAAAAGTGTCTTTTGAAAAACAAATGCAAAGATAGTGAGAAAATTAAAAAATAAGAATAAGGATATCTCCGAACCTGGAAGCCCTAAAAAGAAGATAAAAACATTTCCAAAATCAATTTTGCATCCGGCAAGAAACTACATTCAAAGATTTCTCTTTAGAATGCAGTCTCAAAAAAGTGTCTTTTGAAAAACAAATGCAAAGATAGTGAGAAAATTAAAAAATAAGAATAAGGATATCTCCGAACCTAGACGTCCTAGAAAGAAGATAAATACATTTCCAAAATTAGTTTTGCATCCGGCAAGAAACTGCATTCAAAGATTTCTATTTAGAATGCAGTCTCAAAAAAGTGTCTTTTGAAAAACAAATGCAAAGATAGTGAGAAAATTAAAAAATAAGAATAAGGTATCTCCGAATCTAGAATTCCTAGAAAAAATATGAAAACATTTCCAGATTCAGTTTTGCATTCGGCACGAAACTGCATTCAAAGATTTCTATTTAGAATTCAGTCTCAAATAAGCGTCTTTTGAAAAACAAATGCAAAGATAGTGAGAAAATTCAAAAATAAGAATAAGGATATCTCCGAACTCAGAATTCTTAGATAGAAGATAAAAACATTTCCAGAATCAATTTTGCATCCGGCAAGAAATTGCATTCAAAGATTTATATTTAGAATGCAGTCTCAAAAAAGTGTCTTCTGAAAACCGAATGCAAAGATAGTGAGAAAATTCAAAAATAAGAATAAGGATATATCCGAACCTGGAATTCCTAGAAAGAACATGAAAACATTTCCAGAATAAGTTTTGTATCCGGCAAGAAACTGCATTCAAAGATTTCTATTTAGAATTCAGTCTCAAAAAAGCGTCTTTTGAAAACCAAATGCACAGATAGTGAGAAAATTCAAAAATAAGAAAAAGGATATCTCCGAACCTAGAATTTCTAGAAAGAAGATAAAAACATTTCCAAAATCAAAATTGCATCCTGCAAGAAACTGCACTCGATAATTTCAATTTAGAATGCAGTCTCAAAAAAGTGTGTTTTGAAAACCAAATGCAAAAATAGTGAGAAAATTAAAAAAATAAGAATAAGGATATCTCCGAACCAAGAATTCCTAGAAAGAAGATAAAATAATTTCCAAAATCAAGTTTGCATCCGGCAAGAAACTGCATTCAAAGATTTCTATTTAGAATGCAGTCTCAAAAAAGCGTCTTTTGAAAACCAAATGCAAAGATAGTGAGAAAAGTTAAAAATAAGAATAAGGATATCTCCGAACCTAGAAGTCCTAGAAAGAAGGTAAATACATTTCCAAAATCGAAATTGCATCCGGCAAGAAACTGCATTCAAAGATTTCTATTTAGAATGCAGTCTCAAAAAAGTGTCTTTTGAAAAACAAATGCAAAGATAGTGAGAAAATCAAAAAAATAAGAATAAGAATATCTCCGAACCTGGAAGTCCTAGAAAGAAGGTAAATACATTTCCAAAATCAGTTTTGCATCCGGCAAGAAACTGCATTCAAAGATTTCTATTTAGAATGCAGTCTCAAAAAAGCGTCTTTTGAAAAACAAATGCAAAGATAGTGAGAAAATTAAAAAATAAGAATAAGGATATCTCCGAACCCAGAATTCCTAGAAAGAAGATAAAAACATTTCCAGAATCAATTTTGCATCCGGCAAGAAACTGCATTCAAAGATTTTTATTTAGAATGCAGTCTCAAAAAAGTGTCTTCTGAAAACCGAATGCAAAGATAGTGAGAAAATTAAAAAATAAGAATAAGGATATCTCCGAACCTAGAATTCCTAGAAAAAAGATGAAAACATTTCCAAAATAAGTTTTGCATCCGGCAAGAAACTGCATTCAAAGATTTTTATTTAGAATGCAGTCTCAAAAAAGCGTCTTTTGAAAAACAAATGCAAAGATAGTGAGAAAATTAAAAAATAAGAATAAGGATATCTCCGAACCTGGAAGTCCTAGAAATAAGGTAAATACATTTCCATAATCAAGGTTGCATCCGGCAAGAAACTGCATTCAAAGATTTCTATTTAGAATGCAGTCTCAAAAAAGAGTCTTTGAAAAACAAATGCAAAGATAGTGAGAAAATTAAAAAATAAGAATAAGGATATCTCCGAACTCAGAATTCTTAGAAAGAAGATAAAAACATTTCCAGAATCAATTTTGCATCCGGCAAGAAATTGCATTCAAAGATTTATATTTAGAATGCAGTCTCAAAAAAGTGTCTTCTCAAAACCGAATGCAAAGATAGTGAGAAAATTCAAAAATAAGAATAAGGATATCTCCGAACCTAGAAGTCCTAGAAAGAAGGTAAATACATTTTCAAAATAAAGTTTGCATCCGGCAAGAAATTCCATTTAAAGATTTCTATTTAGAATGCAATCTCAAAAAAGTGTCTTTGAAAAACACATGCAAAGATAGTGAGAAAATTAAAAAATAAGAATAAGGATATCTCCGAACCTAGAAGTCTTAGAAAGAAGATAAAAACATTTCCAGAATCAATTTTGCATCCGGCAAGAAACTGCATTCAAAGATTTCTATTTAGAATGCAGTCTCAAAAAAGTGTCTTTTGAAAACCAAATGCACAGATAGTGAGAAAATTCAAAAATAAGAATAAGGATATATCCGAACCTGGAATTCCTAGAAAGAACATGAAAACATTTCCAGAATCAATTTTGCATCCGGCAAGAAACCAAATGCAAAAATAGTGAGAAAATTAAAAAAATAAGAATAAGGATATCTCCGAACCTTGAAGCCCTAAAAAGAAGATAAAAACATTTCCAAAATCAGTTTTGCATCCGGCAAGAAACTGCATTCAAAGATTTCTATTTAGAATGCAGTCTCAAAAAAGTGTCTTTTGAAAAACAAATGCAAAGATAGTGAGAAAATTAAAAAATAAGAATAAGGATATCTCCGAACCTAGACGTCCTAGAAAGAAGATAAATACATTTCCAAAATTAGTTTTGCATCCGGCAAGAAACTGCATTCAAAGATTTCTATTTAGAATGCAGTCTCAAAAAAGTGTCTTTTGAAAAACAAATGCAAAGATAGTGAGAAAATTAAAAAATAAGAATAAGGTATCTCCGAACCTAGAATTCCTAGAAAAAAGATGAAAACATTTCCAGATTCAGTTTTGCATTCGGCACGAAACTGCATTTAAAGATTTCTATTTAGAATGCAGTCTCAAAAAAGTGTCTTTTGAAAACCAAATGCAAGGATAGTGAGAAAATTAAAAAATAAGAATAAGGATATCTCCGAACCTAGAAGTCCTAGAAAGAAGGTAAATATATTTCCAAAATTGAAATTGCATCCGGCAAGAAACTGCATTCAAAGATTTCTATTTAGAATGCAGTCTCAAAAAAGTGTCTTTTGAAAAACAAATGCAAAGATAGTGAGAAAATTAAAAAATAAGAATAAGGATATCTCCGAACCTGGAAGCCCTAAAAAGAAGATAAAAACATTTCCAAAATCAATTTTGCATCCGGCAAGAAACTACATTCAAAGATTTCTCTTTAGAATGCAGTCTCAAAAAAGTGTCTTTTGAAAAACAAATGCAAAGATAGTGAGAAAATTAAAAAATAAGAATAAGGATATCTCCGAACCTAGACGTCCTAGAAAGAAGATAAATACATTTCCAAAATTAGTTTTGCATCCGGCAAGAAACTGCATTCAAAGATTTCTATTTAGAATGCAGTCTCAAAAAAGTGTCTTTTGAAAAACAAATGCAAAGATAGTGAGAAAATTAAAAAATAAGAATAAGGTATCTCCGAATCTAGAATTCCTAGAAAAAATATGAAAACATTTCCAGATTCAGTTTTGCATTCGGCACGAAACTGCATTCAAAGATTTCTATTTAGAATTCAGTCTCAAATAAGCGTCTTTTGAAAAACAAATGCAAAGATAGTGAGAAAATTCAAAAATAAGAATAAGGATATCTCCGAACTCAGAATTCTTAGATAGAAGATAAAAACATTTCCAGAATCAATTTTGCATCCGGCAAGAAATTGCATTCAAAGATTTATATTTAGAATGCAGTCTCAAAAAAGTGTCTTCTGAAAACCGAATGCAAAGATAGTGAGAAAATTCAAAAATAAGAATAAGGATATATCCGAACCTGGAATTCCTAGAAAGAACATGAAAACATTTCCAGAATAAGTTTTGTATCCGGCAAGAAACTGCATTCAAAGATTTCTATTTAGAATTCAGTCTCAAAAAAGCGTCTTTTGAAAACCAAATGCACAGATAGTGAGAAAATTCAAAAATAAGAAAAAGGATATCTCCGAACCTAGAATTTCTAGAAAGAAGATAAAAACATTTCCAAAATCAAAATTGCATCCTGCAAGAAACTGCACTCGATAATTTCAATTTAGAATGCAGTCTCAAAAAAGTGTGTTTTGAAAACCAAATGCAAAAATAGTGAGAAAATTAAAAAAATAAGAATAAGGATATCTCCGAACCAAGAATTCCTAGAAAGAAGATAAAAATATTTCCAAAATCAAGTTTGCATCCGGCAAGAAACTGCATTCAAAGATTTCTATTTAGAATGCAGTCTCAAAAAAGCGTCTTTTGAAAACCAAATGCAAAGATAGTGAGAAAAGTTAAAAATAAGAATAAGGATATCTCCGAACCTAGAAGTCCTAGAAAGAAGGTAAATACATTTCCAAAATCGAAATTGCATCCGGCAAGAAACTGCATTCAAAGATTTCTATTTAGAATGCAGTCTCAAAAAAGTGTCTTTTGAAAAACAAATGCAAAGATAGTGAGAAAATCAAAAAAATAAGAATAAGGATATCTCCGAACCTGGAAGTCCTAGAAAGAAGGTAAATACATTTCCAAAATCAGTTTTGCATCCGGCAAGAAACTGCATTCAAAGATTTCTATTTAGGATGCAGTCTCAAAAAAGCGTCTTTTGAAAAACAAATGCAAAGATAGTGAGAAAATTAAAAAATAAGAATAAGGATATCTCCGAACCTAGAAGTCCTAGAAAGAAGGTAAATACATTTCCAAAATTGAAATTGCATCCGGCAAGAAACTGCATTGAAAGATTTCTATTTAGAATGCAGTCTCAAAAAAGTGTCTTTTGAAAACCAAATGCAAAAATAGTGAGAAAATTAAAAAAATAAGAATAAGGATATCTCCGAACCTAGAAACCCTAAAAAAAAGATAAAAACATTTCCAAAATCAAAATTGCATCCGGCAAGAAACTGCATTCAAAGATTTCTATTTAGAATGCAGTCTCAAAAAAGTGTCTTTTGAAAAACAAATGCAAAGATAGTGAGAAAATTAAAAAATAAGAATAAGGTATCTCCGAACCTAGAATTCCTAGAAAAAAGATGAAAACTTTTCCAGATTCAGTTTTGCATTCGGCACGAAACTGCATTTAAAGATTTCTATTTAGAATGCAGTCTCAAAAAAGTGTCTTTTGAAAACCAAATGCAAGGATAGTGAGAAAATTAAAAAATAAGAATAAGGATATCTCCGAACCTAGAATTCCTAGGAAGAAGGTAAAAACATTTCCAGAATCAGTTTTGCATCCGGCAAGAAACTGCATTCAAAGATTTCTATTTAGAATGCAGTCTCAAAAAAGTGTCTTTTGAAAAACAAATGCAAAGATAGTGAGAAAATTAAAAAATAAGAATAAGGTATCTCCGAACCTAGAATTCCTAGAAAAAAGATGAAAACTTTTCCAGATTCAGTTTTGCATTCGGCACGAAACTGCATTCAAAGATTTCTATTTAGAATGCAGTCTCAAAAAAGTGTCTTTTGAAAAACAAATGCAAAGATAGTGAGAAAATTAAAAAATAAGAATAAGGATATCTCCGAACCTGGAAGCCCTAAAAAGAAGATAAAAACATTTCCAAAATCAGTTTTGCATTCGGCAAGAAACTGCATTCAAAGATTTCTATTTAGAATGCAGTCTCAAAAAAGTGTCTTTTGAAAAACAAATGCAAAGATAGTGAGAAAATTAAAAAATAAGAATAAGGATATCTCCGAACCTAGACGTCCTAGAAAGAAGATAAATACATTTCCAAAATCAGTTTTGCATTGGGCACGAAACTGCATTTAAAGATTTCTATTTAGAATGCAGTCTCAAAAAAGTGTCTTTTGAAAAACAAATGCAAAGATAGTGAGAAAATTAAAAAATAAGAATAAGGATATCTCCGAACCTAGACGTCCTAGAAAGAAGATAAATACATTTCCAAAATTAGTTTTGCATCCGGCAAGAAACTGCATTCAAAGATTTCTATTTAGAATGCAGTCTCAAAAAAGTGTCTTTTGAAAAACAAATGCAAAGATAGTGACAAAATCAAAAAAATAAGAATAAGGATATCTCCAAACCTAGAAGTCTTAGAAAGAAGATAAAAACATTTCCAGAATCAATTTTGCATCCGGCAAGAAACTTCATTCAAAGATTTCTATTTAGAATGCAGTCTCAAAAAAGTGTCTTTTGAAAAACAAATGCAAAGATAGTGAGAAAATTAAAAAATAAGAATAAGGATATCTCCGAACCTAGAAGTCCAAGAAAGAACATAAAAACATTTCCAGAATAAGTTTTGCATCCGGCAAGAAACTGCATTCAAAGATTTCTATTTAGAATTCAGTCTCAAAAAAGCGTCTTTTGAAAACCAAATGCACAGATAGTGAGAAAATTCAAAAATAAGAAAAAGGATATCTCCGAACCTAGAATTTCTAGAAAGAAGATAAAAACATTTCCAGAATCAGTTTTGCATCCGGCAAGAAACTGCATTCAAAGATTTCTATTTAGAATGCAGTCTCAAAAAAGTGTCTTCTGAAAAACAAATGCAAAGATAGTGAGAAAATTCAAAAATAAGAATAAGGATATCTCCGAACCTAGAAGTCCTAGAAAGAAGGTAAATACATTTCCAAAATAAAGTTTGCATCCGGCAAGAAATTCCATTTAAAGATTTCTATTTAGAATGCAATCTCAAAAAAGTGTCTTTGAAAAACAAATGCAAAGATAGTGAGAAAATTAAAAAATAAGAATAAGGATATCTCCGAACTCAGAATTCCTAGAAAGAAGATAAAAACATTTCCAGAATCAATTTTGCATATGGCAAGAAACTGCATTCAAAGATTTCTATTTAGAATGCAGTCTCAAAAAAGAGTCTTTGAAAAACAAATGCACAGATAGTGAGAAAATTCAAAAATAAGAATAAGGATATCTCCGAACCTGGAATTCCTAGAAAGAACATGAAAACATTTCCAGAATAAGTTTTGTATCCGGCAAGAAACTGCATTCAAAGATTTCTATTTAGAATTCAGTCTCAAAAAAGCGTCTTTTGAAAACCAATGCACAGATAGTGAGAAAATTCAAAAATAAGAAAAAGGATATCTCCGAACCTAGAATTTCTAGAAAGAAGATAAAAACATTTCCAGAATCAATTTTGCATCCGGCAAGGAACTGCATTCAAAGATTTCTATTTAGAATGCAGTCTCAAAAAAGCGTGTTTTGTAAACCAAATGCAAATATAGTGAGAAAATTAAAAAATAAGAATAAGGATATCTCCGATTCTAGAAGTCCTAGAAAGAAGGTAAATACATTTCCAAAATCAAAATTGCATCTTGCAAGAAACTGCACTCGATAATTTCAATTTAGAATGCAGTCTCAAAAAAGTGTGTTTTGAAAACCAAATGCAAAAATAGTGAGAAAATTAAAAAAAATAAGAATAAGGATATCTCCGAACCTAGAATTCCTAGAAAGAAGATAAAAATATTTCCAAAATCAAGTTTGCATCCGGCAAGAAACTGCATTCAAAGATTTCTATTTAGAATGCAGTCTCAAAAAAGCGTCTTTTGAAAACCAAATGCAAAGATAGTGAGAAAAGTTAAAAATAAGAATAAGGATATCTCCGAACCTAGAAGTCCTAGGAAGAAGGTAAATACATTTCCAAAATTGAAATTGCATCCGGCAAGAAACTGCATTCAAAGATTTCTATTTAGAATGCAGTCTCAAAAAAGTGTCTTTTGAAAAACAAATGCAAAGATAGTGAGAAAATTAAAAAAATAAGAATAAGGATATCTCCGAACCTGGAAGTGCTAGAAAGAAGGTAAATAGATTTCCAAAATCAGTTTTGCATTCGGCAAGAAACTGCATTCAAAGATTTCTATTAAGGATGCAGTCTCAAAAAAGCGTCTTTTGAAAAACAAATGCACAGATAGTGAGAAAATTCAAAAATAAGAATAAGGATATCTCCGAACCTGGAAGTCCTAGAAAGAAGGTAAATACATTTCCAAAATCAATTTTGCATCCGGCAAGAAACTGCATTCAAAGATTTCTATTTAGAATTCAGTCTCAAAAAAGCGTCTTTTGAAAAACAAATGCAAAGATAGTGGGAAAATTAAAAAATAAGAATAAGGATATCTCCGAACCTGGAAGTCCTAGAAATAAGGTAAATACATTTCCATAATCAAGGTTGCATCCGGCAAGAAACTGCATTCAAAGATTTCTATTTAGAATGCAGTCTCAAAAAAGAGTCTTTGAAAAACCAAATGCAAGGATAGTGAGAAAATTAAAAAATAAGAATAAGGATATCTCCGAACTCAGAATTCCTAGAAAGAAGATAAAAACATTTCCAGAATCAATTTTGCATCCGGCAAGAAACTGCATTCAAAGATTTATATTTAGAATTCAGTCTCAAAAAAGCGTGTTTTGTAAACCAAATGCAAAGATAGTGAGAAAATTAAAAAATAAGAATAAGGATATCTCCGAACCTAGAAGTCCTAGAAAGAAGGTAAATACATTTCCAAAATCAAAATTGCATCCTGCAAGAAACTGCACTCGATAATTTCAATTTAGAATGCAGTCTCAAAAAAGTGTGATTTGAAAACCAAATGCAAAAATAGTGAGAAAATTAAAAAAATAAGAATAAGGATATCTCCGAACCTAGAAGCCCTAGAAAGAAGATAAAAATATTTCCAAAATCAAGTTTGCATCCGGCAAGAAACTGCATTCAAAGATTTCTATTTAGAATGCAGTCTCAAAAAAGCGTCTTTTGAAAACCAAATGCAAAGATAGTGAGAAAAGTTAAAAATAAGAATAAGGATATCTCCGAAACTAGAAGTCCTAGAAAGAACATAAAAACATTTCCAGAATCAATTTTGCATCCGGCAAGAAACTGCATTCAAAGATTTCTATTTAGAATGCAGTCTCAAAAAAGTGTCTTTTGAAAAACAAATGCAAAGATAGTGACAAAATCAAAAAAATAAGAATAAGGATATCTCCGAACCTAGAAGTCTTAGAAAGAAGATAAAAACATTTCCAGAATCAATTTTGCATCCGGCAAGAAACTGCATTCAAAGATTTCTATTTAGAATGCAGTCTCAAAAAAGTGTCTTTTGAAAAACAAATGCAAAGATAGTGAGAAAATTAAAAAATAAGAATAAGGATATCTCCGAACCTAGAAGTCCAAGAAAGAACATAAAAACATTTCCAGAATAAGTTTTGCATCCGGCAAGAAACTGCATTCAAAGATTTCTATTTAGAATTCAGTCTCAAAAAAGCGTCTTTTGAAAACCAAATGCACAGATAGTGAGAAAATTCAAAAATAAGAAAAAGGATATCTCCGAACCTAGAATTTCTAGAAAGAAGATAAAAACATTTCCAGAATCAGTTTTGCATCCGGCAAGAAACTGCATTCAAAGATTTCTATTTAGAATGCAGTCTCAAAAAAGCGTGTTTTGTAAACCAAATGGAAAGATAGTGAGAAAATTAAAAAATAAGAATAAGGATATCTCCGATTCTAGAAGTCCTAGAAAGAAGGTAAATACATTTCCAAAATCAAAATTGCATCCTGCAAGAAACTGCACTCGATAATTTCAATTTAGAATGCAGTCTCAAAAAAGTGTGTTTTGAAAACCAAATGCAAAAATAGTGAGAAAATTAAAAAAATAAGAATAAGGATATCTCCGAACCTAGAATTCCTAGAAAGAAGATAAAAATATTTCCAAAATCAAGTTTGCATCCGGCAAGAAACTGCATTCAAAGATTTCTATTTAGAATGCAGTCTCAAAAAAGCGTCTTTTGAAAACCAAATGCAAAGATAGTGAGAAAAGTTAAAAATAAGAATAAGGATATCTCCGAACCTAGAAGTCCTAGAAAGAAGGTTAATACATTTCCAAAATCAAAATTGCATCCTGCAAGAAACTGCACTCGATAATTTCAATTTAGAATGCAGTCTCAAAAAAGTGTGTTTTGAAAACCAAATGCAAAAATAGTGAGAAAATTAAAAAAATAAGAATAAGGATATCTCCGAACCTGGAAGTCCTAGAAAGAAATAAAATACATTTCCAAAATCAGTTTTGCATCCGGCAAGAAACTGCATTCAAAGATTTCTATTTAGAATGCAGTCTCAAAAAAGTGTCTTCTGTAAACCAAATGCAAAGATAGTGAGAAAATTAAAAAATAAGAATAAGGATATCTCCGAACCTGGAAGTCCTAGAAAGAAGGGAAATACATTTCAAAATCAGGGTTGCATCCGGCAAGAAACTGCATTCAAAGATTTCTATTTAGAATGCAGTCTCAAAAAAGAGTCTTTTGAAAAACAAATGCAAAGATAGTGAGAAAATTAAAAAAATAAGAATAAGGATATCTTCGAACCCAGAATTCTTAGAAAAAAGATAAAAACATTTCCAGAATCAATTTTGCATCCGGCAAGAAACTGCATTCAAAGATTTATATTTAGAATGCAGTCTCAAAAAAATGTCTTTTGAAAACCAAATGCAAAAATAGTGAGAAAATTAAAAAAATAAGAATAAGGATATCTCCGAACCTGGAAGTCCTAGAAAGAAATAAAATACATTTCCAAAATCAGTTTTGCATCCGGCAAGAAACTGCATTCAAAGATTTCTATTTAGAATTCAGTCTCAAAAAAGCGTCTTTTGAAAACCAAATGCACAGATAGTGAGAAAATTAAAAAATAAGAAAAAGGATATCTCCGAACCTAGAATTTTTAGAAAGAAGATAAAAACATTTCCAGAATCAGTTTTGCATCCGGCAAGAAACTGCATTCAAAGATTTCTATTTAGAATTCAGTCTCAAAAAAGCGTGTTTTGTAAACCAAATGCAAAGATAGTGAGAAAATTAAAAAATAAGAATAAGGATATCTCCGAACCTAGAAGTCCTAGAAAGAAGGTAAATACATTTCCAAAATCAAAATTGCATCCTGCAAGAAACTGCACTCGATAATTTCAATTTAGAATGCAGTCTCAAAAAAGTGTGTTTTGAAAACCAAATGTAAAAATAGTGAGAAAATTAAAAAAATAAGAATAAGGATATCTCCGAACCTAGAATTCCTAGAAAGAAGATAAAAATATTTCCAAAATCAAGTTTGCATCCGGCAAGAAACTGCATTCAAAGATTTCTATTTAGAATGCAGTCTCAAAAAAGCGTCTTTTGAAAACCAAATGCAAAGATAGTGAGAAAAGTTAAAAATAAGAATAAGGATATCTCCGAACCTAGAAATCCTAGAAAGAAGGTAAATACATTTCCAAAATCAGATTTGCATCCGGCAAGAAACTGCATTCAAAGATTTCTATTTAGAATGCAGTCTCAAAAAAGTGTCTTTTGAAAAACAAATGCAAAGATAGTGAGAAAATTAAAAAATAAGAATAAGGATATCTCCGAACCTAGAAGTCCAAGAAAGAACATAAAAACATTTCCAGAATAAGTTTTGCATCCGGCAAGAAACTGCATTCAAAGATTTCTATTTAGAATTCAGTCTCAAAAAAGCGTCTTTTGAAAACCAAATGCACAGATAGTGAGAAAATTCAAAAATAAGAAAAAGGATATCTCCGAACCTAGAATTTCTAGAAAGAAGATAAAAACATTTCCAGAATCAGTTTTGCATCCGGCAAGAAACTGCATTCAAAGATTTCTATTTAGAATGCAGTCTCAAAAAAGCGTGTTTTGTAAACCAAATGGAAAGATAGTGAGAAAATTAAAAAATAAGAATAAGGATATCTCCGATTCTAGAAGTCCTAGAAAGAAGGTAAATACATTTCCAAAATCAAAATTGCATCCTGCAAGAAACTGCACTCGATAATTTCAATTTAGAATGCAGTCTCAAAAAAGTGTGTTTTGAAAACCAAATGCAAAAATAGTGAGAAAATTAAAAAAATAAGAATAAGGATATCTCCGAACCTAGAATTCCTAGAAAGAAGATAAAAATATTTCCAAAATCAAGTTTGCATCCGGCAAGAAACTGCATTCAAAGATTTCTATTTAGAATGCAGTCTCAAAAAAGCGTCTTTTGAAAACCAAATGCAAAGATAGTGAGAAAAGTTAAAAATAAGAATAAGGATATCTCCGAACCTAGAAGTCCTAGAAAGAAGGTTAATACATTTCCAAAATCAAAATTGCATCCTGCAAGAAACTGCACTCGATAATTTCAATTTAGAATGCAGTCTCAAAAAAGTGTGTTTTGAAAACCAAATGCAAAAATAGTGAGAAAATTAAAAAAATAAGAATAAGGATATCTCCGAACCTGGAAGTCCTAGAAAGAAATAAAATACATTTCCAAAATCAGTTTTGCATCCGGCAAGAAACTGCATTCAAAGATTTCTATTTAGAATGCAGTCTCAAAAAAGTGTCTTCTGTAAACCAAATGCAAAGATAGTGAGAAAATTAAAAAATAAGAATAAGGATATCTCCGAACCTGGAAGTCCTAGAAAGAAGGGAAATACATTTCAAAATCAGGGTTGCATCCGGCAAGAAACTGCATTCAAAGATTTCTATTTAGAATGCAGTCTCAAAAAAGAGTCTTTTGAAAAACAAATGCAAAGATAGTGAGAAAATTAAAAAAATAAGAATAAGGATATCTTCGAACCCAGAATTCTTAGAAAAAAGATAAAAACATTTCCAGAATCAATTTTGCATCCGGCAAGAAACTGCATTCAAAGATTTATATTTAGAATGCAGTCTCAAAAAAATGTCTTTTGAAAACCAAATGCAAAAATAGTGAGAAAATTAAAAAAATAAGAATAAGGATATCTCCGAACCTGGAAGTCCTAGAAAGAAATAAAATACATTTCCAAAATCAGTTTTGCATCCGGCAAGAAACTGCATTCAAAGATTTCTATTTAGAATTCAGTCTCAAAAAAGCGTCTTTTGAAAACCAAATGCACAGATAGTGAGAAAATTAAAAAATAAGAAAAAGGATATCTCCGAACCTAGAATTTTTAGAAAGAAGATAAAAACATTTCCAGAATCAGTTTTGCATCCGGCAAGAAACTGCATTCAAAGATTTCTATTTAGAATTCAGTCTCAAAAAAGCGTGTTTTGTAAACCAAATGCAAAGATAGTGAGAAAATTAAAAAATAAGAATAAGGATATCTCCGAACCTAGAAGTCCTAGAAAGAAGGTAAATACATTTCCAAAATCAAAATTGCATCCTGCAAGAAACTGCACTCGATAATTTCAATTTAGAATGCAGTCTCAAAAAAGTGTGTTTTGAAAACCAAATGTAAAAATAGTGAGAAAATTAAAAAAATAAGAATAAGGATATCTCCGAACCTAGAATTCCTAGAAAGAAGATAAAAATATTTCCAAAATCAAGTTTGCATCCGGCAAGAAACTGCATTCAAAGATTTCTATTTAGAATGCAGTCTCAAAAAAGCGTCTTTTGAAAACCAAATGCAAAGATAGTGAGAAAATTAAAAAATAAGAATAAGGATATCTCCGAACCTAGAAGTCCTAGAAAGAAGGTAAATACATTTCCAAAATCAAAATTGCATCCTGCAAGAAACTGCACTCGATAATTTCAATTTAGAATGCAGTCTCAAAAAAGTGTGTTTTGAAAACCAAATGTAAAAATAGTGAGAAAATTAAAAAAATAAGAATAAGGATATCTCCGAACCTAGAAGTCTTAGAAAGAAGATAAAAACATTTCCAGAATCAATTTTGCATCCGGCAAGAAACTGCATTCAAAGATTTCTATTTAGAATGCAGTCTCAAAAAAGTGTCTTTTGAAAAACAAATGCAAAGATAGTGAGAAAATTAAAAAATAAGAATAAGGATATCTCCGAACCTAGAAGTCCAAGAAAGAACATAAAAACATTTCCAGAATAAGTTTTGCATCCGGCAAGAAACTGCATTCAAAGATTTCTATTTAGAATTCAGTCTCAAAAAAGCGTCTTTTGAAAACCAAATGCACAGATAGTGAGAAAATTCAAAAATAAGAAAAAGGATATCTCCGAACCTAGAATTTCTAGAAAGAAGATAAAAACATTTCCAGAATCAGTTTTGCATCCGGCAAGAAACTGCATTCAAAGATTTCTATTTAGAATGCAGTCTCAAAAAAGCGTGTTTTGTAAACCAAATGGAAAGATAGTGAGAAAATTAAAAAATAAGAATAAGGATATCTCCGATTCTAGAAGTCCTAGAAAGAAGGTAAATACATTTCCAAAATCAAAATTGCATCCTGCAAGAAACTGCACTCGATAATTTCAATTTAGAATGCAGTCTCAAAAAAGTGTGTTTTGAAAACCAAATGCAAAAATAGTGAGAAAATTAAAAAAATAAGAATAAGGATATCTCCGAACCTAGAATTCCTAGAAAGAAGATAAAAATATTTCCAAAATCAAGTTTGCATCCGGCAAGAAACTGCATTCAAAGATTTCTATTTAGAATGCAGTCTCAAAAAAGCGTCTTTTGAAAACCAAATGCAAAGATAGTGAGAAAAGTTAAAAATAAGAATAAGGATATCTCCGAACCTAGAAGTCCTAGAAAGAAGGTTAATACATTTCCAAAATCAAAATTGCATCCTGCAAGAAACTGCACTCGATAATTTCAATTTAGAATGCAGTCTCAAAAAAGTGTGTTTTGAAAACCAAATGCAAAAATAGTGAGAAAATTAAAAAAATAAGAATAAGGATATCTCCGAACCTGGAAGTCCTAGAAAGAAATAAAATACATTTCCAAAATCAGTTTTGCATCCGGCAAGAAACTGCATTCAAAGATTTCTATTTAGAATGCAGTCTCAAAAAAGTGTCTTCTGTAAACCAAATGCAAAGATAGTGAGAAAATTAAAAAATAAGAATAAGGATATCTCCGAACCTGGAAGTCCTAGAAAGAAGGGAAATACATTTCAAAATCAGGGTTGCATCCGGCAAGAAACTGCATTCAAAGATTTATATTTAGAATGCAGTCTCAAAAAAATGTCTTTTGAAAACCAAATGCAAAAATAGTGAGAAAATTAAAAAAATAAGAATAAGGATATCTCCGAACCTGGAAGTCCTAGAAAGAAATAAAATACATTTCCAAAATCAGTTTTGCATCCGGCAAGAAACTGCATTCAAAGATTTCTATTTAGAATTCAGTCTCAAAAAAGCGTCTTTTGAAAACCAAATGCACAGATAGTGAGAAAATTAAAAAATAAGAAAAAGGATATCTCCGAACCTAGAATTTTTAGAAAGAAGATAAAAACATTTCCAGAATCAGTTTTGCATCCGGCAAGAAACTGCATTCAAAGATTTCTATTTAGAATTCAGTCTCAAAAAAGCGTGTTTTGTAAACCAAATGCAAAGATAGTGAGAAAATTAAAAAATAAGAATAAGGATATCTCCGAACCTAGAAGTCCTAGAAAGAAGGTAAATACATTTCCAAAATCAAAATTGCATCCTGCAAGAAACTGCACTCGATAATTTCAATTTAGAATGCAGTCTCAAAAAAGTGTGTTTTGAAAACCAAATGTAAAAATAGTGAGAAAATTAAAAAAATAAGAATAAGGATATCTCCGAACCTAGAATTCCTAGAAAGAAGATAAAAATATTTCCAAAATCAAGTTTGCATCCGGCAAGAAACTGCATTCAAAGATTTCTATTTAGAATGCAGTCTCAAAAAAGCGTCTTTTGAAAACCAAATGCAAAGATAGTGAGAAAAGTTAAAAATAAGAATAAGGATATCTCCGAACCTAGAAATCCTAGAAAGAAGGTAAATACATTTCCAAAATCAGATTTGCATCCGGCAAGAAACTGCATTCAAAGATTTCTATTTAGGATGCAGACTCAAAAAAGCGTCTTTTGAAAAACAAATGCAAAGATAGTGAGAAAATTAAAAAATAAGAATAAGGATATCTCCGAACCCAGAATTCCTAGAAAGAAGATAAAAACATTTCCAGAATCAATTTTGCATCCGGCAAGAAACTGCATTCAAAGATTTCTATTTAGAATGCAGTCTCAAAAAAGTGTCTTCTGAAAACCGAATGCAAAGATAGTGAGAAAATTAAAAAATTAAAATAAGGATATCTCCGAACCTAGAATTCCTAGAAAAAAGATGAAAACATTTCCAGATTCAGTTTTACATCCGGCAAGAAACTGCGTTCAAAGATTTCTATTTAGAATGCAGTCTCAAAAAAGTGTCTTTTGAAAACCAAATGCACAGATAGTGAGAAAATTCAAAAATAAGAATAAGGATATCTCCGAACCTGGAATTCCTAGAAAGAACATAAAAACATTTCCAAAATAAGTTTTGCATCCGGCAAGAAACTGCATTCAAAGATTTCTATTTAGAATTCAGTCTCAAAAAAGCGTCTTTTGAAAAACAAATGCAAAGATAGTGAGAAAATTAAAAAATAAGAATAAGGATATCTCCGAACCTGGAAATCCTAGAAATAAGGTAAATACATTTCCATAATCAAGGTTGCATTCGGCAAGAAACTGCATTCAAAGATTTCTATTTAGAATGCAGTCTCAAAAAAGAGTCTTTGAAAAACAAATGCAAAGATAATGAGAAAATTAAAAAATAAGAATAAGGATATCTCCGAACTCAGAATTCTTAGAAAGAAGATAAAAACATTTCCAGAATCAATTTTGCATCCGGCAAGAAATTGCATTCAAAGATTTATATTTAGAATGCAGTCTCAAAAAAGTGTCTTCTGAAAACCGAATGCAAAGATAGTGAGAAAATTCAAAAATAAGAATAAGGATATCTCCGAACCTAGAAGTCCTAGAAAGAAGGTAAATACATTTTCAAAATAAAGTTTGCATCCGGCAAGAAATTTTATTTAAAGATTTCTATTTAGAATGCAGTCTCAAAAAAGTGTCTTTTGAAAAACAAATGCAAAGATAGTGAGAAAATTAAAAAATAAGAATAAGGATATCTCCGAACTCAGAATTCCTAGAAAGAAGATAAAAACATTTCCAGAATCAATTTTGCATCCGGCAAGAAACTGCATTCAAAGATTTTTATTTAGAATGCAGTCTCAAAAAAGTGTCTTCTGAAAACCGAATGCAAAGATAGTGAGAAAATTAAAAAATAAGAATAAGGATATCTCCGAACCTAGAATTCCTAGAAAAAAGATGAAAACATTTCCAAAATAAGTTTTGCATCCGGCAAGAAACTGCATTCAAAGATTTCTATTTAGAATTCAGTCTCAAAAAAGCGTCTTTTGAAAAACAAATGCAAAGATAGTGAGAAAATTAAAAAATAAGAATAAGGATATCTCCGAACCTGGAAGTCCTAGAAAGAAGGTAAATACATTTCCATAATCAAGGTTGCATCCGGCAAGAAACTGCATTCAAAGATTTCTATTTAGAATGCAGTCTCAAAAAAGAGTCTTTGAAAAACAAATGCAAAGATAGTGAGAAAATTAAAAAATAAGAATAAGGATATCTCCGAACTCAGAACTCTTAGAAAGAAGATAAAAACATTTCCAGAATCAATTTTGCATCCGGCAAGAAATTGCATTCAAAGATTTATATTTAGAATGCAGTCTCAAAAAAGTGTCTTCTCAAAACCGAATGCAAAGATAGTGAGAAAATTCAAAAATAAGAATAAGGATATCTCCGAACCTAGAAGTCCTAGAAAGAAGGTAAATACATTTTCAAAATAAAGTTTGCATCCGGCAAGAAATTCCATTTAAAGATTTCTATTTAGAATGCAATCTCAAAAAAGTGTCTTTGAAAAACAAATGCAAAGATAGTGAGAAAATTAAAAAATAAGAATAAGGATATCTCCGAACCTAGAAGTCTTAGAAAGAAGATAAAAACATTTCCAGAATCAATTTTGCATCCGGCAAGAAACTGCATTCAAAGATTTCTATTTAGAATGCAGTCTCAAAAAAGTGTCTTTTGAAAACCAAATGCACAGATAGTGAGAAAATTCAAAAATAAGAATAAGGATATATCCGAACCTGGAATTCCTAGAAAGAACATGAAAACATTTCCAGAATCAATTTTGCATCCGGCAAGAAACCAAATGCAAAAATAGTGAGAAAATTAAAAAAATAAGAATAAGGATATCTCCGAACCTAGAAGCCCTAAAAAGAAGATAAAAACATTTCCAAAATCAGTTTTGCATCCGGCAAGAAACTGCATTCAAAGATTTCTATTTAGAATGCAGTCTCAAAAAAGTGTCTTTTGAAAAACAAATGCAAAGATAGTGAGAAAATTAAAAAATAAGAATAAGGATATCTCCGAACCTAGACGTCCTAGAAAGAAGATAAATACATTTCCAAAATTAGTTTTGCATCCGGCAAGAAACTGCATTCAAAGATTTCTATTTAGAATGCAGTCTCAAAAAAGTGTCTTTTGAAAAACAAATGCAAAGATAGTGAGAAAATTAAAAAATAAGAATAAGGTATCTCCGAACCTAGAATTCCTAGAAAAAAGATGAAAACATTTCCAGATTCAGTTTTGCATCCGGCAAGAAACTGCATTCAAAGATTTCTATTTAGAATTCAGTCTCAAAAAAGCGTCTTTTGAAAAACAAATGCAAAGATAGTGAGAAAATTAAAAAATAAGAATAAGGATATCTCCGAACCTGGAAGTCCTAGAAATAAGGTAAATACATTTCCGTAATCAAGGTTGCATCCGGCAAGAAACTGCATTCAAAGATTTCTATTTAGAATGCAGTCTCAAAAAAGAGTCTTTGAAAAACAAATGCAAAGATAGTGAGAAAATTAAAAAATAAGAATAAGGATATCTCCGAACTCAGAATTCTTAGAAAGAAGATAAAAACATTTCCAGAATCAATTTTGCATCCGGCAAGAAATTGCATTCAAAGATTTATATTTAGAATGCAGTCTCAAAAAAGTGTCTTCTGAAAACCGAATGCAAAGATAGTGAGAAAATTAAAAAATAAGAATAAGGATATCTCCGAACCTAGAAGTCCTAGAAAGAAGGTAAATACATTTCCAAAATAAAGTTTGCATCCGGCAAGAAATTCCATTTAAAGATTTCTATTTAGAATGCAGTCTCAAAAAAGTGTCTTTTGAAAAACAAATGCAAAGATAGTGAGAAAATTAAAAAATAAGAATAAGGATATCTCCGAACTCAGAATTCCTAGAAAGAAGATAAAAACATTTCCAGAATCAATTTTGCATCCGGCAAGAAACTGCATTCAAAGATTTTTATTTAGAATGCAGTCTCAAAAAAGTGTCTTCTGAAAACCGAATGCAAAGATAGTGAGAAAATTAAAAAATAAGAATAAGGATATCTCCGAACCTAGAATTCCTAGAAAAAAGATGAAAACATTTCCAAAATAAGTTTTGCATCCGGCAAGAAACTGCATTCAAAGATTTCTATTTAGAATGCAATCTCAAAAAAGTGTCTTTGAAAAACAAATGCAAAGATAGTGAGAAAATTAAAAAATAAGAATAAGGATATCTCCGAACCTAGAAGTCTTAGAAAGAAGATAAAAACATTTCCAGAATAAATTTTGCATCCGGCAAGAAACTGCATTCAAAGATTTCTATTTAGAATGCAGTCTCAAAAAAGTGTCTTTTGAAAACCAAATGCACAGATAGTGAGAAAATTCAAAAATAAGAATAAGGATATATCCGAACCTGGAATTCCTAGAAAGAACATGAAAACATTTCCAGAATCAATTTTGCATCCGGCAAGAAACCAAATGCAAAAATAGTGAGAAAATTAAAAAAATAAGAATAAGGATATCTCCGAACCTAGAAGCCCTAAAAAGAAGATAAAAACATTTCCAAAATCAGTTTTGCATCCGGCAAGAAACTGCATTCAAAGATTTCTATTTAGAATGCAGTCTCAAAAAAGTGTCTTTTGAAAAACAAATGCAAAGATAGTGAGAAAATTAAAAAATAAGAATAAGGATATCTCCGAACCTAGACGTCCTAGAAAGAAGATAAATACATTTCCAAAATTAGTTTTGCATCCGGCAAGAAACTGCATTCAAAGATTTCTATTTAGAATGCAGTCTCAAAAAAGTGTCTTTTGAAAAACAAATGCAAAGATAGTGAGAAAATTAAAAAATAAGAATAAGGTATCTCCGAACCTAGAATTCCTAGAAAAAAGATGAAAACATTTCCAGATTCAGTTTTGCATTCGGCACGAAACTGCATTTAAAGATTTCTATTTAGAATGCAGTCTCAAAAAAGTGTCTTTTGAAAACCAAATGCAAGGATAGTGAGAAAATTAAAAAATAAGAATAAGGATATCTCCGAACCTAGAAGTCCTAGAAAGAAGGTAAATACATTTCCAAAATTGAAATTGCATCCGGCAAGAAACTGCATTCAAAGATTTCTATTTAGAATGCAGTCTCAAAAAAGTGTCTTTTGAAAAACAAATGCAAAGATAGTGAGAAAATTAAAAAATAAGAATAAGGATATCTCCGAACTCAGAACTCTTAGAAAGAAGATAAAAACATTTCCAAAATCAGTTTTGCATCCGGCAAGAAACTGCATTCAAAGATTTCTATTTAGAATGCAGTCTCAAAAAAGTGTCTTTTGAAAAACAAATGCAAAGATAGTGAGAAAATTAAAAAATAAGAATAAGGTATCTCCGAACCTAGAATTCCTAGAAAAAAGATGAAAACATTTCCAGATTCAGTTTTGCATTCGGCACGAAACTGCATTTAAAGATTTCTATTTAGAATGCAGTCTCAAAAAAGTGTCTTTTGAAAACCAAATGCAAGGATAGTGAGAAAATTAAAAAATAAGAATAAGGATATCTCCGAACCTAGACGTCCTAGAAAGAAGATAAATACATTTCCAAAATTAGTTTTGCATCCGGCAAGAAACTGCATTCAAAGATTTCTATTTAGAATGCAGTCTCAAAAAAGTGTCTTTTGAAAAACAAATGCAAAGATAGTGAGAAAATTAAAAAATAAGAATAAGGTATCTCCGAATCTAGAATTCCTAGAAAAAAGATGAAAACATTTCCAGATTCAGTTTTGCATTCGGCACGAAACTGCATTCAAAGATTTCTATTTAGAATTCAGTCTCAAAAAAGCGTCTTTTGAAAAACAAATGCAAAGATAGTGAGAAAATTAAAAAATAAGAATAAGGATATCTCCGAACCTGGAAGTCCTAAAAATAAGGTAAATACATTTCCATAATCAAGGTTGCATCCGGCAAGAAACTGCATTCAAAGATTTCTATTTAGAATGCAGTCTCAAAAAAGAGTCTTTGAAAAACAAATGCAAAGATAGTGAGAAAATTAAAAAATAAGAATAAGGATATCTCCGAACTCAGAATTCTTAGAAAGAAGATAAAAACATTTCCAGAATCAATTTTGCATCCGGCAAGAAATTGCATTCAAAGATTTATATTTAGAATGCAGTCTCAAAAAAGTGTCTTCTGAAAACCGAATGCAAAGATAGTGAGAAAATTCAAAAATAAGAATAAGGATATCTCCGAACCTAGAAGTCCTAGAAAGAAACTAAATACATTTCCAAAATAAAGTTTGCATCCGGCAAGAAATTCCATTTAAAGATTTCTATTTAGAATGCAATCTCAAAAAAGTGTCTTTGAAAAACAAATGCAAAGATAGTGAGAAAATTAAAAAATAAGAATAAGGATATCTCCGAACGTAGAAGTCTTAGAAAGAAGATAAAAACATTTCCAGAATCAATTTTGCATCCGGCAAGAAACTGCATTCAAAGATTTCTATTTAGAATGCAGTCTCAAAAAAGTGTCTTTTGAAAACCAAATGCACAGATAGTGAGAAAATTCAAAAATAAGAATAAGGATATATCCGAACCTGGAATTCCTAGAAAGAACATGAAAACATTTCCAGAATAAGTTTTGTATCCGGCAAGAAACTGCATTCAAAGATTTCTATTTAGAATTCAGTCTCAAAAAAGCGTCTTTTGAAAACCAAATGCACAGATAGTGAGAAAATTCAAAAATAAGAAAAAGGATATCTCCGAACCTAGAATTTCTAGAAAGAAGATAAAAACATTTCCAAAATCAAAATTGCATCCTGCAAGAAACTGCACTCGATAATTTCAATTTAGAATGCAGTCTCAAAAAAGTGTGTTTTGAAAACCAAATGCAAAAATAGTGAGAAAATTAAAAAAATAAGAATAAGGATATCTCCGAACCAAGAATTCCTAGAAAGAAGATAAAAATATTTCCAAAATCAAGTTTGCATCCGGCAAGAAACTGCATTCAAAGATTTCTATTTAGAATGCAGTCTCAAAAAAGCGTCTTTTGAAAACCAAATGCAAAGATAGTGAGAAAAGTTAAAAATAAGAATAAGGATATCTCCGAACCTAGAAGCCCTAAAAAGAAGATAAAAACATTTCCAAAATCAGTTTTGCATCCGGCAAGAAACTGCATTCAAAGATTTCTATTTAGAATGCAGTCTCAAAAAAGTGTCTTTTGAAAAACAAATGCAAAGATAGTGAGAAAATTAAAAAATAAGAATAAGGATATCTCCGAACCTAGACGTCCTAGAAAGAAGATAAATACATTTCCAAAATTAGTTTTGCATCCGGCAAGAAACTGCATTCAAAGATTTCTATTTAGAATGCAGTCTCAAAAAAGTGTCTTTTGAAAAACAAATGCAAAGATAGTGAGAAAATTAAAAAATAAGAATAAGGTATCTCCGAACCTAGAATTCCTAGAAAAAAGATGAAAACATTTCCAGATTCAGTTTTGCATTCGGCACGAAACTGCATTTAAAGATTTCTATTTAGAATGCAGTCTCAAAAAAGTGTCTTTTGAAAACCAAATGCAAGGATAGTGAGAAAATTAAAAAATAAGAATAAGGATATCTCCGAACCTAGAAGTCCTAGAAAGAAGGTAAATACATTTCCAAAATTGAAATTGCATCCGGCAAGAAACTGCATTCAAAGATTTCTATTTAGAATGCAGTCTCAAAAAAGTGTCTTTTGAAAAACAAATGCAAAGATAGTGAGAAAATTAAAAAATAAGAATAAGGATATCTCCGAACCTAGACGTCCTAGAAAGAAGATAAATACATTTCCAAAATCAGTTTTGCATCCGGCAAGAAACTGCATTCAAAGATTTCTATTTAGAATGCAGTCTCAAAAAAGTGTCTTTTGAAAAACAAATGCAAAGATAGTGAGAAAATTAAAAAATAAGAATAAGGTATCTCCGAACCTAGAATTCCTAGAAAAAAGATGAAAACATTTCCAGATTCAGTTTTGCATTCGGCACGAAACTGCATTTAAAGATTTCTATTTAGAATGCAGTCTCAAAAAAGTGTCTTTTGAAAACCAAATGCAAGGATAGTGAGAAAATTAAAAAATAAGAATAAGGATATCTCCGAACCTAGACGTCCTAGAAAGAAGATAAATACATTTCCAAAATTAGTTTTGCATCCGGCAAGAAACTGCATTCAAAGATTTCTATTTAGAATGCAGTCTCAAAAAAGTGTCTTTTGAAAAACAAATGCAAAGATAGTGAGAAAATTAAAAAATAAGAATAAGGTATCTCCGAATCTAGAATTCCTAGAAAAAAGATGAAAACATTTCCAGATTCAGTTTTGCATTCGGCACGAAACTGCATTCAAAGATTTCTATTTAGAATTCAGTCTCAAAAAAGCGTCTTTTGAAAAACAAATGCAAAGATAGTGAGAAAATTAAAAAATAAGAATAAGGATATCTCCGAACCTGGAAGTCCTAAAAATAAGGTAAATACATTTCCATAATCAAGGTTGCATCCGGCAAGAAACTGCATTCAAAGATTTCTATTTAGAATGCAGTCTCAAAAAAGAGTCTTTGAAAAACAAATGCAAAGATAGTGAGAAAATTAAAAAATAAGAATAAGGATATCTCCGAACTCAGAATTCTTAGAAAGAAGATAAAAACATTTCCAGAATCAATTTTGCATCCGGCAAGAAATTGCATTCAAAGATTTATATTTAGAATGCAGTCTCAAAAAAGTGTCTTCTGAAAACCGAATGCAAAGATAGTGAGAAAATTCAAAAATAAGAATAAGGATATCTCCGAACCTAGAAGTCCTAGAAAGAAACTAAATACATTTCCAAAATAAAGTTTGCATCCGGCAAGAAATTCCATTTAAAGATTTCTATTTAGAATGCAATCTCAAAAAAGTGTCTTTGAAAAACAAATGCAAAGATAGTGAGAAAATTAAAAAATAAGAATAAGGATATCTCCGAACGTAGAAGTCTTAGAAAGAAGATAAAAACATTTCCAGAATCAATTTTGCATCCGGCAAGAAACTGCATTCAAAGATTTCTATTTAGAATGCAGTCTCAAAAAAGTGTCTTTTGAAAACCAAATGCACAGATAGTGAGAAAATTCAAAAATAAGAATAAGGATATATCCGAACCTGGAATTCCTAGAAAGAACATGAAAACATTTCCAGAATAAGTTTTGTATCCGGCAAGAAACTGCATTCAAAGATTTCTATTTAGAATTCAGTCTCAAAAAAGCGTCTTTTGAAAACCAAATGCACAGATAGTGAGAAAATTCAAAAATAAGAAAAAGGATATCTCCGAACCTAGAATTTCTAGAAAGAAGATAAAAACATTTCCAAAATCAAAATTGCATCCTGCAAGAAACTGCACTCGATAATTTCAATTTAGAATGCAGTCTCAAAAAAGTGTGTTTTGAAAACCAAATGCAAAAATAGTGAGAAAATTAAAAAAATAAGAATAAGGATATCTCCGAACCAAGAATTCCTAGAAAGAAGATAAAAATATTTCCAAAATCAAGTTTGCATCCGGCAAGAAACTGCATTCAAAGATTTCTATTTAGAATGCAGTCTCAAAAAAGCGTCTTTTGAAAACCAAATGCAAAGATAGTGAGAAAAGTTAAAAATAAGAATAAGGATATCTCCGAACCTAGAAGCCCTAAAAAGAAGATAAAAACATTTCCAAAATCAGTTTTGCATCCGGCAAGAAACTGCATTCAAAGATTTCTATTTAGAATGCAGTCTCAAAAAAGTGTCTTTTGAAAAACAAATGCAAAGATAGTGAGAAAATTAAAAAATAAGAATAAGGATATCTCCGAACCTAGACGTCCTAGAAAGAAGATAAATACATTTCCAAAATTAGTTTTGCATCCGGCAAGAAACTGCATTCAAAGATTTCTATTTAGAATGCAGTCTCAAAAAAGTGTCTTTTGAAAAACAAATGCAAAGATAGTGAGAAAATTAAAAAATAAGAATAAGGTATCTCCGAACCTAGAATTCCTAGAAAAAAGATGAAAACATTTCCAGATTCAGTTTTGCATTCGGCACGAAACTGCATTTAAAGATTTCTATTTAGAATGCAGTCTCAAAAAAGTGTCTTTTGAAAACCAAATGCAAGGATAGTGAGAAAATTAAAAAATAAGAATAAGGATATCTCCGAACCTAGAAGTCCTAGAAAGAAGGTAAATACATTTCCAAAATTGAAATTGCATCCGGCAAGAAACTGCATTCAAAGATTTCTATTTAGAATGCAGTCTCAAAAAAGTGTCTTTTGAAAAACAAATGCAAAGATAGTGAGAAAATTAAAAAATAAGAATAAGGATATCTCCGAACCTGGAAGCCCTAAAAAGAAGATAAAAACATTTCCAAAATCAGTTTTGCATCCGGCAAGAAACTGCATTCAAAGATTTCTATTTAGAATGCAGTCTCAAAAAAGTGTCTTTTGAAAAACAAATGCAAAGATAGTGAGAAAATTAAAAAATAAGAATAAGGTATCTCCGAACCTAGAATTCCTAGAAAAAAGATGAAAACATTTCCAGATTCAGTTTTGCATTCGGCACGAAACTGCATTTAAAGATTTCTATTTAGAATGCAGTCTCAAAAAAGTGTCTTTTGAAAACCAAATGCAAGGATAGTGAGAAAATTAAAAAATAAGAATAAGGATATCTCCGAACCTAGAAGTCCTAGAAAGAAGGTAAATACATTTCCAAAATTGAAATTGCATCCGGCAAGAAACTACATTCAAAGATTTCTATTTAGAATGCAGTCTCAAAAAAGTGTCTTTTGAAAAACAAATGCAAAGATAGTGAGAAAATTAAAAAATAAGAATAAGGATATCTCCGAACCTAGACGTCCTAGAAAGAAGATAAATACATTTCCAAAATTAGTTTTGCATCCGGCAAGAAACTGCATTCAAAGATTTCTATTTAGAATGCAGTCTCAAAAAAGTGTCTTTTGAAAAACAAATGCAAAGATAGTGAGAAAATTAAAAAATAAGAATAAGGTATCTCCGAATCTAGAATTCCTAGAAAAAAGATGAAAACATTTCCAGATTCAGTTTTGCATTCGGCACGAAACTGCATTCAAAGATTTCTATTTAGAATTCAGTCTCAAAAAAGCGTCTTTTGAAAAACAAATGCAAAGATAGTGAGAAAATTAAAAAATAAGAATAAGGATATCTCCGAACCTGGAAGTCCTAAAAATAAGGTAAATACATTTCCATAATCAAGGTTGCATCCGGCAAGAAACTGCATTCAAAGATTTCTATTTAGAATGCAGTCTCAAAAAAGAGTCTTTGAAAAACAAATGCAAAGATAGTGAGAAAATTAAAAAATAAGAATAAGGATATCTCCGAACTCAGAATTCTTAGAAAGAAGATAAAAACATTTCCAGAATCAATTTTGCATCCGGCAAGAAATTGCATTCAAAGATTTATATTTAGAATGCAGTCTCAAAAAAGTGTCTTCTGAAAACCGAATGCAAAGATAGTGAGAAAATTCAAAAATAAGAATAAGGATATCTCCGAACCTAGAAGTCCTAGAAAGAAAGTAAATACATTTCCAAAATAAAGTTTGCATCCGGCAAGAAATTCCATTTAAAGTTTTCTATTTAGAATGCAATCTCAAAAAAGTGTCTTTGAAAAACAAATGCAAAGATAGTGAGAAAATTAAAAAATAAGAATAAGGATATCTCCGAACGTAGAAGTCTTAGAAAGAAGATAAAAACATTTCCAGAATCAATTTTGCATCCGGCAAGAAACTGCATTCAAAGATTTCTATTTAGAATGCAGTCTCAAAAAAGTGTCTTTTGAAAAACAAATGCAAAGATAGTGAGAAAATTAAAAAATAAGAATAAGGTATCTCCGAACCTAGAATTCCTAGAAAAAAGATGAAAACATTTCCAGATTTAGTTTTGCATTCGGCACGAAACTGCATTTAAAGATTTCTATTTAGAATGCAGTCTCAAAAAAGTGTCTTTTGAAAACCAAATGCAAGGATAGTGAGAAAATTAAAAAATAAGAATAAGGATATCTCCGAACCTAGAAGTCCTAGAAAGAAGGTAAATACATTTCCAAAATTGAAATTGCATCCGGCAAGAAACTGCATTCAAAGATTTCTATTTAGAATGCAGTCTCAAAAAAGTGTCTTTTGAAAAACAAATGCAAAGATAGTGAGAAAATTAAAAAATAAGAATAAGGATATCTCCGAACCTGGAAGCCCTAAAAAGAAGATAAAAACATTTCCAAAATCAGTTTTGCATCCGGCAAGAAACTGCATTCAAAGATTTCTATTTAGAATGCAGTCTCAAAAAAGTGTCTTTTGAAAAACAAATGCAAAGATAGTGAGAAAATTAAAAAATAAGAATAAGGTATCTCCGAACCTAGAATTCCTAGAAAAAAGATGAAAACATTTCCAGATTCAGTTTTGCATTCGGCACGAAACTGCATTTAAAGATTTCTATTTAGAATGCAGTCTCAAAAAAGTGTCTTTTGAAAACCAAATGCAAGGATAGTGAGAAAATTAAAAAATAAGAATAAGGATATCTCCGAACCTAGAAGTCCTAGAAAGAAGGTAAATACTTTTCCAAAATTGAAATTGCATCCGGCAAGAAACTACATTCAAAGATTTCTATTTAGAATGCAGTCTCAAAAAAGTGTCTTTTGAAAAACAAATGCAAAGATAGTGAGAAAATTAAAAAATAAGAATAAGGATATCTCCGAACCTGGAAGCCCTAAAAAGAAGATAAAAACATTTCCAAAATCAGTTTTGCATCTGGCAAGAAACTGCATTCAAAGATTTCTATTTAGAATGCAGTCTCAAAAAAGTGTCTTTTGAAAAACAAATGCAAAGATAGTGAGAAAATTAAAAAATAAGAATAAGGTATCTCCGAACCTAGAATTCCTAGAAAAAAGATGAAAACATTTCCAGATTCAGTTTTGCATTCGGCACGAAACTGCATTTAAAGATTTCTATTTAGAATGCAGTCTCAAAAAAGTGTCTTTTGAAAACCAAATGCAAGGATAGTGAGAAAATTAAAAAATAAGAATAAGGATATCTCCGAACCTAGAAGTCCTAGAAAGAAGATAAATACATTTCCAAAATTGAAATTGCATTCGGCAAGAAACTGCATTCAAAGATTTCTATTTAGAATGCAGTCTCAAAAAAGCGTTTTTTGAAAAACAAATGCAAAGATAGTGAGAAAATTAAAAAATAAGAATAAGGATATCTCCGAACCTAGAATTCCTAGAAAAAAGATGAAAACATTTCCAGATTCAGTTTTGCATCCGGCAAGAAACTGCATTCAAAGATTTCTATTTAGAATTCAGTCTCAAAAAAGCGTCTTTTGAAAAACAAATGCAAAGATAGTGAGAAAATTAAAAAATAAGAATAAGGATATCTCCGAACCTGGAAGTCCTAGAAATAAGGTAAATACATTTCCATAATCAAGGTTGCATCCGGCAAGAAACTGCATTCAAAGATTTCTATTTAGAATGCAGTCTCAAAAAAGAGTCTTTGAAAAACAAATGCAAAGATAGTGAGAAAATTAAAAAATAAGAATAAGGATATCTCCGAACTCAGAATTCTTAGAAAGAAGATAAAAACATTTCCAGAATCAATTTTGCATCCGGCAAGAAATTGCATTCAAAGATTTATATTTAGAATGCAGTCTCAAAAAAGTGTCTTCTGAAAACCGAATGCAAAGATAGTGAGAAAATTCAAAAATAAGAATAAGGATATCTCCGAACCTAGAAGTCCTAGAAAGAAGGTAAATACATTTCCAAAATAAAGTTTGCATCCGGCAAGAAATTCCATTTAAAGATTTCTATTTAGAATGCAGTCTCAAAAAAGTGTCTTTTGAAAAACAAATGCAAAGATAGTGAGAAAATTAAAAAATAAGAATAAGGATATCTCCGAACTCAGAATTCCTAGAAAGAAGATAAAAACATTTCCAGAATCAATTTTGCATCCGGCAAGAAACTGCATTCAAAGATTTTTATTTAGAATGCAGTCTCAAAAAAGTGTCTTCTGAAAACCGAATGCAAAGATAGTGAGAAAATTAAAAAATAAGAATAAGGATATCTCCGAACCTAGAATTCCTAGAAAAAAGATGAAAACATTTCCAAAATAAGTTTTGCATCCGGCAAGAAACTGCATTCAAAGATTTCTATTTAGAATTCAGTCTCAAAAAAGCGTCTTTTGAAAAACAAATGCAAAGATAGTGAGAAAATTAAAAAATAAGAATAAGGATATCTCCGAACCTGGAAGTCCTAGAAATAAGGTAAATACATTTCCATAATCAAGGTTGCATCCGGCAAGAAACTGCATTCAAAGATTTCTATTTAGAATGCAGTCTCAAAAAAGAGTCTTTGAAAAACAAATGCAAAGATAGTGAGAAAATTAAAAAATAAGAATAAGGATATCTCCGAACCTAGAAGTCCTAGAAAGAAACTAAATACATTTCCAAAATAAAGTTTGCATCCGGCAAGAAATTCCATTTAAAGATTTCTATTTAGAATGCAATCTCAAAAAAGTGTCTTTGAAAAACAAATGCAAAGATAGTGAGAAAATTAAAAAATAAGAATAAGGATATCTCCGAACGTAGAAGTCTTAGAAAGAAGATAAAAACATTTCCAGAATCAATTTTGCATCCGGCAAGAAACTGCATTCAAAGATTTCTATTTAGAATGCAGTCTCAAAAAAGTGTCTTTTGAAAACCAAATGCACAGATAGTGAGAAAATTCAAAAATAAGAATAAGGATATATCCGAACCTGGAATTCCTAGAAAGAACATGAAAACATTTCCAGAATAAGTTTTGTATCCGGCAAGAAACTGCATTCAAAGATTTCTATTTAGAATTCAGTCTCAAAAAAGCGTCTTTTGAAAACCAAATGCACAGATAGTGAGAAAATTCAAAAATAAGAAAAAGGATATCTCCGAACCTAGAATTTCTAGAAAGAAGATAAAAACATTTCCAAAATCAAAATTGCATCCTGCAAGAAACTGCACTCGATAATTTCAATTTAGAATGCAGTCTCAAAAAAGTGTGTTTTGAAAACCAAATGCAAAAATAGTGAGAAAATTAAAAAAATAAGAATAAGGATATCTCCGAACCAAGAATTCCTAGAAAGAAGATAAAAATATTTCCAAAATCAAGTTTGCATCCGGCAAGAAACTGCATTCAAAGATTTCTATTTAGAATGCAGTCTCAAAAAAGCGTCTTTTGAAAACCAAATGCAAAGATAGTGAGAAAAGTTAAAAATAAGAATAAGGATATCTCCGAACCTAGACGTCCTAGAAAGAAGATAAATACATTTCCAAAATTAGTTTTGCATCCGGCAAGAAACTGCATTCAAAGATTTCTATTTAGAATTCAGTCTCAAAAAAGCGTCTTTTGAAAAACAAATGCAAAGATAGTGAGAAAATTAAAAAATAAGAATAAGGATATCTCCGAACCTGGAAGTCCTAGAAATAAGGTAAATACATTTCCATAATCAAGGTTGCATCCGGCAAGAAACTGCATTCAAAGATTTCTATTTAGAATGCAGTCTCAAAAAAGTGTCTTTTGAAAACCAAATGCACAGATAGTGAGAAAATTCAAAAATAAGAATAAGGATATATCCGAACCTGGAATTCCTAGAAAGAACATGAAAACATTTCCAGAATAAGTTTTGTATCCGGCAAGAAACTGCATTCAAAGATTTCTATTTAGAATTCAGTCTCAAAAAAGCGTCTTTTGAAAACCAAATGCACAGATAGTGAGAAAATTCAAAAATAAGAAAAAGGATATCTCCGAACCTAGAATTTCTAGAAAGAAGATAAAAACATTTCCAAAATCAAAATTGCATCCTGCAAGAAACTGCACTCGATAATTTCAATTTAGAATGCAGTCTCAAAAAAGTGTGTTTTGAAAACCAAATGCAAAAATAGTGAGAAAATTAAAAAAATAAGAATAAGGATATCTCCGAACCAAGAATTCCTAGAAAGAAGATAAAAATATTTCCAAAATCAAGTTTGCATCCGGCAAGAAACTGCATTCAAAGATTTCTATTTAGAATGCAGTCTCAAAAAAGCGTCTTTTGAAAACCAAATGCAAAGATAGTGAGAAAAGTTAAAAATAAGAATAAGGATATCTCCGAACCTAGACGTCCTAGAAAGAAGATAAATACATTTCCAAAATTAGTTTTGCATCCGGCAAGAAACTGCATTCAAAGATTTCTATTTAGAATGCAGTCTCAAAAAAGTGTCTTTTGAAAAACAAATGCAAAGATAGTGAGAAAATTAAAAAATAAGAATAAGGTATCTCCGAACCTAGAATTCCTAGAAAAAAGATGAAAACATTTCCAGATTCAGTTTTGCATTCGGCACGAAACTGCATTTAAAGATTTCTATTTAGAATGCAGTCTCAAAAAAGTGTCTTTTGAAAACCAAATGCAAGGATAGTGAGAAAATTAAAAAATAAGAATAAGGATATCTCCGAACCTAGAAGTCCTAGAAAGAAGGTAAATACATTTCCAAAATTGAAATTGCATCCGGCAAGAAACTGCATTCAAAGATTTCTATTTAGAATGCAGTCTCAAAAAAGTGTCTTTTGAAAAACAAATGCAAAGATAGTGAGAAAATTAAAAAATAAGAATAAGGATATCTCCGAACCTGGAAGCCCTAAAAAGAAGATAAAAACATTTCCAAAATCAGTTTTGCATCCGGCAAGAAACTGCATTCAAAGATTTCTATTTAGAATGCAGTCTCAAAAAAGTGTCTTTTGAAAAACAAATGCAAAGATAGTGAGAAAATTAAAAAATAAGAATAAGGTATCTCCGAACCTAGAATTCCTAGAAAAAAGATGAAAACATTTCCAGATTCAGTTTTGCATTCGGCACGAAACTGCATTTAAAGATTTCTATTTAGAATGCAGTCTCAAAAAAGTGTCTTTTGAAAACCAAATGCAAGGATAGTGAGAAAATTAAAAAATAAGAATAAGGATATCTCCGAACCTAGAAGTCCTAGAAAGAAGGTAAATACATTTCCAAAATTGAAATTGCATCCGGCAAGAAACTACATTCAAAGATTTCTATTTAGAATGCAGTCTCAAAAAAGTGTCTTTTGAAAAACAAATGCAAAGATAGTGAGAAAATTAAAAAATAAGAATAAGGATATCTCCGAACCTAGACGTCCTAGAAAGAAGATAAATACATTTCCAAAATTAGTTTTGCATCCGGCAAGAAACTGCATTCAAAGATTTCTATTTAGAATGCAGTCTCAAAAAAGTGTCTTTTGAAAAACAAATGCAAAGATAGTGAGAAAATTAAAAAATAAGAATAAGGTATCTCCGAATCTAGAATTCCTAGAAAAAAGATGAAAACATTTCCAGATTCAGTTTTGCATTCGGCACGAAACTGCATTCAAAGATTTCTATTTAGAATTCAGTCTCAAAAAAGCGTCTTTTGAAAAACAAATGCAAAGATAGTGAGAAAATTAAAAAATAAGAATAAGGATATCTCCGAACCTGGAAGTCCTAAAAATAAGGTAAATACATTTCCATAATCAAGGTTGCATCCGGCAAGAAACTGCATTCAAAGATTTCTATTTAGAATGCAGTCTCAAAAAAGAGTCTTTGAAAAACAAATGCAAAGATAGTGAGAAAATTAAAAAATAAGAATAAGGATATCTCCGAACTCAGAATTCTTAGAAAGAAGATAAAAACATTTCCAGAATCAATTTTGCATCCGGCAAGAAATTGCATTCAAAGATTTATATTTAGAATGCAGTCTCAAAAAAGTGTCTTCTGAAAACCGAATGCAAAGATAGTGAGAAAATTCAAAAATAAGAATAAGGATATCTCCGAACCTAGAAGTCCTAGAAAGAAAGTAAATACATTTCCAAAATAAAGTTTGCATCCGGCAAGAAATTCCATTTAAAGTTTTCTATTTAGAATGCAATCTCAAAAAAGTGTCTTTGAAAAACAAATGCAAAGATAGTGAGAAAATTAAAAAATAAGAATAAGGATATCTCCGAACGTAGAAGTCTTAGAAAGAAGATAAAAACATTTCCAGAATCAATTTTGCATCCGGCAAGAAACTGCATTCAAAGATTTCTATTTAGAATGCAGTCTCAAAAAAGTGTCTTTTGAAAAACAAATGCAAAGATAGTGAGAAAATTAAAAAATAAGAATAAGGTATCTCCGAACCTAGAATTCCTAGAAAAAAGATGAAAACATTTCCAGATTTAGTTTTGCATTCGGCACGAAACTGCATTTAAAGATTTCTATTTAGAATGCAGTCTCAAAAAAGTGTCTTTTGAAAACCAAATGCAAGGATAGTGAGAAAATTAAAAAATAAGAATAAGGATATCTCCGAACCTAGAAGTCCTAGAAAGAAGGTAAATACATTTCCAAAATTGAAATTGCATCCGGCAAGAAACTGCATTCAAAGATTTCTATTTAGAATGCAGTCTCAAAAAAGTGTCTTTTGAAAAACAAATGCAAAGATAGTGAGAAAATTAAAAAATAAGAATAAGGATATCTCCGAACCTGGAAGCCCTAAAAAGAAGATAAAAACATTTCCAAAATCAGTTTTGCATCCGGCAAGAAACTGCATTCAAAGATTTCTATTTAGAATGCAGTCTCAAAAAAGTGTCTTTTGAAAAACAAATGCAAAGATAGTGAGAAAATTAAAAAATAAGAATAAGGTATCTCCGAACCTAGAATTCCTAGAAAAAAGATGAAAACATTTCCAGATTCAGTTTTGCATTCGGCACGAAACTGCATTTAAAGATTTCTATTTAGAATGCAGTCTCAAAAAAGTGTCTTTTGAAAACCAAATGCAAGGATAGTGAGAAAATTAAAAAATAAGAATAAGGATATCTCCGAACCTAGAAGTCCTAGAAAGAAGGTAAATACTTTTCCAAAATTGAAATTGCATCCGGCAAGAAACTACATTCAAAGATTTCTATTTAGAATGCAGTCTCAAAAAAGTGTCTTTTGAAAAACAAATGCAAAGATAGTGAGAAAATTAAAAAATAAGAATAAGGATATCTCCGAACCTGGAAGCCCTAAAAAGAAGATAAAAACATTTCCAAAATCAGTTTTGCATCTGGCAAGAAACTGCATTCAAAGATTTCTATTTAGAATGCAGTCTCAAAAAAGTGTCTTTTGAAAAACAAATGCAAAGATAGTGAGAAAATTAAAAAATAAGAATAAGGTATCTCCGAACCTAGAATTCCTAGAAAAAAGATGAAAACATTTCCAGATTCAGTTTTGCATTCGGCACGAAACTGCATTTAAAGATTTCTATTTAGAATGCAGTCTCAAAAAAGTGTCTTTTGAAAACCAAATGCAAGGATAGTGAGAAAATTAAAAAATAAGAATAAGGATATCTCCGAACCTAGAAGTCCTAGAAAGAAGATAAATACATTTCCAAAATTGAAATTGCATTCGGCAAGAAACTGCATTCAAAGATTTCTATTTAGAATGCAGTCTCAAAAAAGCGTTTTTTGAAAAACAAATGCAAAGATAGTGAGAAAATTAAAAAATAAGAATAAGGATATCTCCGAACCTAGAATTCCTAGAAAAAAGATGAAAACATTTCCAGATTCAGTTTTGCATCCGGCAAGAAACTGCATTCAAAGATTTCTATTTAGAATTCAGTCTCAAAAAAGCGTCTTTTGAAAAACAAATGCAAAGATAGTGAGAAAATTAAAAAATAAGAATAAGGATATCTCCGAACCTGGAAGTCCTAGAAATAAGGTAAATACATTTCCATAATCAAGGTTGCATCCGGCAAGAAACTGCATTCAAAGATTTCTATTTAGAATGCAGTCTCAAAAAAGAGTCTTTGAAAAACAAATGCAAAGATAGTGAGAAAATTAAAAAATAAGAATAAGGATATCTCCGAACTCAGAATTCTTAGAAAGAAGATAAAAACATTTCCAGAATCAATTTTGCATCCGGCAAGAAATTGCATTCAAAGATTTATATTTAGAATGCAGTCTCAAAAAAGTGTCTTCTGAAAACCGAATGCAAAGATAGTGAGAAAATTCAAAAATAAGAATAAGGATATCTCCGAACCTAGAAGTCCTAGAAAGAAGGTAAATACATTTCCAAAATAAAGTTTGCATCCGGCAAGAAATTCCATTTAAAGATTTCTATTTAGAATGCAGTCTCAAAAAAGTGTCTTTTGAAAAACAAATGCAAAGATAGTGAGAAAATTAAAAAATAAGAATAAGGATATCTCCGAACTCAGAATTCCTAGAAAGAAGATAAAAACATTTCCAGAATCAATTTTGCATCCGGCAAGAAACTGCATTCAAAGATTTTTATTTAGAATGCAGTCTCAAAAAAGTGTCTTCTGAAAACCGAATGCAAAGATAGTGAGAAAATTAAAAAATAAGAATAAGGATATCTCCGAACCTAGAATTCCTAGAAAAAAGATGAAAACATTTCCAAAATAAGTTTTGCATCCGGCAAGAAACTGCATTCAAAGATTTCTATTTAGAATTCAGTCTCAAAAAAGCGTCTTTTGAAAAACAAATGCAAAGATAGTGAGAAAATTAAAAAATAAGAATAAGGATATCTCCGAACCTGGAAGTCCTAGAAATAAGGTAAATACATTTCCATAATCAAGGTTGCATCCGGCAAGAAACTGCATTCAAAGATTTCTATTTAGAATGCAGTCTCAAAAAAGAGTCTTTGAAAAACAAATGCAAAGATAGTGAGAAAATTAAAAAATAAGAATAAGGATATCTCCGAACTCAGAACTCTTAGAAAGAAGATAAAAACATTTCCAGAATCAATTTTGCATCCGGCAAGAAATTGCATTCAAAGATTTATATTTAGAATGCAGTCTCAAAAAAGTGTCTTCTCAAAACCGAATGCAAAGATAGTGAGAAAATTCAAAAATAAGAATAAGGATATCTCCGAACCTAGAAGTCCTAGAAAGAAGGTAAATACATTTTCAAAATAAAGTTTGCATCCGGCAAGAAATTCCATTTAAAGATTTCTATTTAGAATGCAATCTCAAAAAAGTGTCTTTGAAAAACAAATGCAAAGATAGTGAGAAAATTAAAAAATAAGAATAAGGATATCTCCGAACCTAGAAGTCTTAGAAAGAAGATAAAAACATTTCCAGAATAAATTTTGCATCCGGCAAGAAACTGCATTCAAAGATTTCTATTTAGAATGCAGTCTCAAAAAAGTGTCTTTTGAAAACCAAATGCACAGATAGTGAGAAAATTCAAAAATAAGAATAAGGATATATCCGAACCTGGAATTCCTAGAAAGAACATGAAAACATTTCCAGAATCAATTTTGCATCCGGCAAGAAACCAAATGCAAAAATAGTGAGAAAATTAAAAAAATAAGAATAAGGATATCTCCGAACCTAGAAGCCCTAAAAAGAAGATAAAAACATTTCCAAAATCAGTTTTGCATCCGGCAAGAAACTGCATTCAAAGATTTCTATTTAGAATGCAGTCTCAAAAAAGTGTCTTTTGAAAAACAAATGCAAAGATAGTGAGAAAATTAAAAAATAAGAATAAGGTATCTCCGAACCTAGAATTCCTAGAAAAAAGATGAAAACATTTCCAGATTCAGTTTTGCATTCGGCACGAAACTGCATTTAAAGATTTCTATTTAGAATGCAGTCTCAAAAAAGTGTCTTTTGAAAACCAAATGCAAGGATAGTGAGAAAATTAAAAAATAAGAATAAGGATATCTCCGAACCTAGAAGTCCTAGAAAGAAGGTAAATACATTTCCAAAATTGAAATTGAATCCGGCAAGAAACTGCATTCAAAGATTTCTATTTAGAATGCAGTCTCAAAAAAGTGTCTTTTGAAAAACAAATGCAAAGATAGTGAGAAAATTAAAAAATAAGAATAAGGATATCTCCGAACCTGGAAGCCCTAAAAAGAAGATAAAAACATTTCCAAAATCAGTTTTGCATCCGGCAAGAAACTGCATTCAAAGATTTCTATTTAGAATGCAGTCCCAAAAAAGTGTCTTTTGAAAAACAAATGCAAAGATAGTGAGAAAATTAAAAAATAAGAATAAGGTATCTCCGAACCTAGAATTCCTAGAAAAAAGATGAAAACATTTCCAGATTCAGTTTTGCATTCGGCACGAAACTGCATTTAAAGATTTCTATTTAGAATGCAGTCTCAAAAAAGTGTCTTTTGAAAACCAAATGCAAGGATAGTGAGAAAATTAAAAAATAAGAATAAGGATATCTCCGAACCTAGAAGTCCTAGAAAGAAGGTAAATACATTTCCAAAATTGAAATTGCATCCGGCAAGAAACTACATTCAAAGATTTCTATTTAGAATGCAGTCTCAAAAAAGTGTCTTTTGAAAAACAAATGCAAAGATAGTGAGAAAATTAAAAAATAAGAATAAGGATATCTCCGAACCTAGACGTCCTAGAAAGAAGATAAATACATTTTCAAAATTAGTTTTGCATCCGGCAAGAAACTGCATTCAAAGATTTCTATTTAGAATGCAGTCTCAAAAAAGTGTCTTTTGAAAAACAAATGCAAAGATAGTGAGAAAATTAAAAAATAAGAATAAGGTATCTCCGAATCTAGAATTCCTAGAAAAAAGATGAAAACATTTCCAGATTCAGTTTTGCATTCGGCACGAAACTGCATTCAAAGATTTCTATTTAGAATTCAGTCTCAAAAAAGCGTCTTTTGAAAAACAAATGCAAAGATAGTGAGAAAATTAAAAAATAAGAATAAGGATATCTCCGAACCTGGAAGTCCTAAAAATAAGGTAAATACATTTCCATAATCAAGGTTGCATCCGGCAAGAAACTGCATTCAAAGATTTCTATTTAGAATGCAGTCTCAAAAAAGAGTCTTTGAAAAACAAATGCAAAGATAGTGAGAAAATTAAAAAATAAGAATAAGGATATCTCCGAACTCAGAATTCTTAGAAAGAAGATAAAAACATTTCCAGAATCAATTTTGCATCCGGCAAGAAATTGCATTCAAAGATTTATATTTAGAATGCAGTCTCAAAAAAGTGTCTTCTGAAAACCGAATGCAAAGATAGTGAGAAAATTCAAAAATAAGAATAAGGATATCTCCGAACCTAGAAGTCCTAGAAAGAAAGTAAATACATTTCCAAAATAAAGTTTGCATCCGGCAAGAAATTCCATTTAAAGATTTCTATTTAGAATGCAATCTCAAAAAAGTGTCTTTGAAAAACAAATGCAAAGATAGTGAGAAAATTAAAAAATAAGAATAAGGATATCTCCGAACGTAGAAGTCTTAGAAAGAAGATAAAAACATTTCCAGAATCAATTTTGCATCCGGCAAGAAACTGCATTCAAAGATTTCTATTTAGAATGCAGTCTCAAAAAAGTGTCTTTTGAAAACCAAATGCACAGATAGTGAGAAAATTCAAAAATAAGAATAAGGATATATCCGAACCTGGAATTCCTAGAAAGAACATGAAAACATTTCCAGAATAAGTTTTGTATCCGGCAAGAAACTGCATTCAAAGATTTCTATTTAGAATTCAGTCTCAAAAAAGCGTCTTTTGAAAACCAAATGCACAGATAGTGAGAAAATTCAAAAATAAGAAAAAGGATATCTCCGAACCTAGAATTTCTAGAAAGAAGATAAAAACATTTCCAAAATCAAAATTGCATCCTGCAAGAAACTGCACTCGATAATTTCAATTTAGAATGCAGTCTCAAAAAAGTGTGTTTTGAAAACCAAATGCAAAAATAGTGAGAAAATTAAAAAAATAAGAATAAGGATATCTCCGAACCAAGAATTCCTAGAAAGAAGATAAAAATATTTCCAAAATCAAGTTTGCATCCGGCAAGAAACTGCATTCAAAGATTTCTATTTAGAATGCAGTCTCAAAAAAGCGTCTTTTGAAAACCAAATGCAAAGATAGTGAGAAAAGTTAAAAATAAGAATAAGGATATCTCCGAACCTAGAAATCCTAGAAAGAAGGTAAATACATTTCCAAAATCGAAATTGCATCCGGCAAGAAACTGCATTCAAAGATTTCTATTTAGAATGCAGTCTCAAAAAAGTGTCTTTTGAAAAACAAATGCAAAGATAGTGAGAAAATCAAAAAAATAAGAATAAGAATATCTCCGAACCTGGAAGTCCTAGAAAGAAGGTAAATACATTTCTAAAATCAGTTTTGCATCCGGCAAGAAACTGCATTCAAAGATTTCTATTTAGGATGCAGTCTCAAAAAAGCGTCTTTTGAAAAACAAATGCAAAGATAGTGAGAAAATTAAAAAATAAGAATAAGGATATCTCCGAACCCAGAATTCCTAGAAAGAAGATAAAAACATTTCCAGAATCAATTTTGCTTCCGGCAAGAAACTGCATTCAAAGATTTTTATTTAGAATGCAGTCTCAAAAAAGTGTCTTCTGAAAACCGAATGCAAAGATAGTGAGAAAATTAAAAAATAAGAATAAGGATATCTCCGAACCTAGAATTCCTAGAAAATAGATGAAAACATTTCCAAAATAAGTTTCGCATCCGGCAAGAAACTGCATTCAAAGATTTCTATTTAGAATTCAGTCTCAAAAAAGCGTCTTTTGAAAAACAAATGCAAAGATAGTGAGAAAATTAAAAAAATAAGAATAAGGATATCTCCGAACCTGGAAGTCCTAGAAATAAGGTAAATACATTTCCATAATCAAGGTTGCATCCGGCAAGAAACTGCATTCAAAGATTTCTATTTAGAATGCAGTCTCAAAAAAGTGTCTTTTGAAAAACAAATGCAAAGATAGTGAGAAAATTAAAAAATAAGAATAAGGATATCTCCGAACTCAGAATTCTTAGAAAGAAGATAAAAACATTTCCAGAATCAATTTTGCATCCGGCAAGAAATTGCATTCAAAGATTTATATTTAGAATGCAGTCTCAAAAAAGTGTCTTCTCAAAACCGAATGCAAAGATAGTGAGAAAATTCAAAAATAAGAATAAGGATATCTCCGAACCTAGAAGTCCTAGAAAGAAGGTAAATACATTTTCAAAATAAAGTTTGCATCCGGCAAGAAATTTTATTTAAAGATTTCTATTTAGAATGCAATCTCAAAAAAGTGTCTTTGAAAAACAAATGCAAAGATAGTGAGAAAATTAAAAAATAAGAATAAGGATATCTCCGAACCTAGAAGTCTTAGAAAGAAGATAAAAACATTTCCAGAATCAATTTTGCATCCAGCAAGAAACTGCATTCAAAGATTTCTATTTAGAATGCAGTCTCAAAAAAGTGTCTTTTGAAAACCAAATGCACAGATAGTGAGAAAATTCAAAAATAAGAATAAGGATATATCCGAACCTGGAATTCCTAGAAAGAACATGAAAACATTTCCAGAATCAATTTTGCATCCGGCAAGAAACCAAATGCAAAAATAGTGAGAAAATTAAAAAAATAAGAATAAGGATATCTCCGAACCTTGAAGCCCTAAAAAGAAGATAAAAACATTTCCAAAATCAGTTTTGCATCCGGCAAGAAACTGCATTCAAAGATTTCTATTTAGAATGCAGTCTCAAAAAAGTGTCTTTTGAAAAACAAATGCAAAGATAGTGAGAAAATTAAAAAATAAGAATAAGGATATCTCCGAACCTAGACGTCCTAGAAAGAAGATAAATACATTTCCAAAATTAGTTTTGCATCCGGCAAGAAACTGCATTCAAAGATTTCTATTTAGAATGCAGTCTCAAAAAAGTGTCTTTTGAAAAACAAATGCAAAGATAGTGAGAAAATTAAAAAATAAGAATAAGGTATCTCCGAACCTAGAATTCCTAGAAAAAAGATGAAAACATTTCCAGATTCAGTTTTGCATTCGGCACAAAACTGCATTTAAAGATTTCTATTTAGAATGCAGTCTCAAAAAAGTGTCTTTTGAAAACCAAATGCAAGGATAGTGAGAAAATTAAAAAATAAGAATAAGGATATCTCCGAACCTAGAAGTCCTAGAAAGAAGGTAAATACATTTCCAAAATTGAAATTGCATCCGGCAAGAAACTGCATTCAAAGATTTCTATTTAGAATGCAGTCTCAAAAAAGTGTCTTTTGAAAAACAAATGCAAAGATAGTGAGAAAATTAAAAAATAAGAATAAGGATATCTCCGAACCTGGAAGCCCTAAAAAGAAGATAAAAACATTTCCAAAATCAGTTTTGCATCCGGCAAGAAACTACATTCAAAGATTTCTATTTAGAATGCAGTCTCAAAAAAGTGTCTTTTGAAAAACAAATGCAAAGATAGTGAGAAAATTAAAAAATAAGAATAAGGATATCTCCGAACCTAGACGTCCTAGAAAGAAGATAAATACATTTCCAAAATTAGTTTTGCATCCGGCAAGAAACTGCATTCAAAGATTTCTATTTAGAATGCAGTCTCAAAAAAGTGTCTTTTGAAAAACAAATGCAAAGATAGTGAGAAAATTAAAAAATAAGAATAAGGTATCTCCGAATCTAGAATTCCTAGAAAAAAGATGAAAACATTTCCAGATTCAGTTTTGCATTCGGCACGAAACTGCATTCAAAGATTTCTATTTAGAATTCAGTCTCAAAAAAGCGTCTTTTGAAAAACAAATGCAAAGATAGTGAGAAAATTAAAAAATAAGAATAAGGATATCTCCGAACCTGGAAGTCCTAAAAATAAGGTAAATACATTTCCATAATCAAGGTTGCATCCGGCAAGAAACTGCATTCAAAGATTTCTATTTAGAATGCAGTCTCAAAAAAGAGTCTTTGAAAAACAAATGCAAAGATAGTGAGAAAATTAAAAAATAAGAATAAGGATATCTCCGAACTCAGAATTCTTAGAAAGAAGATAAAAACATTTCCAGAATTAATTTTGCATCCGGCAAGAAATTGCATTCAAAGATTTATATTTAGAATGCAGTCTCAAAAAAGTGTCTTCTGAAAACCGAATGCAAAGATAGTGAGAAAATTCAAAAATAAGAATAAGGATATCTTCGAACCTAGAAGTCCTAGAAAGAAAGTAAATACATTTCCAAAATAAAGTTTGCATCCGGGAAGAAATTCCATTTAAAGATTTCTATTTAGAATGCAATCTCAAAAAAGTGTCTTTGAAAAACAAATGCAAAGATAGTGAGAAAATTAAAAAATAAGAATAAGGATATCTCCGAACTTAGAAGTCTTAGAAAGAAGATAAAAACATTTCCAGAATCAATTTTGCATCCGGCAAGAAACTGCATTCAAAGATTTCTATTTAGAATGCAGTCTCAAAAAAGTGTCTTTTGAAAACCAAATGCACAGATAGTGAGAAAATTCAAAAATAAGAATAAGGATATATCCGAACCTGGAATTCCTAGAAAGAACATGAAAACATTTCCAGAATAAGTTTTGTATCCGGCAAGAAACTGCATTCAAAGATTTCTATTTAGAATTCAGTCTCAAAAAAGCGTCTTTTGAAAACCAAATGCACAGATAGTGAGAAAATTCAAAAATAAGAAAAAGGATATCTCCGAACCTAGAATTTCTAGAAAGAAGATAAAAACATTTCCAAAATCAAAATTGCATCCTGCAAGAAACTGCACTCGATAATTTCAATTTAGAATGCAGTCTCAAAAAAGTGTGTTTTGAAAACCAAATGCAAAAATAGTGAGAAAATTAAAAAAATAAGAATAAGGATATCTCCGAACCAAGAATTCCTAGAAAGAAGATAAAAATATTTCCGAAATCAAGTTTGCATCCGGCAAGAAACTGCATTCAAAGATTTCTATTTAGAATGCAGTCTCAAAAAAGCGTCTTTTGAAAACCAAATGCAAAGATAGTGAGAAAAGTTAAAAATAAGAATAAGGATATCTCCGAACCTAGAAGTCCTAGAAAGAAGGTAAATACATTTCCAAAATCGAAATTGCATCCGGCAAGAAACTGCATTCAAAGATTTCTATTTAGAATGCAGTCTCAAAAAAGTGTCTTTTGAAAAACAAATGCAAAGATAGTGAGAAAATCAAAAAAATAAGAATAAGGATATCTCCGAACCTGGAAGTCCTAGAAAGAAGGTAAATACATTTCCAAAATCAGTTTTGCATCCGGCAAGAAACTGCATTCAAAGATTTCTATTTAGGATGCAGTCTCAAAAAAGCGTCTTTTGAAAAACAAATGCAAAGATAGTGAGAAAATTAAAAAATAAGAATAAGGATATCTCCGAACCTAGAAGTCCTAGAAAGAAGGTAAATACATTTCCAAAATCGAAATTGCATCCGGCAAGAAACTGCATTGAAAGATTTCTATTTAGAATGCAGTCTCAAAAAAGTGTCTTTTGAAAACCAAATGCAAAAATAGTGAGAAAATTAAAAAAATAAGAATAAGGATATCTCCGAACCTAGAAACCCTAAAAAAAAGATAAAAACATTTCCAAAATCAAAATTTCATCCGGCAAGAAACTGCATTCAAAGATTTCTATTTAGAATGCAGTCTCAAAAAAGTGTCTTTTGAAAAACAAATGCAAAGATAGTGAGAAAATTAAAAAATAAGAATAAGGTATCTCCGAACCTGGAAGCCCTAAAAAGAAGATAAAAACATTTCCAAAATCAGTTTTGCATCCGGCAAGAAACTGCATTCAAAGATTTCTATTTAGAATGCAGTCTCAAAAAAGTGTCTTTTGAAAAACAAATGCAAAGATAGTGAGAAAATTAAAAAATAAGAATAAAGATATCTCCGAACCTAGACGTCCTAGAAAGAAGATAAATACATTTCCAAAATTAGTTTTGCATCCGGCAAGAAACTGCATTCAAAGATTTCTATTTAGAATGCAGTCTCAAAAAAGTGTCTTTTGAAAAACAAATGCAAAGATAGTGAGAAAATTAAAAAATAAGAATAAGGTATCTCCGAATCTAGAATTCCTAGAAAAAAGATGAAAACATTTCCAGATTCAGTTTAGCATTCGGCACGAAACTGCATTCAAAGATTTCTATTTAGAATTCAGTCTCAAAAAAGCGTCTTTTGAAAAACAAATGCAAAGATAGTGAGAAAATTAAAAAATAAGAATAAGGATATCTCCGAACCTGGAAGTCCTAGAAATAAGGTAAATACATTTCCATAATCAAGGTTGCATCCGGCAAGAAACTGCATTCAAAGATTTCTATTTAGAATGCAGTCTCAAAAAAGAGTCTTTGAAAAACAAATGCAAAGATAGTGAGAAAATTAAAAAATAAGAATAAGGATATCTCCGAACTCAGAATTCTTAGAAAGAAGATAAAAACATTTCTAGAATCAATTTTGCATCCGGCAAGAAATTGCATTCAAAGATTTATATTTAGAATGCAGTCTCAAAAAAGTGTCTTCTGAAAACCGAATGCAAAGATAGTGAGAAAATTCAAAAATAAGAATAAGGATATCTCCGAACCTAGAAGTCCTAGAAAGAAAGTAAATACATTTCCAAAATAAAATTTGCATCCGGCAAGAAATTCCATTTAAAGATTTCTATTTAGAATGCAATCTCAAAAAAGTGTCTTTGAAAAACAAATGCAAAGATAGTGAGAAAATTAAAAAATAAGAATAAGGATATCTCCGAACGTAGAAGTCTTAGAAAGAAGATAAAAACATTTCCAGAATCAATTTTGCATCCGGCAAGAAACTGCATTCAAAGATTTCTATTTAGAATGCAGTCTCAAAAAAGTGTCTTTTGAAAACCAAATGCACAGATAGTGAGAAAATTCAAAAATAAGAATAAGGATATATCCGAACCTGGAATTCCTAGAAAAAAGATGAAAACATTTCCAGATTCAGTTTTGCATTCGGCACGAAACTGCATTTAAAGATTTCTATTTAGAATGCAGTCTCAAAAAAGCGTCTTTTGAAAACCAAATGCACAGATAGTGAGAAAATTCAAAAATAAGAAAAAGGATATCTCCGAACCTAGAATTTCTAGAAAGAAGATAAAAACATTTCCAAAATCAAAATTGCATCCTGCAAGAAACTGCACTCGATAATTTCAATTTAGAATGCAGTCTCAAAAAAGTGTGTTTTGAAAACCAAATGCAAAAATAGTGAGAAAATTAAAAAAATAAGAATAAGGATATCTCCGAACCAAGAATTCCTAGAAAGAAGATAAAAATATTTCCAAAATCAAGTTTGCATCCGGCAAGAAACTGCATTCAAAGATTTCTATTTAGAATGCAGTCTCAAAAAAGCGTCTTTTGAAAACCAAATGCAAAGATAGTGAGAAAAGTTAAAAATAAGAATAAGGATATCTCCGAACCTAGAAGTCCTAGAAAGAAGGTAAATACATTTCCAAAATCGAAATTGCATCCGGCAAGAAACTGCATTCAAAGATTTCTATTTAGAATGCAGTCTCAAAAAAGTGTCTTTTGAAAAACAAATGCAAAGATAGTGAGAAAATCAAAAAATAAGAATAAGGATATCTCCGAACCTGGAAGTCCTAGAAAGAAGAAAATACATTTCCAAAATCAGTTTTGCATCCGGCAAGAAACTGCATTCAAAGATTTCTATTTAGGATGGAGTCTCAAAAAAGCGTCTTTTGAAAAACAAATGCAAAGATAGTGAGAAAATTAAAAAATAAGAATAAGGATATCTCCGAACCCAGAATTCCTAGAAAGAAGATAAAAACATTTCCAGAATCAATTTTGCATCCGGCAAGAAACTGCATTGAAAGATTTCTATTTAGAATGCAGTCTCAAAAAAGTGTCTTTTGAAAACCAAATGCAAAAATAGTGAGAAAATTAAAAAAATAAGAATAAGGATATCTCCGAACCTAGAAGCCCTAAAAACTTAAACTTAACTTATGTTGGCTCAACTAGAGCGTGGTGCTCCTAGGCCTTGCTCAATACGCCCCTCCAGCTGGCTCGATCCCTTGCCTGCTGTCTCCAATTTCGCACTCCAAGTTGGCGGAGGTCTCCTTCTAACTGGTCGCTCCATCGAAGATGAGGTCTACCTTGGCTTCTGACTCCCTCTTGTTTGGCTTTGAAGACTTTACTCGCTGGAGCGTTGGTGTCCATTCGCTCTACATGGCCCAGCCATCTTAGTCGTTGGACTCTAATTTTTCTGGCTAAGCTTATGTCGCTGTACAGCTCGTATAGTTCGTCGTTGTATCTTCGTCGCCAAATGTTGTCTTCTCGGTTTACGCAAATAGGACCATAGATCGTAGGCAGAACTTTTCTCTCGAAGACTCCAAGTGACTTTTCATCCGATTGGGAGAGGGTCCATGCTTCTGCACCATATAGCAGGACCGGGATGATGAGTGTTTTATATAGTGTCTCCTTGGTTCTTCTCGATAGGGCTTTATTTATCAATTGCTTATTCAGCCCAAAGAAACAGCGATTAGCAAGAGTTAGTCTGCGTTTGATTTCAGCGCTGATGTTGTTGACCGAGTTTACAGCAGTACCCAGGTAGACAAATTGACTGACTACCTCGAAGTTATACATATCAATGGTCACATTTTGACCAAGCCGGTGGTGGGATTGGGCTTTTGTTGATGAAAGCATATACTTCGTCTTGTCCTCGTTTATTTTCAGCCCCATTCTGCTTGCTGCTGACTCCATAGTAGTGAAAGCACCGGTTACTGCTCGCTTTGTTCTTCCTATCACGTCTATGTCGTCTGCAAACCCAAGTAATTGTGTCGATTTATTGAAAATGGTGCCCGATGTACTGGCATGGGTGCTCCGTATTACATTTTCAAGCACAATGTTAAAACAGCTGGATGACAGCGCGTCTCCTTGTCTAAGCCCTCTGGTGGTTTCGAAGGTTTCAGTAGAGTCTCTGCCAACCTTGACGGAACAGCGAGCATTCTCCAACGTCATCCTGATAAGGCGTATCAGTTTAGCAGGGATTCCAAAGTTAGACATAGCACGATACATTTCAACTCTATTAACACTATCGTACGCTGCTTTAAAGTCGACGAACAGGTGGTGGGTGTCGATGTTATATTCTTGGGTTTTCTCCAGGATCTGGCGTAATGTGAATATTTGGTCGGTGGTAGATTTTCCAGGTCTGAAGCCGCATTGATAAGGACCTATTAGATAATCAGCAAACGGCTTGAGACGTTCACATAAAACGCTTGACAGGATCTTATAGGCGATGTTTAGAAGACTAATGCCTCTATAGTTGGCGCAGAGTAGGCGGTCTCCTTTTTTGTGGATCGGGCAGATGGTACTGAGGTTCCACTCATCGGGCATACTTTCCTCCGACCATATTTTGCAGATGAGTTGGTGTATGCTCCTGACCAGTTCATCTCCAGCGTGTTTAAAAAGCTCCGCTTGTAGACCATCGTATCCAGCTGCTTTGTTTATCTTTAGCCTGGTGATGGCTACTTTGATCTCATTTTGGTCGGGCGGGTGCAGTTCGTGGTCGTCATCTAGATTAACTGGTACAAGTTGATATTGGGCGGGATCTTGGCTGTCATCGCCATTTAACAACTGGTTAAAGTAGTCTCTCCAGATGGCTAACATCGCCTGTGTTTCCACGATGGTGTTTCTATCCTGATCTTTGCAGGGCCCAGGGCGACTTGTGAGACCTGATGTAGACTGTTTCACTCTTCTGTAAAAGTTTCGCACCTCTTTTCTGCAAAAACATCTCTGCATCTCCTCGACTTCGCGTTGCTGGTGTTCTTTTTTCTTCCTCCTGAGTATGCGTTTCTCATCCTTCCTTCGCTCAACATAGAGATTTCTGGTGGCTCTCGTATCTCTCTGGAGCCACGACTTGTATGCCTCCGTTTTAGCTTTGTTTGCCTGAGCACATTCGGAGTCGAACCAAGGGTTTCTAGGGGGAGGCTGAGAGAAACCTAATACCTCTGACGCAGCATTTCTTATGGCTTGTTGACATAGCTGCCATTGGTCTTCCGTGTTCATATCCTCAGTCGAAGGATTTCTCGCAAGCTCAAGGGATACGCGGTCTGCATAGGCAGCGGCGGTCTCTTCCGATTGAAGTTTTCCAACATTGAATTTCTTCGGCGTAGTTGGTGTTCGCCTGAGAGCTACCATTGAGATCCGTACTCTAAGCTTTGCACCGACTAGGTAGTGGTCCGAATCGATGTTTGCTCTTCGGAATGTACGGACATTCAAAATGCTGGAGGAGTGTCTTCCGTCAATCGCAACATGGTCAATTTGGTTGCAGGTTCGACCATCTGGGGATCGCCATGTGCCTTTGTGGATGTCGGGACGTGGGAAACGCGTGCTACTCAGCACCATGTTTTTTCCCGCTGCAAAATCGATGAGCCTGAGTCCGTTATCGGAAGTGGTGTCGTGCAGGCTGTGTTTTCCGATCGTCATACCAAAGATGTCCTCCCTCCCAATTTTGGCATTAAAGTCTCCTAAAAGGATTTTAATGTCATTTTTGGGGCATTGCTCATAAGTTTTGGCGAGGAGCTCGTAGAAACTTTCTTTGGTAGCGTCGTCTTTCTCTTCTGTAGGGGCATGGGCGCTTATGAGGCTCAGGTGGTGGAATTTGGCCTTAATGCGGATCGTTGTCACTCTCTCGCTGACTTCGCGAAAGCTCAAGACTTTTTGCCTTAGTCTTCCTCTGACAGCGAATCCGCATCCAAACAAGCGCGATCTCCCATCAAGATAGCATTTCCCATAGTAGAAGTTACAGTCTTCTGTTTTTCTCAGGCCTGGTCCATCCCATCGCATCTCCTGGAGGGCTGTTACATCAGCTTGGAACCTGGCGAGGGTCTCGGCTAGCTGCTCGGCCTTGCGCGGCCTGTTCAACGTACGCACGTTCCAAGTGCATATACGTAAATCGTTGTCCGTTTTTCGTTTGCGGGGGGGGTCGTCAACATTGTTGGTTTGGTCATCCGAGGCATATCTTGCATTTTTCATCACAATAAATTTTCCCTTTCATGACCGGCTTGTGAGGCCTGTGCATGACGTGTAGATCGTGTTGGTGGTTGGATGTTCAGAGCGTATCTTTCATCCTGCTCCTAGTTCCTGAGAAGAGAACTCAGGTATCTACAACCAATGGATCCGATGGATCCAACGCTCGTCGTTAGTTCACCTTTCGGCTATCCAGCGAGCACCGCAGGGAGGTGACGATGCGATTTTGCCCACCAGAAGCCCTAAAAAGAAGATAAAAACATTTCCAAAATCAAAATTGCATCCGGCAAGAAACTGCATTCAAAGATTTCTATTTAGAATGCAGTCTCAAAAAAGTGTCTTTTGAAAAACAAATGCAAAGATAGTGAGAAAATTAAAAAATAAGAATAAGGTATCTCCGAACCTAGAATTCCTAGAAAAAAGATGAAAACTTTTCCAGATTCAGTTTTGCATTCGGCACGAAACTGCATTTAAAGATTTCTATTTAGAATGCAGTCTCAAAAAAGTGTCTTTTGAAAACCAAATGCAAGGATAGTGAGAAAATTAAAAAATAAGAATAAGGATATCTCCGAACCTAGAATTCCTAGAAAGAAGGTAAAAACATTTCCAGAATCAGTTTTGCATCCGGCAAGAAACTGCATTCAAAGATTTATATTTAGAATGCAGTCTCAAAAAAGTGTCTTCTGAAAACCGAATGCAAAGATAGTGAGAAAATTCAAAAATAAGAATAAGGATATCTCCGAACCTAGAATTCCCAAAAAGAAGGTAAAAACATTTCCAGAATCAATTTTGCATCCGGCAAGAAACTGCATTCAAAGATTTCTATTTAGAATACATTCTCAAAAAAGTGTCTTTTGAAAACCAAATGCACAGATAGTGAGAAAATTCAAAAATAAGAATAAGGATATCTCCGAACCTGGAATTCCTAGAAAGAACATTAAAACATTTCCAAAATAAATTTTGCATCCGGCAAGAAACTGCATTCAAAGATTTCTATTTAGAATTCAGTCTCAAAAAAGCGTCTTTTGAAAAACAAATGCAAAGATAGTGAGAAAATTAAAAAATAAGAATAAGGATATCTCCGAACCTGGAAGTCCTAGAAATAAGGTAAATACATTTCAATAATCAAGGTTGCATCCGGCAAGAAACTGCATTCAAAGATTTCTATTTAGAATGCAATCTCAAAAAAGTGTCTTTGAAAAACAAATGCAAAGATAGTGAGAAAATTAAAAAATAAGAATAAGGATATCTCCGAACCTAGAAGTCCTAGAAAGAAGATAAAAACATTTCCAGAATCAATTTTGCATCCGGCAAGAAACTGCATTCAAAGATTTCTATTTAGAATGCAGTCTCAAAAAAGTGTCTTTTGAAAACCAAATGCACAGATAGTGAGAAAATTCAAAAATAAGAATATGGATATATCCGAACCTGGAATTCCTAGAAAGAACATGAAACCATTTCCAGAATAAGTTTTGTATCCGGCAAGAAACTGCATTCAAAGATTTCTATTTAGAATTCAGTCTCAAAAAAGCGTCTTTTGAAAACCAAATGCACAGATAGTGAGAAAATTAAAAAATAAGAAAAAGGATATCTCCGAACCTAGAATTTCTAGAAAGAAGATAAAAACATTTCCAGAATCAGTTTTGCATCCGGCAAGAAACTGCATTCAAAGATTTCTATTTAGAATTCAGTCTCAAAAAAGCGTGTTTTGTAAACCAAATGCAAAGATAGTGAGAAAATTAAAAAATAAGAATAAGGATATCTCCGAACCTAGAAGTCCTAGAAAGAAGGTAAATACATTTCCAAAATCAAAATTGCATCCTGCAAGAAACTGCACTCGATAATTTCAATTTAGAATGCAGTCTCAAAAAAGTGTCGTTTGAAAACCAAATGCAAAAATAGTGAGAAAATTAAAAAAATAAGAATAAGGATATCTCCGAACCTAGAATTCCTAGAAAGAAGATAAAAATATTTCCAAAATCAAGTTTGCATCCGGCAAGAAACTGCATTCAAAGATTTCTATTTAGAATGCAGTCTCAAAAAAGCGTCTTTTGAAAACCAAATGCAAAGATAGTGAGAAAAGTTAAAAATAAGAATAAGGATATCTCCGAACCTAGAAGTCCTAGAAAGGAGGTAAATACATTTCCAAAATCGAAATTGCATCCGGCAAGAAACTGTATTCAAAGATTTCTATTTAGAATGCAGTCTCAAAAAAGTGTCTTCTGAAAACCGAATGCAAAGATAGTGAGAAAATTAAAAAATAAGAATAAAGATATCTCCGAACCTAGAATTCCTAGAAAAAAGATGAAAACATTTCCAGATTCAGTTTTGCATCCGGCAAGAAAGTGCGTTCAAAGATTTCTATTTAGAATGCAGTCTCAAAAAAGTGTCTTTTGAAAACCAAATGCACAGATAGTGAGAAAATTCAAAAAAAAGAATAAGGATATCTCCAAACCTGGAATTCCTAGAAAGAACATAAAAACATTTCCAAAATAAGTTTTGCATCCGGCAAGAAACTGCATTCAAAGATTTCTATTTAGAATTCAGTCTCAAAAAAGCGTGTTTTGTAAACCAAATGCAAAGATAGTGAGAAAATTAAAAAATAAGAATAAGGATATCTCCGAACCTAGAAGTCCTAGAAAGAAGGTAAATACATTTCCAAAATTGAAATTGCATCCGACAAGAAACTGCATTCAAAGATTTCTATTTAGAATGCAGTCTCAAAAAAGTGTCTTCTGAAAACCGAATGCAAAGATAGTGAGAAAATTCAAAAATAAGAATATGGATATCTCCGAACCTAGAAGTCCTAGAAAGAAAGTAAATACATTTCCAAAATAAAGTTTGCATCCGGCAAGAAATTCCATTTAAAGATTTCTATTTAGAATGCAATCTCAAAAAAGTGTCTTTGAAAAACAAATGCAAAGATAGTGAGAAAATTAAAAAATAAGAATAAGGATATCTCCGAACGTAGAAGTCTTAGAAAGAAGATAAAAACATTTCCAGAATCAATTTTGCATCCGGCAAGAAACTGCATTTAAAGATTTCTATTTAGAATGCAGTCTCAAAAAAGTGTCTTTTGAAAACCAAATGCAGAGATAGTGAGAAAATTCAAAAATAAGAAAAAGGATATCTCCGAACCTAGAATTTCTAGAAAGAAGATAAAAACATTTCCAAAATCAAAATTGCATCCTGCAAGAAACTGCACTCGATAATTTCAATTTAGAATGCAGTCTCAAAAAAGTGTGTTTTGAAAACCAAATGCAAAAATAGTGAGAAAATTAAAAAAATAAGAATAAGGATATCTCCGAACCAAGAATTCCTAGAAAGAAGATAAAAATATTTCCAAAATCAAGTTTGCATCCGGCAAGAAACTGCATTCAAAGATTTCTATTTAGAATGCAGTCTCAAAAAAGCGTCTTTTGAAAACCAAATGCAAAGATAGTGAGAAAAGTTAAAAATAAGAATAAGGATATCTCCGAACCTAGAAGTCCTAGAAAGAAGGTAAATACATTTCCAAAATCGAAATTGCATCCGGCAAGAAACTGCATTCAAAGATTTCTATTTAGAATGCAGTCTCAAAAAAGTGTCTTTTGAAAAACAAATGCAAAGATAGTGAGAATATCAAAAAAATAAGAATAAGGATATCTCCGAACCTGGAAGTCCTAGAAAGAAGAAAATACATTTCCAAAATCAGTTTTGCATCCGGCAAGAAACTGCATTCAAAGATTTCTATTTAGGATGCAGTCTCAAAAAAGCGTCTTTTGAAAAACAAATGCAAAGATAGTGAGAAAATTAAAAAATAAGAATAAGGATATCTCCGAACCCAGAATTCCTAGAAAGAAGATAAAAACATTTCCAGAATCAATTTTGCATCCGGCAAGAAACTGCATTAAAAGATTTCTATTTAGAATGCAGTCTCAAAAAAGTGTCTTTTGAAAACCAAATGCAAAAATAGTGAGAAAATTAAAAAAATAAGAATAAGGATATCTCCGAACCTGGAATTCCTAGAAAGAACATGAAACCATTTCCAGAATAAGTTTTGTATCCGGCAAGAAACTGCATTCAAAGATTTCTATTTAGAATTCAGTCTCAAAAAAGCGTCTTTTGAAAACCAAATGCACAGATAGTGAGAAAATTAAAAAATAAGAAAAAGGATATCTCCGAACCTAGAATTTCTAGAAAGAAGATAAAAACATTTCCAGAATCAGTTTTGCATCCGGCAAGAAACTGCATTCAAAGATTTCTATTTAGAATTCAGTCTCAAAAAAGCGTGTTTTGTAAACCAAATGCAAAGATAGTGAGAAAATTAAAAAATAAGAATAAGGATATCTCCGAACCTAGAAGTCCTAGAAAGAAGGTAAATACATTTCCAAAATCAAAATTGCATCCTGCAAGAAACTGCACTCGATAATTTCAATTTAGAATGCAGTCTCAAAAAAGTGTCGTTTGAAAACCAAATGCAAAAATAGTGAGAAAATTAAAAAAATAAGAATAAGGATATCTCCGAACCTAGAATTCCTAGAAAGAAGATAAAAATATTTCCAAAATCAAGTTTGCATCCGGCAAGAAACTGCATTCAAAGATTTCTATTTAGAATGCAGTCTCAAAAAAGCGTCTTTTGAAAACCAAATGCAAAGATAGTGAGAAAAGTTAAAAATAAGAATAAGGATATCTCCGAACCTAGAAGTCCTAGAAAGGAGGTAAATACATTTCCAAAATCGAAATTGCATCCGGCAAGAAACTGTATTCAAAGATTTCTATTTAGAATGCAGTCTCAAAAAAGTGTCTTCTGAAAACCGAATGCAAAGATAGTGAGAAAATTAAAAAATAAGAATAAAGATATCTCCGAACCTAGAATTCCTAGAAAAAAGATGAAAACATTTCCAGATTCAGTTTTGCATCCGGCAAGAAAGTGCGTTCAAAGATTTCTATTTAGAATGCAGTCTCAAAAAAGTGTCTTTTGAAAACCAAATGCACAGATAGTGAGAAAATTCAAAAAAAAGAATAAGGATATCTCCAAACCTGGAATTCCTAGAAAGAACATAAAAACATTTCCAAAATAAGTTTTGCATCCGGCAAGAAACTGCATTCAAAGATTTCTATTTAGAATTCAGTCTCAAAAAAGCGTGTTTTGTAAACCAAATGCAAAGATAGTGAGAAAATTAAAAAATAAGAATAAGGATATCTCCGAACCTAGAAGTCCTAGAAAGAAGGTAAATACATTTCCAAAATTGAAATTGCATCCGACAAGAAACTGCATTCAAAGATTTCTATTTAGAATGCAGTCTCAAAAAAGTGTCTTCTGAAAACCGAATGCAAAGATAGTGAGAAAATTCAAAAATAAGAATATGGATATCTCCGAACCTAGAAGTCCTAGAAAGAAAGTAAATACATTTCCAAAATAAAGTTTGCATCCGGCAAGAAATTCCATTTAAAGATTTCTATTTAGAATGCAATCTCAAAAAAGTGTCTTTGAAAAACAAATGCAAAGATAGTGAGAAAATTAAAAAATAAGAATAAGGATATCTCCGAACGTAGAAGTCTTAGAAAGAAGATAAAAACATTTCCAGAATCAATTTTGCATCCGGCAAGAAACTGCATTTAAAGATTTCTATTTAGAATGCAGTCTCAAAAAAGTGTCTTTTGAAAACCAAATGCAGAGATAGTGAGAAAATTCAAAAATAAGAAAAAGGATATCTCCGAACCTAGAATTTCTAGAAAGAAGATAAAAACATTTCCAAAATCAAAATTGCATCCTGCAAGAAACTGCACTCGATAATTTCAATTTAGAATGCAGTCTCAAAAAAGTGTGTTTTGAAAACCAAATGCAAAAATAGTGAGAAAATTAAAAAAATAAGAATAAGGATATCTCCGAACCAAGAATTCCTAGAAAGAAGATAAAAATATTTCCAAAATCAAGTTTGCATCCGGCAAGAAACTGCATTCAAAGATTTCTATTTAGAATGCAGTCTCAAAAAAGCGTCTTTTGAAAACCAAATGCAAAGATAGTGAGAAAAGTTAAAAATAAGAATAAGGATATCTCCGAACCTAGAAGTCCTAGAAAGAAGGTAAATACATTTCCAAAATCGAAATTGCATCCGGCAAGAAACTGCATTCAAAGATTTCTATTTAGAATGCAGTCTCAAAAAAGTGTCTTTTGAAAAACAAATGCAAAGATAGTGAGAATATCAAAAAAATAAGAATAAGGATATCTCCGAACCTGGAAGTCCTAGAAAGAAGAAAATACATTTCCAAAATCAGTTTTGCATCCGGCAAGAAACTGCATTCAAAGATTTCTATTTAGGATGCAGTCTCAAAAAAGCGTCTTTTGAAAAACAAATGCAAAGATAGTGAGAAAATTAAAAAATAAGAATAAGGATATCTCCGAACCCAGAATTCCTAGAAAGAAGATAAAAACATTTCCAGAATCAATTTTGCATCCGGCAAGAAACTGCATTAAAAGATTTCTATTTAGAATGCAGTCTCAAAAAAGTGTCTTTTGAAAACCAAATGCAAAAATAGTGAGAAAATTAAAAAAATAAGAATAAGGATATCTCCGAACCTAGAAGCCCTAAAAAGAAGATAAAAACATTTCCAAAATCAAAATTGCATCCGGCAAGAAACTGCATTCAAAGATTTCTATTTAGAATGCAGTCTCAAAAAAGTGTCTTTTGAAAAACAAATGCAAAGATAGTGAGAAAATTAAAAAATAAGAATAAGGTATCTCCGAACCTAGAATTCCTAGAAAAAAGATGAAAACTTTTCCAGATTCAGTTTTGCATTCGGCACGAAACTGTATTTAAAGATTTCTATTTAGAATGCAGTCTCAAAAAAGTGTCTTTTGAAAACCAAATGCAAGGATAGTGAGAAAATTAAAAAATAAGAATAAGGATATCTCCGAACCTAGAATTCCTAGAAAGAAGGTAAAAACATTTCCAGAATCAGTTTTGCATCCGGCAAGAAACTGCATTCAAAGATTTATATTTAGAATGCAGTCTCAAAAAAGTGTCTTCTGAAAACCGAATGCAAAGATAGTGAGAAAATTAAAAAATAAGAATAAGGATATCTCCGAACCTAGAATTCCCAAAAAGAAGGTAAAAACATTTCCAGAATCAATTTTGCATCCGGCAAGAAACTGCATTCAAAGATTTCTATTTAGAATACAGTCTCAAAAAAGTGTCTTTTGAAAACCAAATGCACAGATAGTGAGAAAATTCAAAAATAAGAATAAGGATATCTCCGAACCTGGAATTCCTAGAAAGAACATTAAAACATTTCCAAAATAAATTTTGCATCCGGCAAGAAACTGCATTCAAAGATTTCTATTTAGAATTCAGTCTCAAAAAAGCGTCTTTTGAAAAACAAATGCAAAGATAGTGAGAAAATTAAAAAATAAGAATAAGGATATCTCCGAACCTGGAAGTCCTAGAAATAAGGTAAATACATTTCAATAATCAAGGTTGCATCCGGCAAGAAACTGCATTCAAAGATTTCTATTTAGAATGCAGTCTCAAAAAAGTGTCTTTTGAAAACCAAATGCACAGATAGTGAGAAAATTCAAAAATAAGAATAAGGATATCTCCGAACCTGGAATTCCTAGAAAGAACATTAAAACATTTCCAAAATAAATTTTGCATCCGGCAAGAAACTGCATTCAAAGATTTCTATTTAGAATTCAGTCTCAAAAAAGCGTCTTTTGAAAAACAAATGCAAAGATAGTGAGAAAATTAAAAAATAAGAATAAGGATATCTCCGAACCTGGAAGTCCTAGAAATAAGGTAAATACATTTCAATAATCAAGGTTGCATCCGGCAAGAAACTGCATTCAAAGATTTCTATTTAGAATGCAGTCTCAAAAAAGAGTCTTTTGAAAACCAAATGCACAGATAGTGAGAAAATTCAAAAATAAGAATAAGGATATATCCGAACCTGGAATTCCTAGAAAGAACATGAAAACATTTCCAGAATAAGTTTTGTATCCGGCAAGAAACTGCATTAAAAGATTTCTATTTAGAATTCAGTCTCAAAAAAGCGTCTTTTGAAAACCAAATGCACAGATAGTGAGAAAATTCAAAAATAAGAAAAAGGATATCTCCGAACCTAGAATTTCTAGAAAGAAGATAAAAACATTTCCAAAATCAAAATTGCATCCTGCAAGAAACTGCACTCGATAATTTCAATTTAGAATGCAGTCTCAAAAAAGTGTGTTTTGAAAACCAAATGCAAAAATAGTGAGAAAATTAAAAAAATAAGAATAAGGATATCTCCGAACCAAGAATTCCTAGAAAGAAGATAAAAATATTTCCAAAATCAAGTTTGCATCCGGCAAGAAACTGCATTCAAAGATTTCTATTTAGAATGCAGTCTCAAAAAAGCGTCTTTTGAAAACCAAATGCAAAGATAGTGAGAAAAGTTAAAAATAAGAATAAGGATATCTCCGAACCTAGAAGTCCTAGAAAGAAGATAAATACATTTCCAAAATCGAAATTGCATCCGGCAAGAAACTGCATTCAAAGATTTCTATTTAGAATGCAGTCTCAAAAAAGTGTCTTTTGAAAAACAAATGCAAAGATAGTGAGAAAATCAAAAAAATAAGAATAAGGATATCTCCGAACCTGGAAGTCCTAGAAAGAAGAAAATACATTTCCAAAATCAGTTTTGCATCCGGCAAGAAACTGCATTCAAAGATTTCTATTTAGGATGCAGTCTCAAAAAAGCGTCTTTTGAAAAACAAATGCAAAGATAGTGAGAAAATTAAAAAATAAGAATAAGGATATCTCCGAACCCAGAATTCCTAGAAAGAAGATAAAAACATTTCCAGAATCAATTTTGCATCCGGCAAGAAACTGCATTCAAAGATTTCTATTTAGAATGCAGTCTCAAAAAAGTGTCTTTTGAAAACCAAATGCAAAAATAGTGAGAAAATTAAAAAAATAAGAATAAGGATATCTCCGAACCTAGAAGCCCTAAAAAGAAGATAAAAACATTTCCAAAATCAAAATTGCATCCGGCAAGAAACTGCATTCAAAGATTTCTATTTAGAATGCAGTCTCAAAAAAGTGTCTTTTGAAAAACAAATGCAAAGATAGTGAGAAAATTAAAAAATAAGAATAAGGTATCTCCGAACCTAGAATTCCTAGAAAAAAGATGAAAACTTTTCCAGATTCAGTTTTGCATTCGGCACGAAACTGTATTTAAAGATTTCTATTTAGAATGCAGTCTCAAAAAAGTGTCTTTTGAAAACCAAATGCAAGGATAGTGAGAAAATTAAAAAATAAGAATAAGGATATCTCCGAACCTAGAATTCCTAGAAAGAAGGTAAAAACATTTCCAGAATCAGTTTTGCATCCGGCAAGAAACTGCATTCAAAGATTTATATTTAGAATGCAGTCTCAAAAAAGTGTCTTCTGAAAACCGAATGCAAAGATAGTGAGAAAATTAAAAATAAGAATAAGGATATCTCCGAACCTAGAATTCCCAAAAAGAAGGTAAAAACATTTCCAGAATCAATTTTGCATCCGGCAAGAAACTGCATTCAAAGATTTCTATTTAGAATACAGTCTCAAAAAAGTGTCTTTTGAAAACCAAATGCACAGATAGTGAGAAAATTCAAAAATAAGAATAAGGATATCTCCGAACCTGGAATTCCTAGAAAGAACATTAAAACATTTCCAAAATAAATTTTGCATCCGGCAAGAAACTGCATTCAAAGATTTCTATTTAGAATTCAGTCTCAAAAAAGCGTCTTTTGAAAAACAAATGCAAAGATAGTGAGAAAATTAAAAAATAAGAATAAGGATATCTCCGAACCTGGAAGTCCTAGAAATAAGGTAAATACATTTCAATAATCAAGGTTGCATCCGGCAAGAAACTGCATTCAAAGATTTCTATTTAGAATGCAGTCTCAAAAAAGAGTCTTTGAAAAACAAATGCAAAGATAGTGAGAAAATTAAAAAATAAGAATAAGGATATCTCCGAACTCAGAATTCTTAGAAAGAAGATAAAAACATTTCCAGAATCAATTTTGCATCCGGCAAGAAACTGCATTCAAAGATTTCTATTTAGAATGCAGTCTCAAAAAAGTGTCTTCTGAAAACCGAATGCAAAGATAGTGAGAAAATTCAAAAATAAGAATAAGGATATCTCCGAACCTAGAAGTCCTAGAAAGAAGGTAAATACATTTCCAAAATAAAGTTTGCATCCGGCAAGAAATTCCATTTAAAGATTTCTATTTAGAATGCAATCTCAAAAAAGTGTCTTTGAAAAACAAATGCAAAGATAGTGAGAAAATTAAAAAATAAGAATAAGGATATCTCCGAACCTAGAAGTCCTAGAAAGAAGATAAAAACATTTCCAGAATCAATTTTGCATCCGGCAAGAAACTGCATTCAAAGATTTCTATTTAGAATGCAGTCTCAAAAAAGTGTCTTTTGAAAACCAAATGCACAGATAGTGAGAAAATTAAAAAATAAGAAAAAGGATATCTCCGAACCTAGAATTTCTAGAAAGAAGATAAAAACATTTCCAGAATCAGTTTTGCATCCGGCAAGAAACTGCATTCAAAGATTTCTATTTAGAATTCAGTCTCAAAAAAGCGTGTTTTGTAAACCAAATGCAAAGATAGTGAGAAAATTAAAAAATAAGAATAAGGATATCTCCGAACCTAGAAGTCCTAGAAAGAAGGTAAATACATTTCCAAAATCAAAATTGCATCCTGCAAGAAACTGCACTCGATAATTTCAATTTAGAATGCAGTCTCAAAAAAGTGTCGTTTGAAAACCAAATGCAAAAATAGTGAGAAAATTAAAAAAATAAGAATAAGGATATCTCCGAACCTAGAATTCCTAGAAAGAAGATAAAAATATTTCCAAAATCAAGTTTGCATCCGGCAAGAAACTGCATTCAAAGATTTCTATTTAGAATGCAGTCTCAAAAAAGCGTCTTTTGAAAACCAAATGCAAAGATAGTGAGAAAAGTTAAAAATAAGAATAAGGATATCTCCGAACCTAGAAGTCCTAGAAAGGAGGTAAATACATTTCCAAAATCGAAATTGCATCCGGCAAGAAACTGTATTCAAAGATTTCTATTTAGAATGCAGTCTCAAAAAAGTGTCTTCTGAAAACCGAATGCAAAGATAGTGAGAAAATTAAAAAATAAGAATAAAGATATCTCCGAACCTAGAATTCCTAGAAAAAAGATGAAAACATTTCCAGATTCAGTTTTGCATCCGGCAAGAAACTGCATTCAAAGATTTCTATTTAGAATGCAGTCTCAAAAAAGTGTCTTTTGAAAACCAAATGCACAGATAGTGAGAAAATTCAAAAAAAAGAATAAGGATATCTCCAAACCTGGAATTCCTAGAAAGAACATAAAAACATTTCCAAAATAAGTTTTGCATCCGGCAAGAAACTGCATTCAAAGATTTCTATTTAGAATTCAGTCTCAAAAAAGCGTGTTTTGTAAACCAAATGCAAAGATAGTGAGAAAATTAAAAAATAAGAATAAGGATATCTCCGAACCTAGAAGTCCTAGAAAGAAGGTAAATACATTTCCAAAATTGAAATTGCATCCGGCAAGAAACTGCATTCAAAAATTTCTATTTAGAATGCAGTCTCAAAAAAGTGTCTTCTGAAAACCGAATGCAAAGATAGTGAGAAAATTAAATAATAAGAATAAAAATATCTCCGAACCTAGAATTCCTAGAAAAAAGATGAAAACATTTCCAGATTCAGTTTTGCATTCGGCACGAAACTGCATTCAAAGATTTCTATTTAGAATGCAGTCTCAAAAAAGTGTCTTTTGAAAAACAAATGCAAAGATAGTGAGAAAATTAAAAAATAAGAATAAGGTATCTCCGAATCTAGAATTCCTAGAAAAAAGATGAAAACATTTCCAGATTCAGTTTTGCATTCGGCACGAAACTGCATTCAAAGATTTCTATTTAGAATTCAGTCTCAAAAAAGCGTCTTTTGAAAAACAAATGATAGTGAGAAAATTAAAAAATAAGAATAAGGATATCTCCGAACCTGGAAGTCCTAGAAATAAGGTAAATACATTTCCATAATCAAGGTTGCATCCGGCAAGAAACTGCATTCAAAGATTTCTATTTAGAATGCAGTCTCAAAAAAGAGTCTTTGAAAAACAAATGCAAAGATAGTGAGAAAATTAAAAAATAAGAATAAGGATATCTGCGAACTCAGAATTCTTAGAAAGAAGATAAAAACATTTCCAGAATCAATTTTGCATCCGGCAAGAAACTGCATTCAAAGATTTATATTTAGAATGCAGTCTCAAAAAAGTGTCTTCTGAAAACCGAATGCAAAGATAGTGAGAAAATTCAAAAATAAGAATAAGGATATCTCCGAACCTAGAAGTCCTAGAAAGAAAGTAAATACATTTCCAAAATAAAGTTTGCATCCGGCAAGAAATTCCATTTAAAGATTTCTATTTAGAATGCAATCTCAAAAAAGTGTCTTTGAAAAACAAATGCAAAGATAGTGAGAAAATTAAAAAATAAGAATAAGGATATCTCCGAACGTAGAAGTCTTAGAAAGAAGATAAAACATTTCCAGAATCAATTTTGCATCCGGCAAGAAACTGCATTCAAAGATTTCTATTTAGAATGCAGTCTCAAAAAAGTGTCTTTTGAAAACCAAATGCACAGATAGTGAGAAAATTCAAAAATAAGAATAAGGATATATCCGAACCTGGAATTCCTAGAAAGAACATGAAAACATTTCCAGAATAAGTTTTGTATCCGGCAAGAAACTGCATTCAAAGATTTCTATTTAGAATTCAGTCTCAAAAAAGCGTCTTTTGAAAACCAAATGCACAGATAGTGAGAAAATTCAAAAATAAGAAAAAGGATATCTCCGAACCTAGAATTTCTAGAAAGAAGATAAAAACATTTCCAAAATCAAAATTGCATCCTGCAAGAAACTGCACTCGATAATTTCAATTTAGAATGCAGTCTCAAAAAAGTGTGTTTTGAAAACCAAATGCAAAAATAGTGAGAAAATTAAAAAAATAAGAATAAGGATATCTCCGAACCTAGAATTCCTAGAAAGAAGATAAAAATATTTCCAAAATCAAGTTTGCATCCGGCAAGAAACTGCATTCAAAGATTTCTATTTAGAATGCAGTCTCAAAAAAGCGTCTTTTGAAAACCAAATGCAAAGATAGTGAGAAAAGTTAAAAATAAGAATAAGGATATCTCCGAACCTAGAAGTCCTAGAAAGAAGGTAAATACATTTCCAAAATTGAAATTGCATCCGGCAAGAAACTGCATTCAAAGATTTCTATTTAGAATGCAGTCTCAAAAAAGTGTCTTTTGAAAAACAAATGCAAAGATAGTGAGAAAATCAAAAAAATAAGAATAAGGATATCTCCGAACCTGGAAGTCCTAGAAAGAAGGTAAATACATTTCCAAAATCAGTTTTGCATCCGGCAAGAAACTGCATTCAAAGATTTCTATTTAGGATGCAGTCTCAAAAAAGCGTCTTTTGAAAAACAAATGCAAAGATAGTGAGAAAATTAAAAAATAAGAATAAGGATATCTCCGAACCCAGAATTCCTAGAAAGAAGATAAAAACATTTCCAGATTCAGTTTTGCATTCGGCACGAAACTGCATTTAAAGATTTCTATTTAGAATGCAGTCTCAAAAAAGTGTCTTTTGAAAACCAAATGCAAGGATAGTGAGAAAATTAAAAAATAAGAATAAGGATATCTCCGAACCTAGAATTCCTAGAAAGAAGGTAAAAATATTTCCAGAATCAGTTTTGCATTCGGCAAGAAACTGCATTCAAAGATTTCTATTTAGAATGCAGTCTCAAAAAAGTGTCTTCTGAAAACCGAATGCAAAAATAGTGAGAAAATTCAAAAATAAGAATAAGGATATCTCCGAACCTAGAATTCCCAGAAAGAAGGTAAAAACATTTCCAGAATTAATTTTGCATCTGGCAAGAAACTGCATTCAAAGATTTCTATTTAGAATACAGTCTCAAAAAAGTGTCTTTTGAAAACCAAATGCACAGATAGTGAGAAAATTCAAAAATAAGAATAAGGATATCTCCGAACCTGGAATTCCTAGAAAGAACATTAAAACATTTCCAAAATAAATTTTGCATCCGGCAAGAAACTGCATTCAAAGATTTCTATTTAGAATTCAGTCTCAAAAAAGCGTCTTTTGAAAAACAAATGCAAAGATAGTGAGAAAATTAAAAAATAAGAATAAGGATATCTCCGAACCTGGAAGTCCTAGAAATAAGGTAAATACATTTCAATAATCAAGGTTGCATCCGGCAAGAAACTGCATTCAAAGATTTCTATTTAGAATGCAGTCTCAAAAAAGAGTCTTTGAAAAACAAATGCAAAGATAGTGAGAAAATTAAAAAATAAGAATAAGGATATCTCCGAACTCAGAATTCTTAGAAAAAAGATAAAAACATTTCCAGAATCAATTTTGCATCCGGCAAGAAACTGCATTCAAAGATTTATATTTAGAATGCAGTCTCAAAAAAGTCTCTTCTGAAAACCGAATGCAAAGATAGTGAGAAAATTCAAAAATAAGAATAAGGATATCTCCGAACCTAGAAGTCCTAGAAAGAAGGTAAATACATTTCCAAAATAAAGTTTGCATCCGGCAAGAAATTCCATTTAAAGATTTCTATTTAGAATGCAATCTCAAAAAAGTGTCTTTGAAAAACAAATGCAAAGATAGTGAGAAAATTAAAAAATAAGAATAAGGATATCTCCGAACCTAGAAGTCCTAGAAAGAAGATAAAAACATTTCCAGAATCAATTTTGCATCCGGCAAGAAACTGCATTCAAAGATTTATATTTAGAATGCAGTCTCAAAAAAGTCTCTTCTGAAAACCGAATGCAAAGATAGTGAGAAAATTCAAAAATAAGAATAAGGATATCTCCGAACCTAGAAGTCCTAGAAAGAAGGTAAATACATTTCCAAAATAAAGTTTGCATCCGGCAAGAAATTCCATTTAAAGATTTCTATTTAGAATGCAATCTCAAAAAAGTGTCTTTGAAAAACAAATGCAAAGATAGTGAGAAAATTAAAAAATAAGAATAAGGATATCTCCGAACCTAGAAGTCCTAGAAAGAAGATAAAAACATTTCCAGAATCAATTTTGCATCCGGCAAGAAACTGCATTCAAAGATTTCTATTTAGAATGCAGTCTCAAAAAAGTGTCTTTTGAAAACCAAATGCACAGATAGTGAGAAAATTCAAAAATAAGAATATGGATATATCCGAACCTGGAATTCCTAGAAAGAACATGAAACCATTTCCAGAATAAGTTTTGTATCCGGCAAGAAACTGCATTCAAAGATTTCTATTTAGAATTCAGTCTCAAAAAGCGTCTTTTGAAAACCAAATGCACAGATAGTGAGAAAATTAAAAAATAAGAAAAAGGATATCTCCGAACCTAGAATTTCTAGAAAGAAGATAAAAACATTTCCAGAATCAGTTTTGCATCCGGCAAGAAACTGCATTCAAAGATTTCTATTTAGAATTCAGTCTCAAAAAAGCGTGTTTTGTAAACCAAATGCAAAGATAGTGAGAAAATTAAAAAATAAGAATAAGGATATCTCCGAACCTAGAAGTCCTAGAAAGAAGGTAAATACATTTCCAAAATCAAAATTGCATCCTGCAAGAAACTGCACTCGATAATTTCAATTTAGAATGCAGTCTCAAAAAAGTGTCTTTTGAAAACCAAATTCAAAAATAGTGAGAAAATTAAAAGAATAAGAATAAGGATATCTCCGAACCTAGAATTCCTAGAAAGAAGATAAAAATATTTCCAAAATCAAGTTTGCATCCGGCAAGAAACTGCATTCAAAGATTTCTATTTAGAATGCAGTCTCAAAAAAGCGTCTTTTGAAAACCAAATGCAAAGATAGTGAGAAAAGTTAAAAATAAGAATAAGGATATCTCCGAACCTAGAAGTCCTAGAAAGGAGGTAAATACATTTTCAAAATCGAAATTGCATCCGGCAAGAAACTGTATTCAAAGATTTCTATTTAGAATGCAGTCTCAAAAAAGTGTCTTCTGAAAACCGAATGCAAAGATAGTGAGAAAATTAAAAAATAAGAATAAAGATATCTCCGAACCTAGAATTCCTAGAAAAAAGATGAAAACATTTCCAGATTCAGTTTTGCATCCGGCAAGAAACTGCGTTCAAAGATTTCTATTTAGAATGCAGTCTCAAAAAAGTGTCTTTTGAAAACCAAATGCACAGATAGTGAGAAAATTCAAAAAAAAGAATAAGGATATCTCCAAACCTGGAATTCCTAGAAAGATCATAAAAACATTTCCAAAATAAGTTTTGCATCCGGCAAGAAACTGCATTCAAAGATTTCTATTTAGAATTCAGTCTCAAAAAAGCGTGTTTTGTAAACCAAATGCAAAGATAGTGAGAAAATTAAAAAATAAGAATAAGGATATCTCCGAACCTAGAAGTTCTAGAAAGAAGGTAAATACATTTCCAAAATTGAAATTGCATCCGGCAAGAAACTGCATTCAAAGATTTCTATTTAGAATGCAGTCTCAAAAAAGTGTCTTCTGAAAACCGAATGCAAAGATAGTGAGAAAATTAAATAATAAGAATAAAAATATCTCCGAACCTAGAATTCCTAGAAAAAAGATGAAAACATTTCCAGATTCAGTTTTGCATCCGGCAAGAAACTGCGTTCAAAGATTTCTATTTAGAATGTAGTCTCAAAAAAGTGTCTTTTGAAAACCAAATGCACAGATAGTGAGAAAATTCAAAAATAAGAATAAGGCTATCTCCGAACCTGGAATTCCTAGGAAAAAGATGAAAACATTTCCAGATTCAGTTTTGCATCCGGCAAGAAACTGCGTTCAAAGATTTCTATTTAGAATGCAGTCTCAAAAAAGTGTCTTTTGAAAAACAAATGCAAAGATAGTGAGAAAATTAAAAAATAAGAATAAGGATATCTCCGAACCTGGACGTCCTAGAAATAAGGTAAATACATTTCCATAATCAAGGTTGCATCTGGCAAGAAACTGCATTCAAAGATTTCTATTTAGAATGCAGTCTCAAAAAAAAAGAGTCTTTGAAAAACAAATGCAAAGATAGTGAGAAAATTAAAAAATAAGAATAAGGATATCTCCGAACTCAGAATTCTTAGAAAGAAGATAAAAACATTTCCAGAATCAATTTTGCATCCGGCAAGAAACTGCATTCAAAGATTTATATTTAGAATGCAGTCTCAAAAAAGTGTCTTCTGAAAACCGAATGCAAAAATAGTGAGAAAATTCAAAAATAAGAATAAGGATATCTCCGAACCTAGAAGTCCTAGAAAGAAGGTAAATACATTTCCAAAATAAAGTTTGCATCCGACAAGAAATTTTATTTAAAGATTTCTATTTAGAATGCAATCTCAAAAAAGTGTCTTTGAAAAACAAATGCAAAGATAGTGAGAAAATTAAAAAATAAGAATAAGGATATCTCCGTACCTAGAATTTCTAGAAAGAAGATAAAAACATTTCCAGAATCAATTTTGCATCCGGCAAGAAACTGCATTCAAAGATTTCTATTTAGAATTCAGTCTCAAAAAAGCGTGTTTTGTAAACCAAATGCACAGATAGTGAGAAAATTCAAAAATAAGAATAAGGATATATCCGAACCTGGAATTCCTAGAACGAACATGAAAACATTTCCAGAATAAGTTTTGTATCCGGCAAGAAACTGCATTCAAAGATTTCTATTTAGAATTCAGTCTCAAAAAAGCGTCTTTTGAAAACCAAATGCACAGATAGTGAGAAAATTCAAAAATAAGAAAAGGGATATCTCCGAACCTAGAATTTCTAGAAAGAAGATAAAAACATTTCCAGAATCAGTTTTTTATCCGACAAGAAACTGCATTCAAAGATTTCTATTTAGAATTCAGTCTCAAAAAAAGCGTGTTTTGTAAACCAAATGCAAAGATAGTGAGAAAATTAAAAAATAAGAATAAGGATATCTCCGAACCTAGAAGTCCTAGAAAGAAGGTAAATACATTTCCAAAATCAAAATTGTATCCTTCAAGAAACTGCATTCGATAATTTCAATTTAGAATGCAGTCTCAAAAAAGTGTGTTTTGAAAACCAAATGCAAAAATAGTGAGAAAATTAAAAAAATAAGAATAAGGATATCTCCGAACCTAGAATTCCTAGAAAGAAGATAAAAATATTTCCAAAATCAAGTTTGCATCCGGCAAGAAACTGCATTCAAAGATCTCTATTTAGAATGCAGTCTCAAAAAAGCGTCTTTTGAAAACCAAATGCAAAGATAGTGAGAAAAGTTAAAAATAAGAATAAGGATATCTCCGAACCTAGAAGTCCTAGAAAGAAGGTAAATACATTTCCAAAATCAAAATTGCATCCGGCAAGAAACTGCATTCAAAGATTTCTATTTAGAATGCAGTCTCAAAAAAGTGTCTTCTGAAAACCGAATGCAAGGATAGTGAGAAAATTAAAAAATAAGAATAAAAATATCTCCGAACCTAGAATTCCTAGAAAAAAGATGAAAACATTTCCAGATTCAGTTTTGCATCCGGCAAGAAACTGCGTTCAAAGATTTCTATTTAGAATGCAGTCTCAAAAAATTGTCTTTTGAAAACCAAATGCACAGATAGTGAGAAAATTCAAAAATAAGAATAAGGATATCTCCGAACCTGGAATTCCTAGAAAGAATATAAAAACATTTCCAAAATCAATTTTGCATCCGGCATTCAAAGATTTATATTTAGAATGCAGTCTCAAAAAAGTGTCTTCTGAAAACCGAATGCAAAGATAGTGAGAAAATTCAAAAATAAGAATAAGGATATCTCCGAACCTAGAAGTCCTAGAAAGAAGGTAAAAACATTTCCAGAATCAGTTTTGCATCCGGCAAGAAACTGCATTCAAAGATTTCTATTTAGAATGCAGTCTCAAAAAAGTGTCTTTTGTAAACCAAATGCAAAGATAGTGAGAAAATTCAAAAATAAGAATAAGGATATCTCCGAACCTGGAATTCCTAGAAAGAACATTAAAACATTTCCAAAATAAATTTTGCATCCGGCAAGAAACTGCATTCAAAGATTTCTATTTAGAATTCAGTCTCAAAAAAGCGTCTTTTGAAAAACAAATGCAAAGATAGTGAGAAAATTAAAAAATAAGAATAAGGATATCTCCGAACCTGGAAGTCCTAGAAATAAGGTAAATACATTTCAATAATCAAGGTTGCATCCGGCAAGAAACTGCATTCAAAGATTTCTATTTAGAATGCAGTCTCAAAAAAGAGTCTTTGAAAAACAAATGCAAAGATAGTGAGAAAATTAAAAAATAAGAATAAGGATATCTCCGAACCTGGAAGTCCTAGAAATAAGGTAAATACATTTCCATAATCAAGGTTGCATCTGGCAAGAAACTGCATTCAAAGATTTCTATTTAGAATGCAGTCTCAAAAAAAAAGAGTCTTTGAAAAACAAATGCAAAGATAGTGAGAAAATTAAAAAATAAGAATAAGGATATCTCCGAACTCAGAATTCTTAGAAAGAAGATAAAAACATTTCCAGAATCAATTTTGCATCCGGCAAGAAACTGCATTCAAAGATTTATATTTAGAATGCAGTCTCAAAAAAGTGTCTTCTGAAAACCGAATGCAAAAATAGTGAGAAAATTCAAAAATAAGAATAAGGATATCTCCGAACCTAGAAGTACTAGAAAGAAGGTAAATACATTTCCAAAATAAAGTTTGCATCCGGCAAGAAATTCCATTTAAAGATTTCTATTTAGAATGCAATCTCAAAAAAGTGTCTTTGAAAAACAAATGCAAAGATAGTGAGAAAATTAAAAAATAAGAATAAGGATATCTCCGTACCTAGAAGTCCTAGAAAGAAGATAAAAACATTTCCAGAATCAATTTTGCATCCGGCAAGAAACTGCATTCAAAGATTTCTATTTAGAATGCAGTCTCAAAAAAGTGTCTTTTGAAAACCAAATGCACAGATAGTGAGAAAATTCAAAAATAAGAAAAAGGATATCTCCGAACCTAGAATTTCTAGAAAGAAGATAAAAACATTTCCAGAATCAGTTTTTCATCCGGCAAGAAACTGCATTCAAAGATTTCTATTTAGAATTCAGTCTCAAAAAAAGCGTGTTTTGTAAACCAAATGCAAAGATAGTGAGAAAATTAAAAAATAAGAATAAGGATATCTCCGAACCTAGAAGTCCTAGAAAGAAGGTAAATACATTTCCAAAATCAAAATTGCATCCTTCAAGAAACTGCATTCGATAATTTCAATTTAGAATGCAGTCTCAAAAAAGTGTGTTTTGAAAACCAAATGCAAAAATAGTGAGAAAATTAAAAAAATAAGAATAAGGATATCTCCGAACCTAGAATTCCTAGAAAGAAGATAAAAATATTTCCAAAATCAAGTTTGCATCCGGCAAGAAACTGCATTCAAAGATCTCTATTTAGAATGCAGTCTCAAAAAAGCGTCTTTTGAAAACCAAATGCAAAGATAGTGATAAAAGTTAAAAATAAGAATAAGGATATCTCCGAACCTAGAAGTCCTAGAAAGAAGGCAAATACATTTCCAAAATCAAAATTGCATCCGGCAAGAAACTGCATTCAAAGATTTCTATTTAGAATGCAGTCTCAAAAAAGTGTCTTCTGAAAACCGAATGCAAAGATAGTGAGAAAATTAAAAAATAAGAATAAAAATATCTCCGAACCTAGAATTTCTAGAAAAAAGATGAAAACATTTCCAGATTCAGTTTTGCATCCGGCAAGAAACTGCGTTCAAAGATTTCTATTTAGAATGCAGTCTCAAAAAAGTGTCTTTTGAAAACCAAATGCACAGATAGTGAGAAAATTCAAAAATAAGAATAAGGATATCTCCGAACCTGGAATTCCTAGAAAGAACATAAAAACATTTCCAAAATCAATTTTGCATCCGGCAAGAAACTGCATTCAAAGATTTATATTTAGAATGCAGTCTCAAAAAAGTGTCTTCTGAAAACCGAATGCAAAGATAGTGAGAAAATTCAAAAATAAGAATAAGGATATCTCCGAACCTAGAAGTCCTAGAAAGAAGGTAAATACATTTCCAAAATAAAGTTTGCATCCGGCAAGAAATTCCATTTAAAGATTTCTATTTAGAATGCAATCTCAAAAAAGTGTCTTTGAAAAACAAATGCAAAGATAGTGAGAAAATTAAAAAATAAGAATAAGGATATCTCCGAACCTAGAATTCCTAGAAAGAAGGTAAAAACATTTCCAGAATCAGTTTTGCATCCGGCAAGAAACTGCATTCAAAGATTTCTATTTAGAATGCAGTCTCAAAAAAGTGTCTTTTGTAAACCAAATGCAAAGATAGTGAGAAAATTCAAAAATAAGAATAAGGATATCTCCGAACCTGGAATTCCTAGAAAGAACATTAAAACATTTCCAAAATAAATTTTGCATCCGGCAAGAAACTGCATTCAAAGATTTCTATTTAGAATTCAGTCTCAAAAAAGCGTCTTTTGAAAAACAAATGCAAAGATAGTGAGAAAATTAAAAAATAAGAATAAGGATATCTCCGAACCTGGAAGTCCTAGAAATAAGGTAGATACATTTCAATAATCAAGGTTGCATCCGGCAAGAAACTGCATTCAAAGATTTCTATTTAGAATGCAGTCTCAAAAAAGAGTCTTTGAAAAACAAATGCAAATATAGTGAGAAAATTAAAAAATAAGAATAAGGATATCTCCGAACTCAGAATTCTTAGAAAGAAGATAAAAACATTTCCAGAATCAATTTTGCATCCGGCAAGAAACTGCATTCAAAGATTTATATTTAGAATGCAGTCTCAAAAAAGTCTCTTCTGAAAACCGAATGCAAAGATAGTGAGAAAATTCAAAAATAAGAATAAGGATATCTCCGAACCTAGAAGTCCTAGAAAGAAGGTAAATACATTTCCAAAATAAAGTTTGCATCCGGCAAGAAATTCCATTTAAAGATTTCTATTTAGAATGCAATCTCAAAAAAGTGTCTTTGAAAAACAAATGCAAAGATAGTGAGAAAATTAAAAAATAAGAATAAGGATATCTCCGAACCTAGAAGTCCGAGAAAGAAGATAAAAACATTTCCAGAATCAATTTTGCATCCGGCAAGAAACTGCATTCAAAGATTTCTATTTAGAATGCAGTCTCAAAAAAGCGTCTTTTGAAAACCAAATGCACAGATAGTGAGAAAATTCAAAAATAAGAATATGGATATATCCGAACCTGGAATTTCTAGAAAGAAGATAAAAACATTTCCAGAATCAGTTTTGCATCCGGCAAGAAACTGCATTCAAAGATTTCTATTTAGAATTCAGTCTCAAAAAAGCGTGTTTTGTAAACCAAATGCAAAGATAGTGAGAAAATTAAAAAATAAGAATAAGGATATCTCCGAACCTGGAATTCCTAGAAAGAAGATAAAAATATTTCCAAAATCAAGTTTGCATCCGGCAAGAAACTGCATTCAAAGATTTCTATTTAGAATGCAGTCTCAAAAAAAAAGAGTCTTTGAAAAACAAATGCAAAGATAGTGAGAAAATTAAAAAATAAGAATAAGGATATCTCCGAACCTGGAAGTCCTAGAAATAAGGTAAATACATTTCCATAATTAAGGTTGCATCTGGCAAGAAACTGCATTCAAAGATTTCTATTTAGAATGCAGTCTCAAAAAAAAAGAGTCTTTGAAAAACAAATGCAAAGATAGTGAGAAAATTAAAAAATAAGAATAAGGATATCTCTGTACTCAGAATTCTTAGAAAGAAGATAAAAACATTTCCAGAATCAATTTTGCATCCGGCAAGAAACTGCATTCAAAGATTTATATTTAGAATGGAGTCTCAAAAAAGTGTCTTCTGAAAACCGAATGCAAAGATAGTGAGAAAATTCAAAAATAAGAATAAGGATATCTCCGAACCTGGAAGTCCTAGAAAGAAGGTAAATACATTTCCAAAATAAAGTTTGCATCCGGCAAGAAATTCCATTTAAAGATTTCTATTTAGAATGCAATCTCAAAAAAGTGTCTTTGAAAAACAAATGCACAGATAGTGAGAAAATTAAAAAATAAGAATAAGGATATCTCCGTACCTAGAAGTCCTAGAAAGAAGATAAAAACATTTCCAGAATCAATTTTGCATCCGGCAAGAAACTGCATTCAAAGATTTATATTTAGAATGCAGTCTCAAAAAAGTGTCTTCTGAAAACCGAATGCAAAAATAGTGAGAAAATTCAAAAATAAGAATAAGGATATCTCCGAACCTAGAAGTACTAGAAAGAAGGTAAATACATTTCCAAAATAAAGTTTGCATCCGGCAAGAAATTCCATTCAAAGATTTCTATTTAGAATTCAGTCTCAAAAAAGCGTCTTTTGAAAACCAAATGCACAGATAGTGAGAAAATTCAAAAATAAGAAAAAGGATATCTCCGAACCTAGAATTTCTAGAAAGAAGATAAAAACATTTCCAGAATCAGTTTTGCATCCGGCAAGAAACTGCATTCAAAGATTTCTATTTAGAATGCAGTCTCAAAAAAGTGTCTTTTGTAAACCAAATGCAAAGATAGTGAGAAAATTCAAAAATAAGAATAAGGATATATCCGAACCTGGAATTCCTAGAAAGAACATGAAAACATTTCCAGAATAAGTTTTGTATCCGGCAAGAAACTGCATTCAAAGATTTCTATTTAGAATTCAGTCTCAAAAAAGCGTCTTTTGAAAACCAAATGCACAGATAGTGAGAAAATTCAAAAATAAGAAAAAGGATATCTCCGAACCTAGAATTTCTAGAAAGAAGATAAAAACATTTCCAGAATCAGTTTTTCATCCGGCAAGAAACTGCATTCAAAGATTTCTATTTAGAATTCAGTCTCAAAAAAAGCGTGTTTTGTAAACCAAATGCAAAGATAGTGAGAAAATTAAAAAATAAGAATAAGGATATCTCCGAACCTAGAAGTCCTAAAAATAAGGTAAATACATTTCCAAAATCAAAATTGCATCCTTCAAGAAACTGCATTCGATAATTTCAATTTAGAATGCAGTCTCAAAAAAGTGTGTTTTGAAAACCAAATGCAAAAATAGTGAGAAAATTAAAAAAATAAGAATAAGGATATCTCCGAACCTAGAATTCCTAGAAAGAAGATAAAAATATTTCCAAAATCAAGTTTGCATCCGGCAAGAAACTGCATTCAAAGATCTCTATTTAGAATGCAGTCTCAAAAAAGCGTCTTTTGAAAACCAAATGCAAAGATAGTGAGAAAAGTTAAAAATAAGAATAAGGATATCTCCGAACCTAGAAGTCCTAGAAAGAAGGTAAATACATTTCCAAAATCAAAATTGCATCCGGCAAGAAACTGCATTCAAAGATTTCTATTTAGAATGCAGTCTCAAAAAAGTGTCTTCTGAAAACCGAATGCAAAGATAGTGAGAAAATTAAAAAATAAGAATAAAAATATCTCCGAACCTAGAATTCCTAGAAAAAAGATGAAAACATTTCCAGATTTAGTTTTGCATCCGGCAAGAAACTGCGTTCAAAGATTTCTATTTAGAATGCAGTCTCAAAAAAGTGTCTTTTGAAAACCAAATGCACAGATAGTGAGAAAATTCAAAAATAAGAATAAGGATATCTCCGAACCTGGAATTCCTAGAAAGAACATAAAAACATTTCCAAAATCAATTTTGCATCCGGCAAGAAACTGCATTCAAAGATTTATATTTAGAATGCAGTCTCAAAAAAGTGTCTTCTGAAAACCGAATGCAAAGATAGTGAGAAAATTCAAAAATAAGAATAAGGATATCTCCGAACCTAGAAGTCCTAGAAAGAAGGTAAATACATTTCCAAAATAAAGTTTGCATCCGGCAAGAAATTCCATTTAAAGATTTCTATTTAGAATGCAATCTCAAAAAAGTGTCTTTGAAAAACAAATGCAAAGATAGTGAGAAAATTAAAAAATAAGAATAAGGATATCTCCGAACCTAGAATTCCTAGAAAGAAGATAAAAACATTTCCAGAATCAGTTTTGCATCCGGCAAGAAACTGCATTCAAAGATTTCTATTTAGAATGCAGTCTCAAAAAAGTGTCTTTTGTAAACCAAATGCAAAGATAGTGAGAAAATTCAAAAATAAGAATAAGGATATCTCCGAACCTGGAATTCCTAGAAAGAACATTAAAACATTTCCAAAATAAATTTTGCATCCGGCAAGAAACTGCATTCAAAGATTTCTATTTAGAATTCAGTCTCAAAAAAGCGTCTTTTGAAAAACAAATGCAAAGATAGTGAGAAAATTAAAAAATAAGAATAAGGATATCTCCGAACCTGGAAGTCCTAGAAATAAGGTAAATACATTTCAATAATCAAGGTTGCATCCGGCAAGAAACTGCATTCAAAGATTTCTATTTAGAATGCAGTCTCAAAAAAGAGTCTTTGAAAAACAAATGCAAAGATAGTGAGAAAATTAAAAAATAAGAATAAGGATATCTCCGAACTCAGAATTCTTAGAAAGAAGATAAAAACATTTCCAGAATCAATTTTGCATCCGGCAAGAAACTGCATTCAAAGATTTATATTTAGAATGCAGTCTCAAAAAAGTCTCTTCTGAAAACCGAATGCAAAGATAGTGAGAAAATTCAAAAATAAGAATAAGGATATCTCCGAACCTAGAAGTCCTAGAAAGAAGGTAAATACATTTCCAAAATAAAGTTTGCATCCGGCAAGAAATTCCATTTAAAGATTTCTATTTAGAATGCAATCTCAAAAAAGTGTCTTTGAAAAACAAATGCAAAGATAGTGAGAAAATTAAAAAATAAGAATAAGGATATCTCCGAACCTAGAAGTCCTAGAAAGAAGATAAAAACATTTCCAGAATCAATTTTGCATCCGGCAAGAAACTGCATTCAAAGATTTCTATTTAGAATGCAGTCTCAAAAAAGTGTCTTTTGAAAACCAAATGCATAGATAGTGAGAAAATTCAAAAATAAGAATATGGATATATCCGAACCTGGAATTCCTAGAAAGAACATGAAACCATTTCCAGAATAAGTTTTGTATCTGGCAAGAAACTGCATTCAAAGATTTCTATTTAGAATTCAGTCTCAAAAAAGCGTCTTTTGAAAACCAAATGCAAAGATAGTGAGAAAATTCAAAAATAAGAAAAAGGATATCTCCGAACCTAGAATTTCTAGAAAGAAGATAAAAACATTTCCAGAATCAGTTTTGCATCCGGCAAGAAACTGCATTCAAAGATTTCTATTTAGAATTCAGTCTCAAAAAAGCGTGTTTTGTAAACCAAATGCAAAGATAGTGAGAAAATTAAAAAATAAGAATAAGGATATCTCCGAACCTAGAAGTCCTAGAAAGAAGGTAAATACATTTCCAAAATCAAAATTGCATCCTGCAAGAAACTGCACTCGATAATTTCAATTTAGAATGCAGTCTCAAAAAAGTGTCTTTTGAAAACCAAATGCAAAAATAGTGAGAAAATTAAAAGAATAAGAATAAGGATATCTCCGAACCTAGAATTCCTAGAAAGAAGATAAAAATATTTCCAAAATCAAGTTTGCATCCGGCAAGAAACTGCATTCAAAGATTTCTATTTAGAATGCAGTCTCAAAAAAGCGTCTTTTGAAAACCAAATGCAAAGATAGTGAGAAAAGTTAAAAATAAGAATAAGGATATCTCCGAACCTAGAAGTCCTAGAAAGAAGATAAAAACATTTCCAGAATCAATTTTGCATCCGGCAAGAAACTGCATTCAAAGATTTCTATTTAGAATGCAGTCTCAAAAAAGTGTCTTTTGAAAACCAAATGCACAGATAGTGAGAAAATTCAAAAATAAGAATATGGATATATCCGAACCTGGAATTCCTAGAAAGAACATGAAACCATTTCCAGAATAAGTTTTGTATCCGGCAAGAAACTGCATTCAAAGATTTCTATTTAGAATTCAGTCTCAAAAAATCGTCTCTTGAAAACCAAATGCACAGATAGTGAGAAAATTAAAAAATAAGAAAAAGGATATCTCCGAACCTAGAATTTCTAGAAAGAAGATAAAAACATTTCCAGAATCAGTTTTGCATCCGGCAAGAAACTGCATTCAAAGATTTCTATTTAGAATTCAGTCTCAAAAAAGCGTGTTTTGTAAACCAAATGCAAAGATAGTGAGAAAATTAAAAGAATAAGAATAAGGATATCTCCGAACCTAGAATTCCTAGAAAGAAGATAAAAATATTTCCAAATTCAAGTTTGCATCCGGCAAGAAACTGCATTCAAAGATTTCTATTTAGAATGCAGTCTCAAAAAAAAAGAGTCTTTGAAAAACAAATGCAAAGATAGTGAGAAAATTAAAAAATAAGAATAAGGATATCTCTGTACTCAGAATTCTTAGAAAGAAGATAAAAACATTTCCAGAATCAATTTTGCATCCGGCAAGAAACTGCATTCAAAGATTTATATTTAGAATGCAGTCTCAAAAAAGTGTCTTCTGAAAACCGAATGCAAAGATAGTGAGAAAATTCAAAAATAAGAATAAGGATATCTCCGAACCTAGAAGTCCTAGAAAGAAGGTAAATACATTTCCAAAATAAAGTTTGCATCCGGCAAGAAATTCCATTTAAAGATTTCTATTTAGAATGCAATCTCAAAAAAGTGTCTTTGAAAAACAAATGCACAGATAGTGAGAAAATTAAAAAATAAGAATAAGGATATCTCCGTACCTAGAAGTCCTAGAAAGAAGATAAAAACATTTCCAGAATCAATTTTGCATCCGGCAAGAAACTGCATTCAAAGATTTCTATTTAGAATGCAGTCTCAAAAAAGTGTCTTTTGAAAACCAAATGCACAGATAGTGAGAAAATTCAAAAATAAGAATAAGGATATATCCGAACCTGGAATTCCTAGAAAGAACATGAAAACATTTCCAGAATAAGTTTTGTATCCGGCAAGAAACTGCATTCAAAGATTTCTATTTAGAATTCAGTCTCAAAAAAGTGTCTTTGAAAAACAAATGCACAGATAGTGAGAAAATTAAAAAATAAGAATAAGGATATCTCCGTACCTAGAAGTCCTAGAAAGAAGATAAAAACATTTCCAGAATCAATTTTGCATCCGGCAAGAAACTGCATTCAAAGATTTCTATTTAGAATTCAGTCTCAAAAAAAGCGTGTTTTGTAAACCAAATGCAAAGATAGTGAGAAAATTAAAAAATAAGAATAAGGATATCTCCGAACCTAGAAGTCCTAGAAAGAAGGTAAATACATTTCCAAAATCAAAATTGCATCCTTCAAGAAACTGCATTCGATAATTTCAATTTAGAATGCAGTCTCAAAAAAGTGTGTTTTGAAAACCAAATGCAAAAATAGTGAGAAAATTAAAAAAATAAGAATAAGGATATCTCCGAACCTAGAATTCCTAGAAAGAAGATACAAATATTTCCAAAATCAAGTTTGCATCCGGCAAGAAACTGCATTCAAAGATCTCTATTTAGAATGCAGTCTCAAAAAAGCGTCTTTTGAAAACCAAATGCAAAGATGGTGAGAAAAGTTAAAAATAAGAATAAGGATATCTCCGAACCTAGAAGTCCTAAAAAGGAGGTAAATACATTTCCAAAATCAAAATTGCATCCGGCAAGAAACTGCATTCAAAGATTTCTATTTAGAATGCAGTCTCAAAAAAGTGTCTTCTGAAAACCGAATGCAAAGATAGTGAGAAAATTAAATAATAAGAATAAAAATATCTCCGAACCTAGAATTCCTAGAAAAAATATGAAAACATTTCCAGATTCAGTTTTGCATCCGGCAAGAAACTGCGTTCAAAGATTTCTATTTAGAATGCAGTCTCAAAAAAGTGTCTTTTGAAAAACAAATGCAAAGATAGTGAGAAAATTAAAAAATAAGAATAAGGATATCTCCGAACCTGCAAGTCCTAGAAATAAGGTAGATACATTTCCATAATCAAGGTTGCATCTGGCAAGAAACTGCATTCAAAGATTTCTATTTAGAATGCAGTCTCAAAAAAAAAGAGTCTTTGAAAAACAAATGCAAAGATAGTGAGAAAATTAAAAAATAAGAATAAGGATATCTCCGAACTCAGAATTTTTAGAAAGAAGATAAAAACATTTCCATAATCAAGGTTGCATCCGGCAAGAAACTGCATTCAAAGATTTATATTTAGAATGCAGTCTCAATAAAGTGTCTTCTGAAAACCGAATGCAAAGATAGTGAGAAAATTCAAAAATAAGAATAAGGATATCTCCGAACCTAGAAGTCCTAGAAAGAAGGTAAATACATTTCCAAAATAAAGTTTGCATCCGGCAAGAAATTCCATTTAAAGATTTCTATTTAGAATGCAATCTCAAAAAAGTGTCTTTGAAAAACAAATGCAAAGATAGTGAGAAAATTAAAAAATAAGAATAAGGATATCTCCGTACCTAGAAGTCCTAGAAAGAAGATAAAAACATTTCCAGAATCAATTTTGCATCCGGCAAGAAACTGCATTCAAAGATTTCTATTTAGAATGCAGTCTCAAAAAAGTGTCTTTTGAAAACCAAATGCACAGATAGTGAGAAAATTCAAAAATAAGAATAAGGATATATCCGAACCTGGAATTCCTAGAAAGAACATGAAAACATTTCCAGAATAAGTTTTGTATCCGGCAAGAAACTGCATTCAAAGATTTCTATTTAGAATTCAGTCTCAAAAAAGCGTCTTTTGAAAACCAAATGCACAGATAGTGAGAAAATTCAAAAATAAGAAAAAGGATATCTCCGAACCTAGAATTTCTAGAAAGAAGATAAAAACGTTTCCAGAATCAGTTTTTCATCCGGCAAGAAACTGCATTCAAAGATTTCTATTTAGAATTCAGTCTCAAAAAAAGCGTGTTTTGTAAACCAAATGCAAAGATAGTGAGAAAATTAAAAAATAAGAATAAGGATATCTCCGAACCTAGAAGTCCTAGAAAGAAGGTAAATACATTTCCAAAATCAAAATTGCATCTTTCAAGAAACTGCATTCGATAATTTCAATTTAGAATGCAGTCTCAAAAAAGTGTGTTTTGAAAACCAAATGCAAAAATAGTGAGAAAATTAAAAAAATAAGAATAAGGATATCTCCGAACCTAGAATTCCTAGAAAGAAGATAAAAATATTTCCAAAATCAAGTTTGCATCCGGCAAGAAACTGCATTCAAAGATCTCTATTTAGAATGCAGTCTCAAAAAAGCGTCTTTTGAAAACCAAATGCAAAGATAGTGAGAAAAGTTAAAAATAAGAATAAGGATATCTCCGAACCTAGAAGTCCTAGAAAGGAGGTAAATACATTTCCAAAATTAAAATTGCATCCGGCAAGAAACTGCATTCAAAGATTTCTATTTAGAATGCAGTCTCAAAAAAGTGTCTTCTGAAAACCGAATGCAAAGATAGTGAGAAAATTAAAAAATAAGAATAAAAATATCTCCGAAACTAGAATTCCTAGAAAAAAGATGAAAACATTTCCAGATTCAGTTTTGCATCCGGCAAGAAACTGCGTTCAAAGATTTCTATTTAGAATGCAGTCTCAAAAAAGTGTCTTTTGAAAACCAAATGCACAGATAGTGAGAAAATTCAAAAATAAGAATAAGGATATCTCCGAACCTGAAATTCCTAGAAAGAACATAAAAACATTTCCAAAATCAATTTTGCATCCGGCAAGAAACTGCATTCAAAGATTTATATTTAGAATGCAGTCTCAAAAAAGAGTCTTTTGAAAAACAAATGCAAAGATACTGAGAAAATTAAAAAAATAAGAATAAGGATATCTCCGAACCCAGAACTCCTAGAAAGAAGGTTAAAACATTTCCAGAATCAGTTTGGCGTCCGGCAAGAAACTGCATTCAAAGATTTATATTTAGAATGCAATCTCAAAAAAATGTCTTTTGAAAACCAAATGCAAAGATAGTGAGAAAAGTTAAAAATAAGAATAAGGATATCTCCGAACCTAGAAGTCCTAGAAAGAACATAAAAACATTTCCAGAATAAGTTTTACATCCGGCAAGAAACTGCATTCAAAGATTTCTATTTAGAATTCAGTCTCAAAAAAGCGTCTTTTGAAAACCGAATGCAAAGATAGTGAGAAAATTCAAAAATAAGAATAAGGATATCTCCGAACCTAAAAGTCCTAGAAAGAACATAAAAACATTTCCAGAATAAGTTTTACATCCGGCAAGAAACTGCATTCAAAGATTTCTATTTAGAATTCAGTCTCAAAAAAGCGTCTTTTGAAAACCGAATGCAAAGATAGTGAGAAAATTCAAAAATAAGAATAAGGATATCTCCGAACATAGAAGTCCTAGAAAAAAGGTAAATACATTTCCAAAATAAAGTTTGCATCCGGCAAGAAATTCCATTTAAAGATTTCTATTTAGAATGCAATCTCAAAAAAGTGTCTTTGAAAAACAAATGCAAAGATAGTGAGAAAATTAAAAAATAAGAATAAGGATATCTCCGAACCTAGAAGTCCTAGAAAGAACATAAAAACATTTCCAGAATAAGTTTTACATCCGGCAAGAAACTGCATTCAAAGATTTCTATTTAGAATGCAGTCTCAAAAAAGAGTCTTTTGAAAAACAAATGCAAAGATACTGAGAAAATTAAAAAAATAAGAATAAGGATATCTCCGAACCCAGAATTCCTAGAAAAAAGATAAAAACATTTCCAGAATCAATTTTGCATCCGGCAAGAAACTGCATTCAAAGATTTATATTTAGAATGCAATCTCAAAAAAATGTCTTTTGAAAACCAAATGCAAAGATAGTGAGAAAAGTTAAAAATAAGAATAAGGATATCTCCGAACCTAGAAGTCCTAGAAAGAACATAAAAACATTTCCAGAATAAGTTTTACATCCGGCAAGAAACTGCATTCAAAGATTTCTATTTAGAATTCAGTCTCAAAAAAGCGTCTTTTGAAAACCAAATGCACAGATAGTGAGAAAATTCAAAAATAAGCTAAAAGGATATCTCCGAACCTAGAATTTCTAGAAAGAAAATAAAAACATTTCCAGAATCAGTTTTGCATCCGGCAAGAAACTGCATTCAAAGATTTCTATTTAGAATTCAGTCTCAAAAAAGCGTGTTTTGTAAACCAAATGCAAAGATAGTGAGAAAATTAAAAAATAAGAATAAGGATATCTCCGAACCTAGAAGTCCTAGAAAGAAGGGAAATACATTTCCAAAATCAAAATTGCATCCTGCAAGAAACTGCTTTCGATAATTTCAATTTAGAATGCAGTCTCAAAAAAGTGTGTTTTGAAAACCAAATGCAAAAATAGTGAGAAAATTAAAAAGATAAGAATAAGGATATCTCCGAACCTAGAATTCCTAGAAAGAAGAGATAAAAACATTTCCAAAATCAAGTTTGCATCCGGCAAGAAACTGCATTGAAAGATTTATATTTAGAATGCAGTCTCAAAAAAGTGTCTTTTGAAAACCAAATGAAAAATAGTGAGAAAATTAAAAAAATAAGAATAAGGATATCTCCGAACCTAGAAGCCCTAGAAAGAAGATAAAAACATTACCAAAATCAGTTTTGCATCCGGCAAGAAACTGCATTCAAAGATTTCTATTTAGAATGCAGTCTCAAAAAAGTGTCTTATGAAAAACAAATGCAAAGATAGTGAGAAATTAAAAAATAAGAATAAGGATATCTCCGAGCCTGGAAGTCCTAGAAAGAAGGTAAATACATTTCCAAAATTAGTTTTGCATCCGGCAAGAAACTGCATTCAAAGATTTCTATTTAGAATGCAGTCTCAAAAAAGCGTCTTTTGAAAAACAAATGCAAAGATAGTGAGAAAATTAAAAAATAAGAATAAGGATATCTCCGAACCCAGAATTCCTAGAAAGAAGATAAAAACATTTCCAGAATCAATTTTGCATCCGGCAAGAAACTGCATTGAAAGATTTATATTTAAAATGCAGTCTCAAAAAAGTGTGTTTTGAAAACCAAATGCAAAAATAGTGAGAAAATTAAAAAAATAAGAATAAGGATATCTCCGAACCTAGAAGCTCTAGAAAGAAGATAAAAACATTTCCAAAATCAGTTTTGCATCCGGCAAGAAACTGCATTTAAAGATTTCTATTTAGAATGCAGTCTCAAAAAAATGTCTTTTGAAAACCAAATGCAAAGATAGTGAGAAAAGTTAAAAATAAGAATAAGGATATCTCCGAACCTAGAAGTCCTAGAAAGAACATAGAAACATTTCCAGAATAAGTTTTGCATCCGGCAAGAAACTGCATTCAAAGATTTCTATTTAGAATTCAGTCTCAAAAAAGCGTCTTTTGAAAACCAAATGCACAGATAGTGAGAAAATTCAAAAATAAGAAAAAGGATATCTCCGAACCTAGAATTTCTAGAAAGAAGATAAAAAACATTTCCAGAATCAGTTTTGCATCCGGCAAGAAACTGCATTCAAAGATTTCTATTTAGAATTCAGTCTCAAAAAAGCGTGTTTTGTAAACCAAATGCAAAGATAGTGAGAAAATTAAAAAATAAGAATAAGGATATCTCCGAACCTAGAAGTCCTAAAAAGAAGGGAAATACATTTCCAAAATCAAAATTGCATCCTGCAAGAAACTGTTTTCGATAATTTCAATTTAGAATGCAGTCTCAAAAAAGTGTGTTTTGAAAACCAAATGCAAAAATAGTGAGAAAATTAAAAAAATAAGAATAAGGATATCTCCGAACCTAGAATTCCTAGAAAGAAGATAAAAACATTTCCAAAATCAAGTTTGCATCCGGCAAGAAACTGCATTGAAAGATTTATATTTAGAATGCAGTCTCAAAAAAGTGTCTTTTGAAAACCAAATGCAAAAATAGTGAGAAAATTAAAAAAATAAGAATAAGGATATCTCCGAACCTAGAAGCCCTAGAAAGAAGATAAAAACATTACCAAAATCAGTTTTGCATCCGGCAAGAAACTGCATTCAAAGATTTCTATTTAGAATTCAGTCTCAAAAAAGTGTCTTTTGAAAAACAAATGCAAAGATAGTGAGAAAATTAAAAAATGAGAATAAGGATATCTCCGAGCCTGGAAGACCTAGAAAGAAGATAAATACATTTCCCAAATCAGTTTTGCATCCGGCAAGAAACTGCATTCAAAGATTTCTATTTCGAATGCAGTCTCAAAAAAGCGTCTTTTGAAAACCGAATGCAAAGATAGTGAGAAAATTCAAAAATAAGAATAAGGATATCTCCGAACCTAGAAGTCCTAGAAAGAACATAAAAACATTTCCAGAATAAGTTTTACATCCGGCAAGAAACTGCATTCAAAGATTTCTATTTAGAATTCAGTCTCAAAAAAGCGTCTTTTGAAAACCGAATGCAAAGATAGTGAGAAAATTCAAAAATAAGAATAAGGATATCTCCGAACCTAGAAGTCCTAGAAAGAAGGTAAATACATTTCCAAAATAAAGTTTGCATCCGGCAAGAAATTCCATTTAAAGATTTCTATTTAGAATGCAATCTCAAAAAAGTGTCTTTGAAAAACAAATGCAAAGATAGTGAGAAAATTAAAAAATAAGAATAAGGATATCTCCGAACCTAGAATTCCTAGAAAGAAGGTAAAAACATTTCCAGAATCAATTTTGCATCCGGCAAGAAACTGCATTCAAAGATTTATATTTAGAATGCAGTCTCAAAAAAGTGTCTTTTGTAAACCAAATGCAAAGATAGTGAGAAAATTAAAAAATAAGAATAAGGATATCTCCGAACCCAGAATTCCTAGAAAGAAGGTAAATATATTTCCAAAATCAGGGTTGCATCCAGCAAGAAACTGCATTCAAAGATTTTTATTTAGAATGCAGTCTCAAAAAAGAGTCTTTTGAAAAACAAATGCAAAGATACTGAGAAAATTAAAAAAATAAGAATAAGGATATCTCCGAACCCAGAATTCCTAGAAAAAAGATAAAAACATTTCCAGAATCAATTTTGCATCCGGCAAGAAACTGCATTCAAAGATTTATATTTAGAATGCAATCTCAAAAAAATGTCTTTTGAAAACCAAATGCAAAGATAGTGAGAAAAGTTAAAAATAAGAATAAGGATATCTCCGAACCTAGAATTTCTAGAAAGAAGATAAAAACATTTCCAGAATCAGTTTTTCATCCGGCAAGAAACTGCATTCAAAGATTTCTATTTAGAATTCAGTCTCAAAAAAGCGTCTTTTGAAAACCAAATGCACAGATAGTGAGAAAATTCAAAAATAAGAAAAAAGGATATCTCCGAACCTAGAATTTCTAGAAAGAAGATAAAAAACATTTCCAGAATCAGTTTTGCATCCGGCAAGAAACTGCATTCAAAGATTTCTATTTAGAATTCAGTCTCAAAAAAGCGTGTTTTGTAAACCAAATGCAAAGATAGTGAGAAAATTAAAAAATAAGAATAAGGATATCTCCGAACCTAGAAGTCCTAAAAAGAAGGGAAATACATTTCCAAAATCAAAATTGCATCCTGCAAGAAACTGTTTTCGATAATTTCAATTTAGAATGCAGTCTCAAAAAAGTGTGTTTTGAAAACCAAATGCAAAAATGGTGAGAAAATTAAAAAAATAAGAATAAGGATATCTCCGAACCTAGAATTCCTAGAAAGAAGGGAAATACATTTCCAAAATCAAAATTGCATCCTGCAAGAAACTGCTTTCGATAATTTCAATTTAGAATGCAGTCTCAAAAAAGTGTGTTTTGAAAACCAAATGCAAAAATAGTGAGAAAATTAAAAAAATAAGAATAAGGATATCTCCGAACCTAGAATTCCTAGAAAGAAGATAATCACATTTCCAAAATCAAGTTTGCATCCGGCAAGAAACTGCATTGAAAGATTTATATTTAGAATGCAGTCTCAAAAAAGTGTCTTTTGAAAACCAAATGAAAAATAGTGAGAAAATTAAAAAAATAAGAATAAGGATATCTCCGAACCTAGAAGCCCTAGAAAGAAGATAAAAACATTACCAAAATCAGTTTTGCATCCGGCAAGAAACTGCATTCAAAGATTTTTATTTAGAATGCAGTCTCAAAAAAGTGTCTTATGAAAAACAAATGCAAAGATAGTGAGAAATTTAAAAATAAGAATAAGGATATCTCCGAGCCTGGAAGTCCTAGAAAGAAGGTAAATACATTTCCAAAATCAGTTTTGCATCCGGCAAGAAACTGCATTCAAAGATTTCTATTTAGAATGCAGTCTCAAAAAAGCGTCTTTTGAAAAACAAATGCAAAGATAGTGAGAAAATTAAAAAATAAGAATAAGGATATCTCCGAACCCAGAATTCCTAGAAAGAAGATAAAAACATTTCCAGAATCAATTTTGCATCCGGCAAGAAACTGCATTGAAAGATTTATATTTAAAATGCAGTCTCAAAAAAGTGTCTTTTGAAAACCAAATGCAAAAATAGTGAGAAAATTAAAAAAATAAGAATAAGGATATCTCCGAACCTAGAAGCTCTAGAAAGAAGATAAAAACATTTCCAAAATCAGTTTTGCATCCGGCAAGAAACTGCATTTAAAGATTTCTATTTAGAATGCAGTCTCAAAAAAATGTCTTTTGAAAACCAAATGCAAAGATAGTGAGAAAAGTTAAAAATAAGAATAAGGATATCTCCGAACCTAGAAGTCCTAGAAAGAAGATAAATACATTTCCAAAATCAAGTTTGCATCCGGCAAGAAACTGCATTGAAAGATTTATATTTAGAATGCAGTCTCAAAAAAGCGTCTTTTGAAAAACAAATGCAAAGATAGTGAGAAAATTAAAAAATAAGAATAAGGATATCTCCGAACCCAGAAATCCTAGAAAGAAGATAAAAACATTTCCAGAATCAATTTTGCAACCGGCAAGAAACTGCATTCAAAGATTTCTATTTAGAATGCAGTCTCAAAAAAGCGTCTTTTGAAAAACAAATGCAAAGATAGTGAGAAAATTAAAAAATAAGAATAAGGATATCTCCGAACCCAGAATTCCTAGAAAGAAGATAAAAACATTTCCAGAATCAATTTTGCATCCGGCAAGAAACTGCATTGAAAGATTTATATTTAGAATGCAGTCTCAAAAAAGTGTCTTTTGAAAACCAAATGCAAAAATAGTGAGAAAATTAAAAAAATAAGAATAAGGATATCTCCGAACCTAGAAGCCCTAGAAAGAAGATAAAAACATTTCCAAAATCAGTTTTGCATCCGGCAAGAAACTGCATTCAAAGATTTCTATTTAGAATGCAGTCTCAAAAAAGTGTCTTTTGAAAAACAAATGCAAAGATAGTGAGAAAATTAAAAAATAAGAATAAGGATATCTCCGAGCCTGGAAGTCCTAGAAAGAAGGTAAATACATTTCCAAAATCAGTTTTACATCCGGCAAGAAACTGCATTCAAAGATTTCTATTTAGAATGCAGTCTCAAAAAAGCGTCTTTTGAAAAACAAATGCAAAGATAGTGAGAAAATTAAAAAATAAGAATAAGGTATCTCCGAACCCAGAATTCCTAGAAAGAAGATAAAAACATTTCCAGAATCAATTTTGCATCCGGCAAGAAACTGCATTGAAAGATTTATATTTAGAATGCAGTCTCAAAAAAGTGTCTTTTGAAAACCAAATGCAAAAATAGTGAGAAAATTAAAAAAATAAGAATAAGGATATCTCCGAACCTAGAAGCCTTAGAAAGAAGATAAAAACATTTCCAAAATCAGTTTTGCATCCGGCAAGAAACTGCATTCAAAGATTTCTATTTAGAATGCAGTCTCAAAAAAGTGTCTTCTGAAAAACAAATGCAAAGATAGTGCGAAAATTAAAAAATAAGAATAAGGATATCTCCGAACCTAGACGTCCTAGAAAGAAGATAAATACATTTCCAAAATCAGTTTTGCATCCGGCAAGAAACTGCATTCAAAGATTTCTATTTAGAATGCAGTCTCAAAAAAGTGTCTTTTGAAAAACAAATGCAAAGATAGTGAGAAAATTAAAAAATAAGAATAAGGTATCTCCGAACCTAGAATTCCTAGAAAAAAGATGAAAACATTTCCAGATTCAGTTTTGCATTCGGCACGAAACTGCATTTAAAGATTTCTATTTAGAATGCAGTCTCAAAAAAGTGTCTTTTGAAAACCAAATGCAAAGATAGTGAGAAAATTAAAAAATAAGAATAAGGATATCTCCGAACCTAGAAGTCCTAGAAAGAAGGTAAATACATTTCCAAAATCAAAATTGCATCCTGCAAGAAACTGCTTTCGATAATTTCAATTTAGAATGCAGTCTCAAAAAAGTGTGTTTTGAAAACCAAATGCAAAAATAGTGAGAAAATTAAAAAAATAAGAATAAGGATATCTCCGAACCTAGAATTCCTAGAAAGAAGATAAAAATACTTCCAAAATCAAGTTTGCATCCGGCAAGAAACTGCATTCAAAGATTTATATTTAGAATGCAGTCTCAAAAAAATGTCTTTTGAAAACCAAATGCAAAGATAGTGAGAAAAGTTAAAAATAAGAATAAGGATATCTCCGAACCTAGAAGTCCTAGAAAGAACATAAAAACATTTCCAGAATAAGTTTTGCATCCGGCAAGAAACTGCATTCAAAGATTTCTATTTAGAATTCAGTCTCAAAAAAGCGTCTTTTGAAAACCAAATGCACAGATAGTAAGAAAATTCAAAAATAAGAAAAAGGATATCTCCGAACCTAGAATTTCTAGAAAGAAGATAAAAACATTTCCAGAATCAGTTTTGCATCCGGCAAGAAACTGCATTCAAAGATTTTTATTTAGAATTCAGTCTCAAAAAAGCGTGTTTTGTAAACCAAATGCAGATAGTGAGAAAATTAAAAAATAAGAATAAGGATATCTCCGAACCTAGAAGTCCTAGAAAGAAGGGAAATACATTTCCAAAATCAAAATTGCATCCTGCAAGAAACTGTTTTCGATAATTTCAATTTAGAATGCAGTCTCAAAAAAGTGTGTTTTGAAAACCAAATGCACAGATAGTGAGAAAATTCAAAAATAAGAATAAGGATATATCCGAACCTAGAATTCCTAGAAAGAAGATAAAAACATTTCCAAAATCAAGTTTGCATCCGGCAAGAAACTGCATTGAAAGATTTATATTTAGAATGCAGTCTCATTAAAGTGTCTTTTGAAAACCAAATGCAAAAATAGTGAGAAAATTAAAAAAATAAGAATAAGGATATCTCCGAACCTAGAAGCCCTAGAAAGAAGATAAAAACATTACCAAAATCAGTTTTGCATCCGGCAAGAAACTGCATTCAAAGATTTCTATTTAGAATGCAGTCTCAAAAAAGTGTCTTTTGAAAAACAAATGCAAAGACAGTGAGAAAATTAAAAAATAAGAATAAGGATATCTCCGAGCCTGGAAGTCCTAGAAAGAAGATAAATACATTTCCAAAATCAGTTTTGCATCCGGCAAGAAACTGCATTCAAAGATTTCTATTTAGAATGCAGTCTCAAAAAAGCGTCTTTTGAAAAACAAATGCAAAGATAGTGAGAAAATTAAAAAATAAGAATAAGGATATCTCCGAACCCAGAATTCCTAGAAAGAAGATAAAAACATTTCCAGAATCAATTTTGCATCCGGCAAGAAACTGCATTGAAAGATTTATATTTAGAATGCAGTCTCAAAAAAGTGTCTTTTGAAAACCAAAAGCAAAAATAGTGAGAAAATTAAAAAAATAAGAATAAGGATATCTCCGAACCTAGAATTCCTAGAAAAAATATGAAAACATTTCCAGATTCAATTTTGCATTCGGCACGAAACTGCATTTAAAGATTTCTATTTAGAATGCAGTCTCAAAAAAGTGTCTTTTGAAAACCAAATGCAAAGATAGTGAGAAAATTAAAAAATAAGAATAAGGATATCTCCGAACCTAGAAGTCCTAGAAAGAAGGTAAATACATTTCCAAAATCAAAATTGCATCCTGCAAGAAACTGCATTCAAAGATTTCAATTTAGAATGCAGTCTCAAAAAAGCGTCTTTTGAAAAACAAATGCAAAGATAGTGAGAAAATTAAAAAATAAGAATAAGGATATCTCCGAACCCAGAATTCCTAGAAAGAAGATAAAAACATTTCCAGAATCAATTTTGCATCCGGCAAGAAACTGCATTGAAAGATTTATATTTAGAATGCAGTCTCAAAAAAGTGTCTTTTGAAAACCAAAAGCAAAAATAGTGAGAAAATTAAAAAAATAAGAATAAGGATATCTCCGAACCTAGAATTCCTAAAAAAAAAATAAAAACATTTCCAGATTCAATTTTGCATTCGGCACGAAACTGCATTTAAAGATTTCTATTTAGAATGCAGTCTCAAAAAAGTGTCTTTTGAAAACCAAATGCAAAGATAGTGAGAAAATTAAAAAATAAGAATAAGGATATCTCCGAGCCTGGAAGTCCTAGAAAGAAGGTAAATACATTTCCAAAATCAGTTTTACATCCGGCAAGAAACTGCATTCAAAGATTTCTATTTAGAATGCAGTCTCAAAAAAGCGTCTTTTGAAAAACAAATGCAAAGATAGTGAGAAAATTAAAAAATAAGAATAAGGATATCTCCGAACCCAGAATTCCTAGAAAGAAGATAAAAACATTTCCAGAATCAATTTTGCATCCGGCAAGAAACTGCATTGAAAGATTTATATTTAGAATGCAGTCTCAAAAAAGTGTCTTTTGAAAACCAAATGCAAAAATAGTGAGAAAATTAAAAAAATAAGAATAAAGATATCTCCGAACCTAGAAGCCTTAGAAAGAAGATAAAAACATTTCCAAAATCAGTTTTGCATCCGGCAAGAAACTGCATTCAAAGATTTCTATTTAGAATGCAGTCTCAAAAAAGTGTCTTCTGAAAAACAAATGCAAAGATAGTGAGAAAATTAAAAAATGAGAATAAGGATATCTCCGAGCCTGGAAGACCTAGAAAGAAGATAAATACATTTCCCAAATCAGTTTTGCATCCGGCAAGAAACTGCATTCAAAGATTTCTATTTCGAATGCAGTCTCAAAAAAGCGTCTTTTGAAAACCGAATGCAAAGATAGTGAGAAAATTCAAAAATAAGAATAAGGATATCTCCGAACCTAGAAGTCCTAGAAAGAACATAAAAACATTTCCAGAATAAGTTTTACATCCGGCAAGAAACTGCATTCAAAGATTTCTATTTAGAATTCAGTCTCAAAAAAGCGTCTTTTGAAAACCGAATGCAAAGATAGTGAGAAAATTCAAAAATAAGAATAAGGATATCTCCGAACCTAGAAGTCCTAGAAAGAAGGTAAATACATTTCCAAAATAAAGTTTGCATCCGGCAAGAAATTCCATTTAAAGATTTCTATTTAGAATGCAATCTCAAAAAAGTGTCTTTGAAAAACAAATGCAAAGATAGTGAGAAAATTAAAAAATAAGAATAAGGATATCTCCGAACCTAGAATTCCTAGAAAGAAGGTTAAAACATTTCCAGAATCAATTTTGCATCCGGCAAGAAACTGCATTCAAAGATTTATATTTAGAATGCAGTCTCAAAAAAGTGTCTTTTGTAAACCAAATGCAAAGATAGTGAGAAAATTAAAAAATAAGAATAAGGATATCTCCGAACCCAGAATTCCTAGAAAGAAGGTAAATATATTTCCAAAATCAGGGTTGCATCCAGCAAGAAACTGCATTCAAAGATTTTTATTTAGAATGCAGTCTCAAAAAAGAGTCTTTTGAAAAACAAATGCAAAGATACTGAGAAAATTAAAAAAATAAGAATAAGGATATCTCCGAACCCAGAATTCCCAGAAAAAAGATAAAAACATTTCCAGAATCAATTTTGCATCCGGCAAGAAACTGCATTCAAAGATTTATATTTAGAATGCAATCTCAAAAAAATGTCTTTTGAAAACCAAATGCAAAGATAGTGAGAAAAGTTAAAAATAAGAATAAGGATATCTCCGAACCTAGAATTTCTAGAAAGAAGATAAAAACATTTCCAGAATCAGTTTTTCATCCGGCAAGAAACTGCATTCAAAGATTTCTATTTAGAATTCAGTCTCAAAAAAGCGTCTTTTGAAAACCAAATGCACAGATAGTGAGAAAATTCAAAAATAAGAAAAAAGGATATCTCCGAACCTAGAATTTCTAGAAAGAAGATAAAAAACATTTCCAGAATCAGTTTTGCATCCGGCAAGAAACTGCATTCAAAGATTTCTATTTAGAATTCAGTCTCAAAAAAGCGTGTTTTGTAAACCAAATGCAAAGATAGTGAGAAAATTAAAAAATAAGAATAAGGATATCTCCGAACCTAGAAGTCCTAAAAAGAAGGGAAATACATTTCCAAAATCAAAATTGCATCCTGCAAGAAACTGTTTTCGATAATTTCAATTTAGAATGCAGTCTCAAAAAAGTGTGTTTTGAAAACCAAATGCAAAAATGGTGAGAAAATTAAAAAAATAAGAATAAGGATATCTCCGAACCTAGAATTCCTAGAAAGAAGGGAAATACATTTCCAAAATCAAAATTGCATCCTGCAAGAAACTGCTTTCGATAATTTCAATTTAGAATGCAGTCTCAAAAAAGTGTGTTTTGAAAACCAAATGCAAAAATAGTGAGAAAATTAAAAAAATAAGAATAAGGATATCTCCGAACCTAGAATTCCTAGAAAGAAGATAATCACATTTCCAAAATCAAGTTTGCATCCGGCAAGAAACTGCATTGAAAGATTTATATTTAGAATGCAGTCTCAAAAAAGTGTCTTTTGAAAACCAAATGAAAAATAGTGAGAAAATTAAAAAAATAAGAATAAGGATATCTCCGAACCTAGAAGCCCTAGAAAGAAGATAAAAACATTACCAAAATCAGTTTTGCATCCGGCAAGAAACTGCATTCAAAGATTTTTATTTAGAATGCAGTCTCAAAAAAGTGTCTTATGAAAAACAAATGCAAAGATAGTGAGAAATTTAAAAATAAGAATAAGGATATCTCCGAGCCTGGAAGTCCTAGAAAGAAGGTAAATACATTTCCAAAATCAGTTTTGCATCCGGCAAGAAACTGCATTCAAAGATTTCTATTTAGAATGCAGTCTCAAAAAAGCGTCTTTTGAAAAACAAATGCAAAGATAGTGAGAAAATTAAAAAATAAGAATAAGGATATCTCCGAACCCAGAATTCCTAGAAAGAAGATAAAAACATTTCCAGAATCAATTTTGCATCCGGCAAGAAACTGCATTGAAAGATTTATATTTAAAATGCAGTCTCAAAAAAGTGTCTTTTGAAAACCAAATGCAAAAATAGTGAGAAAATTAAAAAAATAAGAATAAGGATATCTCCGAACCTAGAAGCTCTAGAAAGAAGATAAAAACATTTCCAAAATCAGTTTTGCATCCGGCAAGAAACTGCATTTAAAGATTTCTATTTAGAATGCAGTCTCAAAAAAATGTCTTTTGAAAACCAAATGCAAAGATAGTGAGAAAAGTTAAAAATAAGAATAAGGATATCTCCGAACCTAGAAGTCCTAGAAAGAAGATAAATACATTTCCAAAATCAAGTTTGCATCCGGCAAGAAACTGCATTGAAAGATTTATATTTAGAATGCAGTCTCAAAAAAGCGTCTTTTGAAAAACAAATGCAAAGATAGTGAGAAAATTAAAAAATAAGAATAAGGATATCTCCGAACCCAGAAATCCTAGAAAGAAGATAAAAACATTTCCAGAATCAATTTTGCAACCGGCAAGAAACTGCATTCAAAGATTTCTATTTAGAATGCAGTCTCAAAAAAGCGTCTTTTGAAAAACAAATGCAAAGATAGTGAGAAAATTAAAAAATAAGAATAAGGATATCTCCGAACCCAGAATTCCTAGAAAGAAGATAAAAACATTTCCAGAATCAATTTTGCATCCGGCAAGAAACTGCATTGAAAGATTTATATTTAGAATGCAGTCTCAAAAAAGTGTCTTTTGAAAACCAAATGCAAAAATAGTGAGAAAATTAAAAAAATAAGAATAAGGATATCTCCGAACCTAGAAGCCCTAGAAAGAAGATAAAAACATTTCCAAAATCAGTTTTGCATCCGGCAAGAAACTGCATTCAAAGATTTCTATTTAGAATGCAGTCTCAAAAAAGTGTCTTTTGAAAAACAAATGCAAAGATAGTGAGAAAATTAAAAAATAAGAATAAGGATATCTCCGAGCCTGGAAGTCCTAGAAAGAAGGTAAATACATTTCCAAAATCAGTTTTACATCCGGCAAGAAACTGCATTCAAAGATTTCTATTTAGAATGCAGTCTCAAAAAAGCGTCTTTTGAAAAACAAATGCAAAGATAGTGAGAAAATTAAAAAATAAGAATAAGGTATCTCCGAACCCAGAATTCCTAGAAAGAAGATAAAAACATTTCCAGAATCAATTTTGCATCCGGCAAGAAACTGCATTGAAAGATTTATATTTAGAATGCAGTCTCAAAAAAGTGTCTTTTGAAAACCAAATGCAAAAATAGTGAGAAAATTAAAAAAATAAGAATAAGGATATCTCCGAACCTAGAAGCCTTAGAAAGAAGATAAAAACATTTCCAAAATCAGTTTTGCATCCGGCAAGAAACTGCATTCAAAGATTTCTATTTAGAATGCAGTCTCAAAAAAGTGTCTTCTGAAAAACAAATGCAAAGATAGTGAGAAAATTAAAAAATAAGAATAAGGATATCTCCGAACCTAGACGTCCTAGAAAGAAGATAAATACATTTCCAAAATCAGTTTTGCATCCGGCAAGAAACTGCATTCAAAGATTTCTATTTAGAATGCAGTCTCAAAAAAGTGTCTTTTGAAAAACAAATGCAAAGATAGTGAGAAAATTAAAAAATAAGAATAAGGTATCTCCGAACCTAGAATTCCTAGAAAAAAGATGAAAACATTTCCAGATTCAGTTTTGCATTCGGCACGAAACTGCATTTAAAGATTTCTATTTAGAATGCAGTCTCAAAAAAGTGTCTTTTGAAAACCAAATGCAAAGATAGTGAGAAAATTAAAAAATAAGAATAAGGATATCTCCGAACCTAGAAGTCCTAGAAAGAAGGTAAATACATTTCCAAAATCAAAATTGCATCCTGCAAGAAACTGCTTTCGATAATTTCAATTTAGAATGCAGTCTCAAAAAAGTGTGTTTTGAAAACCAAATGCAAAAATAGTGAGAAAATTAAAAAAATAAGAATAAGGATATCTCCGAACCTAGAATTCCTAGAAAGAAGATAAAAATACTTCCAAAATCAAGTTTGCATCCGGCAAGAAACTGCATTCAAAGATTTATATTTAGAATGCAGTCTCAAAAAAATGTCTTTTGAAAACCAAATGCAAAGATAGTGAGAAAAGTTAAAAATAAGAATAAGGATATCTCCGAACCTAGAAGTCCTAGAAAGAACATAAAAACATTTCCAGAATAAGTTTTGCATCCGGCAAGAAACTGCATTCAAAGATTTCTATTTAGAATTCAGTCTCAAAAAAGCGTCTTTTGAAAACCAAATGCACAGATAGTAAGAAAATTCAAAAATAAGAAAAAGGATATCTCCGAACCTAGAATTTCTAGAAAGAAGATAAAAACATTTCCAGAATCAGTTTTGCATCCGGCAAGAAACTGCATTCAAAGATTTTTATTTAGAATTCAGTCTCAAAAAAGCGTGTTTTGTAAACCAAATGCAGATAGTGAGAAAATTAAAAAATAAGAATAAGGATATCTCCGAACCTAGAAGTCCTAGAAAGAAGGGAAATACATTTCCAAAATCAAAATTGCATCCTGCAAGAAACTGTTTTCGATAATTTCAATTTAGAATGCAGTCTCAAAAAAGTGTGTTTTGAAAACCAAATGCACAGATAGTGAGAAAATTCAAAAATAAGAATAAGGATATATCCGAACCTAGAATTCCTAGAAAGAAGATAAAAACATTTCCAAAATCAAGTTTGCATCCGGCAAGAAACTGCATTGAAAGATTTATATTTAGAATGCAGTCTCATTAAAGTGTCTTTTGAAAACCAAATGCAAAAATAGTGAGAAAATTAAAAAAATAAGAATAAGGATATCTCCGAACCTAGAAGCCCTAGAAAGAAGATAAAAACATTACCAAAATCAGTTTTGCATCCGGCAAGAAACTGCATTCAAAGATTTCTATTTAGAATGCAGTCTCAAAAAAGTGTCTTTTGAAAAACAAATGCAAAGACAGTGAGAAAATTAAAAAATAAGAATAAGGATATCTCCGAGCCTGGAAGTCCTAGAAAGAAGATAAATACATTTCCAAAATCAGTTTTGCATCCGGCAAGAAACTGCATTCAAAGATTTCTATTTAGAATGCAGTCTCAAAAAAGCGTCTTTTGAAAAACAAATGCAAAGATAGTGAGAAAATTAAAAAATAAGAATAAGGATATCTCCGAACCCAGAATTCCTAGAAAGAAGATAAAAACATTTCCAGAATCAATTTTGCATCCGGCAAGAAACTGCATTGAAAGATTTATATTTAGAATGCAGTCTCAAAAAAGTGTCTTTTGAAAACCAAAAGCAAAAATAGTGAGAAAATTAAAAAAATAAGAATAAGGATATCTCCGAACCTAGAATTCCTAGAAAAAATATGAAAACATTTCCAGATTCAATTTTGCATTCGGCACGAAACTGCATTTAAAGATTTCTATTTAGAATGCAGTCTCAAAAAAGTGTCTTTTGAAAACCAAATGCAAAGATAGTGAGAAAATTAAAAAATAAGAATAAGGATATCTCCGAACCTAGAAGTCCTAGAAAGAAGGTAAATACATTTCCAAAATCAAAATTGCATCCTGCAAGAAACTGCTTTCGATAATTTCAATTTAGAATGCAGTCTCAAAAAAGCGTCTTTTGAAAAACAAATGCAAAGATAGTGAGAAAATTAAAAAATAAGAATAAGGATATCTCCGAACCCAGAATTCCTAGAAAGAAGATAAAAACATTTCCAGAATCAATTTTGCATCCGGCAAGAAACTGCATTGAAAGATTTATATTTAGAATGCAGTCTCAAAAAAGTGTCTTTTGAAAACCAAAAGCAAAAATAGTGAGAAAATTAAAAAAATAAGAATAAGGATATCTCCGAACCTAGAATTCCTAGAAAAAAAATAAAAACATTTCCAGATTCAATTTTGCATTCGGCACGAAACTGCATTTAAAGATTTCTATTTAGAATGCAGTCTCAAAAAAGTGTCTTTTGAAAACCAAATGCAAAGATAGTGAGAAAATTAAAAAATAAGAATAAGGATATCTCCGAGCCTGGAAGTCCTAGAAAGAAGGTAAATACATTTCCAAAATCAGTTTTACATCCGGCAAGAAACTGCATTCAAAGATTTCTATTTAGAATGCAGTCTCAAAAAAGCGTCTTTTGAAAAACAAATGCAAAGATAGTGAGAAAATTAAAAAATAAGAATAAGGATATCTCCGAACCCAGAATTCCTAGAAAGAAGATAAAAACATTTCCAGAATCAATTTTGCATCCGGCAAGAAACTGCATTGAAAGATTTATATTTAGAATGCAGTCTCAAAAAAGTGTCTTTTGAAAACCAAATGCAAAAATAGTGAGAAAATTAAAAAAATAAGAATAAAGATATCTCCGAACCTAGAAGCCTTAGAAAGAAGATAAAAACATTTCCAAAATCAGTTTTGCATCCGGCAAGAAACTGCATTCAAAGATTTCTATTTAGAATGCAGTCTCAAAAAAGTGTCTTCTGAAAAACAAATGCAAAGATAGTGAGAAAATTAAAAAATAAGAATAAGGATATCTCCGAACCTAGACGTCCTAGAAAGAAGATAAATACATTTCCAAAATCAGTTTTGCATCCGGCAAGAAACTGCATTCAAAGATTTCTATTTAGAATGCAGTCTCAAAAAAGTGTCTTTTGAAAAACAAATGCAAAGATAGTGAGAAAATTAAAAAATAAGAATAAGGTATCTCCGAACCTAGAATTCCTAGAAAAAAGATGAAAACATTTCCAGATTCAGTTTTGCATTCGGCACGAAACTGCATTTAAAGATTTCTATTTAGAATGCAGTCTCAAAAAAGTGTCTTTTGAAAACCAAATGCAAAGATAGTGAGAAAATAAAAAAATAAGAATAAGGATATCTCCGAACCTAGAAGTCCTAGAAAGAAGGTAAATACATTTCCAAAATCAAAATTGCATCCTGCAAGAAACTGCTTTCGATAATTTCAATTTAGAATGCAGTCTCAAAAAAGTGTGTTTTGAAAACCAAATGCAAAAATAGTGAGAAAATTAAAAAAATAAGAATAAGGATATCTCCGAGCCTGGAAGTCCTAGAAAGAAGGTAAATACATTTCCAAAATCAAAATTGCATCCTGCAAGAAACTGCTTTCGATAATTTCAATTTAGAATGCAGTCTCAAAAAAGCGTCTTTTGAAAAACAAATGCAAAGATAGTGAGAAAATTAAAAAATAAGAATAAGGATATCTCCGAACCCAGAATTCCTAGAAAGAAGATAAAAACATTTCCAGAATCAATTTTGCATCCGGCAAGAAACTGCATTGAAAGATTTATATTTAGAATGCAGTCTCAAAAAAGTGTCTTTTGAAAACCAAAAGCAAAAATAGTGAGAAAATTAAAAAATAAGAATAAGGATATCTCCGAGCCTGGAAGTCCTAGAAAGAAGATAAATACATTTCCAAAATCAGTTTTGCATCCGGCAAGAAACTGCATTCAAAGATTTCTATTTAGAATGCAGTCTCAAAAAAGCGTCTTTTGAAAAACAAATGCAAAGATAGTGAGAAAAGTTAAAAATAAGAATAAGGATATCTCCGAACCTAGAAGTCCTAGAAAGAACATAAAAACATTTCCAGAATAAGTTTTGCATCCGGCAAGAAACTGCATTCAAAGATTTCTATTTAGAATTCAGTCTCAAAAAAGCGTCTTTTGAAAACCAAATGCACAGATAGTAAGAAAATTCAAAAATAAGAAAAAGGATATCTCCGAACCTAGAATTTCTAGAAAGAAGATAAAAACATTTCCAGAATCAGTTTTGCATCCGGCAAGAAACTGCATTCAAAGATTTTTATTTAGAATTCAGTCTCAAAAAAGCGTGTTTTGTAAACCAAATGCAGATAGTGAGAAAATTAAAAAATAAGAATAAGGATATCTCCGAACCTAGAAGTCCTAGAAAGAAGGGAAATACATTTCCAAAATCAAAATTGCATCCTGCAAGAAACTGTTTTCGATAATTTCAATTTAGAATGCAGTCTCAAAAAAGTGTGTTTTGAAAACCAAATGCACAGATAGTGAGAAAATTCAAAAATAAGAATAAGGATATATCCGAACCTAGAATTCCTAGAAAGAAGATAAAAACATTTCCAAAATCAAGTTTGCATCCGGCAAGAAACTGCATTGAAAGATTTATATTTAGAATGCAGTCTCATTAAAGTGTCTTTTGAAAACCAAATGCAAAAATAGTGAGAAAATTAAAAAAATAAGAATAAGGATATCTCCGAACCTAGAAGCCCTAGAAAGAAGATAAAAACATTACCAAAATCAGTTTTGCATCCGGCAAGAAACTGCATTCAAAGATTTCTATTTAGAATGCAGTCTCAAAAAAGTGTCTTTTGAAAAACAAATGCAAAGACAGTGAGAAAATTAAAAAATAAGAATAAGGATATCTCCGAGCCTGGAAGTCCTAGAAAGAAGATAAATACATTTCCAAAATCAGTTTTGCATCCGGCAAGAAACTGCATTCAAAGATTTCTATTTAGAATGCAGTCTCAAAAAAGCGTCTTTTGAAAAACAAATGCAAAGATAGTGAGAAAATTAAAAAATAAGAATAAGGATATCTCCGAACCTAGAATTCCTAGAAAGAAGATAAAAACATTTCCAGAATCAATTTTGCATCCGGCAAGAAACTGCATTGAAAGATTTATATTTAGAATGCAGTCTCAAAAAAGTGTCTTTTGAAAACCAAAAGCAAAAATAGTGAGAAAATTAAAAAAATAAGAATAAGGATATCTCCGAACCTAGAATTCCTAGAAAAAATATGAAAACATTTCCAGATTCAATTTTGCATTCGGCACGAAACTGCATTTAAAGATTTCTATTTAGAATGCAGTCTCAAAAAAGTGTCTTTTGAAAACCAAATGCAAAGATAGTGAGAAAATTAAAAAATAAGAATAAGGATATCTCCGAACCTAGAAGTACTAGAAAGAAGGTAAATACATTTCCAAAATCAAAATTGCATCCTGCAAGAAACTGCTTTCGATAATTTCAATTTAGAATGCAGTCTCAAAAAAGCGTCTTTTGAAAAACAAATGCAAAGATAGTGAGAAAATTAAAAAATAAGAATAAGGATATCTCCGAACCCAGAATTCCTAGAAAGAAGATAAAAACATTTCCAGAATCAATTTTGCATCCGGCAAGAAACTGCATTGAAAGATTTATATTTAGAATGCAGTCTCAAAAAAGTGTCTTTTGAAAACCAAAAGCAAAAATAGTGAGAAAATTAAAAAAATAAGAATAAGGATATCTCCGAACCTAGAATTCCTAGAAAAAATATAAAAACATTTCCAGATTCAATTTTGCATTCGGCACGAAACTGCATTTAAAGATTTCTATTTAGAATGCAGTCTCAAAAAAGTGTCTTTTGAAAACCAAATGCAAAGATAGTGAGAAAATTAAAAAATAAGAATAAGGATATCTCCGAGCCTGGAAGTCCTAGAAAGAAGGTAAATACATTTCCAAAATCAGTTTTACATCCGGCAAGAAACTGCATTCAAAGATTTCTATTTAGAATGCAGTCTCAAAAAAGCGTCTTTTGAAAAACAAATGCAAAGATAGTGAGAAAATTAAAAAATAAGAATAAGGATATCTCCGAACCCAGAATTCCTAGAAAGAAGATAAAAACATTTCCAGAATCAATTTTGCATCCGGCAAGAAACTGCATTGAAAGATTTATATTTAGAATGCAGTCTCAAAAAAGTGTCTTTTGAAAACCAAATGCAAAAATAGTGAGAAAATTAAAAAAATAAGAATAAGGATATCTCCGAACCTAGAAGCCTTAGAAAGAAGATAAAAACATTTCCAAAATCAGTTTTGCATCCGGCAAGAAACTGCATTCAAAGATTTCTATTTAGAATGCAGTCTCAAAAAAGTGTCTTCTGAAAAACAAATGCAAAGATAGTGAGAAAATTAAAAAATAAGAATAAGGATATCTCCGAACCTAGACGTCCTAGAAAGAAGATAAATACATTTCCAAAATCAGTTTTGCATCCGGCAAGAAACTGCATTCAAAGATTTCTATTTAGAATGCAGTCTCAAAAAAGTGTCTTTTGAAAAACAAATGCAAAGATAGTGAGAAAATTAAAAAATAAGAATAAGGTATCTCCGAACCTAGAATTCCTAGAAAAAAGATGAAAACATTTCCAGATTCAGTTTTGCATTCGGCACGAAACTGCATTTAAAGATTTCTATTTAGAATGCAGTCTCAAAAAAGTGTCTTTTGAAAATCAAATGCAAAGATAGTGAGAAAATAAAAAAATAAGAATAAGGATATCTCCGAACCTAGAAGTCCTAGAAAGAAGGTAAATACATTTCCAAAATCAAAATTGCATCCTGCAAGAAACTGCTTTCGATAATTTCAATTTAGAATGCAGTCTCAAAAAAGTGTGTTTTGAAAACCAAATGCAAAAATAGTGAGAAAATTAAAAAAATAAGAATAAGGATATCTCCGAGCCTGGAAGTCCTAGAAAGAAGGTAAATACATTTCCAAAATCAGTTTTACATCCGGCAAGAAACTGCATTCAAAGATTTCTATTTAGAATGCAGTCTCAAAAAAGCGTCTTTTGAAAAACAAATGCAAAGATAGTGAGAAAATTAAAAAATAAGAATAAGGATATCTCCGAACCCAGAATTCCTAGAAAGAAGATAAAAACATTTCCAGAATCAATTTTGCATCCGGCAAGAAACTGCATTGAAAGATTTATATTTAGAATGCAGTCTCAAAAAAGTGTCTTTTGAAAACCAAATGCAAAAATAGTGAGAAAATTAAAAAAATAAGAATAAGGATATCTCCGAACCTAGAAGCCTTAGAAAGAAGATAAAAACATTTCCAAAATCAGTTTTGCATCCGGCAAGAAACTGCATTCAAAGATTTCTATTTAGAATGCAGTCTCAAAAAAGCGTCTTTTGAAAAACAAATGCAAAGATAGTGAGAAAATTAAAAAATAAGAATAAGGATATCTCCGAACCCAGAATTCCTAGAAAGAAGATAAAAACATTTCCAGAATCAATTTTGCATCCGGCAAGAAACTGCATTGAAAGATTTATATTTAGAATGCAGTCTCAAAAAAGTGTCTTTTGAAAACCAAATGCAAAAATAGTGAGAAAATTAAAAAAATAAGAATAAGGATATCTCCGAACCTAGAAGCCTTAGAAAGAAGATAAAAACATTTCCAAAATCAGTTTTGCATCCGGCAAGAAACTGCATTCAAAGATTTCTATTTAGAATGCAGTCTCAAAAAAGTGTCTTCTGAAAAACAAATGCAAAGATAGTGAGAAAATTAAAAAATAAGAATAAGGATATCTCCGAACCTAGACGTCCTAGAAAGAAGATAAATACATTTCCAAAATCAGTTTTGCATCCGGCAAGAAACTGCATTCAAAGATTTCTATTTAGAATGCAGTCTCAAAAAAGTGTCTTTTGAAAAACAAATGCAAAGATAGTGAGAAAATTAAAAAATAAGAATAAGGTATCTCCGAACCTAGAATTCCTAGAAAAAAGATGAAAACATTTCCAGATTCAGTTTTGCATTCGGCACGAAACTGCATTTAAAGATTTCTATTTAGAATGCAGTCTCAAAAAAGTGTCTTTTGAAAACCAAATGCAAAGATAGTGAGAAAATTAAAAAATAAGAATAAGGATATCTCCGAACCTAGAAGTCCTAGAAAGAAGGTAAATACATTTCCAAAATCAAAATTGCATCCTGCAAGAAACTGCTTTCGATAATTTCAATTTAGAATGCAGTCTCAAAAAAGTGTGTTTTGAAAACCAAATGCAAAAATAGTGAGAAAATTAAAAAAATAAGAATAAGGATATCTCCGAACCTAGAATTCCTAGAAAGAAGATAAAAATACTTCCAAAATCAAGTTTGCATCCGGCAAGAAACTGCATTCAAAGATTTATATTTAGAATGCAGTCTCAAAAAAATGTCTTTTGAAAACCAAATGCAAAGATAGTGAGAAAAGTTAAAAATAAGAATAAGGATATCTCCGAACCTAGAAGTCCTAGAAAGAACTTAAAAATATTTCCAGAATAAGTTTTGCATCCGGCAAGAAACTGCATTCAAAGATTTCTATTTAGAATTCAGTCTCAAAAAAGCGTCTTTTGAAAACCAAATGCACAGATAGTAAGAAAATTCAAAAATAAGAAAAAGGATATCTCCGAACCTAGAATTTCTAGAAAGAAGATAAAAACATTTCCAGAATCAGTTTTGCATCCGGCAAGAAACTGCATTCAAAGATTTCTATTTAGAATTCAGTCTCAAAAAAGCGTGTTTTGTAAACCAAATGCAGATAGTGAGAAAATTAAAAAATAAGAATAAGGATATCTCCGAACCTAGAAGTCCTAGAAAGAAGGGAAATACATTTCCAAAATCAAAATTGCATCCTGCAAGAAACTGTTTTCGATAATTTCAATTTAGAATGCAGTCTCAAAAAAGTGTGTTTTGAAAACCAAATGCACAGATAGTGAGAAAATTCAAAAATAAGAATAAGGATATATCCGAACCTAGAATTCCTAGAAAGAACATAAAAACATTTCCAAAATCAGTTTTGCATCCGGCAAGAAACTGCATTCAAAGATTTCTATTTAGAATGCAGTCTCAAAAAAGTGTCTTTTGAAAAACAAATGCAAAGATAGTGAGAAAATTAAAAAATAAGAATAAGGATATCTCCGAACCTAGACGTCCTAGAAAGAAGATAAATACATTTCCAAAATCAGTTTTGCATCCGGCAAGAAACTGCATTCAAAGATTTATATTTAGAATGCAGTCTCAAAAAAGTGTCTTTTAAAAACCAAATGCAAAAATAGTGAGAAAATTAAAAAAATAAGAATAAGGATATCTCCGAACCTAGAAGCCCTAGAAAGAAGATAAAAACATTACCAAAATCAGTTTTGCATCCGGCAAGAAACTGCATTCAAAGATTTCTATTTAGAATGCAGTCTCAAAAAAGTGTCTTTTGAAAAACAAATGCAAAGACAGTGAGAAAATTAAAAAATAAGAATAAGGATATCTCCGAGCCTGGAAGTCCTAGAAAGAAGATAAATACATTTCCAAAATCAGTTTTGCATTAGGCAAGAAACTGCATTCAAAGATTTCTATTTAGAATGCAGTCTCAAAAAAGCGTCTTTTGAAAAACAAATGCAAAGATAGTGAGAAAATTAAAAAATAAGAATAAGGATATCTCCGAACCCAGAATTCCTAGAAAGAAGATAAAAACATTTCCAGAATCAATTTTGCATCCGGCAAGAAACTGCATTGAAAGATTTATATTTAGAATGCAGTCTCAAAAAAGTGTCTTTTGAAAACCAAAAGCAAAAATAGTGAGAAAATTAAAAAAATAAGAATAAGGATATCTCCGAACCTAAAATTCCTAGAAAAAATATGAAAACATTTCCAGATTCAATTTTGCATTCGGCACGAAACTGCATTTAAAGATTTCTATTTAGAATGCAGTCTCAAAAAAGTGTCTTTTGAAAACCAAATGCAAAGATAGTGAGAAAATTAAAAAATAAGAATAAGGATATCTCCGAACCTAGAAGTCCTAGAAAAAAGGTAAATACATTTCCAAAATCAAAATTGCATCCTGCAAGAAACTGCTTTTGATAATTTCAATTTAGAATGCAGTCTCAAAAAAGCGTCTTTTGAAAAACAAATGCAAAGATAGTGAGAAAATTAAAAAATAAGAATAAGGATATCTCCGAACCCAGAATTCCTAGAAAGAAGATAAAAACATTTCCAGAATCAATTTTGCATCCGGCAAGAAACTGCATTGAAAGATTTATATTTAGAATGCAGTCTCAAAAAAGTGTCTTTTGAAAACCAAAAGCAAAAATAGTGAGAAAATTAAAAAAATAAGAATAAGGATATCTCCGAACCTAGAATTCCTAGAAAAAATATAAAAACATTTCCAGATTCAATTTTGCATTCGGCACGAAACTGCATTTAAAGATTTCTATTTAGAATGCAGTCTCAAAAAAGTGTCTTTTGAAAACCAAATGCAAAGATAGTGAGAAAATTAAAAAATAAGAATAAGGATATCTCCGAACCTAGAAGTCCTAGAAAGAAGGTAAATACATTTCCAAAATCAGTTTTGCATCCGGCAAGAAACTGCATTCAAAGATTTCTATTTAGAATGCAGTCTCAAAAAAGCGTCTTTTGAAAAACAAATGCAAAGATAGTGAGAAAATTAAAAAATAAGAATAAGGATATCTCCAAACCCAGAATTCCTAGAAAGAAGATAAAAACATTTCCAGAATCAATTTTGCATCCGGCAAGAAACTGCATTGAAAGATTTATATTTAGAATGCAGTCTCAAAAAAGTGTCTTTTGAAAACCAAATGCAAAAATAGTGAGAAAATTAAAAAAATAAGAATAAGGATATCTCCGAACCTAGAAGTCCTAGAAAGAACATAAAAACATTTCCAAAATCAGTTTTGCATCCGGCAAGAAACTGCATTCAAAGATTTCTATTTAGAATGCAGTCTCAAAAAAGTGTCTTTTGAAAAACAAATGCAAAGATAGTGAGAAAATTAAAAAATAAGAATAAGGATATCTCCGAACCTAGACGTCCTAGAAAGAAGATAAATACATTTCCAAAATCAGTTTTGCATCCGGCAAGAAACTGCATTCAAAGATTTATATTTAGAATGCAGTCTCAAAAAAGTGTCTTTTAAAAACAAATGCAAAGATAGTGAGAAAATTAAAAAATAAGAATAAGGTATCTCCGAACCTAGAATTCCTAGAAAAAATATGAAAACATTTCCAGATTCAATTTTGCATTCGGCACGAAACTGCATTTAAAGATTTCTATTTAGAATGCAGTCTCAAAAAAGTGTCTTTTGAAAACCAAATGCAAAGATAGTGAGAAAATTAAAAAATAAGAATAAGGATATCTCCGAACCTAGAAGTCCTAGAAAGAAGGTAAATACATTTCCAAAATCAAAATTGCATCCTGCAAGAAACTGCTTTCGATAATTTCAATTTAGAATGCAGTCTCAAAAAAGTGTGTTTTGAAAACCAAATGCAAAAATAGTGAGAAAATTAAAAAAATAAGAATAAGGATATCTCCGAACCTAGAATTCCTAGAAAGAAGATAAAAATATTTCCAAAATCAAGTTTGCATCCGGCAAGAAACTGCATTCAAAGATTTCTATTTAGAATGCAGTCTCAAAAAAGTGTCTTTTGTAAACCAAATGCAGATAGTGAGAAAATTAAAAAATAAGAATAAGCATATCTCCGAACCCAGAATTCCTAGAAAGATGGTAAATACATTTCCAAAATCAGGGTTGTATCCGGCAAGAAACTGCATTCAAAGATTTCTATTTAGAATGCAGTCTCAAAAAAGTGTCCTTTGTAAACCAAATGCAAAGATAGTGAGAAAAGTTAAAAATAAGAATAAGGATATCTCCGAACCTAGAATTCCTAGAAAGAAGGTTAAAACATTTCCAGAATAAGTTTTGCATCCGGCAAGAAACTGCATTCAAAGATTTCTATTTAGAATTCAGTCTCAAAAAAGCGTCTTTTGAAAACCAAATGCACAGATAGTAAGAAAATTCAAAAATAAGAAAAAGGATATCTCCGAACCTAGAATTTCTCGAAAGAAGATAAAAACATTTCCAGAATCAGTTTTGCATCCGGCAAGAAACTGCATTCAAAGATTTTTATTTAGAATTCAGTCTCAAAAAAGCGTGTTTTGTAAACCAAATGCAGATAGTGAGAAAATTAAAAAATAAGAATAAGGATATCTCCGAACCTAGAAGTCCTAGAAAGAAGGGAAATACATTTCCAAAATCAAAATTGCATCCTGCAAGAAACTGTTTTCGATAATTTCAATTTAGAATGCAGTCTCAAAAAAGTGTGTTTTGAAAACCAAATGCACAGATAGTGAGAAAATTCAAAAATAAGAATAAGGATATATCCGAACCTAGAAGCCTTAGAAAGAAGATAAAAACATTTCCAAAATCAGTTTTGCATCCGGCAAGAAACTGCATTCAAAGATTTCTATTTAGAATGCAGTCTCAAAAAAGTGTCTTCTGAAAAACAAATGCAAAGATAGTGAGAAAATTAAAAAATAAGAATAAGGATATCTCCGAACCTAGACGTCCTAGAAAGAAGATAAATACATTTCCAAAATCAGTTTTGCATCCGGCAAGAAACTGCATTCAAAGATTTCTATTTAGAATGCAGTCTCAAAAAAGTGTCTTTTGAAAAACAAATGCAAAGATAGTGAGAAAATTAAAAAATAAGAATAAGGTATCTCCGAACCTAGAATTCCTAGAAAAAAGATGAAAACATTTCCAGATTCAGTTTTGCATTCGGCACGAAACTGCATTTAAAGATTTCTATTTAGAATGCAGTCTCAAAAAAGTGTCTTTTGAAAACCAAATGCAAAGATAGTGAGAAAATTAAAAAATAAGAATAAGGATATCTCCGAACCTAGAAGTCCTAGAAAGAAGGTAAATACATTTCCAAAATCAAAATTGCATCCTGCAAGAAACTGCTTTCGATAATTTCAATTTAGAATGCAGTCTCAAAAAAGTGTGTTTTGAAAACCAAATGCAAAAATAGTGAGAAAATTAAAAAAATAAGAATAAGGATATCTCCGAACCTAGAATTCCTAGAAAGAAGATAAAAATACTTCCAAAATCAAGTTTGCATCCGGCAAGAAACTGCATTCAAAGATTTATATTTAGAATGCAGTCTCAAAAAAATGTCTTTTGAAAACCAAATGCAAAGATAGTGAGAAAAGTTAAAAATAAGAATAAGGATATCTCCGAACCTAGAAGTCCTAGAAAGAACTTAAAAATATTTCCAGAATAAGTTTTGCATCCGGCAAGAAACTGCATTCAAAGATTTCTATTTAGAATTCAGTCTCAAAAAAGCGTCTTTTGAAAACCAAATGCACAGATAGTAAGAAAATTCAAAAATAAGAAAAAGGATATCTCCGAACCTAGAATTTCTAGAAAGAAGATAAAAACATTTCCAGAATCAGTTTTGCATCCGGCAAGAAACTGCATTCAAAGATTTCTATTTAGAATTCAGTCTCAAAAAAGCGTGTTTTGTAAACCAAATGCAGATAGTGAGAAAATTAAAAAATAAGAATAAGGATATCTCCGAACCTAGAAGTCCTAGAAAGAAGGGAAATACATTTCCAAAATCAAAATTGCATCCTGCAAGAAACTGTTTTCGATAATTTCAATTTAGAATGCAGTCTCAAAAAAGTGTGTTTTGAAAACCAAATGCACAGATAGTGAGAAAATTCAAAAATAAGAATAAGGATATATCCGAACCTAGAATTCCTAGAAAGAACATAAAAACATTTCCAAAATCAGTTTTGCATCCGGCAAGAAACTGCATTCAAAGATTTCTATTTAGAATGCAGTCTCAAAAAAGTGTCTTTTGAAAAACAAATGCAAAGATAGTGAGAAAATTAAAAAATAAGAATAAGGATATCTCCGAACCTAGACGTCCTAGAAAGAAGATAAATACATTTCCAAAATCAGTTTTGCATCCGGCAAGAAACTGCATTCAAAGATTTATATTTAGAATGCAGTCTCAAAAAAGTGTCTTTTAAAAACCAAATGCAAAAATAGTGAGAAAATTAAAAAAATAAGAATAAGGATATCTCCGAACCTAGAAGCCCTAGAAAGAAGATAAAAACATTACCAAAATCAGTTTTGCATCCGGCAAGAAACTGCATTCAAAGATTTCTATTTAGAATGCAGTCTCAAAAAAGTGTCTTTTGAAAAACAAATGCAAAGACAGTGAGAAAATTAAAAAATAAGAATAAGGATATCTCCGAGCCTGGAAGTCCTAGAAAGAAGATAAATACATTTCCAAAATCAGTTTTGCATTAGGCAAGAAACTGCATTCAAAGATTTCTATTTAGAATGCAGTCTCAAAAAAGCGTCTTTTGAAAAACAAATGCAAAGATAGTGAGAAAATTAAAAAATAAGAATAAGGATATCTCCGAACCCAGAATTCCTAGAAAGAAGATAAAAACATTTCCAGAATCAATTTTGCATCCGGCAAGAAACTGCATTGAAAGATTTATATTTAGAATGCAGTCTCAAAAAAGTGTCTTTTGAAAACCAAAAGCAAAAATAGTGAGAAAATTAAAAAAATAAGAATAAGGATATCTCCGAACCTAAAATTCCTAGAAAAAATATGAAAACATTTCCAGATTCAATTTTGCATTCGGCACGAAACTGCATTTAAAGATTTCTATTTAGAATGCAGTCTCAAAAAAGTGTCTTTTGAAAACCAAATGCAAAGATAGTGAGAAAATTAAAAAATAAGAATAAGGATATCTCCGAACCTAGAAGTCCTAGAAAAAAGGTAAATACATTTCCAAAATCAAAATTGCATCCTGCAAGAAACTGCTTTTGATAATTTCAATTTAGAATGCAGTCTCAAAAAAGCGTCTTTTGAAAAACAAATGCAAAGATAGTGAGAAAATTAAAAAATAAGAATAAGGATATCTCCGAACCCAGAATTCCTAGAAAGAAGATAAAAACATTTCCAGAATCAATTTTGCATCCGGCAAGAAACTGCATTGAAAGATTTATATTTAGAATGCAGTCTCAAAAAAGTGTCTTTTGAAAACCAAAAGCAAAAATAGTGAGAAAATTAAAAAAATAAGAATAAGGATATCTCCGAACCTAGAATTCCTAGAAAAAATATAAAAACATTTCCAGATTCAATTTTGCATTCGGCACGAAACTGCATTTAAAGATTTCTATTTAGAATGCAGTCTCAAAAAAGTGTCTTTTGAAAACCAAATGCAAAGATAGTGAGAAAATTAAAAAATAAGAATAAGGATATCTCCGAACCTAGAAGTCCTAGAAAGAAGGTAAATACATTTCCAAAATCAGTTTTGCATCCGGCAAGAAACTGCATTCAAAGATTTCTATTTAGAATGCAGTCTCAAAAAAGCGTCTTTTGAAAAACAAATGCAAAGATAGTGAGAAAATTAAAAAATAAGAATAAGGATATCTCCGAACCCAGAATTCCTAGAAAGAAGATAAAAACATTTCCAGAATCAATTTTGCATCCGGCAAGAAACTGCATTGAAAGATTTATATTTAGAATGCAGTCTCAAAAAAGTGTCTTTTGAAAACCAAATGCAAAAATAGTGAGAAAATTAAAAAAATAAGAATAAGGATATCTCCGAACCTAGAAGTCCTAGAAAGAACATAAAAACATTTCCAAAATCAGTTTTGCATCCGGCAAGAAACTGCATTCAAAGATTTCTATTTAGAATGCAGTCTCAAAAAAGTGTCTTTTGAAAAACAAATGCAAAGATAGTGAGAAAATTAAAAAATAAGAATAAGGATATCTCCGAACCTAGACGTCCTAGAAAGAAGATAAATACATTTCCAAAATCAGTTTTGCATCCGGCAAGAAACTGCATTCAAAGATTTATATTTAGAATGCAGTCTCAAAAAAGTGTCTTTTAAAAACAAATGCAAAGATAGTGAGAAAATTAAAAAATAAGAATAAGGTATCTCCGAACCTAGAATTCCTAGAAAAAATATGAAAACATTTCCAGATTCAATTTTGCATTCGGCACGAAACTGCATTTAAAGATTTCTATTTAGAATGCAGTCTCAAAAAAGTGTCTTTTGAAAACCAAATGCAAAGATAGTGAGAAAATTAAAAAATAAGAATAAGGATATCTCCGAACCTAGAAGTCCTAGAAAGAAGGTAAATACATTTCCAAAATCAAGTTTGCATCCGGCAAGAAACTGCATTCAAAGATTTCTATTTAGAATGCAGTCTCAAAAAAGTGTCTTTTGTAAACCAAATGCAGATAGTGAGAAAATTAAAAAATAAGAATAAGCATATCTCCGAACCCAGAATTCCTAGAAAGATGGTAAATACATTTCCAAAATCAGGGTTGTATCCGGCAAGAAACTGCATTCAAAGATTTCTATTTAGAATGCAGTCTCAAAAAAGTGTCCTTTGTAAACCAAATGCAAAGATAGTGAGAAAAGTTAAAAATAAGAATAAGGATATCTCCGAACCTAGAATTCCTAGAAAGAAGGTTAAAACATTTCCAGAATAAGTTTTGCATCCGGCAAGAAACTGCATTCAAAGATTTCTATTTAGAATTCAGTCTCAAAAAAGCGTCTTTTGAAAACCAAATGCACAGATAGTAAGAAAATTCAAAAATAAGAAAAAGGATATCTCCGAACCTAGAATTTCTCGAAAGAAGATAAAAACATTTCCAGAATCAGTTTTGCATCCGGCAAGAAACTGCATTCAAAGATTTTTATTTAGAATTCAGTCTCAAAAAAGCGTGTTTTGTAAACCAAATGCAGATAGTGAGAAAATTAAAAAATAAGAATAAGGATATCTCCGAACCTAGAAGTCCTAGAAAGAAGGGAAATACATTTCCAAAATCAAAATTGCATCCTGCAAGAAACTGTTTTCGATAATTTCAATTTAGAATGCAGTCTCAAAAAAGTGTGTTTTGAAAACCAAATGCACAGATAGTGAGAAAATTCAAAAATAAGAATAAGGATATATCCGAACCTAGAATTCCTAGAAAAAAGATAAACACATTTCCAAAATCAAGTTTGCATCCGGCAAGAAACTGCATTGAAAGATTTATATTTAGAATGCAGTCTCATTAAAGTGTCTTTTGAAAACCAAATGCAAAAATAGTGAGAAAATTAAAAAATAAGAATAAGGATATCTCCGAACCTAGAAGCCCTAGAAAGAAGATAAAAACATTACCAAAATCAGTTTTGCATCCGGCAAGAAACTGCATTCAAAGATTTCTATTTAGAATGCAGTCTCAAAAAAGTGTCTTTTGAAAAACAAATGCAAAGACAGTGAGAAAATTAAAAAATAAGAATAAGGATATCTCCGAGCCTGGAAGTCCTAGAAAGAAGATAAATACATTTCCAAAATCAGTTTTGCATCCGGCAAGAAACTGCCTTGAAAGATTTATATTTAGAATGCAGTCTCAAAAAAGTGTCTTTTGAAAACCAAAAGCAAAAATAGTGAGAAAATTAAAAAAATAAGAATAAGGATATCTCCGAACCTAGAAGCCCTAGAAAGAAGGTAAATACATTTCCAAAATCAGTTTTGCATCCGGCAAGAAACTGCATTCAAAGATTTCTATTTAGAATGCAGTCTCAAAAAAGCGTCTTTTGAAAAACAAATGCAAAGATAGTGAGAAAATTAAAAAATAAGAATAAGGATATCTCCGAACCCAGAATTCCTAGAAAGAAGATAAAAACATTTCCAGAATCAATTTTGCATCCGGCAAGAAACTGCATTGAAAGATTTATATTTAGAATGCAGTCTCAAAAAAGTGTCTTTTGAAAACCAAATGCAAAAATAGTGAGAAAATTAAAAAAATAAGAATAAGGATATCTCCGAACCTAGAAGCCCTAGAAAGAAGATAAAAACATTTCCAAAATCAGTTTTGCATCCGGCAAGAAACTGCATTCAAAGATTTCTATTTAGAATGCAGTCTCAAAAAAGTGTCTTTTGAAAAACAAATGCAAAGATAGTGAGAAAATTAAAAAATAAGAATAAGGATATCTCCGAACCTAGACGTCCTAGAAAGAAGATAAATACATTTCCAAAATCAGTTTTGCATTCGGCAAGAAACTGCATTCAAAGATTTATATTTAGAATGCAGTCTCAAAAAAGTGTCTTTTGAAAAACAAATGCAAAGATAGTGAGAAAATTAAAAAATAAGAATAAGGTATCTCCGAACCTAGAATTCCTAGAAAAAATATGAAAACATTTCCAGATTCAATTTTGCATTCGGCACGAAACTGCATTGAAAGATTTATATTTAGAATGCAGTCTCAAAAAAGTGTCTTTTGAAAACCAAATGCAAAGATAGTGAGAAAATTAAAAAATAAGAATAAGGATATCTCCGAAACTAGAAGTCCTAGAAAGAAGGTAAATACATTTCCAAAATCAAAATTGCATCCTGCAAGAAACTGCTTTCGATAATTTCAATTTAGAATGCAGTCTCAAAAAAGTGTGTTTTGAAAACCAAATGCAAAAATAGTGAGAAAATTAAAAAAATAAGAATAAGGATATCTCCGAACCTAGAATTCCTAGAAAGAAGATAAAAATATTTCCAAAATCAAGTTTGCATCCGGCAAGAAACTGCATTCAAAGATTTCTATTTAGAATGCAGTCTCAAAAAAGTGTCTTTTGTAAACCAAATGCAGATAGTGAGAAAATTAAAAAATAAGAATAAGCATATCTCCGAACCCAGAATTCCAAGAAAGATGGTAAATACATTTCCAAAATCAGGGTTGTATCCGGCAAGAAACTGCATTCAAAGATTTCTATTTAGAATGCAGTCTCAAAAAAGTGTCCTTTGTAAACCAAATGCAAAGATAGTGAGAAAATTAAAAAATAAGAATAAGGATATCTCCGAACCCAGAATTCCTAGAAAGATGGTAAATACATTTCCAGAATCAATTTTGCATCCGGCACGAAACTGCATTGAAAGATTTATATTTAGAATGCAGTCTCAAAAAAATGTCTTTTGAAAACCAAATGCAAAGATAGTGAGAAAAGTTAAAAATAAGAATAAGGATATCTCCGAACCTAGAAGTCCTAGAAAGAACATAAAAACTATTCCAGAATAAGTTTTGCATCCGGCAAGAAACTGCATTCAAAGATTTCTATTTAGAATTCAGTCTCAAAAAAGCGTCTTTTGAAAAACAAATGCAAAGATAGTGAGAAAATTAAGAAATAAGAATAAGGATATCTCCGAACCTAGAAGTCCTAGAAAGAAGATAAATACATTTCCAAAATCAGTTTTGCATCCGGCAAGAAACTGCATTCAAAGATTTCTATTTCGAATGCAGTCTCAAAAAAGTGTCTTTTGAAAAACAAATGCAAAGATAGTGAGAAAATTAAAAAATAAGAATAAGGTATCTCCGAACCTAGAATTCCTAGAAAAAAGATGAAAACATTTCCAGTTTCAGTTTTGCATTCGGCACGAAACTGCATTTAAAGATTTCTATTTAGAATGCAGTCTCAAAAAAGTGTCTTCTGAAAAACAAATGCAAAGATAGTGAGAAAATTAAAAAATAAGAATAAGGATATCTCCGAACCTAGACGTCCTAGGAAGAAGATAAATACATTTCCAAAATCAGTTTTGCATCCGGCAAGAAACTGCATTCAAAGATTTCTATTTAGAATGCAGTCTCAAAAAAGTGTCTTTTGAAAAACAAATGCAAAGATAGTGAGAAAATTAAAAAATAAGAATAAGGTATCTCCGAACCTAGAATTCCTAGAAAAAAGATGAAAACATTTCCAGATTCAGTTTTGCATTCGGCACGAAACTGCATTTAAAGATTTCTATTTAGAATGCAGTCTCAAAAAAGTGTCTTTTGAAAACCAAATGCAAAGATAGTGAGAAAATTAAAAAATAAGAATAAGGATATCTCCGAACCTAGAAGTCCTAGAAAGAAGGTAAATACATTTCCAAAATCAAAATTGCATCCTGCAAGAAACTGCTTTCGATAATTTCAATTTAGAATGCAGTCTCAAAAAAGTGTGTTTTGAAAACCAAATGCAAAAATAGTGAGAAAATTAAAAAAATAAGAATAAGGATATCTCCGAACCTAGAATTCCTAGAAAGAAGATAAAAATACTTCCAAAATCAAGTTTGCATCCGGCAAGAAACTGCATTCAAAGATTTATATTTAGAATGCAGTCTCAAAAAAATGTCTTTTGAAAACCAAATGCAAAGATAGTGAGAAAAGTTAAAAATAAGAATAAGGATATCTCCGAACCTAGAAGTCCTAGAAAGAACTTAAAAATATTTCCAGAATAAGTTTTGCATCCGGCAAGAAACTGCATTCAAAGATTTCTATTTAGAATTCAGTCTCAAAAAAGCGTCTTTTGAAAACCAAATGCACAGATAGTAAGAAAATTCAAAAATAAGAAAAAGGATATCTCCGAACCTAGAATTTCTAGAAAGAAGATAAAAACATTTCCAGAATCAGTTTTGCATCCGGCAAGAAACTGCATTCAAAGATTTCTATTTAGAATTCAGTCTCAAAAAAGCGTGTTTTGTAAACCAAATGCAGATAGTGAGAAAATTAAAAAATAAGAATAAGGATATCTCCGAACCTAGAAGTCCTAGAAAGAAGGGAAATACATTTCCAAAATCAAAATTGCATCCTGCAAGAAACTGTTTTCGATAATTTCAATTTAGAATGCAGTCTCAAAAAAGTGTGTTTTGAAAACCAAATGCACAGATAGTGAGAAAATTCAAAAATAAGAATAAGGATATATCCGAACCTAGAATTCCTAGAAAGAAGATAAAAACATTTCCAAAATCAAGTTTGCATCCGGCAAGAAACTGCATTGAAAGATTTATATTTAGAATGCAGTCTCATTAAAGTGTCTTTTGAAAACCAAATGCAAAAATAGTGAGAAAATTAAAAAAATAAGAATAAGGATATCTCCGAACCTAGAAGCCCTAGAAAGAAGATAAAAACATTACCAAAATCAGTTTTGCATCCGGCAAGAATCTGCATTCAAAGATTTCTATTTAGAATGCAGTCTCAAAAAAGTGTCTTTTGAAAAACAAATGCAAAGACAGTGAGAAAATTAAAAAATAAGAATAAGGATATCTCCGAGCCTGGAAGTCCTAGAAAGAAGATAAATACATTTCCAAAATCAGTTTTGCATTAGGCAAGAAACTGCATTCAAAGATTTCTATTTAGAATGCAGTCTCAAAAAAGCGTCTTTTGAAAAACAAATGCAAAGATAGTGAGAAAATTAAAAAATAAGAATAAGGATATCTCCGAACCCAGAATTCCTAGAAAGAAGATAAAAACATTTCCAGAATCAATTTTGCATCCGGCAAGAAACTGCATTGAAAGATTTATATTTAGAATGCAGTCTCAAAAAAGTGTCTTTTGAAAACCAAAAGCAAAAATAGTGAGAAAATTAAAAAAATAAGAATAAGGATATCTCCGAACCTAAAATTCCTAGAAAAAATATGAAAACATTTCCAGATTCAATTTTGCATTCGGCACGAAACTGCATTTAAAGATTTCTATTTAGAATGCAGTCTCAAAAAAGTGTCTTTTGAAAACCAAATGCAAAGATAGTGAGAAAATTAAAAAATAAGAATAAGGATATCTCCGAACCTAGAAGTCCTAGAAAGAAGGTAAATACATTTCCAAAATCAAAATTGCATCCTGCAAGAAACTGCTTTCGATAATTTCAATTTAGAATGCAGTCTCAAAAAAGCGTCTTTTGAAAAACAAATGCAAAGATAGTGAGAAAATTAAAAAATAAGAATAAGGATATCTCCGAACCCAGAATTCCTAGAAAGAAGATAAAAACATTTCCAGAATCAATTTTGCATCCGGCAAGAAACTGCATTGAAAGATTTATATTTAGAATGCAGTCTCAAAAAAGTGTCTTTTGAAAACCAAAAGCAAAAATAGTGAGAAAATTAAAAAAATAAGAATAAGGATATCTCCGAACCTAGAATTCCTAGAAAAAATATAAAAACATTTCCAGATTCAATTTTGCATTCGGCACGAAACTGCATTTAAAGATTTCTATTTAGAATGCAGTCTCAAAAAAGTGTCTTTTGAAAACCAAATGCAAAGATAGTGAGAAAATTAAAAAATAAGAATAAGGATATCTCCGAACCTAGAAGTCCTAGAAAGAAGGTAAATACATTTCCAAAATCAGTTTTGCATCCGGCAAGAAACTGCATTCAAAGATTTCTATTTAGAATGCAGTCTCAAAAAAGCGTCTTTTGAAAAACAAATGCAAAGATAGTGAGAAAATTAAAAAATAAGAATAAGGATATCTCCGAACCCAGAATTCCTAGAAAGAAGATAAAAACATTTCCAGAATCAATTTTGCATCCGGCAAGAAACTGCATTGAAAGATTTATATTTAGAATGCAGTCTCAAAAAAGTGTCTTTTGAAAACCAAATGCAAAAATAGTGAGAAAATTAAAAAAATAAGAATAAGGATATCTCCGAACCTAGAAGTCCTAGAAAGAACATAAAAACATTTCCAAAATCAGTTTTGCATCCGGCAAGAAACTGCATTCAAAGATTTCTATTTAGAATGCAGTCTCAAAAAAGTGTCTTTTGAAAAACAAATGCAAAGATAGTGAGAAAATTAAAAAATAAGAATAAGGATATCTCCGAACCTAGACGTCCTAGAAAGAAGATAAATACATTTCCAAAATCAGTTTTGCATCCGGCAAGAAACTGCATTCAAAGATTTATATTTAGAATGCAGTCTCAAAAAAGTGTCTTTTAAAAACAAATGCAAAGATAGTGAGAAAATTAAAAAATAAGAATAAGGTATCTCCGAACCTAGAATTCCTAGAAAAAATATGAAAACATTTCCAGATTCAATTTTGCATTCGGCACGAAACTGCATTTAAAGATTTCTATTTAGAATGCAGTCTCAAAAAAGTGTCTTTTGAAAACCAAATGCAAAGATAGTGAGAAAATTAAAAAATAAGAATAAGGATATCTCCGAACCTAGAAGTCCTAGAAAGAAGGTAAATACATTTCCAAAATCAAAATTGCATCCTGCAAGAAACTGCTTTCGATAATTTCAATTTAGAATGCAGTCTCAAAAAAGTGTGTTTTGAAAACCAAATGCAAAAATAGTGAGAAAATTAAAAAAATAAGAATAAGGATATCTCCGAACCTAGAATTCCTAGAAAGAAGATAAAAATATTTCCAAAATCAAGTTTGCATCCGGCAAGAAACTGCATTCAAAGATTTCTATTTAGAATGCAGTCTCAAAAAAGTGTCTTTTGTAAACCAAATGCAGATAGTGAGAAAATTAAAAAATAAGAATAAGCATATCTCCGAACCCAGAATTCCTAGAAAGATGGTAAATACATTTCCAAAATCAGGGTTGTATCCGGCAAGAAACTGCATTCAAAGATTTCTATTTAGAATGCAGTCTCAAAAAAGTGTCCTTTGTAAACCAAATGCAAAGATAGTGAGAAAAGTTAAAAATAAGAATAAGGATATCTCCGAACCTAGAATTCCTAGAAAGAAGGTTAAAACATTTCCAGAATAAGTTTTGCATCCGGCAAGAAACTGCATTCAAAGATTTCTATTTAGAATTCAGTCTCAAAAAAGCGTCTTTTGAAAACCAAATGCACAGATAGTAAGAAAATTCAAAAATAAGAAAAAGGATATCTCCGAACCTAGAATTTCTCGAAAGAAGATAAAAACATTTCCAGAATCAGTTTTGCATCCGGCAAGAAACTGCATTCAAAGATTTTTATTTAGAATTCAGTCTCAAAAAAGCGTGTTTTGTAAACCAAATGCAGATAGTGAGAAAATTAAAAAATAAGAATAAGGATATCTCCGAACCTAGAAGTCCTAGAAAGAAGGGAAATACATTTCCAAAATCAAAATTGCATCCTGCAAGAAACTGTTTTCGATAATTTCAATTTAGAATGCAGTCTCAAAAAAGTGTCCTTTGAAAAACAAATGCACAGATAGTGAGAAAATTCAAAAATAAGAATAAGGATATATCCGAACCTAGAATTCCTAGAAAAAAGATAAACACATTTCCAAAATCAAGTTTGCATCCGGCAAGAAACTGCATTGAAAGATTTATATTTAGAATGCAGTCTCATTAAAGTGTCTTTTGAAAACCAAATGCAAAAATAGTGAGAAAATTAAAAAATAAGAATAAGGATATCTCCGAACCTAGAAGCCCTAGAAAGAAGATAAAAACATTACCAAAATCAGTTTTGCATCCGGCAAGAAACTGCATTCAAAGATTTCTATTTAGAATGCAGTCTCAAAAAAGTGTCTTTTGAAAAACAAATGCAAAGACAGTGAGAAAATTAAAAAATAAGAATAAGGATATCTCCGAGCCTGGAAGTCCTAGAAAGAAGATAAATACATTTCCAAAATCAGTTTTGCATCCGGCAAGAAACTGCCTTGAAAGATTTATATTTAGAATGCAGTCTCAAAAAAGTGTCTTTTGAAAACCAAAAGCAAAAATAGTGAGAAAATTAAAAAAATAAGAATAAGGATATCTCCGAACCTAGAAGCCCTAGAAAGAAGGTAAATACATTTCCAAAATCAGTTTTGCATCCGGCAAGAAACTGCATTCAAAGATTTCTATTTAGAATGCAGTCTCAAAAAAGCGTCTTTTGAAAAACAAATGCAAAGATAGTGAGAAAATTAAAAAATAAGAATAAGGATATCTCCGAGCCCAGAATTCCTAGAAAGAAGATAAAAACATTTCCAGAATCAATTTTGCATCCGGCAAGAAACTGCATTGAAAGATTTATATTTAGAATGCAGTCTCAAAAAAGTGTCTTTTGAAAACCAAATGCAAAAATAGTGAGAAAATTAAAAAAATAAGAATAAGGATATCTCCGAACCTAGAAGCCCTAGAAAGAAGATAAAAACATTTCCAAAATCAGTTTTGCATCCGGCAAGAAACTGCATTCAAAGATTTCTATTTAGAATGCAGTCTCAAAAAAGTGTCTTTTGAAAAACAAATGCAAAGATAGTGAGAAAATTAAAAAATAAGAATAAGGATATCTCCGAACCTAGACGTCCTAGAAAGAAGATAAATACATTTCCAAAATCAGTTTTGCATTCGGCAAGAAACTGCATTCAAAGATTTATATTTAGAATGCAGTCTCAAAAAAGTGTCTTTTGAAAAACAAATGCAAAGATAGTGAGAAAATTAAAAAATAAGAATAAGGTATCTCCGAACCTAGAATTCCTAGAAAAAATATGAAAACATTTCCAGATTCAATTTTGCATTCGGCACGAAACTGCATTGAAAGATTTATATTTAGAATGCAGTCTCAAAAAAGTGTCTTTTGAAAACCAAATGCAAAGATAGTGAGAAAATTAAAAAATAAGAATAAGGATATCTCCGAAACTAGAAGTCCTAGAAAGAAGGTAAATACATTTCCAAAATCAAAATTGCATCCTGCAAGAAACTGCTTTCGATAATTTCAATTTAGAATGCAGTCTCAAAAAAGTGTGTTTTGAAAACCAAATGCAAAAATAGTGAGAAAATTAAAAAAATAAGAATAAGGATATCTCCGAACCTAGAATTCCTAGAAAGAAGATAAAAATATTTCCAAAATCAAGTTTGCATCCGGCAAGAAACTGCATTCAAAGATTTCTATTTAGAATGCAGTCTCAAAAAAGTGTCTTTTGTAAACCAAATGCAGATAGTGAGAAAATTAAAAAATAAGAATAAGCATATCTCCGAACCCAGAATTCCAAGAAAGATGGTAAATACATTTCCAAAATCAGGGTTGTATCCGGCAAGAAACTGCATTCAAAGATTTCTATTTAGAATGCAGTCTCAAAAAAGTGTCCTTTGTAAACCAAATGCAAAGATAGTGAGAAAATTAAAAAATAAGAATAAGGATATCTCCGAACCCAGAATTCCTAGAAAGATGGTAAATACATTTCCAGAATCAATTTTGCATCCGGCACGAAACTGCATTGAAAGATTTATATTTAGAATGCAGTCTCAAAAAAATGTCTTTTGAAAACCAAATGCAAAGATAGTGAGAAAAGTTAAAAATAAGAATAAGGATATCTCCGAACCTAGAAGTCCTAGAAAGAACATAAAAACTATTCCAGAATAAGTTTTGCATCCGGCAAGAAACTGCATTCAAAGATTTCTATTTAGAATTCAGTCTCAAAAAAGCGTCTTTTGAAAAACAAATGCAAAGATAGTGAGAAAATTAAGAAATAAGAATAAGGATATCTCCGAACCTAGAAGTCCTAGAAAGAAGATAAATACATTTCCAAAATCAGTTTTGCATCCGGCAAGAAACTGCATTCAAAGATTTCTATTTCGAATGCAGTCTCAAAAAAGTGTCTTTTGAAAAACAAATGCAAAGATAGTGAGAAAATTAAAAAATAAGAATAAGGTATCTCCGAACCTAGAATTCCTAGAAAAAAGATGAAAACATTTCCAGTTTCAGTTTTGCATTCGGCACGAAACTGCATTTAAAGATTTCTATTTAGAATGCAGTCTCAAAAAATAGTCTTTTGAAAACCAAATGCAAAGATAGTGAGAAAATTAAAAAATAAGAATAAGGATATCTCCGAACCTAGAATTCCCAGAAAGAAGGTAAAAACATTTCCAGAATCAATTTTGCATCCGGCAAGAAACTGCATTCAAAGATTTCTATTTAGAATTCAGTCTCAAAAAAGCGTCTTTTGAAAACCAAATGCACAGATAGTGAGAAAATTCAAAAATAAGAATAAGGATATCTCCGAACCTAGAAGTTCTACAAAGAAGATAAAAACATTTCCAAAATCAGTTTGGCATCCGGCAAGAAACTGCATTCAAAGATTTCTATTTAGAATGCAGTCTCAAAAAAGTGTCTGTTGAAAAACAAATGCAAAGATAGTGAGAAAATTAAAAAAATAAGAATAAGGATATCTCCGAACCTAGAATTCATAGAAAGAAGACAAAAACATTTCCAGAATCAGTTTTGCATTTGGCAAGAAACTGCATTCAAAGATTTCTATTTAAAATTCAGTCTCAAAAATGTGTCTTTTGAAAACCAAATGCAAAGATAGTGAGAAAATTCAAAAATAAGAATAAGGATATCTCCGAACCTAGAAGCCCTAGAAAGAAGATAAAAACATTTCCAAAATCAGTTTTGCATCCGGCAAGAAACTGCATTCAAAGATTTCTATTTAGAATGCAGTCTCAAAAAAGCGTCTTTTGAAAAACAAATGCAAAGATAGTGAGAAAATTAAAAAATAAGAATAAGGATATCTCCGAACCTAGACGTCCTAGAAAGAAGATAAATACATTTCCAAAATCAGTTTTGCATCCGGCAAGAAACTGCATTCAAAGATTAATATTTAGAATGCAGTCTCAAAAAAGTGTCTTTTGAAAAACAAATGCACAGATAGAGAAAAAATTCAAAAATAAGAATAAGGATATCTCCGAACCTAGAAGTTCTACAAAGAAGATAAAAACATTTCCAAAATCAGTTTGGCATCCGGCAAGAAACTGCATTCCAAGATTTCTATTTAGAATGCAGTCCAAAAAAGTGTCTATTGAAAAACAAATGCAAAGATAGTGAGAAAATTAAAGAATAGGAATAAGGATATCTCCGAACCTAGAATTCATAGAAAGAAGACAAAAACATTTCCAGAATCAGCTTTGCATTTGCCAAGAAACTGCATCAAAGATTTCTATTTAAAATTCAGTCTCAAAAAAGTGTCTTTTGAAAACCAAATGCAAAAATAGTGAGAAAATTAAAAAAATAAGAATAAGGATATCTCCGAACCTAGAATTCCTAGAAAGAAGATAAAAATATTTCCAGAATCAAGTTTGCATCCGGCAAGAAACTGCATTCAAAGATTTCTATTTAGAATGCAGTCTCAAAAAAGTGTCTTTTGAAAAACAAATGCAAAGATAGTGAGAAAATTAAAAAATAAGAATAAGGATATCTCCGAACCTAGAATTCCCAGAAAGAAGGTAAAAACATTTCCAGAATCAATTTTGCATCCGGCAAGAAACTGCATTCAAAGATTTCTATTTAGAATACAGTCTCAAAAAAGTGTCTTTTGAAAACCAAATGCACAGATAGTGAGAAAATTAAAAAATAAGAATAAAGATATCTCCGAAACTAGAAGTTCTACAAAGAAGATAAAAACATTTCCAAAATCAGTTTGGCATCCGGCAAGAAACTGCATTCAAAGATTTCTATTTAAAATGCAGTCTCAAAAAAGTGTCTGTTGAAAAACAAATGCAAAGATAGTGAGAAAATTAAAGAATAGGAATAAGGATATCTCCGAACCTAGAATTCATAGAAAGAAGGTAAATACATTTCCAAAATCAAAATTGCATCCGGCAAGAAACTGCATTCAAAGATTTCTATTTAAAATTCAGTCTCAAAAAAGTGTCTTTTGAAAACCAAATGCAAAGATAGTGAAAAAATTCAAAAATAAGAATAAGGATATCTCCGAACCTAGAAGTCCTAGAAAGAACATAAAAACATTTCCAAAATCAGTTTTGTATCCGGCAAGAAACTGCATTCAAAGATTTCTATTTAGAATGCAGTCTCAAAAAAGTGTCTTTTGAAAAACAAATGCAAAGATAGTGAGAAAATTAAGAAATAAGAATAAGGATATCTCCGAACCTAGAAGTCCTAGAAAGAAGATAAATACATTTCCAAAATCAGTTTTGCATCCGGCAAGAAACTGCATTCAAAGATTTCTATTTAGAATTCAGTCTCAAAAAAGCGTCTTTTGAAAACCAAATGCAAAGATAGTGAGAAAATTAAAAAATAAGAATAAGGATATCTCCGAACCTAGAATTCCCAGAAAGAAGGTAAAAACATTTCCAGAGTCAATTTTTGCATCCGGCAAGAAACTGCATTCAAAGATTTCTATTTAGAATACAGTCTCAAAAAAGTGTGTTTTGAAAACCAAATGCACAGATAGTGAGAAAATTCAAAAATAAGAATAAGGATATCTCCGAACTTAGAAGTTCTACAAAGAAGATAAAAACATTTCCAGAATCAGTTTTGCATTCGGCAAGAAACTGCATTCAAAGATTTCTATTTAGAATGCAGTCTCAAAAAAGTGTCTGTTGAAAAACAAATGCAAAAATAGTGAGAAAATTAAAAAAATAAGAATAAGGATATCTCCGAACCTAGAAGCCCTAGAAAGAAGATAAGAACATTTCCAGAATCAATTTTGCATCCGGCAAGAAACTGCATTGAAAGATTTATATTTAGAATGCAGTCTCAAAAAAGTGTCTTTTGAAAACCAAATGCAAAAATAGTGAGAAAATTAAAAAAATAAGAATAAGGATATCTCCGAACCTAGAAGCCTTAGAAAAAAGATAAAAACATTTCCAAAATCTGTTTTTCATCCGGCAAGAAACTGCATTCAAAGATTTTTATTTAGAATGCAGTCTCAAAAAAGTGTCTTTTGAAAAACAAATGCAAAGATAGTGAGAAAACTAAAAAATAAGAATAAGGATATCTCCGAACCTAGACGTCCTAGAAAGAAGATAAATACATTTCCAAAATCAGTTTTGCATCCGGCAAGAAACTGCATTCAAAGATTTCTATTTAGAATGCAGTCTCAAAAAAGTGTCTTTTGAAAAACAAATGCAAAGATAGTGAGAAAATTAAAAAATAAGAATAAGGTATCTCCGAACCAAGAATTCCTAGAAAAAAGATGAAAACATTTCCAGATTCAGTTTTGCATTCGGCACGAAACTGCATTTAAAGATTTCTATTTAGAATGCAGTCTCAAAAAAGTGTCTTTTGAAAACCAAATGCAAAGATAGTGAGAAAAGTTAAAAATAAGAATAAGGATATCTCCGAACCTAGAAGTCCTAGAAAGAAGATAAAAACATTTCCAGAATCAATTTTGCATCCGGCACGAAACTGCATTCAAAGATTTCTATTTAGAATGCAGTCTCAAAAAAGTGTCTTTTGTAAACCAAATGCAAAGATAGTGAGAAAATTAAAAAATAAGAATAAGGATATCTCCGAACCCAGAATTCCTAGAAAGATGGTAAATACATTTCCAAAATCAGGGTTGTATCCGCAAAGAAACTGCATTCAAAGATTTCTATTTAGAATGCAGTCTCAAAAAAGAGTCTTTTGAAAAACAAATGCAAAGGTAGTGAGAAAATTAAAAAAATAAGAATAGGGCTATCTCCGAACCCAGAATTCCTAGAAAGAAGATAAAAACATTTCCAGAATCAATTTTGCATCCGGCACGAAACTGCATTCAAAGATTTATATTAAGAATGCAGTCTCAAAAAAATGTCTTTTGAAAACCAAATGCAAAGATAGTGAGAAAAGTTAAAAATAAGAATAAGGATATCTCCGAACCTAGAAGTCCTAGAAAGAACATAAAAACATTTCCAGAATAAGTTTTGCATCCGGCAAGAAACTGCATTCAAAGATTTCTATTTAGAATTCAGTCTCAAAAAAGCGTCTTTTGAAAAACAAATGCAAAGATAGTGAGAAAATTAAGAAATAAGAATAAGGATATCTCCGAACCTAGAAGTCCTAGAAAGAAGATAAATACATTTCCAAAATCAGTTTTGCATCCGGCAAGAAACTGCATTCAAAGATTTCTATTTAGAATGCAGTCTAAAAAAAGTATCTTTTGAAAAACAAATGCAAAGATAGTGAGAAAATTCAAAAATAAGAATAAGGTATCTCCGAACCTAGAATTCCTAGAAAAAAGATGAAAACATTTCCAGTTTCAGTTTTGCATTCGGCACGAAACTGCATTTAAGGATTTCTATTTAGAATGCAGTCTCAAAAAAGTGTCTTTTGAAAACCAAATGCAAAGATAGTGAGAAAATTAAAAAATAAGAATAAGGATATCTCCGAACCTAGAATTCCCAGAAAGAAGCTAAAAACATTTCCAGAATCAATTTTGTATCCGGCAAGAAACTGCATTCAAAGATTTCTATTTAGAATACAGTCTCAAAAAAGTGTGTTTTGAAAACCAAATGCACAGATAGTGAGAAAATTCAAAAATAAGAATAAGGATATCTCCGAACCTAGAAGTTCTACAAAGAAGATAAAAACATTTCCAGAATCTGTTTTTCATCCGGCAAGAAACTGCATTCAAAGATTTTTATTTAGAATGCAGTCTCAAAAAAGTGTCTTTTGAAAAACAAATGCAAAGATAGTGAGAAAACTAAAAAATAAGAATAAGGATATCTCCGAACCTAGACGTCCTAGAAAGAAGATAAATACATTTCCAAAATCAGTTTTGCATCCGGCAAGAAACTGCATTCAAAGATTTCTATTTAGAATGCAGTCTCAAAAAAGTGTCTTTTGAAAAACAAATGCAAAGATAGTGAGAAAATTAAAAAATAAGAATAAGGTATCTCCGAACCAAGAATTCCTAGAAAAAAGATGAAAACATTTCCAGATTCAGTTTTGCATTCGGCACGAAACTGCATTTAAAGATTTCTATTTAGAATGCAGTCTCAAAAAAGTGTCTTTTGAAAAACAAATGCAAAGATAGTGAGAAAATCAAAAAATAAGAATAAGGTATCTCCGAACCTAGAATTCCTAGAAAAAAGATGAAAACATTTCCAGATTCAGTTTTGCATTCGGCACGAAACTGCATTTAAAGATTTCTATTTAGAATGCAGTCTCAAAAAAGTGTCTTTTGAAAACCAAATGCAAAGATAGTGAGAAAATTAAAAAATAAGAATAAGGATATCTCCGAACCTAGAAGTCCTAGAAAGAAGGTAAATACATTTCCAAAATCAAAATTGCATCCTGCAAGAAACTGCACTCTATAATTTCAATTAAGAATGCAGTCTCAAAAAAGTGTGTTTTGAAAACCAAATGCAAAAATAGTGAGAAAATTAAAAAAATAAGAATAAGGATATCTCCGAACCTAGAATTCCTAGAAAGAAGATAAAAATATTTCCAAAATCAATTTTGCATCCGGCAAGAAACTGCATTCAAAGATTTCTATTTAGAATGCAGTCTCAAAAAAGTGTCTTTTGTAAACCAAATGCAAAGATAGTGAGAAAATTAAAAAATAAGAATAAGGATATCTCCGAACCCAGAATTCCTAGAAAGATGGTAAATACATTTCCAAAATCAGGGTTGTATCCGGCAAGAAACTGCATTCAAAGATTTCTATTTAGAATGCAGTCTCAAAAAAGAGTCTTTTGAAAAACAAATGCAAAGATAGTGAGAAAATTAAAAAAATAAGAATAAGGATATCTCCGAACCCAGAATTCCTAGAAAGAAGATAAAAACATTTCCAGAATCAATTTTGCATCCGGCAAGAAACTGCATTCAAAGATTTCTATTTAGAATTCAGTCTCAAAAAAGCGTCTTTTGAAAAACAAATGCAAAGATAGTGAGAAAATTAAGAAATAAGAATAAAGATAGCTCCGAACCTAGAAGTCCTAGAAAGAAGATAAATACATTTCCAAAATCAGTTTTGCATCCGGCAAGAAACTGCATTCAAAGATTTCTATTTAGAATGCAGTCTCAAAAAAGTGTCTTTTGAAAAACAAATGCAAAGATAGTGAGAAAATTAAAAAATAAGAATAAGGTATCTCCGAACCTAGAATTCCTAGAAAAAAGATGAAAACATTTCCAGTTTCAGTTTTGCATTCGGCACGAAACTGCATTTAAAGATTTCTATTTAGAATGCAGTCTCAAAAAAGTGTCTTTTGAAAACCAAATGCAAAGATAGTGAGAAAATTAAAAAATAAGAATAAGGATATCTCCGAACCTAGTATTCCCAGAAAGAAGGTAAAAACATTTCCAGAATCAATTTTGCATCCGGCAAGAAACTGCATTCAAAGATTTCTATTTAGAATACAGTCTCAAAAAAGTGTCTTTTGAAAACCAAATGCACAGATAGTGAGAAAATTCAAAAATAAGAATAAGGATATCTCCGAACCTAGAATTCCTAGAAAAAAGATGAAAACATTTCCAGTTTCAGTTTTGCATTCGGCACGAAACTGCATTTAAAGATTTCTATTTAGAATGCAGTCTCAAAAAAGTGTCTGTTGAAAACCAAATGCAAAAATAGTGAGAAAATTAAAAAAATAAGAATAAGGATATCTCCGAACCTAGAAGCCCTAGAAAGAAGGTAAATACATTTCCAAAATCAGTTTTGCATCCGGCAAGAAACTGCATTCAAAGATTTCTATTTAGAATGCAGTCTCAAAAAAGTGTCTTTTGAAAAACAAATGCAAAGATAGTGAGAAAATTAAGAAATAAGAATAAAGATAGCTCCGAACCTAGAAGTCCTAGAAAGAAGATAAATACATTTCCAGAATCAATTTTGCATCCGGCAAGAAACTGCATTCAAAGATTTCTATTTAGAATACAGTCTCAAAAAAGTGTCTTTTGAAAACCAAATGCACAGATAGTGAGAAAATTGTAAAATAAGAATAAGGATATCTCCGAACCTAGAAGTTCTACAAAGAAGATAGAAACATTTCCAAAATCAGTTTGGCATCCGGCAAGAAACTGCATTCAAAGATTTCTATTTAGAATGCAGTCTCAAAAAAGTGTCTGTTGAAAACCAAATGCAAAAATAGTGAGAAAATTAAAAAAATACGAATAAGGATATCTCCGAACCTAGAAGCCCTAGAAAGAAGATAAAAACATTTCCAAAATCAGTTTTGCATCCGGCAAGAAACTGCATTCAAAGATTTATATTTAGAATGCAGTCTCAAAAAAGTGTCTTTTGAAAAACAAATGCAAAGATAGTGAGAAAATTAAAAAATAAGAATAAGGTATCTCCGAACCTTGAATTCCTAGAAAAAAGATGAAAACATTTCCAGATTTAGTTTTGCATTCGGCACGAAACTGCATTTAAAGATTTCTATTTAGAATGCAGTCTCAAAAAAGTGTCTTTTGAAAACCAAATGCAAAGATAGTGAGAAAATTAAAAAATAAGAATAAGGATATCTCCGAACCTAGAATTCCTAGAAAGAAGATAAAAACATTTCCAGAATCAATTTTGCATCCGGCACGAAACTGCATTCAAAGATTTCTATTTAGAATGCAGTCTCAAAAAAGTGTCTTTGAAAACCAAATGCAAAGATAGTGAGAAAATTAAAAAATAAGAATAAGGATATCTCCGAACCTAGAAGTCCTAGAAAGAAGGTAAATACATTTCCAAAATCAAAATTGCATCTTGCAAGAAACTGCATTCGATAATTTCAATTTAGAATGCAGTCTCAAAAAAGTGTCTTTTGAAAACCAAATGCAAAGATAGTGAGAAAATTAAAAAATAAGAATAAGGATATCTCCGAACCTAGAATTCCCAGAAAGAAGGTAAAAACATTTCCAGAATCAATTTTTGCATCCGGCAAGAAACTGCATTCAAAGATTTCTATTTAGAATACAGTCTCAAAAAAGTGTGTTTTGAAAACCAGATGCACAGATAGTGAGAAAATTCAAAAATAAGAATAAGGATATCTCCGAACCTAGAAGTTCTACAAAGAAGATAAAAACATTTCCAGAATCAGTTTTGCATTCGGCAAGAAACTGCATTCAAAGATTTCTATTTAGAATGCAGTCTCAAAAAAGTGTCTGTTGAAAAACAAATGCAAAAATAGTGAGAAAATTAAAAAAATAAGAATAAGGATATCTCCGAACCTAGAAGCCCTAGAAAGAAGATAAGAACATTTCCAGAATCAATTTTGCATCCGGCAAGAAACTGCATTGAAAGATTTATATTTAGAATGCAGTCTCAAAAAAGTGTCTTTTGAAAACCAAATGCAAAAATAGTGAGAAAATTAAAAAAATAAGAATAAGGATATCTCCGAACCTAGAAGCCTTGGAAAAAAGATAAAAACATTTCCAAAATCAGTTTTTCATCCGGCAAGAAATTGCATTCAAAGATTTTTATTTAGAATGCAGTCTCAAAAAAGTGTCTTTTGAAAAACAAATGCAAAGATAGTGAGAAAACTAAAAAATAAGAATAAGGATATCTCCGAACCTAGACGTCCTAGAAAGAAGATAAATACATTTCCAAAATCAGTTTTGCATCCGGCAAGAAACTGAATTCAAAGATTTCTATTTAGAATGCAGTCTCAAAAAAGTGTCTTTTGAAAAACAAATGCAAAGATAGTGAGAAAATTAAAAAATAAGAATAAGGTATCTCCGAACCTAGAATTCCTAGAAAAAAGATGAAAACATTTCCAGATTCAGTTTTGCATTCGGCACGAAACTGCATTTAAAGATTTCTATTTAGAATGCAGTCTCAAAAAAGTGTCTTTTGAAAACCAAATGCAAAGATAGTGAGAAAATTAAAAAATAAGAATAAGGATATCTCCGAACCTAGAAGTCCTAGAAAAAAGATGAAAACATTTCCAGATTCAGTTTTGCATTCGGCACGAAACTGCATTTAAAGATTTCTATTTAGAATGCAGTCTCAAAAAAGTGTCTTTTGAAAACCAAATGCAAAGATAGTGAGAAAATTAAAAAATAAGAATAAGGATATCTCCGAACCTAGAAGTCCTAGAAAGAAGGTAAATACATTTCCAAAATCAAAATTGCATCCTGCAAGAAACTGCACTCTATAATTTAAATTTAGAATGCAGTCTCAAAAAAGTGTGTTTTGAAAACCAAATGCAAAAATAGTGAGAAAATTAAAAAAATAAGAATAAGGATATCTCCGAACCTAGAATTCCTAGAAAGAAGATAAAAATATTTCCAAAATCAAGTTTGCATCCGGCAAGAAACTGCATTCAAAGATTTCTATTTAGAATGCAGTCTCAAAAAAGTGTCTTTTTTAAACCAAATGCAAAGATAGTGAGAAAATTAAAAAATAAGAATAAGGATATCTCCGAACCCAGAATTCCTAGAAAGATGGTAAATACATTTCCAAAATCAGGGTTGTATCCGGCAAGAAACTGCATTCAAAGATTTCTATTTAGAATGCAGTCTCAAAAAAGAGTCTTTTGAAAAACAAATGCAAAGATAGTGAGAAAATTAAAAAAATAAGAATAAGGATATCTCCGAACCCAGAATTCCTAGAAAGAAGATAAAAACATTTCCAGAATCAATTTTGCATCCGGCAAGAAACTGCATTCAAAGATTTCTATTTAGAATTCAGTCTCAAAAAAGCGTCTTTTGAAAAACAAATGCAAAGATAGTGAGAAAATTAAGAAATAAGAATAAAGATAGCTCCGAACCTAGAAGTCCTAGAAAGAAGATAAATACATTTCCAAAATCAGTTTTGCATCCGGCAAGAAACTGCATTCAAAGATTTCTATTTAGAATGCAGTCTCAAAAAAGTGTCTTTTGAAAAACAAATGCAAAGATAGTGAGAAAATTAAAAAATAAGAATAAGGTATCTCCGAACCTAGAATTCCTAGAAAAAAGATGAAAACATTTCCAGTTTCAGTTTTGCATTCGGCACGAAACTGCATTTAAAGATTTCTATTTAGAATGCAGTCTCAAAAAAGTGTCTTTTGAAAACCAAATGCAAAGATAGTGAGAAAATTAAAAAATAAGAATAAGGATATCTCCGAACCTAGTATTCCCAGAAAGAAGGTAAAAACATTTCCAGAATCAATTTTGCATCCGGCAAGAAACTGCATTCAAAGATTTCTATTTAGAATACAGTCTCAAAAAAGTGTCTTTTGAAAACCAAATGCACAGATAGTGAGAAAATTCAAAAATAAGAATAAGGATATCTCCGAACCTAGAATTCCTAGAAAAAAGATGAAAACATTTCCAGTTTCAATTTTGCATTCGGCACGAAACTGCATTTAAAGATTTCTATTTAGAATGCAGTCTCAAAAAAGTGTCTGTTGAAAACCAAATGCAAAAATAGTGAGAAAATTAAAAAAATAAGAATAAGGATATCTCCGAACCTAGAAGCCCTAGAAAGAAGATAAAAACATTTCCAAAATCAGTTTTGCATCCGGCAAGAAACTGCATTCAAAGATTTCTATTTAGAATGCAGTCTCAAAAAAGTGTCTTTTGAAAAACAAATGCAAAGATAGTGAGAAAATTAAAAAATAAGAATAAGGATATCTCCGAACCTAGAATTCCCAGAAAGAAGGTAAAAACATTTCCAGAATCAATTTTGCATCCGGCAAGAAACTGCATTCAAAGATTTCTATTTAGAATACAGTCTCAAAAAAGTGTCTTTTGAAAACCAAATGCACAGATAGTGAGAAAATTGTAAAATAAGAATAAGGATATCTCCGAACCTAGAAGTTCTACAAAGAAGATAGAAACATTTCCAAAATCAGTTTGGCATCCGGCAAGAAACTGCATTCAAAGATTTCTATTTAGAATGCAGTCTCAAAAAAGTGTCTGTTGAAAACCAAATGCAAAAATAGTGAGAAAATTAAAAAAATACGAATAAGGATATCTCCGAACCTAGAAGCCCTAGAAAGAAGAAAAAAACATTTCCAAAATCAGTTTTGCATCCGGCAAGAAACTGCATTCAAAGATTTATATTTAGAATGCAGTCTCAAAAAAGTGTCTTTTGAAAAACAAATGCAAAGATAGTGAGAAAATTAAAAAATAAGAATAAGGTATCTCCGAACCTTGAATTCCTAGAAAAAAGATGAAAACATTTCCAGATTTAGTTTTGCATTCGGCACGAAACTGCATTTAAAGATTTCTATTTAGAATGCAGTCTCAAAAAAGTGTCTTTTGAAAACCAAATGCAAAGATAGTGAGAAAATTAAAAAATAAGAATAAGGATATCTCCGAACCTAGAATTCCTAGAAAGAAGATAAAAACATTTCCAGAATCAATTTTGCATCCGGCACGAAACTGCATTCAAAGATTTCTATTTAGAATGCAGTCTCAAAAAAGTGTCTTTGAAAACCAAATGCAAAGATAGTGAGAAAATTAAAAAATAAGAATAAGGATATCTCCGAACCTAGAAGTCCTAGAAAGAAGGTAAATACATTTCCAAAATCAAAATTGCATCTTGCAAGAAACTGCATTCGATAATTTCAATTTAGAATGCAGTCTCAAAAAAGTGTCTTTTGAAAACCAAATGCAAAGATAGTGAGAAAATTAAAAAATAAGAATAAGGATATCTCCGAACCTAGAATTCCCAGAAAGAAGGTAAAAACATTTCCAGAATCAATTTTTGCATCCGGCAAGAAACTGCATTCAAAGATTTCTATTTAGAATACAGTCTCAAAAAAGTGTGTTTTGAAAACCAGATGCACAGATAGTGAGAAAATTCAAAAATAAGAATAAGGATATCTCCGAACCTAGAAGTTCTACAAAGAAGATAAAAACATTTCCAGAATCAGTTTTGCATTCGGCAAGAAACTGCATTCAAAGATTTCTATTTAGAATGCAGTCTCAAAAAAGTGTCTGTTGAAAAACAAATGCAAAAATAGTGAGAAAATTAAAAAAATAAGAATAAGGATATCTCCGAACCTAGAAGCCCTAGAAAGAAGATAAGAACATTTCCAGAATCAATTTTGCATCCGGCAAGAAACTGCATTGAAAGATTTATATTTAGAATGCAGTCTCAAAAAAGTGTCTTTTGAAAACCAAATGCAAAAATAGTGAGAAAATTAAAAAAATAAGAATAAGGATATCTCCGAACCTAGAAGCCTTGGAAAAAAGATAAAAACATTTCCAAAATTAGTTTTTCATCCGGCAAGAAACTGCATTCAAAGATTTTTATTTAGAATGCAGTCTCAAAAAAGTGTCTTTTGAAAAACAAATGCAAAGATAGTGAGAAAACTAAAAAATAAGAATAAGGATATCTCCGAACCTAGACGTCCTAGAAAGAAGATAAATACATTTCCAAAATCAGTTTTGCATCCGGCAAGAAACTGAATTCAAAGATTTCTATTTAGAATGCAGTCTCAAAAAAGTGTCTTTTGAAAAACAAATGCAAAGATAGTGAGAAAATTAAAAAATAAGAATAAGGTATCTCCGAACCTAGAATTCCTAGAAAAAAGATGAAAACATTTCCAGATTCAGTTTTGCATTCGGCACGAAACTGCATTTAAAGATTTCTATTTAGAATGCAGTCTCAAAAAAGTGTCTTTTGAAAACCAAATGCAAAGATAGTGAGAAAATTAAAAAATAAGAATAAGGATATCTCCGAACCTAGAAGTCCTAGAAAGAAGGTTAATACATTTCCAAAATCAAAATTGCATTCTGCAAGAAACTGCACTCGATAATTTCAATTTAGAATGCAGTCTCAAAAAAGTGTGTTTTGAAAACCAAATGCAAAAATAGTGAGAAAATTAAAAAAATAAGAATAAGGATATCTCCGAACCTAGAATCCCTAGAAAGAAGATAAAAATATTTCCAAAATCAAGTTTGCATCCGGCAAGAAACTGCATTCAAAGATTTCTATTTAGAATGCAGTCTCAAAAAAGTGTCTTTTGTAAACCAAATGCAAAGATAGTGAGAAAATTAAAAAATAAGAATAAGGATATCTCCGAACCCAGAATTCCTAGAAAGATGGTAAATACATTTCCAAAATCAAGGTTGTATCCGCAAAGAAACTGCATTCAAAGATTTCTATTTAGAATGCAGTCTCAAAAAAGAGTCTTTTGAAAAACAAATGCAAAGGTAGTGAGAAAATTAAAAAAATAAGAATAGAGATATCTCCGAACCCAGAATTCCTAGAAAGAAGATAAAAACATTTCCAGAATCAATTTTGCATCCGGCACGAAACTGCATTCAAAGATTTATATTAAGAATGCAGTCTCAAAAAAATGTCTTTTGAAAACCAAATGCAAAGATAGTGAGAAAAGTTAAAAATAAGAATAAGGATATCTCCGAACCTAGAAGTCCTAGAAAGAACATAAAAACATTTCCAGAATAAGTTTTGCATCCGGCAAGAAACTGCATTCAAAGATTTCTATTTAGAATTCAGTCTCAAAAAACCGTCTTTTGAAAAACAAATGCAAAGATAGTGAGAAAATTAAAAAAATAAGAATAAGGATATCTCCAAACCTAGAAGTCCTAGAAAGATGGTAAATACATTTCCAAAATCAGGGTTGTATCCGCAAAGAAACTGCATTCAAAGATTTCTATTTAGAATGCAGTCTCAAAAAAGTGTCTTTTGAAAACCAAATGCAAAGATAGTGAGAAAATTAAAAAATAAGAATAAGGATATCTCCGAACCTAGAATTCCTAGAAAAAAGATGAAAACATTTCCAGTTTCAGTTTTGCATTCGGCACGAAACTGCATTTAAAGATTTCTATTTAGAATGCAGTCTCAAAAAAGTGTCTGTTGAAAACCAAATGCAAAAATAGTGAGAAAATTAAAAAAATAAGAATAAGGATATCTCCGAACCTAGAAGCCCTAGAAAGAAGATAAAAACATTTCCAAAATCAGTTTTGCATCCGGCAAGAAACTGCATTCAAAGATTTCTATTTAGAATGCAGTCTCAAAAAAGTGTCTTTTGAAAAACAAATGCAAAGATAGTGAGAAAATTAAAAAATAAGAATAAGGATATCTCCGAACCTAGAATTCCCAGAAAGAAGGTAAAAACATTTCCAGAATCAATTTTGCATCCGGCAAGAAACTGCATTCAAAGATTTCTATTTAGAATACAGTCTCAAAAAAGTGTCTTTTGAAAACCAAATGCAAAAATAGTGAGAAAATTAAAAAAATAAGAATAAGGATATCTCCGAACCTAGAAGCCCTAGAAAGAAGATAAAAACATTTCCAAAATCAGTTTTGCATCCGGCAAGAAACTGCATTCAAAGATTTATATTTAGAATGCAGTCTCAAAAAAGTGTCTTTTGAAAAACAAATGCAAAGATAGTGAGAAAATTAAAAAATAAGAATAAGGTATCTCCGAACCTTGAATTCCTAGAAAAAAGATGAAAACATTTCCAGATTTAGTTTTGCATTCGGCACGAAACTGCATTTAAAGATTTCTATTTAGAATGCAGTCTCAAAAAAGTGTCTTTTGAAAACCAAATGCAAAGATAGTGAGAAAATTAAAAAATAAGAATAAGGATATCTCCGAACCTAGAATTCCTAGAAAGAAGATAAAAACATTTCCAGAATCAATTTTGCATCCGGCACGAAACTGCATTCAAAGATTTCTATTTAGAATGCAGTCTCAAAAAAGTGTCTTTTGAAAACCAAATGCAAAGATAGTGAGAAAATTAAAAAATAAGAATAAGGATATCTCCGAACCTAGAAGTCCTAGAAAGAAGGTAAATACATTTCCAAAATCAAAATTGCATCTTGCAAGAAACTGCATTCGATAATTTCAATTTAGAATGCAGTCTCAAAAAAGTGTCTTTTGAAAACCAAATGCAAAGATAGTGAGAAAATTAAAAAATAAGAATAAGGATATCTCCGAACCTAGAATTCCCAGAAAGAAGGTAAAAACATTTCCAGAATCAATTTTTGCATCCGGCAAGAAACTGCATTCAAAGATTTCTATTTAGAATACAGTCTCAAAAAAGTGTGTTTTGAAAACCAAATGCACAGATAGTGAGAAAATTCAAAAATAAGAATAAGGATATCTCCGAACCTAGAAGTTCTACAAAGAAGATAAAAACATTTCCAGAATCAGTTTTGCATTCGGCAAGAAACTGCATTCAAAGATTTCTATTTAGAATGCAGTCTCAAAAAAGTGTCTGTTGAAAAACAAATGCAAAAATAGTGAGAAAATTAAAAAAATAAGAATAAGGATATCTCCGAACCTAAAAGCCCTAGAAAGAAGATAAGAACATTTCCAGAATCAATTTTGCATCCGGCAAGAAACTGCATTGAAAGATTTATATTTAGAATGCAGTCTCAAAAAAGTGTCTTTTGAAAACCAAATGCAAAAATAGTGAGAAAATTAAAAAAATAAGAATAAGGATATCTCCGAACCTAGAAGCCTTAGAAAAAAGATAAAAACATTTCCAAAATCAGTTTTTCATCCGGCAAGAAACTGCATTCAAAGATTTCTATTTAGAATGCAGTCTCAAAAAAGTGTCTTTTGAAAAACAAATGCAAAGATAGTGAGAAAACTAAAAAATAAGAATAAGGATATCTCCGAACCTAGACGTCCTAGAAAGAAGATAAATACATTTCCAAAATCAGTTTTGCATCCGGCAAGAAACTGAATTCAAAGATTTCTATTTAGAATGCAGTCTCAAAAAAGTGTCTTTTGAAAAACAAATGCAAAGATAGTGAGAAAATTAAAAAATAAGAATAAGGTATCTCCGAACCTAGAATTCCTAGAAAAAAGATGAAAACATTTCCAGATTCAGTTTTGCATTCGGCACGAAACTGCATTTTAAGATTTCTATTTAGAATGCAGTCTCAAAAAAGTGTCTTTTGAAAACCAAATGCAAAGATAGTGAGAAAAGTTAAAAATAAGAATAAGGATATCTCCGAACCTAGAAGTCCTAGAAAGAACATAAAAACATTTCCAGAATAAGTTTTGCATCCGGCAAGAAACTGCATTCAAAGATTTCTATTTAGAATTCAGTCTCAAAAAAGTGTCTTTTGTAAACCAAATGCAAAGATAGTGAGAAAATTAAAAAATAAGAATAAGGATATCTCCGAACCCAGAATTCCTAGAAAGATGGTAAATACATTTCCAAAATCAGGGTTGTATCCGCAAAGAAACTGCATTCAAAGATTTCTATTTAGAATGCAGTCTCAAAAAAGAGTCTTTTGAAAAACAAATGCAAAGGTAGTGAGAAAATTAAAAAAATAAGAATAGGGATATCTCCGAACCCAGAATTCCTAGAAAGAAGATAAAAACATTTCCAGAATCAATTTTGCATCCGGCACGAAACTGCATTCAAAGATTTATATTAAGAATGCAGTCTCAAAAAAATGTCTTTTGAAAACCAAATGCAAAGATAGTGAGAAAAGTTAAACATAAGAATAAGGATATCTCCGAACCTAGAAGTCCTAGAAAGAACATAAAAACATTTCCAGAATAAGTTTTGCATCCGGCAAGAAACTGCATTCAAAGATTTCTATTTAGAATTCAGTCTCAAAAAAGCGTCTTTTGAAAAACAAATGCAAAGATAGTGAGAAAATTAAGAAATAAGAATAAGGATATCTCCGAACCTAGAAGTCCTAGAAAGAAGATAAATACATTTCCAAAATCAGTTTTGCATCCGGCAAGAAACTGCATTCAAAGATTTCTATTTAGAATGCAGTCTAAAAAAAGTATCTTTTGAAAAACAAATGCAAAGATAGTGAGAAAATTAAAAAATAAGAATAAGGTATCTCCGAACCTAGAATTCCTAGAAAAAAGATGAAAACATTTCCAGTTTCAGTTTTGCATTCGGCACGAAACTGCATTTAAAGATTTCTATTTAGAATGCAGTCTCAAAAAAGTGTCTTTTGAAAACCAAATGCAAAGATAGTGAGAAAAGTTAAAAATAAGAATAAGGATATCTCCGAACCTAGCAGTCCTAGAAAGAAGGTTAATACATTTCCAAAATCAAAATTGCATTCTGCAAGAAACTGCACTCGATAATTTCAATTTAGAATGCAGTCTCAAAAAAGTGTGTTTTGAAAACCAAATGCAAAAATAGTGAGAAAATTAAAAAAATAAGAATAAGGATATCTCCGAACCTAGAATCCCTAGAAAGAAGATAAAAATATTTCCAAAATCAAGTTTGCATCCGGCAAGAAACTGCATTCAAAGATTTCTATTTAGAATGCAGTCTCAAAAAAGTGTCTTTTGTAAACCAAATGCAAAGATAGTGAGAAAATTAAAAAATAAGAATAAGGATATCTCCGAACCCAGAATTCCTAGAAAGATGGTAAATACATTTCCAAAATCAAGGTTGTATCCGCAAAGAAACTGCATTCAAAGATTTCTATTTAGAATGCAGTCTCAAAAAAGAGTCTTTTGAAAAACAAATGCAAAGGTAGTGAGAAAATTAAAAAAATAAGAATAGAGATATCTCCGAACCCAGAATTCCTAGAAAGAAGATAAAAACATTTCCAGAATCAATTTTGCATCCGGCACGAAACTGCATTCAAAGATTTATATTAAGAATGCAGTCTCAAAAAAATGTCTTTTGAAAACCAAATGCAAAGATAGTGAGAAAAGTTAAAAATAAGAATAAGGATATCTCCGAACCTAGAAGTCCTAGAAAGAACATAAAAACATTTCCAGAATAAGTTTTGCATCCGGCAAGAAACTGCATTCAAAGATTTCTATTTAGAATTCAGTCTCAAAAAAGCGTCTTTTGAAAAACAAATGCAAAGATAGTGAGAAAATTAAAAAAATAAGAATAAGGATATCTCCAAACCTAGAAGTCCTAGAAAGATGGTAAATACATTTCCAAAATCAGGGTTGTATCCGCAAAGAAACTGCATTCAAAGATTTCTATTTAGAATGCAGTCTCAAAAAAGTGTCTTTTGAAAACCAAATGCAAAGATAGTGAGAAAATTAAAAAATAAGAATAAGGATATCTCCGAACCTAGAATTCCTAGAAAAAAGATGAAAACATTTCCAGTTTCAGTTTTGCATTCGGCACGAAACTGCATTTAAAGATTTCTATTTAGAATGCAGTCTCAAAAAAGTGTCTGTTGAAAACCAAATGCAAAAATAGTGAGAAAATTAAAAAAATAAGAATAAGGATATCTCCGAACCTAGAAGCCCTAGAAAGAAGATAAAAACATTTCCAAAATCAGTTTTGCATCCGGCAAGAAACTGCATTCAAAGATTTCTATTTAGAATGCAGTCTCAAAAAAGTGTCTTTTGAAAAACAAATGCAAAGATAGTGAGAAAATTAAAAAATAAGAATAAGGATATCTCCGAACCTAGAATTCCCAGAAAGAAGGTAAAAACATTTCCAGAATCAATTTTGCATCCGGCAAGAAACTGCATTCAAAGATTTCTATTTAGAATACAGTCTCAAAAAAGTGTCTTTTGAAAACCAAATGCACAGATAGTGAGAAAATTGTAAAATAAGAATAAGGATATCTCCGAACCTAGAAGTTCTACAAAGAAGATAAAAACATTTCCAAAATCAGTTTGGCATCCGGCAAGAAACTGCATTCAAAGATTTCTATTTAGAATGCAGTCTCAAAAAAGTGTCTGTTGAAAACCAAATGCAAAAATAGTGAGAAAATTAAAAAAATACGAATAAGGATATCTCCGAACCTAGAAGCCCTAGAAAGAAGATAAAAACATTTCCAAAATCAGTTTTGCATCCGGCAAGAAACTGCATTCAAAGATTTATATTTAGAATGCAGTCTCAAAAAAGTGTCTTTTGAAAAACAAATGCAAAGATAGTGAGAAAATTAAAAAATAAGAATAAGGTATCTCCGAACCTTGAATTCCTAGAAAAAAGATGAAAACATTTCCAGATTTAGTTTTGCATTCGGCACGAAACTGCATTTAAAGATTTCTATTTAGAATGCAGTCTCAAAAAAGTGTCTTTTGAAAACCAAATGCAAAGATAGTGAGAAAATTAAAAAATAAGAATAAGGATATCTCCGAACCTAGAATTCCTAGAAAGAAGATAAAAACATTTCCAGAATCAATTTTGCATCCGGCACGAAACTGCATTCAAAGATTTCTATTTTTTTTTTTTTTTTTTTTTTATATAATTAACGCGCGCACAAGGGATTATGTGTTTCCCTTTTAATGTAGAACACACTGCGCGGGCATTACGAAGATAGGGAGGGGAGAGATAGGAGGTGCCGATTAACATTGGTTTTGAATGTTTGCAGATCAAAATGGCAAGGGAAAATCCCGCCGGGTAAACTATTCCAGATTCGTGTCGTTCGGCTAAAAAAAGAATCCCTATATTTCACGGTACGTCCGAAATTAGGCTCAAGGGTGAACTGATGAGCATTCCTTGCGAGACGAGTATTACGGGAGAAACTTTTAAGGGGAGGAATGCAACTGGCTACTTCGAGTGAACATTTTTTGTAAAAGAAACGATAAAATAAGGAAAGACATGAAACATTGCGTCGGTGTTCGAGTGGGGCAATTGTTTCAGCGGCAGTTCTATTACCTATCAATCTTAACGCTCGATTTTGTATTCTATCAAGCAGGTGAAGCGATGTTTGCGAAGCACCTGCCCAGAGGTGGGAGTTATACTCGAGTTTAGGGCGTATAAACGCTTTATAAATTGTAGCCAGATCAGATGGGGAAAAGTACTTCTTACACCGATACAGAAAACCTAAGCACTTTGCAGCATTCTTAGCGATCTCAAATATATGGTCGTTCCAACGGAGGTCGTCGTTGACACACATACCGAGTACTGAGAGCTTTTCGGTTTCTTCGATGTAAGTGCCATTCATGGACAATGGCATTGGGGGAATGTTTAGCTTTAACGACAGAAGACAGCATTGAGTTTTCGAAGCATTAAACTCCACACGATTTCTATTACCCCATTTAACAATGCTGTATAAATCGGAGTTTAATGAGCTTGACATACGGCACCGTTGCAATTGTACGTCCGAAGGCGAAGGACGTGAATTATCGAACGAATATGAAAAGCTGAGGGTAGAGTCGTCAGCAAAACAGTTAAGTGGATTAGAAGTAACAGACAGAAGATCATTTATAAAAATGAGGAAAAGAGTCGGAGACAGAACAGAGCCCTGGGGCACACCAGCATTTATTTTATGGGAATCAGACTTGAATCCGTCCAATACAACTTGTATTGAACGGTCCAGAAGATAGCTTCTAATCCAACGAACAAGAGTATTATCGATCCCAAAAGCACGCATTTTCGATAAGAGAGCTTCATGCCAAACTCTATCAAATGCCTTGGAGATATCAAGAGCAATAATCTTACTTTCACCAAAGCGATGTAAAGATTTGTTCCACTGTTCGGTGAGATATGCCATCAGATCACCAGTGGAACGGTTGCTGCGGAAGCCATACTGACGGTCATGGAGAAGCTTACGATCTTCGAGATATTCCTTAAGCTGACGGTTAATCAGTGTTTCCATGACCTTAGAAAGAAGGGATGTCAGTGCTATGGGTCGGTAGGAGGAGGGGGAGGATGGGTCACCTTTCTTAGGGACAGGCTGGACAAATGCTGTTTTCCATCTTCTAGGAAAGATTCCAGAAGAGTAGGAGCGATGGAAAAGCTTACGCAGTGGCTTTGCCAGTGTGGAAGAACACCTCTTCAGAAGAATCGGGGGTATACCATCCGGGCCAGCGGATTTGTGTATATCGAGATCTTTGAGAACTCTTGCTACTGTACGAGTGCGGAAAAAAATGTGTCCCATGGAAAAATTTACATTCTCAAGTACAGGAGGGGCAACGTTGCTTTGAGGCAGCGTGGAGCTGGCAGCGAAATGGGCGGCGAGCAAGTTTGCCTTCTCTGAAGAGTAAACAATTGGTTTGTTATTGTCGATGAGCGTTGGAACCGAAGATGTCGAGGAGTTTTTTATATTTTTTACAAATGACCAAAAATTTTTACTGCCTTTGGGACACTGCAGAATTTTTTGCCGTAATTTTTGGTCATTTAGAATGCAGTCTCAAAAAAGTGTCTTTTGAAAACCAAATGCAAAGATAGTGAGAAAATTAAAAAATAAGAATAAGGATATCTCCGAACCTAGAAGTCCTAGAAAGAAGGTAAATACATTTCCAAAATCAAAATTGCATCTTGCAAGAAACTGCATTCGATAATTTCAATTTAGAATGCAGTCTCAAAAAAGTGTCTTTTGAAAACCAAATGCAAAGATAGTGAGAAAATTAAAAAATAAGAATAAGGATATCTCCGAACCTAGAATTCCCAGAAAGAAGGTAAAAACATTTCCAGAATCAATTTTTGCATCCGGCAAGAAACTGCATTCAAAGATTTCTATTTAGAATACAGTCTCAAAAAAGTGTGTTTTGAAAACCAAATGCACAGATAGTGAGAAAATTCAAAAATAAGAATAAGGATATCTCCGAACCTAGAAGTTCTACAAAGAAGATAAAAACATTTCCAGAATCAGTTTTGCATTCGGCAAGAAACTGCATTCAAAGATTTCTATTTAGAATGCAGTCTCAAAAAAGTGTCTGTTGAAAAACAAATGCAAAAATAGTGAGAAAATTAAAAAAATAAGAATAAGGATATCTCCGAACCTAAAAGCCCTAGAAAGAAGATAAGAACATTTCCAGAATCAATTTTGCATCCGGCAAGAAACTGCATTGAAAGATTTATATTTAGAATGCAGTCTCAAAAAAGTGTCTTTTGAAAACCAAATGCAAAAATAGTGAGAAAATTAAAAAAATAAGAATAAGGATATCTCCGAACCTAGAAGCCTTAGAAAAAAGATAAAAACATTTCCAAAATCAGTTTTTCATCCGGCAAGAAACTGCATTCAAAGATTTCTATTTAGAGTGCAGTCTCAAAAAAGTGTCTTTTGAAAAACAAATGCAAAGATAGTGAGAAAACTAAAAAATAAGAATAAGGATATCTCCGAACCTAGACGTCCTAGAAAGAAGATAAATACATTTCCAAAATCAGTTTTGCATCCGGCAAGAAACTGAATTCAAAGATTTCTATTTAGAATGCAGTCTCAAAAAAGTGTCTTTTGAAAAACAAATGCAAAGATAGTGAGAAAATTAAAAAATAAGAATAAGGTATCTCCGAACCTAGAATTCCTAGAAAAAAGATGAAAACATTTCCAGATTCAGTTTTGCATTCGGCACGAAACTGCATTTAAAGATTTCTATTTAGAATGCAGTCTCAAAAAAGTGTCTTTTGAAAACCAAATGCAAAGATAGTGAGAAAAGTTAAAAATAAGAATAAGGATATCTCCGAACCTAGAAGTCCTAGAAAGAACATAAAAACATTTCCAGAATAAGTTTTGCATCCGGCAAGAAACTGCATTCAAAGATTTCTATTTAGAATTCAGTCTCAAAAAAGTGTCTTTTGTAAACCAAATGCAAAGATAGTGAGAAAATTAAAAAATAAGAATAAGGATATCTCCGAACCCAGAATTCCTAGAAAGATGGTAAATACATTTCCAAAATCAGGGTTGTATCCGCAAAGAAACTGCATTCAAAGATTTCTATTTAGAATGCAGTCTCAAAAAAGAGTCTTTTGAAAAACAAATGCAAAGGTAGTGAGAAAATTAAAAAAATAAGAATAGGGATATCTCCGAACCCAGAATTCCTAGAAAGAAGATAAAAACATTTCCAGAATCAATTTTGCATCCGGCACGAAACTGCATTCAAAGATTTATATTAAGAATGCAGTCTCAAAAAAATGTCTTTTGAAAACCAAATGCAAAGATAGTGAGAAAAGTTAAAAATAAGAATAAGGATATCTCCGAACCTAGAAGTCCTAGAAAGAACATAAAAACATTTCCAGAATAAGTTTTGCATCCGGCAAGAAACTGCATTCAAAGATTTCTATTTAGAATTCAGTCTCAAAAAAGCGTCTTTTGAAAAACAAATGCAAAGATAGTGAGAAAATTAAGAAATAAGAATAAGGATATCTCCGAACCTAGAAGTCCTAGAAAGAAGATAAATACATTTCCAAAATCAGTTTTGCATCTGGCAAGAAACTGCATTCAAAGATTTCTATTTAGAATGCAGTCTAAAAAAAGTATCTTTTGAAAAACAAATGCAAAGATAGTGAGAAAATTAAAAAATAAGAATAAGGTATCTCCGAACCTAGAATTCCTAGAAAAAAGATGAAAACATTTCCAGTTTCAGTTTTGCATTCGGCACGAAACTGCATTTAAAGATTTCTATTTAGAATGCAGTCTCAAAAAAGTGTCTTTTGAAAACCAAATGCAAAGATAGTGAGAAAATTAAAAAATAAGAATAAGGATATCTCCGAACCTAGAATTCCCAGAAAGAAGGTAAAAACATTTCCAGAATCAATTTTGCATCTGGAAAGAAACTGCATTCAAAGATTTCTATTTAGAATACAGTCTCAAAAAAGTGTGTTTTGAAAACCAAATGCACAGATAGTGAGAAAATTCAAAAATAAGAATAAGGATATCTCCGAACCTAGAAGTTCTACAAAGAAGATAAAAACATTTCCAGAATCAGTTTTGCATTCGGCAAGAAACTGCATTCAAAGATTTCTATTTAGAATGCAGTCTCAAAAAAGTGTCTGTTGAAAAACAAATGCAAAAATAGTGAGAAAATTAAAAAAATAAGAATAAGGATATCTCCGAACCTAAAAGCCCTAGAAAGAAGATAAGAACATTTCCAGAATCAATTTTGCATCCGGCAAGAAACTGCATTGAAAGATTTATATTTAGAATGCAGTCTCAAAAAAGTGTCTTTTGAAAACCAAATGCAAAAATAGTGAGAAAATTAAAAAAATAAGAATAAGGATATCTCCGAACCTAGAAGCCTTAGAAAAAAGATAAAAACATTTCCAAAATCAGTTTTTCATCCGGCAAGAAACTGCATTCAAAGATTTCTATTTAGAATGCAGTCTCAAAAAAGTGTCTTTTGAAAAACAAATGCAAAGATAGTGAGAAAACTAAAAAATAAGAATAAGGATATCTCCGAACCTAGACGTCCTAGAAAGAAGATAAATACATTTCCAAAATCAGTTTTGCATCCGGCAAGAAACTGAATTCAAAGATTTCTATTTAGAATGCAGTCTCAAAAAAGTGTCTTTTGAAAAACAAATGCAAAGATAGTGAGAAAATTAAAAAATAAGAATAAGGTATCTCCGAACCTAGAATTCCTAGAAAAAAGATGAAAACATTTCCAGATTCAGTTTTGCATTCGGCACGAAACTGCATTTTAAGATTTCTATTTAGAATGCAGTCTCAAAAAAGTGTCTTTTGAAAACCAAATGCAAAGATAGTGAGAAAAGTTAAAAATAAGAATAAGGATATCTCCGAACCTAGAAGTCCTAGAAAGAACATAAAAACATTTCCAGAATAAGTTTTGCATCCGGCAAGAAACTGCATTCAAAGATTTCTATTTAGAATTCAGTCTCAAAAAAGTGTCTTTTGTAAACCAAATGCAAAGATAGTGAGAAAATTAAAAAATAAGAATAAGGATATCTCCGAACCCGGAATTCCTAGAAAGATGGTAAATACATTTCCAAAATCAGGGTTGTATCCGCAAAGAAACTGCATTCAAAGATTTCTATTTAGAATGCAGTCTCAAAAAAGAGTCTTTTGAAAAACAAATGCAAAGGTAGTGAGAAAATTAAAAAAATAAGAATAGGGATATCTCCGAACCCAGAATTCCTAGAAAGAAGATAAAAACATTTCCAGAATCAATTTTGCATCCGGCACGAAACTGCATTCAAAGATTTATATTAAGAATGCAGTCTCAAAAAAATGTCTTTTGAAAACCAAATGCAAAGATAGTGAGAAAAGTTAAACATAAGAATAAGGATATCTCCGAACCTAGAAGTCCTAGAAAGAACATAAAAACATTTCCAGAATAAGTTTTGCATCCGGCAAGAAACTGCATTCAAAGATTTCTATTTAGAATTCAGTCTCAAAAAAGCGTCTTTTGAAAAACAAATGCAAAGATAGTGAGAAAATTAAGAAATAAGAATAAGGATATCTCCGAACCTAGAAGTCCTAGAAAGAAGATAAATACATTTCCAAAATCAGTTTTGCATCCGGCAAGAAACTGCATTCAAAGATTTCTATTTAGAATGCAGTCTAAAAAAAGTATCTTTTGAAAAACAAATGCAAAGATAGTGAGAAAATTAAAAAATAAGAATAAGGTATCTCCGAACCTAGAATTCCTAGAAAAAAGATGAAAACATTTCCAGTTTCAGTTTTGCATTCGGCACGAAACTGCATTTAAAGATTTCTATTTAGAATGCAGTCTCAAAAAAGTGTCTTTTGAAAACCAAATGCAAAGATAGTGAGAAAAGTTAAAAATAAGAATAAGGATATCTCCGAACCTAGAAGTCCTAGAAAGAAGGTTAATACATTTCCAAAATCAAAATTGCATTCTGCAAGAAACTGCACTCGATAATTTCAATTTAGAATGCAGTCTCAAAAAAGTGTGTTTTGAAAACCAAATGCAAAAATAGTGAGAAAATTAAAAAAATAAGAATAAGGATATCTCCGAACCTAGAATCCCTAGAAAGAAGATAAAAATATTTCCAAAATCAAGTTTGCATCCGGCAAGAAACTGCATTCAAAGATTTCTATTTAGAATGCAGTCTCAAAAAAGTGTCTTTTGTAAACCAAATGCAAAGATAGTGAGAAAATTAAAAAATAAGAATAAGGATATCTCCGAACCCAGAATTCCTAGAAAGATGGTAAATACATTTCCAAAATCAAGGTTGTATCCGCAAAGAAACTGCATTCAAAGATTTCTATTTAGAATGCAGTCTCAAAAAAGAGTCTTTTGAAAAACAAATGCAAAGGTAGTGAGAAAATTAAAAAAATAAGAATAGAGATATCTCCGAACCCAGAATTCCTAGAAAGAAGATAAAAACATTTCCAGAATCAATTTTGCATCCGGCACGAAACTGCATTCAAAGATTTATATTAAGAATGCAGTCTCAAAAAAATGTCTTTTGAAAACCAAATGCAAAGATAGTGAGAAAAGTTAAAAATAAGAATAAGGATATCTCCGAACCTAGAAGTCCTAGAAAGAACATAAAAACATTTCCAGAATAAGTTTTGCATCCGGCAAGAAACTGCATTCAAAGATTTCTATTTAGAATTCAGTCTCAAAAAAGCGTCTTTTGAAAAACAAATGCAAAGATAGTGAGAAAATTAAAAAAATAAGAATAAGGATATCTCCAAACCTAGAAGTCCTAGAAAGATGGTAAATACATTTCCAAAATCAGGGTTGTATCCGCAAAGAAACTGCATTCAAAGATTTCTATTTAGAATGCAGTCTCAAAAAAGTGTCTTTTGAAAACCAAATGCAAAGATAGTGAGAAAATTAAAAAATAAGAATAAGGATATCTCCGAACCTAGAATTCCTAGAAAAAAGATGAAAACATTTCCAGTTTCAGTTTTGCATTCGGCACGAAACTGCATTTAAAGATTTCTATTTAGAATGCAGTCTCAAAAAAGTGTCTGTTGAAAACCAAATGCAAAAATAGTGAGAAAATTAAAAAAATAAGAATAAGGATATCTCCGAACCTAGAAGCCCTAGAAAGAAGATAAAAACATTTCCAAAATCAGTTTTGCATCCGGCAAGAAACTGCATTCAAAGATTTCTATTTAGAATGCAGTCTCAAAAAAGTGTCTTTTGAAAAACAAATGCAAAGATAGTGAGAAAATTAAAAAATAAGAATAAGGATATCTCCGAACCTAGAATTCCCAGAAAGAAGGTAAAAACATTTCCAGAATCAATTTTGCATCCGGCAAGAAACTGCATTCAAAGATTTCTATTTAGAATACAGTCTCAAAAAAGTGTCTTTTGAAAACCAAATGCACAGATAGTGAGAAAATTGTAAAATAAGAATAAGGATATCTCCGAACCTAGAAGTTCTACAAAGAAGATAAAAACATTTCCAAAATCAGTTTGGCATCCGGCAAGAAACTGCATTCAAAGATTTCTATTTAGAATGCAGTCTCAAAAAAGTGTCTGTTGAAAACCAAATGCAAAAATAGTGAGAAAATTAAAAAAATACGAATAAGGATATCTCCGAACCTAGAAGCCCTAGAAAGAAGATAAAAACATTTCCAAAATCAGTTTTGCATCCGGCAAGAAACTGCATTCAAAGATTTATATTTAGAATGCAGTCTCAAAAAAGTGTCTTTTGAAAAACAAATGCAAAGATAGTGAGAAAATTAAAAAATAAGAATAAGGTATCTCCGAACCTTGAATTCCTAGAAAAAAGATGAAAACATTTCCAGATTTAGTTTTGCATTCGGCACGAAACTGCATTTAAAGATTTCTATTTAGAATGCAGTCTCAAAAAAGTGTCTTTTGAAAACCAAATGCAAAGATAGTGAGAAAATTAAAAAATAAGAATAAGGATATCTCCGAACCTAGAATTCCTAGAAAGAAGATAAAAACATTTCCAGAATCAATTTTGCATCCGGCACGAAACTGCATTCAAAGATTTCTATTTTTTTTTTTTTTTTTTTTTTATATAATTAACGCGCGCACAAGGGATTATGTGTTTCCCTTTTAATGTAGAACACACTGCGCGGGCATTACGAAGATAGGGAGGGGAGAGATAGGAGGTGCCGATTAACATTGGTTTTGAATGTTTGCAGATCAAAATGGCAAGGGAAAATCCCGCCGGGTAAACTATTCCAGATTCGTGTCGTTCGGCTAAAAAAAGAATCCCTATATTTCACGGTACGTCCGAAATTAGGCTCAAGGGTGAACTGATGAGCATTCCTTGCGAGACGAGTATTACGGGAGAAACTTTTAAGGGGAGGAATGCAACTGGCTACTTCGAGTGAACATTTTTTGTAAAAGAAACGATAAAATAAGGAAAGACATGAAACATTGCGTCGGTGTTCGAGTGGGGCAATTGTTTCAGCGGCAGTTCTATTACCTATCAATCTTAACGCTCGATTTTGTATTCTATCAAGCAGGTGAAGCGATGTTTGCGAAGCACCTGCCCAGAGGTGGGAGTTATACTCGAGTTTAGGGCGTATAAACGCTTTATAAATTGTAGCCAGATCAGATGGGGAAAAGTACTTCTTACACCGATACAGAAAACCTAAGCACTTTGCAGCATTCTTAGCGATCTCAAATATATGGTCGTTCCAACGGAGGTCGTCGTTGACACACATACCGAGTACTGAGAGCTTTTCGGTTTCTTCGATGTAAGTGCCATTCATGGACAATGGCATTGGGGGAATGTTTAGCTTTAACGACAGAAGACAGCATTGAGTTTTCGAAGCATTAAACTCCACACGATTTCTATTACCCCATTTAACAATGCTGTATAAATCGGAGTTTAATGAGCTTGACATACGGCACCGTTGCAATTGTACGTCCGAAGGCGAAGGACGTGAATTATCGAACGAATATGAAAAGCTGAGGGTAGAGTCGTCAGCAAAACAGTTAAGTGGATTAGAAGTAACAGACAGAAGATCATTTATAAAAATGAGGAAAAGAGTCGGAGACAGAACAGAGCCCTGGGGCACACCAGCATTTATTTTATGGGAATCAGACTTGAATCCGTCCAATACAACTTGTATTGAACGGTCCAGAAGATAGCTTCTAATCCAACGAACAAGAGTATTATCGATCCCAAAAGCACGCATTTTCGATAAGAGAGCTTCATGCCAAACTCTATCAAATGCCTTGGAGATATCAAGAGCAATAATCTTACTTTCACCAAAGCGATGTAAAGATTTGTTCCACTGTTCGGTGAGATATGCCATCAGATCACCAGTGGAACGGTTGCTGCGGAAGCCATACTGACGGTCATGGAGAAGCTTACGATCTTCGAGATATTCCTTAAGCTGACGGTTAATCAGTGTTTCCATGACCTTAGAAAGAAGGGATGTCAGTGCTATGGGTCGGTAGGAGGAGGGGGAGGATGGGTCACCTTTCTTAGGGACAGGCTGGACAAATGCTGTTTTCCATCTTCTAGGAAAGATTCCAGAAGAGTAGGAGCGATGGAAAAGCTTACGCAGTGGCTTTGCCAGTGTGGAAGAACACCTCTTCAGAAGAATCGGGGGTATACCATCCGGGCCAGCGGATTTGTGTATATCGAGATCTTTGAGAACTCTTGCTACTGTACGAGTGCGGAAAAAAATGTGTCCCATGGAAAAATTTACATTCTCAAGTACAGGAGGGGCAACGTTGCTTTGAGGCAGCGTGGAGCTGGCAGCGAAATGGGCGGCGAGCAAGTTTGCCTTCTCTGAAGAGTAAACAATTGGTTTGTTATTGTCGATGAGCGTTGGAACCGAAGATGTCGAGGAGTTTTTTATATTTTTTACAAATGACCAAAAATTTTTACTACCTTTGGGACACTGCAGAATTTTTTGCCGTAATTTTTGGTCATTTAGAATGCAGTCTCAAAAAAGTGTCTTTTGAAAACCAAATGCAAAGATAGTGAGAAAATTAAAAAATAAGAATAAGGATATCTCCGAACCTAGAAGTCCTAGAAAGAAGGTAAATACATTTCCAAAATCAAAATTGCATCTTGCAAGAAACTGCATTCGATAATTTCAATTTAGAATGCAGTCTCAAAAAAGTGTCTTTTGAAAACCAAATGCAAAGATAGTGAGAAAATTAAAAAATAAGAATAAGGATATCTCCGAACCTAGAATTCCCAGAAAGAAGGTAAAAACATTTCCAGAATCAATTTTTGCATCCGGCAAGAAACTGCATTCAAAGATTTCTATTTAGAATACAGTCTCAAAAAAGTGTGTTTTGAAAACCAAATGCACAGATAGTGAGAAAATTCAAAAATAAGAATAAGGATATCTCCGAACCTAGAAGTTCTACAAAGAAGATAAAAACATTTCCAGAATCAGTTTTGCATTCGGCAAGAAACTGCATTCAAAGATTTCTATTTAGAATGCAGTCTCAAAAAAGTGTCTGTTGAAAAACAAATGCAAAAATAGTGAGAAAATTAAAAAAATAAGAATAAGGATATCTCCGAACCTAAAAGCCCTAGAAAGAAGATAAGAACATTTCCAGAATCAATTTTGCATCCGGCAAGAAACTGCATTGAAAGATTTATATTTAGAATGCAGTCTCAAAAAAGTGTCTTTTGAAAACCAAATGCAAAAATAGTGAGAAAATTAAAAAAATAAGAATAAGGATATCTCCGAACCTAGAAGCCTTAGAAAAAAGATAAAAACATTTCCAAAATCAGTTTTTCATCCGGCAAGAAACTGCATTCAAAGATTTCTATTTAGAGTGCAGTCTCAAAAAAGTGTCTTTTGAAAAACAAATGCAAAGATAGTGAGAAAACTAAAAAATAAGAATAAGGATATCTCCGAACCTAGACGTCCTAGAAAGAAGATAAATACATTTCCAAAATCAGTTTTGCATCCGGCAAGAAACTGAATTCAAAGATTTCTATTTAGAATGCAGTCTCAAAAAAGTGTCTTTTGAAAAACAAATGCAAAGATAGTGAGAAAATTAAAAAATAAGAATAAGGTATCTCCGAACCTAGAATTCCTAGAAAAAAGATGAAAACATTTCCAGATTCAGTTTTGCATTCGGCACGAAACTGCATTTAAAGATTTCTATTTAGAATGCAGTCTCAAAAAAGTGTCTTTTGAAAACCAAATGCAAAGATAGTGAGAAAAGTTAAAAATAAGAATAAGGATATCTCCGAACCTAGAAGTCCTAGAAAGAACATAAAAACATTTCCAGAATAAGTTTTGCATCCGGCAAGAAACTGCATTCAAAGATTTCTATTTAGAATTCAGTCTCAAAAAAGTGTCTTTTGTAAACCAAATGCAAAGATAGTGAGAAAATTAAAAAATAAGAATAAGGATATCTCCGAACCCAGAATTCCTAGAAAGATGGTAAATACATTTCCAAAATCAGGGTTGTATCCGCAAAGAAACTGCATTCAAAGATTTCTATTTAGAATGCAGTCTCAAAAAAGAGTCTTTTGAAAAACAAATGCAAAGGTAGTGAGAAAATTAAAAAAATAAGAATAGGGATATCTCCGAACCCAGAATTCCTAGAAAGAAGATAAAAACATTTCCAGAATCAATTTTGCATCCGGCACGAAACTGCATTCAAAGATTTATATTAAGAATGCAGTCTCAAAAAAATGTCTTTTGAAAACCAAATGCAAAGATAGTGAGAAAAGTTAAAAATAAGAATAAGGATATCTCCGAACCTAGAAGTCCTAGAAAGAACATAAAAACATTTCCAGAATAAGTTTTGCATCCGGCAAGAAACTGCATTCAAAGATTTCTATTTAGAATTCAGTCTCAAAAAAGCGTCTTTTGAAAAACAAATGCAAAGATAGTGAGAAAATTAAGAAATAAGAATAAGGATATCTCCGAACCTAGAAGTCCTAGAAAGAAGATAAATACATTTCCAAAATCAGTTTTGCATCTGGCAAGAAACTGCATTCAAAGATTTCTATTTAGAATGCAGTCTAAAAAAAGTATCTTTTGAAAAACAAATGCAAAGATAGTGAGAAAATTAAAAAATAAGAATAAGGTATCTCCGAACCTAGAATTCCTAGAAAAAAGATGAAAACATTTCCAGTTTCAGTTTTGCATTCGGCACGAAACTGCATTTAAAGATTTCTATTTAGAATGCAGTCTCAAAAAAGTGTCTTTTGAAAACCAAATGCAAAGATAGTGAGAAAATTAAAAAATAAGAATAAGGATATCTCCGAACCTAGAATTCCCAGAAAGAAGCTAAAAACATTTCCAGAATCAATTTTGCATCTGGAAAGAAACTGCATTCAAAGATTTCTATTTAGAATACAGTCTCAAAAAAGTGTGTTTTGAAAACCAAATGCACAGATAGTGAGAAAATTCAAAAATAAGAATAAGGATATCTCCGAACCTAGAAGTTCTACAAAGAAGATAAAAACATTTCCAGAATCAGTTTTGCATTCGGCAAGAAACTGCATTCAAAGATTTCTATTTAGAATGCAGTCTCAAAAAAGTGTCTGTTGAAAAACAAATGCAAAAATAGTGAGAAAATTAAAAAAATAAGAATAAGGATATCTCCAAACCTAGAAGCCCTAGAAAGAAGATAAGAACATTTCCAGAATCAATTTTGCATCCGGCAAGAAACTGCATTGAAAGATTTATATTTAGAATGCAGTCTCAAAAAAGTGTCTTTGAAAACCAAATGCAAAAATAGTGAGAAAATTAAAAAAATAAGAATAAGGATATCTCCGAACCTAGACGTCCTAGAAAGAAGATAAATACATTTCCAAAATCAGTTTTGCATCCGGCAAGAAACTGCATTGAAAGATTTATATTTAGAATGCACTCTCAAAAAAGTGTCTTTTGAAAAACAAATGCAAAGATAGTGAGAAAATTAAAAAATAAGAATAAGGTATCTCCGAACCTAGAATTCCTAGAAAAAAGATGAAAACATTTCCAGATTCAGTTTTGCATTCGGCACGAAACTGCATTTAAAGATTTCTATTTAGAATGCAGTCTCAAAAAAGTGTCTTTTGAAAACCAAATGCAAAGATAGTGAGAAAATTAAAAAATAAGAATAAGGATATCTCCGAACCTAGAAGTCCTAGAAAGAAGGTAAATACATTTCCAAAATCAAAATTGCATCCTGCAAGAAACTGCACTCTATAATTTCAATTTAGAATGCAGTCTCAAAAGAGTGTGTTTTGAAAACCAAATGCAAAAATAGTGAGAAAATTAAAAAAATAAGAATAAGGATATCTCCGAACCTAGAATTCCTAGAAAGAAGATAAAAAAATTTCCAAAATCAAGTTTGCATCCGGCAAGAAACTGCATTCAAAGATTTCTATTTAGAATGCAGTCTCAAAAAGTGTCTTTTGTAAACCAAATGCAAAGATAGTGAGAAAATTAAAAAATAAGAATAAGGATATCTCCGAACCCAGAATTCCTAGAAAGATGGTAAATACATTTCCAAAATCAGGGTTGTATCCGGCAAGAAACTGCATTCAAAGATTTCTATTTAGAATGCAGTATCAAAAAAGAGTCTTTTGAAAAACAAATGCAAAGATAGTGAGAAAATTAAAAAAATAAGAATAAGGATATCTCCGAACCCAGAATTCTTAGAAAGAAGATAAAAACATTTCCAGGATCAATTTTGCATCCGCCACGAAACTGCATTCAAAGATTTATATTTAGAATGCAGTCTCAAAAAAATGTCTTTTGAAAACCAAATGCAAAGATAGTGAGAAAAGTTAAAAATAAGAATAAGGATATCTCCGAACCTAGAAGTCCTAGAAAGAACATAAAAACATTTCCAGAATAAGTTTTGCATCCGGCAAGAAACTGCATTCAAAGATTTCTATTTAGAATGCAGTCTCAAAAAAGCGTCTTTTGAAAAACAAATGCAAAGATAGTGAGAAAATTAAGAAATAAGAATAAAGATAGCTCCGAACCTAGAAGTCCTAGAAAGAAGATAAATACATTTCCAAAATCAGTTTTGCATCCGGCAAGAAACTGCATTCAAAGATTTCTATTTAGAATGCAGTCTCAAAAAAGTGTCTTTTGAAAAACAAATGCAAAGATAGTGAGAAAATTAAAAAATAAGAATAAGGTATCTCCGAACCTAGAATTCCTAGAAAAAAGATGAAAACATTTCCAGTTTCAGTTTTGCATTCGGCACGAAACTGCATTTAAAGATTTCTATTTAGAATGCAGTCTCAAAAAAGTGTCTTTTGAAAACCAAATGCAAAGATAGTGAGAAAATTAAAAAATAAGAATAAGGATATCTCCGAACCTAGTATTCCCAGAAAGAAGGTAAAAACATTTCCAGAATCAATTTTGCATCCGGCAAGAAACTGCATTCAAAGATTTCTATTTAGAATACAGTCTCAAAAAAGTGTCTTTTGAAAACCAAATGCACAGATAGTGAGAAAATTCAAAAATAAGAATAAGGATATCTCCGAACCTAGAATTCCTAGAAAAAAGATGAAAACATTTCCAGTTTCAGTTTTGCATTCGGCACGAAACTGCATTTAAAGATTTCTATTTAGAATGCAGTCTCAAAAAATTGTCTGTTGAAAACCAAATGCAAAAATAGTGAGAAAATTTAAAAAATAAGAATAAGGATATCTCCGAACCTAGAAGCCCTAGAAAGAAGATAAAAACATTTCCAAAATCAGTTTTGCATCCGGCAAGAAACTGCATTCAAAGATTTCTATTTAGAATGCAGTCTCAAAAAAGTGTCTTTTGAAAAACAAATGCAAAGATAGTGAGAAAATTAAAAAATAAGAATAAGGATATCTCCGAACCTAGAATTCCCAGAAAGAAGGTTAAAACATTTCCAGAATCAATTTTGCATCCGGCAAGAAACTGCATTCAAAGATTTCTATTTAGAATACAGTCTCAAAAAAGTGTCTTTTGAAAACCAAATGCACAGATAGTGAGAAAATTCAAAAATAAGAATAAGGATATCTCCGAACCTAGAAGTTCTACAAAGAAGATAAAAACATTTCCAAAATCAGTTTGGCATCCGGCAAGAAACTGCATTCAAAGATTTCTATTTAGAATGCAGTCTCAAAAAAGTGTCTGTTGAAAACCAAATGCAAAAATAGTGAGAAAATTAAAAAAATACGAATAAGGATATCTCCGAACCTAGAAGCCCTAGAAAGAAGATAAAAACATTTCCAAAATCAGTTTTGCATCCGGCAAGAAACTGCATTCAAAGATTTATATTTAGAATGCAGTCTCAAAAAAGTGTCTTTTGAAAAACAAATGCAAAGATAGTGAGAAAATTAAAAAATAAGAATAAGGTATCTCCGAACCTTGAATTCCTAGAAAAAAGTTGAAAACATTTCCAGATTTAGTTTTGCATTCGGCACGAAACTGCATTTAAAGATTTCTATTTAGAATGCAGTCTCAAAAAAGTGTCTTTTGAAAACCAAATGCAAAGATAGTGAGAAAATTAAAAAATAAGAATAAAGATATCTCCGAACCTAGAAGTCCTAGAAAGAAGGTAAATACATTTCCAAAATCAAAATTGCATCTTGCAAGAAACTGCATTCGATAATTTCAATTTAGAATGCAGTCTCAAAAAAGTGTCTTTTGAAAACCAAATGCACAGATAGTGAGAAAATTCAAAAATAAGAATAAGGATATCTCCGAACCTAGAAGTTCTACAAAGAAGATAAAAACATTTCCAAAATCAGTTTGGCATCCGGCAAGAAACTGCATTCAAAGATTTATATTTAGAATGCAGTCTCAAAAAAGCGTCTTTTGAAAAACAAATGCAAAGATAGTGAGAAAATTAAAAAATAAGAATAAGGTATCTCCGAACCTAGAATTCCTAGAAAAAAGATGAAAACATTTCCAGATTCAGTTTTGCATTCGGCACGAAACTGCATTTAAAGATTTCTATTTAGAATGCAGTCTCAAAAAAGTGTCTTTTGAAAACCAAATGCAAAGATAGTGAGAAAATTAAAAAATAAGAATAAGGATATCTCCGAACCTAGAAGTCCTAGAAAGAAGGTAAATACATTTCCAAAATCAAAATTGCATCTTGCAAGAAACTGCATTCGATAATTTCAATTTAGAATGCAGTCTCAAAAAAGTGTGTTTTGAAAACCAAATGCAAAAATAGTGAGAAAATTAAAAAAATAAGAATAAGGATATCTCCGAACCTAGAATTCCTAGAAAGAAGGTAAAAACATTTCCAGAATCAGTTTTGCATCCGGCAAGAAACTGCATTCAAAGATTTCTATTTAGAATGCAGTCTCAAAAAAGTGTCTTTTGAAAAACAAATGCAAAGATAGTGAGAAAATTAAAAAATAAGAATAAGGATATCTCCGAACCTAGAAGTTCTACAAAGAAGATAAAAACATTTCCAAAATCAGTTTGGCATCCGGCAAGAAACTGCATTCAAAGATTTCTATTTAGAATGCAGTCTCAAAAAAGTGTCTGTTGAAAACCAAATGCAAAAATAGTGAGAAAATTAAAAAAATACGAATAAGGATATCTCCGAACCTAGAAGCCCTAGAAAGAAGATAAAAACATTTCCAAAATCAGTTTTGCATCCGGCAAGAAACTGCATTCAAAGATTTATATTTAGAATGCAGTCTCAAAAAAGTGTCTTTTGAAAAACAAATGCAAAGATAGTGAGAAAATTAAAAAATAAGAATAAGGTATCTCCGAACCTTGAATTCCTAGAAAAAAGATGAAAACATTTCCAGATTTAGTTTTGCATTCGGCACGAAACTGCATTTAAAGATTTCTATTTAGAATGCAGTCTCAAAAAAGTGTCTTTTGAAAACCAAATGCAAAGATAGTGAGAAAATTAAAAAATAAGAATAAGGATATCTCCGAACCTAGAATTCCTAGAAAGAAGATAAAAACATTTCCAGAATCAGTTTTGCATCCAGCACGAAACTGCATTCAAAGATTTATATTTAGAATGCATTCTCAAAAAAATGTCTTTTGAAAAACAAATGCAAAGATAGTGAGAAAAGTTAAAAATAAGAATAAGGATATCTCCGAACCTAGAAGCTCTACAAAGAAGATAGAAACATTTCCAAAATCAGTTTGGCATCCGGCAAGAAACTGCATTCAAAGATTTATATTTAGAATGCAGTCTCAAAAAAGTGTCTGTTGAAAACCAAATGCAAAAATAGTGAGAAAATTAAAAAATAAGAATAAGGATATCTCCGAACCTAGAATTCCTAGAAAGAAGATAAAAACATTTCCAGAATCAGTTTGGCATCCGGCAAGAAACTGCATTCAAAGATTTTTATTTAGAATGCAGTCTCAAAAAAGTATCTTTTGAAAAACAAATGCAAAGATAGTGAGAAAATTAAAAAATAAGAATAAGGATATCTCCGAACCTAGAATTCCTAGAAAGAAGATAAAAACATTTCCAGAATCAATTTTGCATCCAGCACGAAACTGCATTCAAAGATTTATATTTAGAATGCATTCTCAAAAAAATGTCTTTTGAAAAACAAATGCAAAGATAGTGAGAAAAGTTAAAAATAAGAATAAGGATATCTCCGAACCTAGAAGATCTACAAAGAAGATAGAAACATTTCCAAAATCAGTTTGGCATCCGGCAAGAAACTGCATTCAAAGATTTCTATTTAGAATGCAGTCTCAAAAAAGTGTCTGTTGAAAACCAAATGCAAAAATAGTGAGAAAATTAAAAAATAAGAATAAAGATATCTCCGAACCTAGACGTCCTAGAAAGAAGATAAATACATTTCCAAAATCAGTTTTGCATCCGGCAAGAAACTGCATTCAAAGATTTATATTTAGAATGCAGTCTCAAAAAAGTGTCTTTTGAAAAACAAATGCAAAGATAGTGAGAAAATTAAAAAATAAGAATAAGGTATCTCCGAACCTAGAATTCCTAGAAAAAAGATGAAAACATTTCCAGATTCAGTTTTGCATTCGGCACGAAACTGCATTTAAAGATTTCTATTTAGAATTCAGTCTCAAAAAAGTGTCTTTTGAAAACCAAATGCAAAGATAGTGAGAAAATTAAAAAATAAGAATAAGGTATCTCCGAACCTAGAATTCCTAGAAAAAAGATGAAAACATTTCTAGATTCAATTTTGCATTCGGCACGAAACTGCATTTAAAGATTTCTATTTATAATGCAGTCTCAAAAAAGTGTCTTTTGAAAACCAAATGCAAAGATAGTGAGAAAATTAAAAAATAAGAATAAGGATATCTCCGAACCTAGAAGTCCAAGAAAGAAGGTAAATACATTTCCAAAATCAAAATTGCATCTTGCAAGAAACTGCATTCGATAATTTCAATTTAGAATGCAGTCTCAAAAAAGTGTCTTTTGAAAACCAAATGCACAGATAGTGAGAAAATTCAAAAATAAGAATAAGGATATCTCCGAACCTAGAAGTTCTACAAAGAAGATAAAAACATTTCCAAAATCAGTTTGGCATCCGGCAAGAAACTGCATTCAAAGATTTATATTTAGAATGCAGTCTCAAAAAAGCGTCTTTTGAAAAACAAATGCAAAGATAGTGAGAAAATTAAAAAATAAGAATAAGGTATCTCCGAACCTAGAATTCCTAGAAAAAAGATGAAAACATTTCTAGATTCAGTTTTGCATTCGGCACGAAACTGCATTTAAAGATTTCTATTTAGAATGCAGTCTCAAAAAAGTGTCTTTTGAAAACCAAATGCAAAGATAGTGAGAAAATTAAAAAATAAGAATAAGGATATCTCCGAACCTAGAAGTCCTAGAAAGAAGGTAAATACATTTCCAAAATCAAAATTGCATCTTGCAAGAAACTGCATTCGATAATTTCAATTAAGAATGCAGTCTCAAAAAAGTGTGTTTTGAAAACCAAATGCAAAAATAGTGAGAAAATTAAAAAAATAAGAATAAGGATATCTCCGAACCTAGAATTCCTAGAAAGAAGGTAAAAACATTTCCAGAATCAGTTTTGCATCCGGCAAGAAACTGCATTCAAAGATTTCTATTTAGAATGCAGTCTCAAAAAAGTGTCTTTTGAAAAACAAATGCAAAGATAGTGAGAAAATTAAAAAATAAGAATAAGGTATCTCCGAACCTAGAAGTTCTACAAAGAAGATAGAAACATTTCCAAAATCAGTTTGGCATCCGGCAAGAAACTGCATTCAAAGATTTCTATTTAGAATGCAGTCTCAAAAAAGTGTCTTTTGAAAACCAAATGCAAAGATAGTGAGAAAATTAAAAAATAAGAATAAGGATATCTCCGAACCTAGACGTCCTAGAAAGAAGATAAATACATTTCCAAAATCAGTTTTGCATCCGGCAAGAAACTGCATTCAAAGATTTATATTTAGAATGCAGTCTCAAAAAAGTGTCTTTTGAAAAACAAATGCAAAGATAGTGAGAAAATTAAAAAATAAGAATAAGGTATCTCCGAACCTAGAATTCCTAGAAAAAAGATGAAAACATTTCCAGATTCAGTTTTGCATTCGGCACGAAACTGCATTTAAAGATTTCTATTTAGAATGCAGTCTCAAAAAAGTGTCTTTTGAAAACCAAATGCAAAGATAGTGAAAAAATTAAAAAATAAGAATAAGGATATCTCCGAACCTAGAAGTCCTAGAAAGAAGGTAAATACATTTCCAAAATCAAAATTGCATCTTGCAAGAAACTGCATTCGATAATTTCAATTTAGAATGCAGTCTCAAAAAAGTGTCTTTTGAAAACCAAATGCACAGATAGTGAGAAAATTCAAAAATAAGAATAAGGATATCTCCGAACCTAGAAGTTCTACAAAGAAGATAAAAACATTTCCAAAATCAGTTTGGCATCCGGCAAGAAACTGCATTCAAAGATTTATATTTAGAATGCAGTCTCAAAAAAGCGTCTTTTGAAAAACAAATGCAAAGATAGTGAGAAAATTAAAAAATAAGAATAAGGTATCTCCGAACCTAGAATTCCTAGAAAAAAGATGAAAACATTTCCAGATTCAGTTTTGCATTCGGCACGAAACTGCATTTAAAGATTTCTATTTAGAATGCAGTCTCAAAAAAGTGTCTTTTGAAAACCAAATGCAAAGATAGTGAGAAAATTAAAAAATAAGAATAAGGATATCTCCGAACCTAGAAGTCCTAGAAAGAAGGTAAATACATTTCCAAAATCAAAATTGCATCTTGCAAGAAACTGCATTCGATAATTTCAATTTAGAATGCAGTCTCAAAAAAGTGTGTTTTGAAAACCAAATGCAAAAATAGTGAGAAAATTAAAAATATAAGAATAAGGATATCTCCGAACCTAGAATTCCTAGAAAGAAGGTAAAAACATTTCCAGAATCAGTTTTGCATCCGGCAAGAAACTGCATTCAAAGATTTCTATTTAGAATGCAGTCTCAAAAAAGTGTCTTTTGAAAAACAAATGCAAAGATAGTGAGAAAATTAAAAAATAAGAATAAGGTATCTCCGAACCTAGAATTCCTAGAAAAAAGATGAGAACATTTCCAGATTCAGTTTTGCATTCGGCACGAAACTGCATTTAAAGATTTCTATTTAGAATGCAGTCTCAAAAAAGTGTCTTTTGAAAACCAAATGCAAAGATAGTGAGAAAATTAAAAAATAAGAATAAGGATATCTCCGAACCTAGAATTCCTAGAAAAAAGATGAAAACATTTCCAGATTCAGTTTTGCATTCGGCACGAAACTGCATTTAAAGATTTCTATTTAGAATGCAGTTTCAAAAAAGTGTCTTTTGTAAACCAAATGCAAAGATAGTGAGAAAATTAAAAAATAAGAATAAGGATATCTCCGAACATAGAATTCCTAGAAAGATGGTAAATACATTTCCAAAATCAGGGTTGTATCCGGCAAGAAACTGCATTCAAAGATTTCTATTTAGAATGCAGTCTCAAAAAAGAGTCTTTTGAAAAACAAATGCAAAGATAGTGAGAAAATTTAAAAAATAAGAATAAGGATATCTCCGAACCCAGAATTCCTAGAAAGAAGATAAAAACATTTCCAGAATCAATTTTGCATCCGGCAAGAAACTGCATTCAAAGATTTCTATTTAGAATGCAGTCTCAAAAAAGTGTCTTTTGAAAACCAAATGCAAAGATAGTGAGAAAATTAAAAAATAAGAATAAGGATATCTCCGAACCTAGAATTTCTAGAAAGAAGGTAAAAACATTTCCAGAATCAGTTTTGCATCCGGCAAGAAACTGCATTCAAAGATTTCTATTTAGAATGCAGTCTCAAAAAAGCGTCTTTTGAAAAACAAATGCAAAGATAGTGAGAAAATTAAGAAATAAGAATAAGGATATCTCCGAACCTAGAAGTCCTAGAAAGAAGATAAATACATTTCCAAAATCAGTTTTGCATCCGGCAAGAAACTGCATTCAAAGATTTCTATTTAGAATGCAGTCTCAAAAAAGTGTCTTTTGAAAAACAAATGCAAAGATAGTGAGAAAATTAAAAAATAAGAATAAGGTATCTCCGAACCTAGAATTCCTAGAAAAAAGATGAAAACATTTCCAGTTTCAGTTTTGCATTCGGCACGAAACTGCATTTAAAGATTTCTATTTAGAATGCAGTCTCAAAAAAGTGTGTTTTGAAAACCAAATGCAAAGATAGTGAGAAAATTAAAAAATAAGAATAAGGATATCTCCGAACCTAGAATTCCCAGAAAGAAGATAAATACATTTCCAGAATCAATTTTGCATCCGGCAAGAAACTGCATTCAAAGATTTCTATTTAGAATGCAGTCTCAAAAAAGTGTCTTTTGAAAACCAAATGCACAGATAGTGAGAAAATTAAAAAATAAGAATAAGGTATCTCCGAACCTAGAATTCCTAGAAAAAAGATGAAAACATTTCCAGTTTCAGTTTTGCATTCGGCACGAAACTGCATTTAAAGATTTCTATTTAGAATGCAGTCTCAAAAAAGTGTCTTTTGAAAACCAAATGCAAAGATAGTGAGAAAATTAAAAAATAAGAATAAGGATATCTCCGAACCTAGAATTCCTAGAAAGAAGATAAAAACATTTCCAGAATCAATTTTGCATCCGGCACGAAACTGCATTCAAAGATTTATATTTAGAATGCATTCTCAAAAAAATGTCTTTTGAAAAACAAATGCAAAGATAGTGAGAAAAGTTAAAAATAAGAATAAGGATATCTCCGAACCTAGAAGTTGTACAAAGAAGATAAAAACATTTCCAAAATCAGTTTGGCATCCGGCAAGAAACTGCATTCAAAGATTTCTATTTAGAATGCAGTCTCAAAAAAGTGTCTGTTGAAAACCAAATGCAAAAATAGTGAGAAAATTAAAAAATAAGAATAAGGATATCTCCGAACCTAGACGTCCTAGAAAGAAGATAAATACATTTCCAAAATCAGTTTTGCATCCGGCAAGAAACTGCATTCAAAGATTTATATTTAGAATGCAGTCTCAAAAAAGTGTCCTTTGAAAAACAAATGCAAAGATAGTGAGAAAATTAAAAAATAAGAATAAGGTATCTCCGAACCTAGAATTCCTAGAAAAAAGATGAAAACATTTCCAGATTCAGTTTTGCATTTGGCAAGAAACTGCATTCAAAGATTTCTATTTAAAATTCAGTCTCAAAAAAGTGTCTTTTGAAAACCAAATGCACAGATAGTGAGAAAATTCAAAAATAAGAATAAGGATATCTCCGAACCTAGAAGTTCTACAAAGAAGATAAAAACATTTCCAAAATCAATTTGGCATCCGGCAAGAAACTGCATTCAAAGATTTATATTTAGAATGCAGTCTCAAAAAAGCGTCTTTTGAAAAACATATGCAAAGATAGTGAGAAAATTAAAAAATAAGAATAAGGTATCTCCGAACCTAGAATTCCTAAAAAAAAGATGAAAACATTTCCAGATTCAGTTTTGCATTCGGCACGAAACTGCATTTAAAGATTTCTATTTAGAATGCAGTCTCAAAAAAGTGTCTTTTGAAAACCAAATGCAAAGATAGTGAGAAAATTAAAAAATAAGAATAAGGATATCTCCGAACCTAGAAGTCCTAGAAAGAAGGTAAATACATTTCCAAAATCAAAATTGCATCTTGCAAGAAACTGCATTCGATAATTTCAATTTAGAATGCAGTCTCAAAAAAGTGTGTTTTGAAAACCAAATGCAAAAATAGTGAGAAAATTAAAAAAATAAGAATAAGGATATCTCCGAACCTAGAATTCCTAGAAAGAAGGTAAAAACATTTCCAGAATCAGTTTTGCATCCGGCAAGAAACTGCATTCAAAGATTTCTATTTAGAATGCAGTCTCAAAAAAGTGTCTTTTGAAAAACAAATGCAAAGATAGTGAGAAAATTAAAAAATAAGAATAAGGTATCTCCGAACCTAGAATTCCTAGAAAAAAGATGAAAACATTTCCAGATTCAGTTTTGCATTCGGCACGAAACTGCATTTAAAGATTTCTATTTAGAATGCAGTCTCAAAAAAGTGTCTTTTGAAAACCAAATGCAAAGATAGTGAGAAAATTAAAAAATAAGAATAAGGATATCTCCGAACCTAGAATTCCTAGAAAGAAGGTAAAAACATTTCCAGAATCAGTTTTGCATCCGGCAAGAAACTGCATTCAAAGATTTCTATTTAGAATGCAGTCTCAAAAAAGTGTGTTTTGTAAACCAAATGCAAAGATAGTGAGAAAATTAAAAAATAAGAATAAGGATATCTCCGAACATAGAATTCCTAGAAAGATGGTAAATACATTTCCAAAATCAGGGTTGTATCCGGCAAGAAACTGCATTCAAAGATTTCTATTTAGAATGCAGTCTCAAAAAAGAGTCTTTTGAAAAACAAATGCAAAGATAGTGTGAAAATTAAAAAAATAAGAATAAGGATATCTCCGAACCCAGAATTCCTAGAAAGAAGGTAAAAACATTTCCAGAATCAATTTTGCATCCGGCAAGAAACTGCATTCAAAGATTTCTATTTAGAATGCAGTCTCAAAAAAGTGTCTTTTGAAAACCAAATGCAAAGATAGTGAGAAAATTAAAAAATAAGAATAAGGATATCTCCGAACCTAGAATTTCTAGAAAGAAGGTAAAAACATTTCCAGAATCAGTTTTGCATCCGGCAAGAAACTGCATTCAAAGATTTCTATTTAGAATGCAGTCTCAAAAAAGCGTCTTTTGAAAAACAAATGCAAAGATATTGAGAAAATTAAGAAATAAGAATAAGGATATCTCCGAACCTAGAAGTCCTAGAAAGAAGATAAATACATTTCCAAAATCAGTTTTGCATCCGGCAAGAAACTGCATTCAAAGATTTCTATTTAGAATGCAGTCTCAAAAAAGTGTCTTTTGAAAAACAAATGCAAAGATAGTGGGAAAATTAAAAAATAAGAATAAGGTATCTCCGAACCTAGAATTCCTAGAAAAAAGATGAAAACATTTCCAGTTTAAGTTTTGCATTCGGCACGAAACTGCATTTAAAGATTTCTATTTAGAATGCAGTCTCAAAAAAGTGTGTTTTGAAAACCAAATGCAAAGATAGTGAGAAAATTAAAAAATAAGAATAAGGATATCTCCGAACCTAGAATTCCCAGAAAGAAGATAAATACATTTCCAGAATCAATTTTGCATCCGGCAAGAAACTGCATTCAAAGATTTCTATTTAGAATGCAGTCTCAAAAAAGTGTCTTTTGAAAACCAAATGCACAGATAGTGAGAAAATTAAAAAATAAGAATAAGGTATCTCCAAACCTAGAATTCCTAGAAAAAAGATGAAAACATTTCCAGATTCAGTTTTGCATTCGGCACGAAACTGCATTTAAAGATTTCTATTTAGAATGCAGTCTCAAAAAAGTGTCTTTTGAAAACCAAATGCAAAGATAGTGAGAAAATTAAAAAATAAGAATAAGGATATCTCCGAACCTAGAATTCCTAGAAAGAAGATAAAAACATTTCCAGAATCAATTTTGCATCCGGCACGAAACTGCATTCAAAGATTTATATTTAGAATGCATTCTCAAAAAAATGTCTTTTGAAAACCAAATGCACAGATAGTGAGAAAATTCAAAAATAAGAATAAGGATATCTCCGAACCTAGAAGTTCTACAAAGAAGATAAAAACATTTCCAAAATCAATTTGGCATCCGGCAAGAAACTGCATTCAAAGATTTATATTTAGAATGCAGTCTCAAAAAAGCGTCTTTTGAAAAACAAATGCAAAGATAGTGAGAAAATTAAAAAATAAGAATAAGGTATCTCCGAACCTAGAATTCCTAGAAAAAAGATGAAAACATTTCCAGATTCAGTTTTGCATTCGGCACGAAACTCCATTTAAAGATTTCTATTTAGAATGCAGTCTCAAAAAAGTGTCTTTTGAAAACCAAATGCAAAGATAGTGAGAAAATTAAAAAATAAGAATAAGGATATCTCCGAACCTAGAAGTCCTAGAAAGAAGGTAAATACATTTCCAAAATCAAAATTGCATCTTGCAAAAAACTGCATTCGATAATTTCAATTTAGAATGCAGTCTCAAAAAAGTGTGTTTTGAAAACCAAATGCAAAAATAGTGAGAAAATTAAAAAAATAAGAATAAGGATATCTCCGAACCTAGAATTCCTAGAAAGAAGGTAAAAACATTTCCAGAATCAGTTTTGCATCCGGCAAGAAACTGCATTCAAAGATATCTATTTAGAATGCAGTCTCAAAAAAGTGTCTTTTGAAAAACAAATGCAAAGATAGTGAGAAAATTAAAAAATAAGAATAAGGATATCTCCGAACCTAGAAGTTCTACAAAGAAGATAAAAACATTTCCAGATTCAGTTTTGCATCCGGCAAGAAACGGCATTCAAAGATTTATATTTAGAATGCAGTCTCAAAAAAGCGTCTTTTGAAAAACAAATGCAAAGATAGTGAGAAAATTAAAAAATAAGAATAAGGTATCTCCGAACCTAGAATTCCTAGAAAAAAGATGAAAACATTTCCAGATTCAGTTTTGCATTCGGCACGAAACTGCATTTAAAGATTTCTATTTAGAATGCAGTCTCAAAAAAGTGTCTTTTGAAAACCAAATGCAAAGATAGTGAGAAAATTAAAAAATAAGAATAAGGATATCTCCGAACCTAGAAGTCCTAGAAAGAAGGTAAATACATTTCCAAAATCAAAATTGCATCTTGCAAGAAACTGCATTCGATAATTTCAATTTAGAATGCAGTCTCAAAAAAGTGTGTTTTGAAAACCAAATGCAAAAATAGTGAGAAAATTAAAAAAATAAGAATAAGGATATCTCCGAACATAGAATTCCTAGAAAGAAGGTAAAAACATTTCCAGAATCAATTTTGCATCCGGCAAGAAACTGCATTCAAAGATTTCTATTTAGAATGCAGTCTCAAAAAAGTGTCTTTTGAAAAACAAATGCAAAGATAGTGAGAAAATTAAAAAATAAGAATAAGGTATCTCCGAACCTAGAATTCCTAGAAAAAAGATGAAAACATTTCCAGATTCAGTTTTGCATTCGGCACGAAACTGCATTTAAAGATTTCTATTTAGAATGCAGTCTCAAAAAAGTGTCTTTTGAAAACCAAATGCAAAGATAGTGAGAAAATTAAAAAATAAGAATAAGGATATCTCCGAACCTAGAATTCCTAGAAAGAAGGTAAAAACATTTCCAGAATCAGTTTTGCATCCGGCAAGAAACTGCATTCAAAGATTTCTATTTAGAATGCAGTCTCAAAAAAGTGTGTTTTGTAAACCAAATGCAAAGATAGTGAGAAAATTAAAAAATAAGAATAAGGATATCTCCGAACATAGAATTCCTAGAAAGATCGTAAATACATTTCCAAAATCAGGGTTGTATCCCGCAAGAAACTGCATTCAAAGATTTCTATTTAGAATGCAGTCTCAAAAAAGAGTCTTTTGAAAAACAAATGCAAAGATAGTGTGAAAATTAAAAAAATAAGAATAAGGATATCTCCGAACCCAGAATTCCTAGAAAGAAGGTAAAAACATTTCCAGAATCAATTTTGCATCCGGCAAGAAACTGCATTCAAAGATTTCTATTTAGAATGCAGTCTCAAAAAAGTGTCTTTTGAAAACCAAATGCAAAGATAGTGAGAAAATTAAAAAATAAGAATAAGGATATCTCCGAACCTAGAATTTCTAGAAAGAAGGTAAAAACATTTCCAGAATCAGTTTTGCATCCGGCAAGAAACTGCATTCAAAGATTTCTATTTAGAATGCAGTCTCAAAAAAGCGTCTTTTGAAAAACAAATGCAAAGATAGTGAGAAAATTAAGAAATAAGAATAAGGATATCTCCGAACCTAGAAGTCCTAGAAAGAAGATAAATACATTTCCAAAATCAGTTTTGCATCCGGCAAGAAACTGCATTCAAAGATTTCTATTTAGAATGCAGTCTCAAAAAAGTGTCTTTTGAAAAACAAATGCAAAGATAGTGAGAAAATTAAAAAATAAGAATAAGGTATCTCCGAACCTAGAATTCCTAGAAAAAAGATGAAAACATTTCCAGTTTCAGTTTTGCATTCGGCACGAAACTGCATTTAAAGATTTCTATTTAGAATGCAGTCTCAAAAAAGTGTGTTTTGAAAACCAAATGCAAAGATAGTGAGAAAATTAAAAAATAAGAATAAGGATATCTCCGAACCTAGAATTCCCAGAAAGAAGATAAATACATTTCCAGAATCAATTTTGCATCCGGCAAGAAACTGCATTCAAAGATTTCTATTTAGAATGCAGTCTCAAAAAAGTGTCTTTTGAAAACCAAATGCACAGATAGTGAGAAAATTAAAAAATAAGAATAAGGTATCTCCGAACCTAGAATTCCTAGAAAAAAGATGAAAACATTTCCAGATTCAGTTTTGCATTCGGCACGAAACTGCATTTAAAGATTTCTATTTAGAATGCAGTCTCAAAAAAGTGTCTTTTGAAAACCAAATGCAAAGATAGTGAGAAAATTAAAAAAATAAGAATAAGGATATCTCCGAACCTAGAATTCCTAGAAAGAAGATAAAAACATTTCCAGAATCAATTTTGCATCCGGCACGAAACTGCATTCAAAGATTTATATTTAGAATGCATTCTCAAAAAAATGTCTTTTGAAAAACAAATGCAAAGATAGTGAGAAAAGTTAAAAATAAGAATAAGGATATCTCCGAACCTAGAAGTTCTACAAAGAAGGTAAAAACATTTCCAAAATCAGTTTGGCATCCGGCAAGAAACTGCATTCAAAGATTTCTATTTAGAATGCAGTCTCAAAAAAGTGTCTGTTGAAAACCAAATGCACAGATAGTGAGAAAATTCAAAAATAAGAATAAGGATATCTCCGAACCTAGAAGTTCTACAAAGAAGATAAAAACATTTCCAAAATCAATTTGGCATCCGGCAAGAAACTGCATTCAAAGATTTATATTTAGAATGCAGTCTCAAAAAAGCGTCTTTTGAAAAACAAATGCAAAGATAGTGAGAAAATTAAAAAATAAGATTAAGGTATCTCCGAACCTAGAATTCCTAGAAAAAAGATGAAAACATTTCCAGATTCAGTTTTGCATTCGGCACGAAACTCCATTTAAAGATTTCTATTTAGAATGCAGTCTCAAAAAAGTGTCTTTTGAAAACCAAATGCAAAGATAGTGAGAAAATTAAAAAATAAGAATAAGGATATCTCCGAACCTAGAAGTCCTAGAAAGAAGGTAAATACATTTCCAAAATCAAAATTGCATCTTGCAAAAAACTGCATTCGATAATTTCAATTTAGAATGCAGTCTCAAAAAAGTGTGTTTTGAAAACCAAATGCAAAAATAGTGAGAAAATTAAAAAAATAAGAATAAGGATATCTCCGAACCTAGAATTCCTAGAAAGAAGGTAAAAACATTTCCAGAATCAGTTTTGCATCCGGCAAGAAACTGCATTCAAAGATTTCTATTTAGAATGCAGTCTCAAAAAAGTGTCTTTTGAAAAACAAATGCAAAGATAGTGAGAAAATTAAAAAATAAGAATAAGGATATCTCCGAACCTAGAAGTTCTACAAAGAAGATAAAAACATTTCCAGATTCAGTTTTGCATCCGGCAAGAAACGGCATTCAAAGATTTATATTTAGAATGCAGTCTCAAAAAAGCGTCTTTTGAAAAACAAATGCAAAGATAGTGAGAAAATTAAAAAATAAGAATAAGGTATCTCCGAACCTAGAATTCCTAGAAAAAAGATGAAAACATTTCCAGATTCAGTTTTGCATTCGGCACGAAACTCCATTTAAAGATTTCTATTTAGAATGCAGTCTCAAAAAAGTGTCTTTTGAAAACCAAATGCAAAGATAGTGAGAAAATTAAAAAATAAGAATAAGGATATCTCCGAACCTAGAAGTCCTAGAAAGAAGGTTAATACATTTCCAAAATCAAAATTGCATCTTGCAAGAAACTGCATTCGATAATTTCAATTTAGAATGCAGTCTCAAAAAAGTGTGTTTTGAAAACCAAATGCAAAAATAGTGAGAAAATTAAAAAAATAAGAATAAGGATATCTCCGAACCTAGAATTCCTAGAAAGAAGGTAAAAACATTTCCAGAATCAGTTTTGCATCCGGCAAGAAACTGCATTCAAAGATTTCTATTTAGAATGCAGTCTCAAAAAAGTGTCTTTTGAAAAACAAATGCAAAGATAGTGAGAAAATTAAAAAATAAGAATAAGGTATCTCCGAACCTAGAATTCCTAGAAAAAAGATGAAAACATTTCCAGTTTCAGTTTTGCATTCGGCACGAAACTGCATTTAAAGATTTCTATTTAGAATGCAGTCTCAAAAAAGTGTCTTTTGAAAACCAAATGCAAAGATAGTGAGAAAATTAAAAAATAAGAATAAGGATATCTCCGAACCTAGAATTCCTAGAAAGAAGGTAAAAACATTTCCAGAATCAGTTTTGCATCCGGCAAGAAACTGCATTCAAAGATTTCTATTTAGAATGCAGTCTCAAAAAAGTGTGTTTTGTAAACCAAATGCAAAGATAGTGAGAAAATTAAAAAATAAGAATAAGGATATCTCCGAACCTAGAATTCCTAGAAAGATGGTAAATACATTTCCAAAATCAGGGTTGTATCCGGCAAGAAACTGCATTCAAAGATTTCTATTTAGAATGCAGTCTCAAAAAAGAGTCTTTTGAAAAACAAATGCAAAGATAGTGTGAAAATTAAAAAAATAAGAATAAGGATATCTCCGAACCCAGAATTCCTAGAAAGAAGATAAAAACATTTCCAGAATCAATTTTGCATCCGGCAAGAAACTGCATTCAAAGATTTCTATTTAGAATGCAGTCTCAAAAAAGTGTCTTTTCAAACCAAATGCAAAGATAGTGAGAAAATTAAAAAATAAGAATAAGGATATCTCCGAACCTAGAATTTCTAGAAAGAAGGTAAAAACATTTCCAGAATCAGTTTTGCATCCGGCAAGAAACTGCATTCAAAGATTTCTATTTAGAATGCAGTCTCAAAAAAGCGTCTTTTGAAAACCAAATGCACAGATAGTGAGAAAATTCAAAAATAAGAATAAGGATATCTCCGAACCTAGACGTCCTAGAAAGAAGATAAATACATTTCCAAAATCAGTTTTGCATCCGGCAAGAAACTGCATTCAAAGATTTCTATTTAGAATGCAGTCTCAAAAAAGTGTCTTTTGAAAAACAAATGCAAAGATAGTGAGAAAATTAAAAAATAAGAATAAGGTATCTCCGAACCTAGAATTCCTAGAAAAAAGATGAAAACATTTCCAGTTTCAGTTTTGCATTCGGCACGAAACTGCATTTAAAGATTTCTATTTAGAATGCAGTCTCAAAAAAGTGTCTTTTGAAAACCAAATGCAAAGATAGTGAGAAAATTAAAAAATAAGAATAAGGATATCTCCGAACCTAGACGTCCTAGAAAGAAGATAAATACATTTCCAAAATCAGTTTTGCATCCGGCAAGAAACTGCATTCAAAGATTTCTATTTAGAATGCAGTCTCAAAAAAGTGTCTTTTGAAAAACAAATGCAAAGATAGTGAGAAAATTAAAAAATAAGAATAAGGTATCTCCGAACCTAGAATTCCTAGAAAAAAGATGAAAACATTTCCAGTTTCAGTTTTGCATCCGGCACGAAACTGCATTCAAAGATTTATATTTAGAATGCATTCTCAAAAAAATGTCTTTTGAAAAACAAATGCAAAGATAGTGAGAAAAGTTAAAAATAAGAATAAGGATATCTCCGAACATAGAAGTTGTACAAAGAAGATAGAAACATTTCCAAAATCAGTTTGGCATCCGGCAAGAAACTGCATTCAAAGATTTCTATTTAGAATGCAGTCTCAAAAAAGTGTCTGTTGAAAACCAAATGCAAAAATAGTGAGAAAATTAAAAAATAAGAATAAGGATATCTCCGAACCTAGACGTCCTAGAAAGAAGATAAATACATTTCCAAAATCAGTTTTGCATCCGGCAAGAAACTGCATTCAAAGATTTATATTTAGAATGCAGTCTCAAAAAAGTGTCCTTTGAAAAACAAATGCAAAGATAGTGAGAAAATTAAAAAATAAGAATAAGGTATCTCCGAACCTAGAATTCCTAGAAAAAAGATGAAAACATTTCCAGATTCAGTTTTGCATTCGGCACGAAACTGCATTTAAAGATTTCTATTTAGAATGCAGTCTCAAAAAAGTGTCTTTTGAAAACCAAATGCAAAGATAGTGAGAAAATTAAGAAATAAGAATAAGGATATCTCCGAACCTAGAAGTCCTAGAAAGAAGGTAAATACATTTCCAAAATCAAAATTGCATCTTGCAAGAAACTGCACTCGATAATTTCAATTTAGAATGCAGTCTCAAAAAAGTGTGTTTTGAAAACCAAATGCAAAAATAGTGAGAAAATTAAAAAAATAAGAATAAGGATATCTCCGAACCTAGAATTCCCAGAAAGAAGATAAATACATTTCCAGAATCAATTTTGCATCCGGCAAGAAACTGCATTCAAAGATTTCTATTTAGAATGCAGTCTCAAAAAAGTGTCTTTTGAAAACCAAATGCAAAGATAGTGAGAAAATTAAAAAATAAGAATAAGGATATCTCCGAACCTAGAATTTCTAGAAAGAAGGTAAAAACATTTCCAGAATCAGTTTTGCATCCGGCAAGAAACTGCATTCAAAGATTTCTATTTAGAATGCAGTCTCAAAAAAGCGTCTTTTGAAAACCAAATGCACAGATAGTGAGAAAATTCAAAAATAAGAATAAGGATATCTCCGAACCTGGACGTCCTAGAAAGAAGATAAATACATTTCCAAAATCAGTTTTGCATCCGGCAAGAAACTGCATTCAAAGATTTCTATTTAGAATGCAGTCTCAAAAAAGTGTCTTTTGAAAAACAAATGCAAAGATAGTGAGAAAATTAAAAAATAAGAATAAGGTATCTCCGAACCTAGAATTCCTAGAAAAAAGATGAAAACATTTCCAGTTTCAGTTTTGCATTCGGCACGAAACTGCATTTAAAGATTTCTATTTAGAATGCAGTCTCAAAAAAGTGTCTTTTGAAAACCAAATGCAAAGATAGTGAGAAAATTAAAAAATAAGAATAAGGATATCTCCGAACCTAGAATTCCTAGAAAGAAGATAAAAACATTTCCAGAATCAATTTTGCATCCGGCACGAAACTGCATTCAAAGATTTATATTTAGAATGCATTCTCAAAAAAATGTCTTTTGAAAAACAAATGCAAAGATAGTGAGAAAAGTTAAAAATAAGAATAAGGATATCTCCGAACATAGAAGTTGTAGAAAGAAGATAGAAACATTTCCAAAATCAGTTTGGCATCCGGCAAGAAACTGCATTCAAAGATTTCTATTTAGAATGCAGTCTCAAAAAAGTGTCTGTTGAAAACCAAATGCAAAAATAGTGAGAAAATTAAAAAATAAGAATAAGGATATCTCCGAACCTAGACGTCCTAGAAAGAAGATAAATACATTTCCAAAATCAGTTTTGCATCCGGCAAGAAACTGCATTCAAAGATTTATATTTAGAATGCAGTCTCAAAAAAGTGTCCTTTGAAAAACAAATGCAAAGATAGTGAGAAAATTAAAAAATAAGAATAAGGTATGTCCGAACCTAGAATTCCTAGAAAAAAGATGAAAACATTTCCAGATTCAGTTTTGCATTCAGCACGAAACTGCATTTAAAGATTTCTATTTAGAATGCAGTCTCAAAAAAGTGTCTTTTGAAAACCAAATGCAAAGATAGTGAGAAAATTAAGAAATAAGAATAAGGATATCTCCGAACCTAGAAGTCCTAGGAAGAAGGTAAATACATTTCCAAAATCAAAATTGCATCTTGCAAGAAACTGCACTCGATAATTTCAATTTAGAATGCAGTCTCAAAAAAGTGTGTTTTGAAAACCAAATGCAAAAATAGTGAGAAAATTAAAAAAATAAGAATAAGGATATCTCCGAACCTAGAATTCCCAGAAAGAAGATAAATACATTTCCAGAATCAATTTTGCATCCGGCAAGAAACTGCATTCAAAGATTTCTATTTAGAATGCAGTCTCAAAAAAGTGTCTTTTGAAAACCAAATGCACAGATAGTGAGAAAATTAAAAAATAAGAATAAGGTATCTCCGAACCTAGAATTCCTAGAAAAAAGATGAAAACATTTCCAGATTCAGTTTTGCATTCGGCACGAAACTGCATTTAAAGATTTCTATTTAGAATGCAGTCTCAAAAAAGTGTCTTTTGAAAACCAAATGCAAAGATAGTGAGAAAATTAAAGAATAGGAATAAGGATATCTCCGAACCTAGAATTCATTGAAAGAAGGTAAAAACATTTCCAGAATCAGTTCTGCATTTGGCAAGAAACTGCATTCAAAGATTTATATTTAAAATTCAGTCTCAAAAAAGTGTCTTTTGAAAACCAAATGCACAGATAGTGAGAAAATTAAAAAATAAGAATAAGGTATCTCCGAACCTAGAATTCCTAGAAAAAAGATGAAAACATTTCCAGTTTCAGTTTTGCATTCGGCACGAAACTGCATTTAAAGATTTCTATTTAGAATGCAGTCTCAAAAAAGTGTCTGTTGAAAACCAAATGCACAGATAGTGAGAAAATTCAAAAATAAGAATAAGGATATCTCCGAACCTAGAAGTTCTACAAAGAAGATAAAAACATTTCCAAAATCAATTTGGCATCCGGCAAGAAACTGCATTCAAAGATTTATATTTAGAATGCAGTCTCAAAAAAGCGTCTTTTGAAAAACAAATGCAAAGATAGTGAGAAAATTAAAAAATAAGAATAAGGTATCTCCGAACCTAGAATTCCTAGAAAAAAGATGAAAACATTTCCAGATTCAGTTTTGCATTCGGCACGAAACTCCATTTAAAGATTTCTATTTAGAATGCAGTCTCAAAAAAGTGTCTTTTGAAAACCAAATGCAAAGATAGTGAGAAAATTAAAAAATAAGAATAAGGATATCTCCGAACCTAGAAGTCCTAGAAAGAAGGTAAATACATTTCCAAAATCAAAATTGCATCTTGCAAAAAACTGCATTCGATAATTTCAATTTAGAATGCAGTCTCAAAAAAGTGTGTTTTGAAAACCAAATGCAAAAATAGTGAGAAAATTAAAAAAATAAGAATAAGGATATCTCCGAACCTAGAATTCCTAGAAAAAAGGTAAAAACATTTCCAGAATCAGTTTTGCATCCGGCAAGAAACTGCATTCAAAGATTTCTATTTAGAATGCAGTCTCAAAAAAGTGTCTTTTGAAAAACAAATGCAAAGATAGTGAGAAAATTAAAAAATAAGAATAAGGATATCTCCGAACCTAGAAGTTCTACAAAGAAGATAAAAACATTTCCAGATTCAGTTTTGCATCCGGCAAGAAACGGCATTCAAAGATTTATATTTAGAATGCAGTCTCAAAAAAGCGTCTTTTGAAAAACAAATGCAAAGATAGTGAGAAAATTAAAAAATAAGAATAAGGTATCTCCGAACCTAGAATTCCTAGAAAAAAGATGAAAACATTTCCAGATTCAGTTTTGCATTCGGCACGAAACTGCATTTAAAGATTTCTATTTAGAATGCAGTCTCAAAAAAGTGTCTTTTGAAAACCAAATGCAAAGATAGTGAGAAAATTAAAAAATAAGAATAAGGATATCTCCGAACCTAGAAGTCCTAGAAAGAAGGTTAATACATTTCCGAAATCAAAATTGCATCTTGCAAGAAACTGCATTCGATAATTTCAATTTAGAATGCAGTCTCAAAAAAGTGTGTTTTGAAAACCAAATGCAAAAATAGTGAGAAAATTAAAAAAATAAGAATAAGGATATCTCCGAACCTAGAATTCCTAGAAAGAAGGTAAAAACATTTCCAGAATCAGTTTTGCATCCGGCAAGAAACTGCATTCAAAGATTTCTATTTAGAATGCAGTCTCAAAAAAGTGTCTTTTGAAAAACAAATGCAAAGATAGTGAGAAAATTAAAAAATAAGAATAAGGTATCTCCGAACCTAGAATTCCTAGAAAAAAGATGAAAACATTTCCAGTTTCAGTTTTGCATTCGGCACGAAACTGCATTTAAAGATTTCTATTTAGAATGCAGTCTCAAAAAAGTGTCTTTTGAAAACCAAATGCAAAGATAGTGAGAAAATTAAAAAATAAGAATAAGGATATCTCCGAACCTAGACGTCCTAGAAATAAGGTAAATACATTTCAATAATCAAGGTTGCATCCGGCAAGAAACTGCATTCAAAGATTTCTATTTAGAATGCAGTCTCAAAAAAGCGTCTTTTGAAAACCAAATGCACAGATAGTGAGAAAATTCAAAAATAAGAATAAGGATATCTCCGAACCTAGACGTCCTAGAAAGAAGATAAATACATTTCCAAAATCAGTTTTGCATCCGGCAAGAAACTGCATTCAAAGATTTCTATTTAGAATGCAGTCTCAAAAAAGTGTCTTTTGAAAAACAAATGCAAAGATAGTGAGAAAATTAAAAAATAAGAATAAGGTATCTCCGAATCTAGAATTCCTAGAAAAAAGATGAAAACATTTCCAGTTTCAGTTTTGCATTCGGCACGAAACTGCATTTAAAGATTTCTATTTAGAATGCAGTCTCAAAAAAGTGTCTTTTGAAAACCAAATGCAAAGATAGTGAGAAAATTAAAAAATAAGAATAAGGATATCTCCGAACCTAGAATTCCTAGAAAGAAGATAAAAACATTTCCAGAATCAATTTTGCATCCGGCACGAAACTGCATTCAAAGATTTATATTTAGAATGCATTCTCAAAAAAATGTCTTTTGAAAAACAAATGCAAAGATAGTGAGAAAAGTTAAAAATAAGAATAAGGATATCTCCGAACATAGAAGTTGTACAAAGAAGATAGAAACATTTCCAAAATCAATTTGGCATCCGGCAAGAAACTGCATTCAAAGATTTATATTTAGAATGCAGTCTCAAAAAAGTGTCTGTTGAAAACCAAATGCAAAAATAGTGAGAAAATTAAAAAATAAGAATAAGGATATCTCCGAACCTAGACGTCCTAGAAAGAAGATAAATACATTTCCAAAATCAGTTTTGCATCCGGCAAGAAACTGCATTCAAAGATTTATATTTAGAATGCAGTCTCAAAAAAGTGTCCTTTGAAAAACAAATGCAAAGATAGTGAGAAAATTAAAAAATAAGAATAAGGTATCTCCGAACCTAGAATTCCTAGAAAAAAGATGAAAACATTTCCAGATTCAGTTTTGCATTCGGCACGAAACTGCATTTAAAGATTTCTATTTAGAATGCAGTCTCAAAAAAGTGTCTTTTGAAAACCAAATGCAAAGATAGTGAGAAAATTAAGAAATAAGAATAAGGATATCTCCGAACCTAGAAGTCCTAGAAAGAAGGTAAATACATTTCCAAAATCAAAATTGCATCTTGCAAGAAACTGCACTCGATAATTTCAATTTAGAATGCAGTCTCAAAAAAGTGTGTTTTGAAAACCAAATGCAAAAATAGTGAGAAAATTAAAAAAATAAGAATAAGGATATCTCCGAACCTAGAATTCCCAGAAAGAAGATAAATACATTTCCAGAATCAATTTTGCATCCGGCAAGAAACTGCATTCAAAGATTTCTATTTAGAATGCAGTCTCAAAAAAGTGTCTTTTGAAAACCAAATGCAAAGATAGTGAGAAAATTAAAAAATAAGAATAAGGATATCTCCGAACCTAGAATTTCTAGAAAGAAGGTAAAAACATTTCCAGAATCAGTTTTGCATCCGGCAAGAAACTGCATTCAAAGATTTCTATTTAGAATGCAGTCTCAAAAAAGCGTCTTTTGAAAACCAAATGCACAGATAGTGAGAAAATTCAAAAATAAGAATAAGGATATCTCCGAACCTGGACGTCCTAGAAAGAAGATAAATACATTTCCAAAATCAGTTTTGCATCCGGCAAGAAACTGCATTCAAAGATTTCTATTTAGAATGCAGTCTCAAAAAAGTGTCTTTTGAAAAACAAATGCAAAGATAGTGAGAAAATTAAAAAATAAGAATAAGGTATCTCCGAACCTAGAATTCCTAGAAAAAAGATGAAAACATTTCCAGTTTCAGTTTTGCATTCGGCACGAAACTGCATTTAAAGATTTCTATTTAGAATGCAGTCTCAAAAAAGTGTCTTTTGAAAACCAAATGCAAAGATAGTGAGAAAATTAAAAAATAAGAATAAGGATATCTCCGAACCTAGAATTCCTAGAAAGAAGATAAAAACATTTCCAGAATCAATTTTGCATCCGGCACGAAACTGCATTCAAAGATTTATATTTAGAATGCATTCTCAAAAAAATGTCTTTTGAAAAACAAATGCAAAGATAGTGAGAAAAGTTAAAAATAAGAATAAGGATATCTCCGAACATAGAAGTTGTAGAAAGAAGATAGAAACATTTCCAAAATCAGTTTGGCATCCGGCAAGAAACTGCATTTAAAGATTTCTATTTAGAATGCAGTCTCAAAAAAGTGTCTGTTGAAAACCAAATGCAAAAATAGTGAGAAAATTAAAAAATAAGAATAAGGATATCTCCGAACCTAGACGTCCTAGAAAGAAGATAAATACATTTCCAAAATCAGTTTTGCATCCGGCAAGAAACTGCATTCAAAGATTTATATTTAGAATGCAGTCTCAAAAAAGTGTCCTTTGAAAAACAAATGCAAAGATAGTGAGAAAATTAAAAAATAAGAATAAGGTATGTCCGAACCTAGAATTCCTAGAAAAAAGATGAAAACATTTCCAGATTCAGTTTTGCATTCGGCACGAAACTGCATTTAAAGATTTCTATTTAGAATGCAGTCTCAAAAAAGTGTCTTTTGAAAACCAAATGCAAAGATAGTGAGAAAATTAAGAAATAAGAATAAGGATATCTCCGAACCTAGAAGTCCTAGAAAGAAGGTAAATACATTTCCAAAATCAAAATTGCATCTTGCAAGAAACTGCACTCGATAATTTCAATTTAGAATGCAGTCTCAAAAAAGTGTGTTTTGAAAACCAAATGCAAAAATAGTGAGAAAATTAAAAAAATAAGAATAAGGATATCTCCGAACCTAGAATTCCCAGAAAGAAGATAAATACATTTCCAGAATCAATTTTGCATCCGGCAAGAAACTGCATTCAAAGATTTCTATTTAGAATGCAGTCTCAAAAAAGTGTCTTTTGAAAACCAAATGCACAGATAGTGAGAAAATTAAAAAATAAGAATAAGGTATCTCCGAACCTAGAATTCCTAGAAAAAAGATGAAAACATTTCCAGTTTCAGTTTTGCATTCGGCACGAAACTGCATTTAAAGATTTCTATTTAGAATGCAGTCTCAAAAAAGTGTCTTTTGAAAACCAAATGCAAAGATAGTGAGAAAATTAAAGAATAGGAATAAGGATATCTCCGAACCTAGAATTCATTGAAAGAAGGTAAAAACATTTCCAGAATCAGTTCTGCATTTGGCAAGAAACTGCATTCAAAGATTTATATTTAAAATTCAGTCTCAAAAAAGTGTCTTTTGAAAACCAAATGCACAGATAGTGAGAAAATTAAAAAATAAGAATAAGGTATCTCCGAACCTAGAATTCCTAGAAAAAAGATGAAAACATTTCCAGTTTCAGTTTTGCATTCGGCACGAAACTGCATTTAAAGATTTCTATTTAGAATGCAGTCTCAAAAAAGTGTCTTTTGAAAACCAAATGCAAAGATAGTGAGAAAATTAAAAAATAAGAATAAGGATATCTCCGAACCTAGAATTCCTAGAAAGAAGATAAAAACATTTCCAGAATCAATTTTGCATCCGGCACGAAACTGCATTCAAAGATTTATATTTAGAATGCATTCTCAAAAAAATGTCTTTTGAAAAACAAATGCAAAGATAGTGAGAAAAGTTAAAAATAAGAATAAGGATATCTCCGAACATAGAAATTGTAGAAAGAAGATAGAAACATTTCCAAAATCAGTTTGGCATCCGGCAAGAAACTGCATTCAAAGATTTCTATTTAGAATGCAGTCTCAAAAAAGTGTCTGTTGAAAACCAAATGCAAAAATAGTGAGAAAATTAAAAAATAAGAATAAGGATATCTCCGAACCTAGACGTCCTAGAAAGAAGATAAATACATTTCCAAAATCAGTTTTGCATCTGGCAAGAAACTGCATTCAAAGATTTATATTTAGAATGCATTCTCAAAAAAGTGTCCTTTGAAAAACAATTGCAAAGATAGTGAGAAAATTAAAAAATAAGAATAAGGTATCTCCGAACCTAGAATTCCTAGAAAAAAGATGAAAACATTTCCAGATTCAGTTTTGCATTCGGCACGAAACTGCATTTAAAGATTTCTATTTAGAATGCAGTCTCAAAAAAGTGTCTTTTGAAAACCAAATGCAAAGATAGTGAGAAAATTAAGAAATAAGAATAAGGATATCTCCGAACCTAGAAGTCCTAGAAAGAAGGTAAATACATTTCCAAAATCAAAATTGCATCTTGCAAGAAACTGCACTCGATAATTTCAATTTAGAATGCAGTCTCAAAAAAGTGTGTTTTGAAAACCAAATGCAAAAATAGTGAGAAAATTAAAAAAATAAGAATAAGGATATCTCCGAACCTAGAATTCCCAGAAAGAAGATAAATACATTTCCAGAATCAATTTTGTATCCGGCAAGAAACTGCATTCAAAGATTTCTATTTAGAATGCAGTCTCAAAAAAGTGTCTTTTGAAAACCAAATGCAAAGATAGTGAGAAAATTAAAAAATAAGAATAAGGATATCTCCGAACCTAGAATTTCTAGAAAGAAGGTAAAAACATTTCCAGAATCAGTTTTGCATCCGGCAAGAAACTGCATTCAAAGATTTCTATTTAGAATGCAGTCTCAAAAAAGCGTCTTTTGAAAACCAAATGCACAGATAGTGAGAAAATTCAAAAATAAGAATAAGGATATCTCCGAACCTGGACGTCCTAGAAAGAAGATAAATACATTTCCAAAATCAGTTTTGCATCCGGCAAGAAACTGCATTCAAAGATTTCTATTTAGAATGCAGTCTCAAAAAAGTGTCTTTTGAAAAACAAATGCAAAGATAGTGAGAAAATTAAAAAATAAGAATAAGGTATCTCCGAACCTAGAATTCCTAGAAAAAAGATGAAAACATTTCCAGTTTCAGTTTTGCATTCGGCACGAAACTGCATTTAAAGATTTCTATTTAGAATGCAGTCTCAAAAAAGTGTCTTTTGAAAACCAAATGCAAAGATAGTGAGAAAATTAAAAAATAAGAATAAGGATATCTCCGAACCTAGAATTCCTAGAAAGAAGATAAAAACATTTCCAGAATCAATTTTGCATCCGGCACGAAACTGCATTCAAAGATTTATATTTAGAATGCATTCTCAAAAAAATGTCTTTTGAAAAACAAATGCAAAGATAGTGAGAAAAGTTAAAAATAAGAATAAGGATATCTCCGAACATAGAAATTGTAGAAAGAAGATAGAAACATTTCCAAAATCAGTTTGGCATCCGGCAAGAAACTGCATTCAAAGATTTCTATTTAGAATGCAGTCTCAAAAAAGTGTCTGTTGAAAACCAAATGCAAAAATAGTGAGAAAATTAAAAAATAAGAATAAGGATATCTCCGAACCTAGACGTCCTAGAAAGAAGATAAATACATTTCCAAAATCAGTTTTGCATCTGGCAAGAAACTGCATTCAAAGATTTATATTTAGAATGCATTCTCAAAAAAGTGTCCTTTGAAAAACAATTGCAAAGATAGTGAGAAAATTAAAAAATAAGAATAAGGTATCTCCGAACCTAGAATTCCTAGAAAAAAGATGAAAACATTTCCAGATTCAGTTTTGCATTCGGCACGAAACTGCATTTAAAGATTTCTATTTAGAATGCAGTCTCAAAAAAGTGTCTTTTGAAAACCAAATGCAAAGATAGTGAGAAAATTAAGAAATAAGAATAAGGATATCTCCGAACCTAGAAGTCCTAGAAAGAAGGTAAATACATTTCCAAAATCAAAATTGCATCTTGCAAGAAACTGCACTCGATAATTTCAATTTAGAATGCAGTCTCAAAAAAGTGTGTTTTGAAAACCAAATGCAAAAATAGTGAGAAAATTAAAAAAATAAGAATAAGGATATCTCCGAACCTAGAATTCCCAGAAAGAAGATAAATACATTTCCAGAATCAATTTTGTATCCGGCAAGAAACTGCATTCAAAGATTTCTATTTAGAATGCAGTCTCAAAAAAGTGTCTTTTGAAAACCAAATGCAAAGATAGTGAGAAAATTAAAAAATAAGAATAAGGATATCTCCGAACCTAGAATTTCTAGAAAGAAGGTAAAAACATTTCCAGAATCAGTTTTGCATCCGGCAAGAAACTGCATTCAAAGATTTCTATTTAGAATGCAGTCTCAAAAAAGCGTCTTTTGAAAACCAAATGCACAGATAGTGAGAAAATTCAAAAATAAGAATAAGGATATCTCCGAACCTGGACGTCCTAGAAAGAAGATAAATACATTTCCAAAATCAGTTTTGCATCCGGCAAGAAACTGCATTCAAAGATTTCTATTTAGAATGCAGTCTCAAAAAAGTGTCTTTTGAAAAACAAATGCAAAGATAGTGAGAAAATTAAAAAATAAGAATAAGGTATCTCCGAACCTAGAATTCCTAGAAAAAAGATGAAAACATTTCCAGTTTCAGTTTTGCATTCGGCACGAAACTGCATTTAAAGATTTCTATTTAGAATGCAGTCTCAAAAAAGTGTCTTTTGAAAACCAAATGCAAAGATAGTGAGAAAATTAAAAAATAAGAATAAGGATATCTCCGAACCTAGAATTCCTAGAAAGAAGATAAAAACATTTCCAGAATCAATTTTGCATCCGGCACGAAACTGCATTCAAAGATTTATATTTAGAATGCATTCTCAAAAAAATGTCTTTTGAAAAACAAATGCAAAGATAGTGAGAAAAGTTAAAAATAAGAATAAGGATATCTCCGAACATAGAAGTTGTACAAAGAAGATAGAAACATTTCCAAAATCAGTTTGGCATCCGGCAAGAAACTGCATTCAAAGATTTCTATTTAGAATGCAGTCTCAAAAAAGTGTCTGTTGAAAACCAAATGCAAAAATAGTGAGAAAATTAAAAAATAAGAATAAGGATATCTCCGAACCTAGACGTCCTAGAAAGAAGATAAATACATTTCCAAAATCAGTTTTGCATCCGGCAAGAAACTGCATTCAAAGATTTATATTTAGAATGCAGTCTCAAAAAAGTGTCCTTTGAAAAACAAATGCAAAGATAGTGAGAAAATTAAAAAATAAGAATAAGGTATCTCCGAACCTAGAATTCCTAGAAAAAAGATGAAAACATTTCCAGATTCAGTTTTGCATTCGGCACGAAACTGCATTTAAAGATTTCTATTTAGAATGCAGTCTCAAAAAAGTGTCTTTTGAAAACCAAATGCAAAGATAGTGAGAAAATTAAGAAATAAGAATAAGGATATCTCCGAACCTAGAAGTCCTAGAAAGAAGATAAATACATTTCCAAAATCAAAATTGCATCTTGCAAGAAACTGCACTCGATAATTTCAATTTAGAATGCAGTCTCAAAAAAGTGTGTTTTGAAAACCAAATGCAAAAATAGTGAGAAAATTAAAAAAATAAGAATAAGGATATCTCCGAACCTAGAATTCCCAGAAAGAAGATAAATACATTTCCAGAATCAATTTTGCATCCGGCAAGAAACTGCATTCAAAGATTTCTATTTAGAATGCAGTCTCAAAAAAGTGTCTTTTGAAAACCAAATGCAAAGATAGTGAGAAAATTAAAAAATAAGAATAAGGATATCTCCGAACCTAGAATTTCTAGAAAGAAGGTAAAAACATTTCCAGAATCAGTTTTGCATCCGGCAAGAAACTGCATTCAAAGATTTCTATTTAGAATGCAGTCTCAAAAAAGCGTCTTTTGAAAACCAAATGCACAGATAGTGAGAAAATTCAAAAATAAGAATAAGGATATCTCCGAACCTAGACGTCCTAGAAAGAAGATAAATACATTTCCAAAATCAGTTTTGCATCCGGCAAGAAACTGCATTCAAAGATTTCTATTTAGAATGCAGTCTCAAAAAAGTGTCTTTTGAAAAACAAATGCGAAGATAGTGAGAAAATTAAAAAATAAGAATAAGGTATCTCCGAACCTAGAATTCCTAGAAAAAAGATGAAAACATTTCCAGTTTCAGTTTTGCATTCGGCACGAAACTGCATTTAAAGATTTCTATTTAGAATGCAGTCTCAAAAAAGTGTCTTTTGAAAACCAAATGCAAAGATAGTGAGAAAATTAAAAAATAAGAATAAGGATATCTCCGAACCTAGAATTCCTAGAAAGAAGATAAAAACATTTCCAGAATCAATTTTGCATCCGGCACGAAACTGCATTCAAAGATTTATATTTAGAATGCATTCTCAAAAAAATGTCTTTTGAAAAACAAATGCAAAGATAGTGAGAAAAGTTAAAAATAAGAATAAGGATATCTCCGAACATAGAAGTTGTAGAAAGAAGATAGAAACATTTCCAAAATCAGTTTGGCATCCGGCAAGAAACTGCATTCAAAGATTTCTATTTAGAATGCAGTCTCAAAAAAGTGTCTGTTGAAAACCAAATGCAAAAATAGTGAGAAAATTAAAAAAATAAGAATAAGGATATCTCCGAACCTAGACGTCCTAGAAAGAAGATAAATACATTTCCAAAATCAGTTTTGCATTCGGCAAGAAACTGCATTCAAAGATTTATATTTAGAATGCAGTCTCAAAAAAGTGTCCTTTGAAAAACAAATGCAAAGATAGTGAGAAAATTAAAAAATAAGAATAAGGTATCTCCGAACCTAGAATTCCTAGAAAGAAGGTAAAAACATTTCCAGAATCAGTTTTGCATCCGGCAAGAAACTGCATTCAAAGATTTCTATTTAGAATGCAGTCTCAAAAAAGTGTGTTTTGTAAACCAAATGCAAAGATAGTGAGAAAATTAAAAAATAAGAATAAGGATATCTCCGAACATAGAATTCCTAGAAAGATGGTAAATACATTTCCAAAATCAGGGTTGTATCCGGCAAGAAACTGCATTCAAAGATTTCTATTTAGAATGCAGTCTCAAAAAAGAGTCTTTTGAAAAACAAATGCAAAGATAGTGTGAAAATTAAAAAAATAAGAATAAGGATATCTCCGAACCTAGAAGTCCTAGAAAGAAGATAAAAACATTTCCAGAATCAATTTTGCATCCGGCAAGAAACTGCATTCAAAGATTTCTATTTAGAATGCAGTCTCAAAAAAGTGTCTTTTGAAAACCAAATGCAAAGATAGTGAGAAAATTAAAAAATAAGAATAAGGATATCTCCGAACCTAGAATTTCTAGAAAGAAGGTAAAAACATTTCCAGAATCAGTTTTGCATCCGGCAAGAAACAGCATTCAAAGATTTCTATTTAGAATGCAGTCTCAAAAAAGCGTCTTTTGAAAACCAAATGCACAGATAGTGAGAAAATTCAAAAATAAGAATAAGGATATCTCCGAACCTAGACGTCCTAGAAAGAAGATAAATACATTTCCAAAATCAGTTTTGCATCCGGCAAGAAACTGCATTCAAAGATTTCTATTTAGAATGCAGTCTCAAAAAAGTGTCTTTTGAAAAACAAATGCAAAGATAGTGAAAAAATTAAAAAATAAGAATAAGGTATCTCCGAACCTAGAATTCCTAGAAAAAAGATGAAAACATTTCCAGTTTCAGTTTTGCATTCGGCACGAAACTGCATTTAAAGATTTCTATTTAGAATGCAGTCTCAAAAAAGTGTCTTTTGAAAACCAAATGCAAAGATAGTGAGAAAATTAAAAAATAAGAATAAGGATATCTCCGAACCTAGAATTCCTAGAAAGAAGATAAAAACATTTCCAGAATCAATTTTGCATCCGGCACGAAACTGCATTCAAAGATTTATATTTAGAATGCATTCTCAAAAAAATGTCTTTTGAAAAACAAATGCAAAGATAGTGAGAAAAGTTAAAAATAAGAATAAGGATATCTCCGAACATAGAAGTTGTACAAAGAAGATAGAAACATTTCCAAAATCAGTTTGGCATCCGGCAAGAAACTGCATTCAAAGATTTCTATTTAGAATGCAGTCTCAAAAAAGTGTCTGTTGAAAACCAAATGCAAAAATAGTGAGAAAATTAAAAAATAAGAATAAGGATATCTCCGAACCTAGACGTCCTAGAAAGAAGATAAATACATTTCCAAAATCAGTTTTGCATCCGGCAAGAAACTGCATTCAAAGATTTATATTTAGAATGCAGTCTCAAAAAAGTGTCCTTTGAAAAACAAATGCAAAGATAGTGAGAAAATTAAAAAATAAGAATAAGGTATCTCCGAACCTAGAATTCCTAGAAAAAAGATGAAAACATTTCCAGATTCAGTTTTGCATTCGGCACGAAACTGCATTTAAAGATTTCTATTTAGAATGCAGTCTCAAAAAAGTGTCTTTTGAAAACCAAATGCAAAGATAGTGAGAAAATTAAGAAATAAGAATAAGGATATCTCCGAACCTAGAAGTCCTAGAAAGAAGGTAAATACATTTCCAAAATCAAAATTGCATCTTGCAAGAAACTGCACTCGATAATTTCAATTTAGAATGCAGTCTCAAAAAAGTGTGTTTTGAAAACCAAATGCAAAAATAGTGAGAAAATTAAAAAAATAAGAATAAGGATATCTCCGAACCTAGAATTCCCAGAAAGAAGATAAATACATTTCCAGAATCAATTTTGCATCCGGCAAGAAACTGCATTCAAAGATTTCTATTTAGAATGCAGTCTCAAAAAAGTGTCTTTTGAAAACCAAATGCAAAGATAGTGAGAAAATTAAAAAATAAGAATAAGGATATCTCCGAACCTAGAATTTCTAGAAAGAAGGTAAAAACATTTCCAGAATCAGTTTTGCATCCGGCAAGAAACTGCATTCAAAGATTTCTATTTAGAATGCAGTCTCAAAAAAGCGTCTTTTGAAAACCAAATGCACAGATAGTGAGAAAATTCAAAAATAAGAATAAGGATATCTCCGAACCTGGACGTCCTAGAAAGAAGATAAATACATTTCCAAAATCAGTTTTGCATCCGGCAAGAAACTGCATTCAAAGATTTCTATTTAGAATGCAGTCTCAAAAAAGTGTCTTTTGAAAAACAAATGCAAAGATAGTGAGAAAATTAAAAAATAAGAATAAGGTATCTCCGAACCTAGAATTCCTAGAAAAAAGATGAAAACATTTCCAGTTTCAGTTTTGCATTCGGCACGAAACTGCATTTAAAGATTTCTATTTAGAATGCAGTCTCAAAAAAGTGTCTTTTGAAAACCAAATGCAAAGATAGTGAGAAAATTAAAAAATAAGAATAAGGATATCTCCGAACCTAGAATTCCTAGAAAGAAGATAAAAACATTTCCAGAATCAATTTTGCATCCGGCACGAAACTGCATTCAAAGATTTATATTTAGAATGCATTCTCAAAAAAATGTCTTTTGAAAAACAAATGCAAAGATAGTGAGAAAAGTTAAAAATAAGAATAAGGATATCTCCGAACATAGAAGTTGTAGAAAGAAGATAGAAACATTTCCAAAATCAGTTTGGCATCCGGCAAGAAACTGCATTCAAAGATTTCTATTTAGAATGCAGTCTCAAAAAAGTGTCTGTTGAAAACCAAATGCAAAAATAGTGAGAAAATTAAAAAAATAAGAATAAGGATATCTCCGAACCTAGACGTCCTAGAAAGAAGATAAATACATTTCCAAAATCAGTTTTGCATTCGGCAAGAAACTGCATTCAAAGATTTATATTTAGAATGCAGTCTCAAAAAAGTGTCCTTTGAAAAACAAATGCAAAGATAGTGAGAAAATTAAAAAATAAGAATAAGGTATCTCCGAACCTAGAATTCCTAGAAAGAAGGTAAAAACATTTCCAGAATCAGTTTTGCATCCGGCAAGAAACTGCATTCAAAGATTTCTATTTAGAATGCAGTCTCAAAAAAGTGTGTTTTGTAAACCAAATGCAAAGATAGTGAGAAAATTAAAAAATAAGAATAAGGATATCTCCGAACATAGAATTCCTAGAAAGATGGTAAATACATTTCCAAAATCAGGGTTGTATCCGGCAAGAAACTGCATTCAAAGATTTCTATTTAGAATGCAGTCTCAAAAAAGAGTCTTTTGAAAAACAAATGCAAAGATAGTGTGAAAATTAAAAAAATAAGAATAAGGATATCTCCGAACCTAGAAGTCCTAGAAAGAAGATAAAAACATTTCCAGAATCAATTTTGCATCCGGCAAGAAACTGCATTCAAAGATTTCTATTTAGAATGCAGTCTCAAAAAAGTGTCTTTTGAAAACCAAATGCAAAGATAGTGAGAAAATTAAAAAATAAGAATAAGGATATCTCCGAACCTAGAATTTCTAGAAAGAAGGTAAAAACATTTCCAGAATCAGTTTTGCATCCGGCAAGAAACAGCATTCAAAGATTTCTATTTAGAATGCAGTCTCAAAAAAGCGTCTTTTGAAAACCAAATGCACAGATAGTGAGAAAATTCAAAAATAAGAATAAGGATATCTCCGAACCTAGACGTCCTAGAAAGAAGATAAATACATTTCCAAAATCAGTTTTGCATCCGGCAAGAAACTGCATTCAAAGATTTCTATTTAGAATGCAGTCTCAAAAAAGTGTCTTTTGAAAAACAAATGCAAAGATAGTGAAAAAATTAAAAAATAAGAATAAGGTATCTCCGAACCTAGAATTCCTAGAAAAAAGATGAAAACATTTCCAGTTTCAGTTTTGCATTCGGCACGAAACTGCATTTAAAGATTTCTATTTAGAATGCAGTCTCAAAAAAGTGTCTTTTGAAAACCAAATGCAAAGATAGTGAGAAAATTAAAAAATAAGAATAAGGTATCTCCGAACCTAGAATTCCTAGAAAAAAGATGAAAACATTTCCAGTTTCAGTTTTGCATTCGGCACGAAACTGCATTTAAAGATTTCTATTTAGAATGCAGTCTCAAAAAAGTGTCTTTTGAAAACCAAATGCAAAGATAGTGAGAAAATTAAAAAATAAGAATAAGGATATCTCCGAACCTAGAATTCCTAGAAAGAAGATAAAAACATTTCCAGAATCAATTTTGCATCCGGCACGAAACTGCATTCAAAGATTTATATTTAGAATGCATTCTCAAAAAAATGTCTTTTGAAAAACAAATGCAAAGATAGTGAGAAAAGTTAAAAATAAGAATAAGGATATCTCCGAACATAGAAGTTGTAGAAAGAAGATAGAAACATTTCCAAAATCAGTTTGGCATCCGGCAAGAAACTGCATTCAAAGATTTCTATTTAGAATGCAGTCTCAAAAAAGTGTCTGTTGAAAACCAAATGCAAAAATAGTGAGAAAATTAAAAAAATAAGAATAAGGATATCTCCGAACCTAGACGTCCTAGAAAGAAGATAAATACATTTCCAAAATCAGTTTTGCATTCGGCAAGAAACTGCATTCAAAGATTTATATTTAGAATGCAGTCTCAAAAAAGTGTCCTTTGAAAAACAAATGCAAAGATAGTGAGAAAATTAAAAAATAAGAATAAGGTATCTCCGAACCTAGAATTCCTAGAAAGAAGGTAAAAACATTTCCAGAATCAGTTTTGCATCCGGCAAGAAACTGCATTCAAAGATTTCTATTTAGAATGCAGTCTCAAAAAAGTGTGTTTTGTAAACCAAATGCAAAGATAGTGAGAAAATTAAAAAATAAGAATAAGGATATCTCCGAACATAGAATTCCTAGAAAGATGGTAAATACATTTCCAAAATCAGGGTTGTATCCGGCAAGAAACTGCATTCAAAGATTTCTATTTAGAATGCAGTCTCAAAAAAGAGTCTTTTGAAAAACAAATGCAAAGATAGTGTGAAAATTAAAAAAATAAGAATAAGGATATCTCCGAACCTAGAAGTCCTAGAAAGAAGATAAAAACATTTCCAGAATCAATTTTGCATCCGGCAAGAAACTGCATTCAAAGATTTCTATTTAGAATGCAGTCTCAAAAAAGTGTCTTTTGAAAACCAAATGCAAAGATAGTGAGAAAATTAAAAAATAAGAATAAGGATATCTCCGAACCTAGAATTTCTAGAAAGAAGGTAAAAACATTTCCAGAATCAGTTTTGCATCCGGCAAGAAACAGCATTCAAAGATTTCTATTTAGAATGCAGTCTCAAAAAAGCGTCTTTTGAAAACCAAATGCACAGATAGTGAGAAAATTCAAAAATAAGAATAAGGATATCTCCGAACCTAGACGTCCTAGAAAGAAGATAAATACATTTCCAAAATCAGTTTTGCATCCGGCAAGAAACTGCATTCAAAGATTTCTATTTAGAATGCAGTCTCAAAAAAGTGTCTTTTGAAAAACAAATGCAAAGATAGTGAAAAAATTAAAAAATAAGAATAAGGTATCTCCGAACCTAGAATTCCTAGAAAAAAGATGAAAACATTTCCAGTTTCAGTTTTGCATTCGGCACGAAACTGCATTTAAAGATTTCTATTTAGAATGCAGTCTCAAAAAAGTGTCTTTTGAAAACCAAATGCAAAGATAGTGAGAAAATTAAAAAATAAGAATAAGGATATCTCCGAACCTAGAATTCCTAGAAAGAAGATAAAAACATTTCCAGAATCAATTTTGCATCCGGCACGAAACTGCATTCAAAGATTTATATTTAGAATGCATTCTCAAAAAAATGTCTTTTGAAAAACAAATGCAAAGATAGTGAGAAAAGTTAAAAATAAGAATAAGGATATCTCCGAACATAGAAGTTGTAGAAAGAAGATAGAAACATTTCCAAAATCAGTTTGGCATCCGGCAAGAAACTGCATTCAAAGATTTCTATTTAGAATGCAGTCTCAAAAAAGTGTCTGTTGAAAACCAAATGCAAAAATAGTGAGAAAATTAAAAAAATAAGAATAAGGATATCTCCGAACCTAGACGTCCTAGAAAGAAGATAAATACATTTCCAAAATCAGTTTTGCATTCGGCAAGAAACTGCATTCAAAGATTTATATTTAGAATGCAGTCTCAAAAAAGTGTCCTTTGAAAAACAAATGCAAAGATAGTGAGAAAATTAAAAAATAAGAATAAGGTATCTCCGAACCTAGAATTCCTAGAAAGAAGGTAAAAACATTTCCAGAATCAGTTTTGCATCCGGCAAGAAACTGCATTCAAAGATTTCTATTTAGAATGCAGTCTCAAAAAAGTGTGTTTTGTAAACCAAATGCAAAGATAGTGAGAAAATTAAAAAATAAGAATAAGGATATCTCCGAACATAGAATTCCTAGAAAGATGGTAAATACATTTCCAAAATCAGGGTTGTATCCGGCAAGAAACTGCATTCAAAGATTTCTATTTAGAATGCAGTCTCAAAAAAGAGTCTTTTGAAAAACAAATGCAAAGATAGTGTGAAAATTAAAAAAATAAGAATAAGGATATCTCCGAACCTAGAAGTCCTAGAAAGAAGATAAAAACATTTCTAGAATCAATTTTGCATCCGGCAAGAAACTGCATTCAAAGATTTCTATTTAGAATGCAGTCTCAAAAAAGTGTCTTTTGAAAACCAAATGCAAAGATAGTGAGAAAATTAAAAAATAAGAATAAGGATATCTCCGAACCTAGAATTTCTAGAAAGAAGGTAAAAACATTTCCAGAATCAGTTTTGCATCCGGCAAGAAACAGCATTCAAAGATTTCTATTTAGAATGCAGTCTCAAAAAAGCGTCTTTTGAAAACCAAATGCACAGATAGTGAGAAAATTCAAAAATAAGAATAAGGATATCTCCGAACCTAGACGTCCTAGAAAGAAGATAAATACATTTCCAAAATCAGTTTTGCATCCGGCAAGAAACTGCATTCAAAGATTTCTATTTAGAATGCAGTCTCAAAAAAGTGTCTTTTGAAAAACAAATGCAAAGATAGTGAAAAAATTAAAAAATAAGAATAAGGTATCTCCGAACCTAGAATTCCTAGAAAAAAGATGAAAACATTTCCAGTTTCAGTTTTGCATTCGGCACGAAACTGCATTTAAAGATTTCTATTTAGAATGCAGTCTCAAAAAAGTGTCTTTTGAAAACCAAATGCAAAGATAGTGAGAAAATTAAAAAATAAGAATAAGGATATCTCCGAACCTAGAATTCCTAGAAAGAAGATAAAAACATTTCCAGAATCAATTTTGCATCCGGCACGAAACTGCATTCAAAGATTTATATTTAGAATGCATTCTCAAAAAAATGTCTTTTGAAAAACAAATGCAAAGATAGTGAGAAAAGTTAAAAATAAGAATAAGGATATCTCCGAACATAGAAGTTGTACAAAGAAGATAGAAACATTTCCAAAATCAGTTTGGCATCCGGCAAGAAACTGCATTCAAAGATTTCTATTTAGAATGCAGTCTCAAAAAAGTGTCTGTTGAAAACCAAATGCAAAAATAGTGAGAAAATTAAAAAATAAGAATAAGGATATCTCCGAACCTAGACGTCCTAGAAAGAAGATAAATACATTTCCAAAATCAGTTTTGCATCCGGCAAGAAACTGCATTCAAAGATTTATATTTAGAATGCAGTCTCAAAAAAGTGTCCTTTGAAAAACAAATGCAAAGATAGTGAGAAAATTAAAAAATAAGAATAAGGTATCTCCGAACCTAGAATTCCTAGAAAAAAGATGAAAACATTTCCAGATTCAGTTTTGCATTCGGCACGAAACTGCATTTAAAGATTTCTATTTAGAATGCAGTCTCAAAAAAGTGTCTTTTGAAAACCAAATGCAAAGATAGTGAGAAAATTAAGAAATAAGAATAAGGATATCTCCGAACCTAGAAGTCCTAGAAAGAAGGTAAATACATTTCCAAAATCAAAATTGCATCTTGCAAGAAACTGCACTCGATAATTTCAATTTAGAATGCAGTCTCAAAAAAGTGTGTTTTGAAAACCAAATGCAAAAATAGTGAGAAAATTAAAAAAATAAGAATAAGGATATCTCCGAACCTAGAATTCCCAGAAAGAAGATAAATACATTTCCAGAATCAATTTTGCATCCGGCAAGAAACTGCATTCAAAGATTTCTATTTAGAATGCAGTCTCAAAAAAGTGTCTTTTGAAAACCAAATGCAAAGATAGTGAGAAAATTAAAAAATAAGAATAAGGATATCTCCGAACCTAGAATTTCTAGAAAGAAGGTAAAAACATTTCCAGAATCAGTTTTGCATCCGGCAAGAAACTGCATTCAAAGATTTCTATTTAGAATGCAGTCTCAAAAAAGCGTCTTTTGAAAACCAAATGCACAGATAGTGAGAAAATTCAAAAATAAGAATAAGGATATCTCCGAACCTGGACGTCCTAGAAAGAAGATAAATACATTTCCAAAATCAGTTTTGCATCCGGCAAGAAACTGCATTCAAAGATTTCTATTTAGAATGCAGTCTCAAAAAAGTGTCTTTTGAAAAACAAATGCAAAGATAGTGAGAAAATTAAAAAATAAGAATAAGGTATCTCCGAACCTAGAATTCCTAGAAAAAAGATGAAAACATTTCCAGTTTCAGTTTTGCATTCGGCACGAAACTGCATTTAAAGATTTCTATTTAGAATGCAGTCTCAAAAAAGTGTCTTTTGAAAACCAAATGCAAAGATAGTGAGAAAATTAAAAAATAAGAATAAGGATATCTCCGAACCTAGAATTCCTAGAAAGAAGATAAAAACATTTCCAGAATCAATTTTGCATCCGGCACGAAACTGCATTCAAAGATTTATATTTAGAATGCATTCTCAAAAAAATGTCTTTTGAAAAACAAATGCAAAGATAGTGAGAAAAGTTAAAAATAAGAATAAGGATATCTCCGAACATAGAAGTTGTAGAAAGAAGATAGAAACATTTCCAAAATCAGTTTGGCATCCGGCAAGAAACTGCATTCAAAGATTTCTATTTAGAATGCAGTCTCAAAAAAGTGTCTGTTGAAAACCAAATGCAAAAATAGTGAGAAAATTAAAAAAATAAGAATAAGGATATCTCCGAACCTAGAATTTCTAGAAAGAAGGTAAAAACATTTCCAGAATCAGTTTTGCATCCGGCAAGAAACAGCATTCAAAGATTTCTATTTAGAATGCAGTCTCAAAAAAGCGTCTTTTGAAAACCAAATGCACAGATAGTGAGAAAATTCAAAAATAAGAATAAGGATATCTCCGAACCTAGACGTCCTAGAAAGAAGATAAATACATTTCCAAAATCAGTTTTGCATCCGGCAAGAAACTGCATTCAAAGATTTCTATTTAGAATGCAGTCTCAAAAAAGTGTCTTTTGAAAAACAAATGCAAAGATAGTGAAAAAATTAAAAAATAAGAATAAGGTATCTCCGAACCTAGAATTCCTAGAAAAAAGATGAAAACATTTCCAGTTTCAGTTTTGCATTCGGCACGAAACTGCATTTAAAGATTTCTATTTAGAATGCAGTCTCAAAAAAGTGTCTTTTGAAAACCAAATGCAAAGATAGTGAGAAAATTAAAAAATAAGAATAAGGTATCTCCGAACCTAGAATTCCTAGAAAAAAGATGAAAACATTTCCAGTTTCAGTTTTGCATTCGGCACGAAACTGCATTTAAAGATTTCTATTTAGAATGCAGTCTCAAAAAAGTGTCTTTTGAAAACCAAATGCAAAGATAGTGAGAAAATTAAAAAATAAGAATAAGGATATCTCCGAACCTAGAATTCCTAGAAAGAAGATAAAAACATTTCCAGAATCAATTTTGCATCCGGCACGAAACTGCATTCAAAGATTTATATTTAGAATGCATTCTCAAAAAAATGTCTTTTGAAAAACAAATGCAAAGATAGTGAGAAAAGTTAAAAATAAGAATAAGGATATCTCCGAACATAGAAGTTGTAGAAAGAAGATAGAAACATTTCCAAAATCAGTTTGGCATCCGGCAAGAAACTGCATTCAAAGATTTCTATTTAGAATGCAGTCTCAAAAAAGTGTCTGTTGAAAACCAAATGCAAAAATAGTGAGAAAATTAAAAAAATAAGAATAAGGATATCTCCGAACCTAGACGTCCTAGAAAGAAGATAAATACATTTCCAAAATCAGTTTTGCATTCGGCAAGAAACTGCATTCAAAGATTTATATTTAGAATGCAGTCTCAAAAAAGTGTCCTTTGAAAAACAAATGCAAAGATAGTGAGAAAATTAAAAAATAAGAATAAGGTATCTCCGAACCTAGAATTCCTAGAAAGAAGGTAAAAACATTTCCAGAATCAGTTTTGCATCCGGCAAGAAACTGCATTCAAAGATTTCTATTTAGAATGCAGTCTCAAAAAAGTGTGTTTTGTAAACCAAATGCAAAGATAGTGAGAAAATTAAAAAATAAGAATAAGGATATCTCCGAACATAGAATTCCTAGAAAGATGGTAAATACATTTCCAAAATCAGGGTTGTATCCGGCAAGAAACTGCATTCAAAGATTTCTATTTAGAATGCAGTCTCAAAAAAGAGTCTTTTGAAAAACAAATGCAAAGATAGTGTGAAAATTAAAAAAATAAGAATAAGGATATCTCCGAACCTAGAAGTCCTAGAAAGAAGATAAAAACATTTCCAGAATCAATTTTGCATCCGGCAAGAAACTGCATTCAAAGATTTCTATTTAGAATGCAGTCTCAAAAAAGTGTCTTTTGAAAACCAAATGCAAAGATAGTGAGAAAATTAAAAAATAAGAATAAGGATATCTCCGAACCTAGAATTTCTAGAAAGAAGGTAAAAACATTTCCAGAATCAGTTTTGCATCCGGCAAGAAACAGCATTCAAAGATTTCTATTTAGAATGCAGTCTCAAAAAAGCGTCTTTTGAAAACCAAATGCACAGATAGTGAGAAAATTCAAAAATAAGAATAAGGATATCTCCGAACCTAGACGTCCTAGAAAGAAGATAAATACATTTCCAAAATCAGTTTTGCATCCGGCAAGAAACTGCATTCAAAGATTTCTATTTAGAATGCAGTCTCAAAAAAGTGTCTTTTGAAAAACAAATGCAAAGATAGTGAAAAAATTAAAAAATAAGAATAAGGTATCTCCGAACCTAGAATTCCTAGAAAAAAGATGAAAACATTTCCAGTTTCAGTTTTGCATTCGGCACGAAACTGCATTTAAAGATTTCTATTTAGAATGCAGTCTCAAAAAAGTGTCTTTTGAAAACCAAATGCAAAGATAGTGAGAAAATTAAAAAATAAGAATAAGGATATCTCCGAACCTAGAATTCCTAGAAAGAAGATAAAAACATTTCCAGAATCAATTTTGCATCCGGCACGAAACTGCATTCAAAGATTTATATTTAGAATGCATTCTCAAAAAAATGTCTTTTGAAAAACAAATGCAAAGATAGTGAGAAAAGTTAAAAATAAGAATAAGGATATCTCCGAACATAGAAGTTGTAGAAAGAAGATAGAAACATTTCCAAAATCAGTTTGGCATCCGGCAAGAAACTGCATTCAAAGATTTCTATTTAGAATGCAGTCTCAAAAAAGTGTCTGTTGAAAACCAAATGCAAAAATAGTGAGAAAATTAAAAAAATAAGAATAAGGATATCTCCGAACCTAGACGTCCTAGAAAGAAGATAAATACATTTCCAAAATCAGTTTTGCATTCGGCAAGAAACTGCATTCAAAGATTTATATTTAGAATGCAGTCTCAAAAAAGTGTCCTTTGAAAAACAAATGCAAAGATAGTGAGAAAATTAAAAAATAAGAATAAGGTATCTCCGAACCTAGAATTCCTAGAAAGAAGGTAAAAACATTTCCAGAATCAGTTTTGCATCCGGCAAGAAACTGCATTCAAAGATTTCTATTTAGAATGCAGTCTCAAAAAAGTGTGTTTTGTAAACCAAATGCAAAGATAGTGAGAAAATTAAAAAATAAGAATAAGGATATCTCCGAACATAGAATTCCTAGAAAGATGGTAAATACATTTCCAAAATCAGGGTTGTATCCGGCAAGAAACTGCATTCAAAGATTTCTATTTAGAATGCAGTCTCAAAAAAGAGTCTTTTGAAAAACAAATGCAAAGATAGTGTGAAAATTAAAAAAATAAGAATAAGGATATCTCCGAACCTAGAAGTCCTAGAAAGAAGATAAAAACATTTCCAGAATCAATTTTGCATCCGGCAAGAAACTGCATTCAAAGATTTCTATTTAGAATGCAGTCTCAAAAAAGTGTCTTTTGAAAACCAAATGCAAAGATAGTGAGAAAATTAAAAAATAAGAATAAGGATATCTCCGAACCTAGAATTTCTAGAAAGAAGGTAAAAACATTTCCAGAATCAGTTTTGCATCCGGCAAGAAACAGCATTCAAAGATTTCTATTTAGAATGCAGTCTCAAAAAAGCGTCTTTTGAAAACCAAATGCACAGATAGTGAGAAAATTCAAAAATAAGAATAAGGATATCTCCGAACCTAGACGTCCTAGAAAGAAGATAAATACATTTCCAAAATCAGTTTTGCATCCGGCAAGAAACTGCATTCAAAGATTTCTATTTAGAATGCAGTCTCAAAAAAGTGTCTTTTGAAAAACAAATGCAAAGATAGTGAAAAAATTAAAAAATAAGAATAAGGTATCTCCGAACCTAGAATTCCTAGAAAAAAGATGAAAACATTTCCAGTTTCAGTTTTGCATTCGGCACGAAACTGCATTTAAAGATTTCTATTTAGAATGCAGTCTCAAAAAAGTGTCTTTTGAAAACCAAATGCAAAGATAGTGAGAAAATTAAAAAATAAGAATAAGGATATCTCCGAACCTAGAATTCCTAGAAAGAAGATAAAAACATTTCCAGAATCAATTTTGCATCCGGCACGAAACTGCATTCAAAGATTTATATTTAGAATGCATTCTCAAAAAAATGTCTTTTGAAAAACAAATGCAAAGATAGTGAGAAAAGTTAAAAATAAGAATAAGGATATCTCCGAACATAGAAGTTGTACAAAGAAGATAGAAACATTTCCAAAATCAGTTTGGCATCCGGCAAGAAACTGCATTCAAAGATTTCTATTTAGAATGCAGTCTCAAAAAAGTGTCTGTTGAAAACCAAATGCAAAAATAGTGAGAAAATTAAAAAATAAGAATAAGGATATCTCCGAACCTAGACGTCCTAGAAAGAAGATAAATACATTTCCAAAATCAGTTTTGCATCCGGCAAGAAACTGCATTCAAAGATTTATATTTAGAATGCAGTCTCAAAAAAGTGTCCTTTGAAAAACAAATGCAAAGATAGTGAGAAAATTAAAAAATAAGAATAAGGTATCTCCGAACCTAGAATTCCTAGAAAAAAGATGAAAACATTTCCAGATTCAGTTTTGCATTCGGCACGAAACTGCATTTAAAGATTTCTATTTAGAATGCAGTCTCAAAAAAGTGTCTTTTGAAAACCAAATGCAAAGATAGTGAGAAAATTAAGAAATAAGAATAAGGATATCTCCGAACCTAGAAGTCCTAGAAAGAAGGTAAATACATTTCCAAAATCAAAATTGCATCTTGCAAGAAACTGCACTCGATAATTTCAATTTAGAATGCAGTCTCAAAAAAGTGTGTTTTGAAAACCAAATGCAAAAATAGTGAGAAAATTAAAAAAATAAGAATAAGGATATCTCCGAACCTAGAATTCCCAGAAAGAAGATAAATACATTTCCAGAATCAATTTTGCATCCGGCAAGAAACTGCATTCAAAGATTTCTATTTAGAATGCAGTCTCAAAAAAGTGTCTTTTGAAAACCAAATGCAAAGATAGTGAGAAAATTAAAAAATAAGAATAAGGATATCTCCGAACCTAGAATTTCTAGAAAGAAGGTAAAAACATTTCCAGAATCAGTTTTGCATCCGGCAAGAAACTGCATTCAAAGATTTCTATTTAGAATGCAGTCTCAAAAAAGCGTCTTTTGAAAACCAAATGCACAGATAGTGAGAAAATTCAAAAATAAGAATAAGGATATCTCCGAACCTGGACGTCCTAGAAAGAAGATAAATACATTTCCAAAATCAGTTTTGCATCCGGCAAGAAACTGCATTCAAAGATTTCTATTTAGAATGCAGTCTCAAAAAAGTGTCTTTTGAAAAACAAATGCAAAGATAGTGAGAAAATTAAAAAATAAGAATAAGGTATCTCCGAACCTAGAATTCCTAGAAAAAAGATGAAAACATTTCCAGTTTCAGTTTTGCATTCGGCACGAAACTGCATTTAAAGATTTCTATTTAGAATGCAGTCTCAAAAAAGTGTCTTTTGAAAACCAAATGCAAAGATAGTGAGAAAATTAAAAAATAAGAATAAGGATATCTCCGAACCTAGAATTCCTAGAAAGAAGATAAAAACATTTCCAGAATCAATTTTGCATCCGGCACGAAACTGCATTCAAAGATTTATATTTAGAATGCATTCTCAAAAAAATGTCTTTTGAAAAACAAATGCAAAGATAGTGAGAAAAGTTAAAAATAAGAATAAGGATATCTCCGAACATAGAAGTTGTAGAAAGAAGATAGAAACATTTCCAAAATCAGTTTGGCATCCGGCAAGAAACTGCATTCAAAGATTTCTATTTAGAATGCAGTCTCAAAAAAGTGTCTGTTGAAAACCAAATGCAAAAATAGTGAGAAAATTAAAAAATAAGAATAAGGATATCTCCGAACCTAGACGTCCTAGAAAGAAGATAAATATATTTTCCAAAATCAGTTTTGCATCCGGCAAGAAACTGCATTCAAAGATTTATATTTAGAATGCAGTCTCAAAAAAGTGTCCTTTGAAAAACAAATGCAAAGATAGTGAGAAAATTAAAAAATAAGAATAAGGTATGTCCGAACCTAGAATTCCTAGAAAAAAGATGAAAACATTTCCAGATTCAGTTTTGCATTCGGCACGAAACTGCATTTAAAGATTTCTATTTAGAATGCAGTCTCAAAAAAGTGTCTTTTGAAAACCAAATGCAAAGATAGTGAGAAAATTAAGAAATAAGAATAAGGATATCTCCGAACCTAGAAGTCCTAGAAAGAAGGTAAATACATTTCCAAAATCAAAATTGCATCTTGCAAGAAACTGCACTCGATAATTTCAATTTAGAATGCAGTCTCAAAAAAGTGTGTTTTGAAAACCAAATGCAAAAATAGTGAGAAAATTAAAAAAATAAGAATAAGGATATCTCCGAACCTAGAATTCCCAGAAGAAGATAAATACATTTCCAGAATCAATTTTGCATCCGGCAAGAAACTGCATTCAAAGATTTCTATTTAGAATGCAGTCTCAAAAAAGTGTCTTTTGAAAACCAAATGCACAGATAGTGAGAAAATTAAAAAATAAGAATAAGGTATCTCCGAACCTAGAATTCCTAGAAAAAAGATGAAAACATTTCCAGTTTCAGTTTTGCATTCGGCACGAAACTGCATTTAAAGATTTCTATTTAGAATGCAGTCTCAAAAAAGTGTCTTTTGTAAACCAAATGCAAAGATAGTGAGAAAATTAAAGAATAGGAATAAGGATATCTCCGAACCTAGAATTCATTGAAAGAAGGTAAAAACATTTCCAGAATCAGTTTTGCAATTGGCAAGAAACTGCATTCAAAGATTTCTATTTAAAATTCAGTCTCAAAAAAGTGTCTTTTGAAAACCAAATGCACAGATAGTGAGAAAATTCAAAAATAAGAATAAGGATATCTCCGAACCTAGAAGTTCTACAAAGAAGATAAAAACATTTCCAAAATCAATTTGGCATCCGGCAAGAAACTGCATTCAAAGATTTATATTTAGAATGCAGTCTCAAAAAAGCGTCTTTTGAAAAACAAATGCAAAGATAGTGAGAAAATTAAAAAATAAGAATAAGGTATCTCCGAACCTAGAATTCCTAAAAAAAAGATGAAAACATTTCCAGATTCAGTTTTGCATTCGGCACGAAACTGCATTTAAAGATTTCTATTTAGAATGCAGTCTCAAAAAAGTGTCTTTTGAAAACCAAATGCAAAGATAGTGAGAAAATTAAAAAATAAGAATAAGGATATCTCCGAACCTAGAAGTCCTAGAAAGAAGGTAAATACATTTCCAAAATCAAAATTGCATCTTGCAAGAAACTGCATTCGATAATTTCAATTTAGAATGCAGTCTCAAAAAAGTGTGTTTTGAAAACCAAATGCAAAAATAGTGAGAAAATTAAAAAAATAAGAATAAGGATATCTCCGAACCTAGAAAGAAGGTAAAAACATTTCCAGAATCAGTTTTGCATCCGGCAAGAAACTGCATTCAAAGATTTCTATTTAGAATGCAGTCTCAAAAAAGTGTCTTTTGAAAAACAAATGCAAAGATAGTGAGAAAATTAAAAAATAAGAATAAGGTATCTCCGAACCTAGAATTCCTAGAAAAAAGATGAAAACATTTCCAGATTCAGTTTTGCATTCGGCACGAAACTGCATTTAAAGATTTCTATTTAGAATGCAGTCTCAAAAAAGTGTCTTTTGAAAACCAAATGCAAAGATAGTGAGAAAATTAAAAAATAAGAATAAGGATATCTCCGAACCTGGAATTCCTAGAAAGAAGGTAAAAACATTTCCAGAATCAGTTTTGCATCCGGCAAGAAACTGCATTCAAAGATTTCTATTTAGAATGCAGTCTCAAAAAAGTGTGTTTTGTAAACCAAATGCAAAGATAGTGAGAAAATTAAAAAAAAAGAATAAGGATATCTCCGAACATAGAATTCCTAGAAAGATGGTAAATACATTTCCAAAATTAGGGTTGTATCCGGCAAGAAACTGCATTCAAAGATTTCTATTTAGAATGCAGTCTCAAAAAAGTGTCTTTTGAAAAACAAATGCAAAGATAGTGTGAAAATTAAAAAAATAAGAATAAGGATATCTCCGAATCCAGAATTCCTAGAAAGAAGATAAAAACATTTCCAGAATCAATTTTGCATCCGGCAAGAAACTGCATTCAAAGATTTCTATTTAGAATTCAGTCTCAAAAAAGTGTCTTTTGAAAACCAAATGCAAAGATAGTGAGAAAATTAAAAAATAAGAATAAGGATATCTCCGAACCTAGAATTTCTAGAAAGAAGGTAAAAACATTTCCAGAATCAGTTTTGCATCCGGCAAGAAACTGCATTCAAAGATTTCTATTTAGAATGCAGTCTCAAAAAAGCGTCTTTTGAAAAACAAATGCAAAGATAGTGAGAAAATTAAGAAATAAGAATAAGGATATCTCCGAACCTAGAAGCCCTAGAAAGAAGATAAATACATTTCCAAAATCAGTTTTGCATCCGGCAAGAAACTGCATTCAAAGATTTCTATTAAGAATGCAGTCTCAAAAAAGTGTCTTTTGAAAAACAAATGCAAAGATAGTGAGAAAATTAAAAAATAAGAATAAGGTATCTCCGAACCTAGAATTCCTAGAAAAAAGATGAAAACATTTCCAGTTTCAGTTTTGCATTCGGCACGAAACTGCATTTAAAGATTTCTATTTAGAATGCAGTCTCAAAAAAGTGTGTTTTGAAAACCAAATGCAAAGATAGTGAGAAAATTAAAAAATAAGAATAAGGATATCTCCGAACCTAGAATTCCCAGAAAGAAGATAAATACATTTCCAGAATCAATTTTGCATCCGGCAAGAAACTGCATTCAAAGATTTCTATTTAGAATGCAGTCTCAAAAAAGTGTCTTTTGAAAACCAAATGCACAGATAGTGAGAAAATTAAAAAATAAGAATAAGGTATCTCCGAACCTAGAATTCCTAGAAAAAAGATGAAAACATTTCCAGATTCAGTTTTGCATTCGGCACGAAACTGCATTTAAAGATTTCTATTTAGAATGCAGTCTCAAAAAAGTGTCTTTTGAAAACCAAATGCAAAGATAGTGAGAAAATTAAAAAATAAGAATAAGGATATCTCCGAACCTAGAATTCCTAGAAAGAAGATAAAAACATTTCCAGAATCAATTTTGCATCCGGCACGAAACTGCATTCAAATATTTATATTTAGAATGCATTCTCAAAAAAATGTCTTTTGAAAAACAAATGCAAAGATAGTGAGAAAATTAAAAAATAAGAATAAGGATATCTCCGAACCTAGAATTTCTAGAAAGAAGGTAAAAACATTTCCAAAATCAGTTTGGCATCCGGCAAGAAACTGCATTCAAAGATTTCTATTTAGAATGCAGTCTCAAAAAAGTGTATGTTGAAAACCAAATGCACAGATAGTGAGAAAATTCAAAAATAAGAATAAGGATATCTCCGAACCTAGAAGTTCTACAAAGAAGATAAAAACATTTCCAAAATCAATTTGGCATCCGGCAAGAAACTGCATTCAAAGATTTATATTTAGAATGCAGTCTCAAAAAAGCGTCTTTTGAAAAACAAATGCAAAGATAGTGAGAAAATTAAAAAATAAGAATAAGGTATCTCCGAACCTAGAATTCCTAGAAAAAAGATGAAAACATTTCCAGATTCAGTTTTGCATTCGGCACGAAACTGCATTTAAAGATTTCTATTTAGAATGCAGTCTCAAAAAAGTGTCTTTTGAAAACCAAATGCAAAGATAGTGAGAAAATTAAAAAATAAGAATAAGGATATCTCCGAACCTAGAAGTCCTAGAAAGAAGGTAAAAACATTTCCAAAATCAAAATTGCATCTTGCAAGAAACTGCATTCGATAATTTCAATTTAGAATGCAGTCTCAAAAAAGTGTGTTTTGAAAACCAAATGCAAAAATAGTGAGAAAATTAAAAAAATAAGAATAAGGATATCTCCGAACCTAGAATTCCTAGAAAGAAGGTAAAAACATTTCCAGAATCAGTTTTGCATCCGGCAAGAAACTGCATTCAAAGATTTCTATTTAGAATGCAGTCTCAAAAAAGTGTCTTTTGAAAAACAAATGCAAAGATAGTGAGAAAATTAAAAAATAAGAATAAGGTATCTCCGAACCTAGAATTCCTAGAAAAAAGATGAAAACATTTCCAGATTCAGTTTTGCATTCGGCACGAAACTGCATTTAAAGATTTCTATTTAGAATGCAGTCTCAAAAAAGTGTCTTTTGAAAACCAAATGCAAAGATAGTGAGAAAATTAAAAAATAAGAATAAGGATATCTCCGAACCTAGAATTCCTAGAAAGAAGGTAAAAACATTTCCAGAATCAGTTTCGCATCCGGCAAGAAACTGCATTCAAAGATTTCTATTTAGAATGCAGTCTCAAAAAAGTGTGTTTTGTAAACCAAATGCAAAGATAGTGAGAAAATTAAAAAATAAGAATAAGGATATCTCCGAACATAGAATTCCTAGAAAGATGGTAAATACATTTCCAAAATCAGGGTTGTATCCGGCAAGAAACTGCATTCAAAGATTTCTATTTAGAATGCAGTCTCAAAAAAGAGTCTTTTGAAAAACAAATGCAAAGATAGTGTGAAAATTAAAAAAATAAGAATAAGGATATCTCCGAACCCAGAATTCCTAGAAAGAAGATAAAAACATTTCCAGAATCAATTTTGCATCCGGCAAGAAACTGCATTCAAAGATTTCTATTTAGAATGCAGTCTCAAAAAAGTGTCTTTTGAAAACCAAATGCAAAGATAGTGAGAAAATTAAAAAATAAGAATAAGGATATCTCCGAACCTAGAATTTCTAGAAAGAAGGTAAAAACATTTCCAGAATCTGTTTTGCATCCGGCAAGAAACTGCATTCAAAGATTTCTATTTAGAATGCAGTCTCAAAAAAGCGTCTTTTGAAAAACAAATGCAAAGATAGTGAGAAAATTAAGAAATAAGAATAAGGATATCTCCGAACCTAGAAGTCCTAGAAAGAAGATAAATACATTTCCAAAATCAGTTTTGCATCCGGCAAGAAACTGCATTCAAAGATTTTTATTTAGAATGCAGTCTCAAAAAAGTGTCTTTTGAAAAACAAATGCAAAGATAGTGAGAAAATTAAAAAATAAGAATAAGGTATCTCCGAACCTAGAATTCCTAGAAAAAAGATGAAAACATTTCCAGTTTCAGTTTTGCATTCGGCACGAAACTGCATTTAAAGATTTCTATTTAGAATGCAGTCTCAAAAAAGTGTGTTTTGAAAACCAAATGCAAAGATAGTGAGAAAATTAAAAAATAAGAATAAGGATATCTCCGAACCTAGAATTCCCAGAAAGAAGATAAATACATTTCCAGAATCAATTTTGCATCCGGCAAGAAACTGCATTCAAAGATTTCTATTTAGAATGCAGTCTCAAAAAAGTGTCTTTTGAAAACCAAATGCACAGATAGTGAGAAAATTAAAAAATAAGAATAAGGTATCTCCGAACCTAGAATTCCTAGAAAAAAGATGAAAACATTTCCAGATTCAGTTTTGCATTCGGCACGAAACTGCATTTAAAGATTTCTATTTAGAATGCAGTCTCAAAAAAGTGTCCTTTGAAAACCAAATGCAAAGATAGTGAGAAAATTAAAAAATAAGAATAAGGATATCTCCGAACCTAGAATTCCTAGAAAGAAGATAAACACATTTCCAGAATCAATTTTGCATCCGGCACGAAACTGCATTCAAAGATTTATATTTAGAATGCATTCTCAAAAAAATGTCTTTTGAAAAACAAATGCAAAGATAGTGAGAAAAGTTAAAAATAAGAATAAGGATATCTCCGAACCTAGAAGTTCTACAAAGAAGATAAAAACATTTCCAAAATCAATTTGGCATCCGGCAAGAAACTGCATTCAAAGATTTCTATTTAGAATGCAGTCTCAAAAAAGTGTCTGTTGAAAACCAAATGCAAAAATAGTGAGAAAATTAAAAAATAAGAATAAGGATATCTCCGAACCTAGACGTCCTAGAAAGAAGATAAATACATTTCCAAAATCAGTTTTGCATCCGGCAAGAAACTGCATTCAAAGATTTATATTTAGAATGCAGTCTCAAAAAAGTGTCTTTTGAAAAACAAATGCAAAGATAGTGAGAAAATTAAAAAATAAGAATAAGGTATCTCCGAACCTAGAATTCCTAGAAAAAAGATGAAAACATTTCCAGATTCAGTTTTGAATTCGGCACGAAACTGCATTTAAAGATTTCTATTTAAATGCAGTCTCAAAAAAGTGTCTTTTGAAAACCAAATGCAAAGATAGTGAGAAAATTCAAAAATAAGAATAAGGATATCTCCGAACCTAGAAGTCCTAGAAAGAAGGTAAATACATTTCCAAAATCAAAATTGCATCTTGCAAGAAACTGCACTCGATAATTTCAATTTAGAATGCAGTCTCAAAAAAGTGTGTTTTGAAAACCAAATGCAAAAATAGTGAGAAAATTAAAAAAATAAGAATAAGGATATCTCCGAACCTAGAATTCCTAGAAAGAAGGTAAAAACATTTCCAGAATCAGTTTTGCATCCGGCAAGAAACTGCATTCAAAGATTTCTATTTAGAATGCAGTCTCAAAAAAGTGTCTTTTGAAAAACAAATGCAAAGATAGTGAGAAAATTAAAAAATAAGAATAAGGTATCTCCGAACCTAGAATTCCTAGAAAAAAGATGAAAACATTTCCAGATTCAGTTTTGCATTCGGCACGAAACTGCATTTAAAGATTTCTATTTAGAATGCAGTCTCAAAAAAGTGTCTTTTGAAAACCAAATGCACAGATAGTGAGAAAATTCAAAAATAAGAATAAGGATATCTCCGAACCTGGAATTCCTAGAAAGAACATGAAAACATTTCCAGAATAAATTTTGTATCCGGCAAGAAACTGCATTCAAAGATTTCTATTTAGAATTCAGTCTCAAAAAAGTGTCTTTTGAAAACCAAATGCAAAGATAGTGAGAAAATTAAAAAATAAGAATAAGGATATCTCCGAACCTAGAATTCCTAGAAAGAAGATAAAAACATTTCCAGAATCAATTTTGCATCCGGCACGAAACTGCATTCAAAGATTTATATTTAGAATGCAGTCTCAAAAAAATGTCTTTTGAAAAACAAATGCAAAGATAGTGAGAAAAGTTAAAAATAAGAATAAGGATATCTCCGAACCTAGAAGTCCTAGAAAGAAGATAAATACATTTCCAAAATCAGTTTTGCATCCGGCATGAAACTGCATTCAAAGATTTCTATTTAGAATGCAGTCTCAAAAAAGTGTCTTTTGAAAAACAAATGCAAAGATAGTGAGAAAATTAAAAAATAAGAATAAGGTATCTCCGAACCTAGAATTCCTAGAAAAAAGATGAAAACATTTCCAGATTCAGTTTTGCATTCGGCACGAAACTGCATTTAAAGATTTCTATTTAGAATGCAGTCTCAAAAAAGTGTCTTTTGAAACCAAATGCACAGATAGTGAGAAAATTAAAAAATAAGAATAAGGATATCTCCGAACCTAGAAGCCCTAGAAAGAAGATAAAAACATTTCCAGAATCAATTTTGCATCCGGCACGAAACTGCATTCCAAGATTTATATTTAGAATGCATTCTCAAAAAAATGTCTTTTGAAAAACAAATGCAAAGATAGTGAGAAAAGTTAAAAATAAGAATAAGGATATCTCCGAACCTAGAAGTTCTACAAAGAAGATAAAAACATTTCCAAAATCAGTTTGGCATCCGGCAAGAAACTGCATTTAAAGATTTCTATTTAGAATGCAGTCTCAAAAAAGTGTCTGTTGAAAACCAAATGCAAAAATAGTGAGAAAATTAAAAAAATAAGAATAAGGATATCTCCGAACCTAGAAGCCCTAGAAAGAAGATAAAAACATTTCCAAAATCAGTTTTGCATCCGGCAAGAAACTGCATTCAAAGATTTTTATTTAGAATGCAGTCTCAAAAAAGTGTCTTTTGAAAAACAAATGCAAAGATAGTGAGAAAATTAAAAAATAAGAATAAGGATATCTCCGAACCTAGACGTCCTAGAAATAAGGTAAATACATTTCAATAATCAAGGTTGCATCCGGCAAGAAACTGCATTCAAAAATTTATATTTAGAAAGCAGTCTCAAAAAAGTGTCTTTTGAAAAACAAATGCAAAGATAGTGAGAAAATTAAAAAATAAGAATAAGGATATCTCCGAACCTAGACGTCCTAGAAAGAAGATAAGTACATTTCCAAAATCAGTTTTGCATCCGGCAAGAAACTGCATTCAAAGATTTATATTTAGAATGCAGTCTCAAAAAAGTGTCTTTTGAAAAACAAATGCAAAGATAGTGAGAAAATTAAAAAATAAGAATAAGGTATCTCCGAACCTAGAATTCCTAGAAAAAAGATGAAAACATTTCCAGATTCAGTTTTGCATTCGGCACGAAACTGCATTTAAAGATTTCTATTTAGAATGCAGTCTCAAAAAAGTTTCTTTTGAAAACCAAATGCAAAGATAGTGAGAAAATTAATAAATAAGAATAAGGATATCTCCGAACCTAGAAGTCCTAGAAAGAAGGTAAATACATTTCCAAAATCAAAATTGCATCCTGCAAGAAACTGCACTCGATAATTTCAATTTAGAATGCAGTCTCAAAAAAGTGTGTTTTGAAAACCAAATGCAAAAATAGTGAGAAAATTAAAAAAATAAGAATAAGGATATCTCCGAACCTAGAATTCCTAGAAAGAAGATAAAAATATTTCCAAAATCAAGTTTGCATCCGGCAAGAAACTGCATTCAAAGATTTCTATTTAGAATGCAGTCTCAAAAAAGTGTCTTTTGTAAACCAAATGCAAAGATAGTGAGAAAATTAAAAAATAAGAATAAGGATATCTCCGAACCCAGAATTCCTAGAAAGATGGTAAATACATTTCCAAAATCAGGGTTGTATCCGGCAAGAAACTGCATTCAAAGATTTCTATTTAGAATGCAGTCTCAAAAAAGAGTCTTTTGAAAAACAAATGCAAAGATAGTGAGAAAATTAAAAAAATAAGAATAAGGATATCTCCCAACCCAGAATTCCTAGAAAGAAGATAAAAACATTTCCAGAATCAATTTTGCATCCGGCACGAAACTGCATTCAAAGATTTATATTTAGAATGCAGTCTCAAAAAAATGTCTTTTGAAAACCAAATGCAAAGATAGTGAGAAAATTAAAAAAATAAGAATAAGGATATCTCCGAACCTAGAAAACCTAGAAAGAACATAAAAACATTTCCAGAATAAGTTTTGCATCCAGCAAGAAACTGCATTCAAAGATTTCTATTTAGAATTCAGTCTCAAAAAAGCGTCTTTTGAAAAACAAATGCAAAGATAGTGAGAAAATTAAGAAATAAGAATAAAGATAGCTCCGAACCTAGAAGTCCTAGAAAGAAGATAAATACATTTCCAAAATCAGTTTTGCATTCGGCACGAAACTGCATTTAAAGATTTCTATTTAGAATGCAGTCTCAAAAAAGTGTCTTTTGAAAACCAAATGCAAAGATAGTGAGAAAATTAAAAAATAAGAATAAGGATATCTCCGAACCTAGTATTCCCAGAAAGAAGGTAAAAACATTTCCAGAATCAATTTTGCATCCGGCAAGAAACTGCATTCAAAGATTTCTATTTAGAATACAGTCTCAAAAAAGTGTCTTTTGAAAACCAAATGCACAGATAGTGAGAAAATTCAAAAATAAGAATAAGGATATCTCCGAACCTAGAAGTTCTACAAAGAAGATAAAAACATTTCCAAAATCAGTTTGGCATCCGGCAAGAAACTGCATTCAAAGATTTCTATTTAGAATGCAGTCTCAAAAAAGTGTCTGTTGAAAACCAAATGCAAAAATAGTGAGAAAATTAAAAAAATAAGAATAAGGATATCTCCGAACCTAGAAGCCCTAGAAAGAAGATAAACCCATTTCCAAAATCAGTTTTACATCCGGCAAGAAACTGCATTCAAAGATTTTTATTTAGAATGCAGTCTCAAAAAAGTGTCTTTTGAAAAACAAATGCAAAGATAGTGAGAAAATTAAAAAATAAGAATAAGGATATCTCCGAACCTAGAATTCCCAGAAAGAAGGTAAAAACATTTCCAGAATCAATTTTGCATCCGGCAAGAAACTGCATTCAAAGATTTCTATTTAGAATACAGTCTCAAAAAAGTGTCTTTTGAAAACCAAATGCACAGATAGTGAGAAAATTCAAAAATAAGAATAAGGATATCTCCGAACCTAGAAGTTCTACAAAGAAGATAAAAACATTTCCAAAATCAGTTTGGCATCCGGCAAGAAACTGCATTCCAAGATTTATATTTAGAATGCAGTCTCAAAAAAGTGTCTGTTGAAAACCAAATGCAAAAATAGTGAGAAAATTAAAAAAATACGAATAAGGATATCTCCGAACCTAGAAGCCCTAGAAAGAAGATAAAAACATTTCCAAAATCAGTTTTGCATCCGGCAAGAAACTGCATTCAAAGATTTCTATTTAGAATGCAGTCTCAAAAAAGTGTCTTTTGAAAAACAAATGCAAAGATAGTGAGAAAATTAAAAAATAAGAATAAGGTATCTCCGAACCTAGAATTCCTAGAAAAAAGATGAAAACATTTCCAGATTCAGTTTTGCATCCGGCAAGAAACTGCATTCAAAGATTTCTATTTAGAATGCAGTCTCAAAAAAGCGTCTTTTGAAAAACAAATGCAAAGATAGTGAGAAAATTAAGAAATAAGAATAAGGATATCTCCGAACCTAGAAGTCCTAGAAAGAAGATAAATACATTTCCAAAATCAGTTTTGCATCCGGCAAGAAACTGCATTCAAAGATTTCTATTTAGAATGCAGTCTCAAAAAAGTGTCTTTTGAAAAACAAATGCAAAGATAGTGAGAAAATCAAAAAATAAGAATAAGGTATCTCCGAACCTAGAATTCCTAGAAAAAAGATGAAAACATTTCCAGTTTCAGTTTTGCATTCGGCACGAAACTGCATTTAAAGATTTCTATTTAGAATGCAGTCTCAAAAAAGTGTGTTTTGAAAACCAAATGCAAAGATAGTGAGAAAATTAAAAAAATAAGAATAAGGATATCTCCGAACCTAGAATTCCCAGAAAGAAGATAAATACATTTCCAGAATCAATTTTGCATCCGGCAAGAAACTGCATTCAAAGATTTCTATTTAGAATGCAGTCTCAAAAAAGTGTCTTTTGAAAACCAAATGCACAGATAGTGAGAAAATTAAAAAATAAGAATAAGGTATCTCCGAACCTAGAATTCCTAGAAAAAAGATGAAAACATTTCCAGTTTCAATTTTGCATTCGGCACGAAACTGCATTTAAAGATTTCTATTTAGAATGCAGTCTCAAAAAAGTGTCTTTTGAAAACCAAATGCAAAGATAGTGAGAAAATTAAAAAATAAGAATAAGGATATCTCCGAACCTAGAATTCCTAGAAAGAAGATAAAAACATTTCCAGAATCAATTTTGCATCCGGCACGAAACTGCATTCAAAGATTTAATGTCTTTTGAAAAACAAATGCAAAGATAGTGAGAAAAGTTAAAAATAAGAATAAGGATATCTCCGAACCTAGAAGTTCTACAAAGAAGATAAAAACATTTCCAAAATCAGTTTGGCATCCGGCAAGAAACTGCATTCAAAGATTTCTATTTAGAATGCAGTCTCAAAAAAGTGTCTGTTGAAAACCAAATGCAAAAATAGTGAGAAAATTAAAAAATAAGAATAAGGATATCTCCGAACCTAGACGTCCTAGAAAGAAGATAAATACATTTACAAAATCAGTTTTGCATCCGGCAAGAAACTGCATTCAAAGATTTATATTTAGAATGCAGTCTCAAAAAAGTGTCTTTTGAAAAACAAATGCAAAGATAGTGAGAAAATTAAAAAATAAGAATAAGGTATCTCCGAACCTAGAATTCCTAGAAAAAAGATGAAAACATTTCCAGATTCAGTTTTGCATTCGGCACGAAACTGCATTTAAAGATTTCTATTTAGAATGCAGTCTCAAAAAAGTGTCTTTTGAAAACCAAATGCAAAGATAGTGAGAAAATTCAAAAATAAGAATAAGGATATCTCCGAACCTAGAAGTCCTAAAAAGAAGGTAAATACATTTCCAAAATCAAAATTGCATCTTGCAAGAAACTGCAGTCGATAATTTCAATTTAGAATGCAGTCTCAAAAAACTGTGTTTTGAAAACCAAATGCAAAAATAGTGAGAAAATTAAAAAAATAAGAATAAGGATATCTCCGAACCTAGAATTCCTAGAAAGAAGGTAAAAACATTTCCAGAATCAGTTTTGCATCCGGCAAGAAACTGCATTCAAAGATTTCTATTTAGAATGCAGTCTCAAAAAAGTGTCTTTTGAAAAACAAATGCAAAGATAGTGAGAAAATTAAAAAATAAGAATAAGGTATCTCCGAACCTAGAATTCCTAGAAAGAAGGTAAAAACATTTCCAGAATCAGTTTTGCATCCGGCAAGAAACTGCATTCAAAGATTTCTATTTAGAATGCAGTCTCAAAAAAGTGTCTTTTGAAAAACAAATGCAAAGATAGTGAGAAAATTAAAAAATAAGAATAAGGATATCTCCGAACCTAGAATTCCCAGAAAGAAGGTAAAAACATTTCCAGAATCAATTTTGCATCCGGCAAGAAACTGCATTCAAAGATTTCTATTTAGAATACAGTCTCAAAAAAGTGTCTTTTGAAAACCAAATGCACAGATAGTGAGAAAATTCAAAAATAAGAATAAGGATATCTCCGAACCTAGAAGTTCTACAAAGAAGATAAAAACATTTCCAAAATCAGTTTGGCATCCGGCAAGAAACTGCATTCCAAGATTTATATTTAGAATGCAGTCTCAAAAAAGTGTCTGTTGAAAACCAAATGCAAAAATAGTGAGAAAATTAAAAAAATACGAATAAGGATATCTCCGAAGCTAGAAGCCCTAGAAAGAAGATAAAAACATTTCCAAAATCAGTTTTGCATCCGGCAAGAAACTGCATTCAAAGATTTCTATTTAGAATGCAGTCTCAAAAAAGTGTCTTTTGAAAAACAAATGCAAAGATAGTGAGAAAATTAAAAAATAAGAATAAGGTATCTCCGAACCTAGAATTCCTAGAAAAAAGATGAAAACATTTCCAGATTCAGTTTTGCATCCGGCAAGAAACTGCATTCAAAGATTTCTATTTAGAATGCAGTCTCAAAAAAGCGTCTTTTGAAAAACAAATGCAAAGATAGTGAGAAAATTAAGAAATAAGAATAAGGATATCTCCGAACCTAGAAGTCCTAGAAAGAAGATAAATACATTTCCAAAATCAGTTTTGCATCCGGCAAGAAACTGCATTCAAAGATTTCTATTTAGAATGCAGTCTCAAAAAAGTGTCTTTTGAAAAACAAATGCAAAGATAGTGAGAAAATCAAAAAATAAGAATAAGGTATCTCCGAACCTAGAATTCCTAGAAAAAAGATGAAAACATTTCCAGTTTCAGTTTTGCATTCGGCACGAAACTGCATTTAAAGATTTCTATTTAGAATGCAGTCTCAAAAAAGTGTGTTTTGAAAACCAAATGCAAAGATAGTGAGAAAATTAAAAAATAAGAATAAGGATATCTCCGAACCTAGAATTCCCAGAAAGAAGATAAATACATTTCCAGAATCAATTTTGCATCCGGCAAGAAACTGCATTCAAAGATTTCTATTTAGAATGCAGTCTCAAAAAAGTGTCTTTTGAAAACCAAATGCACAGATAGTGAGAAAATTAAAAAATAAGAATAAGGTATCTCCGAACCTAGAATTCCTAGAAAAAAGATGAAAACATTTCCAGTTTCAGTTTTGCATTCGGCACGAAACTGCATTTAAAGATTTCTATTTAGAATGCAGTCTCAAAAAAGTGTCTTTTGAAAACCAAATGCAAAGATAGTGAGAAAATTAAAAAATAAGAATAAGGATATCTCCGAACCTAGAATTCCTAGAAAGAAGATAAAAACATTTCCAGAATCAATTTTGCATCCGGCACGAAACTGCATTCAAAGATTTATATTTAGAATGCATTCTCAAAAAAATGTCTTTTGAAAAACAAATGCAAAGATAGTGAGAAAAGTTAAAAATAAGAATAAGGATATCTCCGAACCTAGAAGTTCTACAAAGAAGATAAAAACATTTCCAAAATCAGTTTGGCATCCGGCAAGAAACTGCATTCAAAGATTTCTATTTAGAATGCAGTCTCAAAAAAGTGTCTGTTGAAAACCAAATGCAAAAATAGTGAGAAAATTAAAAAATAAGAATAAGGATATCTCCGAACCTAGACGTCCTAGAAAGAAGATAAATACATTTCCAAAATCAGTTTTGCATCCGGCAAGAAACTGCATTCAAAGATTTATATTTAGAATGCAGTCTCAAAAAAGTGTCTTTTGAAAAACAAATGCAAAGATAGTGAGAAAATTAAAAAATAAGAATAAGGTATCTCCGAACCTAGAATTCCTAGAAAAAAGATGAAAACATTTCCAGATTCAGTTTTGCATTCGGCACGAAACTGCATTTAAAGATTTCTATTTAGAATGCAGTCTCAAAAAAGTGTCTTTTGAAAACCAAATGCAAAGATAGTGAGAAAATTCAAAAATAAGAATAAGGATATCTCCGAACCTAGAAGTCCTAAAAAGAAGGTAAATACATTTCCAAAATCAAAATTGCATCTTGCAAGAAACTGCAGTCGATAATTTCAATTTAGAATGCAGTCTCAAAAAACTGTGTTTTGAAAACCAAATGCAAAAATAGTGAGAAAATTAAAAAAATAAGAATAAGGATATCTCCGAACCTAGAATTCCTTGAAAGAAGGTAAAAACATTTCCAGAATCAGTTTTGCATCCGGCAAGAAACTGCATTCAAAGATTTCTATTTAGAATGCAGTCTCAAAAAAGTGTCTTTTGAAAAACAAATGCAAAGATAGTGAGAAAATTAAAAAATAAGAATAAGGTATCTCCGAACCTAGAATTCCTAGAAAAAAGATGAAAACATTTCCAGATTCAGTTTTGCATTCGGCACGAAACTGCATTTAAAGATTTCTATTTAGAATGCAGTCTCAAAAAAGTGTCTTTTGAAAACCAAATGCACAGATAGTGAGAAAATTCAAAAATAAGAATAAGGATATCTCCGAACCTGGAATTCCTAGAAAGAACATGAAAACATTTCCAGAATAAGTTTTGTATCCGGCAAGAAACTGCATTCAAAGATTTCTATTTAGAATTCAGTCTCAAAAAAGTGTCTTTTGAAAACCAAATGCAAAGATAGTGAGAAAATTAAAAAATAAGAATAAGGATATCTCCGAACCTAGAATTCCTAGAAAGAAGATAAAAACATTTCCAGAATCAATTTTGCATCCGGCACGAAACTGCATTCAAAGATTTATATTTAGAATGCAGTCTCAAAAAAATGTCTTTTGAAAAACAAATGCAAAGATAGTGAGAAAAGTTAAAAATAAGAATAAGGATATCTCCGAACCTAGAAGTCCTAGAAAGAACATAAAAACATTTCCAGAATAAGTTTTGCATCCGGCAAGAAACTGCATTCAAAGATTTCTATTTAGAATTCAGTCTCAAAAAAGCGTCTTTTGAAAAACAAATGCAAAGATAGTGAGAAAATTAAGAAATAAGAATAAGGATATCTCCGAACCTAGAAGTCCTAGAAAGAAGATAAATACATTTCCAAAATCAGTTTTGCATCCGGCATGAAACTGCATTCAAAGATTTCTATTTAGAATGCAGTCTCAAAAAAGCGTCTTTTGAAAAACAAATGCAAAGATAGTGAGAAAATTAAGAAATAAGAATAAGGATATCTCCGAACCTAGAATTCCTAGAAAGAAGATAAAAACATTTCCAGAATCAATTTTGCATCCGGCACGAAACTGCATTCAAAGATTTATATTTAGAATGCAGTCTCAAAAAAATGTCTTTTGAAAAACAAATGCAAAGATAGTGAGAAAAGTTAAAAATAAGAATAAGGATATCTCCGAACCTAGAAGTCCTAGAAAGAACATAAAAACATTTCCAGAATAAGTTTTGCATCCGGCAAGAAACTGTATTCAAAGATTTCTATTTAGAATTCAGTCTCAAAAAAGCGTCTTTTGAAAAACAAATGCAAAGATAGTGAGAAAATTAAGAAATAAGAATAAGGATATCTCCGAACCTAGAAGTCCTAGAAAGAAGGTAAAAACATTTCCAGAATTAATTTTGCATCCGGCAAGAAACTGCATTCAAAGATTTCTATTTAGAATACAGTCTCAAAAAAGTGTCTTTTGAAAACCAAATGCACAGATAGTGAGAAAATTCAAAAATAAGAATAAGGATATCTCCGAACCTAGAAGTTCTACAAAGAAGATAAAAACATTTCCAAAATCAGTTTGGCATCCGGCAAGAAACTGCATTCCAAGATTTATATTTAGAATGCAGTCTCAAAAAAGTGTCTGTTGAAAACCAAATGCAAAAATAGTGAGAAAATTAAAAAAATACGAATAAGGATATCTCCGAACCTAGAAGCCCTAGAAAGAAGATAAAAACATTTCCAAAATCAGTTTTGCATCCGGCAAGAAACTGCATTCAAAGATTTATATTTAGAATGCAGTCTCAAAAAAGTGTCTTTTGAAAAACAAATGCAAAGATAGTGAGAAAATTAAAAAATAAGAATAAGGTATCTCCGAACCTAGAATTCCTAGAAAAAAGATGAAAACATTTCCAGATTCAGTTTTGCATCCGGCAAGAAACTGCATTCAAAGATTTCTATTTAGAATGCAGTCTCAAAAAAGCGTCTTTTGAAAAACAAATGCAAAGATAGTGAGAAAATTAAGAAATAAGAATAAGGATATCTCCGAACCTAGAAGTCCTAGAAAGAAGATAAATACATTTCCAAAATCAGTTTTGCATCCGGCAAGAAACTGCATTCAAAGATTTCTATTTAGAATGCAGTCTCAAAAAAGTGTCTTTTGAAAAACAAATGCAAAGATAGTGAGAAAATCAAAAAATAAGAATAAGGTATCTCCGAACCTAGAATTCCTAGAAAAAAGATGAAAACATTTCCAGTTTCAGTTTTGCATTCGGCACGAAACTGCATTTAAAGATTTCTATTTAGAATGCAGTCTCAAAAAAGTGTGTTTTGAAAACCAAATGCAAAGATAGTGAGAAAATTAAAAAATAAGAATAAGGATATCTCCGAACCTAGAATTCCCAGAAAGAAGATAAATACATTTCCAGAATCAATTTTGCATCCGGCAAGAAACTGCATTCAAAGATTTCTATTTAGAATGCAGTCTCAAAAAAGTGTCTTTTGAAAACCAAATGCACAGATAGTGAGAAAATTAAAAAATAAGAATAAGGTATCTCCGAACCTAGAATTCCTAGAAAAAAGATGAAAACATTTCCAGTTTCAGTTTTGCATTCGGCACGAAACTGCATTTAAAGATTTCTATTTAGAATGCAGTCTCAAAAAAGTGTCTTTTGAAAACCAAATGCAAAGATAGTGAGAAAATTAAAAAATAAGAATAAGGATATCTCCGAACCTAGAATTCCTAGAAAGAAGATAAAAACATTTCCAGAATCAATTTTGCATCCGGCACGAAACTGCATTCAAAGATTTATATTTAGAATGCATTCTCAAAAAAATGTCTTTTGAAAAACAAATGCAAAGATAGTGAGAAAAGTTAAAAATAAGAATAAGGATATCTCCGAACCTAGAAGTTCTACAAAGAAGATAAAAACATTTCCAAAATCAGTTTGGCATCCGGCAAGAAACTGCATTCAAAGATTTCTATTTAGAATGCAGTCTCAAAAAAGTGTCTGTTGAAAACCAAATGCAAAAATAGTGAGAAAATTAAAAAATAAGAATAAGGATATCTCCGAACCTAGACGTCCTAGAAAGAAGATAAATACATTTCCAAAATCAGTTTTGCATCCGGCAAGAAACTGCATTCAAAGATTTATATTTAGAATGCAGTCTCAAAAAAGTGTCTTTTGAAAAACAAATGCAAAGATAGTGAGAAAATTAAAAAATAAGAATAAGGTATCTCCGAACCTAGAATTCCTAGAAAAAAGATGAAAACATTTCCAGATTCAGTTTTGCATTCGGCACGAAACTGCATTTAAAGATTTCTATTTAGAATGCAGTCTCAAAAAAGTGTCTTTTGAAAACCAAATGCAAAGATAGTGAGAAAATTCAAAAATAAGAATAAGGATATCTCCGAACCTAGAAGTCCTAAAAAGAAGGTAAATACATTTCCAAAATCAAAATTGCATCTTGCAAGAAACTGCAGTCGATAATTTCAATTTAGAATGCAGTCTCAAAAAACTGTGTTTTGAAAACCAAATGCAAAAATAGTGAGAAAATTAAAAAAATAAGAATAAGGATATCTCCGAACCTAGAATTCCTAGAAAGAAGGTAAAAACATTTCCAGAATCAGTTTTGCATCCGGCAAGAAACTGCATTCAAAGATTTCTATTTAGAATGCAGTCTCAAAAAAGTGTCTTTTGAAAAACAAATGCAAAGATAGTGAGAAAATTAAAAAATAAGAATAAGGTATCTCCGAACCTAGAATTCCTAGAAAAAAGATGAAAACATTTCCAGATTCAGTTTTGCATTCGGCACGAAACTGCATTTAAAGATTTCTATTTAGAATGCAGTCTCAAAAAAGTGTCTTTTGAAAACCAAATGCACAGATAGTGAGAAAATTCAAAAATAAGAATAAGGATATCTCCGAACCTGGAATTCCTAGAAAGAACATGAAAACATTTCCAGAATAAGTTTTGTATCCGGCAAGAAACTGCATTCAAAGATTTCTATTTAGAATTCAGTCTCAAAAAAGTGTCTTTTGAAAACCAAATGCAAAGATAGTGAGAAAATTAAAAAATAAGAATAAGGATATCTCCGAACCTAGAATTCCTAGAAAGAAGATAAAAACATTTCCAGAATCAATTTTGCATCCGGCACGAAACTGCATTCAAAGATTTATATTTAGAATGCAGTCTCAAAAAAATGTCTTTTGAAAAACAAATGCAAAGATAGTGAGAAAAGTTAAAAATAAGAATAAGGATATCTCCGAACCTAGAAGTCCTAGAAAGAACATAAAAACATTTCCAGAATAAGTTTTGCATCCGGCAAGAAACTGCATTCAAAGATTTCTATTTAGAATTCAGTCTCAAAAAAGCGTCTTTTGAAAAACAAATGCAAAGATAGTGAGAAAATTAAGAAATAAGAATAGGGATATCTCCGAACCTAGAAGTCCTAGAAAGAAGATAAATACATTTCCAAAATCAGTTTTGCATCCGGCATGAAACTGCATTCAAAGATTTCTATTTAGAATGCAGTCTCAAAAAAGTGTCTTTTGAAAAACAAATGCAAAGATAGTGAGAAAATTAAAAAATAAGAATAAGGTATCTCCGAACCTAGAATTCCTAGAAAAAAGATGAAAACATTTCCAGATTCAGTTTTGCATTCGGCACGAAACTGCATTTAAAGATTTTTATTTAGAATGCAGTCTCAAAAAAGTGTCTTTTGAAACCAAATGCACAGATAGTGAGAAAATTAAAAAATAAGAATAAGGATATCTCCGAACCTAGAAGCCCTAGAAAGAAGATAAAAACATTTCCAGAATCAATTTTGCATCCGACACGAAACTGCATTCCAAGATTTATATTTATAATGCATTCTCAAAAAAATGTCTTTTGAAAAACAAATGCAAAGATAGTGAGAAAAGTTAAAAATAAGAATAAGGATATCTCCGAACCTAGAATTCTAAGAAAGAAGGTAAAAACATTTCCAGAATCAGTTTTGCATCCGGCAAGAAACTGCATTCAAAGATTTCTATTTAGAATGCAGTCTCAAAAAAGTGTCTTTTGAAAACCAAATGCAAAAATAGTGAGAAAATTAAAAAAATAAGAATAAGGATATCTCCGAACCTAGAAGCCCTAGAAAGAAGATAAAAACATTTCCAAAATCAGTTTTGCATCCGGCAAGAAACTGCATTCAAAGATTTTTATTTAGAATGCAGTCTCAAAAAAGTGTCTTTTGAAAAACAAATGCAAAGATAGTGAGAAAATTAAAAAATAAGAATAAGGATATCTCCGAACCTAGACGTCCTAGAAATAAGGTAAATACATTTCAATAATCAAGGTTGCATCCGGCAAGAAACTGCATTCAAAGATTTATATTTAGAATGCAGTCTCAAAAAAGTGTCTTTTGAAAAACAAATGCAAAGATAGTGAGAAAATTAAAAAATAAGAATAAGGATATCTCCGAACCTAGACGTCCTAGAAAGAAGATAAATACATTTCCAAAATCAGTTTTGCATCCGGCAAGAAACTGCATTCAAAGATTTATATTTAGAATGCAGTCTCAAAAAGTGTCTTTTGAAAAACAAATGCAAAGATAGTGAGAAAATTAAAAAATAAGAATAAGGTATCTCCGAACCTAGAATTCCTAGAAAAAAGATGAAAACATTTCCAGATTCAGTTTTGCATTCGGCACGAAACTGCATTTAAAGATTTCTATTTAGAATGCAGTCTCAAAAAAGTGTCTTTTGAAAACCAAATGCAAAGATAGTGAGAAAATTAAAAAATAAGAATAAGGATATCTCCGAACCTAGAAGTCCTAGAAAGAAGGTAAATACATTTCCAAAATCAAAATTGCATCCTGCAAGAAACTGCACTCGATAATTTCAATTTAGAATGCAGTCTCAAAAAAGTGTGTTTTGAAAACCAAATGCAAAAATAGTGAGAAAATTAAAAAAATAAGAATAAGGATATCTCCGAACCTAGAATTCCTAGAAAGAAGATAAAAATATTTCCAAAATCAAGTTTGCATCCGGCAAGAAACTGCATTCAAAGATTTCTATTTAGAATGCAGTCTCAAAAAAGTGTCTTTTGTAAACCAAATGCAAAGATAGTGAGAAAATTAAAAAATAAGAATAAGGATATCTCCGAACCCAGAATTCCTAGAAAGATGGTAAATACATTTCCAAAATCAAGGTTGTATCCGGCAAGAAACTGCATTCAAAGATTTCTATTTAGAATGCAGTCTCAAAAAAGAGTCTTTTGAAAAACAAATGCAAAGATAGTGAGAAAATTAAAAAAATAAGAATAAGGATATCTCCGAACCCAGAATTTCTAGAAAGAAGATAAAAACATTTCCAGAATCAATTTTGCATTCGGCACGAAACTGCATTCAAAGATTTATATTTAGAATGCAGTCTCAAAAAAATGTCTTTTGAAAACCAAATGCAAAGATAGTGAGAAAATTAAAAAAATAAGAATAAGGATATCTCCGAACCTAGAAAACCTAGAAAGAACATAAAAACATTTCCAGAATAAGTTTTGCATCCGGCAAGAAACTGCATTCAAAGATTTCTATTTAGAATTCAGTCTCAAAAAAGCGTCTTTTGAAAAACAAATGCAAAGATAGTGAGAAAATTAAGAAATAAGAATAAAGATAGCTCCGAACCTAGAAGTCCTAGAAAGAAGATAAATACATTTCCAAAATCAGTTTTGCATTCGGCACGAAACTGCATTTAAAGATTTCTATTTAGAATGCAGTCTCAAAAAAGTGTCTTTTGAAAACCAAATGCAAAGATAGTGAGAAAATTAAAAAATAAGAATAAGGATATCTCCGAACCTAGTATTCCCAGAAAGAAGGTAAAAACATTTCCAGAATCAATTTTGCATCCGGCAAGAAACTGCATTCAAAGATTTCTATTTAGAATACAGTCTCAAAAAAGTGTCTTTTGAAAACCAAATGCACAGATAGTGAGAAAATTCAAAAATAAGAATAAGGATATCTCCGAACCTAGAAACCCTACAAAGAAGATAAAAACATTTCCAAAATCAGTTTGGCATCCGGCAAGAAACTGCATTCAAAGATTTCTATTTAGAATGCAGTCTCAAAAAAGTGTCTGTTGAAAACCAAATGCAAAAATAGTGAGAAAATTAAAAAAATAAGAATAAGGATATCTCCGAACCTAGAAGCCCTAGAAAGAAGATAAAAACATTTCCAAAATCAGTTTTACATCCGGCAAGAAACTGCATTCAAAGATTTTTATTTAGAATGCAGTCTCAAAAAAGTGTCTTTTGAAAAACAAATGCAAAGATAGTGAGAAAATTAAAAAATAAGAATAAGGATATCTCCGAACCTAGAATTCCCAGAAAGAAGGTAAAAACATTTCCAGAATCAATTTTGCATCCGGCAAGAAACTGCATTCAAAGATTTCTATTTAGAATACAGTCTCAAAAAAGTGTCTTTTGAAAACCAAATGCACAGATAGTGAGAAAATTCAAAAATAAGAATAAGGATATCTCCGAACCTAGAAGTTCTACAAAGAAGATAAAAACATTTCCAAAATCAGTTTGGCATCCGGCAAGAAACTGCATTCAAAGATTTCTATTTAGAATGCAGTCTCAAAAAAAGTGTCTGTTGAAAACCAAATGCAAAAATAGTGAGAAAATTAAAAAAATACGAATAAGGATATCTCCGAACCTAGAAGCCCTAGAAAGAAGATAAAAACATTTCCAAAATCAGTTTTGCATCCGGCAAGAAACTGCATTCAAAGATTTTTATTTAGAATGCAGTCTCAAAAAAGTGTCTTTTGAAAAACAAATGCAAAGATAGTGAGAAAATTAAAAAATAAGAATAAGGTATCTCCGAACCTAGAATTCCTAGAAAAAAGATGAAAACATTTCCAGATTCAGTTTTGCATTCGGCACGAAACTGCATTTAAAGATTTCTATTTAGAATGCAGTCTCAAAAAAGTGTCTTTTGAAAACCAAATGCACAGATAGTGGGAAAATTCAAAAATAAGAATAATGATATCTCCGAACCTGGAATTCCTAGAAAGAACATGAAAACATTTCCAGAATAAGTTTTGTATCCGGCAAGAAACTGCATTCAAAGATTTCTATTTAGAATTCAGTCTCAAAAAAGTGTCTTTTGAAAACCAAATGCAAAGATAGTGAGAAAATTAAAAAATAAGAATAAGGATATCTCCGAACCTAGAATTCCTAGAAAGAAGATAAAAACATTTCCAGAATCAATTTTGCATCCGGCACGAAACTGCATTCAAAGATTTATATTTAGAATGCAGTCTCAAAAAAATGTCTTTTGAAAAACAAATGCAAAGATAGTGAGAAAAGTTAAAAATAAGAATAAGGATATCTCCGAACCTAGAAGTCCTAGAAAGAACATAAAAACATTTCCAGAATAAGTTTTGCATCCGGCAAGAAACTGCATTCAAAGATTTCTATTTAGAATTCAGTCTCAAAAAAGCGTCTTTTGAAAAACAAATGCAAAGATAGTGAGAAAATTAAGAAATAAGAATAAGGATATCTCCGAACCTAGAAGTCTTAGAAAGAAGGTAAAAACATTTCCAAAATCAGTTTTGCATCCGGCACGAAACTGCATTCAAAGATTTATATTTAGAATGCAGTCTCAAAAAAATGTCTTTTGAAAAACAAATGCAAAGATAGTGAGAAAAGTTAAAAATAAGAATAAGGATATCTCCGAACCTAGAAGTCCTAGAAAGAACATAAAAACATTTCCAGAATAAGTTTTGCATCCGGCAAGAAACTGCATTCAAAGATTTCTATTTAGAATGCAGTCTCAAAAAAGTGTCTTTTGAAAAACAAATGCAAAGATAGTGAGAAAATTAAAAAATAAGAATAAGGTATCTCCGAACCTAGAATTCCTAGAAAAAAGATGAAAACATTTCCAGATTCAGTTTTGCATTCGGCACGAAACTGCATTTAAAGATTTCTATTTAGAATGCAGTCTCAAAAAAGTGTCTTTTGAAACCAAATGCACAGATAGTGAGAAAATTAAAAAATAAGAATAAGGATATCTCCGAACCTAGAAGCCCTAGAAAGAAGATAAAAACATTTCCAGAATCAATTTTGCATCCGGCACGAAACTGCATTCAAAGATTTATATTTAGAATGCATTCTCAAAAAAATGTCTTTTGAAAAACAAATGCAAAGATAGTGAGAAAAGTTAAAAATAAGAATAAGGATATCTCCGAACCTAGAAGTTCTACAAAGAAGATAGAAACATTTCCAAAATCAGTTTGGCATCCGGCAAGAAACTGCATTTAAAGATTTCTATTTAGAATGTAGTCTCAAAAAAGTGTCTGTTGAAAACCAAATGCAAAAATAGTGAGAAAATTAAAAAAATAAGAATAAGGATATCTCCGAACCTAGAAGCCCTAGAAAGAAGATAAAAACATTTCCAAAATCAGTTTTGCATCCGGCAAGAAACTGCATTCAAAGATTTTTATTTAGAATGCAGTCTCAAAAAAGTGTCTTTTGAAAAACAAATGCAAAGATAGTGAGAAAATTAAAAAATAAGAATAAGGATATCTCCGAACCTAGACGTCCTAGAAATAAGGTAAATACATTTCAATAATCAAGGTTGCATCCGGCAAGAAACTGCATTCAAAGATTTATATTTAGAATGCAGTCTCAAAAAAGTGTCTTTTGAAAAACAAATGCAAAGATAGTGAGAAAATTAAAAAATAAGAATAAGGATATCTCCGAACCTAGACGTCCTAGAAAGAAGATAAATACATTTCCAAAATCAGTTTTGCATCCGGCAAGAAACTGCATTCAAAGATTTATATTTAGAATGCAGTCTCAAAAAATTGTCTTTTGAAAAACAAATGCAAAGATAGTGAGAAAATTAAAAAATAAGAATAAGGTATCTCCGAACCTAGAATTCCTAGAAAAAAGATGAAAACATTTCCAGATTCAGTTTTGCATTCGGCACGAAACTGCATTTAAAGATTTCTATTTAGAATGCAGTCTCAAAAAAGTGTCTTTTGAAAACCAAATGCAAAGATAGTGAGAAAATTAAAAAATAAGAATAAGGATATCTCCGAACCTAGAAGTCCTAGAAAGAAGGTAAATACATTTCCAAAATCAAAATTGCATCCTGCAAGAAACTGCACTCGATAATTTCAATTTAGAATGCAGTCTCAAAAAAGTGTGTTTTGAAAACCAAATGCAAAAATAGTGAGAAAATTAAAAAAATAAGAATAAGGATATCTCCGAACCTAGAATTCCTAGAAAGAAGATAAAAATATTTCCAAAATCAAGTTTGCATCCGGCAAGAAACTGCATTCAAAGATTTCTATTTAGAATGCAGTCTCAAAAAAGTGTCTTTTGTAAACCAAATGCAAAGATAGTGAGAAAATTAAAAAATAAGAATAAAGATATCTCCGAACCCAGAATTCCTAGAAAGATGGTAAATACATTTCCAAAATCAGGGTTGTATCCGGCAAGAAACTGCATTCAAAGATTTATATTTAGAATGCAGTCTCAAAAAAGAGTCTTTTGAAAAACAAATGCAAAGATAGTGAGAAAATTAAAAAAATAAGAATAAGGATATCTCCGAACCCAGAATTCCTAGAAAGAAGATAAAAACATTTCCAGAATCAATTTTGCATCCGGCACGAAACTGCATTCAAAGATTTATATTTAGAATGCAGTCTCAAAAAAATGTCTTTTGAAAACCAAATGCAAAGATAGTGAGAAAATTAAAAAAATAAGAATAAGGATATCTCCGAACCTAGAAAACCTAGAAAGAACATAAAAACATTTCCAGAATAAGTTTTGCATCCGGCAAGAAACTGCATTTAAAGATTTCTATTTAGAATGCAGTCTCAAAAAAGCGTCTTTTGAAAAACAAATGCAAAGATAGTGAGAAAATTAAGAAATAAGAATAAGGATATCTCCGAACCTAGAAGTCCTAGAAAGATGGTAAATACATTTCCAAAATCAGTTTTGCATCCGGCAAGAAACTGCATTCAAAGATTTCTATTTAGAATGCAGTCTCAAAAAAGTGTCTTTTGAAAAACAAATGCAAAGATAGTGAGAAAATTAAAAAATAAGAATAAGGTATCTCCGAACCTAGAATTCCTAGAACAAAGATGAAAACATTTCCAGTTTCAGTTTTGCATTCGGCACGAAACTGCATTTAAAGATTTCTATTTAGAATGCAGTCTCAAAAAAGTGTGTTTTGAAAACCAAATGCAAAGATAGTGAGAAAATTAAAAAATAAGAATAAGGATATCTCCGAACCTAGAATTCCCAGAAAGAAGATAAATACATTTCCAGAATCAATTTTGCATCCGGCAAGAAACTGCATTCAAAGATTTCAATTTAGAATGCAGTCTCAAAAAAGTGTCTTTTGAAAACCAAATTCACAGATAGTGAGAAAATTAAAAAATAAGAATAAGGTATCTCCGAACCTAGAATTCCTAGAAAAAAGATGAAAACATTTCCAGTTTCAGTTTTGCATTCGGCACGAAACGGCATTTAAAGATTTCTATTTAGAATGCAGTCTCAAAAAAGTGTCTTTTGAAAAACAAATGCAAAGATAGTGAGAAAAGTTAAAAATAAGAATAAGGATATCTCCGAACCTAGAAGTTCTACAAAGAAGATAGAAACATTTCCAAAATCAGTTTGGCATCCGGCAAGAAACTGCATTCAAAGATTTCTATTTAGAATGCAGTCTCAAAAAAGTGTCTGTTGAAAACCAAATGCAAAAATAGTGAGAAAATTAAAAAAATAAGAATAAGGATATCTCCGAACCTAAAAGCCCTAGAAAGAAGATAAAAACATTTCCAAAATCAGTTTTGCATCCGGCAAGAAACTGCATTCAAAGATTTTTATTTAGAATGCAGTCTCAAAAAAGTGTCTTTTGAAAAACAAATGCAAAGATAGTGAGAAAATTAAAAAATAAGAATAAGGATATCTCCGAACCTAGACGTCCTAGAAAGAAGATAAATACATTTCCAAAATCAGTTTTGCATCCGGCAAGAAACTGCATTCAAAGATTTATATTTAGAATGCAGTCTCAAAAAAGTGTCTTTTGAAAAACAAATGCAAAGATAGTGAGAAAATTAAAAAATAAGAATAAGGATATCTCCGAACCTAGAAGTCCTAGAAAGAAGGTAAATACATTTCCAAAATCAAAATTGCATCTTGCAAGAAACTGCACTCGATAATTTCAATTTAGAATGCAGTCTCAAAAAAGTGTGTTTTGAAAACCAAATGCAAAAATAGTGAGAAAATTAAAAAAATAAGAATAAGGATATCTCCGAACCTAGAATTCCTAGAAAGAAGGTAAAAACATTTCCAGAATCAGTTTTGCATCCGGCAAGAAACTGCATTCAAAGATTTCTATTTAGAATGCAGTCTCAAAAAAGTGTCTTTTGAAAAACAAATGCAAAGATAGTGAGAAAATTAAAAAATAAGAATAAGGTATCTCCGAACCTAAAGTTCTACAAAGAAGATAGAAACATTTCCAAAATCAGTTTGGCATCCGGCAAGAAACTGCATTTCAAGATTTCTATTTAGAATGCAGTCTCAAAAAAGTGTCTTTTGAAAAACAAATGCAAAGATAGTGAGAAAATTAAAAAATAAGAATAAGGATATCTCCGAACCTAGAAGTCCTAGAAAGAAGGTAAATACATTTCCAAAATCAAAATTGCATCTTGCAAGAAACTGCACTCGATAATTTCAATTTAGAATGCAGTCTCAAAAAAGTGTCTTTTGTAAACCAAATGCAAAGATAGTGAGAAAATTAAAAAATAAGAATAAGGATATCTCCGAACCCAGAATTCCTAGAAAGAAGATAAATACATTTACAAAATCAGGGTTGTATCCGGCAAGAAACTGCATTCAAAGATTTCTATTTAGAATGCAGTCTCAAAAAAGAGTCTTTTGAAAAACAAATGCAAAGATAGTGAGAAAATTAAAAAATAAGAATAAGGTATCTCCGAACCTAGAATTCCTAGAAAAAAGATGAAAACATTTCCAGATTCAGTTTTGCATTCGGCACGAAACTGCATTTAAAGATTTCTATTTAGAATGCAGTCTCAAAAAAGTGTCTTTTGAAAACCAAATGCAAAGATAGTGAGAAAATTAAAAAATAAGAATAAGGATATCTCCGAACCTAGAAGTCCTAGAAAGAAGGTAAATACATTTCCAAAATCAAAATTGCATCTTGCAAGAAACTGCACTCGATAATTTCAATTTAGAATGCAGTCTCAAAAAAGTGTGTTTTGAAAACCAAATGCAAAAATAGTGAGAAAATTAAAAAAATAAGAATAAGGATATCTCCGAACCTAGAATTCCTAGAAAGAAGGTAAAAACATTTCCAGAATCAGTTTTGCATCCGGCAAGAAACTGCATTCAAAGATTTCTATTTAGAATGCAGTCTCAAAAAAGTGTTTGTTGAAAAACAAATGCAAAGATAGTGAGAAAATTAAAAAATAAGAATAAGGTATCTCCGAACCTAGAAGTTCTACAAAGAAGATAGAAACATTTCCAAAATCAGTTTGGCATCCGGCAAGAAACTGCATTTCAAGATTTCTATTTAGAATGCAGTCTCAAAAAAGTGTCTGTTGAAAACCAAATGCAAAAATAGTGAGAAAATTAAAAAAATAAGAATAAGGATATCTCCGAACCTAGAAGCCCTAGAAAGAAGATAAAAACATTTCCAAAATCAGTTTTGCATCCGGCAAGAAACTGCATTCAAAGATTTTTATTTAGAATGCAGTCTCAAAAAAGTGTCTTTTGAAAAACAAATGCAAAGATAGTGAGAAAATTAAAAAATAAGAATAAGGATATCTCCGAACCTAGACGTCCTAGAAATAAGAGAAATACATTTCAATAATCAAGGTTGCATCCGGCAAGAAACTGCATTCAAAGATTTATATTTAGAATGCAGTCTCAAAAAAGTGTCTTTTGAAAAACTAATGCAAAGATAGTGAGAAAATTAAAAAATAAGAATAAGGATATCTCCGAACCTAGACGTCCTAGAAAGAAGATAAATACATTTCCAAAATCAGTTTTGCATCCGGCAAGAAACTGCATTCAAAGATTTATATTTAGAATGCAGTCTCAAAAAGTGTCTTTTGAAAAACAAATGCAAAGATAGTGAGAAAATTAAAAAATAAGAATCAGGTATCTCCGAACCTAGAATTCCTAGAAAAAAGATGAAAACATTTCCAGATTCAGTTTTGCATTCGGCACGAAACTGCATTTAAAGATTTCTATTTAGAATGCAGTCTCAAAAAAGTGTCTTTTGAAAACCAAATGCAAAGATAGTGAGAAAATTAAAAAATAAGAATAAGGATATCTCCGAACCTAGAAGTCCTAGAAAGAAGGTAAATACATTTCCAAAATCAAAATTGCATCCTGCAAGAAACTGCACTCGATAATTTCAATTTAGAATGCAGTCTCAAAAAAGTGTGTTTTGAAAACCAAATGCAAAAATAGTGAGAAAATTAAAAAAATAAGAATAAGGATATCTCCGAACCTAGAATTCCTAGAAAGAAGATAAAAATATTTCCAAAATCAAGTTTGCATCCGGCAAGAAACTGCATTCAAAGATTTCTATTTAGAATGCAGTCTCAAAAAAGTGTCTTTTGTAAACCAAATGCAAAGATAGTGAGAAAATTAAAAAATAAGAATAAGGATATCTCCGAACCCAGAATTCCTAGAAAGATGGTAAATACATTTCCAAAATCAGGGTTGTATCCGGCAAGAAACTGCATTCAAAGATTTCTATTTAGAATGCAGTCTCAAAAAAGAGTCTTTTGAAAAACAAATGCAAAGATAGTGAGAAAATTAAAAAAATAAGAATAAGGATATCTCCGAACCCAGAATTCCTAGAAAGAAGATAAAAACATTTCCAGAATCAATTTTGCATTCGGCACGAAACTGCATTCAAAGATTTATATTTAGAATGCAGTCTCAAAAAAATGTCTTTTGAAAACCAAATGCAAAGATAGTGAGAAAATTAAAAAAATAAGAATAAGGATATCTCCGAACCTAGAAAACCTAGAAAGAACATAAAAACATTTCCAGAATAAGTTTTGCATCCGGCAAGAAACTGCATTCAAAGATTTCTATTTAGAATTCAGTCTCAAAAAAGCGTCTTTTGAAAAACAAATGCAAAGATAGTGAGAAAATTAAGAAATAAGAATAAAGATAGCTCCGAACCTAGAAGTCCTAGAAAGAAGATAAATACATTTCCAAAATCAGTTTTGCATTCGGCACGAAACTGCATTTAAAGATTTCTATTTAGAATGCAGTCTCAAAAAAGTGTCTTTTGAAAACCAAATGCAAAGATAGTGAGAAAATTAAAAAATAAGAATAAGGATATCTCCGAACCTAGTATTTCCAGAAAGAAGGTAAAAACATTTCCAGAATCAATTTTGCATCCGGCAAGAAACTGCATTCAAAGATTTCTATTTAGAATACAGTCTCAAAAAAGTGTCTTTTGAAAACCAAATGCACAGATAGTGAGAAAATTCAAAAATAAGAATAAGGATATCTCCGAACCTAGAAGCCCTACAAAGAAGATAAAAACATTTCCAAAATCAGTTTGGCATCCGGCAAGAAACTGCATTCAAAGATTTCTATTTAGAATGCAGTCTCAAAAAAGTGTCTGTTTAAAACCAAATGCAAAAATAGTGAGAAAATTAAAAAAATAAGAATAAGGATATCTCCGAACCTAGAAGCCCTAGAAAGAAGATAAAAACATTTCCAAAATCAGTTTTACATCCGGCAAGAAACTGCATTCAAAGATTTTTATTTAGAATGCAGTCTCAAAAAAGTGTCTTTTGAAAAACAAATGCAAAGATAGTGAGAAAATTAAAAAATAAGAATAAGGATATCTCCGAACCTAGAATTCCCAGAAAGAAGGTAAAAACATTTCCAGAATCAATTTTGCATCCGGCAAGAAACTGCATTCAAAGATTTCTATTTAGAATACAGTCTCAAAAAAGTGTCTTTTGAAAACCAAATGCACAGATAGTGAGAAAATTCAAAAATAAGAATAAGGATATCTCCGAACCTAGAAGTTCTACAAAGAAGATAAAAACATTTCCAAAATCAGTTTGGCATCCGGCAAGAAACTGCATTCAAAGATTTCTATTTAGAATGCAGTCTCAAAAAAGTGTCTGTTGAAAACCAAATGCAAAAATAGTGAGAAAATTAAAAAAATACGAATAAGGATATCTCCGAACCTAGAAGCCCTAGAAAGAAGATAAAAACATTTCCAAAATCAGTTTTGCATCCGGCAAGAAACTGCATTCAAAGATTTATATTTAGAATGCAGTCTCAAAAAAGTGTCTTTTGAAAAACAAATGCAAAGATAGTGAGAAAATTAAAAAATAAGAATAAGGTATCTCCGAACCTAGAATTCCTAGAAAAAAGATGAAAACATTTCCAGATTCAGTTTTGCATTCGGCACGAAACTGCATTTAAAGATTTCTATTTAGAATGCAGTCTCAAAAAAGTGTCTTTTGAAAACCAAATGCACAGATAGTGAGAAAATTCAAAAATAAGAATAAGGATATCTCCGAACCTGGAATTCCTAGAAAGAACATGAAAACATTTCCAGAATAAGTTTTGTATCCGGCAAGAAACTGCATTCAAAGATTTCTATTTAGAATTCAGTCTCAAAAAAGTGTCTTTTGAAAACCAAATGCAAAGATAGTGAGAAAATTAAAAAATAAGAATAAGGATATCTCCGAACCTAGAATTCCTAGAAAGAAGATAAAAACATTTCCAGAATCAATTTTGCATCCGGCACGAAACTGCATTCAAAGATTTATATTTAGAATGCAGTCTCAAAAAAGTGTCTTTTGAAAAACAAATGCAAAGATAGTGAGAAAAGTTAAAAATAAGAATAAGGATATCTCCGAACCTAGAAGTCCTAGAAAGAACATAAAAACATTTCCAGAATAAGTTTTGCATCCGGCAAGAAACTGCATTCAAAGATTTCTATTTAGAATTCAGTCTCAAAAAAGCGTCTTTTGAAAAACAAATGCAAAGATAGTGAGAAAATTAAGAAATAAGAATAAGGATATCTCCGAACCTAGAAGTCCTAGAAAGAAGATAAATACATTTCCAAAATCAGTTTTGCATCCGGCATGAAACTGCATTCAAAGATTTCTATTTAGAATGCAGTCTCAAAAAAGTGTCTTTTGAAAAACAAATGCAAAGATAGTGAGAAAATTAAAAAATAAGAATAAGGTATCTCCGAACCTAGAATTCCTAGAAAAAAGATGAAAACATTTCCAGATTCAGTTTTGCATTCGGCACGAAACTGCATTTAAAGATTTCTATTTAGAATGCAGTCTCAAAAAAGTGTCTTTTGAAACCAAATGCACAGATAGTGAGAAAATTAAAAAATAAGAATAAGGATATCTCCGAACCTAGAAGCCCTAGAAAGAAGATAAAAACATTTCCAGAATCAATTTTGCATCCGGCACGAAACTGCATTCCAAGATTTATATTTAGAATGCATTCTCAAAAAAATGTCTTTTGAAAAACAAATGCAAAGATAGTGAGAAAAGTTAAAAATAAGAATAAGGATATCTCCGAACCTAGAAGTTCTACAAAGAAGATAGACACATTTCCAAAATCAGTTTGGCATCCGGCAAGAAACTGCATTTAAAGATTTCTATTTAGAATGCAGTCTCAAAAAAGTGTCTGTTGAAAACCAAATGCAAAAATAGTGAGAAAATTAAAAAAATAAGAATAAGGATATCTCCGAACCTAGAAGCCCCAGAAAGAAGATAAAAACATTTCCAAAATCAGTTTTGCATCCGGCAAAAAACTGCATTCAAAGATTTTTATTTAGAATGCAGTCTCAAAAAAGTGTCTTTTGAAAAACAAATGCAAAGATAGTGAGAAAATTAAAAAATAAGAATAAGGATATCTCCGAACCTAGACGTCCTAGAAATAAGGTAAATACATTTCAATAATCAAGGTTGCATCCGGCAAGAAACTGCATTCAAAGATTTATATTTAGAATGCAGTCTCAAAAAAGTGTCTTTTGAAAAACAAATGCAAAGATAGTGAGAAAATTAAAAAATAAGAATAAGGATATCTCCGAACCTAGACGTCCTAGAAAGAAGATAAATACATTTCCAAAATCAGTTTTGCATCCGGCAAGAAACTGCATTCAAAGATTTATATTTAGAATGCAGTCTCAAAAAGTGTCTTTTGAAAAACAAATGCAAAGATAGTGAGAAAATTAAAAAATAAGAATCAGGTATCTCCGAACCTAGAATTCCTAGAAAAAAGATGAAAACATTTCCAGATTCAGTTTTGCATTCGGCACGAAACTGCATTTAAAGATTTCTATTTAGAATGCAGTCTCAAAAAAGTGTCTTTTGAAAACCAAATGCAAAGATAGTGAGAAAATTAAAAAATAAGAATAAGGATATCTCCGAACCTAGAAGTCCTAGAAAGAAGGTAAATACATTTCCAAAATCAAAATTGCATCCTGCAAGAAACTGCACTCGATAATTTCAATTTAGAATGCAGTCTCAAAAAAGTGTGTTTTGAAAACCAAATGCAAAAATAGTGAGAAAATTAAAAAAATAAGAATAAGGATATCTCCGAACCTAGAATTCCTAGAAAGAAGATAAAAATATTTCCAAAATCAAGTTTGCATCCGGCAAGAAACTGCATTCAAAGATTTCTATTTAGAATGCAGTCTCAAAAAAGTGTCTTTTGTAAACCAAATGCAAAGATAGTGAGAAAATTAAAAAATAAGAATAAGGATATCTCCGAACCCAGAATTCCTAGAAAGATGGTAAATACATTTCCAAAATCAGGGTTGTATCCGGCAAGAAACTGCATTCAAAGATTTCTATTTAGAATGCAGTCTCAAAAAAGAGTCTTTTGAAAAACAAATGCAAAGATAGTGAGAAAATTAAAAAAATAAGAATAAGGATATCTCCGAACCCAGAATTCCTAGAAAGAAGATAAAAACATTTCCAGAATCAATTTTGCATTCGGCACGAAACTGCATTCAAAGATTTATATTTAGAATGCAGTCTCAAAAAAATGTCTTTTGAAAACCAAATGCAAAGATAGTGAGAAAATTAAAAAAATAAGAATAAGGATATCTCCGAACCTAGAAAACCTAGAAAGAACATAAAAACATTTCCAGAATAAGTTTTGCATCCGGCAAGAAACTGCATTCAAAGATTTCTATTTAGAATTCAGTCTCAAAAAAGCGTCTTTTGAAAAACAAATGCAAAGATAGTGAGAAAATTAAGAAATAAGAATAAAGATAGCTCCGAACCTAGAAGTCCTAGAAAGAAGATAAATACATTTCCAAAATCAGTTTTGCATTCGGCACGAAACTGCATTTAAAGATTTCTATTTAGAATGCAGTCTCAAAAAAGTGTCTTTTGAAAACCAAATGCAAAGATAGTGAGAAAATTAAAAAATAAGAATAAGGATATCTCCGAACCTAGTATTCCCAGAAAGAAGGTAAAAACATTTCCAGAATCAATTTTGCATCCGGCAAGAAACTGCATTTAAAGATTTCTATTTAGAATGCAGTCTCAAAAAAGTGTCTTTTGAAAACCAAATGCAAAGATAGTGAGAAAATTAAAAAATAAGAATAAGGATATCTCCGAACCTAGAAGTCCTAGAAAGAAGGTAAATACATTTCCAAAATCAAAATTGCATCTTGCAAGAAACTGCACTCGACAATTTCAATTTAGAATGCAGTCTCAAAAAAGTGTGTTTTGAAAACCAAATGCAAAAATAGTGAGAAAATTAAAAAAATAAGAATAAGGATATCTCCGAACCTAGAATTCCTAGAAAGAAGGTAAAAACATTTCCAGAATCAGTTTTGCATCCGGCAAGAAACTGCATTCAAAGATTTCTATTTAGAATGCAGTCTCAAAAAAGTGTCTGTTGAAAAACAAATGCAAAGATAGTGAGAAAATTAAAAAATAAGAATAAGGTATCTCCGAACCTAGAAGTTCTACAAAGAAGATAGAAACATTTCCAAAATCAGTTTGGCATCCGGCAAGAAACTGCATTTCAAGATTTCTATTTAGAATGCAGTCTCAAAAAAGTGTCTGTTGAAAACCAAATGCAAAAATAGTGAGAAAATTAAAAAAATAAGAATAAGGATATCTCCGAACCTAGAAGCCCTAGAAAGAAGATAAAAACATTTCCAAAATCAGTTTTGCATCCGGCAAGAAACTGCATTCAAAGATTTTTATTTAGAATGCAGTCTCAAAAAAGTGTCTTTTGAAAAACAAATGCAAAGATAGTGAGAAAATTAAAAAATAAGAATAAGGATATCTCCGAACCTAGACGTCCTAGAAATAAGAGAAATACATTTCAATAATCAAGGTTGCATCCGGCAAGAAACTGCATTCAAAGATTTATATTTAGAATGCAGTCTCAAAAAAGTGTCTTTTGAAAAACTAATGCAAAGATAGTGAGAAAATTAAAAAATAAGAATAAGGATATCTCCGAACCTAGACGTCCTAGAAATAAGGTAAATACATTTCAATAATCAAGGTTGCATCCGGCAAGAAACTGCATTCAAAGATTTCTATTTAGAATGCAGTCTCAAAAAAGTGTCTTTTGAAAAACAAATGCAAAGATAGTGAGAAAATTAAAAAATAAGAATAAGGATATCTCCGAACCTAGACGTCCTAGAAAGAAGATAAATACATTTCCAAAATCAGTTTTGCATCCGGCAAGAAACTGCATTCAAAGATTTATATTTAGAATGCAGTCTCAAAAAGTGTCTTTTGAAAAACAAATGCAAAGATAGTGAGAAAATTAAAAAATAAGAATCAGGTATCTCCGAACCTAGAATTCCTAGAAAAAAGATGAAAACATTTCCAGATTCAGTTTTGCATTCGGCACGAAACTGCATTTAAAGATTTCTATTTAGAATGCAGTCTCAAAAAAGTGTCTTTTGAAAACCAAATGCAAAGATAGTGAGAAAATTAAAAAATAAGAATAAGGATATCTCCGAACCTAGAAGTCCTAGAAAGAAGGTAAATACATTTCCAAAATCAAAATTGCATCCTGCAAGAAACTGCGCTCGATAATTTCAATTTAGAATGCAGTCTCAAAAAAGTGTGTTTTGAAAACCAAATGCAAAAATAGTGAGAAAATTAAAAAAATAAGAATAAGGATATCTCCGAACCTAGAATTCCTAGAAAGAAGATAAAAATATTTCCAAAATCAAGTTTGCATCCGGCAAGAAACTGCATTCAAAGATTTCTATTTAGAATGCAGTCTCAAAAAAGTGTCTTTTGTAAACCAAATGCAAAGATAGTGAGAAAATTAAAAAATAAGAATAAGGATATCTCCGAACCCAGAATTTCTAGAAAGATGGTAAATACATTTCCAAAATCAGGGTTGTATCCGGCAAGAAACTGCATTCAAAGATTTCTATTTAGAATGCAGTCTCAAAAAAGAGTCTTTTGAAAAACAAATGCAAAGATAGTGAGAAAATTAAAAAAATAAGAATAAGGATATCTCCGAACCCAGAATTCCTAGAAAGAAGATAAAAACATTTCCAGAATCAATTTTGCATTCGGCACGAAACTGCATTCAAAGATTTATATTTAGAATGCAGTCTCAAAAAAATGTCTTTTGAAAACCAAATGCAAAGATAGTGAGAAAATTAAAAAAATAAGAATAAGGATATCTCCGAACCTAGAAAACCTAGAAAGAACATAAAAACATTTCCAGAATAAGTTTTGCATCCGGCAAGAAACTGCATTCAAAGATTTCTATTTAGAATTCAGTCTCAAAAAAGCGTCTTTTGAAAAACAAATGCAAAGATAGTGAGAAAATTAAGAAATAAGAATAAAGATAGCTCCGAACCTAGAAGTCCTAGAAAGAAGATAAATACATTTCCAAAATCAGTTTTGCATTCGGCACGAAACTGCATTTAAAGATTTCTATTTAGAATGCAGTCTCAAAAAAGTGTCTTTTGAAAACCAAATGCAAAGATAGTGAGAAAATTAAAAAATAAGAATAAGGATATCTCCGAACCTAGTATTCCCAGAAAGAAGGTAAAAACATTTCCAGAATCAATTTTGCATCCGGCAAGAAACTGCATTTAAAGATTTCTATTTAGAATGCAGTCTCAAAAAAGTGTCTTTTGAAAACCAAATGCAAAGATAGTGAGAAAATTAAAAAATAAGAATAAGGATATCTCCGAACCTAGAAGTCCTAGAAAGAAGGTAAATACATTTCCAAAATCAAAATTGCATCTTGCAAGAAACTGCACTCGATAATTTCAATTTAGAATGCAGTCTCAAAAAAGTGTGTTTTGAAAACCAAATGCAAAAATAGTGAGAAAATTAAAAAAATAAGAATAAGGATATCTCCGAACCTAGAATTCCTAGAAAGAAGGTAAAAACATTTCCAGAATCAGTTTTGCATCCGGCAAGAAACTGCATTCAAAGATTTCTATTTAGAATGCAGTCTCAAAAAAGTGTCTGTTGAAAAACAAATGCAAAGATAGTGAGAAAATTAAAAAATAAGAATAAGGTATCTCCGAACCTAGAAGTTCTACAAAGAAGATAGAAACATTTCCAAAATCAGTTTGGCATCCGGCAAGAAACTGCATTTCAAGATTTCTATTTAGAATGCAGTCTCAAAAAAGTGTCTGTTGAAAACCAAATGCAAAAATAGTGAGAAAATTAAAAAAATAAGAATAAGGATATCTCCGAACCTAGAAGCCCTAGAAAGAAGATAAAAACATTTCCAAAATCAGTTTTGCATCCGGCAAGAAACTGCATTCAAAGATTTTTATTTAGAATGCAGTCTCAAAAAAGTGTCTTTTGAAAAACAAATGCAAAGATAGTGAGAAAATTAAAAAATAAGAATAAGGATATCTCCGAACCTAGACGTCCTAGAAATAAGAGAAATACATTTCAATAATCAAGGTTGCATCCGGCAAGAAACTGCATTCAAAGATTTATATTTAGAATGCAGTCTCAAAAAAGTGTCTTTTGAAAACCAAATGCAAAGATAGTGAGAAAATTAAAAAATAAGAATAAGGATATCTCCGAACCTAGAAGTCCTAGAAAGAAGGTAAATACATTTCCAAAATCAAAATTGCATCTTGCAAGAAACTGCACTCGATAATTTCAATTTAGAATGCAGTCTCAAAAAAGTGTGTTTTGAAAACCAAATGCAAAAATAGTGAGAAAATTAAAAAAATAAGAATAAGGATATCTCCGAACCTAGAATTCCTAGAAAGAAGGTAAAAACATTTCCAGAATCAGTTTTGCATCCGGCAAGAAACTGCATTCAAAGATTTCTATTTAGAATGCAGTCTCAAAAAAGTGTCTGTTGAAAAACAAATGCAAAGATAGTGAGAAAATTAAAAAATAAGAATAAGGTATCTCCGAACCTAGAAGTTCTACAAAGAAGATAGAAACATTTCCAAAATCAGTTTGGCATCCGGCAAGAAACTGCATTTCAAGATTTCTATTTAGAATGCAGTCTCAAAAAAGTGTCTGTTGAAAACCAAATGCAAAAATAGTGAGAAAATTAAAAAAATAAGAATAAGGATATCTCCGAACCTAGAAGCCCTAGAAAGAAGATAAAAACATTTCCAAAATCAGTTTTGCATCCGGCAAGAAACTGCATTCAAAGATTTTTATTTAGAATGCAGTCTCAAAAAAGTGTCTTTTGAAAAACAAATGCAAAGATAGTGAGAAAATTAAAAAATAAGAATAAGGATATCTCCGAACCTAGACGTCCTAGAAATAAGAGAAATACATTTCAATAATCAAGGTTGCATCCGGCAAGAAACTGCATTCAAAGATTTATATTTAGAATGCAGTCTCAAAAAAGTGTCTTTTGAAAAACTAATGCAAAGATAGTGAGAAAATTAAAAAATAAGAATAAGGATATCTCCGAACCTAGACGTCCTAGAAATAAGGTAAATACATTTCAATAATCAAGGTTGCATCCGGCAAGAAACTGCATTCAAAGATTTCTATTTAGAATGCAGTCTCAAAAAAGTGTCTTTTGAAAAACAAATGCAAAGATAGTGAGAAAATTAAAAAATAAGAATAAGGATATCTCCGAACCTAGACGTCCTAGAAAGAAGATAAATACATTTCCAAAATCAGTTTTGCATCCGGCAAGAAACTGCATTCAAAGATTTATATTTAGAATGCAGTCTCAAAAAGTGTCTTTTGAAAAACAAATGCAAAGATAGTGAGAAAATTAAAAAATAAGAATCAGGTATCTCCGAACCTAGAATTCCTAGAAAAAAGATGAAAACATTTCCAGATTCAGTTTTGCATTCGGCACGAAACTGCATTTAAAGATTTCTATTTAGAATGCAGTCTCAAAAAAGTGTCTTTTGAAAACCAAATGCAAAGATAGTGAGAAAATTAAAAAATAAGAATAAGGATATCTCCGAACCTAGAAGTCCTAGAAAGAAGGTAAATACATTTCCAAAATCAAAATTGCATCCTGCAAGAAACTGCACTCGATAATTTCAATTTAGAATGCAGTCTCAAAAAAGTGTGTTTTGAAAACCAAATGCAAAAATAGTGAGAAAATTAAAAAAATAAGAATAAGGATATCTCCGAACCTAGAATTCCTAGAAAGAAGATAAAAATATTTCCAAAATCAAGTTTGCATCCGGCAAGAAACTGCATTCAAAGATTTCTATTTAGAATGCAGTCTCAAAAAAGTGTCTTTTGTAAACCAAATGCAAAGATAGTGAGAAAATTAAAAAATAAGAATAAGGATATCTCCGAACCCAGAATTCCTAGAAAGATGGTAAATACATTTCCAAAATCAGGGTTGTATCCGGCAAGAAACTGCATTCAAAGATTTCTATTTAGAATGCAGTCTCAAAAAAGAGTCTTTTGAAAAACAAATGCAAAGATAGTGAGAAAATTAAAAAAATAAGAATAAGGATATCTCCGAACCCAGAATTCCTAGAAAGAAGATAAAAACATTTCCAGAATCAATTTTGCATTCGGCACGAAACTGCATTCAAAGATTTATATTTAGAATGCAGTCTCAAAAAAATGTCTTTTGAAAACCAAATGCAAAGATAGTGAGAAAATTAAAAAAATAAGAATAAGGATATCTCCGAACCTAGAAAACCTAGAAAGAACATAAAAACATTTCCAGAATAAGTTTTGCATCCGGCAAGAAACTGCATTCAAAGATTTCTATTTAGAATTCAGTCTCAAAAAAACGTCTTTTGAAAAACAAATGCAAAGATAGTGAGAAAATTAAGAAATAAGAATAAAGATAGCTCCGAACCTAGAAGTCCTAGAAAGAAGATAAATACATTTCCAAAATCAGTTTTGCATTCGGCACGAAACTGCATTCAAAGATTTCTATTTAGAATGCAGTCTCAAAAAGTGTCTTTTGAAAAACAAATGCAAAGATAGTGAGAAAATTAAAAAATAAGAATCAGGTATCTCCGAACCTAGAATTCCTAGAAAAAAGATGAAAACATTTCCAGATTCAGTTTTGCATTCGGCACGAAACTGCATTTAAAGATTTCTATTTAGAATGCAGTCTCAAAAAAGTGTCTTTTGAAAACCAAATGCAAAGATAGTGAGAAAATTAAAAAATAAGAATAAGGATATCTCCGAACCTAGAAGTCCTAGAAAGAAGGTAAATACATTTCCAAAATCAAAATTGCATCCTGCAAGAAACTGCACTCGATAATTTCAATTTAGAATGCAGTCTCAAAAAAGTGTGTTTTGAAAACCAAATGCAAAAATAGTGAGAAAATTAAAAAAATAAGAATAAGGATATCTCCGAACCTAGAATTCCTAGAAAGAAGATAAAAATATTTCCAAAATCAAGTTTGCATCCGGCAAGAAACTGCATTCAAAGATTTCTATTTAGAATGCAGTCTCAAAAAAGTGTCTTTTGTAAACCAAATGCAAAGATAGTGAGAAAATTAAAAAATAAGAATAAGGATATCTCCGAACCCAGAATTCCTAGAAAGATGGTAAATACATTTCCAAAATCAGGGTTGTATCCGGCAAGAAACTGCATTCAAAGATTTCTATTTAGAATGCAGTCTCAAAAAAGAGTCTTTTGAAAAACAAATGCAAAGATAGTGAGAAAATTAAAAAAATAAGAATAAGGATATCTCCGAACCCAGAATTCCTAGAAAGAAGATAAAAACATTTCCAGAATCAATTTTGCATTCGGCACGAAACTGCATTCAAAGATTTATATTTAGAATGCAGTCTCAAAAAAATGTCTTTTGAAAACCAAATGCAAAGATAGTGAGAAAATTAAAAAATAAGAATAAGGTATCTCCGAACCTAGAATTCCTAGAAAAAAGATGAAAACATTTCCAGATTCAGTTTTGCATTCGGCACGAAACTGCATTTAAAGATTTCTATTTAGAATGCAGTCTCAAAAAAGTGTCTTTTGAAAACCAAATGCACAGATAGTGAGAAAATTCAAAAATAAGAATAAGGATATCTCCGAACCTGGAATTCCTAGAAAGAACATGAAAACATTTCCAGAATAAGTTTTGTATCCGGCAAGAAACTGCATTCAAAGATTTCTATTTAGAATTCAGTCTCAAAAAAGTGTCTTTTGAAAACCAAATGCAAAGATAGTGAGAAAATTAAAAAATAAGAATAAGGATATCTCCGAACCTAGAATTCCTAGAAAGAAGATAAAAACATTTCCAGAATCAATTTTGCATCCGGCACGAAACTGCATTCAAAGATTTATATTTAGAATGCAGTCTCAAAAAAGTGTCTTTTGAAAAACAAATGCAAAGATAGTGAGAAAAGTTAAAAATAAGAATAAGGATATCTCCGAACCTAGAAGTCCTAGAAAGAACATAAAAACATTTCCAGAATAAGTTTTGCATCCGGCAAGAAACTGCATTCAAAGATTTCTATTTAGAATTCAGTCTCAAAAAAGCGTCTTTTGAAAAACAAATGCAAAGATAGTGAGAAAATTAAGAAATAAGAATAAGGATATCTCCGAACCTAGAAGTCCTAGAAAGAAGATAAATACATTTCCAAAATCAGTTTTGCATCCGGCATGAAACTGCATTCAAAGATTTCTATTTAGAATGCAGTCTCAAAAAAGTGTCTTTTGAAAAACAAATGCAAAGATAGTGAGAAAATTAAAAAATAAGAATAAGGTATCTCCGAACCTAGAATTCCTAGAAAAAAGATGAAAACATTTCCAGATTCAGTTTTGCATTCGGCACGAAACTGCATTTAAAGATTTCTATTTAGAATGCAGTCTCAAAAAAGTGTCTTTTGAAACCAAATGCACAGATAGTGAGAAAATTAAAAAATAAGAATAAGGATATCTCCGAACCTAGAAGCCCTAGAAAGAAGATAAAAACATTTCCAGAATCAATTTTGCATCCGGCACGAAACTGCATTCCAAGATTTATATTTAGAATGCATTCTCAAAAAAATGTCTTTTGAAAAACAAATGCAAAGATAGTGAGAAAAGTTAAAAATAAGAATAAGGATATCTCCGAACCTAGAAGTTCTACAAAGAAGATAGACACATTTCCAAAATCAGTTTGGCATCCGGCAAGAAACTGCATTTAAAGATTTCTATTTAGAATGCAGTCTCAAAAAAGTGTCTGTTGAAAACCAAATGCAAAAATAGTGAGAAAATTAAAAAAATAAGAATAAGGATATCTCCGAACCTAGAAGCCCCAGAAAGAAGATAAAAACATTTCCAAAATCAGTTTTGCATCCGGCAAAAAACTGCATTCAAAGATTTTTATTTAGAATGCAGTCTCAAAAAAGTGTCTTTTGAAAAACAAATGCAAAGATAGTGAGAAAATTAAAAAATAAGAATAAGGATATCTCCGAACCTAGACGTCCTAGAAATAAGGTAAATACATTTCAATAATCAAGGTTGCATCCGGCAAGAAACTGCATTCAAAGATTTATATTTAGAATGCAGTCTCAAAAAAGTGTCTTTTGAAAAACAAATGCAAAGATAGTGAGAAAATTAAAAAATAAGAATAAGGATATCTCCGAACCTAGACGTCCTAGAAAGAAGATAAATACATTTCCAAAATCAGTTTTGCATCCGGCAAGAAACTGCATTCAAAGATTTATATTTAGAATGCAGTCTCAAAAAGTGTCTTTTGAAAAACAAATGCAAAGATAGTGAGAAAATTAAAAAATAAGAATCAGGTATCTCCGAACCTAGAATTCCTAGAAAAAAGATGAAAACATTTCCAGATTCAGTTTTGCATTCGGCACGAAACTGCATTTAAAGATTTCTATTTAGAATGCAGTCTCAAAAAAGTGTCTTTTGAAAACCAAATGCAAAGATAGTGAGAAAATTAAAAAATAAGAATAAGGATATCTCCGAACCTAGAAGTCCTAGAAAGAAGGTAAATACATTTCCAAAATCAAAATTGCATCCTGCAAGAAACTGCACTCGATAATTTCAATTTAGAATGCAGTCTCAAAAAAGTGTGTTTTGAAAACCAAATGCAAAAATAGTGAGAAAATTAAAAAAATAAGAATAAGGATATCTCCGAACCTAGAATTCCTAGAAAGAAGATAAAAATATTTCCAAAATCAAGTTTGCATCCGGCAAGAAACTGCATTCAAAGATTTCTATTTAGAATGCAGTCTCAAAAAAGTGTCTTTTGTAAACCAAATGCAAAGATAGTGAGAAAATTAAAAAATAAGAATAAGGATATCTCCGAACCCAGAATTCCTAGAAAGATGGTAAATACATTTCCAAAATCAGGGTTGTATCCGGCAAGAAACTGCATTCAAAGATTTCTATTTAGAATGCAGTCTCAAAAAAGAGTCTTTTGAAAAACAAATGCAAAGATAGTGAGAAAATTAAAAAAATAAGAATAAGGATATCTCCGAACCCAGAATTCCTAGAAAGAAGATAAAAACATTTCCAGAATCAATTTTGCATTCGGCACGAAACTGCATTCAAAGATTTATATTTAGAATGCAGTCTCAAAAAAATGTCTTTTGAAAACCAAATGCAAAGATAGTGAGAAAATTAAAAAAATAAGAATAAGGATATCTCCGAACCTAGAAAACCTAGAAAGAACATAAAAACATTTCCAGAATAAGTTTTGCATCCGGCAAGAAACTGCATTCAAAGATTTCTATTTAGAATTCAGTCTCAAAAAAGCGTCTTTTGAAAAACAAATGCAAAGATAGTGAGAAAATTAAGAAATAAGAATAAAGATAGCTCCGAACCTAGAAGTCCTAGAAAGAAGATAAATACATTTCCAAAATCAGTTTTGCATTCGGCACGAAACTGCATTTAAAGATTTCTATTTAGAATGCAGTCTCAAAAAAGTGTCTTTTGAAAACCAAATGCAAAGATAGTGAGAAAATTAAAAAATAAGAATAAGGATATCTCCGAACCTAGTATTCCCAGAAAGAAGGTAAAAACATTTCCAGAATCAATTTTGCATCCGGCAAGAAACTGCATTCAAAGATTTCTATTTAGAATACAGTCTCAAAAAAGTGTCTTTTGAAAACCAAATGCACAGATAGTGAGAAAATTCAAAAATAAGAATAAGGATATCTCCGAACCTAGAAGCCCTACAAAGAAGATAAAAACATTTCCAAAATCAGTTTGGCATCCGGCAAGAAACTGCATTCAAAGATTTCTATTTAGAATGCAGTCTCAAAAAAGTGTCTGTTTAAAACCAAATGCAAAAATAGTGAGAAAATTAAAAAAATAAGAATAAGGATATCTCCGAACCTAGAAGCCCTAGAAAGAAGATAAAAACATTTCCAAAATCAGTTTTACATCCGGCAAGAAACTGCATTCAAAGATTTTTATTTAGAATGCAGTCTCAAAAAAGTGTCTTTTGAAAAACAAATGCAAAGATAGTGAGAAAATTAAAAAATAAGAATAAGGATATCTCCGAACCTAGAATTCCCAGAAAGAAGGTAAAAACATTTCCAGAATCAATTTTGCATCCGGCAAGAAACTGCATTCAAAGATTTCTATTTAGAATACAGTCTCAAAAAAGTGTCTTTTGAAAACCAAATGCACAGATAGTGAGAAAATTCAAAAATAAGAATAAGGATATCTCCGAACCTAGAAGTTCTACAAAGAAGATAAAAACATTTCCAAAATCAGTTTGGCATCCGGCAAGAAACTGCATTCAAAGATTTCTATTTAGAATGCAGTCTCAAAAAAGTGTCTGTTGAAAACCAAATGCAAAAATAGTGAGCAAATTAAAAAAATACGAATAAGGATATCTCGGAACCTAGAAGCCCTAGAAAGAAGATAAAAACATTTCCAAAATCAGTTTTGCATCCGGCAAGAAACTGCATTCAAAGATTTATATTTAGAATGCAGTCTCAAAAAAGTGTCTTTTGAAAAACAAATGCAAAGATAGTGAGAAAATTAAAAAATAAGAATAAGGTATCTCCGAACCTAGAATTCCTAGAAAAAAGATGAAAACATTTCCAGATTCAGTTTTGCATTCGGCACGAAACTGCATTTAAAGATTTCTATTTAGAATGCAGTCTCAAAAAAGTGTCTTTTGAAAACCAAATGCACAGATAGTGAGAAAATTCAAAAATAAGAATAAGGATATCTCCGAACCTGGAATTCCTAGAAAGAACATGAAAACATTTCCAGAATAAGTTTTGTATCCGGCAAGAAACTGCATTCAAAGATTTCTATTTAGAATTCAGTCTCAAAAAAGTGTCTTTTGAAAACCAAATGCAAAGATAGTGAGAAAATTAAAAAATAAGAATAAGGATATCTCCGAACCTAGAATTCCTAGAAAGAAGATAAAAACATTTCCAAAATCAATTTTGCATCCGGCACGAAACTGCATTCAAAGATTTATATTTAGAATGCAGTCTCAAAAAAGTGTCTTTTGAAAAACAAATGCAAAGATAGTGAGAAAAGTTAAAAATAAGAATAAGGATATCTCCGAACCTAGAAGTCCTAGAAAGAACATAAAAACATTTCCAGAATAAGTTTTGCATCCGGCAAGAAACTGCATTCAAAGATTTCTATTTAGAATTCAGTCTCAAAAAAGCGTCTTTTGAAAAACAAATGCAAAGATAGTGAGAAAATTAAGAAATAAGAATAAGGATATCTCCGAACCTAGAAGTCCTAGAAAGAAGATAAATACATTTCCAAAATCAGTTTTGCATCCGGCATGAAACTGCATTCAAAGATTTCTATTTAGAATGCAGTCTCAAAAAAGTGTCTTTTGTAAACCAAATGCAAAGATAGTGAGAAAATTAAAAAATAAGAATAAGGATATCTCCGAACCCAGAATTCCTAGAAAGATGGTAAATACATTTCCAAAATCAGGGTTGTATCCGGCAAGAAACTGCATTCAAAGATTTCTATTTAGAATGCAGTCTCAAAAAAGAGTCTTTTGAAAAACAAATGCAAAGATAGTGAGAAAATTAAAAAAATAAGAATAAGGATATCTCCGAACCCAGAATTCCTAGAAAGAAGATAAAAACATTTCCAGAATCAATTTTGCATTCGGCACGAAACTGCATTCAAAGATTTATATTTAGAATGCAGTCTCAAAAAAATGTCTTTTGAAAACCAAATGCAAAGATAGTGAGAAAATTAAAAAAATAAGAATAAGGATATCTCCGAACCTAGAAAACCTAGAAAGAACATAAAAACATTTCCAGAATAAGTTTTGCATCCGGCAAGAAACTGCATTCAAAGATTTCTATTTAGAATTCAGTCTCAAAAAAGCGTCTTTTGAAAAACAAATGCAAAGATAGTGAGAAAATTAAGAAATAAGAATAAAGATAGCTCCGAACCTAGAAGTCCTAGAAAGAAGATAAATACATTTCCAAAATCAGTTTTGCATTCGGCACGAAACTGCATTTAAAGATTTCTATTTAGAATGCAGTCTCAAAAAAGTGTCTTTTGAAAACCAAATGCAAAGATAGTGAGAAAATTAAAAAATAAGAATAAGGATATCTCCGAACCTAGTATTCCCAGAAAGAAGGTAAAAACATTTCCAGAATCAATTTTGCATCCGGCAAGAAACTGCATTCAAAGATTTCTATTTAGAATACAGTCTCAAAAAAGTGTCTTTTGAAAACCAAATGCACAGATAGTGAGAAAATTCAAAAATAAGAATAAGGATATCTCCGAACCTAGAAGCCCTACAAAGAAGATAAAAACATTTCCAAAATCAGTTTGGCATCCGGCAAGAAACTGCATTCAAAGATTTCTATTTAGAATGCAGTCTCAAAAAAGTGTCTGTTTAAAACCAAATGCAAAAATAGTGAGAAAATTAAAAAAATAAGAATAAGGATATCTCCGAACCTAGAAGCCCTAGAAAGAAGATAAAAACATTTCCAAAATCAGTTTTACATCCGGCAAGAAACTGCATTCAAAGATTTTTATTTAGAATGCAGTCTCAAAAAAGTGTCTTTTGAAAAACAAATGCAAAGATAGTGAGAAAATTAAAAAATAAGAATAAGGATATCTCCGAACCTAGAATTCCCAGAAAGAAGGTAAAAACATTTCCAGAATCAATTTTGCATCCGGCAAGAAACTGCATTCAAAGATTTCTATTTAGAATACAGTCTCAAAAAAGTGTCTTTTGAAAACCAAATGCACAGATAGTGAGAAAATTCAAAAATAAGAATAAGGATATCTCCGAACCTAGAAGTTCTACAAAGAAGATAAAAACATTTCCAAAATCAGTTTGGCATCCGGCAAGAAACTGCATTCAAAGATTTCTATTTAGAATGCAGTCTCAAAAAAGTGTCTGTTGAAAACCAAATGCAAAAATAGTGAGAAAATTAAAAAAATACGAATAAGGATATCTCGGAACCTAGAAGCCCTAGAAAGAAGATAAAAACATTTCCAAAATCAGTTTTGCATCCGGCAAGAAACTGCATTCAAAGATTTATATTTAGAATGCAGTCTCAAAAAAGTGTCTTTTGAAAAACAAATGCAAAGATAGTGAGAAAATTAAAAAATAAGAATAAGGTATCTCCGAACCTAGAATTCCTAGAAAAAAGATGAAAACATTTCCAGATTCAGTTTTGCATTCGGCACGAAACTGCATTTAAAGATTTCTATTTAGAATGCAGTCTCAAAAAAGTGTCTTTTGAAAACCAAATGCACAGATAGTGAGAAAATTCAAAAATAAGAATAAGGATATCTCCGAACCTGGAATTCCTAGAAAGAACATGAAAACATTTCCAGAATAAGTTTTGTATCCGGCAAGAAACTGCATTCAAAGATTTCTATTTAGAATTCAGTCTCAAAAAAGTGTCTTTTGAAAACCAAATGCAAAGATAGTGAGAAAATTAAAAAATAAGAATAAGGATATCTCCGAACCTAGAATTCCTAGAAAGAAGATAAAAACATTTCCAAAATCAATTTTGCATCCGGCACGAAACTGCATTCAAAGATTTATATTTAGAATGCAGTCTCAAAAAAGTGTCTTTTGAAAAACAAATGCAAAGATAGTGAGAAAAGTTAAAAATAAGAATAAGGATATCTCCGAACCTAGAAGTCCTAGAAAGAACATAAAAACATTTCCAGAATAAGTTTTGCATCCGGCAAGAAACTGCATTCAAAGATTTCTATTTAGAATTCAGTCTCAAAAAAGCGTCTTTTGAAAAACAAATGCAAAGATAGTGAGAAAATTAAGAAATAAGAATAAGGATATCTCCGAACCTAGAAGTCCTAGAAAGAAGATAAATACATTTCCAAAATCAGTTTTGCATCCGGCATGAAACTGCATTCAAAGATTTCTATTTAGAATGCAGTCTCAAAAAAGTGTCTTTTGAAAAACAAATGCAAAGATAGTGAGAAAATTAAAAAATAAGAATAAGGTATCTCCGAACCTAGAATTCCTAGAAAAAAGATGAAAACATTTCCAGATTCAGTTTTGCATTCGGCACGAAACTGCATTTAAAGATTTCTATTTAGAATGCAGTCTCAAAAAAGTGTCTTTTGAAACCAAATGCACAGATAGTGAGAAAATTAAAAAATAAGAATAAGGATATCTCCGAACCTAGAAGCCCTAGAAAGAAGATAAAAACATTTCCAGAATCAATTTTGCATCCGGCACGAAACTGCATTCAAAGATTTATATTTAGAATGCATTCTCAAAAAAATGTCTTTTGAAAAACAAATGCAAAGATAGTGAGAAAAGTTAAAAATAAGAATAAGGATATCTCCGAACCTAGAAGTTCTACAAAGAAGATAGACACATTTCCAAAATCAGTTTGGCATCCGGCAAGAAACTGCATTTAAAGATTTCTATTTAGAATGCAGTCTCAAGAAAGTGTCTGTTGAAAACCAAATGCAAAAATAGTGAGAAAATTAAAAAAATAAGAATAAGGATATCTCCGAACCTAGAAGCCCTAGAAAGAAGATAAAAACATTTCCAAAATCAGTTTTGCATCCGGCAAAAAACTGCATTCAAAGATTTTTATTTAGAATGCAGTCTCAAAAAAGTGTCTTTTGAAAAACAAATGCAAAGATAGTGAGAAAATTAAAAAATAAGAATAAGGATATCTCCGAACCTAGACGTCCTAGAAATAAGGTAAATACATTTCAATAATCAAGGTTGCATCCGGCAAGAAACTGCATTCAAAGATTTATATTTAGAATGCAGTCTCAAAAAAGTGTCTTTTGAAAAACAAATGCAAAGATAGTGAGAAAATTAAAAAATAAGAATAAGGATATCTCCGAACCTAGACGTCCTAGAAAGAAGATAAATACATTTCCAAAATCAGTTTTGCATCCGGCAAGAAACTGCATTCAAAGATTTATATTTAGAATGCAGTCTCAAAAAAGTGTCTTTTGAAAAACAAATGCAAAGATAGTGAGAAAATTAAAAAATAAGAATAAGGTATCTCCGAACCTAGAATTCCTAGAAAGAAGATAAAAATATTTCCAAAATCAAGTTTGCATCCGGCAAGAAACTGCATTCAAAGATTTCTATTTAGAATGCAGTCTCAAAAAAGTGTCTTTTGTAAACCAAATGCAAAGATAGTGAGAAAATTAAAAAATAAGAATAAGGATATCTCCGAACCCAGAATTCCTAGAAAGATGGTAAATACATTTCCAAAATCAGGGTTGTATCCGGCAAGAAACTGCATTCAAAGATTTCTATTTAGAATGCAGTCTCAAAAAAGAGTCTTTTGAAAAACAAATGCAAAGATAGTGAGAAAATTAAAAAAATAAGAATAAGGATATCTCCGAACCCAGAATTCCTAGAAAGAAGATAAAAACATTTCCAGAATCAATTTTGCATCCGGCACGAAACTGCATTCAAAGATTTATATTTAGAATGCAGTCTCAAAAAAATGTCTTTTGAAAACCAAATGCAAAGATAGTGAGAAAATTAAAAAAATAAGAATAAGGATATCTCCGAACCTAGAAAACCTAGAAAGAACATAAAAACATTTCCAGAATAAGTTTTGCATCCGGCAAGAAACTGCATTCAAAGATTTCTATTTAGAATTCAGTCTCAAAAAAGCGTCTTTTGAAAAACAAATGCAAAGATAGTGAGAAAATTAAGAAATAAAAATAAAGATAGCTCCGAACCTAGAAGTCCTAGAAAGAAGATAAATACAATTCCAAAATCAGTTTTGCATTCGGCACGAAACTGCATTTAAAGATTTCTATTTAGAATGCAGTCTCAAAAAAGTGTCTTTTGAAAACCAAATGCAAAGATAGTGAGAAAATTAAAAAATAAGAATAAGGATATCTCCGAACCTAGTATTCCCAGAAAGAAGATGAAAACATTTCCAGTTTCAATTTTGCATCCGGCAAGAAACTGCATTCAAAGATTTCTATTTAGAATACAGTCTCAAAAAAGTGTCTTTTGAAAACCAAATGCACAGATAGTGAGAAAATTCAAAAATAAGAATAAGGATATCTCCGAACCTAGAAGTTCTACAAAGAAGATAAAATCATTTCCAAAATCAGTTTGGCATCCGGCAAGAAACTGCATTCAAAGATTTCTATTTAGAATGCAGTCTCAAAAAAGTGTCTGTTGAAAACCAAATGCAAAAATAGTGAGAAAATTAAAAAAATACGAATAAGGATATCTCCGAACCTAGAAGGCCTAGAAAGAAGATAAAAACATTTCCAAAATCAGTTTTGCATCCGGCAAGAAACTGCATTCAAAGATTTATATTTAGAATGCAGTCTCAAAAAAGTGTCTTTTGAAAAACAAATGCAAAGATAGTGAGAAAATTAAAAAATAAGAATAAGGTATCTCCGAACCTAGAATTCCTAGAAAAAAGATGGAAACATTTCCAGATTCAGTTTTGCATTCGGCACGAAACTGCATTTAAAGATTTCTATTTAGAATGCAGTCTCAAAAAAGTGTCTTTTGCAAACCAAATGCAAAGATAGTGAGAAAATTAAAAAATAAGAATAAGGATATCTCCGAACCTAGAAGTCCTAGAAAGAAGGAAAATACATTTCCAAAATCAAAATTGCATCTTGCAAGAAACTGCATTCGATAATTTCAATTTAGAATGCAGTCTCAAAAAAGTGTCTTTTGTAAACCAAATGCAAAGATAGTGAGAAAATTAAAAAATAAGAATAAGGATGTCTCCGAACATAGAATTCCTAGAAAGATGGTAAATACATTTCCAAAATCAGGGTTGTATCCGGCAAGAAACTGCATTCAAAGATTTTTATTTAGAATGCAGTCTCAAAAAAGAGTCTTTTGAAAAACAAATGCAAAGATAGTGAGAAAATTAAAAAAATAAGAATAAGGATATCTCCGAACCCAGAATTCCTAGAAAGAAGATAAAAACATTTCCAGAATTAATTTTGCATCCGGCAAGAAACTGCATTCAAAGATTTCTATTTAAATGCAGTCTCAAAAAAGTGTCTTTTGAAAACCAAATGCAAAGATAGTGAGAAAATTAAAAAATAAGAATAAGGATATCTCCGAACCTAGAATTTCTAGAAAGAAGGTAAAAACATTTCCAGAATCAGTTTTGCATCCGGCAAGAAACTGCATTCAAAGATTTCTATTTAGAATGCAGTCTCAAAAAAGCGTCTTTTGAAAAACAAATGCAAAGATAGTGAGAAAATTAAGAAATAAGAATAAGGATATCTCCGAACCTAGAAGTCCTAGAAAGAAGATAAATACATTTCCAAAATCAGTTTTGCATCCGGCAAGAAACTGCATTCAAAGATTTCTATTTAGAATGCAGTCTCAAAAAAGTGTCTTTTGAAAAACAAATGCAAAGATAGTGAGAAAATTAAAAAATAAGAATAAGGTATCTCCGAACCTAGAATTCCTAGAAAAAAGATGAAAACATTTCCAGTTTCAGTTTTGCATTCGGCACGAAACTGCATTTAAAGATTTCTATTTAGAATGCAGTCTCAAAAAAGTGTGTTTTGAAAACCAAATGCAAAGATAGTGAGAAAATTAAAAAATAAGAATAAGGATATCTCCGAACCTAGAATTCCCAGAAAGAAGATAAATACATTTCCAGAATCAATTTTGCATCCGGCAAGAAACTGCATTCAAAGATTTCTATTTAGAATGCAGTCTCAAAAAAGTGTCTTTTGAAAACCAAATGCACAGATAGTGAGAAAATTAAAAAATAAGAATAAGGTATCTCCGAACCTAGAATTCCTAGAAAAAAGATGAAAACATTTCCAGTTTCAGTTTTGCATTCGGCACGAAACTGCATTTAAAGATTTCTATTTAGAATGCAGTCTCAAAAAAGTGTCTTTTGAAAAACAAATGCAAAGATAGTGAGAAAAGTTAAAAATAAGAATAAGGATATCTCCGAACCTAGAAGTTCTACAAAGAAGATAGAAACATTTCCAAAATCAGTTTGGCATCCGGCAAGAAACTGCATTCAAAGATTTCTATTTAGAATGCAGTCTCAAAAAAGTGTCTGTTGAAAACCAAATGCAAAAATAGTGAGAAAATTAAAAAAATAAGAATAAGGATATCTCCGAACCTAAAAGCCCTAGAAAGAAGATAAAAACATTTCCAAAATCAATTTTGCATCCGGCAAGAAACTGCATTCAAAGCTTTTTATTTAGAATGCAGTCTCAAAAAAGTGTCTTTTGAAAAACAAATGCAAAGATAGTGAGAAAATTAAAAAATAAGAATAAGGATATCTCCGAACCTAGACGTCCTAGAAAGAAGATAAATACATTTACAAAATCAGTTTTGCATCCGGCAAGAAACTGCATTCAAAGATTTATATTTAGAATGCAGTCTCAAAAAAGTGTCTTTTGAAAAACAAATGCAAAGATAGTGAGAAAATTAAAAAATAAGAATAAGGTATCTCCGAACCTAGAATTCCTAGAAAAAAGATGAAAACATTTCCAGATTCAGTTTTGCATTCGGCACGAAACTGCATTTAAAGATTTCTATTTAGAATGCAGTCTCAAAAAAGTGTCTTTTGAAAACCAAATGCAAAGATAGTGAGAAAATTAAAAAATAAGAATAAGGATATCTCCGAACCTAGAAGTCCTAGAAAGAAGGTAAATACATTTCCAAAATCAAAATTGCATCTTGCAAGAAACTGCACTCGATAATTTCAATTTAGAATGCAGTCTCAAAAAAGTGTGTTTTGAAAACCAAATGCAAAAATAGTGAGAAAATTAAAAAAATAAGAATAAGGATATCTCCGAACCTAGAATTCCTAGAAAGAAGGTAAAAACATTTCCAGAATCAGTTTTGCATCCGGCAAGAAACTGCATTCAAAGATTTCTATTTAGAATGCAGTCTCAAAAAAGTGTCTTTTGAAAAACAAATGCAAAGATAGTGAGAAAATTAAAAAATAAGAATAAGGTATCTCCGAACCTAGAATTCCTAGAAAAAAGATGAAAACATTTCCAGATTCAGTTTTGCATTCGGCACGAAACTGCATTTAAAGATTTATATTTAGAATGCAGTCTCAAAAAAGTGTCTTTTGAAAACCAAATGCACAGATAGTGAGAAAATTCAAAAATAAGAATAAGGATATCTCCGAACCTGGAATTCCTAGAAAGAACGTGAAAACATTTCCAGAACAAGTTTTGTATCCGGCAAGAAACTGCATTCAAAGATTTCTATTTAGAATTCAGTCTCAAAAAAGTGTCTTTTGAAAACCAAATGCAAAGATAGTGAGAAAATTAAAAAATAAGAATAAGGATATCTCCGAACCTAGAATTCCTAGAAAGAAGATAAAAACATTTCCAGAATCAATTTTGCATCCGGCACGAAACTGCATTCAAAGATTTATATTTAGAATGCAGTCTCAAAAAAATGTCTTTTGAAAAACAAATGCAAAGATAGTGAGAAAAGTTAAAAATAAGAATAGGGATATCTCCGAACCTAGAAGTCCTAGAAAGAACATAAAAACATTTCCAGAATAAGTTTTGCATCCGGCAAGAAACTGCATTCAAAGATTTCTATTTAGAATTCAGTCTCAAAAAAGCGTCTTTTGAAAAACAAATGCAAAGATAGTGAGAAAATTAAGAAATAAGAATAAGGATATCTCCGAACCTAGAAGTCCTAGAAAGAAGATAAATACATTTCCAAAATCAGTTTTGCATCCGGCAAGAAACTGCATTCAAATATTTCTATTTAGAATGCAGTCTCAAAAAAGTGTCTTTTGAAAAACAAATGCAAAGATAGTGAGAAAATTAAAAAATAAGAATAAGGTATCTCCGAACCTAGAATTCCTAGAAAAAAGATGAAAACATTTCCAGATTCAGTTTTGCATTCGGCACGAAACTGCATTTAAAGATTTCTATTTAGAATGCAGTCTCAAAAAAGTGTCTTTTGAAAACCAAATGCACAGATAGTGAGAAAATTAAAAAATAAGAATAAGGATATCTCCGAACCTAGAAGCCCTAGAAAGAAGATAAAAACATTTCCAGAATCAATTTTGCATCCGGCACGAAACTGCATTCAAAGATTTATATTTAGAATGCATTCTCAAAAAAATGTCTTTTGAAAAACAAATGCAAAGATAGTGAGAAAAGTTAAAAATAAGAATAAGGATATCTCCGAACCTAGAAGTTCTACAAAGAAGATAGAAACATTTCCAAAATCAGTTTGGCATCCGGCAAGAAACTGCATTCAAAGATTTCTATTTAAAATGCAGTCTCAAAAAAGTGTCTGTTGAAAACCAAATGCAAAAATAGTGAGAAAATTAAAAAAATAAGAATAAGGATATCTCCGAACCTAGAAGCTTTAGAAAGAAGATAAAAACATTTCCAAAATCAGTTTTGCATCCGGCAAGAAACTGCATTCAAAGATTTTTATTTAGAATGCAGTCTCAAAAAAGTGTCTTTTGAAAAACAAATGCAAATATAGTGAGAAAATTAAAAAATAAGAATAAGGATATCTCCGAACCTAGACGTCGTAGAAAGAAGATAAATACAATTCCAAAATCAGTTTTGCATCCGGCAAGAAACTGCATTCAAAGATTTATATTTAGAATGCAGTCTCAAAAAAGTGTCTTTTGAAAAACAAATGCAAAGATAGTGAGAAAATTAAAAAATAAGAATAAGGTATCTCCGAACCTAGAATTCCTAGAAAAAAGATGAAAACATTTCCAGATTCAGTTTTGCATTCGGCACGAAACTGCATTTAAAGATTTATATTTAGAATGCAGTCTCAAAAAAGTGTCTTTTGAAAACCAAATGCAAAGATAGTGAGAAAATTAAAAAATAAGAATAAGGATATCTCCGAACCTAGAAGCCCTAGAAAGAAGATAAAAACATTTCCAGAATCAGTTTTGCATCCGGCAAGAAACTGCATTCAAAGATTTCTATTTAGAATGCAGTCTCAAAAAAGTGTCTTTTGAAAACCAAATGCACAGATAGTGAGAAAATTCAAAAATAAGAATAAGGATATCTCCGAACCTGGAATTCCTAGAAAGAACATGAAAACATTTCCAGAATAAGTTTTGTATCCGGCAAGAAACTGCATTCAAAGATTTCTATTTAGAATTCAGTCTCAAAAAAGTGTCTTTTGAAAACCAAATGCAAAGATAGTGAGAAAATTAAAAAATAAGAATAAGGATATCTCCGAACCTAGAATTCCTAGAAAGAAGATAAAAACATTTCCAGAATCAATTTTGCATCCGGCACGAAACTGCATTCAAAGATTTATATTTAGAATGCAGTCTCAAAAAAATGTCTTTTGAAAAACAAATGCAAAGATAGTGAGAAAAGTTAAAAATAAGAATAAGGATATCTCCGAACATAGAAGTCCTAGAAAGAACATAAAAACATTCCCAGAAAAAGTTTTGCATCCGGCAAGAAACTGCATTCAAAGATTTCTATTTAGAATTCAGTCTCAAAAAAGCGTCTTTTGAAAAACAAATGCAAAGATAGTGAGAAAATTAAGAAATAAGAATAAGGATATCTCCAAACCTAGAAGTCCTAGAAAGAAGATAAATACATTTCCAAAATCAGTTTTGCATCCGGCAAGAAACTGCATTCAAAGATTTCTATTTAGAATGCAGTCTCAAAAAAGTGTCTTTTGAAAAACAAATGCAAAGATAGTGAGAAAATTAAAAAATAAGAATAAGGTATCTCCGAACCTTGAATTCCTAGAAAAAAGATGAAAACATTTCCAGATTCAGTTTTGCATTCGGCACGAAACTGCATTTAAAGATTTCTATTTAGAATGCAGTCTCAAAAAAGTGTCTTTTGAAACCATATGCACAGATAGTGAGAAAATTAAAAAAATAAGAATAAGGATATCTCCGAACCTAGAAGCCCTAGAAAGAAGGTAAAAACATTTCCAGAATCAATTTTGCATCCGGCACGAAACTGCATTCAAAGATTTATATTTAGAATGCATTCTCAAAAAAATGTCTTTTGAAAAACAAATGCAAAGATAGTGAGAAAAGTTAAAAATAAGAATAAGGATATCTCCGAACCTAGAAGCTCTACAAAGAAGATAGAAACATTTCCAAAATCAGTTTGGCATCCGGCAAGAAACTGCATTCAAAGATTTCTATTTAGAATGCAGTCTCAAAAAAGTGTCTGTTGAAAACCAAATGCAAAAATAGTGAGAAAATTAAAAAAATAAGAATAAGGATATCTCCGAACCTAGAAGCCCTAGAAAGAAGATAAAAACATTTCCAAAATCAGTTTTGCATCCGGCAAGAAACTGCATTCAAAGATTTATATTTAGAATGCAGTCTCAAAAAAGTGTCTTTTGAAAAACAAATGCAAAGATAGTGAGAAAATTAAAAAATAAGAATAAGGTATCTCCGAACCTAGAATTCCTAGAAAAAAGATGAAAACATTTCCAGATTCAGTTTTGCATTCGGCAAGAAACTGCATTCAAAGATTTTTATTTAGAATGCAGTCTCAAAAAAGTGTCTTTTGAAAAACAAATGCAAAGATAGTGAGAAAATTAAAAAATAAGAATAAGGATATCTCCGAACCTAGACGTCCTAGAAAGAAGATAAATAAATTTCCAAAATCAGTTTTGCATCCGGCAAGAAACTGCATTCAAAGATTTATATTTAGAATGCAGTCTCAAAAAAGTGTCTTTTGAAAAACAAATGCAAAGATAGTGAGAAAATTAAAAAATAAGAATAAGGTATCTCCGAACCTAGAATTCCTAGAAAAAAGATGAAAACATTTCCAGATTCAGTTTTGCATTCGGCACGAAACTGCATTTAAAGATTTCTATTTAGAATGCAGTCTCAAAAAAGTGTCTTTTGAAAACCAAATGCAAAGATAGTGAGAAAATTAAAAAATAAGAATAAGGATATCTCCGAACCTAGAAGTCCTAGAAAGAAGGTAAATACATTTCCAAAATCAAAATTGCATCTTGCAAGAAACTGCACTCGATAATTTCAATTTAGAATGCAGTCTCAAAAAAGTGTGTTTTGAAAACCAAATGCAAAAATAGTGAGAAAATTAAAAAAATCAGAATAAGGATATCTCCGAACCTAGAATTCCTAGAAAGAAGATAAAAACATTTCCAGAATCAATTTTGCATCCGGCACGAAACTGCATTCAAAGATTTATATTTAGAATGCAGTCTCAAAAAAATGTCTTTTGAAAAACAAATGCAAAGATAGTGAGAAAAGTTAAAAATAAGAATAAGGATATCTCCGAACCTAGAAGTTTTAGAAAGAACATAAAAACATTTTCAGAAAAAGTTTTGCATCCGGCAAGAAACTGCATTCAAAGATTTCTATTTAGAATTCAGTCTCAAAAAAGCGTCTTTTGAAAAACAAATGCAAAGATAGTGAGAAAATTAAGAAATAAGAATAAGGATATCTCCGAACCTAGAAGTCCTAGAAAGAAGATAAATACATTTCCAAAATCAGTTTTGCATCCGGCAAGAAACTGCATTCAAAGATTTCTATTTAGAATGCAGTCTCAAAAAAGTGTCTTTTGAAAACCAAATGCAAAGATAGTGAGAAAATTAAAAAATAAGAATAAGGATATCTCCGAATTTAGAAGTCCTAGAAAGAAGGTAAATACATTTCCAAAATCAAAATTGCATCTTGCAAGAAACTGCACTCGATAATTTCAATTTAGAATGCAGTCTCAAAAAAGTGTGTTTTGAAAACCAAATGCAAAAATAGTGAGAAAATTAAAAAAATCAGAATAAGGATATCTCCGAACCTAGAATTCCTAGAAAGAAGATAAAAACATTTCCAGAATCAATTTTGCATCCGGCACGAAACTGCATTCAAAGATTTATATTTAGAATGCAGTCTCAAAAAAATGTCTTTTGAAAAACAAATGCAAAGATAGTGAGAAAAGTTAAAAATAAGAATAAGGATATCTCCGAACCTAGAAGTCCTAGAAAGAACATAAAAACATTTCCAGAAAAAGTTTTGCATCCGGCAAGAAACTGCATTCAAAGATTTCTATTTAGAATTCAGTCTCAAAAAAGCGTCTTTTGAAAAACAAATGCAAAGATAGTGAGAAAATTAAGAAATAAGAATAAGGTATCTCCGAACCTAGAATTCCTAGAAAAAAGATGAAAACATTTCCAGAATCAATTTTGCATCCGGCACGAAACTGCATTCAAAGATTTATATTTAGATTGCATTCTCAAAAAAGTGTCTTTTGAAAAACAAATGCAAAGATAGTGAGAAAATTAAAAAAATAAGAATAAGGATATCTCCGAACCTAGAAGTTCTACAAAGAAGATAGAAACATTTCCAAAATCAGTTTGGCATCCGGCAAGAAACTGCATTCAAAGATTTCTATTTAGAATGCAGTCTCAAAAAAGTGTCTGTTGAAAACCAAATGCAAAAACAGTGAGAAAATTAAAAAAATAAGAATAAGGATATCTCCGAACCTAGAAGCTTTAGAAAGAAGATAAAAACATTTCCAAAATCAGCTTTGCATCCGGCAAGAAACTGCATTCAAAGATTTTTATTTAGAATGCAGTCTCAAAAAAGTGTCTTTTGAAAAACAAATGCAAAGATAGTGAGAAAATTAAAAAATAAGAATAAGGATATCTCCGAACCTAGACGTCCTAGAAAGAAGATAAATACATTTCCAAAATCAGTTTTGCGACCGGCAAGAAACTGCATTCAAAGATTTATATTTAGAATGCAGTCTCAAAAAAGTGTCTTTTGAAAAACAAATGCAAAGATAGTGAGAAAATTAAAAAATAAGAATAAGGTATCTCCGAACCTAGAATTCCTAGAAAAAAGATGAAAACATTTCCAGATTCAGTTTTGCATTCGGCACGAAACTGCATTTAAAGATTTCTATTTAGAATGCAGTCTCAAAAAAGTGTCTTTTGAAAACCAAATGCAAAGATAGTGCGAAAATTAAAAAATAAGAATAAGGATATCTCCGAACCTAGAAGTCCTAGAAAGAAGGTAAATACATTTCCAAAATCAAAATTGCATCTTGCAAGAAACTGCACTCGATAATTTCAATTTAGAATGCAGTCTCAAAAAAGTGTCTTTTGAAAACCAAATGCAAAAATAGTGAGAAAATTAAAAAAATCAGAATAAGGATATCTCCGAACCTAGAATTCTAAGAAAGAAGGTAAAAACATTTCCAGAATCAGTTTTGCATCCGGCAAGAAACTGCATTCAAAGATTTCTATTTAGAATGCAGTCTCAAAAAAAAGTCTTTTGAAAAACAAATGCAAAGATAGTGAGAAAATTAAAAAATAAGAATAAGGTATCTCCGAACCTAGAATTCCTAGAAAAAAGATGAAAACATTTCCAGAATTAGTTTTGCATTCGGCACGAAACTGCATTTAAAGATTTCTATTTAGAATGCAGTCTCAAAAAAGTGTCTTTTGAAAACCAAATGCACAGATAGTGAGAAAATTCAAAAATAAGAATAAGGATATCTCCGAACCTGGAATTCCTAGAAAGAACATGAAAACATTTCCAGAACAAGTTTTGTATCCGGCAAGAAACTGCATTCAAAGATTTCTATTTAGAATTCAGTCTCAAAAAAGTGTCTTTTGAAAACCAAATGCAAAGATAGTGAGAAAATTAAAAAATAAGAATAAGGATATCTCCGAACCTAGAATTCCTAGAAAGAAGATAAAAACATTTCCAGAATCAATTTTGCATCCGGCACGAAACTGCATTCAAAGATTTATATTTAGAATGCAGTCTCAAAAAAATGTCTTTTGAAAAACAAATGCAAAGATAGTGAGAAAAGTTAAAAATAAGAATAAGGATATCTCCGAACCTAGAAGTCCTAGAAAGAACATAAAAACATTTCCAGAATAAGTTTTGCATCCGGCAAGAAACTGCATTCAAAGATTTCTATTTATAATTCAGTCTCAAAAAAGCGTCTTTTGAAAAACAAATGCAAAGATAGTGAGAAAATTAAAAAATAAGAATAAGGATATCTCCGAACCTAGAAGTCCTAGAAAGAAGATAAATACATTTCCAAAATCAGTTTTGCATCCGGCAAGAAACTGCATTCAAAGATTTCTATTTAGAATGCAGTCTCAAAAAAGTGTCTTTTGAAAACCAAATGCAAAGATAGTGAGAAAATTAAAAAATAAGAATAAGGATATCTCCGAACCTAGAAGTCCTAGAAAGAAGGTAAATACATTTCCAAAATCAAAATTGCATCTTGCAAGAAACTGCACTCGATAATTTCAATTTAGAATGCAGTCTCAAAAAAGTGTGTTTTGAAAACCAAATGCAAAAATAGTGAGAAAATTAAAAAAATCAGAATAAGGATATCTCCGAACCTAGAATTCCTAGAAAGAAGATAAAAACATTTCCAGAATCAATTTTGCATCCGGCACGAAACTGCATTCAAAGATTTATATTTAGAATGCAGTCTCAAAAAAATGTCTTTTGAAAAACAAATGCAAAGATAGTGAGAAAAGTTAAAAATAAGAATAAGGATATCTCCGAACCTAGAAGTCCTAGAAAGAACATAAAAACATTTCCAGAAAAAGTTTTGCATCCGGCAAGAAACTGTATTCAAAGATTTCTATTTAGAATTCAGTCTCAAAAAAGCGTCTTTTGAAAAACAAATGCAAAGATAGTGAGAAAATTAAAAAATAAGAATAAGGTATCTCCGAACCTAGAATTCCTAGAAAAAAGATGAAAACATTTCCAGATTCAGTTTTGCATTCGGCACGAAACTGCATTTAAAGATTTCTATTTAGAATGCAGTCTCAAAAAAGTGTCTTTTGAAACCAAATGCACAGATAGTGAGAAAATTAAAAAAATAAGAATAAGGATATCTCCGAACCTAGAAGCCCTAGAAAGAAGATAAAAACATTTCCAGAATCAATTTTGCATCCGGCACGAAACTGCATTCAAAGATTTATATTTAGAATGCATTCTCAAAAAAATGTCTTTTGAAAAACAAATGCAAAGATAGTGAGAAAAGTTAAAAATAAGAATAAGGATATCTCCGAACCTAGAAGTTCTACAAAGAAGATAGAAACATTTCCAAAATCAGTTTGGCATCCGGCAAGAAACTGCATTCAAAGATTTCTATTTAGAATGCAGTCTCAAAAAAGTGTCTGTTGAAAACCAAATGCAAAAACAGTGAGAAAATTAAAAAAATAAGAATAAGGATATCTCCGAACCTAGAAGCTTTAGAAAGAAGATAAAAACATTTCCAAAATCAGTTTTGCATCCGGCAAGAAACTGCATTCAAAGATTTCTATTTAGAATGCAGTCTCAAAAAAGTGTCTTTTGAAAAACAAATGCAAAGATAGTGAGAAAATTAAAAAATAAGAATAAGGATATCTCCGAACCTAGACGTCCTAGAAAGAAAATAAATACATTTCCAAAATCAGTTTTGCGACCGGCAAGAAACTGCATTCAAAGATTTATATTTAGAATGCAGTCTCAAAAAAGTGTCTTTTGAAAAACAAATGCAAAGATAGTGAGAAAATTAAAAAATAAGAATAAGGTATCTCCGAACCTAGAATTCCTAGAAAAAAGATGAAAACATTTCCAGATTCAGTTTTGCATTCGGCACGAAACTGCATTTAAAGATTTCTATTTAGAATGCAGTCTCAAAAAAGTGTCTTTTGAAAACCAAATGCAAAGACAGTGCGAAAATTAAAAAATAAGAATAAGGATATCTCCGAACCTAGAAGTCCTAGAAAGAAGGTAAATACATTTCCAAAATCAAAATTGCATCTTGCAAGAAACTGCACTCGATAATTTCAATTTAGAATGCAGTCTCAAAAAAGTGTCTTTTGAAAACCAAATGCAAAAATAGTGAGAAAATTAAAAAAATCAGAATAAGGATATCTCCGAACCTAGAATTCTAAGAAAGAAGGTAAAAACATTTCCAGAATCAGTTTTGCATCCGGCAAGAAACTGCATTCAAAGATTTCTATTTAGAATGCAGTCTCAAAAAAAAGTCTTTTGAAAAACAAATGCAAAGATAGTGAGAAAATTAAAAAATAAGAATAAGGTATCTCCGAACCTAGAATTCCTAGAAAAAAGATGAAAACATTTCCAGATTCAGTTTTGCATTCGGCACGAAACTGCATTTAAAGATTTCTATTTAGAATGCAGTCTCAAAAAAGTGTCTTTTGAAAACCAAATGCACAGATAGTGAGAAAATTCAAAAATAAGAATAAGGATATCTCCGAACCTGGAATTCCTAGAAAGAACATGAAAACATTTCCAGAACAAGTTTTGTATCCGGCAAGAAACTGCATTCAAAGATTTCTATTTAGAATTCAGTCTCAAAAAAGTGTCTTTTGAAAACCAAATGCAAAGATAGTGAGAAAATTAAAAAATAAGAATAAGGATATCTCCGAACCTAGAATTCCTAGAAAGAAGATAAAAACATTTCCAGAATCAATTTTGCATCCGGCACGAAACTGCATTCAAAGATTTATATTTAGAATGCAGTCTCAAAAAAATGTCTTTTGAAAAACAAATGCAAAGATAGTGAGAAAAGTTAAAAATAAGAATAAGGATATCTCCGAACCTAGAAGTCCTAGAAAGAACATAAAAACATTTCCAGAATAAGTTTTGCATCCGGCAAGAAACTGCATTCAAAGATTTCTATTTAGAATTCAGTCTCAAAAAAGCGTCTTTTGAAAAACAAATGCAAAGATAGTGAGAAAATTAAGAAATAAGAATAAGGATATCTCCGAACCTAGAAGTCCTAGAAAGAAGATAAATACATTTCCAAAATTAGTTTTGCATCCGGCAAGAAACTGCATTCAAAGATTTCTATTTAGAATGCAGTCTCAAAAAAGTGTCTTTTGAAAAACAAATGCAAAGATAGTGAGAAAATTAAAAAATAAGAATAAGGTATCTCCGAACCTAGAATTCCTAGAAAAAAGATGAAAACATTTCCAGATTCAGTTTTGCATTCGGCACGAAACTGCATTTAAAGATTTCTATTTAGAATGCAGTCTCAAAAAAGTGTCTTTTGAAAACCAAATGCACAGATAGTGAGAAAATTAAAAAATAAGAATAAGGATATCTCCGAACCTAGAATTCCTAGAAAGAAGATAAAAACATTTCCAGAATCAATTTTGCATCCGGCAAGAAACTGCATTCAAAGATTTATATTTAGAATGCATTCTCAAAAAAATGTCTTTTGAAAAACAAATGCAAAGATAGTGAGAAAAGTTAAAAATAAGAATAAGGATATCTCCGAACCTAGAAGTTCTACAAAGAAGATAGAAACATTTCCAAAATCAGTTTGGCATCCGGCAAGAAACTGCATTCAAAGATTTCTATTTAGAATGCAGTCTCAAAAAAGTGTCTTTTGAAAAACAAATGTAAATATAGTGAGAAAATTAAAAAATAAGAATAAGGATATCTCCGAACCTAGACGTCGTAGAAAGAAGATAAATACATTTCCAAAATCAGTTTTGCATCCGGCAAGAAACTGCATTCAAAAATTTATATTTAGAATGCAGTCTCAAAAAAGTGTCTTTTGAAAAACAAATGCAAAGATAGTGAGAAAATTAAGAAATAAGAATAAGGTATCTCCGAACCTAGAATTCCTAGAAAGAAGATAAAAACATTTCCAGAATCAATTTTGCATCCGGCAAGAAACTGCATTCAAAGATTTCTATTTAGAATACAGTCTCAAAAAAGTGTCTTTTGAAAACCAAATGCACAGATAGTGAGAAAATTAAAAAATAAGAATAAGGTATCTCCGAACCTAGAATTCCTAGAAAAAAGATGAAAACATATCCAGTTTCAGTTTTGCATTCGGCACGAAACTGCATTCAAAGATTTATATTTAGAATGCGTCTCAAAAAAGTGTCTATTGAAAAACAAATGCAAAGATAGTGAGAAAATTAAAGAATAGGAATAAGGATATCTCCGAACCTAGAATTCATTGAAAGAAGGTAAAAACATTTCCAGAATCAGTTTTGCATTTGGCAAGAAACTGCATTCAAAGATTTCTATTTAAAATTCAGTCTCAAAAAAGTGTCTTTGAAAACCAAATGCACAGATAGTGAGAAAATTCAAAAATAAGAATAAGGATATCTCCGACCTAGAAGTTCTACAAAGAAGATAAAAACATTTCCAAAATCAGTTTGGCATCCGGCAAGAAACTGCATTCAAAGATTTATATTTAGAATGCAGTCTCAAAAAAGCGTCTTTTGAAAAACAAATGCAAAGATAGTGAGAAAATTAAAAAATAAGAATAAGGTATCTCCGAACCTAGAATTCCTAGAAAAAAGATGAAAACCTTTCCAGATTCAGTTTTGCATTCGGCACGAAACTGCATTTAAAGATTTCTATTTAGAATGCAGTCTCAAAAAAGTGTCTTTTGAAAACCAAATGCAAAGATAGTGAGAAAATTAAAAAATAAGAATAAGGATATCTCCGAACCTAGAATTCCTAGAAAGAAGGTAAAAACATTTCCAGAATCAGTTTTGCATCCGGCAAGAAACTGCATTCAAAGATTTCTATTTAGAATGCAGTCTCAAAAAAGTGTCTTTTGTAAACCAAATGCAAAGATAGTGAGAAAATTAAAAAATAAGAATAAGGATATCTCCGAACCCAGAATTCCTAGAAAGATGGTAAATACATTTCCAAAATCAAGTTTGCATCCGGCTAGACACTGCATTCAAAGATTTCTATTTACAATGCAGTCTCAAAAAAGAGTCTTTTGAAAAACAAATGCAAAGATAGTGAGAAAATTAGAAAATAAGAATAAGGATATCTCCGAACCTAGAATTCTAAGAAAGAAGGTAAAAACATTTCCAGAATCAGTTTTGCATCCGGCAAGAAACTGCATTCAAAGATTTCTATTTAGAATGCAGTCTCAAAAAAAAGTCTTTTGAAAAACAAATGCAAAGATAGTGAGAAAATTAAAAAATAAGAATAAGGTATCTCCGAACCTAGAATTCCTAGAAAAAAGATGAAAACATTTCCAGATTCAGTTTTGCATTCGGCACGAAACTGCATTTAAAGATTTCTATTTAGAATGCAGTCTCAAAAAAGTGTCTTTTGAAAACCAAATGCACAGATAGTGAGAAAATTCAAAAATAAGAATAAGGATATCTCCGAACCTGGAATTCCTAGAAAGAACATGAAAACATTTCCAGAACAAGTTTTGTATCCGGCAAGAAACTGCATTCAAAGATTTCTATTTAGAATTCAGTCTCAAAAAAGTGTCTTTTGAAAACCAAATGCAAAGATAGTGAGAAAATTAAAAAATAAGAATAAGGATATCTCCGAACCTAGAATTCCTAGAAAGAAGATAAAAACATTTCCAGAATCAATTTTGCATCCGGCACGAAACTGCATTCAAAGATTTATATTTAGAATGCAGTCTCAAAAAAATGTCTTTTGAAAAACAAATGCAAAGATAGTGAGAAAAGTTAAAAATAAGAATAAGGATATCTCCGAACCTAGAAGTCCTAGAAAGAACATAAAAACATTTCCAGAATAAGTTTTGCATCCGGCAAGAAACTGCATTCAAAGATTTCTATTTAGAATTCAGTCTCAAAAAAGCGTCTTTTGAAAAACAAATGCAAAGATAGTGAGAAAATTAAGAAATAAGAATAAGGATATCTCCGAACCTAGAAGTCCTAGAAAGAAGATAAATACATTTCCAAAATTAGTTTTGCATCCGGCAAGAAACTGCATTCAAAGATTTCTATTTAGAATGCAGTCTCAAAAAAGTGTCTTTTGAAAAACAAATGCAAAGATAGTGAGAAAATTAAAAAATAAGAATAAGGTATCTCCGAACCTAGAATTCCTAGAAAAAAGATGAAAACATTTCCAGATTCAGTTTTGCATTCGGCACGAAACTGCATTTAAAGATTTCTATTTAGAATGCAGTCTCAAAAAAGTGTCTTTTGAAAACCAAATGCACAGATAGTGAGAAAATTAAAAAATAAGAATAAGGATATCTCCGAACCTAGAATTCCTAGAAAGAAGATAAAAACATTTCCAGAATCAATTTTGCATCCGGCAAGAAACTGCATTCAAAGATTTATATTTAGAATGCATTCTCAAAAAAATGTCTTTTGAAAAACAAATGCAAAGATAGTGAGAAAAGTTAAAAATAAGAATAAGGATATCTCCGAACCTAGAAGTTCTACAAAGAAGATAGAAACATTTCCAAAATCAGTTTGGCATCCGGCAAGAAACTGCATTCAAAGATTTCTATTTAGAATGCAGTCTCAAAAAAGTGTCTTTTGAAAAACAAATGTAAATATAGTGAGAAAATTAAAAAATAAGAATAAGGATATCTCCGAACCTAGACGTCGTAGAAAGAAGATAAATACATTTCCAAAATCAGTTTTGCATCCGGCAAGAAACTGCATTCAAAAATTTATATTTAGAATGCAGTCTCAAAAAAGTGTCTTTTGAAAAACAAATGCAAAGATAGTGAGAAAATTAAGAAATAAGAATAAGGTATCTCCGAACCTAGAATTCCTAGAAAGAAGATAAAAACATTTCCAGAATCAATTTTGCATCCGGCAAGAAACTGCATTCAAAGATTTCTATTTAGAATACAGTCTCAAAAAAGTGTCTTTTGAAAACCAAATGCACAGATAGTGAGAAAATTAAAAAATAAGAATAAGGTATCTCCGAACCTAGAATTCCTAGAAAAAAGATGAAAACATATCCAGTTTCAGTTTTGCATTCGGCACGAAACTGCATTCAAAGATTTATATTTAGAATGCGTCTCAAAAAAGTGTCTATTGAAAAACAAATGCAAAGATAGTGAGAAAATTAAAGAATAGGAATAAGGATATCTCCGAACCTAGAATTCATTGAAAGAAGGTAAAAACATTTCCAGAATCAGTTTTGCATTTGGCAAGAAACTGCATTCAAAGATTTCTATTTAAAATTCAGTCTCAAAAAAGTGTCTTTGAAAACCAAATGCACAGATAGTGAGAAAATTCAAAAATAAGAATAAGGATATCTCCGACCTAGAAGTTCTACAAAGAAGATAAAAACATTTCCAAAATCAGTTTGGCATCCGGCAAGAAACTGCATTCAAAGATTTATATTTAGAATGCAGTCTCAAAAAAGCGTCTTTTGAAAAACAAATGCAAAGATAGTGAGAAAATTAAAAAATAAGAATAAGGTATCTCCGAACCTAGAATTCCTAGAAAAAAGATGAAAACCTTTCCAGATTCAGTTTTGCATTCGGCACGAAACTGCATTTAAAGATTTCTATTTAGAATGCAGTCTCAAAAAAGTGTCTTTTGAAAACCAAATGCAAAGATAGTGAGAAAATTAAAAAATAAGAATAAGGATATCTCCGAACCTAGAATTCCTAGAAAGAAGGTAAAAACATTTCCAGAATCAGTTTTGCATCCGGCAAGAAACTGCATTCAAAGATTTCTATTTAGAATGCAGTCTCAAAAAAGTGTCTTTTGTAAACCAAATGCAAAGATAGTGAGAAAATTAAAAAATAAGAATAAGGATATCTCCGAACCCAGAATTCCTAGAAAGATGGTAAATACATTTCCAAAATCAAGTTTGCATCCGGCTAGACACTGCATTCAAAGATTTCTATTTACAATGCAGTCTCAAAAAAGAGTCTTTTGAAAAACAAATGCAAAGATAGTGAGAAAATTAGAAAATAAGAATAAGGATATCTCCGAACCCAGAATTCCTAGAAAGAAGATAAAAACATTTCCAGAATCAATTTTGCATCCGGCACGAAACTGCATTCAAAGATTTATATTTAGAATGGAGTCTCAAAAAAATGTCTTTTGAAAACCAAATGCAAAGATAGTGAGAAAAGTTAAAAATAAGAATAAGGATATCTCCGAACCTAGAAGTCCTAGAAAGAACATAAAAACATTTCCAGAATAAGTTTTGCATCCGGCAAGAAACTGCATTCAAAGATTTCTATTTAGAATTCAGTCTCAAAAAAGCGTCTTTTGAAAAACAAATGCAAAGATAGTGAGAAAATTAAAAAATAAGAATAAGGTATCTCCGAACCTAGAATTCCTAGAAAAAAGATGAAAACATTTCCAGTTTCAGTTTTGCATTCGGCACGAAACTGCATTCAAAGATTTATATTTAGAATGCAGTCTCAAAAAAGTGTCTGTTGAAAAACAAATGCAAAGATAGTGAGAAAATTAAAGAATAGGAATTAGGATATCTCCGAACCTAGAATTCATTGAAAGAAGGTAAAAACATTTCCAGAATCAGTTTTGCATTTGGCAAGAAACTGCATTCAAAGATTTCTATTTAAAATTCAGTCTCAAAAAAGTGTCTTTGAAAACCAAATGCACAGATAGTGAGAAAATTCAAAAATAAGAATAAGGATATCTCCGACCTAGAAGTTCTACAAAGAAGATAAAAACATTTCCAAAATCAGTTTGGCATCCGGCAAGAAACTGCATTCAAAGATTTCTATTTAGAATGCAGTCTCAAAAAAGCGTCTTTTGAAAAACAAATGCAAAGATAGTGAGAAAATTAAAAAATAAGAATAAGGTATCTCCGAACCTAGAATTCCTAGAAAAAAGATGAAAACATTTCCAGATTCAGTTTTGCATTCGGCACGAAACTGCATTTAAAGATTTCTATCTAGAATGCAGTCTCAAAAAAGTGTCTTTTGAAAACCAAATGCACAGATAGTGAGAAAATTAAAAAATAAGAATAAGGATATCTCCGAACCTAGAATTCCTAGAAAGAAGATAAAAACATTTCCAGAATCAATTTTGAATCCGGCAAGAAACTGCATTCAAAGATTTATATTTAGAATGCATTCTCAAAAAAATGTCTTTTGAAAAACAAATGCAAAGATAGTGAGAAAAGTTAAAAATAAGAATAAGGATATCTCCGAACCTAGAAGTTCTACAAAGAAGATAGAAACATTTCCAAAATCAGTTTGGCATCCGGCAAGAAACTGCATTCAAAGATTTCTATTTAGAATGCAGTCTCAAAAAAGTGTCTTTTGAAAAACAAATGTAAATATAGTGAGAAAATTAAAAAATAAGAATAAGGATATCTCCGAACCTAGACGTCGTAGAAAGAAGATAAATACATTTCCAAAATCAGTTTTGCATCCGGCAAGAAACTGCATTCAAAGATTTCTATTTAGAATGCAGTCTCAAAAAAGTGTCTTTTGAAAAACAAATGCAAAGATAGTGAGAAAATTAAAAAATAAGAATAAGGTATCTCCGAACCTAGAATTCCTAGAAAAAAGATGAAAACATTTCCAGATTCAGTTTTGCATTCGGCACGAAACTGCATTTAAAGATTTCTATTTAGAATGCAGTCTCAAAAAAGTGTCTTTTGAAAACCAAATGCAAAGATAGTGAGAAAATTAAAAAATAAGAATAAGGATATCTCCGAACCTAGAATTCCTAGAAAGAAGGTAAAAACATTTCCAGAATCAGTTTTGCATCCGGCAAGAAACTGCATTCAAAGATTTCTATTTAGAATGCAGTCTCAAAAAAGTGTCTTTTGTAAACCAAATGCAAAGATAGTGAGAAAATTAAAAAATAAGAATAAGGATATCTCCGAACTCAGAATTCCTAGAAAGATGGTAAATACATTTCCAAAATCAAGTTTGCATCCGGCTAGACACTGCATTCAAAGATTTCTATTTACAATGCAGTCTCAAAAAAGAGTCTTTTGAAAAACAAATGCAAAGATAGTGAGAAAATTAGAAAATAAGAATAAGGATATCTCCGAACCCAGAATTCCTAGAAAGAAGATAAAAACATTTCCAGAATCAATTTTGCATCCGGCACGAAACTGCATTCAAAGATTTATATTTAGAATGGAGTCTCAAAAAAATGTCTTTTGAAAACCAAATGCAAAGATAGTGAGAAAAGTTAAAAATAAGAATAAGGATATCTCCGAACCTAGAAGTCCTAGAAAGAACATAAAAACATTTCCAGAATAAGTTTTGCATCCGGCAAGAAACTGCATTCAAAGATTTCTATTTAGAATTCAGTCTCAAAAAAGCGTCTTTTGAAAAACAAATGCAAAGATAGTGAGAAAATTAAGAAATAAGAATAAGGATATCTCCGAACCTAGAAGTCCTAGAAAGAAGATAAAAACATTTCCAGAATAAGTTTTGCATCCGGCAAGAAACTGCATTCAAAGATTTCTATTTAGAATTCAGTCTCAAAAAAGCGTCTTTTGAAAAACAAATGCAAAGATAGTGAGAAAATTAAAAAATAAGAATAAGGTATCTCCGAACCTAGAATTCCTAGAAAAAAGATGAAAACATTTCCAGTTTCAGTTTTGCATTCGGCACGAAACTGCATTCAAAGATTTATATTTAGAATGCAGTCTCAAAAAAGTGTCTGTTGAAAAACAAATGCAAAGATAGTGAGAAAATTAAAGAATAGGAATAAGGATATCTCCGAACCTAGAATTCATTGAAAGAAGGTAAAAACATTTCCAGAATCAGTTTTGCATTTGGCAAGAAACTGCATTCAAAGATTTCTATTTAAAATTCAGTCTCAAAAAAGTGTCTTTGAAAACCAAATGCACAGATAGTGAGAAAATTCAAAAATAAGAATAAGGATATCTCCGACCTAGAAGTTCTACAAAGAAGATAAAAACATTTCCAAAATCAGTTTGGCATCCGGCAAGAAACTGCATTCAAAGATTTCTATTTAGAATGCAGTCTCAAAAAAGCGTCTTTTGAAAAACAAATGCAAAGATAGTGAGAAAATTAAAAAATAAGAATAAGGTATCTCCGAACCTAGAATTCCTAGAAAAAAGATGAAAACATTTCCAGATTCAGTTTTGCATTCGGCACGAAACTGCATTTAAAGATTTCTATTTAGAATGCAGTCTCAAAAAAGTGTCTTTTGAAAACCAAATGCACAGATAGTGAGAAAATTAAAAAATAAGAATAAGGATATCTCCGAACCTAGAATTCCTAGAAAGAAGATAAAAACATTTCCAGAATCAATTTTGAATCCGGCAAGAAACTGCATTCAAAGATTTATATTTAGAATGCATTCTCAAAAAAATGTCTTTTGAAAAACAAATGCAAAGATAGTGAGAAAAGTTAAAAATAAGAATAAGGATATCTCCGAACCTAGAAGTTCTACAAAGAAGATAGAAACATTTCCAAAATCAGTTTGGCATCCGGCAAGAAACTGCATTCAAAGATTTCTATTTAGAATGCAGTCTCAAAAAAGTGTCTTTTGAAAAACAAATGTAAATATAGTGAGAAAATTAAAAAATAAGAATAAGGATATCTCCGAACCTAGACGTCGTAGAAAGAAGATAAATACATTTCCAAAATCAGTTTTGCATCCGGCAAGAAACTGCATTCAAAGATTTCTATTTAGAATGCAGTCTCAAAAAAGTGTCTTTTGAAAACCAAATGCACAGATAGTGAGAAAATTAAAAAATAAGAATAAGGTATCTCCGAACCTAGAATTCCTAGAAAAAAGATGAAAACATTTCCAGTTTCAGTTTTGCATTCGGCACGAAACTGCATTCAAAGATTTCTATTTAGAATGCAGTCTCAAAAAAGTGTCTGTTGAAAAACAAATGGAAAGATAGTGAGAAAATTAAAGAATAGGAATAAGGATATCTCCGAACCTAGAATTCATTGAAAGAAGGTAAAAACATTTCCAGAATCAGTTTTGCATTTGGCAAGAAACTGCATTTAAAGATTTCTATTTAAAATTCAGTCTCAAAAAAGTGTCTTTGAAAACCAAATGCACAGATAGTGAGAAAATTCAAAAATAAGAATAAGGATATCTCCGACCTAGAAGTTCTACAAAGAAGATAAAAACATTTCCAAAATCAGTTTGGCATCCGGCAAGAAACTGCGTTCAAAGATTTATATTTAGAATGCAGTCTCAAAAAAGCGTCTTTTGAAAAACAAATGCAAAGATAGTGAGAAAATTAAAAAATAAGAATAAGGTATCTCCGAACCTAGAATTCCTAGAAAAAAGATGAAAACATTTCCAGATTCAGTTTTGCATTCGGCACGAAACTGCATTTAAAGATTTCTATTTAGAATGCAGTCTCAAAAAAGTGTCTTTTGAAAACCAAATGCACAGATAGTGAGAAAATTCAAAAATAAGAATAAGGATATCTCCGAACCTGGAATTCCTAGAAAGAACATGAAAACATTTCCAGAACAAGTTTTGTATCCGGCAAGAAACTGCATTCAAAGATTTCTATTTAGAATTCAGTCTCAAAAAAGTGTCTTTTGAAAACCAAATGCAAAGATAGTGAGAAAATTAAAAAATAAGAATAAGGATATCTCCGAACCTAGAATTCCTAGAAAGAAGATAAAAACATTTCCAGAATCAATTTTGCATCCGGCACGAAACTGCATTCAAAGATTTATATTTAGAATGCAGTCTCAAAAAAATGTCTTTTGAAAAACAAATGCAAAGATAGTGAGAAAAGTTAAAAATAAGAATAAGGATATCTCCGAACCTAGAAGTCCTAGAAAGAACATAAAAACATTTCCAGAATAAGTTTTGCATCCGGCAAGAAACTGCATTCAAAGATTTCTATTTAGAATTCAGTCTCAAAAAAGCGTCTTTTGAAAAACAAATGCAAAGATAGTGAGAAAATTAAGAAATAAGAATAAGGATATCTCCGAACCTAGAAGTCCTAGAAAGAAGATAAATACATTTCCAAAATTAGTTTTGCATCCGGCAAGAAACTGCATTCAAAGATTTCTATTTAGAATGCAGTCTCAAAAAAGTGTCTTTTGAAAAACAAATGCAAAGATAGTGAGAAAATTAAAAAATAAGAATAAGGTATCTCCGAACCTAGAATTCCTAGAAAAAAGATGAAAACATTTCCAGATTCAGTTTTGCATTCGGCACGAAACTGCATTTAAAGATTTCTATTTAGAATGCAGTCTCAAAAAAGTGTCTTTTGAAAACCAAATGCACAGATAGTGAGAAAATTAAAAAATAAGAATAAGGATATCTCCGAACCTAGAATTCCTAGAAAGAAGATAAAAACATTTCCAGAATCAATTTTGCATCCGGCAAGAAACTGCATTCAAAGATTTATATTTAGAATGCATTCTCAAAAAAATGTCTTTTGAAAAACAAATGCAAAGATAGTGAGAAAAGTTAAAAATAAGAATAAGGATATCTCCGAACCTAGAAGTTCTACAAAGAAGATAGAAACATTTCCAAAATCAGTTTGGCATCCGGCAAGAAACTGCATTCAAAGATTTCTATTTAGAATGCAGTCTCAAAAAAGTGTCTTTTGAAAAACAAATGTAAATATAGTGAGAAAATTAAAAAATAAGAATAAGGATATCTCCGAACCTAGACGTCGTAGAAAGAAGATAAATACATTTCCAAAATCAGTTTTGCATCCGGCAAGAAACTGCATTCAAAAATTTATATTTAGAATGCAGTCTCAAAAAAGTGTCTTTTGAAAAACAAATGCAAAGATAGTGAGAAAATTAAGAAATAAGAATAAGGTATCTCCGAACCTAGAATTCCTAGAAAGAAGATAAAAACATTTCCAGAATCAATTTTGCATCCGGCAAGAAACTGCATTCAAAGATTTCTATTTAGAATACAGTCTCAAAAAAGTGTCTTTTGAAAACCAAATGCACAGATAGTGAGAAAATTAAAAAATAAGAATAAGGTATCTCCGAACCTAGAATTCCTAGAAAAAAGATGAAAACATTTCCAGTTTCAGTTTTGCATTCGGCACGAAACTGCATTCAAAGATTTATATTTAGAATGCGTCTCAAAAAAGTGTCTATTGAAAAACAAATGCAAAGATAGTGAGAAAATTAAAGAATAGGAATAAGGATATCTCCGAACCTAGAATTCATTGAAAGAAGGTAAAAACATTTCCAGAATCAGTTTTGCATTTGGCAAGAAACTGCATTCAAAGATTTCTATTTAAAATTCAGTCTCAAAAAAGTGTCTTTGAAAACCAAATGCACAGATAGTGAGAAAATTAAAAAATAAGAATAAGGATATCTCCGACCTAGAAGTTCTACAAAGAAGATAAAAACATTTCCAAAATCAGTTTGGCATCCGGCAAGAAACTGCATTCAAAGATTTATATTTAGAATGCAGTCTCAAAAAAGCGTCTTTTGAAAAACAAATGCAAAGATAGTGAGAAAATTAAAAAATAAGAATAAGGTATCTCCGAACCTAGAATTCCTAGAAAAAAGATGAAAACCTTTCCAGATTCAGTTTTGCATTCGGCACGAAACTGCATTTAAAGATTTCTATTTAGAATGCAGTCTCAAAAAAGTGTCTTTTGAAAACCAAATGCAAAGATAGTGAGAAAATTAAAAAATAAGAATAAGGATATCTCCGAACCTAGAATTCCTAGAAAGAAGGTAAAAACATTTCCAGAATCAGTTTTGCATCCGGCAAGAAACTGCATTCAAAGATTTCTATTTAGAATGCAGTCTCAAAAAAGTGTCTTTTGTAAACCAAATGCAAAGATAGTGAGAAAATTAAAAAATAAGAATAAGGATATCTCCGAACCCAGAATTCCTAGAAAGATGGTAAATACATTTCCAAAATCAAGTTTGCATCCGGCTAGACACTGCATTCAAAGATTTCTATTTACAATGCAGTCTCAAAAAAGAGTCTTTTGAAAAACAAATGCAAAGATAGTGAGAAAATTAGAAAATAAGAATAAGGATATCTCCGAACCCAGAATTCCTAGAAAGAAGATAAAAACATTTCCAGAATCAATTTTGCATCCGGCACGAAACTGCATTCAAAGATTTATATTTAGAATGGAGTCTCAAAAAAATGTCTTTTGAAAACCAAATGCAAAGATAGTGAGAAAAGTTAAAAATAAGAATAAGGATATCTCCGAACCTAGAAGTCCTAGAAAGAACATAAAAACATTTCCAGAATAAGTTTTGCATCCGGCAAGAAACTGCATTCAAAGATTTCTATTTAGAATTCAGTCTCAAAAAAGCGTCTTTTGAAAAACAAATGCAAAGATAGTGAGAAAATTAAGAAATAAGAATAAGGATATCTCCGAACCTAGAAGTCCTAGAAAGAAGATAAAAACATTTCCAGAATAAGTTTTGCATCCGGCAAGAAACTGCATTCAAAGATTTCTATTTAGAATTCAGTCTCAAAAAAGCGTCTTTTGAAAAACAAATGCAAAGATAGTGAGAAAATTAAAAAATAAGAATAAGGTATCTCCGAACCTAGAATTCCTAGAAAAAAGATGAAAACATTTCCAGTTTCAGTTTTGCATTCGGCACGAAACTGCATTCAAAGATTTATATTTAGAATGCAGTCTCAAAAAAGTGTCTGTTGAAAAACAAATGCAAAGATAGTGAGAAAATTAAAGAATAGGAATTAGGAGGTCTCCGAACCTAGAATTCATTGAAAGAAGGTAAAAACATTTCCAGAATCAGTTTTGCATTTGGCAAGAAACTGCATTCAAAGATTTCTATTTAAAATTCAGTCTCAAAAAAGTGTCTTTGAAAACCAAATGCACAGATAGTGAGAAAATTCAAAAATAAGAATAAGGATATCTCCGACCTAGAAGTTCTACAAAGAAGATAAAAACATTTCCAAAATCAGTTTGGCATCCGGCAAGAAACTGCATTCAAAGATTTCTATTTAGAATGCAGTCTCAAAAAAGCGTCTTTTGAAAAACAAATGCAAAGATAGTGAGAAAATTAAAAAATAAGAATAAGGTATCTCCGAACCTAGAATTCCTAGAAAAAAGATGAAAACATTTCCAGATTCAGTTTTGCATTCGGCACGAAACTGCATTTAAAGATTTCTATCTAGAATGCAGTCTCAAAAAAGTGTCTTTTGAAAACCAAATGCACAGATAGTGAGAAAATTAAAAAATAAGAATAAGGATATCTCCGAACCTAGAATTCCTAGAAAGAAGATAAAAACATTTCCAGAATCAATTTTGAATCCGGCAAGAAACTGCATTCAAAGATTTATATTTAGAATGCATTCTCAAAAAAATGTCTTTTGAAAAACAAATGCAAAGATAGTGAGAAAAGTTAAAAATAAGAATAAGGATATCTCCGAACCTAGAAGTTCTACAAAGAAGATAGAAACATTTCCAAAATCAGTTTGGCATCCGGCAAGAAACTGCATTCAAAGATTTCTATTTAGAATGCAGTCTCAAAAAAGTGTCTTTTGAAAAACAAATGTAAATATAGTGAGAAAATTAAAAAATAAGAATAAGGATATCTCCGAACCTAGACGTCGTAGAAAGAAGATAAATACATTTCCAAAATCAGTTTTGCATCCGGCAAGAAACTGCATTCAAAGATTTCTATTTAGAATGCAGTCTCAAAAAAGTGTCTTTTGAAAAACAAATGCAAAGATAGTGAGAAAATTAAAAAATAAGAATAAGGTATCTCCGAACCTAGAATTCCTAGAAAAAAGATGAAAACATTTCCAGATTCAGTTTTGCATTCGGCACGAAACTGCATTTAAAGATTTCTATTTAGAATGCAGTCTCAAAAAAGTGTCTTTTGAAAACCAAATGCAAAGATAGTGAGAAAATTAAAAAATAAGAATAAGGATATCTCCGAACCTAGAATTCCTAGAAAGAAGGTAAAAACATTTCCAGAATCAGTTTTGCATCCGGCAAGAAACTGCATTCAAAGATTTCTATTTAGAATGCAGTCTCAAAAAAGTGTCTTTTGTAAACCAAATGCAAAGATAGTGAGAAAATTAAAAAATAAGAATAAGGATATCTCCGAACTCAGAATTCCTAGAAAGATGGTAAATACATTTCCAAAATCAAGTTTGCATCCGGCTAGACACTGCATTCAAAGATTTCTATTTACAATGCAGTCTCAAAAAAGAGTCTTTTGAAAAACAAATGCAAAGATAGTGAGAAAATTAGAAAATAAGAATAAGGATATCTCCGAACCCAGAATTCCTAGAAAGAAGATAAAAACATTTCCAGAATCAATTTTGCATCCGGCACGAAACTGCATTCAAAGATTTATATTTAGAATGGAGTCTCAAAAAAATGTCTTTTGAAAACCAAATGCAAAGATAGTGAGAAAAGTTAAAAATAAGAATAAGGATATCTCCGAACCTAGAAGTCCTAGAAAGAACATAAAAACATTTCCAGAATAAGTTTTGCATCCGGCAAGAAACTGCATTCAAAGATTTCTATTTAGAATTCAGTCTCAAAAAAGCGTCTTTTGAAAAACAAATGCAAAGATAGTGAGAAAATTAAGAAATAAGAATAAGGATATCTCCGAACCTAGAAGTCCTAGAAAGAAGATAAAAACATTTCCAGAATAAGTTTTGCATCCGGCAAGAAACTGCATTCAAAGATTTCTATTTAGAATTCAGTCTCAAAAAAGCGTCTTTTGAAAAACAAATGCAAAGATAGTGAGAAAATTAAAAAATAAGAATAAGGTATCTCCGAACCTAGAATTCCTAGAAAAAAGATGAAAACATTTCCAGTTTCAGTTTTGCATTCGGCACGAAACTGCATTCAAAGATTTATATTTAGAATGCAGTCTCAAAAAAGTGTCTGTTGAAAAACAAATGCAAAGATAGTGAGAAAATTAAAGAATAGGAATTAGGATATCTCCGAACCTAGAATTCATTGAAAGAAGGTAAAAACATTTCCAGAATCAGTTTTGCATTTGGCAAGAAACTGCATTCAAAGATTTCTATTTAAAATTCAGTCTCAAAAAAGTGTCTTTGAAAACCAAATGCACAGATAGTGAGAAAATTCAAAAATAAGAATAAGGATATCTCCGACCTAGAAGTTCTACAAAGAAGATAAAAACATTTCCAAAATCAGTTTGGCATCCGGCAAGAAACTGCATTCAAAGATTTCTATTTAGAATGCAGTCTCAAAAAAGCGTCTTTTGAAAAACAAATGCAAAGATAGTGAGAAAATTAAAAAATAAGAATAAGGTATCTCCGAACCTAGAATTCCTAGAAAAAAGATGAAAACATTTCCAGATTCAGTTTTGCATTCGGCACGAAACTGCATTTAAAGATTTCTATCTAGAATGCAGTCTCAAAAAAGTGTCTTTTGAAAACCAAATGCACAGATAGTGAGAAAATTAAAAAATAAGAATAAGGATATCTCCGAACCTAGAATTCCTAGAAAGAAGATAAAAACATTTCCAGAATCAATTTTGAATCCGGCAAGAAACTGCATTCAAAGATTTATATTTAGAATGCATTCTCAAAAAAATGTCTTTTGAAAAACAAATGCAAAGATAGTGAGAAAAGTTAAAAATAAGAATAAGGATATCTCCGAACCTAGAAGTTCTACAAAGAAGATAGAAACATTTCCAAAATCAGTTTGGCATCCGGCAAGAAACTGCATTCAAAGATTTCTATTTAGAATGCAGTCTCAAAAAAGTGTCTTTTGAAAAACAAATGTAAATATAGTGAGAAAATTAAAAAATAAGAATAAGGATATCTCCGAACCTAGACGTCGTAGAAAGAAGATAAATACATTTCCAAAATCAGTTTTGCATCCGGCAAGAAACTGCATTCAAAGATTTCTATTTAGAATGCAGTCTCAAAAAAGTGTCTTTTGAAAAACAAATGCAAAGATAGTGAGAAAATTAAAAAATAAGAATAAGGTATCTCCGAACCTAGAATTCCTAGAAAAAAGATGAAAACATTTCCAGATTCAGTTTTGCATTCGGCACGAAACTGCATTTAAAGATTTCTATTTAGAATGCAGTCTCAAAAAAGTGTCTTTTGAAAACCAAATGCAAAGATAGTGAGAAAATTAAAAAATAAGAATAAGGATATCTCCGAACCTAGAATTCCTAGAAAGAAGGTAAAAACATTTCCAGAATCAGTTTTGCATCCGGCAAGAAACTGCATTCAAAGATTTCTATTTAGAATGCAGTCTCAAAAAAGTGTCTTTTGTAAACCAAATGCAAAGATAGTGAGAAAATTAAAAAATAAGAATAAGGATATCTCCGAACTCAGAATTCCTAGAAAGATGGTAAATACATTTCCAAAATCAAGTTTGCATCCGGCTAGACACTGCATTCAAAGATTTCTATTTACAATGCAGTCTCAAAAAAGAGTCTTTTGAAAAACAAATGCAAAGATAGTGAGAAAATTAGAAAATAAGAATAAGGATATCTCCGAACCCAGAATTCCTAGAAAGAAGATAAAAACATTTCCAGAATCAATTTTGCATCCGGCACGAAACTGCATTCAAAGATTTATATTTAGAATGGAGTCTCAAAAAAATGTCTTTTGAAAACCAAATGCAAAGATAGTGAGAAAAGTTAAAAATAAGAATAAGGATATCTCCGAACCTAGAAGTCCTAGAAAGAACATAAAAACATTTCCAGAATAAGTTTTGCATCCGGCAAGAAACTGCATTCAAAGATTTCTATTTAGAATTCAGTCTCAAAAAAGCGTCTTTTGAAAAACAAATGCAAAGATAGTGAGAAAATTAAGAAATAAGAATAAGGATATCTCCGAACCTAGAAGTCCTAGAAAGAAGATAAAAACATTTCCAGAATAAGTTTTGCATCCGGCAAGAAACTGCATTCAAAGATTTCTATTTAGAATTCAGTCTCAAAAAAGCGTCTTTTGAAAAACAAATGCAAAGATAGTGAGAAAATTAAAAAATAAGAATTCAAAGATTTATATTTAGAATGCATTCTCAAAAAAATGTCTTTTGAAAAACAAATGCAAAGATAGTGAGAAAAGTTAAAAATAAGAATAAGGATATCTCCGAACCTAGAAGTTCTACAAAGAAGATAGAAACATTTCCAAAATCAGTTTGGCATCCGGCAAGAAACTGCATTCAAAGATTTCTATTTAGAATGCAGTCTCAAAAAAGTGTCTTTTGAAAAACAAATGTAAATATAGTGAGAAAATTAAAAAATAAGAATAAGGATATCTCCGAACCTAGACGTCGTAGAAAGAAGATAAATACATTTCCAAAATCAGTTTTGCATCCGGCAAGAAACTGCATTCAAAGATTTCTATTTAGAATGCAGTCTCAAAAAAGTGTCTTTTGAAAACCAAATGCACAGATAGTGAGAAAATTAAAAAATAAGAATAAGGTATCTCCGAACCTAGAATTCCTAGAAAAAAGATGAAAACATTTCCAGTTTCAGTTTTGCATTCGGCACGAAACTGCATTCAAAGATTTCTATTTAGAATGCAGTCTCAAAAAAGTGTCTGTTGAAAAACAAATGCAAAGATAGTGAGAAAATTAAAGAATAGGAATAAGGATATCTCCGAACCTAGAATTCATTGAAAGAAGGTAAAAACATTTCCAGAATCAGTTTTGCATTTGGCAAGAAACTGCATTTAAAGATTTCTATTTAAAATTCAGTCTCAAAAAAGTGTCTTTGAAAACCAAATGCACAGATAGTGAGAAAATTCAAAAATAAGAATAAGGATATCTCCGACCTAGAAGTTCTACAAAGAAGATAAAAACATTTCCAAAATCAGTTTGGCATCCGGCAAGAAACTGCGTTCAAAGATTTATATTTAGAATGCAGTCTCAAAAAAGCGTCTTTTGAAAAACAAATGCAAAGATAGTGAGAAAATTAAAAAATAAGAATAAGGTATCTCCGAACCTAGAATTCCTAGAAAAAAGATAAAAACATTTCCAGATTCAGTTTTGCATTCGGCACGAAACTGCATTTAAAGATTTCTATTTAGAATGCAGTCTCAAAAAAGTGTCTTTTGAAAACCAAATGCAAAGATAGTGAGAAAATTAAAAAATAAGAATAAGGATATCTCCGAACCTAGAATTCCTAGAAAGAAGGTAAAAACATTTCCAGAATCAGTTTTGCATCCGGCAAGAAACTGCATTCAAAGATTTCTATTTAGAATGCAGTCTCAAAAAAGTGTCTTTTGTAAACCAAATGCAAAGATAGTGAGAAAATTAAAAAATAAGAATAAGGATATCTCCGAACCCAGAATTCCTAGAAAGATGGTAAATACATTTCCAAAATCAAGTTTGCATCCGGCTAGACACTGCATTCAAAGATTTCTATTTACAATGCAGTCTCAAAAAAGAGTCTTTTGAAAAACAAATGCAAAGATAGTGAGAAAATTAGAAAATAAGAATAAGCATATCTCCGAACCCAGAATTCCTAGAAAGAAGATAAAAACATTTCCAGAATCAATTTTGCATCCGGCACGAAACTGCATTCAAAGATTTATATTTAGAATGGAGTCTCAAAAAAATGTCTTTTGAAAACCAAATGCAAAGATAGTGAGAAAAGTTAAAAATAAGAATAAGGATATCTCCGAACCTAGAAGTCCTAGAAAGAACATAAAAAGATTTCCAGAATAAGTTTTGCATCCGGCAAGAAACTGCATTCAAAGATTTCTATTTAGAATTCAGTCTCAAAAAAACGTCTTTTGAAAAACAAATGCAAAGATAGTGAGAAAATTAAGAAATAAGAATAAGGATATCTCCGAACCTAGAAGTCCTAGAAAGAAGATAAATACATTTCCAAAATCAGTTTTGCATCCGGCAAGAAACTGCATTTAAAGATTTCTATTTAGAATGCAGTCTCAAAAAAGCGTCTTTTTAAAAAACAAATGCAAAGATAGTGAGAAAATTAAGAAATAAGAATAAGGATATCTCCGAACCTAGAAGTCCTAGAAAGAAGATAAAAACATTTCCAAAATCAGTTTTGCATCCGGCAAGAAACTGCATTCAAAGATTTTTATTTAGAATGCAGTCTCAAAAAAGTGTCTTTTGAAAAACAAATGCAAAGATAGTGAGAAAATTAAAAAATAAGAATAAGGTATCTCCGAACCTAGAATTCCTAGAAAAAAGATGAAAACATTTCCAGATTCAGTTTTGCATGCGGCACGAAACTGCATTTAAAGATTTCTATTTAGAATGCAGTCTCAAAAAAGCGTCTTCTGAAAACCAAATGCAAAGATAGTGAGAAAATTAAAAAATAAGAATAAGGATATCTCCGAACCTAGAATTCCCAGAAAGAAGGTAAAAACATTTCCTGAATCAATTTTGCATCCGGCAAGAAACTGCATTCAAAGATTTCTATTTAGAATACAGTCTCAAAAAAGTGTCTTTTGAAAACCAAATGCACAGATAGTGAGAAAATTCAAAAATAAGAGTAAGGATATCTCCGAACCTAGAAGTTCTACAAAGAAGATAAAAACATTTCCAAAATCAATTTGGCATCCGGCAAGAAACTGCATTCCAATATTTCTATTTAGAATGCAGTCTCAAAAAAGTGTCTATTGAAAAACAAATGCAAAGATAGTGAGAAAATTAAAGAATAGGAATAAGGATATCTCCGAACCTAGAATTCATAGAAAGAAGACAAAAACATTTCCAGAATCAGTTTTGCATTTGGCAAGAAATTGTATTCAAAGATTTCTATTTAAAATTCAGTCTCAAAAAAGTGTCTTTTGAAAAACAAATGCAAAGATAGTGAGAAAATTAAAAAATAAGAATAAGGATGTCTCCGAACCTAGAAGTCCTAGAAAGAAGGTAAATACATTTCCAAAATCAAAATTGCATCTTGCAAGAAACTGCACTCGATAATTTCAATTTAGAATGCAGTCTCAAAAAAGTGTGTTTTGAAAACCAAATGCAAAAATAGTGAGAAAATTAAAAAAATAAGAATAAGGATATCTCCGAACCTAGTATTCCTAGAAAGAAGGTAAAAACATTTCCAGAATCAGTTTTGCATCCGGCAAGAAACTGCATTCAAAGATTTCTATTTAGAATGCAGTCTCAAAAAAGTGTCTTTTGAAAAACAAATGCAAAGATAGTGAGAAAATTAAAAAATAAGAATAAGGTATCTCCGAACCTAGAATTCCTAGAAAAAAGATGAAAACATTTCCAGATTCAGTTTTGCATTCGGCACGAAACTGCATTTAAAGATTTCTATTTAGAATGCAGTCTCAAAAAAGTGTCTTTTGAAAACCAAATGCACAGATAGTGAGAAAATTCAAAAATAAGAATAAGGATATCTCCGAACCTGGAATTCCTAGAAAGAACATGAAAACATTTCCAGAATAAGTTTTGTATCCGGCAAGAAACTGCATTCAAAGATTTCTATTTAGAATTCAGTCTCAAAAAAGTGTCTTTTGAAAACCAAATGCAAAGATAGTGAGAAAATTAAAAAATAAGAATAAGGATATCTCCGAACCTAGAATTCCTAGAAAGAAGATAAAAACATTTCCAGAATCAATTTTGCATCCGGCACGAAACTGCATTCAAAGATTTATATTTAGAATGCAGTCTCAAAAAAATGTCTTTTGAAAAACAAATGCAAAGATAGTGAGAAAAGTTAAAAATAAGAATAAGGATATCTCCGAACCTAGAAGTCCTAGAAAGAACATAAAAACATTTCCAGAATAAGTTTTGCATCCGGCAAGAAACTGCATTCAAAGATTTCTATTTAGAATTCAGTCTCAAAAAAGCGTCTTTTGAAAAACAAATGCAAAGATAGTGAGAAAATTAAGAAATAAGAATAAGGATATCTCCGAACCTAGAAGTCCTAGAAAGAAGATAAATACATTTCCAAAATCAGTTTTGCATCCGGCAAGAAACTGCATTCAAAGATTTCTATTTAGAATGCAGTCTCAAAAAAGTGTCTTTTGAAAAACAAATGCAAAGATAGTGAGAAAATTAAAAAATAAGAATAAGGTATCTCCGAACCTAGAATTCCTAGAAAAAAGATGAAAACATTTCCAGATTCAGTTTTGCATTCGGCACGAAACTGCATTTAAAGATTTCTATTTAGAATGCAGTCTCAAAAAAGTGTGTTTTGAAAACCAAATGCACAGATAGTGAGAAAATTAAAAAATAAGAATAAGGATATCTCCGAACCTAGAATTCCTAGAAAGAAGATAAAAACATTTCCAGAATCAATTTTGCATCCGGGACGAAACTGCATTCAAAGATTTATATTTAGAATGCATTCTCAAAAAAATGTCTTTTGAAAAACAAATGCAAAGATAGTGAGAAAAGTTAAAAATAAGAATAAGGATATCTCCGAACCTAGAAGTTCTACAAAGAAGATAGAAACATTTCAAAAATCAGTTTGGCATCCGGCAAGAAACTGCATTCAAAGATTTCTATTTAGAATGCAGTCTCAAAAAAGTGTCTGTTGAAAACCAAATGCAAAAATAGTGAGAAAATTAAAAAAATAAGAATACGGATATCTCCGAACCTTGAAGCTTTAGAAAGAAGATAAAAACATTTTCAAAATCAGTTTTGCATCCGGCAAGAAACTGCATTCAAAGATTTTTATTTAGAATGCAGTCTCAAAAAAGTGTCTTTTGAAAAACAAATGCAAAGATAGTGAGAAAATTAAAAAATAAGAATAAGGATATCTCCGAACCTAGAAGTCCTAGAAAGAAGGTTAATACATTTCCAAAATCAAAATTGCATCTTGCAAGAAACTGCACTCGATAATTTCAATTTAGAATGCAGTCTCAAAAAAGTGTGTTTTGAAAACCAAATGCAAAAATAGTGAGAAAATTAAAAAAATAAGAATAATGATGTCTCCGAACCTAGAATTCCTAGAAAGAAGGTAAAAACATTTCCAGAATCAGTTTTGCATCCGGCAAGAAACTGCATTCAAAGATTTCTATTTAGAATGCAGTCTCAAAAAAGTGTCTTTTGAAAAACAAATGCAAAGATAGTGAGAAAATTAAAAAATAAGAATAAGGTATCTCCGAACCTAGAATTCCTAGAAAAAAGATGAAAACATTTCCAGATTCAGTTTTGCATTCGGCACGAAACTGCATTTAAAGATTTCTATTTAGAATGCAGTCTCAAAAAAGTGTCTTTTGAAAACCAAATGCAAAGATAGTGAGAAAATTAAGAAATAAGAATAAGGTATCTCCGAACCTAGAATTCCTAGAAAGAAGATAAAAACATTTCCAGAATCAATTTTGCATCCGGCAAGAAACTGCATTCAAAGATTTCTATTTAGAATACAGTCTCAAAAAAGTGTCTTTTGAAAACCAAATGCACAGATAGTGAGAAAATTAAAAAATAAGAATAAGGTATCTCCGAACCTAGAATTCCTAGAAAAAAGATGAAAACATTTCCAGTTTCAGTTTTGCATTCGGCACGAAACTGCATTTAAAGATTTCTATTTAGAATGCAGTCTCAAAAAAGTGTCTTTTGAAAACCAAATGCAAAGATAGTGAGAAAATTAAAAAATAAGAATAAGGATATCTCCGAACCTAGAATTCCTAGAAAGAAGGTTAAAACATTTCCAGAATCAGTTTGGCATCCGGCAAGAAACTGCATTCAAAGATTTATATTTAGAATGCAGTCTCAAAAAAGCGTCTTTTGAAAAACAAATGCAAAGATAGTGAGAAAATTAAAAAATAAGAATAAGGTATCTCCGAACCTAGAATTCCTAGAAAAAAGATGAAAACATTTCCAGATTCAGTTTTGCATTCGGCACGAAACTGCATTTAAAGATTTCTATTTAGAATGCAGTCTCAAAAAAGTGTCTTTTGAAAACCAAATGCAAAGATAGTGAGAAAATTAAAAAATAAGAATAAGGATATCTCCGAACCTAGAATTCCTAGAAAGAAGGTAAAAACATTTCCAGAATCAGTTTTGCATCCGGCAAGAAACTGCATTCAAAGATTTCTATTTAGAATGCAGTCTCAAAAAAGTGTCTTTTGTAAACCAAATGCAAAGATAGTGAGAAAATTAAAAAATAAGAATAAGGATATCTCCGAACCCAGAATTCCTAGAAAGATGGTAAATACATTTCCAAAATCAGGGTTGTATCCGGCAAGAAACTGCATTCAAAGATTTCTATTTAGAATGCAGTCTCAAAAAAGAGTCTTTTGAAAAACAAATGCAAAGATAGTGAGAAAATTAGAAAATAAGAATAAGGATATCTCCGAACCCAGAATTCCTAGAAAGAAGATAAAAACATTTCCAGAATCAATTTTGCATCCGGCACGAAACTGCATTCAAAGATTTATATTTAGAATGGAGTCTCAAAAAAATGTCTTTTGAAAACCAAATGCAAAGATAGTGAGAAAAGTTAAAAATAAGAATAAGAATATCTCCGAACCTAGAAGTCCTAGAAAGAACATAAAAACATTTCCAGAATAAGTTTTGCATCCGGCAAGAAACTGCATTCAAAGATTTCTATTTAGAATTCAGTCTCAAAAAAGCGTCTTTTGAAAAACAAATGCAAAGATAGTGAGAAAATTAAGAAATAAGAATAAGGATATCTCCGAACCTAGAAGTCCTAGAAAGAAGATAAAAACATTTCCAAAATCAGTTTTGCATCCGGCAAGAAACTGCATTCAAAGATTTCTATTTAGAATGCAGTCTCAAAAAAGTGTCTTTTGAAAAACAAATGCAAAGATAGTGAGAAAATTAAAAAATAAGAATAAGGTATCTCCGAACCTAGAATTCCTAGAAAAAAGATGAAAACATTTCCAGTTTCAGTTTTGCATTCGGCACGAAACTGCATTTAAAGATTTCTATTTAGAATGCAGTCTCAAAAAAGTGTCTTTTGAAAACCAAATGCAAAGATAGTGAGAAAATTAAAAAATAAGAATAAGGATATCTCCGAACCTAGAATTCCCAGAAAGAAGGTAAAAACATTTCCAGAATCAATTTTGCATCCGGCAAGAAACTGCATTCAAAGATTTCTATTTAGAATACAGGCTCAAAAAAGTGTCTTTTGAAAACCAAATGCACAGATAGTGAGAAAATTCAAAAATAAGAATAAGGATATCTCCGAACCTAGAAGTTCTACAAAGAAGATAAAAACATTTCCAAAATTAGTTTGGCATCCGGCAAGAAACTGCATTCCAATATTTCTATTTAGAATGCAGTCTCAAAAAAGTGTCTATTGAAAAACAAATGCAAAGATAGTGAGAAAATTAAAGAATAGGAATAAGGATATCTCCGAACCTAGAATTCATAGAAAGAAGACAAAAACATTTCCAGAATCAGTTTTGCATTTGGCAAGAAACTGCATTCAAAGATTTCTATTTAAAATTCAGTCTCAAAAAAGTGTCTTTTGAAAACCAAATGCAAAGATAGTGAGAAAATTCAAAAATAAGAATAAGGATATCTCCGAACCTAGAAGTCCTAGAAAGAAGATAAATACTGTGAAATTTTGGCCTGGGGTTCGACAAATAAAACTCAATCGAAATTCCGAAATAATAAAACAAATCTCTTTATTTTATGAAACACAACGTCTTTCAGTTTAAATAACACCAAATTTAACTTATTTCACTTATTCACAATTCAAATACGTTTTTATAATTCAACACTTTTTATTTAATCTCAATTCAATCACTTTTTACTAACGTTTCCAGTTGTTAACTATTCCACTTTCGAAAATAAACTGTCTTTCAATGCAATATACTCTTGTATTTATACAAGCTTACAAGCTTCTGGAAGCTTGTCTGGTTCTGGCACAATCTAAGCTTTCGGTACTAATTCGAGTCTCGATTTAGTACTCAGTTAAAACATATTGCAAATATGTAGCATACTTTTAGCGGCATGGTTGTTGTACACAATGAATCCAACAGATGTCCTTAATTTACAAAATGTATCCTCCGAATATCTAAACTTGTTGCCACATTACATTGTCCCCCACTTAGTTTTGTTCGTCCCGAACAAGCACATCATTATTGTTTCCGTGGTAAAGATGCAGTCGATCCACATGGACAATTTTCATATTTGCTCTTGGTCCTCGTTGGATTCGGAATACGACGTCATTAATGCGCGTAACTACTTGGTAGGGACCTTCCCAGTCCTGCTGAAGCTTGGGCGATTCTCCTTTTCTGCGATGTGGGTTGTAAAGCCATACCAGATCTCCCTCATTGAATTCAGGTGCTGTTGCTCGCGCATCGTATCTGGTCCTCAGGCGGTCTCTCGCAATGTTTATATTGCTTTGGGTTCTTTGGTGTGTGTCGTTGATCCTTTTAATCGGGGCGCTCACTTTGTTCTGGTGCATTTTAGCGCTTGCCTTGACTTTGGGTCCTTTACTAGCTTTGCACGTGGTGCACTTTTGACACCATCTCTCGACATCTTTCCTTACAGTTAACGTACCCGTACCTTTTTCCGTGTCTTATTGATTCCTAAGTGCCCGCCGGATTCTTCATCGTGCATTTCCCTTAAAATCTCCTGCACTTTCGACCGTGGCACCACAAGCTGCATCTTAAAGGATCTTCCATAGATTCCTTCCATACAAGAATCGTCTCGATGTCAGGATCTTCCTTTTGCGCATTACGAAGTTCTTCCGCAGTCCAACCCTTTACAGGTTCAGCCCTTAGTCTCTGAGCAGAAATAATTTGTCCTTCTTAACGTTCAAACACCTAGGATGCGCTCATTCTGAAGATGGCCGTAGGATTTCAATACTGCTTATGATCGTCCGAAGATTTACAGCATTCTCGTTTCCGTACACTATTGGAATCTGAACGATTGAATACCTTAACACCTGCATTCGAAAGTCTAGGACTACCTCATGTGCCTTCATAAAATCCACACCTAGTATGCAGTCGTCGCATATGTCAGCTACCAAGAATGCATGTGAGAAGGTCAGCCCTGCCAGTTCTATCTTCAGAAGTACCTCTCCGTATACTTTTGCTACTTTTCCCGTAGCTGCCTTCAGACTATTCCAGCTGGTGTCGTGTAGCCAGAACGTCTGGACAAGGCCTCTTCTAATTATGGAGGCCGTGGCACCCGTATCGATAGTGGCCACACATTTTCTGTTGGCGATGACTGTCTCCACTGTCAGCAGCGTTTCGTTTGCGCAACTTCATTTCATCAACCGACTTCTGCTCTGCAAAGTTGGTTCTTCCGCGCTTTTCACACTGATGTCAATGTGATCAATGTCGACACGTTGACTTGAGCACTCTAGCGTAGCCATTTCTCTGACGCGATGGCTACCTTGCGAAGCTTGGTCTGCTGCTTCCATTGTCAGGGCAAATGCTCAAACCTCAGCGAGCGTTTTCTTACCTCCCATTCTCACAGCCATTTGTAGTTTTCTATCTGCAATGGCATTAGTGAACGCATCGGTTGCCAGTTCGTTTATGATTTCCCTGCTGGTATTGGGATAAGACAAATTGGCCAAGCGCTCGATGTCAGCTTGCAATTGTTGTAGCGTTTCACCTCTTGTCTGGACCCTTCGGCGCAACTGGACTCGGTAAACTTGCTGCATGTGGTCGTCACCAAACCTCATCTCGATTGCGTTGAGCATGGCATCATAATCATGATGTTTGTCTTAAGGAATGGTCTGCAGCAATTCGGCAGCTGTTCCTCTGAGCGCAAGCGTAAAAGCAATTGATTTGTCTTCGTTGTCCCAGTTGTTCATCAAGGCGGCAGCTTCGAACTGCCTCTTATAAATTGGCCATGATGTTTGACCATCGAAGACAGGGGGCTGCATTTCCTTTCTTCGTGGACCGTCGCTCGAATATTCCCGAACCTTCTGCTTTTTCAAAGAATCAAATTCCTTAGCCAGATGTTCGTACTGTTGCTCTACACTTACGAACTTTTCTTCCAAGTTTTCTATTTTGGTTTCGAATTTTTGATCGATTGTTTGAAGTCTTTTGTCGAAGAGAACATTCTGTGCATCGAATTTGTTTTCGAGAACGTTCTTTTGTTCTTCGAGAACGTTCTTTTGTTCTTCGAATTTCGACAGAAGCAACTTCATGAAAGCAGGCATTTCATCGGCTGTACTTACTGTGCATTCTCTCCCTTGTTCTTCAACATCGAACAACATGGTATCGGGGTCTCCACCATCCTGAGTGATAGCATTCTGAAGTCGGTGCAATAGTTCCTTTTTCAGCCCCGAAGTCTGAAGATTTCGTTTTCCTAATTCTTCTTTCACCTCAGCTGTTGTCAATTGTTCTAATTTGCGACCCATTTTATATAACTGAAACACTATTTTCGCAACACAGTCAGGTTTTTAATGTCTCTTCTAGAAAGATCTTTTTCCAACACTATTTTTAACAAAAATACTCGCTATTCAGTTTTATAGCACAATCAGTTCAATAGTTTCTGGAAAATTTCACTTTCACAATTAAATGAGTCACCGAAACTGTTTTAGAAAATGTCACTATGGAATTTTCTAGCACTTTACTGAATTTTATCTCCAATTTCTGACACCAATGTGAAGTTTAGGCCTGGGGTTCGACAAATAAAACTCAATCGAAATTCCAAAATAATAAAACAAATCTCTTTATTTTATGAAACACAACGTCTTTCAGTTTAAATAACACCAAATTTAACTTATTTCACTTATTCACAGGTCAAATACGTTTTTATAATTCAACACTTTTTATTTAATCTCAATTCAATCACTTTTTACTAACGTTTCCAGTTGTTAACAATTCCACTTTCGAAAATAAACTGTCTTTCAATGCAATCTACTCTTGTATTTATACAAGTTTACAAGCTTCTGGAAGCTTATGTCTGGTTCTGGCACAATCTAAGCTTTCGGTACTAATTCGAGTCTCGAATTAGTACTTCAAGTTCGATTTAGTACTCAGTTAAAACATATTGCAAATATGTAGCATACTTTTAGGGGCATGTTTGTTGTACACAATGAATCCAACAGATGTCGTTAATTTACAAAATGTATCCTCCGAATATCTAAACTTGTTGCCACATCACAATACATTTCCAAAATCAGGTTTGCATCCGGCAAGAAACTGCATTCAAAGATTTCTATTTAGAATGCAGTCTCAAAAAAGTGTCTTTGAAAACAAATGCAAAGATAGTGAGAAAATTCAAAACAAAAAAGCTATCTCCGAACCTAGAAATCCTAGAAAGAAGATAATGATGATGATGAAGAAAATTCTCATTTTCACTAGGACAGCGACGAAGCAACATGCTTGATTTATACAATATAGAGAGCGCACAATAAGAAACTACGTCCTTTCAATTAAAATTGTTTGTACAAATGAATGATTGAAGATTAATGCTTGAGGCGTGTATAGTTAATGTAGAATAGAATTTACTCACACGCTCTTGAATACTTGATGAGTTTTTGACCTGTGTATATGCCTATGCAAGGATTTTCATAAAATACACATAAATAAAAATCAAGTGTCTGTTTTTAATATCAAAATAACAGCTTTTTACAAGATGCATATTATGAAAGTATTGTGATGTGGAAACAAAATGTTAAGATATTCGGAGGATACATTTTGTTTGTAACTTAGCGACATCCTTGGGATACATTCTGTGTACAACAACCATACTCCTAAAAGTATGCACCATATTTCCAATATGTTTTGACTGAGGACTAATTCGAACTCGAATTATTGGTCGAGATCCAGGCCAGAACTTCACAGTATATACCTATAAAGGTGTATCCACACACCAAAGAAGCATTTGTTTTAAAAAACATTTCTGAAATGTTTCCCATTTGTTACTTCTTTCTAAGGTCATGGAAACGCAATCAATTTTCAGCTTAAGAAATATTACGAAGAACGAAAGCTTTTTAATGACTGGCAGTACGGCTTTCGTAGCAACAGGTCCACTGGTGATTTGATGGTATATCTCACCGGAAAGTGAAACCAATCTCTCCACCGTTTTAATGAAAGCAAAATTATTGCACTTGATATTACTACGGCATTTGATAGAGTATGGTATCAAGCCCTGATATCGAAAATGCGTGCACCGACGAACCGCTCAATACAAGTTGTGTTGGACAGATTCAAGTCTGATAAAATAATAAAAATCATATAATAAATGCTGGTGTGCCCAGCATTCTGTTTTGTCTCCAACCCTTTTCCTTATATTTATTTATCAACGACTTATTATCTGAAACAACTAATCCAATTAATTGTTTCGCTGACCCCAGTAGGTTTGGCAGTTCATATTCGCTTCGAGATTCACATCCATGTTCTTCGGATATGGAACTGGAACGGCAGCGTATGATAAGCTCATTAAATTCTGATCTTGACAGCATTGTACAATGGGGAATAAGGAATCGTGTAGAATTTAATGCCTCAATGTTGTCTTTTGTCGTTAAAGCGGAATACACCCCAAATGCCACTATCCATGAGTGGCACTTGCATCGAAGAAACTTACAGACCACTTTCTCTGTATTGACTACAAATTTAAAGTCACCAAGAATGCTGCGAGATGTTTAGGTTTTCTTCAAAGATGCAGGAAGTTTTACCAAAACTTGAGTATAATTCACATATTTGGGCAGGTGTTCCCATAACATACTTAAGTTTTCTTGATATAAATAAAAAGAGAACTTTGAAAATGATAAGCGACCGAACAATAACATAATCACTTACATCTCTTGGACACAGACATAATGTTTCTTGGCTTTCGTTATTACTTGCGATTATAGGTACTATAATGCAAGTTATGCATTCGGACAGAATAAAAGAATTGAGATAATCAAACATGACATTACGATGATAGAGAAACATATTTGAGTTACTGACAAAATTCTGTCCGTATGTCTGTCTGTCTGTACGGATGTATTTTGGACTGCAGCCTAAACGGTTGCGCCAATCGTCTTCAATTTTTTTTAGCTCAAAAATTAACGGTACCTGTCATATAACCGTTATATAAAAGCATATTTTTCTCGAAAACGGCTCCAAGAATTTTTATAAAAAAAAAAAAGTGTACTACTGTAGGTATGCATTATATTTTGGTGAAAAAAAAATTTAATATATTGGGCTAAAAAACGGTACCTCCCATAGGATGGTTTTTTTTCTTCGACTTTTTCGAAAACTGGTGATCCGATTACAATCAAAATTGATATTCAAGAAGATGTAGGTAGCCTGAGTAATTTCGCATTAATTTTTTTTCAAAAACTTTTTTTTTTTGTATTTTTAATAATTTTTTAAATTTTTTTTTGAAAAATCAATATTTTGAAAACGGGTAAGTGAATTTTGTTTTAAATTTTGTTGTGCTTAAGTTTGTATTCTTGAACTATTTTTCTTAATTTTTTAAAAATAGTTGTTAAAAAAAACGTTTTATTTAAAAACGGCTCTAAGGATTTTGAAAAAAAAAATTCACACTTTTTCACATTTTTTTAAGAAATAAAATGGCGTTTAAATTTTTCTGCTGAAAGCTATTTTACGTACTTCTTTCAAACAATCAAAAGTCAGAAAAATCGAATATATTCTTTGAAGTTCCCTTACTATTATTTGGTGGGCAAAATCGCATCGTCACCTCCCTGCGGTGCTCGCTGGATAGCAGAAAGGTGAACTAACGACGAGCGTTGGATCCATCGGATCCATTGGTTGTAGATACCTGAGTTCTCTTCTCAGGAACTAGGAGCAGGACGAAAGATACGCTCTGAACATCCATCCAAGGCCGAGCAGCTAGCCGAGACCCTCGCCAGGTTCCAAGCTGATGCAACAGCCCTCCAGGAGATGCGATGGGATGGACCAGGCCTGAGAAAAACAGAAGACTGTAACTTCTACTATGGGAAATGCTATCTTTATGGGAGATCGCGCTTGTTTGGATGCGGATTCGCTGTCAGAGGAAGACTAAGGCAACAAGTCTTGAGCTTTCGCGAAGTCAGCGAGAGAGTGACAACGATCCGCATTAAGGCCAAATTCCACCACCTGAGCCTCATAAGCGCCCATGCCCCTACAGAAGAGAAAGACGACGCTACCAAAGAAAGTTTCTACGAGCTCCTCGCCAAAACTTATGAGCAATGCCCCAAAAATGACATTAAAATCCTTTTAGGAGACTTTAATGCCAAAATTGGGAGGGAGGACATCTTTGGTATGACGATCGGAAAACACAGCCTGCACGACACCACTTCCGATAACGGACTCAGACTCATCGATTTTGCAGCGGGAAAAAACATGGTGCTTAGTAGCACGCGTTTCCCACGTCCCGACATCCACAAAGGCACATGGCGATCCCCAGATGGTCGAACCTGCAACCAAATTGACCATGTTGCGATTGACGGAAGGCACTCCTCCAGCATTTTGAATGTCCGTACTTTCCGAAGAGCAAACATCAATTCGGACCACTACCTAGTCGGTGCAAAGCTTAGAGTACGGATCTCAATGGAAGCTCTCAGGCGAACACCAACTACGCCGAAGAAATTCAATGTTGGAAAACTTCAATCGGAAGAGACCGCCGCTGCCTATGCAGACCGCGTATCCCTTGAGCTTGCGAGAAATCTTTCGACTGAGGATATGAACACGGAAGACCAATGGCAGCTATGTCAACAAGACATAAGAAATGCTGCGTCAGAGGTATTAGGTTTCTCACAGCCTCCCCCTAGAAACCCTTGGTTCGACTCCGAATGTGCTCAGGCAAACAAAGCTAAAACGGAGGCATACAAGTCGTGGCTCCAGAGAGATACGAGAGCCACCAGAAATCTCTATGTTGAGCGAAGGAAGGATGAGAAACGCATACTCAGGAGGAAGAAAAAAGAACACCAGCAACGCGAAGTCGAGGAGATGCAGAGATGTTTTTGCAGAAAAGAGGTGCGAAACTTCTACAGAAGAGTGAAACAGTCTACATCAGGTTTCACAAGTCGCCCTGGGCCCTGCAAAGATCAGGATGGAAACACCATTGTGGAAACACAGGCGATGTTAGCCATCTGGAGAGACAACTTTAACCAGTTGTTAAATGGCGATGACAGCCAAGATCCCGCCCAATATCAACTTGTACCAGTTAATCTAGATGACGACCACGAACTGCACCCGCCCGACCAAAATGAGATCAAAGTAGCCATCACCAGGCTAAAGATGAACAAAGCAGCTGGATACGATGGTCTACAAGCGGAGCTTTTTAAACACGCTGGAGATGAACTGGTCAGGAGCATACACCAACTCATCTGCAAAATATGGTCGGAGGAAAGTATGCCCGATGAGTGGAACCTCAGTACCATCTGCCCGATCCACAAAAAAAGAGACCGCCTACTCTGCGCCAACTATAGAGGCATTAGTCTTCTAAACATCGCCTATAAGATCCTGTCAAGCGGTTTATGTGAACGTCTCAAGCCGTTTGCTGATGATCTAATAGGTCCTTACCAATGCGGCTTCAGACCTTGAAAATCTACCACCGACCAAATATTCACATTACGCCAGATCCTGGAGAAAACCCAAGAATATAACATCGACACCCACCACCTGTTCGTCGATTTTAAAGCAGCGTACGATAGTGTTAATAGAGTTGAAATGTATAGTGCTATGTCTAACTTTGGAATCCCTGCTAAACTGATACGCCTTATCAGGATGACGTTGGAGAATGCTCGCTGTTCCGTCAATGTTGGTAGAGACTCTACTGAAACCTTCGAAACCACCAGAGGGCTTAGACAAGGAGACGCGCTGTCATGCAGCTGTTTTAACATTGTGCTTGAAAATGTAATACGGAGCACCCATGCCAGTACATCGGGCACCATTTTCAATAAATCGACACAATTACTTGGGTTTGCAGACGACATAGACGTGATAGGAAGAACAAAGCGAGCAGTAACCGGTGCTTTCACTACTATGGAGTCAGCAGCAAGCAGAATGGGGCTGAACATAAACGAGGACAAGACGAAGTATATGCTTTCATCAACAAAAGCCCAATCCCACCACCGGCTTGGTCAAAATGTGACCATTGATATGTATAACTTCGAGGTAGTCAGTCAATTTGTCTACCTGGGTACTGCTGTAAACTCGGTCAACAACATCAGCGCTGAAATCAACCGCAGACTAACTCTTGCTAATCGCTGTTTCTTTGGGCTGAATAAGCAATTGAGGAATAAAGCCCTATCGAGAAGAACCAAGGAGACACTATATAAAACACTCATCATCCCGGTCCTGCTATATGGTGCAGAAGCATGGACCCTCTCCCAATCGGATGAAAAGTCACTTGGAAACTTCGAGAGAAAAGTTCTGCGTACGATCTATGGTCCTATTTGCGTAAACCGAGAAGACAACATTTGGCGACGAAGATACAACGACGAACTATACGAGCTGTACAGCGACATAAGCTTAGCCAGAAAAATTAGAGTCCAACGACTAAGATGGCTGGGCCATGTAGAGCGAATGGACACCAACGAGTAAAGTCTTCAAAGCCAAACCAGAGGGAGTCAGAAGCCAAGGTAGAGCTCATCTTCGATGGAGCGACCAGGTAGAAGGAGACCTCCGCCAACTTGGAGTGCGAAATTGGAGACAGCAGGCAAGGGATCGAGCCAGCTGGAGGGGCGTATTGAGCAAGGCCTAGGAGCACCACGCTCTAGTTGAGCCAACATAAGTAAGTTCCCTTACTATTTTTCAAAATTTATTCCAAGCTGTAACTGCACATAAGAGCAAGTAGTTGCGATCCAGTCGTGCAATTTATTTTTATAACCAATGCTCCATCGAAATAGCCAGTTGCATTCCTCCCCTGAAACAATTCAACCCTAATATTCGTATTGCAAGGAATTCCCATCAGTTTACCCTTCAGGCGTACTGTTAAAGTACATAGATTCTTTCTTTAGTCGCACCACACGAATATGGAACGCCTTGCCTGGTTCGATTTTTCCCTCCTTTCATTCTTTAAAATTTTATATTTGTTAACATCTAAGCAGCTAAAAATTTTGCATAAAAACATCTTTAATATTAATTTTTTTCTGTTACATAATAATTAATGTTGGAAACTTTTTTTTAATTCAATATGTATTTTAAAAAACAATAAAAAAAATATTCCTAATTGTATGATTAGTTGTATGTATATAAATAAACTCCTAAAAACTGCATACCCAGATATCAAAAAAAATTGTTCTCAAAAAACTAAAAATAAGAAACACGATTTTATCAAAATCCATCCAGAATTGTCTATATACTTTTTCATAAATACATGATTAATTAAGATGTATAATGGCGTACTCTGTTTTACGAAATACCGTTAAGTGTTGTGATTTTAATACTTTTTATAAGTTTATATCATGTGATTTTTTAATATTAAAAATTCTTGTTCCGTCAAAGATCCTGCCTTCCAATGTCACTAAGCACATTAAAGCAAGTAAGTGCGACCCGGTCGGGCCCATCTTGGTAGTATATATATGTTATATATGCACGAAGTTTTCAATATGCACATGTAAAATATATTTTGTAGATAAGAAAAAAAATGTCCTTCAAGAGTCAAAAATCGAATGGCAAATGTACCTAAATAATTATTTATCCTAAATGTAAAACTCCAACGTTAAATTGCCTCACTAAAGAGTCAGAAGTCCGAACTGACAGTTTTTTTTATTAAAAGCCTTGTTCCACATGCTCCCCAAAACTACGAATTTTAGCAAATTCTTACAAAAAAACAGCCAAATACTGTTCCACAAGACACAAAATTCGTAGTTTTTGACAAAAGAATGCTCACGAAAGAGTAAACTATTTCTCTCTCCTGACAATTTCAGCCCCAGAAAATTCTTTGGACAGAAAAATAAGTTTCATTTTACGGCAGTTTGAAATTTAAAAAATATCAGCTGGGATATTAAGGCAAACGGAAAATGATTACTGGAAAATTCTTTCGCGGCAATCAACAGGCGGTATATGATTATTATTCACACAAAAGTTGCTTTCTTTTTATTAATAAAATCAGAATGCATATGTAAATACATATATATACTAGCTATGTCAAATAAACGCAAAGGTGGTGAAGGAACCAATGCAAACAATAAAGACTCTTTAAACTGAGCGCGTTTTAACTCTGCGTTTAAAAACAACATACTTCGTTATGACCAAGTATGTGTGGCGTTTTTATCGAGCGCTGTCTACCGCCTAATGAAGCTGACTGGCCGCTGCGACATGGCGGCAAGGAACCATCCGCACTCCAGCTGTAAATTAGAAAAGTAAATAGAATTTGATAACTTTTTTCTATTAGAAATAAAATTTATCAACTTCGATTTCGCTTTGAATAGAAGCTAGTTTTCTGCAACCACTTTTTCACAAAAATCACAAACGCAAGTGTTCCTGCGTTTTCCTTCCTTTTTGAGCCTTAATCATACGCCTTTGATGTTTACAAAGTGGTTAACTTTTATGTTCAACGCGTTCCCGAAGATTTGTGCAGTTTTATTTTTCTGTGAAATTTTCTTCGTTTTCAAGCACGAGTTGGAGAAAGCAATCCATGCCTCAGGCACGTCAGCAAGAGGGACTATCGTCACAAAGTCCAGGGAGATACCGATTTTCGCAGACGACATCGACACCATGGGCAGAAGACAACAAGCTGCGCAAGACTCCTTTACACAGATCGAGCAGGCAGCGCAAAACCTGGAGCTGCATATGAATGAAAGGAAGCCTAAGTGCATGGTGGCTATGACTGCGAGAAGTGTTGGTCCAGCTATAATGGTAGTGGAGCTTGGGTCAAAAGTAGCAGCCGATAATAATAAAGCAGATGTGGAATAGATAAAGCTAATTAAACTCCGGTATGCTGGGCAACTAGCTCGCATGAGCGAAGATGAACCAGCTCGGAGTCTTGCAGTCCTTTTTATGGTACAAGACAACGTTGAAGGCCTCTCTTTCGTTAGGAGGATGGGGTAGACCAAAACCTTGGGAAACCTTGGGATGCGCAATTGTATGACGTTGGCCAGCAATCGGAATCAGAAAATTATTTATTTAAAACAATAAATATAAAATAAACAAAAGCAAAAATAGCAACTGACAAAAGAGTTGTCAAAATGGTGCTCGCTCAATTTGGGACAAGAAGTCTACATATACCCGCGTTCATTTTTTAGATCGATAAGCATATAGACTATTTGATATAAATACGTTTTGCCTTTTGATGAACTGTAAACTTGAGTAAATACGATATTTAAACAATATTGTTAATAACTAATTTATTAAGGTTTTCCAAATTCTGAAAATTTGTAAGGAGTTTACTGAAATAATTCTCAAATTTGGAAAATCTTTTTCAGAATTTGGAAAAGCATATTTAAAAAGTTATGGACATTTGTTTAATAGAGATATTTTTGAGAATTTTTCGTATTGGTAATTCACAACAAATAAAAAACTGTTTATAACTAATTAATTAAGGTTTTCCAAAATCTGAAAATTTTTCAGGAGTTTACTAAAATAATTCTCAAATTTGGAAAACCTTTTTCAGAATTTGGAAAAGAATTTTTAAAAAGTTATGGACATTTGTTTCACAGAGATATTTTTGAGAATTGTTCGTATGGGTAATTCTTAAAATTTTAAACAATTGCTTATAACTAATTAATTATGGTTTTCCAAGTTCTGGAAATTTGTAAGGAGTTTACTGAAATAATTCTTAAATTTGAAAAACCTTTTTCAGAATTTGGAAAAGGAAATTTAAAAAGTTATGGACATTTGTTTCACAGAGATATTTTTGAGAATTTTTCGTATGGGTAATTCTTAAAATTTTAAACAATTGTTTATAACTAATTAATTAAGGTTTTCCAAATTCTGAAAATTTGTAAGGAGTTTATTGAAATAATTCTTAATTTGGAAAACCTTTTTCAGAATTTGAAAAAGCATATTTAAAAAGTTATGAACATTTGTTTAACAGAGATATTTTTGAGAATTGTTCGTATGGGTAATTCTTAAAATTTTAAACATTTGCTTAAAACTAATTCATTAAGGTTTTCCAAATTCCAAAAATTTGGGAGGAGTTTATTTAATTAATCTTAAAATTTGAAAATTCATTTTTACTATTTGGAAAAGTTTATGTTTAAAGTTTTTGATATTTTAATTTTTATCTGCATTGTTTCTTGAAAATGTTCAACATTTAAATATACGTTAATAACTAATTTAATAAGGTTTTCAAAATCAAAATTATTTAAATGAAATAACCGCCATATAGTTAGCAGCGCAAAATCACGGATTTCAATTTTTTTGGGCTCTACAATTAGGGAATAATTAGGGGAAATTAAGGAAACGGGTTTCAGAATTTAGTTAATAGTATTTAATTAGTTATTAACAATTTAAGTTTCGCGTATAGTTAGCAGCGCGTTGTCACAAAAATGGCTTTTTTTGGTGTGAATCAATCAGGGACCCTCCCCTTAAATTAAGGAAATCATTTTCGCAATTAAGGTAATCGTAGTTTAGTCTATAATTAACAAAATGTTAATAAATTGACAGCTTTATAAACAAACAATGTAACGTAACGTTCTACAAATCTCTCCGAAAAGCACACAAAACTAGCCCATATACACAAAAATTATGTCCTAATTTATTTGAAGGATGACATTTTGACGTCTGTGATTTTATTAAGGCACTAGTTATAGCAATCTGTTAGGCGCCTATTATAGTGATCAAGAAAACCCATTCGGAAAAGTTGAAACAAATAGAAAAATGATTTTTTTGTATCGAGTCTTTATAGCATTCAGTAAAATTTCGTTAGTTGACTTTCCAAAAAATAAAAACAAACCAACCAGCAACATTTTTCTTTCCGGTTGCAAAGTTTATCCGTTTTTTTAGTATTGGTGAGCAAATTTTTTAAACAATTTGTTCCATTTCATTTTGTATGAGATGATAATTGGCTTGTCAAAAAATGAAATTCCATCAGGAAAATAAATAAATAGATACCTACATACTTAACATAACTTAACATACTTAACAAAAAAATATGTTTTTTAGCGAAATTCAATCTATCTGCATGAATGCATTTTATCCTACAACCTAAACGGCTGAACCACTCCTTTTCAAATTTAGTGCGTAAGGTTTTTTTGAAATTCTACAAAGTTCTTTTTTCATTTTTTTAATACCAAATACACATGTTACATAACCGTTAAGTAAACAATTATTTTTCTCGGAAATGGGTCCAAGACTCTTAATGAAAAAAATGTGTGTAATTTTGTAGGTGGACTATGTTTTGTTGAAAAAATAGTAATATGATGAGCTAAGACGATACCTCCCATTTTTTCTGAGCCTCTAAAGAAATGGTTAACTGATTTCAATGAAAACTGATATGCATGAAGATGTAGGTAGCCAAAGTAATTTGGCATTGTATTATTTTTTATTCGAAAAAAACTTTTTTTTTGAAAAATCAATATTTTGACAATGGTTTAATAATTTTTTTTTTAAATTAAGATCACCACGATGTTCTTGAAAAAAATAGTTTAAAAAATAAACTTTGGCTACGATTTTGAAAAAATACATCGTAACCGTTCATATTTTTATGCTGAAAACTATTTTACTTACTTTTTCCAAACAACCAAAATTATTTTAACAAACAAAACATTGCTTTGTTATAAGTCAAACACCAGAAATTATCTTAATTATAGTACACTAGCTGACCAAATCAGCGTTGCTCGGACATAAAATACATTTTCTGGATCTCGCCAACAGTGCCACGTGTCGAGTCCAATTGCAACTAAACACCATTAAATTAATAGTGGTAATTAATTGCCAAGGGTACTCTATTATCTTCATTTTATTTTCGTATAAACTTGTTCTTATGCTATATAATTGCTTAGTGGCTGTATATGTGTATACATTACGTTCTTTTATTTTTTTAATTAGTTTAAGAGTTTTTTTTTCGGAAAAACACAGTTTGAAAACTAAATGTCTATCGAGGAAAAAAATATTGAAAATCGTTCAACCAGTTTTTTTTTCTTAACTTTTCGAAAAAAAATATTTAATCTGTAGTTCTCATCTGGGAAAATTATTTAACAAAATTCAATCAACCCGTTTTCAAAATATTTCTAAAACCAATTTTTTTTAGAAAATTTTAAGAAATCGAAAACAAAAGTTTTTGAAATGCAATGTCAGTTGAATTATAAATGAATTCATGTATGCAAAATTTTATTGAAATCGTTTACGATAAAACCGCATTTGAAATAACCGGTTATATGAGAGGTACCGTTATAAAACAAATTTCAAAAAATTCATTCTAACCAAAAGATGTATTGTTGTAAAAAATTAGCACGCTGAAAGTTTTATCAAAATCGTTGGAGCCATTTTCTAGAAAATCAAACTTTTTGTTAAAAATTGTATGGCAGGTACCGTTATTTTTCGACCTAGAGCAATATGAAAAACACTCCCCGAAATTTGTATTTGTATTTATTTTATTATTATATGAGTAAAATTAAATTACATGAAGGTAAAATTAAGAAAATGAATTAAAATACTTCTAAATAAATAATAAATACCAAGTTTGAAACAAATCCGCCCATCCGTTTAGGCTGTTGAGCTGCGAACGGACAAACGGACGGAATTTTCCGGACCCATTTTTTTCGACTTCTCTATCATCGTAATGTCATGTTTGATTGTTGGATTTATTTTTTGCACGAATCCATAACTTGCCTTATAGTACCTATAATCGCAAGTAAAAATGCGGCCCCAGCGCCTCCTACATGTAATAAAAATGGCCCAAGTTACTCCTTTAAATATCATAGTTATATCCCTTTAAAGTCCCATCAAAATTGGTAAATAAATACAAATTTTCAAAAAAAAAACTATAAGAGTGCACCTATTCAAACTTTAAAGTATCACCCGCGGAGCTACCATTTAGATTGCCTAAAAATTACTGCGGTTTTTTTCAGATGAGTTACCAGCGATTTGCTGCCTGCTTTTCAGCTGGCTGGACAAACCTCTCCGTTTTCGTCGTTGAATAAGGCTGCACCAGATAAAGGGTCTCATCAACACTGCGGCCAACTTGTAGGTCGTTTTGTCGTCGATGATGAATAATACATGAAAGTCAATGGTCCAAAACATCGTAACTAGGCGACACCTTCATTGATTTTGCCGCAAGCAATGCAATGCATGTTTTCCTGTTCTTAATTTGTAGATATCAACCTTGAATTTTCAAGAAAGTAGTTTAAAAAAAAAACATTTTTTTCGTTATCAATAGATGAGAAAATTTTGAAGAAAATATATTCTCCAAATGAATATTTAATTAAATACAGATTTAGTCATCTAAAATAGTTCTATTTGCATTATCGTTGCATAAATTCATGTTCAAATAGTTACGAATCGTAACTATTTGGCATTTTGGAACGACAAATAGTTAACAATACTTACCGATAGTTAATCAAAGTACGCCCCACTACCCTGTGTGTGGAGCCTGTAGTTCTTATGGTTATACCTACTGTTTTATAATTTCGAAAAAGGATAGCACTTTCATATCACATTTCGCTATAAAAAAAAAAAACAAAACAAAAAACAATTATAAAAACACAATTTAAACTAAAACATAAAACAAAAAATAACTTTGAATAGCATGCTTTATAACATAACTTCGCTCCCCATTATCAATGCATGATCTTGCATATTTTGTTAAAAGACGTTCATAGCTGGTGTTGAAAAATATTCCAAATAAGGTTCAATTTCTTCCAAGGTCCACCTTGTTTTTAGTCTAAACAAGTCAAATCTCTCGTAAATATTGGTAGATATAGTATTCTCATTCAATGACCTAAGACAGGGTGGTGAGGATTCCAAATCATCAATTCCAATTCTACGGAGAATTTTTTCCTTTAAAAGAATACAAATTAGTAAAGAAACTTACAAGAAATGACATTGATTTACATGTGCTGCGAAACCTTCCAATAAAGCATCCTGCCAGGTAGACATAAACTCTTCAACTCTAAACCTCAAACCAGGTAGCGGAATGTTAGGAGCTTCAATACGAGCTACTTACTAGTTCTTCATTATATTTGAATTTTCCTAGTTTTTCATTAACTGGCTGCGCATAGTTTGAAAATAAGCAATCAACAATTTGATTTGGAGCAATACCTTCGAGTGCAGCTATTGTTTTATTTTTGTCAATTTCATCCAGTGCCGAAGTGTTGTTATTACTCAAAATCAAATTACTTCACAGAATATTTTTTATGATGCTGAGTATAAACCTAAAATTACCTGAACTTTCGAAACTTATTTGATTTTGAAAAACGAAGTGAAATACAAACAATATGTCGGTAGCTGGCAGCGTCGTAGCAATCTTATTGCTGACCCAGAAGGAACACGAACGCGACGCGAATACCTCGTTGCCTTTTCTTTCTATTTCATGGCTAAAAACAATCTTGCTTAAGCTTTTATTTCGCCTAACGTTTTTACTATTCCTACACCAAAACTATTGAGTATCATAATAATATTAATAATATTTTTACTCTACGATCAAAACCAAACACCAATTACCAATACATATTTTAAACAGTGAACCTGGACCCCTGTTCTGTAACTATCGCAGCGATAAAATTGATCGAGAAACGTTGAAAATTGGAACAAAATTAATTTTATCGCATCATCCATTGTATATGAACTGCTTTTTTTTCTTCGACATCCTCGAAAACAGGTATACCTACGTAAATACACACAGTATGTAGGTATGTATGTAGGTAAATACCTAAATATCTACCTGCCCTCGAAAGTTTAATATGAAAAAAAATAACACTCAAAATAAACTTATCAACCACCTTAAACATATACCCACCCCCCAGACACCATTCAATATTCATTTACAAGTCGTGTTTATTCTTTTTTTAAAACTAGCCATCTCGTCGCCCTACTTGTGTGAAGCAATCCAGTTGTGCAAACAAAATCTATACTCGCATCGTTGTATATAAACTGCAAACTGCACATGTAGCCGTTAATTTGAAGACGATTGGCCCAACCGTTTAGGCTACAGTCCAAATCCAAAATACATCCGTACAGACAGACAGACAGACGGACAGAATTTCGCCAGTAACTCAAATATGTTTCTCTATCATCGTAATATCATGTTTGATTGTTATCTCAAAATTTTTAATCTGCATAACTTGTAAATTAGAACCTTTAATCGCAAGTAAAAAGCAAACAAACAATACAAAACATCAATTTCGACCGAAATAGTTTTCTTTTTATTTTAATATGCTTTAATATACAAATAATTGAAATTTGAATTTTACTAACGCACAAACTTTCATAACAATCTTTATTCTCTTTGCAATAGAATTATTGTCGTTCCCTAACAATTTGAACAAAATCACTATGTAAGTAAAACTAATCCTTCCAAATGCATTTATAACTACGTCTATACTACCGGTAAAACAAAATCCTGAGTTAGAAGATATAACATGCACAAGATGTTTTTTCCTAGTAATTACTCCTTCGAAAGGAATGATGATCGTGGTCTTGCGAATGACAATCTTCGTCTAAGACCTGAAATTCAAAACAAATTATGAAATTTAACATACCTTACCACGAATAGTGAAATAACTTTGCGAAAGTTGAATTCCAAAAATTAGGGAGGTGTCCAACGTTTATTCGGGTCATGTTGGAGTGTCATTTCTATAAAATCGTGTCCCTCCTGTGACAAAATGACGGGAGGCTTCAGGCGCTTCCACATGAAAGTGGGCATGGCGAACATTATTCGAAAGTTTGAATCATATTGCGACTAGGGATGCTGGAAATTACAGCAATTTTATTTTCCCGCGATCACTTATAACACTCACAACTGACTGACCAAATATTTGGCACTTGACCATCGCTATTTGATTTTGTAAACACTTCTGGTGCCATAAGTATATGCTATAAAAAAACAACAAAGTTTGAACCTTCAGCAATTTTGGTCTTGTATATTTACCTTGTTTTCCAACATATCCTAGCAATTCGCGGGAAACAGTTGTGTAAACTTGTATTTTTACCGCAGAACAAAAATCACCTAATTTCAGACTGTTCCTTCATCAACTAGGAATATATTTGTAGTCTTTATGTCTCTGTGAACTATTCCGTGCTTTTGCAATTTTTTAACACTTGAATTGAAAGCTTGAAACTGTTGAAACTTCTAATCGACCACACAACCACCCTACATTATATACTTCAGTGACATTTGCGAAAATTTAGGCAAATTCGGACAAAAACATTTACATGTACGCTCTGTACATGTAAGGTACACAGAGTTTTGCATTTAATATTTTTCTAGCGAATTGAAATAACGTAACGTAATATGGTAATTTACTGCGTTTTATAGTTAGTAAATTGTTTATTCTGATATAAATTCATACAAATCAACAAACTATACTTTACCAAATTGTCCTTTTATTTCTTTATATCATTTTCAAATTAAGGAACAAGTTACGCTATTTAGGTAATTGTAGAAAAAAAGTTATAAGCAATTTAATTCAGCTTAAATGTTAAATAACTCATTTTCATTTTAAAAATTGCTAATATCTTTTTTCTACCATTAGCTAAATTGTCAAACTTGTTTCCTTAATTCCTTTATGTAATTTTCAAATTAAGGAAACAAGTTTCGCCATTTAGGTAATTGTAGAAAAAAAGTTATAAACAATTTAATTCAGCTTAAATGTTAAATAACTCATTTTCATTTTAAAAAATTGCTAATATCTTTTTTCTACCATTACCTTATTTGTCAAATCTGTTTCCTTAATTCCTTTATATCATTTTCAAATTAAGGAAATAAGTTTCGCCATTTAAGTAATTGTAGAAAAAAAGTTATAAACAATTTAATTCAGCTTAAATGTTAAATAACTCATTTTCATTTTAAAAAATTGCTAATATATTTTTTCTACCATTACCTAGATTGTCCAACCTGTTTTCTTAATTCCCTTATGTCATTTTCAAATTAAGGAAACAAGTTTCGCCATTAAAGTAATTGTAGAAAAAAAGTTATAAGCAATTTAATTCAGATTAAATGTTAAATAACTCATTTTCATTTTAAAAAATTGCTAATATCTGTTTTTCTACCATTACCTAAATTGTCCAAACTGTTTCCTTAATTCCTATATGTCCATTTCAAATTAAGGAATTAAGTTTCGCTATTTAGGTAATTGTAGAAAAAAGTTATAAGCAATTTAATTCAGATTAAATGTTAAATAACTCATTTTCATTTTAAAAATACCTAATATCTTTTTTTCTACAATTACCTAAATAGCGAAACTTGTTCCTTAATTTGAAAATGACAAAAAGACATAAAGGAACAATTTGGTGAAGTATAGTTTGTTAATTTGTATGAATTTATATCAGAATAAACAATTTACTAACTATAAAACGCAGTAAATTACCATATTACGTTACGTTATTTCAATTCGCTAGAAAAATATTAAATGCAAAACTCTGTGTACCTTACATAGAGCTTACATTTACCTTGCGCAGAGCGTACATGTAAATGTTTTTGTCCGAATTTGCCTAAATTTTCGCAAATGTCACTGAAGTATATAATGTAGCGTGGTTGTGTGGTCGATTAGAAGTTTCAACAGTTTCAAGCTTTCAACTCAAGTGTTAAAAAATTGCAAAAGCACGGCATAGTTCACAGAGACATAAAGACTACAAATATATTCCTAGTTGATGGAAGCAACAGCCTGAAATTAGGTGATTTTTGTTCTGCGGTAAAAATACAAGTTTACACAACTGTTTTCCGCGAATTGCTAGGATATGTTGGAAAACAAGGTAAATATACAAGACCAAAATTGCTGCAGGTTCAAACTTTGTTGTTTTTTTATAGCATATATGGCACCAGAAGTGTTTACAAAATCAAATAGCGATGGTCAAGTGCCAAATATTTGGTCAGTCAGTTGTGAGTGTTATAAGTGATCGCGGGAAAATAAAATTGCTGTAATTTCCAGCATCCCTAGTCGCAATATGATTCAAACTTTCGAATAATGTGCACCATGCCCACTTTCATGTGGAAGCGCCTGAAGCCTCCCGTCATTTTGTCACAGGAGGGACACGATTTTATAGAAATGACACTCCAACATGACCCGAATAAACGTTGGACACCTCCCTAATTTTTGGAATTCAACTTTCGCAAAGTTATTTCACTATTCGTGGTAAGGTATGTTAAATTTCATAATTTGTTTTGAATTTCAGGTCTTAGACGAAGATTGTCATTCGCAAGACCACGATCATCATTCCTTTCGAAGGAGTAATTACTAGGAAAAAACATCTTGTGCATGTTATATCTTCTAACTCAGGATTTTGTTTTACCGGTAGTATAGACGTAGTTATAAATGCATTTGGAAGGATTAGTTTTACTTACATAGTGATTTTGTTCAAATTGTTAGGGAACGACAATAATTCTATTGCAAAGAGAATAAAGATTGTTATGAAAGTTTGTGCGTTAGTAAAATTCAAATTTCAATTATTTGTATATAAAAGCATATTAAAATAAAAAGAAAACTATTTCGGTCGAAATTGATGTTTTGTATTGTTTGTTTGCTTTTTACTTGCGATTAAAGGTTCTAATTTACAAGTTATGCAGATTAAAAATTTTGAGATAACAATCAAACATGACATTACGATGATAGAGAAACATATTTGAGTTACTGGCGAAATTCTGTCCGTCTGTCTGTCTGTCTGTACGGATGTATTTTGGATTTGGACTGTAGCCTAAACGGTTGGGCCAATCGTCTTCAAATTAACGGCTACATGTGCAGTTTGCAGTTTATATACAACGATGCGAGTATAGATTTTGTTTGCACAACTGGATTGCTTCACACAAGTAGGGCGACGAGATGGCTAGTTTTAAAAAAAGAATAAACACGACTTGTAAATGAATATTGAATGGTGTCTGGGGGGTGGGTATATGTTTAAGGTGGTTGATAAGTTTATTTTGAGTGTTATTTTTTTTTCATATTAAACTTTCGAGGGCAGGTAGATATTTAGGTATTTACCTACATACATACCTACATACTGTGTGTATTTACGTAGGTATACCTGTTTTCGAGGATGTCGAAGAAAAAAAAGCAGTTCATATACAATGGATGATGCGATAAAATTAATTTTGTTCCAATTTTCAACGTTTCTCGATCAATTTTATCGCTGCGATAGTTACAGAACAGGGGTCCAGGTTCACTGTTTAAAATATGTATTGGTAATTGGTGTTTGGTTTTGATCGTAGAGTAAAAATATTATTAATATTATTATGATACTCAATAGTTTTGGTGTAGGAATAGTAAAAACGTTAGGCGAAATAAAAGCTTAAGCAAGATTGTTTTTAGCCATGAAATAGAAAGAAAAGGCAACGAGGTATTCGTGTCGCGTTCGTGTTCCTTCTGGGTCAGCAATAAGATTGCTACGACGCTGCCAGCTACCGACATATTGTTTGTATTTCACTTCGTTTTTCAAAATCAAATAAGTTTCGAAAGTTCAGTTCATTTTAGGTTTATACTCAGCATCATAAAAAATATTCTGTGAAGTAATTTGATTTTGAGTAATAACAACACTTCGGCACTGGATGAAACTGACAAAAATAAAACAATAGCTGCACTCGAAGGTATTGCTCCAAATCAAATTGTTGATTGCTTATTTTCAAACTATGCGCAGCCAGTTAATGAAAAACTAGGACAATTCAAATATAATGAAGAACTAGTAAGTAGCTCGTATTGAAGCTCCTAACATTCCGCAACCTGGTTTGAAGTTTAGAGTTGAAGAGTTTATGTCCACCTGGCAGGAGGCTTTATTGGAAGATTTCGCAGCACATGTAAATCAATGTCATTTCTTGTAAGTTTTTTTAATAATTTGTATTCTTTTAAAGGAAAAAAATCTCCGTAGAATTGGAATTGATGATTTGGAATCCTCACCACCCTGTCTTAGGTCATTGAATGAGAATACTATATCTACCAATATTTACGAGAGATTTGACTTGTTTAGACTAAAAACAAGGTGGACCTTGGAAGAAATTGAACCTTATTTGGAATATTCCTTGTGAAGGTGTTTCCACACCAAAAAACATTTGTTTAAAAACATATCTGAAATGTTACCCCTTTGCTTAAATATCATTTCAGAAACATTTCACAAATTTTTTCGATTTTATGTATCCAGTTCTTCATGATGTATAAAAGGAGCAATCATTGCGTCGTGTTTTGTCATCATGAACAAAACACAAATAAATAAAAACAACAAAGCCTGTCAACTAGACTAATATGCATGAAAATAAAGAAAGGTTTCCGTTCGGAAGTGAAAATAGATAGACATTTCAGAAATGTTTTGCGCAGCGTCCAGACTTAAATAAACATTTCAGAAACATTTAAAAAACATTTCGGAAAGAAAAAAACATTTATGAAAGGTTTCTGAAATGTTTTTAAAAAAAATTTCTTTGGTGTAGACAAACCTTAAGGCTTTTTTTAAGTTTGCAGAATGACAGCATTGTATATCTATTCTATAGTCGGGACTTACACGGCGCATTAAATTAACGCGCAACTCTTGCTCATTTCCTTTTGAACTTGTATTCGGCTTACACGGAAGCATGTTTGAGTTGCGCGAATAAACGAAAAATAAATGAAAAGAAACTAATTCCATACACTATTAAAATTTTGCGGCCATCATACATGTGTTTTTGTCTTCTTGTAACGTGTTGTTTGAGCAACATCCAAAACACGTATGAAGCAAAATAAGAAGAACAAAGAATACAGACAAAGAGAAACGTCAAAAAAGTTACAGGGACAGTTCTACCCGTGCATGTTCGGGTTACCCTATTTCTTTTTCATTATCTCTCCCTTTCGCACTCCAAGCATGCAAGGTAAACACGCGCCGTCGAAGTCGGGACATAGTACTATTAAGATGGGTGTTTCACCTGGCGTCATCTTGTTTCGCTATCTCGCTATTTCTCATTGTAGACTTCTAGTCGGGGAAATAAATTCAACAGATGTATTTAAAGTGTTAGCAGTCAGAAGAAAACAAACCATCGACACTTTTTCGTGCGTGTTATTTTTAAATCATTTGCGTATCGCTGAAAACTGGTATTGAGGGATGACGAAATATTTACACAGAAAAGGAGTGCATAATGGTTGACATTGGATTAAACGCCCTAAGGGAAAAGATTTTGATTTTTTTGCCAAGGAAAATCCGAAAAATGCAAACAAAAAATTAAATTAAATTCTTACATACCTTCTCAATATTTTGTAAATTTGTAGAAGGGAGTATTTGCACAATAAATTTTTGAGTTACTCTGTCATTGGACAAAAAAGAAATAATGAATGTTTGTGTCTTATGCAGCTTCGCTAGCAATATACATCACTTACACTGTATGTATGTATAATGTATGTACGCAACTCGTATTCTGTATCTTTCTTGATTGGCATTGATTTGTTGGAAGAATTGGGAAATATATGCTTACCATGTTTGATTATTATATAAAATTTTTTAGTCTGCATAAAATAAATTTGAGTTGAAGTACCTATACCTACCTTGTTACTTATTTTAGAAATAAAACACATTTATTACAGATGTTTTACCTATGTTATTGCTTTTGAGTATCTTCAAAAATTGGTTAACAGTTTTCGAGCCATAAAATAGAAATTTGAAAGATAAAAAATTATTCTGGGTGTTTTTCATTTTTTTGAAAAAAAAAAAAATTCACGGAAACATCGACCTTACCTATGTATTATTTTTTTTTTATATATTTTTTTTCGTTTCCCTTACTCTACCATACCATATGGTCTAGTTTCACTTTTTGAACCTTTCACTCGTACTTATTATTCATTATTCCTGCAAATGCTTGTAATCATTCTAACTCATACGTTTCTGAAAATATAACATACAACCTACTCTTTCCTCATTATATTTCATCCTACTTTTCAAAACCCATACAAATGCATATTGTGGTATTTTGGCCTGGGGTTCGACAAATAAAACTCAATCGAAATTCCAAAATAATAAAACAAATCTCTTTATTTTATGAAACACAACGTCTTTCAGTTTAAATAGCACCAAATTTAACTTATTTCACTTATTCACAATTCAAATACGTTTTTTATAATTCAACACTTTTTATTTAATCTCAATTCAATCACTTTTTACTAACGTTTCCAGTTGTTAACAATTCCACTTTCGAAAATAAACTGAACTTTCAATGCAATCTACTCTTGTATTTATACAAGTTTACAAGCTTCTGGAAGCTTCTGTCTGGTTCTGGCACAATCTAAGCTTTCGGTACTAATTCGAGTCTCGAATTAGTACTTCAAGTTCGATTTAGTACTCAGTTAAAACATATTGCAAATATGTAGCATACTTTTAGGCGCTTACAATGAATGTTGGTTGTTCTACACAATGAATCCAACAGATGTCGTTAATTTACAAAATGTATCCTCCGAATATCTAAACTTGTTGCCACATCACATTGTCCCCCTCTTAGTTTTGTTCGTCCCGAACAAGCACATCATCATTGTTTCCGTGGTAACGATGCAGTCGATTCAAATGGACAATTTTAATTTTTGCTCTTGGTCCTCGTTGGATTCGGAAAACGACGTCATTAATGCGCGTAACTACTTGGTAGGGACCTTCCCAGTCCTGCTGAAGCTTGGGCGATTTTCCCTTTCTGCGATGTGGGTTATAAAGCCATACCAGATCTCCCTCATTGAATTCAGGTGCTGTTGCTCTTGCATCGTATCTGGTTTTCATGCGGTCACTCGCAATTTTTATGTTGTTTCTTGTTCTCTGGTGAATGTCGTTGATCCTTTCTCTAAGATCTAACACGTAGTCCTCTTCGCATTTTGGGTCTTCAATAGGAAATCCGAATTTTAGCTCACTTGGAAGCCGGGCAGTTCGTCCAAATAGAATTTCGGATGGAGTGTATCCAGTTGTACTATGAACCGCATTCCGGTAGGCCATAAGAAATAAAGGAATTCGCCGATCCCAATCCCGTTGGTTCTCGTTCACGACTTTGGACAGATGTTCCTTCAAGGTCTTGTTAAATCGTTCTACCATTCCATCAGACTGCGGATGAAGAGGTGTTGTCCTTGTTTTCTTTAACCCGAGGGATGCGCATACTTCCTGGAATACCTTCGACTCGAAGTTTCGCCCTTGGTCGGAATACAATTCCATAGGCACCCCGAACCTGCAGACCCAGTGGTCCACTATCTGCTCGACAACAGTCTTAGCTTCTTGATTGGGTATCGCAAAAGCCTCCGGCCACTTGCTGAAGTAGTCCATGACAACAAGGATGTAACGGCTACCGTTTTCAGTTTCCGGGAACGGACCTGTGATGTCAACGGCGATTTTTTCAAACGGGGCGCTCACGTTGTACTGGTGCATTTTACCTCTCGTTTTGACTTTGGGTCCCTTGCTAGCCGCGCATGTTGTGCACTTTCGACACCAGCTCTCTACATCGTTTCTTGCGCTTAGCCAATAAAAGCGTTCCCGTACCTTTTCCAGTGTTTTGTTGATTCCCAAGTGCCCACCGGATATTCCAGCATGCATTTCTCGTAGGATCTCCTCTACTTTCGATCGTGGAACTACAAGCTGCATCTTAAAGGATCTTCCATCCGGCATTTCCCATTTTCTTCGCAAAACACCATCTTCCACATGGAGAGAGTCCCACTGCGCCCAGTATGTCTTAAAGTAGGACTTCTGTCGGAGATGTCTCTTGCGTTTGGTTTCTCCATAGATTCCTTCCATGCAAGGATTGGCTCGACGTCAGGGTCTTCTTTTTGTGCATTACGAATTTCTTCGGCACTCAAACCCTCTACAGGTTCGGCTCTTATTCTCTGGACAGATATACCTTCATCCTTTTCCTCTTTTCGCGCACAATGTTTGCAACTGGGCTCACATGGTCTGCGGGAAAGCGCGTCCGCATTGCAGTTCAGTCTTCCTTTGCGATGCTGTACTTCGAAGTCGTACAGGATTTTTGAACTGTAGCAACCATTTTAAAGCGGCGTGATCGGTACGCAGGATGAATCTCTGTCCATACAGATATTTATGGAAATGTTTTGTCACCAGTATCAGAGCAAGGAGTTCCCGTCTGGTTACACAGTAGTTTCTCTCTGGTCGCGACAGAACTTTGCTAAAATAGGCTACCACTTTCTCCTCCCCATCATGTATCTGCGACAGAACTGCTCCAACACCCACGTTACTAGCATCCGCGTCCACAATAAATGTCTTGCCAGGGTTGGGGTAAGCTAGTATTGGTGCCTCACAAAGTCGCTGTTTTAGATGTTGAAAGCTTCTTTTGCACTCACCTGACCATTTAAATTGTCAACCCTTCTCAGTTAGCTGGTGCAGACACTTTGCGATTCCGGCAAAATCCTTTACGAACCTCCTGTAATATGTGGCGAGACCGAGAAAGCTCCTCAGTTGGTGTTTGTCTGCGGGATCTGGCCAATTTTTTACGGCTTCGATTTTCTCCGGGTCAGTTTTTACTCCATTTGATGATATCACATGTCCCAAATATTTCACCTCAGGTTTGAATAGAGCACATTTTTTTGGATATAGTTTCAAATGTGCTGTTCGAAGTCGTGTAAACACCTCCCTCAAGTTGTCGCGATGTTCAGCGAACGTCTTTCCCACAACGATGACGTCATCCAAGTATACCAGGCAGGTTTTCCATGTCAGACCCTGCAACACACGTTCCATTAAACGCTCAAAGGTCGCTGGAGCGTTACACAAGCCAAATGGCATAACAGTAAACTGCCATAGTCCATTTCCCGTTGTCCTTCTTTTTCACTAGTACAACGGGTGATGCCCACGGACTTTTTGAGTTTTCGATTAGACCGTCTTTTTCCATGGTTGATATCATCTCATCGACTTCCGACTGTTTTGCCAACGGAAGTCTTCTAGCAGGTTGTCGGATCGGTCTGCTATCGCCGGTGTCTATTCGGTGCTGTACTAGGTGTGTTCGACCATAATCTCCATCCTGCGATGCAAATATATCAGCAAACTCGCCAATGAGATTTTTGGCCATGGTTTTCTGCTCCTGATTTAGCTCACAGTTTCCAAGGATAGCATTACATACCTCAGCCAATTTTGTTGCAGAAACAGGACTCGCAGATTCACTCCCAGATGTTGTCGATATGGCTGCAATGGGTACGCATCTTCCAATCACCTCTCCTTGTCTGAGCTTGACGGAGTGTTTGTTCGGATTCATCAGCCTTACCGGAACAATGTTTTTCTTTGGTTCCACTAAAATATTTCCAACGATATAGCTTGTAAACTCCTCTTTATTATCTGCTTCAATGAAATAGAATCGGTGGTTCCCAGGATCACCCTCCAAACGCGTCCAAAGAACTGTCTCTGAAGAAGGTGGTAGGACTTCATCTCTGCTTATAACCGCCCGAAGATTCACAGCGTTCTCGTTTCCGTATACCATAGGGATCTCAACGGTTCGATACCTTAATACTTGCATTTGAAGGTCTATGATTACCTCATGTGCCTTCATGAAATCCACTCCAATGATGCATTCGTCGCATATGTCGGCTACCAAGAATGCATGTGAGAAGGTCAACCCTGCTAGTTGTATCTTTAGAAATATCTCCCCGTATACTTTTGCTGCTTCTCCCGTAGCTGTCTTCAGAGTGTAGCAGCTGGTGTTATGTAGCCAGGATGTCTGAACAAGGTCTCTTCTGATTATGGAGGCTGTGGCACCCGTGTCGATAGTGGCCACACATTTTCTGTTTCTGATGACTGTCTCCACTGTCAAGCTCTTGCTGCAGCGTGTAGTTTGCGAAACTTGGATGATGGTCCTGGGGGCGTCGATTCCATCAACCAACTTCAGCCCCGCGAAGTTGGTTCTTAGGCGTTTCCCACCTGCTGTTGATCAGAAGCTTGTCCAGCAGTGTGAGTGTTATTCCTGCCAGATGCTTCCTCATTATGCCTCCTCCTTGCGCAATGTGGGCAGCTTACCTGTCTAGGTGGAGATCTGCATTGTCGCTGTAGGTGTTCTAGCTTGTTGCAATTCCAGCATCTCATTTGACCTCGAGCAGTGTTCGGGTTTTGTCTTTCAATGTCGACATGTTGACATGAGCACTCTAGCGTAGCCATTTCCCTGACGCGATGGCTACCTTGCGAAGCTTGGTCTGCTGCTTCCATTGTTAGGGCAAATGCTAAAGCCTCAGCGAGCGTTTTCTTAACTGCCATTCTCACAGCCATTTGTAGTTTTCCATCTGCAATGGCATTAGTGAACGCATCGGTTGCCAGTGTTTATGATTTCCCTGCTGGTATTGGGATAAGACAAATTGGCCAAGCGCTCGATGTCAGCTTGCAATTGTTGTAGCGTTTCACCTCTTGTCTGGACCCTTCGGCGCAACTGGACTCGGTAAACTTGCTGCATGTGGTCGTCGCCAAACCTCATCTCGATTGCCTTGACCATGGCATCATAATCATGATGTTTGTCTTAAGGAATGGTCTGCAACAATTCGGCAGCTGTTCCTCTGAGCGCAAGCGTAAGAGCGATTGATTTGTCTTCGTTGTCCCAGTTGTTCGTCAAGGCGGCAGCTTCAAACTGCCTCTTATAAATTGGCCATGATGTTTGACCATCGAAGACAGGGGGCTGCATTTCCTTTCTTCGTGGACCGTCGCTCGAATATTCCCGAACCTTCTGCTTTTTCAAAGAATCAACCTCCTTAGCCAGGTGTTCGTACTGTTGTTCTACACTTTCTACTTGCTTTCCGAACTTTTCTTCTAAGCTTTCTATTTTGGCTTCAAATTTCTGATCTACTATTTGAAGTCTTTCGCTTAGTTGATTCTGGAGAGTTTCTAATGAATTCTTTTGTTCGTCGAATTTACTTTCGAGAACGTTCCTTTGGTCTTCGAGAACGTTCCTTTGTTCGCTTAGTTGTTGCTGGAGAATTTCCAACGAGTTCTTCTGCTCATTCTTTTGTTCTTCGAGAACGTTCTTTTGTTTTTCGAGAAAGTTCTTTTGTTCTTTCGAGGAACTTTCCAAAGCATCGAATTTCGACAGAAGCAACTGTTTGCAATTGCAATTGTTCTATTTTGCGACCCATTTTATGTTACTGAAACACTATTTTCGCAACACAGTCAGTTTTATTTTAATGTCTCTTCTAGAAAGATCTTTTTCCAACACTATTTTTAACAAAAATACTCGCTATTTACAGTTTTATAGCACAATCAGTTCAATAGTTTCTGAAAAATTCCACTTTCACAATTAAATGAGTCACCGAAACTGTTTTAGTGTCACTATGGAATTTTCTATCACTTTACTGAGTTTTATCCCGAATTTCTGACACCAATGTGGTATTTTGGCCTGGGGTTCGACAAATAAAACTCAATCGAAATTCCAAAATAATAAAACAAATCTCTTTATTTTATGAAACACAACGTCTTTCAGTTTAAATAGCACCAAATTTAACTTATTTCACTTATTCACAATTCAAATACGTTTTTATAATTCAACACTTTTTATTTAATCTCAATTCAATCACTTTTTACTAACGTTTCCAGTTGTTAACAATTCCACTTTCGAAAATAAACTGAACTTTCAATGCAATCTACTCTTGTATTTATACAAGTTTACAAGCTTCTGGAAGCTTCTGTCTGGTTCTGGCACAATCTAAGCTTTCGGTACTAATTCGAGTCTCGAATTAGTACTTCAAGTTCGATTTAGTACTCAGTTAAAACATATTGCAAATATGTAGCATACTTTTAGGCGCTTACAATGAATGTTGGTTGTTGTACACAATGAATCCAACAGATGTCGTTAATTTACAAAATGTATCCTCCGAATATCTAAACTTGTTGCCACATCACAATATTAAGAAATACTGCAAGGCTATTACGGCAGTATCTCGCTAAACTAGATGTTGCCTGATGGTAGTACTATAAATTTCAGATACAATGATGAGTGTCCAAAATCGCAACAAAGTTTAGGTTCTAAAAATTTTCCGAACTTGTAATTAACCAAGCTATATAAAACTAATTTCAATAATTCCATGACGGTTTCTTTTTTTGTATTTATTACTTGGTGGATTAATTGTGGAATATCCTAAATAACACGGGGAGAAAAGAAGAAATTTTAACATGCCAATGTGGAAAACCTGCTGCCAAAGTCTGGGATTACTGGATGATATGTCAAAATTGAGGTTTAATTTTGTTTCCCGCTAGTGTGCTCAGGAGGGCTAGTGTCGCCCAAAAAAACTGAATCTAAAATGGAACCAACTTGAGGTAGGCAACTAGCAGTCGATATAACTATAATGCGTAGGTTCACGAACATAACTTTTGGGTTGGTTACCTGGCTTGTGTTTGGGTTTTTTTGTGAACGAACAAATCCAACCAGATAGGTTACCTCTCAAAATTCGAAGCAAAAGAGAAACACAGTCAGCTGTTCACGTGTTGAGAAAAGTATCCAGCAAATTTTAGGATATCTTTGGATTTTCTCTCTGTTTCCATATGTTCTTCAATTAGCTGTAAAACAGCTGATTTTAACCATGCTAATGGTTACGTTCACGAACATAACTTTTGGCATGGGTAAGAACAGCTTCGCAAACTTTTTATTTCCCACAAGAGTAAGCATATTTTTTTTGCATTTGAGTCAATGCATAGCTTTCCCATATGTATCATATGTTTCATGTTTCCTTAAAGTAATTTTATAAGTTGTTTAGTTTGTTTAGGTTTATTTTTTGTAAATATAGCTAAGTAAGCAAATTTAATGTATAAATAGGATTTTAAGTTAATAAAAAATTATCATTCACGATCAAAACGTTCTCGAGTTGTCATATAATTACTTGCTTCCCCAGTGGTTAGGGGCAATAATTCAAAAAGCGCGAAATATACATAGGTACATAGAACCTTCTGTATATGACGTCGAGCTGGTCAAGGTTTATGTGCCCTGTCCAGCATATCGGTTAAAAACAGTTCCGATACAAATTTTGGTGACCCCGACGTGATATCTACGTCAACTTCGAGAACATATATAGTGAGTGCGTTGCCAGAACCAAAATACTGGTTATTAATAAAAGCGTTACCAGGGTTTGAAAACACTGGTATATACAATCAGAGTTCCGGCTTGCAGTGTAGCAGCGTTCCAGGTAGCAGCGTTCCAGGTAGCAGTGTTCCAGGTAGAAATGTTCCAGCAGCGTTGCAAGTAAAGGCGTTCCAGCACTGAATTACCACATTTACGTAGTGAGGGTGTTTATAGCATCAGGCACCACAATATGGATGAAATTGAGGTTTTTAAAATAATTGCCCGACAGAAGGCCCTAGCTGAGGAGCTTCAAAGGCTAAAAACAAATATTGGAAAAGATAGTGCTGAGCGAAAAACAGCACTATATAAAGAAAAGAAACTACAGGCTCTGGAAGCACTATGGGTGGAATTCCACCAAAATCACGAGGCAGTAAAAAGCTTTGTTAAAGCAGATACGCCCTATATTCAAGGAAACACTTTTGAGATATTTAAAAAGATTTATTTTGAAATTAAGAAAACTCTGCATTTGATCATGCCCGAATATGCTTCTGACGGTGGCAGTGGAGCAAATGGTGGCAAAATTCAGACTAGCACTGGAACCATTCCAAAAGCTTCTGATCGATTAAAGTCTGGAGAAGAGGGAAGCAAATTTCCGTCATCCAAAATGGCTGCTGCTTTTACGGCTTTATCAAGGCTGATTAAAAAACAAGCATCAATCAATGATCGCAATTGCCAAACACTCCATTGATCGCATGATTGAAGACAGAAACCAACATGCTGAGGAGTTTTATCTAATAAGGCTTAAATCGATCGAGCAAGACTGGGCGGCTATACGAGGTTTCCATCACAAAATATGGGAATTATTAGATGAGCCAAACCCCCTAATTTATGAGGCTGACCATTTCTTTACGACAGAAGACGAAGTGCATGCTGCATTAACTACGCTGTACAGACGATCAAAGTCAAATTCTGGATTTGGAACAGCTAATACCTAAAATCAGGGAACGAAATTGCCCAAGGTAGTGCTACCTAAATTTAATGGTGATTATTCAAAATGGATTCAATTCCGAGATCTATACACGGAATTGGTCCACAACCAACCAATTTCGAACTGTCAGAAGATGTGGTATCTGAAGACCACACTTTTCCACATCTGACGCCAACTTGCCGCTTTGGAAATTATTACAAGCCAATATGAAAACACTAGACTTCTCGTAAAAGCCTTACTAAACAAATTATTTGGACAACGTATAATTCACAACAAGAACTCTTCATGCTTCAAGTCACTGCATGACACTACAAAAGAATGTCTTCTCAGTCTGCAAAACCTTGGCATTGAAACCACCAATTCGGATCCTATCCTCCTGCACATTCTTATCCAGCGGCTGGACCGGAATACCATCACTCTTTGGGAACAATCATTAAAAACCCCAAAACTTATGCCAACATTTAAGGAGTTTCTATCGTTCTTGGAACTTTGGTTTCAATCTTTGGAGTCATTAGCAAAAACCACAAGAACAAAATCAGATGATCAGCGAAAAAAATTAATACCAAATAAGGCTTTAACCACTGTCGCATCTGCTGAACTCAAATGCATTTCCTGCAAGGGAAATCATCAGCTATGGGCTCGCCAGAAATTTCTGCAATTAAGTACGAAACACCGGCTGTGCTTAGTACAAGGAGCAAGAAACTGCACAAATTGTCTGAATTCAGGACACGCTACTAAGGACTGTACACTCCGAGGCTGCTCCAAGTGCCAAAAGGGGCACAATACCCTCCTTCATTTGGATTACTCCAGGCAACCTGAAGGCTCAAAAATATCAACTTTATCAAGTGCTTCCTCTTCAGTTCCTGACTCACCAAAGATCTGCACCTCCCCGACACACCAAAGATCTGCACTTCCGCGACAGAGCCTATTCCGATTAACACAAACACAGCAATCAAGGCTAAAGGTGTTCTGTTAAGTACAGCTATCGTTCACTTGAGAAATTATTCAGGGGAACAAATAGCATGCCGAGCATTATTAGACTCTGGCTCACAAGTTTATTTAATAACTGAAAGGCTGGCTCGATCTTTGGGGCTGAAACAAATTCAACAGACATTGCTTTTTGAGGGGGTTGGACAAAGCAAAAGGTCATCCCATGGAAGAATTAATTTGGAAATTTCTTCTAAGATATTTTTTTTTTTTTTTTTATAATTAACGCGCGCACAAGGGATTATGTGTTTCCCTTTTAATGTAGAACACACTGCGCGGGCATTACGAAGATAGGGAGGGGAGAGATAGGAGGTGCCGATTAACATTGGTTTTGAATGTTTGCAGATCAAAATGGCAAGGGAAAATCCCGCCGGGTAAACTATTCCACATTCGTGTCGTTCGGCTAAAAAAAGAATCCCTATATTTCAGGGTACGTCCGAAATTAGGCTCAAGGGTGAACTGATGATTCCTTTGCGGGACGAGTATTACGGGAGAAACTTTTAAGGGGACGAATGCAACTGGCTACTTCGAGTGAACATTTTTTGTAAAAGAAACGATAAAATAAGGAAAGACATGAAACATTGCGTCGGTGTTCGAGTGGGGGAATTGTTTCAGCGGCAGTTCTATTTCCTATCAATTTTAACGCTCGATTTTGTATTCTATCAAGCAGGTGAAGCGATGTTTTTGAAGAACCTGCCCAGAGGTGGGAGTTATACTCGAGTTTAGGGCGTATAAACGCTTTAGAAATTGTAGCCAGATCAGATGGGGAAAAATACTTCTTACACCGATACAGAAAACCTAAGCACTTAGCAGCATTCTTAGCGATTTCAAATATATGGTCGTTCCAACGGAGGTCGTCGTTGACACACATACCGAGTACTGAGAGCTTTTCGGTTTCTTCGATGTAAGTGCCATTCATGGACAATGGCATTGGGGGAATGTTTAGCTTTAACGACAGAAGACAGCATTGAGTTTTCGAAGCATTAAACTCCACACGATTTCTATTACCCCATTTGACAATGCCGTATAAATCGGAGTTTAATGAGTTTGACATACGGCACCGTTGCAATTGTACGTCCGAAGGCGAAGGACGTGAATTATCGAACGAATATGAAAAGCTGAGGGTAGAGTCGTCAGCAAAACAGTTAAGTGGATTAGAAGTAACAGACAGAAGATCATTTATAAAAATGAGGAAAAGAGTCGGAGACAGAACAGAGCCCTGGGGCACACCAGCATTTATTTTATGGGAATCAGACTTGAATCCGTCCAATACAACTTGTATTGAACGGTCCAGAAGATAGCTTGTAATCCAACGAACAAGAGTATTATCGATCCCAAAAGCACGCATTTTCGATAAGAGAGCTTCATGCCAAACTCTATCAAATGGCTTGGAGATATCAAGAGCAATAATCTTACTTTCACCAAAGCGATGTAAAGATTTGTTCTACTGTTCGGTGAGGTATGCCATCAGATCACCAGTGGAACGGTTGCTGCGGAAGCCATACTGACGGTCATGGAGAAGCTTACGATCTTCGAGATATTCCTTAAGCTGACGGTTAATCAGTGTTTCCATGACCTTAGAAAGAAGGGATGTCAGTGCTATGGGTCGGTAGGAGGAGGGGGAGGATGGGCCACCTTTCTTAGGGACAGGCTGGACAAATGCTGTTTTCCATCTTCTAGGAAAGATTCCAGAAGAGTAGGAGCGATGGAAAAGCTTACGCAGTGGCTTTGCCAGTGCGGAAGAACACCTCTTCAGAAGAATCGGGGGTATACCATCCGGGCCAGCGGATTTGTGTATATCGAGATCTTTGAGAACTCTTGCTATTGTACGAGTGCGGAAAAAAATTTGTCCCGTGGAAAAATTTACATTCTCAAGTACAGGAGAGGCAACGTTGCTTTGAGGCAGCGTGGAACTGGCAGCGAAATGGGCGTTTACTCTGAAGAGTAAACAATTGGTTTGTTATTGTCGATGAGCGTTGGAACCGAAGATGTCGAGGAGTTTTTTATATTTTTTACAAATGACCAAAAATTTTTACTGCCTTTGGGACACTGCAGAATTTTTTGTCGTAATTGTTGGTCATGCAAAAATTTGGTTCTTTCTATAACGGAGTTGCATGAGTTCCTTGCTTGTTTGTGCTTTTTCCGATTTTCCTCTGTAGGGTTGGCTTTGTAAGATCGGAAACTTACTTCTTTGAGCCTGATAGCTTCTTTACACTCAGAATTAAACCAAGACTTTTCTTTAGGTTTGATGCTTTTTACTCTGTTAGGAATAAAAGCACGCATCCCTAGAAGAATCACATTTGTGATCATTTCAGCACTGGCATCAATGTCACTATCCAGGAAGCATAGTGACCAGTTAAAGTTTCGAAGTTTCGGAAAAAGAAATTCAGGCCGTCCCAGTTGGCTTTCTCGTATTGCCAAACGGTCCTGGTGGGAAGTTTTTCTTTAACTGGATGGGTGGGGGATGAGAAATTAGCTGAAATGATACAATGGTCTGAAGTGCCAAATGGAGAAGTTACACTAATGGTATATTTATCAGGGTGAGAAGTAAGAAACAAGTCAAGAGTATGGGCGGCTTGCCCAGCAACATCCGGTATACGCGTTGGCACATCGATCAGTTGGGTAAGGTGATGTAACCCGGCAAAGAGCTCGACATACCTTCCTTCGGGTGTTGTCTGACCAGAATAGTGGAGCCAGTTGGAATTGTGTACATTGAAATCGCCCGCAATAACGATTTCAGTGCGAGGACAAAGGGAAACAATTTTCGAGATGGAATCAGACAGTGCATCAAACTCGTTACAAGTCGAATTACTGTCAAGATTTGGACTCCTGTAAATAAAACAATAATGAATGACATGCTTGCGGACAGTGAATTTGAGCCATAAGAAGTTAAAGTCCGTGTTGGAACATTGCCCATATTGGGGAAGGCTCTGGCAAGCAATATCACTCCTAACATAGACCACGAGACCATGATGAGAAAAGAGTAATGGCACCAGGCTATACCCATGTAGAGCAAATTCTGATAAATCAGTATTTACTCCAACCTGAGTTTCACTTAATGCCAAAACAGCTGGCCTGTGTTGAACAGTGTAGACGTACACGTGAAATAAATTCTTTCTTAAACCACGAACATTTGAATACACGACACAAAAATCACTTACCATTTAAAAATACTTATATACAAAACACAACTCTGATTCAGTCGAACTGCGCAGTGAAAATCCAAATTAACTTCTGTTTACCGCAAGCATTTTATGGTCATACGATGCCTACAGTAGATAAGAAAGAGGCAGTTAAGCACAAAGGTCTTGGGACAGATTAGAGGATAATTTGTTATGCGAATGCGTTTTATTTATTTTTTTTTCTTCCTCAGCGCGAGTGGGCATCTTTATCATTCATCCTACGACGCGAGTGAATATTATTTTTTTTTTACAGCACACGCGAGGGGGTTTTTTTTCCAATTTCTCTAACGAGTGTGTATTATTTTTTTTTTTAAAGCACTCGCGATAACATCGCGAAATAATTATTTGTTTGGCTTTTGTTTAATTATTTGTGAGCGCACCTCGACATCCATCCTCTATGAGCTTAGGATCGACACTCGACAAATGGATTCTCTACCCGACTTGAAGCTAACATAATACCAAAAATTTTCTCACCACAGCCATCGCCACCAATAACAATTACTAATTGGTCGATTCCGAAGAACATTGTTTTGGCTGATTCGCATTTTAATCAGCCAAGGCCAATCGGTTTGCTCATTGGTGTTGAAATATTTTATGCCACCTTAGCTGTGGGTCAAATCAGCCTAGGCAAATTTCAACCAACACTGCAAAATACTATTTTTGGATGGACGGTAGCAGGAAAGGTGCTCTCTAATAATGATGGATTCTTCACCTCATGCGGAATTTGCACTGAGGATGAAGCTCTCGATCAGCAAATTGAGAAATTTTGGCGATTAGAAGAAGCTATTACTACTTCAGATAATTTCACCCAAACAGAGAGACGTTGTGAAGCACATTTTGCCCAGACATCAACTAGAGACAATAATGGCCGCTTTGTGGTTCGCTTACCATTCCAGAAAGCCCCAACTTCTTTAGGAGAGTCAAAAGACATCGCTTTTCGGATATTCATAGCTCTTGAAGGAAGATTAGCCAATTAAAAGGAACTAAAGAAGCTCAACTCAGAGTTTATGGTGGAATACCAGAAATTGGGTCACATGCAAGAAGTTAATTTTAATCAAATAACAAAACCCTATTACTTCTTGCCCCAACATTGCGTGCAAAAGCCTGATAGTAGTACTACAAAGCTAAGTGTAGTTTTTGATGGTTCAGCAAAATCTTCATCAAACATATCATTAAACGACGTCGAAAAAATGTACCGTCAAATACTTATAGATGATGAGGACCGAAAATTCCAACTTATATGGTGGAGGAACAGCCCAAATGATCCGTTGAAGTGCTTCAAACTCAACACCGTTACCTACGGCACAACATCTGCATCCTACTTGGCAACAAAACGCCTTCAAGTTTTAACGCAAGAAAACAATAATCGTTATCCATCCGGATCAAGGGTATTTTCGCGTGACTGCTATGTAGATAATGTATTAACCGGTGCAGATAAGCTGACTGAACTTTTGCATACACTAACTGAGCTTCAAACTATCCTTCAAACCAGCGGTTTCAAGCTAAGGAAATGGTGTACTAATCATGAATTTTTATTAAAGGGAATATCATTCGAAGACCGAGAAACAGAGTTAGACTTCGACACCAATATTGAAGATCATATGAAAACAATTGGTCTTACGTGGATGCCAAAGTCGGACCAACTCTGCATTAAAGCAACTCGGATAAAAAGGGATAATGATCTGTTGACAATAGACCCAGCTACTAAGAGAGTTCATCGCGGTGCCCTTAACTTCGTTGATAATGTGGCTAATGCCTTATTTGGGGTTCTTGATGAAGAATAAGCCAAAAACATGGCTGCCACAATAAACTCAATTCCACAAGATGAAGGTCACATCATTAACCTTATGAGAAACCAAACCTCAGTAATTGATGCCACTTTAAATATTATGAAAACAAATGAGCAAGATACAATGTCCCATTTCAAGAAGATTGATGAAAATCTACAGCAGTTTGCAGAGGTTGTGAACGGTATTAGACAAGAGTACCATAAAGAAAGACTGCGAGCGCTTTTTAATTCCATCGCGCTTCAGCTTATTCTGGTATCTTCACAGTTTCAAAGGATACAAGCTTCTCTAATAGACGTTATTATCGATACACATCATGGCAAAATAAACCCTCAGCTTGTTTCCCCTATTCAAATCAGGCAACAGATCGACAAGATAAGAGCAAATCTGCCTTCCTCAGCCAGACTGCCCGTTAAACCAGACGAAATAACGGAGCTGTACCATCTGATGAGCATTCATGGCAAGGTTTTGAGATCACATATCATCTTCAAGATTGGTTTGCCGCTCCTGAATCTTGAAGAATTCAACCTTTTCAAAATAATTCCCGTTCCAGTCATTGATATATGTTCTGAAATCAAAGAGCACGTTTAATGTTGTGTGCAATAACACTGTAACACAGATTGTTTTAAATGGTTCTGGAATTTTAGAACTTCAACACGGCTGTGTATAGCTATATATAGTTATAGCTTTATAACGTTGCGTGGCCTTTTTATGCACAAAACTTTCACGAGAATATCACTCTCTCCGGCAACTAATTTATCTAATTATGCGCTACCAAATAATTCAACTACAGAGCACTTTGGAACTTTGCCTTTGATCTACAAAAAGCATTTGGAGGAAAAAGATTCATTGAAACAAGAACTTGTGTCAACATAAGTAACTCACTACCTTCCTTAACTTTTCAAAATTATGCCCATCATATTACCGTCAGCTACGTAGGTTTAATCACGTCTCTTATACTACTTATCTGTTTGTTACGATGGTCATACAGTCATCACTGCAACACCAAGAAGACAACAAATGCTATAAAGGTCCGTGAAAAAGAAGACGTCCCAACAGGAAATCCAAACGACATCACCTTCGAGATAATGACATAATTTAGAACTCAGTTCAACGGGCGGAGAATGTATATTCCCAATCCATCAGATCGGAATATGCCAACAAATAATTCCAACAGAACTAGCAACAGCTTCTCTGTATGCTTATTTTTGTGCATATAGCTTCACTGTATGTTTTATTCTGATATTCGCAAACAATTAACCCACAAGAGTAAGCAAATTTTTTTGCATTTAAGTCAATGCATAGCTTTCCCATATGTATCATGTTTCCTTAAAGTAATTTTATAAGTTGTTTAGTTTGTTTAGGTTTATTATTTTGTAAATATAGCTAAGTAAGCAAATTTAATGTATAAATAGGATTTTAAATTAATAAAAATTATCATTCACGATCAAAACGTTCTCGAGTTATCATATAATTATTTGCTTCCCCCTCACCAGTAGTAAGGGGCAATAATTCAAAAAGCGCGAAATATACATTGGTACATAGAACCTTCTGTATATGAATTTGAGCTGGTTAAGGTTTATGTGCCCTGTCCAGCATATCGGTTCAAAACAGTTCCGATACAAACACCCACTTAAACGTTAATTATTAATTTGTATTTGGCAATCTAAAACCTAGTCCCTTAGCACAAAAATCATTTTTATGTTTTGGAACTGCTTTCGTCAAGAAGTCTGCCAGCATCTGATTAGTCTCGATGTAATGCACTTTTATGTTGCCTTCAACAACTTCGTTTCTAAGGAAGTGGTGTTTCATATCTATGTGCTTTGTTTTCGCTCGATAAGCATGTAGTGCTGATAAATCGTTCGCACTCTTTTGTCGCAGAATATGGTTGGTATGTATGTGCTGCTGGTCAGCTCCTCAAGTAAGCGCTTTAGCCATCCTGCTTCTTGTGAGGCTGCCAATAGAGAAATGTATTCGGCCTCAGCTGTCTAATTTGTTGTTCCACATCTTGCTGGATTGTTTCAGACCATATAATGTCTTTGTGGGTCTTCAAAAAAACCTTTGGGTTGTTACATATGTATTTCCTTCTGGAGATCGCCTTGTAGGAATGCCATTTGGTCGTGGACCACCAAGGCTAACAAAAGTCGTTTTGATGTGTAACGGACTACCGGTGAGTACTTCTCCTCATAATTCAAGTCTTTTGTTTGGGCGCAACCCTTGATTACAAGCCTCGCTTTTTATCGTGTTATATTACCAGAGTGATCACGTTTTGTTTTGTAAACCCATTTGCAGTCACTTACTTAACGATTCGCTTGAGTAGGAACAGGATCCCAGGTTTTGTAGCTGATAAGAGCTTGGTAATCTTCTTTCATTGCTGCATGTAACATATCAGCTTTAGGTTTTGACAACGCCTCTTGAGTATAGGATCACTGGTTACTTTACGAGCAATAAACGAACAAAATCTGTATTCAGACGGAGACAGAGTCCTGGTTTCTTGGGTCTCGATGATTTTCTGATTTCAGTCTCTGTGACTTCATGTTTGGTCCCATGCGGCAAAATATATTCATCTTCAGATTCGAGAGTAGTAGAGTGCTGTTAGCCTCGGAGTAATCGGAGTCACTTTCAGCAGATGATTTGAACTCCTTAGCACCTATTTCCTCCTCTGTAGTAATTTCGTCTTCATTGACAGATCTTTTCTCTTCAATCGAATCTGAAGGTAAACAAATAATATGAGTTTCGTTGTTTGCACTAAATACCTCACTCCGAGAAGGCTTTTCATTTTCCATGAAGTTGACAGATCTGTCGACGGAGTCGATAGGCCTTGGAGTCTTTATTGTATCCGACTAAAATGCATTGGAGTGACTTGGGATCAAAATTCTTTCGATTCTCCTTAAAAACGTGAACCATCGCCTGACAACCAAACATTTTCATACGCTCTAGGTTGGGTTTCTGTCCAGAACAAGCCTCCTCTGGAGTCATATCAGCCAAACTTTTTCTCAGACAACGATTGATGATAAATGCCGCCGTCGTTACTGCTTCACCCCAGAATTCTGTCTTCAAATCAGCATCAAAAAGTAAACAACGAGTTTTTCTACAACATCTCTATTAGTCCGCTCAGTTAAGCCATTTTGCTCCAGTGTGTATGGTGCTGTTTTTTGATGTTGGATTTCATGTTTGCGCAAGCTGTCCAGCAACCCCTGGTTGCAGTACTCTGATCCATTGTCGGTACGCAAAACTTTAATGTTTTTTTTGAGTTTGATTGTCTACAAATCTTCTAAACTGGTCGAATTTTTCTTTTACCTTGGATTTGTTCTTCAAGAGATAGATAAATTTTTTTCCACTGGAGTCGTCTACAAAAATCAAAAAATATCTTGAACCTCCGATGGAACTAACTGAAACCGGCCCACATGCCTCAGAATGCACAGCTTCAAGCAAATCTGTAGCTCTTGTTCCTGTGTTTTTAAATAGGTGTCTTGTCTGTTTCGCTTTACAACAGACTACACACGGGTCCACAACCTCACTTTCCATAAAAGCAATCTTTTTGAGTTTAAGTAGCCCATCTGAACTTAAAGGTCCCCTACGACGATGCCACAGAGATTTCTTTTTCTCACCAGCAATTGATAATTTGGCATATTCAGCAGATAACTGGTCCAGCGCCATACGCCTTGCGTCTTTGATGCAGTTGCAACTAAGCAACCTTGAAAATATTAAATTTCAGAGCGATTTCCTTTTAACACAACAGAATTGCCACTATCTGTCAAACTTGAATTGAATTGAATTGAATTGAAAGGAGTTTCGCACATAAATTTGGCACAAAAAGAACATCTTTTGCAACCGTGCTCTCACCAGTCCACAACAACAACTTCACATCACCTTTCCCACCAACAGTCATCATATTTTTATCCGCAATTACAACCTTATCGCTATTCGTATTCTTAATATTGTCCAGCCAGTTTCGATAAAGAGTCATGTGCTTGGACGTACCAGAGTCCAAATACCATTCGTTCGCGTCTACGTCCTTAGCCGACAACGCTGTGAACAGTAGTTGGTTCTTATTGTTGGACTTATTGGACAATTACGAGCGAAGTGGCCGTATTTGTTGCACTGAAAACATCTCATACGCTTCTGTTTTTTTCTTTAAAATGCTGAACAATAATCGGTTGCAATGGGTTTCACATCCTGCAACAATTTGAGTTTGATCGCATCTGCTGTCAGGTCCAACACGGAGCTCTCAATACCAATGATAATAGGCTAGTATTATTCTGGAAGTCCGGCTAGAAGCAAATTCCAGATCCACGCCTCACTCAACTGAAGACCGACACCTCTAATTTTATACGCCATGTTAATAATTTTGTTAACATATTCGCATTCTTCTAAATTTATGGTTATCAGAATTCTTAATAGACCAACTTTTCGGGTTTTACCCTCGTCCTCAAAAGCACTTTGAGGTTATTCCAAACCTCCTTGGGGGTTTTAATTTTTTTAACGTGGACGAAGTTAACTGGGTCTATTATAAGAATGATTTTTGTTCTTGCCTTAATCAGTGATTTAGCATCCTTATTCTTCTCCGTCCCGCATTCCCGCAGATCTTCGTGTTCGCGCAGATTCTGAACTGCGAACTTCCAGCCGTCATAGTTTTCTCTACCGTGAAGCTTCTCGACAGATAAAATGGACGACGATGATGAAGACGCCATGCTGTTTCGATTAAAACAAAAAAAATCAAATTAATCTACTATCAACCGACTTTCCCTATCATGGACGTATTATATATGGACTGCTAGTTGCCTACCTCAAGTTGGTTCCTTTTAAGTTATTTTGGTTTTCCCACGTTGGCATGTTAAAATTTCCTTTCTCCCCGTGTTATTTAGAATATCCCACAATTAATTAATACAAAATCCCTTTTTTCCTTTTAGTGGTTTTAGCTTGTCTTAGGCACAAACCAATAAAAAAAGGAATTTGTCCACGATCTAAAAAAAACAAGAGGCAAAATACCAAAGATGTCGCACACTTCTATGGATGGAATTCAAAAGAGTCAGGCACCGATTGCGGTTGTCGATTAGTTAATCGATAATCGACCCTTTTCGATTACCGGCCGTCGACTACTGTTTTTCGTATTGTGAATGTCGATTACGATCGACATTCATCGGTTTGACAATCGATAGTTGTCGTGCATAATTTTCTGATCGACAGCAGAGTTTGGATGTCTTCTTTTGTTTAAAATTTAATTATTTTATTGAAATTGCCATTTTAATGTAAAATAAACAAAATAACATGCTTCACAGGTCAAAAGAAATTACATACATAAAACCAAATGAGCATTTTGGTAAGGTTAATGGAAAAAATCAGGACATTGTATAAGGCCTCTGTGTAAAGTCCAAGGCAAAGATAAAATGGGAAAACAAATTTTTGGATTTTTTTGAGATTACGATTTGACTCATTTTTAATTAAATTGAATTATAAAAAACGCAAACCAAAACTACATATGCGAAAAAATATTTGTAAACACACTAATGAACTGTCAAAATCGTTATATATTCACAATATATTTTTACATTATTCACAACAACATATCATTTCGTCGATCGTGGTCCACAATACAAAACAGACAACCTAATCGACACAATCGACAAATGGCGAGTCGATTGGTCGTCGACAACCGCAATCGGGGCCTCAGTTATATTTTAGCGGTAAATGCATCTTTTTGAATTTTAAAAACAGATGTCGCGAGCTTCTATGTCAACATAGCACAATTATTTTTTTTCCTGAATGGGTTCAGGAGAGCTAGCATCGCATTCTCAATTTTGCCGACATTTTTTTGACAATTGTTGTATGAAGCTGGCAGTCCATATATAATACGTCAATGTTCCCTATCTTTCTTGTGCTTAATAAACTAACGTGGCCGAGCACAAAGAAATGAAAAACGACTTGATTCAATGAATGAATGAAAGGAAAAGAAGAAGTTTATTGGACATGAGAATACTTGTCGTTATATTAATCATTATAGGTAAAAGGAGTTGCGAGCAGTCTAATTTTAAGTTTACTCTATTACAATTTACAATAGATTGGGAGTTTTTTTTAATTATAAAAATTCTTGTTTTAGTCCGTCCTAGCATTTTCTTTCTCTTTTGGGCCAAAAAAAGAGGAATCATGTACTACGTTTTCATTAGGCCAAATGAGCTAATTTCGTATAAAATTTTCAAATTTGATTCCAAATCATCTCATTTCCCATAAGAAATCACATTTCGAAATTATCTCATTTCTACCTAATTTCGACGAAATTAAGTTGAAATTTATGAAATGTGAAGTCGAACACACCTTATTTGAAAACAATTGAATCACAATTGAAAAAGATTCTATAACAAACGTCAAAATTGACGTCATAAAAAGTAAAAGAAGAAAATAAAAATGTAAGAGGGCACGACTGGGTCGCATGTATTTGCTTTATGTATCTAATCACAGTGGAAGGCTAGTGCTTTGAAAGAAAACAAGTAACATTTGCGTAGAAATAATAGACTGGCAGACAGACATTTATTGTCACCAATTTTCTTGGACTTCTCTATGATCGTTATTTCATGTTTGATTTTTATCTCAATTTTTTATTTTCAAGAATCCTAAACTTAAACAGCATTCGCACACAGACAAGACAATGGGAATATACTCAATTGTCTTGTCCAAGCTTCTTGAACGGGGTTGGATGATGTCGATATTGTCCTCAGAGATAGCTCGGCAGGCTAGCTTGGAGGACAATATAATGGCAATTGTCTTGTCCTAGAAAAAATTGTTCACATTGAACAATGATTGCCTTGTCTCATTGTCTTGGCCTCTGCATTGTCCCATGTGAACCCCGCTTTAGGCATTTTTCTTTTTTTCTTTCAGAGCAGAGTCTAAGTTGTCAAAAAAGAAGTTCAGACTTTAAAATTGGATTTCTTTTTTCGTTCAGAGAATCATCAGAGCGTGCTCCGAGAAGATTATATGCGCTTAGATTAAATTGACTGATCATTCTGAGAAAATGTTGAACGAAATTAACGTCACTTTAGAGTTGTAGGATATTTCACTCTATCCCATGCACATTGCCTACACCACTCTTCAAAAAATAAATGCCGAGACGAAAGAGAATATTCTTATATGCATAATATTGCCGCCTGTGAAAAAAACATAATGAGAAATGTCGATTTGTGACAGCCAAGTGCTAGAACATATTCCAAAACGTATTCTGCGCGCTCAGATCACGCTCGGTTCAGCGAAATATCAGAGTATGCTAAAGGCTGAACTATTATGGTTGGCATGGCGCGGACGGGCCCGTCCGTAAATGAGCGAGAACAAGTAATTAGTATCTTGTGCCCTAAATGGCGTATTGCTCCGTTTCGTCAAGTTTCGATGAGTTTTGCTTACGGGCGTAAACAGCGCTAGCAAGCGCATTTTACGGACAAAAACTTGACAGCTGGCTTTAGATGGTGTTTGTTATGAAAAAAATTTGACACATACTTCCGCGGCATTCCGTCCATTATGGGTAGACGTACTCATTTGACAAACGGATTGGAATGTTTCGGTCGGTTTCGACATTAGCTTCCGCTTCCTTTCGACCATTTTAGTTAGCCCTTAAGAATGTTCAGGCTCTGTTCAGATACCATTTCTGAGTGAATAAAGGAAAATGCCCAGTTGATACGCATGCAGCTCCGTATTTTAGTTCTGTTTTTTTTATTGGGTTTACCAAGTCCACAGTATACCGCCATATAGTTAGCAGCGCAAAATAACGGATTTCAATTTTTTTGGGCTCTACAATAAGGGAATAATTAGGGGAAATTAAGGAAACGCGTTTCAGAATTTAAGTAATAGTATTTAATTAGTTATTAACAATTTAAGTTTCGCGTATAGTTAGCAGCGCGTTGTCACAAAAATGGCTTTTTTGGTGTGAATCGATCAGGGACCCTCCCCTTAAATTAAGGAAATCGTTTTCGCAATCTAGTTAATCGTCGTTTAGTCAATAATTAACAAAATGTTAATAAACTGACAGCTTTATAAACAATTAAAATGTAACGTAACGTTCTCCAAATCTCTCCGAAAAGCATACAAAACTAGCCCATATACACAAAAATTATGTCCGTCCTAATTTATTTGAAAGATGACTTTTTAGATTGGAAACATTGATGAGATGAAAGAAAGTTCCAGGCTTGGATGAACTTCATGAAATCGTCCATCAAAAAGAAATAATACGTTCTGTTGATGAATGATGGTCACAATGGCTCCAAGGAAGAATCGTAAGTAGGCGCACATGCATAAGCTAATTTCACTAAATCTATTCTTTACCTTGTAGAAATTTAGAATCCTTATAGACACTATTCTCGATGACTCTTTGGCCGACAAGAAAATCGTTCGAAGTTAGCAGAAGAGAAGCTATATAGATGCAATTTGCAAGTCAATTGCCTGGTCAATCCTGGTTAACTTAGATTTCAAGAAAGAACAATCTTAACAGCAGCTGCCGCAACAACAGCCAGTTATAGGTTAACCGGTTGCATTATCTGCTGCATCAATGTATCTTAAAGGAATAAACAACATTTCAGCAACCGGGAATCAGTCGGATTTCTCAGTATTTGGAAACTCATCCAATTCAAGGGCTATGTTTTCGGTAACTTCGTTAGCACCTACATCAATACCTGCCTTTACTGGCTTTGGATCAAATACATTCATCACGCTCGGTGCTCCTATGCCACCATCTGTGAATTAGTCGCCAAAAGAACAAACTGCCGCTGACAAAATCTAGAAGGATCAAAGTACATCTCTCGTTTTCGATTGGAAGCCAATCGTTTCAGAGCAAGTCATTTAGAACGTTAAACCTTGCATCCTCATTTACTGCTGTAACACTATCAATGGCGACAGAAACAGTTGACAAAGAAAACAAAAAGACAGATTTGTTTATTCCTCTCTCAACCAAGGCTGAGTCATCATCAACTGCTGCCAGTTCACCTGAACCTCTTATTTTTGGAATAATTGCAGCTTCAACAGAAGCTTCAATGAAATTTTCTCTTGCAAGTTCAAGTTCTTACAAGTTCAACAAAGACTACAGCGAGTAGTTCAGGTCCAATTACATTTGGTTCAGCCTTCAATAGTGGTTTTGATGCAACAAACACTTCCACTTCTAAGGCATCGATGTTTATTGGCATAGCAAAGCAAGCACCAACAACAGCCATCAAGTCTGAAGTTGCGACCGTCTTCTCTGATGAACCCGAAAAATTAGAAAACTTGAAGCCGGACGATACAACTGGGTATGTTTTTTCCAATGTTTCAATTGAAAGCAAAACAATTGTATTTCGGTAGTTTGCAGATTCACATTTAATTCCTTGAACCTGGTTACTCTAGGACTGCCAGCTACTCCCAGTCTCCGACACCATTAGTTTTCACCACTGAATCAAGCAGTAGTTTATCTGTTACAGCTGTCAAAACATCAACATCAGCAACATTTAGTTGCATTTAAATAATGATGGTGATGGGAATCTGTATAGTACCGCTTCCTTCACCTTTGACCCATCAGCAGAGACTAAATCGATTTTCGAAAGCACTGCCTTCAGTAAGGAATCATCTGGTTTTGTTGGTTCAGCTTACAACTAATTCAATACCATTGGACATCCCATCTGCTTCAATTACAACCGGACATGTAGCTTCATCCGTGCCGCCTGTGTTTGCTACTTCTTCAACTTCGCTTCAATATTTGCTTCAATATTTGCAACAGCCACATCTAAGGAAATGTATTTAATTCTCCTACTTACAATAAACAAGTGGCTTCTGGAGGAAATATTAAAATAATATTAAATATTAAAGTTAAAAAATGTTCTCTAAATCCAGCTTAGAAACATTGTAATTTTATTAAAGATAACAAACAAATTACATTTTTAAATGAAGCTTAGTTCTCAATATAGAGCTCGAAATGAATTGTATAATAATTAATAAAGAATATAGAAACTAATTTTGATCATTGGGTTTTCTATTTGAATAGATTATTTACTGTCAATAAAGAGCGATATAAGTATGTAAATAACATTAACAAAAATGTATTAAGGTTATTTATTATTAGGTCGGTGGCTGTATAGATATATATATATTATAGAAAGCGAAGAGCAGCAAAAAGTCACCGGTGACTGGTGATTTCGTCGGCGAAATCATTACTATTTTTGTTATTCATAGAAATCACTTGAGCTAGCTAAGTTAAAATTGAAACCGTTAGGCATTTTACTGTCGTAGTTTCTTCGTTGTCTATGGATTGATCTTTGAAATCAAGTTTTTCACCATCATCTTCATTGATGATTTCATATTTAACATTCACCGCATCATTGTCTACGCGAATTAAACGTTTAACTTCTTTTTCGATTATTGTGGCTTCGATGTATTTTTGCTTGAGAGTTTTTCTGAAACGACGTTTCCGTAGATTCTTACAGTATGTTGATGCCGTGCGGTTACAGGAATTCCTTGTCGACCGTGTTGGGATCCTTCTTTGGAAGGATTGTTGGGCGACTCGTCTTCGGGGACTGCACCATCCGTTTTAATGGATGTTTTATTAGACTCAACAACACATACTCGTTAAAAATTTTCTTACATAATGATATTCCACAGTAGTGCCGCGTGGCTTAGTGGTTAGTGTGTCCGACTGCTAAGCGAATGAGCCTGGGTTCGAATCCAGCTCATAGCCATCTTCTTTTCCGGGGTACTGCCTCTTGCGAGGAAGTGACAAAACCTCCAAGAGTAAAATTTGTCTCGAAAAAGTGCATCTCATGTAGCCGTTCGGACTCGGCGGTAAACTGTAGGTCCCTTCCATTCTTGCAGATTAACAGCTCATACACAGGAATGGTTGAGAGTATAAGCCACTAGGCCTTAGCTCCTTAAGGAGCTATCGCGCCAATAAATTTATTTATTTTATTATTTTAATCATATTCCACAAGAATCACCTTTTTCAGTGGTTCTCTTTTCAAAAGCATCCATCCAACAATAAAATGAATACAGAATTGTAATCATTATTCGCATGCGAAAGAAGGAGAAATATCCAAATTCAAAACAAATGGTCTTGGGCAATGAGGCAAGTAAATAATAATTAATAATTATTACTTACCACGTGGACGTAGGCCTCAACCAACAAGCTTCTCCAGCCAGCTCGGTTCCTAGGTAGCTGCCCCAGTTTTGCACGTAAAGACAATCGATGTCCTCTTGTACTTGGATGCGCCAACTCATTCTTGGTCTTCTCTTACTACACCGTCTCACCTTGATGTAAACGAAGGTTTTCTTATATAATAAAACTACATAAGGATAAATCAACGCATTTACACAAACAATAAGGATCATGTTGGCTGAATGTAACATTTGAGGACACAATTATTCTTAAACTGTCGACACAAATATTTCCCCTTTTAAAACCACAATAACCAAGATTTTTGATTGCTTCTAGGGGCTCCATACGCCAAAAAAAGAGTTGCATCGGCGAAATCATGCAATAAAAAAGCATATTGCAATTCAACCAGCGGAAAAGAAACTAGAATCAAACATTCATACGTATCATTACCATTGTGCTAATCCGAATATTCATAGGATTACACTCCATAACATACACACCAAAGAATCAAAAAAAAAAAAACATTTAAAACCGCAAAATCATAAACCAAAACCAAAAATTATGATTTTCTGACAGAAAAGTCGTTACGTTTTTTTTTTATCGCAGTGTGCTGGCGTGTTTGAATGTTTGGTTTTGTAATTATTTTTTTTTGAGAACTTATAAAAAGTGTTGCTGAAGTTAAGGATGAAAACACCTGACTAAATTAATGGGTTGAAATTGTAATAAGAAACTGTCGTAAATATTTCACACATTACATTAAGAAAGATACATGAATAGTTAAAATAGACCGAATAAAGTATCAGCATTGTCAATAAATAAGATAATATAATAATATATTATATATTTATATATAATAAAAGTAATAAATTTCATTCTATTACTTTTTATAGGTATGCTTTCAAAAAACCGTGTATTACTTTCTTAAGCGTTATTGAAATTTAAAATTAGAATTTCAATCACTCTTTCACTGTTTCTTGTGCTATACACTTTGAAAGTTGTGCTGACTACGCATTTTGAAAATTAAAAAAAAAAATTAAAAGAACTACATAAATACAAAAAGAATTGTTAAAAGTGAATTGCTTTAGTAAAAAAAATAGGTACAGGTACGTTTTATTTTGTATTTCGATTTTTTTGCAAATAAAAATATGTATGTATAACTAAATCTATAACTATGCAATGATGCCTAGTAGGTACTTTTTACTATTCATTTTGTGACGCTGCATAGGGTGGTGCTCCTGGCTCTGGTTAATTGTTCCCGGTTCGATATCTAGCCCGTCGTCTCTAATTTTCACTCCAAGTACTTGGAGGTCTCCCTCTAATAGGTCGTCCTATCGTCGAGCGTCGATGTTCTTTCGTTCTACATGGTCAAGTCATCTTAGCCGCAAAATACGTATTTTTTGGCTAGTCTTATCTTTTATATTACCTATTATTATCTTATTATATAAGTTAACATCATCAAATCTTGATGATTCACTTAACCAAACAAATACTCAATGACATTCGTCGATCTCCGGATGCTGAACGTAAACATCCAATCCGGAACTATTTCACCACCATGGCACCAATCTCATTTTTCCATCATCGGACACCACCACGAACAATGGAGGAGGCATTCGAGGCAGTCGAATTTAAGACGCTGTCACATACAGTTCAATGTTAGAAATTAAGATATCGTATTGAATAAAGTATTTTTTTTAAAAACCTAAAGTGGTGTAAAAATAAATTAATTGGGGGCTCAACCGGGATTGTTCAAATTCATATTAGTAGAAAAAATAAAGTATACTGATTTGAACATCCTGCCGAAACAAACAAATAAGTATCCTTATTAAAAGGAGAAAAAAAAAAGTTTTTATAAAAAGTAGTCAAAGTGAATAAAAAGACGAAAACAAAAAGTAGTCTTAATCAAAGACGAAAAATAACAGTTAAAAAGTGCAAGTGAAGAAAATCAGAATATATTAACAAAAAATATATAAAAAAAAATCACAAAAAATTGAAACAGAAAGTGAGAACAAACAAAAATAAAGTGGAATACGAAATTTTTGAAAAAAAAAAAAACAACAGAAGTGAACTTAAGAACAAAAATAACCACCATCAGCAATATCATCGTTGGACATCCTAAATATCATCAAAATATCATATCATCAAAAGAAGTAAGAATTTTTTTATTTATTTTTAAGAAGTGAATAATTCCCTTTAGTTTTTATATCCACTCTGGATAACTTAATAAATAATTTCGAAAAATTAACAATGGCTGTCAATAATGTTAGTGTAATTGACTTGGAGAGTTTAGTGACACGATTAGTGGCAAGTAGTACTGCTACATTAGAAACCGAAATTACGCGATTGCGTTCCTCTTTAGACAGCCTTACGGTTAATACAGTTACTGAGTATAAAACTCAGGAAATTATTGAAACGATCGGGTGTACTGAAAGCCTAGAAGTAATTAGATCTTTGCCAGAGTTTACCGGAAGCTCATCTACATATGTAAGTTGGCGTGAAGCCGCGAACAATTCCATGTTCTTATACAATAAAGGAAGCAGGAAATACTTCGCAGCCTCAACTATTTTGCGAAATAAAATAACGGGTCACGCGAACGACGTTTTAACAAACCACGGAACGGTTTTAAATTTTGACGCGATTATAAGTCGTTTAGATTTCGCGTATTCAGACAAGCGACCAATTCATGTAATAGAGCAGGAGTTATCTGTCCTAAGACAAGGTAACATGAAGATAATTGAGTACTATAATGTGATTAATGAAAAATTAACTCTCCTTATAAACAAAGTTATTATGACCCATGGTGGCGAATCACCATTGACCAAAGAACTGAATAAGCAAAATAGAAAGAATGCTTTGAGAATTTTTGTGACTGGACTAAATAGCCCACTTAATAATATACTATTTTCTTTGGACTTGGATAATCTACCAAGTGCTCTAGCTAAGGCCCAAGAGCTTGAAGCTAATGATTCGAGAGCTAATTTTGCTCTGCAATTTAGCAGACACAGCTCAATGCAAAAATCTCAAAACATGACCCGACATCATGACCAAAAATTGTTTACAAACACACACCACAATAATCTTCGTTTCCCACAAAGAAACCAAACTCTAACACTATCTCCAATGGAGCTGGGTTCATCAGCTCACCGTCCCATAACAAGACATGAACAAGAGAGATTTAATAACCAACAGAGGAACAATTTTTATAGACAAAACCCGTTTCAACCAAACGCATTCAGACAAGATTATGCAAAACCTTCTACGCCCTTATATGTTAATCCACAAAGACCATTAATTAAAAGAGAAAGAGAGAGTGTTCAGAATAGTTCACAGCCGCCCATGAAAACTGAACGCATAAATAATCTTAATGAGAACGAAGGTTCTTTTTTAGAAGATCAGGGGGATTACCCCACATCAGAAGAAAACTAAAAAATAAAGAAATTAAAATATTGCTCGACACCGGAGCATTTAGCTCGTATTGCAAAGCAGGTATATTTGACAATGAACAAAAATTAGTTATTAAAAAACGTGCAAGAACGGTAAAAGGCGATATTTTAATAACGCATTATCATGACATTTTTATCTTTGATAGAGTCGTGAGATGTTATGTTTTAAATAGTTTAGAGTACGAGGTTCTCATCGGAAACAATTTATTAAACCAAATCGAGGCTAAAATAGACTTCGAAAAAAAGGTATTGAAATATAAAAATCAAGTGGTCAAATTGTATTTTCAAGATGACCAATTAAATCATATCTTTGAAAAAAATGTTTCAAAAGAAGAACTTATAAATTCAATAAAATATAAAATTGGACAAATGCACGGCCAAATAAATATGAATCTGCCTTTTAGGACAGATATTCGGGCAGAAATTCGTACTAATACGGAAACACCCGTCTGGTCTAAGCAATACCCTTATCCATTAAGTGCCAATTCATTTGTCAATAACGAACTACACAAAATGTTAAAGGAAGGAATAGTGCGACCTTCCAAATCTCCCTACAATTCACCTGTTTGGGTGGTTTCAAAAAAAGGATTGGATATTGATGGCACACCTAAAAAGAGGTTGGTCATCGATTACAAAAAATTGAATGAAAACACAGTGTCTGATAAGTATCCAATCCCAGACACTAACGTCATTCTCAGCAATTTGGGAAAAGCAAAATACTTTTCCACCATCGATTTAGAATCCGGCTTCCACCAGATTTTAATGAAAGAATCAGATATTGAAAAAACAAGTTTTAGTGTAAATAATGGCAAATTCGAGTATGTACGCATGCCATTTGGTTTGAAAAACGCACCTTCCATTTTCCAAAGAGCAATGGATGACATTCTCAGACCTCACATAGGAAAAATATGTCACGTCTATATCGATGACATCATCATTTTCTCAAATTCTTTAAGTGAACATGCACAACACTTGAATATAATCATACAGGTTCTGAAAGACGCCAATATGAAAATATCTCTCGAAAAATCGAAATTCTATAAAGAAGAGGTAGAATTCTTAGGGTATGTCGTTGCACAAAATCTAATTAAAACAGATCCAAACAAAGTAAAGACAATAGAAGAATTTCCTGAACCTAAAACTCTCAGGCAATTACGTAGTTTTCTTGGTATGAAAGGTTATTATCGTAAGTTTATTATTAACGCAATAGTTTGGTCCTTGAAAAATTTAAGGAACTATCTTTATGGTGTAACTAATATCGAAATTCACACCGACCATCAACCATTAACGTTTGCAGTTTCAGCTAGAAACCCGAATCCAAAGTTAAAACGATGGCATGCAATCATCGAAGAGTATGCGCCAAAAATGGTTTATAAACCTGGCAAAACAAATGTTGTCGCCGACGCCCTTTCAAGGCAAAATTTAAATCATATTGATGACTCAGTTTCATCATCAGATAATACAATACATTCAGCGGAAAGTAGTGACAACACCCAAATCCTAGAGACAAAACAACCTCTTAACGCTTTTAAACAACAAATTTTGTTATCTCCAGGAAACTTCACGATTCATGAAAAGATAGAAAATTTCAAAGGGAAAGTTAGGCACCTTGTAGAATATAGAGATGTAGAAGACCTAATACCTATTTTTAAAGAATATATTCAACCTGGAATAGTAGCTATACACTGCACTCCAGAAGATTTGTATAGAATCAAAGAAAGTTTGCTAAGAACGTTCACAAATAAATTCCTATATACGAGAACATTCGCCAATGATATAAGAAATGCGGACGATCAAATAGCAATCATTGAGCAAACTCACAAACGAGCTCATAGAAATTACAAAGAAAATATTCAACAAATATTGAATGAATATTACTGGCCAAATTATAGGACACAATTTAAGGAATATGTCAGAAACTGTAACATATGCAATTCAAATAAGTATGATAGGCACCCAATGAAGGTACCAATTGGTGAGACACCAATTCCGACAAAAGAGGGGGAGGTATTACACTTAGATCTATTTTTTGTCTCTAACTTAAAATTCTTAACGAGTATAGATGCCTATTCAAAATACTTAACAATTAAACTTATAAAAGACAAGACGAATTTGGACGAAAAAGTCCTTGAACTATTACAGACCTACCCAGAGGCAAAAAAATTAATACTTGACAATGAAAGAAGTTTTGCTTCACTTCAATTCAAGACCTTAATGACTAGGCTAGGAATAGAGATATATTTCTGTCCACCACAACATAGTAGAAGTAATGGACAAGTAGAAAGAACTCATTCTACTCTCTTGGAACTTACTAGATGTATCAAGCAAGAATACAGCCTAATAAGTAATCTAGAAGCAATATTTAGGGCTGTTAAAGAATATAATAAAACTATACATTCCTCCACGGAAGAAAAACCCATAGATATTCTATTTAACAAAAAACCGCATAATTTAGCATTTCAGTTAGGTATGACGCAAGAAAAAATGCTTGAACATCATAACAAAAAAACAAAGACTAAGCAGTTTAAAAAGAAAGACGTAATCTTTGAGAAAATCCCAGCTGCAGTTTATGACAAAATGAAACCTAGATTCAAAAAACAAATAGTCCAGGAAGATCTAGGCAACTTAATACAAACAAAAAAGAAAGAAATTCATAAGAATAACATAAAAAATATTTGACCCATTTCAGAAATGTCATCACTTTTATTTTTAATATTGGCCACATTCACTTCAGCTGAACTAATTGATTATACGAGACAAAATTATGTTCTCATAGAAGAGGGCAATGCCGCTTTATATACACATCATGAAGAGATTTTCCATGTCACTAATATTACATACATAGAACAAATACTAGTTGATTTGGAGAGACAAACTAATGACGATACAATAAGATATGTTGACTCAGGTAGAGACTCGTCACATGACACAGATATTGTAATCATAGAAACTTTAATTAATCAAATAAAAGAAACTAGTACTAGAATGAGAAGAGCTATAGACACTCTAGGTACAATCTGGAAATGGATTGCTGGAACGCCAGACCACGACGACATTCTGCTCGTAAACAACAAACTCAACGAACTTATCTCGAGTAACAATAAACAGTACACAACAAACTCACAAATATTCAATGCTATACGCAAACTTTCCGAATCGTTAACTTCAATTAAAACTACATATCATCATCAATTGGCTAAAGAGCGTAATCGCTTAATTATCATGGAATTACAAAACGTAATACAAACCATCACCCTCTCTAAATCAAATATATTAAACACGGGTATTTTAAATTTAAAAGAAATAAAACAAATTGTTAATCATGAACACGAACCTATCACCCTAAGTGATCTTATGGACGTATCCAATTTTAAAATACTACAAAATAAAGATGTAATTGTAGTTTTTATCAAATACCCTGTCATAGACAAAACATGTAAACTTTATGAAACAAGAGCTATCAGTCAATCGGACGGAAAGCTTATAATTAACAAAAACATTGCATTTTGTAAAAATAAATATGTTAATATTGAAAATGTAAATTAGAATTAAGAAATACTTATTGTAAAATTAGTCAGACAGATTCATGTTTATCTAACTTGTTAAACAATGTAAAAGCACAATGCGATAAAATAAAAGAAAAAAACAAAGACATTGACATAATAAAAGATGGTGCTATCTTGCTAAGCGGAAACCATATTGTAAACAATGAAACAATAAATGGTACATATTTGATCACATTTGTAAATAAAACAAATATTGATGACACTGTTTATGAAAACCCTACATCAAAAATTCAAAACTATTTAAGAACGTATACAATAGATAAATATGTCATAAATAATTATGTAAACTCAGAAATTGAAGAGCTAAAATTTGATAACATAAACATTTTAAACACAATTATCGAAACGACAATAAATAAGCCACTCATGTCATCCACAACAGTAATTATAATATTGATTTGTTTAGTCTTCTGTGTAATAAAATATTTTAAGATAATAAGAAGCACAACATCCCAATTAGAAACACAGGAAATGCGATTTCAACGATTGCAAAAAGCAATAGACATATACAAAGTCGAATATCATAAAGATCGGGACGATCTTTCTTAAGAAAGAGGGGAGTTAACATCATCAAATCTTGATGATTCACTTAACCAAACAAATACTCAATGACATTCGTCGATCTCCGGATGCTGAACGTAAACATCCAATCCGGAACTATTTCACCACCATGGCACCAATCTCATTTTTCCATCATCGGACACCACCACGAACAATGGAGGAGGCATTCGAGGCAGTCGAATTTAAGACGCTGTCACATACAGTTCAATGTTAGAAATTAAGATATCGTATTGAATAAAGTATTTTTTTTAAAAACCTAAAGTGGTGTAAAAATAAATTAATTTATATATTATCTTATTATTAGTTGTTGTATCTTCTTCTCCATTCGTTATTTCACAAAAAGGGCTATAAATCGCAAGTGGTACTTTTCTATCGAATACAGGAGGAATTCCAAAGCTGAACATGTCCCGGTACAATCCATTCCTGCTGATGTTGAATTTGGCTGCGGATTGATATCTTGACACAACAAGATATCATTCACAATAGACATGATATAAGACTTTTATATGCTACAGATACTATATTTCCATAGATATTCACGCATAGCAAAATAAAATTACCAATTTTCATTTATGCTACATTTTTTGAGAAGGTTGCAAGATTGCACCTGGGCGTGTTGAAATCTATAGATACACATTTATTATTTCGATCCTCTTTTTGGTTGTATCTTGTGTGTAAATATTTTTTAGACTCACTGGCCGACAGTCTTTTGTGAATGATCGTTTTATGTTGCATTGTTCCAGAAGTTTGAAAGGTTGCACTGGAACATAAGACAACAGGCGGCTGCCTATGCGCGGCTTCCTATGCGTTTTTTTTGGAAAGCTGCCCATAGCTTTCCCAAAAAAAACACGGCTATTGTCATAGTTTAATTAATGGTTTTCTCCAGGATTAGGTCGATCGTAAATTTTTCATGTCTAAAACCGCTCTGATGACGACCTATTATTTCGCCAGCAAACTGACGTTCACGTTCACACAAAACTCTGGACAGAATCTTATAGTTATAGGCGATGGTTAAAGCCTCATTCCTTTATAGTTAATGCAAGGTAATCGATTTTTTTTTGTGGATCGGGAAAATGGACTTGCAGCTCTAAGGAATATGCCAGCTCGGCCATGAGCTCCGGCGGCTTTATTGCTATAGCTTAAAGCTAGCTTAACTTGGTACAGATCAGATTAAAGGAATTGTTGTTCTAAATACTTCGCCCAAATAGAAATAATGATATTTTAGTAATCGCAAGTGTTTTTCTGTATTCTCAGCATTGACGAAGCGATTCTTATACGATGTTTCCTTGACTGTCTTTGCAAGCTTCATTTCAAGCTCTATAGTTGGTAGTTTTTTTTTTAATTTTGGTAAAACTTTCGATATTTATTATTGGAGTAACAGGTATCTATTTCTTCAATCCCATGCTTTTCATTTGTTCTTTTCTTTCTGAGAAGTCGGAAATGGAAACAAAAACCTGGTGATGCAGATTGGTTTAAACTAAAGAGAGCCAAAATCTAAATATAACTCACCACTCCACTATCCGGATAAAGTTAGAAAATATAATCCTATCTGAATTGGTCGAGAATCTACGAGTCTAATTCAATTTACAACACCGCGGATTGCGGAAGGTTACTTTGTATTGTATATATGTATTCCTGAATGTTGTAGCAGTTGTCGTGTCTCTATTTTTGGAGTGACATCTCCAAACATACCTGACCATTCATCGACGTTTGTTTCCATTAGCGAAAGATGAGCCTAATGGGATTGGACTATTTCATAATATTACTTGAAAGGTAAGGCATTAGCCTCTTTATCAAAGTGCTTAGAATAGAAAGTCTTCTATAATTTTCTGGTAGGTTTGCATTTATGTTCTTATTTATTAATTACAAAATAACTGATTTGGTGAGATTTTTCGGGCAAATGATTCATTATAATATAATCCGTTGTTTTTTGTTAAATTATACTGGAATTATGGCAATTTCAGGCTCTTTATTATTTTTTTATCTTGTGTAGAGTTGATACCATCCCACACAAAGATATTGGGCCACCCAGAAATATACTCGTTTGATTCGTTTCAAATGTATGCTGACTCACAAGTATCAGTCATGAACAGAGAAACTCGTGAACATTTTCGTTTTGTTTTCTGTTTGTTCGAACTCGCTTTTTCGAGCGAATACTCGATGTTCGTGAACAATACTCGACTCATTTTGATCTCTGGTACATACATATATGTATGTAAGAAAAAGTACGTACGAAAAAGTCGTGTCCATTTTTGTTTCGTCTATTCCGAAGAATAATTATGAACGTAGAGGTTCTTAACAAAGGTTTATATTAGTAGAATAAAGTAATTTTTATTTTTGATAATGTACATATGATTAATGTTAATGTTTTTAATCTATTTTTATGATTAATTATCGTTGGAAAAACGTTAATTTTTTTTTTGAATTATATCACATTGATTACACATTCAACCTGCTAATAAATAAAATTTTCTTGTACTTAAACCAGTTTTTAAGTCAAAACTTTATAAGAGCCATTAGTCAGAAAAAATATGATTTGATGTTTTTTACAGCAATATCCTGAAAAAATGACAGGCCGAAAACCAACAATTGATAACCAAGAAATATTAAGAGTTATTTCATAATACATACATCACTTCGCGAAAGGTGAACACCCACCATTTATTTCAGACGTATGGAAGCAAATGAGCAAGGATTTTGGGGTAAAATTGAAGCCTAGAACTTGCTACAATTATGTACGCGAAGACAGAAATGGGCATCTTTCTAAAACTTTAAAGGAAAACGGTTTTAATTTACCTGAAGGTAAACAAATTCATCTGTTGGATCATAAAGATGCATCAGAGACCGCAACTTGTAGACAATACTTCTGATTCTTCCTATATTGATGAGGAAGATGGACAAGACAATTTAGAAATATTTCATCTTTCGCTGACCCCAGAGGAATGGCAGGAAATCAAACCTGAACAGCAAACGAAAAACAAATTGAGGAAATACGCTTGGGCAAATGTTTTATCCGATGCCATTAGAAGGCGATATAATTTCCCCTGTGCATTTAATTATAAATATTCCCGAATAAATGCAAAATAATATGGATGTGATTATTTAAAATTTTACGGTACATGCTCTAGTCAAAGATGTGGAAATAATATATCTGGTTTCGCTAAGAAAGAGCCACACCAAGGAGAACATTTGCAATTGCTTATTAAAACTGTTGATACTAAAAAGAGTATCTATCATGAAAGAGTATATAACAATGTCAGAGGAGAAGAAATAAAAAAAAAATTGGAGCAGAATTATCGGACGTAAGCGTTGAAAAGTATGTCTCGAAACTAGTTAAAAACAAAATGCAGTTTGGACAAAAGTAGTGTCCCGTGGCTTAGTGGTTAGTGTGTCGGACTGCTAAGCGAAAGAACCTGGGTTCAAATCCAGCTCATAGCCACCTTTTTTTTCTGGGGTACTGCCTCTTGCGAGGAACTGACAAAACCTCCAAGAGTAAAATTTGTCTCGAAAAAGTGCATCTCATGTAGCCGTTCGGACTCGGCGGTAAACTGTAGGTCCCTTCCATTCTTGCAGAGTAACAACACACACATAGGAATGGTTGAGAGTATAAGTCACTAGGCCTTGGCTCCTTAAGGTGCTGTCGCGCCAATAAATTTAAAATTTTAGTTTGGACAAGACCTACCGACCGACATTCGACCCAACTACATATATAGGCAAGCCAAAATGGAGTCGGCAAAGATTCAGCAAGGTATGAAACCAAACGAAAAAAACAACTGCATAACTACGATCCAAAAAATGTCTACAGGTCCCCAGTATGATGGTCCTATTCGAGAGCTGGGTTCAATTAATTTTTATGTTATTTTTTTATAGGTATATGATTTGCGTTTAACATCAGGGGCCCTATTCTTGAATACGAGTCGAGTAAGTTTTCATGTGAGATCGACAAATTGGTATTCTCGAACACGACTCACTAATTATCGGTATTCCCCAACTCGAATGTCGAACGTCAAAAGACACTCGAATGATACATACCTATTTCTGAACTCGAAAGTGACGCTTTTTTCTGTGCGAAATCATTCATGTTTAAAAAGTGTTCGAGAGCAGCAGTGATAGATGCAAAAATGTAGGTAAAAATAAAAAAACACTAAGTTGTAATTTTCTAATTGTTATGAATAATGAAGTGTTTGAAAAAAAAATTAAATATTTTTTGGTGGTAGGTGTTTGGCATAAACGATGATCTGGCGTTTGTTTTAAATGTGTGCTCCATTACTCGCAGAAATATACAAACATTGTTTTATAAAAATCTCTGTCCTTATCATATTAATATTGTTTTGCACTTTTACGATTTTAACTGATTAGTTTACTATCAAATTACATTTAACGATTAGTTCTCAAATCAAAGATTTTTTTGTGAAACTTTAAGTCAACATTTAGTGAGGTTAGCTACAATTCAAAGGGTGTGTTCAACATTTTCATAGTCATGTCATGTTTTTGGCTCTTACTAGAGTTGTGGAATACCGATTCTTACTCGATTCGACTGTGAGCTCTCGAGTGACATCTCACTCGACTCGTATTCAGGAATAGGCCCATAGCCTTTATTTGTTTGATTGAACTATTTTAGTTCCGGAATGGACAAATTCACCTCAAACCATGGGGCCAGCACACATTACACCTGATACTATTCAAACCAGACTGAAATCGGTTTTCTGGACATTGAAAGGGATATGTGGGGTATAAATTGGAGAGAAATTGTGATATGTTAAACAAACTTTTAAGTGGTTTCTGCATGAACGAAGAGGAAAACTAAACACACACACATTTCAATTTGTACGATTATTCGTCATTAAAAGAAGAAGACTCAAAAAGAAGATTGACTACTACGAAGCAACTATACAAGAATTACCGTTTTAAACAGCGAGGAATAAATGTTTTTTAACAAGACGTTATTAGAACTGAAAAATCTATGGTAAACCAAAAGATCCAGCTTGGAGTCTTTTGTGGTTTTTTTATGCTAGATTTATAAATAAATACCAAAGACTACATTTAAATTAATAGTATGCATGTAGTTAAACTTACATTTTTAGAAGTCGAGATATAGTCCAATATTGAGTTTATTGATTTCTCCGAATGATTGCGGGAAAAGCACTTTTGATGTTTGTAAGGAGGTGTTTGTAGCTTACCATCATCTCTGCATAGTTGTTCTAGTGGAAAAACATATCATGCCGCAAGACAAACTGTCTAATATGAATACATTCTACTGATTTTATAAATTTAAAATTAATTTTTATCATTTGTTTGAGCGCTTTAAAACCCCATTTGCCCTTTTTCCCACTCTCCAGATCAAGGACCTTTTGGAAAGATGCCAGAGCTGCTTTTGGTTCATCTTCTTTTAAAGCTTCACTGTTGTAGTACTGATTCTCGAGACCCACATAAGGTTCTGTTTCGCTATCCTCCTGGGAACAGTAAAAAAATTTTTTCTTTTTCTCTTTACTTTTGATTAATATTTACTAATCAATAATCTTCATCATTTTCACACATAAAATCATCATCGTTGTCAGACATATTACTAATATTAATTTATTTATTTAACAGTTCATAAATTACTTTACTATTTTTGAAGAAAATTAACATTTTGCTTTGCCAAAAAACCGCTTCGGCAAGTTAGTTGTAGTTCAGCATTTAATAAGTAGAAGTTGAATATTATTTAAAGACAAATACATATTTACATCTATTATAATCAAAATTTATGTAATTTGTTTTTAATTTCCAGATTTGATCTCAGTATCAGGTTTTTCTTGTAAAAACGAACATGAAACGAGATTGTTTTTTTTCTTGAGTTTTGTGAGCACCTTTTGACAATCTAAACGTACGATTCCTAAACAGAAAACAAGTTATAGGTACAAAAAAATTGGTCTCGGTAGAAAATTTTATTAAAATATATCATAATGAACATTGAAGCAAATTGTTTAACGAATATTGTGTAGTGACAATGAGAACTGTGTTTATTATTATTTATAAAACGGATGAGCAGTTTAATTTTGGAAAAAGGACACGTTTTCACGAAGTTTCACTTCACTTCGGCCAATTTGCTTAAAAAACTCATGAAATATCACCATCGTAATATTTATTTGTACAGTGATAAGTACATTTTATGATATATTAAGGCTAGGCATATATGCAAACGTCGCAAGTGCTACAAGTCAAAGAAACAACAAAAAATTATACTCAGATCTTTGTGTAGGATGGATAGGCTGTTCCAGTTGCACCCAACTTGGCATTGTTTATAGACTGCTATAGTACTATCATGACGACCGGTGGACGGTGGCGTTCCAAGCGGCTCTAGGGAAAATTAACTTGGTAAATTGAAAGAGGCGAACGAGTCGAACAAAGAGAATTCTAAGAGAAACTCTGTGAACATGTACTTTACTCCTTGCAGTTTGCAGTTTACATATATACAATGATGTGAGTATATTTTTTTTTTGCACAACTGGATTGCTTCACACAAGCAGGGCGACGAGATGGCTAGTTAAAAGGATTGACAAAAAAGAAGAAAAACGACTTTTGTAAATGAATGGTGTCTGGGGGGTGGGTATATGTTTAAGCTGGTTGATAAGTTTATTTTGAGTTTTATATTTTTTTCATATAAAACATTCGAGGGTAGGTAGATATTTAGGTATGTACCTACATACATCCCTTCATAATGTGTGTATTTACGTAGGTATACTTGTTATATTATCTTTGATAAAATGTTCAGCTAAATTCAGGTCGATCGGTCGGTTGTCGGTGTGGTAGATGGTGTGAGCGAGGGTGAGGGAGATACTAAAAAGGAAAACTTAATAAGCACATGTGTATGTGTATTGTGTATATCCTGTTCTCGGTGACGGTGAACAACGAAGAGGATCGACAATGATTTTATTTTTTAAATTTTCATTTCATTGGCTTCGTTATCGTTGATGTTGAATTTTATGCACAAGTAGCTTTGTGATTATAGGGACTATAAGTCAAGTTTAGGATTCGTGAACATAAAAAAATTGTGATAATAATCAAACATTACATTACGATGATAGAGAAACATATTTGAGTTGCTGGCAAAATTCTGTCCGTCTGTCTGTAGGTCTGTCTGTACGGATGTATTTTGGACTATAGCCTAAACCGATGAGCCAATCGACTTCAAAGTCTAAAAAAGTGATCGACAAAAAATGACTGTTTGTCTGTCAGTAGGTATGTATAACGAGCTGCAGCCTAAATGGCTTAAGCGATTATCTTTAAACTTGGTGTGTGTGATTATTTTGGCATTCCCCAGAGGGGACATTGAAATTTAAATTGTAGGCCTAAAAGTAAAGGAAGTGCCATATGACTGTTGAGTTGAGTTGTTTTCTTGATTGAAATTTTTGCATTCAGTAGGTAATCGAGTATTTTTTTTATTTGTTAGTTGTTTTTGCATGTTTATGTGTTTATCATAGGCGTCCTTATTATTTATTCTGTATGCTGTATGCTGTTACGATCATAAAATGCTTTAAAATAAGTAATGATAAATAAATAATAATACAAATAACGAAGTTTGCTTTCATTAGACTAGTGGCAAAAGTTGGGGGAAAAAATTAAACAAATAATTTTTTTATGAAATCAAAAAACACTATTCATTTTAATAAGCAATATTATTTAAATCATAAAACACTACATATTTTGATAATTGTATATTTATTTTTTTCTGAAATTCTTTATTTAAAAAATAATATGATTGAACAGACTTTTGGCTTTAAAAAAGGTATAACACATTATTTTAAATGTTGCCGTTATTTTTAAATATACCTATATACCTAAATATATTTTAGTTTAAGATTACTTAGGCTACTTACATTTTTCTGAATATCAATTTTGGTTATGCATTCGTAATCATCGTAATGTTATAGGTATTTGATTGTTATCTCAATTTTTTTTTCTGCACGAATGCATAACTTGTACTTAGTACCTACCTATAATAATTGCAAGTTAAAATTAAACAATTAGGTATTACAAATGTAAAAAACCCGTGGTATTTTTAGCAATTCTATAGAAGATTAGTACAAAGAAATATTTTGGTTTAACTATAAATTTCTTTCCCGCGAGCTAAGCTGGGTAGGTCAACTAGTACCTATAATATAAACCTCAAACAAACAAAAGATCTTTGTTACTATAAATCAATAATATATAATCAATCAATAATAATATAAATCAATTTACAAACAATTTGTGATTGAATTTCTGCACATAGTTCATTCAGATAGGTACCTACATATGTATGTACCTATATGTTTATGTACCTATCTGTATGGAAAGTTAAATTCAAAACAAAAATCCATCCACTGCAAGGACGTTTGTATCTTTGTATAAATATAGCAAGAAGTAAGTTTGTGTTTAAATTTCAAGAATGAATGTGTACATTATTTGAAGACGACAACCTTCATAATAGTAAAAAAATTGAAAATCCTAAAGAATTCGAATCAAAAGTCTGGTCAATGATGTATATACTTATGTACAAATATGACAAATATGTAAAAAACTTAAACCAAAAGTCTGGTCAATGACGTACGCATGTATAAATGCTTATGTGAGAACCAGTTCTCATATTACATATTCCCTATAAAAAAACGTAAACAATGAAAATGTTGGATCGTGTATAAATCCTTACAAAAAACTATTCGCCTCAGCTAAGCGAAACCATTGTATATTAACTTCAAAACCGCTAGCAGTTTATACACATATATACAATGAACAAAACAAGATACTGAATTATTTCATGTTCTCCTTCGGTTTTTTCTTGCCTCACATTGTCACATTGCACATGCGCAGGAAACTAAGCACAAAGCATAACACTAAAAACCATGCTCTTAATTCTCTCTCACTCAAATAAAATGTCCTACACTAGCACTCCAAGCGGCTCTAGGGAAAAAGATTTTTTCTCGTCTCATGATAGTACTATAGGCAATGTATATACAATGCAACTTGGTGAAATCAATTGTTGAAATGAGCGAATAATTGTAGTCCAAATGTAATATTGTATTCCTGTTAATAGACGGGTTTAATAATCGAAATCGAATTTTTTTTAACCACAAGTCTTATCAAGAGGTATGAGTACACTCAAAGACATTAAAAAGATGAAACTGAAGCTCTTTCCAAATTGGATGCTGCTGGCAATTAAGTAGACCAAATTCAGAACACTCAAAGAGAGCGCAAATCCATTATTGATCAACCATGGAACCATAGAGTAAATATATTATATAGAGGAAAAACTTTCGTACGTTCCACGCCTCAAAACCCTCAATTTTCGTTGTTGCTTTGGTATATCATTCATTGTGTTTCGTATTCTCTTTTGTATATCATTCAATGTCGGCGTTAAAAAAACAAAGAAAAAACGATGTGGTGAGTTTTGTTAATTTTGACATTTCATTTTGTTCTTGTTGACAACAACTGTCAGTGAATTGTTATTTGTGTTTGAGAAAATTTTATTTTATCTTGGCATTGGAAAGAAAATCTCAAAAAAATCATTTAATTTATTAGAAAAGTAAGTGCTAATGTTGATTAATTTGGCTAGATTGAACTTCATAATGTGTGAATCGCATTTACTACTCAGGTATGCTGAAAATTGTTTTGATTGTCTAAACAAAAATTTTTTCAGGCTTACGAATATTACAAAACACATCAATATTAAGCATCTTCTGTAAAAAACAGCAGTGCCAAGAAAACAACTTCAAATATGGAAGAACCATGCGCCAATAAGATCCCAGTCAAGAAACCAAAATAGTTTGACGACTTATCCAGGTATGATGCAATAACTTGAAGATCTAGGTTCATCATTAATCTTTTTGCGAGTCACAGGTCTTATCCGATAATCTACCTGGATTGGCTGATTTATGCGAGCCTTTGCTCTTCCTTGGCACCGAAAAGTATCCCCACGAGAATGGCTTTGCTATGCATGCTGCCCAGAACAGCGGCAGTTGCAACGCAGCAACGTACTCGTACATGACGAGATATCATTTTCATGTTGCGTCTGATAAGCTCGAGGGAGCTTTGGATCATATTTTCATATTTTTCAAACCGAAATCCTCAAAAGGATCATCTTTGATAAGCCAGGCTCACGATGAATGGATAGATGAAGTTCAAAGATTAATAGCTACATTATATGCAGTTAGTATTCAATAATAAAGAAAAAGTTTTCCCTATATAAGATATATGTAGTTCTTTCCAGATTGCGAAACCTTCATAGTCAACGAGCCGATGACCAAAAACTCTTGGATCAGACTTCGAAAATCGCCCGAGTCATTTCCCGACCAAATATACATCTTATGCTCATCGCACAACCAGTGGATAGACATACTTCGACATATACCCCGCTCTATACAGACACATGGAATTCCTTTATGTTCGAGACGTGAGCCCCGAGACTGCAGCAATGTTGCCTAAGAAATTCATTGCATCTCTAAGCGAAGGCACAGATAGGGTACCAGGGTCTTGGTACTTCTCCCATATCTTGAATGGTCTCATCCAGCAACAATCGCCGCATCATTTCTAACAACTGATCCGATCGTATTTCTCCATCTTTTGTCATTCCCGGCAGGACATCGAGAAACAATTACAGATGTTACAGGTAATTAAGGTCTTTTTTCTTGGAATTTAATTACATCCAACTCGATTCTCAGACGCCCACCAAGTTGTTGCCACTCTGAAGTCCAATGCCAGTTCACAGGAAGAGGCACTCGCCAAGAAACGAAAACTTGCCAATGACGCACTGGACATAATATCAGCCGCAATGCAAAACGCCAACGAACAGAATGTTGGAGTTGAAAGAGAAAGCCCACGTGAACAGTGAGAAGCTTGAAGAGGGTAAACGTGCCATTCAAATCGAGCTAAGCGAAGTGGAACCGATTCTCAAAGAAGCAAGTGCTGCAGTTCGTCAGATTGAATCCGAAGTTCTCCCCGAGATTCGGTCGTTACGTGACGTGCTCTACCTGAAGTGATACATGATGTTCTCGAAGGCGTTCTTAGACTGATGGGTATAAGAAACACCTCCTGGAACCGCATGAAGACGTTTCTGGCGAAGAGAGGAGTCAAGGAGGATATTCGTTCACTCGACCCTGGCCGAATAAGTCCAGAGAACATCCCCATACATGTAACCATTTATCGATTAAGAAAGCTGAAAATGAAACTATTCCATAGATTACCACTGTACCATCTATGTTCCTCAAAACATTATACGTTATGGTTTTAAAACGAAATATAGTTGTCTTCATGTTAAATACATCCTCTTCATATTTTCATACTTAACTTAAATCATTAAAGACTTTATAACTATAAGAACTCATTTTCTCGGAAGAGTTGGGTTGGTGTACGTGATCAAATCATAAACATTTTCTAGGGCAGCCCCAAAGAAAACCAATCGTTTATACTTCATTTAATACTGTAAGGGACGTAAATACTGATACTTTATAAACTATTTTTAAATCTGATGAATATTGCATCTTAACAAACTGATGGGCGGTACATCAATATGTTAAGGTAGGTTGTTAATAGTACATAGTGTACTTACTCTAACTGGGTAGTTTAAAATTAATAGCAGCGGCGCGGCGATGGAGGCACGCTTCAGCTGATGTCTTGGTTTTCATTGTATACAGGTACTTAAGAATGGGAAGCAATATATTATATTTTTTTAATTAGGACTTACTGGCTGTCGTAGTTTCCACCGCTTCAAAGCACATTGATTGGATAGTGATTAACGATTTAATGGAGAACATTTGTATCCATCATTTTGATGTCTAGGATCCTCGGATTGTAATTTATAAACAATAATTTTAAAGTCTTAAAATAATTTTATTATTTCCACAGACATTTGGAACTTTCAAAGTCCATTAAACGGAAACATTTTATGTATGCATAAGTATACAATATATGTATATATATATTGGTTTTTTTACATAAATAAGTTTAAGAAAGCAACAAAACAATACGTACTGTTTATTAATATTAAAAACCGAAAGTCTCTAGTTATATTAGTGAATTCTTGTAAGATCTTCAACAAATTAGATTACATCATCAACATCGGCTTCTTTCTTTTTTTTGGCCATTTATGTTTGTCTGTTGTGGGAAATAAAAAAAATTAAATAATTTCAGATGATTGTAATTTCAGTTGATAAGCTTACTTCCAACCCAGTTACTGACTCTTTTATCTTTTCTCGATCGTGATGTCCTTCGTGTCCGTGAGATGTTCCGTCGTAAGTTCGCCTACGAAAGTGAATACGTTGCCCGAGAGGACGATTTGTATTATTATTATTATTTATGTATTTTAATGCATTTTCACACCACCTAAGGCTAAGTTATTTTTCAAACAATCAACTCTTTTTAATATATAAATGAAAAAGTACTCAGCCAAGAGGTATGCATTTTGGCGCGTTAACCGATTTTTTTTTTCTTTTGGGTGTTCGGTTTCCCCTGTAGGCCTATTGCACCCAATCTAGAATAAAGTAAACATTAGTGATATGTATATATAAATAAAAAATTGTAAATAAATATATTTAAATAAAAGTATAAAAAAAGTAAAAAAGTTTTTTTACTTTGGAACTAAAGATGGCTGACACATAGAAGCTTGTTTTTAAAAGAGGGATCACTTAAATCTCTGTTCCAAAACCTAAGAACAAAAAAAAGCCTAACCCTTATAAAACACGAAAAAATAAAATTATCGGGTATGTTTTCACAACAACGAAAACTAAAATTGGGTTCTAAGCAATCATATAGTTTTTTGAGTACATCATTTTCGAATGCTATCAGACCAAACTTAAGGCAAAACTGGTCTTCTAGGTCTCTGACATACTCTTCAAAACTGGATGGTGGAGCAACCAAGTTGCAATTTGCGAATTCCTTAAAAATTGAAAATATAGAACTAGTGGAGGCATCAGCATCACTCAAAGTTGGTAATGGCAACTCGCAGCTATGACTGTCGTAACATTTTCTGTACAGCCACCCACAGATATAGGTAAAACAATTTTGTTTTAAAAATGTAGCAACTTCTATGTTATCCGTTAAGCGAAGTGGCGGAAGATTATTTTTTGTTGATTTTGTTGAAACCAACCAAGAAACTGCAGTAATAGGACTACGCTGAAAAATGTTTTCCATATCTTCATAGTTAAGGGGTTTGCAATTACCTTGCTTAACGACCTTCAGATAATTGAGTCCCCACATTTTTTGGAAACTGCTCATGAAAGAATAAGCCGTTATTCTGGTATTATTCCCACCAGAACTCCGAACCTCGCCGAAAAAAATTTCCAGGCAATATTGATTAAAATGTCTGGTAAGAATGTAACTGAAGTCACATAACTTAAGGTGTTCCCACATATTTATAAGGGACGATATATTAAGTAGCCAGCCCTTGATGAATGAAAAATGGTTGGTCATATTTTTACCTTCCGAATCAATGAGTTTAATGGATTTAAGTACCATTTTTGCATCCTGCAGAAAACTAAGTTGTTCTTCGTTAGCACAAAATTTTGATTGGTATTGGTTTCCAGAAGAGCGAGAGGAAGAATTAAAAATATCACAGATTGTTAAAGAACTCGACTAATTCTGCAGTGTCTTTTATGGTACGGGATTTCCTATTACCTAAACTATGTAATGTAAAAAGGGCTGCACTTAATGTATAGCTAAAAACTTGGGTAGCATAACGAACTTTTATTCGTTGAAAATTATTGGGGAACACATGCGCGGTTGTTAGTTTGGGTACCAGACGTAAATTTAATTTGGAGTCTATATTGTAAAAGTTTACAATTTCCCTCCATGTGGCTGTACAAGGGACGCCTGATTTATTAAAAGTTATGTCGCTTTTTAAAAGGCAGTTCCTTGAACTATGAATTAAATGTGGAACATCAAAAAAACAAAAAAATTTTTGCTTCTCTGCTCCTTCTACTTCAAAATAAGGCTTTTCTTCACTTATTCCTAAATCGCGATGAAGCGCCCTAAAGTTCGACCCTTGGTCGGAAACCAAGTGGATTGGAATCAACCCACTTTTATAAAGCGAAATAATACACTTGAATAAAAGTGTTTTTACCATTACGAATGAGCAACTACTTCGTACAAAGTAGTATGCAATAGGATGTTTCCATCTCCTTGCAATGCCTTGAGGCATGATAACTAAAACGTTATGAGCAAGCCATGGAGTTCTATATTCGTCACGACCGAAATCTTCAAATCCTATCACTTTATCAGTTTTCCTACACTAATCTAAATGGGGTTTTAATGCCATTTCATCCACTGAAATCGAGCAATATTTATATATCCTATAACTTTTTTCTCCAAATTTCTCTGCTGCTATTTAGAATCAAGTTTAAAAAAACATGTTTTGAAAACCAATTGCAACGTTAATGTATAAAAATGAAGATAAAATTGAAGATATCTTCGAACCTAGAAATCATATAAAAAATAAAATTACATTTCCAGACTCAGGTTGGCATCGTCCAAGAAACTGCATTCAAAGTTTTCCATTTAGACTCAAGATTAAAAAAAACATGTTTTGAAAACCAATTGCAACGTTAATGTATAGTCTGTAGTGGCAATGAGAACTATGGGTTGATGATAAATAAATAAATAAAACGATTTTTTGAAAAAAGAAATTCACAAAGTTTCACAGTTTCACTTCACTTCGACCAAAAAAACAAACAATCACAAACGGAAGACGACGACGACGTAGATATCGTGCCTAGTGAGAATAATTCAAAATTATTCAATATTATTTTTATTGTTGATGTTTTTTTCACTTAAATTTGCACAAAACTTCCAAATCAAGAAAAACACTACAAGGATGGCAATGGTTTTTTTCGCGCTAAAATGTAATATATCATTCATTTTGTTGACGTTTCAGAAACTCACCTCCTCCAAACTCCAACATATTGAGCGGGAAGTGTTCAACTAACAGCATTATTTCTTAAAGCGTTAATGGAGAAGCGTATTCCGTCGCACGAAGTGACGACTTTTATAATAATTAATTAATTATTAATATTAAATATTAAATTATTTATTTACTAACTTTCTCGATTAGTAAAAATAAAATAAAAGTGATAGATTCTGTAGAAATTGCTTAATTTTTTTTATTCGCGTTTGCTTAAGGCTTGGTCAAAAAGGCCACGTTTTTAATGCAGCGTTAAGATTTCTTTACGCGGTGTTGATATTTTTTTACGCTGTGTTCAGATTATTTTAACACGGTGTTAGATAACGTCAGACAGAGAGCTATCCGCAGCGCGTTTAATTTTTGAATCTTGAATTTCATTTTCTCACTAAATGTCAATTAGGTTATTTTTTTCCATTTAAACAATACACTATTAAATGACACAAAATAAGTCAAAAAAATAATTTAATAAAATAAATTTCTACAATAAATTCAGAATGACTTAATTACTAAACACAAAATATTGAAAACAAAATTTTTTTTGGAACGCCGCGTCAAAGTTATCTCAACGCAGCGTAAAATAATCTCTACGCCGCGTTAAAAATGCGTTCTGTTTAACGAAGACTTAAAAAAAACAATTTGTAAATTATCACAAAGCGACGTTTTGACGCAGTGTGGAACTTGACGCGGCGTTGAAAACGTGCTCTATGTGACTTGGGATATGTTTGTTATACTGTATATTACAACGCGGCGTCAGAACGCGCTATGTTTGACTAGGCTTCTACTCCTGTGTAAACGCCTATTATATGGTGTGAAGAAAGATAATTTAACGTTAAAAAGTACACCTTTATCGCTACTTTGTATAATACAATCTTGCAAATATACATAGTAGGTGTTTTTCTGACCGAATGCTTGTTTAAATTCATTCTTAGAACAATCAATACACTTTCATCAGTTTAGGAATCAGGTAAAATGGTTGAAACTCTTGAATATTATTTAACCAGTTTTAAACGTTTATATAGAGTTTTCAAGCACATAATCTGTAAAAGGCAGGGAAAAAATAATAAAGTATAACAACTTGCATTGGAGTAACTTGCTAGTGTCTCCTCATGATACAAGAAAACAAGATAGCGACTTTCGTATTTTTACGTCATCAGTGCCCCTTGTTGAAAAAAATAATTTCCGTTTTAGAAAAAAAAAACGGGAAAGTAAGTTTTAATTGATGCAGGTTGATTAAATATACATTTAAAGTCCACTAACACTTCGGATTCTTTCCTAAAATGGTAATTTAATTTAGTCAGTTTGAGTCACTGATGACGTCAAATTTCGGGATGGCGCTTTTTATTAACAGTATCTTCCAACACGCCCAATTTCGTGGTGAGAAACAAAAGGGAGCTGAAAAGAAGAGGTCAATTATTTGACTACTACACTCTCAATTGGCGTCAATTATTTGACAGTTCAGCACTACTACACTCTCAATTTTTTGACACTTCAGCACTACCAAACTCTCAATTGGCGTCAATTTTTTGACAGTTCTACACCAATACTTATTTTGACCAGCTTGTAGGCCTTGTCAAATGAAGGCAGTAGATTTCACTCTTTATAGTATACTCTATGCATGGAACTAGCATCATATGACGTTCCAATAGGCGGAAATAATTTATTAAGCAGTTCTATAAAGTGAATCTCCAAAGATGCATTTCAGTATCAAAATTGAAGAAACAACTAGCTTATATATTCAGATAAGGTTTTTCCCTTTTCTTAACTTATTTATAAAAATAAAAATATATAAGACGTACCTGGATGGTACCGGCAACCAGTAGAACCGATGATTCACCACACAAATAGTCAAAGTAATCGCAAAAAGAACGATCACAACTGTAATTTAATATCAATGTTTAATGCGTAATTAGGAAAGCAGAGAGAAAAATTGCAAAACAGCATTGTTTTTGCTTACCACTTCTAACGGTGTCTGGGTCAAGTTTTTCAGAAGCCGAACCCGCTTCCTCGAAGATGACTTTGACTATTTCATCTATATGCGACAAGCCCAAGGCAAGGAGGACGACATTTAACGAGGATAAGATGCCACAGACCCAGCCAACTACACCGGCTGTATTGAGTCGAAGGCAAAAAAGACGCTCCACAGTAAACATTTTTTCACAAATATTTTCTTAGTGCACAATTTGGTAAATTGATCCAGACTTGTTAGACAATATTGATTAAAATGTCTGGTAAGAATGTAACTGAAGTCACATAACTTAAGGTGTTCCCACATATTTATAAGGGACGATATATTAAGTAGCCAGCCCTTGATGAATGAAAAATGGTTAGTCATATTTTTACCTTCCGAATCAATGAGTTTAATGGATTTAAGTACCATTTTTGCATCCTGCAGAAAACTAAGTTGTTCTTCGTTAGCACAAAATTTTGATTGGTATTGGTTTCCAGAAGAGCGAGAGGAAGAATTAAAAATATCAAACAGATTGTTAAAGAACTCGACTAATTCTGCAGTGTCTTTTATGGTACGGGATTTCCTATTACCTAAACTATGTAATGTAAAAAGGGCTGCACTTAATGTATAGCTAAAAACTTGGGTAGCATAACGAACTTTCATTCGTTGAAAATTATTGGGGAACACATGCGCGGTTGTTAGTTTGGGTACCAGAAGTAAATTTAATTTGGAGTCTATATTGTAAAAGTTTACAATTTCCCTCCATGTGGCTGTACAAGGGACGCCTGATTTATTAAAAGTTATGTCGCTTTTTAAAAGGCAGTTCCTTGAACTATGAATTAAATGTGGAACATCAAAAAAACAAAAAAATTTTTGCTTCTCTGCTCCTTCTACTTCAAAATAAGGCTTTTCTTCACTTATTCCTAAATCGCGATGAAGCGCCCTAAAGTTCGACCCTTGGTCGGAAACCAAGTGGATTGGAATCAACCCACTTTTATAAAGCGAAATAATACACTTGAATAAAAGTGTTTTTACCATTACGAATGAGCAACTACTTCGTACAAAGAAGTATGCAATAGGATGTTTCCATCTCCTTGCAATGCCTTGAGGCATGATAACTAAAACGTTATGAGCAAGCCATGGAGTTCTATATTCGTCACGACCGAAATCTTCAAATCCTATCACTTTATCAGTTTTCCTACACTAATCTAAATGGGGTTTTAATGCCATTTCATCCACTGAAATCGAGCAATATTTATATATCCTATAACTTTTTTCTCCAAATTTCTCTGCTGCTATTTAGAATCAAGATTAAAAAAACATGTTTTGAAAACCAATTGCAACGTTAATGTATAAAAATGAAGATAAAATTGAAGATATCTTCGAACCTAGAGATCCTAAAAAAAGAAAATTACATTTCCAGACTCAGGTTGGCATCGTCCAAGAAACTGCATTCAAAGTTTTCCATTTAGACTCAAGATTAAAAAAAAACATGTTTTGAAAACCAATTGCAACGTTAATGTATAAAAATGAAGATAAAATTGAAGATATCTTCGAACCTAGAAATCATATAAAAAATAAAATTACATTTCCAGACTCAGGTTGGCATCGTCCAAGAAACTGCATTCAAAGTTTTCCATTTAGACTCAAGATTAAAAAAAACATGTTTTGAAAACCAATTGCAACGTTAATGTATAGTCTGTAGTGGCAATGAGAACTATGGGTTGATGATAAATAAATAAATAAAACGATTTTTTGAAAAAAGAAATTCACAAAGTTTCACAGTTTCACTTCACTTCGACCAAAAAAACAAACAATCACAAACGGAAGACGACGACGACGTAGATATCGTGCCTAGTGAGAATAATTCAAAATTATTCAATATTATTTTTATTGTTGATGTTTTTTTCACTTAAATTTGCACAAAACTTCCAAATCAAGAAAAACACTACAAGGATGGCAATGGTTTTTTTCGCGCTAAAATGTAATATATCATTCATTTTGTTGACGTTTCAGAAACTCACCTCCTCCAAACTCCAACATATTGAGCGGGAAGTGTTCAACTAACAGCATTATTTCTTAAAGCGTTAATGGAGAAGCGTATTCCGTCGCACGAAGTGACGACTTTTATAATAATTAATTAATTATTAATATTAAATATTAAATTATTTATTTACTAACTTTCTCGATTAGTAAAAATAAAATAAAAGTGATAGTTTCTGTAGAAATTGCTTAATTTTTTTTATTCGCGTTTGCTTAAGGCTTGGTCAAAAAGGCCACGTTTTTAATGCAGCGTTAAGATTTCTTTACGCGGTGTTGATATTTTTTTACGCTGTGTTCAGATTATTTTAACACGGTGTTAGATAACGTCAGACAGAGAGCTATCCGCAGCGCGTTTAATTTTTGAATCTTGAATTTCATTTTCTCACTAAATGTCAATTAGGTTATTTTTTTCCATTTAAACAATACACTATTAAATGACACAAAATAAGTCAAAAAAATAATTTAATAAAATAAATTTCTACAATAAATTCCGAATGACTTAATTACTAAACACAAAATATTGAAAACAAAATTTTTTTTGGAACGCCGCGTCAAAGTTATCTCAACGCAGCGTAAAATAATCTCTACGCCGCGTTAAAAATGCGTTCTGTTTAACGAAGACTTAAAAAAAACAATTTGTAAATTATCACAAAGCGACGTTTTGACGCAGTGTGGAACTTGACGCGGCGTTGAAAACGTGCTCTATGTGACTTGGGATATGTTTGTTATACTGTATATTACAACGCGGCGTCAGAACGCGCTATATTTGACTAGGCTTCTACTCCTGTGTAAACGCCTATTATGTGGTGTGAAGAAAGATAATTTAACGTTAAAAAGTACACCTTTATCGCTTCTTTGTATAATACAATCTTGCAAATATACATAGTAGGTGTTTTTCTGACCGAATGCTTGTTTAAATTCATTCTTAGAACAATCAATACACTATCATCAGTTTAGGAATCAGGTAAAATGGTTGAAACTCTTGAATATTATTTAACCAGTTTTAAACGTTTATATAGAGTTTTCAAGCACATAATCTGTAAAAGGCAGGGAAAAAATAATAAAGTATAACAACTTGCATTGGAGTAACTTGCTAGTGTCTCCTCATGATACAAGAAAACAAGATAGCGACTTTCGTATTTTTACGTCATCAGTGCCCCTTGTTGAAAAAAATAATTACCGTTTTAGAAAAAAAAACGGGAAAGTAAGTTTTAATTGATGCAGGTTGATTTAATATACATTTTAAGTCCACTAACACTTCGGATTCTTTCCTAAAATGGTAATTTAATTTAGTCAGTTTGAGTCACTGATGACGTCAAATTTCGGGATGGCGCTTTTTATTAACAGTATCTTCCAAAACGCCCAATTTCGTGGTGAGAAACAAAAGGGAGCTGAAAAGAAGAGGTCAATTATTTGACTACTACACTCTCAATTGGCGTCAATTATTTGACAGTTCAGCACTACTACACTCTCAATTTTTTGACACTTCAGCACTACCAAACTCTCAATTGGCGTCAATTTTTTGACAGTTCTACACCAATACTTATTTTGACCAGCTTGTAGGCCTTGTCAAATGAAGGCAGTAGATTTCACTCTTTATAGTATAGTTACTCTATGCATGGAACTAGCATCATATGACGTTCCAATAGGCGGAAATAATTTATTAAGCAGTTCTATAAAGTGAATCTCCAAAGATGCATTTCAGTATCAAAATTGAAGAAACAACTAGCTTATATATTCAGATAAGGTTTTTCCCTTTTCTTAACTTATTTATAAAAATAAAAATATATAAGACGTACCTGGATGGTACCGGCAACCAGTAGAACCGATGATTCACCACACAAATAGTCAAAGTAATCGCAAAAAGAACGATCACAACTGTAATTTAATATCAATGTTTAATGCGTAATTAGGAAAGCAGAGAGAAAAATTGCAAAACAGCATTGTTTTTGCTTACCACTTCTAACGGTGTCTGGGTCAAGTTTTTCAGAAGCCGAACCCGCTTCCTCGGAGATGACTTTGACTATTTCATCTATATGCGACAAGCCCAAGGCAAGGAGGACGACATTTAACGAGGATAAGATGCCACAGACCCAGCCAACTACACCGGCTGTATTGAGTCGAAGGCAAAAAAGACGCTCCACAGTAAACATTTTTTCACAAATATTTTCTTAGTGCACAATTTGGTAAATTGATCCAGACTTGTTAGACAATATTGATTAAAATGTCTGGTAAGAATGTAACTGAAGTCACATAATTTAAGGTGTTCCCACATATTTATAAGGGACGATATATTAAGTAGCCAGCCCTTGATGAATGAAAAATGGTTGGTCATATTTTTACCTTCCGAATCAATGAGTTTAATGGATTTAAGTACCATTTTTGCATCCTGCAGAAAACTAAGTTGTTCTTCGTTAGCACAAAATTTTGATTGGTATTGGTTTCCAGAAGAGCGAGAGGAAGAATTAAAAATATCAAACAGATTGTTAAAGAAAATAAATAAATAAATAAATTTATTGGCGCGACAGCTCCTTAAGGAGCCAAGGCCTAGTGACTTATACTCTCAACCATTCCAGTGTGTGTGTTGTTACTCTGCAAGAATGGAAGGGACCTACAATTTACCGCCGAGTCCGAACGGCTACATGAGATGCACTTTTTCGAGACAAATTTTACTCTTGGAGGTTTTGTCAGTTCCTCGCAAGAGGCAGTACCCCAGAAAAAAAGGTGGCTATGAGCTGGATTTGAACCCAGGTTCTTTCGCTTAGCAGTCCGACACACTAACCACTAAGCCACGGGGCACTACTGATTGTTAAAGAACTCGACTAATTCTGCAGTGTCTTTTATGGTACGGGATTTCCTATTACCTAAACTATGTAATGTAAAAAGGGCTGCACTTAATGTATAGCTAAAAACTTGGGTAGCATAACGAACTTTCATTCGTTGAAAATTATTGGGGAACACATGCGCGGTTGTTAGTTTGGGTACCAGACTTAAATTTAATTTGGAGTCTATATTGTAAAAGTTTACAATTTCCCTCCATGTGGCTGTACAAGGGACGCCTGATTTATTAAAAGTTATGTCGATTTTTAAAAGGCAGTTCCTTGAACTATGAATTAAATGTGGAACATCAAAAAAACAAAAAAATTTTTGCTTCTCTGCTCCTTCTACTTCAAAATAAGGCTTTTCTTCACTTATTCCTAAATCGCGATGAAGCGCCCTAAAGTTCGACCCTTGGTCGGAAACCAAGTGGATTGGAATCAACCCACTTTTATAAAGCGAAATAATACACTTAAATAAAAGTGTTTTTACCATTACGAATGAGCAACTACTTCGTACAAAGTAGTATGCAATAGGATGTTTCCATCTCCTTGCAATGCCTTGAGGCATGATAACTAAAACGTTATGAGCAAGCCATGGAGTTCTATATTCGTCACGACCGAAATCTTCAAATCCTATCACTTTATCAGTTTTCCTACACTAATCTAAATGGGGTTTTAATGCCATTTCATCCACTGAAATCGAGCAATATTTAAATATCCTATAACTTTTTTCTCCAAATTTCTCCAATTGCAACGTTAATGTATAAAAATGAAGATAAAATTGAAGATATCTTCGAACCTAGAGATCCTAAAAAAAGAAAATTACATTTCCAGACTCAAGTTGGCATCGTCCAAGAAACTGCATTCGAAGTTTTCCATTTAGACTCAAGATTAAAAAAAAACATGTTTTGAAAACCAATTGCAACGTTAATGTATAAAAATGAAGATAAAATTGAAGATATCTTCGAACCTAGAAATCATATAAAAAATAAAATTACATTTCCAGACTCAGGTTGGCATCGTCCAAGAAACTGCATTCAAAGTTTTCCATTTAGACTCAAGATTAAAAAAAACATGTTTTGAAAACCAATTGCAACGTTAATGTATAGTCTGTAGTGGCAATGAGAACTATGGGTTGATGATAAATAAATAAATAAAACGATTTTTTGAAAAAAGAAATTCACAAAGTTTCACAGTTTCACTTCACTTCGACCAAAAAAACAAACAATCACAAACGGAAGACGACGACGACGTAGATATCGTGCCTAGTGAGAATAATTCAAAATTATTCAATATTATTTTTATTGTTGATGTTTTTTTCACTTAAATTTGCACAAAACTTCCAAATCAAGAAAAACACTACAAGGATGGCAATGGTTTTTTTCGCGCTAAAATGTAATATATCATTCATTTTGTTGACGTTTCAGAAACTCACCTCCTCCAAACTCCAACATATTGAGCGGGAAGTGTTCAACTAACAGCATTATTTCTTAAAGCGTTAATGGAGAAGCGTATTCCGTCGCACGAAGTGACGACTTTTATAATAATTAATTAATTATTAATATTAAATATTAAATTATTTATTTACTAACTTTCTCGATTAGTAAAAATAAAATAAAAGTGATAGTTTCTGTAGAAATTGCTTAATTTTTTTTATTCGCGTTTGCTTAAGGCTTGGTCAAAAAGGCCACGTTTTTAATGCAGCGTTAAGATTTCTTTACGCGGTGTTGATATTTTTTTACGCTGTGTTCAGATTATTTTAACACGGTGTTAGATAACGTCAGACAGAGAGCTATCCGCAACGCGTTTAATTTTTGAATCTTGAATTTCATTTTCTCACTAAATGTCAATTAGGTTGTTTTTTTCCATTTAAACAATACACTATTAAATGACACAAAATAAGTCAAAAAAATAATTTAATAAAATAAATTTCTACAATAAATTCAGAATGACTTAATTACTAAACACAAAATATTGAAAACAAAATTTTTTTTGGAACGCCGCGTCAAAGTTATCTCAACGCAGCGTAAAATAATCTCTACGCCGCGTTAAAAATGCGTTCTGTTTAACGAAGACTTAAAAAAAACAATTTGTAAATTATCACAAAGCGACGTTTTGACGCAGTGTGGAACTTGACGCGGCGTTGAAAACGTGCTCTATGTGACTTGGGATATGTTTGTTATACTGTATATTACAACGCGGCGTCAGAACGCGCTATGTTTGACTAGGCTTCTACTCCTGTGTAAACGCCTATTATATGGTGTGAAGAAAGATAATTTAACGTTAAAAAGTACACCTTTATCGCTACTTTGTATAATACAATCTTGCAAATATACATAGTAGGTGTTTTTCTGACCGAATGCTTGTTTAAATTCATTCTTAGAACAATCAATACACTATCATCAGTTTAGGAATCAGGTAAAATGGTTGAAACTCTTGAATATTATTTAACCAGTTTTAAACGTTTATATAGAGTTTTCAAGCACATAATCTGTAAAAGGCAGGGAAAAAATAATAAAGTATAACAACTTGCTTTGGAGTAACTTACTAGTGTCTCCTCATGATACAAGAAAACAAGATAGCGACTTTCGTATTTTTACGTCATCAGTGCCCCTTGTTGAAAAAAATAATTTCCGTTTTAGAAAAAAAAACGGGAAAGTAAGTTTTAATTGATGCAGGTTGATTTAATATACATTTTAAGTCCACTAACACTTCGGATTCTTTCCTAAAATGGTAATTTAATTTAGTCAGTTTGAGTCACTGATGACGTCAAATTTCGGGATGGCGCTTTTTATTAATAGTATCTTCCAACACGCCCAATTTCGTGGTGAGAAACAAAAGGGAGCTGAAAAGAAGAGGTCAATTATTTGACTACTACACTCTCAATTGGCGTCAATTATTTGACAGTTCAGCACTACTACACTCTCAATTTTTTGACACTTCAGCACTACCAAACTCTCAATTGGCGTCAATTTTTTGACAGTTCTACACCAATACTTATTTTGACCAGCTTGTAGGCCTTGTCAAATGAAGGCAGTAGATTTCACTCTTTATAGTATAGTTACTCTATGCATGGAACTAGCATCATATGACGTTCCAATAGGCGGAAATAATTTATTAAGCAGTTCTATAAAGTGAATCTCCAAAGATGCATTTCAGTATCAAAATTGAAGAAACAACTAGCTTATATATTCAGATAAGGTTTTTCCCTTTTCTTAACTTATTTATAAAAATAAAAATATATAAGACGTACCTGGATGGTACCGGCAACCAGTAGAACCGATGATTCACCACACAAATAGTCAAAGTAATCGCAAAAAGAACGATCACAACTGTAATTTAATATCAATGTTTAATGCGTAATTAGGAAAGCAGAGAGAAAAATTGCAAAACAGCATTGTTTTTGCTTACCACTTCTAACGGTGTCTGGGTCAAGTTTTTCAGAAGCCGAACCCGCTTCCTCGGAGATGACTTTGACTATTTCATCTATATGCGACAAGCCCAAGGCAAGGAGGACGACATTTAACGAGGATAAGATGCCACAGACCCAGTCAACTACACCGGCTGTATTGAGTCGAAGGCAAAAAAGACGCTCTACAGTAAACATTTTTTCACAAATATTTTCTTAGTGCACAATTTGGTAAATTGATCCAGACTTGTTAGACAATATTGATTAAAATGTCTGGTAAGAATGTAACTGAAGTCACATAACTTAAGGTGTTCCCACATATTTATAAGGGACGATATATTAAGTAGCCAGCCCTTGATGAATGAAAAATGGTTGGTCATATTTTTACCTTCCGAATCAATGAGTTTAATGGATTTAAGTACCATTTTTGCATCCTGCAGAAAACTAAGTTGTTCTTCGTTAGCACAAAATTTTGATTGGTATTGGTTTCCAGAAGAGCGAGAGGAAGAATTAAAAATATCAAACAGATTGTTAAAGAACTCGACTAATTCTGCAGTGTCTTTTATGGTACGGGATTTCCTATTACCTAAACTATGTAATGTAAAAAGGGTTGCACTTAATGTATAGCTAAAAACTTGGGTAGCATAACGAACTTTCATTCGTTGAAAATTATTGGGGAACACATGCGCGGTTGTTAGTTTGGGTACCAGACGTAAATTTAATTTGGAGTCTATATTGTAAAAGTTTACAATTTCCCTCCATGTGGCTGTACAAGGGACGCCTGATTTATTAAAAGTTATGTCGCTTTTTAAAAGGCAGTTCCTTGAACTATGAATTAAATGTGGAACATCAAAAAAACAAAAAAATGTTTGCTTCTCTGCTCCTTCTACTTCAAAATAAGGCTTTTCTTCACTTATTCCTAAATCGCGATGAAGCGCCCTAAAGTTCGACCCTTGGTCGGAAACCAAGTGGATTGGAATCAACCCACTTTTATAAAGCGAAATAATACACTTGAATAAAAGTGTTTTTACCATTACGAATGAGCAACTACTTCGTACAAAGAAGTATGCAATAGGATGTTTCCATCTCCTTGCAATGCCTTGAGGCATGATAACTAAAACGTTATGAGCAAGCCATGGAGTTCTATATTCGTCACGACCGAAATCTTCAAATCCTATCACTTTATCAGTTTTCCTACACTAATCTAAATGGGGTTTTAATGCCATTTCATCCACTGAAATCGAGCAATATTTATATATCCTATAACTTTTTTCTCCAAATTTCTCTGCTGCTATTTAGAATCAAGATTAAAAAAACATGTTTTGAAAACCAATTGCAACGTTAATGTATAAAAATGAAGATAAAATTGAAGATATCTTCGAACCTAGAGATCCTAAAAAAAGAAAATTACATTTCCAGACTCAGGTTGGCATCGTCCAAGAAACTGCATTCAAAGTTTTCCATTTAGACTCAAGATTAAAAAAAACATGTTTTGAAAACCAATTGCAACGTTAATGTATAGTCTGTAGTGGCAATGAGAACTATGGGTTGATGATAAATAAATAAATAAAACGATTTTTTGAAAAAAGAAATTCACAAAGTTTCACAGTTTCACTTCACTTCGACCAAAAAAACAAACAATCACAAACGGAAGACGACGACGACGTAGATATCGTGCCTAGTGAGAATAATTCAAAATTATTCAATATTATTTTTATTGTTGATGTTTTTTTCACTTAAATTTGCACAAAACTTCCAAATCAAGAAAAACACTACAAGGATGGCAATGGTTTTTTTCGCGCTAAAATGTAATATATCATTCATTTTGTTGACGTTTCAGAAACTCACCTCCTCCAAACTCCAACATATTGAGCGGGAAGTGTTCAACTAACAGCATTATTTCTTAAAGCGTTAATGGAGAAGCGTATTCCGTCGCACGAAGTGACGACTTTTATAATAATTAATTAATTATTAATATTAAATATTAAATTATTTATTTACTAACTTTCTCGATTAGTAAAAATAAAATAAAAGTGATAGTTTCTGTAGAAATTGCTTAATTTTTTTTATTCGCGTTTGCTTAAGGCTTGGTCAAAAAGGCCACGTTTTTAATGCAGCGTTAAGATTTCTTTACGCGGTGTTGATATTTTTTTACGCTGTGTTCAGATTATTTTAACACGGTGTTAGATAACGTCAGACAGAGAGCTATCCGCAGCGCGTTTAATTTTTGAATCTTGAATTTCATTTTCTCACTAAATGTCAATTAGGTTATTTTTTTCCATTTAAACAATACACTATTAAATGACACAAAATAAGTCAAAAAAATAATTTAATAAAATAAATTTCTACAATAAATTCAGAATGACTTAATTACTAAACACAAAATATTGAAAACAAAATTTTTTTTGGAACGCCGCGTCAAAGTTATCTCAACGCAGCGTAAAATAATCTCTACGCCGCGTTAAAAATGCGTTCTGTTTAACGAAGACTTAAAAAAAACAATTTGTAAATTATCACAAAGCGACGTTTTGACGCAGTGTGGAACTTGACGCGGCGTTGAAAACGTGCTCTATGTGACTTGGGATATGTTTGTTATACTGTATATTACAACGCGGCGTCAGAACGCGCTATGTTTGACTAGGCTTCTACTCCTGTGTAAACGCCTATTATATGGTGTGAAGAAAGATAATTTAACGTTAAAAAGTACACCTTTATCGCTACTTTGTATAATACAATCTTGCAAATATACATAGTAGGTGTTTTTCTGACCGAATGCTTGTTTAAATTCATTCTTAGAACAATCAATACACTATCATCAGTTTAGGAATCAGGTAAAATGGTTGAAACTCTTGAATATTATTTAACCAGTTTTAAACGTTTGTATAGAGTTTTCAAGCACATAATCTGTAAAAGGCAGGGAAAAAATAATAAAGTATAACAACTTGCTTTGGAGTAACTTACTAGTGTCTCCTCATGATACAAGAAAACAAGATAGCGACTTTCGTATTTTTACGTCATCAGTGCCCCTTGTTGAAAAAAATAATTTCCGTTTTAGAAAAAAAAAACGGGAAAGTAAGTTTTAATTGATGCAGGTTGATTTAATATACATTTTAAGTCCACTAACACTTCGGATTCTTTCCTAAAATGGTAATTTAATTTAGTCAGTTTGAGTCACTGATGACGTCAAATTTCGGGATGGCGCTTTTTATTAATAGTATCTTCCAACACGCCCAATTTCGTGGTGAGAAACAAAAGGGAGCTGAAAAGAAGAGGTCAATTATTTGACTACTACACTCTCAATTGGCGTCAATTATTTGACAGTTCAGCACTACTACACTCTCAATCGGCGTCAATTTTTTGACACTTCAGCACTACCAAATTCTCAATTGGCGTCAATTTTTTGACAGTTCTACACCAATACTTATTTGACCAGCTTGTAGGCCTTGTCAAATGAAGGCAGTAGATTTCACTCTTTATAGTATAGTTACTCTATGCATGGAACTAGCATCATATGACGTTCCAATGGGCGGAAATAATTTATTAAGCAGTTCTATAAAGTGAATCTCCAAAGATGCATTTCAGTATCAAAATTGAAGAAACAACTAGCTTATATATTCAGATAAGGTTTTTCCCTTTTCTTAACTTATTTATAAAAATAAAAATATATAAGACGTACCTGGATGGTACCGGCAACCAGTAGAACCGATGATTCACCACACAAATAGTCAAAGTAATCGCAAAAAGAACGATCACAACTGTAATTTAATATCAATGTTTAATGCGTAATTAGGAAAGCAGAGAGAAAAATTGCAAAACAGCATTGTTTTTGCTTACCACTTCTAACGGTGTCTGGGTCAAGTTTTTCAGAAGCCGAACCCGCTTCCTCGGAGATGACTTTGACTATTTCATCTATATGCGACAAGCCCAAGGCAAGGAGGACGACATTTAACGAGGATAAGATGCCACAGACCCAGCCAACTACACCGGCTGTATTGAGTCGAAGGCAAAAAAGACGCTCCACAGTAAACATTTTTTCACAAATATTTTCTTAGTGCACAATTTGGTAAATTGATCCAGACTTGTTAGACACAAAAAAGGAAGACGTCGACGACGTAAATATTGTTCCTGATGAGAATACTATAAAAATATTCAATATTAATGTTAATTTTTGATGCTTTTTTTCACTTCTTAATTTACACAAAACTAAAACTTTCAAATCAAGAACAAAATCAAAATAAAATGTAAGCTTCAGTGACATTTCCCAAAATTTAGGCGGATTGGGAGAAAAACATTTACACATATGCTCTGTGCAGGGTAAATGTAAGCTCTATGTACGGTACACAGAGTTTTGCATGTGAAACTTTTCAAGCGAATTGAAATATCGTAACGTAAATGAATGTAATTTAAAATGAAAATGAGTTATTTAACATTTAAGCTGAATTAAATTGTTTAAATGGTGAAACTTGTTTCCTTAATTTGAAAATGACATAAAGGAATAAAGGAAACAGGTTTGACAATTTAGATAATGGTAGAAAAAAAGATATTAGTAATTTTTAAAATGAAAATGAGTTATTTAACATTTAAGCTGAATTAAATTGCTTATAACTTTTTTTCTACAATTACCTAAATAACAAAACTTGTTTTCTTAATTTGAAAATGACATAAAGGAATTAACGAAATAGGTTGGACAATTTAGGTAATGGTAGAAAAAAGATATTAGCAATTTATAAATTAAAATGAGTTATTTAACATTTAATCTGAATTAAATTGTTTATAACTTTTTTTCTACAATTACCTAAATGGCGAAACTTGTTTCCTTAATTTAAAAATGACATAAAGGAATAAAGGAAACAGGTTTGACAATTTAGGTAATGGTAGAAAAAAAGATATTAACATTTTTTAAAATGAAAATGAGTTATTTAACATTTAAGCTGAATTAAATTGCTTATAACTTCTTTTCTACAGTTACCTAAATGGCAAAACTTAATTCCTTAATTTGAAAATGACATATAGGAATTAAAAAAACAGGTTGGACAATTTAGGTAATGGTAGAAAAACAGATATTAGCAATTTTTAAAAGGAAAATGAGTTATTTAACATTTAATCTGAATTAAATTGCTTATAACTTTTTTCTACAATTACCTAAATAGCGAAACTTAATTCCTTAATTTGAAAAGGACATATAGGAATTAAGGAAACAGTTTGGACAATTTAGGTAATGGTAGAAAAACAGATATTAGCAATTTTTTAAAATGAAAATGAGTTATTTAACATTTAATCTGAATTAAATTGCTTATAACTTTTTTTCTACAATTACTTTAATGGCGAAACTTGTTTCCTTAATTTGATAATGACATAAGGGAATTAAAGAAACAGGTTGGACAATCTAGGTAATGGTAGAAAAAAATATATTAGCAATTTTTTAAAATGAAAATGAGTTATTTAACATTTAAGCTGAATTAAATTGTTTATAACTTTTTTTCTACAATTACTTAAATGGCGAAACTTATTTCCTTAATTTGAAAATGATATAAAGGAATTAAGGAAACAGATTTGACAATTAAGGTAATGGTAGAAAAAATGATATTAGCAATTTTTAAAATGAAAATGAGTTATTTAACATTTAAGCTGAATTAAATTGCTTATAACTTTTTTTCTACAATTACCTAAATGGCGAAACTTGTTTCCCTAATTTGAAAATGACATAAAAAAATTAGGAAAACAGGTTTGACAGTTAAGGTGATGGTAGAAAAAAAGATATTAGCAGTTTTTAAAATGAAAATGAGTTATTTAACATTTAAGCTGAATTAAATTGTTTATAACTTTTTTTCTACAATTACCTAAATGGCGAAACTTGTTTCCTTAATTTAAAAATGACATAAATGAATTAAGGAAATAGGTTTGACAATTAAGGTAATGGTAGAAAAAAAGATATTAACAATTTTTAAAATGAAAATGAGTTATTTAACATTTAAGCTGAATTAAATTGCTTATAACTTTTTTTCTACAATTACCTAAATGCCGAAACTTGTTTCCTTAGTTTAAAAATGATATAAAGGAATTAATAAAACAGATTTGACAATTTAGGTAATGGTAAAAAAAAAGATATTAGCAATTTTTTAAATGAAAATGAGTTATTTAACATTTAAGCTGAATTAAATTGCTTATAACTTTTTTTCTACAATTACCTAAATGGCGAAACTTGTTTCCTTAATTTGAAAATGACAAAAAGGAATTAAGGAAACAGGCTTCACAATTGAGTTAATGGTAGAAAAGAGATATTAGCAATTTTTTTTTAAATGAAAATGAGTTATTTAACATTTAAGCTGAATTAAATTGTTTATAACTTTTTTTCTACAATTACCTAAATGGCGAAACTTGTTTCCTTAATTTAAAAATGACATAAATGAATTAAGGAAATAGGTTTGACAGTTTAGGTAATGGTAGAAAAAAAAATATTAACAATTTTTAAAATGAAAATGAGTTATTTAACATTTAAGCTGAATTAAATTGCTTATAACTTTTTTTCTACAATTACCTAAATGCCGAAACTTGATTCCTTAGTTTAAAAATGATATAAAGGAATTAATAAAATAGGTTTCACAATTTAGGTTATGGTAGAAAAAAAGATATTAGCAATTTTTTAAAATGAAAATGAGTTATTTAACATTTAAGCTGAATTAAATTGTTTATAACTTTTTTTCTACAATTACCTAAATGGCGAAACTTGTTTCCCTAATTTGAAAATGACATAAAAAAATTAGGAAAACAGATTTGACAATTAAGGTAATGGTAGAAAAAATGATATTAGCAATTTTTAAAATGAAAATGAGTTATTTAACATTTAAGCTGAATTAAATTGCTTATAACTTTTTTTCTACAATTACCTAAATGGCGAAACTTGTTTCCCTAATTTGAAAATGACATAAAAAAATTAGGAAAACAGGTTTGACAGTTAAGGTGATGGTAGAAAAAAAGATATTAGCAGTTTTTAAAATGAAAATGAGTTATTTAACATTTAAGCTGAATTAAATTGTTTATAACTTTTTTTCTACAATTACCTAAATGGCGAAACTTGTTTCCTTAATTTAAAAATGACATAAATGAATTAAGGAAATAGGTTTGACAATTAAGGTAATGGTAGAAAAAAAGATATTAACAATTTTTAAAATGAAAATGAGTTATTTAACATTTAAGCTGAATTAAATTGCTTATAACTTTTTTTCTACAATTACCTAAATGCCGAAACTTGTTTCCTTAGTTTAAAAATGATATAAAGGAATTAATAAAACAGATTTGACAATTTAGGTAATGGTAAAAAAAAAGATATTAGCAATTTTTTAAATGAAAATGAGTTATTTAACATTTAAGCTGAATTAAATTGCTTATAACTTTTTTTCTACAATTACCTAAATGGCGAAACTTGTTTCCTTAATTTGAAAATGACAAAACGGAATTAAGGAAACAGGTTTCACAATTGAGTTAATGGTAGAAAAGAGATATTAGCAATTTTTTTTTAAATGAAAATGAGTTATTTAACATTTAAGCTGAATTAAATTGTTTATAACTTTTTTTCTACAATTACCTAAATGGCGAAACTTGTTTCCTTAATTTAAAAATGACATAAATGAATTAAGGAAATAGGTTTGACAGTTTAGGTAATGGTAGAAAAAAAAATATTAACAATTTTTAAAATGAAAATGAGTTATTTAACATTTAAGCTGAATTAAATTGCTTATAACTTTTTTTCTACAATTACCTAAATGCCGAAACTTGATTCCTTAGTTTAAAAATGATATAAAGGAATTAATAAAATAGGTTTCACAATTTAGGTTATGGTAGAAAAAAAGATATTAGCAATTTTTTAAAATGAAAATGAGTTATTTAACATTTAAGCTGAATTAAATTGTTTATAACTTTTTTTCTACAATTACCTAAATGGCGAAACTTGTTTCCTTAATTTGAAAATTACATAAAGGAATTAAGGAAACAAGTTTGACAATTTAGCTAATGGTAGAAAAAAGATATTAGCAATTTTTAAAATGAAAATGAGTTATTTAACATTTAAGCTGAATTAAATTGCTTATAACTTTTTTTCTACAATTACCTAAATAGCGTAACTTGTTCCTTAATTTGAAAATGATATAAAGAAATAAAGGGACAATTTGGTAAAGTATAGTTTGTTGATTTGTATGAATTTATATCAGAATAAACAATTAACAACTATAAAACGCAGTAAATTACCATATTACGTTACGTTATTTCAATTCGCTCGTAAAATATCAAATGCAAAACTCTGTGTACCTTACATAGAGCATGCATTTACCTTGCACAGAGCGTACATGTAAATGTTTTTGTCCGAATCTGCCTAAATTTTCGCAAACGTCACTGAAGTATGATGTAGCGTGCTCGTGTGGTCGATTAGAGTTTCAACTTTCAAGCTTTCAAGTTAGTGAACTTGAAATTAAGAAACAGTAGGTATAACCATTAGAACTACAGGCTCGACACATAGGGTAGTGAGGCGTACTTTTATTAACTATCGTTAAGTATTGTTAACTATTTGTCGTTCCAAAATGCCAAATAGTTACGATTCGTAAATATTTGAAGTGGATTGACAATGCTTAAAAACATGAATTTATGCAACGATAATGCAAATAGAACTATTTTAGATGACTTAATCTGTATATAATTAAATATTCATTTGGAGAATATTTTTTCTTCAAAATTTTCCCATCTATTGATAACGAAAAAGATGTTTTTTTTTAAACTCCTTTCTTGAAAATTCAAGGTTGATATCTACAAATTAAGAACAGGAAAACATGCATTGCATTGCTTGCGGCAAAATCAATGAAGGTGTCGCGTAGTTACGATGTTTTGGACCATTGACTTTCATGCATTATTCATCATCGACGGCAAAATGACGTACAAGTTGGCCGCAGTGTTGATGAGACCCTTTATCTGGTGCAGTCTCATTCAACGACGAAAACGGAGAGGTTTGTCCAGCCAGCTGAAAAGCAGGCAGCAAATCGCTGGTAACTCATCATGAAAAAAACCGCAGTAATTTTTAGGCAATCTTAATGCTAGCTCCGCGGGTGATACTATAAAGTTTGATTAGGCGCACTCTTATAGTTTTTTTTTTTGAAAATTCGTTTTATTGACCAATTTTGATGGGACTTTAATGGGATATAACTATGATATTTGAAGGAGTAACTAAGGCCATTTTTATTACACGTAGGTGGCGCCGGGACCGCACTGTTACTTGCGATTAAAGGTACTATAAGGCAAGTTATGGATTCGTGCAAAAAAATCTAACAATCAAACATGACATTACCATGAAAGAGAAGTCGAAAAAAGTGGGTCCGGAAAATTCCGTCCATTTACCCGTTCGCAGCTCTACAGCCTAAACGGATGGGCGGATTTGTTTCAAACTTGGTATTTAGTATTTTTTTAGTAGTATTTTGGGGTGTGTTTTTCATATTGCTCTAGGTCGAAAAATACAGCTACCTGCCATACAATTTTTAGCAAAAAGTTTGATTTTCTCTAAAACGGCTCCAACGGTTCTGATAAAACTTTCAGGGTGCTAATTTTTCACAACAATACATATTTCGGTTAGAATGAATTTTTCGAAATTTGTTTTATAACGGTACCTCTCATAGAACCGGTTTTTTCAAATTCGGTTTTATCGTAAACGATTTCAATAAAATCTTGCATACATGAAGTCATTTATAATTCAATTAACATTGCATTTCAAAATTTTTCAAAAACTTCGATTTTTTGAAATTTAAAAAAAAAATTGATTTTCGAAATATTTTGAAAACAGGTTGATTGCGTTTTGTTAAATAATTTTCCCAGATGAGAACTACAAATTTTCTTATAATGACATACTAAAAAAAAATTTATATTTTTTCGAAAAGTTTAAAAAAAAACACTTTTTAAAAAAGTGGTTGAACGGTTTTCAATATTTTTTTTCCTCGATAGACATTTAGTTTTCAAACTGTATTGCATACTTAGTTTTTCCGAAAAAAACTCTTAAACTAATTAAAAAAATAAAAGAACGATATGTACATACATATACAGCCACTAAGCAATTATCTAGCATAAGAACAAGTTCATGCGACCCAGTCGTGCAATTTTTTTAATTGTTATGGATCGATTTGACTTACAATCACACCATATCTTTTAAAATAAAATGAAAATAATAGAGTACCTTTGGCAATTAATTACCACGATTAATTTAATGGTGTTTAGTTGCTATTGGACTCGACATGTGGCAGTGTTGGCGAGATCCAGAAAATGTATTTTATGTCCGAGCAACGCTGATTTGGTCAGCTAGTGTACTATAAATAAGATAATTTCTGGTGTTTGACTTATAACAAAGCAATGTTTTGTTTGTTAAAATAATTTTGGTTGTTTGAAAAAAAGTAATTAAAATAGTTTTCAGCATAAAAATATGAACGGTTACGATGTATATTTTTCAAAATCGTAGCCAAAGTTTGTTTTTTAAACTATTTTTTCAAGAACATAGTGATGATCTTAATTTAAAAAAATTATTAAACCATTGTCAAAATATTGATTTTTTTCAAAACAAAAATATATTAAAAATGGAAAAAAAAAGTTTTTTTGGAATGAAAAATAATACAATTCCAAATTACTTTGGCTACCTTCATCTTAATGCATAGCAATTTTGATTGCAATCAGTTAACCATTTCCTTAGAGGGTCAGAAAAAACAGGAGGTATATCGTCTTAGCTCACCATATTAATATTTTTTCAACAAAACATAGTCCACCTACAAAATTACACTAATTTTTCATTAAGAGTCTTGGACCCATTTCGGAGAAAAATAATTGTTTACTTAACGGTTATGTAACATGTGTATTTGATCTAAAAAAAGATCTTTGTACAATTTCAAAAAAACCTTACGTACTAAATTGGAAAAGGATTGGTTCAGCCGTTTAGGTTCTAGGCTAAAATACGTTCATACAGATAGATTGAATTTCGCCAAATATATTTCAAATATTTTTCGCTTTATTCCAATGATATGTTTTGCTGTCCCATTTTATGTAATCTGCAGAAATACATATATTAATACCTATACTTGCAATCTACATAAATATAGAACAATCCAAATTGTGTTTATTTTAATTTTATTTTTTATTATACCTACTTGTTTTTGCTCAAAAAGTTTTTAGTTGAAAACATATTTTTTTGTTAAGTATGTAGGTATCTATTTATTTATTTTCCTGATGGAATTTCATTTTTCGGACATGCCAATTATCATTTCATACAAAATGGAACAAATTGTTTTTAAAAAATTTGCGCACTAATACTAAAAAAATCGGATAAACTTTGCAACCGGAAAGAAAAATGTTGCTGGTTGGTTTGTTTTTTTTTTTTTTTTTTTTTTTTTGAAAGTCAACTAACGAAATTTTACTGATTGCTATAAAGACTCGTTACAAAAATACAAAAAAATCATTTTTCTTTTTGTTTCAACTTTTCCTGATGGGTTTTCTTGATCACTATAACAGGAGCCTAACGGATTGCTATAACTAGTGCCTTAATAAAATCACAGACGTCAAAATCTCATCCTTCAAATAAATTAGGACAAAATTTTTGTGTATATGGACTAGTTTTGTGTGCTTTTCGGAGAGATTTGGAGAACGTTATGTTACATTTTAATTGTTTATAAAGCTGTCAATTTATTAACATTTTGTTAATTATTCACTAAACGACGATTACCTAAATTGCGAAAACGATTTCCTTAATTTGAGGGGAGGGTCCCTGATCGATTCACACCAGAAAAAAGCCATTTTTGTGACAACGCGCTGCTAACTATACGCGAAACTTAAATTGTTAATAACTAATTAAGTACTATTACCTACATTCTGAAACCCGTTTCCTTAATTTCCCCTAATTATTCCCTAATTGTAGAGCCAACAAAAATTGAAATCCGTGATTTTGCGCTGCTAACTATATGGCGGTATACAGTACACATAACAAAGGTAATATATTGCGCAGGTTGTAAGAATCTGATCTGTCACTTTGTATTAAAAATGGCGGTTCTCAGAGACCTACATCAAAAAAATGAATGAACAAAACTACACACCTCACGTTTGTTTTATATTTTTTTATATTTTCTTGTTTATTAAAAAGCTTTTTTATAAATTAACTACCACAAATACTTTACAATATAGCCAGGAGATCTATTTTTGAGAACAAATTAACAAGCTAATGGTCTCTGGCGGCCACCATTTTACTTTGATTTTGACAGATGAGCAGAAGATTGCAAAAAAAACCTCTCGTGATTGTGTCTTGAAAATGTGAACTGTGCACCAAGTCAAGGTCACAACAATGGCGAACACGCTTAAAATCTCAGTGATTATTCACATTAGGAACGCACCTATTTGATCCCCTGTCAATTGTCCGTTCTTTGATTTTTTGTTTTTACAAATTTCGATAAATATTTTTTATTAATATTATGTCTACGTCTTCGAAATTAACCCTTTTATCGGCTTGCAGTATTTCTGCTGGAATCATTGGTTATGTCCACTTGAAGCAAATATCTGACAGGTTAGTGAAACAAAATATAACCATGTCAAATATTAAATTACTGTAGGTATGTACATAAATATATTCCTTCCAGAGAAAAACTTCACGAAGGTGTTATTCGAGATGTTAAACTCCAACAACGAAGAAAATTTGAAAATGCTTATGTTTTACAAAAGCAAATAGATTTGGCAAAACAATTAAAAAGCGAGCAAAAAAGATATGACAAAAATCTATAGTTCTTTTATTATGTGAACGATTTTCTTCGAGAAAACCTCTGGAAAAAATATACATACCTTTTACGTCGCCGGCATGAGCAATATTTTTTAATTTTGCCCCAACATTATCTGTTAGTAATTAGTTTTGTTTAGTGTCTTATAAAAGGTATCAAATTAGTTTGTATATTTTTTCTGAACAGAAATGTCGAAATATTGCATTATACAATTTTGAATGTATGTTCGGCTTTGTAAAAAGCAACCAATTTTTTTTGGGATCTGTAAAAACTGATTTATTTCGATTGCTTTTAAAATGGCACAAAATAAAATTTAGACTAGAATTGAAGTCAGAATGAAATCCAGCAGAAAGTTTAAAACGGCAAATTTATACACTGATCAAAATCTCATGAAACATTGGAGTGTGTAAGTTAATTATGTTTGTATGTATGTAGATAGATAAGGTGGCGACATTTTTGTTTATGGATCTATTTTCTTAAGTAGGCTTTTAGGTCAAATGAAACAAATTAAATATTTGTAACGACATTTTTTTCAAGTCTATGAACATCATCAAGTGGATCTGTATTTCAACATGATAAATTGGTAATAAAATGTATACCTACATCTAACAAAAACTGTCGTTTCGTGTCAGCATTGAATGAGTAGATTGTAGACTGGCTGCGCGTACAGTGGCGCGACAGCGGCGATGCGATGCGATGCGACAAGCCATTCGAGATGTGAACAAACTCGTTTGAAAAAGTCATCAGAAAAGTTTGCGAAGCGAAATGCTTTGGATTAGCATTTTAAATGGATGAAATTCGAAACTTCTGGCCCAATTCTGTATTGAAACCATAAGGTATGGAAAAGATTTTATAGATTAAAATCCATTTTTGTTTCAGCAAACATTTTTTATTCATGTGTATTATATTATTGTGTTTTATGTTTATTGATTATATTATTATTATATTATACCTGAAATTTAAAGCTTTGTAATAATCATTTTAAAATTATATACAGTTCTGTCTTCTATCGTTAAAGCTCAACATACCCATTTCATTGTCCATTAAGGGCACTTACATCGAAGAAACTGAAAAGCTCTCAGTACTCGGTATGTGTGTTAACGACGACCTCCGTTGGAACGACCATATATTTGAGATCGCTAAAAATGCTGCTAAGTGCTTAGGTTTTCTGTATCGGTGTAAGAAGTATTTTTCTCCTTCTGATCCGGCTACAATTTATAGAGCGTTTATACGCCCTAAACTCTAGTATAACTTCCACCTCTGGGCAGGTGCTTCGCCAACATCGCTTTACCTGCGTGATATAATACAAAATCGAGCGTTAAGATTGATAGGAAATAGAACTGCCTCTGAAACACCCCTCTCGAACATCGACGCAATATTTCATGTCTCCTTATTTTATCGTTTCTTTTATAAAAAAATGTTAACTCGAAGAAGCCAGTTGTATTTCTCCCCTTAAAAGTTTCTCCCGTAATACTCGTCTTGAAAGCAAAGGTCATCAGTTCACCCTTGAGCCCAGTTTCGGACGTACCGTGAGATATAGGGATTCTGTTTTTAGCCGAATAACACGAAATTGGAATAATTACCCGGCGAAATTTTCCCTTACCATTTTGATCTGCATTCAGCATTCAAAACCAATGTTAATCGACACCTCCTATCTTTCCCCTCCTTATCATCCTAATGCCAGCGCAGTGTGCTCTAAGTTAAAAGGGAAATAAATGGCTCAACTTTCCTTTAAGGGAGCACGAATTTCAATAGGCGGATACTTTTATTCGATTTTAGAGGGAGGAAACACTTCTTACTAATTTTAATTAATTTTTGAAACTAAATTCCCATATAAAATGCATACGAAAATGGCTTCTCTTTATTTAAGTGTTACCAGTAGTATGTGCGAGATTGGGTTTATGCAAAAGTTCTTTAAATCAAAAAGAAACGCATATACCCAATCTTGCACCTTCTCCAAATCCTATAGTGAGCCCAAGCAGGAGGGTTGCAGGGGGAAGCATGCTGTTACGTAAAAAAAAAGGAGTGAGAGGAGTTATATAACTATATGCTTACATAGGTCTTGTCTGTTTAATGTATATAATGATTGATTTGTATGCCTGAAAACATAATTCGATTGGGGAACAATGCACTATTAGGAAAATATATACAGGGTGTTTGTGCATATGAATGTAATATTCGCTCAAGTGGGATTATAAATTATATATACATACGCACATAAAGAAATAGTTTAAAGTAACTTCTTATATATAATAAATAAATTCAAATTAATTGTTGTATACATAAATATAGAGTACAATAGTTTAAAAATAAATACTCTTAATAAATATAATGTTAAGAAAAATGTTTACAAATAGATGAAGTTAGAACAAAAAGGAAAATGGGTTTTTAATTAAATTTCAGAGGATAATGGATGGGAATCGATGAAGAGGAAAGGAGTGTAAGGATGTTAGGGTGAAATAGGGAAGCAGAAGATGGCGGGCAAAAGGGGTATCGAGGCGGATAAGATACCATGGTAGGGTGGGTAGAGGGGCAGTTCCGCAGACGAGCAAGATCGTCAAAAGTCTGGCATGAACTTTTTTGTTGTGCTCTGACAGAGGTCAAGATCCTACTCCCTCCGACGAGCGTGAGGCCGGTCAAGCATGCCAGCAACGACCCCGCCGGCAATAAAGGAGCCGCAACAAAAATGGCTCCCAACCTGTGGTTGGCTTCGCTACTGTAAAGTAGCGAATCTAAGAATAGAGATTTTGAGCCAGTTCAGTTTTTTTTTTTCAGTTTTTTGATTTTTATTTAATTTTTAACTTTTTTTTACAATTTTAATTTTTTTTTTTGCCTTTTTAGATTCAGTTTTCTTTTTATTTATTTTCATTAACTTTTAATTTTTTTGTTCAGTAATTCTTAACTTTTTTTATTTTCCTTTGACCTTTGATTTTTTTGATATGATAGCATGATGGAACTAACTTTCCGTCATAAGTCCCAGTAGCTGAGGGTTGACCTTGGTGCTGCGTTGCGACGACGGAAGTTAGTTTCCAAAAATTGTTAAGACATGGTGTTTAGCGGTCTGAGTCGTAAAGCTGGTAGATTATGCTGGCATCAATGCCCAGATTCGTGAAGACACCATATAAAGAAAAATAATGATGGAAGAGTCAAAGAGGATTCACGTTGAGTCTTCATGAGAATCTTTCCATCTACAAAGCGAACTTTCTAGAGCCGGTTTGGAATCAAGTTTGGTTTCAGATCGTCCTAGAAAAGAAAGCAACATTTTATTTTTTTTTTTTTTGTAAAGTAGATTCATTAGTTAAAGTAGTTTACCAGTTTTATTTTTTTTTTATTTTTTTTTTTGGCTCGTAGAACTTCGCCATCTTCTGTTTCCGATATTTCATTCTTTTCTTTCCAGAGTAGTTGATTCTCATCCAAATCCATACATGAAAATATAGTTTTTTTTTAACATTTTTAACATTTTGTAAGCATTTTCGTTTTTTATTAATTTCTTCTATTCAGTTAGCAGGTTTAGATTTTTTTTTAAATAATTTTTTTTATAATTTTTATTTCTTGTGTTACATACATTAATTTTTTTTGGATAGGGTATTATAGGATAAGTATGGTTTTCAGTATTTTTTTTTAATAATTTTTTTTGAGTTAATTTTGTTTTTTTCTTATTTTCTTTTTTATTAAATACTTTTTTTTATATATTTTTTTAGATTAATCTTTTTTTTATAGATAAGCATTATTTTTTTTTAATTTGTTTTTTGATTCGGTTTTAATTTTTTTTTTAATTTTTTTAAGTTTTTTAGTTTTTTTAGATTTGATAATTAGTTTTTTTTATATAGAAAGTTTTTTTAAAATTTTTTTTTATAACTTTATTTTTGATTAGTGCTTAGATTAGTAAGTTTTTTTTAAATAGTCTATATATATTTTTTTTTGTTAAGTTACATCATCTATACCTCATTTTTTTAAAATTTTTTTGATATAGATTTTTTTAAATACGTTTTGCTTTTAATTTTTTTATAAGATTTAACTTTTTTTATTTATTTTAGTGTAGTTATTATTTTGTATATTTTTTTTAATTTTATTAATTAATTTTAATTTGATTTTTTTACCTTTTTCTTTCTGATTCTGTTTTCTCTTTTTGGTTTTCTCATATTTTTGCTTTTCTTAATCTTCCTCATTTCGTTCTTTTTTTTTGCTCTTCTTGATTTCATTTTCTCATTTTTCGTTGTTGTTCGAGCAAGGGAAGAGTTTTGTAAGTCGTGAGAGGTGTTTTTATACCTTTTTTGTTTTGAGTGGAAGTCTCGGGGTTTTTTTTTTTTAATTGTTTCGAGATATATGAGTGATAGCTCCAGTAGTGTCCAATCGAGTGATAGCAATCTGAACGAAGGAATATTGCAAGAGAATTTTGAAAGGTTCTTTGACCTTATAAACCGTTTGAATTTTGAGGATTCATACGATTCGGAGTTTTTATATTCCGTAGACATGTCTCACGAGAATGTCCTTTCTGACCAGGACGTCAGTGATATAGAGGAAATCGCTGCACCGTCTGGAGCTGCTAACGTGCCAACGATGGAAGACTTGGCAAAACGTATTGGTGCGACAATGATGTCAAATCAGGTACGTCTCATCCAACAAATGGAACGTTTCATGAGCGAGGTTAATGGTAAGCCTTAAGTAACCCCTGTTCCGAACAGAATTTCAATGATTTTTACCGGCCGAGTAATCCTCATGTTTCGAGTGGTCCAAGGGCACAAAGTGTTGTGACTGCACCCGACAAATGCCATTTGGATAGGTGGAACATAAAGTATGACGGAAGCGACAACATTTCCGATTTTCTGTTCAAGGTCGAAAGGTTGCAAGCTGCTTCAAATTATAGCGATGCCAATAACACCAGGGAAACCGCCAAGGGAACGACAAAGTCGGGGAGAGTCGGTTCCAAAATAGCTACCCCGACCAGAGGAAGTAGAAAAAGAAGACGTGATTGAAGGGAGGAATGATCAGGTTGTTAGTGTATCAGTGTATATAGAGATATGTCTGTGGAAAATTCAAATGATAGGGTCGGTAAGGTTTTAGAAGTTGAAGGCCCTTTCAAGATTCTCCAACGAGAAGTTCCAATTTCAGAAAGTCATCTTGTGAAAGTTTTTGCTTTGAAATTTCTTCACGAGAGAAAGCAAAACTATTACAGGAGGCGAGCTGAAATTATTGATCAGCCAATTGTAAGTACGCAAATTAAAAAGTGTATTGAAAGATTCAAGAAGCGAAAGGACTTTCAGAGACTCATAGTCGAGATGATCTTGACTTCCAAAACTGATGGTAGAATGTATGCACAAGTAAGGCTGAAAGATGAACTTGTTTCAGGTTTGCTGGACAGTGGTGCTTCTATCTCTGTTTTGGGAGACGCTTGTTTTGAATTCTTAGAGAGAAATGGAATTCAATTACTATTGTACAAGAATGTCGTGCGGACGGCTGATGGGAAATCTCATGATATCGTGGGTTATTGTGAAATCCCAACAACACTTGACGGTATAATGAGGACCATTACCTTCTATGTAATTCCTAACTTGACGCAAAAGGTTTATCTTGGTATGAACTTCTGGACCGAATTTCACCTAACTCCACAAGTGAGCCAGATAGACAGTAATCACTTGTTTGAGGGAAATAGCGATATTGCAGAGGAAGTCGAATTTATCGATTTAACTAAGATTCAGCGAATCAAGTTGGATTCGGTAAAGCGGCTTTTTCCAAACTTTGCTGAGCTAGGTCTTGGTAGGACGCATATAGAAACCCATATTATCGACACGGGTGATGCAGTGCCGATTAAGTCTAAGCACTATCCACTGTCTCTGGTGAAGCAAGCGGAGGTTTACAAGGAATTGATCGCTTGTTAGAACTTGGGGTAATTGAGAGGAGTAATTCACCTTGGTGTTCGCCTATTGTGCTGGTTCGGAAACCAGGAAAAGTACGTCTTTGCTTGGATAGTCGTAAGCTTAACAGCAAAACGATAAATGATGCATATCCGTTGTCACATATCGAAGGTATCATAAGTAGATTAGAAGACACTTCATAACGGGTCTTGATCTTAAAGATGCATTTTGGCAGATCCCGTTAGATGAAGAGTCAAAGCAAAAAACGGCATTCGCAGTTCCCGGAAGGCCGCTGTATCACTTTAATATGATGCCGTTCGGGTTATGCAACGTCGCACAGAGAATGTGTCGTCTAATGGACCGAGTAATTCCTTCTCGGCTCAGACAACATGTTTTCATTTATTTAGATGATCTTTTGATATGTACACCGGATTTCGAAACTCATATTCAAGTATTGACGTTCGTGGCAACCTGCCTTCGCAAAGCGAACTTAACCATCAACCTCAATAAGTTCAAGTTCTGCATGCGTGAAATAAAGTTCCTTGGTTACATCGTTGGTCAGGGCACGCTAAAAACCAACCCTGAAAAGGTAGACGCGATGGTAAACTTTACGCTTCCTAAAACGGCAAGACAGGTGGGAAGATTTATCGGTATGACAGGTTGGTACAGGCGTTTTATCAAGAATTATTCAGACCTTGCAGCTCCATTAACCGATTGCCTTAAAAAGCAAAAAGGTTTCGAGTTGACATCTGCAGCCAAGGAAGCATTTGACAAATTGAAAGAAGCGCTAGTCTCCGCCCCTTTATTGACTCAGCCAGACTTTAGCAAAGAGTTCACCATTCAGTGTGATGCTTCGTCTGAGGGGGTCGGAGGAGTGCTTTTCCAGCTGGATGCAGATGGCAATGAAAAACCTTTAGCTTTCATGTCAAAAAAACAAGGCACAGAAAAATTATACGGTGACAGAGCTGGAATGTCTGGCAGCGGTTCTTAGCATCAGAAAGTTTCGCGCCTATATCGAAGGTTTGCCTTTTCGCGTTATTACTGACCATTTAAGTCTGAAATGGTTTATGTCTTTAAAGGATTTGAGTGGGCGGCTCGCAAGATGGAGTTTGGAGCTTCAAGGCTTTCATTTTAAATTGAGCATCGTAAGGGTCCGTTAAATGTTGTTCCGGATGCGCTTTCGAGAGGATATATGGAGGAACTTTCCATCACGGCGATAGGAATTGAAATAGATATCGACTCGCCCGAGCTTGATTCTGCTGAGTACAGTGCACTGAGAGAGCAAATCGAAAAGAATCAATCTTCACTTCCAGATCTAGTTGTATCCGACAAATACATATACAAAAGAGTAGATTTAGAAGTGAAGAACTTGAAGGCTTCTCCAAGACATATGTTCGAATTCGTGAGAAGTATCTTATCTATCTATCTATCTATTACTATTGGCCAAAAATGGCTACAGACATTAAAACCTGGGTGAGTCAATGTGAGGTATGTAAAACCATAAAAGCGCCTAATAAGATTCTTCGTCCTCCAATTACTAAGCAGATCATATCTGAGCGACCGAAGCAGCGTTTGTACTTTGATTTGTTAGGACCATATCCGCGTACAAAACAGGGAAATGTTTGCATTTTTATCGCTGTCGATCATTTTTCGAAGGATGTTTTCCTGAAGGCGCCTCCGAAAGCAATCTCATCGAAAATTATCGCGTTTTTAGAATCAGATGTTTTTCATGCATTTGGAACACCCATTTTCTTGCATTCTGATAACGGTAAATAATTTACATCGTCTGAGTTTGGCAAGTGTTTGAACAATTATGGAGTGCAACACATACGAACAGCATTTTATTCACCAAAGGCAAATTTATCGGAGAGGGTGAATCGAAGCGTTTTAAACAAGCTTAGAGTTTTTGTACGAGACGAGCATAATCATTGGGATTCCCACATTTCAAACATAGCTTGTGCTTTGAGATCGGAGTCTCATGATTCACTCGGTTTTCAACTATATTTTGCAATGTTTGCATAGAATATGATTAACCAAGGAACTTCGCACAAAATTCTTAGAAATTTAAAATCACTTCACGATCCCGAACTGAATGTAATACCTCGCGAAGCAAAAGTTGCATTTGCACGTCAGAGATGTTTAGGAACTTGCAAAACGCACACGAACAATCAAAACGTACTTACAATTTGCGTTCAAAACCAGTTTCGTTCAGTGTAGGCCAGGAAGTTTTCTATAGGAATTTCAGCCAAAGTAAATTTGCCAAACGCATAAACTCGAAGTTGCTTCCAAAGTTTTTGAAGGCTTGCATCCTTCGCACTGTTGGAAACTCCTTATACGAGCTAGAAACGTTGGGTGGAAAACCTATCGGAGTCTTCCATGCCAAAGATATCAGACAGTAATGGGGTAGTTGGACATTTATCTCGAATGAGGGGAAAAATAATTCCATAGAGAATCACTGTCAACAATTAATAGCTTTAAAAATACTTATCTGACGATTTCCAAAATCTTTCTTTTGTCCGGCTTTAAGTGGGTTTGGCCCCACGTTTTATACAATCATTTCTTCCACCTAACTTTGCACAAAGATAAGTCCCGTGGGTTCATTTGCTATTTTGTTGACTCTTAAGAGTAAACAAAACGCAAAGCCCAATGTTACGTAAAAAAAAGGTGAGTGACCTTATAGTTATATAACTATATGCTTACATATGTCTTGTCTGTTTAATGTATATAATGATTGATTTGTATGCCTGAAAACATAATTCGATTGGGGAGCAATACACTATTAGGAAAACATATGCAGGGTGTTTGTGCATATGAATGTAATATTCGCTCAAGTGGGATTATAAATTATATATACATACGCACATAAAGAAATAGTTTAAAGTAACTTCTTATCGAATAAATTCAAATTAATTATTGTATACATAAATATAGAGTATAATAGTTTAAAAATAAATACTTTTAATAAATATAATGTTAAGAAAATGTTTACAAATAGATGAAGTTAAGAACAAAAAGGAAAATGGGTTTTTAATTAAATTTCAGAGGATAATGGATGGGAATCGATGAAGAGGAAAGGAGTGTAAGGATGTTAGGGTGAAATGGGGGAAGCAGAAGATGGCGGGCAAAAAGGGTATCGAGGCCGATAAAGATACCATGGTAGGGTGGGTAGAGGGGCAGTTCCGCAGACGAGCAAGATCTTCGTCAAAAGTCTGGCATGATATTTTTTGTTGTGCTCTGACAGCAGTCAAGATCCTACTCCCTCTGACGAGCGTGAGGCCTGTCAAGCATGCCAGCAACGACCCCGCCGGCAATAAAGGAGCCGCAACAATACCCCTCCATACCTTCTTCATACCTTGTAAAAAAAAATTAGGTTAAAACCGAAAAAGAAAATTTTTTTTTATGATTTAACGGTGTTTCCTAACTAATATTTTAATCCTGTTGTCCTAACTGTAAAAAAAAATTCAAAATTATGCGCGTGCTCCCTTAAAGGAAAGTCACCCCCATTTTTCTATCAACTCCATACATCCATTAGCTTTAAAATACAAAACTTTCAATATTCTGGTGGAAACTAATTCAAAAGATTATGTGGATGAAGTGCTTGAAAATGCAGGCAAACTTAAAGGCACTGGTATGCTTATCTACAGAGATTATCCATTTGAAAAGCGGAAAGTGCGACAATCTTTGCTGCGTGTATGGAAGATGGAAGGTAATACAAAATTGCAAACTGAGTGAGGAAGTCCAAATCAGAGGTGAAACACTGGTGATGACTGGGAGAAATTTTAATTGGTGCAGAGAGACGGTCTTACTGGCTGACAGATCTGACAGCTGTATGATTCTCGGCGAATTGTTTTCGGAGTTCAATCTGTCAAATGAAGAACTTTTACTGGCTGAACACAATGAGCTGGAACGGAAGACGGAGCTGGAGCTGGAACAGATGTCAAAAATGTTGAATATACACAAATTCAATGTTGCGAACACAATGGGACGCAGCTGCAAACGGAGCTGCAATACAGAGACGGAAAGGTTGGTTAACTTTTAATAAAGACGTGCAGTTTTTTGACATTTCACAGAGAAACAAATGGAACACAACAGTGGTGCAAGGTACGTTTACATCATTCCTATTTTCGGTAGTTTTTTCATTCTTATTTTTACAAAAATTGTAAAAGGTGTATATCAGTAGGGGAAAGAAGTAACGAATGGAAGAATGAAAGTTTTAATATTTTAAGGGTTGAGCGATGTTTCTCGTTTGAAAAAGAAAATGTTTGACATGGTCTAAAAATAAGAACTTTAAAAATTGATTGTAGAACATAAGGAAACAGCGAGAATTCAAAGGTATCCTGAAATTTCTGGGCTACTTTTCTTCCTGATGGACATAAAGAATGGCTGGCTGTTTTTTTTTTCAAATTTGAAAGGAAACCTATGTATCTAGTTGGGTATTTAGCACAAAAAAAACGAAAAAGGAGAACCTTCATTCTTCTCAAGGGTGAACTGATGATTCCTTTGCGAGACGAGTATTACGGGAGAAACTTTTAAGGGGACGAATGCAACTGGCTACTTCGAGTGAACATTTTTTGTAAAAGAAACGATAAAATAAGGAAAGACATGAAACATTGCGTCGGTGTTCGAGAGGGGCATTTGTTTCAGCGGCATTTCTCTTTCCTATCAATCTTGACGCTCTATTTTGTATTCTATCAAGCAGGTGAAGTGGTGTTTGCGAAGCACCTGCCCAGAGGTGGGAGTTATACTCGAGTTTAGGGCGTATAAACGCTTTATAAATTGTAGCCAGATCAGATGGGGAAAAATACTTCTTACACCGATACAGAAAACCTAAGCACTTAGCAGAATTCTTAGCGATCTCAAATATATGATCGTTTTAACGGAGGTCGTCGTTAACACACATACCGAGTACTGAGAGCTTTCCGGTTTCTTCGATGTAAGTGCCATTCATAGACAATGGCATTGGGGTATGTTTAGCTCTAACGACAGAAGACAGCATTGAGTTTTCGAAGCATTAAACTCTACACGATTCCTATTACCCCATTTGACAATGCTGTATAAATCGGAGTTTTGATGAGCTTGACATACGGTACCGTTGCAATTGTACGTCCGAAGGTGAAGGACGTGAATTATCGAACGAATATGAAAAGCTGAGGGTAGAGTCGTCAGCAAAACTGTTAGGTGGATTAGAAGTAACAGACAGAACATCATATATAATCAATTGCATGACTGGATCGCACGTACTTGCTCATAGGTGCGGTCACATTGTAGAATAAAATTAAAGCAAATTAAAATGAACATCAAAGCATTTATTCGATTTTTGTGACTTGATTGTTCGAATAAAGTAAGTTAAATTGTATTGGGTGAAATAATTTAAGCTCCGTTTTATTTCTTTAGGAATAGTTAATTAGTGATTTTTTTTTCAAAACCGTAGGAGCCGTTTTTAATTTTTTAATTAAAACAGTTTTTTTAACACCTTTTTTTAATAAAATTTAAAAAAAATCATTCACAAATACAAACTTCAGCACGAAAATAACGTACATTTAAAAACAAAATTATTAAAAATACAAAAAAAAAGTTTTCGAAAAAAAAATTTATGCAAAATTAGTAATCCTACCTATATCTTCTGGAATGGCTGGCTGTTTTTTTTTCAAATTTGAAAGGAAACCTATGTATCTAGTTGGGATTTTAGCACAAAAAAAAAAACGAAAAAGGAGAACCTTCATTCTTCTTTTGGACAGACACGTACGTTGATGTTTACACTAATCTTGATTATCACGATTTCCAATACTTTCATATATCTATATAAACTGCGTTGTTTCAAAAATTATCCATTACCACAAAAGAAAAATATGATTGGGCCTCCGCACACGAGACTAGTTCTTCCTGGGGTAGGAGTAGTTTTTAGGGGAGAGAAGCGGAGTGTGCAGGCGGGACGGCAGAAAATCTTCTACCTGGTTTGGACTGGAAGAACGAAGACGTAAACTAATACACACACAACTTTTCATTTTGAGGACTGCACAGAAATAAAAACACATTGAAATATGGTTCATGTATACAAAATTTTCTTCCAGCATAATTCATCCCGTGTGCAGTCGAACAGTGGAGTGAAACTGGTTTTCATTTCGGCAGAACTAGTCTCGTGTGCGGAGGCCCATATGGAGTGTAAAAACTCTTGTTAATAGCGTGCTAGCATTTTCTTTCACTTTTAATTTTTTTGTTCAGTAATTCTTAACTTTTTATTTTCCTTTGACCTTTGATTTTTTTGATATGATAGCATGATGGAACTAACTTTCGGTCATAAGTCCCAGTAGCTGAGGGTTGACCTTGGTGCTGCGTTGCGACGACGGAAGTTAGTTTCCAAAAATTGTTAAGACATGGTGTTTAGCGGTCTGAGTCGTAAAGCTGGTAGATTATGCTGGCATCAATGCCCAGATTCGTGAAGACACCATATAAAGAAAAATAATGATGGAAGAGTCAAAGAGGATTCACGTTGAGTCTTCATGAGAATCTTTCCATCTACAAAGCGAACTTTCTAGAGCCGGTTTGGAATCAAGTTTGGTTTCAGATCGTCCTAGAAAAGAAAGCAACATTTTATTTTTTTTTTGTAAAGTAGATTCATTAGTTAAAGTAGTTTACCAGTTTTATTTTTTTTTTTATTTTTATTTTGGCTCGTAGAACTTCGCCATCTTCTGTTTCCGATATTTCATTCTTTTCTTTCCAGAGTAGTTGATTCTCATCCAAATCCATACATGAAAATATAGTTTTTTTTAACATTTTTAACATTTTGTAAGCATTTTCGTTTTTTTATTAATTTCTTCTATTCAGTTAGCAGGTTTAGATTTTTTTTTTAATAATTTTTTTTATAATTTTTATTTCTTGTGTCACATACATTAATTTTTTTTGGATAGGGTATTATAGGATAAGTATGGTTTTCAGTATTTTTTTAATAATTTTTTTTGAGTTAATTTAGTTTTTTTCTTATTTTCTATTTTATTAAATACTTTTTTTTATATATTTTTTTAGATTAATATTTTTTTTATAGATAAGCATTATTTTTTTTTAATTTGTTTTTTGATTCGGTTTTAATTTTTTTTTTTAATTTTTTTAAGTTTTTTAGTTTTTTTAGATTTGATTAGTTTTTTTTTATATAGAAAGTTTTTTTAAAATTTTTTTTATAACTTTATTTTTGATTAGTGCTTAGATTAGTAAGTTTTTTTTTAAATAGTATGTATATATTTTTTTTTGTTAAGTTACATCATCTATACCTCATTTTTTTTAAATTTTTTTGATATAGATTTTTTTAAATACGTTTTGCTTTTAATTTTTTTATAAGATTTAACTTTTTTTATTTATTTTAGTGTAGTTATTATTTAGTATATTTTTTAAATTTTATTAATTAATTTTAATTTGATTTTTTTACCTTTTTCTTTCTGATTCTGTTTTCTCTTTTTGGTTTTCTCATATTTTTGCTTTTCTTAATCTTCCTCATTTCGTTCTTTTTTTTTGCTCTTCTTGATTTCATTTTCTCATTTTTCGTTGTTGTTCGAGCAAGGGAAGAGTTTTGTAAGTCGTGAGACTTACTTGTTTGGAGTGGAAGTCTCGGGGTTTTTTTTTTTTTAATTGTTTCGAGATATATGAGTGATAGTCCCAGTAGTGTCCAATCGAGTGATAGCAATCTGAACGAAGGAATATTGCAAGAGAATTTTGAAAGGTTCTTTGACCTTATAAACCGTTTGAATTTTGAGGATTCATACGATTCGGAGTTTTTATATTCCGTAGACATGTCTCACGAGAATGTCCTTTCTGACCAGGACGTCAGTGATATAGAGCTCCAGACGGTGCAGCGATTTCACCGTCTGGAGCTGCTAACGTGCCAACGATGGAAGACTTGGCAAAACGTATTGGTGCGACAATGATGTCAAATCAGGTACGTCTCATCCAACAAATGGAACGTTTCATGAGCGAGGTTAATGGTAAGCCTTAAGTAACCCCTGTTCCGAACAGAATTTCAATGATTTTTACCGGCCGAGTAATCCTCATGTTTCGAGTGGTCCAAGGGCACAAAGTGTTGTGACTGCACCCGACAAATGCCGTTTGGATAGGTGGAACATAAAGTATGACGGAAGCAACAACATTTCCGATTTTCTGTTCAAGGTCGAAAGGTTGCAAGCTGCTTCAAATTAAAGCGATGAGCAAATTTGCTCTAATTTTACACATTGCTCGCTGGAAAAGCCGATAAATGGTTTTGGGCATTTTTACGGAAAAATCCAGCCGCCAGCTTGCAACAAATGAATTTAGACTTGAAGAGAGAATTCGGCCGCAAAGAAAATGATGTCGAGGTATACATGCGCCTGCTCACTCGAAAACAGGGATTTAAGGAATCTTTTGATGATTTCTACAGCTCTGTCTTTGGTCTGAATGACCGTTTAGATGAACCATTCGATTCATTAAAGCTAATGGAAATCATCAAAAGTAATGCCCGGGACAAAATCGGAGAGATTTTGTTGGCAGCGAGTGTTACAAGTTTGGAGCAGCTAAGGAATAAAGCCCGAGAAGCGGAACGTTTCTTAGCTAGGAAAACAGCTTCCATTAAAACCGTTCAGGAAATCCATTTGGAGGAAGAAGCGGAAGTTGAGCCACAGGACGAAGTTACGGCATTTAGCAGAGCTGGCGGTTACCGACAACCATCTACGTCACTGGTGTGTTGGAATTGTGACAAGCTAGGCCATTCTTTCTTTCAATGCCCGTCACACGAAAGAAACCTTTTCTGTTTTCTCTGCGGCGAAAAAGGCGTCAGCACCCCAGAATGCCAAAAACACCAGGGAAACCGCCAAGGGAACGACAAAGTCGGGGAGAGTCGGTTCCAAAATAGCTACCCCGACCAGAGGAAGTAGAAAAAGAAGACGTGATTGAAGGGAGGAATGATCAGGTTGTTAGTGTATCAGGTCATTGTTCTGGAGATATGTCTGTGGAAGATTCAAATGATAGGGTCGGTAAGGTTTTAGAAGTTGAAGGCCCTTTCAAGATTCTCCAACGAGAAGTTCCAATTTCAAAAAGTCATCCTGTGAAAGTTTTTGCTTTGAAATTTCTTCACGAGAGAAAGCAAAACTATTACAGGAGGCGAGCTGAAATTATTGGCCGGATAATTGTAAGTACGCAAATTAAAAAGTGTAGGGAAAGATTCAAGAAGCGAAAGGACTTTCAGAGACTCATAGTCGAGACGATCTTGACTTCCAAAACTGATGGTAGAATGTATGCACAAGTAAGGCTGAAAGATGAACTTGTTTCAGGTTTGCTGGACAGTGGTGCTTCTATCTCTGTTTTGGGAGACGCTTGTTTTGAATTCTTAGAGAGAAATGGAATTCAATTACTACCGTACAAGAATGTCCTGCGGACGGCTGATGGGAAATCTCATGATATCGGGGGTTATTGTGAAATCCCAACAACACTTGACGGTATAATGAGGACCATTACCTTCTATGTAATTCCTAACTTGACGCAAAAGGTTTATCTTGGTATGAACTTCTGGACCGAATTTCACCTAACTCCACAAGTGAGCCAGATAGACAGTAATCACTTGTTTGAGGGAAATAGCGATATTGCAGAGGAAGTCGAATTTATCGATTTAACTAAGATTCAGCGAATCAAGTTGGATTCGGTAAAGCGGCTTTTTCCAAACTTTGCTGAGCTAGGTCTTGGTAGGACGCATATAGAAACCCATATTATCGACACGAGTGATGCAGTGCCGATTAAGTCTAAGCACTATCCACTGTCTCTGGTGAAGCAAGCGGAGGTTTACAAGGAATTGGATCGCATGTTAGAACTTGGGGTAATTGAGAGGAGTAATTCACCTTGGTGTTCGCCTATTGTGCTGGTTCGGAAACCAGGAAAAGTACGTCTTTGCTTGGATAGTCGTAAGCTTAACAGCAAAACGATAAATGATGCATATCCGTTGTCACATATCGAAGGTATCATAAGTAGATTAGAAGACACTCACTTCATAACGGGTCTTGATCTTAAAGATGCATTTTGGCAGATCCCGTTATCCCCGCTGTATCACTTTAATGTGATGCCGTTCGGGTTATGCAACGTCGCACAGAGAATGTGTCGTCTAATGGACCGAGTAATTCCTTCTCGGCTCAGACAACATGTTTTCATTTATTTAGATGATCTTTTGATATGTACACCGGATTTCGAAACTCATATTCAAGTATTGACGTTCGTGGCAACCTGCCTTCGCAAAGCGAACTTAACCATCAACCTCAATAAGTCCAAGTTCTGCATGCGTGAAATAAAGTTCCTTGGTTACATCGTTGGTCAGGGCACGCTAAAAAACAACCCTGAAAAGGTAGACGCGATGGTAAACTTTACGCTTCCTAAAACGGCAAGACAGGTGCGAAGATTTATCGGTATGACAGGTTGGTACAGGCGTTTTATCAAGAATTATTCAGACCTTGCAGCTCCATTAACCGATTGCCTTAAAAAGCAAAAAGGTTTCGAGTTGACATCTGCAGCCAAGGAAGCATTTGATAAATTGAAAGAAGCGCTAGTCTCCGCCCCTTTATTGACTCAGCCAGACTTTAGCAAAGAGTTCACCATTCAGTGTGATGCTTCGTCTGAGGGGGTCGGAGGAGTGCTTTTCCAGCTGGATGCAGATGGCAATGAAAAACCTTTAGCTTTCATGTCAAAAAAGTTGAACAAGGCACAGAAAAATTATACGGTGACAGAGCTGGAATGTCTGGCAGCGGTTCTTAGCATCAGAAAGTTTCGCGCCTATATCGAAGGTTTGCCTTTTCACGTTATTACTGACCATTTAAGTCTGAAATGGTTTATGTCTTTAAAGGATTTGAGTGGGTGGCTCGCAAGATGGAGTTTGGAGCTTCAAGGCTTTCATTTTAAATTGAGCATCGTAAGGGTCCGTTAAATGTTGTTCCGGATGCGCTTTCGAGAGGATATATGGAGGAACTTTCCATCACGGCGATAGGAATGGAAATAGATATCGACTCGCCCGAGTTTGATTCTGCTGAGTACAGTGCACTGAGAGAGCAAATCGAAAAGAATCAATCTTCACTTCCAGATCTAGTTGTATCCGACAAATACATATACAAAAGAGTTAGATTTAGAAGTGAAGAACTTGAAGGCTTCTCCAAGACATATGTTCGAATTCGTGAGAAGTATCTTATCTATCTATCTATCTATTACTATTGGCCAAAAATGGCTACAGACATTAAAACCTGGGTGAGTCAATGTGAGGTATGTAAAACCATAAAAGCGCCTAATAAGATTCTTCGTCCTCCAATTACTAAGCAGATCATATCTGAGCGACCGAAGCAGCGTTTGTACTTTGATTTGTTAGGACCATATCCGCGTACAAAACAGGGAAATGTTTGCATTTTTATCGCTGTCGATCATTTTTCGAAGGATGTTTTCCTGAAGGCGCCTCCGAAAGCAATCTCATCGAAAATTATCGCGTTTTTAGAATCAGATGTTTTTCATGCATTTGGAACACCCATTTTCTTGCATTCTGATAACGGTAAATAATTTACATCGTCTGAGTTTGGCAAGTGTTTGAACAATTATGGAGTGCAACACATACGAACAGCATTTTATTCACCAAAGGCAAATTTATCGGAGAGGGTGAATCGAAGCGTTTTAAACAAGCTTAGAGTTTTTGTACGAGACGAGCATAATCATTGGGATTCCCACATTTCAAACATAGCTTGTGCTTTGAGATCGGAGTCTCATGATTCATTCGGTTTTCAACTATATTTTGCAATGTTTGCATAGAATATGATTAACCAAGGAACTTCGCACAAAATTCTTAGAAATTTAAAATCACTTCACGATCCCGAACTGAATGTAATACCTCGCGAAGCAAAAGTTGCATTTGCACGTCAGAAGTTGTTTAGGAACTTGCAAAACGCACACGAAAAATCAAAACTTACTTACAATTTGCGTTCAAAACCAGTTTCGTTCAGTGTAGGCCAGGAAGTTTTCTATAGGAATTTCAGCCAAAGTAAATTTGCCAAACGCATAAACTCGAAGTTGCTTCCAAAGTTTTTGAAGGCTTGCATCCTTCGCACTGTTGGAAACTCCTTATACGAGCTAGAAACGTTGGGTGGAAAACCTATCGGAGTCTTCCATGCCAAAGATATCAGACAGTAATGGGGTAGTTGGACATTTATCTCGAATGAGGGGAAAAATAATTCCATAGAGAATCACTGTCAACAATTAATAGCTTTAAAAATACTTATCTGACGATTTCCAAAATCTTTCTTTTGCCCGGCTTTAAGTGGGTTTGGCCCCACGTTTTATACAATCATTTCTTCCACCTAACTTTGCACAAAGATAAGTCCCGTGGGTTCATTTGCTATTTTGTTGACTCTTAAGAGTAAACAAAACGCAAAGCCCAATGTTACGTAAAAAAAAGGTGAGTGACCTTATAGTTATATAACTATATGCTTACATAGGTCTTGTCTGTTTAATGTATATAATGATTGATTTGTATGCCCGAAAACATAATTCGATTGGGGAGCAATACACTATTAGGAAAACATATGCAGGGTGTTTGTGCATATGAATGTAATATTCGCTCAAGTGGGATTATAAATTATATATACATACGCACATAAGGAAATAGTTTAAAGTAACTTCTTATCGAATAAATTCAAATTAATTATTGTATACATAAATATAGAGTATAATAGTTTAAAAATAAATACTTTTAATAAATATAATGTTAAGAAAATGTTTACAAATAGATGAAGTTAAGAACAAAAAGGAAAATGGGTTTTTAATTAAATTTCAGATGATAATGGATGGGAATCGATGAAGAGGAAAGGAGTCTAAGGATGTTAGGGTGAAATGGGGGAAGCAGAAGATGGCGGGCAAAAAGGGTATCGAGGCCGATAAGATACCATGGTAGGGTGGGTAGAGGGGCAGTTCCACAGACGAGCAAGATCTTCGTCAAAAGTCTGGCATGATATTTTTTGTTGTGCTCTGACAGCAGTCAAGATCCTACTCCCTCCGACGAGCGTGAGGCCTGTCAAGCATGCCAGCAACGACCCCGCCGGCAATAAAGGAGCCGCAACAATACCCCTCCATGCCTTCTTCATAACTTGTAAAAAAAATTAGGTTAAAACCGAAAAAGAAAACATTTTTTTTATGATTTAACGGTGTTTCCTAACTAATATTTTAATCCTGTTGTCCTAACTGTAAAAAAAATTCAAAATTATGCGCGTGCTCCCTTAAAAGAAAGTCACCCCCATTTTTCTATCAACTCCATACATCCATTAGCTTTAAAATACAAAACTTTCAATATTCTGGTGGAAACTAATTCAAAAGATTATGTGGATGAAGTGCTTGAAAATGCAGGCAAACTTAAAGGCACTGCTATGCTTATCTACAGAGATTATCCATTTGAAAAGCGGAAAGTGCGACAATCTTTGCTGCGTGTATGGAAGATGGAAGGTAAAACAAAATTGCAAACTGAGTGAGGAAGTCCAAATCAGAGGTGAAACACTGGTGATGACTGGGAGAAATTTTAATTGGTGCAGAGAGACGGTCTTACTGGCTGACAGATCTGACAGCTGTATGATTCTCGGCGAATTGTTTTCGGAGTTCAATCTGTCAAATGAAGAACTTTTACTGGCTGAACACAATGAGCTGGAACGGAAGACGGAGCTGGAGCTGGAACAGATGTCAAAAATGTTGAATATACACAAATTCATTGTTGCGAACACAATGGGACGCAGCTGCAAACGGAGCTGCAATACAGAGACGGAAAGGTTGGTTAACTTTTAATAAAGACGTGCAGTTTTTTGACATTTCACAGAGAAACAAGTGGAACACAATAGTGGTGCAAGGTACGTTTACATCATTCCTATTTTCGGTAGTTTTTTCATTCTTATTTTTACAAAAATTGTAAAAGGTGTATATCAGTAGGGGAAGGAAGTAACGAATGGAAGAATGAAAGTTTTAATATTTTAAGGGTTGAGCGATGTTTCTCGTTTGAAAAAGAAAATGTTTGACATGGTCTAAAAATAAGAACTTTAAAAATTGATTGTAGAACATAAGGAAACAGCGAGAATTCAAAGGTATCCTGAAATTTCTGGGCTACTTTTCTTCCTGATGGACATAAAGAATGGCTGGCTGTTTTTTTTTCAAATTTGAAAGGAAACCTATGTATCTAGTTGGGATTTTAGCACAAAAAAACGAAAAAGGAGAACCTTCATTCTTCTTTTGGACAGACACGTACGTTGATGTTTACACTAATCTTGATTATCACGATTTCCAATACTTTCATATATCTATATTAACTGCGTTGTTTCAAAAATTATCCATTACCACAAAAGAAAAATATGATTGGGTCTCCGCACACGAGACTAGTTCTTCCTGGGGTAGGAGTAGTTTTTAGGGGAGAGAAGCGGAGTGTGCAGGCGGGACGGCAGAAAATCTTCTACCTGGTTTGGACTGGAAGAACGAAGACGTAAACTAATACACACACAACTTTTCATTTTGAGGACTGCACAGAAATAAAAACACATTGAAATATGGTTCATGTATACAAAATTTTCTTCCAGCATAATTCATCCCGTGTGCAGTCGAACAGTGGAGTGAAACTGGTTTTCATTCCGGCAGAACTAGTCTCGTGTGCGGAGGCCCATATGGAGTGTAAAAACTCTTGTTAATAGCGTGCTAGCATTTTCTTTCGCGAAAGAGATGCCAAAGCTCAACCCTAACATTTTTTAAAATTTTTATTCAATTCGTTTTTGTGCCAAAAAAAGAAGATATCTGACTTATGTCAAAAAACTGCACAGCGCCATTGTGGGCAGTTGCAAGCTGGGACGTACGTCCTCGTTTGACAGCTAATGTACGTGAGTGAAGCGGTAAATTAAAAAAAAAGTGCTTCGAATTTGGATAATTTTGTTTTGCGAACATATTAAACTGTATAACTTTTGTATAATTAGGTGCATCAATGAGAATATTCTAGAATCTTAACAGAAAAACAAGAATCAATATGACCATAGAAAAAAGAGGAATGAAGACATTTCTTTTCACAAGTAAGTATTGTTTTATTTAAATCAAGGTGAAGTGGTGTTTTGATTATATTTTTAATATTGTAGAACAATTTAAATAGATTTTTTGTGGTATTAAACAATGAAAACAATTAATTTGTTGAAAATAAATTTGTACAACTTCAAAGGATAAGATTCACTCTATCTGTCAAACGACAGAGTTGAAGTCAGGGACGCATTCGTTTTCATTGTTTGTTGGTAAGGCGCTTCAATACGTTGAGCGCATGTAATATGAAGTTATGTTTTTAAGTATTTTTTGAATAATTTTTACATTTGTGACTCGTGAATATTTATCGAAATTGTTCTTTTTTATGTATTTGTCTACATGTTAGTACCTATCAACTTCTCTGTATTATATCTAGGTCCAGCGGTGTTTTTGTGCACCTTATGTGTGAAGCGAATGAGCACAAATGACTTCAGGAAAATATTCAGATTTCTGAAAGCTGAATGGAGGAGAGAAAAATGTTTGGAATTACTTAAATTGAATAAAGATGAAGTCAAGACTTCCCCGCCGCGGTGCCGTATTTGCCTGACGATTTTATAAGATCTCAGTGAGTTAATTAACTTAAAATTAACAAATGTATTTTTTTTTAATTTTGTGTTTTTATTAAAAAGAAATGAAAGAGAAAAAGAAAGTTCCAAAAATTGCAACTTAATTTAAAACTAAACAAGAGGTTAAACTGTTTCACTTGTTTGTACTTTTCAGATTTTTGGAACAGGTAAGTTTATATATATATTTATATAGAACACACTGCGCATTCATAAGGAATATAGGGAGGGGAGAGATAGCAGGTGTCGATTAACATTGGTTTTCAATGTTTACAGATCAAAATGGCAAGGGAAAATCACGCTGGGTAAACTATTTCAAATTCGTGTTCGGCTATAAAAAGAATCCCTATATTTCACGGTACGTCCGAAATTAGGCTCAAGGGTGAACTGATGATTCCTTTGCGGGACGAATATTACGGGAGAAACTTTTAAGGGGACGAATGCAACTGGCTACTTCGAGTGAACATTTTTTGTAAAAGAAACGATAAAATAAGGAAAGACATGAAACATTGCGTCGGTGTTCGTGAGGGGCATTTGTTTCAGCGGCAGTTCTCTTTCCTATCAATCTTGACGCTCTATTTTGTATTCTATCAAGCAGGTGAAGTGGTGTTTGCGAAGCACCTGCCCAGAGGTGGGAGTTATACTCGAGTTTAGGGCGTATAAACGCTTTATAAATTGTAGCCAGATCAGATGGGGAAAAATACTTCTTACACCGATACAGAAAACCTAAGCACTTAGCAGAATTCTTAGCGATCTCAAATATATGATCGTTTTAACGGAGGTCGTCGTTAACACACATACCGAGTACTGAGAGCTTTCCGGTTTCTTCGATGTAAGTGCCATTCATAGACAATGGCATTGGGGTATGTTTAGCTCTAACGACAGAAGACAGCATTGAGTTTTCGAAGCATTAAACTCTACACGATTCCTATTACCCCATTTGACAATGCTGTATAAATCGGAGTTTTGATGAGCTTGACATACGGTACCGTTGCAATTGTACGTCCGAAGGTGAAGGACGTGAATTATCGAACGAATATGAAAAGCTGAGGGTAGAGTCGTCAGCAAAACTGTTAGGTGGATTAGAAGTAACAGACAGAACATCATATATAATCAATTGCATGACTGGATCGCACTTACTTGCTCATAGGTGCGGTCACATTGTAGAATAAAATTAAAGAAAATTAAAATGAACATCAAAGCATTTATTCGATTTTTGTGACTTGATTGTTCGAATAAAGTAAGTTAAATTGTATTGGGTGAAATAATTTAAGCTCCGTTTTATTTCTTTAGGAATAGTTAATTAGTGATTTTTTTTTCAAAACCGTAGGAGCCGTTTTTAATTTTTTAATTAAAACAGTTCTTTTAACACCTTTTTTAATAAAATTAAAAAAAAATCATTCACAAATACAAACTTCAGCACGAAAATAACGTACATTTAAAAACAAAATTATTAAAAATACAAAAAAAAAGTGTTCGAAAAAAAAATTTATGCAAAATTAGTAATCCTACCTATATCTTCTGGAATGGCTGGCTGTTTTTTTTTTCAAATTTGAAAGGAAACCTATGTATCTAGTTGGGATTTTAGCACAAAAAAAAACGAAAAAGGAGAACCTTCATTCTTCTTTTGGACAGACACGTACGTTGATGTTTACACTAATCTTGATTATCACGATTTCCAATACTTTCATATATCTATATAAACTGCGTTGTTTCAAAAATTATCCATTACCACAAAAGAAAAATATGATTGGGCCTCCGCACACGAGACTAGTTCTTCCTGGGGTAGGAGTAGTTTTTAGGGGAGAGAAGCGGAGTGTGCAGGCGGGACGGCAGAAAATCTTCTACCTGGTTTGGACTGGAAGAACGAAGACGTAAACTAATACACACACAACTTTTTATTTTGAGGACTGCACAGAAATAAAAACACATTGAAATATGGTTCATGTATACAAAATTTTCTTCCAGCATAATTCATCCCGTGTGCAGTCGAACAGTGGAGTGAAACTGGTTTTCATTCCGGCAGAACTAGTCTCGTATGCGGAGGCCCATATGGAGTGTAAAAACTCTTGTTAATAGCGTGCTAGCATTTTCTTTCGCAAACGAGAGATGCCAAAGCTCAACCCTAACATTTTTTTAAATTTTTATTCAATTCGTTTTTGTGCCAAAAAAAAGAAGAAACAAAGAAGCGATGTAAACAAGGTATTATAATAAATGGGCTGATATCTGACTTATGTCAAAAAACTGCACAGCGCCATTGTGGGCAGTTGCAAGCTGGGACGTACGTCCTCGTTTGACAGCTAATGTACGTGAGTGAAGCTTTTAAACTTTTGTATAATTAGGTGCATCAATGAGAATATTCTAGAATCTTAACAGAAAAACAAGAATCAATATGACCATAGAAAAAAGAGGAATGAAGACATTTCTTTTCACAAGTAAGTACTGTTTTATTTAAATCAAGGTGAAGTGGTGTTTTGATTATATTTTTAATATTGTAGAACAATTTAAATAGATTTTTTGTGGTATTAAACAATGAAAACAATTAATTTGTTGAAAATAAATTTGTACAACTTCAAAGGATAAGATTCACTCTATCTGTCAAACGACAGAGTTGAAGTCAGGGACGCATTCGTTTTCATTGTTTGTTGGTAAGGCGCTTCAATACGTTGAGCGCATGTAATATGAAGTTATGTTTTTAAGTATTTTTTGAATAATTTTTACATTTGTGACTCGTGAATATTTATCGAAATTGTTCTTTTTTATGTATTTGTCAACATGTTAGTACCTATCAACTTCTCTGTATTATATCTAGGTCCAGCGGTGTTTTTGTGCACCTTATGTGTGAAGCGAATGAGCACAAATGACTTCAGGAAAATATTCAGATTTCTGAAAGCTGAATGGAGGAGAGAAAAATGTTTGGAATTACTTAAATTGAATAAAGATGAAGTCAAGACTTCCCCGCCGCGGTGCCGTATTTGCCTGACGATTTTATAAGATCTCAGTGAGTTAATTAATTTAAAATTAACAAATGTATTTTTTTTTAATTTTGTGTTTTTATTAAAAAGAAATGAAAGAGAAAAAGAAAGTTCCAAAAATTGCAACTTAATTTAAAACTAAAAAAGAGGTTAAACTGTTTCACTTGTTTGTACTTTTCAGATTTTTGGAACAGGTAAGTTTATATATATATTTATATAGAACACACTGCGCATTCATTAGAATATAGTTTACAGATCAAAATGGCAAGGGAAAATCACGCTGGGTAAACTATTTCAAATTCGTGTTCGGCTATAAAAAGAATCCCTATATTTCACGGTACGTCCGAAATTAGGCTCAAGGGTGAATTGATGATTCCTTTGCGGGACGAGTATTACGGGAGAAACTTTTAAGGGGACGAATGCAACTGGCTACTTCGAGTGAACATTTTTTGTAAAAGAAACGATAAAATCAGGAAAGACATGAAACATTGCGTCGGTGTTCGAGAGGGGCATTTGTTTCAGCGGCATTTCTCTTTCCTATCAATCTTGACGCCCTATTTTGTATTCTATCAAGCAGGTGAAGTGGTGTTTGCGAAGCACCTGCCCAGAGGTGGGAGTTATACTCGAGTTTAGGGCGTATAAACGCTTTATAAATTGTAGCCAGATCAGATAGGGAAAAATACTTCTTACACCGATACAGAAAACCTAAGCACTTAGCAGAATTCTTAGCGATCTCAAATATATGATCGTTTTAACGGAGGTCGGCGTTAACACACATACCGAGTACTGAGAGCTTTCCGGTTTCTTCGATGTAAGTGCCATTCATAGACAATGGCATTGGGGTATGTTTAGCTCTAACGACAGAAGACAGCATTGAGTTTTCGAAGCATTAAACTCTACACGATTCCTATTACCCCATTTGACAATGCTGTATAAATCGGAGTTTGATGAGCTTGACATACGGTACCGTTGCAATTGTACGTCCGAAGGTGAAGGACGTGAATTATCGAACGAATATGAAAAGCTGAGGGTAGAGTCGTCAGCAAAACTGTTAGGTGGATTAGAAGTAACAGACAGAACATCATATATAATCAATTGCATGACTGGATCGCACGTACTTGCTCATAGGTGCGGTCACATTGTAGAATAAAATTAAAGCAAATTAAAATGAACATCAAAGCATTTATTCGATTTTTGTGACTTGATTGTTCGAATAAAGTAAGTTAAATTGTATTGGGTGAAATAATTTAAGCTCCGTTTTATTTCTTTAGGAATAGTTAATTAGTGATTTTTTTTTCAAAACGGTAGGAGCCGTTTTTAATTTTTTAATTAAAACAGTTTTTTTAACACCTTTTTTTAATAAAATTTAAAAAAAAATCATTCACAAATACAAACTTCAGCACGAAAATAACGTACATTTAAAAACAAAATTATTAAAAATACAAAAAAATAGTTTTCGAAAAAAAAATTTATGCAAAATTAGTAATCCTACCTATATCTTCTGGAATGGCTGGCTGTTTTTTTTTTCAAATTTGAAAGGAAACCTATGTATCTAGTTGGGATTTTAGCACAAAAAAAAACGAAAAAGGAGAACCTTCATTCTTCTTTTGGACAGACACGTACGTTGATGTTTACACTAATCTTGATTATCACGATTTCCAATACTTTCATATATCTATATTAACTGCGTTGTTTCAAAAATTATCCATTACCACAAAAGAAAAATATGATTGGGCCTCCGCACACGAGACTAGTTCTTCCTGGGGTAGGAGTAGTTTTTAGGGGAGAGAAGCGGAGTGTGCAGGCGGGACGGCAGAAAATCTTCTACCTGGTTTGGACTGGAAGAACGAAGACGTAAACTAATACACACACAACTTTTCATTTTGAGGACTGCACAGAAATAAAAACACATTGAAATATGGTTCATGTATACAAAATTTTCTTCCAGCATAATTCATCCCGTGTGCAGTCGAACAGTGGAGTGAAACTGGTTTTCATTCCGGCAGAACTAGTCTCGTGTGCGGAGGCCCATATGGAGTGTAAAAACTCTTGTTAATAGCGTGCTAGCATTTTCTTTCACTTTTAATTTTTTTGTTCAGTAATTCTTAACTTTTTATTTTCCTTTGACCTTTGATTTTTTTGATATGATAGCATGATGGAACTAACTTTCCGTCATAAGTCTCAGTAGCTGAGGGTTGACCTTGGTGCTGCGTTGCGACGACGGAAGTTAGTTTCCAAAAATTGTTAAGACATGGTGTTTAGCGGTCTGAGTCGTAAATTGGTAGATTATGCTGGCATCAATGCCCAGATTCGTGAAGACACCATATAAAGAAAAATAATGATGGAAGAGTCAAAGAGGATTCACGTTGAGTCTTCATGAGAATCTTTCCATCTACAAAGCGAACTTTCTAGAGCCGGTTTGGAATCAAGTTTGGTTTCAGATCGTCCTAGAAAAGAAAGCAACATTTTTTTTTTTTTTGTAAAGTAGATTCATTAGTTAAAGTAGTTTACCAGTTTTATTTTTATTTTATTTTTTTTTGGCTCGTAGAACTTCGCCATCTTCTGTTTCCGATATTTCATTCTTTTCTTTCCAGAGTAGTTGATTCTCATCCAAATCCATAAATGAAAATATAGTTTTTTTTAACATTTTTAACATTTTGTAAGCATTTTCGTTTTATTAATTTGTTATTAATTTCTTCTATTCAGTTAGCAGGTTTAGATTTTTTTTTTAATAATTTTTTTTATAATTTTTATTTCTTGTGTTACATACATTAATTTTTTTGGATAGGGTATTATAGGATAAGTATGGTTTTCAGTATTTTTTTTAATAATTTTTTTTGAGTTATTTTGTTTTTTTCTTATTTTCTTTTTTATTAAATACTTTTTTTTATATATTTTTTTAGATTAATCTTTTTTTTTATAGATAAGCTTTATTTTTTTTTAATTTGTTTTTTGATTCGGTTTTAATTATTTTTTTAATTTTTTTAAGTTTTTTAGTTTTTTTAGATTTGATAATTAGTTTTTTTTATATAGAAAGTTTTTTTAAAATTTTTTTTTATAACTATTTTTGATTAGTGCTTAGATTAGTAAGTTTTTTTTAAATAGTCTATATATATTTTTTTTTGTTAAGTTACATCATCTATACCTCGTTTTTTAAAAAATTTTTTGATATAGATTTTTTTAAATACGTTTTGCTTTTAATTTTTTTTATAAGATTTAACTTTTTTTATTTATTTTAGTGTAGTTATTATTTAGTATATTTTTTTTAATTTTATTAATTAATTTTAATTTGATTTTTTTACCTTTTTCTTTCTGATTCTGTTTTCTCTTTTTGGTTTGCTCATATTTTTGCTTTTCTTAATCTTCCTCATTTCGTTCTTTTTTTTTTGCTCTTCTTGATTTCATTTTCTCATTTTACGTTGTTGTTCGAGCAAGGGAAGAGTTTTGTAAGTCGTGAGAGGTGTTTTTATACCTTTTTTGTTTGGAGTGGAAGTCTCGGGGTTTTTTTTTAATTGTTTCGAGATATATGAGTGATAGTCCCAGTAGTGTCCAATCGAGTGATAGCAATCTGAACGAAGGAATATTGCAAGAGAATTTTGAAAGGTTCTTTGACCTTATAAACCGTTTGAATTTTGAGGATTCATACGATTCGGAGTTTTTATATTCCGTAGACATGTCTCACGAGAATGTCCTTTCTGACCAGGACGTCAGTGATATAGAGGAAATCGCTGCACCGTCTGGAGCTGCTAACGTGCCAACGATGCAAGACTTGGCAAAACGTATTGGTGCGACAATGATGTCAAATCAGGTACGTCTCATCCAACAAATGGAACGTTTCATGAGCGAGGTTAATGGTAAGCCTTAAGTAACCCCTGTTCCGAACAGAATTTCAATGATTTTTACCGGGCGAGTAATCCTCATGTTTCGAGTGGTCCAAGGGCACAAAGTGCCGTTTGGATAGGTGGAACATAAAGTATGACGGAAGCAACAACATTTCCGATTTTCTGTTCAAGGTCGAAAGGTTGCAAGCTGCTTCAAATTAAAGCGATGAGCAAATTTGCTCTAATTTTACACATTGCTCGCTGGAAAAGCCGATAAATGGTTTTGGGCATTTTTACGGAAAAATCCAGCCGCCAGCTTGCAACAAATGAATTTAGACTTGAAGAGAGAATTCGGCCGCAAAGAAAATGATGTCGAGGTATACATGCGCCTGCTCACTCGAAAACAGGGATTTAAGGAATCTTTTGATGATTTCTACAGCTCTGTCTTTGGTCTGAATGACCGTTTAGATGAACCATTCGATTCATTAAAGCTAATGGAAATCATCAAAAGTAATGCCCGGGACAAAATCGGAGAGATTTTGTTGGCAGCGAGTGTTACAAGTTTGGAGCAGCTAAGGAATAAAGCCCGAGAAGCGGAACGTTTCTTAGCTAGGAAAACAGCTTCCATTAAAACCGTTCAGGAAATCCATTTGGAGGAAGAAGCGGAAGTTGAGCCACAGGACGAAGTTACGGCATTTAGCAGAGCTGGCGGTTACCGACAACCATCTACGTCACTGGTGTGTTGGAATTGTGACAAGCTAGGCCATTCTTTCTTTCAATGCCCGTCACACGAAAGAAACCTTTTCTGTTTTCTCTGCGGCGAAAAAGGCGTCAGCACCCCAGAATGCCAAAAACACCAGGGAAACCGCCAAGGGAACGACAAAGTCGGGAGAGTCGGTTTCAAAATAGCTACCCCGACCAGAGGAAGTAGTAAAAGAAGACGTGATTGAAGGGAGGAATGATCAGGTTGTTAGTGTATCAGGTCATTGTTCTGGAGATATGTCTGTGGAAGATTCAAATGATAGGGTCGGTAAGGTTTTAGAAGTTGAAGGCCCTTTCAAGATTCTCCAACGAGAAGTTCCAATTTCAGAAAGTCATCCTGTGAAAGTTTTTGCTTTGAAATTTCTTCACGAGAGAAAGCAAAACTGTTACAGGAGGCGAGCTGAAATTATTGGTCAGCCAATTGTAAGTACGCAAATTAAAAAGTGTAGGGAAAGATTCAAGAAGCGAAAGGACTTTCAGAGACTCATAGTCGAGACGATCTTGACTTCCAAAACTGATGGTAGAATGTATGCACAAGTAAGGCTGAAAGATGAACTTGTTTCAGGTTTGCTGGACAGTGGTGCTTCTATCTCTGTCTTGGGAGACGCTTGTTTTGAATTCTTAGAGAGAAATGGAATTCAATTACTACCGTACAAGAATGTCGTGCGGACGGCTGATGGGAAATCTCATGATATCGTGGGTTATTGTGAAATCCCAACAACACTTGACGGTATAATGAGGACCATTACCTTCTATGTAATTCCTAACTTGACGCAAAAGGTTTATCTTGGTATGAACTTCTGGACCGAATTTCACCTAACTCCACAAGTGAGCCAGATAGACAGTAATCACTTGTTTGAGGGAAATAGCGATACTGCAGAGGAAGTCGAATTTATCGATTTAACTAAGATTCAGCGAATCAAGTTGGATTCGGTAAAGCGGCTTTTTCCAAACTTTGCTGAGCTAGGTCTTGGTAGGACGCATATAGAAACCCATATTATCGACACGGGTGATGCAGTGCCGATTAAGTCTAAGCACTATCCACTGTCTCTGGTGAAGCAAGCGGAGGTTTACAAGGAATTGGATCGCATGTTAGAACTTGGGGTAATTGAGAGGAGTAATTCACCTTGGTGTTCGCCTATTGTGCTGGTTCGGAAACCAGGAAAAGTACGTCTTTGCTTGGATAGTCGTAAGCTTAACAGCAAAACGATAAATGATGCATATCCGTTGTCACATATCGAAGGTATCATAAGTAGATTAGAAGACACTCGCTTCATAACGGGTCTTGATTTTAAAGATGCATTTTGGCAGATCCCGTTAGATGAAGAGTCAAAGCAAAAAACGGCATTCGCAGTTCCCGGAAGGCCGCTGTATCACTTTAATGTGATGCCGTTCGGGTTATGCAACGTCGCACAGAGAATGTGTCGTCTAATGGACCGAGTAATTCCTTCTCGGCTCAGACAACATGTTTTCATTTATTTAGATGATCTTTTGATATGTACACCGGATTTCGAAACTCATATTCAAGTATTGACGTTCGTGGCAACCTGCCTTCGCAAAGCGAACTTAACCATCAACCTCAATAAGTTCAAGTTCTGCATGCGTGAAATAAAGTTCCTTGGTTACATCGTTGGTCAGGGCACGCTAAAAACCAACCCTGAAAAGGTAGACGCGATGGTAAACTTTACGCTTCCTAAAACGGCAAGACAGGTGCGAAGATTTATAGGTATGACAGGTTGGTACAGGCGTTTTATCAAGAATTATTCAGACCTTGCAGCTCCATTAACCGATTGCCTTAAAAAGCAAAAAGGTTTCGAGTTGACATCTGCAGCCAAGGAAGCATTTGACAAATTGAAAGAAGCGCTAGTCTCCGCCCCTTTATTGACTCAGCCAGACTTTAGCAAAGAGTTCACCATTCAGTGTGATGCTTCGTCTGAGGGGGTCGGAGGAGTGCTTTTCCAGCTGGATGCAGATGGAAATGAAAAACCTTTAGCTTTCATGTCAAAAAAGTTGAACAAGGCACAGAAAAATTATACGGTGACAGAGCTGGAATGTCTGGCAGCGGTTCTTAGCATCAGAAAGTTTCGCGCCTATATCGAAGGTTTGCCTTTTCGCGTTATTACTGACCATTTAAGTCTGAAATAGTTTATGTCTTTAAAGGATTTGAGTGGGCGGCTCGCAAGATGGAGTTTGGAGCCGTTAAATGTTGTTCCGGATGCGCTTTCGAGAGGATATATGGAGGAACTTTCCATCACGGCGATAGGAATGGAAATAGATATCGACTCGCCCGAGTTTGATTCTGCTGAGTACAGTGCACTGAGAGAGCAAATCGAAAAGAATCAATCTTCACATCCAGATCTAGTTGTATCCGACAAATACATATACAAAAGAGTTAGATTTAGAAGTGAAGAACTTGAAGGCTTCTCCAAGACATATGTTCGAATTCGTAAGAAGTATCTTATCTATCTATCTATCTATTACTATTGGCCAAAAATGGCTACAGACATTAAAACCTGGGTGAGTCAATGTGAGGTATGTAAAACCATAAAAGCGCCTAATAAGATTCTTCGTCCTCCAATTACTAAGCAGATCATATCTGAGCGACCGAAGCAGCGTTTGTACTTTGATTTGTTAGGACCATATCCGCGTACAAAACAGGGAAATGTTTGCATTTTTATCGCTGTCGATCATTTTTCGAAGGATGTTTTCCTGAAGGCTCCTCCGAAAGCAATCTCATCGAAAATTATCGCGTTTTTAGAATCAGATGTTTTTCATGCATTTGGAACACCCATTTTCTTGCATTCTGATAACGGTAAATAATTTACATCGTCTGAGTTTGGAAAGTGTTTGAACAATTATGGAGTGCAACACATACGAACAGCTTTTTATTCACCAAAGGCAAATTTATCGGAGAGGGTGAATCGAAGCGTTTTAAACAAGCTTAGAGTTTTTGTACGAGACGAGCACAATCATTGGGATTCCCACATTTCAAACATAGCTTGTGGTTTGAGATCGGAGTCTCATGATTCATTCGGTTTTCAACTATATTTTGCAATGTTTGCATAGAATATGATTAACCAAGGAACTTCGCACAAAATTCTTAGAAATTTAAAATCACTTCACGATCCCGCACTGAATGTAATACCTCGCGAAGCAAAAGTTGCATTTGCACGTCAGAAGTTGTTTAGGAACTTGCAAAACGCACACGAAAAATCAAAACTTACTTACAATTTGCGTTCAAAAACCAGTTTCGTACAGTGTAGGCCAGGAAGTTTTCTATAGGAATTTCAGCCAAAGTAAATTTGCCAAACGCATAAACTCGAAGTTGCTTCCAAAGTTTTTGAAGGCTCGCATCCTTCGCACTGTTGGAAACTCCTTATACGAGCTAGAAACGTTGGGTGGAAAACCTATCGGAGTCTTCCATGCCAAAGATATCAGACAGTAATGGGGTAGTTGGACATTTATCTCGAATGAGGGGAAAAATAATTCCATAGAGAATCACTGTCAACAATTAATAGCTTTAAAAATACTTATCTGACGATTTCCAAAATCTTTCTTTTGCCCGGCTTTAAGTGGGTTTGGCCCCACGATTTATACAATCATTTCTTCCACCTAACTTTGCACAAAGATAAGTCCCGTGGGTTCATTTGCTATTTTGTTGACTCTTAAGAGTAAACAAAACGCAAAGCCCAATGTTACGTAAAAAAAAAGGTGAGTGACCTTATAGTTATATAACTATATGCTTACATAGGTCTTGTCTGTTTAATGTATATAATGATTGATTTGTATGCCCGAAAACATAATTCGATTGGGGAGCAATACACTATTAGGAAAACATATGCAGGGTGTTTGTGCATATGAATGTAATATTCGCTCAAGTGGGATTATAAATTATATATACATACGCACATAAGGAAATAGTTTAAAGTAACTTCTTATCGAATAAATTCAAATTAATTATTGTATACATAAATATAGAGTATAATAGTTTAAAAATAAATACTTTTAATAAATATAATGTTAAGAAAATGTTTACAAATAGATGAAGTTAAGAACAAAAAGGAAAATGGGTTTTTAATTAAATTTCAGAGGATAATGGATGGGAATCGATGAAGAGGAAAGGAGTCTAAGGATGTTAGGGTGAAATGGGGGAAGCAGAAGATGGCGGGCAAAAAGGGTATCGAGGCCGATAAGATACCATGGTAGGGTGGGTAGAGGGGCAGTTCCACAGACGAGCAAGATCTTCGTCAAAAGTCTGGCATGATATTTTTTGTTGTGCTCTGACAGCAGTAAAGATCCTACTCCCTCTGACGAGCGTGAGGCCTGTCAAGCATGCCAGCAACGACCCCGCCGGCAATAAAGGAGCCGCAACAATACCCCTCCATACCTTCTTCATAACTTGTAAAAAAAATTAGGTTAAAACCGAAAAAGAAAACATTTTTTTATGATTTAACGGTGTTTCCTAACTAATATTTTAATCCTGTTGTCCTAACTGTAAAAAAAATTCAAAATTATGCGCGTGCTCCCTTAAAGGAAAGTCACCCCCATTTTTCTATCAACTCCATACATCCATTAGCTTTAAAATACAAAACTTTCAATATTCTGGTGGAAACTAATTCAAAAGATTATGTGGATGAAGTGCTTGAAAATGCAGGCAAACTTAAAGGCACTGCTATGCTTATCTACAGAGATTATTCATTTGAAAAGCGGAAAGTGCGACAATCTTTGCTGCGTGTATGGAAGATGGAAGGTAAAACAAAATTGCAAACTGAGTGAGGAAGTCCAAATCAGAGGTGAAACACTGGTGATGACTGGGAGAAATTTTAATTGGTGCAGAGAGACGGTCTTACTGGCTGACAGATCTGACAGCTGTATGATTCTCGGCGAATTGTTTTCGGAGTTCAATCTGTCAAATGAAGAACTTTTACTGGCTGAAACAAAATGAGCTGGAACGGAAGACGGAGCTGGAGCTGGAACAGATGTCAAAAATGTTGAATATACACAAATTCATTGTTGCGAACACAATGGGACGCAGCTGCAAACGGAGCTGCAATACAGAGACGGAAAGGTTGGTTAACTTTTAATAAAGACGTGCAGTTTTTTGACATTTCACAGAGAAACAAGTGGAACACAATAGTGGTGCAAGGTACGTTTACATCATTCCTATTTTCGGTAGTTTTTTCATTCTTATTTTTACAAAAATTGTAAAAGGTGTATATCAGTAGGGGAAGGAAGTAACGAATGGAAGAATGAAAGTTTTAATATTTTAAGGGTTGAGCGATGTTTCTCGTTTGAAAAAGAAAATGTTTGACATGGTCTAAAAATAAGAACTTTAAAAATTGATTGTAGAACATAAGGAAACAGCGAGAATTCAAAGGTATCCTGAAATTTCTGGGCTACTTTTCTTCCTGATGGACATAAAGAATGGCTGGCTGTTTTTTTTTCAAATTTGAAAGGAAACCTATGTATCTAGTTGGGATTTTAGCACAAAAAAACGAAAAAGGAGAACCTTCATTCTTCTTTTGGACAGACACGTACGTTGATGTTTACACTAATCTTGATTATCACGATTTCCAATACTTTCATATATCTATATTAACTGCGTTGTTTCAAAAATTATCCATTACCACAAAAGAAAAATATGATTGGGTCTCCGCACACGAGACTAGTTCTTCCTGGGGTAGGAGTAGTTTTTAGGGGAGAGAAGCGGAGTGTGCAGGCGGGACGGCAGAAAATCTTCTACCTGGTTTGGACTGGAAGAACGAAGACGTAAACTAATACACACACAACTTTTCATTTTGAGGACTGCACAGAAATAAAAACACATTGAAATATGGTTCATGTATACAAAATTTTCTTCCAGCATAATTCATCCCGTGTGCAGTCGAACAGTGGAGTGAAACTGGTTTTCATTCCGGCAGAACTAGTCTCGTATGCGGAGGACCATATGGAGTGAAAAAACTCTTGTTAATAGCGTGCTAGCATTTTCTTTCGCGAACGAGAGATGCCAAAGCTCAACCCTAACATTTTTTTAAATTTTTATTCAATTCGTTTTTGTGCCAAAAAAAGAAGAAACAAAGAAGCGATGTAAACAAGGTATTATAATAAATGGGCTGATATCTGACTTATGTCAAAAAACTGCACAGTGCCATTGTGGGCAGTTGCAAGCTGGGACGTACGTCCTCGTTTGACAGCTAATGTACGTGAGTGAAGCGGTAAATTAAAAAAAAAGTGCTTCGAATTTGGATAATTTTGTTTTGCGAACATATTAAACTGTATAACTTTTGTATAATTAGGTGCATCAATGAGAATATTCTAGAATCTTAACAGAAAAACAAGAATCAATATGACCATAGAAAAAAGAGGAATGAAGACATTTCTTTTCACAAGTAAGTATTGTTTTATTTAAATCAAGGTGAAGTGGTGTTTTGATTATATTTTTAATATTGTAGAACAATTTAAATAGATTTTTTGTGGTATTAAACAATGAAAACAATTAATTTGTTGAAAATAAATTTGTACAACTTCAAAGGATAAGATTCACTCTATCTGTCAAACGACAGAGTTGAAGTCAGGGACGCATTCGTTTTCATTGTTTGTTGGTAAGGCGCTTCAATACGTTGAGCGCATGTAATATGAAGTTATGTTTTTAAGTATTTTTTGAATAATTTTTACATTTGTGACTCGTGAATATTTATCGAAATTGTTCTTTTTTATGTATTTGTCTACATGTTAGTACCTATCAACTTCTCTGTATTATATCTAGGTCCAGCGGTGTTTTTGTGCACCTTATGTGTGAAGCGAATGAGCACAAATGACTTCAGGAAAATATTCAGATTTCTGAAAGCTGAATGGAGGAGAGAAAAATGTTTGGAATTACTTAAATTGAATAAAGATGAAGTCAAGACTTCCCCGCCGCGGTGCCGTATTTGCCTGACGATTTTATAAGATCTCAGTGAGTTAATTAACTTAAAATTAACAAATGTATTTTTTTTTAATTTTGTGTTTTTATTAAAAAGAAATGAAAGAGAAAAAGAAAGTTCCAAAAATTGCAACTTAATTTAAAACTAAACAAGAGGTTAAACTGTTTCACTTGTTTGTACTTTTCAGATTTTTGGAACAGGTAAGTTTATATATATATTTATATAGAACACACTGCGCATTCATAAGGAATATAGGGAGGGGAGAGATAGCAGGTGTCGATTAACATTGGTTTTCAATGTTTACAGATCAAAATGGCAAGGGAAAATCACGCTGGGTAAACTATTTCAAATTCGTGTTCGGCTATAAAAAGAATCCCTATATTTCACGGTACGTCCGAAATTAGGCTCAAGGGTGAACTGATGATTCCTTTGCGGGACGAATATTACGGGAGAAACTTTTAAGGGGACGAATGCAACTGGCTACTTCGAGTGAACATTTTTTGTAAAAGAAACGATAAAATAAGGAAAGACATGAAACATTGCGTCGGTGTTCGTGAGGGGCATTTGTTTCAGCGGCAGTTCTCTTTCCTATCAATCTTGACGCTCTATTTTGTATTCTATCAAGCAGGTGAAGTGGTGTTTGCGAAGCACCTGCCCAGAGGTGGGAGTTATACTCGAGTTTAGGGCGTATAAACGCTTTATAAATTGTAGCCAGATCAGATGGGGAAAAATACTTCTTACACCGATACAGAAAACCTAAGCACTTAGCAGAATTCTTAGCGATCTCAAATATATGATCGTTTTAACGGAGGTCGTCGTTAACACACATACCGAGTACTGAGAGCTTTCCGGTTTCTTCGATGTAAGTGCCATTCATAGACAATGGCATTGGGGTATGTTTAGCTCTAACGACAGAAGACAGCATTGAGTTTTCGAAGCATTAAACTCTACACGATTCCTATTACCCCATTTGACAATGCTGTATAAATCGGAGTTTTGATGAGCTTGACATACGGTACCGTTGCAATTGTACGTCCGAAGGTGAAGGACGTGAATTATCGAACGAATATGAAAAGCTGAGGGTAGAGTCGTCAGCAAAACTGTTAGGTGGATTAGAAGTAACAGACAGAACATCATATATAATCAATTGCATGACTGGATCGCACTTACTTGCTCATAGGTGCGGTCACATTGTAGAATAAAATTAAAGAAAATTAAAATGAACATCAAAGCATTTATTCGATTTTCGTGACTTGATTGTTCGAATAAAGTAAGTTAAATTGTATTGGGTGAAATAATTTAAGCTCCGTTTTATTTCTTTAGGAATAGTTAATTAGTGATTTTTTTTTCAAAACCGTAGGAGCCGTTTTTAATTTTTTAATTAAAACAGTTCTTTTAACACCTTTTTTAATAAAATTAAAAAAAAATCATTCACAAATACAAACTTCAGCACGAAAATAACGTACATTTAAAAACAAAATTATTAAAAATACAAAAAAAAAGTGTTCGAAAAAAAAATTTATGCAAAATTAGTAATCCTACCTATATCTTCTGGAATGGCTGGCTGTTTTTTTTTTTCAAATTTGAAAGGAAACCTATGTATCTAGTTGGGATTTTAGCACAAAAAAAAAACGAAAAAGGAGAACCTTCATTCTTCTTTTGGACAGACACGTACGTTGATGTTTACACTAATCTTGATTATCACGATTTCCAATACTTTCATATATCTATATAAACTGCGTTGTTTCAAAAATTATCCATTACCACAAAAGAAAAATATGATTGGGCCTCCGCACACGAGACTAGTTCTTCCTGGGGTAGGAGTAGTTTTTAGGGGAGAGAAGCGGAGTGTGCAGGCGGGACGGCAGAAAATCTTCTACCTGGTTTGGACTGGAAGAACGAAGACGTAAACTAATACACACACAACTTTTCATTTTGAGGACTGCACAGAAATAAAAACACATTGAAATATGGTTCATGTATACAAAATTTTCTTCCAGCATAATTCATCCCGTGTGCAGTCGAACAGTGGAGTGAAACTGGTTTTCATTCCGGCAGAACTAGTCTCGTATGCGGAGGCCCATATGGAGTGTAAAAACTCTTGTTAATAGCGTGCTAGCATTTTCTTTCGCGAACGAGAGATGCCAAAGCTCAACCCTAACATTTTTTTAAATTTTTATTCAATTCGTTTTTGTGCCAAAAAAAAGAAGAAACAAAGAAGCGATGTAAACAAGGTATTATAATAAATGGGCTGATATCTGACTTATGTCAAAAAACTGCACAGCGCCATTGTGGGCAGTTGCAAGCTGGGACGTACGTCCTCGTTTGACAGCTAATGTACGTGAGTGAAGCTTTTAAACTTTTGTATAATTAGGTGCATCAATGAGAATATTCTAGAATCTTAACAGAAAAACAAGAATCAATATGACCATAGAAAAAAGAGGAATGAAGACATTTCTTTTCACAAGTAAGTACTGTTTTATTTAAATCAAGGTGAAGTGGTGTTTTGATTATATTTTTAATATTGTAGAACAATTTAAATAGATTTTTTGTGGTATTAAACAATGAAAACAATTAATTTGTTGAAAATAAATTTGTACAACTTCAAAGGATAAGATTCACTGTATCTGTCAAACGACAGAGTTGAAGTCAGGGACGCATTCGTTTTCATTGTTTGTTGGTAAGGCGCTTCAATACGTTGAGCGCATGTAATATGAAGTTATGTTTTTAAGTATTTTTTGAATAATTTTTACATTTGTGACTCGTGAATATTTATCGAAATTGTTCTTTTTTATGTATTTGTCAACATGTTAGTACCTATCAACTTCTCTGTATTATATCTAGGTCCAGCGGTGTTTTTGTGCACCTTATGTGTGAAGCGAATGAGCACAAATGACTTCAGGAAAATATTCAGATTTCTGAAAGCTGAATGGAGGAGAGAAAAATGTTTGGAATTACTTAAATTGAATAAAGATGAAGTCAAGACTTCCCCGCCGCGGTGCCGTATTTGCCTGACGATTTTATAAGATCTCAGTGAGTTAATAATTTAAAATTAACAAATGTATTTTTTTTTAATTTTGTGTTTTTATTAAAAAGAAATGAAAGAGAAAAAGAAAGTTCCAAAAATTGCAACTTAATTTAAAACTAAAAAAGAGGTTAAACTGTTTCACTTGTTTGTACTTTTCAGATTTTTGGAACAGGTAAGTTTATATATATATTTATATAGAACACACTGCGCATTCATTAGAATATAGTTTACAGATCAAAATGGCAAGGGAAAATCACGCTGGGTAAACTATTTCAAATTCGTGTTCGGCTATAAAAAGAATCCCTATATTTCACGGTACGTCCGAAATTAGGCTCAAGGGTGAATTGATGATTCCTTTGCGGGACGAGTATTACGGGAGAAACTTTTAAGGGGACGAATGCAACTGGCTACTTCGAGTGAACATTTTTTGTAAAAGAAACGATAAAATCAGGAAAGACATGAAACATTGCGTCGGTGTTCGAGAGGGGCATTTGTTTCAGCGGCATTTCTCTTTCCTATCAATCTTGACGCCCTATTTTGTATTCTATCAAGCAGGTGAAGTGGTGTTTGCGAAGCACCTGCCCAGAGGTGGGAGTTATACTCGAGTTTAGGGCGTATAAACGCTTTATAAATTGTAGCCAGATCAGATAGGGAAAAATACTTCTTACACCGATACAGAAAACCTAAGCACTTAGCAGAATTCTTAGCGATCTCAAATATATGATCGTTTTAACGGAGGTCGTCGTTAACACACATACCGAGTACTGAGAGCTTTCCGGTTTCTTCGATGTAAGTGCCATTCATAGACAATGGCATTGGGGTATGTTTAGCTCTAACGACAGAAGACAGCATTGAGTTTTCGAAGCATTAAACTCTACACGATTCCTATTACCCCATTTGACAATGCTGTATAAATCGGAGTTTGATGAGCTTGACATACGGTACCGTTGCAATTGTACGTCCGAAGGTGAAGGACGTGAATTATCAAACGAATATGAAAAGCTGAGGGTAGAGTCGTCAGCAAAACTGTTAGGTGGATTAGAAGTAACAGACAGAACATCATATATAATCAATTGCATGACTGGATCGCACGTACTTGCTCATAGGTGCGGTCACATTGTAGAATAAAATTAAAGAAAATTAAAATGAACATCAAAGCATTTATTCGATTTTTGTGACTTGATTGTTCGAATAAAGTAAGTTAAATTGTATTGGGTGAAATAATTTAAGCTCCGTTTTATTTCTTTAGGAATAGTTAATTAGTGATTTTTTTTTCAAAACGGTAGGAGCCGTTTTTAATTTTTTAATTAAAACAGTTTTTTTAACACCTTTTTTTAATAAAATTTAAAAAAAAATCATTCACAAATACAAACTTCAGCACGAAAATAACGTACATTTAAAAACAAAATTATTAAAAATACAAAAAAATAGTTTTCGAAAAAAAAATTTATGCAAAATTAGTAATCCTACCTATATCTTCTGGAATGGCTGGCTGTTTTTTTTTTCAAATTTGAAAGGAAACCTATGTATCTAGTTGGGATTTTAGCACAAAAAAAAACGAAAAAGGAGAACCTTCATTCTTCTTTTGGACAGACACGTACGTTGATGTTTACACTAATCTTGATTATCACGATTTCCAATACTTTCATATATCTATATTAACTGCGTTGTTTCAAAAATTATCCATTACCACAAAAGAAAAATATGATTGGGCCTCCGCACACGAGACTAGTTCTTCCTGGGGTAGGAGTAGTTTTTAGGGGAGAGAAGCGGAGTGTGCAGGCGGGACGGCAGAAAATCTTCTACCTGGTTTGGACTGGAAGAACGAAGACGTAAACTAATACACACACAACTTTTCATTTTGAGGACTGCACAGAAATAAAAACACATTGAAATATGGTTCATGTATACAAAATTTTCTTCCAGCATAATTCATCCCGTGTGCAGTCGAACAGTGGAGTGAAACTGGTTTTCATTCCGGCAGAACTAGTCTCGTGTGCGGAGGCCCATATGGAGTGTAAAAACTCTTGTTAATAGCGTGCTAGCATTTTCTTTCACTTTTAATTTTTTTGTTCAGTAATTCTTAACTTTTTATTTTCCTTTGACCTTTGATTTTTTTGATATGATAGCATGATGGAACTAACTTTCCGTCATAAGTCTCAGTAGCTGAGGGTTGACCTTGGTGCTGCGTTGCGACGACGGAAGTTAGTTTCCAAAAATTGTTAAGACATGGTGTTTAGCGGTCTGAGTCGTAAATTGGTAGATTATGCTGGCATCAATGCCCAGATTCGTGAAGACACCATATAAAGAAAAATAATGATGGAAGAGTCAAAGAGGATTCACGTTGAGTCTTCATGAGAATCTTTCCATCTACAAAGCGAACTTTCTAGAGCCGGTTTGGAATCAAGTTTGGTTTCAGATCGTCCTAGAAAAGAAAGCAACATTTTTTTTTTTTTTGTAAAGTAGATTCATTAGTTAAAGTAGTTTACCAGTTTTATTTTTATTTTATTTTTTTTTGGCTCGTAGAACTTCGCCATCTTCTGTTTCCGATATTTCATTCTTTTCTTTCCAGAGTAGTTGATTCTCATCCAAATCCATAAATGAAAATATAGTTTTTTTTAACATTTTTAACATTTTGTAAGCATTTTCGTTTTATTAATTTGTTATTAATTTCTTCTATTCAGTTTAGATTTTTTTTTAATATTTTTTTTTATAATTTTTATTTCTTGTGTTACATACATTAATTTTTTTGGATAGGGTATTATAGGATAAGTATGGTTTTCAGTATTTTTTTTAATAATTTTTTTTGAGTTATTTTGTTTTTTTCTTATTTTCTTTTTTATTAAATACTTTTTTTCATATATTTTTTTAGATTAATCTTTTTTTTATAGATAAGCTTTATTTTTTTTTAATTTGTTTTTTGATTCGGTTTTAATTATTTTTTTAATTTTTTTAAGTTTTTTAGTTTTTTTAGATTTGATAATTAGTTTTTTTTATATAGAAAGTTTTTTTAAATTTTTTTTTATAACTTTATTTTTGATTAGTGCTTAGATTAGTAAGTTTTTTTTAAATAGTCTATATATATATTTTTTTTTGTTAAGTTACATCATCTATACCTCGTTTTTTAAAAATTTTTTTGATATAGATTTTTTTAAATACGTTTTGCTTTTAATTTTTTTTATAAGATTTAACTTTTTTTATTTATTTTAGTGTAGTTATTATTTAGTATATTTTTTTTAATTTTATTAATTAATTTTAATTTGATTTTTTTACCTTTTTCTTTCTGATTCTGTTTTCTCTTTTTGGTTTTCTCATATTTTTGCTTTTCTTAATCTTCCTCATTTCGTTCTTTTTTTTTTGCTCTTCTTGATTTCATTTTCTCATTTTACGTTGTTGTTCGAGCAAGGGAAGAGTTTTGTAAGTCGTGAGAGGTGTTTTTATACCTTTTTTGTTTGGAGTGGAAGTCTCGGGGTTTTTTTTTAATTGTTTCGAGATATATGAGTGATAGTCCCAGTAGTGTCCAATCGAGTGATAGCAATCTGAACGAAGGAATATTGCAAGAGAATTTTGAAAGGTTCTTTGACCTTATAAACCGTTTGAATTTTGAGGATTCATACGATTCGGAGTTTTTATATTCCGTAGACATGTCTCACGAGAATGTCCTTTCTGACCAGGACGTCAGTGATATAGAGGAAATCGCTGCACCGTCTGGAGCTGCTAACGTGCCAACGATGCAAGACTTGGCAAAACGATGGTGCGACAATGATGTCAAATCAGGTACGTCTCATCCAACAAATGGAACGTTTCATGAGCGAGGTTAATGGTAAGCCTTAAGTAACCCCTGTTCCGAACAGAATTTCAATGATTTTTACCGGGCGAGTAATCCTCATGTTTCGAGTGGTCCAAGGGCACAAAGTGCCGTTTGGATAGGTGGAACATAAAGTATGACGGAAGCAACAACATTTCCGATTTTCTGTTCAAGGTCGAAAGGTTGCAAGCTGCTTCAAATTAAAGCGATGAGCAAATTTGCTCTAATTTTACACATTGCTCGCTGGAAAAGCCGATAAATGGTTTTGGGCATTTTTACGGAAAAATCCAGCCGCCAGCTTGCAACAAATGAATTTAGACTTGAAGAGAGAATTCGGCCGCAAAGAAAATGATGTCGAGGTATACATGCGCCTGCTCACTCGAAAACAGGGATTTAAGGAATCTTTTGATGATTTCTACAGCTCTGTCTTTGGTCTGAATGACCGTTTAGATGAACCATTCGATTCATTAAAGCTAATGGAAATCATCAAAAGTAATGCCCGGGACAAAATCGGAGAGATTTTGTTGGCAGCGAGTGTTACAAGTTTGGAGCAGCTAAGGAATAAAGCCCGAGAAGCGGAACGTTTCTTAGCTAGGAAAACAGCTTCCATTAAAACCGTTCAGGAAATCCATTTGGAGGAAGAAGCGGAAGTTGAGCCACAGGACGAAGTTACGGCATTTAGCAGAGCTGGCGGTTACCGACAACCATCTACGTCACTGGTGTGTTGGAATTGTGACAAGCTAGGCCATTCTTTCTTTCAATGCCCGTCACACGAAAGAAACCTTTTCTGTTTTCTCTGCGGCGAAAAAGGCGTCAGCACCCCAGAATGCCAAAAACACCAGGGAAACCGCCAAGGGAACGACAAAGTCGGGAGAGTCGGTTTCAAAATAGCTACCCCGACCAGAGGAAGTAGTAAAAGAAGACGTGATTGAAGGGAGGATGTTCTGGAGATATGTCTGTGGAAGATTCAAATGATAGGGTCGGTAAGGTTTTAGAAGTTGAAGGCCCTTTCAAGATTCTCCAACGAGAAGTTCCAATTTCAGAAAGTCATCCTGTGAAAGTTTTTGCTTTGAAATTTCTTCACGAGAGAAAGCAAAACTGTTACAGGAGGCGAGCTGAAATTATTGGTCAGCCAATTGTAAGTACGCAAATTAAAAAGTGTAGGGAAAGATTCAAGAAGCGAAAGGACTTTCAGAGACTCATAGTCGAGACGATCTTGACTTCCAAAACTGATGGTAGAATGTATGCACAAGTAAGGCTGAAAGATGAACTTGTTTCAGGTTTGCTGGACAGTGGTGCTTCTATCTCTGTCTTGGGAGACGCTTGTTTTGAATTCTTAGAGAGAAATGGAATTCAATTACTACCGTACAAGAATGTCGTGCGGACGGCTGATGGGAAATCTCATGATATCGTGGGTTATTGTGAAATCCCAACAACACTTGACGGTATAATGAGGACCATTACCTTCTATGTAATTCCTAACTTGACGCAAAAGGTTTATCTTGGTATGAACTTCTGGACCGAATTTCACCTAACTCCACAAGTGAGCCAGATAGACAGTAATCACTTGTTTGAGGGAAATAGCGATATTGCAGAGGAAGTCGAATTTATCGATTTAACTAAGATTCAGCGAATCAAGTTGGATTCGGTAAAGCGGCTTTTTCCAAACTTTGCTGAGCTAGGTCTTGGTAGGACGCATATAGAAACCCATATTATCGACACGGGTGATGCAGTGCCGATTAAGTCTAAGCACTATCCACTGTCTCTGGTGAAGCAAGCGGAGGTTTACAAGGAATTGGATCGCATGTTAGAACTTGGGGTAATTGAGAGGAGTAATTCACCTTGGTGTTCGCCTATTGTGCTGGTTCGGAAACCAGGAAAAGTACGTCTTTGCTTGGATAGTCGTAAGCTTAACAGCAAAACGATAAATGATGCATATCCATTGTCACATATCGAAGGTATCATAAGTAGATTAGAAGACACTCGCTTCATAACGGGTCTTGATCTTAAAGATGCATTTTGGCAGATCCCGTTAGATGAAGAGTCAAAGCAAAAAACGGCATTCGCAGTTCCCGGAAGGCCGCTGTATCACTTTAATGTGATGCCGTTCGGGTTATGCAACGTCGCACAGAGAATGTGTCGTCTAATGGACCGAGTAATTCCTTCTCGGCTCAGACAACATGTTTTCATTTATTTAGATGATCTTTTGATATGTACACCGGATTTCGAAACTCATATTCAAGTATTGACGTTCGTGGCAACCTGCCTTCGCAAAGCGAACTTAACCATCAACCTCAATAAGTTCAAGTTCTGCATGCGTGAAATAAAGTTCCTTGGTTACATCGTTGGTCAGGGCACGCTAAAAACCAACCCTGAAAAGGTAGACGCGATGGTAAACTTTACGCTTCCTAAAACGGCAAGACAGGTGCGAAGATTTATAGGTATGACAGGTTGGTACAGGCGTTTTATCAAGAATTATTCAGACCTTGCAGCTCCATTAACCGATTGCCTTAAAAAGCAAAAAGGTTTCGAGTTGACATCTGCAGCCAAGGAAGCATTTGACAAATTGAAAGAAGCGCTAGTCTCCGCCCCTTTATTGACTCAGCCAGACTTTAGCAAAGAGTTCACCATTCAGTGTGATGCTTCGTCTGAGGGGGTCGGAGGAGTGCTTTTCCAGCTGGATGCAGATGGAAATGAAAAACCTTTAGCTTTCATGTCAAAAAAGTTGAACAAGGCACAGAAAAATTATACGGTGACAGAGCTGGAATGTCTGGCAGCGGTTCTTAGCATCAGAAAGTTTCGCGCCTATATCGAAGGTTTGCCTTTTCGCGTTATTACTGACCATTTAAGTCTGAAATGGTTTATGTCTTTAAAGGATTTGAGTGGGCGGCTCGCAAGATGGAGTTTGAAGCCGTTAAATGTTGTTCCGGATGCGCTTTCGAGAGGATATATGGAGGAACTTTCCATCACGGCGATAGGAATGGAAATAGATATCGACTCGCCCGAGTTTGATTCTGCTGAGTACAGTGCACTGAGAGAGCAAATCGAAAAGAATCAATCTTCACATCCAGATCTAGTTGTATCCGACAAATACATATACAAAAGAGTTAGATTTAGAAGTGAAGAACTTGAAGGCTTCTCCAAGACATATGTTCGAATTCGTAAGAAGTATCTTATCTATCTATCTATCTATTACTATTGGCCAAAAATGGCTACAGACATTAAAACCTGGGTGAGTCAATGTGAGGTATGTAAAACCATAAAAGCGCCTAATAAGATTCTTCGTCCTCCAATTACTAAGCAGATCATATCTGAGCGACCGAAGCAGCGTTTGTACTTTGATTTGTTAGGACCATATCCGCGTACAAAACAGGGAAATGTTTGCATTTTTATCGGTGTCGATCATTTTTCGAAGGATGTTTTCCTGAAGGCTCCTCCGAAAGCAATCTCATCGAAAATTATCGCGTTTTTAGAATCAGATATTTTTCATGCATTTGGAACACCCATTTTCTTGCATTCTGATAACGGTAAATAATTTACATCGTCTGAGTTTGGCAAGTGTTTGAAGAATTATGGAGTGCAACACATACGAACAGCTTTTTATTCACCAAAGGCAAATTTATCGGAGAGGGTGAATCGAAGCGTTTTAAACAAGCTTAGAGTTTTTGTACGAGACGAGCACAATCATTGGGATTCCCACATTTCAAACATAGCTTGTGCTTTGAGATCGGAGTCTCATGATTCATTCGGTTTTCAACTATATTTTGCAATGTTTGCATAGAATATGATTAACCAAGGAACTTCGCACAAAATTCTTAGAAATTTAAAATCACTTCACGATCCCGAACTGAATGTAATACCTCGCGAAGCAAAAGTTGCATTTGCACGTCAGAAGTTGTTTAGGAACTTGCAAAACGCACACGAAAAATCAAAACTTACTTACAATTTGCGTTCAAAACCAGTTTCGTACAGTGTAGGCCAGGAAGTTTTCTATAGGAATTTCAGCCAAAGTAAATTTGCCAAACGCATAAACTCGAAGTTGCTTCCAAAGTTTTTGAAGGCTCGCATCCTTCGCACTGTTGGAAACTCCTTATACGAGCTAGAAACGTTGGGTGGAAAACCTATCGGAGTCTTCCATGCCAAAGATATCAGACAGTAATGGGGTAGTTGGACATTTATCTCGAATGAGGGGAAAAATAATTCCATAGAGAATCACTGTCAACAATTAATAGCTTTAAAAATACTTATCTGACGATTTCCAAAATCTTTCTTTTGCCGGCTTTAAGTGGGTTTGGCCCCACGTTTTATACAATCATTTCTTCCACCTAACTTTGCACAAAGATAAGTCCCGTGGGTTCATTTGCTATTTTGTTGACTCTTAAGAGTAAACAAAACGCAAAGCCCAATGTTACGTAAAAAAAAGGTGAGTGACCTTATAGTTATATAACTATATGCTTACATAGGTCTTGTCTGTTTAATGTATATAATGATTGATTTGTATGCCTGAAAACATAATTCGATTGGGGAGCAATACACTATTAGGAAAACATATGCAGGGTGTTTGTGCATATGAATGTAATATTCGCTCAAGTGGGATTATAAATTATAAATACAAACGCACATAAAGAAATAGTTTAAAGTAACTTCTTATCGAATAAATTCAAATTAATTATTGTATACATAAATATAGAGTATAATAGTTTAAAAATAAATACTTTTAATAAATATAATGTTAAGAAAATGTTTACAAATAGATGAAGTTAAGAACAAAAAGGAAAATGGGTTTTTAATTAAATTTCAGAGGATAATCGATGAAGAGGAAAGGAGTGTAAGGATGTTAGGGTGAAATGGGGGAAGCAGAAGATGGCGGGCAAAAAGGGTATCGAGGCCGATAAGATACCATGGTAGAGTGGGTAGAGGGGCAGTTCCGCAGACGAGCAAGATCTTCGTCAAAAGTCTGGCATGATATTTTTTGTTGTGCTCTGACAGCAGTAAAGATCCTACTCCCTCCGACGAGCGTGAGGCCTGAAGCATGCCAGCAACGACCCCGCCGGCAATAAAGGAGCCGCAACAATACCCCTCCATACCTTCTTCATACCTTGTAAAAAAAAAATAGGTTAAAACCGAAAAAGAAAACATTTTTTATGATTTAACGGTGTTTCCTAACTAATATTTTAATCCTGTTGTCCTAACTGTAAAAAAAAAATCAAAATTATGCGCGTGCTCCCTTAAAGGAAAGTCACCCCCATTTTTCTATCAACTCCATACATCCATTAGCTTTAAAATACAAAACTTTCAATATTCTGGTGGAAACTAATTCAAAAGATTATGTGGATGAAGTGCTTGAAAATGCAGGCAAACTTAAAGGCACTGCTATGCTTATCTACAGAGATTATCCATTTGAAAAGCGGAAAGTGCGACAATCTTTGTGCGTGTATGGAAGATGGAAGGTAATACAAAATTGCAAACTGAGTGAGGAAGTCCAAATCAGAGGTGAAACACTGGTGATGACTGGGAGAAATTTTAATTGGTGCAGAGAGACGGTCTTACTGGCTGACAGATCTGACAGCTGTATGATTCTCGGCGAATTGTTTTCGGAGTTCAATCTGTCAAATGAAGAACTTTTACTGGCTGAACACAATGAGCTGGAACGGAAGACGGAGCTGGAGCTGGAACAGATGTCAAAAATGTTGAATATACACAAATTCATTGTTGCGAACACAATGGGACGCAGCTGCAAACGGAGCTGCAATACAGAGACGGAAAGGTTGGTTAACTTTTAATAAAGACGTGCAGTTTTTTGACATTTCACAGAGAAACAAGTGGAACACAATAGTGGTGCAAGGTACGTTTACATCATTCCTATTTTCGGTAGTTTTTTCATTCTTATTTTTACAAAAATTGTAAAAGGTGTATATCAGTAGGGGAAGGAAGTAACGAATGGAAGAATGAAAGTTTTAATATTTTAAGGGTTGAGCGATGTTTCTCGTTTGAAAAAGAAAATGTTTGACATGGTCTAAAAATAAGAACTTTAAAAATTGATTGTAGAACATAAGGAAACAGCGAGAATTCAAAGGTATCCTGAAATTTCTGGGCTACTTTTCTTCCTGATGGACATAAAGAATGGCTGGCTGTTTTTTTTTTCAAATTTGAAAGGAAACCTATGTATCTAGTTGGGATTTTAGCACAAAAAAACGAAAAAGGAGAACCTTCATTCTTCTTTTGGACAGACACGTACGTTGATGTTTACACTAATCTTGATTATCACGATTTCCAATACTTTCATATATCTATATTAACTGCGTTGTTTCAAAAATTATCCATTACCACAAAAGAAAAATATGATTGGGCCTCCGCACACGAGACTAGTTCTTCCTGGGGTAGGAGTAGTTTTTAGGGTAGAGAAGCGGAGTGTGCAGGCGGGACGGCAGAAAATCTTCTACCTGGTTTGGACTGGAAGAACGAAGACGTAAACTAATACACACACAACTTTTCATTTTGAGGACTGCACAGAAATAAAAACACATTGAAATATGGTTCATGTATACAAAATTTTCTTCCAGCATAATTCATCCCGTGTGCAGTCGAACAGTGGAGTGAAACTGGTTTTCATTCCGGCAGAACTAGTCTCGTGTGCGGAGGCCCATATGGAGTGTAAAAACTCTTGTTAATAGCGTGCTAGCATTTTCTTTCGCGAACGAGAGATGCCAAAGCTCAACCCTAACATTTTTTTAAATTTTTATTCAATTCGTCTTTGTGCCAAAAAAAAGAAGAAACAAAGAAGCGATGTAAACAAGGTATTATAATAAATGGGCTGATATCTGACTTATGTCAAAAAACTGCACAGCGCCATTGTGGGCAGTTGCAAGCTGGGACGTACGTCCTCGTTTGACAGCTAATGTACGTGAGTGAAGCGGTAAATTAAAAAAAAAGTGCTTCGAATTTGGATAATTTTGTTTTGCGAACATATTAAACTGTATAACTTTTGTATAATTAGGTGCATCAATGAGAATATTCTAGAATCTTAACAGAAAAACAAGAATCAATATGACCATAGAAAAAAGAGGAATGAAGACATTTCTTTTCACAAGTAAGTATTGTTTTATTTAAATCAATGTGAAGTGGTGTTTTGATTATATTTTTAATATTGTAGAACAATTTAAATAGATTTTTTGTGGTATTAAACAATGAAAACAATTAATTTGTTGAAAATAAATTTGTACAACTTCAAAAGATAAGATTCACTCTATCTGTCAAACGACAGAGTTGAAGTCAGGGACGCATTCGTTTTCATTGTTTGTTGGTAAGGCGCTTCAATACGTTGAGCGCATGTAATATGAAGTTATGTTTTTAAGTATTTTTTGAATAGTTTTTACATTTGTGACTCGTGAATATTTATCGATATTGTTCTTTTTTATGTATTTGTCAACATGTTAGTACCTATCAACTTCTCTGTATTATATCTAGGTCCAGCGGTGTTTTTGTGCACCTTATGTGTGAAGCGAATGAGCACAAATGACTTCAGGAAAATATTCAGATTTCTGAAAGCTGAATGGAGGAGAGAAAAATGTTTGGAATTACTTAAATTGAATAAAGATGAAGTCAAGACTTCCCCGCCGCGGTGCCGTATTTGCCTGACGATTTTATAAGATCTCAGTGAGTTAATTATTTAAAAATTAACAGATGTATTTTTTTTAATTTCGTGTTTTTATTAAAAAGAAATGAAAGAGAAAAAGAAAGTTCCAAAAATTGCAACTTAATTTAAAACTAAAAAAGAGGTTAAACTGTTTCACTTGTTTGTACTTTTCAGATTTTTGGAACAGGTAAGTTTATATATATATTTATATAGAACACACTGCGCATTCATTACGAATATAGGGAGGGGAGAGATAGCAGGTGTCGATTAACATTGGTTTTCAATGTTTACAGATCAAAATGGCAAGGGAAAATCACGCTGGGTAAACTATTTCAAATTCGTGTTCGGCTATAAAAAGAATCCCTATATTTCACGGTACGTCCGAAATTAGGCTCAAGGGTGAACTGATGATTCCTTTGCGGGACGAGTATTACGGGAGAAACTTTTAAGGGGACGAATGCAACTGGCTACTTCGAGTGAACATTTTTTGTAAAAGAAACGATAAAATAAGGAAAGACATGAAACATTGCGTCGGTGTTCGAGAGGGGCATTTGTTTCAGCGGCAGTTCTCTTTCCTATCAATCTTGACGCTCTATTTTGTATTCTATAAAGCAGGTGAAGTGGTGTTTGCGAAGCACCTGCCCAGAGGTGGGAGTTATACTCGAGTTTAGGGCGTATAAACGCTTTATAAATTGTAGCCAGATCAGATGGGGAAAAATACTTCTTACACCGATACAGAAAACCTAAGCACTTAGCAGAATTCTTAGCGATCTCAAATATATGATCGTTTTAACGGAGGTCGTCGTTAACACACATACCGAGTACTGAGAGCTTTCCGGTTTCTTCGATGTAAGTGCCATTCATAGACAATGGCATTGGGGTATGTTTAGCTCTAACGACAGAAGACAGCATTGAGTTTTCGAAGCATTAAACTCTACACGATTCCTATTACCCCATTTGACAATGCTGTATAAATCGGAGTTTGATGAGCTTGACATACGGTACCGTTGCAATTGTACGTCCGAAGGTGAAGGACGTGAATTATCGAACGAATATGAAAAGCTGAGGGTAGAGTCGTCAGCAAAACTGTTAGGTGGATTAGAAGTAACAGACAGAACATCATATATAATCAATTGCATGACTGGATCGCACGTACTTGCTCATAGGTGCGGTCACATTGTAGAACAAAATTAAAGCAAATTAAAATGAACATCAAAGCATTTATTCGATTTTTGTGACTTGATTGTTCGAATAAAGTAAGTTAAATTGTATTGGGTGAAATAATTTAAGCTCCGTTTTATTTCCTTAGGAATAGTTAATTAGTGATTTTTTTTTCAAAACCGTAGGAGCCGTTTTTAATTTTTTAATTAAAACAGTTTTTTTAACACCTTTTTTTAATAAAATTTAAAAAAAATCATTCACAAATACAACCTTCAGCACGAAAATAACGTACATTTAAAAAGAAAATTATTAAAAATACAAAAAAAAAGTTTTCGAAAAAAAAATTTATGCAAAATTAGTAATCCTACCTATATCTTCTGGAATGGCTGGCTGTTTTTTTTTCAAATTTGAAAGGAAACCTATGTATCTAGTTGGGATTTTAGCACACAAAAAAACGAAAAAGGAGAACCTTCATTCTTCTTTTGGACAGACACGTACGTTGATGTTTACACTAATCTTGATTATCACGATTTCCAATACTTTCATATATCTATATTAACTGCGTTGTTTCAAAAATTATCCATTACCACAAAAGAAAAATATGATTGGGCCTCCGCACACGAGACTAGTTCTTCCTGGGGTAGGAGTAGTTTTTAGGGGAGAGAAGCAGTGTGCAGGCGGGACGGCAGAAAATCTTCTACCTGGTTTGGACTGGAAGAACGAAGACGTAAACTAATACACACACAACTTTTCATTTTGAGGACTGCACAGAAATAAAAACACATTGAAATATGGTTCATGTATACAAAATTTTCTTCCAGAATAATTCATCCCGTGTGCAGTCGAACAGTGGAGTGAAACTGGTTTTCATTCCGGCAGAACTAGTCTCGTGTGCGGAGGCCCATATGGAGTGTAAAAACTCTTGTTAATAGCGTGCTAGCATTTTCTTTCGCGAAAGAGATGCCAAAGCTCAACCCTAACATTTTTTAAAATTTTTATTCAATTCGTTTTTGTGCCAAAAAAAGAAGATATCTGACTTATGTCAAAAAACTGCACAGCGCCATTGTGGGCAGTTGCAAGCTGGGACGTACGTCCTCGTTTGACAGCTAATGTACGTGAGTGAAGCGGTAAATTAAGAAAAAAGTGCTTCGAATTTGGATAATTTTGTTTTGCGAACATATTAAACTGTATAACTTTTGTATAATTAGGTGCATCAATGAGAATATTCTAGAATCTTAACAGAAAAACAAGAATCAATATGACCATAGAAAAAAGAGGAATGAAGACATTTCTTTTCACAAGTAAGTATTGTTTTATTTAAATCAATGTGAAGTGGTGTTTTGATTATATTTTTAATATTGTAGAACAATTTAAATAGATTTTTTGTGGTATTAAACAATGAAAACAATTAATTTGTTGAAAATAAATTTGTACAACTTCAAAGGATAAGATTCACTCTATCTGTCAAACGACAGAGTTGAAGTCAGGGACGCATTCGTTTTCATTGTTTGTTGGTAAGGCGCTTCAATACGTTGAGCGCATGTAATATGAAGTTATGTTTTTAAGTATTTTTTGAATAATTTTTACATTTGTAACTCGTGAATATTTATCGAGATTGTTCTTTTTTATGTATCTGTCAACATGTTAGTACCTATCAACTTCTCTGTATTATATCTAGGTCCAGCGGTGTTTTTGTGCACCTTATGTGTGAAGCGAATGAGCACAAATGACTTCAGGAAAATATTCAGATTTCTGAAAGCTGAATGGAGGAGAGAAAAATGTTTGGAATTACTTAAATTGAATAAAGATGAAGTCAAGACTTCCCCGCCGCGGTGCCGTATTTGCCTGACGATTTTATAAAATCTCAGTGAGTTAATTAATTTAAAATTAAAAAATGTATTTTTTTTTAATTTTGTGTTTTTATTAAAAAGAAATGAAAGAGAAAAAGAAAGTTCCAAAAATTGCAACTTAATTTAAAACTAAAAAAGAGGTTAAACTGTTTCACTTGTTTGTACTTTTCAGATTTTTGGAACAGGTAAGTTTATATATATATTTATATAGAACACACTGCGCATTCATTAGGAATATAGGGAGGGGAGAGATAGCAGGTGTCGATTAACATTGGTTTTCAATGTTTACAGATCAAAATGGCAAGGGAAAATCACGCTGGGTAAACTATTTCAAATTCGTGTTCGGCTATAAAAAGAATCCCTATATTTCACGGTACGTCCGAAATAAGGCTCAAGGGTGAACTGATGATTCCTTTGCGGGACGAGTATTACGGGAGAAACTTTTAAGGGGACGAATGCAACTGGCTACTTCGAGTGAACATTTTTTGTAAAAGAAACGATAAAATAAGGAAAGACATGAAACATTGCGTCGGTGTTCGAGAGGGGCATTTGTTTCAGCGGCAGTTCTCTTTCCTATCAATCTTGACGCTCTATTTTGTATTCTATCAAGCAGGTGAAGTGGTGTTTGCGAAGAACCTGTCCAGAGGTGGAAGTTATACTCGAGTTTAGGGCGTATAAACGCTTTATAAATTGTAGCCAGATCAGATGGGGAAAAATACTTCTTACACCGATACAGAAAACCTAAGCACTTAGCAGAATTCTTAGCGATCTCAAATATATGATCGTTTTAACGGAGGTCGTCGTTAACACACATACCGAGTACTGAGAGCTTTCCGGTTTCTTCGATGTAAGTGCCATTCATAGACAATGGCATTGGGGTATGTTTAGCTCTAACGACAGAAGACAGCATTGAGTTTTCGAAGCATTAAACTCTACACGATTCCTATTACCCCATTTGACAATGCTGTATAAATCGGAGTTTGATGAGCTTGACATACGGTACCGTTGCAATTGTACGTCCGAAGGTGAAGGACGTGAATTATCAAACGAATATGAAAAGCTGAGGGTAGAGTCGTCAGCAAAACTGTTAGGTGAATTAGAAGTAACAGACAGAACATCATATATAATCAATTGCATGACTGGATCGCACGTACTTGCTCATAGGTGCGGTCACATTGTAGAATAAAATTAAAGAAAATTAAAATGAATATCAAAGCATTTATTCGATTTTTGTGACTTGATTGTTCGAATAAAGTAAGTTAAATTGTATTGGGTGAAATAATTTAAGCTCCGTTTTATTTCTTTAGGAATAGTTAATTAGTGATTTTTTTTTCAAAACCGTAGGAGCCGTTTTTAATTTTTTAATTAAAACAGTTTTTTTAACACCTTTTTTTAATAAAATTTAAAAAAAATCATTCACAAATACAAACTTCAGCACGAAAATAACGTACATTTAAAAACAAAATTATTAAAAATACAAAAAAATAGTTTTCGAAAAAAAAATTTATGCAAAATTAGTAATCCTACCTATATCTTCTGGAATGGCTGGCTGTTTTTTTTTTCAAATTTGAAAGGAAACCTATGTATCTAGTTGGGATTTTAGCACCAAAAAAAACGAAAAAGGAGAACCTTCATTCTTCTTTTGGACAGACACGTACGTTGATGTTTACACTAATCTTGATTATCACGATTTCCAATACTTTCATATATCTATATTAACTGCGTTGTTTCAAAAATTATCCATTACCACAAAAGAAAAATATGATTGGGCCTCCGCACACGAGACTAGTTCTTCCTGGGGTAGGAGTAGTTTTTAGGGGAGAGAAGCGGAGTGTGCAGGCGGGACGGCAGAAAATCTTCTACCTGGTTTGGACTGGAAGAACGAAGACGTAAACTAATACACACACAACTTTTCATTTTGAGGACTGCACAGAAATAAAAACACATTGAAATATGGTTCATGTATACAAAATTTTCTTCCAGCATAATTCATCCCGTGTGCAGTCGAACAGTGGAGTGAAACTGGTTTTCATTCCGGCAGAACTAGTCTCGTGTGCGGAGGCCCATATGGAGTGTAAAAACTCTTGTTAATAGCGTGCTAGCATTTTCTTTCGCGAAAGAGATGCCAAAGCTCAACCCTAACATTTTTTAAAATTTTTATTCAATTCGTTTTTGTGCCAAAAAAAAGAAGATATCTGACTTATGTCAAAAAACTGCACAGCGCCATTGTGGGCAGTTGCAAGCTGGGACGTACGTCCTCGTTTGACAGCTAATGTACGTGAGTGAAGCGGTAAATTAAAAAAAAAGTGCTTCGAATTTGGATAATTTTGTTTTGCGAACATATTAAACTGTATAACTTTTGTATAATTAGGTGCATCAATGAGAATATTCTAGGATCTTAACAGAAAAACAAGAATCAATATGACCATAGAAAAAAGAGGAATGAAGACATTTCTTTTCACAAGTAAGTATTGTTTTATTTAAATCAATGTGAAGTGGTGTTTTGATTATATTTTTAATATTGTAGAACAATTTAAATAGATTTTTTGTGGTATTAAACAATGAAAACAATTAATTTGTTGAAAATAAATTTGTACAACTTCAAAGGATAAGATTCACTCTATCTGTCAAACGACAGAGTTGAAGTCAGGGACGCATTCGTTTTCATTGTTTGTTGGTAAGGCGCTTCAATACGTTGAGCGCATGTAATATGAAGTTATGTTTTTAAGTATTTTTTGAATAATTTTTACATTTGTAACTCGTGAATATTTATCGAAATTGTTCTTTTTTATGTATCTGCCAACATGTTAGTACCTATCAACTTCTCTGTATTATATCTAGGTCCAGCGGTGTTTTTGTGCACCTTATGTGTGAAGCGAATGAGCACAAATGACTTCAGGAAAATATTCAGATTTCTGAAAGCTGAATGGAGGAGAGAAAAATGTTTGGAATTACTTAAATTGAATAAAGATGAAGTCAAGACTTCCCCGCCGCGGTGCCGTATTTGCCTGACGATTTTATAAGATCTCAGTGAGTTAATTAATTTAAAATTAAAAAATGTTTTTTTTTTTAATTTTGTGTTTTTATTAAAAAGAAATGAAAGAGAAAAAGAAAGTTCCAAAAATTGCAACTTAATTTAAAACTAAGAAAGAGGTTAAACTGTTTCACTTGTTTGTACTTTTCAGATTTTTGGAACAGGTAAGTTTATATATATATTTATATAGAACACACTGCGCATTCATTAGGAATATAGGGAGGGGAGAGATAGCAGGTGTCGATTAACATTGGTTTTCAATGTTTACAGATCAAAATGGCAAGGGAAAATCACGCTGGGTAAACTATTTCAAATTCGTGTTCGGCTATAAAAAGAATCCCTATATTTCACGGTACGTCCGAAATAAGGCTCAAGGGTGAACTGATGATTCCTTTGCGGGACGAGTATTACGGGAGAAACTTTTAAGGGGACGAATGCAACTGGCTACTTCGAGTGAACATTTTTTGTAAAAGAAACGATAAAATAAGGAAAGACATGAAACATTGCGTCGGTGTTCGAGAGGGGCATTTGTTTCAGCGGCAGTTCTCTTTCCTATCAATCTTGACGCTCTATTTTGTATTCTATCAAGCAGGTGAAGTGGTGTTTGCGAAGCACCTGCCCAGAGGTGGGAGTTATACTCGAGTTTAGGGCGTATAAACGCTTTATAAATTGTAGCCAGATCAGATGGGGAAAAATACTTCTTACACCGATACAGAAAACCTAAGCACTTAGCAGAATTCTTAGCGATCTCAAATATATGATCGTTTTAACGGAGGTCGTCGTTAACACACATACCGAGTACTGAGAGCTTTCCGGTTTCTTCGATGTAAGTGCCATTCATAGACAATGGCATTGGGGTATGTTTAGCTCTAACGACAGAAGACAGCATTGAGTTTTCGAAGCATTAAACTCTATACGATTCCTATTACCCCATTTGACAATGCTGTATAAATCGGAGTTTGATGAGCTTGACATACGGTACCGTTGCAATTGTACGTCCGAAGGTGAAGGACGTGAATTATCGATCGAATATGAAAAGCTGAGGGTAGAGTCGTCAGCAAAACTGTTAGGTGGATTAGAAGTAACAGACAGAACATCATATATAATCAATTGCATGACTGGATCGCACGTACTTGCTCATAGGTGCGGTCACATTGTAGAATAAAATTAAAGCAAATTAAAATGAACATCAAAGCATTTATTCGATTTTTGTGACTTGATTGTTCGAATAAAGTAAGTTAAATTGTATTGGGTGAAATAATTTAAGCTCCGTTTTATTTCCTTAGGAATAGTTAATTAGTGATTTTTTTTTCAAAACCGTAGGAGCCGTTTTTAATTTTTTAATTAAAACAGTTTTTTTAACACCTTTTTTTAATAAAATTATAAAAAAATCATTCACAAATACAACCTTCAGCACGAAAATAACGTACATTTAAAAAGAAAATTATTAAAAATACAAAAAAAAAGTTTTCGAAAAAAAAATTTATGCAAAATTAGTAATCCTACCTATATCTTCTTGCATATCAATTTTGATTGTAATCGGATCACCAGTTTTCGAGAAAGTCGAAGAAAAAAAAACCGGTCCTATGGGAGGTACCGTTTTTAGCCTACCATGTTAAATTCTTTTTCCACCAAAAAAATTTAACGTTTTCGAGCAAAATAAGCTTTTATATAACGGTTATATAACAGGTACCGTTAATTTTTGAGCTAAAAAAAAAATCAAAAAACTCCTGTAGGATGTCAAAATAACCTTAAGTTCAAAATTTGAAGACGATTCGCCAAACAGTTTAGGCTGCAGTCCAAAATATATGACAGACAGACAGAATTTTGCTAGTACACGTGAAATAAATTCTTTCTTAGGCCGCGAACATTAGAATATACGACACGAAAATCACTTACCATTTAAAAATACTAACATACAAAACACAATTCTGACTAAGTCGAACCATGCAGTGAAAATCCAAATTAATTTCTGTAATAAATAAACTGTCTCAGGTGTTATGCCCATAAGACAGCTTGCATACAAAAAATCAATTTAAATATTCAGCACAATATTACAAACTCAGATGCCCTTATCCATTTACTGCAAGCATTATATAGTCATACGATGCCTACAGTAGATAAGAAAGAGGCAGTTAAGCACAAAGGTCTTGGGACAGATAAGAGGATATTTGCTACGCGAGCATGTACTGTTTTATTTAATTATTTATTTTTTTCTTCCACAGCGCGAGTGGGCATCTTGTCTTTCTTCCAACGACGCGAGTGGATATTATTATATTCTTTACAGCACACGCGAGAGGTTTTTTCCAATTTCCCAAACGAGTGTGGTTATTATTTTTTTAAAACACTCGCGATAACAATGCGCAATAATTTTTTTTTGACTTTTGTTTTAATTATTTGTGCGCGGGTTATATCAAGTTCAGGGAACCAACCAGCAACGGATGTTCCCACCGCTGCAGTTACCAAAAAACCAACGTCAGCGTCTGCCAATACGACGACACCAAACACGAGCTTTGGTTTGGCAATCGATTGGACTCGTTAGAGTTCACTAAAAGCTGACCCAGCAATAACGGATTGATATAAAGAACGTCGAATCCAAACAATACACACAGTATACACAGTCAACAGAGTCAATATAGAAGCCGTGGTTAACAAGTAGTTTTAAGTTCATTCGTGTAATTTATATGTTGAGTAATAAAGTTATTTTTTTTATAAACCTTTCGACTTAGTGAAAATAATTGGTGCAGTCGGTAGGATTTCAATCCGAAGATTGGAATTAAATAAAATAGAAAAGTGAAGTGATCAAATTAAACTAAAATTAATTTGTACCACCAAGAATCAAATCGTGAAAGTAAAACACTTGCTATCAATAAAAGAAAGGTGGACAATAAAAGTGACATAAATAGTGAAGTGACAAAATAGAACTTAAATCAATTTGTGCTACACATTAATCGTCAAAAAAAAAAAAAACAGAACTCACATAAAATGAACGCAGAAGAACAAGAACAAACTCAGGCTCAGGCTCCTCCCATGCCTTCAACCCCAAATCTGTTTACATTAACTTTAACAGAATTAATGAAGGAGTCAGCAAGGATCAAGGAGTATTGGGGCTCTAACGAATACGCCCTGACATCGTTCATTAGGGAAGTGGAAATTTTCCTGCCCTTTTTCGCCAACACAACGCTGGAACAGTACTTTCTTCAAAGGAACGTGGTCAACAAGGTGCAAGGACCGGCACTTCAAGTCATCAGAACTCTGGGAACAAACGCATCGTGGGAAATTATAAAAGCGGAACTCATACGAAACTTCGGTGTCAGAGAAACTTACTATAACCTGCATCACCAGGCCTTAAGCCTAAAGAACAATAATGCAAGTGAATATTTTGAAAATCTTAAGTCTATATTGGATAAACTTAACATCAAATATAAATTTGATATTAATAAACCATATGAATTCTCGCCTTCAGCGAATGAAAATATGATTTTAAATATTTTTATAAACGGATTAAATCCGAATCTAGCCAGTGTTGTAATAAGTAGGCAAATTAATAACTTAAGAGACGCTTATTATACTCTTGAAGAAACAGGTATGATTCAAACAAGTCCAGATAAACAAAAATTTAACAGACAAATACCACCCCATAAACCTACTAATACTAATAATAATAACTTTAATAGATCTCAAAACAACCAACAGCATCAAAGTAGGAACAAGTATAATAATTACAATAACTCAGGTCAGTATAGGAACCCTCATAACCAAAATAGAAATAATTCAGGTTAGTACAGGAATCCTTTTAGAAATAATTCAGGTCAGTACAGGAACCCTTTCAACCAAACTAGGAATAATCCAAATAATAATAATGACAATTATATTCAACCCATGGAATGTGACCATGTTCAACAAGGTAGGGAAGAAAATTTTCACTCAACGCCTCCAGATCGGATCTACCGATAGTAGAATTGACAGTAGGAGAAATTAAAATAAAATGTTTAATTGATACGGGATCAACCACAACCATAGAGTAAATATATTATATAGAGGAAAAACTTTCGTACGTTCCACGCCTCAAAACCCTCAATTTTCGTTGTTGCTTTGGTATATCATTCATTGTGTTTCGTGTTCTCTTTTGTATATCATTCATTGTCGGCGTTAAAAAACAAAGAAAAAACGATGTGGTGAATTTTGTTAATTTTGACATTTCATTTTGTTCTTGTTGACAACAACTGTCAGTGAATTGTTGACAAAAATTATTGCAAACATTTTTTTTAAATAAAATTTATTATTAGTATTTTCGAATGCTGACGCTGAGGGAAGAAGGTCCTCAAAAATGGATTTTTGACGAATGTTGTGACATCAATCAAATTCACTTTAGATTCAAGGACAAGGATTTGCCAGAGAACTTGGTGACCAGTGTGGTTGCTTCTATGCAGGTTTGCAGTTATACCCAGACACCACTATCGTTCTTTTTCATTTTAATCTTTTCAGATGTATCCGCTAGAAAAAGTTCTAACGGCGCCGTACTAAATAAATGAATGGGAACCAAAGCTAATACCTATCCTTCTGAATAAACTTGTTCCAGAAAAATGTCGCAGAAGAAGACTTCATGTATCAATAGAATTAATAATCTCCTTGTAAAGCTGTGGCTTATTTTTTTAATAAACATTTATATTGAACTTATACAACTTCACCGGACTCTTCAGGATCAAGCTTGTTTCCCCCAAACAAATTCTTATAAAAGCAACACAAAACAAAGTCTTCACAAACGGTATTAAGAAATATTTTTTTATTTTTTAAAAACTTACAAACCCTAGACTATCTAAAAAAAATCATACTATGGTACTTCATTTTCTTCTGTTTGAGTAGATGATTCCTTAGAGCCTTCTGTTTGTCCTTAAAACTCTTCTTGACCTTGCCACGTGCCTTGTGCCTCATCATAATAAAGTTCTTGCCCTTGCGTTTCTCTCTATTTGTCGTTGAACAGTTTTCATTCTTCCTGCCGTCTTTGTAGCCAAACTTATTATTCTGAAAAAAAGTCCTCAAATTCTTGTCCGGACAACGGAGCAATTAAAAAAACAGCTGCAACAAGTCCAATGCAGGAATAAGATTCTTATTTCGAAGCAGAATCAGTGCCTTAACAAAACAGTTGCGCCTAGTAGGATCCAGAGTTGTGGCATGATTTTTCAGCAAATCGACTAAATGCTGTGGAAATTGGATGCAAACATCAGGATAGCATTGAGCGACCTACAAAACAAACATCATATTTATAAAGCATCATTAAATGCAACACTTGCTTTCTTTTTTTTTTATTACCTGCGCAATAAACATAATCAATTCATCGAGACTTTTATTTTCATTGCTGGGATTTAATTCGAAAACTTCCAAGCTGCTCAAGAAATGGCGATATTGCTGGGAGAATTCTTCCTTGTATGATTCCGGATCACGTTTTATAAGATTTTGCACTTGTGGAAGATTGTCTGGTAGCTGACCACTAATAATTAATTAATAAAACGGATAAGCAGTTTAATTTTGTAAATAGGACACAATAATTCACAAAATACCATCAACGACGACGACGTGCCTGATGAGAATACTTGATACAAGATACAATTCTCATCAGGCACGTCGTCGTCGTCTTTCGATGGTGGTATTTTATGAAATTCTCACAAATTGTTCGAAGTAAAGGAACTCCGTGAATTATTGTGTCTTTTTAACAAAATTAAACTGCTTATTCGTTTTATTGATGATAGTAAGATCAGTTCTTATTATCAGTACACTACACAACACAACACAATACAATATTCACTAAACAATTTGATGTTGACGTTTTAGACACTCACCTCCACCATACTCCTACATATCGAGAAGGACGTGTTCGGAATGTATACCTTAAGGGTTAAGGTGATTTTCTTAGGTCTTAGAGCTTGTTTACATGATTCCTTTTTTCGGATGTTTCTTCATTCGTTCTTTTTGCAATTAGGTAAGGGGTGTAAAAAAGTAGGGGGAATGAACTAACGAATGGACGAATGAAAATTTTAAGGATTTTTGTGATTGAGCTTTGAAGTTTCTCGTTTGAGAAAGAAAATGCTATGCACGGACTAAAAATAAGAACTTTTGAAATTGAAAACAATTCCCAATTATGTTTTTTTAGTGGCAATGGATGGTTTTAATTGTTTTTTTTTAATTTTGCAAATTTCTTTAGAATAAAATAGTATAGTTTATAGGAAAGCACTGGTTATATTCGGGGTAATCCAAATCAGTGTACACACCAACGTACGTGCCTGTCCAAAAGAAGAATGAAGAAACAACCGAAAAGAGAAATCATGTACACAAGGTCTAATTAGTACGGATAAATATAATGTCAATTTTCTAATATAAACCAATATAATGCAGTGTTTTTCTTTTTAAGTTTGTAGGATTAATAATTTGTTGAGATTATTTTACCTTGTGTTGAGATTATTTTAACACGGCATACTAAACACGGCGTTAGAGAACGGCAGACAGAGAGCTATCCGCAGCGCGTTTAATATTTGAATCTTGATTTTCATTTTCTCACTAAATGCCAATTAGGTTATTTTTTTCCATTTAAACAATACACTATTAAATGACACAAAATAATTTAATAAAATAAATTTCTACAATAAATTCAAAATGACTTAATTACTAAACACAAAATATGAAAACAAAATTTTTTTTTGGAACGCCGCGTCAAAGTTATCTCAACGCAGCGTAAAATAATCTCTACGCCGCATTAAAAATGCGTTCTGTTTAACGAAGACTTAAAAAAAAACAATTTGTAAATTATCACAATGCGACGTTTTGACGCCGTGTGGAACTTGACGCGGCGTTCAAAACGCGCTCTATGTGACTTGGGATATGTTTGTTTTACTGTATATTACAACGCGGCGTCAGAACGCGCTATGTTTGACTAGGTTTCTACTCTTGTGTAAACGAATACAATAGGTGTAAAGAAAGATAATTTAACTTTAAAAAAGTACACCTTTATCGCTACTTTGTATAATACGATCTTACAAATATACATAGTACGTAATCTTCTGACCGAATGCTTGTTTAAATTCATTCTTAGAATAATCAATACACTATCATCAGTATCAGGTAAAATGTTTGAAACTCTTGGATATTGTTTAACCAGTTTTAAACGTTTATATAGAGTTTTCAAGCACACAATATGTAAAAGGCAGGGAAAAAATAATAAAGTATAACAACTTGCATTCGAGTAACTTGCTAGTGGCTCCTCATGGTACAAGAAAACAAGATAGCGACTTTCGTATTTTACGTCATTAGTGACCCTTGTTGAATAAATTTATTTCCGTTTTAGAAAAAAAACGGAAAAGTAAGTTTTAATTGATGCAGGTTTGGTCCAATGATTGATTAAATATACATTGATTGATTTAATATACATTTTAAGTCCACTAACACTTCGGATTCTTTCCAAAAATGGTAATTTAATTTAGTCAGTTTGAGTCACTGATGACGTCAAATTTGGGGATGGCGCTTTTTTTTAGCAGTATCTTCCAACACGCCCAATTTCGTGGTGAGAAACAAAAGGGAACTGAAAAGAAGAGGTCAATTATTTGACTACTACACTCTCAATCGGCGTCTATTTTTTGACAGTTCAGCACTACTACACTCTCAATCGGCGTCTATTTTTTGACAGTTCAGCACTACTACACTCTCAATCAGCGTCGATTTTTTGACAGTTCTACACCAATACTTATTTGACCAGCTTGTAGGTCTTGTCAAATGAAGGCAGTAGATTTCCCTCTTTATAGTATAGTTACTCTATGACCACAACCCTTTTAGATCAAACAAAATGGCTGGCTGTTTTTTTTTTCAAATTTGAAAGGAAACCTATGTATCTAGTTGGGATTTTAGCACACAAAAAAACGAAAAAGGAGAACCTTCATTCTTCTTTTGGACAGACATGTACGTTGATGTTTACACTAATCTTGATTATCACGATTTCCAATACTTTCATATATCTATATTAACTGCGTTGTTTCAAAAATTATCCATTACCACAAAAGAAAAATATGATTGGGCCTCCGCACACGAGACTAGTTCTTCCTGGGGTAGGAGTAGTTTTTAGGGGAGAGAAGCAGTGTGCAGGCGGGACGGCAGAAAATCTTCTACCTGGTTTGGACTGGAAGAACGAAGACGTAAACTAATACACACACAACTTTTCATTTTGAGGACTGCACAGAAATAAAAACACATTGAAATATGGTTCATGTATACAAAATTTTCTTCCAGCATAATTCATCCCGTGTGCAGTCGAACAGTGGAGTGAAACTGGTTTTCATTCCGGCAGAACTAGTCTCGTGTGCGGAGGCCCATATGGAGTGTAAAAACTCTTGTTAATAGCGTGCTAGCATTTTCTTTCGCGAAAGAGATGCCAAAGCTCAACCCTAACATTTTTTAAAATTTTTATTCAATTCGTTTTTGTGCCAAAAAAAGAAGATATCTGACTTATGTCAAAAAACTGCACAGCGCCATTGTGGGCAGTTGCAAGCTGGGACGTACGTCCTCGTTTGACAGCTAATGTACGTGAGTGAAGCGGTAAATTAAAAAAAAAGTGCTTCGAATTTGGATAATTTTGTTTTGCGAACATATTAAACTGTATAACTTTTGTATAATTAGGTGCATCAATGAGAATATTCTAGAATCTTAACAGAAAAACAAGAATCAATATGACCATAGAAAAAAGAGGAATGAAGACATTTCTTTTCACAAGTAAGTATTGTTTTATTTAAATCAATGTGAAGTGGTGTTTTGATTATATTTTTAATATTGTAGAACAATTTAAATAGATTTTTTGTGGTATTAAACAATGAAAACAATTAATTTGTTGAAAATAAATTTGTACAACTTCAAAGGATAAGATTCACTCTATCTGTCAAACGACAGAGTTGAAGTCAGGGACGCATTCGTTTTCATTGTTTGTTGGTAAGGCGCTTCAATACGTTGAGCGCATGTAATATGAAGTTATGTTTTTAAGTATTTTTTGAATAATTTTTACATTTGTAACTCGTGAATATTTATCGAAATTGTTCTTTTTTATGTATCTGTCAACATGTTAGTACCTATCAACTTCTCTGTATTATATCTAGGTCCAGCGGTGTTTTTGTGCACCTTATGTGTGAAGCGAATGAGCACAAATGACTTCAGGAAAATATTCAGATTTCTGAAAGCTGAATGGAGGAGAGAAAAATGTTTGGAATTACTTAAATTGAATAAAGATGAAGTCAAGACTTCCCCGCCGCGGTGCCGTATTTGCCTGACGATTTTATAAAATCTCAGTGAGTTAATTAATTTAAAATTAAAAAATGTATTTTTTTTTTAATTTTGTGTTTTTATTAAAAAGAAATGAAAGAGAAAAAGAAAGTTCCAAAAATTGCAACTTAATTTAAAACTAAAAAAGAGGTTAAACTGTTTCACTTGTTTGTACTTTTCAGATTTTTGGAACAGGTAAGTTTATATATATATTTATATAGAACACACTGCGCATTCATTAGGAATATAGGGAGGGGAGAGATAGCAGGTGTCGATTAACATTGGTTTTCAATGTTTACAGATCAAAATGGCAAGGGAAAATCACGCTGGGTAAACTATTTCAAATTCGTGTTCGGCTATAAAAAGAATCCCTATATTTCACGGTACGTCCGAAATAAGGCTCAAGGGTGAACTGATGATTCCTTTGCGGGACGAGTATTACGGGAGAAACTTTTAAGGGGACGAATGCAACTGGCTACTTCGAGTGAACATTTTTTGTAAAAGAAACGATAAAATAAGGAAAGACATGAAACATTGCGTCGGTGTTCGAGAGGGGCATTTGTTTCAGCGGCAGTTCTCTTTCCTATCAATCTTGACGCTCTATTTTGTATTCTATCAAGCAGGTGAAGTGGTGTTTGCGAAGCACCTGCCCAGAGGTGGGAGTTATACTCGAGTTTAGGGCGTATAAACGCTTTATAAATTGTAGCCAGATCAGATGGGGAAAAATACTTCTTACACCGATACAGAAAACCTAAGCACTTAGCAGAATTCTTAGCGATCTCAAATATATGATCGTTTTAACGGAGGTCGTCGTTAACACACATACCGAGTACTGAGAGCTTTCCGGTTTCTTCGATGTAAGTGCCATTCATAGACAATGGCATTGGGGTATGTTTAGCTCTAACGACAGAAGACAGCATTGAGTTTTCGAAGCATTAAACTCTATACGATTCCTATTACCCCATTTGACAATGCTGTATAAATCGGAGTTTGATGAGCTTGACATACGGTACCGTTGCACTTGTACGTCCGAAGGTGAAGGACGTGAATTATCGATCGAATATGAAAAGCTGAGGGTAGAGTCGTCAGCAAAACTGTTAGGTGGATTAGAAGTAACAGACAGAACATCATATATAATCAATTGCATGACTGGATCGCACGTACTTGCTCATAGGTGCGGTCACATTGTAGAATAAAATTAAAGCAAATTAAAATGAACATCAAAGCATTTATTCGATTTTTGTGACTTGATTGTTCGAATAAAGTAAGTTAAATTGTATTGGGTGAAATAATTTAAGCTCCGTTTTATTTCCTTAGGAATAGTTAATTAGTGATTTTTTTTTCAAAACCGTAGGAGCCGTTTTTAATTTTTTAATTAAAACAGTTTTTTTAACACCTTTTTTTAATAAAATTAAAAAAAAATCATTCACAAATACAACCTTCAGCACGAAAATAACGTACATTTAAAAAGAAAATTATTAAAAATACAAAAAAAAAGTTTTCGAAAAAAAAATTTATGCAAAATTAGTAATCCTACCTATATCTTCTTGCATATCAATTTTGATTGTAATCGGATCACCAGTTTTCGAGAAAGTCGAAGAAAAAAAAACCGGTCCTATGGGAGGTACCGTTTTTAGCCTACCATGTTAAATTCTTTTTCCACCAAAAAAATTTAACGTTTTCGAGCAAAATAAGCTTTTATATAACGGTTATATAACAGGTACCGTTAATTTTTGAGCTAAAAAAAAAATCAAAAAACTCCTGTAGGATGTCAAAATAACCTTAAGTTCAAAATTTGAAGACGATTCGCCAAACAGTTTAGGCTGCAGTCCAAAATATATGACAGACAGACAGAATTTTGCTAGTACACGTGAAATAAATTCTTTCTTAGGCCGCGAACATTAGAATATACGACACGAAAATCACTTACCATTTAAAAATACTAACATACAAAACACAATTCTGACTAAGTCGAACCATGCAGTGAAAATCCAAATTAATTTCTGTAATAAATAAACTGTCTCAGGTGTTATGCCCATAAGACAGCTTGCATACAAAAAATCAATTTAAATATTCAGCACAATATTACAAACTCAGATGCCCTTATCCATTTACTGCAAGCATTATATAGTCATACGATGCCTACAGTAGATAAGAAAGAGGCAGTTAAGCACAAAGGTCTTGGGACAGATAAGAGGATATTTGCTACGCGAGCATGTACTGTTTTATTTAATTATTTATTTTTTTCTTCCACAGCGCGAGTGGGCATCTTGTCTTTCTTCCAACGACGCGAGTGGATATTATTATATTCTTTACAGCACACGCGAGAGGTTTTTTCCAATTTCTCAAACGAGTGTGGTTATTATTTTTTTAAAACACTCGCGATAACAATGCGCAATAATTTTTTTTTGACTTTTGTTTTAATTATTTGTGCGCGGGTTATATCAAGTTCAGGGAACCAACCAGCAACGGATGTTCCCACCGCTGCAGTTACCAAAAAACCAACGTCAGCGTCTGCCAATACGACGACACCAAACACGAGCTTTGGTTTGGCAATCGATTGGACTCGTTAGAGTTCACTAAAAGCTGACCCAGCAATAACGGATTGATATAAAGAACGTCGAATCCAAACAATACACACAGTATACACAGTCAACAGAGTCAATATAGAAGCCGTGGTTAACAAGTAGTTTTAAGTTCATTCGTGTAATTTATATGTTGAGTAATAAAGTTATTTTTTTTATAAACCTTTCGACTTAGTGAAAATAATTGGTGCAGTCGGTAGGATTTCAATCCGAAGATTGGAATTAAATAAAATAGAAAAGTGAAGTGATCAAATTAAACTAAAATTAATTTGTACCACCAAGAATCAAATCGTGAAAGTAAAACACTTGCTATCAATAAAAGAAAGGTGGACAATAAAAGTGACATAAATAGTGAAGTGACAAAATAGAACTTAAATCAATTTGTGCTACACATTAATCGTCAAAAAAAAAAAAAAACAGAACTCACATAAAATGAACGCAGAAGAACAAGAACAAACTCAGGCTCAGGCTCCTCCCATGCCTCCAACCCCAAATCTGTTTACATTAACTTTAACAGAATTAATGAAGGAGTCAGCAAGGATCAAGGAGTATTGGGGCTCTAACGAATACGCCCTGACATCGTTCATTAGGGAAGTGGAAATTTTCCTGCCCTTTTTCGCCAACACAACGCTGGAACAGTACTTTCTTCAAAGGAACGTGGTCAACAAGGTGCAAGGACCGGCACTTCAAGTCATCAGAACTCTGGGAACAAACGCATCGTGGGAAATTATAAAAGCGGAACTCATACGAAACTTCGGTGTCAGAGAAACTTACTATAACCTGCATCACCAGGCCTTAAGCCTAAAGAACAATAATGCAAGTGAATATTTTGAAAATCTTAAGTCTATATTGCATAAGCTTAACATCAAATATAAATTTGATATTAATAAACCATATGAATTCTCGCCTTCAGCGAATGAAAATATGATTTTAAATATTTTTATAAACGGATTAAATCCGAATCTAGCCAGTGTTGTAATAAGTAGGCAAATTAATAACTTAAGAGACGCTTATTATACTCTTGAAGAAACAGGTATGATTCAAACAAGTCCAGATAAACAAAAATTTAACAGACAAATACCACCCCATAAACCTACTAATACTAATAATAATAACTTTAATAGATCTCAAAACAACCAACAGCATCAAAGTAGGAACAAGTATAATAATTACAATAACTCAGGTCAGTATAGGAACCCTCATAACCAAAATAGAAATAATTCAGGTCAGTACAGGAATCCTTTTAGAAATAATTCAGGTCAGTACAGGAACCCTTTCAACCAAACTAGGAATAATCCAAATAATAATAATGACAATTATATTCAACCCATGGAATGTGACCATGTTCAACAAGGTAGGGAAGAAAATTTTCACTCAACGCCTCCAGATCGGATCTACCGATAGTAGAATTGACAGTAGGAGAAATTAAAATAAAATGTTTAATTGATACGGGATCAACCACAACCCTTTTAGATCAAACAAAATTACAACATTACGAACGTATCCCATTAAAAGACAAAATAGTTTTTAACACACTTAATGGAAGAACATGTATAGAAACTGAAATTCTTACAGAACTTCCAAAAGAATTTAAAGAGAAAGCTAGAATGTACTGGAAACTTACTTCCTTTAACCAGAAAGATTTTGATGGCATTATAGGACAAAATCTATTGAGACCTCTTGGAGCAAAAATTAATTTAGAAGAAGATTATGTAGAAATACACGGTAATAAAATTAAATTTTTATGTGCTTGCCCATATAATTATAACGAGGTATATGCATTAGAAAGTATTTAGAAGAGCAAAACATACTACAGAGCCTTTTCGGAGATCACTTAAATATCGAAGAAAAGGAAATACTAGAAAAAAATTTGAAAAGAAATAAAGATTTATTCTTTCATGAGGGACAGCAACTCACTAGCACTCATGATGTAAAACATGAAATCGTCACAACTACGGATAGACCAATTTACGCGAAGACATACAGGTACCCTCAGGTACACGAAAAAGAAATTAGCAAACAGATTAAGGAAATGTCGAGACAGGGAATCATAAAAGAAAGAAACTCTCCTTATAACAGCCCATTGTGGGTTGTTCCAAAAAAATTAGACAACTCCGGCGAAAAAAAATGGAGAGTAGTTGTCGACTATAGAAAACTAAATGAAGCAACAATTGACGACAAGTTTCCTATTCCTAATATAGACACTATATTAGATAAATTAGGAAGGTCGCAATACTTTACGACTTTAGATCTAGCTAAGGGTTTTCACCAAGTCTTAGTTAGAGAAGAAGATAGAAAAAAACAGCTTTTTCGACTCCTCTTGGGCATTATGAGTTCACAAGAATGCCCTTTGGACTCAAAAACGCCCCTGCTACGTTTCAGAGGTTAATTAACTCTGTACTTAGAGAACATATTAATCAAATATGCGTCGTCAACATAGACGATATTCTGATTTTTAGTACATCCCTCAAAGAACATATCATCAGTGTTCAAAAAGTGTTAGATAAATTGATACAACACAATCTCAAGATACAAATAGACAAATGCAAGTTTTTCGCAAAAGAAACCGAATATTTAGGTCATGTCTTAACAACCGAAGGAGTAAAACCAAACAATAAGAAAATTGAAACCATTCAAAAACTTCAATTACCAGAAACTACAAAGCAAATTAAGTCATTTTTAGGTATTACGGGTTATTTTAGAAAATTTATAAAGGATTACGCTAAAATTGCGGAACCAATGACTAGATATCTTAAAAAGAACGCAAGAATAAACCTGCACGACTCAAATTATATAAGTTCTTTCGAAAAATTGAAAATAATCCTCACAAACTCACCAGTTTTAAAATATCCTGATTTCAATAAAAAATGTCAACTAACTACCGATGCAAGTGACTTTGCTATCGGATCTGTACTTACGCAGGATGGACACCCAGTGTGTTATGCTAGTCGAACTTTAAATGATCACGAGCAAAATTACTCAGTCACTGAAAAAGAACTATTAGCAATAGTTTGGTCGGTAAATTATTTTAGACCATATATATATGGTAGACCTTTCGATTTATTAACAGATCATCAGCCCCTTAAATGGTTGCAATCCAAAAATAAAGGTAAGGATATTAATCAACGCCTTCAAAGATGGTTGCTACAACTAGGAGAATATAATATTAATATTGGTTATATAAAGGGAAAAGAGAATAAAGCCGCGGATTTTCTAAGTCGAATCAATATCCGAAACAGGAGAAATAAATGCGATTAAGACAATCACACATAAGGAGGGAGAAGTTACAGAACAGAATGACCATTTCCCAATACTAGACACAATAGTCAATAGGTTTTATACGCAAATCATTCTAACAAACAATAAGACAAAAGAGATAGAAATACTAAATTATAAGAGAATAATATATATCAATTCCGAAGATATCCAAGAAGGAAGACTCATAGATATATTCAGAAGGTTCATAAAGAGAAGAGGTAAAATAGGTATATACTCAGAGTTAACGGAACATGAATACAATTTGGTTCAACTAAAACTAATTGAATTATTTGACATAGAACATATTAAATTTTATAAATGCATGTATCACGGAAAAATATAAAAACTGAAAAAGAAGCCTATAAACAGATAGCACGATATCATAAGAACGAAACAGGTCATGCAGGCATAAACGAAAATTATGAAGGTTTAAAGAAACTCATATACTTTAAAAACTTAAAAGAAATCATACAAAAATATATTAACAATTGTGACACATGCAATCGAGCCAAGTACGATAGAAAACCAATAAAGCCAAAGTTTCATCACACCGAAACACCAAGTGACATAAATCAAATAGTACACGCAGATATTTACACTAACTCCAAAAACAACTTCACAACTTCAACAACTTCTTCACTTTCATTGAAAAATTCTCTAAACACTGTACTATGTTCTATTTAGAAGACAGAAATAGTTTAACTATCAAAGAAAAATTGCGACTATACTTTTCTATCAAAGGAAAACCCAGCAAAATTATTTTAGACAACGAATTCCAAAGCATAAACGTTAAAGACTTCTTAAGGCAAGAGAACATCGAAGTTCACTTCACCAAACCGAATAGCCATACAGGTAACTCAGACATTGAGAGACTTCACAGCACCATCAGTGCGAAAATGAGAGTACTCACAACCGAAAAATCAGAATTAACAACAAAAGAAAAAATATATAAGTGCGTAGAATGGTATAACAAATCAGTACATTCAGCAATAAAATTCAAACCAATAGATGTTCTAGAAGGTAGAGTAGATAAACAAAAAGTTAAAACAAACATGCAGGATATAAAGGACAAAATTATTAATAAACTAAACACAAATAGAGAAGAATATAACGAGGAACGAGAAGAAGGACTAGTTAGGAATTATAAAGCACTTAGACATAAAGAAGAACCTAGATATAGAAAACTTAAACTACATAATGTACATCCTTCAAATATTAAAAGACCAACTAAATTTTCAGATCAAGTGGATATTAGTAATTCTACTAATGACAGGGACGACAATTGACGCAACATTGACCATAGAAAAAATTGATACAAACAGTGGATTCATAGAAATTAAACTAGGAAACGCTGAAATAGTAAGAACTTATGATGTCATACTACACATTATAAACTCCACAGAAATTTTGAAGATAATTGAATGCCTAGAGGAAAATATTTCCAATATTCAAATTGACAACGGAAAAGAAATTTTATTTTATGAGTTAGAATCACTAAAATACAAATTACATACAATTATCCCACACAGACACAAAAGAGGACTCATCAATATAGTAGGTACAGGTATGAAATGGTTATATGGAACAATGGACGAAGACGATAGGCAAAACATCGAAGAACATCTAAAAGTCATCGATAAGAATAACCATAACCTAATAAACCAAAACAACAAACAAATATTCATTAATGATAGTTTTAATCAAACTTTTGTAACGTTAAAACAAACTATTAAGAAAGATAGATTTAAAATTTTGAATCAATTCAATAATATTAAAAAAGAAACTATTAAATGGAATAACAAACTTATTTACTTAGAATCATTATTAAAAATTGGAATAATAAAAGACAATATCGAACACATTCAAAATAACATTGCTTCAAGTAGAACAGGAATAATGGGAAACAATGTTTTAAGTAAAGAAGATATAATTAAATATGACATAAGTTTTGAGAAGCTAAAAAATATAAAAATTGGAACAGCTCTGTATAAAAATGAAAAAATTGTTTTTATAATTAAAATACCCAATGAACTAATAGAGACAAGAAAATATTTAGTTACCTCCTTAACAAATATGAATTTTGAAGAATTAGTAAGAGATGACGAAGAAATCATTAAGATAAACGAAACTATATATAAATACGAACCAAATGTAGAATTTAAAAATTTAAGGAAACCAAATTTATGTTTAAACAATACTGTCTGTATGAAAACGAAGAACTACCAAATGAAAATTAATGAAATTGAAAATGGTTTGTTATTGTTAAAGAATATTAAAGATACAAATTTGTCAAGTACTTGTGATGAAAGAATTACACCTTTAAATGGAAACTTTTTATTAAACTTTAATAGCTGCAAACTCAAAATATTGAATTACACTTTTACCAACAATAAAGATGTATTTGAGGAAAGATTTATTATCCCTTACGAGATAAGCCTTAATACAACTTAAGAACAATTAAGTTTCGATGATATAATAATAAAACAAACAGAAAATATCGAAAACATTAACGAATTAAAATTCAACCATAAGAACCATGTTATGTTTAATATTTATGTTGGAATCATAATTGTACTATTAATTTTTATTTTAATAATTTATGTTTATATAAAATCAAAAGAACTCAAACGTACATTCTATATAACTCAGGAGAGTTTTCATCTTAAGGAGGGAGAGGTTATATCAAGTTCAGGGAACCAACCAGCAACGGATGTTTCCACCGCTGCAGTTACCAAAAAACCAACGTCAGCGTCTGCCAATACGACGACACCAAACACGAGCTTTGGTTTGGCAATCGATTGGACTCGTTAGAGTTCACTAAAAGCTGACCCAGCAATAACGGATTGATATAAAGAACGTCGAATCCAAACAATACACACAGTATACACAGTCAACAGAGTCAATATAGAAGCCGTGGTTAACAAGTAGTTTTAAGTTCATTCGTGTAATTTATATGTTGAATAATAAAGTTATTTTTTTTATAAACCTTTCGACTTAGTGAACATAATTGGCAAAGTCGGTAGGATTTCAATCCGAAGATTGGAATTAAATAAAATAGAAAAGTGAAGTGATCAAATTAAACTAAAATTAATTTGTACCACCAAGAATCAAATCGTGAAAGTAAAACACTTGCTTTCAATAAAAGAAAGGTGGACAATAAAAGTGACATAAATAGTGAAGTGACAAAATAGAAGTAAAATCAATTTGTGCTACACATTAATCGTCCAAAAAAAAAACAGAACTCACATAAAATGAACGCAGAAGAACAAGAACAAACTCAGGCTCAGGCTCCTCCCATGCCTCCAACCCCAAATCTGTTTACATTAACGTTAACAGAATTAATGAAGGAGTCAGCAAGGATCAAGGAGTATTGGGGCTCTAACGAATACGCCCTGACATCGTTCATTAGGGAAGTGGAAATTTTCCTGCCCTTTTTCGCCAACACAACGCTGGAACAGTACTTTCTTCAAAGGAACGTGGTTAACAAGGTGCAAGGACCGGCACTTCAAGTCATCAGAACTCTGGGAACAAACGCATCGTGGGAAATTATAAAAGCGGAACTCATACGAAACTTCGGTGTCAGAGAAACTTACTATAACCTGCATCACCAGGCCTTAAGCCTAAAGAACAATAATGTAAGTGAATATTTTGAAAATCTTAAGTCTATATTGGATAAGCTTAACACCAAATATGAATTTGATATTAATAAACCTTATGAATTCTCGCCTTCAGCGAATGAAAATATGATTTTAAATTTTTTTATAAACGGATTAAATCCGAATCTAGCCAGTGTTGTAATAAGTAGGCAAATTAATAACTTAAGAGACGCTTATTATACTCTTGAAGAAACAGGTATGATTCAAACAAGTCCAGATAAACAAAAATTTAACAGACAAATACCACCCCATAAACCTGCTAATACTAATAATAATAACTTTAATAGATCTCAAAACAACCAACAGCATCAAAGTAGGAACAAGTATAATAATTACACTAACTCAGGTCAGTATAGGAACCCTCATAACCAAAATAGAAATAATTCAGGTCAGTACAGGAATCCTTTTAGAAATAATTCAGGTCAGTACAGGAACCCTTTCAACCAAACTAGGAATAATCCAAATAATAATAATGACAATTATATTCAACCCATGGAATGTGACCATGTTCAACAAGGTAGGGAAGAAAATTTTCACTCAACGCCTCCAGATCGGATCTACCGATAGTAGAATTGACAGTAGGAGAAATTAAAATAAAATGTTTAATTGATACGGGATCAACCACAACCCTTTTAGATCAAACAAAATTACAACATTACGAACGTATCCCATTAAAAGACAAAATAGTTTTTAACACACTTAATGGAAGAACATGTATAGAAACTGAAATTCTTACAGAACTTCCAAAAGAATTTAAAGAGAAAGCTAGAATGTACTGGAAACTTACTTTCTTTAACCAGAAAGATTTTGATGGCATTATAGGACAAAATCTATTGAGACCTCTTGGAGCAAAAATTAATTTAGAAGAAGATTATGTAGAAATACACGGTAATAAAATTAAATTTTTATGTGCTTGCCCATATAATTATAACGAGGTATATGCATTAGAAAGTATTTAGAAGAGCAAAACATACTACAGAGCCTTTTCGGAGATCACTTAAATATCGAAGAAAAGGAAATACTAGAAAAAAATTTGAAAAGAAATAAAGATTTATTCTTTCATGAGGGACAGCAACTCACTAGCACTCATGATGTAAAACATGAAATCGTCACAACTACGGATAGACCAATTTACGCGAAGACATACAGGTACCCTCAGGTACACGAACAAGAAATTAGCAAACAGATTAAGGAAATGTCGAGACAGGGAATCATAAAAGAAAGAAACTCTCCTTATAACAGCCCATTGTGGGTTGTTCCAAAAAAATTAGACAACTCCGGCGAAAAAAAATGGAGAGTAGTTGTCGACTATAGAAAACTAAATGAAGCAACAATTGACGACAAGTTTCCTATTTCTAATATAGACACTATATTAGATAAATTAGGAAGGTCGCAATACTTTACAACTTAAGATCTAGCTAAGGGTTTTCACCAAGTCTTAGTTAAAGAAGAAGATAGAAAAAAAACAGCTTTTTCGACTCCTCTTGGGCATTATGAGTTCACAAGAATGCCCTTTGGACTCAAAAACGCCCCTGCTACGTTTCAGAGGTTAATTAACTCTGTACTTAGGGAACATATTAATCAAATATGCGTCGTCTACTTAGACGATATTCTGATTTTTAGTACATCCCTCAAAGAACATATCATCAGTGTTCAAAAAGTGTTAGATAAATTGATACAACACAATCTCAAGATACAAATAGACAAATGTAAGTTTTTCGCAAAAGAAACCGAATATTTAGGTCATGTCTTAACAACCGAAGGAGTAAAACCAAACAATAAGAAAATTGAAACCATTGAAAAACTTCAATTACCAGTAACTACAAAGCAAATTAAGTCATTTTTAGGTATTACGGGTTATTTTAGAAAATTTATAAAGGATTACGCTAAAATTGCGGAACCAATGACTAGATATCTTAAAAAGAACGCAAGAATAAACCTGAACGACTCAAATTATATAAGTTCTTTCGAAAAATTGAAAATAATCCTCACAAACTCACCAGTTTTAAAATATCCTGATTTCAATAAAAAAATGTCAACTAACTACCGATGCAAGTGACTTTGCTATCGGATCTGTACTTACGCAGGATGGACACCCAGTGTGTTATGCTAGTCGAACTTTAAATGATCACGAGCGAAATTACTCAGTCACTGAAAAAGAACTATTAGCAATAGTTTGGTCGGTAAATTATTTTAGACCATATATATATGGTAGACCTTTCGATTTATTAACAGATCATCAGCCCCTTAAATGGTTGCAATCCAAAAATAAAGGTAAGGATATTAATCAACGCCTTCAAAGATGGTTGCTACAACTAGGAGAATATAATATTAATAATGGTTATATAAAGGGAAAAGAGAATAAAGCCGCGGATTTTCTAAGTCGAATCAATATCCGAAACAGGAGAAATAAATGCGATTAAGACAATCACACATAAGGAGGGAGAAGTTACAGAACAGAATGACCATTTCCCAATACTAGACACAATAGTCAATAGGTTTTATACGCAAATCATTCTAACAATAAATAAGACAAAAGAGATAGAAATACTAAATTATAAGAGAATAATATATATCAATTCCGAAGATATCCAAGAAGGAAGACTCATAGATATATTCAGAAGGTTCATAAAGAGAAGAGGTAAAATAGGTATATACTCAGAGTTAACGGAACATGAATACAATTTGGTTCAACTAAAACTAATTGAATTATTTGACATAGAACATATTAAATTTTATAAATGCATGTATCACGGAAAAATATAAAAACTGAAAAAGAAGCCTATAAACAGATAGCACGATATCATAAGAACGAAACAGGTCATGCAGGCATAAACGAAAATTATGAAGGTTTAAAGAAACTCATATACTTTAAAAACTTAAAAGAAATCATACAAAAATATATTAACAATTGTGACACATGCAATCGAGCCAAGTACGATAGAAAACCAATAAAGCCAAAGTTTCATCACACCGAAACACCAAGTGACATAAATCAAATAGTACACGCAGATATTTACACTAACTCCAAAAACAACTTCACAACTTCAACAACTTCTTCACTTTCATTGAAAAATTCTCTAAACACTGTACTATGTTCTATTTAGAAGACAGAAATAGTTTAACTATCAAAGAAAAATTGCGACTATACTTTTCTATCAAAGGAAAACCCAGCAAAATTATTTTAGACAACGAATTCCAAAGCATAAACGTTAAAGACTTCTTAAGGCAAGAGAACATCGAAGTTCACTTCACCAAACCGAATAGCCATACAGGTAACTCAGACATTGAGAGACTTCACAGCACCATCAGTGCGAAAATGAGAGTACTCACAACCGAAAAATCAGAATTAACAACAAAAGAAAAAATATATAAGTGCGTAGAATGGTATAACAAATCAGTACATTCAGCAATAAAATTCAAACCAATAGATGTTCTAGAAGGTAGAGTAGATAAACAAAAAGTTAAAACAAACATGCAGGATATAAAGGACAAAATTATTAATAAACTAAACACAAATAGAGAAGAATATAACGAGGAACGAGAAGAAGGACTAGTTAGGAATTATAAAGCACTTAGACATAAAGAAGAACCTAGATATAGAAAACTTAAACTACAAAATGTACATCCTTCAAATATTAAAAGACCAACTAAATTTTCAGATCAAGTGGATATTAGTAATTCTACTAATGACAGCGACGACAATTGACGCAACATTGACCATAGAAAAAACTGATACAAACAGTGGATTCATAGAAATTAAACTAGGAAACGCTGAAATAGTAAGAACTTATGATGTCATACTACACATTATAAACTCCACAGAAATTTTGAAGATAATTGAATGCCTAGAGGAAAATATTTCCAATATTCAAATTGACAACGGAAAAGAAATTTTATTTTATGAGTTAGAATCACTAAAATACAAATTACATACAATTATCCCACACAGACACAAAAGAGGACTCATCAATATAGTAGGTACAGGTATGAAATGGTTATATGGAACAATGGACGAAGACGATAGGCAAAACATCGAAGAACATCTAAAAGTCATCGATAAGAATAACCATAACCTAATAAACCAAAACAACAAACAAATATTCATTAATGATAGTTTTAATCAAACTTTTGTAACGTTAAAACAAACTATTAAGAAAGATAGATTTAAAATTTTGAATCAATTCAATAATATTAAAAAAGAAACTATTAAATGGAATAACAAACTTATTTACTTAGAATCATTATTAAAAATTGGAATAATAAAAGACAATATCGAACACATTCAAAATAACATTGCTTCAAGTAGAACAGGAATAATGGGAAACAATGTTTTAAGTAAAGAAGATATAATTAAATATGACATAAGTTTTGAGAAGCTAAAAAATATAAAAATTGGAACAGCTCTGTATAAAAATGAAAAAATTGTTTTTATAATTAAAATACCCAATGAACTAATAGAGACAAGAAAATATTTAGTTACCTCCTTAACAAATATGAATTTTGAAGAATTAGTAAGAGATGACGAAGAAATCATTAAGATAAACGAAACTATATATAAATACGAACCAAATGTAGAATTTAAAAATTTAAGGAAACCAAATTTATGTTTAAACAATACTGTCTGTATGAAAACGAAGAACTACCAAATGAAAATTAATGAAATTGAAAATGGTTTGTTATTGTTAAAGAATATTAAAGATACAAATTTGTCAAGTACTTGTGATGAAAGAATTACACCTTTAAATGGAAACTTTTTATTAAACTTTAATAGCTGCAAACTCAAAATATTGAATAACACTTTTACCAACAATAAAGATGTATTTGAGGAAAGATTTATTATCCCTTACGAGATAAGCCTTAATACAACTTAAGAACAATTAAGTTTCGATGATATAATAATAAAACAAACAGAAAATATCGAAAACATTAACGAATTAAAATTCAACCATAAGAACCATGTTATGTTTAATATTTATGTTGGAATCATAATTGTACTATTAATTATTATTTTAATAATTTATGTTTATATAAAATCAAAAGAACTCAAACGTACATTCTATATAACTCAGGAGAGTTTTCATCTTAAGGAGGGAGAGGTTATATCAAGTTCAGGGAACCAACCAGCAACGGATGTTTCCACCGCTGCAGTTACCAAAAAACCAACGTCAGCGTCTGCCAATACGACGACACCAAACACGAGCTTTGGTTTGGCAATCGATTGGACTCGTTAGAGTTCACTAAAAGCTGACCCAGCAATAACGGATTGATATAAAGAACGTCGAATGCAAACAATACACACAGTATACACAGTCAACAGAGTCAATATAGAAGCCGTGGTTAACAAGTAGTTTTTAGTTCATTCGTGTAATTTATATGTTGAGTAATAAAGTTATGTTTTTATAAACCTTTCGACTTAGTGAAAATAATTCGCGCACCTCAACGTCCGGCCTCTACGAGCTTAAGATCGACATTGTACGTTATTCGAAGGTAAAATCTTGATTATTTGAAAAAAATCAGTTTATGAACATATTCTTATTAATTCCTTCTTCCCGAATTTATAAATTTCCATTTAACTATTAATATTTTGTTTAACCATTTAATTTTTTTTTTCATTTTTACTGCGATTATAAGTACTAGGAATAATATGCTTTGTGTATTCATTTAGATAAAAAAGATAATAATAAACAATGACATTAGGATAATTAATAAATTTATTTGAGTTTGTGGCAAAGTTCTGTCTGCCTGAATGCATGTTATTTAAAACTACTGCCTGAACGGTTGAGCTAAAATCATCTTCAAATTTAGAACATAAGATTATCTTGAAATTCCACAAAGGCCTTTTTTCAAAGCTCAAATATTAACGGTAGCTGGTATGTATGTATATATAACCATTATAACAGAGCTCATAATGGTACAGTTTAGGGGATTCACCTCCGATCACCTTGAATTTGAAATATATTGTGCAGTTCGTTATTCTGAACAAGAATTTAAGTACACATGTTGGGTTCCGAAACGTCATCTTCACATAGTTTTTTATGTTTAAAAAAAACATGAACATTTAATTTTCAAAGGGAAGAACAGAACGTAGGAACAGACATGCTGCCCCCCTGCCGAGCATCACTATGTTTAGGGTAGTAGTAAGATTGGGATATGCAGATTCTTTGAAATTAAAGAAACTGCATGTTTTTAGGAGAACATATTGTTTTCTTAGTTTGAAGATAATTTTTTGAAAAACTACTGACCAGATTAATCTGATTTAAAAACTTAAATTAAGTGCAAATTTCGATCTTTCGGAAAAGTATACTTCTTAATTATTTTGCCGTTGTTATTAATTTTTTTTTTCATTTAAAGTATTTTTTTAAGAAAATTGAACCTGCTCTTTTGTTTCTTCTTCTTCGATTTTTGTCTTAAATAACAAAGAACTTATAAAAAAAGTATTTCGAAAATTGTAGGTTTTGATAAAATCCTGTTTTTTATTTTAATTTTTTTTAGATTTTGGTTTGCAGTTTCTTAGAGTTTATTATTATACACCTGATTTAAAATTTTTAAATATTTTTTTTTTGATAAGATTTAAAAATATTGATTTTTTCAACAATAAAAATAAAAAGTTTAATATAAATAGACAAAATAATTATTCAAAATTTTGGTTCGCAAAAATTTGATTGAAATCCATTGAGTCGTTACCGAGGAAGTCGAAAATTGAAAAAACGTTATATGAAAGGTACCGTTAATAGACTTTTCCTGTAAATTTGGTTCTGATTATATGATTGTACCAACTCATAAATTTTCATCAAAATCGTTGGAGCCGTTTTCGAGAAAAATAATCTTTTCCTTAACCGTTATATGGCAGGTACCGTTATTTTTAGTCCAAAAATAAAATTTCAATTTCCCCTGAGGAATGCAAAAGGATACACACATACCAAATTGGAAGGCAATTGCTTAATCCGTTTAGGCTGCAGCTCATTATACATTCAGACGGACAGACGGAAATTTTTTTGTCATTTACTTTTTTAAGTTTCTGTTTGATTGTTATCTTAATTGTTTTATTATCAGGAACTCTAAACTTTATAGTACCTATAATCGTAAGTAAAAAATTTATTTAACTAATTTTGAAGAATATGTCATCAATAATATGAACAAAAAAATGTCAACTTGAATAATAGTTTCTTCATTGATTAACAAAATGTTTTCGTGAATATTACCTGCGGAAATTGGATCAGTGTAGGTGTACATAAGTTTATACATATGTAATTGTGTCTATCACCTACGTAGACAATTTAAGCCTAACAATTAAAATCAACTCAAACAAATATTTTAAGTTTAATCATAGACATATCATTACTAGATGGTGCATTTCATGTAATGAAAATGATCGTTTCTTAGCTACTCAATATCTAGATGGCGCCAACGTTAAAATATACCCGATACTCAGATACATGCTGCAAAGCATTTTAGTTAAGGTATACTGTTGAAAAACATTAATAATATTGACAGGCAACGAGGGAAACCAGTTCTTGATTCGTTCTGATTGAAGCTATAAAGTGTGTCGAAAGACTTTTTTGTTAAAGAGCGATATTGGGGTTGTTTGTGGTTACAGCACATCGTGTACGTGCTGGTGTAGCACAAAGAAAAAGATTTTGTTTTTGCTTGTTTATTTTTTAGGTATTTGACAGACATACTGGCAGATCGAAATATACACAAAAAGGTTTGCAACAAAGATAATATAAAAAAGTAAAGATGTCACACGTAGAACGAATTTCTGTGCTTGAGCATTTCAGCCATGGACGTATTATATAATACGTCCATGATTTCAACCATCAGATTTTAGTCATAAGTCCAAGACATATATCCAAGAATTAAATAGTTTAGTAACATTTTAAAATTCTTCGATGAATGTAGTAGAAAAGAGAGGGTTGATTTTTATAGATGAATATACTAAATGGGAGAGAGCGAGATAGTATTTAAATGTTGATACCAACAAGGAACAAAAATACATTTCTCTGCTAGAAGGAATGAATAAAGTTTTTTTTCTCAATTTATTCACAGAAACTGATATCGCCACATAGCTTAAAATAATAATTTAAAAAGAAATAATTTTATATGTGATTAGAGCAAAATTGTTTGAAAATGAATTTCAAAGCTCAAATTGTTAAATACGTTCTTATCATGAGTTGGAAAAAAGCGCGAAAGAGCGAGATGTAAGTGGAATAGGGACAAATGAAAACAAAAAGGATCGTGTATATTTTCGGACTGTAATTTTCCATGGTTTAAATAAAAGACGATATTTGTTTAAGGTCGGGAAAATATATAAAAAACCCGACTATTCTTTTCATTTTATTGAAGGAAACTTCGACCGACATTAATGCTAACTTTAAACTGTACGTTCATTCTGTACTTAACTAAAATATCAAGAACTAACTTTACGAGGATATGAAACGTGCCGATACCGATCTTTATCACTATACGACTTTACTAGAACTCAAGTTACTGATTTAACTAGAGAGTTGAAAAATTCCAACTCCAACACATACATTCTCATGTTGGATCACAATATAATAAATACTAAAACATTGTATTCATGTCGGTTCGAAAAAATTCCCACAAAATTTACAATTTTTATATAATGAAATTATTCCTTTTTTTCTTCTGAATGAAAATCTAACAACATACATACTATATAAGTAATTGTTTCCCTTTACCATTAGTGTTTATCTATGTCAGCTGGGTCGTCACCCAATGGGTGAATTGGCCTCGAGTTGATTATTGCTACGACTTGTGTCAAAAGCGTTGAAAATTGTTCATATGATATGATATCCTTAAACTGTTCGAAACTAAGGCTGGTCGGTTCATATCATAGGAGTTGCTACTCCTATCCATACTTCCTCCGACCCTCAGAAGTCGCAAGAGGTATGCCATCGCTCTTATCTTTTCTTCTAAAGTCGACAGCTGAATTTTACCTCTACGCTGTCTATTAGATTTTACCTTAAATGTTAGATATTTTGACCAAACGTCCGTGAAACGATTCACATAACTGACTATATATTGATTAAGTTCTCTAGCTTGTTTGTAAAATCTACAAGCGGAACTCTACCCAGTTTGTCGTAGTCCTATACATAAGGCTGGTTTAATCGCTGTAGCTACTACAAATACTTTTAGCTCATTCTTACTTCTATAGGCTTGACTGTACTTAATCTAGCTTTCGGACAGTCTGAACGCGGCATCTGAAGCTATTCAGGACCCTCTAACCATAACCTGTTGTCTACTACTCCTGACGCCTGTACTCCTCTGCTAAGGTCAACTGGATTGTTCTACGTGTTGACATAGTTCCAGCATCTTAGGTCTGAATTTGTTATTATGCCTTTAGATTGCGCGGCATCTTCTATACCCAGTGAAGTACCACTGTTGAATCTGACCATAAAAAGTAAGATGCATCTTGTTAATCCATTGAGTTCTAACCTCAACTAGCAATCTTGAGAGCAGTTCAGCCAGCTGCCCAAGTCTTAGAAATAAGCAATCTGCTTGTATCTGTACTGTCTGACTTTTCTGTACGAACATAAATAACTGCACCGTATGCTAAGCTTCATGCATCATCAATCTGTACGTCTGTTGTTTCTGAGGTACGTAACCATCTATCTATACGAAACTTTTCTAGGAATGTTATTCCACCCCAATACTCTTTACATCTGTCTTCTATTTCTGTGAGAACCTGATCGTCCCAACCTATACTTAGCCTCCAAACATCCTGAATCAAGGTCCTACCTATGACTGTCACTGGTAAAATATGACCATTTGAATCGTTAAGCTGTGCTTTACATATAATGCAATTTCGTTTACTTTTACATTAAAAATAACACAATTTTCACCCTTATCTGAACATAAAGTGAGTAAATAAATTGCAGAACTTGTTAAAAAGCGAAAAAAAAACGAAATATAATATTAATCGAATATATTTCTTTACAAAACTAATCAGTGCTGTGCCAAAGTCCACAATTTAAATTTTTCTTTATGCTTAGTAAAACCTTTGTTGTTTTTTTTTCTTTTCTCTATAAATCATACCAAAACATGTTGAGTCAAAAAAAGGGGAAGACACAACTCCAAACTTTTAAACCAAAGTCCTCTTAACTCACGTCGAACATCGCTTGACTCTCCTCTTCAAAAACCAAAAAAGCTGGCCATAGATGAGAACACTTTGATACGATCAGAAGTTGCTGAGGTTAAACACTTACACGAAGAACTTGAAAATAAAATCGTTTCTCGCGACGCTGTAAAACAATAAATAAAACTCCCGCAATAATTAATAAATTTCACTCGGCATACGACAGAAACTTGTTCTCACCTCCATTGCACGATACCGCAAATTTAATAACAAACAACTAAACCTCAGAGACTTCGGTCTTAATTCTGACCCTGAATCACCTGTATATCTGCGTGAATGTCTTAAAAAAAAAAATAATAATAAACATACTTCATTCTGCAATAGAACTAAAGAGACAAAAACAAATTTATTCTGTGTCTACTATGCGAGGATGGGTGTTTATGAAACGTCAATCTAATGATGCAGCAGCAAAGATTGAGAACATCGATGAACTGAACGACATTGCCAGCGAAACATAGATTGCAGCTTTAATTGTATTTTTTTTTTTTTTTTTTTGTATTTTATTTATTCAGGAAATGCTTACACTGTAAGATATAAGATCTTATTAATAGTGAAGCTTTATAATTTAACAATAAGTAGCTACAAGTTGTTTAACATTTGGTAAAGTTATAAATTTAAGTGTTAATTAAATTAGATATTTAAAGAATCAATAATATCTATAAATTTCCGAAATGGATTTTAAGTTCTTTCTTCAATAGAATCGTGCTATTTATGCTTCTTAATTGTTGTGTTGTGAATTCCATAAACGTGTAGAGTTGACAAGAAACTGGCGTTCAGATGTCAAACAGCTAAAGCGGGGGATCAATAAATGTCCTGATCTAGTTGAATTCAAGAATGTGATTTTACTGTATAGATCTGTGGGTTGGTGTGTCAACAGTATATCCGAAAATAACACTAAAGACCGAAATTTCAGAAGGTTTTCGAAAGACATTCCAAGAAAGCGTAATGAATGTTGTGAAATGCTGTCAAAACGGCGTAATCCATGGATGTATCGTATAGCACTATTGAATGCAACTGTAAGTTTCCTTTTACTTGTATGGTCTAGATTGCATAATATTTCGCAACCAAAGTAATGAGTGGCATGTAAGTGTTTTAACAAGTAATATTCGGATTTTTAAAGGAGTGAAGCACTGTGTCGACCACAGTGTGCGAATGACGCCGTATGTCTTACCGACTATATGAGTGACATGGTTATTCCATATTAGACTGCGATTGAAGATAATACCTAAATTTTTAGCAGATTCTGCATATTCAATAGCGGAGCCATCTAACAAGATGGACGGGAAACAAGGGACATCTATTTTACTCTTTGATATTACTAAGCATTTATATTTTTTCGGATTTAGCATTAAACTATTTTGGTGTGACCAGCATACAACTTCTTCTAAGTCTTCATTTATGCAAGTCACAGAGTGCTCTATAAGTCCCAATGGACAACTAAGGTATAGCTGAGCATCATCGGTATAAAGTCGTATTGAACATTGTTTTACAATTTTTGGAAGCTCATTAATATATAGAGAAAAAAACAGAGGCCCAAATATAAATCCCTGGGGCACACCACTTTTATTGAACAAAAAATCTGAGATGATTCCATTATGTTCAACCGCTTGCATTCTTTTGTCGAGATAAGAGTAAATTAGCTTGACTGTATCCGAGGAAAAGTTGTAAAAACCGGAGAGCTTTTCACAAAGAGTGGAATGATTTACCATATCGAAAGCCTTCTAAAAATCGAGTAGTACTAAAAACGTAATACTATCACTGTCGATGGATTTTCTTATGTCCTCTGAGACACTAACCAAACCAGTAACGCAACTATTTTTCTTACGAAATCCGGATTGTTTTGAAGTCAAAATATTTTCACGCTCGAGGAAAGAACTAATTTGTTTTTGAATAATATTTTCAAACACCTTTGATAGATATGGCAATATTGATATTGGTCTAAATTCATCATTTCTCGACGATTTTGGAACAGGTACTATTTTTGCCATTTTCCATTGTGTAGGAAATTCGCTAGTAGCTATGATTGAATTTAAAATATGCGTTATATACGGTAACAGTGCAAGCAATAGAATTTGTAAGAACGATGGGTGCATTTCCCATCCAATAGCGTTTGATTTAATGCAAAGGACTCCTTCTACGACATCTTCAGCGGATATAGTGGAAAAGCTAAAAAACTTTCAGGTACGGAATCACTATCGTGAATACGATACAAGTTTGGACGCGGAAGTGTATTAGTAGTTAAAGAGTTGCTGGATGATACAAAATTTTGGTTCAAAATGTTTATATCTATATCTTCATTTAAACCACCTTTAGATTTACCAACACCGATCATCTTCAGATTTTGCCAAATCTGGGTGCAGCTCAAGGAATTGTTAAAGCGATTGGCGTATACGGCGACCTTTGCATTACGAATTGCTACTAAAGTTTTATTTCGTAGAGTGCGAAACAGTTGGTGGAAACTATCAAGTCGAACATTTTTCCAGAGCTTATAGGCAAGATCACGTTTTCGCATTAAACATTGAATTTCATTGGTAAACCATGGTTATTTTTTGGATGACAAGTTTTAGTTTTTAATGGAACCTGCATTTCAAAGAGCCTTAAAATATTACTGTTCAAATACCCTACTTTGTCGCTAGGTGAAGGTATTGAAAAAATGACATCCCAATTTATGTTATGTACTTCCGATTGAAGTGAAGTATAGTTGATGCGTTTGAAATCTCCGTATTCGAATGTTTGAGTGTGTAACTGGACTTGAAAATCATATGTTAGAAAAATAAGGTCATGCAACGAAAAAGCCGGTGCTGACAATTGATCATAAAAAACAACTCTTTTTTTGTTACTGACGAGAAAAAGGTCCAGTAGTGTCGGTTCAAAACTGGAGAAATGGGTAGGGGTAGAGTTATCAACTGATTGAAGATTAAGAGCGCCAAACTCATCAACTAAAGTGTTTGCAGCAAGGAGGTTGCAGTTGAAATCACCACACAATATAATAGAGGGATAGGAAGCAGAGATTTGCTCTATAGTGAATATAAGCGGTGAGATGCAGATGTTACGGTTTGGTCTATAGACAGCACCAAGTAGAAGCTTTTCCAAGCCATTTAATATTTCATTAAACATGTACTCAATATCACTTTCCTTAGAAGACGAACATTATCCCTTCCCTCACGTAGATTGCAACGCCTCCACCTTTGCATCGTGTCCTATCACTTCTAAAGATCATATACCCATTTAAAGAACATAATTGATTATTTAAATCTAATGTTAGCCAGGTTTCTGATACACAGATAACGTCAACTTTTGAATTTTCAAAAATATAACGGAACTCGTCAATCTTTATCAATAAACTTTGTGCATTAAGATGACACACCTGAAGACCAGTTCGCTGCCCACTCAAAACATTTATCATAAAACGGAGATAACAAGAAATCAAAGTGATTTTTTTCGAAAAAAGGGTAATTTGATCAAGTTAGCAAGTTCTAAGAGAAGAGGATATAAAAGAAAAATATGTGAAAAAAAGAAAAAAAAATAATACAGAAAATATATATATGTATTTGATTTAAACTCCAAAAATTAGAAAAAGAAACAAAATTAAAATAATTATGAAATAATTGAAAAAGAAATTAATTTAAAAGAGTATTTAATTACAAAGAAAAAAAACGAAATAAATGTATGAACTTAAAAAATAAAAAAAAATCATTTATCTGTTGAGTTGGCATTCCTGGTTAAATTCTCAATGCTATCGATAGGCTCAGCTGCTTCATTTGTATTACATGCACTATTCTTCGAGACGTAAACACAGATGATAACAGTTCGTTTTTTAGGCTCAGTGCATGCTTAAGAATATAATAATTGTTTTGGCTAACCCCTCCCGCAAATCGATGTCTTGTAAGCAAAGCTCTCTTCGTTGTTGCTTACGAAAAATTGCAGCAGATTTCAAAACAAAATTTCGGTCATATGGTGAATTAAACTTAAGTATAATCGGTGTGTCGTTGGACTCTGAGCGCGCGCGCGAATTAATAAAACTACTTGGTGTTTTATGTTTTTTTAAAAAGTATTTTTTTTAATTAACTTCTTAAAGATGCCTGCTTACTTTATTACAATAGGTATTGTTCTACAAAAAGAGTTGCTATTGAGGTATAAAATAAGAGTGTTCATAGTGGTCGTATTTATACAAATCTTTTGTTATGTTTTAACATGTTTGTTCTTATGTACTATTTCTCTTGTATGAGTAACACGATGTGGATACGTGACCAAATGCTTGTCTGGATATTATTTGCGTTTATTTATAGAATCGTTTAACGATAAGCATTGTTGGGAACGTGTGCAAATTGTGTTAGTCATTTCCTTTAACATGGTTTGTGAATTTATATATTTTTTTGTATTACTTATCATAATTGTTATTATTTCCCCTCTCACCCGAAAAATTTTAGTCCCTAAAATTCAAAAATTTAGTTTATATGTTTAGGGACATATTTCTTCTGAGTTTTAACTCTTCTTCATAAACTTTGTTAAATTTTTCCTTTTTCCTTAATTGGATACAATTTTGTATTACGTTAATTATTTTGTAAATTACATATATTATAATAACAATTATGCACAAATTCATTACTAAGTAAATAATGTTAAATATTGAATCTTCATACGGTATTACATATGGTTTTAATACATCAATATTATCATTATCATATCATTTTACATATTCAATTATGTCTAATGTTTTTTCATGATAATTAATAACTAATTCCTTGATTATACTGTTTTTATTGACAAATTCTTCATTATTAATTTTTATTTTATTTGTGAATGTTACAATATTGTTTCCTTTGATTGTTTCGTTATTTATTTTATTTTCTCCTGAAATGATTACTAACCCATCAGTTATTTCTTTAACATATTCATTTTTTTCCTGCAGGTACTTACATTCTGCGTTAATATTTTTTATTAATTCAATTGTACATTTATCTTTCTCACTGTTTATTTTGCAAATATTTTTACTTATAAAACTTTGAAATTTATTTTTATCTATCATTGGCTTCCCTTTAAGATTTCTAATTTTTATTAATTCTTTTAATAAGCATTTTTCTTTAATAACAGGATATTTATATATGATTATTACTAAATCCGCATTTACGGTAAATATTTCACTGTATTCTAATATATTTATAATAGGAAGTTCTACCTTCTCTTTATTAAGTATTTCTTTGATATCTTTAATATTTATGGTTTTTGATAAGTATAATTTTCCTTTGGAAATATTTATGCTTTCTAATATATCGGATAACTCTATATAAGCTTCTTCTAGAATAGTGTGTTCTAACCTACCTGTATCTTGATTTTTCATTAATTTCTGTACACCTTTATTTATTATGACTTGTTGATTATTATTTTTTATTAAATTATTCAAGGTTGTAGTTATAGCTTATAAGTCGTCGTGATCTGGATTTCCATATATATATTTGATTATTTTTCCCAAAAAGTTAATTGATCTTTTTGTTATTTTATGTTCTCTTAATTGTTCTAACATATTGTTTGTTTAAATTATCCAGAATTCTTCTTTTCTGGTTGATTCATATCGTGAGTTTATTATATTTTCATAAGGGGTTATAATTTCGGTAAAATTAGTTGTATGGTATAAGTATTCATATTCCTCAAATAAATAGACTTCATTAATGTCTAGTTGTATTATTTCTGTTTCCTTTATCGGTTTGATTTCTACGTCTGCCTGGACGACTAATATTACCACTGCGAGTAAGTTCAGGTATCTCCAGCTTCTGTTCATTGTTGAATTAAATTTTGTTTTAAATAATTTTTATGAATAAGTTTATTTGTGTCCGTCAGGACACATAAATTTACGATTTTTTATATTAGTTTTATCGAATGTCTTTGTTATGCAAAACACTATATCACCTTTCTTATATTCTTTGTGTTTTGCATTAATATTTAATCTTTGTCTAATATTTTCACTTGCTTTAGTTAAATTATGTATGATTTCTTGATCATTATTATATTTATCTTGGTTAAAATACACTTCGCTTGGTTTCTTTTTTATAACACTGTGTATAGTTTGATTTAATTCTTTCACTGCTATTTTTAATTCATCAGTTATATTATCTTTATTTTTTATTGAAAGTATCTTGGCTAATTCTGTAAGAGTGCTATGTGCTCTTTCTACTTGCCCGTTCGCTGTACTGTGGTGCGCTGGCGAATTTATTTTGTTAATGCCGTATATTTCACATATTCTTTGTATTTGTGCTGTATTCAAGCAGCTCTCGTTGTCTGTCATCAATCTTGTACATTGTGGAAAGAAATTCACTAATACTTCTTCAATTTTCTCGTGAAGGTTTCTGCGATCACTTATGTGGCATACTATCATGTATTTGCTATATTTATCTTTAGCTGATAGGTAGATTTCTTTGTTCATGAAATATATATCCATATGGATGTGTGTTGTTGGTATTTCTCCTTCTTGCACTGGTTCTTTGTTTGGATGGCGTTCATAGCGTCCATACATGCATGCTATACAAGTATTATTATATTTCTTCGTATCTTGGCTTATGTTCGGCCAATAATATTTCTCAAGTATTTCTTGTTCGTTATTTTTATATGATCTGTGTGCTCTTTCATGTACATTTTTTATTATATTCAGTTGCTCGTCACTTTCTGTTATATCTTTCAGCACTTTACCGGTGTATACCAATGTTGTATTTCCCTATGTTTCCTTAAGTTTTTGTTCAACTTCATATATGATTTCATGTGTTGTATTTATAGCGATGGCTCGATTTGGAATTATTATTTCTTTCAGTAAGCAAGTGAGTTAATTTTTATTTTTAAACGTGACTTCATGTCTTAATCTTTTCTTGAATATATTTTTCGTTACGATTTCGTTATCTGAGCCTTTGTTCAATGTTATTTGTATCCCATAATGGTTAAGTGCTTTGCCTACGTGCTTAATGTGATTTTCTGACGATTCTTCTTGTGAATGCACAGTCTCGTTCGTTGTACTAGTGTTGATAATTTGGCGTGATAATACATCTGCGACTACATTCTGTTTGCCGGGTTTGTACACTAATTTCTCACCATAATCTTCAATTATATTTTTCCATCTTTTTAACTTTGTATTAGGGTTTTTTTTGAGATATACTATAAATAAGACTCTGATGATCTGTATATATCGTTAGGTCAGCTATGCCATAGATATAATTTCTTAACTTTTGTAATGCCCATATGATGGCAAGTAATTCTTTTTTGTTTGTGGAGAATTTTTCTTCTGAATCGTTAAAAAAGAATATTGGTTTTTGGTTTTGACTTAAAACTGCGCCTAGTGCTATGTTGCTGGCGTCTGTCGTTAATTCGAAGGGTTTATCGAATTCTGGTTGAAACAACTCTGTTACTTCTTGTAGCTTATTTTTAAATATATTTATTGAATTTATTGCAATTTCATCAAGATTTATTTCTATTTTTTTACTATTTTTCGCGCTTGCATTACCTATTTCTCCTCTCAAATAACCTGTAAGGGGTTTAGAAATTTCAGCATAATTTTTTATAAACTCTAAATCAAGAGTTGTAAAATACGTAGCTTTTCCCAAATTTTGTATAGTCATATTGACATCTGGAATGGGATATTTATCAGCTATAGTGTGAGAGTTTAATTTTTGAAAATCTACTACCATGCGTCTCTTTGGACGACCATTTTCATCTAGGCCCTTTTTGGCACTGTCAATATAAGACTATTATATGGAGAATTACTTCTCTGAATTATACCTTCCTTAAGTAATTTATTTATTTCTTTATTTACGAATTCATTATCTGCGATTGGATAGGGATACTGTTTAGTATAAACAGGGCTATCATGCTTTGTTCTAATTGTACATTCTATAGAGTTAGTGAATGGCAGAGGTCCTATGCCCGTGTTTAATTCTACTAATCTGCCTATTTTATTTTTATATTCCTCATTTAAATCTTCCTCTATTATATAATTTATTTTTTGCGACTTTCTAGAATGCTCACTACACATGGTGATTAGTTTCAGATTTACTACGTCTATTTTTGTTTCTAATTCCTTCAAACCTTGCATTCCTATCATTATATCAAAGTCTGGAATGTCATCTAATTCAAAAAAAGTTAATAATTTTCCCATTATAAATATTTCTTTCTTATAGTTTATTATAGATGTACCATGCATAGATTTAGTACGCACTGGTAGATCAATTTTTATTCTTTGACAATTGTTACAGGATTTTTTTTATATAATTGTGGGTTGCACCCGTATCTAACATTATTTTATAATATGTATATGAAATACTACTTCTTAATTTTAAACAAAGCAACCCATTTATAAGTTTAAAGAATCATACCTTGTTGAATGTATTTGTTGATCAGCCTCGCCCTGGATACTGCTGATGTCATCATTGTTATACTCGTTCTTGTAGACTCTCTGCAACTTGTTGTGTTCTGCGGTGACAAATCCCTCTTGATTATGTTGATTCTGTTGACGGTATTGACCGTATGGTTCACGTTCTCGTTTATAACCTGAATAATGTGGTTGTTGATGTTGCTGGTATCTTGGTGCTGCATTCTGTCTCTCATTCACTTCCATAGGTTGTGGGTATGTCTTCTTAAATGGATTATTATTATATTTATTAAAATCATTATTGTATTGATTTGTTGATTTAAATTGATTTTGGCTATTATTGAAGTTATTTGATTTTGATTATTAGTTTGATAATTTATATTAGGTTTTCTTTCAAATTTTTCCTCATGGTGTTTCTTTTTTTTAAGTTTCATTATGGGTTTTCATTAAGTGCATGTTCCTATGATGATTATCATGCTCAATTTTTCTTGCAATTGCGAACGCTTGTTCCAAATTTTTAATCGAGGCTGTGTATTCTCTGTATATTCCTTGACGTATGGATTTTAATTTATCCTGAAGTACGTATAATGGTTCTTGGTTACCATAAGTATAGTCAAGTCGATTTTGTATTGCTTCAAAATTAAAAATCGTTGAATGGTTTGATAAAATTTTTGCTGCACTACCTTGGATTTTAGACTTTACTATTGTTAACGCTGCGGCGTATTTTGGATGCGTCTGAAATGTTTCTATACTTTTCATTAAGCGTTCTGCTTCCTCTCTCCATAATTTATAATCATTTTTATTTCCACTAAATATCATTAAACTTTTGAATGCTTCGAGTTGTTTATCGTTGCCATTTTCGTACCTAGTTACTACTGCGTTTAGCGGAATTATATTTGCATCGAAACCTCTATTTTCTTTTTCTAAATCTTTTAAATTTTTATTTAATGTTTCATTAGTTTGTTGCTGTCGAATAGCAATATTTTTTAATGCTGTGTTATCTTCTAGCACTTGCAGACGAGCAATTAATCTGGATAATTCTTGTTCCATTTTTGGTTTTTTATTTGTTCGATTTCCTTTACTTATTTTATTATAAATTTCTTTCACTTGACTCATTAACGGTCACTCTCATTTATTTTGATTTTCTTATTTAAATGATATTATCTTGTCTCTATTCATATGTAGATTGAGGATAATTCACTTTGCTTGTAGCGTGCTATGCTCCGCAATTTGTTTGTAATTGTTACACTGAATTGAATTATGCACTTTACTTACGTGTTCGTTTTTAGGGGAATCACTCTGTAGGTGCCACAATTTCTGGATATGTAATTTGCTTCCGAGGTTGGTCTCAAGAGAATATCAATATAATATTTCTCCTGGCAAGATCGCCAAGTAATAAAACTACTTGGTGTTTTATGTTTTTTTAAGAAGTATTTTTTTTTAATTAACTTCTTAAAGATGCCTGCTTACTTTATTACAATAGGTATTGTTCTACAAAAAGAGTTGCTATTGAGGTATAAAATAAGAGTGTTCATAGTGGGCACTCTTGGTGGTATTTATACAAATCTTTCCTTATGTTTTAACATGTTTGTTCTTATGTACTATTTCTCTTGTATGAGTAACACGATGTGGATACGTGACCAAATGCTTGTCTGGATATTATTTGCGTTTATTTATAGAATCGTTTAACGATAAGCATTGTTGGGAACGTGTGCAAATTGTGTTAGTCATTTCCTTTAACATGGTTTGTGAATTTATATTTTTTTTTTGTATTACTTATCATAATTGTTTTTAACTCGCGTGCGGTAAATGTTCTTTATTGTTGGTGGTTTAATTTGTAGTGAATTACATAATAAATTAAAAATTGATTTTAAATTCTCAGTAGGCATATATGGGATGCCAGAAAGTAATGCATCACATGCCACGGTACGGTTTTCTTGCATGTTTTGAAGTTTTTTTACACAGTCAAGTTCATTATTTGTTGTGGTGTATTTTATATGCACATCATTTAAAGAGATTTTAAGCTCAGATATTTCCGTGTTCAATGCGATTATGTTAGTTTTAGCGCTCAAAAGGGCTGATTCGAGTTCAGTTACTTTTAATTGTATATTTTCAATTGTGTTTTGCAAATCTTTGATTTGTTTATTTATATTATCCGAAATTCTTTTTTCGGAATCGGTTATGTGTTTGGATAGAAGATTAATTATAATTATTAATTATTATATAACTCTGCTCTTTAAAATGGTGGTCCATTGCTTTGCACTCTTCACTTTGTTCTTTAAAAGTAAATTTTAGAGGGGTAATGATAGGAGTGCCAGGTGTGGAGGTATCGTTGTTTTTTATTGCGAGAGTCTCCGCGTTTCAATTGCCTTGACATAATTAATATGAGATGCAAAACCAAACAAACAAAACCAAAAAAATAAAAGAAAGATCGTATGGAATCAGAACGCTGAACAGATCTAATAATTTTAGATTTATTGTAATATTTAATCAGTTTTTAATCAGTTTATCACTTTCGAGTTTAATTGTATTAAAAAAAGATATGATTACAACTTTTTAGTAAGTAATTAAATTTAATTCGACTTTTATTCGGCACAAGAGTTTATTCAAGAAGGACAGACTCAAATACACGTCTACTCCGTAGCCATTGCAGTTTAACAAACGATTACTTCCAAATTTATATATTATTTCTTTTGTTTGTTTCCTGTTGCAAATTTAACTTCTTTCTTTTTTAAAATGTATTTGACGTGTTATTTTATTAATGTTATGAATATTAATTTTTTATTATTATTCGAGTACAACAATCTCATACGCCCAATTTTCTTGATTTTTATTATCTTGTTGGGATATTTTTCATTAGCCGAAATAACTGAAAAAGTATGTTTTCTTTTGTTGCTTCTCCTGCCGATGGCATTAGCCTTTTATGACATGCCTTTTCCATTATTTTTATTAATTTCTAAAATTCATGCAGTACACTTTTGATAGTGGAAATTCTATGGGCGGCGGTTGTGGCGGGACGCTTCGTTTGATGATTGATGTTCTTGGTAAACAAAAGAATGGCTTACGGGTTTGTCATTTAAACACACAAAGTTTATTACCTAAACGAGATGAGTTTAGAGATCTTTTTGAAGGAACTTAAGTTGATGTTGTTTGTATTTCTGAATCGTGGTTTTCAAAGAAGTTAACAAATGAGATCTATAGCGTAAATGCGAAATCTATAGTACTACCATCAGGCAGCATTAAGTTTAGCGAGATACTGCCGTAATAGCGCTGCAGTAGTTCTTGATATGCATTTGTATGGGTTTTGGAGAGTAGAATGAAATTTAACGATGAAAGAGTATGTTATATTTTCAGAAACGTATGAGTTAGAATGATTACAACCATTTACAGGAATAATGAATAATAAGTACGAGTGAAAGTTTCAAAAAGTGACACTAGACCATATGGTATGGTAGAGTAAGGGAAACAAACATTTGTGGATTTCCCTTAGATATTTCGTAAACGAACAGAGATTGTGCGTTTTCAATTATTTTTTCGATTTTGCATTTTTCAAGAAATTTTGTTATTTCTGTAGCTTATACCGAAATCACATACCAATGTTGCCATATTCGGATTTGACATTTTAAAGTTTTAATGTATATTATTTAATTTCGAACGTAATAAGGAATAGATTTTTTTTTGTATTTAAACGTAGGTAGTCCTATTAACATTTCTATTGAAGGAAATAATAGTAAAAGCTAATGTTTATTCAAAACGGCATTTTACTGTTCTACGATCATACATATGTAAGCTCTATGTTTCCGTGATTTTTTTTCCAAAAAAATTAAAAACACCCAGAAAGATACAGAATACAAGTTGCGTACATACATAATACATACATACAGTGTTAGTAATGTATATATTGCTAGCGAAGCTGCATAAGAAAAAACATTCATTATTTCTTTTTTGTCTAATGACAGAGTAAAGTCATGAGTGCATTATTTTTTCAAAAAATAAGGCGCCCGTAATAAGGACTTTTTTATTAAGAAGTTTTTGGTCGATCCATTATTTTTACTTGCGATTATAGGTACTATAATGCAAGTTATGGATTCGTACAAAAAAAAAAACTAACAATCAAACATAACATTACGATAATAGGGAAATGCCGTCCGTCTGTCTGTCTGTCTGTTCGCGCCTCTACAGCCTAAACGGATAGGCCGATTTTCTTCAAACTTGGTATTTAGTATTTATTAGGTAGTATCTCGAGGGGAGTTTTTCATTTTTTTTTCTAAGTCGAAAAATAGCGGTACCTGCCATACAAGTTTTAACAAAAAGTTTGATTTTCTCTAAAACGGCTCAAACGATTTTGATAAAACTTTCAGCGTGCTAATTTTTTACAATATATCTTTCGAATAAATTTTTCGAAATTTGTTCTATAACGGTACCTCTCATAGAACCAGTTTTTTCAAATGCAGTTTTATCGTAAACTATTATCCCGATTTCAATAAAAAAAAATTTGCAAAATTTTCAAAACCTTTTTTTTCGATTTTCTTAAATACAAAAAAAATTGGTTTTCGAATTATTTTGAAAATGGGTGGATTGAATTTTTTTAAATAATTTTCCCAGAATAAAATTACAGATTTCCTCATAATGACATACTAGAAAAAAAATATTTTTTTATTTTTGCGAAAAGTTTTTCAAAAAAAAAACGACTTTATAAAAAAACTGGTCGAACGATTTTAAATATTTTTTTTCCTCGATAGACATATAGTTTTCAAATTTTATTGCATACTTAGTTTTTTCCGAGAAAACTCTTAAACTAATTAAAAAAACGAAAGAATTTTCGAAAAAAAATATTTTTTTATTTTATTAGACCTGTGGTTTTCAATCTGGCAATACTTCTTTCGGAGTTGGTCTTTTTGCAGCTGTCACTTGATTTATGCTCAGTTTGGTTTGTTATTTCATAATGAATAAACTAACTACTGAAAAAGTTTGCAAATTGTGGAAATTTATTACCAAAATAATGGTTCGTTTCGGTAGAGCAAAGTATCGAAGAAGACCCGAATGAGTCCATCCGCCTCGTGCGCAACAATTAGAGATGTGGCCATCCACTTTATGGAAGATTTTGCGGAAGGATCTTAGTTTGCAGGCTTACAAAATCCAACTCGTGCAAGAATTGAAGCCGAACGACCATTAAGTGCGTCACACGTTCGGTTAAGGGGCCCAAATCGAGATGGCCACCGATCCCGATTTTCACAAAATTGGGAAAATTAGGCCTGGGCTGGAATGTAATACTGCAAACCCTTATCTTTATAATAAAACTAAATTCTTGGACATAACATTAAACTATATGCGTTTTATTTCTTCTTGAAAACCACACATACAAATCCATCCAATAAGCAATTATCTAACATAAGAACATATTGAAAGACTATGTAAAGTGTTGTCTTGTTTGTCGGTTTTAATTATATTGTTGTGATGTTAACGTGACATATGCACCATTAACTCAACTATAATGGTACATATGTCACGTTTATTGCGTAGAATGAACAAACTCAAAAATTTATTTTGCAAATACTCCCTTCTACAAATTTGCAAAATGTTGAGAAGGTATGTAAGAATTTAATTTTATCTTTTTGTTTGCATTTTTCAGATTTTCCTTGGAAAAAAAAATCAAAGTCTTTTCCCTTAGGGCGTTTAATGCAATGTCAACCATTATGCACTCCTTCCCTGTATGGATATTTCGTCATCCCTCAATACCAGTTTTCAGCGATACGCAAATGATTTAAAAATAACACGAACAAGTGTCGATGGTGTTTTTTCTTCTGACTGCTAACACTTTAAATACATCTTTCCCGTTTTGTCTCTTTCTAACATTGCATATGTGTTGAATTCATCTCCCCGACTAAAAGTCTACAATGAGAAATAGCGAGATAGGGAAACTAGATGACGCTAGGTGAAACACCCATCATGATAGTACTATAGAATAGATCTACAATGGTAAAGGGATATAAAGGTTTTCGTATGGATAGAGTGGGAAGTACCGGTGGTGGAGCTGAAATATACGTTAAAAAGGAGTTAAAATGTTCTCTAAAATGCAGATCAATGCCTTGAAGTGAAATTGATTTTGTTTTTGTTTTTTTGATTTTTGTAGAAATCCAATCTGTGTATGCGAATCTTCTTATCGGATCAGTTTATGGACCTCACCGAAGTATTTATCGAATATCGGAAAATCATAATTGAAGGTGAATTAAATAGCAACCTTTTGAATGATATAAGTATAGTTGAAAATATGCACAGTCTTGACTTATTTCCCGTAAATACTGCTAACGCAACTCATTTTACCGAAAACACAAGTACTCTGGTAGATGTTTTTTTCGTGACTGATTTAAGCAGTGTTCTTCTTCATAACCAGCTTTCGGCTTCTGGTTTCTCAAAGCATGATCTTCTTTATTTAATTTTTGATTTTTCTGTACCAAATTTTTATGAATATAGAGATTTTTAAAACATTGATTATAGCCGACTGGAACTCGATGCTCGAAGAATACAATGGAAAGTATTTACATAATGCCATCTGTCTGTGATCAAGTGGAGTTTCTTAATCATAACATTGGTTTTCTTTTTGATAATTATGTTCCGATCAAAATTAAGCACGTTAACCAAGGACGAAGTCCCTGGTTCACAAGTGAGATACGACATATTAATAAAGTACGTAACAAGGCTTATGATAATTGGAAAAAAATATAGGCTCAATGTTCATTGGGAGCTTTATCGTTCTCTTCGCAACTCCGTTGTTGCAAAAATAAAGTTAGCTAAAAAAAAGTTTTATGCACATAAAATATATCCAACAATGAAGGGTCGTCAACTTTGGAGTAATCTTAGAGACATTGGTGTGGCTAGGACCAGTCAGAAGATTAACATAGGTGTAGATATAAACGAACTAAACCGTCAGTTTGTAAGTCTGCCGTACCCTACCTTAAACATATTGCCATTGAATACCAACGAGCAGAATAGGATATGTTTTGAATTGTCTTGTGTGAATAGCCTGGACATAGTCGAATGTCTGCTTTCAATAAAGTGAAATGCATTTAGTTTTTACGGAATTCATACTAAATTTGTCAAAATTATTCTTCAGATAATTCTTCCGGCACTGGTACATATTTTCAATTTAATTTTAACAACCGGTGACTACCCACCTCAGTGGAAGAAACCAAAAATCATACCTGTTCAAAAGAGTTCCACCAGGAAAGAATTTAGACCGATTTCTATACTTCCTTTCTTGTTTAAGGTATTTGAAAAAATCCTCCAACGGCAAATAAACCAATACATAAGTGCAATCAATTTACTTTCTGCTATGCAATCGGGGTTTAGAAAACACCATAGTTGTACTTAAGCCGTTATAAAAGCAGTAGATGATATAAGAGAACCGAAGAGAACGAGACAAAATTACTTTTTTGATACTTCTGGATTTCTCCAAAGCTTTCGATTCGTTTAATCACACAAACCTCTGTAATAAACATTGTTATATCATCATATATGCATTCGAGGTCATAAGCGATCTCTGTAGCTAATAACACGTCTATTTTTTTAAGAGCAGTAGAGGGGAGCCACAGGGTTCTGTTCTTGGGCCCCTGTTGTTCTCACTGTATGTAAATGAAATTCCGTCCATAGTTAAATCTTCAATTCATATGTATGCTGATGATGTCCAAGTCTATAAAAGGTGCTCTCTTGGTATGATAGAGGACTGCGCATATGGCATTAATATGGACTAAGATAAGATCTGCACTTGGTCTGAAGAAAATGGGCTTTTTCTTAATTCCAATAAAACCAAATGTCTTGTCATTAGCAAAAAATCGTGCGACCTGTTATATTTTCCAGATATCATGCTAAGAGGTTCTTAAATTGAATATGTTGACAAAACAAAAAACTTAGGAGTTAGTTTTAACAGAACGCTCACGCGGAATGACCACATCAATACTGTAGTCGGAAAAGTATATGAAACATTGCGTCAATATAAAAATAATTTTGATTATTAGTTTGATAATTTATATTAGGTTTTCTTTCAAATTTTTCCTCATGGTGTTTCTCTTTACGATTATAAGTTTCATTATGGGTTTTCATTAAGTGCATGTTCCTATGATGATTATCATGCCCAATTTTTCTTGCAATTGCGAACGCTTGTTCCAAATTTTTAATCGAGGCTGTGTATTCTCTGTATATTCCTTGACGTATGGATTTTAATTTATCCTGAAGTACGTATAATGGTTCTTGGTTACCATAAGTATAGTCAAGTCGATTTTGTATTGCTTCAAAATTAAAAATCGTTGAATGGTTTGATAAAATTTTTGCTGCACTACCTTGGATTTTAGACTTTACTATTGTTAACGCTGCGGCGTATTTTGGATGCGTCTGAAATGCTTCTATACTTTTCATTAAGCGTTCTGCTTCCTCTCTCCATAATTTATAATCATTTTTATTTCCACTAAATATCATTAAACTTTTGAATGCTTCGAGTTGTTTATCGTTGCCATTTTCGTACCTAGTTACTACTGCGTTTAGCGGAATTATATTTGCATCGAAACCTCTATTTTCTTTTTCTAAATCTTTTAAATTTTTATTTAATGTTTCATTAGTTTGTTGCTGTCGAATAGCAATATTTTTTAATGCTGTGTTATCTTCTAGCACTTGCAGACGAGCAATTAATCTGGATAATTCTTGTTCCATTTTTGGTTTTTTATTTGTTCGATTTCCTTTACTTATTTTATTATAAATTTCTTTCACTTGACTCATTAACGGTCACTCTCATTTATTTTGATTTTCTTATTTAAATGATATTATCTTGTCTCTATTCATATGTAGATTGAGGATAATTCACTTTGCTTGTAGCGTGCTATGCTCCGCAATTTGTTTGTAATTGTTACACTGAATTGAATTATGCACTTTACTTACGTGTTCGTTTTTAGGGGAATCACTCTGTAGGTGCCACAATTTCTGGATATGTAATTTGCTTCCGAGGTTGGTCTCAAGAGAATATCAATATAATATTTCTCCTGGCAAGATCGCCAAGTAATAAAACTACTTGGTGTTTTATGTTTTTTTAAGAAGTATTTTTTTTTAATTAACTTTTTAGTTTTTAGAAGTTTTTTTACACAGTCAAGTTCATTATTTGTTGTGGTGTATTTTATATGCACATCATTTAAAGAGATTTTAAGCTCAGATATTTCCGTGTTCAATGCGATTATGTTAGTTTTAGCGCTCAAAAGGGCTGATTCGAGTTCAGTTACTTTTAATTGTATATTTTCAATTGTGTTTTGCAAATCTTTGATTTGTTTATTTATATTATCCGAAATTCTTTTTTCGGAATCGGTTATGTGTTTGGATAGAAGATTAATTATAATTATTAATTATTATATAACTCTGCTCTTTGAAATGGTGGTCCATTGCTTTGCACTCTTCACTTTGTTCTTTAAAAGTAAATTTTAGAGGGGTAATGATAGGAGTGCCAGGTGTGGAGGTATCGTTGTTTTTTATTGCGAGAGTCTCCGCGTTTCAATTGCCTTGACATAATTAATATGAGATGCAAAACCAAACAAACAAAACCAAAAAAATAAAAGAAAGATCGTATGGAATCAGAACGCTGAACAGATCTAATAATTTTAGATTTATTGTAATATTTAATCAGTTTTTAATCAGTTTATCACTTTCGAGTTTAATTGTATTATAAAAAGATATGATTACAACTTTTTAGTAAGTAATTAAATTTAATTCGACTTTTATTCGGCACAAGAGTTTATTCAAGAAGGACAGACTCAAATACACGTCTACTCCGTAGCCATTGTTTAACAACCGATTACTTCCAAATTTATATATTATTTCTTTTGTTTGTTTCCTGTTGCAAATTTAACTTCTTTCTTTTTTAAAATGTATTTGACGTGTTATTTTATTAATGTTATGAATATTAATTTTTTATTATTATTCGAGTACAACAATCTCATACGCCCAATTTTCTTGATTTTTATTATCTTGTTGGGATATTTTTCATTAGCCGAAATAACTGAAAAAGTATGTTTTCTTTTGTTGCTTCTCCTGCCGATGGCATTAGCCTTTTATGACATGCCTTTTCCATTATTTTTATTAATTTCTAAAATTCATGCAGTCAACTTTTGATAGTGGAAATTCTATGGGCGGCGGTTGTGGCGGGACGCTTCGTTTGATGATTGATGTTCTTGGTAAACAAAAGAATGGCTTACGGGTTTGTCATTTAAACACACAAAGTTTATTACCTAAACGAGATGAGTTTAGAGATCTTTTTGAAGGAACTTAAGTTGATGTTGTTTGTATTTCTGAATCGTGGTTTTCAAAGAAGTTAACAAATGAGATCTATAGCGTAAATGCGAAATCTATAGTACTACCATCAGGCAGCATTAAGTTTAGCGAGATACTGCCGTAATAGCGCTGCAGTAGTTCTTGATATGCATTTGTATGGGTTTTGGAGAGTAGAATGAAATATAACGATGAAAGAGTATGTTATATTTTCAGAAACGTATGAGTTAGAATGATTACAAGCATTTACAGGAATAATGAATAATAAGTACGAGTGAAAGTTTCAAAAAGTGACACTAGACCATATGGTATGGTAGAGTAAGGGAAACAAACATTTGTGGATTTCCCTTAGATATTTCGTAAACGAACAGAGATTGTGCGTTTTCAATTATTTTTTCGATTTTGCATTTTTCAAGAAATTTTGTTATTTCTGTAGCTTATACCGAAATCACATACCAATGTTGCCATATTCGGATTTGACATTTTAAAGTTTTAATGTATATTATTCAATTTCGAACGTAATAAGGAATAGATTTTTTTTTGTATTTAAACGTAGGTAGTCCTATTAACATTTCTATTGAAGGAAATAATAGTAAAAGCTAATGTTTATTCAAAACGGCATTTTACTGTTCTACGATCATACATATGTAATCTCTATGTTTCCGTGATTTTTTTTTCAAAAAAATTAAAAACACCCAGAATATTTTTTTTATTTTTCAAGAAAGATACAGAATACAAGTTGCGTACATACATAATACATACATACAGTGTTAGTAATGTATATATTGCTAGCGAAGCTGCATAAGAAAAAACATGCATTATTTCTTTTTTGTCTAATGACAGAGTAAAGTCATGAGTGCATTATTTTTTCAAAAAATAAGGCGCCCGTAATAAGGACTTTTTTATTAAGAAGTTTTTGGTCGATCCATTATTTATACTTGCGATTATAGGTACTATAATGCAAGTTATGGATTCGTACCAAAAAAAAAACTAACAATCAAACATAACATTACGATAATAGGGAAATGCCGTCCGTCTGTCTGTCTGTCTGTTCGCACCTCTACAGCCTAAACGGATAGGCCGATTTTCTTCAAACTTGGTATTTAGTATTTATTAGGTAGTATCTCGGGGGGAGTTTTTCATTTTTTTTTCTAAGTCGAAAAATAGCGGTACCTGCCATACAAGTTTTAACAAAAAGTTTGATTTTCTCTAAAACGGCTCAAACGATTTTGATAAAACTTTCAGCGTGCTAATTTTTTACAATACATCTTTCGAATAAATTTTTCGAAATTTGTTCTATAACGGTACCTCTCATAGAACCAGTTTTTTCAAATGCGGTTTTATCGTAAACTATTATCCCGATTTCAATTAAAAAAAATTTGCAAAATTTTCAAAACCTTTTTTTTCGATTTTCTTAAATACAAAAAAAATTGGTTTTCGAATTATTTTGAAAATGGGTGGATTGAATTTTTTTAAATAATTTTCCCAGATAAAAATTACAGATTTCCTCATAATGACATACTAGAAAAAAATATTTTTTTATTTTTGCGAAAAGTTTTTCAAAAAAAAAACGACTTTATAAAAAAACTGGTCGAACGATTTTAAATATTTTTTTTCCTCGATAGACATATAGTTTTCAAATTTTATTGCATACTTAGTTTTTTCCGAGAAAACTCTTAAACTAATTAAAAAAACGAAAGAATTTTCGAAAAAAAATATTTTTTTATTTTATTAGACCTGCGGTTTTCAATCTGGCAATACTTCTTTCGGAGTTGGTCTTTTTGCAGCTGTCACTTGATTTATGTTCAGTTTGGTTTGTTATTTCATAATGAATAAACTAACTACTGAAAAAGTTTGCAAATTGTGGAAATTTATTACCAAAATAATGGTTCGTTTCGGTAGAGCAAAGTATCGAAGAAGACCCGAATGAGTCCATCCGCCTCGCGCGCAACAATTAGAGATGTGGCCATCCACTTTATGGAAGATTTTGCGGAAGGATCTTAGTTTGCAGGCTTACAAAATCCAACTCGTGCAAGAATTGAAGCCGAACGACCATTAAGTGCGTCACACGTTCGGTTAAGGGGCCCAAATCGAGATGGCCAACGATCCCGATTTTCACAAAATTGGGAAAATTAGGCCTGGGCTGGAATGTAATACTGCAAACCCTTATCTTTATAATAAAACTAAATTCTTGGACATAACATTAAACTATATGCGTTTTATTTCTTCTTGAAAACCACACATACAAATCCATCCAATAAGCAATTATCTAACATAAGAACATATTGAAAGACTATATAAAGTGTTGTCTTGTTTGTCGGTTTTAATTATATTGTTGTGATGTTAACGTGACATATGCACCATTAACTCAACTATAATGGTACATATGTCACGTTTATTGCGTAGAATGAACAAACTCAAAAATTTATTTTGCAAATACTCCCTTCTACAAATTTGCAAAATGTTGAGAAGGTATGTAAGAATTTAATTTTATCTTTTTGTTTGCATTTTTCAGATTTTCCTTGGAAAAAAAAATCAAAGTCTTTTCCCTTAGGGCGTTTAATGCAATGTCAACCATTATGCACTCCTTCCCTGTATGGATATTTCGTCATCCCTCAATACCAGTTTTCAGCGATACGCAAATGATTTAAAAATAACACGAACAAGTGTCGATGGTGTTTTTTCTTCTGACTGCTAACACTTTAAATACATCTTTCCCGTTTTGTCTCTTTCTAACATTGCATATGTGTTGAATTCATCTCCCCGACTAAAAGTCTACAATGAGAAATAGCGAGATAGGGAAACTAGATGACGCTAGGTGAAACACCCATCATGATAGTACTATAGAATAGATCTACAATGGTAAAGGGATATAAAGGTTTTCGTATGGATAGAGTGGGAAGGACCGGTGGTGGAGCTGAAATATACGTTAAAAAGGAGTTAAAATGTTCTCTAAAATGCAGATCAATGCCTTGAAGTGAAATTGATTTTGTTTTTGTTTTTTTGATTTTTGTAGAAATCCAATCTGTGTATGCGAATCTTCTTATCGGATCAGTTTATGGACCTCACCGAAGTATTTATCGAATATCGGAAAATCATAACTGAAGGTGAATTAAATAGCAACCTTTTGAATGATATAAGTATAGTTGAAAATATGCACAGTCTTGACTTATTTCCCGTAAATACTGCTAACGCAACTCATTTTACCGAAAACACAAGTACTCTGGTAGATGTTTTTTTCGTGACTGATTTAAGCAGTGTTCTTCTTCATAACCAGCTTTCGGCTTCTGGTTTCTCAAAGCATGATCTTCTTTATTTAATTTTTGATTTTTCTGTACCAAATTTTTATGAATATAGAGATTTTTAAAACATTGATTATAGCCGACTGGAACTCGATGCTCGAAGAATACAATGGAAAGTATTTACATAATGCCATCTGTCTGTGATCAAGTGGAGTTTCTTAATCATAACATTGGTTTTATTTTTGATAATTATGTTCCGATCAAAATTAAGCGCGTTAACCAAGGACGAAGTCCCTGGTTCACAAGTGAGATACGACATATTAATAAAGTACGTAACAAGGCTTATGATAATTGGAAAAAATATAGGCTCAATGTTCATTGGGAGCTTTATCGTTCTCTTCGCAACTCCGTTGTTGCAAAAATAAAGTTAGCTAAAAAAAAGTTTTATGCACATAAAATATATCCAACAATGAAGGGTCGTCAACTTTGGAGTAATCTTAGAGACATTGGTGTGGCTAGGACCAGTCAGAAGATTAACATAGGTGTAGATATAAACGAAATAAACCGTCAGTTTGTAAGTCTGCCGTACCCTACCTTAAACATATTGCCATTGAATACCAACGAGCAGAATAGGATATGTTTTGAATTGTCTTGTGTGAATAGCCTGGACATAGTCGAATGTCTGCTTTCAATAAAGTGAAATGCATTTAGTTTTTACGGAATTCATACTAAATTTGTCAAAATTATTCTTCAGATAATTCTTCCGGCACTGGTACATATTTTCAATTTTATTTTAACAACCGGTGACTACCCACCTCAGTGGAAGAAACCAAAAATCATACCTGTTCAAAAGAGTTCCACCAGGAAAGAATTTAGACCGATTTCTATACTTCCTTTCTTGTTTAAGGTATTTGAAAAAATCCTCCAACGGCAAATAAACCAATACATAAGTGCAATCAATTTACTTTCTGCTATGCAATCGGGGTTTAGAAAACACCATAGTTGTACTTAAGCCGTTATAAAAGCAGTAGATGATATAAGGGAACCGAAGAGAACGAGACAAAATTACTTTTTTGATACTTCTGGATTTCTCCAAAGTTTTCGATTCGGTTAATCACACAAACCTCTGTAATAAACATTGTTATATCATCATATATGCATTCGAGGTCATAAGCGATCTCTGTAGCTAATAACACGTCTATTTTTTTAAGAGCAGTAGAGGGGAGCCACAGGGTTCTGTTCTTGGGCCCCTGTTGTTCTCACTGTATGTAAATGAAATTCCGTCCATAGTTAAATCTTCAATTCATATGTATGCTGATGATGTCCAAGTCTATAAAAGGTGCTCTCTTGGTATGATAGAGGACTGCGCATATGGCATTAATATGGACTAAGATAAGATCTGCACTTGGTCTGAAGAAAATGGGCTTTTTCTTAATTCCAATAAAACCAAATGTCTTGTCATTAGCAAAAAATCGTGCGACCTGTTATATTTTCCAGATATCATGCTAAGAGGTTCTTAAATTGAATATGTTGACAAAACAAAAAACTTAGGAGTTAGTTTTAACAGAACGCTCACGCGGAATGACCACATCAATACTGTAGTCGGAAAAGTATATGAAACATTGCGTCAATATAAAAATAATTTTGATTATTAGTTTGATAATTTATATTAGGTTTTCTTTCAAATTTTTCCTCATGGTGTTTCTCTTTACGATTATAAGTTTCATTATGGGTTTTCATTAAGTGCATGTTCCTATGATGATTATCATGCCCAATTTTTCTTGCAATTGCGAACGCTTGTTCCAAATTTTTAATCGAGGCTGTGTATTCTCTGTATATTCCTTGACGTATGGATTTTAATTTATCCTGAAGTACGTATAATGGTTCTTGGTTACCATAAGTATAGTCAAGTCGATTTTGTATTGCTTCAAAATTAAAAATCGTTGAATGGTTTGATAAAATTTTTGCTGCACTACCTTGGATTTTAGACTTTACTATTGTTAACGCTGCGGCGTATTTTGGATGCGTCTGAAATGCTTCTATACTTTTCATTAAGCGTTCTGCTTCCTCTCTCCATAATTTATAATCATTTTTATTTCCACTAAATATCATTAAACTTTTGAATGCTTCGAGTTGTTTATCGTTGCCATTTTCGTACCTAGTTACTACTGCGTTTAGCGGAATTATATTTGCATCGAAACCTCTATTTTCTTTTTCTAAATCTTTTAAATTTTTATTTAATGTTTCATTAGTTTGTTGCTGTCGAATAGCAATATTTTTTAATGCTGTGTTATCTTCTAGCACTTGCAGACGAGCAATTAATCTGGATAATTCTTGTTCCATTTTTGGTTTTTTATTTGTTCGATTTCCTTTACTTATTTTATTATAAATTTCTTTCACTTGACTCATTAACGGTCACTCTCATTTATTTTGATTTTCTTATTTAAATGATATTATCTTGTCTCTATTCATATGTAGATTGAGGATAATTCACTTTGCTTGTAGCGTGCTATGCTCCGCAATTTGTTTGTAATTGTTACACTGAATTGAATTATGCACTTTACTTACGTGTTCGTTTTTAGGGGAATCACTCTGTAGGTGCCACAATTTCTGGATATGTAATTTGCTTCCGAGGTTGGTCTCAAGAGAATATCAATATAATATTTCTCCTGGCAAGATCGCCAAGTAATAAAACTACTTGGTGTTTTATGTTTTTTTAAGAAGTATTTTTTTTTAATTAACTTTTTAGTTTTTAGAAGTTTTTTTACACAGTCAAGTTTGTTTGTTGTGGTGTATTTTATATGCACATCATTTAAAGAGATTTTAAGCTCAGATATTTCCGTGTTCAATGCGATTATGTTAGTTTTAGCGCTCAAAAGGGCTGATTCGAGTTCAGTTACTTTTAATTGTATATTTTCAATTGTGTTTTGCAAATCTTTGATTTGTTTATTTATATTATCCGAAATTCTTTTTTCGGAATCGGTTATGTGTTTGGATAGAAGATTAATTATAATTATTAATTATTATATAACTCTGCTCTTTGAAATGGTGGTCCATTGCTTTGCACTCTTCACTTTGTTCTTTAAAAGTAAATTTTAGAGGGGTAATGATAGGAGTGCCAGGTGTGGAGGTATCGTTGTTTTTTATTGCGAGAGTCTCCGCGTTTCAATTGCCTTGACATAATTAATATGAGATGCAAAACCAAACAAACAAAACCAAAAAAATAAAAGAAAGATCGTATGGAATCAGAACGCTGAACAGATCTAATAATTTTAGATTTATTGTAATATTTAATCAGTTTTTAATCAGTTTATCACTTTCGAGTTTAATTGTATTATAAAAAGATATGATTACAACTTTTTAGTAAGTAATTAAATTTAATTCGACTTTTATTCGGCACAAGAGTTTATTCAAGAAGGACAGACTCAAATACACGTCTACTCCGTAGCCATTGCAGTTTAACAAACGATTACTTCCAAATTTATATATTATTTCTTTTGTTTGTTTCCTGTTGCAAATTTAACTTCTTTCTTTTTTAAAATGTATTTGACGTGTTATTTTATTAATGTTATGAATATTAATTTTTTATTATTATTCGAGTACAACAATCTCATACGCCCAATTTTCTTGATTTTTATTATCTTGTTGGGATATTTTTCATTAGCCGAAATAACTGAAAAAGTATGTTTTCTTTTGTTGCTTCTCCTGCCGATGGCATTAGCCTTTTATGACATGCCTTTTCCATTATTTTTATTAATTTCTAAAATTCATGCAGTACACTTTTGATAGTGGAAATTCTATGGGCGGCGGTTGTGGCGGGACGCTTCGTTTGATGATTGATGTTCTTGGTAAACAAAAGAATGGCTTACGGGTTTGTCATTTAAACACACAAAGTTTATTACCTAAACGAGATGAGTTTAGAGATCTTTTTGAAGGAACTTAAGTTGATGTTGTTTGTATTTCTGAATCGTGGTTTTCAAAGAAGTTAACAAATGAGATCTATAGCGTAAATGCGAAATCTATAGTACTACCATCAGGCAGCATTAAGTTTAGCGAGATACTGCCGTAATAGCGCTGCAGTAGTTCTTGATATGCATTTGTATGGGTTTTGGAGAGTAGAATGAAATATAATGATGAAGGAGTATGTTATATTTTCACAAACGTGTGAGTTAGAATGATTACAAGCATTTACAGGAATAATGAATAATAAGTACGAGTGAAAGTTTCAAAAAGTGACACTAGACCATATGGTATGGTAGAGTAAGGGAAACAAACATTTGTGGATTTCCCTTAGATATTTCGTAAACGAACGGAGATTGTGCGTTTTCAATTATTTTTTCGATTTTGCATTTTTCAAGAAATTTTGTTATTTCTGTAGCTTATACCGAAATCACATACCAATGTTGCCATATTCGGATTTGGCATTTTAAAGTTTTAATGTATATTATTCAATTTCGAACGTAATAAGGAATAGATTTTTTTTTGTATTTAAACGTAGGTAGTCCTATTAACATTTCTATTGAAGGAAATAATAGTAAAAGCTAATGTTTATTCAAAACGGCATTTTACTGTTCTACGATCATACATATGTAAGCTCTATGTTTCCGTGATTTTTTTTTTTCAAAAAAATTAAAAACACCCAGAATATTTTTTTTATTTTTCAAGAAAGATACAGAATACAAGTTGCGTACATACATAATACATACATACAGTGTTAGTAATGTATATATTGCTAGCGAAGCTGCATAAGAAAAAAACATTCATTATTTCTTTTTTGTCTAATGACAGAGTAAAGTCATGAGTGCATTATTTTTTCAAAAAATAAGGCGCCCGTAATAAGGACTTTTTTATTAAGAAGTTTTTGGTCGATCCATTATTTTTACTTGCGATTATAGGTACTATTATGCAAGTTACGGATTCGTACAAAAAAAAAAACTAACAATCAAACATAACATTACGATAATAGGGAAATGCCGTCCGTCTGTCTGTCTGTCTGTTCGCGCCTCTACAGCCTAAACGGATAGGCCGATTTTCTTCAAACTTGGTATTTAGTATTTATTAGGTAGTATCTCGGGGGGAGTTTTTCATTTTTTTTTCTAAGTCGAAAAATAGCGGTACCTGCCATACAAGTTTTAACAAAAAGTTTGATTTTCTCTAAAACGGCTCAAACGATTTTGATAAAACTTTCAGCGTGCTAATTTTTTACATACATCTTTCGAATAAATTTTTCGAAATTTGTTCTATAACGGTACCTCTCATAGAACCAGTTTTTTCAAATGCGGTTTTATCGTAAACTATTATCCCGATTTCAATAAAAAAAAATTTGCAAAATTTTCAAAACCTTTTTTTTTTCGATTTTCTTAAATACAAAAAAAATTGGTTTTCGAATTATTTTGAAAATGGGTGGATTGAATTTTTTTAAATAATTTTCCCAGATAAAAATTACAGATTTCCTCATAATGACATACTAGAAAAAAAATTAAAATATTTTTGCGAAAAGTTTTTCAAAAAAACAACGACTTTATAAAAAAACTGGTCGAACGATTTTAAATATTTTTTTTCCTCGATAGACATATAGTTTTCAAATTTTATTGCATACTTAGTTTTTTCCGAGAAAACTCTTAAACTAATTAAAAAAACGAAAGAATTTTCGAAAAAAAATATTTTTTTATTTTATTAGACCTGTGGTTTTCAATCTGGCAATACTTCTTTCGGAGTTGGTCTTTTTGCAGCTGTCACTTGATTTATGCTCAGTTTGGTTTGTTATTTCATAATGAATAAACTAACTACTGAAAAAGTTTGCAAATTGTGGAAATTTATTACCAAAATAATGGTTCGTTTCGGTAGAGCAAAGTATCGAAGAAGACCCGAATGAGTCCATCCGCCTCGCGCGCAACAATTAGAGATGTGGCCATCCACTTTATGGAAGATTTTGCGGAAGTATCTTAGTTTGCAGGCTTACAAAATCCAACTCGTGCAAGAATTGAAGCCGAACGACCATTAAGTGCGTCACACGTTCGGTTAAGGGGCCCAAATCGAGATGGCCACCGATCCCGATTTTCACAAAATTGGGAAAATTAGGCCTGGGCTGGAATGTAATACTGCAAACCCTTATCTTTATAATAAAACTAAATTCTTGGACATAACATTAAACTATATGCGTTTTATTTCTTCTTGAAAACCACACATACATATCCATCCAATAAGCAATTATCTAACATAAGAACATATTGAAAGACTATATAAAGTGTTGTCTTGTTTGTCGGTTTTAATTATATTGTTGTGATGTTAACGTGACATATGCACCATTAACTCAACTATAATGGTACATATGTCACGTTTATTGCGTAGAATGAACAAACTCAAAAATTTATTTTGCAAATACTCCCTTCTACAAATTTGCAAAATGTTGAGAAGGTATGTAAGAATTTAATTTTATCTTTTTGTTTGCATTTTTCAGATTTTCCTTGGAAAAAAAATCAAAGTCTTTTCCCTTAGGGCGTTTAATGCAATGTCAACCATTATGCACTCCTTCCCTGTATGGATATTTCGTCATCCCTCAAAACCAGTTTTCAGCGATACGCAAATGATTTAAAAATAACACGAACAAGTGTCGATGGTGTTTTTTCTTCTGACTGCTAACACTTTAAATACATCTTTCCCGTTTTGTCTCTTTCTAACATTGCATATGTGTTGAATTCATCTCCCCGACTAAAAGTCTACAATGAGAAATAGCGAGATAGGGAAACTAGATGACGCTAGGTGAAACACCCATCATGATAGTACTATAGAATAGATCTACAATGGTAAAGGGATATAAAGGTTTTCTTAGGGATAGAGTGGGAAGTACCGGTGGTGGAGCTGAAATATACGTTAAAAAGGAGTTAAAATGTTCTCTAAAATGCAGATCAATGCCTTGAAGTGAAATTGATTTTGTTTTTGTTTTTTTGATTTTTGTAGAAATCCAATCTGTGTATGCGAATCTTCTTATCGGATCAGTTTATGGACCTCACCGAAGTATTTATCGAATATCGGAAAATCATAATTGAAGGTGAATTAAATAGCAACCTTTTGAATGATATAAGTATAGTTGAAAATATGCACAGTCTTGACTTATTTCCCGTAAATACTGCTAACGCAACTCATTTTAACGAAAACACAAGTACTCTGGTAGATGTTTTTTTCGTGACTGATTTAAGCAGTGTTCTTCTTCATAACCAGCTTTCGGCTTCTGGTTTCTCAAAGCATGATCTTCTTTATTTAATTTTTGATTTTTCTGTACCAAATTTGTATGAATATAGAGATTTTTTAAACATTGATTATAGCCGACTGGAACTCGATGCTCGAAGAATACAATGGAAAGTATTTACATAATGCCATCTGTCTGTGATCAAGTGGAGTTTCTTAATCATAACATTGGTTTTCTTTTTGATAATTATGTTCCGATCAAAATTAAGCGCGTTAACCAAGGACGAAGTCCCTGGTTCACAAGTGAGATACGACATATTAATAAAGTACGTAACAAGGCTTATGATAATTGGAAAAAATATAGGCTCAATGTTCATTGGGAGCTTTATCGTTCTCTTCGCAACTCCGTTGTTGCAAAAATAAAGTTAGATAAAAAAAAGTTTTATGCACATAAAATATATCCAACAATGAAGGGTCGTCAACTTTGGAGTAATCTTAGAGACATTGGTGTGGCTAGGACCAGTCAGAAGATTAACATAGGTGTAGATATAAACGAACTAAACCGTCAGTTTGTAAGTCTGCCGTACCCTACCTTAACATATTGCCATTGAATACCAACGAGCAGAATAGGATATGTTTTGAATTGTCTTGTGTGAATAGCCTGGACATAGTCGAATGTCTGCTTTCAATAAAGTGAAATGCATTTAGTTTTTACGGAATTCATACTAAATTTGTCAAAATTATTCTTCAGATAATTCTTCCGGCACTGGTATATATTTTCAATTTTATTTTAACAACCGGTGACTACCCACCTCAGTGGAAGAAACCAAAAATCATACCTGTTCAAAAGAGTTCCACCAGGAAAGAATTTAGACCGATTTCTATACTTCCTTTCTTGTTTAAGGTATTTGAAAAAATCCTCCAACGGCAAATAAACCAATACATAAGTGCAATCAATTTACTTTCTGCTATGCAATCGGGGTTTAGAAAACACCATAGTTGTACTTAAGCCGTTATAAAAGCAGTAGATGATATAAGGGAACCGAAGAGAACGAGACAAAATTACTTTTTTGATACTTCTGGATTTCTCCAAAGTTTTCGATTCGGTTTATCACACAAACCTCTGTAATAAATATTGTTATATCATCATATATGCATTCGAGGTCATAAGCGATCTCTGTAGCTAATAACACGTCTATTTTTTTAAGAGCAGTAGAGGGGAGCCACATGGTTCTGTTCTTGGGCCCCTGTTGTTCTCACTGTATGTAAATGAAATTCCGTCCATAGTTAAATCTTCAATTCATATGTATGCTGATGATGTCCAAGTCTATAAAAGGTGCTCTCTTGGTATGATAGAGGACTGCGCATATGGCATTAATATGGACTAAGATAAGATCTGCACTTGGTCTGAAGGAAATGGGCTTTTTCTTAATTCCAATAAAACCAAATGTCTTGTCATTAGCAAAAAATCGTGCGACCTGTTATATTTTCCAGATATCATGCTAAGAGGTTCTTAAATTGAATATGTTGACAAAACAAAAAACTTAGGAGTTAGTTTTAACAGAACGCTCACGCGGAATGACCACATCAATACTGTAGTCGGAAAAGTATATGAAACATTGCGTCAATATAAAAATAATTTTGATTATTAGTTTGATAATTTATATTAGGTTTTCTTTCAAATTTTTCCTCATGGTGTTTCTTTTTTTTAAGTTTCATTATGGGTTTTCATTAAGTGCATGTTCCTATGATGATTATCATGCTCAATTTTTCTTGCAATTGCGAACGCTTGTTCCAAATTTTTAATCGAGGCTGTGTATTCTCTGTATATTCCTTGACGTATGGATTTTAATTTATCCTGAAGTACGTATAATGGTTCTTGGTTACCATAAGTATAGTCAAGTCGATTTTGTATTGCTTCAAAATTAAAAATCGTTGAATGGTTTGATAAAATTTTTGCTGCACTACCTTGGATTTTAGACTTTACTATTGTTAACGCTGCGGCGTATTTTGGATGCGTCTGAAATGTTTCTATACTTTTCATTAAGCGTTCTGCTTCCTCTCTCCATAATTTATAATCATTTTTATTTCCACTAAATATCATTAAACTTTTGAATGCTTCGAGTTGTTTATCGTTACCATTTTCGTACCTAGTTACTACTGCGTTTAGCGGAATTATATTTGCATCGAAACCTCTATTTTCTTTTTCTAAATCTTTTAAATTTTTATTTAATGTTTCATTAGTTTGTTGCTGTCGAATAGCAATATTTTTTAATGCTGTGTTATCTTCTAGCACTTGCAGACGAGCAATTAATCTGGATAATTCTTGTTCCATTTTTGGTTTTTTATTTGTTCGATTTCCTTTACTTATTTTATTATAAATTTCTTTCACTTGACTCATTAACGGTCACTCTCATTTATTTTGATTTTCTTATTTAAATGATATTATCTTGTCTCTATTCATATGTAGATTGAGGATAATTCACTTTGCTTGTAGCGTGCTATGCTCCGCAATTTGTTTGTAATTGTTACACTGAATTGAATTATGCACTTTACTTACGTGTTCGTTTTTAGGGGAATCACTCTGTAGGTGCCACAATTTCTGGATATGTAATTTGCTTCCGAGGTTGGTCTCAAGAGAATATCAATATAATATTTCTCCTGGCAAGATCGCCAAGTAATAAAACTACTTGGTGTTTTATGTTTTTTTAAGAAGTATTTTTTTTAATTAACTTCTTAAAGATGCCTGCTTACTTTATTACTAAAGGTATTGTTCTACAAAAAGAGTTGCTATTGAGGTATAAAATAAGAGTGTTCATAGTGGGCACTCTTGGTGGTATTTATACAAATCTTTCCTTATGTTTTAACATGTTTGTTCTTATGTACTATTTCTCTTGTATGAGTAACACGATGTGGATACGTGACCAAATGCTTGTCTGGATATTATTTGCGTTTATTTATAGAATCGTTTAACGATAAGCATTGTTGGGAACGTGTGCAAATTGTGTTAGTCATTTCCTTTAACATGGTTTGTGAATTTATATTTTTTTTTGTATTACTTATCATAATTGTTTTTAACTCGCGTGCGGTAAATGTTCTTTATTGTTGGTGGTTTAATTTGTAGTGAATTACATAATAAATTAAAAATTGATTTTAAATTCTCATTAGGCATATATGGGATGCCAGAAAGTAATGCATCACATGCCACGGTACGGTTTTCTTGCATGTTTTGAAGTTTTTTTTACACAGTAAAGTTCATTATTTGATGTGGTGTATTTTATTTGCACATCATTTAAAGAGATTTTAAGCTCAGATATTTCCGTGTTCAATGCGATTATGTTAGTTTTAGCGCTCAAAAGGGCTGATTCGAGTTCAGTTACTTTTAATTGTATATTTTCAATTGTGTTTTGCAAATCTTTGATTTGTTTATTTATATTATCCGAAATTCTTTTTTCGGAATCGGTTATGTGTTTGGATAGAAGATTAATTATAATTATTAATTATTATATAACTCTGCTCTTTGAAATGGTGGTCCATTGCTTTGCACTCTTCACTTTGTTCTTTAAAAGTAAATTTTAGAGGGGTAATGATAGGAGTGCCAGGTGTGGAGGTATCGTTGTTTTTTATTGCGAGAGTCTCCGCGTTTCAATTGCCTTGACATAATTAATATGAGATGCAAAACCAAACAAACAAAACCAAAAAAATAAAAGAAAGATCGTATGGAATCAGAACGCTGAACAGATCTAATAATTTTAGATTTATTGTAATATTTAATCAGTTTTTAATCAGTTTATCACTTTGGAGTTTAATTGTATTATAAAAAGATATGATTACAACTTTTTAGTAAGTAATTAAATTTAATTCGACTTTTATTCGGCACAAGAGTTTATTCAAGAAGGACAGACTCAAATACACGTCTACTCCGTAGCCATTGCAGTTTAACAACCGATTACTTCCAAATTTATATATTATTTCTTTTGTTTGTTTCCTGTTGCAAATTTAATTTCTTTCTTTTTTAAAATGTATTTGACGTGTTATTTTATTAATGTTATGAATATTAATTTTTTATTATTATTCGAGTACAACAATCTCATACGCCCAATTTTCTTGATTTTTATTATCTTGTTGGGATATTTTTCATTAGCCGAAATAACTGAAAAAGTATGTTTTCTTTTGTTGCTTCTCCTGCCGATGGCATTAGCCTTTTATGACATGCCTTTTCCATTATTTTTATTAATTTCTAAAATGCATGCAGTCAACTTTTGATAGTGGAAATTCTATGGGCGGCGGTTGTGGCGGGACGCTTCGTTTGATGATCTATAGCGTAAATGCGAAATCTATAGTACTACCATCAGGCAGCATTAAGTTTAGCGAGATACTGCCGTAATAGCGCTGCAGTAGTTCTTGATATGCATTTGTATGGGTTTTGGAGAGTAGAATGAAATATAACGATGAAAGAGTATGTTATATTTTCAGAAACGTATGAGTTAGAATGATTACAAGCATTTACAGGAATAATGAATAATAAGTACAAGTGAAAGTTTCAAAAAGTGACACTAGACCATATGGTATGGTAGAGTAAGGGAAAGAAACATTTGTGGATTTCCCTTAGATATTTCGTAAACGAACAGAGATTGTGCGTTTTCAATTATTTTTTCGATTTTGCATTTTTCAAGAAATTTTGTTATTTCTGTAGCTTATACCGAAATCACATACCAATGTTGCCATATTCGGATTTGACATTTTAAAGTTTTAATGTATATTATTCAATTTCGAACGTAATAAGGAATAGATTTTTGTTTGTATTTAAACGTAGGTAGTCCTATTAACATTTCTATTGAAGGAAATAATAGTAAAAGCTAATGTTTATTCAAAACGGCATTTTACTGTTCTACGATCATACATATGTAATCTCTATGTTTCCGTGATTTTTTTTTCAAAAAAATTAAAAACACCCAGAATATTTTTTTTATTTTTCAAGAAAGATACAGAATACAAGTTGCGTACATACATAATACATACATACAGTGTTAGTAATGTATATATTGCTAGCGAAGCTGCATAAGAAAAAACATTCATTATTTCTTTTTTGTCTAATAACAGAGTAAAGTCATGAGTGCATTATTTTTTCAAAAAATAAGGCGCCCGTAATAAGGACTTTTTTATTAAGAAGTTTTTGGTCGATCCATTATTTTTACTTGCGATTATAGGTACTATAATGCAAGTTATGGATTCGTACAAAAAAAAAACTAACAATCAAACATAACATTACGATAAAAGGGAAATGCCGTCCGTCTGTCTGTCTGTCTGTTCGCACCTCTACAGCCTAAACGGACAGGCCGATTTTCTTCAAACTTGGTATTTAGTACTTATTATTTAGTATCTCGGGGGGAGTTTTTCATTTTTTTTTCTAAGTCGAAAAATAGCGGTACCTGCCATACAAGTTTTAACAAAAAGTTTGATTTTCTCTAAAACGGCTCAAACGATTTTGATAAAACTTTCAGCGTGCTAATTTTTTACAATACATCTTTCGAATAAATTTTTCGAAATTTGTTCTATAACGGTACCTCTCATAGAACCAGTTTTTTCAAATGCGGTTTTATCGTAAACTATTATCCCGATTTCAATAAAAAAAAATTTGCAAAATTTTCAAAACCTTTTTTTTCGATTTTCTTAAATACAAAAAAAATTGGTTTTCGAATTATTTTGAAAATGGGTGGATTGAATTTTTTTAAATAATTTTCCCAGATAAAAATTACAGATTTCCTCATAATGACATACTAGAAAAAAAATATTTTTTTATTTTTGCGAAAAGTTTTTCAAAAAAAAAACGACTTTATAAAAAAATTTTATTGCATACTTAGTTTTTTCCGAGAAAACTCATAAACTAATTAAAAAAACGAAAGAATTTTCGAAAAAAAATATTTTTTTATTTTATTAGACCTGTGGTTTTCAATCTGGCAATACTTCTTTCGGAGTTGGTCTTTTTGCAGCTGTCACTTGATTTATGTTCAGTTTGGTTTATTATTTCATAATGAATAAACTAACTACTGAAAAAGTTTGCAAATTGTGGAAATTTATTACCAAAATAATGGTTCGTTTCGGTAGAGCAAAGTATCGAAGAAGACCCGAATGAGTCCATCCGCCTCGCGCGCAACAATTAGAGATGTGGCCATCCACTTTATGGAAGATTTTGCGGAAGGATCTTAGTTTGCAGGCTTACAAAATCCAACTCGTGCAAGAATTGAAGCCGAACGACCATTAAGTGCGTCACACGTTCGGTTAAGGGGCCCAAATCGAGATGGCCACCGATCCCGATTTTCACAAAATTGGGAAAATTAGGCCTGGGCTGGAATGTAATACTGCAAACCCTTATCTTTATAATAAAACTAAATTCTTGGACATAACATTAAACTATATGCGTTTTATTTCTTCTTGAAAACCACACATACAAATCCATCCAATAAGCAATTATCTAACATAAGAACATATTGAAAGACTATATAAAGTGTTGTCTTGTTTGTCGGTTTTAATTATATTGTTGTGATGTTAACGTGACATATGCACCATTAACTCAACTATAATGGTACATATGTCACGTTTATTGCGTAGAATGAACAAACTCAAAAATTTATTTTGCAAATACTCCCTTCTACAAATTTGCAAAATGTTGAGAAGGTATGTAAGAATTTAATTTTATCTTTTTGTTTGCATTTTTCAGATTTTCCTTGGAAAAAAAAATCAAAGTCTTTTCCCTTAGGGCGTTTAATGCAATGTCAACCATTATGCACTCCTTCCCTGTATGGATATTTCGTCATCCCTCAATACCAGTTTTCAGCGATACGCAAATGATTTAAAAATAACACGAACAAGTGTCGATGGTGTTTTTTCTTCTGACTGCTAACACTTTAAATACATCTTTCCCGTTTTGTCTCTTTCTAACATTGCATATGTGTTGAATTCATCTCCCCGACTAAAAGTCTACAATGAGAAATAGCGAGATAGGGAAACTAGATGACGCTAGGTGAAACACCCATCATGATAGTACTATAGAATAGATCTACAATGGTAAAGGGATATAAAGGTTTTCGTATGGATAGAGTGGGAAGGACCGGTGGTGGAGCTGAAATATACGTTAAAAAGGAGTTAAAATGTCTTGAAGTGAAATTGATTTTGTTTTTGTTTTTTTGATTTTTGTAGAAATCCAATCTGTGTATGCGAATCTTCTTATCGGATCAGTTTATGGACCTCACCGAAGTATTTATCGAATATCGGAAAATCATAATTGAAGGTGAATTAAATAGCAACCTTTTGAATGATATAAGTATAGTTGAAAATATGCACAGTCTTGACTTATTTCCCGTAAATACTGCTAACGCAACTCATTTTACCGAAAACACAAGTACTCTGGTAGATGTTTTTTTCGTGACTGATTTAAGCAGTGTTCTTCTTCATAACCAGCTTTCGGCTTCTGGTTTCTCAAAGCATGATCTTCTTTATTTAATTTTTGATTTTTCTGTACCAAATTTGTATGAATATAGAGATTTTTTAAACATTGATTATAGCCGACTGGAACTCGATGCTCGAAGAATACAATGGAAAGTATTTACATAATGCCATCTGTCTGTGATCAAGTGGAGTTTCTTAATCATAACATTGGTTTTCTTTTTGATAATTATGTTCCGATCAAAATTAAGCGCGTTAACCAAGGACGAAGTCCCTGGTTCACAAGTGAGATACGACATATTAATAAAGTACGTAACAAGGCTTATGATAATTGGAAAAAATATAGGCTCAATGTTCATTGGGAGCTTTATCGTTCTCTTCGCAACTCCGTTGTTGCAAAAATAAAGTTAGCTAAAAAAAAAGTTTTATGCACATAAAATATATCCAACAATGAAGGGTCGTCAACTTTGGAGTAATCTTAGAGACATTGGTGTGGCTAGGACCAGTCAGAAGATTAACATAGGTGTAGATATAAACGAACTAAACCGTCAGTTTGTAAGTCTGCCGTACCCTACCTTAAACATATTGCCATTGAATACCAACGAGCAGAATAGGATATGTTTTGAATTGTCTTGTGTGAATAGCCTGGACATAGTCGAATGTCTGCTTTCAATAAAGTGAAATGCATTTAGTTTTTACGGAATTCATACTAAGTTTGTCAAAATTATTCTTCAGATAATTCTTCCGGCACTGGTACATATTTTCAATTTTATTTTAACAACCGGTGACTACCCACCTCAGTGGAAGAAACCAAAAATCATACCTGTTCAAAAGAGTTCCACCAGGAAAGAATTTAGACCGATTTCTATACTTCCTTTCTTGTTTAAGGTATTTGAAAAAATCCTCCAACGGCAAATAAACCAATACATAAGTGCAATCAATTTACTTTCTGCTATGCAATCGGGGTTTAGAAAACACCATAGTTGTACTTAAGCCGTTATAAAAGCAGTAGATGATATAAGAGAACCGAAGAGAACGAGACAAAATTACTTTTTTGATACTTCTGGATTTCTCCAAAGCTTTCGATTCGGTTAATCACACAAACCTCTGTAATAAACATTGTTATATCATCATATATGCATTCGAGGTCATAAGCGATCTCTGTAGCTAATAACACGTCTATTTTTTTAAGAGCAGTAGAGGGGAGCCACAGGGTTCTGTTCTTGGGCCCCTGTTGTTCTCACTGTATGTAAATGAAATTCCGTCCATAGTTAAATCTTCAATTCATATGTATGCTGATGATATCCAAGTCTATAAAAGGTGCTCTCTTGGTATGATAGAGGACTGCGCATATGGCATTAATATGGACTAAGATAAGATCTGCACTTGGTCTGAAGAAAATGGGCTTTTTCTTAATTCCAATAAAACCAAATGTCTTGTCATTAGCAAAAAATCGTGCGACCTGTTATATTTTCCAGATATCATGCTAAGAGGTTCTTAAATTGAATATGTTGACAAAACAAAAAACTTAGGAGTTAGTTTTAACAGAACGCTCACGCGGAATGACCACATCAATACTGTAGTCGGAAAAGTATATGAAACATTGCGTCAATATAAAAATAATTTTGATTATTAGTTTGATAATTTATATTAGGTTTTCTTTCAAATTTTTCCTCATGGTGTTTCTCTTTACGATTATAAGTTTCATTATGGGTTTTCATTAAGTGCATGTTCCTATGATGATTATCATGCTCAATTTTTCTTGCAATTGCGAACGCTTGTTCCAAATTTTTAATCGAGGCTGTGTATTCTCTGTATATTCCTTGACGTATGGATTTTAATTTATCCTGAAGTACGTATAATGGTTCTTGGTTACCATAAGTATAGTCAAGTCGATTTTGTATTGCTTCAAAATCAAAAATCGTTGAATGGTTTGATAAAATTTTTGCTGCACTACCTTGGATTTTAGACTTTACTATTGTTAACGCTGCGGCGTATTTTGGATGCGTCTGAAATGTTTCTATACTTTTCATTAAGCGTTCTGCTTCCTCTCTCCATAATTTATAATCATTTCCACTTAATATCATTAAACTTTTGAATGCTTCGAGTTGTTTATCGTTGCCATTTTCGTACCTAGTTACTACTGCGTTTAGCGGAATTATATTTGCATCGAAACCTCTATTTTCTTTTTCTAAATCTTTTAAATTTTTATTTAATGTTTCATTAGTTTGTTGCTGTCGAATAGCAATATTTTTTAATGCTGTGTTATCTTCTAGCACTTGCAGACGAGCAATTAATCTGGATAATTCTTGTTCCATTTTTTGGTTTTTTATTTGTTCGATTTCCTTTACTTATTTTATTATAAATTTCTTTCACTTGACTCATTAACGGTCACTCTCATTTATTTTGATTTTCTTATTTAAATGATATTATCTTGTCTCTATTCATATGTAGATTGAGGATAATTCACTTTGCTTGTAGCGTGCTATGCTCCGCAATTTGTTTGTAATTGTTACACTGAATTGAATTATGCACTTTACTTACGTGTTCGTTTTTAGGGGAATCACTCTGTAGGTGCCACAATTTCTGGATATGTAATTTGCTTCCGAGGTTGGTCTCAAGAGAATATCAATATAGTATTTCTCCTGGCAAGATCGCCAAGTAATAAAACTACTTGGTGTTTTATGTTTTTTTAAGAAGTATTTTTTTTTAATTAACTTCTTAAAGATGCCTGCTTACTTTATTACAATAGGTATTGTTCTACAAAAAGAGTTGCTATTGAGGTATAAAATAATAGTGTTCATAGTGGGCACTCTTGGTGGTATTTATACAAATCTTTCCTTATGTTTTAACATGTTTGTTCTTATGTACTATTTCTCTTGTATGAGTAACACGATGTGGATACGTGACCAAATGCTTGTCTGGATATTATTTGCGTTTATTTATAGAATCGTTTAACGATAAGCATTGTTGGGAACGTGTGCAAATTGTGTTAGTCATTTCCTTTAACATGGTTTGTGAATTTATATTTTTTTTTGTATTACTTATCATAATTGTTTTTAACTCGCGTGCGGTAAATGTTCTTTATTGTTGGTGGTTTAATTTGTAGTGAATTACATAATAAATTAAAAATTGATTTTAAATTCTCATTAGGCATATATGGGATGCCAGAAAGTAATGCATCACATGCCACGGTACGGTTTTCTTGCATGTTTTGAAGTTTTTTTACACAGTCAAGTTCATTATTTGTTGTGGTGTATTTTATATGCACATCATTTAAAGAGATTTTAAGCTCAGATATTTCCGTGTTCAATGCGATTATGTTAGTTTTAGCGCTCAAAAGGGCTGATTCGAGTTCAGTTACTTTTAATTGTATATTTTCAATTGTGTTTTGCAAATCTTTGATTTGTTTATTTATATTATCCGAAATTCTTTTTTCGGAATCGGTTATGTGTTTGGATAGAAGATTAATTATAATTATTAATTATTATATAACTCTGCTCTTTGAAATGGTGGTCCATTGCTTTGCACTCTTCACTTTGTTCTTTAAAAGTAAATTTTAGAGGGGTAATGATAGGAGTGCCAGGTGTGGAGGTATCGTTGTTTTTTATTGCGAGAGTCTCCGCGTTTCAATTGCCTTGACATAATTAATATGAGATGCAAAACCAAACAAACAAAACCAAAAAAATAAAAGAAAGATCGTATGGAATCAGAACGCTGAACAGATCTAATAATTTTAGATTTATTGTAATATTTAATCAGTTTTTAATCAGTTTATCACTTTCGAGTTTAATTGTATTATAAAAAGATATGATTACAACTTTTTAGTAAGTAATTAAATTTAATTCGACTTTTATTCGGCACAAGAGTTTATTCAAGAAGGACAGACTCAAATACACGTCTACTCCGTAGCCATTGCAGTTTAACAACCGATTACTTCCAAATTTATATATTATTTCTTTTGTTTGTTTCCTGTTGCAAATTTAATTTCTTTCTTTTTTAAAATGTATTTGACGTGTTATTTTATTAATGTTATGAATATTAATTTTTTATTATTATTCGAGTACAACAATCTATACGCCCAATTTTCTTGATTTTTATTATCTTGTTGGGATATTTTTCATTAGCCGAAATAACTGAAAAAGTATGTTTTCTTTTGTTGCTTCTCCTGCCGATGGCATTAGCCTTTTATGACATGCCTTTTCCATTATTTTTATTAATTTCTAAAATTCATGCAGTACACTTTTGATAGTGGAAATTCTATGGGCGGCGGTTGTGGCGGGACGCTTCGTTTGATGATTGATGTTCTTGGTAAACAAAAGAATGGCTTACGGGTTTGTCATTTAAACACACAAAGTTTATTACCTAAACGAGATGAGTTTAGAGATCTTTTTGAAGGAACTTAAGTTGATGTTGTTTGTATTTCTGAATCGTGGTTTTCAAAGAAGTTAACAAATGAGATCTATAGCGTAAATGCGAAATCTATAGTACTACCATCAGACAGCATTAAGTTTAGCGAGATACTGCCGTAATAGCGCTGCAGTAGTTCTTGATATGCATTTGTATGGGTTTTGGAGAGTAGAATGAAATATAATGATGAAGGAGTATGTTATATTTTCAGAAACGTATGAGTTAGAATGATTACAAGCATTTACAGGAATAATGAATAATAAGTACGAGTGAAAGTTTCAAAAAGTGACACTAGACCATATGGTATGGTAGAGTAAGGGAAACAAACATTTGTGGATTTCCCTTAGATATTTCGTAAACGAACGGAGATTGTGCGTTTTCAATTATTTTTTCGATTTTGCATTTTTCAAGAAATTTTGTTATTTCTGTAGCTTATACCGAAATCACATACCAATGTTGCCATATTCGGATTTGACATTTTAAAGTCTTAATGTATATTATTCAATTTTGAACGTAATAAGGAATAGATTTTTTTTTGTATTTAAACGTAGGTAGTCCTATTAACATTTCTATTGAAGGAAATAAAGTAAAAGCTAATGTTTATTCAAAACGGCATTTTACTGTTCTACGATCATACATATGTAAGCTCTATGTTTCCGTGATTTTTTTTTTCAAAAAAATTAAAAACACCCAGAATATTTTTTTTATTTTTCAAGAAAGATACAGAATACAAGTTGCGTACATACATAATACATACATACAGTGTTAGTAATGTATATATTGCTAGCGAAGCTGCATAAGAAAAAACATTCATTATTTCTTTTTTGTCTAATGACAGAGTAAAGTCATGAGTGCATTATTTTTTCAAAAAATAAGGCGCCCGTAATAAGGACTTTTTTATTAAGAAGTTTTTGGTCGATCCATTATTTTTACTTGCGATTATAGGTACTATAATGCAAGTTATGGATTCGTACAAAAAAAAAAACTAACAATCAAACATAACATTACGATAATAGGGAAATGCCGTCCGTCTGTCTGTCTGTCTGTTCGCGCCTCTACAGCCTAAACGGATAGGCCGATTTTCTTCAAACTTGGTATTTAGTATTTATTAGGTAGTATCTCGGGGGGAGTTTTTCATTTTTTTTTCTAAGTCGAAAAATAGCGGTACCTGCCATACAAGTTTTAACAAAAAGTTTGATTTTCTCTAAAACGGCTCAAACGATTTTGATAAAACTTTCAGCGTGCTAATTTTTTACAATACATCTTTCGAATAAATTTTTCGAAATTTGTTCTATAACGGTACCTCTCATAGAACCAGTTTTTTCAAATGCGGTTTTATCGTAAACTATTATCCCGATTTCAATAAAAAAAAATTTGCAAAATTTTCAAAACCTTTTTTTTTCGATTTTCTTATATACAAAAAAAATTGGTTTTCGAATTATTTTGAAAATGGGTGGATTGAATTTTTTTAAATAATTTTTCCAGATAAAAATTACAGATTTCCTCATAATGACATACTAGAAAAAAAATTAAAATATTTTTGCGAAAAGTTTTTCAAAAAAACAACGACTTTATAAAAAAACTGGTCGAACGATTTTAAATATTTTTTTTCCTCGATAGACATATAGTTTTCAAATTTTATTGCATACTTAGTTTTTTCCGAGAAAACTCTTAAACTAATTAAAAAAACGAAAGAATTTTCGAAAAAAAATATTTTTTTATTTTATTAGACCTGTGGTTTTCAATCTGGCAATACTTCTTTCGGAGTTGGTCTTTTTGCAGCTGTCACTTGATTTATGCTCAGTTTGGTTTGTTATTTCATAATGAATAAACTAACTACTGAAAAAGTTTGCAAATTGTGGAAATTTATTACCAAAATAATGGTTCGTTTCGGTAGAGCAAAGTATCGAAGAAGACCCGAATGAGTCCATCCGCCTCGCGCGCAACAATTAGAGATGTGGCCATCCACTTTATGGAAGATTTTGCGGAAGTATCTTAGTTTGCAGGCTTACAAAATCCAACTCGTGCAAGAATTGAAGCCGAACGACCATTAAGTGCGTCACACGTTCGGTTAAGGGGCCCAAATCGAGATGGCCACCGATCCCGATTTTCACAAAATTGGGAAAATTAGGCCTGGGCTGGAATGTAATACTGCAAACCCTTATCTTTATAATAAAACTAAATTCTTGGACATAACATTAAACTATATGCGTTTTATTTCTTCTTGAAAACCACACATACATATCCATCCAATAAGCAATTATCTAACATAAGAACATATTGAAAGACTATATAAAGTGTTGTCTTGTTTGTCGGTTTTAATTATATTGTTGTGATGTTAACGTGACATATGCACCATTAACTCAACTATAATGGTACATATGTCACGTTTATTGCGTAGAATGAACAAACTCAAAAATTTATTTTGCAAATACTCCCTTCTACAAATTTGCAAAATGTTGAGAAGGTATGTAAGAATTTAATTTTATCGATTTGTTTGCATTTTTCAGATTTTCCTTGGAAAAAAAAATCAAAGTCTTTTCCCTTAGGGCGTTTAATGCAATGTCAACCATTATGCACCCCTTCCCTGTATGGATATTTCGTCATCCCTCAAAACCAGTTTTCAGCGATACGCAAATGATTTAAAAATAACACGAACAAGTGTCGATGGTGTTTTTTCTTCTGACTGCTAACACTTTAAATACATCTTTCCCGTTTTGTCTCTTTCTAACATTGCATATGTGTTGAATTCATCTCCCCGACTAAAAGTCTACAATGAGAAATAGCGAGATAGGGAAACTAGATGACGCTAGGTGAAACACCCATCATGATAGTACTATAGAATAGATCTACAATGGTAAAGGGATATAAAGGTTTTCGTATGGATAGAGTGGGAAGTACCGGTGGTGGAGCTGAAATATACGTTAAAAAGGAGTTAAAATGTTCTCTAAAATGCAGATCAATGCCTTGAAGTGAAATTGATTTTGTTTTTGTTTTTTTGATTTTTGTAGAAATCCAATCTGTGTATGCGAATCTTCTTATCGGATCAGTTTATGGACCTCACCGAAGTATTTATCGAATATCGGAAAATCATAATTGAAGGTGAATTAAATAGCAACCTTTTGAATGATATAAGTATAGTTGAAAATATGCACAGTCTTGACTTATTTCCCGTAAATACTGCTAACGCAACTCATTTTACCGAAAACACAAGTACTCTGGTAGATGTTTTTTTCGTGACTGATTTAAGCAGTGTTCTTCTTCATAACCAGCTTTCGGCTTCTGGTTTCTCAAAGCATGATCTTCTTTATTTAATTTTTGATTTTTCTGTACCAAATTTGTATGAATATAGAGATTTTTTAAACATTGATTATAGCCGACTGGAACTCGATGCTCGAAGAATACAATGGAAAGTATTTACATAATGCCATCTGTCTGTGATCAAGTGGAGTTTCTTAATCATAACATTGGTTTTCTTTTTGATAATTATGTTCCGATCAAAATTAAGCGCGTTAACCAAGGACGAAGTCCCTGGTTCACAAGTGAGATACGACATATTAATAAAGTACGTAACAAGGCTTATGATAATTGGAAAAAATATAGGCTCAATGTTCATTGGGAGCTTTATCGTTCTCTTCGCAACTCCGTTGTTGCAAAAATAAAGTTAGCTAAAAAAAAGTTTTATGCACATAAAATATATCCAACAATGAAGGGTCGTCAACTTTGGAGTAATCTTAGAGACATTGGTGTGGCTAGGACCAGTCAGAAGATTAACATAGGTGTAGATATAAACGAACTAAACCGTCAGTTTGTAAGTCTGCCGTACCCTACCTTAAACATATTGCCATTGAATACCAACGAGCAGAATAGGATATGTTTTGAATTGTCTTGTGTGAATAGCCTGGACATAGTCGAATGTCTGCTTTCAATAAAGTGAAATGCATTTAGTTTTTACGGAATTCATACTAAATTTGTCAAAATTATTCTTCAGATAATTCTTCCGGCACTGGTACATATTTTCAATTTTATTTTAACAACCGGTGACTACCCACCTCAGTGGAAGAAACCAAAAATCATACCTGTTCAAAAGAGTTCCACCAGGAAACCTTGTTTAAGGTATTTGAAAAAATCCTCCAACGGCAAATAAACCAATACATAAGTGCAATCAATTTACTTTCTGCTATGCAATCGGGGTTTAGAAAACACCATAGTTGTACTTAAGCCGTTATAAAAGCAGTAGATGATATAAGAGAACCGAAGAGAACGAGACAAAATTACTTTTTTGATACTTCTGGATTTCTCCAAAGCTTTCGATTCGGTTAATCACACAAACCTCTGTAATAAACATTGTTATATCATCATATATGCATTCGAGGTCATAAGCGATCTCTGTAGCTAATAACACGTCTATTTTTTTAAGAGCAGTAGAGGGGAGCCACAGGGTTCTGTTCTTGGGCCCCTGTTGTTCTCACTGTATGTAAATGAAATTCCGTCCATAGTTAAATCTTCAATTCATATGTATGCTGATGATGTCCAAGTCTATAAAAGGTGCTCTCTTGGTATGATAGAGGACTGCGCATATGGCATTAATATAGACTAAGATAAGATCTGCACTTGGTCTGAAGAAAATGGGCTTTTTCTTAATTCCAATAAAACCAAATGTCTTGTCATTAGCAAAAAATCGTGCGACCTGTTATATTTTCCAGATATCATGCTAAGAGGTTCTTAAATTGAATATGTTGACAAAACAAAAAACTTAGGAGTTAGTTTTAACAGAACGCTCACGCGGAATGACCACATCAATACTGTAGTCGGAAAAGTATATGAAACATTGCGTCAACTATGGATATCCCAACATTTTACTCCATTGAAAACACGTTCATTGCCTGAAACATGGATTGTTCCCAATCTAATTTACGGCTGTGAGATTTACTGTACTGAGCTTAATTTTTGATAAAATACGGTTAAGTACTTCAGCAAGATCCCATCAACTCATACAGCCTTGTTTTTCTTGTCTTACATCTGAACGACAGTTTTCGTCAACACTGTCCGCCTGTGGAATTCTCTACCACGGCATGTTCGAGAGTCTGGTGGTACTGGGGGCTTCCAGCGGGAGTTAAGATACTCTTTCAGTCAAAACTAGGTAAAACCTCTCTTTTTTTGTTATTTGGTTGCAGACTATATTTACAGAGACAACACTATAAATAAGAGTTTTAATTTTTAATGTGAATGTCAAGCAAAGCTAATAAATAAAATAAATAAAATAAGCGATATACCTTTATTTGTATGACAACTGGCGTCGTAAACTATACGAAACTTTTTCTGTATACAATGATATGGTATATGATAAACCAAATCGTCCACCATGAAACTTCTAGCTGCTAGCTGTACATGGCCTGACAGAATACTTTTTCTCATTTTTTTTACATAAGTTAACCTTATTCGATCATTCTTTTGTAGCTTTTTTTCTAAACAGAGTAATCGGCGCAATGCGATTTCGCGAGCTGCCTATCTCACTGAACTCTTTCTTTAGTAGCATTTTGACTACGAAGATATCATCTGGTTTTCTAAAGTGTGTCGATAAGAAATGCTGCTCTACAAGGCCTTCTTCTTCTGTACGCTTAGAGCATGAACCTACTTGATCTATTTCCCAAAGCATGCTCAAAAGCTTATCTAACTGGTTATTTTCACACTCAATTGCTGGACAAATCCCCAACGGATCGCTGAGATCATCCTGACTTGAACCTAAAAAATGATGTTTCTATCAAAACAGTATCATTATTATTTTTCCTTAATACTGACTTGATGGATGCTGTGCTGTGTCTTTCCTTTGTACATGTATACATGCCAGTGGTGGTTGTAAGTCTCACACATGGTCTTTTGGGTAGATTAATTTTCATCTCATTTATTCCTTGTGCCAGCAGTGGTTGTAAGCTACGCACATGGTTATTTGAGAAGGAGAATTTTCGTCTCATTTACTTCATGTGCCAGCGGTGGTTGTAAGTCGCTTAGGCAGATGAGGAATACAAAATTCTTCACTCTTTGTATGTACTTAGATAAATGCTTCTACTCAGTTGAGGAAGCCAGAAGAAAAATGTGCATAACGGCACGCTGTGGAAAAAGATAAAACAATGAAGTGAGACGGACAATCTGGTTTCTGTCTAGAATTAAGAAACTGCTAAGCACAAGCACATTGGGCAAAAAACTGTTTATTCATGAATATTTGTTTGAGTTAATTAAAACTCTACCACAACATAATACTTCATATTTCTGTACGTTTAATGTATCTGAACAATTTTATTTAAAGTAAATTATTTGTTTAATAGATTTTTATTTTTCTGTACTTAGATGCGCTACTTCTGTACATAGGTACAACGAGAACTGTACATATTTTTTCACAAATAAATTGTATCTTGTTATTTACTCGTTCTTTGTAGTAGGCATGTTTTGTGGAGGGAGATACACAACTATATATTGCTTCTTGTACGCAACGTGTACATAGCTTAACCTTGACGTTTTAAACATGCGTGCGTCTATTCACGGCAGCGAGCACTAATGGCGGTTAGCGTCGGTGTTTATACTACCTGTACGATTTGTGTGACCTGTACGAATTCTTTACCTTGCTGCTTCTGTACTTCTTTTTGTACGTTATGTTATATTGTTCATTCTTTGTGTACTTTATGTTGTATTGTCCATTATCGAACACATACTTTGTCACTTTACTCTTACATAGTTCTACTACGTTATTTATTTTTAAACACACGCAATTCTGCACTCTTTCTGCCAACACTTTCCCAGCCTACCATATCACAAGAGAAACACCGAGACCAAGACATAGCAGCATAGTCTCACCCGGTCTGCATACCACTGTATCGGATCCAAATGTTTGCACTAATTGTGTAACCTACCATTTTTCCCCAAATACACATCTACAGCTGCGGGCAGCAAGCCAGACATTCGCACATTCGCGCATTCATGAACCGGTGCCCGCATTTCAACATGGAAACTCAAGTATTCGTTTTTGTAACAGGCCGACTCCACTTGATATCTGTATTTCTAACCAAATCTCTGGCATAAATATCAGACCATTTTCTTTTTTCTTCGCTGGGCAGTTCATGTCTTGATATTTCATTAAAGCAAGAGAGGCTAACAAAAGTAAATAGATAGAAATTCTTCTTCTTATATTTATTAATTTTATCATTTTGAAACATTTATTCCATTAAAAAAATGTAGATGTTGTCTCTTACTCTTGTTAATACACATAAAACCAATAAAAATACTGTATTCAGGTTTTTTCATTGCAAACTAAATTTTTAAACCGCACAAAAAGAGCAACTACCCGTATGAGAGACAAAAAATAATGAGATGAACCCCAAAAAAAGAAAAAAAAACACAAACGTCAAATTGTTATCAAGACATCGAGGTCAAGATAAAACCGCGGAGAGAGATGTCTATCATCCCAACAGACTCCGAAACAACGCGACTCCATTTGATATTTCATCTCATGTTGAAGATCCTGAGAGGAATTATATCGTGTGGAGTCGGCCTGTAAGGAACGCCAAGCATAGTAATTTAAACCCGCTCACTGTACATTGTAGGTGTACCATCTCAATACGTGCGGCACACTTCTGAGCAGCTTGCCTTGTACAAGTGATTGTGTTGGTCAATTGAAAATGAATACTTATCTTCATTCATCCTTTTTTTTTACAATGTGGCACTACATAAAGTTTTCGTTGCACTGGCAATGTACCCCGTCGAATATGGCGTCTGGTTAATAACCGAACAACAACACAAAAAATTTCTTTTGACTTTTGTTTCTGTACTTTACTAACTTTACTATTACTTCTGTACAATAAATCTACAATCTTATTTGGGTACAATAAATCTTGTTTCAACGATTTACCCCGTACTTTCGTTTTAATTTATTTTTTTCGTTTTCCTAGAAACTACTTGTGTTACTTTTGCGAACTCAATACTTTTATAGTCTTCTAAGCTCTATACTCTTATACTGTTTTTTTTTTGTGAAATCTAAGCACTCTATACCTACTTTTATTAAATCTTAAACTCTATACGTTTACTGATTTTTTTTTGTGAAATTTTAGCACTCTATACCTACTTTATTAACTTTTTTTTTTGTGAATTATTAGCACTCTATACTAAACATACTATATAAAAAAAAACGTATAAACATATATTCACAAAGACGAAATAAAACGGCAAATAGAAAAAATGTTAAATGAAGGAATTATAAGACCTAGCCATTCACCTTGGTCTACCCCTATTTGGATAGTACCAAAAAAGGCTGACGCTTCAGGGAAAATGAAGTGGAGACTGGTAGTGGACTATCGAAAAGTTAACGATAAAACAATTGACGATAAGTACCCAATTCCAAATATATATACGAGCAATGTACTTTACGACGTTAGACTTAGCATCTGGATTTCACCAAATGGAAGTTGATCCAAATGACATAAAAAAGTAAAAGCTGTCTTTTTTATGTCATTTGGATCAAATTCAAAGTTAATTAGATGGAAACTCAAATTAGAGGAGTACAACTATGAAATAGAATACAAACCAGGAAAATTTACCAACAACGCTGACACTCTTTCAAGAATCCCAATAGAAGAAGAGGATCTAGACAATATATCAATGAAACCTATGGAAATTAATGCACAAGAATCAGAGTCATCTGGTGATACTATTCATAGTGCAGAATATGACAGAGAAAGTCTAATACCCATATCAGAATCATGCTTAAATCAATTTCAAAATCAACATATTATCTCACTAAAACAAAGCGGAAGTGCATCAATCAAAACAGAAAAAATATTTTCCAGCACTAGAAAGACAATACAAATTAGACAACATGATGAAGAAACAATAAAAAATTTAATAAAAACGCATTTTAATCCAAAACAAGTTAATGCGTTATTCATTGAAAACACTGCATGATTTTTATCATTTCAGAATGTATATGAAAAATATTTCTCTCGCAATTAACAAATGAAAGTACTTCGTTATACAAAAATTAAGAAGGACATTACAAGTGAACTTGAACAAGATAAAATAATAAAAAATACCCACCTCGAAAATAATCATAGAGGAATAAGTGAATGTTTTGAAAATATAAAAAGAATATACTATTTTCCTAATCTCAAGAATAAAATTACATTGTACATTAATCAGTGTGAAATCTGTCAAGTAGAAAAATACGATAGAAGGCGTACGGCAAAAGTTCCAAATGACCCAAACACCCAAATCCCCTTTAGAAATATGCCATATAGATATTTTTTTTTGCTAACAGAGGGAAACCAGTCCTCACCATAATTGATAAATTCTCTCGTTTTGCCCAAGCTTACCCAATTGAAACTAGAAATACACCCCACATTAGAGCAGCATTAAGGAAACATTCTAGCTTATTTGGAAAACCCAAACTTTTAATTTCAGACCAGGAAGTTGCTGTCACTACCATAGAAATAAGAGAATTCTTCAAGTAACTCTTCAAGTTCGAACTCTTCCATTCTACATTGTTAGAGCATTTACGAATAATTATGAATAACGAAAAATTATCCTTCGAAGAGTCTATATTTAAAGCGGTTCAATGTTATAATAATTCTTTCTGTCAAGCAACAAAGTACACTCCATTTGAATTATTTTTCGGACGAAAAAATAATGAAAATTTATATTTATAATTTAGAAATACATAGACAAAAAGCGAGTTTCAATAACATAAGCCAAAAAGGAAAATATATAAATAGAAGAAATCAAGACAGAAACGAACTTTTAGATTTACCTACAGACATCGAAAATTACAGGTTTCAAACAGCTTGGACACAGTTGGAAGTCCAGGACAGAACGAACAACCCGGGACTAGTGGCCATCAAAACTAATCAGGCTTACGTAATCATAGGACAACACAAACTTATTCATATAATCAATTTGGACAACTACAAAATCAATTTAATAAACATAAAAACAAACGTGGACGAAATTAATAAGAACAAACATTTTGGCATAATCCGAGAGACGATTAACAAAAATTACAATACATTAGAAGACAATTTTAACCTAATTTATCCAATCGGTAGAAGCAAAAGAGCTTTAATTGACATACTAGGAACAGGTATTAAAATTATAACGGGCAACATGGACCATAATGACGCGTTAGAGATTAACGAAAAAATAAGGCAATTACAGAATACTAACGAACAACTTATAAATAATGACAATATACAAATTAGGCTTAATAACGAAATGATAAAAAAGATTTAGTAACATCTCAGATCATATCAACGCACAACAAAAAACAGTAAATGAATACCTTAGTAAAATACAAAATAAAATAAAAGAAGAACAACACGACATCATTTTCACACAATACTTGTATCAAACTGCAAACGATATTATATTTATTAGAAAACCACTTGACAAAAATACTTGAATCTATACAGTTAGCAAAACTCAAAGTTATTTCAAAAAATATACTCTCACCGAAAAAATTAGAATTTGCATACAAAGGGTTACTATTAAGAGGTTTCCCAATAGTTTCCATGGAACAAATATATGAAATTTGCGAATTGCAAGCGTTCTATAAAAACAATAATATTGCATTTCTTATAAAAATTCCTATTTTTAAAGAAACTCCATTTCAAGAATATCTTATTGAGCCAATCCCAACTACTAAAAATTTCACAGTTTCTATTCAGTTTCCAAACTTTTTACAAAACGAAAATGAAGCTTATTTTGTAAAGAATAAATGCCTTCAAGTCAATACCATACAAATATGTAAAGAAAAACAACTTAAATATGTTATGATTTATGTTTTTCAAAAATAATTAAAGGACTACCAAGCTCGTGTAATTTTGAAGAAAATAATGAATCAAATATTGTTAAACAATTAAAAGATAAACTTGTTTTAATAAAAAATGTAAACAATCTAGAAATAGAATCAAACTACTTACCCAAGCGAAATGTTATTAAAGGAAATATTCTTCTAAAATTAAAAAAATGTTCTGTAACTATAAATAATATTAAATACGAACACCAAAAAACCGTATTTTTTGAAGATATATACATTGTACCATTGCTAAATTTAAACGTTACACAAAACAAAGTTTTAGAAAAATTAAGTCTGGAAAAAATTAAATTATATCATTTTGAAAATAAAAATTTTATAAGTAAAACAAATTTACAACAAACAATACACACAAGTATTCAATATCTAATTTACTTTATAGTTTTAGTTATAATAATAATATATTTGATAAGAAATGTTAGAAATAAAACAAAAAGGTCATCAGCCACAGAGATCTCAAAGTTCCACAACGCATCACAAAATCTTAATCAAAATTCGCCGGAGTGGAATCCTAATGATGGTGGATTGCGGATTAGAACATTCCATTTGTTACAATTAAGCATTTCCACACTTTGTGAGCATTGAACAATAAATTCCATTCCCACAGTTTGTAGACATTAAAATTTCAATAATATTCAAATTTCAATAAAATTCATAAAGTAAAGCCATTATTTGTCTTTCCACACTTAGTGGGATTTAAATTTCATAAAAACGGTGCAGGTATGTTGCTGCACCAGCAATATTTAATAAGAAATTAATGTTTGATTCAACTTTGTAATTTAGATTTAAGTTCAGTTCAGCTTCAGCCGAGTAAGAATAAAGTTCTACTTTTATTTAAATCAGAAATTGTGTTTTTTTACTCTATCCCGTTACAAAATTCATAAGTGTATACATATGTGCTTTAATTTGCATTCTTGGCAAGAACAACTTTAGCGCCGCAAAATAATAACAGATTCTAATAGAAAGACTAAATATACAAACATTTACAAAAAATGAGAAAACAATCAAACCTGACATTACGATCATAGAAAACATACTCTCAGAGTTTCCATAAAACAGTCTAATGATAAACCACACACAATTACAAAGCCAAAGGGATGTTTGGCTCTTACTTTTTGTCTACATTATAAAATGTTCAGCTAAATTCCAATATCACTTGGTTTGTCGTTTGTGTGTATGGAGTGTTGTGTGTGGAGGTTGAGGGTGAGGCCGACAAGGATGACTTCGTGAACGACGATGAGCATGGACGATGAGGATCGACGATGGTAGAAAAAAACTGATAGACATCCCGTCGCCGCTCGTTGTATATTTGTAAAATAAAATTGCAATAAAAAGGGAATTAAGGTAAAACATGAAATTAGGCGCTATAAGCGAAATACGAATATTGCAGGTTTGTGATCTTATAGATTATTTTTTTAATTGAATAGATTTTATTGTTATTGATTACAATAATTGATTTTTTGATTTTAGTTCTTTTAAGAATCTAAACTGCATGATTGGATGTAGTCACAAGTGTGGATGAAAATTCGATATATATCAAGGTGTTCATAGTTTTTAATCGATTTAAGTTTTAATTGCTCGTCTCAGTCTGTTTGTCTATCCGTCTGTATGTACATATAACGAGCTGCAGCCTGAACGGCTAAAGCAATTACCTTTAAATTTGGTATGTGTGATTCTTTTGGCATTCCTCAGGGGGGAAATTGAAATTGAATTGAACAAGATAAAATAATAAAAAATACCCACCTCGAAAATAATCATAGAGGAATAAGTGAATGTTTTGAAAATATAAAAAGAATATACTATTTTCCTAATCTCAAGAATAAAATTACATTGTACATTAATCAGTGTGAAATCTGTCAAGTAGAAAAATACGATAGAAGGCGTACGGCAAAAGTTCCAAATGACCCAAACACCCAAATTCCCTTTAGAAATATGCCATATAGATATTTTTTTTTGCTAACAGAGGGAAACCAGTCCTCACCATAATTGATAAATTCTCTCGTTTTGCCCAAGCTTACCCAATTGAAACTAGAAATACACCCCACATTAGAGCAGCATTAAGGAAACATTCTAGCTTATTTGGAAAACCCAAACTTTTAATTTCAGACCAGGAAGTTGCTGTCACTACCATAGAAATAAGAGAATTCTTCAAGTAACTCTTCAAGTTCAAACTCTTCCATTCTACATTGTTAGAGCATTTACGAATAATTATGAATAACGAAAAATTATCCTTCGAAGAGTCTATATTTAAAGCGGTTCAATGTTATAATAATTCTTTCTGTCAAGCAACAAAGTACACTCCATTTGAATTATTTTTCGGACGAAAAAATAATGAAAATTTATATTTATAATTTAGAAATACATAGACAAAAAGCGAGTTTCAATAACATAAGCCAAAAAGGAAAATATATAAATAGAAGAAATCAAGACAGAAACGAACTTTTAGATTTACCTACAGACATCGAAAATTACAGGTTTCAAACAGCTTGGACACAGTTGGAAGTCCATGACAGAACGAACAACCCGGGACTAGTGGCCATCAAAACTAATCAGGCTTACGTAATCATAGGACAACACAAACTTATTCATATAATCAATTTGGACAACTACAAAATCAATTTAATAAACATAAAAACAAACGTGGACGAAATTAATAAGAACAAACATTTTGGCATAATCCGAGAGACGATTAACAAAAATTACAATACATTAGAAGACAATTTTAACCTAATTTATCCAATCGGTAGAAGCAAAAGAGCTTTAATTGACATACTAGGAACAGGTATTAAAATTATAACGGGCAACATGGACCATAATGACGCGTTAGAGATTAACGAAAAAATAAGGCAATTACAGAATACTAACGAACAACTTATAAATAATGACAATATACAAATTAGGCTTAATAACGAAATGATAAAAAAGATTTAGTAACATCTCAGATCATATCAACGCACAACAAAAAACAGTAAATGAATACCTTAGTAAAATACAAAATAAAATAAAAGAAGAACAACACGACATCATTTTCACACAATACTTGTATCAAACTGCAAACGATATTATATTTATTAGAAAACCACTTGACAAAAATACTTGAATCTATACAGTTAGCAAAACTCAAAGTTATTTCAAAAAATATACTCTCACCGAAAAAATTAGAATTTGCATACAAAGGGTTACTATTAAGAGGTTTCCCAATAGTTTCCATGGAACAAATATATGAAATTTGCGAATTGCAAGCGTTCTATAAAAACAATAATATTGCATTTCTTATAAAAATTCCTATTTTTAAAGAAACTCCATTTCAAGAATATCTTATTGAGCCAATCCCAACTACTAAAAATTTCACAGTTTCTATTCAGTTTCCAAACTTTTTACAAAACGAAAATGAAGCTTATTTTGTAAAGAATAAATGCCTTCAAGTCAATACCATACAAATATGTAAAGAAAAACAACTTAAATATGTTATGATTTATGTTTTTCAAAAATAATTAAAGGACTACCAAGCTCGTGTAATTTTGAAGAAAATAATGAATCAAATATTGTTAAACAATTAAAAGATAAACTTGTTTTAATAAAAAATGTAAACAATCTAGAAATAGAATCAAACTACTTACCCAAGCGAAATGTTATTAAAGGAAATATTCTTCTAAAATTAAAAAAATGTTCTGTAACTATAAATAATATTAAATACGAACACCAAAAAACCGTATTTTTTGAAGATATATACATTGTACCATTGCTAAATTTAAACGTTACACAAAACAAAGTTTTAGAAAAATTAAGTCTGGAAAAAATTAAATTATATCATTTTGAAAATAAAAATTTTATAAGTAAAACAAATTTACAACAAACAATACACACAAGTATTCAATATCTAATTTACTTTATAGTTTTAGTTATAATAATAATATATTTGATAAGAAATGTTAGAAATAAAACAAAAAGGTCATCAGCCACAGAGATCTCAAAGTTCCACAACGCATCACAAAATCTTAATCAAAATTCGCCGGAGTGGAATCCTAATGATGGTGGATTGCGGATTAGAACATTCCATTTGTTACAATTAAGCATTTCCACACTTTGTGAGCATTGAACAATAAATTCCATTCCCACAGTTTGTAGACATTAAAATTTCAATAATATTCAAATTTCAATAAAATTCATAAAGTAAAGCCATTATTTGTCTTTCCACACTTAGTGGGATTTAAATTTCATAAAAACGGTGCAGGTATGTTGCTGCACCAGCAATATTTAATAAGAAATTAATGTTTGATTCAACTTTGTAATTTAGATTTAAGTTCAGTTCAGCTTCAGCCGAGTAAGAATAAAGTTCTACTTTTATTTAAATCAGAAATTGTGTTTTTTTACTCTATCCCGTTACAAAATTCATAAGTGTATACATATGTGCTTTAATTTGCATTCTTGGCAAGAACAACTTTAGCGCCGCAAAATAATAACAGATTCTAATAGAAAGACTAAATATACAAACATTTACAAAAAATGAGAAAACAATCAAACCTGACATTACGATCATAGAAAACATACTCTCAGAGTTTCCATAAAACAGTCTAATGATAAACCACACACAATTACAAAGCCAAAGGGATGTTTGGCTCTTACTTTTTGTCTACATTATAAAATGTTCAGCTAAATTCCAATATCACTTGGTTTGTCGTTTGTGTGTATGGAGTGTTGTGTGTGGAGGTTGAGGGTGAGGCCGACAAGGATGACTTCGTGAACGACGATGAGCATGGACGATGAGGATCGACGATGGTAGAAAAAAACTGATAGACATCCCGTCGCCGCTCGTTGTATATTTGTAAAATAAAATTGCAATAAAAAGGGAATTAAGGTAAAACATGAAATTAGGCGCTATAAGCGAAATACGAATATTGCAGGTTTGTGATCTTATAGATTATTTTTTTAATTGAATAGATTTTATTGTTATTGATTACAATAATTGATTTTTTGATTTTAGTTCTTTTAAGAATCTAAACTGCATGATTGGATGTAGTCACAAGTGTGGATGAAAATTCGATATATATCAAGGTGTTCATAGTTTTTAATCGATTTAAGTTTTAATTGCTCGTCTCAGTCTGTTTGTCTATCCGTCTGTATGTACATATAACGAGCTGCAGCCTGAACGGCTAAAGCAATTACCTTTAAATTTGGTATGTGTGATTCTTTTGGCATTCCTCAGGGGGGAAATTGAAATTGAATTGAACAAGATAAAATAATAAAAAATACCCACCTCGAAAATAATCATAGAGGAATAAGTGAATGTTTTGAAAATATAAAAAGAATATACTATTTTCCTAATCTCAAGAATAAAATTACATTGTACATTAATCAGTGTGAAATCTGTCAAGTAGAAAAATACGATAGAAGGCGTACGGCAAAAGTTCCAAATGACCCAAACACCCAAATTCCCTTTAGAAATATGCCATATAGATATTTTTTTTTGCTAACAGAGGGAAACCAGTCCTCACCATAATTGATAAATTCTCTCGTTTTGCCCAAGCTTACCCAATTGAAACTAGAAATACACCCCACATTAGAGCAGCATTAAGGAAACATTCTAGCTTATTTGGAAAACCCAAACTTTTAATTTCAGACCAGGAAGTTGCTGTCACTACCATAGAAATAAGAGAATTCTTCAAGTAACTCTTCAAGTTCAAACTCTTCCATTCTACATTGTTAGAGCATTTACGAATAATTATGAATAACGAAAAATTATCCTTCGAAGAGTCTATATTTAAAGCGGTTCAATGTTATAATAATTCTTTCTGTCAAGCAACAAAGTACACTCCATTTGAATTATTTTTCGGACGAAAAAATAATGAAAATTTATATTTATAATTTAGAAATACATAGACAAAAAGCGAGTTTCAATAACATAAGCCAAAAAGGAAAATATATAAATAGAAGAAATCAAGACAGAAACGAACTTTTAGATTTACCTACAGACATCGAAAATTACAGGTTTCAAACAGCTTGGACACAGTTGGAAGTCCATGACAGAACGAACAACCCGGGACTAGTGGCCATCAAAACTAATCAGGCTTACGTAATCATAGGACAACACAAACTTATTCATATAATCAATTTGGACAACTACAAAATCAATTTAATAAACATAAAAACAAACGTGGACGAAATTAATAAGAACAAACATTTTGGCATAATCCGAGAGACGATTAACAAAAATTACAATACATTAGAAGACAATTTTAACCTAATTTATCCAATCGGTAGAAGCAAAAGAGCTTTAATTGACATACTAGGAACAGGTATTAAAATTATAACGGGCAACATGGACCATAATGACGCGTTAGAGATTAACGAAAAAATAAGGCAATTACAGAATACTAACGAACAACTTATAAATAATGACAATATACAAATTAGGCTTAATAACGAAATGATAAAAAAGATTTAGTAACATCTCAGATCATATCAACGCACAACAAAAAACAGTAAATGAATACCTTAGTAAAATACAAAATAAAATAAAAGAAGAACAACACGACATCATTTTCACACAATACTTGTATCAAACTGCAAACGATATTATATTTATTAGAAAACCACTTGACAAAAATACTTGAATCTATACAGTTAGCAAAACTCAAAGTTATTTCAAAAAATATACTCTCACCGAAAAAATTAGAATTTGCATACAAAGGGTTACTATTAAGAGGTTTCCCAATAGTTTCCATGGAACAAATATATGAAATTTGCGAATTGCAAGCGTTCTATAAAAACAATAATATTGCATTTCTTATAAAAATTCCTATTTTTAAAGAAACTCCATTTCAAGAATATCTTATTGAGCCAATCCCAACTACTAAAAATTTCACAGTTTCTATTCAGTTTCCAAACTTTTTACAAAACGAAAATGAAGCTTATTTTGTAAAGAATAAATGCCTTCAAGTCAATACCATACAAATATGTAAAGAAAAACAACTTAAATATGTTATGATTTATGTTTTTCAAAAATAATTAAAGGACTACCAAGCTCGTGTAATTTTGAAGAAAATAATGAATCAAATATTGTTAAACAATTAAAAGATAAACTTGTTTTAATAAAAAATGTAAACAATCTAGAAATAGAATCAAACTACTTACCCAAGCGAAATGTTATTAAAGGAAATATTCTTCTAAAATTAAAAAAATGTTCTGTAACTATAAATAATATTAAATACGAACACCAAAAAACCGTATTTTTTGAAGATATATACATTGTACCATTGCTAAATTTAAACGTTACACAAAACAAAGTTTTAGAAAAATTAAGTCTGGAAAAAATTAAATTATATCATTTTGAAAATAAAAATTTTATAAGTAAAACAAATTTACAACAAACAATACACACAAGTATTCAATATCTAATTTACTTTATAGTTTTAGTTATAATAATAATATATTTGATAAGAAATGTTAGAAATAAAACAAAAAGGTCATCAGCCACAGAGATCTCAAAGTTCCACAACGCATCACAAAATCTTAATCAAAATTCGCCGGAGTGGAATCCTAATGATGGTGGATTGCGGATTAGAACATTCCATTTGTTACAATTAAGCATTTCCACACTTTGTGAGCATTGAACAATAAATTCCATTCCCACAGTTTGTAGACATTAAAATTTCAATAATATTCAAATTTCAATAAAATTCATAAAGTAAAGCCATTATTTGTCTTTCCACACTTAGTGGGATTTAAATTTCATAAAAACGGTGCAGGTATGTTGCTGCACCAGCAATATTTAATAAGAAATTAATGTTTGATTCAACTTTGTAATTTAGATTTAAGTTCAGTTCAGCTTCAGCCGAGTAAGAATAAAGTTCTACTTTTATTTAAATCAGAAATTGTGTTTTTTTACTCTATCCCGTTACAAAATTCATAAGTGTATACATATGTGCTTTAATTTGCATTCTTGGCAAGAACAACTTTAGCGCCGCAAAATAATAACAGATTCTAATAGAAAGACTAAATATACAAACATTTACAAAAAATGAGAAAACAATCAAACCTGACATTACGATCATAGAAAACATACTCTCAGAGTTTCCATAAAACAGTCTAATGATAAACCACACACAATTACAAAGCCAAAGGGATGTTTGGCTCTTACTTTTTGTCTACATTATAAAATGTTCAGCTAAATTCCAATATCACTTGGTTTGTCGTTTGTGTGTATGGAGTGTTGTGTGTGGAGGTTGAGGGTGAGGCCGACAAGGATGACTTCGTGAACGACGATGAGCATGGACGATGAGGATCGACGATGGTAGAAAAAAACTGATAGACATCCCGTCGCCGCTCGTTGTATATTTGTAAAATAAAATTGCAATAAAAAGGGAATTAAGGTAAAACATGAAATTAGGCGCTATAAGCGAAATACGAATATTGCAGGTTTGTGATCTTATAGATTATTTTTTTAATTGAATAGATTTTATTGTTATTGATTACAATAATTGATTTTTTGATTTTAGTTCTTTTAAGAATCTAAACTGCATGATTGGATGTAGTCACAAGTGTGGATGAAAATTCGATATATATCAAGGTGTTCATAGTTTTTAATCGATTTAAGTTTTAATTGCTCGTCTCAGTCTGTTTGTCTATCCGTCTGTATGTACATATAACGAGCTGCAGCCTGAACGGCTAAAGCGATTACCTTTAAATTTGGTATGTGTGATTCTTTTGGCATTCCTCAGGGGGGAAATTGAAATTTTATTTTTAGGGCTAAAAATAGTGCCGTGGGAAAAAAGTTAAATGGTAATAAGGTCCAATCGATCTTATTCCCCAAAAATAAGGAAATAAAATCGAATCTCAGTTTCGACTCTATTTCCGACAAAAATGGTAATAATATCGATCATATAATATCGGCGTTCTTACCGAATCAGTGTACAATGAAATTTCTTGAGAAGATATCTCCTATAAACTTATTAACAAATTATTATTTTATTATTATTACAAGATTTACTTTATTTTAATTCTAGACACTAGGCTTAAAAATTTTTAAGATGTATTCCTTTTACTTCATTAACGAAACAGTACAAAGTTTAGCTAACGTCTAGCTAGCTTCATGGTCTTCACACGAATGCCCGACAGCATACGATCCATATCTTCTTCTTCTTCTTCTTAGGTGGCGCTACAGTCCGGGGTGGACTTGGGCCTCAACCAACAAGCTTCTGCAGCCAGCTCGGTCCCTAGCTAGCTGTCTCCAGTTTCGCACATGAAGTCGGTTGAGGTCCTCTTCCACTTGTGTGCGCCACCTGAGCCCGAAGAAGCAGCGATTAGCAAGAGTTATTCTTCGTTTGATTTCAGCGCTGGTGTTGTTGGCTCAGTTAAAAGCGGAGCCCAGGTAGACAAAGTCCCTAACTACCTCCAAGTTATAGCTGTCTATGGTGATGTTTTGTCCAAGACGTCGATGTTGGTTGTCTCTTCTTGATGACAACATATACTTGGTTTTGCCCTAATTGACTGCTAAACCCACCTTTGCCGCTTCCGTCTCAATACTCACAAAAGCGCTACTGACATCACGCTGCGTTCTTCCGATTATGTCAATATCGTCGGCGTACGCGAGTAATTGGACGGACTTTTGAAAGATCGTGCCTCTGGTGTTGGTGTGAGAGTTCTGCACTATTCTTTCAAGTATGATGTTGAAAAAGTCGCATGACAGCGCATCGCCTTGTCTAAATCCTTTTTTGACTTCAAAGGTGTCGGTGAGGTCGTTAACGACCTTGACGGAACAGCGTGCGTTTTCCATCTCCCGTAATGTGAATATTTGATCGATAGTCGACTTTCCTGGCCTTAAACCGCACTGATATGGACCTATCAGGTTGTTGACGAATGGCTTTAGGCGTTCACACAATACAGCAGAAAAGATTTTGTAGGCGATGTTGAGGAGACTAATACCCCTTTAGTTGGTGCAGGTCAGAGGGTCTCCTTTTTTAAGGATCGGGCAAATTATGCTGAGAATTCATTCATCGGGCATGCTTTGCAGCGCCGCCTTGTATGCTTCTTGCTTAGCTGCGTGTGCTTGCCGACACTCATCATCAAACCAGGGGTTTCGTTGTGGTGGCCGTGTAAAACCCAACACTTCAGTCGCGGCTTCCCTGATGGCATTTTGGCAATGTTGGCACTGGTTCTCAATACTTGATGCTGGCGGTAAAGGACTACTTTGGAGGTTATTTGAGACTCGATTGGACAAGGATCTGGAGATTTTTGCGATTGCAGCCGTCCGACATTAAACTTCCTCACAGTATTAACTCTTCTTGGCGTGGGTCTTGATATCCTAAGCTACAACGAAGTAGTGGTCGGAGTCAATGTTTGCCCCTTGGAAAGTTCGGACATCCATCATACTGGAGTAGAGACTTGCATCGATCGCAATGTGGTCAATTAGGTTGACAGTGGATTGATCAGGGGATCTGCATGTCCCTTTGTGAATGTGTGAATGTTGAGGTGTGCTAACTTGGTACTTGCTATTACAATATTTTGCCCCGCAGCAAAGTCAATTAGCCTGGTGTCGTGCAAGCTGTGTTTTCCGATTGTATCACCAAAAACATCTTCTCTACCTAGCTTGGCGTTAAAGTCGCCTAGGACAATTTTAATGTCATAGCTAGGGCATTGCTCATATGTTTTGTCCAGGAGCTCAAAAAAAATTTCTTTGGTGTCATCATCTTTTTCCTCTGTGGGGGCATGCGCGCATATGAGGCTAATATTGGCAAATTTTGCCTTGATGCAGATTGTCATGAGGCGCTCGTTCACACATTTGTAACTCAAAACATCTTGCCGGAGCCTGCCTCCAATGACGAATCCACATCCAAATAAGCGCTGTGTTGTTGTGTATAGCAGTTGCAATAGTAGATATCGCAGTTTTTCATCTTTTTTTGCCCGGCCCGTCCCATCGCATTTCTTGGATGGCGGTCATGTCTGCCTTACAGCAGTCAAGGGCCTCCGCTTGTTGTTCGGCTGCATGTGGTCTGTTAAGGGAAATAACATTCCACGTACATATCCGAAATTCGTTGTCCTTATTTCATTTGCAGGGTTCGTCATCAGTGAATCCGTCCGTATCCGAGGGTTGTTGTTGCTTCGCAACTAGTTGTTTTTGGTGGGGCAGGGAAGTTATCCCGACGGCACAATCCCCAACCTAGAGGACCAGGTTCTTATTGTGACTTCAAGGACGAAGAGCCGGATAAACCGCTCCCTATAGGCCTGAGCTCCGAAAACGTCGTAGTAGCCCATATAAGGTGTTCACTAAGTAGTTCAACCTGACTGGAACTGTAGACGCTACCGTTGATTCCATCTAGAGAATTCTTCCGCTGCCGCCTGGATGCAAGGAGTAGTGCCTTAGTGGTACAACTACTCCCCCCTCTTGAGGTGCCAGTGGCAGCTATTCCATCGTTTATTAATTTAACCAGGTTGACAATTTTGTATGTTTTTGCTTTCCGATGTTGCTGATCGTGTTTTCTCTTTTGGGATTCTTGTTTTCTGGTGATAGATTCGGCGCCTTCCTTCCGGATATACTCAATACTGCTTATGGTTTGATTTAAATCTACGCATTGAGCTAGTGCATTTCTTAATGGGTCGCGAGATATGTAACTCATCAGTAACTGATGAGCTGTTTTACCTGTTGTTTCGTTTAATGTATTGTTTATTCGACATCGAACGAATTTCACTTTTTGTTCCCGTCTGGTTTCTTAATCGACGGTGGCAAAATGGTTCCATTGCACCGTTCTACCTCCCCATTCGCCCTAGTTGTTTTTGTCGTATTTTCCATATGTTGAATTGCATAACTTTTCGCGAATTCTTCGAAAGCGTGCGATGTAAATGAAGCTCCTCTACCGGACATCAGTCGCCGAGGCGTACCGAAAGTAAAGAATATATCCGAAAGAAAGTTAGTTACCGGTCTCGTCTGGGTGTTAGGGAGTGCCTTGATGTTGACATACTTTGTACATGCATCTACTAGTACAATCAGGTAGCTGTTTCCTTTTGTTGACTTAGTAAAAGCTCCAAGATGATTGATGTGTACCGTATCGAATAACACATTTCCTTTCTCGATTAGGAATAATTCTCCTCGGGGTTGAATTTCTTTTTTTATTATAAGCACATTCAACAAATAGAAAAAATGTTAAATGAAGGAATTATAAGACCTAGCCATTCACCTTGGTCTACCCTTATTTGGATAGTACCAAAAAAGGCTGACGCTTCAGGGAAAATGAAGTGGAGACTGGTAGTGGACTATCGAAAAGTTAACGATAAAACAATTGACGATAAGTACCCAATTCCAAATATATATACGAGCAATGTACTTTACGACGTTAGACTTAGCATCTGGATTTCACCAAATGGAAGTTGATCCAAATGACATAAAAAAGTAAAAGCTGTCTTTTTTATGTCATTTGGATCAAATTCAAAGTTAATTAGATGGAAACTCAAATTAGAGGAGTACAACTATGAAATAGAATACAAACCAGGAAAATTTACCAACAACGCTGACACTCTTTCAAGAATCCCAATAGAAGAAGAGGATCTAGACAATATATCAATGAAACCTATGGAAATTAATGCACAAGAATCAGAGTCATCTGGTGATACTATTCATAGTGCAGAATATGACAGAGAAAGTCTAATACCCATATCAGAATCATGCTTAAATCAATTTCAAAATCAACATATTATCTCACTAAAACAAAGCGGAAGTGCATCAATCAAAACAGAAAAAATATTTTCCAGCACTAGAAAGACAATACAAATTAGACAACATGATGAAGAAACAATAAAAAATTTAATAAAAACGCATTTTAATCCAAAACAAGTTAATGCGTTATTCATTGAAAACACTGCATGATTTTTATCATTTCAGAATGTATATGAAAAATATTTCTCTCGCAATTAACAAATGAAAGTACTTCGTTATACAAAAATTAAGAAGGACATTACAAGTGAACTTGAACAAGATAAAATAATAAAAAATACCCACCTCGAAAATAATCATAGAGGAATAAGTGAATGTTTTGAAAATATAAAAAGAATATACTATTTTCCTAATCTCAAGAATAAAATTACATTGTACATTAATCAGTGTGAAATCTGTCAAGTAGAAAAATACGATAGAAGGCGTACGGCAAAAGTTCCAAATGACCCAAACACCCAAATTCCCTTTAGAAATATGCCATATAGATATTTTTTTTTGCTAACAGAGGGAAACCAGTCCTCACCATAATTGATAAATTCTCTCGTTTTGCCCAAGCTTACCCAATTGAAACTAGAAATACACCCCACATTAGAGCAGCATTAAGGAAACATTCTAGCTTATTTGGAAAACCCAAACTTTTAATTTCAGACCAGGAAGTTGCTGTCACTACCATAGAAATAAGAGAATTCTTCAAGTAACTCTTCAAGTTCGAACTCTTCCATTCTACATTGTTAGAGCATTTACGAATAATTATGAATAACGAAAAATTATCCTTCGAAGAGTCTATATTTAAAGCGGTTCAATGTTATAATAATTCTTTCTGTCAAGCAACAAAGTACACTCCATTTGAATTATTTTTCGGACGAAAAAATAATGAAAATTTATATTTATAATTTAGAAATACATAGACAAAAAGCGAGTTTCAATAACATAAGCCAAAAAGGAAAATATATAAATAGAAGAAATCAAGACAGAAACGAACTTTTAGATTTACCTACAGACATCGAAAATTACAGGTTTCAAACAGCTTGGACACAGTTGGAAGTCCAGGACAGAACGAACAACCCGGGACTAGTGGCCATCAAAACTAATCAGGCTTACGTAATCATAGGACAACACAAACTTATTCATATAATCAATTTGGACAACTACAAAATCAATTTAATAAACATAAAAACAAACGTGGACGAAATTAATAAGAACAAACATTTTGGCATAATCCGAGAGACGATTAACAAAAATTACAATACATTAGAAGACAATTTTAACCTAATTTATCCAATCGGTAGAAGCAAAAGAGCTTTAATTGACATACTAGGAACAGGTATTAAAATTATAACGGGCAACATGGACCATAATGACGCGTTAGAGATTAACGAAAAAATAAGGCAATTACAGAATACTAACGAACAACTTATAAATAATGACAATATACAAATTAGGCTTAATAACGAAATGATAAAAAAGATTTAGTAACATCTCAGATCATATCAACGCACAACAAAAAACAGTAAATGAATACCTTAGTAAAATACAAAATAAAATAAAAGAAGAACAACACGACATCATTTTCACACAATACTTGTATCAAACTGCAAACGATATTATATTTATTAGAAAACCACTTGACAAAAATACTTGAATCTATACAGTTAGCAAAACTCAAAGTTATTTCAAAAAATATACTCTCACCGAAAAAATTAGAATTTGCATACAAAGGGTTACTATTAAGAGGTTTCCCAATAGTTTCCATGGAACAAATATATGAAATTTGCGAATTGCAAGCGTTCTATAAAAACAATAATATTGCATTTCTTATAAAAATTCCTATTTTTAAAGAAACTCCATTTCAAGAATATCTTATTGAGCCAATCCCAACTACTAAAAATTTCACAGTTTCTATTCAGTTTCCAAACTTTTTACAAAACGAAAATGAAGCTTATTTTGTAAAGAATAAATGCCTTCAAGTCAATACCATACAAATATGTAAAGAAAAACAACTTAAATATGTTATGATTTATGTTTTTCAAAAATAATTAAAGGACTACCAAGCTCGTGTAATTTTGAAGAAAATAATGAATCAAATATTGTTAAACAATTAAAAGATAAACTTGTTTTAATAAAAAATGTAAACAATCTAGAAATAGAATCAAACTACTTACCCAAGCGAAATGTTATTAAAGGAAATATTCTTCTAAAATTAAAAAAATGTTCTGTAACTATAAATAATATTAAATACGAACACCAAAAAACCGTATTTTTTGAAGATATATACATTGTACCATTGCTAAATTTAAACGTTACACAAAACAAAGTTTTAGAAAAATTAAGTCTGGAAAAAATTAAATTATATCATTTTGAAAATAAAAATTTTATAAGTAAAACAAATTTACAACAAACAATACACACAAGTATTCAATATTTAATTTACTTTATAGTTTTAGTTATAATAATAATATATTTGATAAGAAATGTTAGAAATAAAACAAAAAGGTCATCAGCCACAGAGATCTCAAAGTTCCACAACGCATCACAAAATCTTAATCAAAATTCGCCGGAGTGGAATCCTAATGATGGTGGATTGCGGATTAGAACATTCCATTTGTTACAATTAAGCATTTCCACACTTTGTGAGCATTGAACAATAAATTCCATTCCCACAGTTTGTAGACATTAAAATTTCAATAATATTCAAATTTCAATAAAATTCATAAAGTAAAGCCATTATTTGTCTTTCCACACTTAGTGGGATTTAAATTTCATAAAAACGGTGCAGGTATGTTGCTGCACCAGCAATATTTAATAAGAAATTAATGTTTGATTCAACTTTGTAATTTAGATTTAAGTTCAGTTCAGCTTCAGCCGAGTAAGAATAAAGTTCTACTTTTATTTAAATCAGAAATTGTGTTTTTTTACTCTATCCCGTTACAAAATTCATAAGTGTATACATATGTGCTTTAATTTGCATTCTTGGCAAGAACAACTTTAGCGCCGCAAAATAATAACAGATTCTAATAGAAAGACTAAATATACAAATATTTACAAAAAATGAGAAAACAATCAAACCTGACATTACGATCATAGAAAACATACTCTCAGAGTTTCCATAAAACAGTCTAATGATAAACCACACACAATTACAAAGCCAAAGGGATGTTTGGCTCTTACTTTTTGTCTACATTATAAAATGTTCAGCTAAATTCCAATATCACTTGGTTTGTCGTTTGTGTGTATGGAGTGTTGTGTGTGGAGGTTGAGGGTGAGGCCGACAAGGATGACTTCGTGAACGACGATGAGCATGGACGATGAGGATCGACGATGGTAGAAAAAAACTGATAGACATCCCGTCGCCGCTCGTTGTATATTTGTAAAATAAAATTGCAATAAAAAGGGAATTAAGGTAAAACATGAAATTAGGCGCTATAAGCGAAATACGAATATTGCAGGTTTGTGATCTTATAGATTATTTTTTTAATTGAATAGATTTTATTGTTATTGATTACAATAATTGATTTTTTGATTTTAGTTCTTTTAAGAATCTAAACTGCATGATTGGATGTAGTCACAAGTGTGGATGAAAATTCGATATATATCAAGGTGTTCATAGTTTTTAATTGATTTAAGTTTTAATTGCTCGTCTCAGTCTGTTTGTCTATCCGTCTGTATGTACATATAACGAGCTGCAGCCTGAACGGCTAAAGCGATTACCTTTAAATTTGGTATGTGTGATTCTTTTGGCATTCCTCAGGGGGGAAATTGAAATTTAATTTTTAGGGCTAAAAATAGTGCCGTGGGAAAAAAGTTAAATGGTAATAAGGTCCAATCGATCTTATTCCCCAAAAATAAGGAAATAAAATCGAATCACAGTTTCGACTCTATTTCCGACAAAAATGGTAATAATATCGATCATATAATATCGGCGTTTTTACCGAATCAGTGTACAATGAAATTTCTTGAGAAGATATCTCCTATAAACTTATTAACAAATTATTATTTTATTATTATTACAAGATTTACTTTATTTTAATTCTAGACACTAGGCTTAAAAATTTTTAAGATGTATTCCTTTTACTTCATTAACGAAACAGTACAAAGTTTAGCTAACGTCTAGCTAGCTTCATGGTCTTCACACGAATGCCCGACAGCATACGATCCATATCTTCTTCTTCTTCTTCTTAGGTGGCGCTACAGTCCGGGGTGGACCTGGGCCTCAACCAACAAGCTTCTGCAGCCAGCTCGGTCCCTAGCTAGCTGTCTCCAGTTTCGCACATGAAGTCGGTTGAGGTCCTCTTCCACTTGTGTGCGCCACCTGAGCCCGAAGAAGCAGCGATTGGCAAGAGTTATTCTTCGTTTGATTTCAGCGCTGGTGTTGTTGGCTCAGTTAAAAGCGGAGCCCAGGTAGACAAAGTCCCTAACTACCTCCAAGTTATAGCTGTCTATGGTGATGTTTTGTCCACGACGTCGATGTTGGTTGTCTCTTCTTGATGACAACATATACTTGGTTTTGCCCTAATTGACTGCTAAACCCACCTTTGCCGCTTCCGTCTCAATACTCACAAAAGCGCTACTGACATCACGCTGCGTTCTTCCGATTATGTCAATATCGTCGGCGTACGCGAGTAATTGGACGGACTTTTGAAAGATCGTGCCTCTGGTGTTGGTGTGAGAGTTCTGCACTATTCTTTCAAGTATGATGTTGAAAAAGTCGCATGACAGCGCATCGCCTTGTCTAAATCCTTTTTTGACTTCAAAGGTGTCGGTGAGGTCGTTACCGACCTTGACGGAACAGCGTGCGTTTTCCATCTCCCGTAATGTGAATATTTGATCGATAGTCGACTTTCCTGGCCTTAAACCGCACTGATATGGACCTATCAGGTTGTTGACGAATGGCTTTAGGCGTTCACACAATACAGCAGAAAAGATTTTGTAGGCGATGTTGAGGAGACTAATACCCCTTTAGTTGGTGCAGGTCAGAGGGTCTCCTTTTTTAAGGATCGGGCAAATTATGCTGAGAATTCATTCATCGGGCATGCTTTGCAGCGCCGCCTTGTATGCTTCTTGCTTAGCTGCGTGTGCTTGCCGACACTCATCATCAAACCAGGGGTTTCGTTGTGGTGGCCGTGTAAAACCCAACACTTCAGTCGCGGCTTCCCTGATGGCATTTTGGCAATGTTGGCACTGGTTCTCAATACTTGATGCTGGCGGTAAAGGACTACTTTGGAGGTTATTTGAGACTCGATTGGACAAGGATCTGGAGATTTTTGCGATTGCAGCCGTCCGACGTTAAAACTTCCTCACAGTATTAACTCTTCTTGGCGTGGGTCTTGATATCCTAAGCTACAACGAAGTAGTGGTCGGAGTCAATGTTTGCCCCTTGGAAAGTTCGGACATCCATCATACTGGAGTAGAGACTTGCATCGATCGCAATGTGGTCAATTAGGTTGACAGTGGATTGATCAGGGGATCTGCATGTCCCTTTGTGAATGTGTGAATGTTGAGGTGTGCGAACTTGGTACTTGCTATTACAATATTTTGCCCCGCAGCAAAGTCAATTAGCCTGGTGTCGTGCAAGCTGTGTTTTCCGATTGTATCACCAAAAACATCTTCTCTACCTAGCTTGGCGTTAAAGTCGCCTAGGACAATTTTAATGTCATAGCTAGGGCATTGCTCATATGTTTTGTCCAGGAGCTCAAAAAACATTTCTTTGGTGTCATCATCTTTTTCCTCTGTGGGGGCATGCGCGCATATGAGGCTAATATTGGCAAATTTTGCCTTGATGCGGATTGTCATGAGGCGCTCGTTCACACATTTGTAACTCAAAACATCTTGCCGGAGCCTGCCTCCAATGACGAATCCACATCCAAATAAGCGCTGTGTTGTTGTGTATAGCAGTTGCAATAGTAGATATCGCAGTTTTTCATCTTTTTTTGCCCGGCCCGTCCCATCGCATTTCTTGGATGGCGGTCATGTCTGCCTTACAGCAGTCAAGGGCCTCCGCTTGTTGTTCGGCTGCATGTGGTCTGTTAAGGGAAATAACATTCCACGTACATATCCGAAATTCGTTGTCCTTATTTCATTTGCAGGGTTCGTCATCAGTGAATCCGTCCGTATCCGAGGGTTGTTGTTGCTTCGCAACTAGTTGTTTTTGGTGGGGCAGGGAAGTTATCCCGACGGCACAATCCCCAACCTAGAGTACCAGGTTCTTATTGTGACTTCAAGGACGAAGAGCCGGATAAACCGCTCCTTATAGGCCTGAGCTCCGAAAACGTCGTAGTAGCCCATATAAGGTGTTCACTAAGTAGTTCAACCTGACTGGAACTGTAGACGCTACCGTTGATTCCATCTAGAGAATTCTTCCGCTGCCGCCTGGATGCAAGAAGTAGTGCCTTAGTGGTACAACTACTCCCCCCTCTTGAGGTGCCAGTGGCAGCTATTCCATCGTTTATTAATTTAACCAGGTTGACAATTTTGTATGTTTTTGCTTTCCGATGTTGCTGATCGTGTTTTCTCTTTTGGGATTGGTGATAGATTCGGCGCCTTCCTTCCGGATATACTCAATACTGCTTATGGTTTGATTTAAATCTACGCATTGAGCTAGTGCATTTCTTAATGGGTCGCGAGATATGTAACTCATCAGTAACTGATGAGCTGTTTTACCTGTTGTTTCGTTTAATGTATTGTTTATTCGACATCGAACGAATTTCACTTTTTGTTCCCGTCTGGTTTCTTAATCGACGGTGGCAAAATGGTTCCATTGCACCGTTCTACCTCCCCATTCGCCCTAGTTGTTTTTGTCGTATTTTCCATATGTTGAATTGCATAACTTTTCGCGAATTCTTCGAAAGCGTGCGATGTAAATGAAGCTCCTCTACCGGACATCAGTCGCCGAGGCGTACCGAAAGTAAAGAATATATCCGAAAGAAAGTTAGTTACCGGTCTCGTCTGGGTGTTAGGGAGTGCCTTGATGTTGACATACTTTGTACATGCATCTACTAGTACAATCAGGTAGCTGTTTCCTTTTGTTGACTTAGTAAAAGCTCCAAGATGATTGATGTGTACCGTATCGAATAACACATTTCCTTTCTCGATTAGGAATAATTCTCCTCGGGGTTGAATTTCTTTTTTTATTATAAGCACATTCAACGCATGCCTTAAGGTATTTCTTCACGAATTAGGTTATCCTTGGGAACCAATATCGTGCTCGTAAGTGTGTCTCATTTAGTCATGGCTAGTTTTCAGAACTCTATTCCTCGATCTTTTGGGTACGAAAAGTCTGAGTTCACCTCCCACCTTTAGGTAGAGTCTTTCATGTTGGAGAACATAGTCATGGTGAGTTCTTCTGAAGTTGTAGGATTTTGAGGGATTTTCCCGAATCGATCGGTTGTTTTGACCACCGCAAGAGCCCCCAGCTCATAACTATGGTACATTGACTCTTCTTTTGTAGTTTTCCGGATGTACTAAGCTACACGATGGAGATCTCTATTTTCCTTCTGCAGCAGGACTCCGGCTGGACCCTTTCCACTGGCATAAGTATGTAATTCGTGCTCCGCGCTTGGGTTGTATAGGGCTAGAACGGGTTTACTGACTAGCGACTCTTAAAGTTGGTCAAACGCTTCTTGTTCCTTGGTTCCCCATATACAATTTTGATTTATTTTGTTAAGTCAGTTAAGGGCAATGCGATTCTGAAGAACTTGTTAGTCCAATAAATAAATTGTCTCACCTGGTGTTCATTTATGGGTTTGTCAAACTCCTGTACGCCATTGGGTATGTGTTCTTTCCTAATAGGGATTTGGTAGTTATACACAAACAAAACTAACTTATTCAGCTTATTCAGCTCTTCTTCAATTAGTGGTGACGGGGAATTAACCTTCCTTATTATAGCTTTGAGGCGTCTATAATCTACGCCTATCTAGTCTTCTCCGTTTTTCTTTTGCACCAGGACTACTGGAGCAGCAAAATCAGATTTAGACTCTTGAATGATATCGGCATTCAAAAGTTTGTTTATGATAGAGGATAATATTTCTCATTTTGCATACCGACCTAGTTCATTTTGTTCCATAGCGACACATTTAAGAAATTCGTTTAGCAGCGTGATTAGGTTCCTTGAGTCGAATTCTTCCTATATCTGAAGGTCCGCAGCAGTTATCTGCGAGTAGTCATAGGTTCCATTTGTAATCGCGTTATTTCTTTTGATAATTTAGATCTCGCCTACTTTTTTCACGGTACAAGTTGGATTGTTGAGTATATCCTTTATAATCAGCACTGATGCATATAGTCTGTCGTCCGAAACCACTACTGCTTAAACAGAAATGGTAGCAGCGTCGATCCCTATGATAAATGAGATTTGGCCTAACGATTTGCACCTCCCACCTCCGAATCCATGTAGCATCACAGCACACGGTTATATTTGCACCACCGAGTCGTAGGCGACAGTTAATGCGATCAGAGTTTGATCACACCCAGAATCAATTATGGCAGCATAATCCTTACCACCAACAGTAACTCTTTTGTAAAAGCAATCAGGTTTTTCTTGTCGATAAACTATATTTATGCGGACGTTCTTGTCTGACTGTTTCTCAATTTTGTTTGGATCTCGGTAGTTGTTTTCCTTTTCCTTGCTAGGCACCCAAGTTCTTTTCCTGCTTTGTGGACATTGTCGAGAAATATGTCCGGCCTGATTACAATTATAGCAGGTAGGTGGTGAACTCCTCTGAAGCGGAGCAGGTCCACCATTCCAGCTTACATGTTCGTTTGTTCCCGACTGTCGTGGCCAATTTGCCTGTCCATTGGTTATTTGTCGACTGTACTTATTTGTACGTTCCCCGTGTGGGTGCGGGGGTGAAAGAATAGGCCCACGGTCAGGTTACCGGAAGTAAGAGCCTTCCAATACCTAGTCTAGTTAAGCAACTACCACTTTATCCGTAAGGAAACGAGGTAGTAACCATGCTTCTAGGCGGGCATTCAGGGAGTGTCCTAGTCTTCACCTTGGTTGACTGGATTATGAACTGTCTGCCTTACTGGATGGTGGGCTAGGGACTTCATGGAGTCGAACCACAAGTGCGTCTCATGAGAGACGGGCGAGCCTCACCTAGGGTCTAAAAGTAGGCACCGTGGGTTAACAGGAGCCCCGGCTGATTACGTGAGCTTGTCTCGGTAGCAGTCGCCTGTTAAAATTGAGGTAGGCCCCCTTGTGGGAGCTTCACGGGGGCTGTGGTTACTCCAAATGCGGAAGCGAAAAGGTATCTTTGGTTTCTGGGAGGATGGCACGGCTTCGAAAGAAGCGTGTGTTCATTGTCTTATTTAACCTTGAAACTAGGGGTGCATGATAGGCCCTGCTTCTTAGCAAGGAGGATGGATTTTCAATGAGAAATTCATCATTTGCTACTAGAGTGCTTTGGCAGCCCACTCTAGTGATAGTGTGGTCTGGCAAACCACTTCTAGGGGTCTTGTCCGCCCCAAGGGAACTCCATATGTGGGTAGGCCCACCGTGGAATTAAGCTTAAATAGGCAGGTGTCCACGTAAAGCCTCTTCACGATCTGTACTTATTTGTACGTGGGCAGAATAGGCCTAAGAAAAAGGTAGCGCTGGCAGTAAAAGTCTGTTTAAGCTCCTCGTCTATAGGTTTGGGGTGATAGAATTGGCCTATGGCTGTGATTGCCTGATGTAAGAGTCCTCTAATCTCACCGCCATATAGAATGTGATGTAAGAATTATTCTTTGGCCGGGTTGCCGGAAGTTAAAGTCTTCCAAGACCAAGTCTAGCTTGCAAGGCGGAATGACAAGGAGAATCCAGGTCTTCACTGTGGTTTATAGGATTCAGTTCTGTTGCTTCCTGGTTGGTGGGCCAGTGATTTTATTTAGTCGATCCACAAGTTTGTTTCTATTCCTTCGGAAACGGGCGGGCCGTACCTAGGCTTTAAATAGGAACCATGGGTTAACATAAGCCCCAGCTGATTACATGAGCCAACCTCGGTAGCAGCTCCTTGTTCAAATCGTGGTAGGTCCCCTTGTGGGGGCTTCATGGTGGTTGTGGTTGATCTAAATGCGGAAGCGAAAAGGTATCTTTGGTTTTTGAGAGGATGGCACGGCTTCCAAAGAAGCGTGTGTACATTTTCTTATTTAACCTTGATACTGTACTCTGTTCAATTTATATTTTCAGTACAGTGAAGATAGCATACTTGCCTTTCACTCTTACTGTTATGGATTTCAATAAGCTATCTCCATTTTAAAGTTTTCAAATGGTTGCAATACTGTTCATTATAATTTGGTATAATTCTCACACAAATGTAGGTATGGTTACCAACTGTTTATTCAAATTTTATGAAAATAGCAATATTGAATTAAAATTACAAAAGCTACCTACATCTTCCTAAATAACAATTTTGATTGTAATCGGATAGCCAGTTTCCGAGGTACCGTTTTTAGCCCACAAACTTATTTTTTTCACCAAAATATAAACCACACCTCCAAAAGTACACAGATTGTTTTTCATATAAATCCTTAAGAGACGTTTTCGAGAAAAATAAGCTTTAACTTAACGGTTATATGACAGGTACCGTTAATATTTGAGCTAAAAAAAAATTTAATAAGGCCCCTGTAGAATGTCAAAATAATCTTATGTTATAAATTTGAAGACGATCGACAAAGCCGTTCAGGCTGTAGTCCAAAATACGTCCGTACATACAGACAAACATAATTTTGTAGTAACTCAAATACGTTTCTCAATCGTAATGTCATTTTTGATTATTATCTCAATTTATTTTTAAAGTACCTATAATCGCAAGTAAAAAAAAAATTGCCAAGAAATATTGCATTATGCATCTTTATTTTAAACGTTTTTTTAAGAAAAATAAAAACGAAAAGATGTAAGCAAAAATAGCGACACCACCTTCTTCTTTAAACTTTACATATGTTCTCATTCGCTCTAAGAAAGCTTCATTTCTGAAAGTTTCAGAACAAAAACCAAAGAAAAAGGTATTATAATTTCCATTAATGGCGATTGGTAACCCTGCAGTAGTGCTTTTTTTTTAAATAAACACAATAAGCGAGAGGCAAATTGATAATCAGTCTCCTCGCAGCCGGAGAGCAGACAGGTCTTGGTGGAATTTTCGTGGGCTAAATGAAATATTACAACAACAATTTCAATGTATATCAGTGTTCTATTTTATATTTAAGTGTCAATTTCTTAAGTTAAGTGTGATACAAACACTTGCAGGTACCAGTGTGTTTGAAAGCTCTCTTGCATAAGGTCTGTACTGAAAATATAAATTGAACAGAGTATTGGGGTGCTGATAAGCTCTGCTCCTTAGCAAGGAGAATGAATTTACAATAATAAATTCGTTATTTGCAACTACAGTGGTTTGGCAAGCCACTCTAGAAATAGGGTGGTTTGACCAACCGCTCTAGGGGCTTTGTTGCGCTTCAAAGTGACTCCAAAGTGGGTAGGCCCACTGTTAGATTAAGCCATAATAAACAGGTGCTCGCGTAAAGCCTTTCCATTTTGCTTAGTCCGGTTAGAATGTACTGGATAATGGTCTGGTCTGCGAGTTGGATTCTTTTTCCCATCATGTTCCTTTCAAAACAGATGTTCTCGATTGATTCGTTAGGCCGCCGAGTCTTGCGCGCCAACTGTTGTTGAATTTCGATTTCATTTTGCTGATGTGGAAAGTTGGCTTTTAGTCCCGTTGCCAGTTAAACCCATGAAGTCGATACTTCTTGGGTTTTATCCCACCGATATCTCTCAGGGGCGGTCTTTTTTGAAACTGCAGCCACTAGTAGCGTTCGTTTATCCCCCTCATATATCTTTGTTAAGGTTTACGCGATTCACCCGATTCGCGGCCGTCAAAGATGATATATCTCCTGGGGAAAACATCGATAATTCTATAGTTAGCACAAACAGGGGGTTCCTCAGACTGATATTTTTCGAGGTGGGACATATCTTTTTTAATAATATTTTAACTATATATGTCTCTAAGTTACAAAACAGCAGCTATAGCAAACATCTTACTTTTAAATGATTTTTTTAAAGCAAACATCTTATCTACTGCACCGCCGCAATTTTCTTTTACACTTTAGTGGCTTTTATTGCCAATTTTTTTCTTCGTCATTATTTCTTTCAATTCAGGAAATAATGTAGAAAACGTAAAATCGGTCTTTTTTCCACTTCGATGGAAATAAAGTCGATTTAGTCTGAATCGACTTTATTACCATCGGCGGTGCGAAATAAGGGGCCGTTTTGTCTGGGGCCTAATTACGCACTGCCATTACCATCTACTTATTTCACGGCACCGCTAAAAAAAACAGTAACTGCTATATAACCGTCTTAATTTTCTCGAAAACAGCTTCAACGATTTTGATGGAATTTTTTTTAAATCGGCTATCATTTAAAAGAAACCAAGTTAACCAGGAAAGTCTATTCACAGTACCTTTTTTATAATGTTTTTTTTTTAATTTTTGACTTTCTAGATAATGGCTCATTGGATTTCTTTAAAAGTTAGAACTTGAAAAGATCTAAGAAGCCCAATATGCATACCAAGATTTTGAATATCTTATTTTATCTATTCATAATTTTTATATGTATGTATGTCTATAATTTGTATACTAAGTAAGGTGCCAGTTATAGCGATCAGGCAAATGTATCAGGAAAAAAATTCAAATGGATGTTTAATTATGTTTTCATATGATATGAAAGGAAAACACTCAAAGAGTATTTGTATACTAAGTAAGGTGCCAGTTATAGCGATCAGGCAAATGTATCAGGAAAAAAATTCAAATGGATGTTTAATTATGTTTTCATATGATATGAAAGGAAAACACTCAAAGAGTATTTTTTGCCAAAAAAGTTTTCAGTTGAACAAATGTTTTTTGTAAAATAAAGTATTTATTTATTTTCCTGGCGGAATTTAATCAGGAAATTAATAAATACATACACATGTGCTTATTAAGTTTTTCTTGTTAGTATCTCCCTCACCCTCGTCCTTGCAAAATACCACACTGACGTCCAACCGATCGACCTTAATTTAACTGAACATTTTATCAAAGATGATAATATAACAAGTATACCTACGTAGGTAAAACACATTTTGTAGGTACGTATGTACATACCTAATTATCTACCTACCCTCGATATGAAAAAAATATAAAACTTAAAATAAACTTATCCACCTGCTTAAACATATACACCATGGACGTATTATATATGGACTGCTAGTTGCCTACCTCAAGTTGGTTCCATTTTAGTTTCAGTTATTTTGGGCGACACTAGCCCTCTTGAGTTTTCCCATGTTGGCATGTTAAAATTTCCTTTTCTCCCCGTGTTATTTGGAATATCCCACAATTAATTAATAAAAAATCCCTTTTCCCTTCTAGTGCTTTTAGTTTGTCAAATGTAAGCGCATCGTCGCCAATAATAGCATATGGTAATTTTCGATTATTGCCAATTACTTTATCCGGTGCGAAATATTGTTTCGCTTTATCCATAATTTGTCTTAAGTCGCTTCGATTAAGTACACCTGCATCACTTATTCTGCCATTACATCCTATATCAACATAAGTAAATTTGTAGTTGTAGAAGGGTGAATGAGCTCCGTTCTTCCCGTCGTAATCTCCAAGATTGTATAAACTTCCTATTTTTTTGTTCTTCGGCTTCAAATTCATTTACCAGTATTATTCCGGAACATGCACAAATAAAAACAACACAATTTAATTGTTCATTGAGACTCATTTTAAATTATTTTAATTAAAAACAAAAAACACACAATCACTGTATCTCGTTTCTCTGACAATTAAAAAGAAATGCTTCAATTCTGGCATTCCCCTAAAGAAAACTGAAATGTGATGTGCTCACATTACATTTTTTTCTATTTAAATTATTATTTTAAGCTATGTGTCATTATCAGTTTCTGTGAATAAATTGAAAACAAAAAACTTAATTCATTCTTTCTCCCACAGAAATGTATTTTTTTCTTTTCCTTGTTGGTATCAACATTTAAATACTATCTCGCTCTCTCCCATTTAATATATTCATCTATAAAAATCAACTCTCTCTTTTCAACTACAATATCGGACAAAACATTTGCAACTAGAAGTGAAACAAAGAATTTTTTCAAATTAATAAAAGTGTTATTCAAAAACATAACAATCTCCATACAGTATAAAAGCTATGTATGCGCTCGTATTTAAAGTAAATAAAAATATATTATTTTCAAATTCATAATTAACTTTTAGTAATCTACAATGAAATTAAAATTACAAAAAGAAATGTAATTAAAATCAGATAAAAAAAGAAAGCAAATAAAACAAAAAAAATGGATTTTTAATTCAATTAAAGCGCGTCCCGAAAATGAAATGGGAAATTCGAATATAAATAAATATATATATACATATAAATATATACAAATTTATATATTTTGGAATAAAAGAAAATATGTATATATATTTTTATATTCAGAATAGAACACAAACTACTTATCTTTTTGTATCTACTATATCGTTTTCTCCTTTTTAGCCTCTCACGTCCCGAATCCTGATTTGAGTTTAAAAAAAAAATCCTCGATCCAAAATTTAAAAATAAAAACAAATGTCTCCTCCTCGATTTGTTTGTTCTTCTCCAAAATTCCTCGATTTTCCTTTCTTATTGCTTTTAAGGCTCTCGCAAGAGTGTCCTCCAAGCTCATTTTTAACTACTCCCTTCCTCCTTCGTCCATTCCAGTCATTCACTCATACATACAACACAACCATTCGTTTTCGATATACTCAACACGGCATTCTGTCTTTCTGAAAGTTTTACGCTAACCAAGAGAGCCACCGTTGTGAGATCTAACGAAACTTTACTCTCACACACACAAACACGGTTTCCACAAGTTGTTGGATGTGTTTCCAAAACTTGCCGAAACAAAATGGACGAGTTCAGAACCCTTCCCAACTATCTATTTTCGAGAAAATTTGAAAAAAGATATAAAATCGAGAAGAAGTCTCCACTAGGCTTTTTCCTACTACTCTACTATTAACACGCGGGATTCGTAACGTGAATTAATTTACCAAAACTATTTTCGGAGATACAAGAGGAGCGTTACTTTTAAATAATTGATTTTTTTTAAAACCTAACCTTACACGCGTTAAAAACCCATTTTGTACATTAATACATTTACGTCATTTTAAACTAATTTTAAAATTACGTTACTTTAAATTTAAATAAAAAAAATAGATTGATAGATAGATTGAGTTATGTTGGTAAGAGTCCACCTTACTCGTTGTTTTTAAGGCTTTCTTCTCGCTTCAGAACCGTGCTGGAACTCGAACACCTGCGTTTGTTACTTTTGCAAAATAATGGCTATGTACATCAGTGGTTGACGAGACCATGGTTGCCCTCAACTTCGCCAATATTTTGCAGCCGCAACGAAAAAAAGAAAAGGGGAAAGAACGACCGAAGGGTAGTTTTTGTTGCGGTAAAATTTACCGTAACAAATCCCACCCTTACCTCCCAAGAAATTTGTTTACTTTTCAGAAAAAATAAACCATTTCTTAAGGCTCAGCCAGGATTGGAGGGTAAAAGAACAGGGTGAACAACACAACACAGGTTACCATCATATTAAAAAAAGAGAAAATAAAAATAATTAGCGACACGAAATGAAAATATAAAATTTGACAAAATACCAAAAGAAAACAGTATAAATTGTCCAATAGCTTGTGCATAGGCATCCCTATCAGTAACTTCATTGAGTTTGCTATCAACGCAGAACCGAAAACTACCATCCTTTTTTTTAACGAGAAGAATCGGGGATGCCCAAGGACTTTTGGACTTCTCGATCCCTCCGGCTTCTAACATCTCTTGGAGTTCCTGATCGGTATGTTTTTGAATCGCAGGTGACACTGGGTACTATCGCTGCTTTATCGGTTCTGCGGACGTCCTAATCTTGTGCTCAACTAAGTTGGTGCACGCTAATCCTTCGGTCATTGATTTGAAAAGCTCTCCTAACAAGTGTTCTTACTTCCTATTTTCAAAATGGTCAAAAGTCAATTTTTCCCTAATCGCTACCGTGTCTGTTACCGAAGCCACGATTTCTCTTTCAAGAACAATTGGTGTGGAAGATTCGGTATTACTAGACATTGTATTAAAATCGATCTATCCTCAACCTCCACTGGTAGAGAAATAGACCCAGCTACTCCTACACCTGCCCCATCTGCTAATGCTACTGACCCAACACTACTTTTCCCTAGCTTAAGTCCTAACGCCTTTAAAATTTTCCACCCATCCCTTCCTACAATGGTGCGTGAAGCTCCCGAATCAAGTAATCCTAAAAACTTGATTCCGTAAATTTGTACTCCTAAATATGGTCTATTATCCCTACCATTTGCCGCCAAGGTGAAATCAAGTTCAACTCGATCATCCAACTGGTCGCCAGCAGATGACCTAATGAACGCCGATGGGTCTCTCGTCCTGCTGACACAAGAGCCCTTCCCCATTTCCCGAACACCGCCTACAATCCCTTCGAAACACCCCTAAAGCACCACAACCAAAACAACGTCTTGCAACAGAAAAAGTATGGGCGAAATGACCTTCCCTGTTACAGTTGTAACACCTAACTGGATGACGGAATGGATTAACCGGAACCGATTCAACAACTGCCACACGATTTTGCCCTGACCTGACTCGGTCGGTACCCACATTCGGGTTGCAATAAATTGCGACCCCTACTAGGAGGCGTGAAAGTGTCCACGTTCACCTTCAAGGTATCTAGTTCCCTACCTAACAAAGCAAGTTCTTTCACCGTTTTTGGTTTAGCACTTGCAATTTGAACCTGAAAGAAAGGGTCAACATTTTCCCTCAAAATCGAAAGCATCCTTCCTTCTGACAAGGTTCTGACAATCGTCGGAACAATGTCCTCATAGTAGCTAAATAAACCGCAAATGTTTCCTCCTTCCCGTGCGAACGACGATTGATCTCCTCTAAAAGCAGATCATCGTAGTTGGTAAGTAGGAACTCGGCCTTGAGTTCCTTCACGAGTTCTGGCCAATTTAAAATATCCTCTCTAACCATCCTAAACCACATAAGCTTCCTAGCAGATAAGAGCTCCGAAGCAGATCTAAAAAGATGGGTTCCTGGAACTTCGTTAGCCAATCGAAGTTCTTCTACCCGCTCTAAGAAGGAATTCAGTGATGACCTATCACACAGAATCTCCCGCCTACATGTTCTCCTAGAAATTTTAATGTCCCTTCCTCTAAACACTCGTCTCATAGTTTCTACTACCCAAACTTCATCCGTTCCCACGTTCTCTATCCTGAGCCTTCATCGTCTCCATCTACTTCCGACAACTATCTTTCAGAGAATTTTCCTTCTGGACCCCGACCCTTTTTAGACCCTTCACCCCTTTCATTCACAACAAATGAAAATCATCCTGAGTTTCTCCCCATTGCTTCTCCTCCCTTTTTAGACCATTCATCTCCACCAAAAGTCTTTGACTCCATTTTCGAAGCAGTTGACCCTCCTGATATTGTTTTAATTGTTGGCGATTTCAATTTTCCTAATCTCCAATTGGTTCTTTCTGACAAAGAATCCTTCTATACCACTGTCAACATAACATCCGATAAAGAGATCCTTTTTACAGACTGTCTTTCCGACTTAGATTTGTACCAATTGAGTGGTGTCGAAAATTTTCTAGAACGCCAACTTGACTTAATTTTCTCTTCTGACGCAGACAACTTTGTTGTTTCAGCAAGTAATCATCTTTTATCTAAGCTAGACTCGTACCACTCTCGCCTTTTCCTGAAATTATCTTACGACCACTCTCAAACATCTAGTTTATTGGAAAGACAATCGACTTTCAATGTTCGCAAATCTAATTTTCCTAAACTAAATAAGTTGGTGAGATCTACCGATTTTAATGATATTGGAAATGCCCCTGATATTAACACTGCCCTTTCTAACCTTTACTCCAAAGTTTTTAACTGCATTATTCAATCTGTCCCTATTGTCCAACAGAAAAGTATTTCCTCCTCTCCTCCGTCGTACAATAATGAGTTAAGGTCTTTAAGAAATAAAAGAAATAAACAATGGCGAAAATATCTCATATCGGGTTTGGACTCTGATCTCCTGTTTTCAGAACTTTGTGATTTTCTTTACCTCCAATACCTTAATATAATGGAATCTGACCCAAAAAGCTTCTTTCATTTCATTAATGCCAAAAGAAAATCTGACAGCTATCCTTCAACTCTGACCTATCTGAATTCCAGTTCAGATAATCCACAAGTTAATGCTAATTTATTTGCTGAATTCTTTAGTCAGTCGTTTTCTAATAATACCTCCCAACCTGATTTTGAATACTTTTCGTATTTGAAAAACTGCGCCCAAACTTCATTATCTTCCATTTAATCCCATTCGAAATTGTGGTGGAAAAAATTAATATTTTAAAGGATGATTACTCAGCAGGTCCTGATGGAATACCCTCTAAAATTTTTAAAAAAATGCTTCGCTCACCTTGCCAGACCTTTGTCAGTTCTTTTTCTTTCTGGAAAAACTCGTTCATCATCCCTATCCATAAAAAAAGGCCCAAAAAAAGAAATCTCTAACTACCGCCCTATTGCTAAGCTCTCCTCTATCCGTAAGCTTTTCGAGAGTATCATTTATGACACGATGATTTTCCATTGCAAACAAATTATCTCCCCAAACCAACATGGTTTCCTTAAAGGTAGATCAACAACAACCAATTTAGTCAAATTCGTCTCTGGAACCCTATACAAGTTGATGTAATTGCTACTGGTCTCAGTAAAGCCTTTGACAAAATCTCCTATTCTTTGATTCTTTTCAAACTTAAAGCCCTGGGCTTTCAACCAACAATTATTGCATGGGTTGAATCTTATTTGCAAGATCGCTTTTATAAGGTTGTATTTAGATCCTCTAAATCTGACCACATTCATGCAACGTCTGGTATCCCACAGGGTAGTCATCTGGGCCCTCTGATTTTTATTTTTACTATCGATGTCGATTGTATCATTACTCTTTGATATCCATTTATGCTGACGACAAAAAATTTATCGGCGGATATCTTCCTCTGACGACTCTAAACTCCTTCAAGATGATATAAACCGATTTTCCACCTGGTGCCTTAAAAATTTCCTTGAACTAAATATTAGTAAGTGTCAATCTATAACATACTCTCGTAAACGTACCTTACTCCCCTCCAGAAAGTATCTTATTAACAAAAAACAGATAACCACTGTTGACTCATTACGCGATCTTGGAGTTATCTACGATAAAGAACTAAACTTTCGTTTCCACATAGATACCTCTATCAAGAGAGCTAACTCTGCTCTCAAATTCGTTAAACGCTGGTCCAAGGAATTCTCTGATCCTTATGTCACAAAATCCCTGTTTATAACCTTCGTCAGGCCCCTCCTTGAATATGCTAGCCAAGTCTGGTCACCTCAATTTCTCTCGCACTCCCATCGTATCGAAGCTGTCCAACGTAGATTCCTTCGTTTCGCCCTTCGCACACTTCCTTGGAATGATCGACATAATATCCCACCCTATGAAGACCGCTTTCAATTGATTGATTTACAAACTCTCGAACAGAGACGTCAAGTAGCTGATATTGTCTTTATCCATAAGCTCTTGAACGGAAATATAGACTATCCTTTCCTTCTCCAAAAAATTTGTCACCAAACTTACAACAATAACCTTCGATCGATCCCACTCTTTAAAATAAACTTACATAGTACTAGTTATGGTGCCAACGAACCTATGTCCCGCATGCTTCGCTCAGCAAATAGCTTGCGAAGCTCTTTTGATTTCCATTTAACCAAAGAGAGAGTAAAAACCTTACTTAATAGACCCACAAATCTACCATAGTCCTTCCTCTTCAATACCTTCCTTAGAGACATAAGTAAATAGTTTTAAGTTAGTTTAAGTTAGTTTTTAAGTGTTTGCTTGTATTAAGCTAATAAAGTTAAACAAATTCTTAGCGAAGGGAGGGGTTCCACCCCCTCTCTCTGCTGGTGTTTGTTGCTAAATAAATAAATAAATAAATAACTTCCGCTTTACAACTGTCTTCTTTTTTTTATTTTCTCTGTTGTTAGCGCAAACAGTTAGGCAAATCTTTTACTTTGGAAAAACGGAATTTTGTGGACCGTAAATCGGCGGGAAATTTGAATTTGTGGAGAGATCATTGTATATGAAATCTATAGTACTACCATCAGCCAGAATCTAGTTAAGCGTGATATTGCCGTAATAGCGCTGCAGTAGTTCTTGATATGCATTTGTATGGGTTTTGGAGAGTAGAATGAAATATAATGATGAAAGAGTAGGTTGTATGTTATATTTTCAGAAACGTATGAGTTAGAATGATTACAAGCATTTGCAGGAATAATGAATAAGTACGAGTGAAAGGTTCAAAAAATGACACTAGAGCATATGGTATGGTAGAGTAAGGGAAACAAAAATTATTGGATTTCCCTTTGATTTTTCGTAAACAAACCAAGATTGTGCGTCTTCAATTATTTTTTGGATTTTGGATTTTTCAAGAAATTTTTTTATTTATGTAGCTTATACCGAAATCATATACCAATGTTGCCATATTCGGATTTGACATTTTACAGTTTTAATGGATATTGTTCAATTTCGAACGTAATACGGAATAGATTTTTTTTTATATTTAAACGTAGGTAGTCCTATTAACATTTCTATTGAATGAAAGAACAGTAAAAGCTAATGTTTATTCAAAACGGCATTTTACTGCTTACCATCATACATAGAAATGTTTCCGTGAATATTTTTTTCAAAAAAATTAAAAACACCCAGAATAATTTTTTATTTTTCAAATTTCTATTTTACGGCTCGAAAAATGTTAACCATTTTTTGAAGATACTCAAAAGCAATAACATAGGTACAAACATCTGCAATAAATGTGTTTTATTTGTAAAATAAAATAAAATAAAAAAATTGATATAATAATCAAACATGGTAAGCATATATTTGCAAATTCTTCCAACAAATCCATGCCAATCAAGAAAGATACAGAATACGAGTTGCGTACATACATTATACATACATATAGTGCTGTATATTGCTAGCGAAGCCGCATAAGAAAAAAACATTCATTATTTCTTTTTTGTCTAATGACAGAGTAAAACCATGAGCGCATTATTTTTCAAAAAATAGGGTGCCCGTAATAAGGACTTATTTTCTTAAGGATTTTTTGCTCGATCTCTTATTTTTTTTAATTCAATATTGAAAGACTATATAAAGTGTTGTCTTGTTTGTCGGTTTTAACCATATTGTTGTTTAGTTGAATTAATGGTTCATATGTCACGTTTATTGCGTAAAATGAACAAACTCAAAAATTTATTTTGCAAATACTCTCTTCTACAAATTTGCAAAATGTTGAGAAGGTATGTAAGAATTTAATTGTATCTTCTTGTTTGCATTTTTCAGATTTTCCTTTGCAAAAAAAATCAAAATCTTTCCCCTTAAGGCACCTAATACAATGTCAACCATTTTGCACTCCTTCCCTGTGTGAATTTTTCGTCATCCCTCAATACCAGTTTTCAGCGATACGCAAATGATTTAAAAATAGCACGAAAAAGTGTCGATGGTGTTTTTTCTTCTGACTGCTAACACTTTAAATACATCTTTCCCCTTCTGTCTCTTTCTAAAATTGCATATGTGTTGAATTCATCTCCCCGACTAAAAGTCTACAATGAGAAATAGCGAGATAGGGAAACTAGATGACGCTAGGTGAAACACCCATCTTAATAGTACTATAGAATAGATATATAATGGATAGATATTATTTTTAGAGCATGGATATGCTACATAGCTTTCTCCCGCGAAATAAAATTTAAGATTTTATAGAATAGTTTGCTCAGGCAAAATTTAACTGTATTTCATAGGCTGGCTTAAGGCCATCTATTGATATTGTTTGACTATATCCATTTATGTCTAAAACAAAATGTCTTACTGTTTTAAGTGGCCCTTCGTAAGGTTGTTCTAGGCCTATTTTTATACATGTGTTATTTCGATTTCGAGGCGGTTTAAATGTTACACGACGCACCTTGTTGGACGGTCTATTATCGTGCGAATGTACTGAAAACCATTTGAAAAAGGCAAAGATCCTACTTAATCCATATGAATGTGTTCGAACCTCCCTGAAGGTTCATTGACCTTGCCTAGCGGAGATTTGGTGTGTTTTAACATTTTGGATTTCTGGCACCCAAGAAAACTCTTAGCCCAAAATCCAACATCTATATTTAGGCCAGGCCAAATGCACATAATTTCCTGCTTGCTCGAGTTCCAGGATGAAAAGTAGGTTTCCCTAAATCTTTAGGTAAGTAGGGACGATTTTATGCTTTCGAGATTTCGCACCAGATTTTGAATTTAGTATTCGGAATTGGAACCTCTTCCATTTTCCATTTACTTTGATTGTTTTTCAAAAGTAATTCCTGAAGCTGTTCGTCTGTTTTTGCTGATATTCGCGATATTTTACATCAACACCTAAAAGTGTTATACTGCAGTTTCGTTATCGCATGGTTGTGACAAAAAAGTCCGCGACAACGCAACGTTTGACTTGCCCGAGATAAGGCGAGCTTTCAAATGAAAACTGTGCGATGAACTCTAAATGCCTTGTTTGACTAGGGCTGTAATCAGTTTTGAACGTTAATGCCGTTGTTAATTGTTTATGGTCTGTAAATACTATTATGTCTCTACCTTCAATAAAGTGTTTAAAATGTTTAATTGCCAGATATATATATCTCAAAGCTCTATCAAATGTAGAACACTTTGTCTCGAATGGTTTAAGCTTTTTTGAGAAGAAAGCAAGGGGTGTCCAACATTATTGCAAGAATCGAAATGCTGTAAGACAGCCCCCACCTATATGTTAGAGGAATCAGTTGTTACGTTAAATTTTGAATTTTCCATCGGATGAGCGAGAAGAGGAGCGAACGCTAAAGCTTCTTTTGCTGGTTCAAACCCTATATTGCATTCATCTGAAAGTTTTACGTGTTCTTTATGTTGTTCTTCTAAACGGCTAGCCACCAGTATATCATCAATGCAGGGAAATACGAAATCTAGGCCTTTGCATACTTGGTTAAAAAAACGCTGGGGTTTAATGCTTCGAAAACTCAATGCTATCTTCTGTCGTTAAAGCTAAACATACCCCCAATACCATTGTCCATGAATGGCACTTACATTGAAGAAACCAAAAAGCTCTCAGTACTCGGTATGTGTGTCAACGACGACCTCCGTTGGAACGACCATATATTTGAGATCGCTAAAAATGTTCCTAAATGATTAGGTTTTCTGAATCGGTGTAAGAAGTATTTTTCCCCATCTGATCTGGCTACAATTTATAAAGCGTTTATACGCCCTAAACTCGAGTATAACTCCCACCTCTGGGCAGGTACTTCGCAAACATCGCTTCACCTGCTTGATAGAATACAAAATCGAGCGTTAAGATTGATAGGAAATAGAACTGTTGCTAAAACAATTGCCCCTCTCGAACACCGACGCAATGTTTCATGTCTTTCCTTATTTTATCGTTTCTTTTATAAAAAATGTTCACTCGAAGTAGCCAGCTGCATTCCTCCCCTTAAAAGTTTCTCCCGTAATACTCGTCTCGCAAGGAATGCTCATCAGTTCAACCATGAGCCCAATTTCGGACATACATGAAATATTGGGATTTTTTTTAGCCGAACAACACGAATTTGGAATAGTTTACCCGGCGGGATTTTCCCTTGCCATTTTGATCTGCAAACATTCAAAGCCAATCTTAATCGACACCTCCTATATCTCCCCTCCCTATCGTCCTAATGCCCGCGCAGTGTGTTCTACATTAAAAGGGAAACAAATTGTCCCTTGTGCGTGCGTTAATTATAAAAAAAATACTGACCGTCGACGGACGGAGAAGCTTTTCGAGATGTTCCTTAAACTGATGGTTAATCAGCGTTTCCATGACCTTAAAAAGAAGGGATGTTAGCGCTATCAGTCAGAAGGAGGAGGGGTCACCTTTCTTAGGGATAGGCTTGACAAATGTGGTTTTCCATATTATTGGAAAAATTCCATAAGAGTAGGAACGATGGAAAAGCCTACACATTGGCTTTGCAACTGTGGAAGGACACCACTTCAGAAGAATCGGGGGTATACCATCCGGGCCAGCGAATTTGTGTAGATCGAGGTCTGTAAGAAAACTCTTGCTACTGTAAGAGTTCGGAAAAAATCTGTCCCATGGAAAAAATTACATTCTGAAGTACAGGAGGGGCAACGCTGTGAGGCAACGTGGAGCTGGCATGGAAATCGGCGGCGAGCAGATTTGCCTTCTCTGAAGAGTAAACAATTGTTTTATTTTAACGTCGAATAGCGTTGGAACCGAAGATGTTGAGGAATTTTTAATATTTTTTTACAAATGACCTAAAAATTTTACTGCCTTTAGGACAAAAAAAAATTTATTTGGGACATTGCCGATTTTTTTGCCATAATATGTGGTTATGCGAAATGTTGGTTTTTGAATAACGGAGTTGCATGAGTTCCTTGCTTGTTTGTGTTTTTTTCCGATTTTGCTCTGTAGGGTTGGCTTTGTAAGATCGGACACTTTCTTCTTTGAGTCTAATAGTTTCTTTACATTAAGAGTTAAGCCCAGACTTCTCGCTAGGCTTGATGCTTTTTACTGTATTAGGAATAAAAGCACGCATCCCTTGAAGAATCACATTGGTGATCATTTCAGCACTGGCATCAATGTCACTTTCGAGGAAGCATAGTGACCAGTTAAAGTTTCGGAAAAAAAATATTCAGACCGGTCCTGATTGGAAGTTTTACTTTAACTGGATGGGTGGAGGACGAGATATAAGCTGAAATGACACAATTGGCCAAAGTGTCAAATAGAGAAATTACACTAATGGTATATTTATCAGGACGGAAAGTAAGAAACAACTCAAGAGTATGGGCGGCTTGTCCAGCAACATCCGGTATACGCCTTGGCACATCGATCAGTTGGGTAAGGTGATGTAACCTGGCAAAGACGACACAAAAAACACTTACCATTTAAAAATACTTACATTCAAAACATAACTCTGACAATATCGAACTGTGCAATGAAGTTCCAAATTAATTTTTGTAATAAACAAACTGTCTTAGAGGTTATGCCCATAAGACAGCTTGCATACAAGCTGTAACCAAAAACAACACCAATTTCGCTTAGCTAGAAAAATATTCCTCAAAATAAAACACACTTTTTGGCTTCAACTTCAATAAAAACGAACCAAGAACTGGTTTATTTTCTTAATTGTTTTTCCTTCATTCTCTGCAGCATGTTTTTAGATCTTCCAAATACCATAGGCGTGGCATCTCTTAGGAGTCAAACCGTGAGGCATACGCTGTTTAGGTATGAAATGCGCCATCTAGTAACAACATTGTATTTACATTTTCTATAGTACTCTCATGGTGTCATTTTTCATCTGGCCATCTTCCTGGTTGATTCGTAACTAACTCTAAATACTGGAGACCAGAACATTTACCGATATATTACCAGTATTTAATACACTTTTGTTTTTTTTTCTTATTCTATATCCACACCAATTGGCGATTTCAGCGCGTCTCATTGCGACTTGATTCGCAATTAAAAATGATGCTTCATGATAGTGTATATACAAAGGTCATTGTATATGAAATCTACTACTATCAAGCAGCATCTAGTTCTGCGAGATACTGCCGTAATAGCGCTGCAATAGATCTCGAAACATATTTGTATGAGTTTTGGAGAGCAGAATGAAATGTAATGATGAAAGAGTAGGTTGTATGTTATGTTTTCAGAGAGGTATGAGTAAGAATGAATACATGCATTTGCAGGAATAATAAATAATAAATTCGAGTGAAAGGTTCAAAAAGTGACACTAGACCATATGGTATGGTAGAGTAAGGGAAACAAAAATTAATGGATGTCCCTTTGATTTTTTGTAAACAAACCAAGATTGTGTGTTTTCAATTATTTTTTTGATTTTGCATTTTTCAACAATTTTGTTATTTCTGTAGCTTATCACATACCAATGTTGCCATATACGGATTTAACTGTTTAAAGTTTTATTGTATATTGTTCTTTCGAACGTAAGAAGTAATTGTTTTTTTTTGTTTGTATTTAAACGTAGGTAGGTTCCTATTAACATTTCTATTGAAGAAAAAAATAGTAAAAGTTAATTTTTATTCAAAACGGCATTTTACTGCTAACGATCGTACATAGGTACGGTCTATTTTACCGTGAATTTTTTTTTGTTTTATTAAAAACATATTTTTTTTATTTTTCAAATTTCTATTTTACGGCTCGAAAAATGTTAACGTGGCGTGGATATGTATGTTCAAATGGTAAGTCGGACAAAAATCTGCGTATATTAGAAAGACCTGAAAATGTATCGTATATTGCCGATTTAAGTCATTAATATTTTAATGTACAATTAGGCTTTGACACAATGAAAATGGCTGCGAAAAAAACTGTTTTTTTTAAATAAAGGAAATTCATAAATGTTTTGTTGGTATAAATAATAATTTATGTAAAATTAAAGAAAAACTAAATAAATTAAAATATCAATTATTAAAATATGTTAAAAATAATAATGTAACAACATTAAAAATAGATAGTACAGATTTATATTTCGATTAAAAACGGTAAAAGGTTAGCGTTAAAACTATGGTTTTTTTTCTAAATTGGCCTTTTTCTTGTTTGTATTCTGGAGCTATTCTTCGACACTCTCTTTGACTTGAATTCTACCTCACTTTTTTCGTACTGAAAAATAACCCACATGACAAAAATATAGCTTTCAAATTTAAATCAGTCCTAATTTTCAATCCCTCCCTTGATTCGAATGTCAATTTCAACTATAAATTTCTTGTTCTATAAGAAATTAAAGTAAAAATGGAACATAGGTATGAGATTTTTTTTTGTTTTTATTGCTTAAATAAATGTTTTGTTGTAGATACTGTTTTTAATAACTTTTTTTCTCTCGATTTAAATCTATTTCGCAAACTCTCGATTTACCTCACTTTTTTTACAATTCTGCTCCGAAATTTTACTCCTGAGGTTCGAACCCTGAGAGAGATACATACGAAATTCACCAAAATAAGTCGATGAAAAGCGGGTTATTTTTTGGCTTAAGGAAACGTGCATTGAAAAGAGAGGAGTCAAATACAGTGAACGATAAAGGAAAAAAATGGAAAGAAAACAGTTTTATTCTATCTAAATTAAATAAATTTATTGGCGCGTCAGCTCCTTAAGGAGCCAAGGCCTAGTGACTTATACTCTCAACCATTCCGTTGTGTGTGTTGTTAATCTGCAAGAATGGAAGGGACCTACAATTTACCGCCGAGTCCGAACGGCTACATGAGATGCACTTTTTCGAGACAAATTTTACTCTTAGAAGTTTTTTCAGTTCCTCGCAAGAGGCAGTCCGACACACTAACCACTAAGCCACGGGGCACTTTGTTCTATCTAGCAACGAATTTCATTGTATATAAACAGCTATAGTACTATCATGAGACGCGAAAAAATCTTAGTTCCAAGAGGAGGGATATTTTATTTGAGTGAGAGAGAATTAAGAGCATGGTTTTTAGTGTTATGCTTTGTGCTTAGTTTACTGCGCATGTGCAATGTGAGGCAAGAAAAAACAGAAGGAGAACATGAGATAATTCAGAATCTTGTTTTCTTCATTGTATGCATTGTATGTATATAAACTGCTAGCAGTTTTGAAGTTTATATACAATGGTTTCGCTTAGCTGAGACGAATATTTTTTTTGTAAGGATTAATACACGATCCAACATTTTCATTGTTTACATTTTTTCATATGGAATATGCAATATGAAAACTGGTTCTTATATAAGTATTTATACATGCATACGTCATTGACCAGACTTTTGATTTGAATACTTTAGGATTTTCAAGTTTTGTACGACCACTTGTACTTACTTATACATACTTGTCGTCATACATCATTGACCCGGCTTTCGATTCGAATTTTTTAGAATTTTCATTTTTGTTTACTATTATGAAGTTTGTCGTCTTCAAATAATGTACACATACATTCTTGAAATTTAAACACAAACTTACTTCTTGCTGTATTTATACAAAGATACAAACGTCCTTGCAGTGGATGGATGTGTGCTTTCCATTTAGAAAGGTACCTACATACATAAATGCAAACTATGTGTAGAAATTCATTCAAAAATTGTTTGTAAGTTGATTGTAGATTTATACATTTCATTATCTTTATAAAGATCTTTTGTTTGTTTGAGGTTTATAAAATACTAGTTGACCTACCCAGCTTTGCTCGCGGGAAAGAAATTTATAGTTGAACTTAAATATTTCTTTCAACTAATCTTATATAGAATTGCTAAAATACTCGGGTTTTTTTGCATTTGTAATACCTTTTTGTTTAATTTTTGCTTGCGATTATAGGAATGTTCTAATAATTATGCATTCGTGCAGAAAAAAAATTGAGATAACAATCAAATATAATATTACAATGATAGAGAAACATATTTGAATCACTGGCAAAATTCTGTCCGTCTACTAAACAGTTGGCCCAATCGTCTTTAAATTTGGAAATTAAGTTCATTTTGATATTCTACAGAGGATTTTTTTTAAATTCCTTTTTTAGCTGAAATATTAACGGTACTTGCCATATAACCGTCAAGTTAAAGCTTATTTTTTTCAAAAACGGCTAAAGGAATTTTGTATTTAAAAAATCAATGTGCATTAAATTTTGGTGAACAAAAATTATGCCGGTGGACTAAAACCGGTACCTGCCATAGGAGTTTTTTTTTCTTTGTCATCGACTTTCCTGAGAACTGGTTAAGTAACCAATTGCAACAAAAATTGAAATTCAGGAAAATGTAAGTAGCCTAAGTAATCTTATATGTTTTCAGTATTTAACAACAAATTTTTTTTTTAAGAAATCAATATTTTGAAAACGGGTAGGTAATTTCTTTTTTTGCGATTGTACGTACAATAAGGCAAATTTAAGATTCATGAACATACAAAAATTGAGATAACAATCAAACGTGCGACATTACGAGGCAAGGGTTCGACAACTTTGGTTGGTTGGTTCATGTAGAGGTACAAAATACTATATATCTATCTATCTATCGATCTATTTCCTTCCGTTTAGGCAGGAATGGCGATTTTCTAAAAAAGCTCTTGCATTGGAAAAAAAGTTAAAACAACGGCAACTTTTAAAATAATGTGCTATACCTTTTTTTAAAGCCAAAAATAGAACATCCTTTTCATATTATTTTTAAAACCTTTAAATATCTATACAAAATTTGAAAAAAAAATATTTAAAACTCAGAATTTCAGAAAAAAATAGTTCATATTGACTTTTTTCAAAATTGAGACGATATGTACTAAATTTTATTTTAGTATTTGTTACTTCTACTAATTCATAATTGATCCCTGAAAACTAGATGCTATATAGCATTTTAGTTTTCGAGAAAATTAAAATTTACCAAACCCACTTTTTTATAATTTTGTTGGTTTTTACGAGGTCTTTTTCTTTACATATTTCGGGTAGAGTACGATAACTTTGGCACTGCAAAATAATAACAGATTACTAAAGAGATACTAAAGACATGTTTGTTTTTGCTATTGCAGAGGAGGGAGTCAATCGACACCCTTTTAGGAAAGAGGGGCCATTTTCTAAAAAAGCACTTAGACTTGAAAAAAATATATTTAAAAACAACGGCAACACTTAAAATAATGTGCTATGTATAACTTCTTTCAACCAACTTAATTTTTTTTCCACCAAAATATATATATATATATAAAAGTTCTTCGAGCCGTTTAAGAGAAAAATAAGCTTTAAGTTAACGGTTATATGACAGGTACTGTTGAAAAGATTAAACAGAAATAGTGTTTGCAGCCTAATGAACTTTCTGGTTTGTGTTCGAGGCTCAAATTCCAAATGACGTTTCTTTCTTTTGTCTTTTGTGTAAATGGCGCGTGACAGCGTAGGAATACATTCGATGAGTTCTACTTTCGTTTGTAATTGCGTTTTTCTGGATATATGCGCTGAGGCGTCATTAACTAGTGGAATTGTAGTGATTTGGAGTTTGAACATCGAGCACAAGCCAGAGGGACAGCTGCTAAAAAATAGTAAGTAAGATTATTAAATCTAATTTGTATACTAAAAATATTATATTTTTATAGAGAATAAACCACTTCCCACTATCCACTATCACAACTTAAGTAAAGTGCGTTCTTTTTTTAATACTGCAACTGCATCCAATAGGTACCGTTAATATTAAAGCTAAAATCCTCTGTCCTCTGTCCTCTGTAGACTGTCAAAATAACCTTAAGTTCTAAATTTGAAGACGATTGGCCCAACCGTTAAGGCTGTAGTTCAAAATACATACGAACAGACAGACAGACAGAATTTTGCTAGTAACTGAAATATGTTTCTCTATCATCGTAGTTCCATGTTTGATTGTTATCTAAAAGTTTTTAATCTGCACGAGTGCATAATTTTCATTATAGTACCTACATATAATCGCAAGTAAAAATAGGTTTGGTGAATTTAAAGTTTTTCGAAAACTGAAATTCATAAAATTATCTAGATTTTAACGTTCAGTTACATATGAAAAGACACAAATGCACTTTTTTACACTTCAGATTCTTTGATGTAGTAAGCTTAGAGCAAACTTATTTACTACAATCAGAGGCTCATCATAAGTGCATGTGTTAGTTGTTAGTAAAATTAAAATAAAATAAAATATTGATAGCCTAACACATGCACAAAATACAAAAACTAACTAAAATGTAATCATGCCAGTTATATATGTACAAGAAAACATTAAACAAAACAATCACGACAGGTGAGCACTGTTTCAAAATAAAGATTTTAATCCCACTTTACTTAAGTTAAAGTCTATAGATGAAGCGTTTAAATTAAAAATTCTGCTCATACGGTTTAGAGCTTCATGTATGCCATAGTTTGTTCTATGAAAGTCAACATTCAGAAGTTCCGATCGACGCAGGTGATAAGATCCTCCATGGTAGTTTAACCCAATACAGGCTAATAAATAAGGAGCATCAATTTAGCCCTTAATAAGTTGATGCACAAATATTAAATCATTATTAACACGCCTTTGGTGAAGAGTTTGCATCTGCAGAAGCTGGATTCGGTGTTCATATGGTGGCAGATTGAATGGATCATTTCAAGGTAGACCTTTAAGGGCAAAACAAATGAAATTGTGATGGATTGCTTCAATACGGTTCTTATGAATTACGTAATAAGGACTCCATACCTGTGAATCATACTCAAGGTGGGGCGTACGTAGCAATTGTATAAGGAAAAAGTCACATATGGATCACTAAATTCCTTTTCCCATCGTTTTATGAATCCTAGCATAGAGCTTGCTTTATTCACAATAAAATTAACGTGTTGAGTAAATTCAAAGTTAATCCTTAAAACTAAATCCGCGACAGAGTTTGTGCTGCGATCGAATGCACTTACGATACGTTTTCTAGCGAAGGTAATCATCATCAATCATTTATTGCCAAAAAGAATAGTAAAGGACAAAGGTGGCTTCCTTGAGGTACGCCAGAGTGGGCCATGAAGGCGTCTGAAAGACAATTTCTAAATTTTACTTCGTAAGATCTATTCTCTAGGTATGATTTGACCCAAGCTAAGAAATAAGGAGGAAAACCAAAAGTTTTTAACTTGAACAAGATTATTTTGTGACTCAGTTGGTCAAATGCTTTTGAGAAGTCAGTGTCAGTCAACTTCACTACTTTTTTCTTATGCATTTGAACATTTGTAGGTGAATGTTAGAAGATTTGTAATAGTTGATCTATGCTTCAAAAATCCATGTTGTTGTTCACAAATGAGATTTTTACTCTCACAGACAACTTAATCAAAAAGTTTTGGAATGCAAGATAATTTAGAAATGTCCTATAGTTTGCAATGTCAGCCTTATCTCCTTTCTTGAATATAGGAGTAAGAAAGGCCTGTTTTCATGTACTTGGAAATTTTCCTGCTTTTAGTGAAAGATCAAACATAAACCTGAGAGTCTGAACTACAGAATGCTTACACTTTTTTAATACTATAGTGGGAATTCCATCAGGACCAGCTGAACAATCATCGTTTAACGAAGAAAGAAGGTCAAGCACTCTACTCTGCAGTACAGGGATATGGTAACAGCTAGTTTGCCAAAAGGTATGTAGATTGTTAATAAAATTTTCATCAACTTCAATTGGTTTTTTTAACAAAAGAATCACGAAAATTTGCTGCAAAGGCGTTTTCTATATCGACAGTTTTTTTAACTGAATGTTATATGCGAAGACAGACGGAAAGCCATCTAACTTTTTCTTTAAATTAACAAGCTTTCAAAATCTCTTAGGGTCATCTTTTAAAGAAATAACCATGTCATTTACGTAGCTAGTATATAAATTGCTTGACAGATTATTATATCGTCAAAACTTTGTGCATAATTAGTGTAATCCATTGGAGAAAGCGTTTTAAGGTAAACCTTCCATTCTTTATTTATTTTTTTACGAAGAGTTCGTAGCACTTCAATGTACCATGGGTGAGAAGTGTTTGAATTATTCGATTTTTTTAAAGTCATATTGTTACTTAAGCAGTTGTTAAGAATACCATAAAATCTAATACATTATCTATGCAATCTTCAGACAATACCTGGAAATTTGCTTTTCTACAACAGAACTATAAGAGCAATCATAGGAGTTACTGTTATCAGAAATTTGATCACTCAAATCAAGGAAAATTTCCAGTGGTAGAAGGTAGTTATCTATATTAGTGATACCAGATCTAGATTCTAGAACGAGTGTACTAAGCGCCAGAGAAAAATATTAAATCGAGATTTCGATTTTTTGAGTTTTTAATACAGCTTATTTGCTGTAAGTCAGTGGAAATAATTTTATCAAGAAAAGAAAAGTTCCATTTGTGAAAAAGATAATGAAGGTTCTAAGTAGTCAGAAGGAATCCAATCAATATTAGGTAAATTAAAATCACCTAAAAGTAAAATATTGCTATCCGAGCAGGATAAGTCAATAATAAAATCAATTGCGATGGAAGGTTCACCATAAACGGAAGATAAACTCTTTGGTGGAATGTATACGTTAAAAATATACAAAGTCTTTGTCTCTACAATAATTTTTACACAGACTAACGAAGAAAAAAAAGTGTGTCTTGTTTATTACAGGGTCTGGCTGTAAAAGAGTATCCTCGCCAGCAGAAGTAATTGATGGTGTATTTTTATCGAGAATCAATCAATCATCGGTACAGATTGAGGAATCTACCCTTTCGTTGGTTTCAGTATACGATTTAAGTTGGAAACCGTGCCGTTGAAAACATTGAGAAGTTCTTGAAAACTTTTTGAAAGTTTTATAATGTCAGCTATAAAAGAGGACATTTTGAAAGCCAACTGGGACAAAGAAAGCTTACGGCAATCAGGGCACTTGCCTTATACTCGCCCTATATATTATAATAGTACCCATAATTACGAAAACCCCCCGAAAAGTCTGATTTTTTTTATGAAATTGTGTGTGTAATTCTTCCAATAATTATAAATAAAACGTTTTAATAAGTTTATTTGAACAAATCAAAAGAATTTAAAGAAATGCAGGACGACATTTGTCGGGCAGCCTAGTATCTAATATATATTTTTAACAACAACTGAACTGTCTACTTACTACTTAGTATACAAATCTACAATCAATTTGCACACATTTTTTTTCATGAATTTCTACGCATAGTTTGCACTTAATTTGTACCTATTCGAATGGAAATCAAAATTCAAAATAAAAATCCATTTCATCAAGGACGTTTGTACATATCCAGCAAGAAGTAAGTTTGTGTTTAAATTTCAAGAATGTATGTGTGTGTATATTTTTCAAAACGCCCACCTTCATAATAGCAAACAAACAATCAAAATCTTAAGAATTTGAATCAAAAGTCTGAACAATGATTTACGTATGTACAAACAAAACTCAAACGAAATGAGCTTCTGACTAGACGTGTGTCTGAATCTGGTGACTTAATTAATTTAATTTCTGATCGAAAACACATTCTATCTTTTCTTCTTTTTTTTCGTTTAGCAAGCTGCACGAACAGTGTTTTACAAACTTTTAATTGTTTTTCGGACCTCAGTGCTTTATTTTGTTGAAATAGAGGAAAACAAAAGTGTTTTAATTTATTTTTTATATTTCCTTTGTTAAGTGATCATTGAGTAATTTTTTTTTATAAATCTATACAAAAAATCAATACCTATAATACAAATACAGTTAACCCATTTTTTGCCACAAACACTTTTATCCGTTTTAATCTTTACCTAGCCGCTATTCAGCCATATTCATGTCACCAATTCCACCTAAAAATCTGACCTCTCGCAATAGAAAATCCAACTCGGTTTCAAACTCACCTCTTCTCTTCTCTCTTCGTCCCCTCATAAGAAAACTTCAACTAAAACATGGACAACTAAGACAAAACTTGGATGGATGAAAAACTTCGCCAACAAAGTGAGTTTATCGTTTCCCTTCTATCTAAAAAAGTAAAAGAGTCCGAAAAAAATCACTGAAGAGCTTAGCCATGAAATTAAAGATTTAAAAAACAGTATATATGACATAAACAATAGTGTGGTTGAGTTAGAATCTTCAAACTCGGAGTTAAAATCTGATTTAAGTTCAATAAACACCGAAATAAACAACATTAAAACTTCACTCGATAAAGTAACTTCTGCTTGCAATAACACTAAAGTGTTATTAGCAGAAAAAACTGTGGAATTAACTAGTGTAAATAATAACTTTGATCACACCTTAGACGAATTAATACAGCTCTATTAATGCATTCGAGAATAGAATTGTCAAATGAAAATCTGAAGGCTATTTTTAATTTTATTTGCAACACCATTAACATTAAACCACCCTCTCTCAGTAATATATATCGCACACGTCCAAAACCAAATAAACCTAATTCTCCGATAACGATTAGATTTAATTCGCCGTATGACAAAAATTATGTTTTAACTTCTGTTGCAATCTACCGAAAAAAAACAACAAACAACTATGTTTAAATGGTATCCACCTTGCCATCGATAACACATCCATCCATTTTTAATTCTTTTTCTTATTTTTTTTTCTATTTATTTATTTATATACTTTTACTTGCTTTTTTACCTTTTTATTGTTTTTTTTTCTTTTTTAATATGAATAATGGTAGAGGCTTGCATTCGATGGTAAGGATTTTAAGCAAGCAGAATTGTGGCATCCGTGTTCGTCACATTAATGCGCAGAGCTTACTTCCGAAGATTGACGAATTTCGTGATACTTTTGCAGGATCGGATGTGGATGTCATATGTGTTACGGAAACATGGTTGAGGGATGAATTAAAAGACGAGGCCTGTTGCTTAGATGGTTATCGGGTTTTTCGCTTGAATAGAATGTATCGTGTTGAGGGAGGTGTGGCAATATATGTTAATTCAACTTTTAAATGCAGACTTAGGTATTTTTTCCGAAGCTGGAAGCAGTATTGAATATTTGTTTGTCGATCTTGTAAGCAATGAGGGTAATTTACTTTTAGGCGCAGTCTATAGACCCAATAGGAACATTGATTTTCTTTTTAATACTTACGTACCATTAAAAACCAAAATTCTACAACCAAATTACAAACCATGGCTTACGCGCAGTATACGGATATTAATACAAGAAAGGGATGAGGCCTATAATACCTGGAAGTGATATCGACTGAATGCGTTGCGACGTACGTATTGTTACCTGCGAAATAGAGTAATAGCTGAAGTTCGTTTATCGAAATCCCAAATATTTTCCCAACGACTTGATACCTGTTTAAATGGGCGACAATTGTGGAAAAACCTCCACAATATTGGCATTGGCATGTCAAGGAGTGTGCCTGCAAAGGATATAGATGGCGATGCTCTCAATAAATCATTTCTTTATCTACCTTTGCGGATTGCCTCATCGTCTAGTATAGAAACTCCATTATCTTTTACGAATCACTCAGATTACACTGGATTTGGTTTTTGTGCTGTTGATGGAGCCGATGTTGTTGAAAGTTTGCTGTCTATAAGGTCAAATGCCATAGGTCTAGACAACATGCAGCCCAAATTTTTATTTATGATTCTTCCTATTGTACTGCCTTATATAACACATATTTTTTATACAATTTTAATGTCCTAAAAACGCTAAAGTTGTAGAATTTAGGCCAATATCAATATTTCCCTACTTGTCCAAAGTCTTCGAGAGAATCCTGCAAAGACAAATTAATGTTTATCTTTATACGAACTCGTTGTTTTCTCCGAAACAATCTGGCTTTCGTGAAAACCACAGCTGTATTACAGCCCTTTTAAACGTCACTGAAGACATTAGGCAAGCGTTTGATAAAGATGAGGTGACGTTTTTGGTTTTGCTTGATTCCTCGAAGGCTTTTGACGCAGTTAATCATGATATTTTATGTAAAAAGCATATGCAGAGATTTAATTTTTCATCAGGGGCTACAAAACTCATTTACTCATACTTAACTAATAGAAAATAAGCAGTGCAAGTTGAGAACAGGTTGTCTTGTTTTCTCCCAAATGTTACCTGTGTTCCACAAGGTTCAATACTTGGCCCACTATTGTTTTCAATTTACGTCAACGAACTTCCATCTATATTTGATAACTGCTCTTCTCATATGTATGCAGATGACGTCCAACTGTACCTTAGCTGCCCCCTTGGGCTCATTGAGAATGGAGCTTTCTGTGTCAATTTGAATTTCAAGTTTTTCGAAAACTGAAATTCATAAAATTATCTAGATTTTAACGTTCAGTTACATATGAAAGGACACAAATGCACTTTTTTACACTTCAGATTCTTTGATGTAGTAAGCTTAGAGCAAACTTTTTTACTACAATCAGAGGCTCATCATAAGTGCATGTGTTAGTTGTTAGTAAAATTAAAATAAAATAAAATATTAATAGCCTAACACATGCACAAAATACAAAAACTAACTAAAATGTAATCATGCCAGTTATATTTGTACAAGAAAACATTAAACAAAACAATCACGACAGGTGAGCACTGGTTCGAAATAAAGATTTTAATCCCACTTTACTTAAGTTAAAGTCTATAGATGAAGCGTTTAGATTAAAAATTCTGCTCATACGGTTTAGAGCTTCATGTATGCCATAGTTTGTTCTATAAAAGTCAACATTCAGAAGTTACGATCGACGCTGGTGATAAGATCCTCCATGGTAGTTTAACCCAATACAGGCTAATAAATAAGGAGCATCAAGCTAGCCTTATTCACAATAAAATTAACGTGTTGAGTAAATTCAAAGTTAATCTTTAAAACTAAATCCGCGACAGAGTTTGTGCTGGGAAATATGGTAATCGAATGCACTTACGATACGTTTTCTAGCGAAGGTATTCGTCTGGCATTTTACATGGTTAAGGGATATACCACTCTTTCTGCTCCAAATAATAAAGCTATCAATATCTGCCTGCAGAAGACTTCGGTAGTCGCTAGACTTAATTGTCTTAAATATCTTCATGTCATCAGCGAATATAAGATTTAGTATAATGTCACTTAATTGTATGCAAAAAGTAGCATCATTTATTGCCAAAATGAATAGTAAAGGACAAAGGTGGCTTCCTTGAGGTACGCCAGAGTGGGCCATGAAGGGGTCTGAAAGACAATTTCTAAATTTTACTTCGTAAGATCTATTCTCTAGGTATGATTTGACCCAAGCTAAGAAATAAGGAGGAAAACCAAAAGTTTTTAACTTGAACAAGATTATTTTGTGACTCAGTTGGTCAAATGCTTTTGAGAAGTTAGTGTCAGTCAACTTCACTACTTTTTTCTTATGCATTTGAACATTTGTAGGTGAATGTTAGAAGATTTGTAATAGTTGATCTATGCTTCAAAAATCCATGTTGTTGCTCACAAATGAGATTTTTACTCTCACAGACAACTTAATCAAAAAGTTTTGGAATGCAAGATAATTTAGAAATGGGCCTATAGTTTGCAATGTCAGCCATATCTCCTTTCTTGAATATAGGAGTAAGAAAGGCCTGTTTTCATGTACTTGGAAATTTTCCTGCTTTTAGTGAAAGATCAAACATAAACCTGAGAGTCTGAACTACAGAATGCTTACACTTTTTTAATACTATAGTGGGAATTCCATCAGGACCAGCTGAACAATCATCGTTTAACGAAGAAAGAAGGTCAAGCACTCTACTCTGCAGTACAGGGATATGGTAACAGCTAGTTTGCCAAAAGGTATGTAGATTGTTAATAAAATTTTCATCAACTTCAATTGGTTTTTTTAACAAAAGAATCACGAAAATTTGCTGCAAAGGCGTTTTCTATATCGACAGTTTTTTTTAACTGAATGTTATATGCGAAGACAAACGGAAAGCCATCTAACTTTTTCTTTAAATTAACAAGCTTCCAAAATCCAAAATCTCTTAGGGTCATCTTTTAAAGAAATAACCATGTCATTTACGTAGCTAGTATATAAATTGATTGACAGATTATTATATCGTCAAAACTTTGTGCATAATTAGTGTAATCCATTGGAGAAAGCGTTTTAAGGTAAACCTTCCATGCTTTATTTCTTTTTTTACGAAGAGTTCGTAGCACTTTCATGTACCATGGGTGAAAAGTGTTTGAATTATTCGATTTTTTTAAAGTCAGATTGTTACTTAAGCAGTTGTTAAGAATACCATAAAATCTAATACATTATCTATTCCAGAACTTATTAAATCTTCAGACAATACCTGGAAATTTGCTTTTCTACAACAGAACTGTAAGAGCAATCATAGGAATTACTGTTATCAGAAATTTGATCACTCAAATCAAGGAAAATGTCCAGTGGTAGAAGGTAGTTATCTATATTAGTGATACCAGATCTAGATTCTAGAAAGAGTGTACTAAGCGCCAGAGGAAAATATTAAATCGAGATTTCGATTTTTTGAGATTTTAATACAGCTTATTTGCTGTAATTCAGTGGAAATAATTTTATCAAGAAAAGAAAGTTCCATTTGTGAAGAAGTTAATGAAGGTTCTAAGTAGTCAGAAGGAATCCAATCAATGTTAGGTAAATTAAAATCACCTAAAAGTAAAATATTGCTATCCGAGCAGGATAAGTCAATAATAAAATCAATTGCCATGGAGAGTTCACCATAAACGGAAGATAAACTCTTTAGTGGAATGTATACGTTAAAAATATACAAAGTCTTTGTCTCTACAATTATTTTTACACAGACTAATTCTATTGATAGTTAAAACGGAAAAGAGACTAACGAAGAAAAAAAAGTGTGTCTTGTTTATTACAGGATCTGGCTGTAAAAGAGTATCCTCGCCAGCAGAAGTTATTGATGGTGTATTTTTATCGAGAATCAATCAATCATCGGTACAGATTGAGGAATCTACCCTTTCGTTGGTTTCAGTATACGATTTAAGTTGGAAACCGTGCCGTTGAAAACATTGAGAAGTTCTTGAAATTTTTTTGAAAGTTTGAAAGAAAGCTTACGGCAATCAGGGCACTTGCCTTATACTCGCCCTATACATTATAATAGTACCCATAATTACGAAAACCCCCCGAAAAGTCTGATTTTTTGTATGAAATTGTGTGTGTAATTCTTCCAATCATTATAAATAAAACGTTTTAATAAGTTTATTTGAACAAATCAAAAGAATTTAAAGAAATGCAGGACGACATTTGTCGGACAGCCTAGTATCTAATATATATTTTTAACAACAACTGAACTGTCTACTTACTACTTAGTATACAAATCTACAATCAATTTGCACAAATTTTTTTTCATGAATTTCTACGCATAGTTTGCACTTAATTTGTACCTATTCGAATGGAAATCAAAATTCAAAATAAAAATCCATTTCATCAAGGACGTTTGTACATATCCAGCAAGAAGTAAGTTTGTGTTTAAATTTCAAGAATGTATGTGTGTGTATATTTTTCAAAACCTTCATAATAGCAAACAAACAATCAAAATCTTAAGAATTTGAATCAAAAGTCTGGTCAATGATTTACGTATGTACAAACTAAACTCAAACGAAATGAGCTTCTGACTAGACGTGTGTCTGAATCTGGTGACTTAATTAATTTAATTTCTGATCGAAAACACATTCTATCTTTTCTTCTTTTTTTTCGTTTAGCAAGCTGCACGAACAGTGTTTTACAAACTTTTAATTGTTTTTCGGACCTCAGTGCTTTATTTTGTTGAAATAGAGGAAAACAAAAGTGTTTTAATTTATTTTTTATATTTCCTTTCTTAAGTGAGTAATTTTTTTTTATAAATCTATACAAAAAATCAATACCTATAATACAAATACAATTAACCCATTTTTTGCCACAAACACTTTTATCCGTTTTAATCTTTACCTAGCCGCTATTCAGCCATATTCATGTCACCAATTCCACCTAAAAATCTGACCTCTCGCAATAGAAAATCCAACTCGGTTTCAAACTCACCTCTTCTCTTCTCTCTTCGTCCCCTCATAAGAAAACTTCAACTAAAACATGGACAACTAAGACAAAACTTGGATGGATGAAAAACTTCGCCAACAAAGTGAGTTTATCGTTTCCCTTCTATCTAAAAAAGTAAAAGAGTCCGAAAAAAATCACTGAAGAGCTTAGCCATGAAATTAAAGATTTAAAAAACAGTATATCAGACATAAACAATCGTGTGGTTGAGTTAGAATCTTCAAACTCGGAGCTAAAATCTGATATAAGTTCAATAAACACCGAAATAAACAAAGTTAAAACTTCACTCGCTAAAGTAACTTCTGCTTGCAATAACACTAAAGTTTTATTAGCAGAAAAAACTGTGGAATTAACTAGTGTAAATAATAACTTTGATCACACCTTAGACGAATTAATACAGCTCTATTAATGCATACGAGAATAGAATTGTCAAATGAAAATCTGAAGGCTATTTTTAATTTTATTTGCAACACCATTAACATTAAACCACCCTCTCTCAGTAATATATATCGCACACGTCCAAAACCAAATAAACCTAATTCTCCGATAACGATTAGATTTAATTCGCCGTATGACAAAAATTATGTTTTAACTTCTGTTGCAATCTACCGAAAAAAAACAACAAACAACTATGTTTAAATGATATCCACCTTGCCATCGATAACACATCCATCAATTTTTAATTCTTTTTCTTATTGGTTTTTCTATTTATTTATTTATATTCTTTTACTTGCTTTTTTACCTTTTTATTGTTTTTTTTTTTTTTAATATGAATAATGGTAGAGGCTTGCGTTCGATGTGGCATCCGTGTTCGTCACATTAATGCGCAGAGCTTACTTCCGAAGATTGACGAATTTCGTGATACTTTTGCAGGATCGGATGTGGATGTCATATGTGTTACGGAAACATGGTTGAAGGATGAATTAAGAGACGAGGCCTGTTGCTTAGATGGTTATCGGGTTTTTCGCTTGAATAGAATGTATCGTGTTGAGGGAGGTGTGGCGATATATGTTAATTCAACTTTTAAATGCAGACTTAGGTATTTTTTCCAAAGCTGGAAGCAGTATTGAATATTTGTTTGTCGATCTTGTAGGCAATGAGGGTAATTTACTTTTAGGCGCAGTCTATAGACCCAATAGGAACATTGATTTTTTACCTTTGTTGACTCTTTTAGAAGGAATTTCGCTGACTTCCCAAAAAGTCGTCCTATGTGGTGATTTCAACTGCAATCTTTTAAATACTAACACTCTCACCGACAACATGCAAATGTAAACACAAGCACACCAACTCATTTCTTCGGTGGTGAAGCAACATTGCTGGACCTGGTTTTTGTTAGTGACATCGACGATGTAGCATTGGATGATCAGCTTTCTGCACCTGCTTTTTCAAAGCATGATTTAATTTTCTTAACCATGAAATTTAATTTTGATCATTCAAGCATGAAAATCACTTTTCGTGATTTTCATAACATCAATGTGCAGCATTTAGAGGAACACGCAAGAGGTTTAAATTGGGACCAAATATTTTACATGCCAACTTCAAATGAACAGTTGCAGTTTTTTAATCATATCATTCAAATTCTTTTTAATACTTACGTACCATTAAAAACCAAAATTCTACAACCAAATTACAAACCATGGTTTACGCGCAGTATACGGATATTAATACAAGAAAGGGATAAGGCCTATAATAACTGGAAGTGATATCGACTGAATGCGTTGCGACGTACGTATTGTTACCTTCGAAATAGAGTAATAGCTGAAGTTCGTCTATCGAAATCCCAAATATTTTCCCAACGACTTGATACCTGTTTAAATGGGCGACAATTGTGGAAAAACCTCCACAATATTGGCATTGGCATGTCAAGGAGTGTGTCTGCAAAGGATATAGATGGCGATGCTCTCAATAAATCATTTCTTTCTCTACCTTTGCGGATTGCCTCATCGTCTAGTATAGAAACTCCATTGTCTTTTACGAATCACTCAGATTACACTGGATTTGGTTTTCGTGCTGTTGATGGAGCCGATGTTGTCGAAAGTTTGCTGTCTATAAAGTCAAATGCCATAGGTCTAGACAACATGCAGCCCAATTTTTTATTTATGATTCTTCCTAATGTACTGCCTTATATAACACATATTTTTTATACAATTTTAATGTCCTAAAAACGCTAAAGTTGTAGAATTTAGGCCAATATCAATATTTCCCTACTTGTCCAAAGTCTTCGAGAGAATCCTGCAGAGACAAATTAATGTTTATCTTTATACGAACTCGTTGTTTTCTCCGAAACAATCTGGCTTTCGTGAAAAACACAGCTGTATTACAGCCCTTTTAAACGTCACTGAAGACATTAGGCAAGCGTTTGATAAAGATGAGGTGACGTTTTTGGTTTTGCTTGATTTCTCGAAGGCTTTTGACGCAGTTAATCATGATATTTTATGTAAAAAGCATATGCAGAGATTTAATTTTTCATCAGGGGCTACAAAACTCATTTACTCATACTTAACTAATAGAAAATAAGCAGTGCAAGTTGAGAACAGGTTGTCTTGTTTTCTCCCAAATGTTACCGGTGTTTCACAAGGTTCAATACTTGGCCCACTATTGTTTTCAATTTACGTCAACGAACTTCCATCTATATTTGATAACTGCTCTTCTCATATGTATGAACATGACGTCCAACTGTACCTTAGCTGCCCCCTTGGGCTCATTAAGAATGGAGCTTTCCGTGTCAATTTGAATTTCATGTTTTTCGAAAACTGAAATTCATAAAATTATCTAGATTTTAACGTTCAGTTACATATGAAAGGACACAAATGCACTTTTTTACACTTCAGATTCTTTGATGTTGTAAGCTTAGAGCAAACTTTTTTACTACAATCAGAGGCTCATCATAAGTGCATGTGTTAGTTGTTAGTAAAATTAAAATAAAATAAAATATTGATAGCCTAACACATGCACAAAATACAAAAACTAACTAAAATGTAATCATGCCAGTTATATATGTACAAGAAAACATTAAACAAAACAATCACGACAGGTGAGCACTGGTTCGAAATAAAGATTTTAATCCCACTTTACTTAAGTTAAAGTCTATAGATGAAGCGTTTAGATTAAAAATTCTGCTCATACGGTTTAGAGCTTCATGTATGCCATAGTTTGTTCTATGAAAGTCAACATTCAGAAGTTCCGATCGACGCAGGTGATAAGATCCTCCATGGTAGTTTAACCCAATACAGGCTAATAAATAAGGAGCATCAAGCTAGCTTTATTCACAATAAAATTAACGTGTTGAGTAAATTCAAAGTTAATCCTTAAAACTAAATCCGCGACAGAGTTTGTGCTGCGAAATATGGTAATCGAATGCACTTACGATACGTTTTCTAGCGAAGGTAATCGTCTGGCATGGTTAAGGGATATACCACTCTTTTTGCTCCAAATAATAAAGCTATCAATATCTGCCTGCAGAATACTTCGGTAGTCGCTAGACTTAATTGTCTTAAATATCTTCATGTAATCAGCGAATATAAGAATGTCACTTGATTGTATGCAAACAGTAACATCATTTATTGCTAAAATGAATAGTAAAGGACAAAGATGGCTTCCTTGAGGTACGCCAGAGTGGGCCATGAAGGGGTCTGAAAGACAATTTCTAAATTTTACTTCGTAAGATCTATTCTCTAGGTATGATTTGACCCAGGCTAAGAAATAAGGAGGAAAACCAAAAGCTTTTAACTTGAACAAGATTATTTTGTGACTCAGTTGGTCAAATGCTTTTGAGAAGTCAGTGTCAGTCAACTTCACTACTTTTTTCTTATGCATTTGAACATTTGTAGGTGAATGTAAGTAGATTTGTAATAGTTGATCTATGCTTCAAAAATCCATGTTGTTGTTCACAAATGAGATTTTTACTCTCACAGACAACTTAATCAAAAAGTTTTGGAATGCAAGATTATTTAGAAATGGGCCTATAGTTTGCAATGTCAGCCTTATCTCCTTTCTTGAATATAGGAGTAAGAAAGGCCTGTTTTCATGTACTTGGAAATTTTCCTGCTGTATTACAGCCCTTTTAAACGTCACTGAAGACATTAGGCAAGCGTTTGATAAAGATGAGGTGACGTTTTTGATTTTGCTTGATTTCTCGAAGGCTTTTAACACAGTTAATCATGATATTTTATGTAAAAAGCATATACAGGGATTTAATTTTTAATCAGGGGCTACAAAACTCATTTACTCATACTTAACTAATAGAAAATAAGCAGTGCATATAGGAGTAAGAAAGGCCTGTTTTCATGTACTTGGAAATTTTCCTGCTTTTAGTGAAAGCTTAAACATAAACCTGAGAGGCTGAACTATAGAATGCTTACACTTTTTTAATACTATAGTGGGAATTCTATCAGGACCAGCTGAACAATCATCGTTTAACGAAGAAAGAAGGTCAAGCACTCTACTCTGCAGTACAGGGATATGGTAACAGCTAGTTTGCGAAAAGGTAGGTAGATTGATAATACAATTTTCATCAACTTCAAATGGTTTTTTAACAAAAGAATCTCGAAAATTTGCTGCAAAGGCGTTTTCTATATCGACAGTTTTTTTTAACTGAATGTTATATGCGAAGACAGACGGAAAGCCATCTAACTTTTTCTTCAAATTAACAAGCTTCCAAAATCTCTTAGAGTCATCTTTTAAAGTAATGACCATATCATTTACGTAGCTAGTATATAAATTGCTTGACAGATTATTATATCGTCAAAACTTTGTGCATAATTAGTGTTATCCATTGGAGAAAGCGTTTTAAGGTAAACCTTCCATGCTTTATTTCTTTTTTTACGAAGAGTTCGTAGCACTTTCATGTACCATGGTTGAAAAGTGTTTGAATTATTCGATTTTTTTAAAGTCAGATTGTTACCTAAGCAGTTGTTAAGAATATCATAAAATCTAATACATTATCTATTCCAGAACTTATTAAATCTTCAGACAATACCTGCAAATTTGCTTTTCTAGAACAGAACTATAAGAGCAATCATAGGAGTTACTGTTATCAGAAATTTGATCACTCAAATCAAGGAAAATATCCAGTGGTAGAAGGTAGTTATCTATATTAGTGATACCAGATCTAGATTCTAGAACGAGTGTACTAAGCGCCAGAGGAAAATATTAAATCGAGATTTCGATTTTTTGAGTTTTTAATTCAGCTTATTTGCTGTAAGTCAGTGGAAATAATTTTATCAAGAAAAGAAAGTTCCATTTGATAATAAAGGTTCTAAGTAGTCAGAAGGAATCCAATCAATGTTAGGTAAATTAAAATCACCTAAAAGTAAAATATTGCTACCTGAGCAGGATAAATCAATAATAAAATCAATTGCCATGGAAAGTTCACCATAAACGGAAGATAAACTCTTTGCTGGAATGTATACGTTAAAAATACTTATACAAAGTCTTTGTCTCTACAATTATTTTTACACAGACTAATTCTATTGATACTTAAAACGGAAAAGAGACTAACGAAGAAAAAAAAGTGTGTCTTGTTTATTACAGGATCTGGCTGTAAAAGAGTATCCTCGCCAGCAGAAGTTATTGATGGTGTATTTTTTACCGAGAATCAATCAATCATCGGTACAGATTGAGGAAACTACCCTTTCGTTGGTTTCAGTATACGATTTAAGTTGGAAACCGTGCCGTTGAAAACATTGAGAAGTTCTTGAAAACTTTTTGAAAGTTTTATAATGTCAGCTATAAAAGAGGACATTTTGAAAGCCAACTGGGGCAAAGAAAGCTTACGGCAATCAGGGCACTTGCCTTATACTCGCCCTATATATTATAATAGTACCCATAATTACGAAAACCCCCCGAAAAGTCTGATTTTTTGTATGAAATTGTGTGTGTAATTCTTCCAATAATTATAAATAAAACGTTTTAATAAGTTTATTTGAACAAATCAAAAGAATTTAAAGAAATGCAGGACGACATTTGTCGGGCAGCCTAGTATCTAATATATATTTTTAACAACAACTGAACTGTCTACTTACTACTAAGTATACAAATCTACAATCAATTTGCACATTTTTTTTTTTCATGAATTTCTACGCATAGTTTGCACTTATTTTGTACCTATTCGAATGGAAATCAAAATTCAAAATAAAAATCCATTTCATCAAGGACGTTTGTACATATCCAGCAAGAAGTAAGTTTATGTTTAAATTTCAAGAATGTATGTGTGTGTATATTTTTCAAAACGCCCACCTTCATAATAGCAAACAAACAATCAAAATCTTAAGAATTTGAATCAAAAGTCTGAACAATGATTTACGTATGTACAAACAAAACTCAAACGAAATGAGCTTCTGACTAGACGTGTGTCTGAATCTGGTGACTTAATTAATTTAATTTCTGATCGAAAACACATTCTATCTTTTCTTCTTTTTTTTCGTTTAGCAAGCTGCACGAACAGTGTTTTACAAACTTTTAATTGTTTTCGGACCTCAGTGCTTTATTTTGTTGAAAAAGAGGAAAACAAAAGTGTTTTAATTTATTTTTTATATTTCCTTTGTTAAGTGAGTAATTTTTTTTTATAAATCTATACAAAAAATCAATACCTATAATACAAATACAATTAACCCATTTTTTGCCACAAACACTTTTATCCGTTTTAATCTTTACCTAGCCGCTATTCAGCCATATTCATGTCACCAATTCCACCTAAAAATCTGACCTCTCGCAATAGAAAATCCAACTCGGTTTCAAACTCACCTCTTCTCTTCTCTCTTCGTCCCCTCATAAGAAAACTTCAACTAAAACATGGACAACTAAGACAAAACTTGGATGGATGAAAAACTTCGCCAACAAAGTGAGTTTATCGTTTCCCTTCTATCTAAAAAAGTAAAAGAGTCCGAAAAAAATCACTGAAGAGCTTAGCCATGAAATTAAAGATTTAACAACAGTATATCAGACAAACAATCGTGTGGTTGAGTTAGAATCTTCAAACTCGGAGTTAAAATCTGATATAAGTTCAATAAACACCGAAATAAACAAAGTTAAAACTTCACTCGCTAAAGTAACTTCTGCTTGCAATAACACTAAAGTTTTATTAGCAGAAAAAACTGTGGAATTAACTAGTGTAAATAATAACTTCGATCATACCTTAGACGAATTAATACAGTTCTATTAATGCATACGAGAATAGAATTGTCAAATGAAAATCTGAAGGCTATTTTTAATTTTATTTGCAACACCATTAACATTAAACCACCCTCTCTCAGTAATATATATCGCACACGTCCAAAACTAAATAAACCTAATTCTCCGATAACGATTAGATTTAATTCGCCGTATGACAAAAAATATGTTTTAACTTCTGTTGCAATCTACTGAAAAAAAAAAACAAACAACTATGTTTAAATGATATCCACCTTGCCATCGATAACAGGCCGACTCCACACGATATAATTTCTCTCAGGATCTTCAACATGAGATGAAATATCCAATGGAGTCGCGTTGTTTCGGAATCTGTTGGGATGTTAGACATCTCTCTCCGCGGTTCTATCTTGACATCGATGTCTTGATAACAATTTGACGTTTGTGTTTTTTCTTTCTTTTTTTAGGGTTCATCTCATTATTTTTTGTCTCTCATGCGGGTAGTTGCTCTTTTTGTGCGCTTTAAAAATTTCGTTTGCAGTGAAAAGGCCTGACTACAGTATTTTTATTAGTTTATGTGTATTAACAAGAGTAAATGAGACAACATCTATATTTTTTTAATGGAATAAATGTTTTAAAATGATAAAATTAACAAATATAAGAAGAAGAATTTCTATCTATTGACTTTTGTCAGAGATACAAACACATAAGCCTCTCTGGCTTTAATGAAATATCAAGACATGAACTGCCCAGCGAAGAAAAAGAAAATGGTCTGATATTTATGTCAGAGATCTGGTTAGCAATACAGATATCAAGTGGAGTCGGCCTGTAACACATCCATCCATTTTTAATTCTTTTTCTTATTGTTTTTTCTATTTATTTATTTATATACTTTTACTTGCTTTTTTACCTTTTTATTGTTTTTTTTTCTTTTTTAATATGAATAATGGTAGAGGCTTGCGTTCGATGGTAAGGATTTTAAGCAAGCAGAAATGTGGCATCCGTGTTCGTCACATTAATGCGCAGAGCTTACTTCCGAAGATTGACGAATTTCGTGATACTTTTGCAGGATCGGATGTGGATGTCATATGTGTTACGGAAACATGGTTGAGGGATGAATTAAGAGACGAGGCCTGTTGCTTAGATGGTTATCGGGTTTTTAGCTTGAATAGAATGTTTCGTGTTGGGGGAGGTGTGGCGATATATGTTAATTCAACTCTTAAATGCAGATTTAGGTATTTTTTCCGAAGCTGGAAGCAGTATTGAATATTTGTTTGTCGATCTTGCAGGCAATGAGGGTAACTTACTTCTAGGCGCAGTCTATAGACCCAATAGGAACATTGATTTTTTACCTTTGTTGACTCTTTTAGAAGAAATTTCGCTGACTTCCCAAAAAGTCGTCCTATGTGGTGATTTCAACTGCAATCTTTTAAATACTAACACTCTCACCGACAACATGCAAATGTAAACACAAGCACTCCAACTCATTTCTTCGGTGGTGAAGCAACATTGCTGGACCTGGTATTTGTTAGTGACATCGACGATGTAGCATTGGATGATCAGCTTTCTGCGCCTGCTTTTTCAAAGCATGATTTAATTTTCTTAACCATGAAATTTAATTTTGATCATTCAAGCAAGAAAATCACTTTCCGTGATTTTCATAACATCAATGTGCAGCATTTAGAGGAACACGCAAGAGGTTTGAATTGGGACCAAATATTTTACATGCCAACTTCAAATGAACAGTTGCAGTTTTTTAATCAAAACATTCAAATTCTTTTTAATACTTACGTACCATTAAAAACCAAAATTCTTCAACCAAATTACAAACCATGGTTTACGCGCAGTATACGGATATTAATACAAGAAAGGGATGAAGCCTATAATACCTGGAAGTGATATCGACTGAATGCGTTGTGACGTACGTATTTTTACCTTCGAAATAGAGTAATAGCTGAAGTTCGTTTATCGAAATCCCAAATATTTTCCCAACGACTTGATACCTGTTTAAATGGGCGACAATTGTGGAAAAACCTCCACAGTATTGGCATTGGCATGTCAAGGAGTGTGCCTGCAAATGATATAGGTGGCGATGCTCTCAATAAATCATTTCTTTCTTTACCTTTGCGGATTGCCTCATCGTCTAGTATAGAAACTCCATTATCTTTTACGAATCACTCAGATTACACTGGATTTGGTTTTCGTGCTGTTGATGGAGCCAATGTTGTTGAAAGTTTGCTGTCTATAAAGTCAAATGCCATAGGTCTAGACAACATGCAGCCCAAATTTTTATTTATGATTCTTCCTATTGTACTGCCTTATATAACACATATTTTTTATACAATTTTAATGTCCTAAAAACGCTAAAGTTGTAGAATTTAGGCCAATATCAATATTACCCTACTTGTCCATAGTCTTCGAGAGAATCCTGCGAAGACAAATTAATGTTTATCTTTATACGAACTCGTTGTTTTCTCCGAAACAATCTGGCTTTCGTGAAAAACACAGCTGTATTACGGCCCTTTTAAACGTCACTGAAGACATTAGGCAAGCGTTTGATAAAGATGAGGTGACGTTTTTGGTTTTGCTTGATTTCTCGAAGGCTTTTGACGCAGTTAATCATGATATTTTATGTAAAAAGCATATGCAGAGATTTAATTTTTCATCAGGGGCTACAAAACTCATTTACTCATACTTAACTAATAGAAAATAAGCAGTGCAAGTTGAGAACAGGTTGTCTTGTTTTCTCCCAAATGTTACCGGTGTTCCACAAGGTTCAATACTTGGCCCACTATTGTTTTCAATTTACGTCAACGAACTTCCATCTATATTTGATAACTGCTCTTCTCATAAGTATGCAGATGACGTCCAACTGTTGCTGCCCCCTTGGGCTCATTAAGAATGGAGCTTTCCGTGTCAATTTGAATTTCAAGTTTTTCGAAAAATGAAATTCATAAAATTATCTAGATTTTAACGTTCAGTTACATATGAAAGGACACAAATGCACTTTTTTACACTTCAGATTCTTTGATGTTGTAAGCTTAGAGCAAACTTTTTTACTACAATCAGAGGCTCATCATAAGTGCATGTGATAGTTGTTAGTAAAATTAAAATAAAATAAAATATTGATAGCCTAACACATGCACAAAATACAAAAACTAACTAAAATGTAATCATGCCAGTTATATATGTACAAGAAAACATTAAACAAAACAATCACGACAGGTGAGTACTGGTTCGAAATAAAGATTTTAATCCCACTTTACTTAAGTTAAAGTCTATAGATGAAGCGTTTAGATTAAAAATTCTGCTCATACGGTTTAGAGCTTCATGTATGCCATAGTTTGTTCTATGAAAGTCAACATTCAGAAGTTCCGATCGACGCAGGTGATAAGATCCTCCATGGTAGTTTAACCCAATACAGGCTAATAAATAAGGAGCATCAAGCTAGCTTTATTCACAATAAAATTAACGTGTTGAGTAAATTCAAAGTTAATCCTTAAAACTAAATCCGCGACAGAGTTTGTGCTGCGAAATATGGTAATCGAATGCACTTACGATACGTTTTCTAGCGAAGGTAATCGTTTGGCATTTTACATGGTTAAGGGATATACCACTCTTTCTGCTCCAAATAATAAAGCTATCAATATCTGCCTGCAGAATACTTCGGTAGTCGCTAGACTTAATTGTTTTAAATATCTTCATGTAATCAGCGAATATAAGAATGTCACTTGATTGTATGCAAACAGTAACATCATTTATTGCTAAAATGAATAGTAAAGGACAAAGATGGCTTCCTTGAGGTACGCCAGAGTGGGCCATGAAGGGGTCTGAAAGACAATTTCTAAATTTTACTTCGTAAAATCTATTCTCTAGGTATGATTTGACCCAAGCTAAGAAATAAGGAGGAAAACCAAAAGCTTTTAACTTGAACAAGATTATTTTGTGACTCAGTTGGTCAAATGCTTTTGAGAAGTCAGTGTCAGTCAACTTCACTACTTTTTTCTTATGCATTTGAACATTTGTAGGTGAATGTAAGTAGATTTGTAATAGTTGATCTATGCTTCAAAAATCCATGTTGTTGTTCACAAACGAGATTTTTACTCTCACAGACAACTTAATCAAAAAGTTTTGGAATGCAAGATTATTTAGAAATGGGCCTATAGTTTGCAATGTCAGCCTTATCTCCTTTCTTGAATATAGGAGTAAGAAAGGCCTGTTTTCATGTACTTGGAAATTTTCCTGCTGTATTACAGCCCTTTTAAACGTCACTGAAGACATTAGGCAAGCGTTTGATAAAGATGAGGTGACGTTTTTGGTTTTGCTTGATATCTCGAAGGCTTTTAACACAGTTAATCATGATATTTTATGTAAAAAGCATATACAGGGATTTAATTTTTAATCAGGGACTACAAAACTCATTTACTCATACTTAACTAATAGAAAATAAGCAGTGCATATAGGAGTAAGAAAGGCCTGTTTTCATGTACTTGGAAATTTTCCTGCTTTTAGTGAAAGCTTAAACATAAACCTGAGAGGCTGAACTATAGAATGCTTACTTTTTTTTAATACTATAGTGGGAATTCTATCAGGACCAGCTGAACAATCATCGTTTAACGAAGAAAGAAGATCAAGCACTCTACTCTGCAGTACAGGGATATGGTAACAGCTAGTTTGCGAAAAGGAATGTAGATTGATAATAAAATTTTCTTCAACTTCAAATGGTTTTTTAACAAAAGAATCTCGAAAATTTGCTGCAAAGGCGTTTTCTATATCGACAGTTTTTTTTAACTGAATGTTATATGCGAAGACAGACGGAAAGCCATCTAACTTTTTCTTTAAATTAACAAGCTTCCAAAATCTCTTAGAGTCATCTTTTAAAGTAATAACCATATCATTTACGTAGCTAGTATATAAATTGCTTGACAGATTATTATATCGTCAAAGCTTTGTGCATAATTAGTGTAATCCATTGGAGAAAGCGTTTTAAGGTAAACCTTCCATGCTTTATTTCTTTTTTTACGAAGAGTTCGTAGCACTTTCATGTACCATGGGTGAAAAGTGTTTGAATTATTCGATTTTTTTAAAGTCAGATTGTTACTTAAGCAGTTGTTAAGAATATCATAAAATCTAATACATTATCTATTCCAGAACTTATTAAATCTTCAGACAATACCTGGAAATTTGCTTTTCTAGAACAGAACTATAAGAGCAATCATAGGAGTTATTGTTATCAGAAATTTGATCACTCAAATCAAGGAAAATATCCAGTGGTAGAAGGTAGTTATCTATATTAGTGATACCAGATCTAGATTCTAGAACGAGTGTACTAAGCGCCAGAGGAAAATATTAAATCGAGATTTCGATTTTTTGAGTTTTTAATTCAGCTTATTTGCTGTAAGTCAGTGGAAACAATTTTATCAAGAAAAGAAAGTTCCATTTGATAATAAAGGTTCTAAGTAGTCAGAAGGAGACCAATCAATGTTAGGTAAATTAAAATCACCTAAAAGTAAAATATTGCTACCTGAGCAGGATAAATCAATAATAAAATCAATTGCCATGGAAAGTTCACCAAAAACGGAAGATAAACTCTTTGCTGGAATGTATACGTTAAAAATACTTATACAAAGTCTTTGTCTCTACAATTATTTTTACACAGACTAATTCTATTGATACTTAAAACGGAAAAGAGACTAACGAAGAAAAAAAAGTGTGTCTTGTTTATTACAGGATCTGGCTGTAAAAGAGTATCCTCGCCAGCAGAAGTTATTGATGGTGTATTTTTTACCGAGAATCAATCAATCATCGGTACAGATTGAGGAAACTACCCTTTCGTTGGTTTCAGTATACGATTTAAGTTGGAAACCGTGCCGTTGAAAACATTGAGAAGTTCTTGAAAACTTTTTGAAAGTTTTATAATGTCAGCTATAAAAGAGGACATTTTGAAAGCCAACTGGGACAAAGAAAGCTTACGGCAATCAGGGCACTTGCCTTATTTGAACAAATCAAAAGAATTTAAAGAAATGCAGGACGACATTTGTCGGGCAGCCTAGTATCTAATATATATTTTTAACAACAACTGAACTGTCTACTTACTACTAAGTATACAAATCTGCAATCAATTTGCACAATTTTTTTTTCATGAATTTCTACGCATAGTTTGCACTTAATTTGTACCTATTCGAATGGAAATCAAAATTCCAAATAAAAATCCATTTCATCAAGGACGTTTGTACATATCCAGCAAGAAGTAAGTTTGTGTTTAAATTTCAAGAATGTATGTGTGTGTATATTTTTCAAAACGCCCACCTTCATAATAGCAAACAAACAATCAAAATCTTAAGAATTTGAATCAAAAGTCTGAACAATGATTTACGTATGTACAAACAAAACTCAAACGAAATGAGCTTCTGACTAGACGTGTGTCTGAATCTGGTGACTTAATTAATTTAATTTCTGATCGAAAACACATTCTATCTTTTCTTCTTTTTTTTCGTTTAGCAAGCTGCACGAACAGTGTTTTACAAACTTTTAATTGTTTTTCGGACCTCAGTGCTTTATTTTGTTGAAATAGAGGAAAACAAAAGTGTTTTAATTTATTTTTTATATTTCCTTATTATTACTCAATTACACTTACATTGAGTAATTTTTTTTATAAATCTATACAAAAAATCAATACCTATAATACAAATACAATTAACCCATTTTTTGCCACAAACACTTTTATCCGTTTTAATCCTTACCTAGCTATTCAGCCATATTCATGTTACCAATTCCACCTAAAAATCTGACCTCTCGCAATAGAAAATCCAACTCGGTTTCAAACTCACCTCTTCTCTTCTCTCTTCGTCCCCTCATAAGAAAACTTCAACTAAAACATGGACAACTAAGACAAAACTTGGATGGATGAAAAACTTCGCCAACAAAGTGAGTTTATCGTTTCCCTTCTATCTAAAAAAGTAAAAGAGTCCGAAAAAAATAACTGAAGAGCTTAGCCATAAAATTAAAGATTTAAAAAACAGTATATCAGACATAAACAATCGTGTGGTTGAGTTAGAATCTTCAAACTCGGAGTTAAAATCTGATATAAGTTCAATAAACACCGAAATAAACAACATTAAAACTTCACTCCCTAAAGTAACTTCTGCTTGCAATTACACTAAAGTTTTATTAGCAGAAAAAACTGTGGAATTAACTAGTGTAAATAATAACTTTGATCACACCTTAGACGAATTAATACAGCTCTATTAATGCATACGAGAATAGAATTGTCAAATGAAAATCTGAAGGCTATTTTTAATTTTATTTGCAACACCATTAACATTAAACCACCCTCTCTCAGTAATATATATCGCACACGTCCAAAACCAAATAAACCTAATTCTCCGATAACGATTAGATTTAATTCGCCGTATGACAAAAATTATGTTTTAACTTCTGTTGCAATCTACCGAAAAAAAACAACAAACAACTATGTTTAAATGATATCCACCTTGCCATCGATAACACATCCATCCATTTTTAATTATTTTTCTTATTGTTGTGGATGTCATATGTGTTACGGAAACATGGTTGAGGGATGAATTAAGAGACGAGGCCTGTTGCTTAGATGGTTATCGGGTTTTTCGCTTGAATAGAATGTATCGTGTTGAGGGAGGTGTGGCGATATATGTTAATTCAACTTTTAAATGCAGACTTAGGTATTTTTTCCGAAGCTGGAAGCAGTATTGAATATTTGTTTGTCGATCTTGTAGGCAATGAGGGTAATTTACTTTTAGGCGCAGTCTATAGACCCAATAGGAACATTGATTTTCTTTTTAATACTTACGTACCATTAAAAACCAAAATTCTACAACCAAATTACAAACCATGGTTTACGCGCAGTATACGGATATTAATACAAGAAAGGGATGAGGCCTATAATACCTGGAAGTGATATCGACTGAATGCGTTGCGACGTACGTATTGTTACCTTCGAAATAGAGTAATAGCTGAAGTTCGTCTATCGAAATCCCAAATATTTTCCCAACGACTTGATACCTGTTTAAATGGGCGACAATTGTGGAAAAACCTCCACAATATTGGCATTGGCATGTCAAGGAGTGTGTCTGCAAAGGATATAGATGGCGATGCTCTCAATAAATCATTTCTTTCTCTACCTTTGCGGATTGCCTCATCGTCTAGTATAGAAACTCCATTGTCTTTTACGAATCACTCAGATTACACTGGATTTGGTTTTCGTGCTGTTGATGGAGCCGATGTTGTTGAAAGTTTGCTGTCTATAAAGTCAAATGCCATAGGTCTAGACAACATGCAGCCCAAATTTTTATTTATGATTCTTCCTAATGTACTGCCTTATATAACACATATTTTTTATACAATTTTAATGTCCTAAAAACGCTAAAGTTGTAGAATTTAGGCCAATATCAATATTTCCCTACTTGTCCATAGTCTTCGAGAGAATCCTGCAAAGACAAATTAATGTTTATCTTTATACGAACTCGTTGTTTTCTCCGAAACAATCTGGCTTTCGTGAAAAACACAGCTGTATTACAGCCCTTTTAAACGTCACTGAAGACATTAGGCAAGCGTTTGATAAAAATGAGGTGACGTTTTTAGTTTTGCTTGATTTCTCGAAGGCTTTTGACGCAGTTAATCATGATATTTTATGTAAAAAGCATATGCAGAGATTTAATTTTTCATCAGGGGCTACAAAACTCATTTACTCATACTTAACTAATAGAAAATAAGCAGTGCAAGTTGAGAACAGGTTGTCTTGTTTTCTCCCAAATGTTACCTGTGTTCCACAAGGTTCAATACTTGGCCCACTATTGTTTTCAATTTACGTCAACGAACTTCCATCTATATTTGATAACTGCTCTTCTCATATGTATGCAGATGACGTCCAACTGTACCTTAGCTGCCCCCTTGGGCTCAGAATGGAGCTTTCTGTGTCAATTTGAATTTCAAGTTTTTCGAAAACTGAAATTCATAAAATTATCTATATTTTAACGTTCAGTTACATATGAAAGGACACAAATGCACTTTTTTACACTTCAGATTCTTTGATGTAGTAAGCTTAGAGCAAACTTTTTTACTACAATCAGAGGCTCATCATAAGTGCATGTGTTAGTTGTTAGTAAAATTAAAATAAAATAAAATATTGATAGCCTAACACATGCACAAAATACAAAAACTAACTAAAATGTAATCATGCCAGTTATATATGTACAAGAAAACATTAAACAAAACAATCACGACAGGTGAGCACTGGTTCGAAATAAAGATTTTAATCCCACTTTACTTAAGTTAAAGTCTATAGATGAAGCGTTTAGATTAAAAATTCTGCTCATACGGTTTAGAGCTTCATGTATGCCATAGTTTGTTCTATGAAAGTCAACATTCAGAAGTTCCGATCGACGCAGGTGATAAGATCCTCCATGGTAGTTTAACCCAATACAGGCTAATAAATAAGGAGCATCAAGCTAGCTTTATTCACAATAAAATTAACGTGTTGAGTAAATTCAAAGTTAATCCTTAAAACTAAATCCGCGACAGAGTTTGTGCTGCGAAATATGGTAATCGAATGCACTTACGATACGTTTTCTAGCGAAGGTAATCGTCTGGCATTTTACATGGTTAAGGGATATACCACTCTTTCTGCACCAAATAATAAAGCTATCAATATATGCCTGCAGAAGACTTCGGTAGTCGCTAGACTTAATTGTCTTAAATATCTTCATGTCATCAGCGAATATAAGAATGTCACTTGATTGTATGCAAAAAGTAACATCATTTATTGCCAAAATGAATAGTAAAGGACAAAGGTGGCTTCCTTGAGGTACGCCAGAGTGGGCCATGAAGGGGTCTGATCTGAGAGATCTTGATCTTGGTAAGATCTATTCTCTAGGTAGGATTTGACCCAAGCTAAGAAATAAGGAGGAAAACCAAAAGCTTTTAACTTGAACAAGATTATTTTGTGACTCAGTTGGTCAAATGCTTTTGAGAAGTCAGTGTCAGTCAACTTCACTACTTTTTTCTTATGCATTTGAACATTTGTAGGTGAATGTAAGTAGATTTGTAATAGTTGATCTATGCTTCAAAAATTCATGTTGTTGTTCACAAATGAGATTTTTACTCTCACAGACAACTTAATCAAAAAGTTTTGGAATGCAAGATAATTTAGAAATGGGCCTATAGTTTGCAATGTCAGCCTTATCTCCTTTCTTGAATATAGGAGTAAGAAAGGCCTGTTTTCATGTACTTGGAAATTTTCCTGCTGTATTACAGCCCTTTTAAACGTCACTAAAGACATTAGGCAAGCGTTTGATAAAGATGAGGTGACGTTTTTGGTTTTGCTTGATTTCTCGAAGGCTTTTAACACAGTTAATCATGATATTTTATGTAAAAAGCATATACAGGGATTTAATTTTTAATTAGGGGCTACAAAACTCATTTACTCATACTTAACTAATAGAAAATAAGCAGTGCATATAGGAGTAAGAAAGGCCTGTTTTCATGTACTTGGAAATTTTCCTGCTTTTAGTGAAAGCTTAAACATAAACCTGAGAGGCTGAACTATAGAATGCTTACACTTTTTTAATACTATAGTGGGAATTCTATCAGGACCAGCTGAACAATCATCGTTTAACGAAGAAAGAAGATCAAGCACTCTACTCTGCAGTACAGGGATATGGTAACAGCTAGTTTGCGAAAAGGTATGTAGATTGATAATACAATTTTCATCAACTTCAAATGGTTTTTTAACAAAAGAATCTCGAAAATTTGCTGCAAAGGCGTTTTCTATATCGACAGTTTTTTTTAACTGAATGTTATATGCGAAGACAGACGGAAAGCCATCTAACTTTTTCTTCAAATTAACAAGCTTCCAAAATCTCTTAGAGTCATCTTTTAAATTAGTAACCATATCATTTACGTAGCTAGTATATAAATTGCTTGACAGATTATTATATCGTCAAAGCTTTGTGCATAATTAGTGTAATCCATTGGAGAAAGCGTTTTAAGGTAAACCTTCCATGCTTTATTTCTTTTTTTACGAAGAGTTCTTAGCACTTTCATGTACCATGGGTGAAAAGTGTTTGAATTATTCAAATTTTTTTAAAGTCAGATTGTTACCTAAGCAGTTGTTAAGAATATCATAAAATTTAATACATTATCTATTCCAGAACTTATTAAATCTTCAGACAATACCTGGAAATTTGCTTTTCTAGAACAGAACTATAAGAGCAATCATAGGAGTTACTGTTATCAGAAATTTGATCACTCAAATCAAGGAAAATATCCAGTGGTAGAAGGTAGTTATCTATATTCGTGATACCAGATCTAGATTCTAGAACGAGTGTACTAAGCGCCAGAGGAAAATATTAAATCGAGATTTCGATTTTTTGAGTTTTTAATTCAGCTTATTTGCTGTAAGTCAGTGGAAATAATTTTATCAAGAAAAGAAAGTTCCATTTGATAATAAAGGTTCTAAGTAGTCAGAAGGAATCCAATCAATGTTAGGTAAATTAAAATCACCTAAAAGTAAAATATTGCTGCCTGAGCAGGATAAATCAATAATAAAATCAATTGCGATGGAAAGTTCACCATAAACGGAAGATAAACTCTTTGCTGGAATGTATACGTTAAAAATACTTATACAAAGTCTTTGTCTCTACAATTATTTTTACACAGACTAATTCTATTGATACTTAAAACGGAAAAGAGACTAACGAAGAAAAAAAAGTGTGTCTTGTTTATTACAGGATCTGGCTGTAAAAGAGTATCCTCGCCAGCAGAAGTTATTGATGGTGTATTTTTTACCGAGAATCAATCAATCATCGGTACAGATTGAGGAAACTACCCTTTCGTTGGTTTCAGTATACGATTTAAGTTGGAAACCGTGCCGTTGAAAACATTGAGAAGTTCTTGAAAACTTTTTGAAAGTTTTATAATGTCAGCTATAAAAGAGAACATTTTGAAAGCCAACTGGGACAAAGAAAGCTTACGGCAATCAGGGCACTTGCCTTATACTCGCCCTAAATATTATAATAGTACCCATAATTACGAAAACCCCCCGAAAAGTCTGATTTTTTGTATGAAATTGTGTGTGTAATTCTTCCAATAATTATAAATAAAACGTTTTAATAAGTTTATTTGAACAAATCAAAAGAATTTAAAGAAATGCAGGACGACATTTGTCGGGCAGCCTAGTATCTAATATATATTTTTAACAACAACTGAACTGTCTACTTACTACTTAGTATACAAATCTACAATCAATTTGCACAATTTTTTTTTCATGAATTTCTACGCATAGTTTGCACTTAATTTGTACCTATTCGAATGGAAATCAAAATTCAAAATAAAAATCCATTTCATCAAGGACGTTTGTACATATCCAGCAAGAAGTAAGTTTATGTTTAAATTTCAAGAATGTATGTGTGTGTATATTTTTCAAAACGCCCACCTTCATAATAGCAAACAAACAATCAAAATCTTAAGAATTTGAATCAAAAGTCTGAACAATGATTTACGTATGTACAAACAAAACTCAAACGAAATGAGCTTCTGACTAGACGTGTGTCTGAATCTGGTGACTTAATTAATTTAATTTCTGATCGAAAACACATTCTATCTTTTCTTCTTTTTTTTCGTTTAGCAAGCTGCACGAACAGTGTTTTACAAACTTTTAATTGTTTTTCGGACCTCAGTGCTTTATTTTGTTGAAATAGAGGAAAACAAAAGTGTTTTAATTTATTTTTTATATTTCCTTATTATTACTCAATTACACTTACATTGAGTAATTTTTTTTATAAATCTATACAAAAAATCAATACCTATAATACAAATACAATTAACCCATTTTTTGCCACAAACACTTTTATCCGTTTTAATCCTTACCTAGCTATTCAGCCATATTCATGTTACCAATTCCACCTAAAAATCTGACCTCTCGCAATAGAAAATCCAACTCGGTTTCAAACTCGCCTCTTCTCTTCTCTCTTCGTCCCCTCATAAGAAAACTTCAACTAAAACATGGACAACTAAGACAAAACTTGGATGGATGAAAAACTTCGCCAACAAAGTGAGTTTATCGTTTCCCTTCTATCTAAAAAAGTAAAAGAGTCCGAAAAAAATCACTGAAGAGCTTAGCCATGAAATTAAAGATTTAAAAAACAGTATATCAGACATAAACAATCGTGTGGTTGAGTTAGAATCTTCAAACTCGGAGTTAAAATCTGATATAAGTTCAATAAACACCGAAATAAACAACATTAAAACTTCACTCCCTAAAGTAACTTCTGCTTGCAATAACACTAAAGTTTTATTAGCAGAAAAAACTGTGGAATTAACTAGTGTAAATAATAACTTTGATCACACCTTAGACGAATTAATACAGCTCTATTAATGCATACGAGAATAGAATTGTCAAATGAAAATCTGAAGGCTATTTTTAATTTTATTTGCAACACCATTAACATTAAACCACCCTCTCTCAGTAATATATATCGCACACGTCCAAAACCAAATAAACCTAATTCTCCGATAACGATTAGATTTAATTCGCCGTATGACAAAAATTATGTTTTAACTTCTGTTGCAATCTACCGAAAAAAAACAACAAACAACTATGTTTAAATGATATCCACCTTGCCATCGATAACACATCCATCCATTTTTAATTCTTTTTCTTATTGTTTTTTCTATTTATTTATTTATATACTTTTACTTGCTTTTTTACCTTTTTATTTTTTTTTTTTTTTTTTTTAATATGAATAATGGTAGAGGCTTGCGTTCGATGGTAAGGATTTTAAGCAAGCAGAAATGTGGCATCCGTGTTCGTCACATTAATGCGCAGAGCTTACTTCCGAAGATTGACGAATTTCGTGATACTTTTGCAGGATCGGATGTGGATGTCATATGTGTTACGGAAACATGGTTGAGGGATGAATTAAAAGACGAGGCCTGTTGCTTAGATGATTATCGGGTTTTTCGCTTGAATAGAATGTATCGTGTTGAGGGAGGTGTGGCGATATATGTTAATTCAACTTTTAAATGCAGACTTAGGTATTTTTTCCGAAGCTGGAAGCAGTATTGAATATTTGTTTGTCGATCTTGTAGGCAATGAGGGTAATTTACTTTTAGGCGCAGTCTATAGACCCAATAGGAACATTGATTTTCTTTTTAATACTTACGTACCATTAAAAACCAAAATTCTACAACCAAATTACAAACCATGGTTTACGCGCAGTATACGGATATTAATACAAGAAAGGGATGAGGCCTATAATACCTGGAAGTGATATCGACTGAATGCGTTGCGACGTACGTATTGTTACCTTCGAAATAGAGTAATAGCTGAAGTTCGTCTTTCGAAATCCCAAATATTTTCCCAACGACTTGATACCTGTTTAAATGGGCGACAATTGTGGAAAAACCTCCACAATATTGGCATTGGCATGTCAAGGAGTGTGTCTGCAAAGGATATAGATGGCGATGCTCTCAATAAATCATTTCTTTCTCTACCTTTGCGGATTGCCTCATCGTCTAGTATAGAAACTCCATTGTCTTTTACGAATCACTCAGATTACACTGGATTTGGTTTTCGTGCTGTTGATGGAGCCGATGTTGTTGAAAGTTTGCTGTCTATAAAGTCAAATGCCATAGGTCTAGACAACATGCAGCCCAAATTTTTATTTATGATTCTTCCTAATGTACTGCCTTATATAACACATATTTTTTATACAATTTTAATGTCCTAAAAACGCTAAAGTTGTAGAATTTAGGCCAATATCAATATTTCCCTACTTGTCCAAAGTCTTCGAGAGAATCCTGCAGAGACAAATTAATGTTTATCTTTATACGAACTCGTTGTTTTCTCCGAAACAATCTGGCTTTCGTGAAAAACACAGCTGTATTACAGCCCTTTTAAACGTCACTGAAGACATTAGGCAAGCGTTTGATAAAGATGAGGTGACGTTTTTGGTTTTGCTTGATTTCTCGAAGGCTTTTGACGCAGTTAATCATGATATTTTATGTAAAAAGCATATGCAGAGATTTAATTTTTCATCAGGGGCTACAAAACTCATTTACTCATACTTAACTAATAGAAAATAAGCAGTGCAAGTTGAGAACAGGTTGTCTTGTTTTCTCCCAAATGTTACCGGTGTTCAATACTTGGCCCACTATTGTTTTCAATTTACGTCAACGAACTTCCATCTATATTTGATAACTGCTCTTCTCATATGTATGCACATGACGTCCAACTGTACCTTAGCTGCCCCCTTGGGCTCATTTAGAATGGAGCTTTCCGTGTCAATTTGAATTTCAAGTTTTTCGAAAACTGAAATTCATAAAATTATCTATATTTTAACGTTCAGTTACATATGAAAGGACACAAATGCACTTTTTTACACTTCAGATTCTTTGATGTAGTAAGCTTAGAGCAAACTTTTTCACTACAATCAGAGGCTCATCATAAGTGCATGTGTTAGTTGTTAGTAAAATTAAAATAAAATAAAATATTGATAGCCTAACACATGCACAAAATACAAAAACTAACTAAAATGTAATCATGCCAGTTATATATGTACAAGAAAACATTAAACAAAACAATCACGACAGGTGAGCACTGGTTCGAAATAAATATTTTAATCCCACTTTACTTAAGTTAAAGTCTATAGATGAAGCGTTTGGATTAAAAATTCTGCTCATACGGTTTAGAGCTTCATGTATGCCATAGTTTGTTCTATGAAAGTCAACATTCAGAAGTCCCGATCGACGCAGGTGATAAGATCCTCCATGGTAGTTTAACCCAATACAGGCTAATAAATAAGGAGCATCAAGCTAGCTTTATTCACAATAAAATTAACGTGTTGAGTAAATTCAAAGTTAATCCTTAAAACTAAATCCGCGACAGAGTTTGTGCTGCGAAATATGGTAATCGAATGCACTTACGATACGTTTTCTAGCGAAGGTAATCGTCTGGCATTTTACATGGTTAAGGGATATACCACTCTTTCTGCACCAAATAATAAAGCTATCAATATATGCCTGCAGAAGACTTCGGTAGTCGCTAGACTTAATTGTCTTAAATATCTTCATGTCATCAGCGAATATAAGAATGTCACTTGATTGTATGCAAAAAGTAACATCATTTATTGCCAAAATGAATAGTAAAGGACAAAGGTGGCTTCCTTGAGGTACGCCAGAGTGGGCCATGAAGGGGTCTGAAAGACAATTTCTAAATTTTACTTGGTAAGATCTATTCTCTAGGTATGATTTGACCCAAGCTAATGAATAAGGAGGAAAACCAAAAGCTTTTAACTTGAACAAGATTATTTTGTGACTCAGTTGGTCAAATGCTTTTGAGAAGTCAGTGTCAGTCAACTTCACTACTTTTTTCTTATGCATTTGAACATTTGTAGGTGAATGTTAGAAGATTTGTAATAGTTGATCTATGCTTCAAAAATCCATGTTGTTGCTCACAAATGAGATTTTTACTCTCACAGACAACTTAATCAAAAAGTTTTGGAATGCAAGATAATTTAGAAATGGGCCTATAGTTTGCAATGTCAGCCTTATCTCCTTTCTTGAATATAGGAGTAAGAAAGGCCTGTTTTCATGTACTTGGAAATTTTCCTGCTTTTAGTGAAAGCTCAAACATAAACCTGAGAGGCTGAACTACAGAATGCTTACACTTTTTTAATACTATAGTGGGAATTCCATCAGAACCAGCTGAACAATCATCGTTTAACGAAGAAATAATGTCAAGCACTGTACTCTGCAGTATAGGGATATGGTAACAGCTAATTTGCGAAAAGGTATGTAGATTGTTAATAAAATTTTCATCAACTTCAATTGGTTTTTTAACAAAAGAATCACGAAAATTTGCTGCAAAGGCGTTTTCTATATCGACAGTTTTTTTAACTGAATGTTATATGCGAAGACAGACGGAAAGCTATCTAACTTTTTTTTTAAATTAACAAGCTTCCAAAATCTCCTAGGGTCATCTTTTAAAGTAATAACCATATCATTTACGTAGCTAGTATATAAATTGCTTGACAGATTATTATATCGTCAAAACTTTGTGCATAATTAGTGTAATCCATTGGAGAAAGAGTTTTAAGGTAAACACATATTTTTATACAATTTTAATGTCCTAAAAACGCTAAAGTTGTAGAATTTAGGCCAATATCAATATTACCCTACTTGTCCAAAGTCTTCGAGAGAATCCTCCAAAGACAAATTAATGTTTATCTTTATACGAACTCGTTGTTTTCTCCGAAACAATCTGGCTTTCGTGAAAAACACAGCTGTATTACAGCCCTTTTAAACGTCACTGAAGACATTAGGCAAGCGTTTGATAAAGATGAGGTGACGTTTTTGGTTTTGCTTGATTTCTCGAAGGCTTTTGACGCAGTTAATCATGATATTTTATGTAAAAAGCAAATGCAGAGATTTAATTTTTCATCAGGGGCTACAAAACTCATTTACTCATACTTAACTAATAGAAAATAAGCAGTGCAAGTTGAGAACAGGTTGTCTTGTTTTCTCCCAAATGTTACCGGTGTTTCACAAGGTTCAATACTTGGCCCACTATTGTTTTCAATTTACGTCAACGAACTTCCATCTATATTTGATAACTGCTCTTCTCATATGTATGCAGATGACGTCCAACTGTACCTTAGCTGCCCCCTTGGGCTCATTGAGAATGGAGCTTTCCGTGTCAATTTGATTTTCAAGTTTTTCGAAAACTGAAATTCATAAAATTATCTAGATTTTAACGTTCAGTTACATATGAAAGGACACAAATGCACTTTTTTACACTTCAGATTCTTTGATGTAGTAAGCTTAGAGCAAACTTTTTTACTACAATCAGAGGCTCCTCATAAGTGCATGTGATAGTTGTTAGTAAAATTAAAATAAAATAAAATATTGATAGCCTAACACATGCACAAAATACAAAAACTAACTAAAATGTAATCATGCCAGTTATATATGTACAAGAAAACATTAAACAAAACAATCACGACAGGTGAGCACTGGTTCTAAATAAAGATTTTAATCCAACTTTACTTAAGTTAAAGTCTATAGATGAAGCGTTTAGATTAAAAATTCTGCTCATACGGTTTAGAGCTTCATGTATACCATAGTTTGTTCTATGAAAGCCAATATTCAGAAGTTCCGATCGACGCAGGTGATAAGATCCTCCATTGTAGTTTAACCCAATACAGGCTAATAAATAAGAAGCATCAAGCTAGCTTTATTCACAATAAAATTAACGTGTTGAGTAAATTCAAAGTTAATCCTTAAAACTAAATCTGCGACAGAGTTTGTGCTGCGAAATATGGTAATCGAATGCACTTACGATACGTTTTCTAGCGAAGGTAATCGTCTGGCATTTTACATGGTTAAGGGATATACCACTCTTTCTGCACCAAATAAAAAAGCTATCAATATATGCCTGCAGAAGACTTCGGTAGTCGCTAGACTTAATTGTCTTAAATATCTTCATGTCATCAGTGAATATAAGAATGTCACTTGATTGTATGCAAAAAGTAACATCATTTATTGCCAAAATGAATAGTAAAGGACAAAGGTGGCTTCCTTGAGGTACGCCAGAGTGGGCCATGTAGGGGTCTGAAAGACAATTTCTAAATTTTACTTGGTAAGATCTATTTTCTAGGTATGATTTGACCCAAGCTAATGAATAAGGAGGAAAACCAAAAGCTTTTAACTTGAACAAGATTATTTTGTGACTCAGTTGGTCAAATGCTTTTGAGAAGTCAGTGTCAGTCAACTTCACTAATTTTTTCTTATGCATTTGAACATTTGTAGGTGAATGTTAGAAGATTTGTAATAGTTGATCTATGCTTCAAAAATCCATGTTGTTGCTCACAAATGAGATTTTTACTCTCACAGACAACTTAATCAAAAAGTTTTGGAATGCAAGATAATTTAGAAATGGGCCTATAGTTTGCAACGTCAGCCTTATCTCCTTTCTTGAATATAGGAGTAAGAAAGGCCTGTTTTCATGTACTTGGAAATTTTCCTGCTTTTAGTGAAAGCTCAAACATAAACCTGAGAGGCTGAACTACAGAATGCTTACATTTTTTTAATACTATAGTGGGAATTCCATCAGGACCAGCTGAACAATCATCGTTTAACGAAGAAAGAAGGTCAAGCACTGTACTCTGCAGTAGAGGGATATGGTAACAGCTAGTTTGCGAAAAGGTTTGTAGATTGTTAATAGAAGTTTCATCAACTTCAATTGGTTTTTTAACAAAAGAATCACGAAAATTTGCTGCAAAGGCGTTTTCTATATCGACAGTTTTTTTTAACTGAATGTTATATGCGAAGACAGACGGAAAGCCATCTAACCTTTTTTTTTAATTAACAAGCTTCCAAAATCTCTTAGGGTCATCTTTTAAAGTAATAACCATATCATTTACGTAGCTAGTATATAAATTGCTTGACAGATTATTATATCGTCAAAACTTTGTGCATAATTAGTGTAATCCATTGGAGAAAGAGTTTTAAGGTAAACCTTCCATGCTTTATTTCTTTTTTTACGAAGAGTTCGTAGCTTTTTCATGTACCATGGGTGAAAAGTGTTTGAATTATTCAATTTTTTTAAACGTCACTGAAGACATTAGGCAAGCGTTTGATAAAGATGAGGTGACGTTTTTGGTTTTGCTTGATTTCTCGAAGGCTTTTGACGCAGTTAATCATGATATTTTATGTAAAAAGCATATACAGAGATTTAATTTTTCATCAGGGGCTACAAAACTCATTTACTCATACTTAACTAATAGAAAATAAGCAGTGCAAGTTGAGAACAGGTTGTCTTGTTTTCTCCCAAATGTTACCGGTGTTCCACAAGGTTCAATACTTGGCCCACTATTGTTTTCAATTTACGTCAACGAACTTCCATCTATATTTGATAACTGCTCTTCTCATAAGTATGCAGATGACGTCCAACTGTACCTTTATTCACAATAAAATTAACGTGTTGGGTAAATTCAAAGTTAATCCTTAAAACTAAATCCGCGACAGAGTTTGTGCTGCGAAATATGGTAATCGAATGCACTTACGATACGTTTTCTAGCGAAGGTAATCGTCTGGCATTTTACATGGTTAAGGGATATACCACTCTTTCTGCACCAAATAATAAAGCTATTAATATATGCCTGCAGAAGACTTCGGTAGTCGCTAGACTTAATTGTCTTAAATATCTTCATGTCATCAGCGAATATAAGAATGTCACTTGATTGTATGCAAAAAGTAACATCATTTATTGCCAAAATGAATAGTAAAGGACAAAGGTGGCTTCCTTGAGGTACGCCAGAGTGGGCCATGAAGGGGTCTGAAAGACAATTTCTAAATTTTACTTGGTAAGATCTATTCTCTAGGTATGATTTGACCCAAGCTAATGAATAAGGAGGAAAAGCAAAAGCTTTTAACTTGAACAAGATTATTTTGTGACTCAGTTGGTCAAATGCTTTTGAGAAGTCAGTGTCAGTCAACTTCACTACTTTTTTCTTATGCATTTGAACATTTGTAGGTGAATGTTAGAAGATTTGTAATAGTTGATCTATGCTTCAAAAATCCATGTTGTTGCTCACAAATGAGATTTTTACTCTCACAGACAACTTAATCAAAAAGTTTTGGAATGCAAGATAATTTAGAAATGGGCCTATAGTTTGCAACGTCAGCCTTATCTCCTTTCTTGAATATAGGAGTAAGAAAGGCCTGTTTTCATGTACTTGGAAATTTTCCTGCTTTTAGTGAAAGCTCAAACATAAACCTGAGAAGCTGAACTACAGAATGCTTACATTTTTTTAATACTATAGTGGGAATTCCATCAGGACCAGCTGAACCATCATCGTTTAACGAAGAAAGAAGGTCAAGCACTGTACTCTGCAGTACAGGGATATGGTAACAGCTAGTTTGCGAAAAGGTATGTAGATTGTTAATAAAAGTTTCATCAACTTCAATTGGTTTTTTAACAAAAGAATCACGAAAATTTGCTGCAAAGGCGTTTTCTATATCGACAGTTTTTTTTAACTGAATGTTATATGCGAAGACAGACGGAAAGCCATCTAACTTTTTTTTTAAATTAACAAGCTTCCAAAATCTCTTGGGGTCATCTTTTAAAGTAATAACCATATCATTTACGTAGCTAGTATATAAATTGCTTGACAGATTATTATATCGTCAAAACTTTGTGCATAATTAGTGTAATCCATTGGAGAAAGAGTTTTAAGGTAAACCTTCCATGCTTTATTTCTTTTTTTACGAAGAGTTCGTAGCACTTTCATGTACCATGGGTGAAAGTGTTTGAATTATTCGATTTTTTTAAACGTCACTGAAGACATTAGGCAAGCGTTTGATAAAGATGAGGTGACGTTTTTGGGTTTGCTTGATTTCTCGAAGGCTTTTGACGCAGTTAATCATGATATTTTATGTAAAAAGCATATGCAGAGATTTAATTTTTCATCAGGGGCTACAAAACTCATTTACTCATACTTAACTAATAGAAAATAAGCAGTGCAAGTTGAGAACAGGTTGTCTTGTTTTCTCCCAAATGTTACCGGTGTTCCACAAGGTTCAATACTTGGCCCACTATTGTTTTCAATTTACGTCAACGAACTTCCATCTATATTTGATAACTGCTCTTCTCATAAGTATGCAGATGACGTCCAACTGTACCTTTATTCACAATAAAATTAACGTGTTGGGTAAATTCAAAGTTAATCCTTAAAACTAAATCCGCGACAGAGTTTGTGCTGCGAAATATGGTAATCGAATGCACTTACGATACGTTTTCTAGCGAAGGTAATCGTCTGGCATTTTACATGGTTAAGGGATATACCACTCTTTCTGCACCAAATAATAAAGCTATTAATATATGCCTGCAGAAGACTTCGGTAGTCGCTAGACTTAATTGTCTTAAATATCTTCATGTCATCAGCGAATATAAGAATGTCACTTGATTGTATGCAAAAAGTAACATCATTTATTGCCAAAATGAATAGTAAAGGACAAAGGTGGCTTCCTTGAGGTACGCCAGAGTGGGCCATGAAGGGGTCTGAAAGACAATTTCTAAATTTTACTTGGTAAGATCTATTCTCTAGGTATGATTTGACCCAAGCTAATGAATAAGGAGGAAAAGCAAAAGCTTTTAACTTGAACAAGATTATTTTGTGACTCAGTTGGTCAAATGCTTTTGAGAAGTCAGTGTCAGTCAACTTCACTACTTTTTTCTTATGCATTTGAACATTTGTAGGTGAATGTTAGAAGATTTGTAATAGTTGATCTATGCTTCAAAAATCCATGTTGTTGCTCACAAACGAGATTTTTACTCTCACAGACAACTTAATCAAAAAGTTTTGGAATGCAAGATAATTTAGAAATGGGCCTATAGTTTGCAATGTCAGCCTTATCTCCTTTCTTGAATATAGGAGTAAGAAAGGCCTGTTTTCATGTACTTGGAAATTTTCCTGCTTTTAGTGAAAGCTCAAGCATAAACCTGAGAGGCTGAACTACAGAATGCTTACACTTTTTTAATACTATAGTGGGAATTCCATCAGGACCAGCTGAACAATCATCATTTAACGAAGAAAGAAGGTCAAGCACTGTACTCTGCAGTACAGGGATATGGTAACAGCTAATTTGCGAAAAGGTATGTAGATTGTTAATAAAATTTTCATCAACTTCAATTGGTTTTTAACAAAAGAATCACGAAAATTTGCTGCAAAGGCGTTTTCTATATCGACAGTTTTTTTTAACTGAATGTTAAATGCGAAGACACACGGAAAGCCATCTAACTTTTTTTTTTAATTAACAAGCTTCCAAAATCTCTTGGGGTCATCTTTTAAAGTAATAACCATATCATTTACGTAGCTAGTATATAAATTGCTTGACAGATTATTATATCGTCAAAACTTTGTGCATAATTAGTGTAATCCATTGGAGAAAGAGTTTTAAGGTAAACCTTCCATGCTTTATTTCTTTTTTTACGAAGAGTTCGTAGCACTTTCATGTACCATGGGTGAAAAGTGTTTCAATTATTCGATTTTTTTAAATGTCACTGAAGACATTAGGCAAGCGTTTGATAAAGATGAGGTGACGTTTTTGGTTTTGCTTGATTTCTCGAAGGCTTTTGACGCAGTTAATCATGATATTTTATGTAAAAAGCATATGCAGAGATTTAATTTTTCATCAGGGGCTACAAAACTCATTTACTCATACTTAACTAATAGAAAATAAGCAGTGCAAGTTGAGAACAGGTTGTCTTGTTTTCTCCCAAATGTTACCGGTGTTCCATAAGGTTCAATTTTTGGCCCACTATTGTTTTCAATTTACGTCAACGAACTTCCATCTATATTTGATAACTGCTCTTCTCATATGTATGCAGATGACGTCCAACTGTACCTTAGCTGCCCCCTTGGGCTCATTGAGAATGGAGCTTTCCGTGTCAATTTGAATTTCAAGTTTTTCGAAAACTGAAATTCATAAAATTATCTATATTTTAACGTTCAGTTACATATGAAAGGACACAAATGCACTTTTTTACACTTCAGATTCTTTGATGTAGTAAGCTTAGAGCAAACTTTTTCACTACAATCAGAGGCTCATCATAAGTGCATGTGTTAGTTGTTAGTAAAATTAAAATAAAATAAAATATTGATAGCCTAACACATGCACAAAATACAAAAACTAACTAAAATGTAATCATGCCAGTTATATATGTACAAGAAAACATTAAACAAAACAATCACGACAGGTGAGCACTGGTTCGAAATAAAGATTTTAATCCCACTTTACTTAAGTTAAAGTTTATAGATGCAGCGTTTAGATTAAAAATTCTGCTCATACGGTTTAGAGCTTCATGTATGCCATAGTTTGTTCTATGAAAGTCAATATTCAGAAGTTCCGATCGACGCAGGAGATAAGATCCTCCATGGTAGTTTAACCCAATACAGGCTAATAAATAAGAAGCATCAAGCTAGCTTTATTCACAATAAAATTAACGTGTTGAGTAAATTCAAAGTTAATCCTTAAATCTAAACCTGCGACAGAGTTTGTGCTGCGAAATATGGTAATCAATTGCACTTACGATACGTTTTCTAGCGAAGGTAATCGTCTGGCATTTTACATGGTTAAGGGATATACCACTCTTTCTGCACCAAATAATAAAGCTATCAATATATGCCTGCAGAAGACTTCGGTAGTCGCTAGACTTAATTGTCTTAAATATCTTCATGTCATCAGCGAATATAAGAATGTCACTTGATTGTATGCAAAAACTAACATCATTTATTGCCAAAATGAATAGTAAAGGACAAAGGTGGCTTCCTTGAGGTACGCCAGAATGGGCCACGAAAGGGTCTGAAAGACAATTTCTAAATTTTACTTGGTAAGATCTATTCTCTAGGTATGATTTGACCCAAGCTAATGAATAAGGAGGAAAACCAAAAGCTTTTAACTTGAACAAGATTATTTTGTGACTCAGTTGGTCAAATGCTTTTGAGAAGTCAGTGTCAGTCAACTTCACTACTTTTTTCTTATGCATTTGAACATTTGTAGGTGAATGTTAGAAGATTTGTAATAGTTGATCTATGCTTCAAAAATCCATGTTGTTGCTCACAAATGAGATTTTTACTCTCACAGACAACTTAATCAAAAAGTTTTGGAATGCAAGATAATTTAGAAATGGGCCTATAGTTTGCAACGTCAGCCTTATCTCCTTTCTTGAATATAGGAGTAAGAAAGGCCTGTTTTCATGTACTTGGAAATTTTCCTGCTTTTAGTGAAAGCTCAAACATAAACCTGAGAAGCTGAACTACAGAATGCTTACATTTTTTTAATACTATAGTGGGAATTCCATCAGGACCAGCTGAACCATCATCGTTTAACGAAGAAAGAAGGTCAAGCACTGTACTCTGCAGTACAGGGATATGGTAACAGCTAGTTTGCGAAAAGGTATGTAGATTGTTAATAAAAGTTTCATCAACTTCAATTGGTTTTTTAACAAAAGAATCACGAAAATTTGCTGCAAAGGCGTTTTCTATATCGACAGTTTTTTTTAACTGAATGTTATATGCGAAGACAGACGGAAAGCCATCTAACTTTTTTTTTAAATTAACAAGCTTCCAAAATCTCTTGGGGTCATCTTTTAAAGTAATAACCATATCATTTACGTAGCTAGTATATAAATTGCTTGACAGATTATTATATCGTCAAAACTTTGTGCATAATTAGTGTAATCCATTGGAGAAAGAGTTTTAAGGTAAACCTTCCATGCTTTATTTCTTTTTTTACGAAGAGTTCGTAGCACTTTCATGTACCATGGGTGAAAGTGTTTGAATTATTCGATTTTTTTAAACGTCACTGAAGACATTAGGCAAGCGTTTGATAAAGATGAGGTGACGTTTTTGGGTTTGCTTGATTTCTCGAAGGCTTTTGACGCAGTTAATCATGATATTTTATGTAAAAAGCATATGCAGAGATTTAATTTTTCATCAGGGGCTACAAAACTCATTTACTCATACTTAACTAATAGAAAATAAGCAGTGCAAGTTGAGAACAGGTTGTCTTGTTTTCTCCCAAATGTTACCGGTGTTCCACAAGGTTCAATACTTGGCCCACTATTGTTTTCAATTTACGTCAACGAACTTCCATCTATATTTGATAACTGCTCTTCTCATAAGTATGCAGATGACGTCCAACTGTACCTTTATTCACAATAAAATTAACGTGTTGGGTAAATTCAAAGTTAATCCTTAAAACTAAATCCGCGACAGAGTTTGTGCTGCGAAATATGGTAATCGAATGCACTTACGATACGTTTTCTAGCGAAGGTAATCGTCTGGCATTTTACATGGTTAAGGGATATACCACTCTTTCTGCACCAAATAATAAAGCTATTAATATATGCCTGCAGAAGACTTCGGTAGTCGCTAGACTTAATTGTCTTAAATATCTTCATGTCATCAGCGAATATAAGAATGTCACTTGATTGTATGCAAAAAGTAACATCATTTATTGCCAAAATGAATAGTAAAGGACAAAGGTGGCTTCCTTGAGGTACGCCAGAGTGGGCCATGAAGGGGTCTGAAAGACAATTTCTAAATTTTACTTGGTAAGATCTATTCTCTAGGTATGATTTGACCCAAGCTAATGAATAAGGAGGAAAAGCAAAAGCTTTTAACTTGAACAAGATTATTTTGTGACTCAGTTGGTCAAATGCTTTTGAGAAGTCAGTGTCAGTCAACTTCACTACTTTTTTCTTATGCATTTGAACATTTGTAGGTGAATGTTAGAAGATTTGTAATAGTTGATCTATGCTTCAAAAATCCATGTTGTTGCTCACAAACGAGATTTTTACTCTCACAGACAACTTAATCAAAAAGTTTTGGAATGCAAGATAATTTAGAAATGGGCCTATAGTTTGCAATGTCAGCCTTATCTCCTTTCTTGAATATAGGAGTAAGAAAGGCCTGTTTTCATGTACTTGGAAATTTTCCTGCTTTTAGTGAAAGCTCAAGCATAAACCTGAGAGGCTGAACTACAGAATGCTTACACTTTTTTAATACTATAGTGGGAATTCCATCAGGACCAGCTGAACAATCATCATTTAACGAAGAAAGAAGGTCAAGCACTGTACTCTGCAGTACAGGGATATGGTAACAGCTAATTTGCGAAAAGGTATGTAGATTGTTAATAAAATTTTCATCAACTTCAATTGGTTTTTAACAAAAGAATCACGAAAATTTGCTGCAAAGGCGTTTTCTATATCGACAGTTTTTTTTAACTGAATGTTAAATGCGAAGACACACGGAAAGCCATCTAACTTTTTTTTTTAATTAACAAGCTTCCAAAATCTCTTGGGGTCATCTTTTAAAGTAATAACCATATCATTTACGTAGCTAGTATATAAATTGCTTGACAGATTATTATATCGTCAAAACTTTGTGCATAATTAGTGTAATCCATTGGAGAAAGAGTTTTAAGGTAAACCTTCCATGCTTTATTTCTTTTTTTACGAAGAGTTCGTAGCACTTTCATGTACCATGGGTGAAAAGTGTTTCAATTATTCGATTTTTTTAAATGTCACTGAAGACATTAGGCAAGCGTTTGATAAAGATGAGGTGACGTTTTTGGTTTTGCTTGATTTCTCGAAGGCTTTTGACGCAGTTAATCATGATATTTTATGTAAAAAGCATATGCAGAGATTTAATTTTTCATCAGGGGCTACAAAACTCATTTACTCATACTTAACTAATAGAAAATAAGCAGTGCAAGTTGAGAACAGGTTGTCTTGTTTTCTCCCAAATGTTACCGGTGTTCCATAAGGTTCAATTTTTGGCCCACTATTGTTTTCAATTTACGTCAACGAACTTCCATCTATATTTGATAACTGCTCTTCTCATATGTATGCAGATGACGTCCAACTGTACCTTAGCTGCCCCCTTGGGCTCATTGAGAATGGAGCTTTCCGTGTCAATTTGAATTTCAAGTTTTTCGAAAACTGAAATTCATAAAATTATCTATATTTTAACGTTCAGTTACATATGAAAGGACACAAATGCACTTTTTTACACTTCAGATTCTTTGATGTAGTAAGCTTAGAGCAAACTTTTTCACTACAATCAGAGGCTCATCATAAGTGCATGTGTTAGTTGTTAGTAAAATTAAAATAAAATAAAATATTGATAGCCTAACACATGCACAAAATACAAAAACTAACTAAAATGTAATCATGCCAGTTATATATGTACAAGAAATCATTAAACAAAACAATCACGACAGGTGAGCACTGGTTCGAAATAAATATTTTAATCCCACTTTACTTAAGTTAAAGTCTATAGATGAAGCGTTTAGATTAAATATTCTGCTCATACGGTTTAGAGCTTCATGTATGCCATAGTTTGTTCTATGAAAGTCAATATTCAGAAGTTCCGATCGACGCAGGTGATAAGATCCTCCATGGTAGTTTAACCCAATACAGGCTAATAAATAAGGAGCATCAAGCTAGCTTTATTCACAATAAAATTAACGTGTTGAGTAAATTCAAAGTTAATCCTTAAAACTAAATCCGCGACAGAGTTTGTGCGGCGAAATATGGTAATCGAATGCACTTACGATACGTAATCGTCTGGCATTTTACATGGTTAAGGGATATACCACTCTTTCTGCACCAAATAATAAAGCTATCAATATATGCCTGCAGAAGACTTCGGTAGTCGCTAGACTTAATTGTCTTAAATATCTTCATGTCATCAGTGAATATAAGAATGTCACTTGATTGTATGTAAAAAGTAACATCATTTATTGCCAAAATGAATAGTAAAGGACAAAGGTGGCTTCCTTGAGGTACGCCAGAGTGGGCCATGAAGGGGTCTGAAAGACAATTTCTAAATTTTACTTGGTAAGATCTATTCTCTAGGTATGATTTGACCCAAGCTAATGAATAAGGAGGAAAAGCAAAAGCTTTTAACTTGAACAAGATTATTTTGTGACTCAGTTGGTCAAATGCTTTTGAGAAGTCAGTGTCAGTCAACTTCACTACTTTTTTCTTATGCATTTGAACATTTGTAGGTGAATGTTAGAAGATTTGTAATATTTGATCTTTGCTTCAAAAATCCATGTTGTTGCTCACAAATGAGATTTTTACTCTCACAGACAACTTGATCAAAAAGTTTTGGAATGCAAGATAATTTAGAAATGGGCCTATAGTTTGCAACGTTAGCCTTATCTCCTTTCTTGAATATACGAGTAAGAAAGGCCTGTTTTCATATACTTGGAAATTTTGCTGCTTTTAGTGAAAGCTCAAACATAAACCTGAGAGGCTGAACTACAGAATGCTTACATTTTTTTAATACTATAGTGGGAATTCCATCAGGACCAGCTGAACAATCATCGTTTAACGAAGAAAGAAGGTCAAGCACTGTACTCTGCAGTACAGGGATATGGTAACAGCTAGTTTGCGAAAAGGTTTGTAGATTGTTAATAAAAGTTTCATCAACTTCAATTGGTTTTTTAACAAAAGAATCACGAAAATTTGCTGCAAAGGCGGTTTCTATATCGACAGTTTTTTTTTAACTGAATGTTATATGCGAAGACAGACGGAAAGCCATCTAACTTTTTTTTTAAATTAACAAGCTTCCAAAATCTCTTAGGGTCATCTTTTAAGGTAATAACCATATCATTTACGTAGCTAGTATATAAATTGCTTGACAGATTATTATATCGTCAAAACTTTGTGCATAATTAGTGTAATCCATTGGAGAAAGAGTTTTAAGGTAAACCTTCCATGCTTTATTTCTTTTTTTACGAAGAGTTCGTAGCACTTTCATGTACCATGGGTGAAAAGTGTTTGAATTATTCGATTTTTTTAAACGTCACTGAAGACATTAGGCAAGCGTTTGATAAAGATGAGGTGACGTTTTTGGTTTTGCTTGATTTCTCGAAGGCTTTTGACGCAGTTAATCATGATATTTTATGTAAAAAGCATATGCAGAGATTTAATTTTTCATCAGGGGCTACAAAACTCATTTACTCATACTCATATGTATGCAGATGACGTCCAACTGAACCTTAGCTGCCCCCTTGGGCTCATTGAGAATGGAGCTTTCCGTGTCAATTTGAATTTCAAGTTTTTCGAAAACTGAAATTCATAAAATTATGTAGATTTTAACGTTCAGTTACATATGAAAGGACACAAATGCACTTTTTTACGCTTCAGATTCTTTGATGTAGTAAGCTTAGAGCAAACTTTTTTTACTACAATCAGAGGCTCATCATAAGTGTATGTGTTAGTTGTTAGTAAAATTAAAATAAAATAAAATATTGATAGCCTAACACATGCACAAAATACAAAAACTAACTAAAATGTAATCATGCCAGTTATATATGTACAAGAAAACATTAAATAAAACAATCACGACAGGTGAGCACTGGTTCGAAATAAATATTTTAATCCCACTTTACTTAAGTTAAAGTCTATAGATGAAGCGTTTAGATTTAAAATCCTGCTCATACGGTTTAGAGCTTCATGTATGCCATAGTTTGTTCTATGAAAGTCATTATTCAGAAGTTCCGATCAACGCAGGTGATAAGATCCTCCATGGTAGTTTAACCCAATACAGGCTAATAAATAAGGAGCATCAAGCTAGCTTCATTCACAATAAAATTAACGTGTTGAGTAAATTCAAAGTTAATCCTTAAAACTAAATCCGCGACAGAGTTTGTGCTGCGAAATATGGTAATCGAATGCACTTACGATACGTAATCGTCTGGCATTTTACATGGTTAAGGGATATACCACTCTTTCTGCACCAAATAATAAAGCTATCAATATATGCCTGCAGAAGACTTCGGTAGTCGCTAGACTTAATTGTCTTAAATATCTTCATGTCAGCAGTGAATATAAGAATGTCACTTGATTGTATGCAAAAAGTAACATCATTTATTGCCAAAATGAATAGTAAAGGACAAAGGTGGCTTCCTTGAGGTACGCCAGAGTGGGCCATGAAGGGGTCTGAAAGACAATTTCTAAATTTTACTTGGTAAGATCTATTCTCTAGGTATGATTTGACCCAAGCTAATGAATAAGGAGGAAAAGCAAAAGCTTTTAACTTGAACAAGATTATTTTGTGACTCAGTTGGTCAAATGCTTTTGAGAAGTCAGTGTCAGTCAACTTCACTACTTTTTTCTTATGCATTTGAACATTTGTAGGTGAATGTTAGAAGATTTGTAATATTTGATCTTTGCTTCAAAAATCCATGTTGTTGCTCACAAATGAGATTTTTACTCTCACAGACAACTTGATGAAAAAGTTTTGGAATGCAAGATAATTTAGAAATGGGCCTATAGTTTGCAACGTCAGCCTTATCTCCTTTCTTGAATATACGAGTAAGAAAGGCCTGTTTTCATATACTTGGAAATTTTGCTGCTTTTAGTGAAAGCTCAAACATAAACCTGAGAGGCTGAACTACAGAATGCTTACATTTTTTTAATACTATAGTGGGAATTCCATCAGGACCAGCTGAACAATCATCGTTTAACGAAGAAAGAAGGTCAAGCACTGTACTCTGCAATACAGGGATATGGTAACAGCTAGTTTGCGAAAAGGTTTGTAGATTGTTAATAAAAGTTTCATCAACTTCAATTGGTTTTTTAACAAAAGAATCACGAAAATTTGCTGCAAAGGCGGTTTCTATATCGACAGTTTTTTTTTAACTGAATGTTATATGCGAAGACAGACGGAAAGCCATCTAACTTTTTTTTTAAATTAACAAGCTTCCAAAATCTCTTAGGGTCATCTTTTAAAGTAATAACCATATCATTTACGTAGCTAGTATATAAATTGCTTGACAGATTATTATATCGTCAAAACTTTGTGCATAATTAGTGTAATCCATTGGAGAAAGAGTTTTAAGGTAAACCTTCCATGCTTTATTTCTTTTTTTACGAAGAGTTCGTAGCACTTTCATGTACCATGGGTGAAAAGTGTTTGAATTATTCGATTTTTTTAAACGTCACTGAAGACATTAGGCAAGCGTTTGATAAAGATGAGGTGACGTTTTTGGTTTTGCTTGATTTCTCGAAGGCTTTTGACGCAGTTAATCATGATATTTTATGTAAAAAGCATATGCAGAGATTTAATTTTTCATCAGGGGCTACAAAACTCATTTACTCATACTCATATGTATGCAGATGACGTCCAACTGTACCTTAGCTGCCCCCTTGGGCTCATTGAGAATGGAGCTTTCCGTGTCAATTTGAATTTCAAGTTTTTCGAAAACTGAAATTCATAAAATTATATAGATTTAAACGTTCAGTTACATATGAAAGGACACAAATGCACTTTTTTACACTTCAGATTCTTTGATGTAGTAAGCTTAGAGCAAACTTTTTTTACTACAATCAGAGGCTCATCATAAGTGCATGTGTTAGTTGTTAGTAAAATTAAAATAAAATAAAATATTGATAGCCTAACACATGCACAAAATACAAAAACTAACTAAAATGTAATCATGCCAGTTATATATGTACAAGAAAACATTAAACAAAACAATCACGACAGGTGAGCACTGGTTCGAAATAAATATTTTAATCCCACTTTACTTAAGTTAAAGTGTATAGATGAAGCGTTTAGATTTAAAATCCTGCTCATACGGTTTAGAGCTTCATGTATGCCATAGTTTGTTCTATGAAAGTCATTATTCAGAAGTTCCGATCAACGCAGGTGATAAGATCCTCCATGGTAGTTTAACCCAATACAGGCTAATAAATAAGGAGCATCAAGCTAGCTTTATTCACAATAAAATTAACGTGTTGAGTAAATTCAAAGTTAATCCTTAAAACTAAATCCGCGACAGAGTTTGTGCTGCGAAATATGGTAATCGAATGCACTTACGATACGTAATCGTCTGGCATTTTACATGGTTAAGGGATATACCACTCTTTCTGCACCAAATAATAAAGCTATCAATATATGCCTGCAGAAGACTTCGGTAGTCGCTAGACTTAATTGTCTTAAATATCTTCATGTCATCAGTGAATATAAGAATGTCACTTGATTGTATGCAAAAAGTAACATCATTTATTGCCAAAATGAATAGTAAAGGACAAAGGGGGCTTCCTTGAGGTACGCCAGAGTGGGCCATGAAGGGGTCTGAAAGACAATTTCTAAATTTTACTTGGTAAGATCTATTCTCTAGGTATGATTTGACCCAAGCTAATGAATAAGGAGGAAAACCAAAAGCTTTTAACTTGAACAAGATTATTTTGTGACTCAGTTGGTCAAATGCTTTTGAGAAGTCAGTGTCAGTCAACTTCACTACTTTTTTCTTATGCATTTGAACATTTGTAGGTGAATGTTAGAAGATTTGTAATATTTGATCTTTGCTTCAAAAATCCATGTTGTTGCTCACAAATGAGATTTTTACTCTCACAGACAACTTGATCAAAAAGTTTTGGAATGCAAGATAATTTAGAAATGGGCCTATAGTTTGCAACGTCAGCCTTATCTCCTTTCTTGAATATACGAGTAAGAAAGGCCTGTTTTCATATACTTGGAAATTTTGCTGCTTTTAGTGAAAGCTCAAACATAAACCTGAGAGGCTGAACTACAGAATGCTTACATTTTTTTAATACTATAGTGGGAATTCCATCAGGACCAGCTGAACAATCATCGTTTAACGAAGAAAGAAGGTCAAGCACTGTACTCTGCAGTACAGGGATATGGTAACAGCTAGTTTGCGAAAAGGTTTGTAGATTGTTAATAAAAGTTTCATCAACTTCAATTGGTTTTTTAACAAAAGAATCACGAAAATTTGCTGCAAAGGCGGTTTCTATATCGACAGTTTTTTTTTAACTGAATGTTATATGCGAAGACAGACGGAAAGCCATCTAACTTTTTTTTTAAATTAACAAGCTTCCAAAATCTCTTAGGGTCATCTTTTAAAGTAATAACCATATCATTTACGTAGCTAGTATATAAATTGCTTGACAGATTATTATATCGTCAAAACTTTGTGCATTATTAGTGTAATCCATTGGAGAAAGAGTTTTAAGGTAAACCTTCCATGCTTTATTTCTTTTTTTACGAAGAGTTCGTAGCACTTTCATGTACCATGGGTGAAAAGTGTTTGAATTATTCGATTTTTTTAAACGTCACTGAAGACATTAGGCAAGCGTTTGATAAAGATGAGGTGACGTTTTTGGTTTTGCTTGATTTCTCGAAGGCTTTTGACGCAGTTAATCATGATATTTTATGTAAAAAGCATATGCAGAGATTTAATTTTTCATCAGGGGCTACAAAACTCATTTACTCATACTCATATGTATGCAGATGACGTCCAACTGTACCTTAGCTGCCCCCTTGGGCTCATTGAGAATGGAGCTTTCCGTGTCAATTTGAATTTCAAGTTTTTCGAAAACTGAAATTCATAAAATTATGTAGATTTTAACGTTCAGTTACATATGAAAGGACACAAATGCACTTTTTTACACTTCAGATTCTTTGATGTAGTAAGCTTAGAGCAAACTTTTTTTACTACAATCAGAGGCTCATCATAAGTGCATGTGTTAGTTGTTAGTAAAATTAAAATAAAATAAAATATTGATAGCCTAACACATGCACAAAATACAAAAACTAGCTAAAATGTAATCATGCCAGTTATATATGTACAAGAAAACATTAAACAAAACAATCACGACAGGTGAGCACTGGTTCGAAATAAATATTTTAATCCCACTTTACTTAAGTTAAAGTCTATAGATGAAGCGTTTAGATTTAAAATCCTGCTCATACGGTTTAGAGCTTCATGTATGCCATAGTTTGTTCTATGAAAGTCATTATTTAGAAGTTCCGATCAACGCAGGTGATAAGATCCTGCATGGTAGTTTAACCCAATACAGGCTAATAAATAAGGAGCATCAAGCTAGCTTTATTCACAATAAAATTAACGTGTAGAGTAAATTCAAAGTTAATCCTTAAAAATAAATATGCGACAGAGTTTGTGCTGCGAAATATGGTAATCGAATGCACTTACGATACGTTTTCTAGCGAAGGTAATCGTCTGGCATTTTACATGGTTAAGGGGTATACCACTCTTTCTGCACCAAATAATAAAGCTATTAATATCTGCCTGCAGAAGACTTCGGTAGTCGCTAGACTTAATTGTCTTAAATATCTTCATGTCATCAGCGAATATAAGAATGTCACTTGATTGTATGCAAAAAGTAACATCATTTATTGGCAAAATGAATAGTAAAGGACAAAGGTAGCTTCCTTGAGGTACGCCAGAGTGGGCGAACTACAGAATGCTTACATTTTTTTAATACTATAGTAGGAATTCCATCAGGACCAGCTGAACAATCATCGTTTAACGAAGAAAGAAGGTCAAGCACTGTACTCTGCAGTACAGGGATATGGTAACAGCTAGTTTGCGAAAATGTATGTAGATTAAAATTTTCATCAACTTCAATTGTTTTTTTAACAAAAGAATCACGAAAATTTGCTGCAATGGCGTTTTCTATATCGACAGTTTTTTTTAACTGAATGTTATATGCGAAGACAGACGGAACGCCATCTAACTTTTTTTTTAAATAAACAAGCTTCCAAAATCTCTTAGGGTCATCTTTTAAAGTAATAACCATATCATTTACGTAGCTAGTATATAAATTGCTTGACAGATTATTATATCCTCAAAACTTTGTGCATAATTAGTGTAATCCATTGGAGAAAGAGTTTTAAGGTAAACACACACAATTTAAATGTCCTAAAAACGCTAAAGTTGTAGAATTTAGGCCAATATCAGTATTACCCTACTTGTCCAAAGTCTTCGAGAGAATCCTGCAGAGACAAATTAATGTTTATCTTTATACGAACTCGTTGTTTTCTCCGAAACAATCTGGCTTTCGTGAAAAACACAGCTGTATTACAGCCCTTTTAAACGTCACTGAAGACATTAGGCAAGCGTTTGATAAAGATGAGGTGACGTTTTTGGTTTTGCTTGATTTCTCGAAGGCTTTTGACACAGTTAATCATGATATTTTATGTAAAAAGCATATGCAGGGATTTAATTTTTCATCAGGGGCTACAAAACTCATTTACTCATACTTAACTAATAGAAAATAAGCAGTGCAAGTTAAGAACAGGTTGTCTTGTTTTCTCCCAAATGTTACCGGTGTTCCACAAGGTTCAATACTTGGCCCACTATTGTTTTCAATTTACGTCAACGAACTTCCATCTATATTTGATAACTGTTCTTCTCATATGTATGCAGATGACGTCCAACTGTACCTTAGCTGCCCCCTTGGACTCATTGAGAATGGAGCTTTCCGTGTCAACGAAGATCTTGAGAAAATTGCAAATTTGTCCAATCCCAAAAACTCCAAATGTGCCGTTATATCCAGAAAAAGGCTTGATATTAGTTACTTTCTTTCCATTTTCTTAAACAATGCTCCTATTTAATATGTTGAAGCTGCAAAAAACTTCGGGGTGACGTTTAACCGCTTCCTGATTTGGTCCTTTAACTTGCCGTACGTTATGTGTTTGGCCTACGTAAGTACAACAGATTATCTGGCTTTGCTACGCTTTTGCTAGGTATGCCTTTGGAGAAATATCTTGAGCTTCGCAGTCTTACTTGCTATCTAATATATTGTGAAGTTTTGGCCTGGGGTTCGACAAATAAAACTCAATTAAAAATCCAAAATACTACAACATATCTCTTTATTTTATGAAACACAACGTCTTTCAGTTTAAATAACACCAAATTAAACTTATTTCACTTATTCACAATTCAAATACGTTTTTATAATTCAACACTTTTTATTTAATCTCAATTCAATCACTTTTTATTAACGCTTCCAGTTGTTAACAATTCTACTTTCGAAAATAAACTGAACTTTCAATGCAATCTACTCTTGTATTTATACAAGTTTACAAGCTTCTGGAAGCTTCTGTCTGGTTCTGGCACAATCTAAGCTTTCGGTACTAATTCGAATCTCGAATTAGTACTTCAAGTTCGATTTAGTACTCAGTTAAAACATATTGCAAATATGTAGCATACTTTTAGGCACATGGTCGTTGTACACAATGAATGTTTGTTGTTGTACACAATGAATCCAACAGATGTCGTTAATTTACAAAACATATCCTCCGAATATCTAAACTTGTTGCCACATCACATTGTCCCCCTCTTAGTTTTGTTCGTCCCGAACAAGCACATCATCATTGTTTCCGTCAGTCGATCCACATGGACAAATTTCATTTTTGCTCTTGGCCCTCGTTGGATTCGGAAAACGACGTCATTAATGCGCGTAACTACTTGGTAGGGACCTTCCCAGTCCTGCTGAAGCTTGGGCGATTCTCCTTTTCTGCGATGTGGGTTGTACAGCCATACCAGATCTCCCTCATTGAATTCAGGTGCTGTTGCTCGCGCATCGTATCTGGTCCTCAGGCGGTCTCTCGCAATGTTAATGTTGCTTTGGGTTCTTTGGTGTGTGTCGTTGATCCTTTTAATCGGGGCGCTCACTTTGTTCTGTTGTATTTTAGCACTTGCCTTGTTTTTTGGTCCTTTACTAGCTTTGCACGTGGTGCACTTTCGACACCATCTCTCAACATCTTTTCTTACAGTTAACCAATAATAGCGTACCCGTACCTTTTTCCGTGTCTTGTTGATTCCTAAGTGCCCGCGGGATTCTTCATCGTGCATTTCCCTTAAAATCTCCTGCACTTTCGACCGTGGAACCACAAGCTGCAACTTAAAGGATCTTCCATTCGGCATTTCCCATTTTCTCCACAAAACACCATCTTTTACATGGAGAGAGTCCCACTGCGCCCAGTATGCCTTTAAGGTAGGACTTCTGTTGGAGATGTCTCTTGCATTCGGCTTATTAATAGATTCCTTCCATACAAGAATCGGCTCGATGTCAGGATCTTCCTTTTGTGCATTACGAAGTTCTTCTGCAGTCCAACCCTATACAGGTTCAGCCCTTAGTCTCTGAACAGAAATACTTTCGTCCTTCTTAACGGTCAAACACCTAGGATGCGCTCTTTCTGAAGATGGCCGTAGGATTTCATCACTGCTTATGATCGTCCGAAGATTTACAGCATTCTCGTTTCCGTAAACCATTGGAATCTCGACGATTGAATACCTTAACACCTGCATTCGAAAGTCTAGGACTACCTCATGTGCCTTCATAAAATCCACACCTAGTATGCAGTCGTCGCATATGTCAGCTACCAAGAATGCATGTGAGAAGGTCAGCCCTGCCAGTTCTATCTTCAGAAGTACCTCTCCGTATACTTTTGCTACTTCTCCCGTAGCTGCTTTCAGACTGTTCCAGCTGGTGTTGTGTAGCCAGGACGTCTGGACAAGGCCTCTTCTAATTATGGACGCCGTGGCACCCGTATCGATAGTGGCCACACATTTTCTGTTGGCGATGACTGTCTCCACTGTCAAACTCTTGTTGCAGCGTTTCGTTTGCGCAACTTGGATAATGGTCCTGGGGGCGTTCATTTCATCAACCGACTTTTGCTCTGCAAAGTTGAATCTTACGCGCTTTCCACACTGATGTATCCCCAAATCATGCCCGGTAGGGTAAGCGATATCCCTGTCAGTAGGCCTTTTTCTCGCACTATGTGGGCAGCTTACCTGTGGAGATCTGTGGTATCGATGGATACCTTGCGAAGCTTGGTCTGCTGCTTCCATTGTCAGGGCAAATGCTAAAGCCTCAGGGAGCGTTTTCTTACCTGCCATTCTCACAGCCATCTGTAGTTTTCCATCTGCAATGGCATTAGTGAACGCATCGGTTGCCAGTTCGTTTATGATTTCCCTGCTGGTATTGGGATAAGACAAATTCGCCAAGCGCTCAATGTCAGCTTCCAATTGTTGTAGCGTTTCACCTCTTGTCTGGACCCTTCGGCGCAACTGGACTCGGTAAACTTGCTGCATGTGGTCGTCGCCAAACCTCATCTCGATTGCCTTGACCATGGCATCATAATCATGATGTTTGTCTTCAGGAATGGTCTGCAGCAATTCGGCAGCTGTTCCTCTGAGCGCAAGCGTAAGAGCAATTGATTTGTCTTCGTTGTCCCAGTTGTTCGTCAAGGCGGCAGCTTCAAACTGCCTCTTATAAATTGGCCATGATGTTTGACTATCGAAGACAGGGGGCTGCATTTCCTTTCTTCGTGGACCGTCGCTCGAGTATTCCCGAACCTTCTGCTTTTTTCAAAGAATCAACCTCCTTAGCCAGGTGTTCGTACTGTTGTTCTACACTTTCTGCTTGCTTTCCGAACTTTTCTTCTAAGCTTTCTATTTTGGCTTCAAATTTCTGATCTACTATTTGAAGTCTTTCGCTAAGTTGATTCGGGAGAGTTTCTAATGAATTCTTTTGTTCGTCGAATTTACTTTCGAGAACGTTCCTTTGGTCTTCGAGAACGTTCCTTTGTTCGCTTAGTTTTTGCTGGAGAATTTCCAACGAATTCTTCTGCTCATTCTTTTGTTCGTCGAATTTCGACAGAAGCAACTTCATGAAAGCAGGCATTTCATCGGCTGTACTTACTGTGCATTCTCTCCCTTGTTCTTCAACATCGAACAACATGGTATCGGGGTCTCCACCATCCTGAGTGATAGCATTCTGAAGTCGGAGCAATAGTTCCTTTTTCAGCCCCGAAGTCTGAAGATTTCGTTTTCCTAATTCTTCTTTCAACTCAGCTGTTGTCAATTGTTTTGATTTGCGACCCATTTTATGTAACCGAAACACAATTTTCGCAACACAGTCAATTTTATTTTAATGTCTCTTCTAGAAAAATCTTTTTCAAACACTATTTTTAACAAAAATATTCGCTATTCACAGTTTTATAGCACAATCAGTTCACTTTCACAATTATATGAGTCACCGAAACTGTTTTAGGAAATGTCACTATCGAATTTTCTAGCACTTTACTGAGTTTTATCCCCAATTTCTGACACCAATGTGAAGTTTTGGCCTGGGGTTCGACAAATAAAACTCAATCAAAATTCCAAAATACTACAACAAATCTCTTTATTTTATGAAACACAACGTCGTTCAGTTTAAATAACACCAAATTTAACTTATTTCACTTATTCACAATTCAAATACGTTTTTATAATTCAACACTTTTTATTTAATCTCAATTCAATCACTTTTTATTAACGCGTTCCAGTTGTTAACAATTCCACTTTCGAAAATAAACTGAACTTTCAATGCAATCTACTCTTGTATTTATACAAGTTTACAAACTTCTGGAAGCTTCTGTCTGGTTCTGGCACAATCTAAGCTTTCGGTACTAATTCGAGTCTCGAATTAGTACTTCAAGTTCGATTTAGTACTCAGTTAAAACATATTGCAAATATGTAGCATACTTTTAGGCACATGGTCGTTGTACACAATGAATGTTTGTTGTTGTACACAATGAATCCAACAGATGTCGTTAATTTACAAAACGTATCCTCCGAATATCTAAACTTGTTGCCACATCACAATATTGATATCACGCCAACCACAATATTGTTTTGAAAAGATAAATATTGCAACCTCGCACAGATCTCGTCAATTGATTCATCCTCGTTGTTCTTTTCTGACATCCGAACGTCAATTCTTTGTAAACTCTATCCGTCTTTGGAACTCTTTACCGCGTTACATAAAAGAAATTGAAAATTTTAAAATAATAAAAAAGGTTTTAAAAAAGCATTTTTCTGTAAATGCGTGAATCATATAAAAAACGTTTTATATTTCTTTAAAATCATCTTTTGGTAATAAATTATTTAATGAAATTTTGATATTATTATTGATGATTCAAAATAAGTAATTTTTTTTATTTCTCTTCTTAATTATTTCAATTTGTATTAACTTATATTATTTTGCTCTCTATGTGAAATTAGCTTGTAACTAAACTAAAAGATATTATATCTTACCTACTGTTATCAGGCAATATCGAAATAAAAATAAAAAAAAAAAATAAATATGTATGTAGGTAAGTACTAGTGCTCGTACAAAACTTGAAAAACCTAAACAATTCGAATCAAAAGTCTAATCAATGACGTACATAAGTACATACAAATGTATAATTTCATATGTTAGAAGTTCTCGTATTCCATATAAAAAAATGTAGGCAATGTTTTCGAAAAACCACACCCATTTTTACTTGCGAAAATTGTGTGTTGAAAATTGCCCCTCCTACCTAAACGGGAGGTATACGGAAGACCTCCTTCTAGTAAAATTTTTTTGTATTTTTCCCTCTACATGAATCGGTTATCAATTTGCGGCGCCACAGTTATCGTAATCTTGCCTCGCAATGTCATGTTTGATTGTTATCTCAAATTTGTTATATTCATGAATCCTAAACTTGCCTTATAGTACCTTTTATCGCAAGTAAAAAATCACCTACCCGTTTTTAAAATATAGATTTTTTTTTTATATATTTTTTTTAAAAAATTATTAAAAACAAAAAAAAAAGTTTTTCGAAAATATTTAAGTGTAAGATTACTTAGGCTACTTACATTTTCCTGAATATCAATTTTGGTTGTAATCAGTTACCTAACCAGTTCTCAGGAAAGTCGATTAGAAAACAAACAGTACTAGTTTGCCCACCGTCATAATTTTACAAACTTCTTGGAGCCATTTTTGAGAAAAATAAGCTTTTACTTGGCGGTTATATAGCAAGTACCGTTAATATTTCAACTAAAAAAGAAATTAAAAAAATTCTCTGTTGAATGTCAAAATAAACTTATATTCCAAATTTAAAGACGATTGGCCAAACCGTTAGTAGACGGATAGAATTTTGCCAGTGAGCCAGTGACTCGAATATGTTTCTCTATCATCGTAATGATTTGATTGTTTCCCCTTTTTTTCTGCACGAATGCATAACTCGTACTTAGTATCTACCTACCAATAATCGCAAGTAAAAATTAGGTATTACAAATGTAAAAAAACCCGGGGCATTTTAAGCAAGTCTATAGGAGATTAGTTGAAAGAAATATTTTGGTTTAACTATAAATTTCTTTCCCACGAGCTAAGCTGGGTAGGTAAACTAGTACCTATTATATAAACCTCTAACAAACAAAAGATCTTTCGTACTATAAACCTACAATCAATTTACAAACAATTTTTTAATGAATTTCTTTACATAGTTCATTCAGAGAGGTACCTACATATACATATGTATGTATATGTATATGAAGGTACCTATCGGAATGGAAAGCCAAATTCAAAACAAAAATCCATCCACTGCAAGGATGTTTGTATCTTTGTCTTAATACAGCAAGAAGTAAGTTTGTGTTTAAATTGCAAGAATGAACGTGTACCTACATTATTTGAAGCCGGCAACCTTCATAATAGTAAAAAAATTGAAAATCCTAAAGAATTCGAATCAAAAGTCTGGTCAATGATGTATGTACAAATATGACAAATATGTATGTAGGTAGTGCTCGTAGAAAACATGAAAATCCTAAAGAACTCAAATCAAAAGTCTTGTCAATGACGTACGCATGTATAAATACTTATGTAAAAACCAGTTCTCATATTACATATTCCATATAAAAAAAACGTAAACAACATTGTATATAAACTGCAGTTTACATACAATGGTAGTGATGAAAATGTTGGAACGTGTATAAATCATAACAAAAAAACTATTCGCCTCAGCTAAGCGAAACCATTGTATATAAACTTCATAGCTGCTAGCAGTTTATATACATATGTACAATTAACGAAACAAGATACTGAATTATTTCATGTTCTCCTTCTGTTTTTCTTGCCTCACATTGCACATGCGCAGTAAACTAAGCACAAAGCATAACACTAAAAACCATGCTCTTGATTCTCTCTCACTCAAATAAAATGTCCCTACACTAGCGCCCAGGCGGCTCTTGGAAGTAAGATTTTTTCGCGTCTCATGATGGTGCTATAGCAGTTTATATACAATGTTTTGAAATATAGAATAAAGATACGTTTAGTAAGACAATGAGGTGTATGTGTGAGATTAGAACGATAGGCTGAGGCAGAGTTGTTGACCGGTGCCTGGTTGGGCTGGTGGGTGTATATTTGCATTTTCACATTATCTTTGGTAAACAAAATCAAAATCGTTTTCTTTAAGGCGTTTAGTACAATGCCAACCGTTTTGCACTCCGTCCCTGTGTTAATATTTTTGCATCCCTCAATACCAGTTTTCAGCGATACGAAAATGATTTATAAATAACACAAAAGTTGTCGATGGTTTGTTTTCTTCTGACTGCTAACACTTTACATACAGCTTTCCCGTTCTACCATTTTTTAGCTTTGCATATGTATTGAAGACTAAAAGTCTACATTGCAATCTCCATTCAGGTAATATATAGGATGAGATAGCGAAACTAGATGGCGCTAGGTGAAACACCCATCTTGATAGTACATATACATATATATATTCATATACAATGCAAAGGTCATAATGTGCCTATGGTTCAATTCTAGCAAATCCCTTGGAGCTATGCAACGAAATTTAAATAAAAAAATTGCTTGAAAGAGAAACGTTGGCCAGGTTAGCGAAATTAATTTATATTTAGAGTTCTTATTGAATCTTTGTGGGGTATACATCATGGAGAGCTCTTGTTTGATTTTTCAAAAATTTATAATTATTATCATAATGTCTTGTTCAATCTGTAAGATTAAAATAGGAAGAACTGAAGTAAAAATAACGTGCAGTGAGTGCAGAATCATTTTCCATGGAAATTGTGTTAAGATGATTGCAATTGATCTCGAGTACTTAAATAAAAGCAAATCCATTTGGAGATGCAAAAACTGTACCATACAAAGAAGAGAATCTTTCTCTTTACCGTCAACTGTACCAGAAATTCAACCAACGTCACTGCCACTGCCACCTGCCGGCTCGACTCAACCTAGTAAATGATCAACAAATCTCCCTTCATCTGCCACCAACGTACCTAGTGCTTCTGTTACATTAGAGATGATATTTGCAAAAATTGTCTCATTGGAGGAAACCCAGACAAAACAAATGAATGCACTCATTGCCAAAAATGACGAGTGTGAAAAAAGAATTAATCTTCTTGAAGCAAAGGTAAATAACCTAGAACAACAACCGCTTTCAAACTGTATCGACATTGCCATCATACCTACCATGGCATGCTAAAATTTCCTATTTTCTCCCCGTGTTATTTAGAATATCCCACAATTAATTATTAAAAAATCCCTTTTTTCCTTCTAGTACTTTTAGCTTGTCTCAGGCACAAACCAATAAAAAAGGAACTTGTCCACGATCTAAAAAAACAAGAGGCAAAATACCAAAGATGTCGCACACTTCTATGGATTCAAAAGTGTCAGTTATGTTTTACCGGTAAATGCGACTTTTTGAATTTATAAACACATATGTCGCGAGCTTCTATGTCAACATTTTAAGTAGTATCGCATTCTCAATTTTGGCGAATTTTTTTTGACAATTGTTGTATTAAGCTGACATTAGACCAGCAGTCCATATATAATACGTCCATGATACCTGCTATCGATGCCAACATGTCAAACACTGATGTTGCACTGAAGATTCTTCGTGATGGCTTAAATTTGAAACACAGAAGAGAGACATAAACCACTGTTACATGAAGAAAATAAAACTAGCAAAACCAACAACAAATGGAAGCTCTGGACCCCTGTTCTGTAACTATTGCAACGATAAAACAGAACAAAATTCATTTTATCGCATCATGCTTCTGTAACATTGGCAGGCGATCATTTTATCGATTGGAATAAATCGGAATGAAATACTGGAAGAATGCGATAAAATGGTGTTCTGTATCTCTCAAATGCATTCGCATTCTCAATTTTGGCGATATTTTTGTGACAATTGTGGTATGAAGCTGACATTAGACTAGCAGTCCATATATAATACGTCCATGGCAGAACATATGGAACAAAGGGGAAATCCAGAGGTATCCTAAATTTTGCTGGATACTTTTCTCAACACGTGAACAGCTGTTGAACAGCTCTCTTTTTGTTTCTCTTTTGCCTCGAATTTTGATCAGGTAGGATTTGGTCGCACAAAAAAACCACCAAACATTAGCAAGGTAACCTACCCAATACATACGTACGTAAACGTACGCAAATATATGTTTTGTTCGTTATAATGGCCGCTGGCTGTAATTCAGCTATGATTTAACACGTATTACAAAAACATTGAACGTGTAGCACTAGAAAGCTATGCGAACTCGAACGTCCTCATTTTCAACTCTTTTAAGCTTGATCTCTATTTCTGTAATAACTTTTTGTTCTAAATATACAAAAATCACACAGTTGTAATTTTGGCAAAAAATGTGGTCGGACGACGATTCCTTAAGTTCCCATGGAACTGTGGAGTGTGTTCTCAAATACGAGGGAGCTAAAGAATTGTATAGTTTTCCTGCAAAAGCAGTTAAAGGTCATGAGTGGTTTCAAGGGCTGAAAATTGAAGCAGAAGCCGATGATTTTCATCCTAATTTCTGGGTATGTAATAGACATTTTTCCACAAAAATGTTCACATCAGATAAAAGGCTTAAAACCAGCGCTGTCCCAGATAAGAACCTTCCAACTGGATTATCTAACACGAGTGAAATTCTAACTAATTTAGTCTCTCCTGAACAGCCTGATCCAAACAAATTTGTTACACCAAAAACAGTTAAAAACACTCTTTCCAATGGATTGAAGAAGAATTCTTGTGTCCTTCCACCTAAGGCAAATATATTACAATCGAAGAAATGGATAAATGACTTTTCCAAAACACTTGTTGACTATCAATTAAAAGTTCGAGATTTTCTTAGATTTGTTTTTTATTTTCAGATTTCAATTTTTTTCATGCATTTTAGTCTATTTGACAGTTGTTTGTGTTTTGTTCATGATGACAAAACGCGACGCTAAGATTGCTCCTTGTTACATTATGAAGTACAGAACTGAATACATAAAATGGGAAACATAAACATTTAAGAAATGTTTATTGTTATTTCAGTAGCAGCTAAAATTGCGCTTCTTGCTACTTATTGTTAGTTAAGTAGCAGTAAAAATTGCGTTTGTTGTTACTTAAATAACAATAAGTAGCAGCGAAAATTGCGCTAAGTAACAACAAGTACAGAAAAAAGAAAGGGGTATAAAATAACAAATGCTGAGATTTTCTTAGATTTGTTTTTTATTTTCAGATTTCAATTTTTTCTTGCTAACGGCATCGTAAAAAAAGAAATAAGAAGAGCAAACTAGAAGTATAAATAAATTGGTTTCGCTAGAAAATTTAATTAAAAAATCAATATGAATATCGAAGCAAATTGTTTAATAATAAATATTCAGTCATAATTATTAATATTATGGTTACATATCCATGAATCTAAAAAGTGAAGTTTAATATTGTGAAAACGAAAAAAGCTGACTTTACTTCGACCAAATGTAGCTTGAGAAACTCGAAAAATATCATCATTTGAAGACGATGATGACGTGATGTACATATTGGCGCAAAACAATGGGTAACCTTTATTTAATACATTAACTTCACAATAATTAAGTTCTGCACTGTTTTGGCGCCGTTGTATCTAATGCGGATTCTAAAAATTACTATCAAAATGCAAATTTACCAAAATAGTGAAAAAAATATTCTCTGCAATTTGTTAGAAAATAAATATGTAAGTCCACATTCATGTATTTCCTATAATCTTTATGCTTTAATATCGCTATCGAAGAATTTTAATATTTTGTATCCTCCTTACCAGTTACCAAATCACACTATCACTCTTAACTCACCCATCGATCCATTGCTAGTTAGTTTTACATTTTGTGTCAAACAAAACGCAACGGATTCATTGAGTCACCTCTTTTCATCGCATGCGGCAATGTCACCGGATTCGTTGCCGCAACGGACGCAAGGGATTCTATTGGTCGGGCCCTTTAGGAGTTTCTCTCTGCTTCCATATGTTCTTTAATCAGGAAAACAGCTGTTTTTAACAATGCTAACTACAACAAAAGCAAGGTAATCTTTCCTAAAGTTACGTTCGTGAACTTACCCTTTTGTTTCGAATTTTGAGAGGTAACCTATCTCATGATACACAGAAATACAAGGTATGGTCATTAGACGCATACAAATCGTCATCCTGATATTTTAGGACGTCACATTATTTTATTATTATTTTATTTATTAAGTGAATATTATTTTTTTAAATTGAAAAAAACATTTGAAAAATAAGAAAAAGTCGACTACTCAAGTCTCATTTTGCGTAAGAACAACTTATTTTCACTTTTATTAGGTACCAATAATAAGTTAAAAAGGAAAAATAAATAAAATTTTAATTCTCTGTAGACCAATTGATCATCCTTTTGAAGAAACATCTCTTGCGGTACAAAAAGTTTCAGCTTGTCGGACTTGAAAAAAAAAAAACATCGAAAAAAACGTCAATTAATAATTTTTTTTCTTTGAGAACACAAAATAATCCATAATTATTCCTTCTATTTAAATTATAAACTTCAAACTCAACTTTTTTTCTTTATTTTGGTTTAAATGCTTAACTTACAGCAGAAAGTTTTGCTGTTTGAAATGTATGATAAATTTACAATTATTTGTATCAAAACGATGTATGATAAAATTCTATGAAACAGAATCCTATATTGGAATACTTCCAGTCGATTCTCAGTTCATACATTAATGTATGAAAGTTCATCATACAACGTTTCTATGAAACAGAAATACTACATCAGAACTGTCAAAATCATGCATTGTATGTAATGTATGATCTATGAAACAGGCCCCTGGTTGGATTTGTTCGTTCACAAAAAAACCCAAAGACAATCAAGGTAACCAATCCGAAATCTATGTTCGTGAACGTACCCATTAGCATAGTTAAAAACAGCCTTTTTCCAGCTGGTTGAAGAACACATGGATGTATTATATATGGACTGCTAGTTGCCTACCTCAAGTTGGTTCCATTTTAGTCTCAGTTATTTTGGGCGACACTAGCCCTCCTGAGTACACTAGCGGGAAAAAAAATTAAACCTCAACTTTGACATTTACTCCAGTAATCCCAGACTTTGGCAGAAGGTTTTCCCACATTGCCATGTTAAAATTTTACTGTTTTCTTCCGTGTTATTTAGAATATCCCACAATTAATCAACCAAGTAACAAATACAAAAAAACACTCATGGATTTATTGAAATAACTTTTTTATAGCTTGGTAAATTACAATTTCGTAAAACTTTAGAAGCTAAACTTTGTTGCGATTTTGGACTGTCATACTGCAAACTTAACAAAAAGCCTTAACTTGTGTCCGCACCAAAGAAACATTTTTTTAAACATTTAAAAGACCTTTCAGAAATGTTTTTTTCTTTCTGTACGCTTCGCGAAATATTTCTGAAATGTCTATCTGTTTTCCTATCCGAACGGAAATCTTTCTTTATTTTGATGCATTTTAGTCTATTTGAAAGGTTTTGTTGTTTTTATTTGTTTGTGTTTTGTTCATGTTGACAAAACGCGACGCTATGATTGCTCCATTTTACATCATGAAGTACAGAACTGAATACATAAAATGGGAAACATAAACATTTAAAAAAATGTTTCAGACATTTCTGAAATGTTTCTGAAATGATATTTAAGCAAAGGGGAAACATTTCATAAATGTTTTTTTGGTGTGGACACACCTTTATAGTCGTCACAAGGAATAGGTCTCAACCTCTGGCCATCAGGATTTTTATTAACTTTGTCTTTTATCATTATTAATGAAGAAATAGTTAAAAGAAATAAATAAAAAGGAACGTTGGTCTTAAAACACAGTACACATAACTAAGGTAATATATCGCGCAGGTTATCAAATCTGATTTGTCACTTTGTATTAAAAATGGTGGTTCTCAGATACCTACATCAAAAATATGTATGAACAAAATTACACACTACTTATTTTCTTGTTTATTAAAAAGCTTTTTTATAAATTAATTACCACAAATACTTTTAAATATAGCCACGAGATCTATTTTTCAGAACAAATAAACAAGCTAATGGTCTCTGGCGGCCGCCATTTTACTTTGATTTTGACAGATGCGCAGAAAATTGCAAAAATAAAACCTCTAATGATATAACCTTAGATATGTGTACTGTGGTCTTAAAAGACACATTGCCTTTTAGAATGCAACTGGAATTTGGACGTATATATTTATGTATTTTGAAGAATAAGAATGAAAGAAAAAAATGTCAAAACACCTTATCTACTGCTTACTTAACTTAGTAGTGTTTTATTTGATCATAATTCATTAGTTTCTTTTAAAATCTTAATAAAATCAGCATTATTTGAAGAAATTTGAAGTAAAACCATTGTATATAGAATCTATAGTACTATCAAGATGGGTATTTCACCTAGCGCCATCTAGTTTCGCTATCTCGCTTTTTCTCAGTGTAGACTTTTAGTCGGGGAGATGAATTCAACACATATGCAATGTTAGAAATTGACAGAACGGGAAAGATGTATATAAAGTGTTAGGAGTTAGAAGAAATCAAATTAAAAAGTCTTTTTTGTGTTATTTCTTTGTTATTTTCTGATAATTAGAGAATGGAAGATAGAAATTTAGACAGGTATGTGAGGAGTTTTCATTTCTGCCTTGAAAATACACTGTTTTTGGTAGGTTTTTTATAGATACGGCAACAGGATGAAATTTACCTTTTTAACGATTTTTGTTGAAATTTGATATTTGGTTAGGTTTTTTTGTGTACAATTTTGAATGGTTACCATGTTTCATTGCTATATTATTTTTCTTAGTCTGCAAAAAATTTATTTGAGTTGAAAAACCTACCTAGTTACTTATTTTACAAATAAAACACATTGTTTGCAGATATTTGTACCTATGTTAGAGTATCTTCACTTACCACGTCAAATATCTAGTACTAGATCTACTACTTACTACTAAATATAGTACTTAATATTCTACTTACTACTAAATCTAGTACCAAATCTACTTCTAAGTACTAAATCTAGTACTAAATATAGTACCAAAACTACGATAGTACTAAGCACTAAAAATCTAGTACCAAAATACTATTGTACCAAGAACATAGTACCAACTGGCACCAGTTTTATATTTAACTAACGTTCGAGATTGAACAATATTTATATTAAAACTTTAAACAGTCGAATCCGAATATGGCAACATTGGTAGTTGATTTTGGTATATGAAATACAGAATAAACAAAATTTCTTGAAAAATGCAAAATCCAAAAAAATAATTGAAAACACACAATCTTGGTTTGGTAACGAAAAATCAAAGGGAAATCCATTAATTTTTGTTTCCCTTACTCTGCCATACCATATGGTCTAGTTTCACTTTTTGAACCTTTCACTCGTACTTATTATTCATTATTCCTGCAAATGCTTGTAATCATTCTAACTGGCTGAACACAAGTCAAAAACGGTACTGCATTACGGAGACGGAGTACGGAACAGCGGTCAAATTTGTCGTACGTACCAATTTCAATCGGAACACAATGCACGTACAGTAACTTTGACATTTAAATAAAAAAATGGATGGAATACCAAAAACAAATGAAAAAGAGAAGAAACTCTTATACAACGAATTGAAATATCATTAAAAAGAATGGAATCATTAGGTGTTATTTCATGTATACTAAATAAAAGGGTTTGGGAGGGACAGACGTACGAAAGATTGTTCTCTCTTTCATAATTTCTCTCTGCATCAGATAAAATGTCAAATTTACTGTACGTAAAAGCTAAAAGTTAACCAACCTTTCCGTATGCGTATTGCAGTTCCATATGTAGTAACGTACCATTGTGTTTGCAAAATACAGTTCGCGTGTATTCAGTTCCGTATGCGTATTCCAGTTCCGTCGTCATTGTGTTCAGCCAGTAACTCATACGTTTCTGAAAATATAACATACAACCTACTCTTTCATCAATATATTTCTTTCTACTCTCCAAAACCCATACAAATGCATATCAAGAACTACTGCAGCGCTATAACGGCAGTATCTCGCTAAACTAGATGCTGTCTGATGGTAGTACTATAGTTTTTATATACAATGCTAAAACCCTTTTTTTCTTTTTTTTTTCCTTCTAGTGCTTTTAGCTTGTCTTAGGCACAAACCAATAAAAAAGGAAGTTGTCCACGATATAAAAAAACAAGAGGCAAAATACCAAAGATGTCGCTCACTTCTATGGATGGAATTCAAAAGTGTTAGTTATGTTTTATCGGTAAATGCGACTTTTTGAATTTAGAAAAACAGATGTCGCGAGCTTCTATGTCAACAATTTAAGTAGTTATTTTTTTTCCTGAAGTGGGTTTAGGAAAGCTAGCATCGCTTTCTCAATTTTGGCGATATTTTTGTGACAATTGTGGTATGAAGCTGACATTAGACTAGCAGTCCATATATAATATGTCCATGGAAGAACATATGGAACAAAGGGAAAATCCAGAGGTATCCTAAAATTTGCTGGATACTTTTCTCAACACGTGAACAGCTGTTGAACAGCTCTCTGTTTGTTTCTCTTTTGCCTCGAATTTTGATCAGGTAGGATTTGGTCGCACAAAAAAACCACCAAACATTAGCAAGGTAACCTACCCAATACATACGTACGTAAACGTACGCAAATATATGTTTTGTTCGTTATAATGGCCGCTGGCTGTAATTCAGCTATGATTTAACACGTATTACAAAAACATTGAACGTGTAGCACTAGAAAGCTATGCGAACTCGAACGTCCTCATTTTCAACTCTTTTAAGCTTGATCTCTATTTCTGTAATAACTTTTTGTTCTAAATATACAAAAATCACACAGTTGTAATTTTGGCAAAAAATGTGGTCGGACGACGATTCCTTAAGTTCCCATGGAACTGTGGAGTGTGTTCTCAAATACGAGGGAGCTAAAGAATTGTATAGTTTTCCTGCAAAAGCAGTTAAAGGTCATGAGTGGTTTCAAGGGCTGAAAATTGAAGCAGAAGCCGATGATTTTCATCCTAATTTCTCGGTATGTAATAGACATTTTTCCACAAAAATGTTCACATCAGATAAAAGGCTTAAAACCAGCGCTGTCCCAGATAAGAACCTTCCAACTGGATTATCTAACACGAGTGAAATTCTAACTAATTTAGTCTCTCCTGAACAGCCTGATCCAAACAAATCTGTTATACCAAAAACAGGTAAAAACACTCTTTCCAATGGATTGAAGAAGAACTCTTGTGTCCTTCCACCTAAGGCAAATATATTACAATCGAAGAAATGGATAAATGACTTTTCCAAAACACTTGTTGACTATCAATTAAAAGTTCGAGATTTTCTTAGATTTGTTTTTTATTTTCAGATTTCAATTTTTCATGCATTTTAGTCTATTTGACAGGTGTTTGTGTTTTGTTCATGATGACAAAACGCGACGCTAAGATTGCTCCTTTTTACATCATGAAGTACAGAACTGAATACATAAAATGGGAAACATAAACATTTAAGAAATGTTTATTGTTATTTCAGTAGCAGCTAAAATTGCGCTTCTTGCTACTTATTGTTAGTTAAGTAGCAGTAAAAATTGCGTTTGTTGTTACTTAAATAACAATAAGTAGCAGCGAAAATTGCGCTAAGTAACAACAAGTACAGAAAAAAGAAAGGGGTATAAAATAACAAATGCTGAGATTTTCTTAGATTTGTTTTTTATTTTCAGATTTCAATTTTTTCTTGCTAACGGCATCGTAAAAAAAGAAATAAGAAGAGCAAACTAGAAGTATAAATAAATTGGTTTCGCTAGAAAATTTAATTAAAACATCGATATGAATATCGAAGCAAATTGTTTAATAATAAATATTCTGAGAACGGATAGTCATAATTATTAATATTATGGTTACATATCCATGAATCTAAAAAGTGAAGTTTAATATTGTGAAAACGAAAAAAGCTGATTTTACTTCGACCAAATGAAGCTTGAGAAACTCGAAAAATATCATCATTTGAAGACGATGATGACGTGATGTACATATTGGCGCAAAACAATGGGTAACATTTATTTAATACATTAACTTCACAATAATTAAGTTCTGCACTTTTTTTGCGCCGTTGTATCTAATGCGGATTCTAAAAATTACTATCAAAATGCAAATTTACCAAAATAGTGAAAAAAATATTCTCTGCAATTTGTTAGAAAATAAATATGTAAGTCCACATTCATGTATTTCCTATAATCTTTATGCTTTAATATCGCTATCGAAGAAGTACGATTTTAATATTTTGTATCCTCCTTACCAGTTACCAAATCACACTATCACTCTTAACTCACCCATCGATCCATTGCTAGTTAGTTTTACATTTTGTGTTAAAAAAAACGCAACGGATTCATTGAGTCACCTCTTTTCATCGCATGCGTCAATGTCACCGGATTCGTTGCCGCAACGGACGCAATGGATTCTATTGGTCGGGCCCTTTTATAATTTCTCTCTGCTTCCATATGTTCTTCAATCAGGAAAACAGCTGTTTTTAACAATGCTAACTACAACAAAAGCAAGGTAATCTTTCCTAAAGTTACGTTCGTGAACTTACCCTTTTGTTTCGAATTTTGAGAGGTAACCTATCTCATGATACACAGAAATACAAGGTATGGTCATTAGACGCATACAAATCGTCATCCTGATATTTTAGGACGTCACATTATTTTATTATTATTTTATTTATTAAGTGAATATTATTTTTTTAAATTGAAAAAAACATTTGAAAAAAGAAAAAGTCGACTACTCAAGTCTCATTTTGCGTAAGAACAACTTATTTTCACTTTTATTAGGTACCAATAATAAGTTAAAAAGGAAAAATAAATAAAATTTTAATTCTCTGTAGACCAATTGATCATCCTTTTGAAGAAACATCTCTTGCGGTACAAAAAGTTTCAGCTTGTCGGACTTGAAAAAAAAAAACATCGAAAAAAACGTCAATTAATAATTTTTTTCTTTGAGAACACAAAATAATCCATAATTATTCCTTCTATTTAAATTATAAACTTCAAACTCAACTTTTTTTCTTTATTTTGGTTTAAATGCTTAACTTACAGCAGAAAGTTTTGCTGTTTGAAATGTATGATAAATTTACAATTATTTGTATCAAAACGATGTATGATAAAATTCTATGAAACAGAATCCTATATTGGAATACTTCCAGTCGATTCTCAGTTCATACATTAATGTATGAAAGTTCATCATACAACGTTTCTATGAAACAGAAATACTACATCAGAACTTTCAAAATCATGCATTGTATGTAATGTATGATCTATGAAACAGGCCCCTGGTTGGATTTGTTCGTTCACAAAAAACCCAAAGACAATCAAGGTAACCAATCCGAAATCTATGTTCGTGAACGTACCCATTAGCATAGTTAAAAACAGCCTTTTTCCAGCTGGTTGAAGAACACATGGATGTATTATATATGGACTGCTAGTTGCCTACCTCAAGTTGGTTCCATTTTAGTCTCAGTTATTTTGGGCGACACTAGCCCTCCTGAGTACACTAGTGGGACAAAAAATTAAACCTCAACTTTGACATTTCCTCCAGTAATCCCTGGCAGCAGGTTTTCCCACATTGCCATTTTAAAATTTTACACTCATGGATTTATTGAAATTATTTTTTTATAGCTTGGTAAATTACAAGTTCGTAAAACTCTAGAAGCTAAACTTTGTTGCGATTTTGGACTGTCATACTGCAAAATTAACAAAAAGCCTTAAGGTGTGTCTACACCAAAGAAACATTTTTTTAAACATTTAAAAGACCTTTCAGAAATGTTTTTTTCTTTCTGTACGCTTTGCGAAATATTTCTGAAATGTCTATCTGTTTTCCTATCCGAACGGAAATCTTTCTTTATTTTGATGCATTTTAGTGTATTTGAAAGGTTTTGTTGTTTTTATTTGTTTGTGTTTTGTTCATGTTGACAAAACGCGACGCTATGATTGCTCCTTTTTACATCATGAAGTACAGAACTGAATACATAAAATGGGAAACATAAACATTTAAGAAATGTTTCAGACATTTCTGAAATGTTTCTGAAATGATATTTAAGCAAAGGGGAAACATTTCATAAATGTTTTTTTGGTGTGGACACACCTTTATAGTCGTCACAAGGAATAGGTCTCAACCTCTGGCCATCAGGATTTTTATTAACTTTGTCTTTTATCATTTTTAATGAAGAAATAGTTAAAAGAAATAAATAAAAAGGAACGTTGGTCTTAAAACACAGTACACATAACTAAGGTAATATATCGCGCAGGTTATCAAATCTGATTTGTCACTTTGTATTAAAAATGGTGGTTCTCAGAGACCTACATCAAAAATATGTATGAATAAAACTACACACTACTTATTTTCTTGTTTATTAAAAAGCTTTTTTATAAATTAATTACCACAAATACTTTTAAATATAGCCACGAGATCTATTTTTCAGAACAAATAAACAAGCTAATGGTCTCTGGCGGCCGCCATTGTGCTTTGAATTTGACAGATGCGCAGAAAATTGCAAAAATAAAACCTCTAATGATATTACCTTAGATATGTGTACTGTGGTCTTAAAAGACACATTGCCTTTTAGAATGCAACTAGAATTTGACGTACATATTTATGTAGTTTGAAGAATAAGAATGAAAGAAAAAAATGTCAAAACACCTTATCTACTGCCTTAGTAGTTTTTTATTTGATCATAATTTATTAGTTTCTTTTAAAATCTTAATAAAATCAGCATTATTTGAAGAAATTTGAACTAAAACCATTGTATATAGAATCTATAGTACTATCAAGATGGGTATTTCACCTAGCGCCATCTAGTTTCGCTATCTCGCTTTTTCTAAGTGTAGACTTTTAGTCGGGGAGATGAATTCAACACATATGCAACGTTAGAAATTGACAGAACGGGAAAGATGTATATAAAGTGTTAGGAGTTAGAAGAAATCAAATTAAAGAGTCTTTTTTGTGTTATTTCATTGTTATTTTCTGATAATTAGAGAATGGAAGATAGAAATTTAGACAGGTATGTGAGGAGTTTTCATTTCTGCCTTGAAAATACACTGTTTTTGGTAGGTTTTTTTTATAGATACGGCAACAGGATGAAATTTACCTTTTTAACGATTTTTGTTGAAATTTGATATTTGGTTAGGTTTTTTTGTGTACAATTTTGAATGGTTACCATGTTTCATTATTATATTATTTTTCTTAGTCTGCAAAAAATTTATTTGAGTTGAAAAACCTACCTAGTTACTTATTTTACAAATAAAACACATTGTTTGCAGATATTTGTACCTATGTTAGAGTATCTTCACTTACCACGTCAAATATCTAGTACTAGATCTACTACTTACTACAAAATATAGTACTTAATATTCTACTTACTACTAAATCTAGTACCAAATCTACTTCTAAGTACTAAATCTAGTACTAAATATAGTACCAAAACTACGATAGTACTAAGCACTAAAAATCTAGTACCAAAATACTATTGTACCAAGAACATAGTACCAACTGGCACCAGTTTTATATTTAACTAACGTTCGAGATTGAACAATATTTATATTAAAACTTTAAACAGTCGAATGGCAACATTGGTAGTTGATTTTGGTATATGAAATACAGAAATAACAAAATTTCTTGAAAAATGCAAAATCCAAAAAAATAATTGAAAACACACAATCTTGGTTTGGTAACGAAAAATCAAAGGGAAATCCATTAATTTTTGTTTCCCTTACTCTGCCATACCATATGGTCTAGTTTCACTTTTTGAACCTTTCACTCGTACTTATTATTCATTATTCCTGCAAATGCTTGTAATCATTCTAACTGGCTGAACACAATGCAAAAACGGAACTGCATTACGGAGACGGAGTACGGAACAGCGGTCAAATTTGTCGTACGTACCAATTTCAATCGGAACACAATGCACGTACAGTAACTTTGACATTTAAATAAAAAAATGGATGGAATACCAAAAACAAATGAAAAAGAGAAGAAACTCTTATACAACGAATTGAAATATCATTAAAAAGAATGGAATCATCAGGTGTTATTTCATGTATACCAAATAAAAGGGTTTGGGAGGGACAGACGTACGAAAGATTGTTCTCTCTTTCATAATTTCTCTCTGCATCAGATAAAATGTCAAATTTACTGTACGTAAAAGTTAAAAGTTAACCAACCTTTCCGTATGCGTATTGCAGTTCCATATGTAGTAACGTACCATTGTGTTTGCAAAATACAGTTCGCGTGTATTCAGTTCCGTATGCGTATTCCAGTTCCGTCGTCATTGTGTTCAGCCAGTAACTCATACGTTTCTGAAAATATAACATACAACCTACTCTTTCATCAATATATTTCTTTCTACTCTCCAAAACCCATACAAATGCATATCAAGAACTACTGCAGCGCTATAACGGCAGTATCTCGCTAAACTAGATGCTGTCTGATGGTAGTACTATAGTTTTTATATACAATGCTAAAACCCTTTTTTTCTTTTTTTTTTTTCCTTCTAGTGCTTTTAGCTTGTCTTAGGCACAAACCAATAAAAAAGGAAGTTGTCCACGATATAAAAAAACAAGAGGCAAAATACCAAAGATGTCGCTCACTTCTATGGATGGAATTCAAAAGTGTCAGTTATGTTTTATCGGTAAATGCGACTTTTTGAATTTAGAAAAACAGATGTCGCGAGCTTCTATGTCAACAATTTAAGTAGTTATTTTTTTCCTGAAGTGGGTTTAGGAAAGCTAGCATCGCTTTCTCAATTTTGGCGATATTTTTGTGACAATTGTGGTATGAAGCTGACATTAGACTAGCAGTCCATATATAATATGTCCATGGAAGAACATATGGAACAAAGGGAAAATCCAGAGGTATCCTAAAATTTGCTGGATACTTTTCTCAACACGTGAACAGCTGTTGAACAGCTCTCTGTTTGTTTCTCTTTTGCCTCGAATTTTGATCAGGTAGGATTTGGTCGCACAAAAAAACCACCAAACATTAGCAAGGTAACCTACCCAATACATACGTACGTAAACGTACGCAAATATATGTTTTGTTCGTTATAATGGCCGCTGGCTGTAATTCAGCTATGATTTAACACGTATTACAAAAACATTGAACGTGTAGCACTAGAAAGCTATGCGAACTCGAACGTCCTCATTTTCAACTCTTTTAAGCTTGATCTCTATTTCTGTAATAACTTTTTGTTCTAAATATACAAAAATCACACAGTTGTAATTTTGGCAAAAAATGTGGTCGGACGACGATTCCTTAAGTTCCCATGGAACTGTGGAGTGTGTTCTCAAATACGAGGGAGCTAAAGAATTGTATAGTTTTCCTGCAAAAGCAGTTAAAGGTCATGAGTGGTTTCAAGGGCTGAAAATTGAAGCAGAAGCCGATGATTTTCATCCTAATTTCTGGGTATGTAATAGACATTTTTCCACAAAAATGTTCACATCAGATAAAAGGCTTAAAACCAGCGCTGTCCCAGATAAGAACCTTCCAACTGGATTATCTAACACGAGTGAAATTCTAACTAATGTAGTCTCTCCTGAACAGCCTGATCCAAACAAATCTGTTATACCAAAAACAGGTAAAAACACTCTTTCCAATGGATTGAAGAAGAACTCTTGTGTCCTTCCACCTAAGGCAAATATATTACAATCGAAGAAATGGATAAATGACTTTTCCAAAACACTTGTTGACTATCAATTAAAAGTTCGAGATTTTCTTAGATTTGTTTTTTATTTTCAGATTTCAATTTTTCATGCATTTTAGTCTATTTGACAGGTGTTTGTGTTTTGTTCATGATGACAAAACGCGACGCTAAGATTGCTCCTTTTTACATCATGAAGTACAGAACTGAATACATAAAATGGGAAACATAAACATTTAAGAAATGTTTATTGTTATTTCAGTAGCAGCTAAAATTGCGCTTCTTGCTACTTATTGTTAGTTAAGTAGCAGTAAAAATTGCGTTTGTTGTTACTTAAATAACAATAAGTAGCAGCGAAAATTGCGCTAAGTAACAACAAGTACAGAAAAAAGAAAGGGGTATAAAATAACAAATGCTGAGATTTTCTTAGATTTGTTTTTTATTTTCAGATTTCAATTTTTTCTTGCTAACGGCATCGTAAAAAAAGAAATAAGAAGAGCAAACTAGAAGTATAAATAAATTGGTTTCGCTAGAAAATTTAATTAAAACATCGATATGAATATCGAAGCAAATTGTTTAATAATAAATATTCTGAGAACGGATAGTCATAATTATTAATATTATGGTTACATATCCATGAATCTAAAAAGTGAAGTTTAATATTGTGAAAACGAAAAAAAGCTGATTTTACTTCGACCAAATGTAGCTTGAGAAACTCGAAAAATTTTTTGCGCCGTTGTATCTAATGCGGATTCTAAAAATTACTATCAAAATGCAAATTTACCAAAATAGTGAAAAAAATATTCTCTGCAATTTGTTAGAAAATAAATATGTAAGTCCACATTCATGTATTTCCTATAATCTTTATGCTTTAATATCGCTATCGAAGAAGTACGATTTTAATATTTTGTATCCTCCTTACCAGTTACCAAATCACACTATCACTCTTAACTCACCCATCGATCCATTGCTAGTTAGTTTTACATTTTGTGTCAAAAAAAACGCAACGGATTCATTGAGTCACCTCTTTTCATCGCATGCGTCAATGTCACCGGATTCGTTGTCGCAACGGACGCAATGGATTCTATTGGTCGGGCCCTTTTATAATTTCTCTCTGCTTCCATATGTTCTTCAATCAGGAAAACAGCTGTTTTTAACAATGCTAACTACAACAAAAGCAAGGTAATCTTTTCTAAAGTTACGTTCGTGAACTTACCCTTTTGTTTCGAATTTTGAGAGGTAACCTATCTCATGATACACAGAAATACAAGGTATGGTCATTAGACGCATACAAATCGTCATCTTGATATTTTAGGACGTCACATTATTTTATTATTATTTTATTTATTAAGTGAATATTATTTTTTTAAATTGAAAAAAACATTTGAAAAAAGAAAAAGTCGACTACTCAAGTCTCATTTTGCGTAAGAACAACTTATTTTCACTTTTATTAGGTACCAATAATAAGTTAAAAAGGAAAAATAAATAAAATTTTAATTCTCTGTAGACCAATTGATCATCCTTTTGAAGAAACATCTCTTGCGGTACAAAAAGTTTCAGCTTGTCGGACTTGAAAAAAAAAAACATCGAAAAAAACGTCAATTAATAATTTTTTTTCTTTGAGAACACAAAATAATCCATAATTATTCCTTCTATTTAAATTATAAACTTCAAACTCAACTTTTTTTCTTTATTTTGGTTTAAATGCTTAACTTACAGCAGAAAGTTTTGCTGTTTGAAATGTATGATAAATTTACAATTATTTGTATCAAAACGATGTATGATAAAATTCTATGAAACAGAATCCTATATTGGAATACTTCCAGTCGATTCTCAGTTCATACATTAATGTATGAAAGTTCATCATACAACGTTTCTATGAAACAGAAATACTACATCAGAACTGTCAAAATCATGCATTGTATGTAATGTATTGTGATATTTTGGCCTGAGGTTCGATAAATAAAACTCAATCTAAATTCCAAATTAATACAACAAATCCCTTTATTTTATTCAACACAACGTCTTTCAGTTTAAATAACACCAATTTAACTTATTCCACTTATTCACAATTCAAATACGTTTTTATCATTCAACACTTTTTATTTAATCTCAATTCAATCACTTTTTACTAATACTTCCAGTTGTTAACAATTCCACTTTCGAAAATAAACTGAGCTTTCAATGCAATCTACTCTTGTATTTATACAAGTTTACAAGCTTCTGGAAGCTTCTGTCTGGTTCTGGCACAATCTAAGCTTTCGGTACTAATTCGAGTCTCGAATTAGTACTTCAAGTTCGATTTAGTACTCAGTTAAAACATATTGCAAATATGTAGCATACTTTTAGGCGCTCACAATGAATGTTGGTTGTTGTACACAATGAATCCAACAGATGTCGTTAGTTTACAAAATGTATCCTCCGAATATCTAAACTTGTTGCCACATCACATTGTCCCCCTCTTAGTTTTGTTCGTCCCGAACAAGCACATCATCATTGTTTCCGTGGTAACGATGCAGTCGATCCAAATGGACAATTTTCATTTTTGCTCTTGGTCCTCGTTGGATTCGGAAAACGACGTCATTAATGCGCGTAACTACTTGGTAGGGACCTTCCCAGTCCTGCTGAAGCTTGGGCGATTTTCCCTTTCTGCGATGTGGGTTATAAAGCCATACCAGATCTCCCTCATTGAATTCAGGTGCTGTTGCTCTTGCATCGTATCTGGTTTTCATGCGGTCACTCGCAATTTTTATGTTGTTTCTTGTTCTCTGGTGAATGTCGTTGATCCTTTCTCTAAGATCTAACACGTAGTCCTCTTCGCATTTTGGGTCTTCAATAGGAAATCCGAATTTTAGCTCACTTGGAAGCCGGGCAGTTCGTCCAAATAGAATTTCGGATGGAGTGTATCCAGTTGTACTATGAACCGCATTCCGGTAGGCCATAAGAAATAAAGGAATTCGCCGATCCCAATCCCGTTGGTTCTCGTTCACGACTTTGGACAGATGTTCCTTCAAGGTCTTGTTAAATCGTTCTACCATTCCATCAGACTGTGGATGAAGAGGTGTTGTCCTTGTTTTCTTTAACCCGAGGGATGCGCATACTTCCTGGAATACCTTCGACTCGAAGTTTCGCCCTTGGTCGGAATGCAATTCCATAGGCACCCCAAACCTGCAGACCCAGTGGTCCACTATCTGCTCGACAACAGTCTTAGCTTCTTGATTGGGTATCGCAAAAGCCTCCGGCCACTTGCTGAAGTAGTCCATGACCACAAGGATGTAACGGCTACCGTTTTCAGTTTCCGGGAACGGACCTGTGATGTCAACGGCGATTCTTTCAAACGGGGCGCTCACGTTGTACTGGTGCATTTTACCTCGTGTTTTGACTTTGGGTCCCTTGCTAGCCGCGCATGTTGTGCACTTTCGACACCAGCTCTCTACATCGTTTCTTGCGCTTAGCCAATAAAAGCGTTCCCGTACCTTTTCCAGTGTTTTGTTGATTCCCAAGTGCCCACCGGATATTCCAGCATGCATTTCTCGTAGGATCTCCTCTACTTTCGATCGTGGAACTACAAGCTGCATCTTAAAGGATCTTCCATCCGGCATTTCCCATTTTCTTCGCAAAACACCATCTTCCACATGGAGAGAGTCCCACTGCGCCCAGTATGCCTTTAAAGTAGGACTTCTGTCGGAGATGTCTCTTGCGTTTGGTTTCTCGATAGATTCCTTCCATGCAAGGATTGGCTCGATGTCAGGGTCTTCTTTTTGTGCATTACGAATTTCTTCGGCACTCCAACCCTCTACAGGTTCGGCTCTTATTCTCTGGACAGATATACCTTCATCCTTTTCCTCTTTTCGCGCACAATGTTTGCAACTGGGCTCACATGGTCTGCGGGAAAGCGCGTCCGCATTGCAGTGCAGTCTTCCTTTGCGATGCTGTACTTCGAAGTCGTAAGTCTGCAATCGTTCGATCCATCTTGCTACTTGCCCCTCAGGATTTTTGAACTGTAGCAACCATTTTAAAGCGGCGTGATCGGTACGCAGGATGAATCTCTGTCCATACAGATATTTATGGAAATGTTTTGTCGCCAGTATCAGAGCAAGGAGTTCCCGTCTGGTTACACAGTAGTTTCTCTCTGGTCGCGACAGAACTTTGCTAAAATAGGCTACCACTTTCTCCTCCCCATCGTGTATCTGCGACAGAACTGCTCCAACACCCACGTTACTAGCATCCGCGTCCACAATAAATGTCTTGCCAGGGGTGGGGTAAGCTAGTATTGGTGCCTCACAAAGTCGCTGTTTTAGATGTTGAAAGCTTCTTTTGCACTCACCTGACCATTTAAATTGTCTACCCTTCTCAGTTAGCTGGTGCAGACACTTTGCAATTCCGGCAAAATCCTTTACGAACCTCCTGTAATATGTGGCGAGACCGAGAAAGCTCCTCAGTTGGTGTTTGTCTGCGGGATCTGGCCAATTTTTCACGGCTTCGATTTTCACCGGGTCAGTTTTTACTCCATTTGATGATATCACATGTCCCAAATATTTCACCTCAGGTTTGAATAGAGCACATTTTTTTGGATTTAGTTTCAAATGTGCTGTTCGAAGTCGTGTAAACACCTCCCTCAAGTTGTCGCGATGTTCAGCGAACGTCTTTGCCACAACGATGACGTCATCCAAGTATACCAGGCAGGTTTTCCATGTCAGACCCTGTAACACACGTTCCATTAAACGCTCAAAGGTGGCTGGAGCGTTACACAAGCCAAATGGCATAACGGTAAACTGCCATAGTCCATTTCCCGTTGTGAAAGCGGTCTTTTCTTTGTCTTCTGGATGGATCTGTACCTGCCAGTAACCACTTTTCAGATCGAGGGTCGAAAACCATTTCGCTCCAGAAAGGGTATCCAAGGTGTCATCTATTCGAGGCAAGGGGTAGCTGTCCTTCTTGGTGACATCGTTGAGCCTCCGGTAATCCACGCAGAATCGAGTGCTGCCGTCCTTCTTTTTCACTAGTACAACGGGTGATGCCCACGGACTTTTTGAGTTTTCGATTAGACCGTCTTTTTCCATGGTTGATATCATCTCATCGACTTCCGACTGTTTTGCCAATGGAAGTCTTCTAGCAGGTTGTCGGATCGGTCTGCTATCGCCGGTGTCTATTCGGTGCTGTACTAGGTGTGTTCGATCATAGTCTCCATCCTGAGATGCAAATATATCAGCAAACTCGCCAATGAGATTTTTGGCCATGGTTTTCTGCTCCTGATTTAGCTCACAGTTTCCAAGGATAGCATTACATATCTCAGCCAATTTTGTTGCAGAAACAGGACTCGCAGATTCACTCCCTGATGTTGTCGATATGGCTGCAATGGGTACGCATCTTCCAATCACCTCTCCTTGTTTGAGCTTGACGGAGTGTTTGTTCGGATTCATCAGCCTTACCGGAACCATGTTTTTCTTTGGTTCCACTAAAATCTTTCCAACGATATAGCTTGGAAAGTCCTCTTTATTATCTGCTTCAATGAAATAGAATCGGTGGTTCCCAGGATCACCCTCCAAACGCGTCCAAAGAACTGTCTCTGAAGAAGGTGGTAGGACTTCATCTCTGCTTATAACCGCCCGAAGATTCACAGCGTTCTCGTTTCCGTATACCATAGGGATCTCAATGGTTCGATACCTTAACACTTGCATTCGAAGGTCTATGATTACCTCATGTGCCTTCATGAAATCCACTCCAATGATGCATTCGTCGCATATGTCGGCTACCAAGAATGCATGTGAGAAGGTCAACCCTGCCAGTTGTATCTTTAGAAATACCTCCCCGTATACTTTTGCTGCTTCTCCCGTAGCTGTCTTCAGAGTGTAGCAGCTGATGTTATGTAGCCAGGATGTCTGAACAAGGTCTCTTCTGATTATGGAGGCTGTGGCACCCGTGTCGATAGTGGCCACACATTTTCTGTTTCTGATGACTGTCTCCACTGTCAAGCTCTTGCTGCAGCGTGTAGTTTGCGAAACTTGGATGATGGTCCTGGGGGCGTCGATTCCATCAACCAACTTCAGCCCCGCGAAGTTGGTTCTTAGGCCTTTCCCGCCTGCTGTTGATCAGAAGCTTGTCCAGCAGTGTGAGTGTTATTCCTGCCAGATGCTTCGTCATTCTGCCTCCTCCTTGCGCAATGTGGGCAGCTTACCTGTCTAGGTGGAGATCTGCATTGTCGCTGTAGGTGTCCTAGCTTGTTGCAATTCCAGCATCTCATTTGACCTCGAGCAGTGTTCGGGTTTTGTCTTTCAATGTCGACACGTTGACATGAGCACTCTAGCGTAGCCATTTCCCTGACGCGATGGCTACCTTGCGAAGCTTGGTCTGCTGCTTCCATTGTCAGGGCAAATGCTAAAGCCTCAGCGAGCGTTTTCTTACCTGCCATTCTCACAGCCATTTGTAGTTTTCCATCTGCAATGGCATTAGTGAACGCATCGGTTGCCAGTTCGTTTATGATTTCCCTGCTGGTATTGGGATAAGACAAATTGGCCAAGCGCTCGATGTCAGCTTGCAATTGTTGTAGCGTTTCACCTCTTGCCTGGACCCTTCGGCGCAACTGGACTCGGTAAACTTGCTGCATGTGGTCGTCGCCAAACCTCATCTCGATTGCCTTGACCATGGCATCATAATCATGATGTTTGTCTTCAGGAATGGTCTGCAGCAATTCGGCAGCTGTTCCTCTGAGCGCAAGCGTAAGAGCAATTGATTTGTCTTCGTTGTCCCAGTTGTTCGTCAAGGCGGCAGCTTCAAACTGCCTCTTATAAATTGGCCATGATGTTTGACCATCGAAGACAGGGGGCTGCATTTCCTTTCTTCGTGGACCGTCGCTCGAATATTCCCGAACCTTCTGCTTTTTCAAAGAATCAACCTCCTTAGCCAGGTGTTCGTACTGTTGTTCTACACTTTCTACTTGCTTTCCGAACTTTTCTTCTAAGCTTTCTATTTTGGCTTCAAATTTCTGATCTACTATTTGAAGTCTTTCGCTTAGTTGATTCTGGAGAGTTTCTAATGAATTCTTTTGTTCGTCGAATTTACTTTCGAGAACGTTCCTTTGGTCTTCGAGAACGTTCCTTTGTTCGCTTAGTTGTTGCTGGAGAACTTCCAACGAATTCTTTTGCTCATTCTTTTGTTCGTCGAATTTACTTTCGAGAACGTTCTTTTGTTCTTCGAGAACGTTCTTTTGTTCTTCGAATTTCTACAGAAGCAACTTCATGAAAGCAGGCATTTCATCGGCTGTACTTACTGTGCATTCTCTCCCTTGTTCTTCAACATCGAACAACATGGTATCGGGGTCTCCACCATCCTGAGTGATAGCATTCTGAAGTCGGAGCAATAGTTCCTTTTTCAGCCCCGAAGTCTGAAGATTTCGTTTTCCTAATTCTTCTTTCAACTCAGCTGTTGTCAATTGTTCTAATTTGCGACCCATTTTATGTAACTGAAACACTATTTTTACAACACAGTCAGTTTTATTTTAATGTCTCTTCTAGAAAGATCTTTTTCCAACACTATTTTTAACAAAAATACTCGCTATTCACAGTTTTATAGCACAATCAGTTCAATAGTTTCTGGAAAATTCCACTTTCACAATTAAATGAGCCACCGAAACTGTTTTAGAAAATGTCACTATGGAATTTTCTAGCACTTTACTGAGTTTTATCCCCAATTTCTGACACCAATGTGATATTTTGGCCTGAGGTTCGATAAATAAAACTCAATCAAAATTCCAAATTAATACAACAAATCCCTTTATTTTATTCAACACAACGTCTTTCAGTTTAAATAACACCAATTTAACTTATTCCACTTATTCACAATTCAAATACGTTTTTATCATTCAACACTTTTTATTTAATCTCAATTCAATCACTTTTTACTAATACTTCCAGTTGTTAACAATTCCACTTTCGAAAATAAACTGAGCTTTCAATGCAATCTACTCTTGTATTTATACAAGTTTACAAGCTTTTGGAAGCTTCTGTCTGGTTCTGGCACAATCTAAGCTTTCGGTACTAATTCGAGTCTCGAATTAGTACTTCAAGTTCGATTTAGTACTCAGTTAAAACATATTGCAAATATGTAGCATACTTTTAGGCGCTCACAATGAATGTTGGTTGTTGTACACAATGAATCCAACAGATGTCGTTAGTTTACAAAATGTATCCTCCGAATATCTAAACTTGTTGCCACATCACAGTATGATCTATGAAACAGGCCCCTGGTTGGATTTGTTCGTTCACAAAAAAACCCAAAGACAATCAAGGTAACCAATCCGAAATCTATGTTCGTGAACGTACCCATTAGCATAGTTAAAAACAGCCTTTTTCCAGCTGGTTGAAGAACACATGGATGTATTATATATGGACTGCTAGTTGCCTACCTCAAGGTGGTTCCATTTTAGTCTCAGTTATTTTGGGCGACACTAGCCCTCCTGAGTACACTAGTGGGACAAAAAATTAAACCTCAACTTTGACATTTCCTCCAGTAATCCCTGGCAGCAGGTTTTCCCACATTGCCATTTTAAAATTTTACACTCATGGATTTATTGAAATTATTTTTTTATAGCTTGGTAAATTACAAGTTCGTAAAACTCTAGAAGCTAAACTTTGTTGCGATTTTGGACTGTCATACTGCAAAATTAACAAAAAGCCTTAAGGTGTGTCTACACCAAAGAAACATTTTTTTAAACATTTAAAAGACCTTTCAGAAATGTTTTTTTCTTTCTGTACGCTTTGCGAAATATTTCTGAAATGTCTATCTGTTTTCCTATCCGAACGGAAATCTTTCTTTATTTTGATGCATTTTAGTGTATTTGAAAGGTTTTGTTGTTTTTATTTGTTTGTGTTTTGTTCATGTTGACAAAACGCGACGCTATGATTGCTCCTTTTTACATCATGAAGTACAGAACTGAATACATAAAATGGGAAACATAAACATTTAAGAAATGTTTCAGACATTTCTGAAATGTTTCTGAAATGATATTTAAGCAAAGGGGAAACATTTCATAAATGTTTTTTTGGTGTGGACACACCTTTATAGTCGTCACAAGGAATAGGTCTCAACCTCTGGCCATCAGGATTTTTATTAACTTTGTCTTTTATCATTTTTAATGAAGAAATAGTTAAAAGAAATAAATAAAAAGGAACGTTGGTCTTAAAACACAGTACACATAACTAAGGTAATATATCGCGCAGGTTATCAAATCTGATTTGTCACTTTGTATTAAAAATGGTGGTTCTCAGAGACCTACATCAAAAATATGTATGAATAAAACTACACACTACTTATTTTCTTGTTTATTAAAAAGCTTTTTTATAAATTAATTACCACAAATACTTTTAAATATAGCCACGAGATCTATTTTTCAGAACAAATAAACAAGCTAATGGTCTCTGGCGGCCGCCATTGTGCTTTGAATTTGACAGATGCGCAGAAAATTGCAAAAATAAAACCTCTAATGATATTACCTTAGATATGTGTACTGTGGTCTTAAAAGACACATTGCCTTTTAGAATGCAACTAGAATTTGACGTACATATTTATGTAGTTTGAAGAATAAGAATGAAAGAAAAAAATGTCAAAACACCTTATCTACTGCCTTAGTAGTTTTTTATTTGATCATAATTTATTAGTTTCTTTTAAAATCTTAATAAAATCAGCATTATTTGAAGAAATTTGAACTAAAACCATTGTATATAGAATCTATAGTACTATCAAGATGGGTATTTCACCTAGCGCCATCTAGTTTCGCTATCTCGCTTTTTCTAAGTGTAGACTTTTAGTCGGGGAGATGAATTCAACACATATGCAACGTTAGAAATTGACAGAACGGGAAAGATGTATATAAAGTGTTAGGAGTTAGAAGAAATCAAATTAAAGAGTCTTTTTTGTGTTATTTCTTTGTTATTTTCTGATAATTAGAGAATGGAAGATAGAAATTTAGACAGGTATGTGAGGAGTTTTCATTTCTGCCTTGAAAATACACTGTTTTTGGTAGGTTTTTTTTATAGATACGGCAACAGGATGAAATTTACCTTTTTAACGATTTTGTTTAAATTTGATATTTGGTTAGGTTTTTTTGTGTACAATTTTGAATGGTTACCATGTTTCATTATTATATTATTTTTCTTAGTCTGCAAAAAAATTATTTGAGTTGAAAAACCTACAAATAAAACACATTGTTTGCAGATATTTGTACCTATGTTAGAGTATCTTCACTTACCACGTCAAATATCTAGTACTAGATCTACTACTTACTACTAAATATAGTACTTAATATACTACTAACTACTAAATCTAGTACCAAATCTACTACTAAGTACGAAATCTAGTACTAAATATAGTACCAAAACTATGATAGTAGTAAATTCTAGTACTAAGCACTAAAAAATCTAGTACCAAAATACTATTGTACCAAGAACATAGTACCAACTGGCATGAGTTTTATATATAACTAACGTTCGAGATTGAACAATATTTATATTAAAACTTTAAACAGTCGAATCCGAATATGGCAACATTGGTAGTTGATTTTGGTATATGAAATACAGAAATAACAAAATTTCTTGAAAAATGCAAAATCCAAAAAAATAATTGAAAACACACAATCTTGGTTTGGTAACGAAAAATCAAAGGGAAATCCATTAATTTTTGTTTCCCTTACTCTGCCATACCATATGGTCTAGTTTCACTTTTTGAACCTTTCACTCGTACTTATTATTCATTATTCCTGCAAATGCTTGTAATGATTCTAACTGGCTGAACACAATGCAAAAACGGAACTGCATTACGGAGACGGAGTACGGAACAGCGGTCAAATTTGTCGTACGTACCAATTTCAATCGGAACACAATGCACGTACAGTAACTTTGACATTTAAATAAAAAAATGGATGGAATACCAAAAACAAATGAAAAAGAGAAGAAACTCTTATACAACGAATTGAAATATCATTAAAAAGAATGGAATCATCAGGTGTTATTTCATGTATACCAAATAAAAGGGTTTGGGAGGGACAGACGTACGAAAGATTGTTCTCTCTTTCATAATTTCTCTCTGCATCAGATAAAATGTCAAATTTACTGTACGTAAAAGTTAAAAGTTAACCAACCTTTCCGTATGCGTATTGCAGTTCCATATGTAGTAACGTACCATTGTGTTTGCAAAATACAGTTCGCGTGTATTCAGTTCCGTATGCGTATTCCAGTTCCGTCGTCATTGTGTTCAGCCAGTAACTCATACGTGTCTGAAAATATAACATACAAATATATACAATACAATATATTTCTTTCTACTCTCCAAAACCCATACAAATGCATATCAAGAACTACTGCAGCGCTATAACGGCAGTATCTCGCTAAACTAGATGCTGTCTGATGGTAGTACTATAGTTTGTATATACAATGCTAAAACCCTTTTTTTCTTTTTTTTTCCCTTCTAGTTCTTTTAGCTTGTCTTAGGCACAAACCAATAAAAAAGGAAGTTGTCCACGATATAAAAAAACAAGAGGCAAAATACCAAAGATGTCGCTCACTTCTATGGATGGAATTCAAAAGTGTCAGTTATGTTTTATCGGTAAATGCGACTTTTTGAATTTATAAAAACAGATGTCGCGAGCTTCTATGTCAACAATTTAAGTAGTTATTTTTTTTCCTGAAGTGGGTTCAGGAAAGCTAGCATCGCTTTCTCAATTTTGGCGATATTTTTGTGATAATTGTGGTATGAAGCTGACATTAGACTAGCAGTCCATATATAATATGTCCATGGAAGAACATATGGAACAAAGGGAAAATCCAGAGGTATCCTAAAATTTGCTGGATACTTTTCTCAACACGTGAACAGCTGTTGAACAGCTCTCTGTTTGTTTCTCTTTTGCCTCGAATTTTGATCAGGTAGGATTTGGTCGCACAAAAAAACCACCAAACATTAGCAAGGTAACCTACCCAATACATACGTACGTAAACGTACGCAAATATATGTTTTGTTCGTTATAATGGCCGCTGGCTGTAATTCAGCTATGATTTAACACGTATTACAAAAACATTGAACGTGTAGCACTAGAAAGCTATGCGAACTCGAACGTCCTCATTTTCAACTCTTTTAAGCTTGATCTCTATTTCTGTAATAACTTTTTGTTCTAAATATACAAAAATCACACAGTTGTAATTTTGGCAAAAAATGTGGTCGGACGACGATTCCTTAAGTTCCCATGGAACTGTGGAGTGTGTTCTCAAATACGAGGGAGCTAAAGAATTGTATAGTTTTCCTGCAAAAGCAGTTAAAGGTCATGAGTGGTTTCAAGGGCTGAAAATTGAAGCAGAAGCCGATGATTTTCATCCTAATTTCTGGGTATGTAATAGACATTTTTCCACAAAAATGTTCACATCAGATAAAAGGCTTAAAACCAGCGCTGTCCCAGATAAGAACCTTCCAACTGGATTATCTAACACGAGTGAAATTCTAACTAATGTAGTCTCTCCTGAACAGCCTGATCCAAACAAATCTGTTACACCAAAAACAGGTAAAAACACTCTTTCCAATGGATTGAAGAAGAACTCTTGTGTCCTTCCACCTAAGGCAAATATATTACAATCGAAGAAATGGATAAATGACTTTTCCAAAACACTTGTTGACTATCAATTAAAAGTTCGAGATTTTCTTAGATTTGTTTTTTATTTTCAGATTTCAATTTTTCATGCATTTTAGTCTATTTGACAGGTGTTTGTGTTTTGTTCATGATGACAAAACGCGACGCTAAGATTGCTCCTTTTTACATCATGAAGTACAGAACTGAATACATAAAATGGGAAACATAAACATTTAAGAAATGTTTATTGTTATTTCAGTAGCAGCTAAAATTGCGCTTCTTGCTACTTATTGTTAGTTAAGTAGCAGTAAAAATTGCGTTTGTTGTTACTTAAATAACAATAAGTAGCAGCGAAAATTGCGCTAAGTAACAACAAGTACAGAAAAAAGAAAGGGGTATAAAATAACAAATGCTGAGATTTTCTTAGATTTGTTTTTTATTTTCAGATTTCAATTTTTTCTTGCTAACGGCATCGTAAAAAAAGAAATAAGAAGAGCAAACTAGAAGTATAAATAAATTGGTTTCGCTAGAAAATTTAATTAAAACATCGATATGAATATCGAAGCAAATTGTTTAATAATAAATATTCTGAGAACGGATAGTCATAATTATTAATATTATGGTTACATATCCATGAATCTAAAAAGTGAAGTTTAATATTGTGAAAACGAAAAAAGCTGATTTTACTTCGACCAAATGTAGCTTGAGAAACTCGAAAAATATCATCATTTGAAGACGATGATGACGTGATGTACATATTGGCGCAAAACAATGGGTAACCTTTATTTAATACATTAACTTCACAATAATTAAGTTCTGCACTTTTTTTGCGCCGTTGTATCTAATGCGGATTCTAAAAATTACTATCAAAATGCAAATTTACCAAAATAGTGAAAAAAATATTCTCTGCAATTTGTTAGAAAATAAATATGTAAGTCCACATTCATGTATTTCCTATAATCTTTATGCTTTAATATCGCTATCGAAGAATTTTAATATTTTGTATCCTCCTTACCAGTTACCAAATCACACTATCACTCTTAACTCACCCATCGATCCATTGCTAGTTAGTTTTACATTTTGTGTCAAAAAAAACGCAACGAATTCATTGAGTCACCTCTTTTCATCACATGCGGCAATGTCAAAGGATTCGTTGCCGCAACGGATGCAACGGATTCTATTGGTCAGGCCCTTTAGGAGTTTCTCTCTGTTTCCATATGTTCTTCAATCAGGAAAACAGCTGTTTTTAACAATGCTAACTACAAAAAAGCAAGGTAATCTTTCCTAAAGTTACGTTCATGAACTTACCCTTTTGTTTCGAATTTTGAGAGGTAATATATCTCATGATACACAGAAATACAAGGTATGGTCATTAGACGCATACAAATCGCCATCTTGATATTTTATGACGTCACATTCTTCTTTTATTATTATTTTATTTATTAAGTGAATATTTTTTTTTAAATTGAAAAAAACATTTGAAAAATAAGAAAAAGTCGACTACTCAAGTCTCATTTTGCGTAAGAACAACTTTTTTCATTTTTATCAGGTACCAATAATAAGTTAAAAAGGAAAAATAAATAAAATTTTAATTCTCTGTAGACCAATTGATCATCCCTTTGAAGAAACATCTCTAGCGGTACAAAAAGTTTCAGCTTGTCGGACTTGAAAAAAAAACAAAACAACAAAAAAAACGTCAATTAATATTTTTTTTTCTTTGAGAACACAAAATAATCCATAAATATTCCTTCTATTTAAATTATAAACTTCAAACTCAACTTTTTTTTTTTATTTTGGTTGAAATGCTTAACTTACAGCAGAAAGTTTTGCTGTTTGAAATGTATGATAAATTTACAATTATTTGTATCAAAACGATTTATGAGAATATTCTATGAAACAGAATCCTATATTGGAATACTTCCAGTCGATTCTCAGTTCATACATTAATGTATGAAAGTTCATCATACAACGTTTCTATGAAACAGAAATACTACATCAGAACTGTCAAAATCATACATTGTATGTAATGTATGATCTATGAAACAGACCCCTGGTTGGATTTGTTCGTTCACAAAAAAACCCAAAGACAATCAAGGTAACCAATTCGAAATCTATGTTCGTGAACGTACCCATTAGCATAGTTAAAAACAGCGGTTTTCCAGCTGGTTGAAGAACACATGGATGTATTATATATGGACTGCTAGTTGCCTACCTCAAGTTGGTTCCATTTTAGTCTCAGTTATTTTGGGCGACACTAGCCCTCCTGAGTACACTAGCGGGAAAAAAAAATTAAACCTCAACTTTGACATTTCCTCCAGTAATCCCAGACAGTAATCCCTGGCAGCAGGGTTTCCCACATTGCCATTTTAAAATTTTACACTCATGGATTTATTGAAATTTTTTTTTATAGCTTGGTAAATTAGAAGTTCGTAAAACTCTAGAAGCTAAACTTTGTTGCGATTTTGGACTGTCATACTGCAAACTTATCAAAAAGCCTTAAGGTGTGTCCACACCAAAGAAACATTTTTTTAAACATTTAAAAGACCTTTCAGAAATGTTTTTTTCTTTCTGTACGCTTCGCGAAATATTTCTGAAATGTCTATCTGTTTTCCTATCCGAACGGAAATCTTTCTTTATTTTGATGCATTTTAGTGTATTTGAAAGGTTTTGTTGTTTTTATTTGTTTGTGTTTTGTTCATGTTGACAAAACGCGACGCTATGATTGCTCCTTTTTACATCATGAAGTACAGAACTGAATACATAAAATGGGAAACATAAACATTTAAGAAATGTTTCAGACATTTCTGAAATGTTTCTGAAATGATATTTAAGCAAAGGGGAAACATTTCATAAATGTTTTTTTGGTGTGGACACACCTTTATAGTCGTCACAAGGAATAGGTCTCAACCTCTGGCCATCAGGATTTTTATTAACTTTGTCTTTTATCATTATTAATGAAGAAATAGTTAAAAGAAATAAATAAAAAGGAACGTTGGTCTTAAAACACAGTACACATAACTAAGGTAATATATCGCGCAGGTTATCAAATCTGATTTGTCACTTTGTATTAAAAATGGTGGTTCTCAGAGACCTACATCAAAAATATGTATGAACAAAACTACACACTACTTATTTTCTTGTTTATTAAAAACAATAAATTAATAAATAATAAATTATAAATTAATTACCACAAATACTTTTAAATATAGCCACGAGATCTATTTTTCAGAACAAATAAACAAGCTAATGGTCTCTGGCGGCCGCCATTTTACTTTGATTTTGACAGATGCGCAGAAAATTGCAAAAATAAAACCTCTAATGATATTACCTAAGATATGTGTACTGTGGTCTTAAAAGACACATTGCCTTTCAAAACTAAAGTTGAGGAAGTTGGCATTGTTGTGGCGATTCAAACCTATTATTATGTATAGTGTTCCTTAACATCGATAGTCAGCACTTAAGATAGTTCGCGATTGTTTTGAAAAAACACCCGATAGTATCGATAGTCTGTCGATATATTTGACGAAAAAATAAAAACAACTTTATATCGATGAAAATATTTACAAATCATTAATTTTATTAAAAAAAAAACATAGTTTTGCTTTAAAAAAGTAGTTCGTTTAATCCTTTCGGCTTAAATCTGTTGCGGCGTTCCGTTAATATTTTCAATATTTGACCAGGTTTAGAAAATATCTTCTCTGAGGGAACTGACGTTGCTGGTATGCGGAGAAACTTGTCTGCCATTTATTTTAGCATTGTTGCTGATTTATCCCAAAATTGTTTTGGGCAATAATTTTTGTTGATTGCTGGTTTTTCCAAATACTGCCTTATATCGACAATTGCGTCACTCCCGGGTTTTCCTAGATTTCTATCTGGTTCATCCAAAAACGATAATAAGTCGTCAGATATTTTTGCATTTTCTCCTGATGTTGATAGTTCAAGTACTGTATGTGATACTTCAATTGGATTTGTTCTTAAATGTGAAGTGTATATTTTTTCAAGCAACTGTGAACCTTCTTTTGACTCTTCTTACGTCCTAAAACCCCTCCTCTAGATTCTAGGGTAAGGTAATGTAGCTAGTACTGCTGGTCATAAACCTTCATACGGCTTAAGTCTTGACTGAACGGACTCGTAAAGCCGAACAAGTACTTCCTTTGCTTCCTCAGTCCGTATGTTGTCTTGCATCGATACTAATTTTATTCTGATACCCCGTATCAAAAAAATGACAAAGATAATGTTACATACGTTTCTCCGGATATTTTTGTTGTTGCTGTATCAAAAGGCTCCAACACTTGAACAATTTCTGAGATAATTAGGTATTCATCAGCATTGAGTCCACTTGGAGCTTTTTCACACTCATTCAAGGCAAGTGACAATTCACTTTCTAGTTTCAAAATTCCTTGTAAAATGTGAAAGATGCTATTCCACTTGGTCGGGACTGTTTTTATTAATTTCAACTCAGGTTTATTAAGCTGCCGCTGTATGCATCGGAGCTTGTCACTTGCCAAGGTACTCATTTAGAACTGCGTAACTTAAGCCTTACACTTTTTCAAAATTTCTTCGAAGCGGATCAAAACGAATGTATCAGTAATCACTAAATTTAAAGTGTGTGCGAAACATGGAATGTGGTTAATTTCCAGCTTTTCTACGGAACTAATCATATAATCATAGATTTGGCGTTTTCTGTTGGTACAGCCACACACTTTGACCGGATATCCCACATCAAAAGAAAATTGTTTAATACCTTCAAATGGAAAAAAAACTTTTATTTTAAAACAAATCTTCCTGCTCTGCTGATGCTATTCTTACCTCAGAAATTTTGTCTGCATTATGGCTTCCTTCAACATTGACGGCTTCCAAGAGTGGAGCAATGAGCGTTCCATTGTGGAAAAAATGACATGTAACTGCCATGATTCCCTCATTCGAGTTTGACGTCCATAGATCGGTGGTAATAGCCACATTCTTTGAGGCTTGTAAGCCGCTGTGAAGCTTTTTCTTCAATGCCAGTCCAGTGAATAACTCAACGCCTACTCACTTTACTAAAGAATCCAGTTCGCTATTAGATCTTTATTTAGCTAGTGATGTCAGTAAGGTGTTGCTTTACATCCAGCTCTTCGCGCCTGGTTTTTCAAATCATGACTAAATCATGAATAAGAATGAAAGAAAAAAATGTCAAAACACCTTATCTACTGCCTTAGTAGTGTTTTATTTGATCATAATTTATTAGTTTCTTTTAAAATCTTAATAATATCAGCATTATTTGAAGAAATTTGAACTAAAACCATTTTATATAGAATCTATAGTACTATCAAGATGGGTATTTCACCTAGCGACATCTAGTTTCGCTATCTCGCTTTTTCTAAGTGTAGACTTTTAGTCGGGGAGATGAATTCAACACATATGCAACGTTAGAAATTGACAGAACGGGAAAGATGTATATAAAGTGTTAGGAGTTAGAAGAAATCAAATTAAAAAGTCTTTTTTTGTGTTATTTCTTTGTTATTTTCTGATAATTAGAGAATGGAAGATAGAAATTTAGACAGGTATGTGAGGAGTTTTCATTTCGGCCTTGAAAATATACTGTTTTTGGTAGGTTTTTTTTTATAGATACGGCAGTAGGATGAAATTTACCTTTTTAACGATTTTTGTTGAAATTTGATATTTGGTTAGGTTTTTTGTGTACAATTTTGAATGGTTACCATGTTTCATTATTATATTATTTTTCTTAGTCTGCAAAAAATTTATTTGAGTCGAAAAACCTACCTAGTTACTTATTTTACAAATAAAACACATTGTTTGCAGATATTTGTACCTATGTTAGAGTATCTTCACTTACCACGTCAAATATCTAGTACTAGATCTACTACTTACTACTAAATATAGTACTTAATATACTACTAACTACTAAATCTAGTACCAAATCTACTACTAAGTACTAAACCTAGTACTAAATATAGTACCAAAACTACGATAGTACTAAATTCTAGTACTAAGCTCTAAAAATCTAGTACCAAAATACTATTGTACCAAGAACATAGTACCAACTAGCACGAGTTTTATACTTATATAACTAACGTTCGAGATTGAACAATATTTATATTAAAACTTTAAACAGTCGAATCCGAATATGGCAACATTGGTAGTTGATTTTGGTATATGAAATACAGAAAATACAGAAATAACAAAATTTCTTGAAAAATGCAAAATCCAAAAAAATAATTGAAAACACACAATCTTGGTTTGGTAACGAAAAAAGGGAAATCCATTAATTTTTGTTTCCCTTACTCTGCCATACCATATGGTCTAGTTTCACTTTTTGAACCTTTCACTCGTACTTATTATTCATTATTCCTGCAAATGCTTGTAATGATTCTAACTGGCTGAACACAATGCAAAAACGGAACTGCATTACGGAGACGGAGTACGGAACAGCGGTCAAATTTGTCGTACGTACAAATTTCAATCGGAACACAATGCACGTACAGTAACTTTGACATTTAAATAAAAAAATGGATGGAATACCAAAAACAAATGAAAAAGAGAAGAAACTCTTATACAACGAATTGAAATATCATTAAAAAGAATGGAATCATCTGGTGTTATTTCATGTATACTAAATAAAAGGGTTTGGGAGGGACAGACGTACGAAAGATTGTTCTCTCTTTCATAATTTCTCTCTGCATCAGATAAAATGTCAAATTTACTGTACGTAAAAGTTAAAAGTTAACCAACCTTTCCGTATGCGTATTGCAGTTCCATATGTAGTAACGTACCATTGTGTTTGCAAAATACAGTTCGCGTGTATTCAGTTCCGTATGCGTATTCCAGTTCCGTCGTCATTGTGTTCAGCCAGTAACTCATACGTGTCTGAAAATATAACATACAAATATATACAATACAATATATTTCTTTCTACTCTCCAAAACCCATACAAATGCATATCAAGAACTACTGCAGCGCTATAACGGCAGTATCTCGCTAAACTAGATGCTGTCTGATGGTAGTACTATAGTTTGTATATACAATGCTAAAACCCTTTTTTTCTTTTTTTTTCCCTTCTAGTTCTTTTAGCTTGTCTTAGGCACAAACCAATAAAAAAGGAAGTTGTCCACGATATAAAAAAACAAGAGGCAAAATACCAAAGATGTCGCTCACTTCTATGGATGGAATTCAAAAGTGTCAGTTATGTTTTATCGGTAAATGCGACTTTTTGAATTTATAAAAACAGATGTCGCGAGCTTCTATGTCAACAATTTAAGTAGTTATTTTTTTTCCTGAAGTGGGTTCAGGAAAGCTAGCATCGCATTCTCAATTTTGGCGATATTTTTGTGACAATTGTGGTATGAAGCTGACATTAGACTAGCAGTCCATATATAATATGTCCATGGAAGAACATATGGAACAAAGGGAAAATCCAGAGGTATCCTAAAATTTGCTGGATACTTTTCTCAACACGTGAACAGCTGTTGAACAGCTCCCAGTTTGTTTCTCTGCCTCGAATTTTGATCAGGTAGGATTTGGTCGCACAAAAAATCCAACAAACATTAGCAAGGTAACCTACCCAATAAATACGTACGTAAACGTACGCAAATATATGTTTTCTTCGTTATAATGGCCGTTAGCTGTAATTCAGCTATGATTTAATACGTATTACAAAAACATTGAACGTGTAGCACTAGAAAGCTATGCGAACTCGAACGTCCTCATTTTCAACTCTTTTAAGCTTGATCTCTGTTTCTGTAATAACTTTTTGTTCTAAATATACAAAAATCACACAGTTGTAATTTTGGCAAAAAATGTGGTCGGACGACGATTCCTTAAGTTCCCATGGAACTGTGGAGTGTGCTCTCAAATACGAGGGAGCTAAAGAATCTTATAGTTTTCCTGCAAAAGCAGTTAAAGGTCATGAGTGGTTTCAAGGGCTGAAAATTGAAGCAGAAGCCGATGATTTTCATCCTAATTTCTGGGTATGTAATAGACATTTTTCCACAAAAATGTTCATATCAGATAAAAGACTTAAAACCAGCGCTGTCCCAGATAAGAACCTTCCAACTGGATTATCTTACACAAGTGAAATTCTAACTAATGTAGTCTCTCCTGAACAACCTGATCCAAACAAATCTGTTACACCAAAAACAGGTAAAAACACTCTTTCCAATGGATTGAAGAAGAACTCTTGTGTCCTTCCACCTAAGGCAAATATATTACAATCGAAGAAATGGATAAATGACTTTTCCAAAACACTTGTTGACTATCAATTAAAAGTTCGAGATTTTCTTAGATTTGTTTTTTATTTTCAGATTTCAATTTTTCATGCATTTTAGTCTATTTGACAGGTGTTTGTGTTTTGTTCATGATGACAAAACGCGACGCTAAGATTGCTCCTTTTTACATCATGAAGTACAGAACTGAATACATAAAATGGGAAACATAAACATTTAAGAAATGTTTATTGTTATTTCAGTAGCAGCTAAAATTGCGCTTCTTGCTACTTATTGTTAGTTAAGTAGCAGTAAAAATTGCGTTTGTTGTTACTTAAATAACAATAAGTAGCAGCGAAAATTGCGCTAAGTAACAACAAGTACAGAAAAAAGAAAGGGGTATAAAATAACAAATGCTGAGATTTTCTTAGATTTGTTTTTTATTTTCAGATTTCAATTTTTTCTTGCTAACGGCATCGTAAAAAAAGAAATAAGAAGAGCAAACTAGAAGTATAAATAAATTGGTTTCGCTAGAAAATTTAATTAAAACATCGATATGAATATCGAAGCAAATTGTTTAATAATAAATATTCTGAGAACGGATAGTCATAATTATTAATATTATGGTTACATATCCATGAATCTAAAAAGTGAAGTTTAATATTGTGAAAACGAAAAAAGCTGATTTTACTTCGACCAAATGTAGCTTGAGAAACTCGAAAAATATCATCATTTGAAGACGATGATGACGTGATGTACATATTGGCGCAAAACAATGGGTAACCTTTATTTAATACATTAACTTCACAATAATTAAGTTCTGCACTTTTTTTGCGCCGTTGTATCTAATGCGGATTCTAAAAATTACTATCAAAATGCAAATTTACCAAAATAGTGAAAAAAATATTCTCTGCAATTTGTTAGAAAATAAATATGTAAGTCCACATTCATGTATTTCCTATAATCTTTATGCTTTAATATCGCTATCGAAGAATTTTAATATTTTGTATCCTCCTTACCAGTTACCAAATCACACTATCACTCTTAACTCACCCATCGATCCATTGCTAGTTAGTTTTACATTTTGTGTCAAAAAAAACGCAACGAATTCATTGAGTCACCTCTTTTCATCACATGCGGCAATGTCAAAGGATTCGTTGCCGCAACGGATGCAACGGATTCTATTGGTCAGGCCCTTTAGGAGTTTCTCTCTGTTTCCATATGTTCTTCAATCAGGAAAACAGCTGTTTTTAACAATGCTAACTACAAAAAAGCAAGGTAATCTTTCCTAAAGTTACGTTCATGAACTTACCCTTTTGTTTCGAATTTTGAGAGGTAATATATCTCATGATACACAGAAATACAAGGTATGGTCATTAGACGCATACAAATCGCCATCTTGATATTTTATGACGTCACATTCTTCTTTTATTATTATTTTATTTATTAAGTGAATATTTTTTTTTAAATTGAAAAAAACATTTGAAAAATAAGAAAAAGTCGACTACTCAAGTCTCATTTTGCGTAAGAACAACTTTTTTCATTTTTATCAGGTACCAATAATAAGTTAAAAAGGAAAAATAAATAAAATTTTAATTCTCTGTAGACCAATTGATCATCCCTTTGAAGAAACATCTCTAGCGGTACAAAAAGTTTCAGCTTGTCGGACTTGAAAAAAAAACAAAACAACAAAAAAAACGTCAATTAATATTTTTTTTTCTTTGAGAACACAAAATAATCCATAAATATTCCTTCTATTTAAATTATAAACTTCAAACTCAACTTTTTTTTTTTATTTTGGTTGAAATGCTTAACTTACAGCAGAAAGTTTTGCTGTTTGAAATGTATGATAAATTTACAATTATTTGTATCAAAACGATTTATGAGAATATTCTATGAAACAGAATCCTATATTGGAATACTTCCAGTCGATTCTCAGTTCATACATTAATGTATGAAAGTTCATCATACAACGTTTCTATGAAACAGAAATACTACATCAGAACTGTCAAAATCATACATTGTATGTAATGTATGATCTATGAAACAGACCCCTGGTTGGATTTGTTCGTTCACAAAAAAACCCAAAGACAATCAAGGTAACCAATTCGAAATCTATGTTCGTGAACGTACCCATTAGCATAGTTAAAAACAGCGGTTTTCCAGCTGGTTGAAGAACACATGGATGTATTATATATGGACTGCTAGTTGCCTACCTCAAGTTGGTTCCATTTTAGTCTCAGTTATTTTGGGCGACACTAGCCCTCCTGAGTACACTAGCGGGAAAAAAAAATTAAACCTCAACTTTGACATTTCCTCCAGTAATCCCAGACAGTAATCCCTGGCAGCAGGGTTTCCCACATTGCCATTTTAAAATTTTACACTCATGGATTTATTGAAATTTTTTTTTATAGCTTGGTAAATTAGAAGTTCGTAAAACTCTAGAAGCTAAACTTTGTTGCGATTTTGGACTGTCATACTGCAAACTTATCAAAAAGCCTTAAGGTGTGTCCACACCAAAGAAACATTTTTTTAAACATTTAAAAGACCTTTCAGAAATGTTTTTTTCTTTCTGTACGCTTCGCGAAATATTTCTGAAATGTCTATCTGTTTTCCTATCCGAACGGAAATCTTTCTTTATTTTGATGCATTTTAGTGTATTTGAAAGGTTTTGTTGTTTTTATTTGTTTGTGTTTTGTTCATGTTGACAAAACGCGACGCTATGATTGCTCCTTTTTACATCATGAAGTACAGAACTGAATACATAAAATGGGAAACATAAACATTTAAGAAATGTTTCAGACATTTCTGAAATGTTTCTGAAATGATATTTAAGCAAAGGGGAAACATTTCATAAATGTTTTTTTGGTGTGGACACACCTTTATAGTCGTCACAAGGAATAGGTCTCAACCTCTGGCCATCAGGATTTTTATTAACTTTGTCTTTTATCATTATTAATGAAGAAATAGTTAAAAGAAATAAATAAAAAGGAACGTTGGTCTTAAAACACAGTACACATAACTAAGGTAATATATCGCGCAGGTTATCAAATCTGATTTGTCACTTTGTATTAAAAATGGTGGTTCTCAGAGACCTACATCAAAAATATGTATGAACAAAACTACACACTACTTATTTTCTTGTTTATTAAAAAGCTTTTTTATAAATTAATTACCACAAATACTTTTAAATATAGCCACGAGATCTATTTTTCAGAACAAATAAACAAGCTAATGGTCTCTGGCGGCCGCCATTTTACTTTGATTTTGACAGATGCGCAGAAAATTGCAAAAATAAAACCTCTAATGATATTACCTAAGATATGTGTACTGTGGTCTTAAAAGACACATTGCCTTTCAAAACTAAAGTTGAGGAAGTTGGCATTGTTGTGGCGATTCAAACCTATTATTATGTATAGTGTTCCTTAACATCGATAGTCAGCACTTAAGATAGTTCGCGATTGTTTTGAAAAAACACCCGATAGTATCGATAGTCTGTCGATATATTTGACGAAAAAATAAAAACAACTTTATATCGATGAAAATATTTACAAATCATTAATTTTATTAAAAAAAAAACATAGTTTTGCTTTAAAAAAGTAGTTCGTTTAATCCTTTCGGCTTAAATCTGTTGCGGCGTTCCGTTAATATTTTCAATATTTGACCAGGTTTAGAAAATATCTTCTCTGAGGGAACTGACGTTGCTGGTATGCGGAGAAACTTGTCTGCCATTTATTTTAGCATTGTTGCTGATTTATCCCAAAATTGTTTTGGGCAATAATTTTTGTTGATTGCTGGTTTTTCCAAATACTGCCTTATATCGACAATTGCGTCACTCCCGGGTTTTCCTAGATTTCTATCTGGTTCATCCAAAAACGATAATAAGTCGTCAGATATTTTTGCATTTTCTCCTGATGTTGATAGTTCAAGTACTGTATGTGATACTTCAATTGGATTTGTTCTTAAATGTGAAGTGTATATTTTTTCAAGCAACTGTGAACCTTCTTTTGACTCTTCTTACGTCCTAAAACCCCTCCTCTAGATTCTAGGGTAAGGTAATGTAGCTAGTACTGCTGGTCATAAACCTTCATACGGCTTAAGTCTTGACTGAACGGACTCGTAAAGCCGAACAAGTACTTCCTTTGCTTCCTCAGTCCGTATGTTGTCTTGCATCGATACTAATTTTATTCTGATACCCCGTATCAAAAAAATGACAAAGATAATGTTACATACGTTTCTCCGGATATTTTTGTTGTTGCTGTATCAAAAGGCTCCAACACTTGAACAATTTCTGAGATAATTAGGTATTCATCAGCATTGAGTCCACTTGGAGCTTTTTCACACTCATTCAAGGCAAGTGACAATTCACTTTCTAGTTTCAAAATTCCTTGTAAAATGTGAAAGATGCTATTCCACTTGGTCGGGACTGTTTTTATTAATTTCAACTCAGGTTTATTAAGCTGCCGCTGTATGCATCGGAGCTTGTCACTTGCCAAGGTACTCATTTAGAACTGCGTAACTTAAGCCTTACACTTTTTCAAAATTTCTTCGAAGCGGATCAAAACGAATGTATCAGTAATCACTAAATTTAAAGTGTGTGCGAAACATGGAATGTGGTTAATTTCCAGCTTTTCTACGGAACTAATCATATAATCATAGATTTGGCGTTTTCTGTTGGTACAGCCACACACTTTGACCGGATATCCCACATCAAAAGAAAATTGTTTAATACCTTCAAATGGAAAAAAAACTTTTATTTTAAAACAAATCTTCCTGCTCTGCTGATGCTATTCTTACCTCAGAAATTTTGTCTGCATTATGGCTTCCTTCAACATTGACGGCTTCCAAGAGTGGAGCAATGAGCGTTCCATTGTGGAAAAAATGACATGTAACTGCCATGATTCCCTCATTCGAGTTTGACGTCCATAGATCGGTGGTAATAGCCACATTCTTTGAGGCTTGTAAGCCGCTGTGAAGCTTTTTCTTCAATGCCAGTCCAGTGAATAACTCAACGCCTACTCACTTTACTAAAGAATCCAGTTCGCTATTAGATCTTTATTTAGCTAGTGATGTCAGTAAGGTGTTGCTTTACATCCAGCTCTTCGCGCCTGGTTTTTCAAATCATGACTAAATCATGAATAAGAATGAAAGAAAAAAATGTCAAAACACCTTATCTACTGCCTTAGTAGTGTTTTATTTGATCATAATTTATTAGTTTCTTTTAAAATCTTAATAATATCAGCATTATTTGAAGAAATTTGAACTAAAACCATTTTATATAGAATCTATAGTACTATCAAGATGGGTATTTCACCTAGCGACATCTAGTTTCGCTATCTCGCTTTTTCTAAGTGTAGACTTTTAGTCGGGGAGATGAATTCAACACATATGCAACGTTAGAAATTGACAGAACGGGAAAGATGTATATAAAGTGTTAGGAGTTAGAAGAAATCAAATTAAAAAGTCTTTTTTTGTGTTATTTCTTTGTTATTTTCTGATAATTAGAGAATGGAAGATAGAAATTTAGACAGGTATGTGAGGAGTTTTCATTTCTGCCTTGAAAATATACTGTTTTTGGTAGGTTTTTTTTTATAGATACGGCAGTAGGATGAAATTTACCTTTTTCACGATTTTTGTTGAAATTTGATATTTGGTTAGGTTTTTTTGTGTACAATTTTGAATGGTTACCATGTTTCATTATTATATTATTTTTCTTAGTCTGCAAAAAATTTATTTGAGTCGAAAAACCTACCTAGTTACTTATTTTACAAATAAAACACATTGTTTGCAGATATTTGTACCTATGTTAGAGTATCTTCACTTACCACGTCAAATATCTAGTACTAGATCTACTACTTACTACTAAATATAGTACTTAATATACTACTAACTACTAAATCTAGTACCAAATCTACTACTAAGTACTAAACCTAGTACTAAATATAGTACCAAAACTACGATATTACTAAATTCTAGTACTAAGCTCTAAAAATCTAGTACCAAAATACTATTGTACCAAGAACATAGTACCAACTAGCACGAGTTTTATACTTATATAACTAACGTTCGAGATTGAACAATATTTATATTAAAACTTTAAACAGTCGAATCCGAATATGGCAACATTGGTAGTTGATTTTGGTATATGAAATACAGAAAATACAGAAATAACAAAATTTCTTGAAAAATGCAAAATCCAAAAAAATAATTGAAAACACACAATCTTGGTTTGGTAACGAAAAAAGGGAAATCCATTAATTTTTGTTTCCCTTACTCTGCCATACCATATGGTCTAGTTTCACTTTTTGAACCTTTCACTCGTACTTATTATTCATTATTCCTGCAAATGCTTGTAATGATTCTAACTGGCTGAACACAATGCAAAAACGGAACTGCATTACGGAGACGGAGTACGGAACAGCGGTCAAATTTGTCGTACGTACAAATTTCAATCGGAACACAATGCACGTACAGTAACTTTGACATTTAAATAAAAAAATGGATGGAATACCAAAAACAAATGAAAAAGAGAAGAAACTCTTATACAACGAATTGAAATATCATTAAAAAGAATGGAATCATCTGGTGTTATTTCATGTATACTAAATAAAAGGGTTTGGGAGGGACAGACGTACGAAAGATTGTTCTCTCTTTCATAATTTCTCTCTGCATCAGATAAAATGTCAAATTTACTGTACGTAAAAGTTAAAAGTTAACCAACCTTTCCGTATGCGTATTGCAGTTCCATATGTAGTAACGTACCATTGTGTTTGCAAAATACAGTTCGCGTGTATTCAGTTCCGTATGCGTATTCCAGTTCCGTCGTCATTGTGTTCAGCCAGTAACTCATACGTGTCTGAAAATATAACATACAAATATATACAATACAATATATTTCTTTCTACTCTCCAAAACCCATACAAATGCATATCAAGAACTACTGCAGCGCTATAACGGCAGTATCTCGCTAAACTAGATGCTGTCTGATGGTAGTACTATAGTTTGTATATACAATGCTAAAACCCTTTTTTTCTTTTTTTTTCCCTTCTAGTTCTTTTAGCTTGTCTTAGGCACAAACCAATAAAAAAGGAAGTTGTCCACGATCTAAAAAAACAAGAGGCAAAATACCAAAGATGTCGCTCACTTCTATGGATGGAATTCAAAAGTGTCAGTTATGTTTTATCGGTAAATGCGACTTTTTGAATTTATAAAAACAGATGTCGCGAGCTTCTATGTCAACAATTTAAGTAGTTATTTTTTTTCCTGAAGTGGGTTCAGGAAAGCTAGCATCGCATTCTCAATTTTGGCGATATTTTTGTGACAATTGTGGTATGAAGCTGACATTAGACTAGCAGTCCATATATAATATGTCCATGGAAGAACATATGGAACAAAGGGAAAATCCAGAGGTATCCTAAAATTTGCTGGATACTTTTCTCAACACGTGAACAGCTGTTGAACAGCTCCCAGTTTGTTTCTCTGCCTCGAATTTTGATCAGGTAGGATTTGGTCGCACAAAAAATCCAACAAACATTAGCAAGGTAACCTACCCAATAAATACGTACGTAAACGTACGCAAATATATGTTTTCTTCGTTATAATGGCCGTTAGCTGTAATTCAGCTATGATTTAATACGTATTACAAAAACATTGAACGTGTAGCACTAGAAAGCTATGCGAACTCGAACGTCCTCATTTTCAACTCTTTTAAGCTTGATCTCTGTTTCTGTAATAACTTTTTGTTCTAAATATACAAAAATCACACAGTTGTAATTTTGGCAAAAAATGTGGTCGGACGACGATTCCTTAAGTTCCCATGAAACTGTGGAGTGTGCTCTCAAATACGAGGGAGCTAAAGAATTTTATAGTTTTCCTGCAAAAGCAGTTAAAGGTCATGAGTGGTTTCAAGGGCTGAAAATTGAAGCAGAAGCCGATGATTTTCATCCTAATTTCTGGGTATGTAATAGACATTTTTCCACAAAAATGTTCACATCAGATAAAAGACTTAAAACCAGCGCTGTCCCAGATAAGAACCTTCCAACTGGATTATCTTACACAAGTGAAATTCTAACTAATGTAGTCTCTCCTGAACAACCTGATCCAATCAAATCTGTTACACCAAAAACCGGTAAAAACACTCATTCCAATGGATTGAAGAAGAACTCTTGTGTCCTTCCACCTAAGGCAAATATATTACAATCGAAGAAATGGATAAATGACTTTTCCAAAACACTTGTTGACTATCAATTAAAAGTTCGAGATTTTCTTAGATTTGTTTTTTATTTTCAGATTTCAATTTTTCATGCATTTTAGTCTATTTGACAGGTGTTTGTGTTTTGTTCATGATGACAAAACGCGACGCTATGATTGCTGCTTTTTACATCATGAAGTACAGAACTGAATACATAAAATGGGAAACATAAACATTTAAGAAATGTTTATTGTTATTTCAGTAGCAGCTAAAATTGCGCTTCTTGCTACTTATTGTTAGTTAAGTAGCAGTAAAAATTGCGTTTGTTGTTACTTAAATAACAATAAGTAGCGGCAAAAATTGCGCTAAGTAACAACAAGTACAGAAAAAAGAAAAGGGTATAAAATAACAAATACTGAGATTTTCTTAGATTGGTTTTTATTTTCAGATTTCAATTTTTTCTTGCTAACGGCATCGTAAAAAAAGAGATAAGAAGAGCAAACTAGAAGTATAAATAAATTGGTTTCGCTAGAAAATTTAATTAAAACATCGATATGAATATCGAAGCAAATTGTTTAATAATAATTATTTTTTATTTAATAATAATTATATTTATAAGTCATAATTATAAATATTATGGTTACATATCCATGAATCTAAAAAGTGAAGTTTAATATTGTGAAAACGAAAAAAAGCTGATTTTACTTCGACCAAATGTAGCTTGAGAAACTCGAAAAATTTTTTGCGCCGTTGTATCTAATGCGGATTCTAAAAATTACTATCAAAATGCAAATTTACCAAAATAGTGAAAAAAATATTCTCTGCAATTTGTTAGAAAATAAATATGTAAGTCCACATTCATGTATTTCCTATAATCTTTATGCTTTAATATCGCTATCGAAGAAGTACGATTTTAATATTTTGTATCCTCCTTACCAGTTACCAAATCACACTATCACTCTTAACTCACCCATCGATCCATCGCTAGTTAGTTTTACATTTTGTGTCAAAAAAAACGCAACGGATTCATCGAGTCACCTCTTTTCATCGCATGCGGCAATGTCACCGGATTTGTTGCCGCAACGGACGCAACGGATTCTATTGGTCGGGCCCTTTAGGAGTTTCTTTCTGTTTCCATATGTTCTTCAATCAGGAAAACAGCTGTTTTTTTGTTTCGAATTTTGAGAGGTAACCTATCTCATGATACACAGAAATACAAGGTATGGTCATTAGACGCATACAAATCGCCATCTTGATATTTTATGACGTCACATTCTTCTTTTATTATTATTTTATTTATTAAGTGAATATTATGTTTTAAAATTGAAGGATTAAACGATTTTTTTATGATTATAAAAATAATAAACTTAAAAAACAATAACAAAATTGTCAAATTAATACATTTATTTACACTCCCTAAGAATAAAAATCACAAGAATGTGACGTCATACGCATAATCAGCTTAAGTGAGCATATATTGTATTTTTGTGTATCATGACCTATCTGGGGCCTGTTTCATAGATGATACATCACATACACTACATGCAACATACATTAAAATTATATTCATACATAACACACAATTTTCTGTTTCATAGATTTGACTGGAAATAATGTATGAAATGTGATTTGTTGTATGTGATGTATTTATTTTGACATTTGACTTAAATAAATTGTGAGGTTAGATCTGCCGTTAGAAGTCTATTTCTTCAAAAAGAAAAAAACATTTGAAAAATAAAGAAAATTTCGACTACTCAAGTCTCATTTTGCGTAAGAACAACTTTTTTTCACTCTTATTAGGTACCAATAATAAGTTAAAAAGGAAAAATAAATAAAATTTTAATTCTCTGTAGACCAATGGAACAAAATTTCCTTTTGAAGAAACATCTCTTGCGGTACAAAAAGTTTCAGCTTGTCGGATTTGAAAAAAAAAACAACGAAAAAAACGTCAATTAATAATTTTGTTTTCTTTGAGAACACAAAATAATCCATAAATATTCCTTCTATTTAAATTATAAACTTTAAACTCAACTTTTTTTTTTATTTTGGTTTAAATGCTTAACTTACAGCAGAAAGTTTTGCTGTTTGAAATGTATGATAAATTTACAATTATTTGTATCAAAACGATGTATGATAAAATTCTATGAAACAGAATCCTATATTGGAATACTTCCAGTCGATTCTCAGTTCATACATTGATGTATGAAAGTTCATCATACAACGTTTCTATGAAACAGAAATACTACATCAGAACTGTCAAAATCATACATTGTATGTAATGTATGATCTATGAAACAGGCCCCTGGTTGGATTTGTTCTTTCACAAAAAAACCCAAAGACAATCAAGGTAACCAATCCGAAATTTATGTTCGTGATCGTACCCATTAGCATAAATAAAAACAGCTGTTTTCCAGCTGGTTGAAGAACACATGGACTTATTATATATGGACTGCTAGTTGCCTACCTCAAGTTGGTTCCATTTTAGTCTCAGTTATTTTGGGCGACACTAGCCCTCCCGAGTACACTAGCGGGAAAAAAATTAAACCTCAACTTTGACATTTCCTCCAGTAATCCCAGACTTTGGCAGCAGGTTTTCCCACATTGCCATGTTAAAATTTTACTGTTTTCTCCCGTGTTATTTAGAATATCCCACAATTAATCAACCAAGTAACAAATACAAAAAAACACTCATGGATTTATTGAAATAACTTTTTTATAGCTTGGTAAATTACAATTTCGTAAGACTTTAGAAGCTAAACTTTGTTGCGATTTTGGACTGTCATACTGCAAACTTAGCAAAAAGCCTTAAGGTGTGTCCGCACCAAAGAAACATTTTTTTAAACATTTAAAAGACCTTTCAGAAATGTTTTTTTCTTTCTGTACGCTTCGCGAAATATTTCTGAAATGTCTACCTGTTTTCCTATCCGAACGGAAATTTTTCTTTATTTTGATGCATTTTAGTCTATTTGAAAGGTTTTGTTGTTTTTATTTGTTTGTGTTTTGTTGATGTTGACAAAACGCGACGCTATGATTGCTTCTTTTTTGATTATGAAGTACAGAACTGAATACATAAAATGGGAAACATAAACATTTAAGAAATGTTTCAGACATTTCTGAAATGTTTCTGAAATGATATTTAAGCAAAGGGGAAACATTTCATTAATGTTTTTTTGGTGTGGACACACCTTTATAGTCGTCACAAGGAATAGGTCTCAACCTCTGGCCATCAGGATTTTTATTAACTTTGTCTTCTATCATTATTAATGAAGAAATAGTTAAAAGAAATAAATAAAAAGGAACGTTGGTCTTAAAACACAGTACACATAACTAAGGTAATATATCGCGCAGGTTATCAAAATCTGATCTGTCACTTTGTATTAAAAATGGTGGTTCTCAGAGACCTACATGAAAAATATGTATGGACAAAACTACACACTACTTATTTTCTTGTTTATTAAAAAGCTTTTTTATAAATTAATTACCACAAATACTTTAAAATATAGCCACGAGATCTATTTTTCAGAACAAATAAACAAGCTAATGGTCTCTGGGGGCCGCCATTTTACTTTGATTTTGACAGATGCGCAGAAAATTGCAAAAATAAAACCTCTAATGATATTACCTTAGATATGTGTACTGTGGTCTTAAAAGACACATTGCCTTTTAGAATGCAACTGGAATTTGGACGTACATATTTATGTAGTTTGAAGAATAAGAACGAAAGAAAAAAATGTCAAAACACCTTATCTACTGCCTTAGTAGTGTTTTATTTGATCATAATTCATTAGTTTCTTTTAAAATCTTAATAAAATCAGCATTATTTGCAGAAATTTGAACTAAAACCATTGTATGTAGAATCTATAGTACTATCAAGATGGGTATTTCACCTAGCGCCATCTAGTTTCGCTATCTCGCTTTTTCTCAGTGTAGACTTTTAGTCAGGGAGATGAATTCAACACATATGCAACGTTAGAAATTGACAGAACGGGAAAGATGTATATAAAGTGTTAGAGGGAATCAAATTAAAAAGTCTTTTTTGTGTTATTTCTTTGTTATTTTCTGATAATTAGAGAATAGAAGATAGAAATTTAGACAGGTATGTGAGGAGTTTTCATTTCTGCCTTGAAAATACACTGTTTTTGGTAAGGTTTTTTTATAGATACGGCAACAGGATGAAATTTACCTTTTTAACGATTTTTGTTGAAATTTGATATTTTGTTAGGTTTTTTTGTGTACAATTTTGAATGGTTACCATGTTTCATTATTATATTATTTTTCTTAGTCTGCAAAAAATTTATTTGAGTTGAAAAACCTACATAGTTACTTATTTTACAAATAAAACACATTGTTTGCAGATATTTGTACCTATGTTAGAGTATCTTCACTTACCACGTCAAATATCTAGTACTAGATCTACTACTTACTACAAAATATAGTACTTAATATACTACTTACTACTAAATCTAGTACCAAATCTACTTCTAAGTACTAAATCTAGTACTAAATATAGTACCAAAACTACGATAGTACTAAGCACTAAAAATCTAGTACCAAAATACTATTGTACCAAGAACATAGTACCAACTGGCACCAGTTTTATATTTAACTAACGTTCGAGATTGAACAATATTTATATTAAAACTTTAAACAGTCGAATCCGAATATGGCAACATTGGTAGTTGATTTTGGTATATGAAATACAGAAAATACAGAAATAACAAAATTTCTTGAAAAATGCAAAATCCAAAAAAATAATTGAAAACACACAATCTTGGTTTGGTAACGAAAAATCAAAGGGAAATCCATTAATTTTTGTTTCCCTTACTCTGCCATACCATATGGTCTAGTTTCACTTTTTGAACCTTTCACTCGTACTTATTATTCATTATTCCTGCAAATGCTTGTAATGATTCTAACTGGCTGAACACAATGCAAAAACGGAACTGCATTACGGAGACGGAGTACGGAACAGCGGTCAAATTTGTCGTACGTACAAATTTCAATCGGAACACAATGCACGTACAGTAACTTTGACATTTAAATAAAAAAATGGATGGAATACCAAAAACAAATGAAAAAGAGAAGAAACTCTTATACAACGAATTGAAATATCATTAAAAAGAATGGAATCATCTGGTGTTATTTCATGTATACTAAATAAAAGGGTTTGGGAGGGACAGACGTACGAAAGATTGTTCTCTCTTTCATAATTTCTCTCTGCATCAGATAAAATGTCAAATTTACTGTACGTAAAAGTTAAAAGTTAACCAACCTTTCCGTATGCGTATTGCAGTTCCATATGTAGTAACGTACCATTGTGTTTGCAAAATACAGTTCGCGTGTATTCAGTTCCGTATGCGTATTCCAGTTCCGTCGTCATTGTGTTCAGCCAGTAACTCATACGTGTCTGAAAATATAACATACAAATATATAAAATACAATATATTTCTTTCTACTCTCCAAAACCCATACAAATGCATATCAAGAACTACTGCAGCGCTATAACGGCAGTATCTCGCTAAACTAGATGCTGTCTGATGGTAGTACTATAGTTTGTATATACAATGCTAAAACCCTTTTTTTCTTTTTTTTTTTCCCTTCTAGTGCTTTTAGCTTGTCTTAGGTACAAACCAATAAAAAAGGAAGTTGTCCACGATATAAAAAAACAAGAGGCAAAATACCAAAGATGTCGCTCACTTCTATGGATGGAATTCAAAAGTGTCAGTTATGTTTTATCGGTAAATGCGACTTTTTGAATTTATAAAAACAGATGTCGCGAGCTTCTATGTCAACAATTTAAGTAGTTATTTTTTTTCCTGAAGTGGGTTCAGGAAAGCTAGCATCGCATTCTCAATTTTGGCGATATTTTTGTGACAATTGTGGTATGAAGCTGACATTAGACTAGCAGTCCATATATAATATGTCCATGGAAGAACATATGGAACAAAGGGAAAATCCAGAGGTATCCTAAAATTTGCTGGATACTTTTCTCAACACGTGAACAGCTGTTGAACAGCTCCCAGTTTGTTTCTCTTTTGCCTCGAATTTTGATCAGGTAGGATTTGGTCGCACAAAAAAACCACCAAACATTAGCAAGGTAACCTACCCAATACATACGTACGTAAACGTACGCAAATATATGTTTTGTTCGTTATAATGGCTGTTAGCTGTAATTCAGCTATGATTTAATACGTATTACAAAAACATTGAACGTGTAGCACTAGAAAGCTATGCGAACTCGAACGTCCTCATTTTCAACTCTTTTAAGCTTGATCTCTGTTTCTGTAATAACTTTTTGTTCTAAATATACAAAAATCACACAGTTGTAATTTTGGCAAAAAATGTGGTCGGACGACGATTCCTTAAGTTCCCATGGAACTGTGGAGTGTGCTCTCAAATACGAGGGAGCTAAAGAATCTTATAGTTTTCCTGCAAAAGCAGTTAAAGGTCATGAGTGGTTTCAAGGGCTGAAAATTGAAGCAGAAGCCGATGATTTTCATCCTAATTTCTGGGTATGTAATAGACATTTTTCCACAAAAATGTTCACATCAGATAAAAGACTTAAAACCAGCGCTGTCCCAGATAAGAACCTTCCAACTGGATTATCTTACACAAGTGAAATTCTAACTAATGTAGTCTCTCCTGAACAACCTGATCCAAACAAATCTGTTACACCAAAAACAGGTAAAAACACTCTTTCCAATGGATTGAAGAAGAACTCTTGTGTCCTTCCACCTAAGGCAAATATATTACAATCGAAGAAATGGATAAATGACTTTTCCAAAACACTTGTTGACTATCAATTAAAAGTTCGAGATTTTCTTAGATTTGTTTTTTATTTTCAGATTTCAATTTTTTCATGCATTTTAGTCTATTTGACAAGTGTTTGTGTTTTGTTCATGATGACAAAACGCGACGCTATGATTGCTGCTTTTTACATCATGAAGTACAGAACTGAATACATAAAATGGGAAACATAAACATTTAAGAAATGTTTATTGTTATTTCAGTAGCAGCTAAAATTGCGCTTCTTGCTACTTATTGTTAGTTAAGTAGCAGTAAAAATTGCGTTTGTTGTTACTTAAATAACAATAAGTAGCGGCAAAAATTGCGCTAAGTAACAACAAGTACAGAAAAAAGAAAAGGGTATAAAATAACAAATACTGAGATTTTCTTAGATTGGTTTTTATTTTCAGATTTCAATTTTTTCTTGCTAACGGCATCGTAAAAAAAGAGATAAGAAGAGCAAACTAGAAGTATAAATAAATTGGTTTCGCTAGAAAATTTAATTAAAACATCGATATGAATATCGAAGCAAATTGTTTAATAATAATTATTTTTTATTTAATAATAATTATATTTATAAGTCATAATTATAAATATTATGGTTACATATCCATGAATCTAAAAAGTGAAGTTTAATATTGTGAAAACGAAAAAAAGCTGATTTTACTTCGACCAAATGTAGCTTGAGAAACTCGAAAAATATCATCATTTGAAGACGATGAAGACGTGATGTACATATTGGCGCAAAACAATGGGTAACCTATATTTAATACATTAACTTCACAATAATTAAGTTCTGCACTTTTTTTGCGCCGTTGTATCTAATGCGGATTCTAAAAATTACTATCAAAATGCAAATTTACCAAAATAGTGAAAAAAATATTCTCTGCAATTTGTTAGAAAATAAATATGTAAGTCCACATTCATGTATTTCCTATAATCTTTATGCTTTAATATCGCTATCGAAGAAGTACGATTTTAATATTTTGTATCCTCCTTACCAGTTACCAAATCACACTATCACTCTTAACTCACCCATCGATCCATCGCTAGTTAGTTTTACATTTTGTGTCAAAAAAAACGCAACGGATTCATCGAGTCACCTCTTTTCATCGCATGCGGCAATGTCACCGGATTTGTTGCCGCAACGGACGCAACGGATTCTATTGGTCGGGCCCTTTAGGAGTTTCTTTCTGTTTCCATATGTTCTTCAATCAGGAAAACAGCTGTTTTTTTGTTTCGAATTTTGAGAGGTAACCTATCTCATGATACACAGAAATACAAGGTATGGTCATTAGACGCATACAAATCGCCATCTTGATATTTTATGACGTCACATTCTTCTTTTATTATTATTTTATTTATTAAGTGAATATTATATTTTAAAATTGAAGGTTTAAACTTAAAAAACAATAACAAAATTGGCAAATTAATACATTTATTTACACTCCCTAAGAATAAAAATCAGAAGAATGTGACGTCATACGCATAATCAGCTTAAGTGAGCATATATTGTATTTTTGTGTATCATGACCTATCTGGGGCCTGTTTCATAGATCATACATCACATACACTACATGCAACATACATTAAAATTATTTTCATACATAACACACAATTTTCTGTTTCATAGATTTGACTGGAAATAATGTATGAAATGTGATTTGTTGTATGTGATGTATTTATTTTGACATTTGACTTAAATAAATTGTGAGGTTAGATCTGCTGTTAGAAGTCTATTTCTTCAAAAAAAAAAAACATTTGAAAAATAAGAAAATTTCGACTACTCAAGTCTCATTTTGCGTAAGAACAACTTTTTTTCACTCTTATTAGGTACCAATAATAAGTTAAAAAGGAAAAATAAATAAAATTTTAATTCTCTGTAGACCAATGGAACAAAATTTCCTTTTGAAGAAACATCTCTTGCGGTACAAAAAGTTTCAGCTTGTCGGACTTGAAAAAAAACAACGAAAAAAACGTCAATTAATAATTTTGTTTTCTTTGAGAACACAAAATAATCCATAAATATTCCTTCTATTTAAATTATAAACTTTAAACTCAACTTTTTTTTTTATTTTGGTTTAAATGCTTAACTTACAGCAGAAAGTTTTGCCGTTTGAAATGTATGATAAATTTACAATTATTTGTATCAAAACGATGTATGATAAAATTCTATGAAACAGAATCCTATATTGGAATACTTCCAGTCGATTCTCAGTTCATACATTGATGTATGAAAGTTCATCATACAACGTTTCTATGAAACAGAAATACTACATCAGAACTGTCAAAATCATACATTGTATGTAATGTATGATCTATGAAACAGGCCCCTGGTTGGATTTGTTCTTTCACAAAAAAACCCAAAGACAATCAAGGTAACCAATCCGAAATTTATGTTCGTGATCGTACCCATTAGCATAGTTAAAAACAGCTGTTTTCCAGCTGGTTGAAGAACACATGGACTTATTATATATGGACTGCTAGTTGCCTACCTCAAGTTGGTTCCATTTTAGTCTCAGTTATTTTGGGCGACACTAGCCCTCCTGAGTACACTAGCGGGAAAAAAATTAAACCTCAACTTTGACATTTCCTCCAGTAATCCCAGACTTTGGCAGCAGGTTTTCCCACATTGCCATGTTAAAATTTTACTGTTTTCTCCCGTGTTATTTAGAATATCCCACAATTAATCAACCAAGTAACAAATACAAAAAAACACTCATGGATTTATTGAAATAACTTTTTTATAGCTTGGTAAATTACAATTTCGTAAGACTTTAGAAGCTAAACTTTGTTGCGATTTTGGACTGTCATACTGCAAACTTAACAAAAAGCCTTAACTTGTGTCCGCACCAAAGAAACATTTTTTTAAACATTTAAAAGACCTTTCAGAAATGTTTTTTTCTTTCTGTACGCTTCGCGAAATATTTCTGAAATGTCTATCTGTTTTCCTATCCGAACGGAAATTTTTCTTTATTTTGATGCATTTTAGTCTATTTGAAAGGTTTTGTTGTTTTTATTTGTTTGTGTTTTGTTGATGTTGACAAAACGCGACGCTATGATTGCTCCTTTTTTGATTATGAAGTACAGAACTGAATACATAAAATGGGAAACATAAACATTTAAGAAATGTTTCAGAGATTTCTGAAATGTTTCTGAAATGATATTTAAGCAAAGGGGAAACATTTCATTAATGTTTTTTTGGTGTGGACACACCTTTATAGTCGTCACAAGGAATAGGTCTCAAGCTCTGGCCATCAGGATTTTTATTAACTTTGTCTTCTATCATTATTAATGAAGAAATAGTTAAAAGAAATAAATAAAAAGGAACGTTGGTCTTAAAACACAGTACACATAACTAAGGTAATATATCGCGCAGGTTATCAAAATCTGATCTGTCACTTTGTATTAAAAATGGTGGTTCTCAGAGACCTACATCAAAAATATGTATGGACAAAACTACACACTACTTATTTTCTTGTTTATTAAAAAGCTTTTTTATAAATTAATTACCACAAATACTTTGAAATATAGCCACGAGATCTATTTTTCAGAACAAATAAACAAGCTAATGGTCTCTGGGGGCCGCCATTTTACTTTGATTTTGACAGATGCGCAGAAAATTGCAAAAATAAAACCTCTAATGATATTACCTTAGATATGTGTACTGTGGTCTTAAAAGACACATTGCCTTTTAGAATGCAACTGGAATTTGGACGTACATATTTATGTAGTTTGAAGAATAAGAACGAAAGAAAAAAATGTCAAAACACCTTATCTACTGCCTTAGTAGTGTTTTATTTGATCATAATTCATTAGTTTCTTTTAAAATCTTAATAAAATCAGCATTATTTGCAGAAATTTGAACTAAAACCATTGTATGTAGAATCTATAGTACTATCAAGATGGGTATTTCACCTAGCGCCATCTAGTTTCGCTATCTCGCTTTTTCTCAGTGTAGACTTTTAGTCAGGGAGATGAATTCAACACATATGCAACGTTAGAAATTGACAGAACGGGAAAGATGTATATAAAGTGTTAGAGGGAATCAAATTAAAAAGTCTTTTTTGTGTTATTTCTTTGTTATTTTCTGATAATTAGAGAATAGAAGATAGAAATTTAGACAGGTATGTGAGGAGTTTTCATTTCTGCCTTGAAAATACACTGTTTTTGGTAAGGTTTTTTTATAGATACGGCAACAGGATGAAATTTACCTTTTTAACGATTTTTGTTGAAAATTGATATTTTGTTAGGTTTTTTTGTGTACAATTTTGAATGGTTACCATGTTTCATTATTATATTATTTTTCTTAGTCTGCAAAAAATTTATTTGAGTTGAAAAACCTACCTAGTTACTTATTTTACAAATAAAACACATTGTTTGCAGATATTTGTACCTATGTTATAGTATCTTCACTTACCACGTCAAATATCTAGTACTAGATCTACTACTTACTACAAAATATAGTACTTAATATTCTACTTACTACTAAATCTAGTACCAAATCTACTTCTAAGTACTAAATCTAGTACTAAATATAGTACCAAAACTACGATAGTACTAAGCACTAAAAATCTAGTACCAAAATACTATTGTACCAAGAACATAGTACCAACTGGTTTATATTTAACTAACGTTCGCGATTGAACAATATTTATATTAAAACTTTAAACAGTCGAATCCGAATATGGCAACATTGGTAGTTGATTTTGGTATATGAAATACAGAAAATACAGAAATAACAAAATTTCTTGAAAAATGCAAAATCCAAAAAAATAATTGAAAACACACAATCTTGGTTTGGTAACGAAAAATCAAAGGGAAATCCATTAATTTTTGTTTCCCTTACTCTGCCATACCATATGGTCTAGTTTCACTTTTTGAACCTTTCACTCGTACTTATTATTCATTATTCCTGCAAATGCTTGTAATGATTCTAACTGGCTGAACACAATGCAAAAACGGAACTGCATTACGGAGACGGAGTACGGAACAGCGGTCAAATTTGTCGTACGTACAAATTTCAATCGGAACACAATGCACGTACAGTAACTTTGACATTTAAATAAAAAAATGGATGGAATACCAAAAACAAATGAAAAAGAGAAGAAACTCTTATACAACGAATTGAAATATCATTAAAAAGAATGGAATCATCTGGTGTTATTTCATGTATACTAAATAAAAGGGTTTGGGAGGGACAGACGTACGAAAGATTGTTCTCTCTTTCATAATTTCTCTCTGCATCAGATAAAATGTCAAATTTACTGTACGTAAAAGTTAAAAGTTAAGCAACCTTTCCGTATGCGTATTGCAGTTCCATATGTAGTAACGTACCATTGTGTTTGCAAAATACAGTTCGCGTGTATTCAGTTCCGTATGCGTATTCCAGTTCCGTCGTCATTGTGTTCAGCCAGTAACTCATACGTTTCTGAAAATATAACATACAACCTACTCTTTCATCAATATATTTCTTTCTACTCTCCAAAACCCATACAAATGCATATCAAGAACTACTGCAGCGCTATAACGGCAGTATCTCGCTAAACTAGATGCTGTCTGATGGTAGTACTATAGTTTGTATATACAATGCTAAAACCCTTTTTTTCTTTTTTTTTCCCTTCTAGTGCTTTTAGCTTGTCTTAGGCACAAACCAATAAAAAAGGAAGTTGTCCACGATATAAAAAAAACAAGAGGCAAAATACCAAAGATGTCGCTCACTTCTATGGATGGAATTCAAAAGTGTCAGTTCAATGCGACTTTTTGAATTTATAAAAACAGATGTCGCGAGCTTCTATGTCAACAATTTAAGTAGTTATTTTTTTTTTTGAAGTGGGTTCAGGAAAGCTAGCATCGCATTCTCAATTTTGGCGATATTTTTGTGACAATTGTGGTATGAAGCTGACATTAGACTAGCAGTCCATATATATAATATGTCCATGGAAGAACATATGGAACAAAGGGAAAATCCAGAGGTATCCTAAAATTTGCTGGATACTTTTCTCAACACGTGAACAGCTGTTGAACAGCTCTCTGTTTGTTTCTCTTTTGCCTCGAATTTTGATCAGGTAGGATTTGGTCGCACAAAAAATCCAACAAACATTAGCAAGGTAACCTACCCAATAAATACGTACGTAAACGTACGCAAATATATGTTTTCTTCGTTATAATGGCCGTTAGCTGTAATTCAGCTATGATTTAACACGTATTACAAAAACATTGAACGTGTAGCACTAGAAAGCTATGCGAACTCGAACGTCCTCATTTTCAACTCTTTTAAGCTTGATCTCTATTTCTGTAATAACTTTTTGTTCTAAATATACAAAAATCACACAGTTGTAATTTTGGCAAAAAATTTGGTCGGACGACGATTCCTTAAGTTCCCATGGAACTGTGGAGTGTATTCTCAAATACGAGGGAGCTAAAGAATTTTATAGTTTTCCTGCAAAAGCAATTAAACGTCATGAGTGGTTTCAAGGGCTGAAAATTGAAGCAGAAGCCGATGATTTTCATCCTAATTTCTGGGTATGTAATAAACATTTTTCCACAAAAATGTTCACATCAGATAAAAGATTTAAAACCAGCGCTGTCCCAGATAAGAACCTTCCAACTGGATTATCTTACACAAGTGAAATTCTAACTAATGTAGTCTCTCCTGAACAACCTGATCCAAACAAATCTGTTGCACCAAAAACCGGTAAAAACACTCATTCCAATGGATTGAAGAAGAACTCTTGTGTCCGTCCACCTAAGGCAAATATATTACAATCGAAGAAATGGATAAATGACTTTTCCAAAACACTTGTTGACTATCAATTAAAAGTTCGAGATTTTCTTAGATTTGTTTTTTATTTTCAGATTTCAATTTTTTCATGCATTTTAGTCTATTTGACAAGTGTTTGTGTTTTGTTCATGATGACAAAACGCGACGCTATGATTGCTGCTTTTTACATCATGAAGTACAGAACTGAATACATAAAATGGGAAACATAAACATTTAAGAAATGTTTATTGTTATTTCAGTAGCAGCTAAAATTGCGCTTCTTGCTACTTATTATGGTGGTGATGAGTGATAACAAGTAGACGTGCGTTAGTTGGCGGCTAGTTAAAGTATATTTTCTCAGCATTAAATTACGTGTCAAGCAATTGAAATTATTGAAATTTACTTTAGTTGAACTTAAATACTATACCCACTTCACTAAACCTTCAAAAACTTCACTAAATAATTTAATCTTAATAATTTTTAATCTATTGTGCGTGAAAAAAAAAATTGAGTCGTATATTCCTTTGTTGCCATTGTCGGTACTCAATTGAGTGAAATTTGTGAAATTTCGAATATTTGCCCCTTCACACACACCAATATAACATAAAAATGTCAAAAAATAATCGTAGAGCGGCAAATACACCTGCATCTGCAATAACACCATCAAGCAGTTAGCTCAATCAGTCACCATCACTTAATTCGAAACGTGATGAAGGCACAGAGAATATATGGAGCAGATTGGAGAATGCAATTCGAAAACAAAGTGAGTTCATTACTTCTTCTCTTACCTTAAAAATTTCCGAGTCAGAGGAGAGGTTATCCAAAAAAATTGATAACGACATCGCTGCTCTTAGAAAATCAGTTGAAGGTTGGATCGAGAGAGTTGAAATAATTGAAACAAAAATTAACGAAATAGACACTATTGAAAGAGAAAACAACCAACTAAAACAACAACAGAACCAACACAGCGAAAACATTAAGAATATTTTAACACGCTTGGATCAAACCGAAGAAAATTATCAACAAAAAGAAATAAGTAGCGACGCGTTGCTTCAAGGTGTTCCGTATTTACCCAACGAAAATTTAAAGTCGATGTTCAATCATATGTACGAACAAATTGCCGGCTCTCAACCGCCTTCGCTCAAAAGTATTTTCCGTTTAAGAAAGCAAAACAACAACTACCTACACGCACCAATTGTTATCAAATTCTTGACCCCAGCCGACAAGAGTATTGTTCTGTTAATGGCTAATGCTGAGGATTTGGCTGCGCTTGCTGCTGACCTGTCGACAACAAATGAAACTGATAAAGAAGATTGAGAAGAGAAAACGATAAAACATCATCAGTTGTCTTTTTTTTGAATTTCTTTATTTTATTTTCCTTATTGAATTTTTTAATAATATTGTTTAAAACTGTAATGCATTTAATAATGAAACTTAATATAACCTTATCTAATCCCTTATTAAAATTTTATTTTCTGTTTTTCTATGAGTTTGAGGAGCCCATATTTTTTGTCAGGTTGAGTCTATTTTTCGATGATGCATTCTATGCTAGTGGTCTAAAGGTGTGCTTTATCAGCCGCCAAATGTTTTTAACTTCTATTAATGGTTGGCCCTGATGTAGTAAACAATAATGGGAACTTCATAGCTGTTGGTAATAATGACATCTCTCGCAACATGATTAACATTTTGTGTGGTCGGCGTACTGGTCTTCAGGTGTGTTGTATAAACGCACAAAGTTTACTTCCCAAAATCGATGAATTTAGGTATTTGTTTGCAGATTCAAAGGTTGATGTTGTATATGTGACCGAAACATGGTTTCGGCCGGAAATAAATGATTCTTTATATGATCTAAGAGACTTTAAATTGTTCAGACGAGACAGAGTAAGTAGAATTGGGGGTGGAGTGGCCATTTACGTGCGATTTGGGCTTAAGCCAGAATTTTTATGTGATTCCTTACCTAGCGATGATGTTAACTTTGTATTTGTAAAAATTATTTGCAAGGACAACAAAATTGTATTAGGGTGTGCATACAGACCTAATAAATATATTAATCCCACATCATTACTAGGAAAGATAGATGAGTTGACTAGTGTTTCACCATATATTATATTGGGAGGGGATTTCAATAGCAATCTGCTTCTTGAATCCACTTTTGCTGAAGACATGAAAGCTCTCAGTATGGACCCTGTGAACACATCAGAACCAACACACTTTACAAGGGAATCTAGTACCCTCCTTGACATATTTTTTGTAAGCCACCTAAATAAAGTTCTTCATTTTGATCAAATATCTGCATCGTGCTTCTCCCATCACGATTTGTTGCATATAACTTTTGAGTTTGAGCCTCTTGATTCTAGCAATAGTTATTAGTTTTAGGGACTTTAAAAACATTAATTACAACCGCCTAGAATATGATTTACAATCCATAGATTTTTCACAAATCACAAGTATGACTTCTGTTGATGATCAGACTGAATTTATTCAGGATAATTTAAATTTCCTTTTTAATGTTCATGTTCCTGTCAAAATAAAAATCATTAAGTGTAAGGACCAACCATGATTTAACAACAATATAAGAATATTAATTAATCAACGCAATATGGCGTATAGAACATGGAAACGTTTTAGGATAGAAGTATTTCGAAAAGCTTACACCGACTTAAGAAATAAAGTTATATTGGAGATCAGAGAATCAAAAAAACGTTATTTTTCTACTCGACTAAATCCGACTTTGGCTGGTCATAAGCTTTGGAAGAATCTAAAAGATATAGGTGTCGGTAAACATACAAATAACTCAGATAATGGTATTAACTGTGACGAGCTGAATGAAAAGTTTATATCTCTCTCATCCTTCCAACAAAATGACAGCTCTAGCTTTTTAAATTTGGAAGCTAATAGCTTATCATCAAACGGTTTTAGTTTTACCAAAGTCAATGAAGAGGATGTTCTCAAGTTCTGCTTATCTATAAAGTCTAATTCAGTGGGTTTTGATGGTATCCATCCAGTATTTTTAAAAGCAACTCTTCCCTATACATTGAAACCCATCACGCACCTCTTCAATGCCATCTTAACGACTGGAGTTTTTCCTTCGAATTGGAAACGAGCTAAAATCATTCCTGTACCGAAAAATCGTAACGAGTATCGACCTATAGCAATTTTACCATTCTTATCAAAAGTCCTAGAAAAAATTCTGAATACGCAGATAAGAAGATACTTAAATCAGAATGACATGATATGTCCAAATCAATCTGGATTTCGTCCAGGTCATAGCTGCACCACAGCTCTTATAAATGTAGTCGAAATAATAAGGGAGAATGTAAATAAGAAGAATGTTACTTTCCTTACACTCTTAGACTTTTCGAAGGCTTTTGACACCGTTGATCACCATATTTTATGTGCCAAATTGATGGAGAAATTTGAGTTTACCTCATCTTCAACGAAACTTATTTTTTCGTATTTATCGTCAAGATATCAAGCGGTGGTTGCTAATGGTCAAACGTCAGCATTCCTTCCACTAAGTAGAGGTGTCCCCCAAGGATCAATATTAGGACCTCTTTTATTTACTATGTATATAAATGAGCTTCCGTCCCTAGGTTTCAATTCGTCCTTCCATATGTATGCTGACGACGTCCAGCTCCGATATAGTTGTCCTCTTGGTTTTATAGAAAATGGCGCTTGCGAGATAAATGAGGATTTTACCAAGGTTCTACAATGGTCACAATCTAATGGACTGTGTCTCAATCCTACCAAAACCAAGTGTATAATTATTTCGAAAAATTCACTAGAAACGTCTTATTTTCCCTCTTTAGTGCTCAACAACACCCCGATCCAATTTGCTGACTCAGCAAAGAACCTGGGGGTAACATTCAATAGAACACTCACTTGGACTAATCACATAAATTTTACTATCGGAAGGGTGTATGGAGGCTTACGAATGCTATGGACTACTCAAAAAATCACCCCAATCAATACAAGAATGATATTAGCCAAAACACTTCTTATTCCCTTGCTACTATATGGTTGTGAAATTTTTAGTAATTGTGATTTCAGGGATAAAAGGAAGCTAAATGTTGTATATAATAGTGTGGCAAGGTATGTTTTCAGTCTGCGCAGATATGATCATATTTCCACATACTCTAAGAAAATACATGGTGTATCTCTGGATAATCTATTTGCCTTAAGAACACTAATAATGTTAAATAGTATTCTGCAAACAAAAAAACCACAATATCTTTACCAGAAAATTCAATTTCCACAGTCTAACAGAACACTTAATTTGATCCCACTACGCTACACCTACCTTATTTCCAGTCGTCAATTTTTTGTATACGCGATTCGGTTGTGGAATTCCCTACCTTTGGTAATACGGATGATGGGATGCAGCACTCGATTTAAGGCGAAACTTAGACAGTATTTTGAGGCTCTTTAGTGGTAAATAACCTTCACCTTTATGTTTATTATTTCTTCTTTTTTAATTTAACTTTATTTTCGTTTTCATTATTAAATGCAACTATTCTTCATTTTTTTTATTTTTTATTTTCTTCAATTTTTTTTTTCTATTCATTATTGTTTCTTTCTTTAATTTACTACTAGATTTCTTTTCCTGCTCTATTGTTTATCATTCAATTAATTTTATACAGAGTATACTTATACTGAATCTTGCATAAATTTATAAGATATTGTATCTTACTATGTAAGAAATTGTTACCAATAAATAAATAAATAAATAAAAATAAAATAAAATAAAAATTGTTAGTTAAGTAGCAGTAAAAATTGCGTTTGTTAGATAACAATAAGTAGCGGCAAAAATTGCGCTAAGTAACAACAAGTACAGAAAAAAGAAAAGGGTATAAAATAACAAATATTGAGATTTTCTTAGATTGGTTTTTATTTTCAGATTTCAATTTTTTCTTGCTAACGGCATCGTAAAAAAAGAGATAAGAAGAGCAATGATATGAATATCGAAGCAAATTGTTTAATAATAATTATTCTGAGAACGGATATAGTCATAATAATAAATATTATGGTTACATATCCATGAATCTAAAAAGTGAAGTTTAATATTGTGAAAACGAAAAAAAGCTGATTTTACTTCGACCAAATGTAGCTTGAGAAACTCGAAAAATATCATCATTTGAAGACGATGAAGACGTGATGTACATATTGGCGCAAAACAATGGGTAACCTATATTTAATACATTAACTTCACAATAATTAAGTTCTGCACTTTTTTTGCGCCGTTGTATCTAATGCGGATTCTAAAAATTACTATCAAAATGCAAATTTACCAAAATAGTGAAAAAAATATTCTCTGCAATTTGTTAGAAAATAAATATGTAAGTCCACATTCATGTATTTCCTATAATCTTTATGCTTTAATATCGCTATCGAAGAAGTACGATTTTAATATTTTGTATCCTCCTTACCAGTTACCAAATCACACTATCACTCTTAACTCACCCATCGATCCATCGCTAGTTAGTTTTACATTTTGTGTCAAAAAAAACGCAACGGATTCATCGAGTCACCTCTTTTCATCGCATGCGGCAATGTCACCGGATTTGTTGCCGCAACGGACGCAACGAATTCTATTGGTCGGGCCCTTTAGGAGTTTCTTTCTGTTTCCATATGTTCTTCAATCAGGAAAACAGCTGTTTTTTTGTTTCGAATTTTGAGAGGTAACCTATCTCATGATACACAGAAATACAAGGTATGGTCATTAGACGCATACAAATCGCCATCTTGATATTTTATGACGTCACATTCTTCTTTTATTATTATTTTATTTATTAAGTGAATATTATATTTTAAAATTGAAGGTTTAAACGATTTTTTTATGATTATAAGAATAATAAACTTAAAAAACAATAACAAAATTGGCAAATTAATACATTTATTTACACTCCCTAAGAATAAAAATCAGAAGAATGTGACGTCATACGCATAATCAGCTTAAGTGAGCATATATTGTATTTTTGTGTATCATGACCTATCTGGGGCCTGTTTCATAGATCATACATCACATACACTACATGCAACATACATTAAAATTATTTTCATACATAACACACAATTTTCTGTTTCATAGATTTGACTGGAAATAATGTATGAAATGTGATTTGTTGTATGTGATGTATTTATTTTGACATTTGACTTAAATAAATTGTGAGGTTAGATCTGCTGTTAGAAGTCTATTTCTTCAAAAAAAAAAAGCATTTGAAAAATAAGAAAATTTCGACTACTCAAGTCTCATTTTGCGTAAGAACAACTTTTTTTCACTCTTATTAGGTACCAATAATAAGTTAAAAAGGAAAAATAAATAAAATTTTAATTCTCTGTAGACCAATGGAACAAAATTTCCTTTTGAAGAAACATCTCTTGCGGTACAAAAAGTTTCAGCTTGTCGGACTTGAAAAAAAAAACAACGAAAAAAACGTCAATTAATAATTTTGTTTTCTTTGAGAACACAAAATAGTCCATAAATATTCCTGCTATTTAAATTATAAACTTTAAACTCAACTTTTTTTTTTATTTTGGTTTAAATGCTTAACTTACAGCAGAAAGTTTTGCTGTTTGAAATGTATGATAAATTTAGAATTATTTGTATCAAAACGATGTATGATAAAATTCTATGAAACAGAATCCTATATTGGAATACTTCCAGTCGATTCTCAGTTCATACATTGATGTATGAAAGTTCATCATACAACGTTTCTATGAAACAGAAATACTACATCAGAACTGTCAAAATCATACATTGTATGTAATGTCTGATCTATGAAACAGGCCCCTGGTTGGATTTGTTCTTTCACAAAAAAACCCAAAGACAATCAAGGTAACCAATCCGAAATTTATGTTCGTGATCGTACCCATTAGCATAGTTAAAAACAGCTGTTTTCCAGCTGGTTGAAGAACACATGGACTTATTATATATGGACTGCTAGTTGCCTACCTCAAGTTGGTTCCATTTTAGTCTCAGTTATTTTGGGCGACACTAGCCCTCCAGAGTACACTAGCGGGAAAAAAATTAAACCTCAACTTTGACATTTCCTCCAGTAATCCCAGACTTTGGCAGCAGGTTTTCCCACATTGCCATGTTAAAATTTTACTGTTTTCTCCCGTGTTATTTAGAATATCCCACAATTAATCAACCAAGTAACAAATACAAAAAAACACTCATGGATTTATTGAAATAACTTTTTTATAGCTTGGTAAATTACAATTTCGTAAAACTTTAGAAGCTAAACTTTGTTGCGATTTTGGACTGTCATACTGCAAACATAACAAAAAGCCTTAACTTGTGTCCGCACCAAAGAAACATTTTTTTAAACATTTAAAAGACCTTTCAGAAATGTTTTTTTCTTTCTGTACGCTTCGCGAAATATTTCTGAAATGTCTATCTGTTTTCCTATCCGAACGGAAATTTTTCTTTATTTTGATGCATTTTAGTCTATTTGAAAGGTTTTGTTGTTTTTATTTGTTTGTGTTTTGTTGATGTTGACAAAACGCGACGCTATGATTGCTCCTTTTTTGATTATGAAGTACAGAACTGAATACATAAAATGGGAAACATAAACATTTAAGAAATGTTTCAGACATTTCTGAAATGTTTCTGAAATGATATTTAAGCAAAGGGGAAACATTTCATAAATGTTTTTTTGGTGTGGACCTTTATAGTCGTCACAAGGAATAGGTCTCAACCTCTGGCCATCAGGATTTTTATTAACTTTGTCTTCTATCATTATTAATGAAGAAATAGTTAAAAGAAATAAATAAAAAGGAACGTTGGTCTTAAAACACAGTACACATAACTAAGGTAATATATCGCGCAGGTTATCAAAATCTGATCTGTCACTTTGTATTAAAAATGGTGGTTCTCAGAGACCTACATCAAAAATATGTATGAACAAAACTACACACTACTTATTTTCTTGTTTATTAAAAAGCTTTCTTATAAATTAATTACCACAAATACTTTAAAATATAGCCACGAGATCTATTTTTCAGAACAAATAAACAAACTAATGGTCTCTGGCGGCCGCCATTTTACTTTGATTTTGACAGATGCGCAGAAAATTGCAAAAATAAAACCTCTAATGATATTACCTTAGATATGTGTACTGTGGTCTTAAAAGACACATTGCCTTTTAGAATGCAACTGGAATTTGGACGTACATATTTATGTAGTTTGAAGAATAAGAACGAAAGAAAAAAATGTCAAAACACCTTATCTACTGCCTTAGTAGTGTTTTATTTGATCATAATTCATTAGTTTCTTTTAAAATCTTAATAAAATCAGCATTATTTGAAGAAATTTGAACTAAAACCATTGTATATAGAATCTATAGTACTATCAAGATGGGTATTTTACCTAGCGCCATCTAGTTTCGCTATCTCGCTTTTTCTCAGTGTAGACTTTTAGTCAGGGAGATAAATTCAACACATATGCAACGTTAGAAATTGACAGAACGGGAAAGATGTATATAAAGTGTTAGAGGGAATCAAATTAAAAAGTCTTTTTTGTGTTATTTCTTTGTTATTTTCTGATAATTAGAGAATAAAAGATAGAAATTTAGACAGGTATGTGAGGAGTTTTCATTTCTGCCTTGAAAATACACTGTTTTTGGTAGAGTTTTTTTATAGATACGGCAACAGGATGAAATTTACCTTTTTAACGATTTTTGTTGAAATTTGATATTTGGTTAGGTTTTTTTGTGTACAATTTTGAATGGTTACCATGTTTCATTATTATATTATTTTTCTTAGTCTGCAAAAAATTTATTTGATTTGAAAAACCTACCTAGTTACTTATTTTACAAATAAAACACATTGTTTGCAGATATTTGTACCTATGTTAGAGTATCTTCACTTACCACGTCAAATATCTAGTACTAGATCTACTACTTACTACAAAATATAGTACTTAATATACTACTTATTACTAAATCTACATACAATCTTGGTTTGGTAACGAAAAATCAAATTGTTGTTTCCCTTACTCTGCCATACCATATGGTCTAGTTTCACTTTTTGAACCTTTCACTTGTACTTATTATTCATTATTCCTGCAAATGCTTGTAATCATTCAAACTGGCTGAACACAATCATTGTATATACATTTTCTATAGTACTCTCATGGTGGTCATTTTTCGTCTGGCCATCTTCCTAGTTGATTCAGAACTAACTCTAAATAGTGGAGACAAGAACCTTTACCGATATCTTACCAGTATTTAATAAACTTTTGTTGTCTGTACTTATTCTATATTCACACCAATTGGCAATTTCAGCACGCCTCATTGCGACTTGGTTCAGAACTAAAAAATGATGCTCCATGATAGTACTATATGCAGTGTATATACAAAGACACAATGCAAAAACGGAACTGCATTACGGAGACGGAGTACGGAACAGCTGTCAAATTTGTCGTACGTACCAATTTCAATCGGAACACAACGAACGTACAGTAACTTTGACATTTAAATTAAAAAATGGATGGAATACCAAAAACAAATGATAAAAAAGAGAAGAAACTCTTATACAACGAATTGAAATATCATTACGAAGAATGGAATCATCTGGTGTTATTTCATGTATACTAAATAAAAGGGTTTGGGAGGGACAGACGTACGAAAGATTGTTCTCTCTTTCATAATTTCTCTCTGCATCAGATAAAATGTCAAATTTACTGTACGTAAAAGTTAAAAGTTAACCAACCTTTCCGTATGCGTATTGCAGTTCCATATGTAGTAACGTACCATTGTGTTTGCAAAATACAGTTCGCGTGTATTCAATGTTTGCAGTTCCGTATGCGTATTCCAGTTCCGTCGTCATTGTGTTCAGCCAGTAACTCATACGTTTCTGAAAATATAGGCAGTGTATATACAATGCTCTTTCATCAATATATTTCTTTCTACTCTCCGAAACCCATACAAATGCATATCAAGAACTACTGCAGCGCTATAACGGCAGTATCTCGCTAAACTAGATGCTGTCTGATGGTAGTACTATAGTTTTTATATACAATGCTAAAACCCCTTTTTTCTTTTTTTTCCTTCTAGTGCTTTTAGCTTGTCTTAGGCACAAACCAATAACAATGGAAGTTGTCCACGATCTAAAAAAACAAGAGGCAAAATATCAAAGATGTCGCTCACTTCTATGGATGGAATTCAAAAGTATCATATATGTTTTAAGGGTAAATGCGACTTTTTGAATTTATAAAAAACAGATGTCGCGATCTTCTATGTCAACAATTTAAGTAGTTATTTTTTTTCCTGAAGTGGGTTCAGGAAAGCTAGCATCGCATTCTCAATTTTGGCGATATTTTTTTGACAATTGTGGTATGAAGCTGACATTAGACTAGCAGTCCATATATAATACGTCCATGGAAGAACATATGGAACAAAGGGAAAATCCAGAGGTATCCTTAAATTTGCTGGATACTTTTCTCAACACGTGAACAGCTGTTGAACAGCTCTCTTTTTGTTTCTCTTTTGCCTCGAATTTTGATCAGGTAGGATTTGGTTGCACAAAAAAACCACCAAACATTAGCAAGGTAACCTACCCAATACGTACGCAAAAATATGTTTTGTTCGTTATAATGGCCGTTAGCTGTAATTCAGCTATGATTTAACACGTATTACAAAAACATTGAACGTGTAGCACTAGAAAGCTATGCGAACTCGAACGTCCTCATTTTCAACTCTTTTAAGCTTGATCTCTGTTTCTGTAACAATTTTTTGTTCTAAATATACAAAAATCACACAGTTGTAATTTTGGCAAAAAATGTGGTCGGACGACGATTCCTTAAGTTCCCATGGAACTGTGGAGTGTGCTCTCAAATGCGAGGGAGCTAAAGAATTTTACAGTTTTCCTGCAAAAGCAGTTAAACGTCATGAGTGGTTTCAAAGGCTGAAAATTGAAGCAGAAGCCGATGATTTTCATCCTAGTTTCTGGGTATAGGCATTTTTCCGCAAAAATGTTCACATCAGATAAAAGGCTTAAAACCAGTGCTGTCCCAGATAAGAACCTTCCAACTGGATTATCTTACACAAGTGAAATTCTAACAAATGTAGTCTCTCCTAAACAGCTTGATCCAAACAAATCTGTTACACCAACAACAGGTAAAAACACTCATTCCAATGGATTGAAGAAGAACTCTTGTGTCCTTCCACCTAAGTCAAATATATTACAATCGAATAAGTGGATAAATGACTTTTCCAAAACACTTGTTGACTATCAATTAAAAGTTCGGGGTAAACATGTATGTGATGTTGTAGAGGTTCCGCAATATATAGTCGTCTTTACCGTGGTCAAACCGAAACAAAGAAAATTGATACAATTTAAAAATATAAACAAAAGTCAAAGAACCACAAAAATAGGTCTGCCAAAAGAACTCAGTACATCGGAGATTATTACGATTGACGATGATTTGGAAGATGACCTAGACGTTATTCACTTAGAAGGTCCGGCCAAAAAAACCAAACCTCCAGTATTCTATCAACAAATTCCAATAAACCAACCTGGTGAAACTATTGTTCAAAAAACGACAGCAATCGTCCAACAAAATTCAGCAATCATTGAACCAAATTCAGCGATCAGTCAACTAACTACAACTATCTCACAACTTTCAGAAATTACCAAATATACCCTTTACAACGAACTAACTCCGACAATTAACCAACTAACTTCAGCATCCATTGGGCGGGCCCGTCTTACAATATTTTAATAATATTGTTTAAAACTGTAATGCATTTAATAATGAAACTTAATATAACCTTATCTAATCCCTTATTAAAATTTTATTTTCTGTTTTTCTATGAGTTTGAGGAGCCCATATTTTTTGTCAGGTTGAGTCTATTTTTCGATGATGCATTCTATGCTAGTGGTCTAAAGGTGTGCTTTATCAGCCGCCAAATGTTTTTAACTTCTATTAATGGTTGGCCCTGATGTAGTAAACAATAATGGGAACTTCATAGCTGTTGGTAATAATGACATCTCTCGCAACATGATTAACATTTTGTGTGGTCGGCGTACTGGTCTTCAGGTGTGTTGTATAAACGCACAAAGTTTACTTCCCAAAATCGATGAAGTTAGGTATTTGTTTGCAGATTCAAAGGTTGATGTTGTATATGTGACCGAAACATGGTTTCGGCCGGAAATAAATGATTCTTTATATGATCTAAGAGACTTTAAATTGTTCAGACGAGACAGAGTAAGTAGAATTGGGGGTGGAGTGGCCATTTACGTGCGATTTGGGCTTAAGCCAGAATTTTTATGTGATTCCTTACCTAGCGATGATGTTAACTTTGTATTTGTAAAAATTATTTGCAAGGACAACAAAATTGTATTAGGGTGTGCATACAGACCTAATAAATATATTAATCCCACATCATTACTAGGAAAGATAGATGAGTTGACTAGTGTTTCACCATATATTATATTGGGAGGGGATTTCAATAGCAATCTGCTTCTTGAATCCACTTTTGCTGAAGACATGAAAGCTCTCAGTATGGACCCTGTGAACACATCAGAACCAACACACTTTACAAGGGAATCTAGTACCCTCCTTGACATATTTTTTGTAAGCCACCTAAATAAAGTTCTTCATTTTGATCAAATATCTGCATCGTGCTTCTCCCATCACGATTTGTTGCATATAACTTTTGAGTTTGAGCCTCTTGATTCTAGCAATAGTTATTAGTTTTAGGGACTTTAAAAACATTAATTACAACCGCCTAGAATATGATTTACAATCCATAGATTTTTCACAAATCACAAGTATGACTTCTGTTGATGATCAGACTGAATTTATTCAGGATAATTTAAATTTCCTTTTTAATGTTCATGTTCCTGTCAAAATAAAAATCATTAAGTGTAAGGACCAACCATGATTTAACAACAATATAAGAATATTAATTAATCAACGCAATATGGCGTATAGAACATGGAAACGTTTTAGGATAGAAGTATTTCGAAAAGCTTATACCGACTTAAGAAATAAAGTTATATTGGAGATCAGAGAATCAAAAAAACGTTATTTTTCTACTCCACTAAATCCGACTTTGGTGTCGGTAAACATACAAATAACTCAGATAATGGTATTAACTGTGACGAGCTGAATGAAAAGTTTATATCTCTCTCATCCTTCCAACAAAATGACAGCTCTAGCTTTTTAAATTTGGAAGCTAATAGCTTATCATCAAACGGTTTTAGTTTTACCAAAGTCAATGAAGAGGATGTTCTCAAGTTCTGCTTATCTATAAAGTCTAATTCAGTGGGTTTTGATGGTATCCATCCAGTATTTTTAAAAGCAACTCTTCCCTATACATTGAAACCCATCACGCACCTCTTCAATGCCATCTTAACGACTGGAGTTTTTCCTTCGAATTGGAAACGAGCTAAAATCATTCCTGTACCGAAAAATCGTAACGAGTATCGACCTATAGCAATTTTACCATTCTTATCAAAAGTCCTAGAAAAAATTCTGAATACGCAGATAAGAAGATACTTAAATCAGAATGACATGATATGTCCAAATCAATCTGGATTTCGTCCAGGTCATAGCTGCACCACAGCTCTTATAAATGTAGTCGAAATAATAAGGGAGAATGTAAATAAGAAGAATGTTACTTTCCTTACACTCTTAGACTTTTCGAAGGCTTTTGACACCGTTGATCACCATATTTTATGTGCCAAATTGATGGAGAAATTTGAGTTTACCTCATCTTCAACGAAACTTATTTTTTCGTATTTATCGTCAAGATATCAAGCGGTGGTTGCTAATGGTCAAACGTCAGCATTCCTTCCACTAAATAGAGGTGTCCCCCAAGGATCAATATTAGGACCTCTTTTATTTACTATGTATATAAATGAGCTTCCGTCCCTAGGTTTCAATTCGTCCTTCCATATGTATGCTGACGACGTCCAGCTCCGATATAGTTTTCCTCTTGGTTTTATAGAAAATGGCGCTTGCGAGATAAATGAGGATTTTACCAAGGTTCTACAATGGTCACAATCTAATGGACTGTGTCTCAATCCTACCAAAACCAAGTGTATAATTATTTCGAAAAATTCACTAGAAACGTCTTATTTTCCCTCTTTAGTGCTCAACAACACCCCGATCCAATTTGCTGACTCAGCAAAGAACCTGGGGGTAACATTCAATAGAACACTCACTTGGACTAATCACATAAATTTTACTATCGGAAGGGTGTATGGAGGCTTACGAATGCTATGGACTACTCAAAAAATCACCCCAATCAATACAAGAATGATATTAGCCAAAACACTTCTTATTCCCTTGCTACTATATGGTTGTGAAATTTTTAGTAATTGTGATTTCAGGGATAAAAGGAAGCTAAATGTTGTATATAATAGTGTGGCAAGGTATGTTTTCAGTCTGCGCAGATATGATCATATTTCCACATACTCTAAGAAAATACATGGTGTATCTCTGGATAATCTATTTGCCTTAAGAACACTAATAATGTTAAATAGTATTCTGCAAACAAAAAAACCACAATATCTTTACCAGAAAATTCAATTTCCACAGTCTAACAGAACACTTAATTTGATCCCACTACGCTACACCTACCTTATTTCCAGTCGTCAATTTTTTGTATACGCGATTCGGTTGTGGAATTCCCTACCTTTGGTAATACGGATGATGGGATGCAGCACTCGATTTAAGGCGAAACTTAGACAGTATTTTGAGGCTCTTTAGTGGTAAATAACCTTCACCTTTATGTTTATTATTTCTTCTTTTTTAATTTAACTTTATTTTCGTTTTCATTATTAAATGCAACTATTCTTCATTTTTTTATTTTTTTATTTTCTTCAATTTTTTTTTTCTATTCATTATTGTTTCTTTCTTTAATTTGCTACTAGATTTCTTTTCCTGCTCTATTGTTTATCATTCAATTAATTTTATACAGAGTATACTTATACTGAATCTTGCATAAATTTATAAGATATTGTATCTTACTATGTAAGAAATTGTTACCAATAAATAAATAAATAAATAAAAATAAAATAAAATAAAAATTGTTAGTTAAGTAGCAGTAAAAATTGCGTTTGTTAGATAACAATAAGTAGCGGCAAAAATTGCGCTAAGTAACAACAAGTACAGAAAAAAGAAAAGGGTATAAAATAACAAATATTGAGATTTTCTTAGATTGGTTTTTATTTTCAGATTTCAATTTTTTCTTGCTAACGGCATCGTAAAAAAAGAGATAAGAAGAGCAATGATATGAATATCGAAGCAAATTGTTTAATAATAATTATTCTGAGAACGGATATAGTCATAATAATAAATATTATGGTTACATATCCATGAATCTAAAAAGTGAAGTTTAATATTGTGAAAACGAAAAAAAGCTGATTTTACTTCGACCAAATGTAGCTTGAGAAACTCGAAAAATATCATCATTTGAAGACGATGAAGACGTGATGTACATATTGGCGCAAAACAATGGGTAACCTATATTTAATACATTAACTTCAAAATAATTAAGTTCTGCACTTTTTTTGCGCCGTTGTAAATGCGGATTCTAAAAATAACTATCAAAATGCAAATTTACCAAAATAGTGAAAAAAATATTCTCTGCAATTTGTTAGAAAATAAATATGTAAGTCCACATTCATGTATTTCCTATAATCTTTATGCTTTAATATCGCTATCGAAGAAGTACGATTTTAATATTTTGTATCCTCCTTACCAGTTACCAAATCACACTTTCACTCTTAACTCACCCATCGATCCATCGCTAGTTAGTTTTACATTTTGTGTCAAAAAAAACGCAACGGATTCATCGAGTCACCTCTTTTCATCGCATGCGGCAATGTCACCGGATTTGTTGCCGCAACGGACGCAACGGATTCTATTGGTCGGGCCCTTTAGGAGTTTCTTTCTGTTTCCATATGTTCTTCAATCAGGAAAACAGCTGTTTTTTTGTTTCGAATTTTGAGAGGTAACCTATCTCATGATACACAGAAATACAAGGTATGGTCATTAGACGCATACAAATCGCCATCTTGATATTTTATGACGTCACATTCTTCTTTTATTATTATTTTATTTATTAAGTGAATATTATATTTTAAAATTGAAGGTTTAAACTTAAAAAACAATAACAAAATTGGCAAATTAATACATTTATTTACACTCCCTAAGAATAAAAATCAGAAGAATGTGACGTCATACGCATAATCAGCTTAAGTGAGCATATATTGTATTTTTGTGTATCATGACCTATCTGGGGCCTGTTTCATAGATCATACATCACATACACTACATGCAACATACATTAAAATTATTTTCATACATAACACACAATTTTCTGTTTCATAGATTTGACTGGAAATAATGTATGAAATGTGATTTGTTGTATGTGATGTATTTATTTTGACATTTGACTTAAATAAATTGTGAGGTTAGATCTGCTGTTAGAAGTCTATTTCTTCAAAAAAAAAAAAACATTTGAAAAATAAGAAAATTTCGACTACTCAAGTCTCATTTTGCGTAAGAACAACTTTTTTTCACTCTTATTAGGTACCAATAATAAGTTAAAAAGGAAAAATAAATAAAATTTTAATTCTCTGTAGACCAATGGAACAAAATTTCCTTTTGAAGAAACATCTCTTGCGGTACAAAAAGTTTCAGCTTGTCGGACTTGAAAAAAAAAACAACGAAAAAAACGTCAATTAATAATTTTGTTTTCTTTGAGAACACAAAATAATCCATAAATATTCCTTCTATTTAAATTATAAACTTTAAACTCAACTTTTTTTTTTTATTTTGGTTTAAATGCTTAACTTACAGCAGAAAGTTTTGCTGTTTGAAATGTATGATAAATTTAGAATTATTTGTATCAAAACGATGTATGATAAAATTCTATGAAACAGAATCCTATATTGGAATACTTCCAGTCGATTCTCAGTTCATACATTGATGTATGAAAGTTCATCATACAATTGATGTATGAAAGTTCATCATACAACGTTTCTATGAAACAGAAATACTACATCAGAACTGTCAAAATCATACATTGTATGTAATGTCTGATCTATGAAACAGGCCCCTGGTTGGATTTGTTCTTTCACAAAAAAACCCAAAGACAATCAAGGTAACCAATCCGAAATTTATGTTCGTGATCGTACCCATTAGCATAGTTAAAAACAGCTGTTTTCCAGCTGGTTGAAGAACACATGGACTTATTATATATGGACTGCTAGTTGCCTACCTCAAGTTGGTTCCATTTTAGTCTCAGTTATTTTGGGCGACACTAGCCCTCCTGAGTACACTAGCGGGAAAAAAAATTAAACCTCAACTTTGACATTTCCTCCAGTAATCCCAGACTTTGGCAGCAGGTTTTCCCACATTGCCATGTTAAAATTTTACTGTTTTCTCCCGTGTTATTTAGAATATCCCACAATTAATCAACCAAGTAACAAATACAAAAAAACACTCATGGATTTATTGAAATAACTTTTTTATAGCTTGGTAAATTACAATTTCGTAAAACTTTAGAAGCTAAACTTTGTTGCGATTTTGGACTGTCATACTGCAAACTTAACAAAAAGCCTTAACTTGTGTCCGCACCAAAGAAACATTTTTTTAAACATTTAAAAGACCTTTCAGAAATGTTTTTTTCTTTCTGTACGCTTCGCGAAATATTTCTGAAATGTCTATCTGTTTTCCTATCCGAACGGAAATTTTTCTTTATTTTGATGCATTTTAGTCTATTTGAAAGGTTTTGTTGTTTTTATTTGTTTGTGTTTTGTTGATGTTGACAAAACGCGACGCTATGATTGCTCCTTTTTTGATTATGAAGTACAGAACTGAATACATAAAATGGGAAACATAAACATTTAAGAAATGTTTCAGACATTTCTGAAATGTTTCTGAAATGATATTTAAGCAAAGGGGAAACATTTCATAAATGTTTTTTTGGTGTGGACCTTTATAGTCGTCACAAGGAATAGGTCTCAACCTCTGGCCATCAGGATTTTTATTAACTTTGTCTTCTATCATTATTAATGAAGAAATAGTTAAAAGAAATAAATAAAAAGGAACGTTGGTCTTAAAACACAGTACACATAACTAAGGTAATATATCGCGCAGGTTATCAAAATCTGATCTGTCACTTTGTATTAAAAATGGTGGTTCTCAGAGACCTACATCAAAAATATGTATGAACAAAACTACACACTACTTATTTTCTTGTTTATTAAAAAGCTTTTTTATAAATTAATTACCACAAATACTTTAAAATATAGCCACGAGATCTATTTTTCAGAACAAATAAACAAGCTAATGGTCTCTGGCGGCCGCCATTTTACTTTGATTTTGACAGATGCGCAGAAAATTGCAAAAATAAAACCTCTAATGATATTACCTTAGATATGTGTACTGTGGTCTTAAAAGACACATTGCCTTTTAGAATGCAACTGGAATTTGGACGTACATATTTATGTAGTTTGAAGAATAAGAACGAAAGAAAAAAATGTCAAAACACCTTATCTACTGCCTTAGTAGTGTTTTATTTGATCATAATTCATTAGTTTCTTTTAAAATCTTAATAAAATCAGCATTATTTGAAGAAATTTGAACTAAAACCATTGTATATAGAATCTATAGTACTATCAAGATGGGTATTTTACCTAGCGCCATCTAGTTTCGCTATCTCGCTTTTTCTCAGTGTAGACTTTTAGTCAGGGAGATAAATTCAACACATATGCAACGTTAGAAATTGACAGAACGGGAAAGATGTATATAAAGTGTTAGAGGGAATCAAATTAAAAAGTCTTTTTTGTGTTATTTCTTTGTTATTTTCTGATAATTAGAGAATAAAAGATAGAAATTTAGACAGGTATGTGAGGAGTTTTCATTTCTGCCTTGAAAATACACTGTTTTTGGTAGGGTTTTTTTATAGATACGGCAACAGGATGAAATTTACCTTTTTAACGATTTTTGTTGAAATTTGATATTTGGTTAGGTTTTTTTGTGTACAATTTTGAATGGTTACCATGTTTCATTATTATATTATTTTTCTTAGTCTGCAAAAAATTTATTTGATTTGAAAAACCTACCTAGTTACTTATTTTACAAATAAAACACATTGTTTGCAGATATTTGTACCTATGTTAGAGTATCTTCACTTACCACGTCAAATATCTAGTACTAGATCTACTACTTACTACAAAATATAGTACTTAATATACTACTTACTACTAAATCTACATACAATCTTGGTTTGGTAACGAAAAATCAAATTGTTGTTTCCCTTACTCTGCCATACCATATGGTCTAGTTTCACTTTTTGAACCTTTCACTTGTACTTATTATTCATTATTCCTGCAAATGCTTGTAATCATTCAAACTGGCTGAACACAATCATTGTATATACATTTTCTATAGTACTCTCATGGTGGTCATTTTTCGTCTGGCCATCTTCCTAGTTGATTCAGAACTAACTCTAAATAGTGGAGACAAGAACCTTTACCGATATCTTACCAGTATTTAATAAACTTTTGTTGTCTGTACTTATTCTATATTCACACCAATTGGCAATTTCAGCACGCCTCATTGCGACTTGATTCAGAACTAAAAAATGATGCTCCATGATAGTACTATATGCAGTGTATATACAAAGACACAATGCAAAAACGGAACTGCATTACGGAGACGGAGTACGGAACAGCTGTCAAATTTGTCGTACGTACCAATTTCAATCGGAACACAACGAACGTACAGTAACTTTGACATTTAAATTAAAAAATGGATGGAATACCAAAAACAAATGATAAAAAAGAGAAGAAACTCTTATACAACGAATTGAAATATCATTACGAAGAATGGAATCATCTGGTGTTATTTCATGTATACTAAATAAAAGGGTTTGGGAGGGACAGACGTACGAAAGATTGTTCTCTCTTTCATAATTTCTCTCTGCATCAGATAAAATGTCAAATTTACTGTACGTAAAAGTTAAAAGTTAACCAACCTTTCCGTATGCGTATTGCAGTTCCATATGTAGTAACGTACCATTGTGTTTGCAAAATACAGTTCGCGTGTATTCAATGTTTGCAGTTCCGTATGCGTATTCCAGTTCCGTCGTCATTGTGTTCAGCCAGTAACTCATACGTTTCTGAAAATATAGGCAGTGTATATACAATGCTCTTTCATCAATATATATCTTTCTACTCTCCGAAACCCATACAAATGCATATCAAGAACTACTGCAGCGCTATAACGGCAGTATCTCGCTAAACTAGATGCTGTCTGATGGTAGTACTATAGTTTTTATATACAATGCTAAAACCCCTTTTTTCTTTTTTTTCCTTCTAGTGCTTTTAGCTTGTCTTAGGCACAAACCAATAACAATGGAAGTTGTCCACGATCTAAAAAAACAAGAGGCAAAATATCAAAGATGTCGCTCACTTCTATGGATGGAATTCAAAAGTATCATATATGTTTTAAGGGTAAATGCGACTTTTTGAATTTATAAAAAACAGATGTCGCGATCTTCTATGTCAACAATTTAAGTAGTTATTTTTTTTCCTGAAGTGGGTTCAGGAAAGCTAGCATCGCATTCTCAATTTTGGCGATATTTTTTTGACAATTGTGGTATGAAGCTGACATTAGACTAGCAGTCCATATATAATACGTCCATGGAAGAACATATGGAACAAAGGGAAAATCCAGAGGTATCCTTAAATTTGCTGGATACTTTTCTCAACACGTGAACAGCTGTTGAACAGCTCTCTTTTTGTTTCTCTTTTGCCTCGAATTTTGATCAGGTAGGATTTGGTTGCACAAAAAAACCACCAAACATTAGCAAGGTAACCTACCCAATACGTACGCAAAAATATGTTTTGTTCGTTATAATGGCCGTTAGCTGTAATTCAGCTATGATTTAACACGTATTATAAAAACATTGAACGTGTAGCACTAGAAAGCTATGCGAACTCGAACGTCCTCATTTTCAACTCTTTTAAGCTTGATCTCTGTTTCTGTAACAATTTTTTGTTCTAAATATACAAAAATCACACAGTTGTAATTTTGGCAACAAATGTGGTCGGACGACGATTCCTTAAGTTCCCATGGAACTGTGGAGTGTGCTCTCAAATGCGAGGGAGCTAAAGAATTTTACAGTTTTCCTGCAAAAGCAGTTAAACGTCATGAGTGGTTTCAAAGGCTGAAAATTGAAGCAGAAGCCGATGATTTTCATCCTAGTTTCTGGGTATAGGCATTTTTCCGCAAAAATGTTCACATCAGATAAAAGGCTTAAAACCAGTGCTGTCCCAGATAAGAACCTTCCAACTGGATTATCTTACACAAGTGAAATTCTAACAAATGTAGTCTCTCCTAAACAGCTTGATCCAAACAAATCTGTTACACCAACAACAGGTAAAAACACTCATTCCAATGGATTGAAGAAGAACTCTTGTGTCCTTCCACCTAAGTCAAATATATTACAATCGAATAAGTGGATAAATGACTTTTCCAAAACACTTGTTGACTATCAATTAAAAGTTCGGGGTAAACATGTATGTGATGTTGTAGAGGTTCCGCAATATATAGTCGTCTTTACCGTGGTCAAACCGAAACAAAGAAAATTGATACAATTTAAAAATATAAACAAAAGTCAAAGAACCACAAAAATAGGTCTGCCAAAAGAACTCAGTACATCGGAGATTATTACGATTGACGATGATTTGGAAGATGACCTAGACGTTATTCACTTAGAAGGTCCGGCCAAAAAAACCAAACCTCCAGTATTCAATCAACAAATTCCAATAAACCAACCTGGTGAAACTATTGTTCAAAAAACGACAGCAATCGTCCAACAAAATTCAGCAATCATTGAACCAAATTCAGCGATCAGTCAACTAACTACAACTATCTCACAACTTTCAGAAATTACCAAATATACCCTTTACAACGAACTAACTCCGACAATTAACCAACTAACTTCAGCATCCATTGGGCGGGCCCGTCTTACAATATTTTAATAATATTGTTTAAAACTGTAATGCATTTAATAATGAAACTTAATATAACCTTATCTAATCCCTTATTAAAATTTTATTTTCTGTTTTTCTATGAGTTTGAGGAGCCCATATTTTTTGTCAGGTTGAGTCTATTTTTCGATGATGCATTCTATGCTAGTGGTCTAAAGGTGTGCTTTATCAGCCGCCAAATGTTTTTAACTTCTATTAATGGTTGGCCCTGATGTAGTAAACAATAATGGGAACTTCATAGCTGTTGGTAATAATGACATCTCTCGCAACATGATTAACATTTTGTGTGGTCGGCGTACTGGTCTTCAGGTGTGTTGTATAAACGCACAAAGTTTACTTCCCAAAATCGATGAAGTTAGGTATTTGTTTGCAGATTCAAAGGTTGATGTTGTATATGTGACCGAAACATGGTTTCGGCCGGAAATAAATGATTCTTTATATGATCTAAGAGACTTTAAATTGTTCAGACGAGACAGAGTAAGTAGAATTGGGGGTGGAGTGGCCATTTACGTGCGATTTTGGCTTAAGCCAGAATTTTTATGTGATTCCTTACCTAGCGATGATGTTAACTTTGTATTTGTAAAAATTATTTGCAAGGACAACAAAATTGTATTAGGGTGTGCATACAGACCTAATAAATATATTAATCCCACATCATTACTAGGAAAGATAGATGAGTTGACTAGTGTTTCACCATATATTATATTGGGAGGGGATTTCAATAGCAATCTGCTTCTTGAATCCACTTTTGCTGAAGACATGAAAGCTCTCAGTATGGACCCTGTGAACACATCAGAACCAACACACTTTACAAGGGAATCTAGTACCCTCCTTGACATATTTTTTGTAAGCCACCTAAATAAAGTTCTTCATTTTGATCAAATATCTGCATCGTGCTTCTCCCATCACGATTTGTTGCATATAACTTTTGAGTTTGAGCCTCTTGATTCTAGCAATAGTTATTAGTTTTAGGGACTTTAAAAACATTAATTACAACCGCCTAGAATATGATTTACAATCCATAGATTTTTCACAAATCACAAGTATGACTTCTGTTGATGATCAGACTGAATTTATTCAGGATAATTTAAATTTCCTTTTAAATGTTCATGTTCCTGTCAAAATAAAAATCATTAAGTGTAAGGACCAACCATGATTTAACAACAATATAAGAATATTAATTAATCAACGCAATATGGCGTATAGAACATGGAAACGTTTTAGGATAGAAGTATTTCGAAAAGCTTATACCGACTTAAGAAATAAAGTTATATTGGAGATCAGAGAATCAAAAAAACGTTATTTTTCTACTCGACTAAATCCGACTTTGGTGTCGGTAAACATACAAATAACTCAGATAATGGTATTAACTGTGACGAGCTGAATGAAAAGTTTATATCTCTCTCATCCTTCCAACAAAATGACAGCTCTAGCTTTTTAAATTTGGAAGCTAATAGCTTATCATCAAACGGTTTTAGTTTTACCAAAGTCAATGAAGAGGATGTTCTCAAGTTCTGCTTATACATAAAGTCTAATTCAGTGGGTTTTGATGGTATCCATCCAGTATTTTTAAAAGCAACTCTTCCCTATACATTGAAACCCATCACGCACCTCTTCAATGCCATCTTAACGACTGGAGTTTTTCCTTCGAATTGGAAACGAGCTAAAATCATTCCTGTACCGAAAAATCGTAACGAGTATCGACCTATAGCAATTTTACCATTCTTATCAAAAGTCCTAGAAAAAATTCTGAATACGCAGATAAGAAGATACTTAAATCAGAATGGCATGATATGTCCAAATCAATCTGGATTTCGTCCAGGTCATAGCTGCACCACAGCTCTTATAAATGTAGTCGAAATAATAAGGGAGAATGTAAATAAGAAGAATGTTACTTTCCTTACACTCTTAGACTTTTCGAAGGCTTTTGACACCGTTGATCACCATATTTTATGTGCCAAATTGATGGAGAAATTTGAGTTTACCTCATCTTCAACGAAACTTATTTTTTCGTATTTATCGTCAAGATATCAAGCGGTGGTTGCTAATGGTCAAACGTCAGCATTCCTTCCACTAAGTAGAGGTGTCCCCCAAGGATCAATATTAGGACCTCTTTTATTTACTATGTATATAAATGAGCTTCCGTCCCTAGGTTTCAATTCGTCCTTCCATATGTATGCTGACGACGTCCAGCTCCGATATAGTTTTCCTCTTGGTTTTATAGAAAATGGCGCTTGCGAGATAAATGAGGATTTTACCAAGGTTCTACAATGGTCACAATCTAATGGACTGTGTCTCAATCCTACCAAAACCAAGTGTATAATTATTTCGAAAAATTCACTAGAAACGTCTTATTTTCCCTCTTTAGTGCTCAACAACACCCCGATCCAATTTGCTGACTCAGCAAAGAACCTGGGGGTAACATTCAATAGAACACTCACTTGGACTAATCACATAAATTTTACTATCGGAAGGGTGTATGGAGGCTTACGAATGCTATGGACTACTCAAAAAATCACCCCAATCAATACAAGAATGATATTAGCCAAAACACTTCTTATTCCCTTGCTACTATATGGTTGTGAAATTTTTAGTAATTGTGATTTCAGGGATAAAAGGAAGCTAAATGTTGTATATAATAGTGTGGCAAGGTATGTTTTCAGTCTGCGCAGATATGATCATATTTCCACATACTCTAAGAAAATACATGGTGTATCTCTGGATAATCTATTTGCCTTAAGAACACTAATAATGTTAAATAGTATTCTGCAAACAAAAAAACCACAATATCTTTACCAGAAAATTCAATTTCCACAGTCTAACAGAACACTTAATTTGATCCCACTACGCTACACCTACCTTATTTCCAGTCGTCAATTTTTTGTATACGCGATTCGGTTGTGGAATTCCCTACCTTTGGTAATACGGATGATGGGATGCAGCACTCGATTTAAGGCGAAACTTAGACAGTATTTTGAGGCTCTTTAGTGGTAAATAACCTTCACCTTTATGTTTATTATTTCTTCTTTTTTAATTTAACTTTATTTTCGTTTTCATTATTAAATGCAACTATTCTTCATTTTTTTATTTTTTTATTTTCTTCAATTTTTTTTTTCTATTCATTATTGTTTCTTTCTTTAATTTACTACTAGATTTCTTTTCCTGCTCTATTGTTTATCATTCAATTAATTTTATACAGAGTATACTTATACTGAATCTTGCATAAATTTATAAGATATTGTATCTTACTATGTAAGAAATTGTTACCAATAAATAAATAAATAAATAAAAATAAAATAAAATAAAAATTGTTAGTTAAGTAGCAGTAAAAATTGCGTTTGTTAGATAACAATAAGTAGCGGCAAAAATTGCGCTAAGTAACAACAAGTACAGAAAAAAGAAAAGGGTATAAAATAACAAATATTGAGATTTTCTTAGATTGGTTTTTATTTTCAGATTTCAATTTTTTCTTGCTAACGGCATCGTAAAAAAAGAGATAAGAAGAGCAATGATATGAATATCGAAGCAAATTGTTTAATAATAATTATTCTGAGAACGGATATAGTCATAATAATAAATATTATGGTTACATATCCATGAATCTAAAAAGTGAAGTTTAATATTGTGAAAACGAAAAAAAGCTGATTTTACTTCGACCAAATGTAGCTTGAGAAACTCGAAAAATATTATCATTTGAAGACGATGAAGACGTGATGTACATATTGGCGCAAAACAATGGGTAACCTATATTTAATACATTAACTTCAAAATAATTAAGTTCTGCACTTTTTTTGCGCCGTTGTATCTAATGCGGATTCTAAAAATTACTATCAAAATGCAAATTTACCAAAATAGTGAAAAAAATATTCTCTGCAATTTGTTAGAAAATAAATATGTAAGTCCACATTCATGTATTTCCTATAATCTTTATGCTTTAATATCGCTATCGAAGAAGTACGATTTTAATATTTTGTATCCTCCTTACCAGTTACCAAATCACACTTTCACTCTTAACTCACCCATCGATCCATCGCTAGTTAGTTTTACATTTTGTGTCAAAAAAAACGCAACGGATTCATCGAGTCACCTCTTTTCATCGCATGCGGCAATGTCACTGGATTTGTTGCCGCAACGGACGCAACGGATTCTATTGGTCGGGCCCTTTAGGAGTTTCTTTCTGTTTCCATATGTTCTTCAATCAGGAAAACAGCTGTTTTTTTGTTTCGAATTTTGAGAGGTAACCTATCTCATGATACACAGAAATACAAGGTATGGTCATTAGACGCATACAAATCGCCATCTTGATATTTTATGACGTCACATTCTTCTTTTATTATTATTTTATTTATTAAGTGAATATTATATTTTAAAATTGAAGGTTTAAACTTAAAAAACAATAACAAAATTGGCAAATTAATACATTTATTTACACTCCCTAAGAATAAAAATCAGAAGAATGTGACGTCATACGCATAATCAGCTTAAGTGAGCATATATTGTATTTTTGTGTATCATGACCTATCTGGGGCCTGTTTCATAGATCATACATCACATACACTACATGCAACATACATTAAAATTATTTTCATACATAACACACAATTTTCTGTTTCATAGATTTGACTGGAAATAATGTATGAAATGTGATTTGTTGTATGTGATGTATTTATTTTGACATTTGACTTAAATAAATTGTGAGGTTAGATCTGCTGTTAGAAGTCTATTTCTTCAAAAAAAAAAAAAACATTTGAAAAATAAGAAAATTTCGACTACTCAAGTCTCATTTTGCGTAAGAACAACTTTTTTTCACTCTTATTAGGTACCAATAATAAGTTAAAAAGGAAAAATAAATAAAATTTTAATTCTCTATAGACCAATGGAACAAAATTTCCTTTTGAAGAAACATCTCTTGCGGTACAAAAAGTTTCAGCTTGTCGGACTTGAAAAAAAAAACAACGAAAAAAACGTCAATTAATAATTTTGTTTTCTTTGAGAACACAAAATAATCCATAAATATTCCTTCTATTTAAATTATAAACTTTAAACTCAACTTTTTTTTTTTATTTTGGTTTAAATGCTTAACTTACAGCAGAAAGTTTTGCTGTTTGAAATGTATGATAAATTTAGAATTATTTGTATCAAAACGATGTATGATAAAATTCTATGAAACAGAATCCTATATTGGAATACTTCCAGTCGATTCTCAGTTCATACATTGATGTATGAAAGTTCATCATACAACGTTTCTATGAAACAGAAATACTACATCAGAACTGTCAAAATCATACATTGTATGTAATGTCTGATCTATGAAACAGGCCCCTGGTTGGATTTGTTCTTTCACAAAAAAACCCAAAGACAATCAAGGTAACCAATCCGAAATTTATGTTCGTGATCGTACCCATTAGTATAGTTAAAAACAGCTGTTTTCCAGCTGGTTGAAGAACACATGGACTTATTATATATGGACTGCTAGTTGCCTACCTCAAGTTGGTTCCATTTTAGTCTCAGTTATTTTGGGCGACACTAGCCCTCCTGAGTACACTAGCGGGAAAAAAAATTAAACCTCAACTTTGACATTTCCTCCAGTAATCCCAGACTTTGGCAGCAGGTTTTCCCACATTGCCATGTTAAAATTTTACTGTTTTCTCCCGTGTTATTTAGAATATCCCACAATTAATCAACCAAGTAACAAATACAAAAAAACACTCATGGATTTATTGAAATAACTTTTTTATAGCTTGGTAAATTAAAATTTCGTAAAACTTTAGAAGCTAAACTTTGTTGCGATTTTGGACTGTCATACTGCAAACTTAACAAAAAGCCTTAACTTGTGTCCGCACCAAAGAAACATTTTTTTAAACATTTAAAAGACCTTTCAGAAATGTTTTTTTCTTTCTGTACGCTTCGCGAAATATTTCTGAAATGTCTATCTGTTTTCCTATCCGAACGGAAATTTTTCTTTATTTTGATGCATTTTAGTCTATTTGAAAGGTTTTGTTGTTTTTATTTGTTTGTGTTTTGTTGATGTTGACAAAACGCGACGCTATGATTGCTCCTTTTTTGATTATGAAGTACAGAACTGAATACATAAAATGGGAAACATAAACATTTAAGAAATGTTTCAGAGATTTCTGAAATGTTTCTGAAATGATATTTAAGCAAAGGGGAAACATTTCATAAATGTTTTTTTGGTGTGGACCTTTATAGTCGTCACAAGGAATAGGTCTCAACCTCTGGCCATCAGGATTTTTAATAACTTTGTCTTCTATCATTATTAATGAAGAAATAGTTAAAAGAAATAAATAAAAAGGAACGTTGGTCTTAAAACACAGTACACATAACTAAGATAATATATCGCGCAGGTTATCAAAATCTGATCTGTCACTTTGTATTAAAAATGGTGGTTCTCAGAGACCTACATCAAAAATATGTATGAACAAAACTACACACTACTTATTTTCTTGTTTATTAAAAAGCTTTTTTATAAATTAATTACCACAAATACTTTAAAATATAGCCACGAGATCTATTTTTCAGAACAAATAAACAAGCTAATGGTCTCTGGCGGCCGCCATTTTACTTTGATTTTGACAGATGCGCAGAAAATTGCAAAAATAAAACCTCTAATGATATTATCTTAGATATGTGTACTGTGGTCTTAAAAGACACATTGCCTTTTAGAATGCAACTGGAATTTGGACGTACATATTTATGTAGTTTGAAGAATAAGAACGAAAGAAAAAAATGTCAAAACACCTTATCTACTGCCTTAGTAGTGTTTTATTTGATCATAATTCATTAGTTTCTTTTAAAATCTTAATAAAATCAGCATTATTTGAAGAAATTTGAACTAAAACCATTGTATATAGAATCTATAGTACTATCAAGATGGGTATTTCACCTAGCGCCATCTAGTTTCGCTATCTCGCTTTTTCTCAGTGTAGACTTTTAGTCAGGGAGATAAATTCAACACATATGCAACGTTAGAAATTGACAGAACGGGAAAGATGTATATAAAGTGTTAGAGGGAATCAAATTAAAAAGTCTTTTTTGTGTTATTTCTTTGTTATTTTCTGATAATTAGAGAATAAAAGATAGAAATTTAGACAGGTATGTGAGGAGTTTTCATTTCTGCCTTGAAAATACACTGTTTTTGGTAGGGTTTTTTTATAGATACGGCAACAGGATGAAATTTACCTTTTTAACGATTTTTGTTGAAATTTGATATTTGGTTAGGTTTTTTTGTGTACAATTTTGAATGGTTACCATGTTTCATTATTATATTATTTTTCTTAGTCTGCAAAAAATTTATTTGATTTGAAAAACCTACCTAGTTACTTATTTTACAAATAAAACACATTGTTTGCAGATATTTGTACCTATGTTAGAGTATCTTCACTTACCACGTCAAATATCTAGTACTAGATCTACTACTTACTACAAAATATAGTACTTAATATACTACTTACTACTAAATCTACATACAATCTTGGTTTGGTAACGAAAAATCAAATTGTTGTTTCCCTTACTCTGCCATACCATATGGTCTAGTTTCACTTTTTGAACCTTTCACTTGTACTTATTATTCATTATTCCTGCAAATGCTTGTAATCATTCAAACTGGCTGAACACAATCATTGTATATACATTTTCTATAGTACTCTCATGGTGGTCATTTTTCGTCTGGCCATCTTCCTAATTGATTCAGAACTAACTCTAAATAGTGGAGACAAGAACCTTTACCGATATCTTACCAGTATTTAATAAACTTTTGTTGTCTGTACTTATTCTATATTCACACCAATTGGCAATTTCAGCACGCCTCATTGCGACTTGATTCAGAACTAAAAAATGATGCTCCATGATAGTACTATATGCAGTGTATATACAAAGACACAATGCAAAAACGGAACTGCATTAAGGAGACGGAGTACGGAACAGCTGTCAAATTTGTCGTACGTACCAATTTCAATCGGAACACAACGAACGTACAGTAACTTTGACATTTAAATTAAAAAATGGATGGAATACCAAAAACAAATGATAAAAAAGAGAAGAAACTCTTATACAACGAATTGAAATATCATTACGAAGAATGGAATCATCTGGTGTTATTTCATGTATACTAAATAAAAGGGTTTGGGAGGGACAGACGTACGAAAGATTGTTCTCTCTTTCATAATTTCTCTCTGCATCAGATAAAATGTCAAATTTACTGTACGTAAAAGCATTGTATATACAAAGGTAAAAGTTAAAAGTTAACCAACCTTTCCGTATGCGTATTGCAGTTCCATATGTAGTAACGTACCATTGTGTTTGCAAAATACAGTTCGCGTGTATTCAATGTTTGCAGTTCCGTATGCGTATTCCAGTTCCGTCGTCATTGTGTTCAGCCAGTAACTCATACGTTTCTGAAAATATAGGCAGTGTATATACAATGCTCTTTCATCAATATATATCTTTCTACTCTCCGAAACCCATACAAATGCATATCAAGAACTACTGCAGCGCTATAACGGCAGTATCTCGCTAAACTAGATGCTGTCTGATGGTAGTACTATAGTTTTTATATACAATGCTAAAACCCCTTTTTTCTTTTTTTTCCTTCTAGTGCTTTTAGCTTGTCTTAGGCACAAACCAATAACAATGGAAGTTGTCCACGATCTAAAAAAACAAGAGGCAAAATATCAAAGATGTCGCTCACTTCTATGGATGGAATTCAAAAGTATCATATATGTTTTAAGGGTAAATGCGACTTTTTGAATTTATAAAAAACAGATGTCGCGATCTTCTATGTCAACAATTTAAGTAGTTATTTTTTTTCCTGAAGTGGGTTCAGGAAAGCTAGCATCGCATTCTCAATTTTGGCGATATTTTTTTGACAATTGTGGTATGAAGCTGACATTAGACTAGCAGTCCATATATAATACGTCCATGGAAGAACATATGGAACAAAGGGAAAATCCAGAGGTATCCTTAAATTTGCTGGATACTTTTCTCAACACGTGAACGAACAGATGTTGAACAGCTCTCTTTGTTTCTCTTTTGCCTCGAATTTTGATCAGGTAGGATTTGGTTGCACAAAAAAACCACCAAACATTAGCAAGGTAACCTACCCAATACGTACGCAAAAATATGTTTTGTTCGTTATAATGGCCGTTAGCTGTAATTCAGCTATGATTTAACACGTATTACAAAAACATTGAACGTGTAGCACTAGAAAGCTATGCGAACTCGAACGTCCTCATTTTCAACTCTTTTAAGCTTGATCTCTGTTTCTGTAACAATTTTTTGTTCTAAATATACAAAAATCACACAGTTGTAATTTTGGCAAAAAATGTGGTCGGACGACGATTCCTTAAGTTCCCATGGAACTGTGGAGTGTGCTCTCAAATGCGAGGGAGCTAAAGAATTTTACAGTTTTCCTGCAAAAGCAGTTAAACGTCATGAGTGGTTTCAAAGGCTGAAAATTGAAGCAGAAGCCGATGATTTTCATCCTAGTTTCTGGGTATAGGCATTTTTCCGCAAAAATGTTCACATCAGATAAAAGGCTTAAAACCAGTGCTGTCCCAGATAAGAACCTTCCAACTGGATTATCTTACACAAGTGAAATTCTAACAAATGTAGTCTCTCCTAAACAGCTTGATCCAAACAAATCTGTTACACCAACAACAGGTAAAAACACTCATTCCAATGGATTGAAGAAGAACTCTTGTGTCCTTCCACCTAAGTCAAATATATTACAATCGAATAAGTGGATAAATGACTTTTCCAAAACACTTGTTGACTATCAATTAAAAGTTCGGGGTAAACATGTATGTGATGTTGTAGAGGTTCCGCAATATATAGTCGTCTTTACCGTGCTCAAACCGAAACAAAGAAAATTGATACAATTTAAAAATATAAACAAAAGTCAAAGAACCACAAAAATAGGTCTGCCAAAAGAACTCAGTACATCGGAGATTATTACGATTGACGATGATTTGGAAGATGACCTAGACGTTATTCACTTAGAAGGTCCGGCCAAAAAAACCAAACCTCCAGTATTCAATCAACAAATTCCAATAAACCAACCTGGTGAAACTATTGTTCAAAAAACGACAGCAATCGTCCAACAAAATTCAGCAATCATTGAACCAAATTCAGCGATCAGTCAACTAACTACAACTATCTCACAACTTTCAGAAATTACCAAATATACCCTTTACAACGAACTAACTCCGACAATTAACCAACTAACTTCAGCATCCATTGGGCGGGCCCGTCTTACAATATTTTAATAATATTGTTTAAAACTGTAATGCATTTAATAATGAAACTTAATATAACCTTATCTAATCCCTTATTAAAATTTTATTTTCTGTTTTTCTATGAGTTTGAGGAGCCCATATTTTTTGTCAGGTTGAGTCTATTTTTCGATGATGCATTCTATGCTAGTGGTCTAAAGGTGTGCTTTATCAGCCGCCAAATGTTTTTAACTTCTATTAATGGTTGGCCCTGATGTAGTAAACAATAATGGGAACTTCATAGCTGTTGGTAATAATGACATCTCTCGCAACATGATTAACATTTTGTGTGGTCGGCGTACTGGTCTTCAGGTGTGTTGTATAAACGCACAAAGTTTACTTCCCAAAATCGATGAAGTTAGGTATTTGTTTGCAGATTCAAAGGTTGATGTTGTATATGTGACCGAAACATGGTTTCGGCCGGAAATAAATGATTCTTTATATGATCTAAGAGACTTTAAATTGTTCAGACGAGACAGAGTAAGTAGAATTGGGGGTGGAGTGGCCATTTACGTGCGATTTGGGCTTAAGCCAGAATTTTTATGTGATTCCTTACCTAGCGATGATGTTAACTTTGTATTTGTAAAAATTATTTGCAAGGACAACAAAATTGTATTAGGGTGTGCATACAGACCTAATAAATATATTAATCCCACATCATTACTAGGAAAGATAGATGAGTTGACTAGTGTTTCACCATATATTATATTGGGAGGGGATTTCAATAGCAATCTGCTTCTTGAATCCACTTTTGCTGAAGACATGAAAGCTCTCAGTATGGACCCTGTGAACACATCAGAACCAACACACTTTACAAGGGAATCTAGTACCCTCCTTGACATATTTTTTGTAAGCCACCTAAATAAAGTTCTTCATTTTGATCAAATGTCTGCATCGTGCTTCTCCCATCACGATTTGTTGCATATAACTTTTGAGTTTGAGCCTCTTGATTCTAGCAATAGTTATTAGTTTTAGGGACTTTAAAAACATTAATTACAACCGCCTAGAATATGATTTACAATCCATAGATTTTTCACAAATCACAAGTATGACTTCTGTTGATGATCAGACTGAATTTATTCAGGATAATTTAAATTTCCTTTTAAATGTTCATGTTCCTGTCAAAATAAAAATCATTAAGTGTAAGGACCAACCATGATTTAACAACAATATAAGAATATTAATTAATCAACGCAATATGGCGTATAGAACATGGAAACGTTTTAGGATAGAAGTATTTCGAAAAGCTTATACCGACTTAAGAAATAAAGTTATATTGGAGATCAGAGAATCAAAAAAACGTTATTTTTCTACTCGACTAAATCCGACTTTGGTGTCGGTAAACATACAAATAACTCAGATAATGGTATTAACTGTGACGAGCTGAATGAAAAGTTTATATCTCTCTCATCCTTCCAACAAAATGACAGCTCTAGCTTTTTAAATTTGGAAGCTAATAGCTTATCATCAAACGGTTTTAGTTTTACCAAAGTCAATGAAGAGGATGTTCTCAAGTTCTGCTTATACATAAAGTCTAATTCAGTGGGTTTTGATGGTATCCATCCAGTATTTTTAAAAGCAACTCTTCCCTATACATTGAAACCCATCACGCACCTCTTCAATGCCATCTTAACGACTGGAGTTTTTCCTTCGAATTGGAAACGAGCTAAAATCATTCCTGTACCGAAAAATCGTAACGAGTATCGACCTATAGCAATTTTACCATTCTTATCAAAAGTCCTAGAAAAAATTCTGAATACGCAGATAAGAAGATACTTAAATCAGAATGGCATGATATGTCCAAATCAATCTGGATTTCGTCCAGGTCATAGCTGCACCACAGCTCTTATAAATGTAGTCGAAATAATAAGGGAGAATGTAAATAAGAAGAATGTTACTTTCCTTACACTCTTAGATTTTTCGAAGGCTTTTGACACCGTTGATCACCATATTTTATGTGCCAAATTGATGGAGAAATTTGAGTTTACCTCATCTTCAACGAAACTTATTTTTTCGTATTTATCGTCAAGATATCAAGCGGTGGTTGCTAATGGTCAAACGTCAGCATTCCTTCCACTAAGTAGAGGTGTCCCCCAAGGATCAATATTAGGACCTCTTTTATTTACTATGTATATAAATGAGCTTCCGTCCCTAGGTTTCAATTCGTCCTTCCATATGTATGCTGACGACGTCCAGCTCCGATATAGTTTTCCTCTTGGTTTTATAGAAAATGGCGCTTGCGAGATAAATGAGGATTTTACCAAGGTTCTACAATGGTCACAATCTAATGGACTGTGTCTCAATCCTACCAAAACCAAGTGTATAATTATTTCGAAAAATTCACTAGAAACGTCTTATTTTCCCTCTTTAGTGCTCAACAACACCCCGATCCAATTTGCTGACTCAGCAAAGAACCTGGGGGTAACATTCAATAGAACACTCACTTGGACTAATCACATAAATTTTACTATCGGAAGGGTGTATGGAGGCTTACGAATGCTATGGACTACTCAAAAAATCACCCCAATCAATACAAGAATGATATTAGCCAAAACACTTCTTATTCCCTTGCTACTATATGGTTGTGAAATTTTTAGTAATTGTGATTTCAGGGATAAAAGGAAGCTAAATGTTGTATATAATAGTGTGGCAAGGTATGTTTTCAGTCTGCGCAGATATGATCATATTTCCACATACTCTAAGAAAATACATGGTGTATCTCTGGATAATCTATTTGCCTTAAGAACACTAATAATGTTAAATAGTATTCTGCAAACAAAAAAACCACAATATCTTTACCAGAAAATTCAATTTCCACAGTCTAACAGAACACTTAATTTGATCCCACTACGCTACACCTACCTTATTTCCAGTCGTCAATTTTTTGTATACGCGATTCGGTTGTGGAATTCCCTACCTTTGGTAATACGGATGATGGGATGCAGCACTCGATTTAAGGCGAAACTTAGACAGTATTTTGAGGCTCTTTAGTGGTAAATAACCTTCACCTTTATGTTTATTATTTCTTCTTTTTTAATTTAACTTTATTTTCGTTTTCATTATTAAATGCAACTATTCTTCATTTTTTTATTTTTTTATTTTCTTCAATTTTTTTTTTCTATTCATTATTGTTTCTTTCTTTAATTTACTACTAGATTTCTTTTCCTGCTCTATTGTTTATCATTCAATTAATTTTATACAGAGTATACTTATACTGAATCTTGCATAAATTTATAAGATATTGTATCTTACTATGTAAGAAATTGTTACCAATAAATAAATAAATAAATAAAAATAAAATAAAATAAAAATTGTTAGTTAAGTAGCAGTAAAAATTGCGTTTGTTAGATAACAATAAGTAGCGGCAAAAATTGCGCTAAGTAACAACAAGTACAGAAAAAAGAAAAGGGTATAAAATAACAAATATTGAGATTTTCTTAGATTGGTTTTTATTTTCAGATTTCAATTTTTTCTTGCTAACGGCATCGTAAAAAAAGAGATAAGAAGAGCAATGATATGAATATCGAAGCAAATTGTTTAATAATAATTATTCTGAGAACGGATATAGTCATAATAATAAATATTATGGTTACATATCCATGAATCTAAAAAGTGAAGTTTAATATTGTGAAAACGAAAAAAAGCTGATTTTACTTCGACCAAATGTAGCTTGAGAAACTCGAAAAATATTATCATTTGAAGACGATGAAGACGTGATGTACATATTGGCGCAAAACAATGGGTAACCTATATTTAATACATTAACTTCAAAATAATTAAGTTCTGCACTTTTTTTGCGCCGTTGTATCTAATGCGGATTCTAAAAATTACTATCAAAATGCAAATTTACCAAAATAGTGAAAAAAATATTCTCTGCAATTTGTTAGAAAATAAATATGTAAGTCCACATTCATGTATTTCCTATAATCTTTATGCTTTAATATCGCTATCGAAGAAGTACGATTTTAATATTTTGTATCCTCCTTACCAGTTACCAAATCACACTTTCACTCTTAACTCACCCATCGATCCATCGCTAGTTAGTTTTACATTTTGTGTCAAAAAAAACGCAACGGATTCATCGAGTCACCTCTTTTCATCGCATGCGGCAATGTCACTGGATTTGTTGCCGCAACGGACGCAACGGATTCTATTGGTCGGGCCCTTTAGGAGTTTCTTTCTGTTTCCATATGTTCTTCAATCAGGAAAACAGCTGTTTTTTTGTTTCGAATTTTGAGAGGTAACCTATCTCATGATACACAGAAATACAAGGTATGGTCATTAGACGCATACAAATCGCCATCTTGATATTTTATGACGTCACATTCTTCTTTTATTATTATTTTATTTATTAAGTGAATATTATATTTTAAAATTGAAGGTTTAAACTTAAAAAACAATAACAAAATTGGCAAATTAATACATTTATTTACACTCCCTAAGAATAAAAATCAGAAGAATGTGACGTCATACGCATAATCAGCTTAAGTGAGCATATATTGTATTTTTGTGTATCATGACCTATCTGGGGCCTGTTTCATAGATCATACATCACATACACTACATGCAACATACATTAAAATTATTTTCATACATAACACACAATTTTCTGTTTCATAGATTTGACTGGAAATAATGTATGAAATGTGATTTGTTGTATGTGATGTATTTATTTTGACATTTGACTTAAATAAATTGTGAGGTTAGATCTGCTGTTAGAAGTCTATTTCTTCAAAAAAAAAAAAAACATTTGAAAAATAAGAAAATTTCGACTACTCAAGTCTCATTTTGCGTAAGAACAACTTTTTTTCACTCTTATTAGGTACCAATAATAAGTTAAAAAGGAAAAATAAATAAAATTTTAATTCTCTATAGACCAATGGAACAAAATTTCCTTTTGAAGAAACATCTCTTGCGGTACAAAAAGTTTCAGCTTGTCGGACTTGAAAAAAAAAACAACGAAAAAAACGTCAATTAATAATTTTGTTTTCTTTGAGAACACAAAATAATCCATAAATATTCCTTCTATTTAAATTATAAACTTTAAACTCAACTTTTTTTTTTTATTTTGGTTTAAATGCTTAACTTACAGCAGAAAGTTTTGCTGTTTGAAATGTATGATAAATTTAGAATTATTTGTATCAAAACGATGTATGATAAAATTCTATGAAACAGAATCCTATATTGGAATACTTCCAGTCGATTCTCAGTTCATACATTGATGTATGAAAGTTCATCATACAACGTTTCTATGAAACAGAAATACTACATCAGAACTGTCAAAATCATACATTGTATGTAATGTCTGATCTATGAAACAGGCCCCTGGTTGGATTTGTTCTTTCACAAAAAAACCCAAAGACAATCAAGGTAACCAATCCGAAATTTATGTTCGTGATCGTACCCATTAGCATAGTTAAAAACAGCTGTTTTCCAGCTGGTTGAAGAACACATGGACTTATTATATATGGACTGCTAGTTGCCTACCTCAAGTTGGTTCCATTTTAGTCTCAGTTATTTTGGGCGACACTAGCCCTCCTGAGTACACTAGCGGGAAAAAAAATTAAACCTCAACTTTGACATTTCCTCCAGTAATCCCAGACTTTGGCAGCAGGTTTTCCCACATTGCCATGTTAAAATTTTACTGTTTTCTCCCGTGTTATTTAGAATATCCCACAATTAATCAACCAAGTAACAAATACAAAAAAACACTCATGGATTTATTGAAATAACTTTTTTATAGCTTGGTAAATTACAATTTCGTAAAACTTTAGAAGCTAAACTTTGTTGCGATTTTGGACTGTCATACTGCAAACTTAACAAAAAGCCTTAACTTGTGTCCGCACCAAAGAAACATTTTTTTAAACATTTAAAAGACCTTTCAGAAATGTTTTTTTCTTTCTGTACGCTTCGCGAAATATTTCTGAAATGTCTATCTGTTTTCCTATCCGAACGGAAATTTTTCTTTATTTTGATGCATTTTAGTCTATTTGAAAGGTTTTGTTGTTTTTATTTGTTTGTGTTTTGTTGATGTTGACAAAACGCGACGCTATGATTGCTCCTTTTTTGATTATGAAGTACAGAACTGAATACATAAAATGGGAAACATAAACATTTAAGAAATGTTTCAGAGATTTCTGAAATGTTTCTGAAATGATATTTAAGCAAAGGGGAAACATTTCATAAATGTTTTTTTGGTGTGGACCTTTATAGTCGTCACAAGGAATAGGTCTCAACCTCTGGCCATCAGGATTTTTAATAACTTTGTCTTCTATCATTATTAATGAAGAAATAGTTAAAAGAAATAAATAAAAAGGAACGTTGGTCTTAAAACACAGTACACATAACTAAGGTAATATATCGCGCAGGTTATCAAAATCTGATCTGTCACTTTGTATTAAAAATGGTGGTTCTCAGAGACCTACATCAAAAATATGTATGAACAAAACTACACACTACTTATTTTCTTGTTTATTAAAAAGCTTTTTTATAAATTAATTACCACAAATACTTTAAAATATAGCCACGAGATCTATTTTTCAGAACAAATAAACAAGCTAATGGTCTCTGGCGGCCGCCATTTTACTTTGATTTTGACAGATGCGCAGAAAATTGCAAAAATAAAACCTCTAATGATATTACCTTAGATATGTGTACTGTGGTCTTAAAAGACACATTGCCTTTTAGAATGCAACTGGAATTTGGACGTACATATTTATGTAGTTTGAAGAATAAGAACGAAAGAAAAAAATGTCAAAACACCTTATCTACTGCCTTAGTAGTGTTTTATTTGATCATAATTCATTAGTTTCTTTTAAAATCTTAATAAAATCAGCATTATTTGAAGAAATTTGAACTAAAACCATTGTATATAGAATCTATAGTACTATCAAGATGGGTATTTCACCTAGCGCCATCTAGTTTCGCTATCTCGCTTTTTCTCAGTGTAGACTTTTAGTCAGGGAGATAAATTCAACACATATGCAACGTTAGAAATTGACAGAACGGGAAAGATGTATATAAAGTGTTAGAGGGAATCAAATTAAAAAGTCTTTTTTGTGTTATTTCTTTGTTATTTTCTGATAATTAGAGAATAAAAGATAGAAATTTAGACAGGTATGTGAGGAGTTTTCATTTCTGCCTTGAAAATACACTGTTTTTGGTAGGGTTTTTTTATAGATACGGCAACAGGATGAAATTTACCTTTTTAACGATTTTTGTTGAAATTTGATATTTGGTTAGGTTTTTTTGTGTACAATTTTGAATGGTTACCATGTTTCATTATTATATTATTTTTCTTAGTCTGCAAAAAATTTATTTGATTTGAAAAACCTACCTAGTTACTTATTTTACAAATAAAACACATTGTTTGCAGATATTTGTACCTATGTTAGAGTATCTTCACTTACCACGTCAAATATCTAGTACTAGATCTACTACTTACTACAAAATATAGTACTTAATATACTACTTACTACTAAATCTACATACAATCTTGGTTTGGTAACGAAAAATCAAATTGTTGTTTCCCTTACTCTGCCATACCATATGGTCTAGTTTCACTTTTTGAACCTTTCACTTGTACTTATTATTCATTATTCCTGCAAATGCTTGTAATCATTCAAACTGGCTGAACACAATCATTGTATATACATTTTCTATAGTACTCTCATGGTGGTCATTTTTCGTCTGGCCATCTTCCTAATTGATTCAGAACTAACTCTAAATAGTGGAGACAAGAACCTTTACCGATATCTTACCAGTATTTAATAAACTTTTGTTGTCTGTACTTATTCTATATTCACACCAATTGGCAATTTCAGCACGCCTCATTGCGACTTGATTCAGAACTAAAAAATGATGCTCCATGCTAGTACTATATGCAGTGTATATACAAAGACACAATGCAAAAACGGAACTGCATTACGGAGACGGAGTACGGAACAGCTGTCAAATTTGTCGTACGTACCAATTTCAATCGGAACACAACGAACGTACAGTAACTTTGACATTTAAATTAAAAAATGGATGGAATACCAAAAACAAATGATAAAAAAGAGAAGAAACTCTTATACAACGAATTGAAATATCATTACGAAGAATGGAATCATCTGGTGTTATTTCATGTATACTAAATAAAAGGGTTTGGGAGGGACAGACGTACGAAAGATTGTTCTCTCTTTCATAATTTCTCTCTGCATCAGATAAAATGTCAAATTTACTGTACGTAAAAGCATTGTATATACAAAGGTAAAAGTTAAAAGTTAACCAACCTTTCCGTATGCGTATTGCAGTTCCATATGTAGTAACGTACCATTGTGTTTGCAAAATACAGTTCGCGTGTATTCAATGTTTGCAGTTCCGTATGCGTATTCCAGTTCCGTCGTCATTGTGTTCAGCCAGTAACTCATACGTTTCTGAAAATATAGGCAGTGTATATACAATGCTCTTTCATCAATATATATCTTTCTACTCTCCGAAACCCATACAAATGCATATCAAGAACTACTGCAGCGCTATAACGGCAGTATCTCGCTAAACTAGATGCTGTCTGATGGTAGTACTATAGTTTTTATATACAATGCTAAAACCCCTTTTTTCTTTTTTTTCCTTCTAGTGCTTTTAGCATGTCTTAGGCACAAACCAATAACAATGGAAGTTGTCCACGATCTAAAAAAACAAGAGGCAAAATATCAAAGATGTCGCTCACTTCTATGGATGGAATTCAAAAGTATCATATATGTTTTAAGGGTAAATGCGACTTTTTGAATTTATAAAAAACAGATGTCGCGATCTTCTATGTCAACAATTTAAGTAGTTATTTTTTTCCTGAAGTGGGTTCAGGAAAGCTAGCATCGCATTCTCAATTTTGGCGATATTTTTTTGACAATTGTGGTATGAAGCTGACATTAGACTAGCAGTCCATATATAATACGTCCATGGAAGAACATATGGAACAAAGGGAAAATCCAGAGGTATCCTTAAATTTGCTGGATACTTTTCTCAACACGTGAACGAACAGATGTTGAACAGCTCTCTTTGTTTCTCTTTTGCCTCGAATTTTGATCAGGTAGGATTTGGTTGCACAAAAAAACCACCAAACATTAGCAAGGTAACCTACCCAATACGTACGCAAAAATATGTTTTGTTCGTTATAATGGCCGTTAGCTGTAATTCAGCTATGATTTAACACGTATTACAAAAACATTGAACGTGTAGCACTAGAAAGCTATGCGAACTCGAACGTCCTCATTTTCAACTCTTAAGCTTGATCTCTGTTTCTGTAATAACTTTTTGTTCTAAATATACAAAAATCACACAGTTGTAATTTTGGCAAAAAATGTGGTCGGACGACGATTCCTTAAGTTCCCATGGAACTGTGGAGTGTGCTCTCAAATGCGAGGGAGCTAAAGAATTTTATAGTTTTCCTGCAAAAGCAGTTAAACGTCATGAGTGGTTTCAAAGGCTGAAAATTGAAGCAGAAGCCGATGATTTTCATCCTAGTTTCTGGGTATGTAATAGGCATTTTTCCGCAAAAATGTTCACATCAGATAAAAGGCTTAAAACCAGTGCTGTCCCAGATAAGAACCTTCCAACTGGATTATCTTACACAAGTGAAATTCTAACAAATGTAGTCTCTCCTAAACAGCTTGATCCAAACAAATCTGTTACACCAACAACAGGTAAAAACACTCATTCCAATGGATTGAAGAAGAACTCTTGTGTCCTTCCACCTAAGTCAAATATATTACAATCGAATAATTGGATAAATGACTTTTCCAAAACACTTGTTGACTATCAATTAAAAGTTCGGGGTAAACATGTATGTGATGTTGTAGAGGTTCCGCAATATATAGTCGTCTTTACCGTGGTCAAACCGAAACAAAGAAAATTGATACAATTTAAAAATATAAACAAAAGTCAAAGAACCACAAAAATAGGTCTGCCAAAAGAACTCAGTACATCGGAGATTATTACGATTGACGATGATTTGGAAGATGACCTAGACGTTATTCACTTAGAAGGTCCGGCCAAAAAAACCAAACCTCCAGTATTCAATAAACAAATTCCAATAAACCAACCTGGTGAAACTATTGTTCAAAAAACGACAGCAATCGTCCAACAAAATTCAGCAATCATTGAACCAAATTCAGCGATCAGTCAACTAACTACAACTATCTCACAACTTTCAGAAATTACCAAATATACCCTTTACAACGAACTAACTCCGACAATTAACCAACTAACTTCAGCATCCATTGGGCGGGCCCGTCTTACTGCTATTCAACAAAAATCCGAATCAAAAATTGAGCCAAAATACCAAATTGACATAGTTTATTACAATAAAAAAGAAGCTTATCCAAGACGCGAACGTGCAGTTCAAGTAGAATTTTGTGAGACTAAAGAAATTGCTATTCAATGCGATGTACAATTGGAAAATGATATTATCGAAATGACTAATAACGGTGTATTGTACTGGAAGGATTTAAAAAATGATAACAAAAAGATGCACGAATGCCTTTTTTGTGGTGAGATTATAATAAACTACGCATCTAAAGTAAAACATGTCCATGGGCATGAGGAAGCATCGTCATTGTGTTCGCAATGTGGCATTTTCTTTGAGAATCGGATAAAACTCGACACTCACGAAAAATCTCTTCATTCAAAGAAGTTCAATTCAAAAAAACTTCAACGCTGTCCAAGGAGAAATTGTTACAAAGCTTTCCATTCCAAGAAACAACTGAACACACACATAGAAAAACACGTTAAAACCAAAAACCATAGATGCAATAAATGCTTTGAATTCTTTGACTCTTCCCTTAAATTAATTTGCCATCAGAAGGCATTGGACAAATGCCTACGGGTTAGAGGGTGGACATCTCGAAGATGGAGTAAAAGGATATAGGTAGTATCTTTTTTTATTCCGTTGTTATAACAGAAATCAAATAAAAATTACTGTATCTAGATAATTTTTGAATAATTTGGAACAAAAATATGGGTTTCAAATTTTAAATATATCCTTAAAACATTGTAGCTGGGTTATAGATTTGGATGAGGCATGAAATATTAAGTGGGTATGGGATCATAGGGGCTGGAATAGGAAGGATGTAGAAATCGGAACAGGTAAGTAAACGTGTGTTGTACTAGGTTAAATTAAAGGAAGCAGATAAGGTCGATAAGAAAAAGTAATTAGAAGGGTCTTTAAAAGCACGGAAGGAGGAAGCGGAAGGTAAGCGAGGCTACTCATTGTATATACAGGTATACCGAGACAAAAAAAAAACGGGTCTGGGGCCCTTCTCTGAAATCCGATCTTTGTACATACACTGCCTATAGTACTCTCATGAAACATCATTGCAATGAGTAGTGCTGAAATCGCCAATTGGTGTGAATTTCTATATACAATACATACAAAAAAATGCATGTATGTTTGAATGTATATCCGGTATGGACTCCTAAACCGCCTAACGGATTCTCATTAAACTTGCAGGGTAGATATAGACTAGTCCAAGGATGGTTCCTGTGAAGGTTTGGTGCCGATCAGGTAGAGGGAAAAAATGTAAGGTTTTTGACATTTTTTTTATATTGTAATTTTATTTTATATTGACACAAAGTGAGTTATAGAAAAAACTTTACATGTCAGGTTTTTGGAAATTTAAATGTTTACTTAAAACAAACGATTGGTAAATATTTATGGAGATTTGCTTTTGAAAATATTAGGTTTGTTCGATGTTCCCCGCCCCAGTGCGCACTGGGGGATGTCAGTGCATTTCGTTTAGCTGTCAAAAAACTGTGTTTCTGCTCGGGGTTTCATTTAACATCGAACAGCTCAGTGCAACAGTTTTAGTTTTTTGACATTTCATTTATGTATTAATTTTCTTTACAAAGTACAGTTTTTCCATTTCCATCAGATAGAGTATATCTCGGCATTTTATCTAAAATCACAAAAATAACTTAATAATTGCAAAATAACCTACAAAATATCTTATATTTATCAGATATTGCACTCCAAATTTGTAAAATAAAATTTGTTTTAAACTTCTACCACCAAACACCAACAGCTGATTTAAATTTTGATAGCACTGATTTCTTACACCGACCAAAAACCTGGGGCGTGAGAGTGTGCACTCAGTGCGTGCTCGGGGTTGACATCGAACACAGTGCAAAAACCCTGGGGCGAAAAAAGTGTCACATAAAACACCTCAGTGCGAATCCAGTGTACACCAGGCGCCCCAGGGCAGACATCGAACAAAGCTATTGTCACGCATTGAATACATAGGTTTAAACCGCGTGACATAAATCGGAGAATAAATTGTTGGCTGCATATTTTAAGAAAACATATTTTGAAAAAAAGGTTGGTAAATATATTTTGTGATGATTATAAAAACAAAACAGTTAACAGTAATTTCGTTTTAACCACATTTCCCTCAATTGATTGCAAGTGTTCTTTTCGCACTTAAATGATATTCGTCGAGTCAAATGTGTAAATTGCTTTTTCATTTTCAATTATTTCAATCGATTGCGAGCGTTCCTTTTACAATCAACATATCTTCCACAATCACCAAATAAATAAAATATTCAATATAGTTTTGTTCCACATGCTCCCCAAAAATTCGAATTTTAGCCAATTTTTACGACAAACAGACAAATACTGTTCCACAAGACACAAAGTTCGTAGTTTTGGAGAAAAGAGAGTGCTCACGAGAGATCGAAATATTTATCTCTTCTGACAATTTCAGCCCAATAAAATTATTTGAGAGCCCGACGCCGACCCATACAATCCGTTCATCCGTTGCGTTGGCGCATAGAACTGACAGCTCGAATAATAATAAAAAATAAAAGTGTTCTTATGGGAGGTGACCCATAGGAATCCCATGTGGCGGACGCACCATCAAGTAGATCAACTTTGGACACAAAAATGAGTTTCATGTTACGTCAGTTTGAAATTTAAAAAAGATCAGCTGGGATGATAAGGTTTCCGCAAACGGAAAACGATTAATAGATTAATGGGCGATTTTTTCGCGGCAATCAAAAGGCGGTATATAGATTATCATTCACGCAAAAGTTGCTTTTTTTATGAATAAACTTGGTAGGTATGCATATGAACTTCCTATGTCAAATAAACGCAAAGGTGGTTAAGGAAACAATACAAAACAAACAATATTAAAGACCTTTTAAAGAACATAGAGCGCGTTTTAACTCTGCTTTTAAAAACCGCAAAAGCTTTGGCAATTTTTTGAATAATAGACAAACACAATAACAAATAGCCCATTTCTTTAAGATATGGGCAGTGAAAATTATAAAAGACACCGTTTAATTACGTTTTTCTGATACAAACATGGCCGCAGTGACATAACGTGCGGTTACTTATAGAATTCCATATGCCATATGACCAAGTATGTGTTGCGTTTGTGGCCGCGCGCTATCTTCCCCCTAAGGCTGCGGTTCCGGCAATGTAACCGAATTTCTCTCGCACGAACTTGCAAAGTTCGCTAAATTCATTAATTTCGATACCTTCGCTTTCACCGGAACCACCCTATTCACTCGAATGTATTTACCTACTTTCGCTAATTCGTGCTAGTAAAATTCGCTTTTTTTATAATTAACGCGCGCACAATATACTATTTGTTTCCCTTTTAACTGCGCGCGAAATAGGAAGATAGAAGGTGTCGATTAACATTAGTTTTGAATGTTTGCAGATCAAAATGGCAAGGAAAATCCCGCCGGGTAAACGATTCCAAATCCGTGTTGTTCGGCTAAAAAAAGAATCCCTATATTTCATGGTACGTCCGAAATTGGGCTCAAGGGTGAACTGATGAGCATTCCTTGCGAGACGAGTACTACGGGAGAAAATTTTTAGGGGAGGAATTCAGCTCGCTACTTCGAGTGAACATTTTTTATAATAGAAACGATAAAATAAGGAAAGACATGAATCATTGCGTCGGTATTCGAGAGGGGCAATTGTTTCAGCAGCAGTTCTATTTCCTATCAATTTTAACGCTCGATTTTGTTATCTATCAAGCAGGTGAAGCGATGTTTGCGAAGCACCTGCCCAGAGGTGGGAGTTATACTCGAGTTTAGGGCGTATAAACGCTTTATAAATTGTAGCCAGATCAAATGGAGAAAAATGCTTCTTACACCGATACAGAAAACCTAAGCACTTAGCAGCATTCTTAGCCATCTCAAATATATGGTCGTTCCAACGGAGGTCGTCCTTGACATAGATACCGAGTACTGAGAGCACGATTCCTATTACCCCATTTGACAATGCTGTATAAATCGGAGTTTAATGAGCTTGACATACGGTACCGTTGCAATTGTACGTACGGAGGCGAAGGACGCGAATTATCGAACGAATATGAAAAGCTGAGGGTAGAGTCGTCAGCAAAACAGTTAAGTGGATTAGAAGTAACAGACAGATCATTTATAAAAATTAGGAAAAGAGTCGGAGACAGAAAAGAGCCATGGGGCACACCAGCATTTATTTTGTGGGAATCAGACTTAAATCCGTCCAATACAACTTTTATTGAACGGTCCAGAAGATAGCTTCTAATCCAACGAACAAGAGTATCATCAATCTCAAAAGTACGCATTTTCGATAAGAGAGCTTCATGCCAAACTATCAAATGCCTTGCAGATATCAAGAGCAATAATCTTATAGCGAGTTTTATTCAAGAAAATATTTGTTCTTTCTGTCAAAAGATTTGATCTTTTTGAATTTTGAGAGTTTCATTGCAAGAAAAAGAGCAAATCTAGATCAAATCTCAACACGAAAGATTTGGTCTCTGATGGAGTGGAATATTTGATCTGAATGCACACATACATGTAAATAATCTTTTCTGCCAATGTCAATAGGGATGCAACATGCAAGCGATATATCGATGTTTTAGAAAATCCATACAAAAATCAATTTTCGATTTTTCCAAATTCCCGACTTTTCCGGAAGGTTTTCCCAAAAGTTTCTTTCGTAAAAACCTTTTCCTGGCAATTACAAACAACGGACAAAAATTGAGCCAAATCGGCCTAGCCGTTCTTAATTGATAAATTACTACATTTTTCACACCAATCTTATTCTTTTATATATAAATATAAGATTTCTGAAATTGCAATTGCTTATTTCCGGGAGATAATAACAAAATAAACTCAAATTCGAAGAAAGAAATGATATAGAATTGATAGTGGAATTTCACAAGCCACTCCAGGGTAGTGTTTTTTTTTAGGTGTGTGAGGGTGGGGTTTAGGGTTTGGAAACTTTTTTTCTGATTTCCGTCGAAGTTTAATTTTTGAACGAACAATGGTCTGCAGAAAAGTTGTAAATAATTAAAAAACCTATAATTTCACTTCAGGTTATTTTTCAACATAACCATTGTATATGAACTTCTATAGTACTATCATGGTCACATGTGGACCGTGGCGCTCCAAGCGGCTCTAGGCAAAGTTAACTTGGTAAATTGAAAGAGGCGAACGAGGCGAAAGAAGAGAATTCTAAGAGAAACTCTGAACATGTATTTTGCTCTTTGCAGTTTGCAGTTTACATACATACAATGATGCGAGTATAGTTTTTATTTTCGCATAACTGGATTGCTTCACACAAGCATTGTGACGAGATGGCTAGTTTTAAAAAAGGAATGACAAAAAAAGAAGAAAAACGACTTGTAAATGAATGGTATCTGGGGCAGGGTATATGTTTAAGCTGGTTGATAAGTTTATTTTGAGTTTTATATTTTTTTTTCATATAAAACTTTCGAGGGTAGGTAGATATTTAGGTATGTACCTACATACATACCTACATAATGTGTGTATATACGTAGGTATACTTGTTATATTATCTTTGATAAAATGTTGAGCTAAATTCAGGTCGATCGGTCGGTCGTCGGTGTGGTAGATGGTGTGAGCGAGGGTGAGGGAGATACTAACAAGGAAAACTTAATAAGCACATGTGTATGTGTATTGTGTATATCCTGTTCTCGGTGACGGTGAACAACGAAGATGATCGACAATGATTTTATTTTTTGAATTTTCATTTCATTGGCTTCGTTATCGTTGATGTTGACGTTTATGCACAAGTAGCTTTGTGATTATAGGGACTATAAGTCAAGTTTAGGATTCATGAACATAAAAAAGTTGTGATAATAATCTAACATTACATTGCGATGATAGAGAAACATATTTGAGTTACCGGCAAAATTCTGTCCGTCTGTCTGTAGGTCTGTTTGTACGGAGTTATTTTGGACTATAGCCTAAACGGTTAAGCTAATCGTCTTCAAATTTAGAACTTAAGGTTATTTTGACATTCTACAGAGGAGTTTTTTCAATTTTTACTTGCGATTATAGGGACTATAAGGCAAGTTTAGAATTTGTGAATATAAAAAAAATTTAGATAACAATGAAACATGACATGACGATCATAGAGAAGTCTAAAAAAGTGATGGACAAAAAATTACTGTCTGTCTGTCAGTATGTATAACGAGCTGCAGCCTAAACGGCTTAAGCGATTATCTTCAAACTTGGTGTGTGTGATTATTTTGGCATTCCCCAGAGGGGACATTGAAATTTAAATTGTAGGCCTAAAAGTAAAGGTAGTGCCATATGACCGTTGAGTTGAGTTGTTTTCTTGATTGAAATTTTTGCATTCAGTAGGTAATCCAGTATTTTTTTTGATTTGTTAGTTGTTTTTGCATGTTTATGTGTTTATCATAGGCGTCCTTATTATTTATTCTGTATGCTGTATGCTGTTACGATCATGAAATGCTTTAAAATAAATAACGATAAATAAATAATAATACAAATAACAAAATTTGCTTTCATTAGACTAGTGGCTAGGGCTCAACCGAGCAATATAAAACAAAATTTGGGGGAAAATATTAAACAAATAATTTTTGTATGAAATCAAAAAACACTATTCATAACGTTTTTTGGAAAAAATGTTGTAAGCCATCTTATTTCTTTTGCTGTTTTCTATTTTATAAATTTTTCATTTCAAAATCGTTCGACCAGTTTTTTGAAAAATTTTTCGAAAACATATATATAAATTTTTTTTGAGTATGTCAAATTAAAAAAATCTGAAGTTTATACTAGGAGAAAAAATTAAAAAAAAATATAGATTCGTTTTCAAAATATTCATAAAACAAAATAAGTTTTTAAAAAAAATTATTAAAAATTAAAAAAAAATGTTTTTGAAAATTTTAATAAGCAATATTATTTAAATCATAAAACACTACATATTTTGAAAATCTTATCAAAATTCGTCAATTAGTTAACGAGAAAGTCTAATTTAAAACAAAAACCGGGCATACTGGAGGTACCGTTATAAAACTTTTTCTGAAAAATCCATTAAAACTAAAAGATAGGTTTTGCATAGAAAACATTATTCTGAAAGTTTTATCAAAATCGTAGGAGCCGTTTTCGAGAAAAATAAGTTTTTCATTAAAAAGTTATATGGCAGGTACCGTTAGTTTTGGAGCTAGAATGCCAATTCCAAAAACTGTCGGGTAGAGCACTCTAAAAATACTATGTGCCAAGTTTGAATCAAAACGGCACAACCGTTTAGGCTGTAGATATCGATACGGACGGACAGACAGACGGACGGATTTTCCGGACCCACTTTTTTTGACTTCTCTATCATCGTAATGTCGTGTTTGATTGTTAGATTTTTTTTTACGAATGCATAACTTGCCTTATAGTCCCTATAAATCGCAAGTAAAGAACTATTCGATTACTACTGAATGCAAAAATTTCAATCGAGAAAACAAAAGCTTACACCTGCCCCTAAATAAACAAATTAGCACATAGGAGCAAGTACGTACGACCCAGTCGTGCCTTTTATATATTTATTGTTTTCTGAAATTCTTTATTTAAAAAATAATATGATTGAACAGACTTTGTGCTTTAAAAAAGGTATAGCACATTATTTTAAATGTTGCCGTTATTTTTAAATATATACGTATACATATTGTTATTATTATTATATATATATATACTTACATTTTCCTGATTAGCAATTTTGGTTGTAATCGGTTACCTAACCAGTTCTCAGAAAAGTCGATGCCAAAAAAAAAATTCCTATGGGTGGTTCCAATTTTAGCCCACCGTCATATTTTTTTAACCAAAATTGAAAGCACATTTATTTTTTACATAAAAAATTCTTGGAGCTGTTTTTGACAAAAATAAGCTTTTACTTGACGGTTATATCGCAAGAAATAAATAAAATAAATAAATAAATTGGCGCGACAGCTCCTAAAGGTGCCAAGGCCTAGTGACTTATACTCTCAACCATTCCTGTGTGTGTGTTGTTAATCTGCAAGAATGGAAGGGACCTACAGTTTACCGCCGAGTCCGAAGGGCTAGATGAGATGCACTTTTTCGAGACAAATTTACCCAGAAAAAAAGGTGGCTATTAGCTGGATTTGAACCCAGGATCATTCGCTTAGCAGTCCGACACACTAACTACTAAGCCACGGGGCACTACTACGCAAGAACCGTAAATATTTCAGCTAAAAAAGAAATTAAAAAATCCTATGTCGAATGTCAAAATAAACTTATATTCCAAATATTAAGACAACTGGCCAAACCGTTTATAGACGGACAGAATTTTGCCAGTGACTCAAATATGTTTCTCTATCATCGTAATGTTATAGGTATTTGATTGTTATCTCAAATTTTTTTTGCAAGTAAAAATTAAACAATTAGGTATTACAAATGTAAAAAACACGTGGTATATTTAGCAATTCTATAGAAGATTAGTACAAAGAAATATTTTGGTTTAACTATAAATTTCTTTCCCGCGAGCTAAGCTGGGTAGGCCAACTAGTACCTACTATAAATCAATAATATATAATCAATCAATAATAATATAAATCAATTTAGAAACAATTTCTGATTGAATTTCTGCACATTGTTCAGTCAGATAGGTACCTCCATATACATATGAATATACCTATTTGAATATGTAGGTACCTATCAGAATGAAAAGCAAAATTCAAAACAAAAATCCATCCACTGTAAGGACGTTTGTATCTTCGTATAAATACAGCAAGAAGTAAGTTTGTGTTTAAATTTCAAGAATGAATGTGTGTACATTATTTGAAGACGACAACCTTCATAATAGCAAAAAAATTGAAAATCCTAAGGAATTCGAATCAAGTCTGGTAAGTTATGTATGTATGTTCAAATATGACAAATATGTATGTAGGTAGTGCTCGTACAAATCTTGAAAATCCTAAAAAACTCATCAAATCAAAAGTGGTCAATGACGTACGCATGTATAAATACTTATGTAAGAACCAGTTCTCATATTACATATTCCATATAAAAAAAGTAAACAATGAAAATGTTGGATCGTGTATAAATCCTTACAAAAAACTATTAGCCTCAGCTAAGCGAAACCATTATATATTAACTTCAAAACTGCTAGCAGTTTATATACATATACATAGGTATACAATGAACAAAACAAAATACTGAATTATTTCATGTTCTTTTTTTCTTTGTTTTTTCTTGCCTCACATTGCACATGCGCAATAAACTAAGCACAAAGCATAACACTAAAAACCATACTCTTAATTCTCTCTCACTCAAATAAAATGTCCCTACACTAGCACTCCAAGCGGCTCTAGGTAAAAAGATTTTTTCTCGTCTCATGATAGTACTATAGCCAATGTATATACAATGAACATGACCTAAAATCTTATGAGATATCGGCAAAAAACGGTCTTTCGATTTTTTAGTTTTGCTAACTAAAATCGCATTTGATCTTTTACAAACGCAATGAAACACAACCTTCAGAATAAAAATAGCTGGCTAGTTATTGTTTTTTTTTTATTTTATTACCATTCGTATTTTAACTTAAGAAGTAACCGCTCATTGAGTGTTGGGGAAAAGAGAAAGAAATAGCTGCAAGGGAATCGAGGACATAGGTTGACGAGTCATTGGGAGCCAGAGTTGAGTCAGTAACAAACGTGAAACCAGAACGAAAGGAGGTTGAATTGAAAGACATTTAGAAAACCTTTTGCCTTTGCCTAAATACTTGCCCGTAACTGTGTTAAAGACATTGCCTGTAATTTGTGTTGTAAATTAAAGTTATAGTTTGGTAAATGTTTTTGTCTTTACTTTGTTGGAAATTTTATTCTTAGCCGCCGCCGCCATAACGTATGTTTTTCTAAATAAAAAACTTTCATCTGGATGGTTATAAAAGTGCCTCCAAAACCATAGACAAAGCCAAACAATCAAAATTGACTTTGTATTTCATTATTCACAAAAAGAAGTGAATCGACCAATCCTAGCCGCCGTTGTATTTAAAAGCTCAATTTGTTCATCAGTGTAGGAAATCCTGTTAAAAAATAAACAATAAGTAAACGTTTATAAAACCATAGACAAAAACCGACCAATGAGAATAAGCGTTGTATCTGATCATGAACAAAAGGAAGTGAATTGACCAATCATAGACGCCGTTGTATTTTAAAGAACTTTTTTGTTCATCACTGACAGAAGCCGACGAACGATTTTGATGTTTGATTTTTGATCTGGGCAGAAGGAAAAATCTTGTTTAAATTAAGACAAATAAACGTTTTTATGAAAACAAAAAATATAAAAAGGCCCTTTGTCTCTTTTTTTTAAAGATATATATTAAAAGTGTTCCATTGCTCTATAAATAAACGTTTTTATGAAAACGAAAAATATAAAAAGGCCCTTTGTCGGTTTTTTCTAAAGATATATAATAGTGTTCCATTGCTCTAACGCTCCTAAAATAAGTCAACTGGTAACTATAATAAAATGCCGCCAACAAGAAGACTAGAAGAAGAAGGGAGTGATGACGCCGAGAGCCGTGGAGATGACACGATTATGGAACCCTCCAAATTGGGTATAATTTTGGAAAGCCTCAAGGCACTTAGTGCGTCAGTAGCAGAACTCGAAAGCCATACAAGGGAAAGATAAGAGGAGATCGAGAAATTAAACACAATCGATGAAGTTCAGCCAAATGGTTGAGGTCTCTCCAAATCTCACTGAAATCGGGTGAAATGCCATCAAAAACACGCAAAACAACATCGAAAATACAGAGTCTGTTAGCGCCGAAAGTCAACTACCTTATTCGCATTCTATGTCCTGGAATCATCAACCAACAACAAGCAACTTCGCTCCTCCAACAGTGAAGCTACACGATTTGCCAACGTTCTCGGGACAGTTAGATGAATGGCCATTATTTCTCGCCAATTATGAAGACTCGACAGCCGACTTCAGGTACAACAATCGCCAAAATCTTCAGACTACAAAGATGCCTCATCGGACCGGCTCGGGAAGCAGTAGCGTCGATGCTGGCCAATAAAGAGACTGTTCCGGAAGCCACTGAAGAGCTGAAATTTCGCTTTGGGAGATCCGACATCCTCGTCGGCCATCAACTTCATAAGATACAACAGTTTCCAGCTATGAAGCAAAACAAGGTTGAACAGCTGCTGGACTTTTGAACACAGGTACTTAACGTGGTTGCATTTTTAAAAGCCTCAAAAAGCGAACATAGCCTGCAAAATTTGGTAATCCTCGAAGAACTTGTAACAAAATTACCCGAAGATAAAAAGTACGAATGGGCGAAGCATTCAACGACGATTACGACACACAACATAACAATTGAAAATTTTTCAAAATGGTTATGCCAACTAGCCAGGGTTGTTGGTTGACTCTTCCGCCGCCGCCTTCTACGCAAACGTTAGCTCCGAAACCTAGACAACAAATTTAAAACCCGCCGTATACTTCATGTAAACAACGCCGCCGTTCAAGAAAGATCACCATCGAAACTTAAGTGCTATCAGTGTGGTGAGGGTCATTTTATTTCGAAATGCAGTGCGTAGAGTTCATTAAGTGCAAATGATCGTTGGTTCAAGAGTACTTTGCTGCTGAAAACATCGGAATAAATCCCTCATCTTCCATACTGGAATCTGAAGACAATCAAATTGCCCGCCGAACGATGGACACGACAACCCGCCGCATTGGAAAACGCTTTGAGGCCGGCCTTCTATGGGAAAATTAAAAACCAGTTCTTCCAAACAGTTTCCAGATGGCCATTCAGCGTTTGTCCTGAATAGAGAAGAAGATGAAACTTAATTCAGAATTCGCAAAAAGATACAGAGATGAAATGTCAAAATATATAGAGAAGGGATATGCCAGGAAACTCCAGCTTCACCAAATAAACAATCAGTTTCAGCCAGTGTGGTATTTACCTCACTTTGCCGTGCAAAGCCCGCACAAGCCAGAGAAACTCAGGATTGTTTTCGACGCCGCAGCCACCGTGAATGATGTCAGCCTAAACTCAGCGCTACTAAAAGGAGAAGGTGCAATTGGAGTGGCGGCGGATATTCGTGAGATGTTCTCACAAATTTGGATTCGTCCGGAGGACCAACAAGCACAACGATTCCTATGGCGAGATGGTGACGAGACACAGCCTATCAACCACTACGTGATGGTGTCTATGATATTTGGAGCTATTTGCTTGCCATGTGTTGCCGAATTTATTAAAAATCTAAATGCTCAAAAGTTTCAACGAGAACACCCTGAAGCTGCCTCAGCCATCGTACACAATCATTACGTTGATGATTATGTTGCAAGTTTTAATGACGAAGAATAAAATAAATAAATTTTAATGGCGCGACAGCTCCTTAAGGAGCCAAGGCCTAGTGACTTATACTCTCAACCATTCCTGTGTGTGTGTTGTTATTCTGCAAGAATGGAATGACGAAGAAAGGCCATACTTATTTGCAAAGATGTAGCCAAAATCGACGAGGAAGCTGGCTTTGAACTCAGGAACTTCACGTCCAACTCGAAACGCCTACAGAACCCGATGAATCTTGGAATAGCAGGGGTAGCCAAGACAGTAAATATAGAACAACAATCCAGTTCAGAAAAGGTACTTGGCATATGCTGGAACACTGCCTTGGACACTTTCGAGTTCAAGACAAAGTTTCATCGTATACCGAAAGAAGTCTTGGAAGGCAGCCGCCCACCAACAAAGCGAGAGTTGCTAGGCATAGTAATGGCGATATATGATCCCTATGGATTGCTAACAGAGTTCCTTCTGTATTTAAAAATATTGGTCAGAGATACTTGGAAAGCTAATATTGCATGAGATGAGGCCAATAAGCAATGGCAAAACTGGTGGAGAGAATTCAAGAACATCCACACATTCCAAGTACAACGTTGTTACTCATCACGTCTGTACACAGCAAAAACTATCGAACTACACGTCTTCGTGGATGCAAGTCAAGTTGCCTTCGCCGCCGCCGCATATTTACAAATAACCTATGACCATAGAATAGATGTCACCTTCGTTTTTGGAAAAACCCGTGACCTTTAAAAATCATGTCAATTCCACGGCTGGAACTCCAAGCGGGAGTACTTGGAGTACGACTTTGTAAGGTCATAGTTCGCAACCACGACATCAACATCGCAAAAATAATCTTCTGGACAGACTCGAAAACGTTACTCTATTGGATTAATTCAACTGAACGCAGGTTAAAAGCCTTTGTGTCTCACCGTATAAGCGAAATCCTTACTTCATCAGAAGCTAGCCAATGGCGATGGACACCAACTGAAAAGAACAGCGCGGACGCAGCCACTCGAGCTAACGGCCTTCCAAAACTCATAACGAACAGTGTTTGGTTTACTGGTCCCGATTTCCTCAAACAATCCGAAGAACTATGGCCAACCAACATAGTTGAACCGCCCACAAACAGTGCCGACGTCGAAGAAGTCCAGTCATTTCTGAACTGTCTATCTGTTTCCCCTTCCGAAAGCAAATCTTTCTTTATTTTCATGCATTTTAGTCTAGTTGACAGGTTGTGTTGTTTTTATTTGTTTGTGTTTTGTTCATGATGACAAAACCCGACGCTATGATTGCTCTTTTTTTACATCATGAAGTACAGAACTGGATACATACAATTGGAAACATAAACATTTAAGAAATGTTTCAGAAATTTCTGAAATGTTTCTGAAATGATTTTTAAGCAAAGGGGAAACAAACTAGAAATGTTTTTTAAATAAATGTTTTTTTTTGGTGTGGGCACACCTTTATAATCGTCACAAGGAATAATCTCAACCTCTGGTCATTTTGACAGGATTTTTATTAACTTTTTCTTTTATAATTATTAATGAACAAATAGTTAGAAGAAATAAATAAAAAGGAACATTGTTCTTAAAGGACACATTGCCTTTCAAAACGCAACTGGAATTTGGACGCATGTTGTTCGAAGAATGATAGGAAAAAATGTCAAAACACCTTACCTACTGCATTAGTAGTGTTTTATTTGATCATAATTCATTAGTTTCTTTTAAAATCTTAATAAAATCAGCAATATTTGAAGAGATTTGAACGTAACATAAAACTAATGCGATGGTAGTGAAAACAACGGATATATCTGGGAGGAAGGTGGGAGCACCTTGATCTATAACAGGCCAGAGCCCGTCGGGATCATGACATTCCAACAGCTTCGCTGAAGTACGGCCCAAATAGTGTACGGAACGTCAGACGAACGCTTCAACGCATTTGGGGTAAAAAACCGAACCCCTTAACGGAAAGACAAAAATTTTCGTTTGCTAGAGCAAGGGAAACCCTAGAAAATGTGCCGACCTGCAACACCCACAAAGAAGCTGGGAAGGAGTGGGAATGGCGAATTAGCCCGAACCTCGCCTTTGGCACCAACAGGTGCCACTGGTGTAGTTACGAACACTTACAAGAGGTGGTAGGCATGGCGACACATTCTCTCCCTCACCGAAAAACAATAAGGAACAAAGAACTTTATCCAATGTTGTCAAGGACAGTCACTGAGTCGCAGTTGTCGACTTTGGCAATCCAGAACGGAGGCTGACAGATGACTAATGCAGATTTTTCGAAGTGAGAATCCTAGACGGGGTGAATGATTGTTACAAGGTGCCTGGGCATATCCCGAACTTTGGACAGTTGACATCCTTGAAAGGATTTGAATTGATGGAATGTGAGGCTTGGAGACCTTAGGTTGCTAGCACTGAAGCACCATGGCCAAAAGCCGACCTGCGTGTTAGCGAAACGAATTACTTGAATTCACCAAAACCAAGGGTCGTTTATTCCTGCTTCCTGGTCCATACCTACCAAAAGAAAGAGTTCAGCTCAATATCCAAAACCTAAGCCCGGAACTCTTAAGCAAGGACTGGCAGGCGGAAGAAATGGGTGCGCACAACGACAAAGGCATGGAGATTGTGGTAAAACTCAGTCAAAGATCCATGCTACTGCTCCGTAAATGTTGCTACAAGATACGTGTTGGGATAACACGATGCAAAATAAGGCCCATTGTGAAAATCTATCAGAAAAAGCGTGGGGGAAACATCTAGCCGGCATGACGATAAGACAAATTATCTTCAGCACAGCAAAGCCGCTAGCGCCAACCTAATCCATGCTATGACAAGCTTATCCTTGGATGCGATGCAAACTTGCATCATGATCAATGGGGAAGTACGAACACTAACCCACGAGATGAGTCAATTCTTGAAGTTATTATAGAACATGACTTAGTTATAGGAAATATAGGCAACAAACCAACATTCGTTACTAGAAATAGAAGGGAAGTTCTAGTCATGGGCCTTATAAACAACTCCAAATCGTTTTCGTTGTGTGGCTGGAAAGTGTCTACCGAACCTTCCTTTTCTGACCACAGAAACATTGAATTCGAAATTAGTGATAGAATAGTACAAAAAGAACCCTACAGAAATCCCAAGAAATATAAATGGGATCGTTTTGTTACAGAGGTAGGGAAAAAACAAGACATATTACAAAGTGGAAAAAGATGAGTCTTTTAAAGATATTGACACTACGGTTGAGACATTGAATAAAGTTCTCAAAAGCGTATATGAAACCTCATACCCCGTAACAGCTCCTAATACACAAAAATCCCCACATTGGTAGAATTAAGAGGTACAACATCTAAGAAAAGAAGCAAAAAAACTATTCAATGCCGCCAGAAGAAGCAATGCAGAGACCGATTAGGATCTCTACAAAGAAAGTCAAAGAAAGTTCAAAAACACAACATAAAATGCAAAACGAACCTCTTGGTGGACTTTTGGCAATGGCATTGAAGGCCTTACAGAATCAGGAAAGCTGACAAAAATCCTCTCAAAGAAACCTGTGACCTCTGGTTATCTTAGAGATAACAATGGCGGATGGACTGAATCGAACGAAACAATAGAATTCCTACTTAATAGGTACACACTTCCTGAGTGTGGAAAGACACAAATTGACCCGAATACAGATACTAATCAAAAGAATGCTCACAAAAATACAATCCCGGAATAAGTAATTAGTGAGAAGGGAAATGAGTGGGCAATTGACTCCTTCTCCCCATATAACTCACTTGCTATCATTGGTATCAGTCCAATAATGCTTCAAAAGACAAAACACCTGCTTACACTAGTAATAAAAGATGTTTAATGTACATACATATACCCGACACTTGGCGAGAAGTCAGTGTTCACTTCATACCCATGCCGGTAAACCAACCCACTCTGCGCCAAAATATTTCAGACCAATAAGCCTAACATCGTTTGTGTTTAAAACATTCGATAAACTACTTGATGTATTTATACGTAGCAGGCTCGATCCGGGAACCTTATCTTAGAACCAACATGCTTATATGAAAGGAAAAGGTTTTGAAACTGGCCTACATGCTGTCGTCAGTACAGACAAATCTCTTGAACAAAAAGAATACACCTTAGCAGCCTTTCTCGACATTGAAAGCGCATTTAACAATGTTAAGACAAGTGCTATAGAAAGAAACTTAGCAAGCATGAACATTGACAACAGCCTCAGTAAAACAATAATAAGCTCATTAAACAAAAGCAATGTAAACGCCTCCCTCGCCAACACCAAATTAAAAATTACTGCCTCATGAGGTACACCCCAAGGAGGGGTCATCTCACTACTGCTGTGGATACTGATCTGAACGAGGTTTTATTACTGCTTAGCAAAAATGGGGTAAAAGTCATTGCTTATGCCGATGACCTGGTCATACTGCTTAAAAAGAAATTCCTAGACACTATCAGTGATCTCCATCAAAGAGCTATCAAAACACTGAATATTTGGGCCAAAAGTGGATTAAGTCTTACTCCCAAAAAAACAGAATTAGTTCTTCTCACGAACAAAAGAAAAATTCCGTAATTCAATCTACCATCAATTGGAGGCACGCCCCTTTAGTTAGCCGAAAACGCCAAATACCTCGGAATCATACTTGATAGGAAATTGAATTGGAAAATGAACGTCCAATAAAGAGTCAAGAAAGCCTCAATCGCATTTTACTCATGCAGCAGAATTTTTGGGAAAAATTGGGGTCCAAAACCCAATGTAATTCTATGGATGTACACTGCGATAGTGAGACCAATACTGACTTACAGAAGCCTAGTTTGGTAGAAAGCCGTTAATAAAGCTGTAAACCTAAAAGCGTTGAAGAAAATCCAGAGACTTAAATGCATTGGATCAATCAGTGCCCTGCGCACGACACCAACGGCGGGCTTAGAAACCATACTTAACCTTCTGCCACTTGACCTATATACGCAAGAGCCTGCAGCAAAACGCGCTATCAGGATCAGCCAATCAAAATTGTGGGAATGCAGTTTAACTAGACACTCCGAAATTCTAAATATATATTTAAGAACAAATGAAGAATCTGACTACATGGTTTCCTATACAGATTACGAAAAACCATTCGAATGCGTGTTCCCAAGTTGAGATAAATGAGATAAGAATGAAGTTTTAGAACCTACAACCAAATTCATCTTTACAGATGGGTCAAAAATGCATATAGGTACTGGAGCTGGCTTCTTCTCAGAAGCTCTGAAAAAAATGTTTATTCAGACCACCCAACAACAGCAGTATATTCCAAGCACAGGCTCTAGCAGTAACGAAAGCTGCCAAAGTGGCATCAATAATGGCACTACCGCGAGCCGATATAACCATTTTCATTGATAGCCAGGCAGCGATAAAAGCAATTTCTGCAGTTGAAATAAAGTCCAAGCTTGTGAAAAGCTGTCACGAAGAGCTTAAAGTTCTTGCTACACAGCACAATATAAAACTCTGTGGGAATCATGGGAAATGAAAAAGTTGACAAATTGACAGGAAGAGGCTCAGCACTTTGCCTTGAATATTCAGAAAATGTCGTAAAACCTTCGTTATGCAACCTCAGACTTAAGGTTATATGCGAAATCGTGCCAAGAGCCAACTCATGATGGGCTTCTTTAAAAATTTGTGTTGGCTAGAAAATTTTGGCTACATTACGATACAAACAGAACAAATTCAATCACGCAAAAAGACAGAAAGTCAGTATCGACGTTAGTACGTGTTTTAACTGGGCATAACATGCTAAGATATCATGCTAAAAAACTACTTCTAACTGAAAATAACTTGTGCAGAAGATGTATTGACGAAAAAGAACATGAAGACATAACTGCCACCTAAAAACTTTGAAAACATCGAAGAAATATTAGAGTGTCCAATAAGAAATCTTTGCAGATTCGCAAGAAAAAGCGGTTTGTTGGGCGCCCCAGGATAAAACTGTGAAATTATCGAAGTAAAATGGACTACGAGTAAGGTAAGATGAGAAATTTGTAAACCCTCTAATGGGCATCACAATAGGTCTATATTGACCTTAGTGCGTTGGAGTTGAACTAATGGCTCTCTTTCAACAACCCGCAAACCAAACCTAACCTACCGCTAGTATAGACTTTGTATGTACACTGCATATAGTGCTATCATGAAGTATCATTTTTTAATTGCGAATCAATTCGCAATGAGTGGCGTTAAAATCGCCAATTGGTGTGGATATAGAATAAGAACAAATGACAAAAGTGTATTAAACACTGGTAAAATATCGGTAAATGTTCTCGTCTCCACTATTAACAGTTAGTTACGAATCATGACACCATGAGAGTACCTTTGTATATACACTGCATATAGTACTATCATGAAGCATCATTTTTTAATTCCGAATCAAGTCGCAATGAGGGGCGCTGAAATCGCCAATTTGGCATATAGAATAAGTAAACATTATATTGCAACAAGAACAACTATTGCTAGTTGTTTGTTGTTGCTTTCTGTGGAGTTTTTGTTGAATAAAATTCAATTTAAGGGTTTTGTGTCCTTAACTCCAAATGTGCGTGTCGCCCAAGCATGAACGATGGGCTCATCAGTTAGAACCGTTCAAGCTCTTCTAAGACGCACAATATGTGGATGACTACCGACTACTTTATAAAATCCATTGCATAAAGCAATGGTGAATTATAATGTTAAGGGAACTTTGTTTAAAGTTATGCACCTAAACCTATAGGGTGTTTTGCACGTGGACTAGCAAGTAAAATAAATATTATATTGCAACAAGAACAACTATTGCTAGTTGTTTGTTGTTGTTTTCTGTGGAGTTAGGAAGATGGCCAGACGAAAAATGAAACCATGAGATTACTATAGAGAATGTATATACAATGGAGAATACTATAGAGAATGTATATACATTGATATAGAATAAAAACAAATAACAAACAGCCTTGTTCTGGGATTTTTTCTTGAATTTTCACTTATTTCTATTCTGCTATTCACTCGAAGTTAATCTGTATTTAAATCGGTAACGTGGGCAATACTGCACAGCATGGACGTATTATATATAGACTGCTAGTCTAATGTCAGCTTCATACAACAATTGTCAAAAAAATGTCGCCAAAATTGAGAATGAGATGCTTATTCACGTGAACGCATTCATTCCATACAATTCAGATCTGCAAATAATTTGCGGATTTTTTATTGTTGTTTGATAATTTGGACAAAGAAATTTATTGCTTAGTTACAAGTATTATATTTGTTTGTTAATAATACATAAATTGACATTTTAAGGAATAGAACAACTAGAGCTCAATTCAGAAAATTAATTTCGGCAATGAAATTGAATGAAGACATTGCAAAAAACAACGCTGTTAGAGAACTTAGTTACAAACACGAAAAAAGAAAGAAAACGAATTTGTTGTTTATAACAAGGGCGAATTTATAATTTTTATGTGTATCGAACCATGTCCAAAAAACGAATGACAAAGAAAAGCTTTAACATAATATGGTCATGAATAGATAAGCAAATAACACGAATATGGTGTGTTTTATGATAACGGATAACTTCCAAGTGCAAGCAAAAGTAAATTGACAACATGTTAATACAAAGCAAATGAACAGTTAGCATAAGAACAAATGAAGTTAATGATAAAACATAGGGTGCATGAGCATAATTTGGCAAATGATATATTTATACAAAAAAGTTTACGATTTTTTAAGTTTAATAGAATTTTATGTTAAGTTTTTTAGAATCATTCTTAAACAAACGCCCTCAAGCAAATTGAGTAGAAAAAGCTAATGGTTTGGGTATTGGGTACATGATATAAGGGGTATTCATGCAATCGCGTAAGACCCTGTTAAAGCGTAAGAACCCCGGGAATTTATCTTCTCGTAAATGAACTGTCCAAATTTGTATGGGAATTTATTTATGCGAACTTAATATATCTCATGATTTTTCCGGATAAAAAATGAACCTCGTAAGACTGGCCAATGTCTTTTTTTGTTGTATTGGTCTTTTGTGACAGCTGCGGTGATAGACACTTGTTAACAAAAGTCTAAGTACACCATTCTTGTGTACCTATACTTTTGTAATCCTATTTTATTGCATCTATAGATGCTGACTAGTTTTTTTCTATTTTCTTAAGAAGTTTGTATTTATATTCATATTTTCACCCATAATAAAGCAAAAAATAATTGTTTTCTTCGAATTTTATATTCTTTTAATAAAAATCAATAACTAAATAATAAGATCTACTAGTGTACGAACACTTTTGTTAGTAAGTGTACTTCAATCTCAACTCTGACGTTAAATGACCGTTTCCACATTTTCGCAATTTGTTTCTAGGTGGCGTTCATGCGGAATGATAGGATTTTCTACGGTGTATGAATTTATCTCGTTGCATGACGTATTATATATGGACTGGTAGTTGCCTACCTCAAGTTGGTTCCATTTTAGTTTCAGTTATTTTGGGCGACACTAGCCCTCCTGAGTACACTAGTGGGAAAAAAATTAAACCTCAATTTTGCCATTTCATATAGTAATCCTAGACTTTGGCAGCAGGTTTTCCCACGTAGGCATGTTAAAACTTCCTTTTTTCTCCCCATGTTGTTTAGAATATCCCACAATTTATTAATAAAAAATACCTTTTTTCCTTCTAGTTTTCTTAGCTTGTCTTAGGCCCAAACCAATAAAAAAAGGAAATTGTCCACGATCTAAAAAAACAAGAGGCAAAATACCAAAGATGTCGCACACTTCTACGGATGGAACTCATAAGTGTCAGTTATTTTTTACCGGTAAACGCGACTATTTGAATGTCAACATTTTAAGTAGTTAATTTTTTATCCTGAAGTGGGTTCAGGAGAGCTAGCATCGCATTATCAATTTCGGCGACATTTATTTGGCAACTGTTGTATGAAGCTGACATTAGACTAGCAGTCCATATATAATACATGCTGCAAGCTTAACAAAAAGCCTTAAGGTGTGTCCACACCAAAGAAACATTTTTTTAAACATTTCAGAAACATTTAAAAAACCTTTGAGAAATGTTTTTTTCTTTGTAAAATGTTTTTTAAAGGTTTCTGAAATATTCGCGAAATATTTCTGAAAGGTCTATCTGTTTCCCCTTACGAACGGAAATCTTTCTTTATTTTCATGCATTTTTAGTCTAATTGACAGGTTTTGCAACGCAATGATTGCTCCTTTTTTACATCATGAAGTACAGAACTGGATACATAAAATGGAAAACACAAACATTTTAGAAATGTTTCAGAAATTTCTGAGATGTTTCTGAAATGATATTTAAGCAAAGGGGAAACATTTCAGAAATGTTTTTTAAACAATTGTTTTTTTTTTGGTGTGGACACAACTTTATAGTCATCACAAGGAATAGGTCTCAACTTCTGGCCATTTTGTCTGGATTTTTATTAACTTTGTCTTGTATCATTATTAATATTGCCTCTTAGAACGCAATTTGAATTGCGTGTGAAGAATAAGAATGATAGGAAAAAATGTCAAAACATGTGACCCCTGGTTATCTTAGAGATAACAATGGCGGGTGGACTGAATCGAACGAAACAAAAGAATAGAATAATATTTCAGACCAATAAGCCTAACATCGTGTGCGTTTAAAACATTCGATAAACTACTTGATGTATTTATACGTAGCAGGCTCGATCCGGGAACCTTATCTTAGAACCAACATGCTGTCGTCAGTACTATAGAAAAATCTCTTGAACAAAAAGAATACACCTTAGCAGCCTTTCTCGACATTGAAAGCGCATTTAACAATGTTAAGACAAGTGCTATAGAAAGAAACTTAGCAAGCATGAACATTGACAACAGCCTCAGTAAAACAATAATAAGCTCATTAAACAAAAGCAATGTAAACGCCTCCCTCGCCAACACCAAATTAAAAATTACTGCCTCATGAGGTACACCCCAAGGAGGGGTCATCTCACTACTGCTGTGGATACTGATCTGAACGAGGTTTTAACACTGCTTAGCAAAAATGGGGCAAAAGTCATTGCTTATGCCGATGACCTGGTCATACTGCTTAAAAGGAAATTTCTAGACACTATCAGTGATCTCCTTCAAAGAGCTATCAAAACACTGAATATTTGGCCAAAAGTGGATTAAGTCTTACTCCCAAAAAAACAGAATTAGTTCTTTTCACGAACAAAAGAAAAATTCCATAATTCAATCTACCATCAATTGGAGGCACGCCCCTTTAGTTAGCCGAAAATGCCAAGTACCTCGGAATCATACTTGATAGGAAAATGAATTGGAAAATGAACGTCCAATAAAAAGTCAAGAAAGCCTCAAACGCATTTTACTCATGCAGCAGAATTTTTGGGAAAAATTGGGGTCCAAAACCCAATGTAATTCTATGGATGTACACTGCGATAGTGAGACCAATACTGACTTACGGAAGCCTAGTTTGGTAGAAAGCCGTTAATAAAGCTGTAAACCTAAAAGCGTTGACGAAAATCCAGAGACTTCCATGCATTGGATCAATCAGTGCCCTGCGCACGACACCAACGGCGGGCTTAGAAACCATACTTAACCTTCTGCCACTTGACCTATATACGCAAGAGCCTGCAGCAAAACGCGCTATCAGGATCAGCCAATCGAAATTGTGGGAATGCAGTTTAACTAGACACTCCGAAATTCTAAATATATATTTAAGAACAAATGAAGAATCTGACTACATGGTTTCCTATACAGATTTCGAAAAACCATTCGAATGCGTGTTCCCAAGTTGAGATAAATGAGATAAGAATGAAGTTTTAGAACCTACAACCAAATTCATCTTTACAGATGGGTCAAAAATGCATATAGGTACTGGAGCTGGCTTCTTCTCTGAAGCTCTGAAAAAAATGTTTATTCAGACCACCCAACAACAGCAGTATATTCCAAGCACAGGCTCTAGCAGTAACGAAAGCTGCCAAATTGGCATCAATAATGGCACTACCGCGAGCCGATATTACCATTTTCATTGATAGCCAGGCAGCGATAAAAGCAATTTGTGCAGTTGAAATAAAGTCCAAGCGTGCTACACAGCACAGTGGGCTTCTTTAAAAATTTTTGAGGTGGCTAGAAAATTTCGGCTACATTACGATACAAACAGAACAAATGCAATCACGCAAAAAGACAGAAAGTCAGTATCGACGTTAGTACGTGTTTTAACTGGGCATAACATGTTAAGATATCATGCTAAAAAACTACTTCTAACTAAAAATAACTTGTGCAGAAGATGTAGTGACGAGAAAGAACATGAAGACATAACTGCCACCTAAAAACTTTGAAAACATCGAAGAACTATTAGAGTGTCCAATAAGAAATCTTTGCAGATTCGCAAGAAAAAGCGGTTGGTTGGGCGCCCCGGGATAAAACTGTGAAATTATCGAAGTAAAATGGACTACGAGTAAGGTAAGATGAGAAATTTGTTAACCTTCTAATGGGCATCACAATGGGTCTATATTGACCTAAGTGCGTTGGAGTTGAGCTAATGGCTCTCTTTCAACAACCCGCAAACCAAACCTAACCTACCGCTAGTACAGACTTTGTATGTACACTGCATATAGTGCTATCATGAAGTATCATTTTTTAATTGCGAATCAATTCGCAATGAGTGGCGTTAAAATCGCCAATTGGTGTGAATATAGAATAAGTAAACATTATATTGCAACAAGAACAAATATTGCTAGTTGTTTGTTGTTGCTTTCTGTGGAGTTTTTGTTGAATAAAATTCAATTTAAGGGTTTTGTGTCCTTAACTCCAAATGTGCGTTTCGCCCAAGCATGAACGATGGGCTCATCAGTTAGAACCGTTCAAGCTCTTCTAAGACGCACAATATGTAGATGATTACCGACTACTTTATAAAATCCATTGCATAAAGCAATGGTGAATCATAATGTTAAGGGAACTTTGTTTAAAGTTATGCACCTAAACCTATAGGGTGTTTTGCACGTGGACTTGCAACAAGAACAACTATTGCTAGTTGTTTGTTGTTGTTTTCTGTGGAGTTAGGAAGATGGCCAGATGAAAAATGAAACCATGAGATTACTATAGAGAATGTATATACAATGGAGAATACTATAGAGAATGTATATACAATGATATAGAATAAAAACAAATAACAAACAGCCTTGTTCTGGGATTTTTTCTTGAATTTTCACTTATTTCTATTCTGCTATTCACTCGAAGTTAATCTGTATTTAAATCGGTAACGTGGGCAATACTGCACAGCATGGACGTATTATATATAGACTGTTAGTCTAATGTCAGCTTCATACAACAATTGTCAAAAAAATGTCGCCAAAATTGAGAATGAGATGCTTATTCACGTGAACGCATTCATTCCATACAATTCAGATCTGCAAATAATTTGCGGATTTTTTATTGTTGTTTGATAATTTGGACAAAGAAATTTATTGCTTAGTTACAAGTATTATATTTGTTTGTTAATAATGCATAAATTGACATTTTAAGGAATAGAACAACTAGAGCTCAATTCAGAAAATTAATTTCGGCAATGAAATTGAATGAAGACATTGCAAAAAACAACGCTGTTAGAGAACTTAGTTACAAACACGAAAAAAGAAAGAAAACGAATTTGTTGTTTGTAACAAGAGCGAATTTATAATTTTTATGTGTATCGAACGATGTCCAAAAAACGAATGACAAAGAAAAAGCTTTAACATAATATGGTCATGAATAGATAAGCAAATAACACGAATATGGTGTGTTTTATGATAACGGATAACTTCCAAGTGCAAGCAAAAGTAAATTGACAACATGTTAATACAAAGCAAATGAACAGTTAGCATAAGAACAAATGAAGTTAATGATAAAACATAGGGTGCATGAGCATAATTTGGCAAATGATATATTTATACAAAAAAATTTACGATTTTTTAAGTTTAATAGAATTTTATGTTAAGTTTTTTAGAATCATTCTTAAACAAACGCCCTCAAGCAAATTGAGTAGAAAAAGCTAATGGTTTGGGTATTGGGTACATGATATAAGGGGTATTCATGCAATCGCGTAAGACCCTGTTAAAGCGTAAGAACCCCGGGAATTTATCTTCTCGTAAATCTCCAAATTTGTATGGGAATTTATTTATGCGAACTTAATATATCTCATGATTTTGCCGGATAAAAAATGAACCTCGTAAGACTGGCCAATGTCTTTTTTTTTTGTATTGGTCTTTTGTGACTGCTGCGGTGATAGACACTTGTTAACAAAAGTCTACGTACACCATTCTTGTGTACCTATACTTTTGTAATCCTATTTTATTGCATCTATAGATGCTGACTAGTTTTTTTCTATTTTCTTAAGAAGTTTGTATTTATATTCATATTTTCACCCATAATAAAGCAAAAAATAATTGTTTTCTTCGAATTTTATATTCTTTTAATAAAAATCAATAACTAAATAATAAGATCTACTAGTGTACGAACACTTTTGTTAGTAAGTGTACTTCAATCTCAACTCTGACGTTAAATGACCGTTTCCACATTTTCGCAATTTGTTTCTAGGTGGCGTTCATGCGGAATGATAGGATTTTCTACGGTGTATGAATTTATCTCGTTGCATGACGTATTATATATGGACTGCTAGTTACCTACCTCAAGTTGGTTCCATTTTAGTTTCAGTTATTTTGGGCGACACTAGCCCTCAATCCTTTTTCCTTTTGGGAAAAAAATTAAACCTCAATTTTGCCATTTCATATAGTAATCCTAGACTTTGGCAGCAGGTTTTCCCACGTAGGCATGTTAAAACTTCCTTTTTTCTCCCCGTGTTATTTAGAATATCCCACAATTTATTAATAAAAAATACCTTTTTTTCCTTCTAGTTTTCTTAGCTTGTCTTAGGCCCAAACCAATAAAAAAAGGAAATTGTCCACGATCTAAAAAAACAAGAGGCAAAATACCAAAGATGTCGCACACTTCTACGGATGGAACTCATAAGTGTCAGTTATGTTTTACCGGTAAACGCGACTATTTGAATGTCAACATTTTAAGTAGTTAATTTTTTATCCTGAAGTGGGTTCAGGAGAGCTACCATCGCATTATCAATTTCGGCGACATTTATTTGGCAACTGTTGTATGAAGCTGACATTAGACTAGCAGTCCATATATAATACATGCTGCAAGCTTAACAAAAAGCCTTAAGGTGTGTCCACACCAAATAAACATTTTTTTAAACATTTCAGAAACATTTAAAAAACCTTTGAGAAATGTTTTTTTCTTTGTAAAATGTTTTTTAAAGGTTTCTGAAATATTCGCGAAATATTTCTGAAAGGTCTATCTGTTTCCCCTTACGAACGGATATCTTTCTTTACTTTCATGCATTTTTAGTCTAATTGACAGGTTTTGCAACGCAATGATTGCTCCTTTTTTACATCATGAAGTACAGAACTGGATACATAAAATGGAAAACACAAACATTTTAGAAATGTTTCAGAAATTTCTGAAATGTTTCTGAAATGATATTTAAGCAAAGGGGAAACATTTCAGAAATGTTTTTTAAACAATTGTTTTTTTTTTTTTGGTGTGGACACAACTTTATAGTCATCACAAGGAATAGGTCTCAACTTCTGTCCATTTTGTCTGGATTTTTAGTAACTTTGTCTTGTATCATTATTAATATTGCCTCTTAGAACGCAATTTGAATTGCGTGTGAAGAATAAGAATGATAGGAAAAAATGTCAAAACATGTGACCCCTGGTTATCTTAGAGATAACAATGGCGGGTGGACTGAATCGAACGAAACAATAGAATTCCTACTTAATAGGTACACACTTGTGTCTTTACACACTCAAAAGACACAAATTGAACCGAATACAGATACCAATCAAAAGAATGCTCACAAAAATACAATCCCGGAACAAGTAATTAGTGAGAAGGGAAATGAGTGGGCAATTGACTTCTTCTCCCCATATAACTCACTTGGTATCGATGGTATCAGTCCTTATCTTAGAACCAACATGCTGTCGTCAGTACTATAGACAAATCTCTTGAACAAAAAGAATACACCTTAGCAGCCTTTCTCGACATTGAAAGCGCATTTAACAATGTTAAGACAAGTGCTATAGAAAGAAACTTAGCAAGCATGAACATTGACAACAGCCTCAGTAAAACAATAATAAGCTCATTAAACAAAAGCAATGTAAACGCCTCCCTCGCCAACACCAAATTAAAAATTTCTGCCTCATGAGGTACACCCCAAGGAGGGGTCATCTCACTACTGCTGTGGATTCTGATCTGAACGAGGTTTTAATACTGCTTAGAAAAAATGGGGTAAAAGTCATTGCTTATGCCGATGACCTGGTCATACTGCTTAAAAGGAAATTCCTAGACACTATCAGTGATCTCCTTCAAAGAGCTATCAAAACACTGAATATTTGGCCAAAAGTGGATTAAGTCTTACTCCCAAAAAAACAGAATAAGTTCTTCTCACGAACAAAAGAAAAATTCCATAATTCAATCTACCATCAATTGGAGGCACGCCCCTTTAGTTAGCCGAAAACGCCAAATACCTCAGAATCATACTTGATAGGAAATTGAATTGGAAAATGAACGTCCAATAAAAAGTCAAGAAAGCCTCAATCGCATTTTACTCATGCAGCAGAATTTTTGGGAAAAATTGGGGTCCAAAACCTAATGTAATTTTATGGATGTACACTGCGATAGTGAGACCAATACTGACTTACGGAAGCCTAGTTTGGTAGAAAGCCGTTAATAAAGCTGTAAACCTAAAAGCGTTGACGAAAATCCAGAGACTTCCATGCATTGGATCAATCAGTGCCCTGCGCACGACACCAACGGCGGGCTTAGAAACCATACTTAACCTTCTGCCACTTGACCTATATACGCAAGAGCCTGCAGCAAAACCCGCTATCAGGATCAGCCAATCGAAATTGTGGGAATGCAGTTTAACTAGACACTCCGAAATTCTAAATATATATTTAAGAACAAATGAAGAATCTGACTACATGGTTTCCTATACAGATTTCGAAAAACCATTCGAATGCGTGTTCCCAAGTTGAGATAAATGAGATAAGAATGAAGTTTTAGAACCTACAACCAAATTCATCTTTACAGATGGGTAAAAATGCATATAGGTACTGGAGCTGGCTTCTTCTCTGAAGCTCTGAAAAAAATGTTTATTCAGGCCACCCAACAACAGCAGTATATTCCAAGCACAGGCTGCAGTAACGAAAGCTGCCAAAGTGGCATCAATAATGGCACTACCGCGAGCCGATATTACCATTTTCATTGATAGCCAGGCAGCGATAAAAGCAATTTGTGCAGTTGAAATAAGCTTGCTACACAGCACAATATAAAACTCTGTGGGAATCATGGGAAATGAAAAAGTTGACAAATTGACAGGAAAAGGCTCAGCACTTTGCCTTGAATACTCAGAAAATGTCGTAAAACCTTCGTTATGCGACCTCAGACTTAAGGTTATATGCGAAATCGTGCCAAGAGCTAACTCATGATGGGCTTCTTTAAAAAATTTTGAGGTGGCTAGAAAATTTTGGCTACATTACGATACAAACAGAACAAATGCAATCATGCAAAAAGACAGAAAGTCAGTATCGACGTTAGTACGTGTTTTAACTGGGCATAACATGTTAAGATATCATGCTAAGAAACTACTTCTAACTAAAAATAACTTGTGCAGAAGATGTAGTGACGAGAAAGAACATGAAGACATAACTGCCACCTAAAAACTTTGAAAACATCGAAGAACTATTAGAGTGTCCAATAAGAAATCTTTGCAGATTCGCAAGAAAAAGCGGTTGGTTGGGCGCCCCGGGATAAAACTGGGAAATTATCGAAGTAAAATGGACTACGAGTAAGGTAAGATGAGAAATTTGTAAACCTTCTAATGGGCATCACAATGGGTCTATATTGACCTAAGTGCGTTGGAGTTGAGCTAATGGCTCTCTTTCAACAACCCTTTATAAAATCCATTGCATAAAGCAATGGTGAATTATAATGTTAAGGGAACTTTGTTTAAAGTTATGCACCTAAACCTATAGGGTGTTTTGCACGTGGACTAGCAAGTAAAATAAATATTATATTGCAACAAGAACAACTATTGCTAGTTGTTTGTTGTTGTTTTCTGTGGAGTTAGGAAGATGGCCAGACGAAAAATGAAACCATGAGATTACTATAGAGAATGTATATACAATGAAGAATACTATAGAGAATGTATATACAATGATATAGAATAAAAACAAATAACAAACAGCCTTGTTCTGGGATTTTTTGAATTGAATTTTCACTTATTTCTATTCTGCTATTCACTCGAAGTTAATCTGTATTTAAATCGGTAACGTGGGCAATACTGCACAGCATGGACGTATTATATATAGACTGTTAGTCTAATGTCAGCTTCATTCAACAATTGTCAACAAAATGTCGCCAAAATTGAGAATGAGATGCTTATTCAAGTGAACGCATTCATTCCATACAATTCAGATCTGCAAATAATTTGCGGATTTTTTATTGTTGTTTGATAATTTGGACAAAGAAATTTATTGCTTAGTTACAAGTATTATATTTGTTTGTTAATAATGCATAAATTGACATTTTAAGGAATAGAACAACTAGAGCTCAATTCAGAAAATTAATTTCGGCAATGAAATTGAATGAAGACATTGCAAAAAACAACGCTGTTAGAGAACTTAGTTACAAACACGAAAAAAGAAAGAAAACGAATTTGTTGTTTGTAACAAGAGCGAATTTATAATTTTTATGTGTATCGAACGATGTCCAAAAAACGAATGACAAAGAAAAAGCTTTAACATAATATGGTCATGAATAGATAAGCAAATAACACGAATATGGTGTGTTTTATGATAACGGATAACTTCCAAGTGCAAGCAAAAGTAAATTGACAACATGTTAATACAAAGCAAATGAACAGTTAGCATAAGAACAAATGAAGTTAATGATAAAACATAGGGTGCATGAGCATAATTTGGCAAATGATATATTTATACAAAAAAATTTACGATTTTTTAAGTTTAATAGAATTTTATGTTAAGTTTTTTAGAATCATTCTTAAACAAACGCCCTCAAGCAAATTGAGTAGAAAAAGCTAATGGTTTGGGTATTGGGTACATGATATAAGGGGTATTCATGCAATCGCGTAAGACCCTGTTAAAGCGTAAGAACTCCGGGAATTTATCTTCTCGTAAATGAACTGTCCAAATTTGTATGGGAATTTATTTATGCGAACTTAATATATCTCATGATTTTGCCGGATAAAAAATGAACCTCGTAAGACTGGCCAATGTCTTTTTTTGTTGTATTGGTCTTTTGTGACTGCTGCGGTGATAGACACTTGTAAACAAAAGTCTACGTACACCATTCTTGTGTACCTATACTTTTGTAATCCTATTTTATTGCATCTATAGATGCTGACTAGTTTTTTTCTATTTTCTTAAGAAGTTTGTATTTATATTCATATTTTCACCCATAATAAAGCAAAAAATAATTGTTTTCTTCGAATTTTATATTCTTTTAATAAAAATCAATAACTAAATAATAAGATCTACTGGTGTACGAACACTTTTGTTAGTTAGTGTACTTCAATCTCAACTCTTACGTTAAATGACCGTTTCCACATTTTCGCAATTTGTTTCTAGGTGGCGTTCATGCAGAATGATAGGATTTTCTACGTTGTATGAATTTATCTCGTTGCATGACGTATTATATATGGACTGGTAGTTGCCTACCTCAAGTTGGTTCCATTTTAGTTTCAGTTATTTTGGGCGACACTAGCCCTCAATCCTTTTTCCTTTTGGGAAAAAAATTAAACCTCAATTTTGCCATTTCATATAGTAATCCTAGACTTTGGCAGCAGGTTTTCCCACGTAGGCATGTTAAAACTTCCTTTTTTCTCCCCATGTTATTTAAAATATCCCACAATTTATTAATAAAAAATACCTTTTTTTCCTTCTAGTTTTCTTAGCTTGTCTTAGGCCCAAACCAATAAAAAAAGGAAATTGTCCACGATCTAAAAAAACAAGAGGCAAAATACCAAAGATGTCGCACACTTCTACGGATGGAACTCATAAGTGTCAGTTATGTTTTACCGGTAAATGCGACTATTTGAATGTCAACATTTTAAGTAGTTAATTTTTTATCCTGAAGTGGGTTCAGGAGAGCTAGCATCGCATTATCAATTTCGGCGACATTTATTTGGCAACTGTTGTATGAAGCTGACATTAGACTAGCAGTCCATATATAATACATGCTGCAAGCTTAAGAAAAAGCCTTAAGGTGTGTCCACACCAAAGAAACATTTTTTTTAAACATTTCAGAAACATTTAAAAAACCTTTGAGAAATGTTTTTTTCTTTGTAAAATGTTTTTTAAAGGTTTCTGAAATATTCGCGAAATATTTCTGAAAGGTCTATCTGTTTCCCCTTACGAACGGAAATCTTTCTTTACGTTCATGCATTTTTAGTCTAATTGACAGGTTTTTGCAACGCAATGATTGCTCCCTTTTTACATCATGAAGTACAGAACTGGATACATAAAATGGAAAACACAAACATTTTAGAAATGTTTCTGAAATTTCTGAAATGTCTCTGAAATGATATTTAAGCAAAGGGGAAACATTTCAGAAATGTTTTTTAAACAATTGTTTTTTTTTTTGGTGTGGACACAACTTTATAGTCATCACAAGGAATAGGTCTCAACTTCTGGCCATTTTGTCTGGATTTTTATTAACTTTGTCTTGTATCATTATTAATATTGCCTCTTAGAACGCAATTTGAATTACGTGTGAAGAATAAGAATGATAGGAAAAAATGTCAAAACATGTGACCCCTGGTTATCTTAGAGATAACAATGGCGGGTGGACTGAATCGAACGAAACAATAGAATTCCTACTTAATAGGTACACACTTGTGTCTTTACACACTCAAAAGACACAAATTGAACCGAATACAGATACCAATCAAAAGAATGCTCACAAAAATACAATCCCGGAACAAGTAATTAGTGAGAAGGGAAATGAGTGGGCAATTGACTCCTTCTCCCCATATAACTCACTTGGTATCGATGGTATCAGTCCAATAATGCTTCAAAAGACAAAACACCTGCTAACACCAGTAATAAAAGATGTTTAATGTACATACATATACCCGACACTTGGCGAGAAGTCAGTGTTCACTTCATACCCATGCCGGTAAACCAACCCACTCTGCGCCAAAATATTTCAGACCAATAAGCCTAACATCGTTTGTGTTTAAAACATTCGATAAACTACTTGATGTATTTATACGTAGCAGGCTCGATCCGGGAACCTTATCTTAGAACCAACATGCTGTCGTCAGTACTATAGACAAATCTCTTGAACAAAAAGAATACACCTTAGCAGCCTTTCTCGACATTGAAAGCGCATTTAACAATGTTAAGACAAGTGCTATAGAAAGAAACTTAGCAAGCATAAACATTGACAACAGCCTCAGTAAAACAATAATAAGCTCATTAAACAAAAGCAATGTAAACGCCTCCCTCGCCAACACCCAATTAAAAATTTCTGCCTCATGAGGTACACCCCAAGGAGGGGTCATCTCACTACTGCTGTGGATTCTGATCTGAACGAGGTTTTAATACTGCTTAGAAAAAATGGGGTAAAAGTCATTGCTTATGCCGATGACCTGGTCATACTGCTTAAAAGGAAATTCCTAGACACTATCAGTGATCTCCTTCAAAGAGCTATCAAAACACTGAATATTTGGCCAAAAGTGGATTAAGTCTTACTCCCAAAAAAACAGAATAAGTTCTTCTCACGAACAAAAGAAAAATTCCATAATTCAATCTACCATCAATTGGAGGCACGCCCCTTTAGTTAGCCGAAAACGCCAAATACCTCAGAATCATACTTGATAGGAAATTGAATTGGAAAATGAACGTCCAATAAAAAGTCAAGAAAGCCTCAATCGCATTTTACTCATGCAGCAGAATTTTTGGGAAAAATTGGGGTCCAAAACCTAATGTAATTCTATGGATGTACACTGCGATAGTGAGACCAATACTGACTTACGGAAGCCTAGTTTGGTAGAAAGCCGTTAATAAAGCTGTAAACCTAAAAGCGTTGACGAAAATCCAGAGACTTCCATGCATTGGATCAATCAGTGCCCTGCGCACGACACCAACGGCGGGCTTAGAAACCATACTTAACCTTCTGCCACTTAACCTGTATACGCAAGAGCCTGCAGCAAAACGCGCTATCAGGATCAGCCAATCGAAATCGTGGGAGTGCAGTTTAACTAGACACTCCGAAATTCTAAATATATATTTAAGAACAAATGAAGAATCTGACTACATGGTTTCCTATACAGATTTCGAAAAACCATTCGAATGCGTGTTCCCAAGTTGAGATAAATGAGATAAGAATGAAGTTTTAGAACCTACAACCAAATTCATCTTTACAGATGGGTCAAAAATGCATATAGGTACTGGAGCTGGCGTCTTCTCTGAAGCTCTGAAAAAAATGTTTATTCAGACCACCCAACAACAGCAGTATACTCCAAGCACAGGCTCTAGCAGTAACGAAAGCTGCCAAAGTGGCATCAATAATGGCACTACCGCGAGCCGATATTACCATTTTCATTGATAGCCAGGCAGCGATAAAAGCAATTTGTGCAGTTGAAATAAAGTCCAAGCTTGCTACACAGCACAATATAAAACTCTGTGGGCATCATGGGAAATGAAAAAATTGACAAATTGACAGGAAAAGGCTCAGCACTTTGCCTTGAATACTCAGAAAATGTCGTAAAACCTTCGTTATGCGACCTCAGACTTAAGGTTATATGCGAAATCGTGCCAAGAGCTAACTCATGATGGGCTTCTTTAAAAATTTTTGAGGTGGCTAGAAAATTTTGGCTACATTACGATACAAACAGAACAAATGCAATCACGCAAAAAGACAGAAAGTCAGTATCGACGTTAGTACGTGTTTTAACTGGCCATAACATGTTAAGATATCATGCTAAAAAACTACTTCTAACTAAAAATAACTTGTGCAGAAGATGTAGTGACGAGAAAGAACATGAAGACATAACTGCCACCTAAAAACTTTGAAAACATCGAAGAACTATTAGAGTGTTCAATAAGAAATCTTTGCAGATTCGCAAGAAAAAGCGGTTAGTTGGGCGCCCCAGGATAAAACTGTGAAATTATCGAAGTAAAATGGACTACGAGTAAGGTAAGATGAGAAATTTGTAAACCCTCTAATGGGCATCACAATGGGTCTATACTGACCTAAGTGCGTTGGAGTTGAGCTAATGGTTCTCTTTCAACAACCCGCAAACCAAACCTAACCTACCGCTAGTATAGACTTTGTATATACACTGCATAGTGCTATCATGAAGTATCATTTTTTAATTGCGAATCAATTCGCAATGAGTGGCGTTAAAATCGCCAGTTAGTGTGGATATAGAATAAGAACAAATGACAAAAGTGTATTAAACACTGGTAAAATATCGGTAAATGTTCTCGTCTCCACTATTAACAGTTAGTTACGAATCATGACACCATGACACCGCTGAAATCGCCAATTTGGTGTGAATATAGAATAAGTAAACATTATATTGCAACAAGAACAACTATTGCTAGTTGTTTGTTGTTGCTTTCTGTGGAGTTTTTATTGAATAAAATTCAATATAAGGGTTTTGTGTCCTTAACTCCAAATGTGCGTTTCGCCCAAGCATGAACGATGGGCTCATCAGTTAGAACCGTTCAAGCTCTTCTAAGACGCACAATATGTGGATGATTACCGACTACTTTATAAAATCCATTGCATAAAGCAATGGTCAATTATAATGTTAAGGGAACTTTGTTTAAAGTTATGCACCTAAACCTATAGGGTGTTTTGCACGTGGACTAGCAAGTAAAATAAATATTATATTGCAATAAGAACAACTATTGCTAGTTGTTTGTTGTTTTTTTCTGTGGAGTTAGGAAGATGGCCAGACAAAAAATGAAACCATGAGATCACTATAGAGAATGTATATACAATGGAGAATACTATAGAGAATGTATATACAATGATATAGAATAAAAACAAATAACAAACAGCCTTGTTCTGGGATTTTTTCTTGAATTTTCACTTATTTCTATTCTGCTATTCACTCGAAGTTAATCTGTATTTAAATCGGTAACGTGGGCAATACTGCACAGCATGGACGTATTATATATAGACTGTTAGTCTAATGTCAGCTTCATACAACAATTGTCAAAAAAATGTCGCCAAAATTGAGAATGAGATGCTTATTCACGTGAACGCATTCATTTTCCATACAATTCAGATCTGCAAATAATTTGCGGATTTTTTATTGTTGTTTAATAATTTGGACAAAGAAATTTATTGCTTAGTTACAAGTATTATATTTGTTTGTTAATAATGCATAAATTGACATTTTAAGGAATAGAACAACTAGAGCTCAATTCAGAAAATTAATTTCGGCGATGAAATTGAATGAAGACATTGCAAAAAACAACGCTGTTAGAGAACTTAGTTACAAACACGAAAAAAGAAAGAAAACGAATTTGTTGTTTGTAACAAGGGCGAATTTATAATTTCTATGTGTATCGAACGATGTCCAAAAAACGAATGACAAAGAAAAAGCTTTAACATAATATGGTCATGAATAGATAAGCAAATAACACGAATATGGTGTGTTTTATGATAACGGATAACTTCCAAGTGCAAGCAAAAGTAAATTGACAACATGTTAATACAAAGCAAATGAACAGTTAGCATAAGAACAAATGAAGTTAATGATAAAACATAGGGTGCATGAGCATAATTTGGCAAATGATATATTTATAAAAAAAAAATTACGATTTTTTAAGTTTAATAGAATTTTATGTTAAGTTTTTTAGAATCATTCTTAAACAAACGCCCTCAAGCAAATTTAGTAGAAAAAGCTAATGGTTTGGGTATTGGGTACATGATATAAGGGGTATTCATGCAATCGCGTAAGACCCTGTTAAAGCGTAAGAACCCCGGGAATTTATCTTCTCGTAAATGAACTGTCCAAATTTGTATGGGAATTTATTTATGCGAACTTAATATATCTCATGATTTTGCCGGATAAAAAATTAACCTCGTAAGACTGGCCAATGTCTTTTTTTGTTGTATTGGTCTTTTGTGACTGCTGCGGTGATAGACACTTGTTAACAAAAGTCTACGTACACCATTCTTGTGTACCTATACTTTTGTAATCCTATTTTATTGCATCTATAGATGCTGACTAGTTTTTTTCTATTTTCTTAAGAAGTTTGTATTTATATTCATATTTTCACCCATAATAAAGCAAAAAATAATTGTTTTCTTCGAATTTAATATTCTTTTAATAAAAATCAATAACTAAATAATAAGATCTACTAGTGTACGAACACTTTTGTTAGTAAGTGTACTTCAATCTCAACTCTGACGTTAAATGACCGTTTCCACATTTTCGCAATTTGTTTCTAGGTGGCGTTCATGCGGAATGATAGGATTTTCTACGGTGTATGAATTTATCTCGTTGCATGACGTATTATATATGGACTGCTAGTTGCCTACCTCAAGTTGGTTCCATTTTAGTTTCAGTTATTTTGGGCGACACTAGCTCTCCTCCGGAAATCTTTCTTTACTTTCATGCATTTTTAGTCTAATTGACAGGTTTTGCAACGCAATGATTGCTCCTTTTTTACATCATGAAGTACAGAACTGGATACATAAATTTTTCTGAAATGATATTTAAGCAAAGGGAAAACATTTCAGAAATGTTTTTTAAACAATTGTTTTTTTTTTTGGTGTGGACACAACTTTATAGTCATCACAAGGAATAGGTCTCAACTTCTGTCCATTTTGTCTGGATTTTTAGTAACTTTGTCTTGTATCATTATTAATATTGCCTCTTAGAACGCAATTTGAATTGCGTGTGAAGAATAAGAATGATAGGAAAAAATGTCAAAACATGTGACCCCTGGTTATATTAGAGATAACAATGGCGAGTGGACTGAATCGAACGAAACAATAGAATTCCTACTTAATAGGTACACACTTGTGTCTTTACACACTCAAAATACACAAATTGAACCGAATACAGATACCAATCAAAAGAATGCTCACAAAAATACAATCCCGGAACAAGTAATTAGTGAGAAGGGAAATGAGTGGGCAATTGACTCCTTCTCCCCATATAACTCACTTGGTATCGATGGTATCAGTCCAATAATGCTTCAAAAGACAAAACACCTGCTAACACCAGTAATAAAAGATGTTTAATGTACATACATATACCCGACACTTGGCGAGAAGTCAGTGTTCACTTCATACCCATGCCGGTAAACCAACCCACTCTGCGCCAAAATATTTCAGACCAATAAGCCTAACATCGTTTGTGTTTAAAACATTCGATAAACTACTTGATGTATTTATACGTAGCAGGCTCGATCCGGGAACCTTATCTTAGAACCAACATGCTGTCGTCAGTACTATAGACAAATCTCTTGAACAAAAAGAATACACCTTAGCAGCCTTTCTCGACATTGAAAGCGCATTTAACAATGTTAAGACAAGTGCTATAGAAAGAAACTTAGCAAGCATAAACATTGACAACAGCCTCAGTAAAACAATAATAAGCTCATTAAACAAAAGCAATGTAAACGCCTCCCTCGCCAACACCAAATTAAAAATTTCTGCCTCATGAGGTACACCCCAAGGAGGGGTCATCTCACTACTGCTGTGGATTCTTGTCTGAACGAGGTTTTAATACTGCTTAGAAAAAATGGGGTAAAAGTCATTGCTTATGCCGATGACCTGGTCATACTGCTTAAAAGAAAATTCCTAGACACTATCAGTGATCTCCTTCAAAGAGCTATCAAAACACTGAATATTTGGCCAAAAGTGGATTAAGTCTTACTCCCAAAAAAACAGAATAAGTTCTTCTCACGAACAAAAGAAAAATTCCATAATTCAATCTACCATCAATTGGAGGCACGCCCCTTTAGTTAGCCGAAAACGCCAAATACCTCGGAATCATACTTGATAGGAAATTGAATTGGAAAATGAACGTCCAATAAAAAGTCAAGAAAGCCTCAATCGCATTTTACTCATGCAGCAGAATTTTTGGAAAAAATTGGGGTCCAAAACCTAATGTAATTCTATGGATGTACACTGCGATAGTGAGACCAATACTGACTTACGGAAGCCTAGTTTGGTAGAAAGCCGTTAATAAAGCTATAAACCTAAAAGCGTTGACGAAAATCCAGAGACGTCCATGCATTGGATCAATTAGTGCCCTGCGCACGACACCAACGGTGGGCTTAGAAACCATACTTAACCTTCTGCCACTTGACCTATATACACAAGAGCCTGCAGCAAAACGCGCTATCAGGATCAGCCAATCGAAATTGTGGGAATGCAGTTTAACTAGACACTCCGAAATTCTAAATATATATTTAAGAACAAATGAAGAATCTGACTACATGGTTTCCTATACAGATTTCGAAAAACCATTCGAATGCGTGTTCCCAAGTTGAGATATATGAGATAAGAATGAAGTTTTAGAACCTACAACCAAATTCATCTTTACAGATGGGTAAAAATGCATATAGGTACTGGAGCTGGCTTCTTCTCTGAAGCTCTGAAAAAAATGTTTATTCAGACCACCCAACAACAGCAGTATATTCCAAGCACAGGCTGCAGTAACGAAAGCTGCCAAAGTGGCATCAATAATGGCACTACCGCGAGCCGATATTACCATTTTCATTGATAGCCAGGCAGCGATAAAAGCAATTTGTGCAGTTGAAATAAAGTCCAAGCTTGCTACACAGCACAATATAAAACTCTGTGGGAATCATGGGAAATGAAAAAATTGACAAATTGACAGGAAAAGGCTCAGCACTTTGCCTTGAATACTCAGAAAATGTCGTAAAACCTTCGTTATGCGACCTCAGACTTAAGGTTATATGCGAAATCGTGCCTAGAGCTAACTCATGATGGGCTTCTTTAAAAAAATTTGAGGTGGCTAGAAAATTTTGGCTACATTACGATACAAACAGAACATATGCAATCACGCAAAAAGACAGAAAGTCAGTATCGACGTTAGTACGTGTTTTAACTGGGCATAACATGTTAAGATATCATGCTAAAAAACTACTTCTAACTAAAAATATCTTGTGCAGAAGATGTAGTGACGAGAAAGAACATGAAGACATAACTGCCACCTAAAAACTTTGAAAACATCGAAGAACTATTAGAGTGTCCCAGGATAAAACTGTGAAATTATCGAAGTAAAATGGACTACGAGTAAGGTAAGATGAGAAATTTGTAAACCCTCTAATGGGCATCACAATGGGTCTATATTGACCTAAGTGTGTTGGAGTTGAGCTAATGGCTCTATTTCAACAACCCGCAAACCAAACCTAACCTACCGCTAGTATAGACTTTGTATATACACTGCATATAGTGCTATCATGAAGTATCATTTTTTAATTGCGAATCAATTCGCAATGAGTGGCGTTAAAATCGCCAATTAGTGTGGATATAGAATAAGAACAAATGACAAAAGTGTATTAAACACTGGTAAAATATCGGTAAATGTTCAAGTCTCCACTATTAACAGTTAGTTACGAATCATGACACCATGAGAGTACCTTTGTAAATACACTGCATATAGTACTATCATGAAGCATCATTTTTTGATTCCGAATCAAGTCGCAATGAGGGGCGCTGGAATAAGTAAACATTATATTGCAACAAGAACAACTATTGCTAGTTGTTTGTTGTTGCTTTCTGTGGAGTTTTTGTTGAATAAAATTCAATATAAGGGTTTTGTGACCTTAACTCCAAATGTTCGTTTCGCCCAAGCATGAACGATGGGCTCATCAGTTAGAACCGTTCAAACTCTTCTAAGACGCACAATATGTGGATGATTACCGACTACTTTATAAAATCCATTGCATAAAGCAATGGTGAATTATAATGTTAAGGGAACTTTGTTTAAAGTTATGCACCTAAACCTATAGGGTGTTTTGCACGTGGACTAGCAAGTAAAATAAATATTATATTGCAACAAGAACAACTATTGCTAGTTGTTTGTTGTTGTTTTCTGTGGAGTTAGGAAGATGGCCAGACGAAAAATGAAACCATGAGATTACTATAGAGAATGTATATACAATGGAGAATACTATAGAGAATGTATATACATTGATATAGAATAAAAACAAATAACAAACAGCCTTGTTCTGGGATTTTTTCTTGAATTTTCACTTATTTCTATTCTGCTATTCACTTGAAGTTAATCTGTATTTAAATCGGTAACGTGGGCAATACTGCACAGCATGGACGTATTATATATGGACTGCTAGTCTAATGTCAGCTTCATACAACAATTGTCAAAAAAATGTCGCCAAAATTGAGAATGAGATGCTTATTCACGTGAACGCATTCATTCCATACAATTCAGATCTGCAAATAATTTGCGGATTTTTTATTGTTGTTTGATAATTTGGACAAAGAAATTTATTGCTTAGTTACAAGTATTATATTTGTTTGTTAATAATGCATAAATTGACATTTTAAGGAATAGAACAACTAGAGCTCAATTCAGAAAATTAATTTCGGCAATGAAATTGAATGAAGACATTGCAAAAAACAACGCTGTTAGAGAACTTAGTTACAAACACGAAAAAAGAAAGAAAACGAATTTGTTGTTTGTAACAAGACCGAATTTATAATTTTTATGTGTATCGAACGATGTCCAAAAAACGAATGACAAAGAAAAAGCTTTAACATAATATGGTCATGAATAGATAAGCAAATAACACGAATATGGTGTGTTTTATGATAACGGATAACTTCCAAGTGCAAGCAAAAGTAAATTGACAACATGTTAATACAAAGCAAATGAACAGTTAGCATAAGAACAAATGAAGTTAATGATAAAACATAGGGTGCATGAGCATAATTTGGCAAATGATATATTTATACAAAAAAATTTACGATTTTTTAAGTTTAATAGAATTTTATGTTAAGTTTTTTAGAATCATTCTTAAACAAACGCCCTCAAGCAAATTGAGTAGAAAAAGCTAATGGTTTGGGTATTGGGTACATGATATAAGGGGTATTCATGCAATCGCGTAAGACCCTGTTAAAGCGTAAGAATCCCGGGAATTTATCTTCTCGTAAATGACCTGTCCAAATTTGTATGGGAATTTATTTATGCGAACTTAATATATCTCATGATTTTGCCGGATAAAAAATGAACCTCGTAAGACTGGCCAATGTCTTTTTTTGTTGTATTGGTCTTTTGTGACAGCTGCGGTGATAGACACTTGTTAACAAAAGTCTACGTACACCATTCTTGTGTACCTATACTTTTGTAATCCTATTTTATTGCATCTATAGATGCTGACTAGTTTTTTTCTATTTTCTTAAGAAGTTTGTATTTATGTTCATATTTTCACCCATAATAAAGCAAAAAATAATTGTTTTCTTCGAATTTTATATTCTTTTACAAAAAATCAATAACTAAATAATCTACTAGTGTACGAACACTTTTGTTAGTAAGTGAACTTCAATCTCAACTCTGACGTTAAATGACCGTTTCCACATTTTCGCAATTTGTTTCTAGGTGGCGTTCATGCGGAATGTTAAATGAATGTTAAAACTTCCTTTTTTCTCCCCGTGTTATTTAGAATATCCCACAATTTATTAATAAAAATACCTTTTTTTCCTTCTAGTTTTCTTAGCTTGTCTTAGGCCCAAATCAATAAAAAAGGAAATTGTCCACGATCTAAAAAAACAAGAGGCAAAATACCAAAGATGTCGCACACTTCTACGGATGGAACTCATAAGTGTCAGTTATGTTTTACCGGTAAACGCGACTATTTGAATGTCAACATTTTAAGTAGTTAATTTTTTATCCTGAAGTGGGTTCAGGAGAGCTAGCATCGCATTATCAATTTCGGCGACATTTATTTGGCAACTGTTGTATGAAGCTGACATTAGACTAGCAATCCATATATAATACATGCTGCAAGCTTAACAAAAAGCCTTAAGGTGTGTCCACACCAAAGAAACATTTTTTTAAACATTTCAGAAACATTTAAAAAACCTTTGAGAAATGTTTTTTTCTTTGTAAATTGTTTTTTAAAGGTTTCTGAAATATTCGCGAAATATTTCTGAAAGGTTTCCCCTTACGAACGGAAATCTTTCTTTATTTTCATGCATTTTTAGTCTAATTGACAGGTGTTGCAACGCAATGATTGCTCCTTTTTTACATCATGAAGTACAGAACTGGATACATAAAATGGAAAACACAAACATTTTAGAAATGTTTCAGAAATTTCTGAGATGTTTCTGAAATGATATTTAAGCAAAGGGGAAACATTTCAGAAATGTTTTTTAAACATAAAAATTTTCTTAAGAAGTTTGTATTTATGTTCATATTTTCACCCATAATAAAGCAAAAAATAATTGTTTTCTTCGAATTTTATATTCTTTTACAAAAAATCAATAACTAAATAATCTACTAGTGTACGAACACTTTTGTTAGTAAGTGAACTTCAATCTCAACTCTGACGTTAAATGACCGTTTCCACATTTTCGCAATTTGTTTCTAGGGGGCGTTCATGCGGAATGTTAAATGAATGTTAAAACTTCCTTTTTTCTCCCCGTGTTATTTAGAATATCCCACAATTTATTAATAAAAAATACCTTTTTTTCCTTCTAGTTTTCTTAGCTTGTCTTAGGCCCAAATCAATAAAAAAGGAAATTGTCCACGATCTAAAAAAACAAGAGGCAAAATACCAAAGATGTCGCACACTTCTACGGATGGAACTCATAAGTGTCAGTTATGTTTTACCGGTAAACGCGACTATTTGAATGTCAACATTTTAAGTAGTTAATTTTTTATCCTGAAGTGGGTTCAGGAGAGCTAGCATCGCATTATCAATTTCGGCGACATTTATTTGGCAACTGTTGTATGAAGCTGACATTAGACTAGCAATCCATATATAATACATGCTGCAAGCTTAACAAAAAGCCTTAAGGTGTGTCCACACCAAAGAAACATTTTTTTAAACATTTCAGAAACATTTAAAAAACCTTTGAGAAATGTTTTTTTCTTTGTAAAATGTTTTTTAAAGGTTTCTGAAATATTCGCGAAATATTTCTGAAAGGTCTATCTGTTTCCCCTTACGAACGGAAATCTTTCTTTACTTTCATGCATTTTTAGTCTAATTGACAGGTTTTGCAACGCAATGATTGTTCCTTTTTTACATCATGAAGTACAGAACTGGATACATAAAATGGAAAACACAAACATTTTAGAAATGTTTCAGAAATTTCTGAGATGTTTCTGAAATGATATTTAAGCGAAGGGGAAACATTTCAGAAATGTTTTTTAAACAATTGTTTTTTTTTTTGGTGTGGACACAACTTTATAGTCATCACAAGGAATAGGTCTCAACTTCTGGCCATTTTGTGTGGATTTTTATTAACTTTGTCTTGTATCATTATTAATATTGCCTCTTAGAACGCAATTTGAATTGCGTGTGAAGAATAAGAATGATAGGAAAAAATGTCAAAACATGTGACCCCTGGTTATCTTAGAGATAACAATGGCGGGTGGACTGAATCGAACGAAACAATAGAATTCCTACTTAATAGGTACACACTTGTGTCTTTACACACTCAAAAGAAACAAATTGAACCGAATACAGATACCAATCAAAAGAATGCTCACAAAAATACAATCCCGGAACAAGTAATTAGTGAGAAGGGAAATGAGTAGGCAATTGACTCCTTCTCCCCATATAACTCACTTGGTATCGATGGTATCAGTCCAATAATGCTTCAAAAGACAAAACACCTGCTAACACCAGTAATTAAAGATGTTTAATGTACATACATATACCCGACACTTGGCGAGAAGTCAGTGTTCACTTCATACCCATGCCGGTAAACCAACCCACTCTGCGCCAAAATATTTCAGACCAATAAGCCTAACATCGTGTGTGTTTAAAACATTCGATAAACTACTTGATGTATTTATACGTAGCAGGCTCGATCCGGGAACCCTATCTTAGAACCAACATGCTGTCGTCAGTACTATAGACAAATCTCTTGAACAAAAAGAATACACCTTAGCAGCCTTTCTCGACATTGAAAGCGCATTTAACAATGTTAAGACAAGTGCTATAGAAAGAAACTTAGCAAGCATGAACATTGACAACAGCCTCAGTAAAACAATAATAAGCTCATTAAACAAAAGCAATGTAAACGCCTCCCTCGCCAACACCAAATTAAAAATTTCTGCCTCATGAGGTACACCCCAAGGAGGGGTCATCTCACTACTGCTGTGGATTCTGATCTGAACGAGGTTTTAATACTGCTTAGAAAAAATGGGGTAAAAGTCATTGCTTATGCCGATGACCTGGTCATACTGCTTAAAAGGAAATTCCTAGACACTATCAGTGATCTCCTTCAAAGAGCTATCAAAACACTGAATATTTGGCCAAAAGTGGATTAAGTCTTACTCCCAAAAAAACAGAATTAGTTCTTTTCACGAACAAAAGAAAAATTCCATAATTCAATCTACCATCAATTGGAAGCACGCCCCTTTAGTTAGCCGAAAACGCCAAGTACCTTGAAATCATACTTGATAGGAAATTGAATTGGAAAATGAACGTCCAATAAAAAGTCAAGAAAGCCTCAATCGCATTTTACTCATGCAGCAGAATTTTTGGGAAAAATTAGGGTCCAAAACCTAATGTAATTCTATGGATGTACACTGCGATAGTGAGAACAATACTGACTTACGGAAGCCAAGTTTGGTAGAAAGCCGTTAATAAAGCTGTAAATCTAAAAGCGTTGACGAAAATCCAGAGACTTCCATGCATTGGATCAATCAGTGCTCTGCGCACGACACCAACGGCGGGCTTAGAAACCATACTTAACCTTCTGCCACTTGACCTATATACGCAAGAGCCTGCAGCAAAACGCATTATCAGGATCAGCCAATCGAAATTGTGGGAATGCAGTTTAACTAGACACTCCGAAATTCTAAATATATATTTAAGAACAAATGAAGAATCTGACTACATGGTTTCCTATACAGATTTCGAAAAACCATTCGAATGCGTGTTCCCAAGTTGAGATAAATGAGATAAGAATGAAGTTTTAGAACCTACAACCAAATTCATCTTTACAGATGGGTCAAAAATGCATACAGGTACTGGAGCTGGCTTCTTCTCTAAAGCTCTGAAAAAAATGTTTATTCAGACCACCCAACAACAGCAGTATATTCCAAGCACAGTAGAACCGTTCAAGCTCTTCTAAGACGCACAATATGTGGATGATTACCGACTACTTTATAAAATCCATTGCATAAAGCAATGGTGAACTATAATGTTAAGGGAACTTTGTTTAAAGTTATGCACCTAAACCTATAGGGTGTTTTGCACGTGAACTAGCAAGTAAAATAAATATTATATTGCAATAAGAACAACTATTGCTAGTTGTTTGTTGTTGTTTTCTGTGGAGTTAGGAAGATGGCCAGACGAAAAATGAAACCATGAGATCACTATAGAGAATGTATATACAATGGAGAATACTATAGAGAATGTATATACAATGATATAGAATAAAAACAAATAAAAAACAGCCTTGTTCTGGGATTTTTTCTTGAATTTTCACCTATTTCTATTCTGCTATTCACTCGAAGTTAATCTGTATTTAAATCGGTAACGTGGGCAATACTGCACAGCATGGACGTATTATATATGGACTGCTAGTCTAATGTCAGCTTCATACAACAATTGTCAAAAAAATGTCGCCAAAATTGAGAATGAGATGCTTATTCACGTGAACGCATTCATTCCATACAATTCAGATCTGCAAATAATTTGCGGATTTTGTATTGTTGTTTGATAATTTGGACAAAGAAATTTATTGCTTAGTTACAAGTATTATATTTGTTTGTTAATAATGCATAAATTAAATTCAGAAAATTAATTTCGGCAATGAAATTGAATGAAGACATTGCAAAAAACAACGCTGTTAGAGAACTTAGTTACAAACACGAAAAAAGAAAGAAAACGAATTTGTTGTTTGTAACAAGAGCGAATTTATAATTTTTATGTGTACCGAACGATGTCCAAAAAATGAATGACAAAGAAGAAGCTTTAACATAATATGGTCATGAATAGATAAGCAAATAACACGAATATGGTGTGTTTTATGATAACGGATAACTTCCAAGTGCAAGCAAAAGTAAATTGACAACATGTTAATACAAAGCAAATGAACAGTTAGCATAAGAACAAATGAAGTTAATGATAAAACATAGGGTGCATGAGCATAATTTGGCAAATGATATATTTATACAAAAAAATTTACGATTTTTTAAGTTTAATAGAATTTTATGTTAAGTTTTTTAGAATCATTCTTATACAAACGCCCTCAAGCAAATTGAGTAGAAAAAGCTAATGGTTTGGGTATTGGGTACATGATATAAGGGGTATTCATGCAATCGCGTAAGACCCTGTTTAAGCGTAATAACCCCGGGAATTTATCTTCTCGTAAATGAACTGTCCAAATTTGTATGGGAATTTATTTATGCGAACTTAATATATCTCATGATTTTGCCGGATAAAAAATGAACCTCGTAAGACTGGCCAATGTCTTTTTTTGTTATATTGGTCTTTTGTGACAGCTGCGGTGATAGACACTTGTTAACAAAAGTCTACGTACACCATTCTTGTGTACCTATACTTTTGTAATCCTATTTTATTGCATCTATAGATGCTGACTAGTTTTTTTCTATTTTCTTGAGAAGTTTGTATTTATATTCATATTTTCACCCATAATAAAGCAAAAAATAATTGTTTTCTTCGAATTTTATATTCTTTTAATAAAAATCAATAACTAAATAATAAGATCTACTAGTGTACGAACACTTTTGTTAGTAAGTGTACTTCAATCTCAACTCTGACGTTAAATGACCGTTTCCACATTTTCGCAAATTGTTTCTAGGTGGCGTTCATGCGGAATGATAGGATTTTCTACGGTGTATGAATTTATCTCGTTGCATGACGTATTATATATGGACTGGTAGTTGCCTACCTCAAGTTGGTTCCATTTTAGTTTCAGTTATTTTGGGCGACACTAGCCCTCCTGAGTACACTAGTGGGAAAAAAATTAAACCTCAATTTTGCCATTTCATATAGTAATACTAGACTTTGACAGCAGGTTTTCCCACGTAGGCATGTTAAAACTTCCTTTTTTCTCCCCGTGTTATTTAGAATATCCCACAATTAATTAATACAAAATACCTTTTTTTCCTTCTAGTTTTCTTAGCTTGTCTTAGGCCCAAACCAATAAAAAAAGGAAATTGTCCACGATCTAAAAAAACAAGAGTCAAAATACCAAAGATGTCGCACACTTCTACGGATGGAACTCATAAGTGTCAGTTATGTTTTACCGGTAAATGCGACTATTTGAATGTCAACATTTTAAGTAGTTAATTTTTTATCCTGAAGTGGGTTCAGGAGAGCTAGCATCGCATTATCAATTTCGGCGACATTTATTTTTCATACTGTTGCATGAAGCTGACATTAGACTAGCAGTCCATATATAATACATGCTGCAAGCTTAACAAAAAGCCTTAAGGTGTGTCCACACCAAAGAAACATTTTTTTTAAACATTTCAGAAACATTTAAAAAACCTTTGAGAAATGTTTTTTTCTTTGTAAAATGTTTTTTAAAGGTTTCTGAAATATTCGCGAAATATTTCTGAAAGGTCTATCTGTTTCCCCTTACGAACGGAAATCTTTCTTTACTTTCATGCATTTTTAGTCTAATTGACAGGTTTTGCAACGCAATGATTGCTCCTTTTTTACATCATGAAGTACAGAACTGGATACATAAAATGGAAAACACAAACATTTTAGAAATGTTTCAGAAATTTCTGAAATTTTTCTGAAATGATATTTAAGCAAAGGGGAAACATTTCAGAAATGTTTTTTAAACAATTGTTTTTTTTTTTGGTGTGGACACAACTTTATAGTCATCACAAGGAATAGGTCTCAACTTCTGGCCATTTTGTCTGGATTTTTATTAACTTTGTCTTGTATCATTATTAATATTGCCTCTTAGAACGCAATTTGAATTGCGTGTGAAGAATAAGAATGATAGGAAAAAATGTCAAAACATGTGACCCCTGGTTATCTTAGAGATAACAATGGCGGGTGGACTGAATCGAACGAAACAATAGAATTCCTACTTAATAGGTACACACTTGTGTCTTTACACACTCAAAAGACACACATTGAACCGAATACAGATACCAATCAAAAGAATGCTCACAAAAATACAATCCCGGAACAAGTAATTAGTGAGAAGGGAAATGAGTGGGCAATTGACTCCTTCTCCCCATATAACTCACTTGGTATCGATGGTATCAGTCCAATAATGCTTCAAAAGACAAAACACCTGCTAACACCAGTAATAAAAGAGGTTTAATGTACATACATATACCCGACACTTGGCGAGAAGTCAGTGTTCACTTCATACCCATGCCGGTAAACCAACCCACTCTGCGCCAAAATATTTCAGACCAATAAGCCTAACATCGTGTGTGTTTAAAACATTCGATAAACTACTTGATGTATTTATACGTAGCAGGCTCGATCCGGGAACCTTATCTTAGAACCAACATGCTGTCGTCAGTACTATAGACAAATCTCTTGAACAAAAAGAATACACCTTAGCAGCCTTTCTCGACATTGAAAGCGCATTTAACAATGTTAAGACAAGTGCTATAGAAAGAAACTTAGCAAGCATGAACATTGACAACAGCCTCAGTAAAACAATAATAAGCTCATTAAACAAAAGCAATGTAAACGCCTCCCTCGCCAACACCAAATTAAAAAATTCTGCCTCATGAGGTACACCCCAAGGAGGGGTCATCTCACTACTGCTGTGGATACTGATCTGAACGAGGTTTTATTACTGCTTAGCAAAAATGGGGTAAAAGTCATTGCTTATGCCGATGACCTGGTCATACTGCTTAAAAAGAAATTCCTAGACACTATCAGTGATCTCCATCAAAGAGCTATCAAAACACTGAATATTTGGGCCAAAAGTGGATTAAGTCTTACTCCCAAAAAAACAGAATTAGTGCATTGGATCAATCAGTGCCCTGCGCACGACACCAACGGCGGGCTGAGAAACCATACTTAACCTTCTGCCACTTGACCTATATACGCAAGAGCCTGCAGCAAAACGCTCTATCAGGATCAGCCAATCAAAATTGTGGGAATGCAGTTTAACTAGGCACTCCGAAATTCTAAATATATATTTAAGAACAAATGAAGAATCTGACTACATGGTTTCCTATATAGATTTCGAAAAACCATTCGAATGCGTGTTCCCAAGTTGAGATAAATGAGATAAGAATGAAGTTTTAGAACCTACAACCAAATTCATCTTTACAGATGGGTCAAAAATGCATATAGGTACTGGAGCCGGCGTCTTCTCTGAAGCTCTGAAAAAAATGTTTATTCAGACCACCCAACAACAGCAGTATACTCCAAGCACAGGCTCTAGCAGTAACGAAAGCTGCCAAAGTGGCATCAATAATGGCACTACCGCGAGCCGATATTACCATTTTCATTGATAGCCAGGCAGCGATAAAAGCAATTTGTGCAGTTGAAATAAAGTCCAAGCTTGCTACACAGCACAATATAAAACTCTGTGGGCATCATGGGAAATGAAAAAATTGACAAATTGACAGGAAAAGGCTCAGCACTTTGCCTTGAATACTCAGAAAATGTCGTAAAACCTTCGTTATGCGACCTCAGACTTAAGGTTATATGCGAAATCGTGCCAAGAGCTAACTCATGATGGGCTTCTTTAAAATTTTTTGAGGTGGCTAGAAAATTTTGGCTACATTACGATACAAACAGAACAAATGCAATCACGCAAAAAGACAGAAAGTCAGTATCGACGTTAGTACGTGTTTTAACTGGGCATAATATGTTAAGAAATCATGCTAAAAAACTACTTCTAACTAAAAATAACTTGTGCAGAAGATGTAGTGACGAGAAAGAACATGAAGACATATTTGCCACCTAAAAACTTTTTTTACTTTATAAAATCCATTGCATAAAGCAATGGTGAACTATAATGTTAAGGGAACTTTGTTTAAAGTTATGCACCTAAACCTATAGGGTGTTTTGCACGTGAACTAGCAAGTAAAATAAATATTATATTGCAATAAGAACAACTATTGCTAGTTGTTTGTTGTTGTTTTCTGTGGAGTTAGGAAGATGGCCAGACGAAAAATGAAACCATGAGATCACTATAGAGAATGTATATACAATGGAGAATACTATAGAGAATGTATATACAATGATATAGAATAAAAACAAATAAAAAACAGCCTTGTTCTGGGATTTTTTCTTGAATTTTCACCTATTTCTATTCTGCTATTCACTCGAAGTTAATCTGTATTTAAATCGGTAACGTGGGCAATACTGCACAGCATGGACGTATTATATATGGACTGCTAGTCTAATGTCAGCTTCATACAACAATTGTCAAAAAAATGTCGCCAAAATTGAGAATGAGATGCTTATTCACGTGAACGCATTCATTCCATACAATTCAGATCTGCAAATAATTTGCGGATTTTGTATTGTTGTTTGATAATTTGGACAAAGAAATTTATTGCTTAGTTACAAGTATTATATTTGTTTGTTAATAATGCATAAATTGACATTTTAAGGAATAGAACAACTAGAGCTCAATTCAGAAAATTAATTTCGGCAATGAAATTGAATGAAGACATTGCAAAAAACAACGCTGTTAGAGAACTTAGTTACAAACACGAAAAAAGAAAGAAAACGAATTTGTTGTTTGTAACAAGAGCGAATTTATAATTTTTATGTGTACCGAACGATGTCCAAAAAATGAATGACAAAGAAGAAGCTTTAACATAATATGGTCATGAATAGATAAGCAAATAACACGAATATGGTGTGTTTTATGATAACGGATAACTTCCAAGTGCAAGCAAAAGTAAATTGACAACATGTTAATACAAAGCAAATGAACAGTTAGCATAAGAACAAATGAAGTTAATGATAAAACATAGGGTGCATGAGCATAATTTGGCAAATGATATATTTATACAAAAAAATTTACGATTTTTTAAGTTTAATAGAATTTTATGTTAAGTTTTTTAGAATCATTCTTATACAAACGCCCTCAAGCAAATTGAGTAGAAAAAGCTAATGGTTTGGGTATTGGGTACATGATATAAGGGGTATTCATGCAATCGCGTAAGACCCTGTTTAAGCGTAATAACCCCGGGAATTTATCTTCTCGTAAATGAACTGTCCAAATTTGTATGGGAATTTATTTATGCGAACTTATTATATCTCATGATTTTGCCGGATAAAAAATGAACCTCGTAAGACTGGCCAATGTCTTTTTTTGTTATATTGGTCTTTTGTGACAGCTGCGGTGATAGACACTTGTTAACAAAAGTCTACGTACACCATTCTTGTGTACCTATACTTTTGTAATCCTATTTTATTGCATCTATAGATGCTGACTAGTTTTTTTCTATTTTCTTGAGAAGTTTGTATTTATATTCATATTTTCACCCATAATAAAGCAAAAAATAATTGTTTTCTTCGAATTTTATATTCTTTTAATAAAAATCAATAACTAAATAATAAGATCTACTAGTGTACGAACACTTTTGTTAGTAAGTGTACTTCAATCTCAACTCTGACGTTAAATGACCGTTTCCACATTTTCGCAAATTGTTTCTAGGTGGCGTTCATGCGGAATGATAGGATTTTCTACGGTGTATGAATTTATCTCGTTGCATGACGTATTATATATGGACTGGTAGTTGCCTACCTCAAGTTGGTTCCATTTTAGTTTCAGTTATTTTGGGCGACACTAGCCCTCCTGAGTACACTAGTGGGAAAAAAATTAAACCTCAATTTTGCCATTTCATATAGTAATACTAGACTTTGACAGCAGGTTTTCCCACGTAGGCATGTTAAAACTTCCTTTTTTCTCCCCGTGTTATTTAGAATATCCCACAATTAATTAATACAAAATACCTTTTTTTCCTTCTAGTTTTCTTAGCTTGTCTTAGGCCCAAACCAATAAAAAAAGGAAATTGTCCACGATCTAAAAAAACAAGAGTCAAAATACCAAAGATGTCGCACACTTCTACGGATGGAACTCATAAGTGTGAGTTATGTTTTACCGGTAAATGCGACTATTTGAATGTCAACATTTTAAGTAGTTAATTTTTTATCCTGAAGTGGGTTCAGGAGAGCTAGCATCGCATTATCAATTTCGGCGACATTTATTTTTCATACTGTTGTATGAAGCTGACATTAGACTAGCAGTCCATATATAATACATGCTGCAAGCTTAACAAAAAGCCTTAAGGTGTGTCCACACCAAAGAAACATTTTTTTTAAACATTTCAGAAACATTTAAAAAACCTTTGAGAAATGTTTTTTTCTTTGTAAAATGTTTTTTAAAGGTTTCTGAAATATTCGCGAAATATTTCTGAAAGGTCTATCTGTTTCCCCTTACGAACGGAAATCTTTCTTTACTTTCATGCATTTTTAGTCTAATTGACAGGTTTTGCAACGCAATGATTGCTCCTTTTTTACATCATGAAGTACAGAACTGGATACATAAAATGGAAAACACAAACATTTTAGAAATGTTTCAGAAATTTCTGAAATTTTTCTGAAATGATATTTAAGCAAAGGGGAAACATTTCAGAAATGTTTTTTAAACAATTGTTTTTTTTTTTGGTGTGGACACAACTTTATAGTCATCACAAGGAATAGGTCTCAACTTCTGGCCATTTTGTCTGGATTTTTATTAACTTTGTCTTGTATCATTATTAATATTGCCTCTTAGAACGCAATTTGAATTGCGTGTGAAGAATAAGAATGATAGGAAAAAATGTCAAAACATGTGACCCCTGGTTATCTTAGAGATAACAATGGCGGGTGGACTGAATCGAACGAAACAATAGAATTCCTACTTAATAGGTACACACTTGTGTCTTTACACACTCAAAAGACACACATTGAACCGAATACAGATACCAATCAAAAGAATGCTCACAAAAATACAATCCCGGAACAAGTAATTAGTGAGAAGGGAAATGAGTGGGCAATTGACTCCTTCTCCCCATATAACTCACTTGGTATCGATGGTATCAGTCCAATAATGCTTCAAAAGACAAAACACCTGCTAACACCAGTAATAAAAGAGGTTTAATGTACATACATATACCCGACACTTGGCGAGAAGTCAGTGTTCACTTCATACCCATGCCGGTAAACCAACCCACTCTGCGCCAAAATATTTCAGACCAATAAGCCTAACATCGTGTGTGTTTAAAACATTCGATAAACTACTTGATGTATTTATACGTAGCAGGCTCGATCCGGGAACCTTATCTTAGAACCAACATGCTGTCGTCAGTACTATAGACAAATCTCTTGAACAAAAAGAATACACCTTAGCAGCCTTTCTCGACATTGAAAGCGCATTTAACAATGTTAAGACAAGTGCTATAGAAAGAAACTTAGCAAGCATGAACATTGACAACAGCCTCAGTAAAACAATAATAAGCTCATTAAACAAAAGCAATGTAAACGCCTCCCTCGCCAACACCAAATTAAAAAATTCTGCCTCATGAGGTACACCCCAAGGAGGGGTCATCTCACTACTGCTGTGGATACTGATCTGAACGAGGTTTTATTACTGCTTAGCAAAAATGGGGTAAAAGTCATTGCTTATGCCGATGACCTGGTCATACTGCTTAAAAAGAAATTCCTAGACACTATCAGTGATCTCCATCAAAGAGCTATCAAAACACTGAATATTTGGGCCAAAAGTGGATTAAGTCTTACTCCCAAAAAAACAGAATTAGTGCATTGGATCAATCAGTGCCCTGCGCACGACACCAACGGCGGGCTGAGAAACCATACTTAACCTTCTGCCACTTGACCTATATACGCAAGAGCCTGCAGCAAAACGCTCTATCAGGATCAGCCAATCAAAATTGTGGGAATGCAGTTTAACTAGGCACTCCGAAATTCTAAATATATATTTAAGAACAAATGAAGAATCTGACTACATGGTTTCCTATATAGATTTCGAAAAACCATTCGAATGCGTGTTCCCAAGTTGAGATAAATGAGATAAGAATGAAGTTTTAGAACCTACAACCAAATTCATCTTTACAGATGGGTCAAAAATGCATATAGGTACTGGAGCTGGCGTCTTCTCTGAAGCTCTGAAAAAAATGTTTATTCAGACCACCCAACAACAGCAGTATACTCCAAGCACAGGCTCTAGCAGTAACGAAAGCTGCCAAAGTGGCATCAATAATGGCACTACCGCGAGCCGATATTACCATTTTCATTGATAGCCAGGCAGCGATAAAAGCAATTTGTGCAGTTGAAATAAAGTCCAAGCTTGCTACACAGCACAATATAAAACTCTGTGGGCATCATGGGAAATGAAAAAATTGACAAATTGACAGGAAAAGGCTCAGCACTTTGCCTTGAATACTCAGAAAATGTCGTAAAACCTTCGTTATGCGACCTCAGACTTAAGGTTATATGCGAAATCGTGCCAAGAGCTAACTCATGATGGGCTTCTTTAAAAATTTTTGAGGTGGCTAGAAAATTTTGGCTACATTACGATACAAACAGAACAAATGCAATCACGCAAAAAGACAGAAAGTCAGTATCGACGTTAGTACGTGTTTTAACTGGGCATAATATGTTAAGAAATCATGCTAAAAAACTACTTCTAACTAAAAATAACTTGTGCAGAAGATGTAGTGACGAGAAAGAACATGAAGACATAACTGCCACCTAAAAACTTTTTTTACTTTATAAAATCCATTGCATAAAGCAATGGTGAATTATAATGTTAAGGGAACTTTGTTTAAAGTTATGCACCTAAACCTATAGGGTGTTTTGCACGTGGACTAGCAAGTAAAATAAATATTATATTGCAATAAGAACAATTATTGCTAGTTGTTTGTTGTTGTTTTCTGTGGAGTTAGGAAGATGGCCAGACGAAAAATGAAACCATGAGATCACTATAGAGAATATATATACAATGGAGAATACTATAGAGAATGTATATACAATGATATTGAATAAAAACAAATAACAATCAGCCTTGTTCTGGGATTTTTTCTTGAATTTTCACTTATTTCTATTCTGCTATTCACTCGAAGTTAATCTGTATTTAAATCGGTAACGTGGGCAATACTGCACAGCATGGACGTATTATATATGGACTGCTAGTCTAATGTCAGCTTCATACAACAATTGTCAAAAAAATGTCGCCAAAATTGAGAATGAGATGCTTATTCACGTGAACGCATTCATTCCATACAATTCAGATCTGCAAATAATTTGCGGATTTTGTATTGTTGTTTAATAATTTGGACAAAGAAATTTATTGGTTAGTTACAAGTATTATATTTGTTTGTTAATAATGCATAAATTGACATTTAAAGGAATAGCACAACTAGAGCTCAATTCAGAAAATTAATTTCGGCAATGAAATTGAATGAAGACATTGCAAAAAACAACGCTGTTAGAGAACTTAGTTACAAACACGAAAAAAGAAAGAAAACGAATTTGTTGTTTGTAACAAGAGCGAATTTATAATTTTTATGTGTATCGAACGATGTCCAAAAAACGAATGACAAAGAAAAAGCTTTAACTTAATATGGTCATGAATAGATAAGCAAATAACACGAATATGGTGTGTTTTATGATAACGGATAACTTTCAAGTGCAAGCAAAAGTAAATTGACAACATGTTAATACAAAGCAAATGAACAGTTAGCATAAGAACAAATGAAGTTAATGATAAAACATAGGGTGCATGAGCATAATTTGGCAAATGATATATTTATACAAAAAAAATTACGATTTTTTAAGTTTAATAGAATTTTATGTTAAGTTTTTTAGAATCATTCTTAAACAAACGCCCTCAAGCAAATTTAGTAGAAAAAGCTAATGGTTTGGGTATTGGGTACATGATATAAGGGGTATTCATGCAATCGCGTAAGACCCTGTTAAAGCGTAAGAACCCCGGGAATTTATCTTCTCGTAAATGAACTGTCCAAATTTGTATGGGAATTTATTTATGCGAACTTAATATATCTCATGATTTTGCCGGATAAAAAATGAACCTCGTAAGACTGGCCAATGTCTTTTTCTGTTGTATTGGTCTTTTGTGACTGCTGCGGTGATAGACACTTGTTAACAAAAGTCTACGTACACCATTCTTGTGTACCTATACTTTTGTAATCCTATTTTATTGCATCTATAGATGCTGACTAGTTTTTTTCTATTTTCTTAAGAAGTTTGTATTTATATTCATATTTTCACCCATAATAAAGCAAAAAATAATTGTTTTCTTCGAATTTAATATTCTTTTAATAAAAATCAATAACTAAATAATAAGATCTACTAGTGTACGAACACTTTTGTTAGTAAGTGTACTTCAATCTCAACTCTGACGTTAAATGACCGGTTCCACATTTTCGCAAATTGTTTCTAGGTGGCGTTCATGCGGAATGATAGGATTTTCTACGGTGTATGAATTTATCTCGTTGCATGACGTATTATATATGGACTGGTAGTTGCCTACCTCAAGTTGGTTCCATTTTAGTTTCAGTTATTTTGGGCGACACTAGCCCTCCTGAGTACACTAGTGGGAAAAAAATTAAACCTCAATTTTGCCATTTCATATAGTAATCCTAGACTTTGGCAGCAGGTTTTCCCACGTAGGCATGTTAAAACTTCCTTTTTTCTCCCCGTGTTATTTAGAATATCCCACAATTAATTAATAAAAAATACCTTTTTTTCCTTCTAGTTTTCTTAGCTTGTCTTAGGCCCAAACCAATAAAAAAAGGAAATTGTCCACGATCTAAAAAAACAAGAGGCAAAATACCAAAGATGTCGCACACTTCTACGGATGGAACTCATAAGTGTGAGTTATGTTTTACCGGTAAATGCGACTATTTGAATGTCAACATTTTAAGTAGTTAATTTTTTATCCTGAAGTGGGTTCAGGAGAGCTAGCATCGCATTATCAATTTCGGCGACATTTATTTTTCATACTGTTGTATGAAGCTGACATTAGACTAGCAGTCCATATATAATACATGCTGCAAGCTTAACAAAAAGCCTTAAGGTGTGTCCACACCAAAGAAACATTTTTTTTAAACATTTCAGAAACATTTAAAAAACCTTTGAGAAATGTTTTTTTCTTTGTAAAATGTTTTTTAAAGGTTTCTGAAATATTCGCGAAATATTTCTGAAAGGTCTATCTGTTTCCCCTTACGAACGGAAATCTTTCTTTACTTTCATGCATTTTTAGTCTAATTGACAGGTTTTGCAACGCAATGATTGCTCCTTTTTTACATCATGAAGTACACAACTGGATACATAAAATGGAAAACACAAACATTTTAGAAATGTTTCAGAAATTTCTGAAATGTTTCTGAAATGATATTTAAGCAAAGGGGAAACATTTCAGAAATGTTTTTTAAACAATTGTTTTTTTTTTTGGTGTGGACACAACTTTATAGTCATCACAAGGAATAGGTCTCAACTTCTGGCCATTTTGTCTGGATTTTTATTAACTTTGTCTTGTATCATTATTAATATTGCCTCTTAGAACGCAATTTGAATTGCGTGTGAAGAATAAGAATGATAGGAAAAAATGTCAAAACATGTGACCCCTGGTTATCTTAGAGATAACAATGGCGGGTGGACTGAATCGAACGAAACAATAGAATTCCTACTTAATAGGTACACACTTGTGTCTTTACACACTCAAAAGACACAAATTGAACCGAATACAGATACCAATCAAAAGAATGCTCACAAAAATACAATCCCGGAACAAGTAATTAGTGAGAAGGGAAATGAGTGGGCAATTGACTCCTTCTCCCCATATAACTCACTTGGTATCGATGGTATCAGTCCAATAATGCTTCAAAAGACAAAACACCTGCTAACACCAGTAATAAAAGAGGTTTAATGTACATACATATACCCGACACTTGGCGAGAAGTCAGTGTTCACTTCATACCCATGCCGGTAAACCAACCCACTCTGCGCCAAAATATTTCAGACCAATAAGCCTAACATCGTGTGTGTTTAAAACATTCGATAAACTACTTGATGTATTTATACGTAGCAGGCTCGATCCGGGAACCTTATCTTAGAACCAACATGCTGTCGTCAGTACTATAGACAAATCTCTTGAACAAAAAGAATACACCTAAGCAGCCTTTCTCGACATTGAAAGTGCATTTAACAATGTTAAGACAAGTGCTATAGAAAGAAACTTAGCAAGCATGAACATTGACAACAGCCTCAGTAAAACAATAATAAGCTCATTAAACAAAAGCAATGTAAACGCCTCCCTCGCCAACACCAAATTAAAAATTTCTGCCTCATGAGGTACACCCCAAGGAGGGGTCATCTCACTACTGCTGTGGATACTGATCTGAACGAGGTTTTATTACTGCTTAGCAAAAATGGGGTAAAAGTCATTGCTTATGCCGATGACCTGGTCATACTGCTTAAAAAGAAATTCCTAGACACTATCAGTGATCTCCATCAAAGAGCTATCAAAACACTGAATATTTGGGCCAAAAGTGGATTAAGTCTTACTCCCAAAAAAACAGAATTAGTTCTTCTCAGGAACAAAAGAAAAATTCCGTAATTCAATCTACCATCAATTGGAAGGTACGCCCCTTTAGTTAGCCGAAAACGCCAAATACCTCGGAATCATACTTGATAGGAAATTGAATTGGAAAATGAACGTCCAATAAAGAGTCAAGAAAGCCTTAATCGCATTTTACTCATGCAGCAGAATTTTTGGGAAAAATTGGGGTCCAAAACCCAATGTAATTCTATGGATGTACACTGCGATAGTGAGACCAATACTGACTTACAGAAGCCTAGTTTGGTAGAAAGCCGTTAATAAAGCTGTAAACCTAAAAGCGTTGAAGAAAATCCAGAGACTTCCATGCATTGGATCAATCAGTGCCCTGCGCACGACACCAACGGCGGGCTGAGAAACCATACTTAACCTTCTGCCACTTGACCTATATACGCAAGAGCCTGCAGCAAAACGCTCTATCAGGATCAGCCAATCAAAATTGTGGGAATGCAGTTTAACTAGACACTCCGAAATTCTAAATATATATTTAAGAAAAAATGAAGAATCTGACTACATGGTTTCCTATACAGATTTCGAAAAACCATTCGAATGCGTGTTCCCAAGTTGAGATAAATGAGATAAGAATGAAGTTTTAGAACCTACAACCAAATTCATCTTTACAGATGGGTCAAAAATGCATATAGGTACTGGAGCTGGCGTCTTCTCTGAAGCTCTGAAAAAAATGTTTATTCAGACCACCCAACAACAGCAGTATATTCCAAGCACAGGCTCTAGCAGTAACGAAAGCTGCCAAAGTGGCATCAATAATGGCACTACCGCGAGCCGATATTACCATTTTCATTGATAGCCAGGCAGCGATAAAAGCAATTTGTGCAGTTGAAATAAAGTCCAAGCTTTCTACACAGCACAATATAAAACTCTGTGGGCATCATGGGAAATGAAAAAAATTGACAAATTGACAGGAAAAGGCTCAGCACTTTGCCTTGAATACTCAGAAAATGTCGTAAAACCTTCGTTATGCGACCTCAGACTTAAGGTTATATGCGAAATCGTGCCAAGAGCTAACTCATGATGGGCTTCTTTAAAAATTTTTGAGGTGGCTAGAAAATTTTGGCTACATTACGATACAAACAGAACAAATGCAATCACGCAAAAAGACAGAAAGTCAGTATCGACGTTAGTACGTGTTTTAACTGGGCATAACATGTTAAGATATCATGCTAAAAAACTACTTCTAACTAAAAATAACTTGTGCAGAAGATGTAGTGACGAGAAAGAACATGAAGACATAACTGCCACCTAAAAACTTTTTTTACTTTATAAAATCCATTGCATAAAGCAATGGTGAATTATAATGTTAAGGGAACTTTGTTTAAAGTTATGCACCTAAACCTATAGGGTGTTTTGCACGTGGACTAGCAAGTAAAATAAATATTATATTGCAATAAGAACAACTATTGCTAGTTGTTTGTTGTTGTTTTCTGTGGAGTTAGGAAGATGGCCAGACGAAAAATGAAACCATGAGATCACTATAGAGAATATATATACAATGGAGAATACTATAGAGAATGTATATACAATGATATTGAATAAAAACAAATAACAATCAGCCTTGTTCTGGGATTTTTTCTTGAATTTTCACTTATTTCTATTCTGCTATTCACTCGAAGTTAATCTGTATTTAAATCGGTAACGTGGGCAATACTGCACAGCATGGACGTATTATATATGGACTGCTAGTCTAATGTCAGCTTCATACAACAATTGTCAAAAAAATGTCGCCAAAATTGAGAATGAGATGCTTATCCACGTGAACGCATTCATTCCATAGAATTCAGATCTGCAAATAATTTGCGGATTTTGTATTGTTGTTTGATAATTTGGACAAAGAAATTTATTGCTTAGTTACAAGTATTATATTTGTTTGTTAATAATGCATAAATTGACATTTAAAGGAATAGCACAACTAGAGCTCAATTCAGAAAATTAATTTCGGCAATGAAATTGAATGAAGACATTGCAAAAAACAACGCTGTTAGAGAACTTAGTTACAAACACGAAAAAAGAAAGAAAACGAATTTGTTGTTTGTAACAAGAGCGAATTTATAATTTTTATGTGTATCGAACGATGTCCAAAAAACGAATGACAAAGAAAAAGCTTTAACTTAATATGGTCATGAATAGATAAGCAAATAACACGAATATGGTGTGTTTTATGATAACGGATAACTTCCAAGTGCAAGCAAAAGTAAATTGACAACATGTTAATACAAAGCAAATGAACAGTTAGCATAAGAACAAATGAAGTTAATGATAAAACATAGGGTGCATGAGCATAATTTGGCAAATGATATATTTATACAAAAAAATTACGATTTTTTAAGTTTAATAGAATTTTATGTTAAGTTTTTTAGAATCATTCTTAAACAAACGCCCTCAAGCAAATTTAGTAGAAAAAGCTAATGGTTTGGGTATTGGGTACATGATATAAGGGGTATTCATGCAATCGCGTAAGACCCTGTTAAAGCGTAAGAACCCCGGGAATTTATCTTCTCGTAAATGAACTGTCCAAATTTGTATGGGAATTTATTTATGCGAACTTAATATATCTCATGATTTTGCCGGATAAAAAATGAACCTCGTAAGACTGGCCAATGTCTTTTTCTGTTGTATTGGTCTTTTGTGACTGCTGCGGTGATAGACACTTGTTAACAAAAGTCTACGTACACCATTCTTGTGTACCTATACTTTTGTAATCCTATTTTATTGCATCTATAGATGCTGACTAGTTTTTTTCTATTTTCTTAAGAAGTTTGTATTTATATTCATATTTTCACCCATAATAAAGCAAAAAATAATTGTTTTCTTCGAATTTAATATTCTTTTAATAAAAATCAATAACTAAATAATAAGATCTACTAGTGTACGAACACTTTTGTTAGTAAGTGTACTTCAATCTCAACTCTGACGTTAAATGACCGTTTCCACATTTTCGCAATTTGTTTCTAGGTGGCGTTCATGCGGAATGATAGGATTTTCTACGGTGTATGAATTTATCTCGTTGCATGACGTATTATATATGGACTGCTAGTTGCCTGCCTCAAGTTGGTTCCATTTTAGTTTCAGTTATTTTGGGCGACACTAGCTCTCCTCCGGAAATCTTTCTTTACTTTCATGCATTTTTAGTCTAATTGACAGGTTTTGCAACGCAATGATTGCTCCTTTTTTACATCATGAAGTACAGAACTGGATACATAAAATGGAAAACACAAACATTTTAGAAATGTTTCAGAAATTTCTGAAATTTTTCTGAAATGATATTTAAGCAAAGGGGAAACATTTCAGAAATGTTTTTTAAACAATTGTTTTTTTTTTTTTTTGGTGTGGCCACAACTTTATAGTCATCACAAGGAATAGGTCTCAACTTCTGGCCATTTTGTTTGGATTTTTATTAACTTTGTCTTGTATCATTATTAATATTGCCTCTTAGAACGCAATTTGAATTGCGTGTGAAGAATAAGAATGATAGGAAAAAATGTCAAAACATGTGACCCCTGGTTATCTTAGAGATAACAATGGCGGGTGGACTGAATCGAACGAAACAATAGAATTCCTACTTAATAGGTACACACTTGTGTCTTTACACACTCAAAAGACACAAATTGAACCGAATACAGATACCAATCAAAAGAATGCTCACAAAAATACAATCCCGGAACAAGTAATTAGTGAGAAGGGAAATGAGTGGGCAATTGACTCCTTCTCCCCATATAACTCACTTGGTATCGATGGTATCAGTCCAATAATGCTTCGAAAGACAAAACACCTGCTAACACCAGTAATAAAAGAGGTTTAATGTACATACATATACCCGACACTTGGCGAGAAGTCAGTGTTCACTTCATACCCATGCCGGTAAACCAACCCACTCTGCGCCAAAATATTTCAGACCAATAAGCCTAACATCGTGTGTGTTTAAAACATTCGATAAACTACTTGATGTATTTATACGTAGCAGGCTCGATCCGGGAACCTTATCTTAGAACCAACATGCTGTCGTCAGTACTATAGACAAATGTCTTGAACAAAAAGAATACACCTTAGCAGCCTTTCTCGACATTGAAAGCGCATTTAACAATGTTAAGACAAGTGCTATAGAAAGAAACTTAGCAAGCATGAACATTGACAACAGCCTCAGTAAAACAATAATAAGCTCATTAAACAAAATCAATGTAAACGCCTCCCTCGCCAACACCAAATTAAAAATTTCTGCCTCATGAGGTACACCCCAAGGAGGGGTCATCTCACTACTGCTGTGGATTCTGATCTGAACGAGGTTTTAATACTGCTTAGAAAAAATGGGGTAAAAGTCATTGCTTATGCCGATGACCTGGTCATACTGCTTAAAAGGAAATTCCTAGACACTATCAGTGATCTCCTTCAAAAAGCTATCAAAACACTGAATATTTGGCCAAAAGTGGATTAAGTCTTACTCCCAAAAAAACAGAATTAGTTCTTTTCACGAACAAAAGATAAATTCCATAATTCAATCTACCATCAATTGGCCCCTTTAGTTAGCCGAAAACGCCAAATACCTCGGAATCATACTTGATAGGAAATTGAATTGGAAAATGAACGTCCAAGAAAAAGTCAAGAAAGCCTCAATCGCATTTTACTCATGCAGCAGAATTTTTGGGAAAAATTGGGGTCCAAAACGTAATGTAATTCTATGGATGTACACTGCGATAGTGAGGCCAATACTGACTTACGGAAGCCTAGTTTGGTAGAAAGCCGTTAATAAAGCTGTAAACCTAAAAGCGTTGACGAAAATCCAGAGACTTCCATGCATTGGATCAATCAGTGCCCTGCGCACGACACCAACGGCGGGCTTAGAAACCATACTTAACCTTCTGCCACTTAACCTGTATACGCAAGAGCCTGCAGCAAAACGCGCTATCAGGATCAGCCAATCGAAATCGTGGGAATGCAGTTTAACTAGACACTCCGAAATTCTAAATATATATTTAAGAACAAATGAAGAATCTGACTACATGGTTTCCTATACAGATTTCGAAAAACCATTCGAATGCGTGTTCCCAAGTTGAGATAAATGAGATAAGAATGAAGTTTTAGAACCTACAACCAAATTCATCTTTACAGATGGGTCAAAAATGCATATAGGTACTGGAGCTGGCGTCTTCTCTGAAGCTCTGAAAAAAATGTTTATTCAGACCACCCAACAACAGCAGTATATTCCAAGCACAGGCTCTAGCAGTAACGAAAGCTGCCAAAGTGGCATCAATAATGGCACTACCGCGAGCCGATATTACCATTTTCATTGATAGCCAGGCAGCGATAAAAGCAATTTGTGCAGTTGAAATAAAGTCCAAGCTTGCTACACAGCATAATATAAAACTCTGTGGGCATCATGGGAAATGAAAAAATTGACAAATTGACAGGAAAAGGCTCAGCACTTTGCCTTGAATACTCAGAAAATGTCGTAAAACCTTCGTTATGCGACCTCAGACTTAAGGTTATATGCGAAATCGTGCCAAGAGCTAACTCATGATGGGCTTCTTTAAAAATTTTTGAGGTGGCTAGAAAATTTTGGCTACATTACGATACAAACAGAACAAATGCAATCACGCAAAAAGACAGAAAGTCAGTATCGACGTTAGTACGTGTTTTAACTGGGCATAACATGTTAAGATATCATGCTAAAAAACTACTTCTAACTAAAAATAACTTGTGCAGAAGATGTAGTGACGAGAAAGAACATGAAGACATAACTGCCACCTAAAAACTTTGAAAACATCGAAGAACTATTAGAGTGTTCAATAAGAAATCTTTGCAGATTCGCAAGAAAAAGCGGTTAGTTGGGCGCCCCAGGATAAAACTGTGAAATTATCGAAGTAAAATGGACTACGAGTAAGGTAAGATGAGAAATTTGTAAACCCTCTAATGGGCATCACAATGGGTCTATACTGACCTAAGTGCGTTGGAGTTGAGCTAATGGTTCTCTTTCAACAACCCGCAAACCAAACCTAACCTACCGCTAGTATAGACTTTGTATATACACTGCATATAGTGCTATCATGAAGTATCATTTTTTAATTGCGAATCAATTCGCAATGAGTGGCGTTAAAATCGCCAATTAGTGTGGATATAGAATAAGAACAAATGACAAAAGTGTATTAAACACTGGTAAAATATCGGTAAATGTTCTCGTCTCCACTATTAACAGTTAGTTACGAATCATGACACCATGACACCGCTGAAATCGCCAATTTGGTGTGAATATAGAATAAGTAAACATTATATTGCAACAAGAACAACTATTGCTAGTTGTTTGTTGTTGCTTTCTGTGGAGTTTTTGTTGAATAAAATTCAATATAAGGGTTTTGTGTCCTTAACTCCAAATGTGCGTTTCGCCCAAGCATGAACGATGGGCTCATCAGTTAGAACCGTTCAAGCTCTTCTAAGACGCACAATATGTGGATGATTACCGACTACTTTATAAAATCCATTGCATAAAGCAATGGTCAATTATAATGTTAAGGGAACTTTGTTTAAAGTTATGCACCTAAACCTATAGGGTGTTTTGCACGTGGACTAGCAAGTAAAATAAATATTATATTGCAATAAGAACAACTATTGCTAGTTGTTTGTTGTTGTTTTGTGTGGAGTTAGGAAGATGGCCAGACAAAAAATGAAACCATGAGATCACTATAGAGAATGTATATACAATGGAGAATACTATAGAGAATGTATATACAATGATATAGAATAAAAACAAATAACAAACAGCCTTGTTCTGGGATTTTTTCTTGAATTTTCACTTATTTCTATTCTGCTATTCACTCGAAGTTAATCTGTATTTAAATCGGTAACGTGGGCAATACTGCACAGCATGGACGTATTATATATGGACTGCTAGTCTAATGTCAGCTTCATACAACAATTGTCAAAAAAATGTCGCCAAAATTGAGAATGAGATGCTTATTCACGTGAACGCATTCATTCCATACAATTCAGATCTGCAAATAATTTGCGGATTTTGTATTGTTGTTTGATAATTTGGACAAAGAAATTTATTGCTTAGTTACAAGTATTATATTTGTTTGTTAATAATGCATAAATTGACATTTTAAGGAATAGAACAACTAGAGCTCAATTCAGAAAATTAATTTCGGCAATGAAATTGAATGAAGACATTGCAAAAAACAACGCTGTTAGAGAACTTAGTTACAAACACGAAAAAAGAAAGAAAACGAATTTGTTGTTTGTTACAAGAGCGAATTTATAATTTTTATGTGTATCGAACGATGTCCAAAAAACGAATGACAAAGAAAAAGCTTTAACATAATATGGTCATGAATAGATAAGCAAATAACACGAATATGGTGTGTTTTATGATAACGGATAACTTCCAAGTGCAAGCAAAAGTAAATTGACAATTGTATTAACATACAAAGCAAATGAAAAGTTAGCATAAGAACAAATGAAGTTAATGATAAAACATAGGGTGCATGAGCATAATTTGGCAAATGATATATTTATACAAAAAAATTTACGATTTTTTAAGTTTAATAGAATTTTATGTTAAGTTTTTTAGAATCATTCTTATACAAACGCCCTCAAGCAAATTGAGTAGAAAAAGCTAATGGTTTGGGTATTGGGTACATGATATAAGGGGTATTCATGCAATCGCGTAAGACCCTGTTAAAGCGTAAGAACCCCGGGAATTTATCTTCTCGTAAATGAACTGTCCAAATGTGTATGGGAATTTATTTATGCGAACTTAATATATCTCATGATTTTGCCGGATAAAAAATGAACCTCGTAAGACTGGCCAATGTCTTTTTTTGTTGTATTGGTCTTTTGTGACAGCTGCGGTGATAGACACTTGTTAACAAAAGTCTACGTACACCATTCTTGTGTACCTATACTTTTGTAATCCTATTTTATTGCATCTATAGATGCTGACTAGTTTTTTTCTATTTTCTTGAGAAGTTTGTATTTATATTCATATTTTCACCCATAATAAAGCAAAAAATAATTGTTTTCTTCGAATTTTATATTCTTTTAATAAAAATCAATAACTAAATAATAAGATCTACTAGTGTACGAACACTTTTGTTAGTAAGTGTACTTCAATCTCAACTCTGACGTTAAATGACCGTTTCCACATTTTCGCAAATTGTTTCTAGGTGGCGTTCATGCGGAATGATAGGATTTTCTACGGTGTATGAATTTATCTCGTTGCATGACGTATTATATATGGACTGGTAGTTGCCTACCTCAAGTTGGTTCCATTTTAGTTTCAGTTATTTTGGGCGACACTAGCCCTCCTGAGTAAAAAAATTAAACCTCAATTTTGCCATTTCATATAGTAATCCTAGACTTTGTCAGTAGGTTTTCCCACGTAGGCATGTTAAAACTTCCTTTTTTCTCCCCGTGTTATTTAGAATATCCCACAATTAATTAATAAAAAATACCTTTTTTTCCTTCTAGTTTTCTTAGCTTGTCTTAGGCCCAAACCAATAAAAAAAGGAAATTGTCCACGATCTAAAAAAACAAGAGGCAAAATACCAAAGATGTCGCACACTTCTACGGATGGAACTCATAAGTGTCAGTTATGTTTTACCGGTAAATGCGACTATTTGAATGTCAACATTTTAAGTAGTTAATTTTTTATCCTGAAGTGGGTTCAGGAGAGCTAGCATCGCATTATCAATTTCGGCGACATTTATTTGGCAACTGTTGTATGAAGCTGACATTAGAGTAGCAGTCCATATATAATACATGCTGCAAGCTTAACAAAAAGCCTTAAGGTGTGTCCACACCAAAGAAACATTTTTTTTAAACATTTCAGAAACATTTAAAAAACCTTTGAGAAATGTTTTTTTCTTTGTAAAATGTTTTTTAAAGGTTTCTGAAATATTCGCGAAATATTTCTGAAAGGTCTATCTGTTTCCCCTTATGAACGGAAATCTTTCTTTACTTTCATGCATTTTTAGTCTAATTGACAGGTTTTGCAACGCAATGATTGCTCCTTTTTTACATCATGAAGTACAGAACTGGATACATAAAATGGAAAACACAAACATTTTAGAAATATTTCAGAAATTTCTGAAATGTTTCTGAAATGATATTTAAGCAAAGGGGAAACATTTCAGAAATGTTTTTTAAACAATTGTTTTTTTTTTGGTGTGGACACAACTTTATAGTCATCACAAGGAATAGGTCTCAACTTCTGGCCATTTTGTCTGGATTTTTATTAACTTTGTCTTGTATCATTATTAATATTGCCTCTTAGAACGCAATTTGAATTGCGTGTGAAGAATAAGAATGATAGAAAAAAATGTCCAAACACTTTATCTACTGCCTTAGTAGTGTTTTATTTGATCATAATTCATTAGTTTCTTTTAAAGTCTTAATAAAATTAGCAATATTTGAGGAGATTTGAACATAAATTAAAACCGTTTTTTCTGCGCGATTTAAAAAAATACATTTTTTCCTTCTAATGCTTTTAGCTTGCTTTAGCAAAAACCAATAAAAAAGGAAGTTGTCCACGATCTAAAAAACAAGAGGCGAAATACCAAAGATGTCGCAAACTTCTATTGATGGAATTCAAAAGTGTCAGTTATGTTTTACCGGTAAATGCCTTTTTTTGAATTTTTAAAAACATATGTCGCGAGCTTCTATGTCAACATTTTAAATATTTATTTTTTTACTTGAAGTGGATCCAAGAGAGCAAGCATCGCATTCTCAATTTTGGGGACATTTATTTGAAAATTGTTATATGAAGCTGACATTAGACTAGCAGTCCATATATAATACGTCCATGAATACCCCAATTGTGTATTTTGTATTGGTTTTTAGTTTCGGTGTTGGCTTGGGATAATGTAGTCCACCCATTGAATAAGAAGTATAGGTAAACGTGTTCTTAATAGTGTGAGTTATCAAATTCACGCAAGTATTAGCACTGGGGTGGAGTGCAGAAGACTAAAAACTCTTGTGTGGCGCCAAACACAACATTATAAAGCGGGTAATGGAAATAAATAGTTAATATAAAATACTTTTGAATTTGTTTAATGAATCAAATCTACCTGTTCGAAAAATCTGAAAAATAGAAACAAGTGAAACACTTTAACCTCTTTCTTTAATTTAAAAGTTATGTTTTATTAAATAATTTTTGTTTTATTTAAATTATTTATCACAGTATTTTCTTTCTAATCTATCTGTATAAATTTTATTTGAAATATTACCCTGAAACATATATTTGAAACATAAATTTTTACCGTCATTTTCGCAATGCCCTTTATCTCTTATGAATTTGCTACAAGTGGGTCCATTTCTTTTTTGATAAAAGCACAAAAAAATACTTTTGCTATTATTATATTAATTAACTCACTGAGATAATACAAAATGGTCAGGCAAATACGCCATCACGGTGGCCGCGGGTTGAAGTCTTGGCTTTATTTAATACAGATAAGTTGATAGGATGAAGAGCCTTACCAAAAAACAATGAAAACGAATGCGTCCCTGATTTCAAATCTGCCGTTTAACAGATAGAGGGCGAATCTTATCCATTGAAGTTGTGCATTTTTATTTTCAACAAATTTATTATTTTTATTGTTTAATACCTCGCAAAATCTATTCTTATTTGTTCTACAATACAAAACACTACTTTATATTGATTTACGTTCTTAATAAAACAATACTTACTAGTTAAAAGAAATGTTTTTATTTGTCTTAAAAACTCTGTTTCTACAGTTTTTTTCTATGAAGGTCATATTGATTCTTTTTTTTTCTGTTAACATACTACAATATTCTCATTGATGCACCTTATTTTACAAAAGTTATACAGTTTAATATGTATGTTCGCAAAACAAAATTATCCAAATTCAAATCACTTTGGATCGTTTGTGCACTTGCAATACTGATGGTTCATCAATCACAAGCGCTTTAAGTTTGGAGAGCATACAATGAACTAACGGTATTACTTTACTGCTGGTACAATAATTATCGCCAGATATTTCTTTCGCCGCGGTTTTAAGTGGACGTAAGATATTGATGAGCGATACCGATATGTTTAGTTACAGGCCAGTTAGCATTGGAGGTGCACCTTTGTGGCAAATCAAAATGTCACAGCACTTTTAAGCTCTAAAAATCTTTGGATCATATAGTATGTGCTGTTCCAACGTGTTGGCACATCTTGGATTAACTTTGTTTCAGCGCTAACTGGCTTTCTTAGTTCATCGCTTGCCACACAACTTTATTTAAAAAAAAGTAACACCGGTCTTCATTTTTGAGAATATTTGTTACAGTTCAGGAATTTGCAGAAGAAGAAGAAGGTTCTTTTTCCCAAATGCAATTTCAACTGCTTTCCCCATATTGACGGCATTATCGGTAACAACGGCTGAGACTTTGTTTGTGATGAGATGTAATTTAGATTTTTTTTTTTGATTTTTGAATCCCATTCTCTACCACCGAAAAAGGCTGGTTGTCCTTACATATCATGTATAAAATTGCACTGTTCAATTTTCTTGCTTTGTCACCAGTAGGAGAAGCATAAGAACTAATTTCTTCAAATGTTGTCTTTATTGGCCTCAGCATCTTAGGACGTTTTGATGGTAAGTCTGCTTCCCAGACTTTTTCAACATATAAATCTGATGGAGACTTTTGGGCGGCAGTAGATTTCGATGGCTCTGCATCTGGATTCTAGGTGCTGGTGCTGACACATTTAATTACGTCTTCTGTTCTATTTGTCGAGGTACTTGGAGATGACAATGACAAACTTGACTCTAATTTTTTGCTCATTTTTAGTTCTTATAAATTAAGAATTAAGAGACTTGTGGATTTTTCTAATGTGACCCATTAAATTGGTAGTGTTTCCAGCCGTTCATAAATTTTGTTGGCATATTTTACATTTAGCTGATTTTTCAACGATAATTCCAAACATCGCTTTTTTTCTCAGGTGCTATAACGGAAGAACTCTGAAACAAAATACTACTTTACACCGTTATATAACACAAAAAACAAATTGCTTTACATCGTCATCGTCACTTTAAACTAGGCGTATGCAATCAAATAATAACTGGGCGAACACAATGATAAACGGAGCTGGAATACGGAGCTGGATCTGTATTAGCCGTCAAAAGAGGACGTACGTTCCAACTTGCAAGTGCCCACAATGATGCTTTGCAGTTTTTTGACATAAGACAAATATCAGCCAATTTATTCTTATACCTTGTTTACATCGTTTCTTTGTTTCATCTTTTTTTTGGCACAAAAACGAATTTAATGAAACTTTATAAAAATGTTAGGGTTGAGCTTTGGCATTTCTCATTCGGGAAAGAAAAATACTAGGACGGACTAAAAACAAGAGTTTTTACACTCCCAATCATATTTTTTTTTTTGGCAATGGATAATTTTTTATTGTTTTTTTTTTTTTTAATAAAACAGCGCAGTTTATATACATAGATATATGAAAGTATTGGAAATGTTCGTGATAATAAAGATCACTGTAAACATCAAGGTACGTGTTTGTCCAAAAGAATAATTCGGTTTTTTTTAATTCCAACTAGATAGGTTTCCTTTCAAAATTCGAAACAAAAAAGAAAAGCAGTCAGCCGCTCTTCATATGTCTTATCCAGGAGGAAAAGTGTCGAAGTATTTTCAGGATACCTTTGGATTTTCTCGCTGTTTCTATATGTTCTACAATCAATTTTAAAAGTTTTTATTTTTAGACCTTGTCAAATATTTTCTTTGTCAAAGGAGAAACATCAAAGCTCAACCCTTAATATATCAAAACTTTCATTCTTCCATTCGTTACTTCTTTTCCCTACTGAAAATTCTCTTCCATTCCAGCTCATTGTGTTCAGCCAGTAAACACAAACTATATTTACAGGATGTAGCGTAATTTCAACCAACATTAATATCACGTTCTTTTAAAATCTCTGTTTTTTCTTGATGCCACATAATTTCAACCACTAAGACTAAAAGACATAAAAGTAACAGCATTGTAGACTCTTTTAGTCTAGCCTGGCCTATGTCTTGCATCTGGGCACTATTTGTGTATGTATGCCTGTTTCGTTTTATAGGGCCCATACACGACACAAACATGTTTGGCAAACATGTATATTTTGTTGTTGCCTCCATGTTTGCACAAACCGTCTGTGTCGTGTGTAGCGACAGTTTGAGTGAAGTCAAAATATTTTGAATTTTCTCTATTTCTGCAAACATACCTGCACCGTGTATGGTGAGGTTTGCACAAACTTGCGAACAAAATTTCTATGAGTGGTGAGATACGATGACGACGACGAAACGATGAAAACTGATGTTTGAGCAAAATGTTTGCGCAGTGTATGGGAAAGGTATGTTTGCACAAACTCAGGTTTTCAGCGACGTGTTTGTGTCGTATATGGGCCCTATTAATGAACGTGTGAGGTAAGCCAGATGTGCGAATCCAACGTCGCGTCGTTTTGTCGTGTTCATGTTATTTTTTTTTTAACCTATGTGCTAGTGCTCAATTCAATAAAGTCAAAAGAGCCAAAGAGTGCAATGATGAGATACTTTCATTCGATACATCGAAACGAAATACATCGATGCATCGTTATTCGATACATCGGATTTATTTTGAGGAAAAGGAAAAAAATGTGATGAGGTAATCTAACCTGATGTTGGAGACATCTATGGGCAGATAAAAGACGTTTATTTTTTTTGCTTGCGGTAGCAGTGCTGTGCTTTGTTCAAAAGGAAGTTAGTATGTATGGATATAGGTAGGTATTTTATATTCAATGGTTTCACTTCGCTGAGTTGAATAAATATTTGTAAGGATTTGTCGATCCAACATCTTCATTGTCTTCTGGCGGTCTTGTTACAGGTGTCATAATATTTTTTGCTCGTCGTGACCACCAGCGGTAAACAGCATACACCTCGAAAATTATCATAGCGCCATATAATATTCCATATTGATGTATGTCATATTTTAAAATTAATGGAAACATCTTATTATTCGTTGACTGTAGTTCTTAGCAAGAACCGAGGATAGATTTGTGAATGGGATAAATGAAGGCGAAACATTAGTTTCAAACTCCTAGAAACTATGGATTTTCACCACCTTGGTTTTCAGAATACATTTGTCCTTCATGGAGAGTTCTCTTAGACCCTGGATTTGAACTGAATATACTTGGGTACCACACACAACATTTACAGATTGTGGAGATAAAGTCAAAAAATCAATCTGTTTGGCGTACGTAGTTGTATCCAAACTTGGTTATCATTCACTGTAGTCAATGTATAACCTGAGTATGAAACATTAACATGGTTGAAAAAATTAGATTCGCACAGTCAATAATTCTCTTTGCAGATGTAGACTGGATGTTTGCCTGTGCAAACAAAGTTTTGCTTGTCATCGGATTTGACGCAATTCTTGATGTCATCCGCTCCAAGCTTGATATAGTTGTCCCGTTGCAACGCAATTGCGTTGTTTTCTGTCGTTGGGTTCTCGTATGTCAGACTATCTTTCATGGCAATCGGTTGTGGTATGACCTTGTAAAGATCATATACTGCATTATGAACCAGGGGTAATTTAATGTTGAATATAATTCCCTTGCTCGTGACTCTGGTACTAACATGCGTGAGTTAATTATTGGTATTCCAGTGTTGGCTGGCGAGTATAGTTTGATGAGCTGAAACTGTTGTAATAGTGCGTTTGATGTAAGAATAGCAGAACTAATTTTCCCATGGTGTGCATCTATAATCGCATCGATGATTGCCGTTTGGCTTCTATGAAACCGTGCAAAACTAAGATTTATCAGACCAACCATTGAGTTAAATGACAACATTGCAAGCGTTTCATTAAGGTTTTCGTTACCACATTGTACGCTTTCTGAATATGAAGCATGTGTTTCTTAATGGATGTTAGTTTGCCTTCTGATGAAGATGTGTTGTATCTGTTTTCAACCTCTCAGCGTTCTCCTTATCCATTATGCCAAATAATTTATTTGCTACAATTTCCACTCCGTCAGATAATGATCGACGAACTCTTGCATAATTTTGAGAAAGGATGACGTTGTCCATCTCCACTGCTGTATCGTATTGGTATTTCAATTCAGCTATCTACAGTTGTTCTGAAATTGGTAGTGTAATATAACGTCTTTCCACATAAAACACCCATGTTATCCAATGCCTTGTTGATGGTGTCGATCTTAAGCGCGCCAAGGCCGGACGTTGAGGTGCGCACACAAATAATCGAAAATAAAAGTAAATGAAAAATACCCCTCGCGTGTGCTGTAGAGCATAAAATAATATCCACTTGCTTCTTTTTTGTATGCAAGCTGTCATTGTATTTGTATTTAATTTTATTCATTCAATCTAAAATGTATAGAAATATACAATTCATTAATAAAATAAAAAAAAATAGTGTACATTCTTTAACTAGGTAGTTAGCGATGAATGACACATGTACTTTAAAAATGTATTAAAAACTGATGTGCGGTGACAATCAGTAATTTAAGTAACAAGAATAAAATAATAATAACATTATAGAAAAGAAGATCTTGCTGCTAAAATATAAATATTAAAATACCTTTTTTCCTTCTAATGCTTTTAGCTTGCCTTAGGCAAAAACCAATAAAAAAGGAAGTTGTCCACGATCTAAAAAACAAGAGGCGAAATACCAATGATGTCGCAAACCTCTATTGATGGAATTTAAAAGTGTCAGTTATGTTTTACCGGTAAATGCGTTTTTTTGAATTTTTAAAAACATATGTCGCGAGCTTCTATGTTATTATTTTAAATATTTATTTTTTTACCTGAAGTGGGTTCAAGAAAGCAAGCATCGCATTATCAATTTTGGGTACATATATTTGAAAATTGTTATATGAAGCTGACATTAGACTAGCAGTCCATATATAATACGTCCATGAATACCCCAATTGTGTATTTCGTATTGGTTTGTTAGTTTCGGTGTTGGCTTGGGATAATGTAGTCCACCCATTGAATAAGAAGTATAGGTAAACGTGTTCTTAATAGTGTGAGTTATCAAATTCACGCAAGTATTAGCACTGGGGCGGAGTGCAGAAGACTAAAAACTCTTGTGTGGCGCCAAACACAACATTATAAAGCGGGTAATGGAAATAAAAAGTTACTATAAAATACATTTGAATTTGTTTAATGAATCAAATTTACCTGTTTGAAAAATCTGAAAAGTAGAAACAAGTGAAACACTTTAACCTCTTTTATTAATTTAAAAGTTATGTTTTATTAAATAATTTTTGTTTTATTTAAATAATTTATCACAGTATTTTCATTCTAATCTATCTGTAAAAAATTTATTTGAAATATTACCCTGAAACATATATTTGAAACATAAATTTTTACCGTCATTTTCGCAATGCCCTTTATCTCTTATGAATTTGCTACAAGTGGGTCCATTTCTTTTTTGATAAAAGCACCAAAAAAATACTTTTTTTTTTTGCTATTATTATATTAATTAACTCACTGAGATAATACAAAATGGTCAGGCAAATACGCCATCATGGTGGCCGCGGGTTGAAGTCTTGGCTTTATATAATACAGATAAGTTGATAGGATGAAGAGCCTTACCAAAAAACAATGAAAACGAATGCGTCCCTGATTTCAATTCTGCCCTTTGACAGATAGAGGGCAAATCTTATCCATTGAAGTTGTGCATTTTTATTTTCAACAAATTTATTATTTTTATTGTTTAATACCTCGCAAAATCTATTCTAATTTGTTTTACAATACAAAACACCACTTTATATTGATTTACGTTCTTAATAAAACAATACTTACTAGTTAAAAGAAATGTTTTAATTTCTCTTAAAAACTCTGTTTCTACAGTTTTTTTTCTATGAAGGTCATATTGATTCTTTTTTTTCTGTTAAGATACTACAATATTCTCCTTGATGCACCTTATTTTACAAAAGTTATACAGTTTAATATGTATGTTCGCAAAACAAAATTATCCAAATTCAAATCACTTTGGATCGTTTGTGCACTTGCAATACTAATGGTTCATCAATCACAAGCGCTTTAAGTTTGGAGAGCATACAATGAACTAACGGTATAACTTTACTGCTGGTACAATAATTATCGCCAGATATTTCTTTCGCCGCGGCTTTAAGTGGACGTAATATATTGATGAGCGATACCGATATGTTTAGTTACAGGCTAGAGCTGTGTCAATCGTTCATTTTCAAAGATTCAATCGTTCATGATTCGGTCATTTCAAAGATTCGGTCTTTTCAATCAATCATTTTACCAATCAATCCCATATCTACCCTCTTTCTCTCGTTTCAATTTATACCCATGCCATACCGGTCATCGAAATGTTGTGTTGTGACTTTTGAATGTGATTGTGAATAAAACATTTTGCATGGTTTCCATATGTGATATGTATCTCTGCATTTGGATCTATCCGACACCAACATCGACATCCGTGTTTCGTCAGTAAATCATTAGGTTGAGTTTATGTATCTGTGTATGTCTCTCTCTCTAGTCCATAGAGTAACTATACTATAATATATATATATAAGATATATATATATATAATATATTTACTCTATGCTCTAGTCTCACTCTCTTTGTAAAATAAATACTTAAATTTCAGTTCAGTTTCACTTTGTTTCGTGCATTTATTTCAATCATTCTCTATCTCTGGTCTGGTTCTTTTTGTATTGTGTATTTTGTATCCTGTATTGCATTCAATGATTGATTGAATTTCAGTTTCGTTTTCCGCATCGTATCGTTCTCGTTCATTTGAAAAGTATTGAAATTGTGAACGACCGGCATATGGAAGAGTGATTGCAATCATCAAAACTTTTCAGTGAACGGGTCATAAAGACCGAATCAATCACGATTGACACAGCTCTATTACAGGCCAGTTAGCATTGGAGGTGCACCTTTGTGGCAAATCAAAATGTCACAGCACTTTTAAGCTCTAAAAATCTTTGGATTATATAGTATGTGCTGTTCCAACGTGTTGGCATATCATGGATTAACTTTGTTTCATCGCTAACTTTCGCAGTTCATCGCTTGCCACACAACTTTACTAAAAAAAGTAACACCGGTCTTCATTTTTGAGAATATTTGTTACAGTTCAGGAATTTGCAGAATGATTTGAGCAACTAAGTTAAGTGTATGAGCGAAACAGGGGATGTGGTTCTTTTTCCCAAATGCAATCTCAACTGCTTTCCCTATATTCACGGCATTATCGGTAACAACGGCTGAGACTTTGTTTTTGAGGAGATGTAATTTTGAATTTTTTTTTGATCTTTGAATCCCATTCTCTACCACCGAAAAAGGCTGGTTGTCCTTACATATCATGTATAAAATTGCACTGTTCAATTTTCTTGCTTTGTCACCATAAGGTGCCATAACGGAAGAACTCTGAAAAAAAATACTACTTTACGCCGTTATATAACACAAAAAACAAATTGCTTTACATCGTCATCGTCACTTTAAACTTTGCGTATGCAATCAAATGATAACTGGGCGAACACAATGATAAACGGAGCTGGAATACGGAGCTGGATCTGTATTAGCCGTCAAAAGAGGACGTACGTCCCAACTTGCAAGTGCCCACAATGATGCTGTGCAGTTTACATCGTTTCTTTGTTTCATCTTTTTTTTGGCACAAAAACGAATTCGAAACGAATGAAACTTTAAAAAAATGTTAGGGTTGAGCTTTGGCATTTATTGTTCGGGAAAGAAAATGCTAGGACGGACTAAAAACAAGAATGGATAATTTTTTATTGTTTTTTTTTTTTTGAATAAAACAGCGCAGTTTATATACAAAGATATATGAAAGTATTGGAAATGTTCGTGATAATCAAGATCAGTGTAAACATCAAGGAACGTGTTTGTCCAAAAGAAGAATGAAGGTTCTCCTTTTTCGTTTTTTTTTTAATTCCAACTAGATAGGTTTCCTTTCAAAATTCGAAACAAAAAAGAAAAGCAGTCAGCCGCTCTTCATATGTCTTATCCAGGAGGAAAAGTATCCAAGTATTTTCAGGATACGTTTGGATTTTCTCGCTGTTTCTATATGTTCTACAATCAATTTTAAAAGTTTTTATTTTTAGACCTTGTCAAATATTTTCTTTGTCAAAGGAGAAACATCAAAGCTCAACCCTTAATATATCAAAACTTTCATTCTCCTATTCGTTACTTCTTTTCCCTAGTGATAATCCTCTTCCGTTCCAGCTCATTATGTTCAGGCAGTAAATACAAACTATATTTACAGGATGTAGCGTAATTTCAACCAACATTAATTTCACGTTCTTTTAAAATCTCTGTTTTTTCTTGATGCCACATAATTTCAACCACTAAGACTAAAAGACATAAAAGTAACAGCATTGTAGACTCTTTTAGTCTAGTCTGACCTGTGTCTTGCATCTGGGCACTATTTGTGTATGTATGCCTGCCTCGTTATATAGGGCCCATACACGACACAAACATGTTTGCGCAAACACGTATATTTTGTTGTTGCCTCCATGTTTGCACAAACCGTCTGTGTCGTGTGTGTCCATTTTCGCTGTTTGCAGCGACAGTTGGCGTGAATTCAAAATATTTTGAATTTTCTCTGTTTCTGCAAACATACCTGCACCGTGTATGGTGAGGTTTGCACAAACTTGCGAAAAAATTTTCTATGAGTGGTGACATACGATGACGACGACGAAACGATGAAAACTGATGTTTGAGCAAAATGTTTGCGTAGTGTATGGCAAAGGTATGTTTGCGCAAACTCAGGTTTGCAGCGACGTGTTTGTGTCGTGTATGGGCCCTATTACTTAACGTGTGAGGTAAGCCAGATGTGCGAATCCAACGTCGCGTCGTCTTGTCGTGTTCATGTTATTTTTTTTTTTTAACCTATGTGCTAGTGCTCAATTCAATAAAGTCAAAAGAGCCAAAGAGTGCAAATGATACATCGAAACGAAATACATCGATGCATCGTTAAACATCGAAAGAATTCGATACATCGGATTTATTTCGAGGAAAAGAAAAAAATGTGAAAAGGTAAACTAACCTGATATTGGACACATCTATAAACAGATGAAAGACGTTTATTTTTTTTGCTTGCGGTAGCAGTGCTGTGCTTTGTTCATAAGGAAGTTAGTATGTATGGATATAGGTAGGCATTTTATATTCAATGGTTTCACTTCGCTGAGTTGAATAAATATTTGTAAGGATTTGTCGATCCAACATCTTCATTGTCTTCTGGCGGTCTTCTTACAGGTGTCATAATATTTTTTGCTCGTCGTGACCACCAGTGGTAAACAGCATACACCTCGAAAATTATCATAAAGCCATATAATATTCCATATTGATGTATGTCATATTTTGAAATTAATGGAAACATCTCATTATTCGTTGACTGTAGTTCTTAGCAAGAACCGAGGATAGATTTGTGAATGGGATAAATGGAGGCGAGACATTAGTTTCAAACTCCTAGAAACTATGGATTTTCACCACCTTGGTTTCCAGAATATATTTGTCCTTCATGGAGAGTTCTCTTAGATCCTGGATTTGAACTGAATATACTTGGGTACCACACACAACATTTACAGATTGTGGAGATAAAGTCAAAAACATCCATCTGTTTGGCGTACGTAGTTGTATCTAAACTTGGTTATCATTCACTGTAGTCAATGTATAACCTGAGTATGAAACATTAACATGGTTGAAAAAATTAGATTCACACGGTGAATAATTCTCTTTGCAGATGTAGACTGGATGTTTGCCTGTGCAAACAAAGTTTTGCTTGTCATCGGATTTGATGTAATTCTTGATGTCATCCGCTCCAAGCTTGATATAGTTGTCCCGTTGCAACGTAATTGCGTTGTTTTCTGTCGTTGGGTTCTCGTATGTCAGACTATCTTTCATGGCAATCGGTTGTGGTATGACCTTGTAAAGATCATATACTGCATTATGAACCAGGGGTAATTTAATGTTGAATATAATTCCCTTGCTCGTGACTCTGCCACTAACATGCGTGAGTTAATTATTGGTATTCCAGTGTTGGCTGGCGAGTATAGTTTGATGAACTGAAACTGTTGTAATAGTGCGTTTGATGTAAGAATAGCAGAACTTATTTTCCCATGGTGTGCATCTATAATCGCATCGATGATTGCCGTTTGGCTTCTATGAAACCGTGCAAAACTAAGATTTATCAGACCAACCATTGAGTTAAATGACAACATTGCAAGCGTTTCATTAAGGTTTTCGTTACCACATTGTACGCTTTCTGAATATGAAGCATGTGTTTCTTAATGGATGTTAGTTTGCCTTCTGATGAAGATGTGTTGTATCTGTTTTCAACCTCTCAGCGTTCTCCTTATCCATTATGCCAAATAATTTATTTGCTACAATTTCCACTCCGTCAGATAATGATCGACGAACTCTTGCATAATTTTGAGAAAGGATGACGTTGTCCATCTCCACTGCTGTATCGTATTGGTATTTCAATTCAGCTATCTACAGTTGTTCTGAAATTGGTAGTGTAATATAACGTCTTTCCACATAAAACACCAATGTTATCCAATGCCTTGTTGATGGTGTCGATCTTAAGCGCGCCAAAGCCGGACGTATATATATATAATATAATATAAATATTAAAATACCTTTTTTCCTTCTAATGCTTTTAGCTTGCCTTAGGCAAAAACCAATAAAAAAGGAAGTTGTCCACGATCTAAAAAACAAGAGGCGAAATACCAATGATGTCGCAAACCTCTATTGATGGAATTTAAAAGTGTCAGTTATGTTTTACCGGTAAATGCGTGTTTTTGAATTTTTAAAAACATATGTCGCGAGCTTCTATGTCAACATTTAAAATATTTATTTTTTTAACCTGAAGTGGGTTCAAGAGAGCAAGCATCGCATTATCAATTTTGGGGACATATATTTGAAAATTGTTATATGAAGCTGACATTAGACTAGCAGTCCATATATAATACGTCCTTGAATACCCCAATTGTGTATTTCGTATTGGTTTTTAGTTTCGGTGTTGGCTTGGGATAATGTAGTCCACCCATTGAATAAGAAGTATAGGTAAACGTGTTCTTAATAGTGTGAGTTATCAAATTCACGCAAGTATTAGCACTGGGGCGGAGTGCAGAAGACTAAAAACTCTTGTATGGCGCCAAACACAACATTATAAAGCGGGTAATGGAAATAAATAGTTACTATAAAATACATTTGAATTTGTTTAATGAATCAAATTTACCTGTTCGAAAAATCTGAAAAGTAGAAACAAGTGAAACACTTTAACCTCTTTTTTTAATTTAAAAGTTATGTTTTATTAAATAATTTTTGTTTTATTTAAATAATTTATCACAGTATTTTCATTCTAATCTATCTGTAAAAAATTTATTTGAAATATTACCTTGAAACATATATTTGAAACATAAATTTTTACCGTCATTTTCGCAATGCCCTTTATCTCTTATGAATTTGCTACAAGTGGGTCCATTTCTTTTTTGATAAAAGCACAAAAAAAATACTTTTTTTTTTGCTATTATTATATTAATTAACTCACTGAGATAATACAAAATGGTCAGGCAAATACGCCATCATGGTGGCCGCGGGTTGAAGTCTTGGCTTTATCTAATACAGATAAGTTGATAGGATGAAGAGCCTTACCAAAAAACAATGAAAACGAATGCGTCCCTGATTTCAAATCTGCCGTTTGACAGATAGAGGGCGAATCTTATCCAATGAAGTTGTGCATTTTTATTTTCAACAAATTTATTATTTTTATTGTTTAATACCTCGCAAAATCTATTCTAATTTGTTTTACAATACAAAACACCACTTTATATTGATTTACGTTCTTAATAAAACAATATTTACTAGTTAAAAGAAATGTTTTAATTTCTCTTAAAAACTCTGTTTCTACAGTTTTTTTTCTATGAAGGTCATATTGATTCTTTTTTTTCTGTTAAGATACTACAATATTCTCATTGATGCACCTTATTTTACAAAAGTTATACAGTTTTATACGCAAAACTAAATTATCCAAATTCAAATCACATTGGATCTTTTATGCACTTGCAATACTAATGGTTCATCAATCACAAGCGCTTTATGTTTGGAGAGCATACAATGAACTAACGGTATTACTTTACTGCTGGTACAATAATTATCGCCAGATATTTCTTTCGCCGCGGTTTTAAGTGGACGTAAGATATTGATGAGCGATACCGATATGTTTAGTTACAGGCTAGAGCTGTGTCAATCGTTAATTTTCAAAGATTCAATCGTTCATGATTCGGTCATTTCAAAGATTCGGTCTTTTCAATCAATCATTTTACCACCTCTTACCTCTTTCTCTCGTTTCAATTTATACCCATGCCATACCGGTCATCGAAATGTTGTGTTGTGACTTTTAAATGTGATTGTGAATAAAACATTTTGCATGGTTTCCATATGTGATATGTATCTCTGCATTTGGATCTATCCGACACCAACATCGACATCCGTGTTTCGTCAGTAAATCATTAGGTTGAGTGTATGTATCTGTGTACGTCTCTCTCTCTAGTCCATAGAGTAACTATACTATAATATATATATATAATAAATATATATATAATATATTTACTCTATGCTCTAGTCTCACTCTCTTTGTAAAATAAATACTTAAATTTCAGTTCAGTTTCACTTTGTTTCGTTCATTTATTTCAATCATTCTCTATCTCTGGTCTGGTTCTTTTTGTATTGTGTATTTTGTATCCTGTATTGCATTCAATGATTGATTGAATTTCAGTTTCGTTTTCCGCATCGTATCGTTCTCGTTCATTTGAAAAGTATTGAAATTGTGAACGACCGGCATATGGAAGTGTGATTGCAATCATCAAAACTTTTCAGTGAACGGGTCATAAAGACCGAATCAATCACGATTGACACAGCTCTATTACAGGCCAGTTAGCATTGGAGGTGCACCTTTGTGGCAAATCAAAATATCACAGCACTTTTAAGCTCTAAAAATTTTTGGATTATATAGTATGTGCTGTTCCAACGTTTTGGCATATCTTGGATTAACTTTGTTTCAGCGCTAACTTTCGCAGTTCATCGCTTGCCACACAACTTTACTAAAAAAAGTAACACCGGTCTTCATTTTTGAGAATATTTGTTACAGTTCAGGAATTCGCAGAATGATTTGAGCAACCAAGTTCAGTGTATGAGCGAAACAGGGGATGTGGTTCTTTTTCCCAAATGCAATCTCAACTGCTTTCCCTATATTCACGGCATTATCGGTAACAACGGCTGAGACTTTGTTTGTGAGGAGATGTAATTTTTAATTTTTTTTTGATCTTTGAATCCCATTCTCTACCACCGAAAAAGGCTGGTTGTCCTTACATATCATGTATAAAATTGCACTGTTCAATTTTCTTGCTTTGTCACCATAAGGTGCCATAACGGAAGAACTCTGAAAAAAAATACTACTTTACGCCGTTATATAACACAAAAAACAAATTGCTTTACATCGTCATCGTCACTTTAAACTTTGCGTATGCAATCAAATAATAACTGGGCGAACACAATGATAAACGGAGCTGGAATACGGAGCTGGATCTGTATTAGCCGTCAAAAGAGGAAGCCGTCAAAAGAGGACGTACGTCCCAACTTGCAAGTGCCCACAATGTTGCTGTGCAGTTTACATCGTTTCTTTGTTTCTTTGTTTTTTTGGCACAAAAACGAATTCGAAACGAATGAAACTTTAAAAAAATGTTAGGGTTGAGCTTTGGCATTTATTGTTCGGGAAAGAAAATGCTAGGACGGACTAAAAACAAGAATGGATAATTTTTTATTGTTTTTTTTTTTGAATAAAACAGCGCAGTTTATATACAAAGATATATGAAAGTATTGGAAATGTTCGTGATAATCAAGATCAGTGTAAACATCAAGGAACGTGTTTGTCCAAAAGAAGAATGAAGGTTCTCCTTTTTCGTTTTTTTTTTAATTCCAACTAGATAGGTTTCCTTTCAAAATTCGAAACAAAAAAGAAAAGCAGTCTGCCACAAACTATATTTACAGGATGTAGCGTAATTTCAACCAACATTAATTTCACGTTCTTTTAAAATCTCTGTTTTTTCTTGATGCCACATAATTTCAACCACTAAGACTAAAAGACATAAAAGTAACAGCATTGTAGACTCTTTTAGTCTAGTCTGACCTGTGTCTTGTATCTGGGCACTATTTGTGCATGTATGCCTGCCTCGTTATATAGGGCCCATACACGACACAAACATGTTTGCGCAAACACGTATATTTTGTTGCCTCCATGTTTGCACAAACCGTCTGTGTCGTGTGTGTCCATTATCGCTGTTTGCAGCGACAGTTGGCGTGAATTCAAAATATTTTGAATTTTCTCTGTTTCTGCAAACATACCTGCACCGTGTATGGTGAGGTTTGCACAAACTTGCGAAAAAATTTTCTATGAGTGGTGACATACGATGACGATGACGAAACGATGAAAACTGATGTTTAAGCAAAATGTTTGCGTAGTGTATGGCAAAGGTATGTTTGCGCACTCAGGTTTGCAGCGACGTGTTTGTGTCGTGTATGGGCCCTATTACTTAACGTGTGAGGTAAGCCAGATGTGCGAATCCAACGTCACGTCGTCTTGTCGTGTTCATGTTATTTTTTTTTTTAACCTATGTGCTAGTGCTCAATTCAATAAAGTCAAAAGAGCCAAAGAGTGCAAATGATGAGATACTTTCATTCGATACATCGAAACGAAATACATCAATGCATCGTTAAACATCGAAAGAATTCGATACATCGGATTTATTTCGAGGAAAAGGAAAAAAAATGTGATGAGGTAAACTAACCTGATGTTGGACACATCTATAAAAAGATGAAAGACGTTTATTTTTTTTGCTTGCGGTAGCAGTGCTGTGCTTTGTTCATAAGGAAGTTAGTATGTATGGATATAGGTAGGCATTTTATATTCAATGGTTTCACTTCGCTGAGTTGAATAAATATTTGTAAGGATTTGTCGATCCAACATCTTCATTGTCTTCTGGCGGTCTTGTTACAGGTGTCATAATATTTTTTGCTCGTCGTGACCACCAGCGGTAAACAGCATACACCTCGAAAATTATCATAAAGCCATATAATATTCCATATTGATGTAGGTCATATTTTGAAATTAATGGAAACATCTTATTATTCGTTGACTGTAGTTCTTAGCAAGAACCGAGGATAGATTTGTGAATGGGATAAATGGAGGCGAGACATTAGTTTCAAACTCCTAGAAACTATGGATTTTCACCACCTTGGTTTTCAGAATACATTTGTCCTTCATGGAGAGTTCTCTAAGACCCTGGATTTGAACTGCATATACTTGGGTACCACACACAACATTTACAGATTGTGGAGATAAAGTCAAAAAAATCCATCTGTTTGGCGTACGGAGTTGTATCCAAACTGGGTTATCATTCACTGTAGTCAATGTATAACCTGAGTATGAAACATTAACATGGTTGAAAAAATTAGATTCGCACGGTGAATAATTCTCTTTGCAGATGTAGACTGGATGTTTGCCTGTGCAAACAAAGTTTTGCTTGTCATCGGATTTGACGCAATTCTTTATGTCATCCGCTCCAAGCTTGATATAGTTGTCCCGTTGCAACGTAATTGCGTTGTTTTCTGTCGTTGGGTTCTCGTATGTCAGACTATCTTTCATGGCAATCGGTTGTGGTATGACCTTGTAAAGATCATATACTGCATTATGAACCAGGGGTAATTTAATGTTGAATATAATTCCCTTGCTCGTGACTCTGGTACTAACATGCGTGAGTTAATTATTGGTATTCCAGTGTTGGCTGGCGAGTATAGTTTGATGAACTGAAACTGTTGTAATAGTGCGTTTGATGTAAGAATAGCAGAACTTATTTTCCCATGGTGTGCATCTATAATCGCATCGATGATTGCCGTTTGGCTTCTATGAAACCGTGCAAAACTAAGATTTATCAGACCAACCATTGAGTTAAATGACAACATTGCAAGCGTTTCATTAAGGTTTTCGTTACCACATTGTACGCTTTCTGAATATGAAGCATGTGTTTCTTAATGGATGTTAGTTTGCCTTATGATGAAGATGTGTTATATCTGTTTTCAACCTCTCAGCGTTCTCCTTATCCATTATGCCAAATAATTTATTTGCTACAATTTCCACTCCGTCAGATAATGATCGACGAACTCTTGCATAATTTTGAGAAAGGATGACGTTGTCCATCTCCACTGCTGTATCGTATTGGTATTTCAATTCAGCTATCTACAGTTGTTCTGAAATTGGTAGTGTAATATAACGTCTTTCCACATAAAACACCCATGTTATCCAATGCCTTGTTGATGGTGTCGATCTTAAGCTCGCCAAGGCCGGACGTTGAGGTTCGCACACAAATAATCGAAAATAAAAGTAAACAAAAATTAATTGCGCATTGTTGTCGCGAGTGTTAAAAAAATACATACTCATTTGAGAAAATGAAAAATACCCCTCGCGTGTGCTGTAGAGCATAAAATAATATCCACTTGCTTCTTTTTTTGTATGAAAGCTGTCATTGTATTTGTATTTAATTTTATTCATTCAATCTAAAATGTATAGAAATATACAATTCATTAATAAAATAAAAAAAAATAGTGTACATTCTTTAACTAGGTAGTTAGCGATGAATGACACATCTACTTTAAAAATGTATTAATAACTGATGTGGGGTGACAATCAGTAATTTAAGTAACAAGAATAAAATAATAATAACATTATAGAAAAGAAGAGCTTGCTAGCACCTTTATAGAAAAAATATAAATATAAAAATACCTTTTTTCCTTCTAATGCTTTTAGCTTGCCTTAGGCAAAAACCAATAAAAAGGAAGTTGTCCACGATCTAAAAAATAAGAGGCGAAATACCAAAGATGTCGCAAACCTCTATTGATGGAATTTAAAAGTGTCAGTTATGTTTTACCGGTAAATGCGTGTTTTTGAATTTTTTAAAAACATATGTCGCGAGCTTCTATGTCAACATTTAAAATATTTATTTTTTTACCTGAAGTGGGTTCAAGAGGGCAAGCATCGCATTATCAATTTTGGGGACATATATTTGAAAATTGTTATATGAAGCTGACATTAGACTAGCAGTCCATATATAATACGTCCATGAATACCCCAATTGTGTATTTCGTATTGGTTTTTAGTTTCGGTGTTGGCTTGGGATAATGTAGTCCACCCATTGAATAAGAAGTATAGGTAAACGTGTTCTTAATAGTGTGAGTTATCAAATTCATGCAAGTATTAGCAATGGGGCGGAGTGCAGAAGACTAAAAACTCTTGTGTGGCGCCAAACACAACATTATAAAGCGGGTAATGGAAATAAATAGTTACTGTTAAATACATTTGAATTTGTTTAATAAATCAAATTTACCTGTTCGAAAAATCTGAAAAGTAGAAACAAGTGAAACACTTTAACCTCTTTTTTTAATTTAAAAGTTATGTTTTATTAAATAATTTTTGTTTTATTTAAATAATTTATCACAGTATTTTCATTCTAATCTATCTGTAAAAAATTTATTTGAAATATTACCCTGAAACATATATTTGAAACATAATTTTTTACCGTCATTTTCGCAATGCCCTTTATCTCTTATGAATTGGCTACAAGTGGGTCCATTTCTTTTTTGATAAAAGCACAAAAAAAATACTTTTTTTTTTTGCTATTATTACATTAATTAACTCACTGAGATAATACAAAATAGTCAGGCAAATACGCCATCATGGTGGCCGCGGGTTGAAGTCTTGGCTTTATCTAATACAGATAAGTTGATAGGATTAAGAGCCTTACCAAAAAACAATGAAAACGAATGCGTCCCTGATTTCAAATCTGCCGTTTGACAGATAGAGGGCGAATCTTATCCATTGAAGTTGTGCATTTTTATTTTCAACAAATTTATTATTTTTATTGTTTAATACCTCGCAAAATCTATTCTAATTTGTTTTACAATACAAAACACCACTTTATATTGATTTACGTTCTTAATAAAACAATACTTACTAGTTAAAAGAAATGTTTTGATTTCTCTTAAAAACTCTGTTTCTACAGTTTTTTTTCTATGAAGGTCATATTGATTCTTTTTTTTCTGTTAAGATACTACAATATTCTCATTGATGCACCTTATTTTACAAAAGTTATACAGTTTAATATGTATGTTCGCAAAACAAAACTATCCAAATTCAAATGACTTTGGATCTTTTGTGCACTTGCAATGCTAATGGTTCATCAATCACAAGCGCTTTATGTTTGGAGAGCATACAATGAACTAACGGTATTACTTTACTGCTGGTACAATAATTATCGCCAGATATTTCTTTCGCCGTGATTTTAAGTGGACGTAAGATATTGATGAGCGATACCGACATGTTTAGTTACAGGCTAGAGCTGTGTCAATCGTTCATTTTCAAAGATTCAATCGTTCATGATTCGGTCATTTCAAAGATTCGGTCTTTTCAATCAATCATTTTACCACCTCTTACCTCTTTCTCTCGTTTCAATTTATACCCATGCCATACCGGTCATCGAAATGTTGTGTTGTGACTTTTGAATGTGATTGTGAATAAAACATTTTGCATGGTTTCCATATGTGATATGTATCTCTGCATTTGGATCTATCCGACACCAACATCGACATCCGTGTTTCGTCAGTAAATCATTAGGTTGAGTGTATGTATCTGTGTACGTCTCTCTCTCTAGTCCATAGAGTAACTATACTATAATATATATATATAATAAATATATATATAATATATTTACTCTATGCTCTAGTCTCACTCTCTTTGTAAAATAAATACTTAAATTTCAGTTCAGTTTCACTTTGTTTCGTTCATTTATTTCAATCATTCTCTATCTCTGGTCTGGTTCTTTTTGTATTGTGTATTTTGTATCCTGTATTGCATTCAATGATTGATTGAATTTCAGTTTCGTTTTCCGCATCGTATAGTTCTCGTTCATTTGAAAAGTATTGAAATTGTGAACGACCGGCATATGGAAGTGTGATTGCAATCATCAAAACTTTTCAGTGAACGGGTCATAAAGACCGAATCAATCACGATTGACACAGCTCTATTACAGACCAGTTAGCATTGGAGGTGCACCTTTGTGGCAAATCAAAATGTCACAGCACTTTTAAGCTCTAAAAATCTTTGGATTATATAGTATGTGCTGTTCCAACGTGTTGGCATATCTTGGATTAACTTTGTTTCAGCGCTAACTTTCGCAGTTCATCGCTTGCCACACAACTTTACTAAAAAAAGTAACACCGGTCTTCATTTTTGAGAATATTTGTTACAGTTCAGGAATTCGCAGAATGATTTGAGCAACCAAGTTCAGTGTATGAGCGAAACAGGGGATGTGGTTCTTTTTCCCAAATGCAATCTCAACTGCTTTCCCTATATTCACGGCATTATCGGTAACAACGGCTGAGACTTTGTTTGTGAGGAGATGTAATTTTTAATTTTTTTTTGATCTTTGAATCCCATTCTCTACCACCGAAAAAGGCTGGTTGTCCTTACATATCATGTATAAAATTGCACTGTTCAATTTTCTTGCTTTGTCACCATAAGGTGCCATAACGGAAGAACTCTGAAAAAAATACTACTTTACGCCGTTATATAACACAAAAAACAAATTGCTTTACATCGTCATCGTCACTTTAAACTTTGCGTATGCAATCAAATAATAACTGGGCGAACACAATGATAAACGGAGCTGGAATACGGAGCTGGATCTGTATTAGCCGTCAAAAGAGGACGTACGTCCCAACTTGCAAGTGCCCACAATGATGCTGTGCAGTTTACATCGTTTCTTTGTTTCATCTTTTTTTTGGCACAAAAACGAATTCGAAACGAATGAAACTTTAAAAAAATGTAAGGGTTGAGCTTTGGCATTTATTGTTCGGGAAAGAAAATGCTAGGACGGACTAAAAACAAGAATGGATAATTTTTTATTGTTTTTTTTTTTTTTAATAAAACAGCGCAGTTTATATACAAAGATATATGAAAGTATTGGAAATGTTCGTGATAATCAAGATCAGTGTAAACATCAAGGAACGTGTTTGTCCAAAAGAAGAATGAAGGTTCTCCTTTTTCGTTTTTTTTTTTAATTCCAACTAGATAGGTTTCCTTTCAAAATTCGAAACAAAAAAGAAAAGCAGTCTGCCACAAACTATATTTACAGGATGTAGCGTAATTTCAACCAACATTAATTTCACGTTCTTTCAAAATCTCTGTTTTTTCTTGATGCCACATAATTTCAACCACTAAGACTAAAAGACATAAAAGTAACAGCATTGTAGACTCTTTTAGTCTAGTCTGACCTGTGTCTTGTATCTGGGCACTATTTGTGCATGTATGCCTGCCTCGTTATATAGGGCCCATACACGACACAAACATGTTTGCGCAAACACGTATATTTTGTTGCCTCCATGTTTGCACAAACCGTCTGTGTCGTGTGTGTCCATTATCGCTGTTTGCAGCGACAGTTGGCGTGAATTCAAAATATTTTGAATTTTCTCTGTTTCTGCAAACATACCTGCACCGTGTATGGTGAGGTTTACACAAACTTGCGAAAAAAATTTCTATGAGTGGTGACATACGATGACGACGACGAAACGATGAAAACTGATGTTTGAGCAAAATGTTTGCGTAGTGTATGGCAAAGGTATGTTTGCGCACTCAGGTTTGCAGCGACGTGTTTGTGTCGTGTATGGGCCCTATTACTTAACGTGTGAGGTAAGCCAGATGTGCGAATCCAACGTCACGTCGTCTTGTCGTGTTCATGTTATTTTTTTTTTTTAACCTATGTGCTAGTGCTCAATTCAATAAAGTGAAAAGAGCCAAAGAGTGCAAATGATGAGATACTTTCATTCGATACATCGAAACGAAATACATCAATGCATCGTGCTGTGCTTTGTTCATAAGGAAGTTAGTATGTATGGATATAGGTAGGCATTTTATATTCAATGGTTTCACTTCGCTGAGTTGAATAAATATTTGTAAGGATTTGTCGATCCAACATCTTCATTGTCTTCTGGCGGTCTTGTTACAGGTGTCATAATATTTTTTGCTCGTCGTGACCACCAGCGGTAAACAGCATACACCTCGAAAATTATCATAAAGCCATATAATATTCCATATTGATGTATGTCATATTTTGAAATTAATGGAAACATCTTATTATTCGTTGACTGTAGTTCTTAGCAAGAACCGAGGATAGATTTGTGAATGGGATAAATGGAGGCGAGACATTAGTTTCAAACTCCTAGAAACTATGGATTTTCACCACCTTGGTTTTCATAATACATTTGTCCTTCATGGAGAGTTCTCTTAGACCCTGGATTTGAACTGCATATACTTGGGTACCACACACAACATTTACAGATTGTGGAGATAAAGTCAAAAAAATCCATCTGTTTGGCGTACGTAGTTGTATCCAAACTGGGTTATCATTCACTGTAGTCAATGTATAAACTGAGTATGAAACATTAACATGGTTGAAAAAATTAGATTCGCACGGTGAATAATTCTCTTTGCAGATGTAGACTGGATGTTTGCCTGTGCAAACAAAGTTTTGCTTGTCATCGGATTTGACGCAATTCTTTATGTCATCCGCTCCAAGCTTGATATAGTTGTCCCGTTGCAACGTAATTGCGTTGTTTTCTGTCGTTGGGTTCTCGTATGTCAGACTATCTTTCATGGCAATCGGTTGTGGTATGACCTTGTAAAGATCATATACTGCATTATGAACCAGGGGTAATTTAATGTTGAATATAATTCCCTTGCTCGTGACTCTTGTACTAACATGCGTGAGTTAATTATTGGTATTCCAGTGTTGGCTGGCGAGTATAGTTTGATGAACTGAAACTGTTGTAATAGTGCGTTTGATGTAAGAATAGCAGAACTTATTTTCCCATGGTGTGCATCTATAATCGCATCGATGATTGCCGTTTGGCTTCTATGAAACCGTGCAAAACTAAGATTTATCAGACCAACCATTGAGTTAAATGACAACATTGCAAGCGTTTCATTAAGGTTTTCGTTACCACATTGTACGCTTTCTGAATATGAAGCATGTGTTTCTTAATGGATGTTAGTTTGCCTTATGATGAAGATGTGGTATATCTGTTTTCAACCTCTCAGCGTTCTCCTTATCCATTATGCCAAATAATTTATTTGCTACAATTTCCACTCCGTCAGATAATGATCGACGAACTCTTGCATAATTTTGAGAAAGGATGACGTTGTCCATCTCCACTGCTGTATCGTATTGGTATTTCAATTCAGCTATCTACAGTTGTTCTGAAATTGGTAGTGTAATATAACGTCTTTCCACATAAAACACCCATGTTATCCAATGCCTTGTTGATGGTGTCGATCTTAAGCTCGCCAAGGCCGGACGTTGAGGTTCGCACACAAATAATCGAAAATAAAAGTAAACAAAAATTAATTGCGCATTGTTGTCGCGAGTGTTAAAAAAATACATACTCATTTGAGAAAATGAAAAATACCCCTCGCGTGTGCTGTAGAGCATAAAATAATATCCACTTGCTTCTTTTTTGTATGCAAGCTGTCATTGTATTTGTATTTAATTTTATTCATTCAATCTAAAATGTATAGAAATATACAATTCATTAATAAAATAAAAAAAAATAGTGTACATTCTTTAACTAGGTAGTTAGCGATGAATGACACATCTACTTTAAAAATGTATTAATAACTGATGTGGGGTGACAATCAGTAATTTAAGTAACAAGAATAAAATAATAATAACATTATAGAAAAGAAGAGCTTGCTAGCACCTTTATAGAAAAAATATAAATATAAAAATACCTTTTTTCCTTCTAATGCTTTTAGCTTGCCTAAGGCAAAAACCAATAAAAAGGAAGTTGTCCGAGATCTAAAAAACAAGAGGCGAAATACCAAAGATGTCGCAAACCTCTATTGATGGAATTTAAAAGTGTCAGTTATGTTTTACCGGTAAATGCGTGTTTTTGAATTTTTAAAAACATATGTCGCGAGCTTCTATGTCAACATTTAAAATATTTATTTTTTTACCTGAAGTGGGTTCAAGAGAGCAAGCATCGCATTATCAATTTTGGGGACATATATTTGAAAATTGTTATATGAAGCTGACATTAGACTAGCAGTCCATATATAATACGTCCATGAATACCCCAATTGTGTATTTCGTATTGGTTTTTAGTTTCGGTGTTGGCTTGGGATAATGTAGTCCACCCATTGAATAAGAAGTATAGGTAAACGTGTTCTTAATAGTGTGAGTTATCAAATTCATGCAAGTATTAGCAATGGGGCGGAGTGCAGAAGACTAAAAACTCTTGTGTGGCGCCAAACACAACATTATAAAGCGGGTAATGGAAATAAATAGTTACTATTAAATACATTTGAATTTGTTTTATAAATCAAATTTACCTGTTCGAAAAATCTGAAAAGTAGAAACAAGTGAAACACTTTAACCTCTTTTATTAATTTAAAAGTTATGTTTTATTAAATAATTTTTGTTTTATTTAAATAATTTATCTCAGTATTTTCATTCTAATCTATCTGTAAAAAATTTATTTGAAATATTACCCTGAAACATATATTTGAAACATAATTTTTTACCGTCATTTTCGCAATGCCCTTTATCTCTTATGAATTGGCTACAAGTGGGACCATTTCTTTTTTGATAAAAACACACAAAAAATACTTTTTTTTTTGCTATTATTATATTAATTAACTCACTGAGATAATACAAAATAGTCAGGCAAATACGCCATCATGGTGGCCGCGGGTTGAAGTCTTGGCTTTATCTAATACAGATAAGTTGATAGGATGAAGAGCCTTACCAAAAAACAATGAAAACGAATGCGTCCCTGATTTCAAATCTGCCGTTTGACAGATAGAGGGCGAATCTTATCCATTGAAGTTGTGCATTTTTATTTTCAACAAATTTATTATTTTTATTGTTTAATACCTCGCAAAATCTATTCTAATTTGTTTTACAATACAAAACACCACTTTATATTGATTTACGTTCTTAATAAAACAATACTTACTAGTTAAAAGAAATGTTTTGATTTCTCTTAAAAACTCTGTTTCTACAGTTTTTTTTCTATGAAGGTCATATTGATTCTTTTTTTTCTGTAAAGATACTACAATATTCTCATTGATGCACCTTATTTTACAAAAGTTATACAGTTTAATATATATGTTCGCAAAACAAAACTATCCAAATTCAAATCACTTTGGATCTTTTGTGCACTTGCAATGCTAATGGTTCATCAATCACAAGCGCTTTATGTTTGGAGAGCATACAATGAACTAACGGTATTACTTTACTGCTGGTACAATAATTATCGCCAGATATTTCTTTCGCCGTGATTTTAAGTGGATGTAAGATATTGATGAGCGATACCGATATGTTTAGTTACAGGCTAGAGCTGTGTCAATCGTTCATTTTCAAAGATTCAATCGTTCATGATTCGGTCATTTCAAAGATTCGGTCTTTTCAATCAATCATTTTACCAATCAATCCCATATCTACCCTCTTTCTCTCGTTTCAATTTATACCCATGCCATACCGGTCATCGAAATGTTGTGTTGTGACTTTTGAATGTGATTGTGAATAAAACATTTTGCATGGTTTCCATATGTGATATGTATCTCTGCATTTGGATCTATCCGACACCAACATCGACATCCGTGTTTCGTCAGTAAATCATTAGGTTGAGTGTATGTATCTGTGTACGTCTCTCTCTCTAGTCCATAGAGTAACTATACTATAATATATATATATAATAAATATATATATAATATATTTACTCTATGCTCTAGTCTCACTCTCTTTGTAAAATAAATACTTAAATTTCAGTTCAGTTTCACTTTGTTTCGTTCATTTATTCAATCATTCTCTATCTCTGGTCTGGTTCTTTTTGTATTGTGTATTTTGTATCCTGTATTGCATTCAATGATTGATTGAATTTCAGTTTCGTTTTCCGCATCGTATCGTTCTCGTTCATTTGAAAAGTATTGAAATTGTGAACGACCGGCATATGGAAGTGTGATTGCAATCATCAAAACTTTTCAGTGAACGGGTCATAAAGACCGAATCAATCACGATTGACACAGCTCTATTTCAGGCCAGTTAGCATTGGAGGTGCACCTTTGTGGCAAATCAAAATGTCACAGCACTTTTAAGCTCTAAAAATTTTTGGATTATATAGTATGTGCTGTTCCAACGTTTTGGCATATCTTGGATTAACTTTGTTTCAGCGCTAACTTTCGCAGTTCATCGCTTGCCACACAACTTTACTAAAAAAAGTAACACCGGTCTTCATTTTTGAGAATATTTGTTACAGTTCAGGAATTCGCAGAATGATTTGAGCAACCAAGTTCAGTGTATGAGCGAAACAGGGGATGTGGTTCTTTTTCCCAAATGCAATCTCAACTGCTTTCCCTATATTCACGGCATTATCGGTAACAACGGCTGAGACTTTGTTTGTGAGGAGATGTAATTTTTAATTTTTTTTTGATCTTTGAATCCCATTCTCTACCACCGAAAAAGGCTGGTTGTCCTTACATATCATGTATAAAATTGCACTGTTCAATTTTCTTGCTTTGTCACCATAAGGTGCCATAACGGAAGAACTCTGAAAAAAAATACTACTTTACGCCGTTATATAACACAAAAAACAAATTGCTTTACATCGTCATCGTCACTTTAAACTTTGCGTATGCAATCAAATAATAACTGGGCGAACACAATGATAAACGGAGCTGGAATACGGAGCTGGATCTGTATTAGCCGTCAAAAGAGGACGTACGTCCCAACTTGCAAGTGCCCACAATGTTGCTGTGCAGTTTACATCGTTTCTTTGTTTCTTTGTTTTTTTGGCACAAAAACGAATTCGAAACGAATGAAACTTTAAAAAAATGTTAGGGTTGAGCTTTGGCATTTATTGTTCGGGAAAGAAAATGCTAGGACGGACTAAAAACAAGAATGGATAATTTTTTATTGTTTTTTTTTTTGAATAAAACAGCGCAGTTTATATACAAAGATATATGAAAGTATTGGAAATGTTCGTGATAATCAAGATCAGTGTAAACATCAAGGAACGTGTTTGTCCAAAAGAAGAATGAAGGTTCTCCTTTTTCGTTTTTTTTTTAATTCCAACTAGATAGGTTTCCTTTCAAAATTCGAAACAAAAAAGAAAAGCAGTCTGCCACAAACTATATTTACAGGATGTAGCGTAATTTCAACCAACATTAATTTCACGTTCTTTTAAAATCTCTGTTTTTTCTTGATGCCACATAATTTCAACCACTAAGACTAAAAGACATAAAAGTAACAGCATTGTAGACTCTTTTAGTCTAGTCTGACTTGTGTCTTGCATCTGGGCACTATTTGTGTATGCCTGCCTTGTTTTAAAGGGCCCATACACGACACAAACATGTTTGCGCAAACATATATATTTTGTTGTTGCCTCCATGTTTGCACAAACCGTCTGTGTCGTGTGTGTCCATTTTCGCTGTTTGCAGCGACAGTTTGCGTGAATTCAAAATATTTTGAATTTTCTCTGTTTCTGCAAACATACCTGCACCGTGTATGGTGAGGTTTGCACAAACTTGCGAAAAAAATTTCTATGAGTGGTGACATACGATGACGACGACGAAACGATGAAAACTGATGTTTGAGCAAAATGTTTGCGTAGTGTATGGCAAAGGTATGTTTGCGCAAACTCAGGTTTGCAGCGACGTGTTTGTGTCGTGTATGGGCCCTATTACTTAACGTGTGAGGTAAGCCAGATGTGCGAATCCAACGTCGCGTCGTCTTGTCGTGTTCATGTTATTTTTTTTTAACCTATGTGCTAGTGCTCAATTCAATAAAGTCAAAAGAGCCAAAGAGTGCAAATGACGAGATACTTTCATTCGATACATCGAAACGAAATACATCGATGCATCGTTAAACATCGAAAGAATTCGATACATCGGATTTATTTCGAGGAAAAGGAAAAAAAATGTGATGAGGTAAACTAACCTGATGTTGGAGACATCTATGGGCAGATGAAAGACGTTTATTTGTTTTGCTTGCGGTAGCAGTGCTGTGCTTTGTTCATAAGGAAGTTAGTATGTATGGATATAGGTAGGTATTTTATATTCAATGGTTTCACTTCGCTGAGTTGAATAAATATTTGTAAGGATTTGTCGATCCAACATCTTTATTGTCTTCTGGCGGTCTTGTTACAGGTGTCATAATATTTTTTGCTCGTCGTGACCCCCAGCGGTAAACAGCATACACCTCGAAAATTATCATAGCGCCATAGAATATACCATATTGATGTATGTCATATTTTGAAATTAATGGAAACATCTTATTATTCGTTGACTGTAGTTCTTAGCAAGAACTGAGGATAGATTTGTGAATGGGATAAATGGAGGCGAGACATTAGTTTCAAACTCTAGAAACTATGGATTTTCACCACCTTGGTTTCCAGAATACATTTGTCCTTCATGGAGAGTTCTCTTAGACCCTGGATTCGAACTGCATATACTTGGGTACCACACACAACATTTACAGATTGTGGAGATAAAGTCAAAAAAATCCATCTGTTTGGCGTACGTAGTTGTATCCAAACTGGGTTATCATTCACTGTAGTCAATGTATAACCTGAGTATGAAACATTAACATGGTTGAAAAAATTAGATTCGCACGGTGAATAATTCTCTTTGCAGATGTAGACTGGATGTTTGCCTGTGCAAACAAAGTTTTGCTTGTCATCGGATTTGACGCAATTCTTTATGTCATCCGCTCCAAGCTTGATATAGTTGTCCCGTTGCAACGTAATTGCGTTGTTTTCTGTCGTTGGGTTCTCGTATGTCAGACTATCTTTCATGGCAATCGGTTGTGGTATGACCTTGTAAAGATCATATACTGCATTATGAACCAAGGGTAATTTAATGTTGAATATAATTCCCTTGCTCGTGACTCTGGTACTAACATGCGTGAGTTAATTATTGGTATTCCAGTGTTGGCTGGCGAGTATAGTTTGATGAACTGAAACTGTTGTAATAGTGCGTTTGATGTAAGAATAGCAGAACTTATTTTCCCATGGTGTGCATCTATAATCGCATCGATGATTGCCGTTTGGCTTCTATGAAACCGTGCAAAACTAAGATTTATCAGACCAACCATTGAGTTAAATGACAACATAAGCGTTTCATTAAGGTTTTCGTTACCACATTGTACGCTTTCTGAATATGAAGCATGTGTTTCTTAATGGATGTTAGTTTGCCTTCTGATGAAGATGTGTTATATCTGTTTTCAACCTCTCAGCGTCCTCCTTATCCATTATGCCAAATAATTTATTTGCTACAATTTCCACTCCGTCAGATAATGATCGACGAACTCTTGCATAATTTTGAGAAAGGATGACGTTGTCCATCTCCACTGCTGTATCGTATTGGTATTTCAATTCAGCTATCTACAGTTGTTCTGAAATTGGTAGTGTAATATAACGTCTTTCCACATAAAACACCCATGTTATCCAATGCCTTGTTGATGGTGTCGATCTTAAGCTCGCCAAGGCCGGACGTTGAGGTGCGCACACAAATAATCGAAAATAAAAGTAAACAAAAAATTATTTGCGCATTGTTGTCGCGAGTGTTAAAAAAATACATACTCATTTGAGAAAATGAAAAATACCCCTCGCGTGTGCTGTAGAGCATAAAATAATATCCACTTGCTTCTTTTTTGTATGCAAGCTGTCATTGTATTTGTATTTAATTTTATTCATTCAATCTAAAATGTATAGAAATATACAATTCATTAATAAAATAAAAAAAAATTGTGTACATTCTTTAACTGGGTAGTTAGCGATGAATGACACATCTACTTTAAAAATGTATTAATAACTGATGTGGGGTGACAATCAGTAATTTAAGTAACAAGAATAAAATAATAATAACATTATAGAAAAGAAGAGCTTGCTAGCACCTTTATAGAAAAAATATAAATATAAAAATACCTTTTTTCCTTCTAATGCTTTTAGCTTGCCTTAGGCAAAAACCAATAAAAAGGAAGTTGTCCACGATCTAAAAAACAAGAGGCGAAATACCAATGATGTCGCAAACCTCTATTGATGGAATTTAAAAGTGTCAGTTATGTTTTACCGGTAAATGCGTTTTTTTGAATTTTTAAAAACATATGTCGCGAGCTTCTATGTTATTATTTAAAATATTTATTTTTTACCTGAAGTGGGTTCAAGAGAGCAAGCATCGCATTATCAATTTTGGGGACATATATTTGAAAATTGTTATATGAAGCTGACATTAGACTAGCAGTCCATATATAATACGTCCATGAATACCCCAATTGTGTATTTCGTATTGGTTTTTAGTTTCGGTGTTGGCTTGGGATAATGTAGTCCACCCATTGAATAAGAAGTATAGGTAAACGTGTTCTTAATAGTGTGAGTTATCAAATTCATGCAAGTATTAGCACTGGGGCGGAGTGCAGAAGACTAAAAACTCTTGTGTGGCGCCAAACACAACATTATAAAGCGGGTAATGGAAATAAATAGTTACTATAAAATACATTTGAATTTGTTTAATAAATCAAATTTACCTGTTCGAAAAATCTGAAAAGTAGAAACAAGTGAAACACTTTAACCTCTTTTTTTAATTTAAAAGTTATGTTTTATTAAATAATTTTTGTTTTATTTAAATAATTTATCTCAGTATTTTCATTCTAATCTATCTGTAAAAAACTTATTTGAAATATTACCCTGAAACATATATTTGAAACATAAATTTTTACCGTCATTTTCGCAATGCCCTTTATCTCTTATGAATTTGCTACAAGTGGGTCCATTTCTTTTTTGATAAAAGCACACAAAAAATACTTTTTTTTTGCTATTATTATATTAATTAACTCACTGAGATAACACAAAATAGTCAGGCAAATACGCCATCATGGTGGCCGCGGGTTGAAGTCTTGGCTTTATCTAATACAGATAAGTTGATAGGATGAAGAGCCTTACCAAAAAATAAAAAAAACGAATGCATCCCTGATTTCAAATCTGCCGTTTGACAGATAGAGGGCGAATCTTATCCATTAAAGATGTGCATTTTTATTTTCAACAAATTTATTATTTTTATTGTTTAATACCTCGCAAAATCTATTCTAATTTGTTTTACAATACAAATACCACTTTATATTGATTTACGTTCTTAATAAAACAATACTTACTAGTTAAAAGAAATGTTTTAATTTCTCTTAAAAACTCTGTTTCTACAGTTTTTTTTCTATGAAGGTCATATTGATTCTTTTTTTTCTGTTAACATACTACAATATTCTCATTGATGCACCTTATTTTACAAAAGTTATACAGTTTAATATGTATGTTCGCAAAACAAAATTATCCAAATTCAAATCACTTTGGATCGTTTGTGCACTTGCAATACTAATGGTTCATCAATCACAAGCGCTTTAAGTTTGGAGAGCATACAATGAACTAACGGTATTACTTTACTGCTGGTACAATAATTATCGCCAGATATTTCTTTCGCCGCGGTTTTAAGTGGACGTAAGATATTGATGAGCGATACCGATATGTTTAGTTACAGGCCAGTTAGCATTGGAGGTGCACCTTTGTGGCAAATCAAAATGTCACAGCACTTTTAAGCTCTAAAAATCTTTGGATTATATAGTATGTGCTGTTCCAACGTGTTGGCATATCTTGGATTAACTTTGTTTCAGCGCTAACTTTCGCAGTTCATCGCTTGCCACACAACTTTACTAAAAAAAGTAACACCGGTCTTCATTTTTGAGAATATTTGCTACAGTTCAGGAATTTGCAGAATGATTTGAGCAACCAAGTTAAGTGTATGAGCGAAACAGGGGATGTGGTTCTTTTTCCCAAATGCAATCTCAACTGCTTTCCCTATATTCACGGCATTATCGGTAACAACGGCTGAGACTTTGTTTGTGAGGAGATGTAATTTTTAATTTTTTTTTGATTTTTGAATCCCATTCTCTACCACCGAAAAAGGCTGGTTGTCCTTACATATCATGTATAAAATTGCACTGTTCAATTTTCTTGCTTTGTCACCAGTAGAAGAAGCATAAGAACTAATTTCTTCAAATGTTGTCTTTATTGGCCTCAGCATCTTAGGACGTTTTGATGGTAAGTCTGCTTCCCAGACTTTTTCAACATATTCATCTGATGGAGTCTTTTGGGCGGCATTAGATGTCGATGGCTCTGCATCTGGATTCAAGGTGCTGGTGCTGACACATTTAATTACGTCTTCTGTTCTATTTGTCGAGGTACTTGGAGATGACAATGACAAATTTGAATCTAATTTGTTTGTTCATTTTTAGTTCTTATAAATTCCGAATTAAGAGATTTGTGGATTTTTCTAATGTGACCCGTTAAATTGGTAGTGTTTCCAGCCGTTCATAAATTTTGTTGGCATATTTTACATTTAGCTGATTTTTCAACGATAATTCCAAACATCGCTTTTTTTCTTAGGTGCCATAACGGAAGAACTCTGAAAAAAAATACTACTTTACGCCGTTATATAACACAAAAAACAAATTGCTTTACATCGTCATCGTCACTTTAAACTAGGCGTATGCAATCAAATAATAACTGGGCGAACACAATGATAAACGGAGCTGGAATACGCAATTTGCAAGTGCCCACAATGATGCTGTGCAGTTTACATCGTATCTTTGTTTCATCTTTTTTTTGGCACAAAAACGAATTGAATGAAACTTTAAAAAAATGTTAGGGTTGAGCTTTGGCATTTATTGTTCGGGAAAGAAAATGCTAGGACGGACTTAAAACAAGAATGGATAATTTTTTATTGTTTTTTTTTTTTTTGAATAAAACAGCGCAGTTTATATACAAAGATAAATGAAAGTATTGGAAATGTTCGTGATAATCAAGATCAGTGTAAACATCAAGGTACGTGTTTGTCCAAAAGAAGAATGAAGGTTCTCCTTTTTCGTTTTTTTTTTTTAATTCCAACTAGATAGGTTGCCTTTCAAAATTCGAAACAAAAAAGAAAAGCAGTCAGCCGCTCTTGATATGTCTTATCCAGGAGGAAAAGTATCCAAGTATTTTCAGGATACCTTTGGATTTTCTCGCTGTGTCTATATGTTCTACAATCAATTTTAAAAGTTTTTATTTTTAGACCTTGTCAAATATTTTCTTTGTCAAAGGAGAAACATCAAAGCTCAACCCTTAATATATCAAAACTTTCATTCTTCCATTCGTTACTTCTTTACCCTAATGAAAATTCTCTTCCATTCCAGCTCATTGTGTCCAGCCAGTAAACACAAACTATATTTACAGGATGTAGCGTAATTTCAACCAACACTAATATCACGTTCTTTTAAAATCTCTGTTTTTTCTTGATGCCACATAATTTCAACCACTAAGACTCAAAGACATAAAAGTAACAGCATTGTAGACTCTTTTAGTCTAGTCTGACTTGTGTCTTGCATCTAGGCACTATTTGTGTATGCCTGCCAGTTTGCGTGAATTCAAAATATTTTGAATTTTCTCTGTTTCTGCAAACATACCTGCACCGTGTATGGTGAGGTTTGCACAAACTTGCGAAAAAATTTTCTATGAGTGGTGAGATACGATGACGACGACGAAACGATGAAAACTGATGTTTGAGCAAAATGTTTGCGTAGTGTATGGCAAAGGTATGTTTGTACAAACTCAGGTTTGCAGCGACGTGTTTGTGTCGTGTATGGGCCCTATTACTTAACATGTGAGGTAAGCCAGATGTGCGAATCCAACGTTGCGTCGTCTTGTCGTGTTCATGTTATTTTTTTTTTTAACCTATGTGCTAGTGCTCAATTCAATAAAGTCAAAAGAGCCAAAGAGTGCAAATGATGAGATACTTTCATTCGATACATCGAAACGAAATACATCGATGCATCGTTAAACATCGAAAGAATTCGATACATCGGATTTATTTCGAAGAAAAGGAAAAAAAATGTGATGAGGTAAACTAACCTGATGTTGGACACATCTATGGGCATATGAAAGACGTTTATTTGTTTTGCTTGCGGTAGCAGTGCTGTGCTTTGTTCATAAGGAAGTTAGTATGTATGGATATAGGTAGGTATTTTATATTCAATGGTTTCACTTCGCTGAGTTGAATAAATATTTGTAAGGATTTGTCGATCCAACATCTTCATTGTCTTCTGGCGGTCTTGTTACAGGTGTCATAATATTTTTTGCTCGTCGTGACCACCAGCGGTAAACAGCATACACCTCGAAAATTATCATAAAGCCATATAATATTCCATATTGATGTATGTCATATTTTGAAATTAATGGAAACATCTTATTATTCGTTGACTGTAGTTCTTAGCAAGAACCGAGGATAGATTTGTGAATGGGATAAATGGAGGCGAGACATTAGTTTCAAACTCCTAGAAACTATGGATTTTCACCACCTTGGTTTCCAGAATACATTTGTCCTTCATGGAGAGTTCTCTTAGACCCTGGATTCGAACTGCATATACTTGGGTACCACACACAACATTTACAGATTGTGGAGATAAAGTCAAAAAAATCCATCTGTTTGGCGTACGTAGTTGTATCCAAACTGGGTTATCATTCACTGTAGTCAATGTATAACCTGAGTATGAAACATTAACATGGTTGAAAAAATTAGATTCGCACGGTGAATAATTCTCTTTGCAGATGTAGACTGGATGTTTGCCTGTGCAAACAAAGTTTTGCTTGTCATCGGATTTGACGCAATTCTTTATGTCATCCGCTCCAAGCTTGATATAGTTGTCCCGTTGCAACGTAATTGCGTTGTTTTCTGTCGTTGGGTTCTCGTATGTCAGACTATCTTTCATGGCAATCGGTTGTGGTATGACCTTGTAAAGATCATATACTGCATTATGAACCAGGGGTAATTTAATGTTGAATATAATTCCCTTGCTCGTGACTCTGGTACTAACATGCGTGAGTTAATTATTGGTATTCCAGTGTTGGCTGGCGAGTATAGTTTGATGAACTGAAACTGTTGTAATAGTGCGTTTGATGTAAGAATAGCAGAACTTATTTTCCCATGGTGTGCATCTATAATCGCATCGATGATTGCCGTTTGGCTTCTATGAAACCGTGCAAAACTAAGATTTATCAGACCAACCATTGAGTTAAATGACAACATTGCAAGCGTTTCATTAAGGTTTTCGTTACCACATTGTACGCTTTCTGAATATGAAGCATGTGTTTCTTAATGGATGTTAGTTTGCCTTCTGATGAAGATGTGTTATATCTGTTTTCAACCTCTCAGCGTCCTCCTTATCCATTATGCCAAATAATTTATTTGCTACAATTTCCACTCCGTCAGATAATGATCGACGAACTCTTGCATAATTTTGAGAAAGGATGACGTTGTCCATCTCCACTGCGGTATCGTATTGGTATTTCAATTCAGCTATCTACAGTTGTTCTGAAATTGGTAGTGTAATATAACGTCTTTCCACATAAAACACCCATGTTATCCAATGCCTTGTTGATGGTGTCGATCTTAAGCTCGCCAAGGCCGGACGTTAAGGTGCGCACACAAATAATCGAAAATAAAAGTAAAAACAAAATTATCTGCGCATTGTTGTCGCGAGTGTTAAAAAAATACATACTCGTTTGAGAAAATGAAAAATACCCCTCGCGTGTGCTGTAGAGCATAAAATAATATCCACTTGCTTCTTTTTTGTATACAAGCTGTCATTGTATTTGTATTTAATTTTATTCATTCAATCTAAAATGTATAGAAATATACAATTCATTAATAAAATTAAAAAAAATAGTGTACATTCTTTAACTAGGTAGTTAGCGATGAATGACACATCTACTTTAAAAATGTATTAATAACTGATGTGGGGTGACAATCAGTAATTTAAGTAACAAGAATAAAATAATAATAACATTATAGAAAAGAAGAGCTTGCTAGCACCTTTATAGAAAAAATATAAATATAAAAATACCTTTTTTCCTTCTAATGCTTTTAGCTTGCCTTAGGCAAAAACCAATAAAAAGGAAGTTGTCCACGATCTAAAAAACAAGAGGCGAAATACCAAAGATGTCGCAAACCTCTATTGATGGAATTTAAGAGTGTCAGTTATGTTTTACCGGTAAATGCGTGTTTTTGAATTTTTAAAAACATATGTCGCGAGCTTCTATGTCAACATTTAAAATATTTATTTTTTTACCTAAAGTGGGTTCAAGAGAGCAAGCATCGCATTATCAATTTTGGGGACATATATTTGAAAATTGTTATATGAAGCTGACATTAGCAGTCCATATATAATACGTCCATGAATACTTTGTATTGTGTATTTTGTATTGGTTTTTAGTTTCGGTGTTGGCTTGGGATAATGTAGTCCACCCATTGAATAAGAAGTATAGGTAAACGTGTTCTTAATAGTGTGAGTTATCAAATTCACGCAAGTATTAGCACTGGGGCGGAGTGCCGAAGACTAAAAACTCTTGTGTGGCGCCAAACACAACATTATAAAGCGGGTAATGGAAATAAATAGTTACTATAAAATACATTTGAATTTGTTTAATGAATCAAATTTACCTGTTCGAAAAATCTGAAAAGTAGAAACAAATGAAACACTTTAACCTCTTTCTTTAATTTAAAAGTTATGTTTTATTAAATAATTTTTGTTTTATTTAAATAATTTATCACAGTATTTTCATTCTAATCTATCTGTAAAAAATTTATTTGAAATATTACCCTGAAACATATATTTGAAACATAAATTTTTACCGTCATTTTCGCAATGCCCTTTATCTCTTATGAATTTGCTACAAGTGGGTCCATTTCTTTTTTGATAAAAGCACAAAAAAAAAATACTTTACTATTATTTTATTAATTAACTCACTGAGATAATACAAAATGGTCAGGCAAATACGCCATCATGGTGGCCGCGGGTTGAAGTCTTGGCTTTATCTAATACAGATAAGTTGATAGGATGAAGAGCCTTACCAAAAAACAAAGAAAACGAATGCATCCCTGATTTCAAATCTGCCGTTTGACAGATAGAGGGCGAATCTTATCCATTAAAGTTGTGCATTTTTATTTTCAACAAATTTATTATTTTTATTGTTTAATACCTCGCAAAATCTATTCTAATTTGTTTTACAATACAAAACACCACTTTATATTGATTTACGTTCCTTATAAAACAATACTTACTAGTTAAAAGAAATGTTTTAATTTCTCTTAAAAACTCTGTTTCTACAGTTTTTTTTTTCTATGAAGGTCATATTGATTCTTTTTTTTCTGTTAAGATACTACAATATTCTCATTGATGCACCTTATTTTACCAAAGTTATACAGTTTAATATGTATGTTCGCAAAACAAAATTATCCAAATTCAAATCACTTTGGATCGTTTGTGCACTTGCAATACTAATGGTTCATCAATCACAAGCGCTTTAAGTTTGGAGAACATACGATGAACTAACGGTATAACTTTACTGCTGGTACAATAATTATCGCCAGGTATTTCTTTCGCCGCAGTTTTAAGTGGACGTAAGATATTGATGAGCGATACCGATATGTTTAGTTACAGGCCAGTTAGCATTGAAGGTGCACCTTTGTGGCAAAGCAAAATGTCACAGCACTTTTAAGCTCTAAAAATCTTTGGATTATATAGTATGTGCTGTTCCAACGTGTTGGCATATCTTGGATTAACTTTGTTTCAGTGCTAACTTTCGCAGTTCATCGCTTGCCACACAACTTTACTTAAAAAAAGTAACACCGGTCTTCATTTTTGAGAATATTTGTTACAGTTCAGGAATTTGCAGAATGATTTGAGCAACCAAGTTAAGTGTATGAGCGAAACAGGGGATGTGGTTCTTTTTCCCAAATGCAATCTCAACTGCTTTCCCTATATTCACGGCATTATCGGTAACAACGGCTGAGACTTTGTTTGTGAGGAGATGTAATTTTTAATTTTTTTTTTGATTTTTGAATCCCATTCTCTACCACCGAAAAAGGCTGGTTGTCCTTACATATCATGTATAAAATTGCACTGTTCAATTTTCTTGCTTTGTCACCAGTAGGAGAAGCATAAGAACTAATTTCTTCAAATGTTGTCTTTATTGGCCTCAGCATCTTAGGACGTTTTGATGGTAAGTCTGCTTCCCAGACTTTTTCAACATATACATCTGATGGAGACTTTTGGGCGGCATAAGATGTCGATGGCTCTGCATCTGGATTCAAGGTGCTGGTGCTGGCACATTTAATTACGTCTTCTGTTCTATTTGTCGAGGTACTTGGAGATGACAATGACAAATTTGAATCTAATATGTTTGTTCATTTTTAGTTCTTATAAATTCCGAATTAAGAGATTTGTGGATTTTTCTAATGTGACCCGTTAAATTGGTAGTGTTTCCAGCCGATCATACATTTTGTTGGTATATTTTACATTTAGCTGATTTTTCAACGATAATCCCAAACATCGCTTTTTTTCTTAGGTGCCATAACGGAAGAACTCTGAAAAAAATACTACTTTACACCGTTATATAACACAAAAAACAAATTGCTTTTCATCGTCATCGTCACTTTAAACTAGGCGTATGCAATCAAATAATAACTGGGCGAACACAATGATAAACGGAGCTGGAATACAGAGCTGGATCTGTATTAGCCGTAAAAGAGGACGTACGTCCCAACTTGCAAGTGCCCACAATGATGCTGTGCAGTTTACATCGTTTCTTTGTTTCATCTTTTTTTTGGCACAAAAACGAATTGAATGAAACTTTAAAAAAAATGTTAGGGTTGAGCTTTGGCATTTATTGTTCGGGAAAGAAAATGCTAGGACGGACTTAAAACAAGAATGGATAATTTTTTATTGTTTTTTTTTTGAATAAAACAGCGCAGTTTATATACAAAGATATATGAAAGTATTGGAAATGTTCGTGATAATCAAGATCAGTGTAAGCAACAAGGTACGTGTTTGTCCAAAAGAAGAATGAAGGTTCTCCTTTTTCGTTTTTTTTTTTTAATTCCAACTAGATAGGTTTCCTTTCAAAATTCGAAACAAAAAAGAAAAGCAGTCAGCCGCTCTTCATATGTCTTATCCAGGAGGAAAAGTATCCAAGTATTTTCAGGATACCTTTGGATTTTCTCGCTGTTTCTATATGTTCTACAATCAATTTTAAAAGTTTTTATTTTTAGACCTTGTCAAATATTTTCTTTGTCAAAGGAGAAACATCAAAGCTCAACCCTTAATATATCAAAACTTTCATTCTTCCATTCGTTACTTCTTTTCCCTAGTGATAATCCTCTTCCGTTCCAGCTCATTGTGTTCAGCCAGTAAACACAAACTATATTTACAGGATGTAGCGTAATTTCAACCAACATTAATTTCACGTTCTTTTAAAATCTCTGTTTTTTCTTGATGCCACATAATTTCAACCACTAAGACTAAAAGACATAAAAGTAACAGCATTGTAGACTCTTTTAGTCTAGTCTGACCTGTGTCTTGCATCTGGGCACTATTTGTGTATGTATGCCTGCCTCGTTATATAGGGCCCATACACGACACAAACATGTTTGCGCAAACACGTATATTTTGTTGTTGCCTCCATGTTTGCACAAACCGTCTGTGTCGTGTGTGTTCATTTTCGCTGTTTGCAGCGACAGTTGGCGTGAATTCAAAATATTTTGAATTTTCTCTGTTTCTGCAAACATACCTGCACCGTGTATGGTGAGGTTTGCACAAACTTGCGAAAAAATTTTCTATGAGTGGTGACATACGATGACGACGACAAAACGATGAAAACTGATGTTTGAGCAAAATGTTTGCGTAGTGTATGGCAAAGGTATGTTTGCACAAACTCAGTTTTGCAGCGACGTGTTTGTGTCGTGTATGGCCCCTATTACTTAACGTGTGAGGTAAGCCAGATGTGCGAATCCAACGTCGCGTCGTCTTGTCGTGTTCATGTTATTTTTTTTTTTTAACCTATGTGCTAGTGCTCAATTCAATAAAGTCAAAAGAGCCAAAGAGTGCAAATGATACATCGAAACGAAATACATCGATGCATCGTTAAACATCGAAAGAATTCGATACATCGGATTTATTTCGAGGAAAAGAAAAAAATGTGAAAAGGTAAACTAACCTGATGTTGGACACATCTATAAACAGATGAAAGACGTTTATTTTTTTTTGCTTGCGGTAGCAGTGCTGTGCTTTGTTCATAAGGAAGTTAGTATGTATGGATATAGGTAGGCATTTTATATTCAATGGTTTCACTTCGCTGAGTTGAATAAATATTTGTAAGGATTTGTCGATCCAACATCTTCATTGTCTTCTGGCGGTCTTGTTACAGGTGTCATAATATTTTTTGCTCGTCGTGACCACCAGCGGTAAACAGCATACACCTCGAAAATTATCATAAAGCCATATAATATTCCATATTGATGTAGGTCATATTTTGAAATTAATGGAAACATCTTATTATTCGTTGACTGTAGTTCTTAGCAAGAACCGAGGATAGATTTGTGAATGGGATAAATGGAGGCGAGACATTAGTTTCAAACTCCTAGAAACTATGGATTTTCACCACCTTGGTTTTCAGAATACATTTGTCCTTCATGGAGAGTTCTCTAAGACCCTGGATTTGAACTGCATATACTTGGGTACCACACACAACATTTACAGATTGTGGAGATAAAGTCAAAAAAATCCATCTGTTTGGCGTACGGAGTTGTATCCAAACTGGGTTATCATTCACTGTAGTCAATGTATAACCTGAGTATGAAACATTAACATGGTTGAAAAAATTAGATTCGCACGGTGAATAATTCTCTTTGCAGATGTAGACTGGATGTTTGCCTGTGCAAACAAAGTTTTGCTTGTCATCGGATTTGACGCAATTCTTTATGTCATCCGCTCCAAGCTTGATATAGTTGTCCCGTTGCAACGTAATTGCGTTGTTTTCTGTCGTTGGGTTCTCGTATGTCAGACTATCTTTCATTGCAATCGGTTGTGGTATGACCTTGTAAAGATCATATACTGCATTATGGGGGTAATTTAATGTTGAATATAATTCCCTTGCTCGTGACTCTGGTACTAACATGCGTGAGTTAATTATTGGTATTCCAGTGTTGGCTGGCGAGTATAGTTTGATGAACTGAAACTGTTGTAATAGTGCGTTTGATGTAAGAATAGCAGAACTTATTTTCCCATGGTGTGCATCTATGATCGCATCGATGATTGCCGTTTGGCTTCTATGAAACCGTGCAAAACTAAGATTTATCAGACCAAACATTGAGTTAAATGACAACATTGCATACGTTTCATTAAGGTTTTCGTTACCACATTCACATTGTACCCTTTCTGAATATGAAGCATGTGTTTCTTAATGGATGTTAGTTTGACTTCTGATGAAGATGTGTTATATCTGTTTTCAACCTCTCAGCGTCCTCCTTATCCATTATGCCAAATAATTTATTTGCTACAATTTCCACTCCGTCAGATAATGATCAACGAACTCGTGCATAATTTTGAGAAAGGATGACGTTGTCCATCTCCACTGCGGTATCGTATTGGTATTTCAATTCAGCTATCAACAGTTGTTCTGCAATTGGTAGTGTAATATAACGTCTTTCCACATAAAACACCCATGTTATCCAATGCCTTGTTGATGGTGTCGATCTTAAGCTCGCCAAGGCCGGACTTTGAGGTGCGCACACAAATAATCGAAAATAAAAGTAAACAAAAAATTATTTGCGCATTGTTGTCGCGAGTGTTAAAAAAAATACATACTCGTTTGAGAAAATGAAAAATACCCCTCGCGTGTGCTGTAGAGCATAAAATAATATCCACTTGCTTCTTTTTTGCATGTAAGCTGTCTTTGTATTTGTATTTATTTTATTCATTCAATCTAAAATGTATAGAAATATACAATGCATTAATAAAATAAAAAAAAATAGTGTACATTCTTTAACTAGGTAGTTAGCGATGAATGACACATGTACTTTAAAAATGTATTAATAACTGATGTGGGGTGACAATCAGTAATTTAAGTAACAAGAATAAAATAATAATAACATTATAGAAAAGAAGAGCTTGCTAGCACCTTTATAGAAAAAATATAAATATAAAAATACCTTTTTTCCTTCTAATGCTTTTAGCTTGCCTTAGGCAAAAACCAATAAAAAAGGAAGTTGTCCACGATCTAAAAAACAAGAGGCTAAATACCAAAGATGTCGCAAACCTCTATTGATGGAATTTAAGAGTGTCAGTTATGTTTTACCGGTAAATGCGTGTTTTTGAATTTTTAAAAACATATGTCGCGAGCTTCTATGTCAACATTTAAAATATTTATTTTTTTACCTAAAGTGGGTTCAAGAGAGGAAGCATCGCATTATCAATTTTGGGGACATATATTTGAAAATTGTTATATGAAGCTGACATTAGCAGTCCATATATAATACGTCCATGAATACTTTGTATTGTGTATTTTGTATTGGTTTTTAGTTTCGGTGTTGGCTTGGGATAATGTAGTCCACCCATTGAATAAGAAGTATAGGTAAACGTGTTCTTAATAGTGTGAGTTATCAAATTCACGCAAGTATTAGCACTGGGGCGGAGTGCCGAAGACTAAAAACTCTTGTGTGGCGCCAAACACAACATTATAAAGCGGGTAATGGAAATAAATAGTTACTATAAATTGTTTAATAAATCAAATTTACCTGTTCGAAAAATCTGAAAAGTAGAAACAAATGAAACACTTTAACCTCTTTCTTTAATTTAAAAGTTATGTTTTATTAAATAATTTTTGTTTTATTTAAATAATTTATCACAGTATTTTCATTCTAATCTATCTGTAAAAAATTTATTTGAAATATTACCCTGAAACATATATTTGAAACATAAATTTTTACCGTCATTTTCGCAATGCCCTTTATCTCTTATGAATTTGCTACAAGTGGGTCCATTTCTTTTTTGATAAAAGCACAAAAAAAAAATACTTTACTATTATTTTATTAATTAACTCACTGAGATAATACAAAATGGTCAGGCAAATACGCCATCATGGTGGCCGCGGGTTGAAGTCTTGGCTTTATCTAATACAGATAAGTTGATAGGATGAAGAGCCTTACCAAAAAACAAAGAAAACGAATGCGTCCCTGATTTCAAATCTGCCGTTTGACAGATATAGGGCGAATCTTATCCATTGAAGTTGTGCATTTTTATTTGCAACAAATTTATTATTTTTATTGTTTAATACCTCGCAAAATCTATTCTAATTTGTTTTACAATACAAAACACCACTTTATATTGATTTACGTTCTTAATAAAACAATACTTACTAGTTAAAAGAAATGTTTTAATTTCTCTTAAAAACTCTGTTTCTACAGTTTTTTTTCTATGAAGGTCATATTGATTCTTTTTTTCTGTTAACATACTACAATATTCTCATTGATGCACCTTATTTTACAAAAGTTATACAGTTTAATATGTATGTTCGCAAAACAAAATTATCCAAATTCAAATCACTTTGGATCGTTTGTGCACTTGCAATACTAATGGTTCATCAATCACAAGCGCTTTAAGTTTGGAGAACATACAATGAACTAACGGTATAACTTTACTGCTGGTACAATAATTATCGCCAGATATTTCTTTCGCCGCGGTTTTAAGTGGACGTAAGATATTGATGAGCGATACCGATATGTTTAGTTACAGGCCAGTTAGCATTGAAGGTGCAGCTTTGTGGCAAAGCAAAATGTCACAGCACTTTTAATCTCTAAAAATCTTTGGATTATATAGTATGTGCTGTTCCAACGTGTTGGCATATCTTGGATTAACTTTGTTTCAGCGCTAACTTTCGCAGTTCATCGCTTGCCACACAACTTTACTTAAAAAAAGTAACACCGGTCTTCATTTTTGAGAATATTTGTTACAGTTCAGGAATTTACAGAATGATTTGAGCAACCAAGTTAAGTGTATGAGCGAAACAGGGGATGTGGTTCTTTTTCCCAAATGCAATCTCAACTGCTTTCCCTATATTCACGGCATTATCGGTAACAACGGCTGAGACTTTGTTTGTGAGGAGATGTAATTTTTAATTTTTTTTTTATTTTTGAATCCCATTCTCTACCACCGAAAAAGGCTGGTTGTCCTTACATATCATGTATAAAATTGCACTGTTCAATTTTCTTGCTTTGTCACCAGTAGGAGAAGCATAAGAACTAATTTCTTCAAATGTTGTATTTATTGGCCTCAGCATCTTAGGACGTTTTGATGGTAAGTCTGCTTCCCAGACTTTTTCAACATATACATCTGATGGAGACTTTTGGGCGGCATAAGATGTCGATGGCTCTGCATCTGGATTCAAGGTGCTGGTGCTGGCACATTTAATTACGTCTTCTATTCTATTTGTCGAGGTACTTGGAGATGACAATGACAAATTTGAATCTAATATGTTTGTTCATTTTTAGTTCTTATAAATTCCGAATTAAGAGATTTGTGGATTTTTCTAATGTGACCCGTTAAATTGGTAGTGTTTCCAGCCGATCATGCATTTTGTTGGTATATTTTACATTTAGCTGATTTTTCAACGATAATCCCAAACATCGCTTTTTTTCTTAGGTGCCATAACGGAAGAACTCTGGAAAAAAATACTACTTTACGCCGTTATATAACACAAAAAACAAATTGCTTTACATCGTCATCGTCACTTTAAACTAGGCGTATGCAATCAAATAATAACTGGGCGAACACAATGATAAACGGAGCTGGAATACGGAGCTGGATCTGTATTAGCCGTCAAAAGAGGACGTACGTCCCAACTTGCAAGTGCCCACAATGATGCTGTGCAGTTTACATCGTTTCTTTGTTTCATCTTTTTTTTGGCACAAAAACGAATTGAATGAAACTTTAAAAAAATGTTAGGGTTGAGCTTTGGCATTTATTGTTCGGGAAAGAAAATGCTAGGACGGACTTAAAACAAGAATGGATAATTTTTTATTGTTTTTTTTTTTTTTTGAATAAAACAACGCAGTTTATATACAACGATAAATGAAAGTATTGGAAATGTTCGTGATAATCAAGATCAGTGTAAATATCAAGGTACGTGTTTGTCCAAAAAAAGAATGAAGGTTCTCCTTTTTCGTTTTTTTTTAATTCCAACTAGATAGGTTTCCTTTCAAAATTCGAAACAAAAAAGAAAAGCAGCCAGCCGCTCTTCATATGTCTTATCCAGGAGGAAAAGTATCCAAGTATTTTCAGGATACCTTTGGATTTTCTCGCTGTGTCTATATGTTCTACAATCAATTTTAAAAGTTTTTATTTTTAGACCTTGTCAAATATTTTCTTTGTCAAAGGAGAAACATCAAAGCTCAACCCTTAATATATCAAAACTTTCATTCTTCCATTCGTTACTTCTTTTCCCTACTGAAAATTCTCTTCCATTCCAGCTCATTGTGTTCAGCCAGTAAACACAAACTATATTTACAGGATGTAGCGTAATTTCAACCAACATTAATATCACGTTCTTTTAAAATCTCTGTTTTTTCTTGATGCCACATAATTTCAACCACTAAGACTAAAAGACATAAAAGTAACAGCATTGTAGACTCTTTTAGTCTAGCCTGGCCTATGTCTTGCATCTGGGCACTATTTGTGTATGTGTGCCTGCCTCGTTTTATAGGGCCCATACACGACACATGTATATTTTGTTGTTGCCTCCATGTTTGCACAAACCGTCTGTGTCGTGTGTGTCCATTTTCGCTCTTTGCAGCGACAGCGATACGATTTATTTCGAGGAAAAGGAAAAAAAATGTGATGAGGTAAACTAACCTGATGTTGGAGACATCTATGGGCAGATGAAGGCGTTTATTTTTTTTGCTTGCGGTAGCAGTGGATGGGATAAATGGAGGCGAGACATTAGTTTCAAACTCCTAGAAACTATGGATTTTCACCACCTTGGTTTCCAGAATACATTTGTCCTTCATGGAGAGTTCTCTTAGACCCTGAATTTGAACTGCATATACTTGGGTACCACACACAACATTTACAGATTGTGGAGATAAAGTCAAAAAAATCCATCTGTTTGGCGTACGTAGTTGTATCCATACTTGGTTATCATTCACTGTAGTCAATGTATAACCTGAGTATGAAACATTTACATGGTTGAAAAAATTAGATTCGCACGGTGAATAATTCTCTTTGCAGATGTAGACTGGATGTTTGCCTGTGCAAACAAAGTTTTGCTTGTCATCGGATTTGACGCAATTCTTGATGTCATCCGCTCCAAGCTTGATATAGTTGTCCCGTTGCACCGTAATTGCGTTGTTTTCTGTCGTTGGGTTCTCGTATGTCAGACTATCTTTCATGGCAGTCGGTTGTGGTATGACCTTGTAAAGATCATATACTGCATTATGAACCAGGTGTAATTCAATGTTGAGTATAATTCCCTTGCTCGTGACTCTGGTACTAACATGCGTGAGTTAACTATTGGTATTCCAGTGTTGGCTGGCGAGTATAGTTTGATGAACTGAAACTGTTGTAATAGTGCGTTTGATGTAATATAGCAGAACTTTTTTTTCCCATGGTGTGCATCTGTGATCGCATCGATGATTGCCGTTTGGCTTCTATGAAACCGTGCAGAACTAAGATTTATCAGACCAACCATTGAGTTAAATGACAACATTGCAAGCGTTTCATTAAGGTTTTCGTTACCACATTGTACGCTTTCTGAATATGAAGCATGTGTTTCTTAATGGATGTTAGTTCGCCTTCTGATGAAGATGTGTTATATCTGTTTTCAACCTCTCAGCGTCCTCCTTAACCATTATGCCAAATAATTTATTTGCTACAATTTCCACTCCGTCAGATAATGATCGACGAACTCGTGCATAATTTTGAGAAAGGATGACGTTGTCCATCTCCACTGCGGTATCGTATTGGTATTTCAATTCAGCTATCTACTGTTGTTCTGCAATTGGTAGTGTAATATAATGTCTTTCCACATAAAACACCAATGTTATCCAATGCCTTGTTGATGGTGTCGATCTTACGCTCGCCAAGGCCGGACGTTGAGGTGCGCACACAAATAATCGAACATAAAAGTAAAAAAAAAATTATTTGCGCATTGTTGTCGCGAGTGTTAAAAAAAATACATACTCGTTTGAGAAAATGAAAAATACCCCTCGCGTGTGCTGTAGAGCATAAAATAATATCCACTTGCTTCTTTTTTGTATGTAAGCTGTCTTTGTATTTGTATTTAATTTTATTTATTCAATCTAAAATTTATAGAAATATACAATTCATTAATAAAATAAAAAAAATAGTATACATTCTTTAACAAGGTAGTTAGCGATGAATGACACATGTACTTTAAAAAATTATTAATAACTGATGTGGGGTGACAATCAGTAATTTAAGTAACAAGAATAAAATAATAATAACATTATAGAAAAGAAGAGCTTGCTAGTACCTTTATAGAAAAAAATATAGTAGGAACTAATTATTTTTGAACATAAAAAAACAATATTTACAACAATTTTTTTGTTGATTACATTTACTAAAACTAAATTAATGATTCAATGTCATCAATCAGATTTGAACATAAATTAAAACCGTTTTTTCTGCGCGATTTTAAAAAATACATTTTTCCTTCTAATGCTTTTAGCTTGCCTTAGGCAAAAACCAATAAAAAAGGAAGTTGTCCACGATCTAAAAAACAAGAGGCGAAATACCAAAGATGTCGCAAACATCTATTGATGGAATTTAAAAGTGTCAGTTATGTTTTACCGGTAAATGCGTGTTTTTGAATTTTTAAAAACATATGTCGCGAGCTTCTATGTTATTATTTTAAATATTTATTTTTTTACCTGAAGTGGGTTCAAGAGAGCAAGCATTCACATTATCAATTTTGGGGACATATATTTGAAAATTGTTATATGAAGCTGACATTAGCAGTCCATATATAATACGTCCATGAATACTTTGTATTGTGTATTTTGTATTGGTTTTTAGTTTCGGTGTTGGCTTGGGATAATGTAGTCCACCCATTGAATAAGAAGTATAGGTAAACGTGTTCTTAATAGTGTGAGTTATTAAATTCACGCAAGTATTAGCACTGGGGCGGAGTGCCGAAGACTAAAAACTCTTGTGTGGCGCCAAACACAACATTATAAAGCGGGTAATGGAAATAAATAGTTACTATAAAATACATTTGAATTTGTTTAATGAATCAAATTTACCTGTTCGAAAAATCTGAAAAGTAGAAACAAATGAAACACTTTAACCTCTTTCTTTAATTTAAAAGTTATGTTTTATTAAATAATTTTTGTTTTATTTAAATAATTTATCACAGTATTTTCATTCTAATCTATCTGTAAAAAATTTATTTGAAATATTACCCTGAAACATATATTTGAAACATAAATTTTTACCGTCATTTTCGCAATGCCCTTTATCTCTTATGAATTTGCTACAAGTGGGTCCATTTCTTTTTTGATAAAAGCACAAAAAAAATACTTTTGCTATTATTATATTAATTAACTCACTGAGATAATACAAAATGGTCAGGCAAATACGCCATCATGGTGGCCGCGGGTTGAAGTCTTGGCTTTATCTAATACAGATAAGTTGATAGGATGAAGAGCCTTACCAAAAAACAATGAAAACGAATGCGTCCCTGATTTCAAATCTGCCGTTTGACAGATAGAGGGCGAACCTTATCCATTAAAGTTGTGCATTTTTATTTTGAACAATTTTATTATTTTCATTGTTTAATACCTCGCAAAATCTATTCTAATTTGTTTTACAATACAAAACACCACTTTATATTGATTTACGTTCTTAATAAAACAATACTTACTAGTTAAAAGAAATGTTTTAATTTCTTTAAAAACTCTGTTTCTACAGTTTTTTTTTCTATGAAGGTCATATTGATTCTTTTTTCTGTTAAGATACTACAATATTCTCAGTTTAATATGTATGTTCGAAAAACAAGATTATCCAAATTCAAATCACTTTGGATCGTTACATCGATGTTTAACTATGCATCGGTTAAAAACATTGATGTTTCCGATGCATCGAATAAAGAGGCTATCATGCTACAAAAACAACATAAATCAGCTCAACAGCTGATTTGAAAAGCCTTGCCTCAGAAACACCTCGAGATAGGAAATAAGAAAAATGATAATAATAAAAAAAATTTATTAAAATTACAAATTCAAGTACTTGTTGTCTAAACTCTGCATAAATAGGATTTTATTGACACGATCAGCCTGAATACTGTTTCGCTGATGGTTCAGCACTTGAGACACTTTGGAAAACAGTCGCTCCGATGGAACCGAACTGGCTATCATAGTTAAATACTTAAAAGCAACTTTGTAGAGCTTTGGAAACTGCACTTTTTATCCACACGACATTTCCAAAGGATTTTCTTTAAGTCGGCCAACAGGTGTCCTCAAATCTCGTCACTAACACTTTCTTCATTTTTGTTGGATTTCCAATTGCAATGAACTAACTTGTGATGGTCACTCCAAAGGCTTAAATCTTCTGATGCTAATGTTCTTTCACTATACTATCTGAGTCTGTTTCGACATTTTTATTTGAGAGGTATTTGTCATCATCTCTTTAATTTTTTGTATTGCATTAGCACACGCTATCGGATCTTCAAAATGCAGTTTCTTGAATCGGGGATCCAATAATGTAGCAATAGCTGACGGAGTTACAAGTTCAAAAGAACCCATCCTTTTCTTGATTTCTGTTAGTCATCATCAATCACAAGCGCTTTAAGTTTGGAGAGCATACAATGAACTAACGGTATTACTTTACTGCTGCTACAATAATTATCGCCAGATATTTCTTTCGCCGCGGTTTTAAGTGGATGTAAGATACCGATACCGATATGTTTAGTTCCAGGCCAGTTAGCATTGGAGGTGCACCTTTGTGGCAAATCAAAATGTCACAGCACTTTTAAGCTCTACAAATCTTTGGATCATATAGTATGTGCTGTTCCAACGTGTTGGCACATCTTGGATTAACTTTGTTTCAGCGCTAACTGGCTTTCGCAGTTCATCGCTTGCCACACAACTTTATTTAAAAAAAGTAACACTGGTCTTCATTTTTGAGAATATTTGTTACAGTTCAGGAATTTAAGAATGATTTGAGCAACCAAGTTAAGTGTATGAGCGAAACAGGGGATGTGGTTCTTTTTCCCAAATGCAATTTCAACTGCTTTCCCAATATTCACGGCATTATCGGTAACAACGGCTGAGACTTTGTTTGTGGGGAGATGTAATTTTAATTTTTGTTTTGATTTTTGAATCCCATTCTCTACCACCGAAAAAGGCTAGTTGTCCTCACATATCATGTATAAAATTGCACTGTTCAATTTTCTTGCTTTGTCACCAGTAGAAGAAGCATAAGAACTAATTTCTTCAAATGTTGTCTTTATTGGCCTCAGCATCTTAAGACGTTTTGATGGTAAGTCTGCTTCCCAGACTTTTTCAACATATAAATCTGATGGAGACTTTTGGGCGGCATTAGATGTCGATGGCTCTGCATCTGGATTCAAGGTGCTGGTGCTGACACATTTAATTACGTCTTCTGTTCTATTTGTCGAGGTACTTGGAGATGACAATGACAAACTTGACTCTAATTTTTTGCTCATTTTTAGTTCTTATAAATTCCGAATCAAGAGATTTGTGGATTTTTCTAATGTGACCCATTCAATTCGTAGTTTTTCCAGCCGTTCGTAAATTTTGTTGGCATATTTTACATTTAGCTGATTTTTCAACGATAATTCCAAACATCGCTTTTTTTCTTAGGTGCCATAACGGAAGAACTCTGAAAAAAAATACTACTTTACACCGTTATATAACACAAAAAACAAATTGCTTTACATCGTCATCGTCACTTTCAACTAGGCGTATGCAATCAAATAATAACTGGGCGAACACAATGATAAAGTATATATATATATGAAAGTATTGGAAATGTTCATGATAATCAAGATCAGTGTAAACAACAAAGTACGTGTTTGTCCAAAAGAAGAATGAAGGTTCTCCTTTTTCGTTTTTTTTTTAATTCCAAGTAGATAGGTTTCCTTTCAAAATTCGAAACAAAAAAGAAAAGCAGTCAGCCGCTCTTCATATGTCTTATCCAGGAGGAAAAGTATCCAAGTATTTTCAGGATACCTTTGGATTTTCTCGCTGTTTCTATATGTTCTACAATCAATTTTTAAAGTTTTTATTTTTAGACCTTGTTAAACATTTTCTTTTTCAAACGAGAAACATCAAAGCTCAACCCTTAATATATCAAAACTTTCATTCTTCCATTCGTTACTTCTTTTCCCTACTGATAATCCTCTTCCGTTCCTGTTCATTGTGTTCAGCCAGTAAACACAAACTATATTTACAAGAGGTAGCGTAATTTCAACCAACATTAATTTCACGTTCGTTTAAAATCTCTGTTTTTTCTTGATGCCACATAATTTCAACCACTAAGACTAAAAGACATAAAAGTAACAGCATTGTCTAGCCTGACCTGTGTCTTGCATCTGGGCACTATTTGTGTATGTGTGCCTGCCTCGTTTTATAGGGCCCATACACGACACATGTATATTTTGTTGTTGCCTCCATGTTTGCACAAACCGTCTGTGTCGTGTGTGTCCATTTTCGCTGTTTGCAGTGACAGCGATACGATTTATTTCGAGGAAAAGGAAAAAAAATGTGATGAGGTAAACTAACCTGATGTTGGAGACATCTATGGGCAGATGAAAGACGTTTATTTTTTTTGCTTGCGGTAGCAGTGCTGTGCTTTGTTCATAAGGAAGTTAGTATGTATGGATATAGGTAGGTATTTTATATCCAATGGTTTCACTTCGCTGAGTTGAATAAATATTTGTAAGGATTTGTCGATCCAACATCTTTATTGTCTTCTGGCGGTCTTGTTACAGGTGTCATAATATTTTTTGCTCATCGTTTTGCAGATGTAGACTGGATGTTTGCCTGTGCAAACAAAGTTTTCCTTGTCATCGGATTTGACGCAATTCTTGATGTCATCCGCTCCAAGCTTGATATAGTTGTCCCGTTGCACCGTAATTGCGTTGTTTTCTGTCGTTGGGTTCTCTTATGTCAGACTATCTTTCATGGCAATCGGTTGTGGTATGACCTTGTAAAGATCATATACTGCATTATGGGGGTAATTTAATGTTGAATATAATTCCCTTGCTCGTGACTCTGGTACTAACATGCGTGAGTTAATTATTGGTATTCCAGTGTTGGCTGGCGAGTATAGTTTGATGAACTGAAACTGTTGTAATAGTGCGTTTGATGTAAGAATAGCAGAACTTATTTTCCCATGGTGTGCATCTATGATCGCATCGATGATTGCCGTTTGGCTTCTATGAAACCGTGCAAAACTAAGATTTATCAGACCAACCATTAAGTTAAATGACAACATTGCAAGCGTTTCAATAAGGTTTTCGTTACCACATTGTACGCTTTCTGAATAAAACCGCTGCGGTATCGTATTGGTATTTCAATTCAGCTATCTACAGTTGTTCTGAAATTGGTAGTGTAATATAACGTCTTTCCACATAAAACACCCATGTTATCCAATGCCTTGTTGATGTTGTCGATCTTACGCTCGCCAAGGCCGGACGTTGAGGTGCGCACACAAATAATCGAAAATAAAAGTAAAAAAAAAATTATTTGCTCATTGTTGTCGCGAGTGTTAAAAAAATACATACTCGTTTGAGAAAATGAAAAATACCCCTCGCATGTGCTGTAGAGCATAAAATAATATCCACTTGCTTCTTTTTTGTATGCAAGCTGTCATTGTATTTGTATTTAATTTTATTCATTCAATCTAAAATGTATAGAAATATTCAATTCATTAATAAAATAAAAAAAATAGTGTACATTCTTTAACTAGGTAGTTAGCGATGAATGACACATGTACTTTAAAAATGTATTAATAACTGATGTGGGGTGACCATCAGTAATTTAAGTAACAAGAATAAAATAATAATAACATTATAAAAAAGAAGAGCTTGCTAGCATCTTTATAGAAAAAATATAGTAGGAACTAATTATTTTTTAACATAAAAAAACAATATTTACAACAAATTTTATTTTTTTTTTTGATTACATTAACTAAACCTAAATTAATGATTCAATGTCATCAATCAGATTTGAACATAAATTAAAACCGTTTTTTCTGCGCGATTTTAAAATATTCCTTTTTTCCTTCTAATGCTTTTAGCTTGCCTTAGGCAAAAACCAATAAAAAAGGAAGTTGTCCACAATCTAAAAAACAAGAGGCGAAATACCAAAGATGTGGCAAACCTCTATTGATGGAATTTAAAAGTGTCAGTTATGTTTTACCGGTAAATGCGTGTTTTTGAATTTTTAATAACATATGTCGCGAGCTTCTATGTAAACATTTTAAATATTTATTTTTTTTACCTGAAGTGGGTTCAAGAGAGCAAGCATCGCATTATCAATTTTGGGGACATATATTTGAAAATTATTATATGAAGCTGACATTAGACTAGCAGTCCATATATAATACGTGCATGAATACCCCAATTGTGTATTTTGTATTGGTTTTTAATTTCGGTGTTGGCTTGGGATAATGTAGTACACCCATTGAATAAGAAGTATAGGTAAACGTGTTTTTGAAAACAGATGAAGCCCCTTTCTTAATAGTGTGAGTTATCAAATTTACGTAAGTATTAGCTTTGGGGCGGAGTGCAGAAGACTAAAAACTCTTGTGTGGCGCCAAACACAACATTATAAAGCGGGTAATGGAAATAAATAGTTACTATAAAATACATTTGAATTTGTTTAATGAATCAAATTTACCTGTTCGAAAAATCTGAAAAGTAGAAACAAATGAAACACTTTAACCTCTTTCTTTAATTTAAAAGTTATGTTTTATTAAATAATTTTTATTTTAGTTAAATAATTTATCAAAGTATTTTCTTTCTAATCTATCTGTATAAATTTTATTTGAAATATTACCCTGAAACATATATTTGAAACATAAATTTTTACCGTCATTTTCGCAGTGCCCTTTATCTCTTATGAATTTGCTACAAGTGGGTCCATTTCTTTTTTGATAAAAGCACAAAAAAAATACTTTTGCTATTATTATATTAATTAACTCACTGAGATAATATAAAATGGTCAGGCAAATACGCCATCATGGTGGCCGCGGGTTGAAGTCTTGGCTTTATTTAATACAGATAAGTTGATAGGATGAAGAGCCTTACCAAAAAAACAATGAAAACGAATGCGTCCCTGATTTCTAACCTGCCGTTTGACAAATAGAGGGCGAATCTTATCCATTGAAGTTGTGCATTTTTATTTTCAACAAATTTATTATTTTTATTGTTTAATACCTCGCAAAATCTATTCTAATTTGTTTTACAATACAAAACACCACTTTACATTGATTTACGTTCTTAATAAAACAATACTTACTAGTTAAAAGAAATGTTTTAATTTGTCTTAAAAACTCTGTTTCTACAGTTTTTTTCTATGAAGGTCATATTGATTCTTTTTTTTCTGTTAACATACTACAATATTCTCATTGATGCACCTTATTTTACAAAAGTTCGCAAAACAAAATTATCCAAATTCAAATCACTTTGGATCGTTTGTGCACTTGCAGTACTAATGGTTCATCAATCAAAAGCACTTTAAGTTTGGAGAACATACAATGAACTAACGGTATAACTTTACTGCTGGTACAATAATTATCGCCAGATATTTCTTTCGCCGCGGTTTTAAGTGGACGTAAGATATTGATGAGCGATACCGATATGTTTAGTTACAGGCCAGTTAGCATTGGAGGTGCACCTTTGTGGCAAATCAAAATGTCACAGCACTTTTAAGCTCTAAAAATCTTTGGATTATATAGTATGTGCTGTTCCAACGTGTTGGCATATCTTGGATTAACTTTGTTTCAGCGCTAACTTTCGCAGTTCATCGCTTGCCACACAACTTTACTTAAAAAAAGTAACACCGGTCTTCATTTTTGAGAATATTTGTTACAGTTCAGGAATTTGCAGAATGATTTGAGCAACCAAGTTAAGTGTATGAGCGAAACAGGGGATGTGGTTCTTTTTCCCAAATGCAATTTCAACTGCTTTCCCAATATTCACGGCATTATCGGTAACAACGGCTGAGACTTTGTTTGTGGGGAGATGAAATTTTAATTTTTGTTTTGATTTTTGAATCCCATTCTCTACCACCGAAAAAGGCTAGTTGTCCTCACATATCATGTATAAAATTGCACTGTTCAATTTTCTTGCTTTGTCACCAGTAGAAGAAGCATAAGAACTAATTTCTTCAAATGTTGTCTTTATTGGCCTCAGCATCTTAAGACGTTTTGATGGTAAGTCTGCTTCCCAGACTTTTTCAACATATAAATCTGATGGAGACTTTTGGGCGGCATTAGATGTCGATGGCTCTGCATCTGGATTCAAGGTGCTGGTGCTGACACATTTAATTACGTCTTCTGTTCTATTTGTCGAGGTACTTGGAGATGACAATGACAAACTTGAATCTAATTTGTTTGCTCATTTTTAGTTCTTATAAATTCCGAATCAAGAGATTTGTGGATTTTTCTAATGTGACCTATTAAATTGGTAGTGTTTCCAGTCGTTCATAAATTTTGTTGGCATATTTTACATTTAGCTGATTTTTCAACGATAATTCCAAACATCGCTTTTTTTCTTAGGTGCCATAACGGAAGAACTCTGAAAAAAAAATACTACTTTACGCCGTTATATAACACAAAAAACAAATTGCTTTACATCGTCATCGTCACTTTAAACTAGGCGTATGCAATCAAATAATAACTGGGCGAACACAATGATAAACGGAGCTGGAATACGGAGCTGGATCTGTATTAGCCGTCAAAAGAGGACGTACGTCCCAATTTGCAAGTGCCCACAATGATGCTGTGCAGTTTACATCGTTTCTTTGTTTCATCTTTTTTTTGGCACAAAAACGAATTGAATGAAACTTTAAAAAAATGTTAGGGTTGAGCTTTGGCATTTATTGTTCGGGAAAGAAAATGCTAGGACGGACTAAAAACAAGAATGGATAATTTTTTATTGTTTTTTTTTTTTGAATAAAACAGCGCAGTTTATATACAAAGATATATGAAAGTATTGGAAATGTTCGTGATAATCAAGATCAGTGTAAGCAACAAGGTACGTGTTTGTCCAAAAGAAGAATGAAGGTTCTCCTTTTTCGTTTTTTTTTTTTAATTCCAACTAGATAGGTTTCCTTTCAAAATTCGAAACAAAAAAGAAAAGCAGTCAGCCGCTCTTCATATGTCTTATCCAGGAGGAAAAGTATCAGAGTATTTTCAGGATACCTTTGGATTTTCTCGCTGTTTCTATATGTTCTACAATCAATTTTTAAAGTTTTTATTTTTAGACCTTGTCAAACATTTTCTTTTTCAAACGAGAAACATCAAAGCTCAACCCTTAATATATCAAAACTTTCATTCTTCCATTCGTTACTTCTTTTCCCTACTGATAATCCTCTTCCGTTTCAGCTCATAGTGTTCAGCCAGTAAACACAAACTATATTTACAGGAAGTAGCGTAATTTCAACCAACATTAATTTCACGTTCTTTAAAATCTCTGTTTTTTATTGATGCCACATAATTTCAACCACTAAGACTAAAAGACATAAAAGTAACAGCATTGTAGACTCTTTGAGTCTAGCCTGACCTGTGTCTTGCATCTGGGCACTATTTGTGTATGTGTGCCTGCCTCGTTTTATAGGGCCCATACACGACACATGTATATTTTGTTGTTGCCTCCATGTTTGCACAAACCGTCTGTGTCGTGTGTGTCCATTTTCGCTGTTTGCAGCGACAGCGATACGATTTATTTCGAGGAAAAGGAAAAAAAATGTGATGAGGTAAACTAACCTGATGTTGGAGACATCTATGGGCAGATGAAGGCGTTTATTTTTTTTGCTTGCGGTAGCAGTGCTGTGCTCTGTTCATAAGGAAGTTAGTATGTATTGATATAGGTAGGTATTTTATATTCAATGGTTTCACTTCGCTGAGTTGAATAAATATTTGTAAGGATTTGTCGATCCAACATCTTTATTGTCTTCTGGCGGTCTTGTTACAGGTGTCATAATATTTTTTGCTCGTCGTGACCACCAGCGGTAAACAGCATACACCTCGAAAATTATCATAGCGCCATATAATATTCCATATTGATGTATGTCATATTTTGAAATTAATGGAAACATCTTATTAGTCGTTGACTGTAGTTCTTAGCAAGAACCGAGGATAGATTTGTGAATGGGATAAATGGAGGCGAGACATTAGTTTCAAACTCCTAGAAACTATGGATTTTCACCACCTTGGTTTCCAGAATACATTTGTCCTTCATGGAGAGTTCTCTTAGACCCTGGATTTGAACTGCATATACTTGGGTACCACACACAACATATACAGATTGTGGAGATAAAGTCAAAAAAACCCATCTGTTTGGCATACGTAGTTGTATCCAAACTTGGTTATGATTCACTGTAGTCAATGTATAACCTGAGTATGAAACTTTAACATGGTAGAAAAAATTAGATTCGCACGGTGAATAATTCTCTTTGCAGATGTAGAGTGGATGTTTGCCTGTGAGAACAAAGTTTTGCTTGTCATCGGATTTGACGCAATTCTTGATGTCATCCGCTCCAAGCTCGATATAGTTGTCCCGTTGCAACGCAATTGCGTTGTTTTCTGTCGTTGGGTTCTCGTATGTCAGACTATCTTTCATGGCAATCGGTTGTGGTATGACCTTGTAAAGATCATATACTGCATTATGAACCAGGGGTAATTTAATGTTGAATATAATTCCCTTGCTCGTGACTCTGGTACTAACATCCGTGAGTTAATTATTGGTATTCCAGTGTTGGCTGGCGAGTATAGTTTGATGAACTGCAACTGTTGTAATAGTGCGTTTGATTTAAGAATAGCAGAACTTATTTTCCCATGGTGTGCATCTATGATCGCATCGATGATTGCCGTTTGGCTTCTATGAAACCGTGCAAAACTAAGATTTATCAGACCAAACATTGAGTTAAATGACAACATTGCAAGCGTTTCAATAAGGTTTTCGTTACCACACTGTACGCTTTCTGAATAAAACCACTGCGGTATCGTATTGGTATTTCAATTCAGCTATCTACAGTTGTTCTGAAATTGGTAGTGTAATATAACGTCTTTCCACATAAAACACCCATGTTATCCAATGCCTTGTTGATGGTGTCGATCTTACGCTCGCCAAGGCCGGACGTTGAGGTGCGCACACAAATAATCGAAAATAAAAGTAAAAAAAAAATTATTTGCGCATTGTTGTCGCGAGTGTTAAAAAAATACATACTCGTTTGAGAAAATGAAAAATACCCCTCGCGTGTGCTGTAGAGCATAAAATAATATCCACTTGCTTCTTTTTTGTATGCAAGCTGTCATTGTATTTGTATTTAATTTTATTCATTCAATTTAAAATGTATAGAAATATACAATTCATTAATAAAATAAAAAAAAATAGTGTACATTCTTTAACTAGGTAGTTAGCGATGAATGACACATGTACTTTAAAAATGTATTAATAACTGATGTGGGGTGACAATCAGTAATTTAAGTAACAAGAATAAAATAATAATAACATTATAGAAAAGAAGAGCTTGCTAGCATCTTTATAGAAAAAATATAGTAGGAATTAATTATTTTTTAACATAACAAAACATAATTTACAACAAATTTTATTTTTTTTGATTACATTAACTAAAACTAAATTAATGATTCAATGTCATCAATCAGATTTGAACATAAATTAAAACCGTTTTTTCTGCGCGATTTTAAAAAATACCTTTTTTCCCTCTAATGCTTTTAGCTTGCCTTAGGCAAAAACCAATAAAAAAGGAAGTTGTCCACGATCTAAAAAACAAGAGGCGAAATACCAAAGATGTCGCAAACATCTATTGATGGAATTTAAAAGTGTCAGTTATGTTTTACCGGTAAATGCGTGTTTTTGAATTTTTAAAAACATATGTCGCGAGCTTCTATGTTATTATTTTAAATATTTATTTTTTACATGAAGTGGGTTCAAGAGAGCAAGCATTCACATTATCAATTTTGGGGACATATATTTGAAAATTGTTATATGAAGCTGACATTAGACTAGCAGTCCATATATAATACGTCCATGAATACCCCAATTGTGTATTTTGTATTGGTTTTTAGTTTCGGTGTTGGCTTGGGATAATGTAGTCCACCCATTGAATAAGAAATATAGGTAAACGTGTTCTTAATAGTGTGAGTTATCAAATTCACGCAAGTATTAGCACTGAGGCGGAGTGCAGAAGACTAAAAACTCTTGTGTGGCGCCAAACACAACATTATAAAGCGGGTAATGGAAATAAATAGTTAATATAAAATACATTTGAATTTGTTTAATGAATCAAATTTACCTGTTCAAAAAATCTGAAAAATAGAAACAAGTGAAACACTTTAACCTCTTTCTTTAATTTCAAAGTTATGTTTTATTAAATAATTTTTGTTTTATTTAAATAATTTATCACAGTATTTTCTTTCTAATCTATCTGTATAAATTTTATTTGAAATATTACCCTGAAACATATATTTGAAACATAAATTTTTACCGTCATTTTCGCAATGCCCTTTATCTCTTATGAATTTGCTACAAGTGGGTCCATTTCTTTTTTGATAAGAGCACAAAAAAATACTTTTGCTATTATTATATTAATTAACTCACTGAGATAATACAAAATGGTCAGGCAAATACGCCATCACGGTGGCCGCGGGTTGAAGTCTTGGCTTTATTTAATACAGATAAGTTGATAGGATGAAGAGCCTTACCAAAAAACAATGAAAACGAATGCGTCCCTGATTTCAAATCTGCCGTTTGACAGATAGAGGGCGAATCTTATCCATTGAAGTTGTGCATTTTTATTTTCAACAAATTTATTATTTTTATTGTTTAATACCTCGCAAAATCTATTCTTATTTGTTCTACAATACAAAACACCACTTTATATTGATTTACGTTCTTAATAAAACAATACTTACTAGTTAAAAGAAATGTTTTTATTTGTCTTAAAAACTCTGTTTCTACAGTTTTTTTCTATGAAGGTCATATTGATTCTTTTTTTTTCTGTGAACATACTACAATATTCTCATTGATGCACCTTATTTTACAAAAGTTATACAGTTTAATATGTATGTTCGCAAAACAAAATTATCCAAATTCAAATCACTTTGGATCGTTTGTGCACTTGCAATACTGATGGTTCATCAATCACAAGCGCTTTAAGTTTGGAGAGCATACAATGAACTAACGGTATTACTTTACTGCTGGTACAATAATTATCGCCAGATATTTCTTTCGCCGCGGTTTTAAGTGGACGTAAGATATTGATGAGCGATACCGATATGTTTAGTTACAGGCCAGTTAGCATTGGAGGTGCACCTTTGTGGCAAAGCAAAATGGCACAGATCTTTTAAGCTCTAAAAATCTTTGGATTATATAGTATGTGCTGTTCCAACGTGTTGGCATATCCTGGATTAACTTCGTTTCAGCGCTAACTTTCGCAGTTCATCGCTTGCCACACAACTTAACTTAAAAAAAGTAACACCGGTCTTCATTTTTGAGAATATTTGTTACAGTTCAGGAATTTGCAGAAGGATTTGAGCAACCAAGTTAAGTGTATGAGCGAAACAGGGGATGTGGTTCTTTTTCCCAAATGCAATCTCAACTGCTTTCCCTATATTCACGGCATTATCGGTAACAACGGCTGAGACTTTGTTTGTGAGGAGATGTAATTTTTAATTTTTTTTTTGATTTTTGAATCCCATTCTCTACCACCGAAAAAGGCTGGTTGTCCTTACATATCATGTATAAAATTGCACTGTTCAATTTTCTTGCTTTGTCACCAGTAGGAGAAGCATAAGAACTAATTTCTTCAAATGTTGTCTTTATTGGCCTCAGCATCTTAGGACGTTTTGATGGTAAGTCTACTTCCCAGACTTTTTCAACATATAAATCTGATGGAGACTTTTGGGCGGCATTAGATGTCGATGGCTCTGCATCTGCATTCAAGGTGCTGGTGCTGACACATTTAATTACGTCTTCTGTTCTATTTGTCGAGGTACTTGGAGATGACAATGACAAACTTGAATCTAATTTGTTGGCTCATTTTTAGTTCTTATAAATTCCGAATCAAGAGATTTGTGGATTTTTCTAATGTGACCCATTAAATTGGTAGTGTTTCCAGTCGTTCATAAATTTTGTTGGCATATTTTACATTTAGCTGATTTTTCAACGATAATTCCAAACATCGCTTTTTTTCTTAGATGCCATAACGGAAGAACTCTGAAAAAAAATACTACTTTACGCCGTTATATAACACAAAAAACAAATTGCTTTACATCGTCATCGTCACTTTAAACTAGGCGTATGCAATCAAATAATAACTGGGCGAACACAATGATAAACGGAGCTGGAATACGGAGCTGGATCTGTATAAGCCGTCAAAAGAGGACGTACGTCCCAACTTGCAAGTGCCCACAATGATGCTGTGCAGTTTACATCGTTTCTTTGTTTCACCTTTTTTTTGGCACAAAAACGAATTGAATGAAACTTTAAAAAAAATGTTAGGGTTGAGCTTTGGCATTTATTGTTCGGGAAAGAAAATGCTAGGACGGAATTAAAACAAGAATGGATAATTTTTTATTGTTTTTTTTTTTTTGAATAAAACAGCGCAGTTTATATACAAAGATAAATGAAAGTATTGGAAATGTTCGTGATAATCAAGATCAGTGTAAATATCAAGGTACGTGTTTGTCCAAAAGAAGAATGAAGGTTCTCCTTTTTCGTTTTTTTTTTTAATTCCAACTAGATAGGTTTCCTTTCAAAATTCGAAACAAAAAAGAAAAGCAGTCAGCCGCTCTTCATATGTCTTATCCAGGAGGAAAAGTATCCAAGTATTTTCAGGATACCTTTGGATTTTCTCGCTGTGTCTATATGTTCTACAATCAATTTTAAAAGTTTTTATTTTTAGACCTTGTCAAATATTTTCTTTGTCAAAGGAGAAACATCAAAGCTCAACCCTTAATATATCAAAACTTTCATTCTTCCATTCGTTACTTCTTTACCCTAATGAAAATTCTCTTCCATTCCAGCTCATTGTGTTCAGCCAGTAAACACAAACTATATTTACAGGATGTAGCGTAATTTCAACCAACACTAATATCACGTTCTTTTAAAATCTCTGTTTTTTCTTGATGCCACATAATTTCAACCACTAAGACTAAAAGACATAAAAGTAACAGCATTGTAGACTCTTTTAGTCTAGTCTGACTTGTGTCTTGCATCTGGGCACTATTTGTGTATGCCTGCCTTGTTTTAAAGGGCCCATACACGACACAAACATGTTTGCGCAAACATGTATATTTTGTTGTTGCCTCCATGTTTGCACAAACCGTCTGTGTCGTGTGTGTCCATTTTCGCTGTTTGCAGCGACAGTTTGCGTGAATTCAAAATATTTTGAATTTTCTCTGTTTCTGCAAACATACCTGCACCGTGTATGGTGAGGTTTGCACAAACTTGCGAAAAAAATTTCTATGAGTGGTGACATACGATGACGACGACGAAACGATGAAAACTGATGTTTGAGCAAAATGTTTGCGTAGTGTATGGCAAAGGTATGTTTGCGCAAACTCAGGTTTGCAGCGACGTGTTTGTGTCGTGTATGGGCCCTATTACTTAACGTGTGAGGTAAGCCAGATGTGCGAATCCAACGTCGCGTCGTCTTGTCGTGTTCATGTTATTTTTTTTTAACCTATGTGCTAGTGCTCAATTCAAGAAAGTCAAAAGAGCCAAAGAGTGCAAATGAAGAGATACTTTCATTCGATACATCGAAACGAAATACATCGATGCATCGTTAAACATCGAAAGAATTCGATACATCGGATTTATTTCGAGGAAAAGGAAAAAAAATGTGATGAGGTAAACTAACCTGATGTTGGACACATCTATAAACAGATGAAAGACGTTTATTTTTTTTTGCTTGCGGTAGCAGTGCTGTGCTTTGTTCATAAGGAAGTTAGTATGTATGGATATAGGTAGGTATTTTATATTCAATGGTTTCACTTCGCTGAGTTGAATAAATATTTGTAAGGATTTGTCGATCCAACATCTTCATTGTCTTCTAGCGGTCTTGTTACAGGTGTCATAATATTTTTTGGTCGTCGTGATCACCAGCGGTAAACAGCATACACCTCGAAAATTATCATAGCGCCATAAAATATACCATATTGAAGTATGTCATATTTTGAAATTAATGGAAACATCTTATTAGTCGTTGACTGTAGTTCTTAGCAAGAACCGAGGATAGATTTGTGAATGGGATAAATGGAGGCGAGACATTAGTTTCAAACTCCTAGAAACTATGGATTTTCACCACCTTGGTTTCCAGAATACATTTGTCCTTCATGGAGAGTTCTCTTAGACCCTGGATTTGAACTGCATATACTTGGGTACCACACACAACATATACAGATTGTGGAGATAAAGTCAAAAAAACCCATCTGTTTGGCATACGTAGTTGTATCCAAACTTGGTTATGATTCACTGTAGTCAATGTATAACCTGAGTATGAAACATTAACATGGTAGAAAAAATTAGATTCGCACGGTGAATAATTCTCTTTGCAGATGTAGAGTGGATGTTTGCCTGTGAGAACAAAGTTTTGCTTGTCATCGGATTTGACGCAATTCTTGATGTCATCCGCTCCAAGCTCGATATAGTTGTCCCGTTGCAACGCAATTGCGTTGTTTTCTGTCGTTGGGTTCTCGTATGTCAGACTATCTTTCATGGCAATCGGTTGTGGTATGACCTTGTAAAGATCATATACAGCATTATGAACCAGGGGTAATTTAATGTTGAATATAATTCCCTTGCTCGTGACTCTGGTACTAACATGCGTGAGTTAATTATTGGTATTCCAGTGTTGGCTGGCGAGTATAGTTTGATGAGCTGAAACTGTTGTAATAGTGCGTTTGATGTAAGAATAGCAGAACTTATTTTCCCATGGTGTGCATCTATGATCGCATCGATGATTGCCGTTTGGCTTCTATGAAACCGTGCAAAACTAAGATTTATCAGACCAACCATTGAGTTAAATGACAAAATTGCAAGCGTTTCATTAAGGTTTTCGTTACCACATTGTACGCTTTCTGAATAAAACCACTGCGGTATCGTATTGGTATTTCAATTCAGCTATCTACAGTTGTTCTGAAATTGGTAGTGTAATATAATGTCTTTCCACATAAAACACCCATGTTATCCAATGCCTTGTTGATGGTGTCGATCTTACGCTCGCCAAGGCCGGACGTTGAGGTGCGCACACAAATAATCGAAAATAAAAGTAAAAAAAAAATTATTTGCGCATTGTTGTCGCGAGTGTTAAAAAAATACATACTCGTTTGAGAAAATGAAAAATACCCCTCGCGTGAATTAATAAAACAAGTTTGGTTTTATGTTTTTTAAAAAGAGTTGTGGACTATATGTCCTTTATTAATATCTTCTTAAAACGCCTACTTAAATCATCAAGATACAGATGTCTTTAACACTGAATTAAGAGTGCCTGTTTGAGGTTCACTCTCTTGTATTTATGCAATATCGTGCTTATGTATATTTCTTATGTATTTCTATTAAACGACGCATTTTGTGTTACGTGACCATATGCTAACATCTGTTTCTATATTTGGACTTGACTTGGATAGCATTGGTTTTGTGTGCAAAATGTGTTGTTTGTACAGTTATTTTTCTTATCTGAGGAATATTCATCATTAACTCCCCTCCCTCTTAAAAATTTTAGTCCCTAAAATTCAAAAAATTATTAGACTAAATTTCCTCTTAGTTTCAATTCTTCTTGATAAATTTTGTTAAATTTTTTTTCGTTTCTTTGTTTTTTACATAATATGCATAAGTTTATAATTTTGAAAAAAACAACTATTATTGTTATTATAATTATTATATTGATTATTAGATATACGGTATTAAAAATTGAATTTTCATAAGGAATAATAAATGGCTTTAATATATCTATATTATCAAATGCATGATTTGAGTTTGATTTAACATATTCTGTAATATCTATAGTATTATTATGTTTTTGTAATATAACCTCTTTTAATTCGTTTTTATGATTTACATATGTTTCTCCGTCTATATATATGTTTCCCGAAAAAGTTATAAGGTTCTTTCCACTTATTTCTTCTTGATTTACTACATGTTCACCAGTTATTAATATTATTCCTGAATCAATTTCTTTAAGTGGAGGATCATTTTCTAATAAGAATTTACAATTTGATTTTTTATTTAGTAATAATTGAATTGTGCAGTTTTCTATTTCGTTATTTATTTCACATATAGTATTGCTCATAAAGTTTTGACAATTTTTTATTCTTGTAAAGGTTTGATTACAAATAGCTATGTTTTTATCTACTTTGGGTTTACCCTTTATATTACTCATAGTTGTTTATATATTATTTTGACATTTTTTCTTTATAATAGGATATTTGTAAATGATTACTGCGAGATCATCAGTAAATGTTGTGAATATTTTACTATATTCTAATATATTTATTATAGGTAATGACATATTTTCATGTGATATGATTTCGTTTATGTCTTTTAAGTTTATAGATTCTGAAAGGTATAAATTGCCTTTTGCTACGTTAATGCTTCTTATAACACTAGAAAGTTCTAAATAAACATCTTCTAAAATGATGTGTTCTAAAAGTTCACTATTTTGGTTTCTTGTTAAATCTTGTAATCCTTTATTGATTAGTACCTGTTTGTTACTATTTGTAATTAAATTATTTAATGTAGTTTGTATTGCTACTAAATCATCGTTATCCGGGTTTCCAAATACGAATTTAATTATTTTTCCTAAGAAATTTATAGCTCTTCTGGATCTCTTGTGGTCCTTAAGTTGTTCGATGATATTTGTCGTCTTTCTTATCCAATATGCTTCTTCTCGATTGGGTTTATAACTTGAACTTACTATTGTTTCAAATGGATTCACTAATTCCGTTAAATTTGTAATATGATATAGATATTCATATTTTTCGAATAGGTACGCATCTTCAACGGTGTTTCTTATTATATGTTGGTTTCGAACCGTCTTTATCTGTACGATGGCCAGGGTTTGCAATTGTACCTGCACGAGTAAGATTGGGTATATCCAGATCTTCATCTTCTGATAATTTGTTCACTTTTAAATTATTTTTATGAATTATTGTTCCTTTCGTAGTTTTTATTGTATCACCTAGATCTTCTTGTACAGTATGTTTTCTGTTTTTTACATATGTTTTGTCCCTGGTTTTCGTAATACAAAACACTATATCTCCACTTTTATATTCTATATGTTTAGAGTTTTTATTTAATCGTTCGATTACTTGTTGTGAAGCTTTGTTTAGTTTATTAATAATTTCACTATTGTTATTGTATTTATCTCTATTGAAGAATATTTCAATGGGTTTGTAACCCGTTACAGAATGTATCGAGTTATTTAATTCTTTCACCGCGATATATATTTCATCTGAAATATTCGTTTTATTTTTTATCGTAAGTATTTTACTCAATTCGGTAAGAGTACTGTGAGCTCTTTCGACTTGACCGTTTGCTGTTGAACGATGTACTGGTGTACAAATTTTTGTTATATTCAGGGTCTCACATATTTTCTTAACTTGTGCTGTATTAAAACAGTTCTCATTGTCTGTCATGAGTGTTTTGCAGTTTGGAAAAGAATTGACTAAGATTTCTTCTATGCGACTGTACAATTGTGTACGGTTGCTTATGTGCCTGATTATCATGTATTTTGAATACTTATCCTTAGCACTGATATATGTTTCTTTATGGATGAAATATATATCCATATGTACATGTGTTCCAACATCTGTGGGTATTGTTCCTTCGTTAAGTGGTTCTTTGTGTGGGTGTCTTTCATACCTTCCATACAAACATGCTATGCATTTTTTATTATATGCTTTGGCATCCTTCGATATTTCTGGCCAATAATATTTTAGTAATATTTCTTGTTCGTTGTTTTTATAAGATCTGTGGGCTCTGTCGTGTGTTTCTTGGGTTATTTTTAGTTGTTGTTCACGATCGGTTATATCTTCGAGTTTCTTTATCGTATATACGAAGTTTATGCTTTCAAATGTATTTTGTATTATTTCTTCGAATTCATATATTAGTTCCGGTGTGGTATGTATTGCAGTGACTCGGTTTGGTCGCAATATTTCTTTCAATGATTTTATGAGCTCGTTTCTATTTGTGAACGTGACTACATGACGAACTTTGTTTTCAAAGATATTCTTTGTTTCAATTTTATTATCATTTTTGTCGGGTTTCAATTCGATTTGGATACCATAAGCATTTAATGGTTTGGGTACGTGTTTAATTCTTGGTTCCTTGGAACTTTCTTGAGAATGTACAGTTTCGGCTGTACTTATGTTGATTTCTTGGCGTGACAAGGCGTCAGCTACTACGTTCTCCTTTCCTGGTTTGTATGCAAGTTTTGCGCCATAATCTTCAATTATATTTTTCCAACGTTTAAGTTTCGTATTGGGATTTTTATCTGAAATGCTAAATACTAAACTCTGATGATCTGTATATATTGTTAAATCTGCTATACCATATATATAGTTCCTAAGTTTTTGCAATGACCAAATGATTGCTAATAACTCCTTTTCATTTGTGGAATAACTTTCTTCTGTTTTCGTGAGTGTTCTACTCAAAAAGAATATGGGTTTTCCCATCTGGCTAAAAACTGAACCTAATGCGTAATTACTTGCATCTGTGGTTAACTCAAAGGGTTTGTTGAAATCTGGTTGAAATAGCTCTGTGATTTCGGCTAGCTTGTCTTTTAATTTATTCATCGCTTCTATGGCAATTTTGTCTAAACTAATCAACATTTGTTTGCTGTTTTTTCCACTAACATTACCTCTTTCTCCTCTCAAATAAATTGTTAGGGGTTTCGATATACCTGCGTAGTTTTCTATGAACTTCCTATAGTATCCCGTTAACCCTAAGAATCCCCGCAATTCTTTTATATTCTTTGGAATTGGATATTCCTTTATTGTTTTTATTTTTTCTGGGTTTGTACTAATCCTATTATTTTTTATTATATGACCCAAATATTCTACTTCTTCTTGGAAGAACTTAGATTTTTCATCTGAAACCTTTAACGTATTTTTATTTAAGGCATCGAATACTATCTGTATATGGTTCATATGTTCTTCTCGAGTATTCGAGTATATTAAAACATCATCAATGTATACATGTACGAATTTGCCTATATAGTCTCTCAATATGTCATCAACGCAACGTTGAAAAATACTAGGAGCGTTTTTCAAGCCAAATGGCATACGAACAAATTCGTATTTAGCGCCGTTGATTGCGAATGCAGTTTTTTCTCTATCGTCCTTACTGATGAGGATTTGGTGGAAACCTGATTCTAAATCTAAAGTCGTAAAGTATTTGGCTTTGCCTAGATTCTGAATTGTCATATTCACATCTGGGATAGGATATTTATCCGAAATAGTCTGAGAGTTTAACTTCTGGAAATCTATAACCATACGTCTTTTTGGTCTTCCATTTTCATCTGTACCTTTTTTAGGTACTGTCCAGATTGGACTGTTATAAGGTGAATTACTTTTTTGTATAATGCCCTTATTTAACAACGATTGGATTTCTTTATTCACGAATTCATTGTCTGATATCGGATATGGATATTGTTTCACATATACCGGTTCATCTGTTTTTGTACGAATTGTACATTGAATAAAATTTGTAAAGGGTAGAGGTCCTATGCCCGTATTTTCCTTCATTAGATCTTTAATTCTTTCCTTATATTCTGACTCTATATTATCTTCTACTATGTAGTTTATATTTTGTTCAATGCTAACTAGGTTTTCCTTCTTTTTTGTAATTAATGTAAGATTTTCTATATCTATCTCAGAATTTAATTTTCGTAAACCATCAAGACCCAAAATCATATCAAAATCTTTTATTTCATCTAATTCAAAAAATGTAATTAATTCTCCCATTAAATAAATTTCCTTTTTATAATTTATTATGGATGTACCATGCATTGAAACTGTTTTTGTTTCTTTAATTTTAATTCTAACACAATTATTACAGGTTTTTTTAATATAATTATGGGTTGCACCTGTATCGATCATTATTTTATAAGTTACGTTATTTAAAGTACTTGTTAAATTTAAGCAGAGCAACCCTTTAATTAGTTTAAATTATCATACCTGGTGTTGTATATTTGTTGTTCTGCTTCACCTTGGGTACTGCTGATTTCATATTCTCGGAATTCATTCCTGTTCACTCGTTGTACCTTGTTATACGTTGCGGTCCCTTCGTTCTGTTGATTCTGTTGATTCGGTTGTCTATACCTGCCGGAATCTTCTCTTTCTCGCTTCATATTCTGATAATTGTTGCCTGGTTGCCTCTCGTAATTTCTATTCGCATGTAGATTTGTTCGATCATTTATTTCCATGGGTGCGTTATTCTGATATCTGAAGGGATTTCTTTGTTGCATATTCTCTGGTCGGTTCAACTGATAATTTGTATTAAACGGACGTTGAATATAATTTGAATGTTGAATGTGGTGGTGATTGATGTTTGGGCGTCGTTCGTGCTTATCTTCATTTTTTTCTTTACGATGGTTTGTTTCACTGAAGTGCTTTATATTTATACCTCTGTGTACATTATCGTGTTCAATTTTCCTTGCTATAGCGAATGCTTCTTCTAAACTTTGGATTGTTGCTGTGTAGAGAGCTCCTTTTGTAAATGTGTCATTTATACCATCTATAAATATACGAACTGCGTCATCTCGATTATTTTGTATCAATTTTTCATTTACTGCACTGTTTTCGCCACTCATAGCTAGTTAGCCTATGATTTCGTTCAAGATACAATTTATTTTATCATGATAGTCGCTAAGATTGTCTCTTCCTTGTCTTATAGCCTTCATTTTATCTTGTAGAACGTATAAGGGTTCTTGATTGCTATACGTGTAATCTAATCGGTTTTTTATAGCTTCAAAATTAAAAATTGTATTATGGTTAGATAATATATTTGCTGCTGGACCTTGTATTTTGGATTTTACGATTGTTAGTGCGGCTGCATATTTCGGATGTGTTTGAAAATTTTTTATGCTTTCCATTAACCGTATGGCTTCGTCGCGCCAATTTCTGTAGTTAGCTTTCTCTCCATCGAAGTTACTTAAACTTTTAAAGGCGTCCAGTTGGATATCATTTCCATTTCCATATGTAGTTTTTATTTCTTGTAAGGGTACCACATTTATGTTTAGAGGTTGTACTACCTTTTCTACATTATTTAACTGCTCTTTGATGTCTGAATTGACCTTGTCTTGGTTTAACAGAGCATTCTTCAAGGTAGCGTTTGCCTTTTCTATTAGTTCTAATCTAGCTAAGATTCTTGCAATGTCGGTCGCCATTTTAATTATTTTCAATTTTATTTATGCGTATGTAGAATTAGATTGAAATTTGATTAACTACGTGGGTCTCTATTCTTATGTAGATTATCACTGATTTATATTAACGTGCTATGCTACGTCGTAGTTTGGTCACTTTATTGAATTATGATCACTGTATTTGCACTCTACTTACATACCTTTCATATACACGAATTTTACTGGTTGAGTATGATTGCTAGTTGATATAACTTCAAAAAGTTAGCCCGAGGTTGGTCTCCGGAAAGTATTTCAATTTAAAATACTCCTGGCAAGATCGCCAATTAATAAAACAAGTTTGGTTTTATGTTTTTTAAAAAGAGTTGTGGACTATATGTCCTTTATTAATATCTTCTTAAAACGCCTACTTAAATCATCAAGATACAGATGTCTTTAACACTGAATTAAGAGTGCCTGTTTGAGGTTCACTCTCTTGTATTTATGCAATATCGTGCTTATGTATATTTCGTATGTATTTCTATTAAACGACGCATTTTGTGTTACGTGACCATATGCTTACATCTGTTTCTATATTTGGACTTGACTTGGATAGCATTGGTTTTGTGTGCAAAATGTGTTGTTTGTACAGTTATTTTTCTTATCTGAGGAATATTCATCATTAACTCGTGTGCTGTAGAGCATAAAATAATATCCACTTGCTTCTTTTTTGTATGCAAGCTGTCATTGTATTTGTATTAAATTTTATTCATTCAATTTAAAATGTATAGAAATATACAATTCATTAATAAAATAAAAAAAAATAAGGTACATTCTTTAACTAGGTAGTTAGCGATGAATGACACATGTACTTTAAGAATGTATTAATAACTGATGTGGGGTGACAATCAGTAATTTAAGTAACAAGAATAAAATAATAATAACATTATAGAAAAGAAGAGCTTGCTAGCATCTTTATAGAAAAAATATAGTAGGAATTAATTATTTTTTAACATAACAAAACATAATTTACAACAAATTTTATTTTTTTTTGATTACATTAACTAAAACTAAATTAATGATTCAATGTCATCAATCAGATTTGAACATAAATTAAAACCGTTTTTTCTGCCCGATTTTAAAAAATACCTTTTTTCCCTCTAATGCTTTTAGCTTGCCTTAGGCAAAAACCAATAAAAAAGGAAGTTGTCCACGATCTAAAAAACAAGAGGCGAAATACCAAAGATGTCGCAAACCTCTATTGATGGAATTTAAAAGTGTCAGTTATGTTTTACCGGTAAATGCGTGTTTTTGAATTTTTAAAAACATATGTCGCGAGTTATTATTTTAAATATTTATTTTTTTACATGAAGTGGGTTCAAGAGAGCAAGCATTCACATTATCAATTTTGGGGACATATATTTGAAAATTGTTATATGAAGCTGACATTAGACTAGCAGTCCATATATAATACGTCCATGAATACCCCAATTGTGTATTTTGTATTGGTTTTTAGTTTCGGTGTTGGCTTGGGATAATATAGTCCACCCATTGAATAAGAAGTATAGGTAAACGTGTTCTTAATAGTGTGAGTTATCAAATTCACGCAAGTATTAGCACTGGGGCGGAGTGCAGAAGACTAAAAACTCTTGTGTGGCGCCAAACACAACATTATAAAGCGGGTAATGGAAATAAATAGTTAATATAAAATACATTTGAATTTGTTTAATGAATCAAATTTACCTGTTCGAAAAATCTGAAAAATAGAAACAAGTGAAACACTTTAACCTCTTTCTTTAATTTAAAAGTTATGTTTTATTAAATAATTTTTGTTTTATTTAAATTATTTATCACAGTATTTTCTTTCTAATCTATCTGTATAAATTTTATTTGAAATATTACCCTGAAACATATATTTGAAACATAAATTTTTACCGTCATTTTCGCAATGCCCTTTATCTCTTATGAATTTGCTACAAGTGGGTCCATTTCTTTTTTGATAAAAGCAAAAAAATACTTTTGCTATTATTATATTATTTTATTAATATTATTATATTAATTAACTCACTGAGATAATACAAAATGGTCAGGCAAATACGCCATCACGGTGGCCGCGGGTTGAAGTCTTGGCTTTATTTAATACAGATAAGTTGATAGGATGAAGAGCCTTACCAAAAAACAATGAAAACGAATGCGTCCCTGATTTCAAATCTGCCGTTTGACAGATAGAGGGCGAATCTTATCCATTGAAGTTGTGCATTTTTATTTTCAACAAATTTATTATTTTTATTGTTTAATACCTCGCAAAATCTATTCTTATTTGTTCTACAATACAAAACACCACTTTATATTGATTTACGTTCTTAATAAAACAATACTTACTAGTTAAAAGAAATGTTTTTATTTGTCTTAAAAACTCTGTTTCTACAGTTTTTTTCTATGAAGGTCATATTGATTCTTTTTTTTTCTGTTAACATACTACAATATTCTCATTGATGCACCTTATTTTACAAAAGTTATACAGTTTAATATGTATGTTCGCAAAACAAAATTATCCAAATTCAAATCACTTTGGATCGTTTGTGCACTTGCAATACTGATGGTTCATCAATCACAAGCGCTTTAAGTTTGGAGAGCATACAATGAACTAACGGTATTACTTTACTGCTGGTACAATAATTATCGCCAGATATTTCTTTCGCCGCGGTTTTAAGTGGACGTAAGATATTGATGAGCGATACCGATATGTTTAGTTACAGGCCAGTTAGCATTGGAGGTGCACCTTTGTGGCAAAGCAAAATGGCACAGCACTTTTAAGTTCTAAAAATCTTTGGATTATATAGTATGTGCTGTCCAACGTGTTGGCATATCTTGGATTAACTTCGTTTCAGCGCTAACTTTCGCAGTTCATCGCTTGCCACACAACTTTACTTAAAAAAAGTAACACCGGTCTTCATTTTTGAGAATATTTGTTACAGTTCAGGAATTTGCAGAATGATTTGAGCAACCAAGTTGAGTGTATGAGCGAAACAGGGGATGTGGTTCTCTTTCCCAAATGCAATCTCAACTGCTTTCCCTATATTCACGGCATTATCGGTAACAACGGCTGAGACTTTGTTTGTGAGGAGATGTAATTTTTAATTTTTTTTTTGATTTTTGAATCCCATTCTCTACCACCGAAAAAGGCTGTTTGTCCTTACATATCATGTATAAAATTGCACTGTTCAATTTTCTTGCTTTGTCACCAGTAGGAGAAGCATAAGAACTAATTTCTTCAAATGTTGTCTTTATTGGCCTCAGCATCTTAGGACGTTTTGATGGTAAGTCTACTTCCCAGACTTTTTCAACATATAAATCTGATGGAGACTTTTGGGCGGCATTAGATGTCGATGGCTCTGCATCTGCATTCAAGGTGCTGGTGCTGGCACATTTAATTACGTCTTCTGTTCTATTTGTCGAGGTACTTGGAGATGACAATGACAAACTTGAATCTAATTTGTTGGCTCATTTTTAGTTCTTATAAATTCCGAATCAAGAGATTTGTGGATTTTTCTAATGTGACCCATTAAATTGGTAGTGTTTCCAGTCGTTCATAAATTTTGTTGGCATATTTTACATTTAGCTGATTTTTCAACGATAATTCCAAACATCGCTTTTTTTCTTAGGTGCCATAACGGAAGAACTCTGAAAAAAAATACTACTTTACGCCGTTATATAACACAAAAAACAAATTGCTTTACATCGTCATCGTCACTTTAAACTAGGCGTATGCAATCAAATAATAACTGGGCGAACACAATGATAAACGGAGCTGGAATACGGAGCTGGATCTGTATAAGCCGTCAAAAGAGGACGTACGTCCCAACTTGCAAGTGCCCACAATGATGCTGTGCAGTTTACATCATTTCTTTGTTTCACCTTTTTTTTTGGCACAAAAACGAATTGAATGAAACTTTAAAAAAATGTTAGGGTTGAGCTTTGGCATTTATTGTTCGGGAAAGAAAATGCTAGGACGGACTTAAAACAAGAATGGATAATTTTTTATTGTTTTTTTTTTTTAATAAAACAGCGCAGTTTATATACAAAGATAAATGAAAGTATTGGAAATGTTCGTGATAATCAAGATCAGTGTAAACATCAAGGTACGTGTTTGTCCAAAAGAAGAATGAAGGTTCTCCTTTTTCGTTTTTTTTTTTAATTCCAACTAGATAGGTTTCCTTTCAAAATTCGAAACAAAAAAGAAAAGCAGTCAGCCGCTCTTCATATGTCTTATCCAAAAGGAAAAGTATCCAAGTATTTTCAGGATACCTTTGGATTTTCTCGCTGTGTCTATATGTTCTACAATCAATTTTAAAAGTTTTTATTTTTAGACCTTGTCAAATATTTTCTTTGTCAAAGGAGAAACATCAAAGCTCAACCCTTAATATATCAAAACTTTCATTCTTCCATTCGTTACTTCTTTACCCTAATGAATATTCTCTTCCATTCCAGCTCATTGTGTTCAGCCAGTAAACACAAACTATATTTACAGGATGTAGCGTAATTTCAACCAACACTAATATCACGTTCTTTTAAAATCTCTGTTTTTTCTTGATGCCACATAATTTCAACCACTAAGACTAAAAGACATAAAAGTAACAGCATTGTAGACTCTTTTAGTCTAGTCTGACTTGTGTCTTGCATCTGGGCACTATTTGTGTATGCCTGCCTTGTTTTAAAGGGCCCATACACGACACAAACATGTTTGCGCAAACATATATATTTTGTTGTTGCCTCCATGTTTGCACAAACCGTCTGTGTCGTGTGTGTCCATTTTCGCTGTTTGCAGCGACAGTTTGCGTGAATTCAAAATATTTTGAATTTTCTCTGTTTCTGCAAACATACCTGCACCGTGTATGGTGAGGTTTGCACAAACTTGCGAAAAAAATTTCTATGAGTGGTGACATACGATGACGACGACGAAACGATGAAAACTGATGTTTGAGCAAAATGTTTGCGTAGTGTATGGCAAAGGTATGTTTGCGCAAACTCAGGTTTGCAGCGACGTGTTTGTGTCGTGTATGGGCCCTATTACTTAACGTGTGAGGTAAGCCAGATGTGCGAATCCAACGTCGCGTCGTCTTGTCGTGTTCATGTTATTTTTTTTTAACCTATGTGCTAGTGCTCAATTCAATAAAGTCAAAAGAGCCAAAGAGTGCAAATGACGAGATACTTTCATTCGATACATCGAAAGGAAATACATCGATGCATCGTTAAACATCGAAAGAATTCGATACATCGGATTTATTTCGAGGAAAAGGAAAAAAAATGTGATGAGGTAAACTAACCTGATGTTGGAGACATCTATTGGCAGATGAAAGACGTTTATTTGTTTTGCTTGCGGTAGCAGTGCTGTGCTTTGTTCATAAGGAAGTTAGTATGTATGGATATAGGTAGGTATTTTATATTCAATGGTTTCACTTCGCTGAGTTGAATAAATATTTGTAAGGATTTGTCGATCCAACATCTTCATTGTCTTCTAGCGGTCTTGTTACAGGTATCATAATATTTTTTGGTCGTCGTGATTACCAGCGGTAAACAGCATACACCTCGAAAATTATCATAGCGCCATAAAATATACCATATTGATGTATGTCATATTTTGAAATTAATGGAAACATCTTATTAGTCGTTGACTGTAGTTCTTAGCAAGAACCGAGGATAGATTTGTGAATGGGATAAATGGAGGCGAGACATTAGTTTCAAACTCCTAGAAACTATGGATTTTCACCACCTTGGTTTCCAGAATACATTTGTCCTTCATGGAGAGTTCTCTTAGACCCTGGATTTGAACTGCATATACTTGGGTACCACACACAACATATACAGATTGTGGAGATAAAGTCAAAAAAACCCATCTGTTTGGCATACGTAGTTGTATCCAAACTTGGTTATGATTCACTGTAGTCAATGTATAACCTGAGTATGAAACATTAACATGGTTGAAAAAATTAGATTCGCACGGTGAATAATTCTCTTTGCAGATGTAGACTGGATGTTTGCCTGTGCAAACAAAGTTTTGCTTGTCATCGGATTTGACGCAATTCTTGATGTCATCCGCTCCAAGCTTGATATAGTTGTCCCGTTGCAACGCAATTGCGTTGTTTTCTGTCGTTGGGTTCTCGTATGTCAGACTATCTTTCATGGCAATCGGTTGTGGTATGACCTTGTAAAGATCATATACTGCATTATGAACCAGGGGTAACTTAGTGTTGAATATAATTCCCTTGCTCGTGACTCTGGTACTAACATGCGTGAGTTAATTATTGGTATTCCAGTGTTGGCTGGCGAGTATAGTTTGATGAGCTGAAACTGTTGTAATAGTGCGTTTGATGTAAGAATAGCAGAACTTATTTTCCCATGGTGTGCATCTATGATCGCATCGATGATTGCCGTTCTGAATTGTTCTGAAATTGGTAGTGTAATATAACGTCTTTCCACATAAAACACCCATGTTATCCAATGCCTTGTTGATGGTGTCGATCTTACGCTCGCCAAGGCCGGACGTTGAGGTGCGCACACAAATAATCGAAAATAAAAGTAAAAAAAAAATGATTTGCGCATTGTTGTCGCGAGTGTTAAAAAAATACATACTCGTTTGAGAAAATGAAAAATACCCCTCGCGTGTGCTGTAGAGCATAAAATAATATCCACTTGCTTCTTTTTTGTATGCAAGCTGTCATTGTATTTGTATTTAATTTTATTCATTCAATTTAAAATGTATAGAAATATAAAATTCATTAATAAAATAAAAAAAATAGTGTACATTCTTTAACTAGGTAGTTAGCGATGAATGACACATGTACTTTAAAAATGTATTAATAACTGATTTGGGGTGACAATCAGTAATTTAAGTAACAAGAATAAAATAATAATAACATTATAGAAAAGAAGAGCTTGCTAGCATCTTTATAGAAAAAAATATAGTAGGAATTAATTATTTTTTAACATAACAAAACAAAATTTACAACAAATTTTATTTTTTTTGATTACATTAACTAAAACTAAATTAATGATTCAATGTCATCAATCAGATTTGAACATAAATTAAAACCGTTTTTTCTGCGCGATTTTAAAAAATACCTTTTTTCCCTCTAATGCTTTTAGCTTGCCTTAGGCAAAAACCAATAAAAAAGGAAGTTGTCCACGATCTAAAAAACAAGAGGCGAAATACCAAAGATGTCGCAAACCTCTATTGATGGAATTTAAAAGTGTCAGTTATGTTTTACCGGTAAATGCGTGTTTTTGAATTTTTAAAAACATATGTCGCGAGCTTCTATGTTATTATTTTAAATATTTATTTTTTTACCTGAAGTGGGTTTAAGAGAGCAAGCATTCACATTATCAATTTTGGGGACATATATTTGAAAATTGTTATATGAAGCTGACATTAGACTAGCAGTCCATATATAATACGTCCATGAATACCCCAATTGTGTATTTTGTATTGGTTTTTAGTTTCGGTGTTGGCTTGGGATAATGTAGTCCACCCATTGAATAAGAAGTATAGGTAAACGTGTTCTTAATAGTGTGAGTTATCAAATTCACGCAAGTATTAGCACTGGGGTGGAGTGCAGAAGACTAAAAACTCTTGTGTGGCGCCAAACACAACATTATAAAGCGGGTAATGGAAATAAATAGTTAATATAAAATACTTTTGAATTTGTTTAATGAATCAAATCTACCTGTTCGAAAAATCTGAAAAATAGAAACAAGTAAAACACTTTAACCTCTTTCTTTAATTTAAAAGTTATGTTTTATTAAATAATTTTTGTTTTATTTAAATTATTTATCACAGTATTTTCTTTCTAATCTATCTGTATAAATTTTATTTGAAATATTACCCTGAAACATATATTTGAAACATAAATTTTTACCGTCATTTTCGCAATGCCCTTTATCTCTTATGAATTTGCTACAAGTGGGTCCATTTCTTTTTTGATAAAAGCACAAAAAAATACTTTTGCTATTATTATATTAATTAACTCACTGAGATAATACAAAATGGTCAGGCAAATACGCCATCACGGTGGCCGCGGGTTGAAGTCTTGGCTTTATTTAATACAGATAAGTTGATAGGATGAAGAGCCTTACCAAAAAACAATGAAAACGAATGCGTCCCTGATTTCAAATCTGCCGTTTAACAGATAGAGGGCGAATCTTATCCATTGAAGTTGTGCATTTTTATTTTCAACAAATTTATTATTTTTATTGTTTAATACCTCGCAAAATCTATTCTTATTTGTTCTACAATACAAAACACCACTTTATATTGATTTACGTTCTTAATAAAACAATACTTACTAGTTAAAAGAAATGTTTTTATTTGTCTTAAAAACTCTGTTTCTACAGTTTTTTTCTATGAAGGTCATATTGATTCTTTTTTTTTCTGTTAACATACTACAATATTCTCATTGATGCACCTTATTTTACAAAAGTTATACAGTTTAATATGTATGTTCGCAAAACAAAATTATCCAAATTCAAATCACTTTGGATCGTTTGTGCACTTGCAATACTGATGGTTCATCAATCACAAGCGCTTTAAGTTTGGAGAGCATACAATGAACTAACGGTATTACTTTACTGCTGGTACAATAATTATCGCCAGATATTTCTTTCGCCGCGGTTTTAAGTGGACGTAAGATATTGATGAGCGATACCGATATGTTTAGTTACAGGCCAGTTAGCATTGGAGGTGCACCTTTGTGGCAAAGCAAAATGTCACAGCACTTTTAAGCTCTAAAAATCTTTGTATTATATAGTATGTGCTGTTCCAACGTGTTGGCATATCTTGGATTAACTTCGTTTCAGCGCTAACTTTCGCAGTTCATCGCTTGCCACACAACTTTACTTAAAAAAAGTAACACCGGTCTTCATTTTTGAGAATATTTGTTACAGTTCAGGAATTTGCAGAATGATTTGAGCAACCAAGTTAAGTGTATGAGCGAAACAGGGGATGTGGTTCTTTTTCCCAAATGCAATCTCAACTGCTTTCCCTATATTCACGGCATTATCGGTAACAACGGCTGAGACTTTGTTTGTGAGGAGATGTAATTTTTAATTTTTTTTTTGATTTTTGAATCCCATTCTCTACCACCGAAAAAGGCTGGTTGTCCTTACATATCATGTATAAAATTGCACTGTTCAATTTTCTTGCTTTGTCACCAGTAGGAGAAGCATAAGAACTAATTTCTTCAAATGTTGTCTTTATTGGCCTCAGCATCTTAGGACGTTTTGATGGTAAGTCTACTTCCCAGACTTTTTCAACATATAAATCTGATGGAGACTTTTGGGCGGCATTAGATGTCGATGGCTCTGCATCTGGATTCAAGGTGCTGGTGCTGACACATTTAATTACGTCTTCTGTTCTATTTGTCGAGGTACTTGGAGATGACAATGACAAACTTGAATCTAATTTGTTTGCTCATTTTTAGTTCTTATAAATTCCGAATCAAGAGATTTGTGGATTTTTCTAATGTGACCCATTAAATTGGTAGTGTTTCCAGTCGTTCATAAATTTTGTTGGCATATTTTACATTTAGCTGATTTTTCAACGATAATTCCAAACATCGCTTTTTTTCTTAGGTGCCATAACGGAAGAACTCTGAAAAAAAATACTACTTTACGCCGTTATATAACACAAAAAACAAATTGCTTTACATCGTCATCGTCACTTTAAACTAGGCGTATGCAATCAAATAATAACTGGGCGAACACAATGATAAACGGAGCTGGAATACGGAGCTGGATCTGTATTAGCCGTCAAAAGAGGATGTACGTCCCAACTTGCAAGTGCCCTTAATGATGCTGTGCAGTTTACATCGTTTCTTTGTTTCACCTTTTTTTTGGCACAAAAACGAATTGAATGAAACTTTAAAAAAATGTTAGGGTTGAGCTTTGGCATTTATTGTTCGGGAAAGAAAATGCTAGGACGGACTTAAAACAAGAATGGATAATTTTTTATTGTTTTTTTTTTTTTTGAATAAAACAACGCAGTTTATATACAAAGATAAATGAAAGTATTGGAAATGTTCGTGATAATCAAGATCAGTGTAAACATCAAGGTACGTGTTTGTCCAAAAGAAGAATGAAGGTTCTCCTTTTTCGTTTTTTTTTAATTCCAACTAGATAGGTTTCCTTTCAAAATTCGAAACAAAAAAGAAAAGCAGTCAGCTGCTCTTCATATGTCTTATCCAGGAGGAAAAGTATCCAAGTATTTTCAGGATACCTTTGGATTTTCTCGCTGTGTCTATATGTTCTACAATCAATTTTAAAAGTTTTTATTTTTAGACCTTGTCAAATATTTTCTTTGTCAAAGGAGAACCCTTAATCAAAACTTTCATTCTTCCATTCGTTACTTCTTTACCCTAATGAAAATTCTCTTCCATTCCAGCTCATTGTGTTCAGCCAGTAAACACAAACTATATTTACAGGATGTAGCGTAATTTCAACCAACACTAATATCACGTTCTTTTAAAATCTCTGTTTTTTCTTGATGCCACATAATTTCAACCACTAAGACTAAAAGACATAAAAGTAACAGCATTGTAGACTCTTTTAGTCTAGTCTGACTTGTGTCTTGCATCTGGGCACTATTTGTGTATGCCTGCCTTGTTTTAAAGGGCCCATACACGACACAAACATGTTTGCGCAAACATGTATATTTTGTTGTTGCCTCCATGTTTGCACAAACCGTCTGTGTCGTGTGTGTCCATTTTCGCTGTTTGCAGCAACAGTTTGCGTGAATGCAAAATATTTTGAATTTTCTGTGTTTCTGCAAACATACCTGCACCGTGTATGGTGAGGTTTGCACAAACTTGCGAAAAAATTTTCTATGAGTGATGACATACGATGACGACGACGAAACGATGAAAACTGATGTTTGAGCAAAATGTTTGCGTAGTGTATGGCAAAGGTATGTTTGCGCAAACTCAGGTTTGCAGCGACGTGTTTGTGTCGTGTATGGGCCCTATTACTTAACGTGTGAGGTAAGCCAGATGTGCGAATCCAACGTCGCGTCGTCTTGTCGTGTTCATGTTATTTTTTTTTTAACCTATGTGCTAGTGCTCAATTCAATAAAGTCAAAAGAGCCAAAGAGTGCAAATGACGAGATACTTTCATTCGATACATCGAAACGAAATACATCGATGCATCGTTAAACATCGAAAGAATTCGATACATCGGATTTATTTCGAGGAAAAGGAAAAAAAATGTGATGAGGTAAACTAACCTGATGTTGGAGACATCTATGGGCAGATGAAAGACGTTTATTTGTTTTGCTTGCGGTAGCAGTGCTGTGCTTTGTTCATAAGGAAGTTAGTATGTATGGATATAGGTAGGTATTTTATATTCAATGGTTTCACTTCGCTGAGTTGAGTAAATATTTGTAAGGATTTGTCGATCCAACATCTTCGTTGTCTTCTAGCGGTCTTGTTACAGGTGTCATTATATTTTTTGGTCGTCGTGATCACCAGCGGTAAACAGCATACACCTCGAAAATTATCATAGCGCCAGAAAATATACCATATTGATGTATGTCATATTTTGAAATTAATGGAAACATCTTATTAGTCGTTGACTGTAGTTCTTAGCAAGAACCGAGGATAGATTTGTGAATGGGATAAATGGAGGCGAGACATTAGTTTCAAACTCCTAGAAACTATGGATTTTCACCACCTTGGTTTCCAGAATACATTTGTCCTTCATGGAGAGTTCTCTTAGACCCTGGATTTGAACTGCATATACTTGGGTACCACACACAACATATACAGATTGTGGAGATAAAGTCAAAAAAAACCATCTGTTTGGCATACGTAGTTGTATCCAAACTTGGTTATGATTCACTGTAGTCAATGTATAACCTGAGTATGAAACATTAACATGGTTGAAAAAATTAGATTCGCACGGTGAATAATTCTCTTTGCAGATGTAGACTGGATGTTTGCCTGTGCAAACAAAGTTTTGCTTGTCATCGGATTTGACGCAATTCTTTATGTCATCCGCTCCAAGCTTGATATAGTTGTCCCGTTGCAACGCAATTGCGTTGTTTTCTGTCGTTGGGTTCTCGTATGTCAGACTATCTTTCATGGCAATCGGTTGTGGTATGACCTTGTAAAGATCATATACTGCATTATGAACCAGGGGTAATTTAATGTTGAATATAATTCCCTTGCTCGTGACTCTGGTACTAACATGCGTGAGTTAATTATTGGTATTCCAGTGTTGGCTGGCGAGTATAATTTGATGAGCTGAAACTGTTGTAATAGTGCGTTTGATGTAAGAATAGCAGAACTTATTTTCCCATGGTGTGCATCTTTGATCGCATCGATGATTGCCGTTTGGCTTCTATGAAACCGTGCAAAACTAAGATTTATCAGACCAACCATTGAGTTAAATGACAACATTGCAAGCGTTTCATTAAGGTTTTCGTTACCACATTGTACGCTTTCTGAATAAAACCACTGCGGTATCGTATTGGTATTTCAATTCAGCTATCTACAGTTGTTCTGAAATTGGTAGTGTAATATAACGTCTTTCCACATAAAACACCCATGTTATCCAATGCCTTGTTGATGGTGTCGATCTTACGCTCGCCAAGGCCGGACGTTGAGGTGCGCACACAAATAATCGAAAATAAAAGTAAAAAAAAAATTATTTGCGCATTGTTGTCGCGAGTGTTAAAAAAATACATACTCGTTTGAGAAAATGAAAAATACCCCTCGCGTGTGCTGTAGAGCATAAAATAATATCCACTTGCTTCTTTTTTGTATGCAAGCTGTCATTGTATTTGTATTTAATTTTATTCATTCAATTTAAAATGTATAGAAATATACAATTCATTAATAAAATAAAAAAAAATAGTGTACATTCTTTAACTAGGTAGTTAGCGATGAATGACACATGTACTTTAAAAATGTATTAATAACTGATTTGGGGTGACAATCAGTAATTTAAGTAACAAGAATAAAATAATAATAACATTATAGAAAAGAAGAGCTTGCTAGCATCTTTATAGAAAAAATATAGTAGGAATTAATTATTTTTTAACATAACAAAACATAATTTACAACAAATTTTATTTTTTTGATTACATTAACTAAAACTAAGTTAATGATTCAATATCATCAATCAGATTTGAACATAAATTAAAACCGTTTTTTCTGCGCGATTTTAAAAAATACCTTTTTTCCCTCTAATGCTTTTAGCTTGCCTTAGGCAAAAACCAATAAAAAAGGAAGTTGTCCACGATCTAAAAAACAAGAGGCAAAATACCAAAGATGTTGCAAACCTCTATTGATGGAATTTAAAAGTGTCAGTTATGTTTTACCGGTAAATGCGTGTTTTTGAATTTTTAAAAACATATGTCGCGAGCTTCTATGTTATTATTTTAAATATTTATTTTTTTACCTGAAGTGGGTTCAAGAGAGCAAGCATTCACATTATCAATTTTGGGGACATATATTTGAAAATTGTTATATGAAGCTGACATTAGACTAGCAGTCCATATATAATACGTCCATGAATACCCCAATTGTGTATTTTGTATTGGTTTTTAGTTTCGGTGTTGGCTTGGGATAATGTAGTCCACCCATTGAATAAGAAGTATAGGTAAACGTGTTCTTAATAGTGTGAGTTATCAAATTCACGCAAGTATTAGCACTGGGGTGGAGTGCAGAAGACTAAAAACTCTTGTGTGGCGCCAAACACAACATTATAAAGCGGGTAATGGAAATAAATAGTTAATATAAAATACTTTTGAATTTGTTTAATGAATCAAATCTACCTGTTCGAAAAATCTGAAAAATAGAAACAAGTGAAACACTTTAACCTCTTTCTTTAATTTAAAAGTTATGTTTTATTAAATAATTTTTGTTTTATTTAAATTATTTATCACAGTATTTTCTTTCTAATCTATCTGTATAAATTTTATTTGAAATATTACCCTGAAACATATATTTGAAACATAAATTTTTACCGTCATTTTCGCAATGCCCTTTATCTCTTATGAATTTGCTACAAGTGGGTCCATTTCTTTTTTGATAAAAGCACAAAAAAATACTTTTGCTATTATTATATTAATTAACTCACTGAGATAATACAAAATGGTCAGGCAAATACGCCATCACGGTGGCCGCGGGTTGAAGTCTTGGCTTTATTTAATACAGATAAGTTGATAGGATGAAGAGCCTTACCAAAAAACAATGAAAACGAATGCGTCCCTGATTTCAAATCTGCCGTTTAACAGATAGAGGGCGAATCTTATCCATTGAAGTTGTGCATTTTTATTTTCAACAAATTTATTATTTTTATTGTTTAATACCTCGCAAAATCTATTCTTATTTGTTCTACAATACAAAACACCACTTTATATTGATTTACGTTCTTAATAAAACAATACTTACTAGTTAAAAGAAATGTTTTTATTTGTCTTAAAAACTCTGTTTCTACAGTTTTTTTCTATGAAGGTCATATTGATTCTTTTTTTTTCTGTTAACATACTACAATATTCTCATTGATGCACCTTATTTTACAAAAGTTATACAGTTTAATATGTATGTTCGCAAAACAAAATTATCCAAATTCAAATCACTTTGGATCGTTTGTGCACTTGCAATACTGATGGTTCATCAATCACAAGCGCTTTAAGTTTGGAGAGCATACAATGAACTAACGGTATTACTTTACTGCTGGTACAATAATTATCGCCAGATATTTCTTTCGCCGCGGTTTTAAGTGGACGTAAGATATTGATGAGCGATACCGATATGTTTAGGTACAGGCCAGTTAGCATTGGAGGTGCACCTTTGTGGCAAAGCAAAATGTCACAGCACTTTTAAGCTCTAAAAATCTTTGGATTATATAGTATGTGCTGTTCCAACGTGTTGGCATATCTTGGATTAACTTCGTTTCAGCGCTAACTTTCGCAGTTCATCGCTTGCCACACAACTTTACTTAAAAAAAGTAACACCGGTCTTCATTTTTGAGAATATTTGTTACAGTTCAGGAATTTGCAGAATGATTTGAGCAACCAAGTTAAGTGTATGAGCGAAACAGGGGATGTGGTTCTTTTTCCCAAATGCAATCTCAACTGCTTTCCCTATATTCACGGCATTATCGGTAACAACGGCTGAGACTTTGTTTGTGAGGAGATGTAATTTTTAATTTTTTTTTTTGATTTTTGAATCCCATTCTCTACCACCGAAAAAGGCTGGTTGTCCTTACATATCATGTATAAAATTGCACTGTTCAATTTTCTTGCTTTGTCACCAGTAGGAGAAGCATAAGAACTAATTTCTTCAAATGTTGTCTTTATTGGCCTCAGCATCTTAGGACGTTTTGATGGTAAGTCTACTTCCCAGACTTTTTCAACATATAAATCTGATGGAGACTTTTGGGCGGCATTAGATGTCGATGGCTCTGCATCTGGATTCAAGGTGCTGGTGCTGACACATTTAATTACGTCTTCTGTTCTATTTGTCGACAAACTTGAATCTAATTTGTTTGCTCATTTTTAGTTCTTATAAATTCCGAATCAAGAGATTTGTGGATTTTTCTAATGTGACCCATTAAATTGGTAGTGTTTCCAGTCGTTCATAAATTTTGTTGGCATATTTTACATTTAGCTGATTTTTCAACGATAATTCCAAACATCGCTTTTTTTCTTAGGTGCCATAACGGAAGAACTCTGAAAAAAAATACTACTTTACGCCGTTATATAACACAAAAAACAAATTGCTTTACATCGTAATCGTCACTTTAAACTAGGCGTATGCAATCAAATAATAACTGGGCGAACACAATGATAAACGGAGCTGGAATACGGAGCTAAATCTGTATTAGCCGTCAAAAGAGGATGTACGTCCCAACTTGCAAGTGCCCTTAATGATGCTGTGCAGTTTACATCGTTTCTTTGTTTCACCTTTTTTTTGGCACAAAAACGAATTGAATGAAACTTTAAAAAAATGTTAGGGTTGAGCTTTGGCATTTATTGTTCGGGAAAGAAAATGCTAGGACGGACTTAAAACAAGAATGGATAATTTTTTATTGTTTTTTTTTTTTTTTGAATAAAACAACGCAGTTTATATACAAAGATAAATGAAAGTATTGGAAATGTTCGTGATAATCAAGATCAGTGTAAACATCAAGGTACGTGTTTGTCCAAAAGAAGAATGAAGGTTCTCCTTTTTCGTTTTTTTTTAATTCCAACTAGATAGGTTTCCTTTCAAAATTCGAAACAAAAAAGAAAAGCAGTCAGCCGCTCTTCATATGTCTTATCCAGGAGGAAAAGTATCCAAGTATTTTCAGGATACCTTTGGATTTTCTCGCTGTGTCTATATGTTCTACAATCAATTTTAAAAGTTTTTATTTTTAGACCTTGTCAAATATTTTCTTTGTCAAAGGAGAACCCTTAATCAAAACTTTCATTCTTCCATTCGTTACTTCTTTACCCTAATGAAAATTCTCTTCCATTCCAGCTCATTGTGTTCAGCCAGTAAACACAAACTATATTTACAGGATGTAGCGTAATTTCAACCAACACTAATATCACGTTCTTTTAAAATCTCTGTTTTTTCTTGATGCCACATAATTTCAACCACTAAGACTAAAAGACATAAAAGTAACAGCATTGTAGACTCTTTTAGTCTAGTCTGACTTGTGTCTTGCATCTGGGCACTATTTGTGTATGCCTGCCTTGTTTTAAAGGGCCCATACACGACACAAACATGTTTGCGCAAACATGTATATTTTGTTGTTGCCTCCATGTTTGCACAAACCGTCTGTGTCGTGTGTGTCCATTTTCGCTGTTTGCAGCAACAGTTTGCGTGAATGCAAAATATTTTGAATTTTCTGTGTTTCTTCAAACATACCTGCACCGTGTATGGTGAGGTTTGCACAAACTTGCGAAAAAATTTTCTATGAGTGATGACATACGATGACGACGACGAAACGATGAAAACTGATGTTTGAGCAAAATGTTTGCGTAGTGTATGGCAAAGGTATGTTTGCGCAAACTCAGGTTTGCAGCGACGTGTTTGTGTCGTGTATGGGCCCTATTACTTAACGTGTGAGGTAAGCCAGATGTGCGAATCCAACGTCGCGTCGTCTTGTCGTGTTCATGTTATTTTTTTTTAACCTATGTGCTAGTGCTCAATTCAATAAAGTCAAAAGAGCCAAAGAGTGCAAATGACGAGATACTTTCATTCGATACATCGAAACGAAATACATCGATGCATCGTTAAACATCGAAAGAATTCGATACATCGGATTTATTTCGAGGAAAAGGAAAAAAAATGTGATGAGGTAAACTAACCTGATGTTGGAGACATCTATGGGCAGATGAAAGACGTTTATTTGTTTTGCTTGCGGTAGCAGTGCTGTGCTTTGTTCATAAGGAAGTTAGTATGTATGGATATAGGTAGGTATTTTATATTCAATGGTTTCACTTCGCTGAGTTGAATAAATATTTGTAAGGATTTGTCGATCCAACATCTTCGTTGTCTTCTAGCGGTCTTGTTACAGGTGTCATTATATTTTTTGGTCGTCGTGATCACCAGCGGTAAACAGCATACACCTCGAAAATTATCATAGCGCCAGAAAATATACCATATTGATGTATGTCATATTTTGAAATTAATGGAAACATCTTATTAGTCGTTGACTGTAGTTCTTAGCAAGAACCGAGGATAGATTTGTGAATGGGATAAATGGAGGCGAGACATTAGTTTCAAACTCCTAGAAACTATGGATTTTCACCACCTTGGTTTCCAGAATACATTTGTCCTTCATGGAGAGTTCTCTTAGACCCTGGATTTGAACTGCATATACTTGGGTACCACACACAACATATACAGATTGTGGAGATAAAGTCAAAAAAAACCATCTGTTTGGCATACGTAGTTGTATCCAAACTTGGTTATGATTCACTGTAGTCAATGTATAACCTGAGTATGAAACATTAACATGGTTGAAAAAATTAGATTCGCACGGTGAATAATTCTCTTTGCAGATGTAGACTGGATGTTTGCCTGTGCAAACAAAGTTTTGCTTGTCATCGGATTTGACGCAATTCTTTATGTCATCCGCTCCAAGCTTGATATAGTTGTCCCGTTGCAACGCAATTGCGTTGTTTTCTGTCGTTGGGTTCTCGTATGTCAGACTATCTTTCATGGCAATCGGTTGTGGTATGACCTTGTAAAGATCATATACTGCATTATGAACCAGGGGTAATTTAATGTTGAATATAATTCCCTTGCTCGTGACTCTGGTACTAACATGCGTGAGTTAATTATTGGTATTCCAGTGTTGGCTGGCGAGTATAGTTTGATGAGCTGAAACTGTTGTAATAGTGCGTTTGATGTAAGAATAGCAGAACTTATTTTCCCATGGTGTGCATCTTTGATCGCATCGATGATTGCCGTTTGGCTTCTATGAAACCGTGCAAAACTAAGATTTATCAGACCAACCATTGAGTTAAATGACAACATTGCAAGCGTTTCATTAAGGTTTTCGTTACCACATTGTACGCTTTCTGAATAAAACCACTGCGGTATCGTATTGGTATTTCAATTCAGCTATCTACAGTTGTTCTGAAATTGGTAGTGTAATATAACTTCTTTCCACATAAAACACCCATGTTATCCAATGCCTTGTTGATGGTGTCGATCTTACGCTCGCCAAGGCCGGACGTTGAGGTGCGCACACAAATAATCGAAAATAAAAGTAAAAAAAAAATTATTTGCGCATTGTTGTCGCGAGTGTTAAAAAAATACATACTCGTTTGAGAAAATGAAAAATACCCCTCGCGTGTGCTGTAGAGCATAAAATAATATCCACTTGCTTCTTTTTTGTATGCAAGCTGTCATTGTATTTGTATTTAATTTTATTCATTCAATTTAAAATGTATAGAAATATACAATTCATTAATAAAATAAAAAAAAATAGTGTACATTCTTTAACTAGGTAGTTAGCGATGAATGACACATGTACTTTAAAAATGTATTAATAACTGATTTGGGGTGACAATCAGTAATTTAAGTAACAAGAATAAAATAATAATAACATTATAGAAAAGAAGAGCTTGCTAGCATCTTTATAGAAAAAATATAGTAGGAATTAATTATTTTTTAACATAACAAAACATAATTTACAACAAATTTTATTTTTTTGATTACATTAACTAAAACTAAATTAATGATTCAATATCATCAATCAGATTTGAACATAAATTAAAACCGTTTTTTCTGCGCGATTTTAAAAAATACCTTTTTTCCCTCTAATGCTTTTAGCTTGCCTTAGGCAAAAACCAATAAAAAAGGAAGTTGTCCACGATCTAAAAAACAAGAGGCAAAATACCAAAGATGTTGCAAACCTCTATTGATGGAATTTAAAAGTGTCAGTTATGTTTTACCGGTAAATGCGTGTTTTTGAATTTTTAAAAACATATGTCGCGAGCTTCTATGTTATTATTTTAAATATTTATTTTTTTACCTGAAGTGGGTTCAAGAGAGCAAGCATTCACATTATCAATTTTGGGGACATATATTTGAAAATTGTTATATGAAGCTGACATTAGACTAGCAGTCCATATATAATACGTCCATGAATACCCCAATTGTGTATTTTGTATTGGTTTTTAGTTTCGGTGTTGGCTTGGGATAATGTAGTCCACCCATTGAATAAGAAGTATAGGTAAACGTGTTCTTAATAGTGTGAGTTATCAAATTCACGCAAGTATTAGCACTGGGGTGGAGTGCAGAAGACTAAAAACTCTTGTGTGGCGCCAAACACAACATTATAAAGCGGGTAATGGAAATAAATAGTTAATATAAAATACTTTTGAATTTGTTTAATGAATCAAATCTACCTGTTCGAAAAATCTGAAAAATAGAAACAAGTGAAACACTTTAACCTCTTTCTTTAATTTAAAAGTTATGTTTTATTAAATAATTTTTGTTTTATTTAAATTATTTATCACAGTATTTTCTTTCTAATCTATCTGTATAAATTTTATTTGAAATATTACCCTGAAACATATATTTGAAACATAAATTTTTACCGTCATTTTCGCAATGCCCTTTATCTCTTATGAATTTGCTACAAGTGGGTCCATTTCTTTTTTGATAAAAGCACAAAAAAATACTTTTGCTATTATTATATTAATTAACTCACTGAGATAATACAAAATGGTCAGGCAAATACGCCATCACGGTGGCCGCGGGTTGAAGTCTTGGCTTTATTTAATACAGATAAGTTGATAGGATGAAGAGCCTTACCAAAAAACAATGAAAACGAATGCGTCCCTGATTTCAAATCTGCCGTTTAACAGATAGAGGGCGAATCTTATCCATTGAAGTTGTGCATTTTTATTTTCAACAAATTTATTATTTTTATTGTTTAATACCTCGCAAAATCTATTCTTATTTGTTCTACAATACAAAACACCACTTTATATTGATTTACGTTCTTAATAAAACAATACTTACTAGTTAAAAGAAATGTTTTTATTTGTCTTAAAAACTCTGTTTCTACAGTTTTTTTCTATGAAGGTCATATTGATTCTTTTTTTTTCTGTTAACATACTACAATATTCTCATTGATGCACCTTATTTTACAAAAGTTATACAGTTTAATATGTATGTTCGCAAAACAAAATTATCCAAATTCAAATCACTTTGGATCGTTTGTGCACTTGAAATACTGATGGTTCATCAATCACAAGCGCTTTAAGTTTGGAGAGCATACAATGAACTAACGGTATTACTTTACTGCTGGTACAATAATTATCGCCAGATATTTCTTTCGCCGCGGTTTTAAGTGGACGTAAGATATTGATGAGCGATACCGATATGTTTAGTTACAGGCCAGTTAGCATTGGAGGTGCACCTTTGTGGCAAAGCAAAATGTCACAGCACTTTTAAGCTCTAAAAATCTTTGGATTATATAGTATGTGCTGTTCCAACGTGTTGGCATATCTTGGATTAACTTCGTTTCAGCGCTAACTTTCGCAGTTCATCGCTTGCCACACAACTTTACTTAAAAAAAGTAACACCGGTCTTCATTTTTGAGAATATTTGTTACAGTTCAGGAATTTGCAGAATGATTTGAGCAACCAAGTTAAGTGTATGAGCGAAACAGGGGATGTGGTTCTTTTTCCCAAATGCAATCTCAACTGCTTTCCCTATATTCACGGCATTATCGGTAACAACGGCTGAGACTTTGTTTGTGAGGAGATGTAATTTTTAATTTTTTTTTTTATTTTTGAATCCCATTCTCTACCACCGAAAAAGGCTGGTTGTCCTTACATATCATGTATAAAATTGCACTGTTCAATTTTCTTGCTTTGTCACCAGTAGGAGAAGCATAAGAACTAATTTCTTCAAATGTTGTCTTTATTGGCCTCAGCATCTTAGGACGTTTTGATGGTAAGTCTACTTCCCAGACTTTTTCAACATATAAATCTGATGGAGACTTTTGGGCGGCATTAGATGTCGATGGCTCTGCATCTGGATTCAAGGTGCTGGTGCTGACACATTTAATTACGTCTTCTGTTCTATTTGTCGAGGTACTTGGAGATGACAATGACAAACTTGAATCTAATTTGTTTGCTCATTTTTAGTTCTTATAAATTCCGAATCAAGAGATTTGTGGATTTTTCTAATGTGACCCATTAAATTGGTAGTGTTTCCAGTCGTTCATAAATTTTGTTGGCATATTTTACATTTAGCTGATTTTTCAACGATAATTCCAAACATCGCTTTTTTTCTTAGGTGCCATAACGGAAGAACTCTGAAAAAAAATACTACTTTACGCCGTTATATAACACAAAAAACAAATTGCTTTACATCGTCATCGTCACTTTAAACTAGGCGTATGCAATCAAATAATAACTGGGCGAACACAATGATAAACGGAGCTGGAATACGGAGCTGGATCTGTATTAGCCGTCAAAAGAGGATGTACGTCCCAACTTGCAAGTGCCCTTAATGATGCTGTGCAGTTTACATCGTTTCTTTGTTTCACCTTTTTTTTGGCACAAAAACGAATTGAATGAAACTTTAAAAAAATGTTAGGGTTGAGCTTTGGCATTTATTGTTCGGGAAAGAAAATGCTAGGACGGACTTAAAACAAGAATGGATAATTTTTTATTGTTTTTTTTTTTTGAATAAAACAACGCAGTTTATATACAAAGATAAATGAAAGTATTGGAAATGTTCGTGATAATCAAGATCAGTGTAAACATCAAGGTACGTGTTTGTCCAAAAGAAGAATGAAGGTTCTCCTTTTTCGTTTTTTTTTAATTCCAACTAGATAGGTTTCCTTTCAAAATTCGAAACAAAAAAGAAAAGCAGTCAGCCACTCTTCATATGTCTTATCCAGGAGGAAAAGTATCCAAGTATTTTCAGGATACCTTTGGATTTTCTCGCTGTGTCTATATGTTCTACAATCAATTTTAAAAGTTTTTATTTTTAGACCTTGTCAAATATTTTCTTTGTCAAAGGAGAACCCTTAATCAAAACTTTCATTCTTCCATTCGTTACTTCTTTACCCTAATGAAAATTCTCTTCCATTCCAGCTCATTGTGTTCAGCCAGTAAACACAAACTATATTTACAGGATGTAGCGTAATTTCAACCAACACTAATATCACGTTCTTTTAAAATCTCTGTTTTTTCTTGATGCCACATAATTTCAACCACTAAGACTAAAAGACATAAAAGTAACAGCATTGTAGACTCTTTTAGTCTAGTCTGACTTGTGTCTTGCATCTGGGCACTATTTGTGTATGCCTGCCTTGTTTTAAAGGGCCCATACACGACACAAACATGTTTGCGCAAACATGTATATTTTGTTGTTGCCTCCATGTTTGCACAAACCGTCTGTGTCGTGTGTGTCCATTTTCGCTGTTTGCAGCAACAGTTTGCGTGAATGCAAAATATTTTGAATTTTCTGTGTTTCTGCAAACATACCTGCACCGTGTATGGTGAGGTTTGCACAAACTTGCGAAAAAATTTTCTATGAGTGGTGACATACGATGACGACGACGAAACGATGAAAACTGATGTTTGAGCAAAATGTTTGCGTAGTGTATGGCAAAGGTATGTTTGCGCAAACTCAGGTTTGCAGCGACGTGTTTGTGTCGTGTATGGGCCCTATTACTTAACGTGTGAGGTAAGCCAGATGTGCGAATCCAACGTCGCGTCGTCTTGTCGTGTTCATGTTATTTTTTTTTAACCTATGTGCTAGTGCTCAATTCAATAAAGTCAAAAGAGCCAAAGAGTGCAAATGACGAGATACTTTCATTCGATACATCGAAACGAAATACATCGATGCATCGTTAAACATCGAAAGAATTCGATACATCGGATTTATTTCGAGGAAAAGGAAAAAAAATGTGATGAGGTAAACTAACCTGATGTTGGAGACATCTATGGGCAGATGAAAGACGTTTATTTGTTTTGCTTGCGGTAGCGGTAGCAGTGCTGTGCTTTGTTCATAAGGAAGTTAGTATGTATGGATATAGGTAGGTATTTTATATTCAATGGTTTCACTTCGCTGAGTTGAATAAATATTTGTAAGGATTTGTCGATCCAACATCTTCGTTGTCTTCTAGCGGTCTTGTTACAGGTGTCATTATATTTTTTGGTCGTCGTGATCACCAGCGGTAAACAGCATACACCTCGAAAATTATCATAGCGCCAGAAAATATACCATATTGATGTATGTCATATTTTGAAATTAATGGAAACATCTTATTAGTCGTTGACTGTAGTTCTTAGCAAGAACCGAGGATAGATTTGTGAATGGGATAAATGGAGGCGAGACATTAGTTTCAAACTCCTAGAAACTATGGATTTTCACCACCTTGGTTTCCAGAATACATTTGTCCTTCATGGAGAGTTCTCTTAGACCCTGGATTTGAACTGCATATACTTGGGTACCACACACAACATATACAGATTGTGGAGATAAAGTCAAAAAAAACCATCTGTTTGGCATACGTAGTTGTATCCAAACTTGGTTATGATTCACTGTAGTCAATGTATAACCTGAGTATGAAACATTAACATGGTTGAAAAAATTAGATTCGCACGGTGAATAATTCTCTTTGCAGATGTAGACTGGATGTTTGCCTGTGCAAACAAAGTTTTGCTTGTCATCGGATTTGACGCAATTCTTTATGTCATCCGCTCCAAGCTTGATATAGTTGTCCCGTTGCAACGCAATTGCGTTGTTTTCTGTCGTTGGGTTCTCGTATGTCAGACTATCTTTCATGGCAATCGGTTGTGGTATGACCTTGTAAAGATCATATACTGCATTATGAACCAGGGGTAATTTAATGTTGAATATAATTCCCTTGCTCGTGACTCTGGTACTAACATGCGTGAGTTAATTATTGGTATTCCAGTGTTGGCTGGCGAGTATAGTTTGATGAGCTGAAACTGTTGTAATAGTGCGTTTGATGTAAGAATAGCAGAACTTATTTTCCCATGGTGTGCATCTTTGATCGCATCGATGATTGCCGTTTGGCTTCTATGAAACCGTGCAAAACTAAGATTTATCAGACCAACCATTGAGTTAAATGACAACATTGCAAGCGTTTCGTTATGGTTTTCGTTACCACATTGTACGCTTTCTGAATAAAACCACTGCGGTATCGTATTGGTATTTCAATTCAGCTATCTACAGTTGTTCTGAAATTGGTAGTGTAATATAACGTCTTTCCACATAAAACACCCATGTTATCCAATGCCTTGTTGATGGTGTCGATCTTACGCTCGCCAAGGCCGGACGTTGAGGTGCGCACACAAATAATCGAAAATAAAAGTAAAAAAAATTATTTGCGCATTGTTGTCGCGAGTGTTAAAAAAATACATACTCGTTTGAGAAAATGAAAAATACCCCTCGCGTGTGCTGTAGAGCATAAAATAATATCCACTTGCTTCTTTTTTGTATGCAAGCTGTCATTGTATTTGTATTTAATTTTATTCATTCAATTTAAAATGTATAGAAATATACAATTCATTAATAAAATAAAAAAAAATAGTGTACATTCTTTAACTAGGTAGTTAGCGATGAATGACACATGTACTTTAAAAATGTATTAATAACTGATTTGGGGTGACAATCAGTAATTTAAGTAACAAGAATAAAATAATAATAACATTATAGAAAAGAAGAGCTTGCTAGCATCTTTATAGAAAAAATATAGTAGGAATTAATTATTTTTTAACATAACAAAACATAATTTACAACAAATTTTATTTTTTTGATTACATTAACTAAAACTAAATTAATGATTCAATATCATCAATCAGATTTGAACATAAATTAAAACCGTTTTTTCTGCGCGATTTTAAAAAATACCTTTTTTCCCTCTAATGCTTTTAGCTTGCCTTAGGCAAAAACCAATAAAAAAGGAAGTTGTCCACGATCTAAAAAACAAGAGGCAAAATACCAAAGATGTTGCAAACCTCTATTGATGGAATTTAAAAGTGTCAGTTATGTTTTACCGGTAAATGCGTGTTTTTGAATTTTTAAAAACATATGTCGCGAGCTTCTATGTTATTATTTTAAATATTTATTTTTTTACCTGAAGTGGGTTCAAGAGAGCAAGCATTCACATTATCAATTTTGGGGACATATATTTGAAAATTGTTATATGAAGCTGACATTAGACTAGCAGTCCATATATAATACGTCCATGAATACCCCAATTGTGTATTTTGTATTGGTTTTTAGTTTCGGTGTTGGCTTGGGATAATGTAGTCCACCCATTGAATAAGAAGTATAGGTAAACGTGTTCTTAATAGTGTGAGTTATCAAATTCACGCAAGTATTAGCACTGGGGCGGAGTGCAGAAGACTAAAAACTCTTGTGTGGCGCCAAACACAACATTATAAAGCGGATAATGGAAATAAATAGTTAATATAAAATACTTTTGAATTTGTTTAATGAATCAAATTTACCTGTTCGAAAAATCTGAAAAATAGAAACAAGTGAAACACTTTAACCTCTTTCTTTAATTTAAAAGTTATGTTTTATTAAATAATTTTTGTTTTATTTAAATTATTTATCACAGTATTTTCTTTCTAATCTATCTGTATAAATTTTATTTGAAATATTACCCTGAAACATATATTTGAAACATAAATTTTTACCGTCATTTTCGCAATGCCCTTTATCTCTTATGAATTTGCTACAAGTGGGTCCATTTCTTTTTTGATAAAAGCACAAAAAAATACTTTTGCTATTATTATATTAATTAACTCACTGAGATAATACAAAATGGTCAGGCAAATACGCCATCACGGTGGCCGCGGGTTGAAGTCTTGGCTTTATTTAATACAGATAAGTTGATAGGATGAAGAGCCTTACCAAAAAATAATGAAAACGAATGCGTCCCTGATTTCAAATCTGCCGTTTGACAGATAGAGGGCGAATCTTATCCATTGAAGTTGTGCATTTTTATTTTCAACAAATTTATTATTTTTATTGTTTAATACCTCGCAAAATCTATTCTTATTTGTTCTACAATACAAAACACCACTTTATATTGATTTACTTTCTTAATAAAACAATACTTACTAGTTAAAAGAAATGTTTTTATTTGTCTTAAAAACTCTGTTTCTACAGTTTTTTTCTATGAAGGTCATATTGATTCTTTTTTTCTGTTAACATACTACAATATTCTCATTGATGCACCTTATTTTACAAAAGTTATACAGTTTAATATGTATGTTCGCAAAACAAAATTATCCAAATTCAAATCACTTTGGATCGTTTGTGCACTTGCAATACTGATGGTTCATCAATCACAAGCGCTTTAAGTTTGGAGAGCATACAATGAACTAACGGTATTACTTTACTGCTGGTACAATAATTATCGCCAGATATTTCTTTCGCCGCGGTTTTAAGTGGACGTAAGATATTGATGAGCGATACCGATATGTTTAGTTACAGGCCAGTTAGCATTGGAGGTGCACCTTTGTGGCAAAGCAAAATGTCACAGCACTTTTAAGCTCTAAAAATCTTTGGATTATATAGTATGTGCTGTTCCAACGTGTTGGCATATCTTGGATAAACTTTGTTTCAGCGCTAACTTTCGCAGTTCATCGCTTGCCACACAACTTTACTTAAAAAAAGTAACACCGGTCTTCATTTTTGAGAATATTTGTTACAGTTCAGGAATTTGCAGAATGATTTGAGCAACCAAGTTAAGTGTATGAGCGAAACAGGGGATGTGGTTCTTTTTCCCAAATGCAATCTCAAATGCTTTCCCTATATTCACGGCATTATCGGTAACAACGGCTGAGACTTTGTTTGTGAGGAGATGTAATTTTTAATTTTTTTTTTTGATTTTTGAATCCCATTCTCTACCACCGAAAAAGGCTGGTTGTCCTTACATATCATGTATAAAATTGCACTGTTCAATTTTCTTGCTTTGTCACCAGTAGGAGAAGCATAAGAACTAATTTCTTCAAATGTTGTCTTTATTGGCCTCAGCATCTTAGGACGTTATGATGGTAAGTCTACTTCCCAGACTTTTTCAACATATAAATCTGATGGAGACTTTTGGGCGGCATTAGATGTCGATGGCTCTGCATCTGCATTCAAGGTGCTGGTGCTGACACATTTAATTACGTCTTCTGTTCTATTTGTCGAGGTACTTGGAGATGACAATGACAAACTTGAATCTAATTTGTTGGCTCATTTTTAGTTCTTATAAATTCCGAATCAAGAGATTTGTGGATTTTTCTAATGTGACCCATTAAATTGGTAGTGTTTCCAGTCGTTCATAAATTTTGTTGGCATATTTTACATTTAGCTGATTTTTCAACGATAATTCCAAACATCGCTTTTTTTCTTAGGTGCCATAACGGAAGAACTCTGAAAAAAAATACTACTTTACGCCGTTATATAACACAAAAAACAAATTGCTTTACATCGTCATCGTCACTTTAAACTAGGCGTATGCAATCAAATAATAACTGGGCGAACACAATGATAAACGGAGCTGGAATACAGAGCTGGATCTGTATTAGCCGTCAAAAGAGGCCGTACGTCCCAACTTGCAAGTGCCCACAATGATGCTGTGCAGTTTACATCGTTTCTTTGTTTCACCTTTTTTTTGGCACAAAAACGAATTGAATGAAACTTTAAAAAAATGTTAGGGTTGAGCTTTGGCATTTATTGTTCGGGAAAGAAAATGCTAGGACGGAATTAAAACAAGAATGGATAATTTTTTATTGTTTTTTTTTTTTGAATAAAACAACGCAGTTTATATACAAAGATAAATGAAAGTATTGGAAATGTTCGTGATAATCAAGATCAGTGTAAATATCAAGGTACGTGTTTGTCCAAAAAACGAATGAAGGTTCTCCTTTTTCGTTTTTTTTAATTCCAACTAGATAGGTTTCCTTTCAAAATTCGAAACAAAAAAGAAAAGCAGTCAGCCGCTCTTCATATGTCTTATCCAGGAGGAAAAGTATCCAAGTATTTTCAGGATACCTTTGGATTTTCTCGCTGTGTCTATATGTTCTACAATCAATTTTAAAAGTTTTTATTTTTAGACCTTGTCAAATATTTTCTTTGTCAAAGGAGAAACATCAAAGCTCAACCCTTAATATATCAAAACTTTAATTCTTCCATTCGTTACTTCTTTACCCTAATGAAAATTCTCTTCCATTCCAGCTCATTGTGTTCAGCCAGTAAACACAAACTATATTTACAGGATGTAGCGTAATTTCAACCAACACTAATATCACGTTCTTTTAAAATCTCTGTTTTTTCTTGATGCCACATAATTTCAACCACTAAGACTAAAAGACATAAAAGTAACAGCATTGTATACTCTTTTAGTCTAGTCTGACTTGTGTCTTGCATCTGGGCGCTATTTGTGTATGCCTGCCTCGGTTTAAAGGGCCCATACACGACACAAACATGTTTGCGCAAACATGTATATTTTGTTGTTGCCTCCATGTTTGCACAAACCGTCTGTGTCGTGTGTGTCAATTTTCGCTGTTTGCAGCGACAGTTTGCGTGAATTCAAAATATTTTGAATTTTCTCTGTTTCTGCAAACATACCTGCACCGTGTATGGTGAGGTTTGCACAAACTTGCGAAAAAAATTTCTATGAGTGGTGACATACGATGACGACGACGAAACGATGAAAACTGATGTTTGAGCAAAATGTTTGCGTAGTGTATGGCAAAGGTATGTTTGCGCAAATTCAGGTTTGCAGCGACGTGTTTGTGTCGTGTATGGGCCCTATTACTTAACTTGTGAGGTAAGCCAGATGTGCGAATCCAACGTCGCGTCGTCTTGTCGTGTTCATGTTATTTTTTTTTTAACCTATGTGCTAGTGCTCAATTCAATAAAGTCAAAAGAGCCAAAGAGTGCAAATGACGAGATACTTTCATTCGATACATCGAAACGAAATACATCGATGCATCGTTAAACATCGAAAGAATTCGATACATCGGATTTATTTCGAGGAAAAGGAAAAAAAATGTGATGAGGTAAACTAACCTGATGTTGGAGACATCTATGGGCAGATGAAAGACGTTTATTTGTTTTGCTTGCGGTAGCAGTGCTGTGCTTTGTTCATAAGGAAGTTAGTATGTATGGATATAGGTAGGTATTTTATATTCAATGGTTTCACTTCGCTGAGTTGAATAAATATTTGTAAGGATTTGTCGATCCAACATCTTCGTTGTCTTCTAGCGGTCTTGTTACAGGTGTCATTATATTTTTTGGTCGTCGTGATCACCAGCGGTAAACAGCATACACCTCGAAAATTATCATAGCGCCATAAAATATACCATATTGATGTTTGTCATATTTTGAAATTAATGGAAACATCTTATTAGTCGTTGACTGTAGTTCTTAGCAAGAACCGAGGATAGATTTGTGAATGGGATAAATGGAGGCGAGACATTAGTTTCAAACTCCTAGAAACTATGGATTTTCACCACCTTGGTTTCCAGAATACATTTGTCCTTCATGGAGAGTTCTCTTAGACCCTGAATTTGAACTGCATATACTTGGGTACCACACACAACATTTACAGATTGTGGAGATAAAGTCAAAAAAATCAATCTGTTTGGCGTACGTAGTTGTATCCATACTTGGTTATCATTCACTGTAGTCAATGTATAACCTGAGTATGAAACATTAACATGGTTGAAAAAATTAGATTCGCACGGTGAATAATTCTCTTTGCAGATGTAGACTGGATGTTTGCCTGTGCAAACAAAGTTTTGCTTGTCATCGGATTTGACGCAATTCTTGATGTCATCCGCTCCAAGCTTGATATAGTTGTCCCGTTGCAACGCAATTGCGTTGTTTTCTGTCGTTGGGTTCTCGTATGTCAGACTATCTTTCATGGCAATCGGTTGTGGTATGACCTTGTAAAGATCATATACTGCATTATGAACCAGGGGTAATTTAATGTTGAATATAATTCCCTTGCTCGTGACTCTGGTACTAACATGCGTGAGTTAATTATTGGTATTCCAGTGTTGGCTGGCGAGTATAGTTTGATGAACTGAAACTGTTGTAATAGTGCGTTTGATTTAAGAATAGCAGAACTTATTTTCCCATGGTGTGCATCTATGATCGCATCGATGATTGCCGTTTGGCTTCTATGAAACCGTGCAAAACTAAGATTTATCAGACCAACCATTGAGTTAAATGACAACATTGCAAGCGTTTCAATAAGGTTTTCGTTACCACATTGTACGCTTTCTGAATAAAACCACTGCGGTATCGTATTGGTATTTCAATTCAGCTATCTACAGTTGTTCTGAAATTGGTAGTGTAATATAACGTCTTTCCACATAAAACACCCATGTTATCCAATGCCTTGTTGATGGTGTCGATCTTACGCTCGCCAAGGCCGGACGTTGAGGTGCGCACACAAATAATCGAAAATAAAAGTAAAAAAAAAATTATTTGCGCATTGTTGTCGCGAGTGTTAAAAAAATACATACTCGTTTGAGAAAATGAAAAATACCCCTCGCGTGTGCTGTAGAGCATAAAATAATATCCACTTGATTCTTTTTTGTATGCAAGCTCTCATTGTATTTGTATTTAATTTTATTCATTCAATTTAAAATGTATAGAAATATACAATTCATTAATAAAATAAAAAAAAATAGTGTACATTCTTTAACTAGGTAGTTAGCGATGAATGACACATGTACTTTAAAAATGTATTAATAACTGATGTGGGGTGACAATCAGTAATTTAAGTAACAAGAATAAAATAATAATAACATTATAGAAAAGAAGAGCTTGCTAGCATCTTTATAGAAAAAATATAGTAGGAATTAATTATTTTTTAACATAACAAAACATAATTTACAACAAATTTTATTTTTTTTGATTACATTAACTAAAACTAAATTAATGATTCAATGTCATCAATGAGATTTGAACATAAATTAAAACCGTTTTTTCTGCGCGATTTTAAAAAATACCTTTTTTCCTTCTAATGCTTTTAGCTTGCCTTAGGCAAAAACCAATTAAAAAGGAAGTTGTCCACGATCTAAAAAACAAGAGGCGAAATACCAAAGATGTCGCAAACCTCTATTGATGGAATTTAAAAGTGTCAGTTATGTTTTACCGGTAAATGCGTGTTTTTGAATTTTTAAAAACATATGTCGCGAGCTTCTATGTTATTATTTTAAATATTTATTTTTTTACCTGAAGTGGGTTCAAGAGAGCAAGCATTCACATTATCAATTTTGGGGACATATATTTGAAAATTGTTATATGAAGCTGACATTAGACTAGCAGTCCATATATAATACGTCCATGAATACCCCAATTGTGTATTTTGTGTTGGTTTTTAGTTTCGGTGTTGGCTTGGGATAATGTAGTCCACCCATTGAATAAGAAGTATAGGTAAACGTGTTCTTAATAGTGTGAGTTATCAAATTCACGCAAGTATTAGCACTGGGGCGGAGTGCAGAAGACTAAAAACTCTTGTGTGGCGCCAAACACAACATTATAAAGCGGGTAATGGAAATAAATAGTTAATATAAAATACATTTGAATTTGTTTAATGAATCAAATTTACCTGTTCGAAAAATCTGAAAAATAGAAACAAGTGAAACACTTTAACCTCTTTCTTTAATTTAAAAGTTATGTATTATTAAATAATTTTTGTTTTATTTAAATAATTTATCACAGTATTTTCTCTCTAATCTATCTGTATAAATTTTATTTGAAATATTACCCTGAAACATATATTTGAAACATAAATTTTTACCGTCATTTTCGAAATGCCCTTTATCTCTTATGAATTTGCTACAAGTGGGTCCATTTCTTTTTTGATAAAAGCACAAAAAAAAATACTTTTGCTATTATTATATTAATTAACTCACTGAGATAATACAAAATGGTCAGGCAAATACGCCATCATGGTGGCCGCGGGTTGAAGTCTTGGCTTTATTTAATACAGATAAGTTGATAGGATGAAGAGCCTTACCAAAAAACAATGAAAACGAATGCGTCCCTGATTTCAAATCTGCCGTTTGACAGATAGAGGGCGAATCTTATCCATTGAAGTTGTGCATTTTTATTTTCAACAAATTTATTATTTTTATTGTTTAATACCTCGCAAAATCTATTCTTATTTGTTCTACAATTCAAAACACCACTTTATATTGATTTACGTTCTTAATAAAACAATACCTACTAGTTAAAAGAAATGTTTTAATTTGTCTTAAAAACTCTGTTTCTACAGTTTTTTTTCTATGAAGGTCATATTGATTCTTTTTTTTTCTGTTAAGATACTACAATATTCTCATTGATGCACCTTATTTTACAAAAGTTATACAGTTTAATATGTATGTTCGCAAAACAAAATTATCCAAATTCAAATCACTTTGGATCGTTTGTGCACTTGCAATACTGATGGTTCATCAATCACAAGCGCTTTAAGTTTGGAGAGCATACAATGAACTAACGGTATAACTTTACTGCTGGTACAATAATTATCGCCAGATATTTTTTTCGCCGCGGTTTTAAGTGGACGTAAGATATTGATGAGCGATACCGATATGTTTAGTTACAGGCCAGTTAGCATTGGAGGTGCACCTTTGTGGCAAAGCAAAATGTCACAGCACTTTTAAGCTCTAAAAATCTTTGGATTATATAGTATGTGCTGTTCCAACGTGTTGGCATATCTTGGATTAACTTCGTTTCAGCGCTAACTTTCGCAGTTCATCGCTTGCCACACAACTTTACTTAAAAAAAGTAACACCGGTCTTCATTTTTGAGAATATTTATTACAGTTCAGGAATTTGCAGAATGATTTGAGCAACTAAGTTAAGTGTATGAGCGAAACTGGGGATGTGGTTCTTTTTCCCAAATGCAATCTCAACTGCTTTCCCTATATTCACGGCATTATCGGTAACAACGGCTGAGACTTTGTTTGTGAGGAGATGTAATTTTTAATTTTTGTTTGATTTTTTAATTCCATTCTCTACCACCGAAAAAGGCTGGTTGTCCTTACATATCATGTATAAAATTGCACTGTTCAATTTTCTTGCTTTGTCACCAGTAGGAGAAGCATAAGAACTAATTTCTTCAAATGTTGTCTTTATTGGCCTCAGCATCTTAGGACGTTTTGATGGTAAGTCTACTTCCCAGACTTTTTCAACATATAAATCTGATGGAGACTTTTGGGCGGCATTAGATGTCGATGGCTCTGCATCTGCATTCAAGGTGCTGGTGCTGACACATTTAATTACGTCTTCTGTTCTATTTGTCGAGGTACTTGGAGATGACAATGACAAACTTGAATCTAATTTGTTTGCTCATTTTTAGTTCTTATAAATTCCGAATCAAGAGATTTGTGGATTTTTCTAATGTGACCCATTAAATTGGTAGTGTTTCCAGTCGTTCATAAATTTTGTTGGCTTATTTTACATTTAGCTGATTTTTCAACGATAATTCCAAACATCGCTTTTTTTCTTAGGTGCCATAACGGAAGAACTCTGAAAAAAAATACTACTTTACGCCGTTATATAACACAAAAAAACAAATTGCTTTACATCGTCATCGTCACTTTAAACTAGGCGTATGCAATCCAATAATAACTGGGCGAACACAATGATAAACGGAGCTGGAATACGGAGCTGGATCTGTATTAGCCGTCAAAAGAGGACGTACGTCCCAACTTGCAAGTGCCCACAATGATGCTGTGCAGTTTACATCGTTTCTTTGTTTCACCTTTTTTTTTGGCACAAAAACGAATTGAATGAAACTTTAAAAAAATGTTAGGGTTGAGCTTTGGCATTTATTGTTCGGGAAAGAAAATGCTAGGACGGCCTTAAAACAAGAATGGATAATTTTTTATTGTTTTTTTTTTGGAATAAAACAGCGCAGTTTATATACAAAGATAAATGAAAGTATTGGAAATGTTCGTGATAATCAAGAACAGTTTGTCCAAAAGAAGAATGAAGGTTCTCCTTTTTCGTTTTTTTTTTAATTCCAACTAGATAGGTTTCCTTCCAAATTCGAAACAAAAAAGAAAAGCAGTCAGCCGCTCTTCATATGTCTTATCCAGGAGGAAAAGTATCCAAGTATTTTCAGGATATCTTTGGATTTTCTGGCTGTTTCTATATGTTCTACAATCAATTTTAAAAGTTTTTATTTTTAGACCTTGTCAAATATTTTCTTTGTCAAAGGAGAAACATCAAAGCTCAACCCTTAATATATCAAAACTTTCATTCTTCCATTCGTTACTTCTTTTCCCTACTGAAAATTCTTTTTCATTTCAGCTCATTGTGTTCAGCCAGTAAACACAAACTATATTTACAGGATGTAGCGTAATTTCAACTAACACTAATATCACGTTCTTTTAAAATCTCTGTTTTTTCTTGATGCCACATAATTTCAACCACTAAGACTAAAAGACATAAAAGTAACAGCATTGTAGACTCTTTTAGTCTAGTCTGACCTGTGTCTTGCATCTGGGCACTATTTGTGTATGTATGCCTGCCTCGTTTTATAGGGCCCATACACGACACAAACATGTTTGCGCAAACATGTATATTTTGTTGTTGCCTCCATGTTTACACAAACCGTCTGTGTCGTGTGTGTCCATTTTCGCTGTTTGCAGCGACAGTTTGCGTGAATTCAAAATATTTTGAATTTTCTGTGTTTCTGCAAACATACCTGCACCGTGTATGGTGAGGTTTGCACAAACTTGCGAAAAAATTTTCTATGAGTGGTGACATACGATGACGACGACGAAACGATGAAAACTGATGTTTGAGCAAAATGTTTGCGTAGTGTATGGCAAAGGTATGTTTGCGCAAACTCAGGTTTGCAGCGACGTGTTTGTGTCGTGTATGGGCCCTATTACTTAACGTGTGAGGTAAGCTAGATGTGCGAATCCAACGTCGCGTCGTCTTGTCGTGTTCATGTTATTTTTTTTTAACCTATGTGCTAGTGCTCAATTCAATAAAGTCAAAAGAGCCAAAGAGTGCAAATGATGAGATACTTTCATTCGATACATCGAAACGAAATACATCGATGCATCGTTAAACATCGAAAGAATTCGATACATCGGATTTATTTCGAGGAAAAGGATAAAAAATGTGATGAGGTAAACTAACCTGATGTTGGAGACATCTATGGGCAGATGAAAGACGTTTATTTTTTTTGCTTGCGGTAGCAGTGCTGTGCTTGGTCATAAGGAAGTTAGTATGTATGGATATAGGTAGGTATTTTATATTCAATGGTTTCACTTCGCTGAGTTGAATAAATATTTGTAAGGATTTGTCGATCCAACATCTTCATTGTCTTCTAGCGGTCTTGTTACAGGTGTCATAATATTTTTTGGTCGTCGTGATCACCAGCGGTAAACAGCATACACCTCGAAAATTATCATAGCGCCATAAAATATACCATATTGATGTATGTCATATTTTGAAATTAATGGAAACATCTTATTAGTCGTTGACTGTAGTTCTTAGCAAGAACCGAGGATAGATTTGTGAATGGGATAAATGGAGGCGAGACATTAGTTTCAAACTCCTAGAAACTATGGATTTTCACCACCTTGGTTTCCAGAATACATTTGTCCTTCATGGAGAGTTCTCTTAGACCCTGAATTTGAACTGCATATACTTGGGTACCACACACAACATTTACAGATTGTGGAGATAAAGTCAAAAAAATCCATCTGTTTGGCGTACGTAGTTGTATCCATACTTGGTTATCATTCACTGTAGTCAATGTATAACCTGAGTATGAAACATTAACATGGTTGAAAAAATTAGATTCGCACGGTGAATAATTCTCTTTGCAGATGTAGACTGGATGTTTGCCTGTGCAAACAAAGTTTTGCTTGTCATCGGATTTGACGCAATTCTTGATGTCATCCGCTCCAAGCTTGATATAGTTGTCCCGTTGCACCGTAATTGCGTTGTTTTCTGTCGTTGGGTTCTCGTATGTCAGATCTTTCATGGCAATCGGTTGTGGTATGACCTTGTAAAGATCATATACTGCATTATGAACCAGGTGTAATTCAATGTTGAGTATAATTCCCTTGCTCGTGACTCTGGTACTAACATGCGTGAGTTAATTATTGGTATTCCAGTGTTGGCTGGCGAGTATAGTTTGATGAACTGAAACTGTTGTAATAGTGCGTTTGATGTAAGAATAGCAGAACTTATTTTCCCATGGTGTGCATCTATGATCGCATCGATGATTGCCGTTTGGCTTCTATGAAACCGTGCAAAACTAAGATTTATCAGACCAACCATTGAGTTAAATGACAACATTGCAAGCGTTTCAATAAGGTTTTCGTTACCACATTGTACGCTTTCTGAATAAAACAACTGCGGTATTGTATTGGTATTTCAATTCAGCTATCTACAGTTGTTCTGAAATTGGTAGTGTAATATAACGTCTTTCCACATAAAACACCCATGTTATCCAATGCCTTGTTGATGGTGTCGATCTTACGCTCGCCAAGGCCGGACGTTGAGGTGCGCACACAAATAATCGAAAATAAAAGTAAAAAAAAAATTATTTGCGCATTGTTGTCGCGAGTGTTAAAAAAATACATACTCGTTTGAGAAAATGAAAAATACCCCTCGCGTGTGCTGTAGAGCATAAAATAATATCCACTTGCTTCTTTTTTGTATGCAAGCTGTCATTGTATTTGTATTTAATTTTATTCATTCAATTTAAAATGTATAGAAATATTCAATTCATTAATAAAATAAAAAAAATAGTGTACATTCTTTAACTAGGTAGTTAGCGATGAATGACACATGTACTTTAAAAATGTATTAATAACTGATGTGGGGTGACCATCAGTAATTTAAGTAACAAGAATAAAATAATAATAACATTATAGAAAAGAAGAGCTTGCTAGCATCTTTATAGAAAAAATATAGTAGGAACTAATTATTTTTTAACATAAAAAAACAATATTTACAACAAATTTTATTTTTTTTTGATTACATTAACTAAAACTAAATTAATGATTCAATGTCATCAATGAGATTTGAACATAAATTAAAACCGTTTTTTCTGCGCGATTTTAAAATTTTCCTTTTTTCCTTCTAATGCTTTTAGTTTGCCTTAGGCAAAAACCAATAAAAAAGGAAGTTGTCCACGATCTAAAAAACAAGAAGCGAAATACCAAAGATGTCGCAAACCTCTATTGATGGAATTTAAAAGTGTCAGTTATGTTTATGCTAGGACGGACTAAAAACAAGAATGGATAATTTTTTATTGTTTTTTTTTTTTTGAATAAAACAGCGCAGTTTATATACAAAGATATATGAAAGTATTGGAAATGTTCGTGATAATCAAGATCAGTGTAAACAACAAGGTACGTGTTTGTCCAAAAGAAGAATGATGGTTCTCCTTTTTCGTTTTTTTTTTTAATTCCAACTAGATAGGTTTCCTTTCAAAATTCGAAACAAAAAAGAAAAGCAGTCAGCCGCTCTTCATATGTCTTATCCAGGAGGAAAAGTATCCAAGTATTTTCAGGATACCTTTGGATTTTCTCGCTGTTTTTATATGTTCTACAATCAATTTTTAAAGTTTTTATTTTTAGACCTTGTCAAACATTTTCTTTTTCAAACGAGAAACATCAAAGCTCAACCCTTAATATATCAAAACTTTCATTCTTCCATTCGTTACTTCTTTTCCCTACTGATAATCCTCTTCCGTTCCAGCTCATTGTGTTCAGCCAGTAAACACAAACTATATTTACAGGAAGTAGCGTAATTTCAACCAACATTAATTTCACGTTCTTTAAAATCTCTGTTTTTTCTTGATGCCACATAATTTCAACCACTAAGACTAAAAGACATAAAAGTAACAGCATTGTAGACTCTTTTAGTCTAGCCTGACCTGTGTCTTGCATCTGGGCACTATTTGTGTATGTGTGCCTGCTTCGTTTTATAGGGCCCATACACGACACATGTATATTTTGTTGTTGCCTCCATGTTTGCACAAACCGTCTGTGTCGTGTGTGTCCATTTTCGCTGTTTGTAGCGACAGCGATACGATTTATTTCGAGGAAAAGGAAAAACAATGTGATGAGGTAAACTAACCTGATGTTGGAGACATCTATGCGCAGATGAAAGACGTTTATTTTTTTTTGCTTGCGGTAGCAGTGCTGTGCTTTGTTCATAAGGAAGTTAGTATGTATGGATATAGGTAGGTATTTTATATTCAATGGTTTCACTTCGCTGAGTTGAATAAATATTTGTAAGGATTTGTCGATCCAACATCTTTATTGTCTTCTGGCGGTCTTGTTACAGGTGTCATAATATTTTTTGCTCGTCGTGACCACCAGCGGTAAACAGCATACACCTCGAAAATTATCATAGCGCCATATAATATTCCATATTGATGTTTGTCATATTTTGAAATTAATGGAAACATCTTATTAGTCGTTGACTGTAGTTCTTAGCAAGAACCGAGGATAGATTTGTGAATGGGATAAATGGAGGCGAGACATTAGTTTCAAACTCCTAGAAACTATGGATTTTCACCACCTTGGTTTCCAGAATACATTTGTCATTTCATGGAGAGTTCTCTTAGACCCTGGATTTGAACTGCATATACTTGGGTACCACACACAACATTTACAGATTGTGGAGATAAAGTCAAAAAAATCCATCTGTTTGGCTTACGTAGTTGTATCCAAACTTGGTTATGATTCACTGTAGTCAATGTATAACCTGAGTATGAAACATTAACATGGTTGAAAAAATTAGATTCGCACGGTGAATAATTCTCTTTGCAGATGTAGACTGGATGTTTGCCTGTGCAAACAAAGTTTTGCTTGTCATCGGATTTGACGCAATTCTTGATGTCATCCGCTCCAAGCTTGATATAGTTGTCCCGTTGCAACGCAATTGCGTTGTTTTCTGTCGTTGGGTTCTCGTATGTCAGACTATCTTTCTTGGCAATCGGTTGTGGTATGACCTTGTAAAGATCATATACTGCATTATGAACCAGGGGTAGTTTAATGTTGAATATAATTCCCTTGCTCGTGACTCTGGTACTAACATGCGTGAGTTATATATTGGTATTCCAGTGTTGGCTGGCGAGTATAGTTTGATGAGCTGAAACTGTTGTAATAGTGCGTTTGATTTAAAAATAGCAGAACTTATTTTCCCATGGTGTGCATCTATGATCGCATCGATGATTGCCGTTTGGCTTCTATGAAACCGTGCAAAACTAAGATTTATCAGACCAACCATTGAGTTAAATGACAAAATTGCAAGCGTTTCATTAAGGTTTTCGTTACCACATTGTACGCTTTCTGAATAAAACCACTGCGGTATCGTATTGGTATTTCAATTCAGCTATCTACAGTTGTTCTGAAATTGGTAGTGTAATATAACGTCTTTCCACATAAAACACCCATGTTATCCAATGCCTTGTTGATGGTGTTGATCTTACGCTCGCCAAGGCCGGACGTTGAGGTGCGCACACAAATAATCGAAAATAAAAGTAAAAAAAAAATTATTTGCGCATTGTTGTCGCGAGTGTTAAAAAAATACATACTCGTTTGAGAAAATGAAAAATACCCCTCGCGTGTGCTGTAGAGCATAAAATAATATCCACTTGCTTCTTTTTTGTATGCAAGCTGTCATTGTATTTGTATTTAATTTTATTCATTCAATTTAAAATGTATAGAAATATACAATTCATTAATAAAATAAACATAAAATAGTGTACATTCTTTAACTAGGTAGTTAGCGATGAATGACACCTGTACTTTTAAAATGTATTAATAACTGATGTGGGGTGACAATCAGTAATTTAAGTAACAAGAATAAAATAATAATAACATTATAGAAAAGAAGAGCTTGCTAGCATCTTTATAGAAAAAATATAGTAGGAATTAATTATTTTTTAACATAACAAAACATAATTTACAACAAATTTTATTTTTTTTGATTACATTAACTAAAACTAAATTAATGATTCAATGTCATCAATGAGATTTGAACATAAATTAAAACCGTTTTTTCTGTGCGATTTTAAAAAATACCTTTTTTCCTTCTAATACTTTTAGCTTGCCTTAGGCAAAACCAATAAAAAAGGAAGTTGTCCACGATCTAAAAAACAAGAGGCGAAATACCAAAGATGTCGCAAACCTCTATTGATGGAATTTAAAAGTGTCAGTTATGTTTTACCGGTAAATGCGTGTTTTTGAATTTTTAAAAACATATGTCCCGAGCTTCTATGTTATTATTTTAAATATTTATTTTTTTACCTGAAGTGGGTTCAAGAGAGCAAGCATTCACATTATCAATTTTGGGGACATATATTTGAAAATTGTTATATGAAGCTGACATTAGACTAGCAGGCCATATATAATACGTCCATGAATACCCCAATTGTGTATTTTGTATTGGTTTTTAGTTTCGGTGTTGGCTTGGGATAATGTAGTCCACCCATTGAATAAGAAGTATAGGTAAACGTGTTCTTAATAGTGTGAGTTATCAAATTCACGCAAGTATTAGCACTGGGGCGGAGTGCAGACGACTAAAAACTCTTGTGTGGCGGCAAACACAACATTATAAAGCGGGTAATGGAAATAAATAGTTAATATAAAATACATTTGAATTTGTTTAATGAATCAAATTTACCTGTTCGAAAAATCTGAAAAATAGAAACAAGTGAAACACTTTAACCTCTTTCTTTAATTTAAAAGTTATGTTTTATTAAATAATTTTTGTTTTATTTAAATAATTTATCACAGTATTTTCTCTCTAATCTATCTGTATAAATTTTATTTGAAATATTACCCTGAAACATATATTTGAAACATAAATTTTTACCGTCATTTTCGAAATGCCCTTTATCTCTTATGAATTTGCTACAAGTGGGTCCATTTCTTTTTTGATAAAAGCAAAAAAAAAATACTTTTTTTTTGCTATTATTATATTAATTAACTCACTGAGATAATATAAAATGGTCAGGCAAATACGCCATCATGGTGGCCGCGGGTTGAAGTCTTGGCTTTATTTAATACAGATAAGTTGATAGGATGAAGAGCCTTACCAAAAAATAATGAAAACGAATGCGTCCCTGATTTCAAATCTGCCGTTTGACAGATAGAGGGCGAATCTTATCCATTGAAGTTGTGCATTTTTATTTTCAACAAATTTATTATTTTTATTGTTTAATACCTCGCAAAATCTATTCTAATTTGTTCTACAATACAAAACACCACTTTATATTGATTTACGTTCTTAATAAAACAATACTTACTAGTTAAAAGAAATGTTTTAATTTGTCTTAAAAACTCTGTTTCTACAGTTTTTTTTTCTATGAAGGTCATATTGATTCTTTTTTTTCTGTTAACATACTACAATATTCTCATTGATGCACCTTATTTTACAAAAGTTATACAGTTTAATATGTATGTTCGCAAAACAAAATTATCCAAATTCAAATCACTTTGGATCGTTTGTGCACTTGCAATACTGATGGTTCATCAATCACAAGCGCTTTAAGTTTGGAGAGCATACAATGAACTAACGGTATTACTTTACTGCTGGTACAATAATTATCGCCAGATATTTCTTTCGCCGCGGTTTTAAGTGGACGTAAGATATTGATGAGCGATACCGATATGTTTAGTTACAGGCCAGTTAGCATTGGAGGTGCACCTTTGTGGCAAAGCAAAATGTCACAGCACTTTTAAGCTCTAAAAATCTTTGGATTATATAGTATGTGCTGTTCCAACGTGTTGGCATATCTTGGATTAACTTCGTTACAGCGCTAACTTTCGCAGTTCATCGCTTGCCACACAACTTTACTTAAAAAAAGTAACACCGGTCTTCATTTTTGAGAATATTTGTTACAGTTCAGGAATTTGCAGAATGATTTGAGCAACCAAGTTAAGTGTATGAGCGAAACAGGGGATGTGGTTCTTTTCCCAAATGCAATCTTAACTGCTTTCCCTATATTCACGGCATTATCGGTAACAACGGCTGAGACTTTGTTTGTGAGGAGATATAATTTTTAATTTTTTTTTGATTTTTGAATCCACCGAAAAAGGCTGGTTGTCCTTACATATCATGTATAAAATTGCACTGTTCAATTTTCTTGCTTTGTCACCAGTAGGAGAAGCATAAGAACTAATTTCTTCAAATGTTGTCTTTATTGGCCTCAGCATCTTAGGACGTTTTGATGGTAAGTCTACTTTTTTATTGTTTTTTTTTTTTTGAATAAAACAACGCAGTTTATATACAAAGATAAATGAAAGTATTGGAAATGTTCGTGATAATCAAGATCAGTGTAAACATCAAGGTACGTGTTTATCCAAAAGAAGAATGAAGGTTCTCCTTTTTCGTTTTTTTTTTTAATTCCAACTAGATAGGTTTCCTTTCAAAATTCGAAACCAAAAAGAAAAGCAGTCAGCCGCTCTTCATATGTCTTATCCAGGGGGAAAAGTATCCAAGTATTTTCAGGATACCTTTGGATTTTCTGGCTGTTTCTATATGTTCTGCAATCAATTTTTAAAGTTTTTATTTTTAGACCTTGTCAAATATTTTCTTTGTCAAAGGAGAAACATCAAAGCTCAACCCTTAATATATCAAAACTTTCATTCTTCCATTCGTTACTTCTTTTCCCTACTGAAAATTCTCTTCCATTCCAGCTCATTGTGTTCAGCCAGTAAACACAAACTATATTTACAGGATGTAGCGTAATTTCAACCAACACTAATATCACGTTCTTTTAAAATCTCTGTTTTTTCTTGATGCCACATAATTTCAACCACTAAGACTAAAAGACATAAAAGTAACAGCATTGTAGACTCTTTTAGTCTAGTATGACTTGTGTCTTGCATCTGGGCACTATTTGTGTATGCCTGCCTTGTTTTAAAGGGCCCATAGACGACACAAACATGTTTGCGCAAACATGTACATTTTGTTGTTGCCTCCATGTTTGCACAAACCGTCTGTGTCGTGTGTGTCCATTTTCGCTGTTTGCAGCGACAGTTTGCGTGAATTCAAAATATTTTGAATTTTCTCTGTTTCTGCAAACATACCTGCACCGTGTATGGTGAGGTTTGCACAAACTTGCGAAAAAATTTTCTATGAGTGGTGACATACGATGACGACGACGAAACGATGAAAACTGATGTTTGAGCAAAATGTTTGCGTAGTGCATGGCAAAGGTATGTTTGCGCAAACTCAGGTTTGCAGCGACGTGTTTGTGTCGTGTATGGGCCCTATTACTTAACGTGTGAGGTAAGCCAGATGTGCGAATCCAACGTCGCGTCGTCTTGTCGTGTTCATGTTATTTTTTTTAACCTATGTGCTAGTGCTCAATTCAATAAAGTCAAAAGAGCCAAAGAGTGCAAATAATGAGATACTTTCATTCGATACATCGAAACGAAATACATCGATGCATCGTTAAACATCGAAAGAATTCGATACATCGGATTTATTTCGAGGAAAAGGAAAAAAAATGTGATGAGGTAAACTAACCTGATGTTGGAGACATCTATGGGCAGATGAAAGACGTTTATTTGTTTTGCTTGGAGTAGCAGTGCTGTGCTTTGTTCATGAGGAAGTTAGTATGTATGGATATAGGTAGGTATTTTATATTCAATGGTTTCACTTCGCTGAGTTGAATAAATATTTGTAAGGATTTGTCGATCCAACATCTTCATTGTCTTCTAGCGGTCTTGTTACAGGTGTCATAATATTTTTTGGTCGTCGTGATCACCAGCGGTAAACAGCATACACCTCGAAAATTATCATAGCGCCATAAAATATACCATATTGATGTATGTCATATTTTGAAATTAATGGAAACATCTTATTATTCGTTGACTGTAGTTCTTAGCAAGAACCGAGGATAGATTTGTGAATGGGATAAATGGAGGCGAGACATTAGTTTCAAACTCCTAGAAACTATGGATTTTCACCACCTTGGTTTCCAGAATACATTTGTCCTTCGTGGAGAGTTCTCTTAGACCCTGGATTTGAACTGCATATACTTGGGTACCACACACAACATTTACAGATTGTGGAGATAAAGTCAAAAAAATCCATCTGTTTGGCATACGTAGTTGTATCCAAACTTGGTTATGATTCACTGTAGTCAATGTATAACCTGAGTATGAAACATTAACATGGTTGAAAAAATTAGATTCGCACGGTGAATAATTCTCTTTGCAGATGTAAACTGGATGTTTGCCTGTGCAAACAAAGTTTTGCTTGTCATCGGATTTGACGCAATTCTTGATGTCATCCGCTCCAAGCTTGATACAGTTGTCCCGTTGCAACGCAATTGCGTTGTTTTCTGTCGTTGGGTTCTCGTATGTCAGACTATCTTTCATGGCAATCGGTTGTGGTATGACCTTGTAAAGATCATATACTGCATTATGAACCAGGGGTAATTTAATGTTGAATATAATTCCCTTGCTCGTGACTCTGGTACTAACATGCGTGAGTTAATTATTGGTATTCCAGTGTTGGCTGGCGAGTATAGTTTGATGAACTGAAACTGTTGTAATAGTGCGTTTGATTTAAGAATAGCAGAACTTATTTTCCCATGGTGTGCATCTATGATCGCATCGATGATTGCCGTTTGGCTTCTATGAAACCGTGCAAAACTAAGATTTATCAGACCAACCATTGAGTTAAATGACAACATTGCAAGCGTTTCAATAAGGTTTTCGTTACCACATTGTACGCTTTCTGAATAAAACCACTGCGGTATCGTATTGGTATTTCAATTCAGCTATCTACAGTTGTTCTGAAATTGGTAGTGTAATATAACGTCTTTCCACATAAAACACCCATGTTATCCAATGCCTTGTTGATGGTGTCGATCTTACGCTCGCCAAGGCCGGACGTTGAGGTGCGCACACAAATAATCGAAAATAAAAGTAAAAAAAAAATTATTTGCGCATTGTTGTCGCGAGTGTTAAAAAAATACATACTCGTTTGAGAAAATGAAAAATACCCCTCGCGTGTGCTGTAGAGCATAAAATAATATCCACTTGCTTCGTTTTTGTATGCAAGCTGTCATTGTATTTGTATTTAATTTTATTCATTCAATTTAAAATGTATAGAAATATACAATTCATTAATAAAATAAAAAAAAATAGTGTACATTCTTTAACTAGGTAGTTAGCGATGAATGACACATGTACTTTAAAAATGTATTAATAACTGATGTGGGGTGACAATCAGTAATTTAAGTAACAAGAATAAAATAATAATAACATTATAGAAAAGAAGAGCTTGCTAGCATCTTTATAGAAAAAATATAGTAGGAATTAATTATTTTTTAACATAACAAAACATAATTTACAACAAATTTTATTTTTTTTGATTACATTAACTAAAACTAAATTAATGATTCAATGTCATCAATGAGATTTGAACATAAATTAAAACCGTTTTTTCTGCGCGATTTTAAAAAATACCTTTTTTCCTTCTAATGCTTTTAGCTTGCCTTAGGCAAAAACCAATAAAAAAGGAAGTTGTCCACGATCTAAAAAACAAGAGGCGAAATACCAAAGATGTCGCAAACCTCTATTGATGGAATTTAAAAGTGTCAGTTATGTTTTACCGGTAAATGCGTGTTTTTGAATTTTTAAAAACATATGTCGCGAGCTTCTATGTTAACATTTTAAATATTTATTTTTTTTACCTGAAGTGGGTTCAAGAGAGCAAGCATCGCATTATCAATTTTGGGGACATATATTTGAAAATTATTATATGAAGCTGACATTAGACTAGCAGTCCATATATAATACGTCCATGAATACCCCAATTGTGTATTTTGTATTGGTTTTTAGTTTCGGTGTTGGCTTGGGATAATGCAGTCCACCCATTGAATAAGAAGTATAGGTAAACGTGTTTTTGAAAACAGATGAAGCCCCTTTCTTAATAGTGTGAGTTATCAAATTCACGTAAGTATTAGCACTGGGGCGGAGTGCAGAAGACTAAAAACTCTTGTGTGGCGCCAAAAACAACATTATAAAGCGGGTAATGGAAATAAATAGTTACTATAAAATACATTTGAATTTGTTTAATGAATCAAATTTACCTGTTCGAAAAATCTGAAAAATAGAAACAAGTGAAACACTTTAACCTCTTTCTTTAATTTAAAAGTTATGTTTTATTAAATAATTTTTGTTTTAGTTAAATAATTTATCACAGTATTTTCTTTCTAATCTATCTGTATAAATTTTATTTGAAATATTACCCTGAAACATATATTTGAAAACTAAATTTTTACCGTCATTTTCGCAGTGCCCTTTATCTCTTATGAATTTGCTACAAGTGGGTCCATTTCTTTTTTGATAAAAGCACAAAAAAAATACTTTTGCTATTATTATATTAATAAACTCATTGAGATAATACAAAATGGTCAGGCAAATACGCCATCATGGTGGCCGCGGGTTGAAGTCTTGGCTTTATCTAATACAGATAAGTTGATAGGATGAAGAGCCTTACCAAAAAAACAATGAAAACGAATGCGTCCCTGATTTCTAATCTGCCGTTTGACAAATAGAGGGCGAATTTTATCCATTGAAGTTGTGCATTTTTATTTTCAACAAATTTATTATTTTTATTGTTTATTACCTCGCAAAATCTATTCTAATTTATTTTACAATACAAAACACCACTTTACATTGATTTACGTTCTTAATAAAACAATACTTACTAGTTAAAAGAAATGTTTTAATTTCTCTTAAAAACTCTGTTTCTACAGTTTTTTTTTCTATGAAGGTCATATTGATTCTTTTTTTTCTGTTAACATACTACAATATTCTCATTGATGCACCTTATTTTACAAAAGTTATACAGTTTAATATGTATGTTCGCAAAACAAAATTATCCAAATTCAAATCACTTTGGATCGTTTGTGCACTTGCAATACTGATGGTTCATCAATCACAAGCGCTTTAAGTTTGGAGAGCATACAATGAACTAACGGTATTACTTTACTGCTGGTACAATAATTATCGCCAGATATTTCTTTCGCCGCGGTTTAAAGTGGACGTAAGATATTGATGAGCGATACCGATATGTTTAGTTATAGGCCAGTTAGCATTGGAGGTGCATCTTTGTGGCAAATCAAAATGTCACAGCACTTTTAAGCTCTAAAAATCTTTGGATTATATAGTATGTGCTGTTCCAACGTGTTGGCATATCTTGGATTAACTTTGTTTCAGCGCTAACTTTCGTAGTTCATCGCTTGCCACACAACTTTACTTAAAAAAAGTAACACCGGTCTTCATTTTTGAGAATATTTGTTACAGTTCAGGAATTTGCAGAATGATTTGAGCAACCAAGTTGGGGATGTGGTTCTTTTTCCCAAATGCAATCTCAACTGCTTTTCCTATATTCACGGCATTATCGGTAACAACGGCTGAGACTTTGTTTGTGAGGAGATGTAATTTTTAATTTTTTTTGATTTTTGAATCCCATTCTCTACCACCGAAAAAGGCTGGTTGTCCTTACATATCATGTATAAAATTGCACTGTTCAATTTTCTTGCTTTGTCACCAGTAGGAGAAGCATAAGAACTAATTTCTTCAAATGTTGTCTTTATTGGCCTCAGCATCTTAGGACGTTTTGATGGTAAGTCTACTTCCCAGACTTTTTCAACATATAAATCTGATGGAGACTTTTGGGCGGCATTAGACGTCGATGGCTCTGCATCTGGATTTAAGGTGCTGGTGCTGACACATTTAATTACGTCTTCTGTTCTATTTGTCGAGGTACTTGGAGATGACAATGACAAACTTGAATCTAATTTGTTTGCTCATTTTTAGTTCTTATAAATTCCGAATCAAGAGATTTGTGGATTTTTCTAATGTGACCTATTAAATTGGTAGTGTTTCCAGCCGTTCATAAATTTTGTTGGCATATTTTACATTTAGCTGATTTTTCAACGATAATTCCAAACATCGCTTTTTTTCTTAGGTGCCATAACGGAAGAACTCTGAAAAAAAATACTATTTTACGCCGTTATATAACACAAAAAACAAATTGCTTTACATCGTCATCGTCACTTAAAACTAGGCGTATGCAATCAAATAATAACTGGGCGAACACAATGATAAACGGAGCTGGAATACGGAGCTGGATCTGTATTAGCCGTCAAAAGAGGACGTACGTCCCAACTTGCAAGTGCCCACAATGATGCTGTGCAGTTTACATCGTTTCTTTGTTTCATCTTTTTTTTGGCACAAAAACGAATTGAATGAAACTTTAAAAAAATGTTAGGGTTGAGCTTTGGCATTTATTGTTCGGGAAAGAAAATGCTAGGACGGACTAAAAACAAGAATGGATAATTTTTTATTGTTTTTTTTTTTTTGAATAAAACAGCGCAGTTTATATACAAAGATATATGAAAGTATTGGAAATGTTCGTGATAATCAAGATCAGAGTAAACAACAAGGTACGTGTTTGTCCAAAAGGAGAATGAAGGTTCTCCTTTTTCGTTTTTTTTTTAATTCCAACTAGATAGGTTTCCTTTCAAAATTCGAAACAAAAAAGAAAAGCAGTCAGCCGCTCTTCATATGTCTTATCCAGGAGGAAAAGTATCCAAGTATTTTCAGGATACCTTTGGATTTTCTCGCTGTTTCTATATGTTCTACAATCAATTTTTAAAGTTTTTATTTTTAGACCTTGTCAAACATTTTCTTTTTCAAACGAGAAACATCAAAGCTCAACCCTTAATATATCAAAACTTTCATTCTTCCATTCGTTACTTCTTTTCCCTACTGATAATCCTCTTCCGTTTCAGCTCATAGTGTTCAGCCAGTAAACACAAACTATATTTACAGGAAGTAGCGTAATTTCAACCAACATTAATTTCACGTTCTTTAAAATCTCTGTTTTTTATTGATGCCACATAATTTCAACCACTAAGACTAAAAGACATAAAAGTAACAGCATTGTAGACTCTTTTAGTCTAGCCTGACCTGTGTCTTGCATCTGGGCACTATTTGTGTATGTGTGCCTGCCTCGTTTTATAGGGCCCATACACGACACATGTATATTTTGTTGTTGCCTCCACGTTTGCACAAACCGTCTGTGTCGTGTGTGTCCATTTTCGCTGTTTGCAGTGACAGCGATACGATTTATTTCGAGGAAAAGGAAAAAAAATGTGATGAGGTAAACTAACCTGATGTTGGAGACATCTATGGGCAGATGAAAGACGTTTATTTTTTTTGCTTGCGGTAGCAGTGCTGTGCTTTGTTCATGAGGAAGTTAGTATGTATGGATATAGGTAGGTATTTTATATTCAATGGTTTCACTTCGCTGAGTTGAATAAATATTTGTAAGGATTTGTCGATCCAACATCTTTATTGTCTTCTGGCGGTCTTGTTACAGGTGTCATAATATTTTTTGCTCGTCGTGACCACCAGCGGTAAACAGCATACACCTCGAAAATTATCATAGCGCCATATAATATTCCATATTGATGTTTGTCATATTTTGAAATTAATGGAAACATCTTATTAGTCGTTGACTGTAGTTCTTAGCAAGAACCGAGGATAGATTTGTGAATGGGATAAATGGAGGCGAGACATTAGTTTCAAACTCCTAGAAACTATGGATTTTCACCACCTTGGTTTCCAGAATACATTTGTCATTTCATGGAGAGTTCTCTTAGACCCTGGATTTGAACTGCATATACTTGGGTACCACACACAACATTTACAGATTGTGGAGATAAAGTCAAAAAAATCCATCTGTTTGGCGTACGTAGTTGTATCTAAACTTGGTTATGATTCACTGTAGTCAATGTATAACCTGAGTATGAAACATTAACATGGTTGAAAAAGTTTGATTCGCACGGTGAATAATTCTCTTTGCAGATGTAGACTGGATGTTTGCCTGTGCAAGTTTTGCTTGTCATCGGATTTGACGCAATTCTTGATGTCATCCGCTCCAAGCTTGATATAGTTGTCCCGTTGCACCGTAATTGCGTTGTTTTCTGTCGTTGGGTTCTCGTATGTCAGACTATCTTTCATGGCAATCGGTTGTGGTATGACCTTGTAAAGATCATATACTGCATTATGGGGGTAATTTAATGTTGAATATAATTCCCTTGCTCGTGACTCTGGTACTAACATGCGTGAGTTAATTATTGGTATTCCAGTGTTGGCTGGCGAGTATAGTTTGATGAGCTGAAACTGTTGTAATAGTGCGTTTGATGTAAGAATAGCAGAACTTATTTTCCCATGGTGTGCATCTTTGATCGCATCGATGATTGCCGTTTGGCTTCTATGAAACCGTGCAAAACTAAGATTTATCAGACCAACCATTGAGTTAAATGACAACATTGCAAGCGTTTCATTATGGTTTTCGTTACCACATTGTACGCTTTCTGAATAAAACCACTGCGGTATCGTATTGGTATTTCAATTCAGCTATCTACAGTTGTTCTGAAATTGGTAGTGTAATATAACGTCTTTCCACATAAAACACCCATGTTATCCAATGCCTTGTTGATGGTGTTGATCTTACGCTCGCCAAGGCCGGACGTTGAGGTGCGCACACAAATAATCGAAAATAAAAGTAAAAAAAAAATTATTTGCGCATTGTTGTCGTGAGTGTTAAAAAAATACATACTCGTTTGAGAAAATGAAAAATACCCCTCGCGTGTGCTGTAGAGCATAAAATAATATCCACTTGCTTCTTTTTTGTATGCAAGCTGTCATTGTATTTGTATTTAATTTTATTCATTCAATTTAAAATGTATAGAAATATACAATTCATTAATAAAATAAAAAAAAATAATGTACATTCTTTAACTAGGTAGTTAGCGATGAATGACACATGTACTGTAAAAATGTATTAATAACTGATGTGGGGTGACAATCAGTAATTTAAGTAACAAGAATAAAATAATAATAACATTATAGAAAAGAAGAGCTTGCTAGCATCTTTATAGAAAAATATAGTAGGAATTAATTATTTTTTAACATAACAAAACATAATTTACAACAAATTTTATTTTTTTTGATTACATTAACTAAAACTAAATTAATGATTCAATGTCATCAATCAGATTTGAACATAAATTAAAACCGTTTTTTCTCGCAATTTTAAAAAATACCTTTTTTCCTTCTAATGCTTTTAGCTTGCCTTAGGCAAAACCAATAAAAAAGGAAGTTGTCCACGATCTAAAAAACAAGAGGCGAAATACCAAAGATGTCGCAAACCTCTATTGATGATGAAAAGTGTCAGTTATGTTTTACCGGTAAATGCGTGTTTTTGAATTTTTAAAAACATATGTCGCGAGCTTCTATGTTATTATTTTAAATATTTATTTTCTAACCTGAAGTGGGTTCAAGAGAGCAAGCATTCACATTACTAATTTTGGGGACATATATTTGAAAATTGTTATATGAAGCTGACATTAGACTAGCAGTCTATATATAATACAGTCCATATATAATACGTCCATGAATACCCCAATTGTGTATTTTGTATTGGTTTTTAGTTTCGGTGTTGGCTTGGGATAATGTAGTCCACCCATTAAATAAGAAGTATAGGTAAACGTGTTCTTAATACTGTGGCGCCAAACACAACATTATAAGGCGGGTAATGGAAATAAATAGTTAATATAAAATACATTTGAATTTGTTTAATGAATCAAATTTACCTGTTCGAAAAATCTGAAAAATAGAAACAAGTGAAACACTTTAACCTCTTTCTTTAATTTAAAAGTTATGTTTTATTAAATAATTTTTGTTTTATTTAAATAATTTATCACAGTATTTTCTCTCTAATCTATCTGTATAAATTTTATTTGAAATATTACCCTGAAACATATATTTGAAACATAAATTTTTACCGTCATTTTCGCAATGCCCTTTATCTCTTATCACTTTGCTACAAGTGAGTCCATTTCTTTTTTGATAAAAGCACAAAAAAATACTTTTGCTATTATTATATTAATTAACTCACTGAGATAATATAAAATGGTCAGGCAAATACGCCATCATGGTGGCCGCGGGTTGAAGTCTTGGCTTTATTTAAGTTGATAGAATGAAGAGCCTTACCAAAAAACAATGAAAACGAATGCGTCCCTGATTTCAAATCTGCCGTTTGACAGATAGAGGGCGAATCTTATCCATTGAAGTTATGCATTTTTATTTTCAACAAATTTATTATTTTTATTGTTTAATACCTCGCAAAATCTATTCTAATTTGTTCTACAATACAAAACACCACTTTATATTGATTTACGTTCTTAATAAAACAATACTTACTAGTTAAAAGAAATGTTTTAATTTGTCTTAAAAACTCTGTTTCTACAGTTTTTTTTCTATGAAGGTCATATTGATTCTTTTTTTTCTGTTAACATACTACAATATTCTCATTGATGCACCTTATTTTACAAAAGTTATACAGTTTAATATGTATGTTCGCAAAACAAAATTATCCAAATTCAAATCACTTTGGATCGTTTGTGCACTTGCAATACTGATGGTTCATCAATCACAAGCGCTTTAAGTTTGGAGAGCATACAATGAACTAACGGTATTACTTTACTGCTGGTACAATAATTATCGCCAGATATTTCTTTCGCCGCGGTTTTAAGTGGACGTAAGATATTGACGAGCGATACCGATATGTTTAGTTACAGGCCAGTTAGCATTGGAGGTGCACCTTTGTGGCAAAGCAAAATGTCACAGCACTTTTAAGCTCTAAAAATCTTTGGATTATATAGTATGTGCTGTTCCAACGTGTTGGCATATCTTGGATTAACTTCGTTTCAGCGCTAACTTTCGCAGTTCATCGCTTGCCACACAACTTTACTTAAAAAAAGTAACACCGGTCTTCATTTTTGAGAATATTTGTTACAGTTCATAAATTTGCAGAATGATTTGAGCAACCAAGTTAAGTGTATGAGCGAAACAGGGGATGTGGTTCTTTTTCCCAAATGCAATCTCAACTGCTTTCCCTATATTCACGGCATTATCGGTAACAACGGCTGAGACTTTGTTTGTGAGGAGATGTAATTTTTAATTTTTTTTTGATTTTTGAATCCCATTCTCTACCACCGAAAAAGGCTGGTTGTCCTTACATATCATGTATAAAATTGCACTGTTCAATTTTCTTGCTTTGTCACCAGTAGGAGAAGCATAAGAACTAATTTCTTCAAATGTTGTCTTTATTGGCCTCAGCATCTTAGGACGTTTTGATGGTAAGTCTACTTTTTTATTGTTTTTTTTTTTTGAATAAAACAACGCAGTTTATATACAAAGATAAATGAAAGTATTGGAAATGTTCGTGATAATCAAGATCAGTGTAAACATCAAGGTACGTGTTTATCCAAAAGAAGAATGAAGGTTCTCCTTTTTCGTTTTTTTTTTTAATTCCAACTAGATAGGTTTCCTTTCAAAATTCGAAACCAAAAAGAAAAGCAGTCAGCCGCTCTTCATATGTCTTATCCAGGGGGAAAAGTATCCAAGTATTTTCAGGATACCTTTGGATTTTCTGGCTGTTTCTATATGTTCTGCAATCAATTTTTAAAGTTTTTATTTTTAGACCTTGTCAAATATTTTCTTTGTCAAAGGAGAAACATCAAAGCTCAACCCTTAATATATCAAAACTTTCATTCTTCCATTCGTTACTTCTTTTCCCTACTGAAAATTCTCTTCCATTCCAGCTCATTGTGTTCAGCCAGTAAACACAAACTATATTTACAGGATGTAGCGTAATTTCAACCAACACTAATATCACGTTCTTTTAAAATCTCTGTTTTTTCTTGATGCCACATAATTTCAACCACTAAGACTAAAAGACATAAAAGTAACAGCATTGTATACTCTTTTAGTCTAGTCTGACTTGTGTCTTGCATCTGGGCACTATTTGTGTATGCCTGCTTTGTTTTAAAGGGCCCATACACGACACAAACATGTTTGCGCAAACATGTATATTTTGTTGTTGCCTCCATGTTTGCACAAACCGTCTGTGTCGTGTGTGTCCATTTTCGCTGTTTGCAGCGACAGTTTGCGTGAATTCAAAATATTTTGAATTTTCTCTGTTTCTGCAAACATACCTGCACCGTGTATGGTGAGGTTTGCACAAACTTGCGAAAAAATTTTCTATGAGTGGTGACATACGATGACGACGACGAAACGATGAAAACTGATGTTTGAGCAAAATGTTTGCGTAGTGTATGGCAAAGGTATGTTTGCACAAACTCAGGTTTGCAGCGACGTGCTTGTTAAAGTCAAAAGAGCCAAAGAGTGCAAATGATGAGATACTTTAATTCGATACATCGAAACGAAATACATCGATGCATCGTTAAACATCGAAAGAATTCGATACATCGGATTTATTTCGAGGAAAAGGAAAAAAAATGTGATGAGGTAAACTAACCTGATGTTGGACACATCTATAAACAGATGAAAGACGTTTATTTTTTTTGCTTGCGGTAGCAGTGCTGTGCTTTGTTCATAAGGAAGTTAGTATGTATGGATATAGGTAGGTATTTTATATTCAATGGTTTCACTTCGCTGAGTTGAATAAATATTTGTAAGGATTTGTCGATCCAACATCTTCATTGTCTTCTAGCGGTCTTGTTACAGGTGTCATAATATTTTTTGGTCGTCGTGATCACCAGCGGTAAACAGCATACACCTCGAAAATTATCATAGCGCCATAAAATATACCATATTGATGTATGTCATATTTTGAAATTAATGGAAACATCTTATTAGTCGTTGACTGTAGTTTTTAGCAAGAACCGAGGATAGATTTGTGAATGGGATAAATGGAGGCGAGACATTAGTTTCAAACTCCTAGAAACTATGGATTTTCACCACCTTGGTTTCCAGAATACATTTCTCCTTCATGGAGAGTTCTCTTAGACCCTGAATTTGAACTGCATATACTTGGGTACCACACACAACATTTACAGATTGTGGAGATAAAATCAAAAAAATCCATCTGTTTGGCGTACGTAGTTGTATCCATACTTGGTTATCTTTCACTGTAGTCAATGTATAACCTGAGTATGAAACATTAACATGGTTGAAAAAATTAGATTCGCACGGTGAATAATTCTCTTTGCAGATGTAGACTGGATGTTTGCCTGTGCAAACAAAGTTTTGCTTGTCATCGGATTTGACGCAATTCTTGATGTCATCCGCTCCAAGCTTGATATAGTTGTCCCGTTGCACCGTAATTGCGTTGTTTTCGTCGTTGGGTTCTCGTATGTCAGACTATCTTTCATGGCAATCGGTTGTGGTATGACCTTGTAAAGATCATATACTGCATTATGAACCAGGGGTAATTTAATGTTGAATATAATTCCCTTGCTCGTGACTGTGGTACTAACATGCGTGAGTTAATTATTGGTATTCCAGTGTTGGCTGGCGAGTATAGTTTGATGAACTGAAACTGTTGTAATAGTGCGTTTGATGTAATATAGCAGAACTTTTTTTCCCATGGTGTGCATCTGTGATCGCATCGATGATTGCCGTTTGGCTTCTATGAAACCGTGCAGAACTAAGATTTATCAGACCAACCATTGAGTTAAATGACAACATTGCAAGCGTTTCATTAAGGTTTTCGTTACCACATTGTACGCTTTCTGAATATGAAGCATGTGTTTCTTAATGGATGTTAGTTCGCCTTCTGATGAAGATGTGTTATATCTGTTTTCAACCTCTCAGCGTCCTCCTTATCCTTATAATTATAATTTATTTGCTACAATTTCCACTCCGTCAGATAATGATCGACGAACTCGTGCATAATTTTGAGAAAGGATGACGTTGTCCATCTCCACTGCGGTATCGTATTGGTATTTCAATTCAGCTATCTACTGTTGTTCTGCAATTGGTAGTGTAATATAATGTCTTTCCACATAAAACACCAATGTTATCCAATGCCTTGTTGATGGTGTCGATCTTACGCTCGCCAAGGCCGGACGTTGAGGTGCGCACACAAATAATCGAACATAAAAGTAAAAAAAAAATTATTTGCGCATTGTTGTCGCGAGTGTTAAAAAAATACATACTCGTTTGAGAAAATGAAAAATACCCCTCGCGTGTGCTGTAGAGCATAAAATAATATCCACTTGCTTCTTTTTTGTATGTAAGCTGTCTTTGTATTTGTATTTAATTTTATTCATTCAATCTAAAATTTATAGAAATATACAATTCATTAATAAAATAAAAAAAATAGTATACATTCTTTAACAAGGTAGTTAGCGATGAATGAAACATGTACTTTAAAAAATTATTAATAACTGATGTGGGGTGACAATCAGTAATTTAAGTAACAAGAATAAAATAATAATAACATTATGGAAAAGAAGAGCTTGCTAGTACCTTTATAGAAAAAAATATAGTAGGAACTAATTATTTTTGAACATAAAAAAACAATATTTACAACAATTTTTTTTGTTGATTACATTTACTAAAACTAAATTAATGATTCAATGTCATCAATCAGATTTGAACATAAATTAAAACCGTTTTTTCTGCGCGATTTTAAAAAATACATTTTTCCTTCTAATGCTTTTAGCTTGCCTTAGGCAAAAACCAATAAAAAAGGAAGTTGTCCACGATCTAAAAAACAAGAGGCGAAATACCAAAGATGTCGCAAACTTCTGTTGATGGAATTCAAAAGTGTCAGTTATGTTTTACCGGTAAATGCCTTTTTTAATTTTTAAAAACACATGTCGCGAGCTTCTATGTCAACATTTTAAATATTTATTTTTTTACCTGAAGTGGGTTCAAGAGAGCAAGCATTCACATTATCAATTTTGGAGACATATATTTGAAAATTGTTATATGAAGCTGACATTAGACCAGCAGTCCATATATAATACGTCCATGAATACCCCAATTGTGTATTTTGTATTAGTTTTTAGTTTCGGTGTTGGCTTGGGATAATGTAGTCCACACATTGTTCTTATTCAATAGGTAAACGTGTTTTTGAAAACAGATGAAGCTGCTTTCTTAATAGCACTGGGGCGGAGTGCAGAAGACTAAAAACTCTTGTGTGGCGCCAAACACAACATTATAAAGCGGGTAATGGAAATAAATAGTTAATATAAAATACATTTGAATTTGTTTAATGAATCAAACTTACCTGTTCGAAAAATCTGAAAAATAGAAACAAGTGAAACACTTTAACCTCTTTTTTTAATTTATAAAAGTTGTGTTTTATTAAATAATTTTTGTTTTATTTAAATAATTTATCACAGTATTTTCTTTCTTATCTATCTGTATAAATTTTATTTGAAATATTACCCTGAAACAAATATTTGAAACAAAAATTTGTACCGTAATTTTCGCAATGCCCTTTATCTCTTATGAATTTGCTACAAGTTGGTCCATTTCGTTTTTGATAAAAACACAAAATAAAAAATAAATACTTTTGTTACTATTATATTAATTAACTCACTGAGATAATACAAAATGGTCAGGCAAATACGCCATCATGGTGGCCGCTGGTTGAAGTCTTGGCTTTATCTAATACAGATAAGTTGATAGGATGAAGAGCCTTACCAAAAAACAATGAAAACGAATGCGTCCTTGATTTCAAATCTGCCGTTTGACAGATAGAGGGCGAATCTTATCCATTGAAGTTGTGCATTTTTATTTTCAACAATTTTATTATTTTCATTGTTTAATACCTCGCAAAATCTATTCTAATTTGTTTTACAATACAAAACACCACTTTATATTGATTTACGTTCTTAATAAAACAATACTTACTAGTTAAAAGAAATGTTTTAATTTCTCTTAAAAACTCTGTTTCTACAGTTTTTTTTCTATGAAGGTCATATTAATTCTTTTTTCTGTTAAGATACTACAATAATCTCATTGATGCACCTTATTTTACAAAAGTTATACAGCTTAACATGTATGTTCGCAAAACAAAATTATCCAAATTCAAATCACTTTGGATCGTTACATCGATGTTTAACTATGCATGGGTTAAAAACATTGATGTTTCCGATGCATCGAATAATAAGGCTATCATGCTAAAAAAACAACATAAATCAGCTCAACAGTTGATTTGAAAAGCCTTACCTCAGAAACACCTCGAGATTCCCTCAATTAGATAGGAAATAAGAAAAATGATAATAATAAAAAAAAATTCATTAAAATTACAAATTCCAGTACTTGTTCTCTAAACTCTGCATGAATAGGATTTTGTTGACACGCTCAGCCTGAATACTGTTTCGCTGATGGTTCAGCACTTGAGACACTTTGGAAAACAGTCACTCCGATGGAACCGAACTGGCTATCATAGTTAAATACTTAAAAGCAATTTTGTAGAGCTTTAGAAACTGCACTTTTTATCCGCACGACATTTCCAAAGGATTTTCTTTAAGTCGGCCAACAGGTGTCCTCAAATAGACCGAAATCTCGTCGCAATGTTCTTTCACTATACTATCTGAGTCTGTTTCGACATTTTTATTTGAGAGGTATTTGTCATCATCTCTTTAATTCATTTAAAATTAATTCATCTTCAAAATGCAGTGTCTTGAATCGGGGATCCAATAATGTAGCTATAGCTGACGGAGTTACAAGTTCAAAAGAACCCATCATTTTCTTGATTTCTGTTAGTATGAGTTTGTGCACTTGCAATACTAATTGATCATCAATCACAAGCGCTTTAAGTTTGGAGAGCATACAATGAACTAACGGTATTACTTTACTGCTGGTACAATAATTATCGCCATATATTTCTTTCGCCGCGGTTTTAAGTGGATGCAAGATATTGATGAGCGATACCGATATGTTTAGGTCCAGGCCAGTTAGCATTGGAGGTGCACCTTTGTGGCAAATCAAAATGTCACAGCACTTTAAAGCTCTAAATATCTTTGGATCATATAGTATGTGCTGTTCCAACGTGTTGGCACATCTTGGATTAACTTCGTTTCAGCGCTAACTGGCTTTCGCAGTTCATCGCTTGCCACACAACTTTATTTAAAAAAAGTAACACTGGTGCTCATTTTTGAGAATATTTGTTACAGTTCAAGAATTTTAGAATGATTTGAGCAACCAAGTTAAGTGTATGAGCGAAACAGGGGATGTGGTTCTTTTTCCCAAATGCAATTTCAACTGCTTTCCCCATATTCACGGCATTATCGGTAACAACGGCTGAGACTTTGTTTGTTCGGAGATGTAATTTTAATTTTTGTTTTGATTTTTTAATCCCATTCTCTACCACCGAAAAAGCCTGCTTATCCTTACATATCATGTATAACATTGCACTGTTCAATTTTCTTGCTTTGTCACCAGTAGAAGAAGCATAAGAACTAATTTCTTCAAATGTTGTCTTTATTGGCCTCAGCATCTTAGGACGTTTTGATGGTAAGTCTGCTTCCCAGACTTTTTCAACATATAAATCTGATGGAGACTTTTGGGCGGCATTAGATGTCGATGATTCTGCATCTGGATTCAAGGTGCTGGTGCTGACACATTTAATTACCTCTTCTGTTCTATTTGTCGAGGTACTTGGAGATGACAATGACAAACTTGACTCTAATTTTTTGCTCATTTTTAGTTCTTATAAATTCCGAATTAAGAGATTTGTAGATTTTTCTAATGTGACCCATTAAATTGGTAGTGTTTCCAGCCGTTCATAAATTTTGTTGGCATATTTTACATTTAGCTGATTTTTCAACGATAATTCCAAACATCGCTTTTTTTCTTAGGTGCCATAACGGAAGAACTCTGAAAAAAATACTACTTTACACCGTTATATAACACAAAAAACAAATTGCTTTACATCGTCATCGTCACTTTAAACTAGGCGTATGCAATCAAATAATAACTGGGCGTAAAGAGGGAGGGAGGAGCAAAAGGGTTTTATTAAATAAGTTCCAATTCAGGTTGTAATCAATTATAACTCATGAGTACTTGAACTGATAAACAACTTCCACTTTAAAGCAATTTTTTGAATATTGATAATTGGCTTCAAAATTACTTATTCCACACTGTTGAATAGGTAATGAATACTGTTTACAATCGTGACCATGGAACCGTATATTGAATTCATAAGGACTATTCCCAGACACCTAAAAAAACACATCAACTTAGTTTTTTCACTTATAACTAATTTGTGATAAGTAAACCACTGCCTTAAGATTTCAAGATCATTTTCAATATTGGCAATGCTTTCAAAGACAGTGTTTGATGAATATGTGAATACAATATCGTCAGCAAAAGCAGTTAAGTTTGAAAATGGAGTTTATATAAATTAAGAAAAACAATGGGCCAAGCAATGATCCCTGAGGAACACCATTTTTAAGCCGTCTTGGTTCACTAAACATTCCATTGGTGTTGACTCTTTGTTTTCTATTTTTTTAAATAAGAGTTTAGCAAATTGAAAAAACTACAGCGAAAACCCGCATTATAAAGTTTGCTTAGTAAAAGTTCATGGTTGACTAGATTGAAAGCTTTAGCCATATCAATAATCAGGCCCATTGTTTTCTTCTTACCATTCAAACTTCCATACAGTTGACTTCAAACTCTTAAAATAGCATCTTCTGTTGACAAACCAGCTCTGAAACCAAATTGATTATTACAGAAAAATTTAAACCAAGAAGGACAAAATTGGCACTTTGATTAGTTTCTCAAAAAAATTTGAAAAAGTTGAAAGTAGTGAAATGGGTCTATAATAAGATATAAGTTTTCTCTTTCCTTATTTAAAGAGCGGTATAACTTCAGCACATTTAAGATGATCTGGAAAACAACCAGTCTCAACACATTTATTAAATACAAACGCTAGAACTTCCATAACATACCAAGCAACATTTTTCACCAATGGCTAGATACACCATCACTAGTACACGAATATTTTTTAAAGACATAATAAATCGTATCAAAAAAGAAACTATTTGATTGAATTTTTGAAGAAATGGAACAATTACAACTAAAACAAGTATTTAAATTAGGTTTTAATTTGTTGGAAATTTCAATAAAATATTCGTTAAATTTATTTGAAATATTTCGAGAATCAGATTCAATAAGTCTGTAGAAGAAAGAAAGAAGCACTGGTGAGAGAAAGAGACGGGAGGATAGAGGCAGAGTTATTCAAAAATACGAGTCAGTCGACAACCAGAGCAAATACAGGACGGACGTGACAAAAAAACAATGTTTAAACGACGTACAACGAACGGCATACAAATATATATATACGTAAATTAAATTTCTGTTATACTCAGTAAAATCAATCAAATCAAAATTATATTGTGTTAAATAAGAAAGAAAATTTCCGAGTTTTGTCGACGAACAAAGAATAATAACAGTTTTAAACATTACAAAGTTTACGTCCGCCCGAAAGGAATATAAATACGCATACTGTGTCGCCACCGAAGCCGCCGCCATTTTTGTGTTTGCCAGTTATTGGATGTGTAATTTTCTGTCGCAGAGACGCAACACACAAGAATTGTAGCAGTATCGCTACGAAGCCGCCGCCAGCCGCCATTTTGTCCTTGCCAATTATTGGATGTGTAATTTTCTGTCGCCGGAACGCAACACACAAGAATTGTGGCAGTATCGCTACCAAGCCGCCGCCAGCCGCCATTTTGTCCTTGCCAATTATTGGATGTGTAATTTTCTGTCGCAGAGACGCAACACACAAGAATTGTGGCAGTATCGCTACGAAGCCGCCGCCAGCCACCATTTTGTCCTTGCCAATTATTGGATGTGTAATTTTCTGTCGCAGAGACGCAACACACAAGAATTATAGCAGTATCGCTACGAAGCCGCCGTCAGCCGCCATTTTGTCCTTGCCAATTATTGGATGTGTAATTTTCTTTCGCAGAGACGCAACACACAAGAATTGTAGCAGTATCGCCAGCCGCCGCCAACCGCCATTTTGTTTGCCAATTATTTATTGTGTCATTTTCTGAACGAAACCAAACACAAAATCTGTAGCACCATCGTAAACGAAGCGAAAAAGAATCTGCCATAATGCGGAACGAGGATGTGGAATCGCTCCGGTGGATGTCATCATGATAACCGGGCTGGTGGATAGCATCAACGCATTAAGAGCAGCTGTGGAAGAACTCCGAAGAAACACCGCCGAAGCAGTGGTATCGATGCTCCTATATCCAAGCGAAGTGCCGAAAATTATCGACGAACTACAGTTCACGTTTGGTAGGCCGGAGCACATGTTGAGGTACCAACTGAACAAAATAAGGGCAATACCGAACATTGCAGAAAACAAAATAGACCAGATTCCGACATTTTCGACAAAGGTACGGAATATGGTGTCATTCCTGAAAGCATCCAAATGCGAACGCCATCTCGCCGATCCAAACCTGATGGATGAACTTGTGGGAAAACTACCAATGAGCAAACAATACGATTGGATTAGGCATAGCTTCGACATTAAGCCGTACGCATCAATAGAACATTTTTCGGATTGGCTTAGCACGCTGGCACGGATATTGGGCAAAATACTACCAGCCCAAAGTACCATCAGGGCCACTTCCCAAGCCACACAACGCAGGTTGATGCATGCCAATGAAGCCACAGCAAATAATGTACAATGCTGCCACTGCAAAGGAAACCATAAGCTTGGCAGCTGTGAAAGATTTAAAAATGAGATCAGCGTACAGGATCGTTGGAACATTGTCAAGGACAATCGATTATGCTTTTCGTGCTTAAATAAAGGCCACAGTTCGATGATTTGTCGGAACAGGAAGTTTTGTGAAATATCTGAGTGCAAACGGTATCACCACCCCTGCCTTCATGAAAATAGCCCCCAAAATAAAAATGCGCAACCACTTTTAAATTGTGACACACCCAATGATAACGGCCAGCTGTTTAAAGTATTACCTGTAACGTTGTTTGGTCCATCAGGCAAATTGAATACCTTTGTAATGTTTGACGAGGGATCAGCCATATCCCTAATAGAAAAAGACGTCGCTTCACAACTTGGACTCAGAGGTCAGCACGAACCTTTGAAATTGCAATGGTATGGACAAAATGTTACAACCGAAGATTCGAAAAAGTAAATTTGGATATCGAAGGTTTAGGAGAAAAACAACGTTACAACATAAAAAACATAAGGACCATCAAAGATCTCAACTTGCCAATTCAATCGTTTAAGAAGTCCGATTACAGCCACCTCGCGATTTTGCCACTTCAGGAGTACGCTAAAGCCAGGCCGGTCATGTTACTCGGATTAGACTACGTACATTAGGGGGCTTCATCAACGATTGTAGAATCTGGAAACACTAAGCCGATCGCCGCCAAAACGAAGCTAGGTTGGGTTGCCTATGGACCAACAACGACATCAAATAACCCTTTGTTCCTACATATACGCCGTCAGGTAGACAGCAATTTACACCAAATCGTGAATGACTACATCTCAACAGAAAATTTTGGCGCCAATGGCTCCTGGGCAGTTCCAGAATCAACAGAAAATACAAGAGCAAGAAAAATAATGGAGGAGACAACAAGAAAAGTCGGCAAACATTATTAAATCGGATTACTTTGGAGGAAGTTCTTGCCTACACTCCCTGACAGTTATTCGATGGCGCTGCAACGCTTAACCAGTGTTGAAAAGAAGATGGGCCGAGAACCAGAGTTTGCTGAAAGATATCGTCAAGAAATTAGTAAATACGTTGACAAAGGATATGCCAGGAAGCTCACCAATGAGGAAATCAATGATAGAAAATATCCAGTATGGTACTTACCGCATTTTGCTGTACATAATCCGCATAAACCCGACAAAGCTCGAATAGTGTTTGACGCCGCCGGAATGAATGGAATTTCAATGAACTCTGTTTTGTTAAAGGGCTCAGAGTAAGCAAAACCAATCATCGGTATATTATTTCAGTTTCGTCAAGATGTCATCGGTGCCGCAGCAGATATAAGAGAGATGTTCTCACAAATTCATATTATTCCAAAAGATCAGCATGCGCAACGCGATGACGTCCATGATTTTCGATTTCGCAATTTGTTCCCCGTGCTGCGCTGAATGTATAAAGAACACCAATGCCAGTCAATTCAAAGATATGTATCCCGAAGCTGTTGCTGCAATCATTGGCAAGCATTATGTAGACGATGTATGCAGTTTTTCAACTGAAGAACAAGCTGAGCGGACTTGTAAAGATGTCACCACCATCAATACCGATGCAGGATTCCACCTAAGGAACTTTGTTTCAAGTTCATCGAAACTACAATCAGCAATGAATGGCGAGGTCGGCACCGAATCGAATAAAATTAACATGAAACGTCATACCGCATCAGAGAAAATCCTTAGAATGTTCTGGGACACAACAACAGATTCCTTCAATTTCGAAACAAAATTTCATCGCATTCCACAAAAGGTTTTAGAATGTTTTCGGCCTCCAACCAAGAGGAAACTTCTTGGAATTGTGATGGCAGTATTCGACCCTTTGGGTTTTTGGCTGATTTCCTAATCTTTTCAAAGCTCTTAGTCCAAGAGTGTTGGAAAGTAAGCATGGACTGGGATGACCCTATACCGGCCGAGTTATATACCAAATGGATTGCATGGTGGAAGGAGTTCCAAAAGTTAAAAACTTTTCAAATACCACGATGTCATTCGCCATATTTTCGCCTCTCCAACAACATCGAGCTGCACATTTTCGTAGATGCAAGCCAGATTGCCTTCGCAGCTGTTGGTTATTTTCGTTTCGCCAGGGACAGTTGGATGGATCTAAGTTTTGTAGCAGGAAAAACCAGAACCGCTCCCAAGAAATTGATGTCTATTCCAAGATTGGAATTGCAAGCCGCAATACTTGGTTTACGCCTTAGCAAAACGATTGCCCAGAGTCATGAAATAAAATTAACAAAAACAACATTCTGGAGTGACTCGCGAACAATACTCTATTTGATCCACTCTCAGGAAAGAAGGTACAAACCGTTTGTCTATATATAACTATATAACTATAACCAATCCGAATCAATGGCGTTTGGTAACAACTGCTGAAAACGTAGAGCTACTCGTCCATCGATACCGCTGAAATTTGAAACCAAAAGTCAATGGATCAAAGGTCCAGAATTCCTGAAGAAGGATGAAAGCCACTGGCCTGAATTTCAACTTGACAAGCCCGAACCGTTCCTGGAAGAAGAAATACACCCGAAGACCTTCCTAAGTGTTCAGGCAAGTAGACCTTTAATACCATTTAACAAATTTTCTAAAACGAGTGTGCGCTTGGATTGTCCGATTTGCTAAGATAATATTGGACAAAACTTACCGTCCAAAAAGCCCACTAACAGCCGCTGACTTATTGGCTGCTGAACACTTTATTGCCCGCATTACAGAGGGATGAGTTTCATATGGAAATTGCCGCCTTAGAAGGGGGAAAATCTATTCCCAAAACCAGCTCGATCTATGCTCTAACACCGTATCTGGACCAGGAAGGTTTGCTGAGAGTATACCGCCGTTTAGATGAAGCACTGTGTCTGCCGTATAGTGCAAGAAGACCAATTATACTGCCACAAAACCACGCCGTAACTCACCTCATAGCCAATAGCTTCCACAGGAAGTATCATCACCAGAATGCTTCTGTTGTCATCAACCAAATACGCCAAATATTTTGGATGCCCCGTGTAAAGACTATTTTAAAAATAATAATGGAAAGATGTCCCGTGTGTAAAATTGACAGAGCCAAGCCGAAAACACCGGTAATGGGACAGTTGCCAATCGACCGCCTAACACCGTACATTCGACCGTTTACATATACAGGTGTTGACCTATTTGGGCCTTTGAACGTTTCTATCGGACGACGATGCGAGAAGAGATGGGTTGTCATATTTACTTGTCTCACCATCCGAGCAGCCCATCTGGAAATAGCCGAAAATTTATCCACGGACGCCTTTATCATGTGCCTCAGAGATTTCGTAAACCGTCGTGGAACACCGGTATCCATTCGTAGTGATAATGGCACGAACTTCATTAGTGCATAAAAGGAATTAAAGAAAAATGAATGTTTATTGGATTCAGATAGAATTGTCAATGAAGCGACAAAACAAAATAGTTATAAACTGGATATTCAATTGCCCTGGATACCCTAGTTCTGGTGGGTGTTGGGAACGGCTCATCAAGATCGTGAAATTTTGATTGTCAAAAACCGTGAAGGAGGAATCGCCAAGAATGGAGACGCTTCGGTGTGTGCTTTTGGAAGCCGAAAATATAATTAATTCCCGACCATTGACGGAGATTCCAATGTGACCAAGACGAGCCGTTAATACCGAACCACTTCTTAATGGTATGCGTTACCTCCACACAATAACCACATCCAGTCGATCTCAAGATATGTCTACAAGAACAATGGCGAATCGCTCAAAATTTAAAGGACCGCCTATGGCAGAGATGGGTTGTAGAATATCTACCGCAACTCCTACGTCGCTCCAAGTGGCACGACTAGTCTCCACCGCTTAAAGCAAACGACCTGGTTATTATCTGCGATCCTGGTCAACCACGAAGACAATGGCAAAAGGGACGCATCACTAAAGTTTTATCGCTGTTAGAATCGCCGAAGTCAAAACAACAAATACCCTTCTGAAGCGTCCTGCAAGCAAACTAGCCGTTTTAACGATAGTTGGTGAATCCTAGAGGATTCACCGGGGGGTGGAATGTAGAAGAAAGAAAGAAGCACTGGTGATAGAAAGAGACGGGAGGATAGAGGCAGAGTTATTCAAAAATACGAGTCAGTCGACAACCAGAGCAAATACAGGACGGACGTGACAAAGAAACAATGTTTAAACGACGTACAATGAACGGCACACAAATATATATATACGTAAATTAAATTTCTATTATACTCAGTAAAATCAATCAAATCAAAATTATATTGTGTTAAATAAGAAAGAAAATTTCCGAGTTTTGTCGACGAACAAAGAATAATAACAAAGTCCTTCAATTTCAATAAAATCAATTTTATTTGATTCTTTATTTTTACCTAAAATGTTATCTACAACATTTTTACACTCTTCCCGAATATCCCCTTTAGCATTTAAAAACTTATTTACATAATAATTTTTACGAGTTTCTTCAATTTCTTTATTAATTTTTTGCATAGATCATAGTGTTTTTTAAGTTTATTATTGTTTTGATGTTTTTTAAATTTTTAACTCATTTTATTCTTACATTACATTACATTACATTTTAATCTACTACGTAGATAAATCTACGAAGTAGACACACTTACGAGCACTGGCTACTGATACCATCGGCGCAGACAATTAAAAGACAACACACAAGACGACATTAATACAAGACAGAAGAGAAGACCGAAGGAGAACGGAAAGCAGAAAACACATAACACATGTCAACAGCACGCAGTTGGTTTTCGGACGGTGCCCCATCTTTCTACAAACCACGGGCAGCAATGCTTGATTTCACTGATCTCACGGGAAGCGATGCTTTATCGGAGCCAAGGCCATTGATTGACACATATAAACGTATGATAAGATATATTCGGAAAGTGTAAGAGCAATTCGAGTATGTTTGACCCATGAATCCAATTGAGACATTTTATTCTGTTTTGTTTTTTATTAAGAAGATGATTGTTCATCCAAGGTTTAAGGTGTTTCATTTTGCCAGATTGCTTTTTGGAAAAGTACTTGAACTAATATGATTTTTTTAAGATATTTAAAAACAAATCAAATGCAAAAGAAGGATTATTTTCTGAATAAACTTGGTCCCAGCTTTCGAAAGTTAAAAAATCATTTAATAGTTTATAATCAACACAATTTTTTTCTATATTTGTGGGTTTCATACTTTGAGAACGATCATCAAAAAAGATCTTTAATGCAATCATTTTATGATCAGTAATTTTTAAATCATAAACTTGACCATTAATTATGTGACCTATACAACTCATTGAAGAACTCGTCACGCGGGTAGGTTCGTTTATAAAAATCTTAAGTTGTTCTGAGAACATGCTTATCATGTGGCTCCGATAGTGCGATGTGTAGTACGTCGGCTTTCGCAAACGCTAGATCGCATGTTCAAGGTTCAAACCCAGCTCGGGATCAAAAGGTTTTTCATAATTAATTGGACATAAAAAACGATAAAGCACCACTGAAGGAGTCTGATGATCGGGTTGGCCCCCGTGAAATAGCTATAACTCCAGCCTATGAAATTGTTTGTAGTACACATAAGTTGTTGTTCTTCATTCAAAAGGCTTCTACTGTGTACCAGTATAGACAGCAACTTAGTTGCTAGTGTGAAAAAGACATATAAAAAAAAAAAAAAAACATTTTTCACATAAGCAACTACACCTCCAGCAGGGTATGCTTAGTTGCAATTATCAAAAAGAGTATAACCCTGTATATTTTATAATAACTATAATATACTAACTCATGATTATACATCCATATTTCAGTTAAAACAATAACAACTGGTAAATTAGCTAATGAATTAAGATGAGCCAAGAAAATTGAAAATATTTTCTCATACAACGAATATTTTGATGTAAACTGTAAAATCCTTATTGCATTTTTTGAGGTGAATATTATTGAATTTGTAATCGCTTGATTCAGCCTCAGATCAAGAATAAAGAATTGGCTTGGTTCGATTATTTTGACAGTAATCATAATTTTATTGTTTAATGTATGGTATTTATACAAAAAGTTTCTAGCATAAATAAATTCAATTGCAGCAATACACTTCAAGCTCATTTTGTCTATCTTACATATTTGCTTTTTTTAATTAATGACAAAAATAAATTGACTGTAACTGCATTGCTTGCTGAATTTATTTATTTCCTCATTCTCCTACTAATAAGTTGTGTATTTACATTGTTCTTTTGTTGATGTCGTCAACATTTCTTATGACCTACTAAGAAGTTGTGTATTTACATTATTCTTTTGTTGATGTCGTCAACACGTTGTTTCCAGCTGATTTCGAACCCCCTGGACCCCTGTTCTGTAACTTTGTCGATAACTTTTCGCATCGATAAAATATGAAACAAGAAATTCCATACTTATGGCATCTGCAAATATTCGGTGTTCTGTAAGTCCTTGCGATAATCTTAAATTTCATTCTTAACTTGACTGGAATTTCCAATGGAAGTCGATAAGTCGAGTTGCCATTGACATTTCAAAAATTAAATATTAAGGTATGTCTACACCAAAGAAACATTTGCTTAAATAATATTTCTGAAATATTTAAGAAACTTTTCACAAATATTTCAGATCATAGCGTCGTGTTTTATTATCAAGAAAAAATAAAAAAAAACCTTATCGACTAGACTAAATTGAATGAAAGAACAGAAATATCTCATTAACATTTCAGAAAACAAAAAAAAGAAAATAAACAATGTAATTTATTTTATAATTTGTATACTTTTATTTTATTTTACACAAGAATCACAACTTTTGTGCCTTTTTTTTTTATTTTACGAGATGCGTTTTGGAAATTAGGGGTATTCAAGCAAGGAGATAAATGTATACACTGTAGAAAGTCCTATAATTCCACCAGCACTCGCGTGAACGCCCAAATAGCTTGAATCTGATAACAGTCATATAACGTCAGAGTTGAGAGTAAAGTACACTTACTAAGCAAAGTGTACGTAAGTACACTAGTAGATCTTATAAATTAGTAATTGATTTTTATTAAAAGAATATTAAAGTTGAAGAAACCAATTATTTTTCGCTTTATTATAACAGAAAATATAAATGTAAAAACAAACTTCTTAAAAAAAATAGAAAAAAAAACTAATCAGCATCTATAGACGCAATAAAAAAGAATTGCAAAAGTCCACGTACACAAGAATGATGTACGTAGACTTTTGTTAGCACGCATATCTATATCACTTTCAGCTGCCAACAAAGCCAATGCCAAAGACAACAAAAGAGACATCCTCAGTTTTACGAGGTTAATTTTTTCACATTGTACGGCAAAATCGTGAGATACATTTATAACTATAAGGTTCACCTTATAAACTCGCATACAAATTTTGACAGTTTATTTACGAGAATATTGCTTCACGTTTTTACCGTTTATGAGGGTTTTACGCGATTGCATGAAATCAACAGGCGTATTTGTACTACTTTTGCCACCATCTATTTTCTGTCTACATCTTTTTTCTTTGTTTCTCTCCGTTTTCGTTGTTTTCTTTGTTTTCGATTGTTTTTTTTTTTATTTGTGTGTTGTCTCTTTTTCTCTTATGTTGGTCGTGAGTGTAGTGTGTGATTCTTGTGTAAATTAAAAGAAATGTACAATAAAATACATTGTTCATTTTTTATCATTAATTAAATTAATCACAAAAATCAAAGACCAAAAAACAACAATTATGATTTCGCCAAGCGTCGAGACTATTTCATTACAGAAACATTTAAATGAAGTTTCTGAATTGTTTACGAAGTATTTCCTTGGTGTGAACACACATTTAAAGACAATTAGGAAGAGATTAATATTTTTTTTCGAATGCCTTTGATTTGATTTTTGTGCCTTTGAAGACCTTTAAAAATTAAACTTATATATAATAATTATAATACTTAAAGATATTTCTGCTTTTATTTTCGTAACCTTTTTATTTAATTCCATTTTTTCAGTCTTATCGCCTGCTCACTAACAAATGATAAAATTTGACTTTTCAAAGGAAAAACTTATCACATCATTGTATATACATTTTCTATAGTACTCTCATGGTGGTCATTTTTCGTCTGGCCATCTTCCTGATTGATTCAGAACTAACTCTAAATAGTGGAGACGAGAACCTTTACCGATATTTTACCAGTATTTAATAAAATTTTGTTGTCTGTACTTATTCTATATTCACACCAATTGGCAATTTCAGCACGCCTCATTGTGACTTGATTCAGAACAAAAAATTGATTCTCCATGATAGTAATATATGTAGTGTATATACAAAGGTACTACCATCAGACAGCATCTAGTTTAGCGAGATACTGCCGTTATAGCGCTGCAGTAGTTCTTGATATGCATTTGTATGGGTTTTGGAGAGTAGAAAGAAATATATTGATGAAAGAGTAGGTTGTATGTTATATTTTCAGAAACGTATGAGTTACTGGCTGAACACAATGACGACGGAACTGGAATACGCATACGGAACTGAATACACGCGAACTGTATTTTGCAAACACAATGGTACGTTACTACATATGGAACTGCAATACGCATACGGAAAGGTTGGTTAACTTTTAACTTTTACGTACAGTAAATTTGACATTTTATCTGATGCAGAGAGAAATTATGAAAGAAAGAACAATCTTTCGTACGTCTGTCCCTCCCAAACCCTTTTATTTAGTATACATGAAATAACACCAGATTATTCCATTCTTCTTAATGATATTTCAATTCGTTGTATAAGAGTTTCTTCTCTTTTTTATCATTTGTTTTTGGTATTCCATCCATTTTTTAATTTAAATGCCAAAGTTACTGTACGTGCACGTTGTGTTCCGATTGAAATTGGTACGTACGACAAATTTGACAGCTGTTCCGTACTCCGTCTCCGTAATGCAGTTCCGTTTTTGCATTGTGTTCAGCCAGTTAGAATGATTACAAGAATTTGCAGGAATAATGAATAATAAAGACGAGTGAAAGGTTCAAAAAGTGAAACTAGACCATATGGTATGGCAGAGTAAGGGAAACAAAAATTAATGGATTTCCCTTTGATTTTTCGTTACCAAACCAAGATTGTGTGTTTTCAATTATTTTTTAGATTTTGCATTTTTCAAGAAATTTTATTATTTCTGTATTTTCTGTATTTCATATACCAAAATCAACTACCAATGTTGCCATATTCGGATTCGACTTTTTAAAGTTTTAATATAAATATTGTTCAATCTCGAACGTTAGTTAAATATAAAACTGGTGCCAATTGGTACTATGTTCTTGGTACAATAGTATTTTGGTACTAGATTTTTAGTGCTTAGTACTAGAATTTAGTACTATCGTAGTTTTGGTACTATATGTAGTACTAGATTTAGTACTTAGTAGTAGAGTTGGTACTAGATTTAGTAGTTAGTAGTATATTAAGTACTATATTTAGTAGTAAGTAGTAGATCTAGTACTAGATATTTGACGTGGTAAGTGAAGATACTCTAACATAGGTACAAATATCTGCAAACAATGTGTTTTTTTTGTAAAATAAGTAACTAGGTAGGTTTTTCAACTCAAATAAATTTTTTGCAGACTAAGAAAAATAATATAATAATGGAACATGGTAACCATTCAAAATTGTACACAAAAAAAACCAAACCAAATATCAAATTTCAACAAAAATCGTTAAAAAGGTTTCATCCTGTTCCCGTATCTATAAAAAACCCTACCAAAAACAGTGTATTTTCAAGGCAGAAATGAAAACTCCTCACATACCTGTCTAAATTTCTATCTTCCATTCTCTAATTATCAGAAAATAACACAAAAAAGACTTTTTAATAGGATTCCCTCTAACTCCTAACACTTTATATTCATCTTTCCCGTTCTGTCAATTTCTAACGTTGCATATGTGTTGAATTCATCTCCCCGACTAAAAGTCTACACTGAGAAAAAGCGAGATAGCGAAACTAGATGGCGCTAGGTGAAATACCATCTTGATAGTACTATAGATTCTATGTACAATGGTTTTAGTTCAAATTTCTTCAAATAATGCTGATTTTATTAAGATTTTAAAAGAAACTAATAAATTATGATCAAATAAAACACTACTAAGGCAGTAGATAAGGTGTTTTGACATTTTTTCTTTCATTCTTATTCTTCAAACTACATAAATATGTACGTCCAAATTCCAGTTGCATTCTAAAAGGCAATGTGTCTTTTAAGACCACAGTACACATATCTAAGGTAATATCATTAGAGGTTTTATTTTTGCAATTTTCTGCGCATCTGTCAAAATCAAAGTAAAATGGCGGCCGCCAGAGACCATTAGCTTGTTTATTTGTTCTGAAAAATAGATCTCGTGGCTATATTTTAAAATATTTGTGGTAATTAATTTATAAAAAAGCTTTTTAATAAACAAGAAAATAAGTAGTGTGTAGTTTTGTTCATACATATTTTTGATGTAGGTCTCTGAGAACCACCATTTTTAATACAAAGTGACAGATCAGATTTTGATAACCTGCGCGATATATTACCTTAGTTATGTGTACTGTGTTTTAAGACCAACGGTTCTTTTTATTTATTTCTTTTAACTATTTCTTCATTAATAATGATAAAAGACAAAGTTAATAAAAATCCTGATGGCCAGAGGTTGAGACGTATTCCTTGTGACGACTATAAAGGTGTGTCCACACCAAAAAAACTTTTATGAAATGTTTCCCCTTTGCTTAAATATCATTTCAGAAACATTTCAGAAATGTCTGAAACATTTCTTAAATGTTTATGTTTCCCATTTTATGTATTCAGTTCTGTACTTCATGATGTAAAAAGGAGCAATCATAGCGTCACGTTTTGTCAACATGAACAAAACACAAACAAATAAAAACAACAAAACCTTTCAATTAGACTAAAATGCATCAAAATAAAGAAAGATTTCCGTTCGGATAGGAAAACAGATAGACATTTCAGAAATATTTCGCGAAGCGTACAGAAAGAAAAAAACATTTCTGAAAGGTCTTTTAAATGTTTAAAAAAATGTTTCTTTGGTGTGGACACACCTTAAGGCTTTTTGTTAAGTTTGCAGTATGACAGTCCCAAATCGCAACAAAGTTTAGCTTCTAGAGTTTTACGAACTTGTAATTTACCAAGCTATAAAAAAATAATTTCAATAAATCCATGAGTGTAAAATTTTAAAATGGCAATGTGGGAAAACCTGCTGCCAGGGATTACTGTCTGGGTTTACTGGAGGAAATGTCAAAGTTGAGGTTTAATTTTTTTTCCCGCTAGTTTACTCAGGAGGGCTAGTGTCGCCCAAAATAACTGAGACTAAAATGGAACCAACTTGAGGTAGGCAACTAGCAGTCCATATATAATACATCCATGTGTTCTTCAACCAGCTGGAAAACAGCTGTTTTTAACTATGCTAATGGGTACGTTCACAAACATAGATTTCGGATTGGTTACCTTGATTGTCTTTGGGTTTTATTGTGAACGAACAAATCCAACCAGGGGCCTGTTTCATAGATCATACATTACATACAATGTATGATTTTGACAGTTCTGATGTAGTATTTCTGTTTCATAGAAACGTTGTATGATGAACTTTCATACATTAATGTATGAACTGAGAATCGACTGGAAGTATTCCAATATAGGATTCTGTTTCATAGAATCTTATCATACATCGTTTTGATACAAATAATTGTAAATTTATCATACATTTCAAACAGCAGAACTTTCTGCTGTAAGTTAAGCATTTAAACCAAAATAAAGAAAAAAAGTTGAGTTTGAAGTTTATAATTTAAATAGAAGGAATATTTATGGATTATTTTGTGTTCTCAAAGAAAAAAAATTATTAATTGACGTTTTTTTCGATGTTTTGTTTTTTTTTTTCAAGTCCGACAAGCGGAAACTTTTTGTACCGCAAGAGATATTTCTTCAAAAGGATGATCAATTGGTCTACAGAGAATTAAAATGTTATTTATTTTTCCTTTTTAACATATTATTGGTACCTAATAAAAATGAAAAAAGTTGTTCTTACGCAAAATGAGACGTGAGTAGTCGACTTTTTCTTATTTTTCAAATGTTTTTTTCAATTTAAAAAAATAATATTCACTTAATAAATAAAATAATAATAAAAGAAGAATGTGACGTCATACAATATCAAGATGGCGATTTGTATGCGTCTAATGACCATACCTTGTATTTCTGTGTATCATGAGATAGGTTACCTCTCAAAATTCGAAACAAAAGGGTAAGTTCACGAACGTAACTTTAGGAAAGATTAACTTGCTTTTGTTGTAGTTAGCATTGTTAAAAACAGCTGTTTTCCTGATTGAAGAACATATGGAAACAGAGAGAAACTCCTAAAGGGCCCGACCAATAGAATCCGTTGCGTCCGTTGCGGCAACGATTCCGGTGACATTGCCGCATGCGATGAAAAGAGGTGACTCAATGAATCCGTTGCGTTTTTTTTGACACAAAATGTAAAACTAACTAGCAATGGATCGATGGGTGAGTTAAGAGTGATAGTGTGATTTGGTAACTGGTAAGGAGGATACAAAATATTAAAATCGTACTTCTTCGATAGCGATATTAAAGCATAAAGATTATAGGAAATACATGAATGTGGACTTACATATTTATTTTCTAACAAATTGCAGAGAATATTTTTTTCACTATTTTGGTAAATTTGCATTTTGATAGTAATTTTTAGAATCCGCATTAGATACAACGGCGCAAAAAAAGTGCAGAACTTAATTATTGTGAAGTTAATCTATTAAATATAGGTTACCCATTGTTTTGCGCCAATATGTACATCACGTCATCATCGTCTTCAAATGATGATATTTTTCGAGTTTCTCAAGCTACATTTGGTCGAAATAAAATCAGCTTTTTTCGTTTTCACAATATTAAACTTAACTTTTTAGATTCATGGATATGTAACCATAATATTAATAATTATGGCTATCCGTTCTCAGAATATTTATTATGAAACAATTTGCTTCGATATTCATATTGATGTTTTAATTAAATTTTTTAGCGAAACCAATTTATTTATACTTCTAGTTTGCTCTTCTTATCTCTTTTTTTACTATGCCGTTAGCAAGAAAAAATTGAAATCTGAAAATAAAAAACAAATCTAAGAAAATCTCAGCATTTGTTATTTTATAACCCTTTCTTTTTTCTGTACTTTTTGTTACTTGGCGCAATTTTCGCTGCTACTTATTGTTATTTAAGTAACAACAAACGCAATTTTTACTGCTACTTAACTAACAATAAGTAGCAAGAAGCGCAATTTTAGCTGCTACTGAAATAACAATAAACATTTCTTAAATGTTTAGGTTTCCCATTTTATGTATTCAGTTCTGTACTTCATGATGTAAAAAGCAGCAATCATAGCGTCGCGTTTTGTCATCATGAACAAAACACAAACACTTGTCAAATAGACTAAAATGCATGAAAAAATTGAAATCTGAAAATAAAAAACAAATCTAAGAAAATCTCGAACTTTTAATTGATAGTCAACAAGTGTTTTGGAAAAGTCATTTATCCATTTCTTCGATTGTAATATATTTGCCTTAGGTGGAAGGACACAAGAGTTCTTCTTCAATCCATTGGAATGAGTGTTTTTACCGGTTTTTGGTGTAACAGATTTGTTTGGATCAGGCTGTTCAGGAGAGACTACATTAGTTAGAATTTTACTCGTGTAAGATAATCCAGTTGGAAGGTTCTTATCTGGGACAGCGCTGGTTTTAAGCCTTTTATCTGATGTGAACATTTTTGTGGAAAAATGTCTATTACATACCCAGAAATTAGGATGAAAATCATCGGCTTCTGCTTCAATTTTAAGCCCTTGAAACCACTCATGATTTTTAACTGCTTTTGCAGGAAAACTAGAAAATTCTTTAGCTTTTGAAAACACACTCCACAGTTCCATGGAAACTTAAGGAATCATCGTAGGACCACATTTTTTGCCAAAATTACAACTGTGTGATTTTTGTATATTTAGAACAAAAAGTTGTTACAGAAACAGAGATCAAGCTTAAAAGAGTTGAAAATGAGGACGTTCGAGTTCGCATAGCTTTCTAGTGCTACACGTTCAATGTTTTTGTAATACGTGTTAAATCATAGCTGAATTACAGCTAACGGCCAATATAACGAACAAAACATATATTTGCGTACGTTTACGTATGTATATAATGTTGCCATATTCGGATTCGACTGTTTAAAGTTTTAATATAAATATTGTTCAATCTCGAACGTTAGTTAAATATAAAACTGGTGCCAGTTGGTACTATGTTCTTGGTACAATAGTATTTTGGTACTAGATTTTTAGTGCTTAGTACTCGAATTTAGTACTATCGTAGTTTTGGTACTATATTTAGTACTTATTAGTAGATTTGGTACTAGATTTAGTAGTTAGTAGTATATTAAGTACTATATTTAGTAGTAAGTAGTAGATCTAGTACTAGATATTTGACGTGATAAGTGAAGATACTCTAATATAGGTACAAATATCTGCAAACAGTGTGTTTTATTTGTAAAATAAGTAACTAGGTAGGTTTTTCAAACTCAAAAAAATTTTTTGCAGACTAAGAAAAATAATATAATAATGGAACATGGTAACCATTCAAAATTGTACAAAAAAAAACCAAACCAAATATCAAATTTCAACAAAAATCGTTAAAAAGGTAAATTTCATCATGTTCCCGTATCTATAAAAAACCCTACCAAAAACTCCTCACATACCTGTCTAAATTTCTATCTTCCATTCTCTAATTATCAGAAAATAACAAAAAAATAACACAAAAAAGACATTTTAATTTGATTCCCTCTAACTCCTAACACTTTTTATAACATCTTTCCCGTTCTGTCAATTTCTAACTTGAATGTGTTGAATTCATCTCCCCGACTAAAAGTCTACACTGAGAAAAAGCGAGATAGCGAAACTAGATGGCGCTAGGTGAAATACCCATCTTGATAGTACTATAGATTCTATATACAATGGTTTTAGTTCAAATTTCTTCAAATAATGCTGATTTTATTAAGATTTTAAAAGAAACTAATAAATTATGATCAAATAAAACACTACTAAGGCAGTAGATAAGGTGTTTTGACATTTTTTTCTTTCATTCTTATTCTTCAAACTACATAAATATGTACGTCAAAATTCCAGTTGCATTCTAAAAGGCAATATCATTAGAGGTTTTATTTTTGCAATTTTCTGCGCATCTGTCAAAATTGAAGTAAAATGGCAGCCGCCAGAGACCATTAGCTTGTTTATTTGTTCTGAAAAATAGATCTAGTGGCTATATTTTAAAGTATTTGTGGTTATTAATTTATAAAAAAGCTTTTTAATAAACAAGAAAATAAGTAGTGTGTAGTTTTGTTCATACATATTTTTGAGGTAGGTCTCTGGAACCACCATTTTTAATACAAAGTGACAGATCAGATTTTGACAACCTGCGCGATATATTACCTTAGTTATGTGTACTGTGTTTTAAGACCAACGTTCCTTTTTATTTATTTCTTTTAACTATTTCTTCATTAATAATGATAAAAGACAAAGTTAATAAAAATCCTGATGGCCAGAAGTGTAGACCTATTCCTTGTTAACGACTATAAAGGTGTGTCCACACCAAGAAAACATTTATGAAATGTTTCCCCTTTGCTTAAATATCATTTCAGAAACATTTCAGAAATGTCTGAAACATTTCTAAAATGTTTATGTTTCCCATTTCTGTAAGTCTGACAGTCCAAAATCGCAACAAAGTTTAGCTTCTAAAGTTTTACGAACTTGTAATTTACCAAGCTATAAAAAAATAATTTCAATAAATCCATGAGTGTTTTTTGTATTTATTACCTGGTTGATTAATTGTGGGTATTCTAAATAACACGGGAAGAAAAAAATAAAATTTTAACATGGCAATGGGGGAAAACCTGCTGCCAAAGTCTGGGATTACTGGAGGAAATGTCAAAGTTGAGGTTTAATTTTTTTTTCCCGCTAGTATACTCAGGAGGGCTAGTGTCGCCCAAAATAACCGAGACTAAAATGGAACCAACTAGAGGTAGGCAACTAGCAGTCCATATATAATACATCCATGTGTTCTTCAACCAGCTGGAAAACAGCTGTTTTTAACTATGCTAATGGGTAAGTTCACGAACATATATTTCGGATTGGTTACCTTGATTGTCTTTGGGTTTTTTTTGTGAACGAACAAATCCAACCAGGGGCCTGTTTCATAGATCATACATTACATACAATGTATGATTTTGACAGTTCTGATGTAGTATTTCTGTTTCATAGAAACGTTGTATGATGAACTTTCATACATCAATGTATGAACTGAGAGTCGACTGGAAGTATTCCAATATAGGATTCTGTTTCATAGAATTTTATCATACATCGTTTTGATACAAATAATTGTAAATTTATCATACATTTCAAACAGCAAAACTTTCTGCTGTAAGTTAAGCATTTAAACCAAAATAAAGAAAAAAAGTTGAGTTTGTAGTTTATAATTTAAATAGAAGGAATATTTATTGATTATTTTGTGTTCTCAAAGAAAAAAAATTATTAATTGAAGTTTTTTTCGTTGTTTTGTTTTTTTTTCAAGTCCGACAAGCTGAAACTTTTTGCACCGCAAGAGATGTTTCTTCAAAAGGATGATCAATTGGTCTACAGAGAATTAAAATTTTATTTATATTTCCTTTTTAACTTATTATTGGTACCTAATAAAAATGAAAAAAGTTGTTCTTATGCAAAATGACACTTGAGTAGTCGACTTTTTCTTATTTTTCAAATATTTTATTCAATTTAAAAAAATAATATTCACTTAATAAATAAAATAATAATAAAAGAAGAATGTGACGTCATAAAATATCAAGATGGCGATTTGTATGCGTCTAATGACCATACCTTGTATTTCTGTGTATCATGAGATAGGTTACCTCTCAAAATTCGAAACAAAAGGGTAAGTTCACGAACGTAACTTTAGGAAAGATTACCTTGCTTTTTTGTAGTTAGCATTGTTAAAAACAGCTGTTTTCCTGATTGAAGAACATATGGAAACAGAGAGAAACTCCTAAAGGGCCCGACCAATAGAATCCGTTGCGTCCGTTGCGGCAACGAATCCGGTGACATTGCCGCATGCGATGAAAAGAGGTGACTCAATGAATCCGTTGCGTTTTTTTTGACACAAAATGTAAAACTAACTAGCAATGGATCGATGGGTGAGTTAAGAGTGATAGTGTGATTTGGTAACTGGTAAGGAGGATACAAAATATTAAAATCGTACTTCTTCGATAGCGATATTAAAGCATAAAGGTTATAGGAAATACATGAATGTGGACTTACATATTTATTTTCTATCAAATTGCAGAGAATATTTTTTTCACTATTTTGGTAAATTTGCATTTTGATAGTAATTTTTAGAATCCGCATTAGATACAACGGCGCAAAAAAAGTGCAGAACTTAATTATTGTGAAGTTAATGTATTAAATATAGGTTACCCATTGTTTTGCGCCAATATGTACATCACGTCATCATCGTCTTCAAATGATGATATTTTTCGAGTTTCTCAAGCTACATTTGGTCGAAATAAAATCAGCTTTTTTCGTTTTCACAATATTAAACTTCACTTTTTAGATTCATGGATATGTAACCATAATATTAATAATTATGGCTATCCGTTCTCAGAATATTTATTATTAAACAATTTGCTTCGATATTCATATTGATGTTTTAATTAAATTTTTTAGCGAAACCAATTAATTTATACTTCTAGTTTGCTCTTCTTATCTCTTTTTTTACGATGCCGTTAGCAAGAAAAAATTGAAATCTGAAAATAAAAACAAATCTAAGAAAATCTCAGCATTTGTTATTTTATACCCCTTTCTTTTTTCTGTACTTGTTGTTACTTAGCGCAATTTTCGCTGCTACTTATTGTTATTTAAGTAACAACAAACGCAATTTTTACTGCTACTTAACTAACAATAAGTAGCAAGAAGCGCAATTTTAGCTGCTATTGAAATAACAATAAACATTTCTTAAATGTTTATGTTTTCCATTTTATGTATTCAGTTCTGTACTTCATGATGTAAAAAGGAGCAATCATAGCGTCGCGTTTTGTCATCATGAACAAAACACAAACACCTGTCAAATAGACTAAAATGCATGAAAAAATTGAAATCTGAAAATAAAAAACAAATCTAAGAAAATCTCGAACTTTTAATTGATAGTCTACAAGTGTTTTGGAAAAGTCATTTATCCATTTCTTCGATTGTAATATATTTGCCTTAGGTGGAAGGACACAAGAGTTCTTCTTCAATCCATTGGAATGAGTGTTTTTACCGGTTTTTGGTGTAACAGATTTGTTTGGATCAGGCTGTTCAGGAGAGACTACATTAGTTAGAATTTCACTCGTGTAAGATAATCCAGTTGGAAGGTTCTTATCTGGGACAGCGCTGGTTTTAAGCCTTTTATCTGATGTGAACATTTTTGTGGAAAAATGTCTATTACATACCCAGAAATAAGGATGAAAATCATCGGCTTCTGCTTTAATTTTCAGCCCTTGAAACCACTCATGACTTTTAACTGCTTTTGCAGGAAAACTATACAATTCTTTAGCTCCCTCGTATTTGAGAGCACACTCCACAGTTCCATGGGAACTTAAGGAATCGTCGTAGGACCACATTTTTTGCCAAAATTACAACTGTGTGATTTTTGTATATTTAGAACAAAAAGTTGTTACAGAAACAGAGATCAAGCTTAAAAGAGTTGAAAATGAGGACGTTCGAGTTCGCATAGCTTTCTAGTGCTACACGTTCAATGTTTTTGTAATACGTGTTAAATCATAGCTGAATTACAGCTAACGGCCATTATAACGAACAAAACATATATTTGCGTACGTTTACGGACGTATGTATTGCGTAGGTTACCTTGCTAATGTTTGGTGGTATTTTTGTGCGACCAAATCCTCCCTGATCAAAATTCGAGGCAAAAGAGAAACAAAAAGAGAGCTGTTCAACAGCTGTTCACGTGTTGAGAAAAGTATCCAGCAAATTTTAGGATACCTCTGGATTTTCTCTCTGTTCCATATGTTCTTCCATGGACGTATTATATATGGACTGCTAGTCTAAAGTCAGCTTCATACCACCATTGTCAAAAAAATATCGCCAAAATTGAGAATGCGATGCTAGCTTTCCTGAACCCACTTCAGGAAAAAAATAACTACTTAAATTGTTGACATAGAAGCTCACGACATCTGTTTTTATAAATTCAAAAAGTCGCATTTACCGATAAAACATAACTGACACTTTTGAATTCCATCCATAGAAGTGAGCGACATCTTTGGTATTTTGCCTCTTGTTTTTTTATATCGTGGACAACTTCCTTTTTTATTGGTCTGTGCCTAAGACAAGCACTAGAAGGAAAAAAAAAGAAAAAAAGGGTTTTAGCATTGTATATAAAAACTATAGTACTACCATCAGACAGCATCTAGTTTAGCGAGATACTGCCGTTATAGCGCTGCAGTAGTTCTTGATATGCATTTGTATGGGTTTTGGAGAGTAGAAAGAAATATATTGACGAAAGAGTAGGTTGTATGTTATATTTTCAGAAACGTATAAGTTACTGGCTGAACACAATGACGACGGAACTGGAATACGCATACGGAACTGAATACACGCGAACTGTATTTTGCAAACACAATGGTACGTTACTACATATGGAACTGCAATACTCATACGGAAAGGTTGGTTAACTTTTAACTTTTACGTACAGTAAATTTGACATTTTATCTGATGCAGAGAGAAATTATGAAAGAAAGAACAATCTTTCGTACGTCTGTCCCTCCCAAACCCTTTTATTTAGTATACATGAAATAACACCAGATGATTCCATTCTTCTTAATGATATTTCAATTCGTTGTATAAGAGTTTCTTCTCTTTTTTATCATTTGTTTTAGGTATTCCATCCATTTTTTTAACTTAAATGTCAAAGTTACTGTACGTGCATTGTGTTCCGATTGAAATTGGTACGTACGACAAATTTGACCGCTGTTCCGTACTCCGTCTCCGTAATGCAGTTCCGTTTTTGCATTGTGTTCAGCCAGTTAGAATGATTACAAGCATTTGCAGGAATAATGAATAATAAGTACGAGTGAAAGGTTCAAAAAGTGAAACTAGACCATATGGTATGGCAGAGTAAGGGAAACAAAAATTAATGGATTTCCCTTTGATTTTTCGTTACCAAACCAAGATTGTGTGTTTTCAATTATTTTTTGGATTTTGCATTTTTCAAGAAATTTTGTTATTTCTGTATTTCATATACCAAAATCAACTACCAATGTTGCCATATTCGGATTCGACTGTTTAAAGTTTTAATATAAATATTGTTCAATCTCGAACGTTAGTTAAATATAAAACTGGTGCCAGTTGGTACTATGTTCTTGGTACAATAGTATTTTGGTACTAGATTTTTAGTGCTTAGTACTAGAATTTAGTACTATCGTAGTTTTGGTACTATATTTAGTACTAGATTTAGTACTAATTAGTAGATTTGGTACTAGATTTAGTAGTTAGTAGTATATTAAGTACTATATTTAGTAGTGAGTAGTAGATCTAGTACTAGATATTTGACGTGGTAAGTGAAGATACTTTAACATAGGTACAAATATCTGCAAACAATGTGTTTTTTGTAAAATAAGTAATTAGGTAGGTTTTTCAACTCAAATAAATTTTTTGCAGACTAAGAAAAATAATATAATAATGAAACATGGTAACCATTCAAAATTGTAAAAAAAAAAAACTAACCAAATATCAAATTTCAACAAAAATCGTTAAAAAGGTAAATTTCATCCTGTTTCCGTATCTATAAAAAAACCCTACCAAAAACAGTGTATTTTCAAGGCAGAAATGAAAACTCCTCACATACCTGTCTAAATTTCTATCTTCCATTCTCTAATTATCAGAAAATAACAAAGAAATAACACAAAAAAGACTTTTTAATTTGATTCCCTCTAACTCCTAACACTTTATATTCATCTTTCCCGTTCTGTCAATTTCTAACGTTGCATATGTGTTGAATTCATCTCCCCGACTAAAAGTCTACACTGAGAAAAAGCGAGATAGCGAAACTAGATGGCGCTAGATGAAAAACCATCTTGATAGTACTATAGATTCTATGTACAATGGTTTTAGTTCAAATTTCTTCAAATAATGCTGATTTAATTAAGATTTTAAAAGAAACTAACAAATTATGATCAAATAAAACACTACTAAGGCAGTAGATAAGGTGTTTTGACATTTTTTTCTTTCATTCTTATTCTTCAAACTACGTAAATATGAACGTCCAAATTCCAGTTGCATTCTAAAAGGCAAAGTGTCTTTTAAGGCCACAGTACACATATCTAATCTAATATATCATATTTATTTTGCAATTTTCTGCGCATCTGTCAAAATCAAAGTAAAATGGCACCGCCAGAGACCATTAGCTTGTTTATTTGTTCTGAAAAATAGATCTCGTGGCTATATTTTAAAGTATTTGTGGTAATTAATTTATAAAAAAGCTTTTTAATAAACAAGAAAATAAGTGATGTGTAGTTTTGTTCATACATATTTTTGATGTAGGTCTCTGAGAACCACAATTTTTAATACAAAGTGACAGATCAGATTTTGATAACCTGCACGATATATTACCTTGGTTATTTGTACTGTGTTTTAAGACCAACGTTCCTTTTTCTTTCTTTCTTTTAACTATTTCTTCATTAATAATGATAAAAGACAAAGTTAATAAAAATCCTGATGGCCAGAGGTTGAGACCTATTCCTTGTGACGACTATAAAGGTGTGTCCACACCAAAAAAAACATTTATGAAATGTTTCCCCTTTGCTTAAATATCATTTCAGAAACATTTCAGAAATGTCTGAAACATTTCTAAAATGTTTATGTTTCCCATTTCTGTAAGTCTGACAGTCCCAAATCGCAACAAAGTTTAGCTTCTAAAGTTTTACGAACTTGTAATTTACCAAGCTATAAAAAAATAATTTCAATAAATCCATGAGTGTTTTTTGTATTTATTACCTGGTTGATTAATTGTGGGTATTCTAAATAACACGGGAAGAAAAAAATAAAATTTTAACATGGCAATGTGGGAAAACCTGCTGCCAAAGTCTGGGATTACTGGAGGAAATGTCAAAGTTGAGGTTTAATTTTTTTTCCCGCTAGTGTACTCAGGAGGGCTAGTGTCGCCCAAAATAACTGAGACTAAAATGGAACCAACTTGAGGTAGGCAACTAGCAGTCCATATATAATACGTCCATGTGTTCTTCAATCAGCTGGAAAACAGCTGTTTTTAACTATGCTAATGGGTAAGTTCACGAACATATATTTCGGATTGGTTACCTTGATTGTCTTTGGGTTTTATTGTGAACGAACAAATCCAACCAGGGGCCTGTTTCATAGATCATACATTACATACAATGTATGATTTTGACAGTTCTGATGTAGTATTTCTGTTTCATAGAAACGTTGTATGATGAACTTTCATACATCAATGTATGAACTGATAATCGACTGGAAGAAAGCATTTAAACCAAAATAAAGAAAAAAAGTTGAGTTTGAAGTTTATAATTTAAATAGAAGGAATATTTATAGATTATTTTGTGTTCTCAAAGAAAAAAATTATTAATTGACGTTTTTTTTCGTTTTTTTGTTTATTTTTCAAGTCCGAAAAGCTGAAACTTTTTGTACCGCAAGAGATGTTTCTTCAAAAGGAAATTTTGATCAATTGGTCTACAGAGAATTAAAATTTTATTTATTTTTCCTTTTTAACTTATTATTGGTACCTAATAAAAATGAAAAAAGTTGTTCTTACGCAAAATGAGACTTGAGTAGTCTACTTTTTCTTTTTCAAATGTTTTTTTCTTTTTAAAGAAATAGAAACCCCACAATTTATTTAAGTCAAATGTCAAAATAAATACATCACATACAACAAAACACATTTCATACATTACTTCCAGTCAAATCTATGAAACAGAAAATTGTGTGTTATGTATGAAAATAATTTTAATGTATGTTGCATGTAGTGTATGTGATGTATGATCTATGAAACAGGCCCTAGATAGGTCATGATACACAGAAATACAATATATGCTCACTTAAGCTGATTATGCGTTTGACGTCACATTCTTCTGATTTTTATTCTTAGGGAGTGTAAATAAATGTATTAATTTGCCAATTTTGTTATTGTTTTTTAAAGTTTATTATTCTTATAATCATAAAAAATTCGTTAAAACCTTCAATTTTAAAAAATAATATTCACTTAATAAATAAAATAATAATAAAAGAAGAATGTGACGTCATAAAATATCAAGATGGCGATTTGTATGCGTCTAATGACCATACCTTGTATTTCTGTGTATCATGAGATAGGTTACCTCTCAAAATTCGAAACAAAAAAACAGCTGTTTTCCTGATTGAAGAACATATGGAAACAGAGAGAAACTCCTAAAGGGCCCGACCAATAGAATCCGTTGCGTCCGTTGCGGCAACGAATCCGGTGACATTGCCGCATGCGATGAAAAGAGGTGACTCAATGAACCCGTTGCGTTTTTTTTGACACAAAATGTAAAACTAACTAGCAATGGATCGATGGGTGAGTTAAGAGTCATAGTATGATTTGGTAACTGGTAAGGAGGATACAAAATATTAAAATCGTACTTCTTCGATAGCGATATTAAAGCATAAAGATTAAAGGAAATACATGAATGTGGCCTTACATATTTATTTTCTAACAAATTGCAGAGAATATTTTTTTTACTTTTTTGGTAAATTTGCATTTTGATAGTAATTTTTAAAATCCTTATTAGATACAACGGCGCAAAAAAGTGCAGAACTTAATTATTGTGAAGTTAATATATTAAATATAGGTTACCCATTGTTTTGCGCCAATATGTACATCACGTCATCATCGTCTTCAAATGATGATATTTTTCGAGTTTCTCAAGCTACATTTGGTCGAAGTAAAATCAGCTTTTTTCGTTTTCACAATATTAAACTTCACTTTTTAGAATCATGGATATGTAACCATAATATTAATAATTATGGCTATCCGTTCTCAGAATATTTATTATTAAACAATTTGCTTCGATATTCATATTGATGTTTTAATTAATTTTTTTTGCGAAACCAATTTATATATATATTAATTATATATATTTAATTTATACTTCTAGTTTGCTCTTCTTATCTCTTTTTTTACGATGCCGTTAGCAAGAAAAAATTGAAATCTGAAAATAAAAAACAAATCTAAGAAAATCTCAGCATTTGTTATTTTATACCCCTTTCTTTTTTCTGTACTTGTTGTTACTTAGCGCAATTTTCGCTGCTACTTATTGTTATTTAAGTAACAACAAACACATTTTTTACTGCTACTTAACTAACAATAAGTAGCAAGAAGCGCAATTTTAGCTGCTACTGAAATAACAATAAACATTTCTTAAATGTTTATGTTTCCCATTTTATGTATTCAGTTCTGTACTTCATGATGTAAAAAGGAGCAATCATAGCGTCGCGTTTTGTCATCATGAACAAAACACAAACACCTGTCAAATAGACTAAAATGCATGAAAAAATTGAAATCTGAAAATAAAAAACAAATCTAAGAAAATCTCGAACTTTTAATTGATAGTCTACAAGTGTTTTGGAAAAGTCATTTATCCATTTCTTCGATTGTAATATATTTGCCTTAGGTGGAAGGACACAAGAGTTCTTCTTCAATCCATTGGAATGAGTGTTTTTACCGGTTTTTGGTGTAACAGATTTGTTTGGATCAGGCTGTTCAGGAGAGACTACATTAGTTAGAATTTCACTCGTGTAAGATAATCCAGTTGGAAGGTTCTTATCTGGGACAGCGCTGGTTTTAAGCCTTTTATCTGATGTGAACATTTTTGTGGAAAAATGTCTATTAAATACCCAGAAATTAGGATGAAAATCATCGGCTTCTGCTTTAATTTTCAGCCCTTGAAACCACTCATGACTTTTAACTGCTTTTGCAGGAAAACTATACAATTCTTTAGCTCCCTCGCATTTGAGAACACACTCCACAGTTCCATGGGAACTTAAGGAATCGTCGTAGGATCACATTTTTTGCCAAAATTACAACTGTGTGATTTTTGTATATTTAGAACAAAAAGTTAAAGGAGTTGAAAATGAGGACGTTCGAGTTCGCATAGCTTTCTAGTGCTACACGTTCAATGTTTTTGTAATACGTGTTAAATCATAGCTGAATTACAGCTAACGGCCATTATAACGAACAAAACATATATTTGCGTACGTTTACGTACGTATGTATTGGGTAGGTTACCTTGCTAATGTTTGGTGGTTTTTTTGTGCGACCAAATCCTACCTGATCAAAATTCGAGACAAAAGAGAAACAAACAGAGAGCTGTTCAACAGCTGTTCACGTGTTGAGAAAAGTATCCAGCAAATTTTAGGATACCTCTGGATTTTCCCTTTGTTCCATATGTTCTTCCATGGACATATTATATATGGACTGCTAGTCTAATGTCAGCTTCATACCACAATTGTCACAAAAATATCGCCAAAATTGAGAATGCGATGCTAGCTTTCCTGAACCCACTTCAGGAAAAAAAAATAACTACTTAAATTGTGGACATAGAAGCTCGCGACATCTGTTTTTATAAATTCAAAAAGTCGCATTTACCGATAAAACATAACTGACACTTTTGAATTCCATCCATAGAAGTGAGCGACATCTTTGGTATTTTGTCTCTTGTTTTTTTAGATCGTGGACAACTTCCTTTTTTATTGGTTTGTGCCTAAGACAAGCTAAAAGCTTTAGCATTGTATATAAAAACTATAGTACTACCATCAGACAGCATCAAGTTTAGCGAGATACTGCCGTTAAAGCGCTGCAGTAGTTCTTGATATGCATTTGTATGGGTTTTGGAGAGTAGAAAGAAATATATTGACGAAAGAGTAGGTTGTATGTTATATTTTCAGAAACGTATGAGTTACTGGCTGTACACAATGACGACGGAACTGGAATACGCATACGGAACTGCAAACATTGAATACACGTGAACTGTATTTTGCGAACACAATGGTACGTTACTGCATACGGAACTGCAATACGCATACGGAAAGGTTGGTTAACTTTTAACTTTTACGTACAGTAAATTTGACATTTTATCTGATGCAGAGAGAAATTATGAAACAGAGAACAATCTTTCGTACGTCTGTCCCTCCCAAACCCTTTTATTTAGTATACATGAAATAACACCAGATGATTCCATTCTTCTTAATGATATTTCAATTCGTTGTATAAGAGTTTCTTCTCTTTTTTATCATTTGTTTTTGGTATTCCATCCATTTTTTTAACTTAAATGTCAAAGTTACTGTACGTGCATTGTGTTCCGATTGAAATTGGTACGTACGACAAATTTGACCGCTGTTCCGTACTCCGTCTCCGTAATGCAGTTCCGTTTTTGCATTGTGTTCAGCCAGTTAGAATGATTACAAGCATTTGCAGGAGTAATGAATAATAAGTACGAGTAAAAGGTTCAAAAAGTGAAACTAGACCATATGGTATGGCAGAGTAAGGGAAACAAAAATTAATGGATTTCCCTTTGATTTTTCGTTACCAAACCAAGATTGTGTGTTTTCAATTATTTTTTAGATTTTGCATTTTTCAAGAAATTTTGTTATTTCTGTATTTTCTGTATTTCATATACCAAAATCAACTACCAATGTTGCCATATTCGGATTCGACGTACTAGATATTTGACGTGGTAAGTGAAGATACTCTAACATAGGTACAAATATCTGCAAACAATGTGTTTTTTGTAAAATAAGTAATTAGGTAGGTTTTTCAACTCAAATAAATTTTTGCCAGACTAAGAAAAATAATATAATAATGAAACATGGTAACCATTCAAAATTGTAAAAAAAAACCTAACCAAATATCAAATTTCAACAAAAATTGTTAAAAAGGTAAATTTCATCCTGTTGCCGTATCTATAAAAAAAACCCTATCAAAAACAGTGTATTTTCAAGGCAGAAATGAAAACTCCTCACATACCTGTCTAAATTTCTATCTTCCATTCTCTAATTATCAGAAAATAACAAAGAAATAACACAAAAAAGACTTTTTAATTTGATTCCCTCTAACTCCTAACACTTTATATTCATCTTTCCCGTTCTGTCAATTTCTAACGTTGCATATGTGTTGAATTCATCTCCCCGACTAAAAGTCTACACTGAGAAAAAGCGAGATAGCGAAACTAGATGGCGCTAGGTGAAATACCATCTTGATAGTACTATAGATTCTATGTACAATGGTTTTAGTTCAAATTTCTTCAAATAATGCTGATTTTATTAAGATTTTAAAAGAAACTAACAAATTATGATCAAATAAAACACTACTAAGGCAGTAGATAAGGTGTTTTGACATTTTTTTCTTTCATTCTTATTCTTCAAACTACGTAAATATGTACGTCCAAATTCCAGTTGCATTCTAAAAGGCAATGTGTCTTTTAAGACCACAGTACACATATCTAATCTAATATATCATATTTATTTTGCAATTTTCTGCGCATCTGTCAAAATCAAAGTAAAATGGCACCGCCAGAGACCATTAACTTGTTTATTTGTTCTGAAAAATAGATCTCGTGGCTATATTTTAAAGTATTTGTGGTAATTAATTTATAAAAAAGCTTTTTAATAAACAAGAAAATAAGTGATATGTAGTTTTGTTCATACATATTTTTGATGTAGGTCTCTGAGAACCACCATTTTTAATACAAAGTGACAGATCAGATTTTGATAACCTGCGCGATATATTACCTTGGTTAAGTGTACTGTGTTTTAAGACCAACGTTCCTTTTTCTTTCTTTCTTTTAACTATTTCTTCATTAATAATGATAAAAGACAAAGTTAATAAAAATCCTGATGGCCAGAGGTTGAGACCTATTCCTTGTGACGACTATAAAGGTGTGTCCAACCCAAAAAAAACATTTATGAAATGTTTCCCCTTTGCTTAAATATCATTTCAGAAACATTTCAGAAATGTCTGAAACATTTCTAAAATGTTTATGTTTCCCATTTCTGTAAGTCTGACAGTCCAAAATCGCAACAAAGTTTAGCTTCTAAAGTTTTACAAACTTGTAATTTACCAAGCTATAAAAAATAAATTCAATAAATCCATGAGTGTTTTTTGTATTTATTACCTGGTTGATTAATTGTGGGTATTCTAAATAACACGGGAAGAAAAAAATAAAATTTTAACATGGCAATGGGGGAAAACCTGCTGCCAAAGTCTGGGATTACTGGAGGAAATGTCAAAGTTGAGGTTTAATTTTTTTTCCCGCTAGTGTACTCAGGAGGGCTAGTGTCGCCCAAAATAACTGAGACTAAAATGGAACCAACTTGAGGTAGGCAACTAGCAGTCCATATATAATACGTCCATGTGTTCTTCAATCAGCTGGAAAACAGCTGTTTTAACTATGCTAATGGGTAAGTTCACGAACATAAATTTCGGATTGGTTACCTTGATTGTCTTTGGGATTTTTTGTGAACGAACAAATCCAACCAGGGGCCTGGTTTGATTAATTGGTCTACAGAGAATTAAAATTTTATTTATTTTTCCTTTTTAACTTATTATTGGTACCTAATAAAAATGAAAAAAGTTGTTCTTACGCAAAATGAGACTTGAGTAGTCGACTTTTTCTTTTTCAAATGTTTTTTTCTTTTTAAAGAAATAGAAACCTCACAATTTATTTAAGTCAAATGTCAAAATAAATACATCACAAACAACAAAACACATTTCATACATTACTTCATAAAAAAAATCGTTTAAACCTTCAATTTAAAAAAATAATATTCACTTAATAAATAAAATAATAATAAAAGAAGAATGTGACGTCATAAGATATCAAGATGGCAATTTGTATGCGTCTAATGACCATACCTTGTATTTCTGTGTATCATGAGATAGGTTACCTCTCAAAATTCGAAACAAAAGTGTAAGTTCACGAACGTAACTTTAGGAAAGATTACCTTGCTTTTGTTGTAGTTAGCATTGTTAAAAACAGCTGTTTTCCTGATTGAAGAACATATGGAAACAGAGAGAAACTCCTAAAGGGCCCGACCAATAGAATCCGTTGCGTCCGTTGCGGCAACGAATCCTTTGACATTGCCACATGCGATGAAAAGGGGTGACCCAATGAACCCGTTGCGTTTTTTTGACACAAAATGTAAAACTAACTAGCAATGGATCGATGGGTGAGTTAAGAGTGATAGTGTGATTTGGTAACTGGTAAGGAGGATACAAAATATTAAAATCGTACTTCTTCGATAGCGATATTAAAGCATAAAGATTAAAGGAAATACGTGAATGTGGACTTACATATTTATTTTCTAACAGATTGCAGAGAATATTTTTTTCACTTTTTTGGTAAATTTGCATTTTGATAGTAATTTTTAAAATCCGCATTAGACACAACGGCGCAAAAAAAGTGCAGAACTTATTTATTGTGAAGTTAATATATTAAATATAGGTTACCCATTGTTTTGCGCCAATATGTACATCACGTCATCATCGTCTTCAAATGACGATATTTTTCGAGTTTCTCAAGCTACATTTGGTCGAAGTAAAATCAGCTTTTTTCGTTTTCACAATATTCAACTTTTTAGATTCATGGATATGTAATCATAATATTAATAATTATGACTATCCGTTCTCAGAATATTCATTATTAAACAATTTGCTTCGATATTCATATTGATGTTTTAATTAAATTTTCTAGCGATACCAATTTATTTATACTTCTAGTTTGCTCTTCTTATCTCTTTTTTTACGATGCCGTTAGCAAGAAAAAATTGAAATCTGAAAATAAAAAACAAATCTAAGAAAATCTCAGCATTTGTTATTTTATACCCCTTTCTTTTTTCTGTACTTGTTGTTACTTAGCGCAATTTTCGCTGCTACTTATTGTTATTTAAGTAACAACAAACGCAATTTTTACTGCTACTTAACTAACAATAAGTAGCAAGAAGCGCAATTTTAGCTGCTACTGAAATAACAAACAACATTTCTTAAATGTTTATGTTTCCCATTTTATGTATTCAGTTCTGTACTTCATGATGTAAAAAGGATCAATCATAGCGTCGCGTTTTGTCATCATGAACAAAACACAAACACCTGTCAAATAGACTAAAATGCATGAAAAAATTGAAATCTGAAAATAAAAAACAAATCTAAGAAAATCTCAGCATTTGTTATTTTATACCCCTTTCTTTTTTCTGTACTGGTTGTTACTTAGCGCAATTTTCGCTGCTACTTATTGTTATTTAAGTAACAAAAAACGCAATTTTTACTGCTACTTAAATAACAATAAGAAGCAAGAAGCTCAATTTAAGCTGCTACTGAAATAACAATAGGTAGCAGCCAAAATTGCGCTATATAACAACCCATGACTAGAAAACAATTGAAGCTTCAAATGGCTTTTGACATTCAATGTCATCGGATTTGCCGGAGAGAAAAGTTAAAAGTTGGTCTACTTGATGGGGTGCGTCCGGCAAATCGCACATGCGATTCCTATGGTTCACCTCCTATAAGAAAACGTGTATTTAAATCGAGCTGTCAGTTGTATGCGGCATCGCAACGAACGAATGGATTCTATGGGTTGGGCCCTTAAGGTATCCAAAAATTGATTGGATACTTTTCTCAACACGTGAACAGGTGACTGTATTTATCTTTTGCTTCGTATTTTGAAAGGTAACCTATCTGGATGGATTTGTTCGTTCACAAAAAAACCCAAAAACAAGCAAGAAGCTAGGTAACCTACCTAAAAGTTACGTTCGTGAACGTACGCAATCACATAACACCTTAGTCTGCTATTAGACGATGAAACTAGATGCATGCACCTTGTTCGAATTCTTCGAACATAGTAAGTGCAAAAGGGAGAAAAAAATCGAAAAGATGAGACAGGAAAAAAGCTGTCGTGTGTCGCACGGGTAGCATGTTCGAAGAATCTGTTTGACGTTTTTCTTTTCTCTTGTTCGCTTTCTTTAATTCTTTATCACTTGGTTTCGTTGTGCCCAGAATAAACTTCTGATAAGATTCAAAATAAAGGAACAAAAATGAGTGAAAATAAGGTGGAATGTAATTTTTTGTGATTTAAGGTACTTAATTTGGACATATGTTTTTATGATTCCAGGAAAAATGTGTATGTGGTTAAACACAGTCATTACATCGATAGGGTTAAAAGAGCAGATTCATTGCAAATGATGATGAAAAATGAAAATGAAAGAGAACTGTCAAACTTTTTTCATGAAACTAAATTCATCGTGTAATGGCACTTGCGACAGAGATGAAAAAACAAAGAAGAATTCGAACAAGGTGCATGCATCTAGTTTCATCGTCTAATTGCAGACTTAGCTGATTCCTCCCCTGATTACCATAAGTTTTTCAATTAGCTGGAATTCAGCTGTTCTTAATCATGCTAATTACAAAAAAAAAATACAGAAAAAAGAGGGATATTTACGTGAATGTACCCATTATATGCAGATTAAAGAACGCATTCATTTTGGTTCTTTTCCTTTAAATCGTGTGTGGCGTCCGGCGATAGAAACTTGCACGTGGTGGTTTGTTGAGAATAAAATTTATTAGCTTTGTTCCCCATCTGCAAATTCGTACGAATTTTCACGAATTTCTGCTAATTCTTGTTCCCGTACACCAAAAATTCGTAGAAAATCGCAGAAGAGAGAGCTCGTGAGAGAGAAAATAATTTCCCCACCCTGCGAATTTCTGCTCAAGAAATTTTTGAAGGCAGAAAAAAGTAGCAGCCAAACGTCAGTTTGACAATTGAAAAAAAAGACAATAAATAATCAAATATACGACACGTTTGATAAAGATTGCAGAGTTATTTTTAAAAGTTTATAAAAAAAAAACATAAAAAACCGGTGGTTCTGTGAACTTTTCCATGAATATTGTTGACGAAGTCCAAATTCCTGATTTAGTTCAGGGTTCAGACAATTGTTAGAGAGCAGTGTGAGTTGAGTCTTCTAAAGCCAGCTGTTTGTAAGGAGCAGAGAAGAATTGTTGCTGGAAGCGTGGAAGCACCTACAAAACTACTAATTGTTTTGTTTTTGGAGCTGATGCAACAAATAGGCATAACATTTCCCTTGAAATAATAAAATAAAACATTTTAAAAATCGTTTCGCAGTAATTAGTTTCCACCAATCTTTTGACATTTCAGTAGTGATGCTCGAACTTCCTACAGTTTATCGATAGCATAGATAGTAAAAAATATCGGCTACATCGATAGTTTAAAAAACAATCGAACGGCTATCGATAGTTTAAATAATTCAAACTTACCTTCACATTTTGAGCTTGAGCTTACTCAAGAGATTGAAACCTGTGGGAAAAGCTCATACTATATGCTAAAACGATTATCAGATTTTCGATATGAGCTTGAGATATGTGAGCTATGAGGGAGGGTCAAAAAGGTCTTGCTGCACTGACAGGCAATAGATAAAATCTTGCAGCTTCCTGAGTGCTTTGAAATTTCGAACACAACAATTTCCTTTTACACGAGGAATTTCCGCAGTCGAAAGCGTTATTATGTAAAGGTTGTAACTGTTGAAGGCAGGGATGTACTTGAAAAGTTAACTGATACTGTTAATAAGCGAATAAAACCTATTGCAGAAGAATGCCACTCGTGCTGTTATCTTTTCGATTTTAACTTTTTACAATTTAATTGAAAGGCTTTAATGGCTAAAACACAATCACGCTTTAGCTTCGGTTTCATTTGACGTTTATAAGTTCAACCATTGGAAATCACTACATCTTAACATAATGTTACTTTGGCTTTGACGTTACGTTTGGTTCGTGTACAAGATTAGTTAACGTGATTCAAATACAAAGCTGAAGTAGAAACTGGTTGATTTTTTGCTCATTTTGACAGAAAAAAGCAAAAACAACAATCGAAATTTATAAAATGTCACTTAAAGCGTGTGAAATGTAACTTGACGAAGCCAAAGCTGAAGCGTGATTGTGTTTTAGCAATAAGGGTATTCATAAAACGTGGTAAGATTCACTTTTGTTTTATAGATAGGCGGTCATAAATCTAAAAATTTGAACAAGCCATCGAATTTGATGATTCATAATTTGGGCCTATTCAATTGATAAATGTATAGATCGATAATATCAGTACTATCGATATTTTATTCAAAACTATCGACAATATCGAAAATAAATACTATCGATGGTTAAGCAACACTAGGAAAGAATGCTGCAAATTTTTTGGTTTAAAGCGTTCCCGTACTTTTTTTCGTAGAAATCTCTCAAAGAGAGAAAATATCCCCACTACTTAAAAATCTGACAGCTGCGAATTTTCTGCGAATAATTATCGGGAACAAACCTATTATTTTAAAAATCCTTCAATTATAATGGGAAAAACCAAAAAGACTAAAGTACGTCTGGTAAAAGTTAATCCTATTGGCATACCAAGTTTGCGAGACTTAGAAAACGAAGAAGAATTCAATACTGAAGTCAGCAACCCTATCGATGCAATTCGTGACCAACTGCTCAGCTCCAACATTGAAGAAAAGATCAACGGACTGCAGGCATTAGCTGTTCTTTCATCGAATAAAAATAAGATTGTACCTATCTGCTCCAGCGTTTTGGTTCGTATTGCAGCACCATTGCTGGTCGAGCCCAACAACGCAGTTCGAAATGCCTGTGCTGGTGCTTTGCGAAATCTATCTGTTTATGGCGTCGATGTTTGTGAAAATCTTGTTGAACAAGATATCCTCACTCCATTGCTTGCCCTTTTGAATGAGTATGCAAAAGAGGCAAACTGGACCCCAGAGTTTGACGATAAACTCACTGGCCAACTTGGTTTAAAATCAGACGTATTTCTCCAGGTGAGGCAACATTTGTAAATGCTCAACTTTTAAAATTGAAAATTATATTTAGAAACGTAAAGGATCTGTTTGTTTTATTTGCAATCAGTACCTATCGATAGAGCTTACAAATTTAGATCATTCTGAAACCGTTTCATTGGCACAAAAGAACTCTTCTGGACGATTCTATCTGAGTGGAAGCAATTTTGCTGTTCCATAGAATTTCAAAATAAGTGAATTCCCGGCTGAAACCAATTTTAAATGGTCTTATAAAAAGTGCAGTGTGTAGGTAGTTCTATTGGGGTTGTTTATAATCACAAAAACGTAAAATCTGAGTGGAAGCAATCTAGCTGTTCCATTGGATTTCTTTTTCATTTATAATTTTCATTTCTCAAACTGAACTGGCTGCTACTTTTTTCTGCCTGCAGAGAAAGAAATTTTTTTCCTCACCCGTGACTTTCTGCTTTTTTTTTTATAATTTGCACACGCTAAAGGGATTTGGGCTACCCTTTTGATGTCGGTGGACACAGCGCGACCTTGGGAAAGAAGGAGAGGGTTTAATAGGAGTTGCCGATGCACATTGGTTTTAAACTTCTAAACATAATAATAGGAGGAGGAATAATAGGAACACAGACTTAGGCAATAGATTCCACATTCGAGTTGTACGGCTGAAGAACGAATCTGTACTTGACTGTACGACCGAATTTGGGCTCAAGGGTAAATTGGTGGACATTCCTGGAAGCGCGAGTATTACGGTGAAACTGTTTAAGGGGTGGAATGCAACTGGATATTTCTCTAGAACATTGACCGTAGAAATAACGGTAGAAAACAGAAACGAATATAACAAGATTTAAAAGAGATGTAATAACTTTTTGTAAGAATAATTATTAAATTTAAAACTAAGTTATATCTTTTAAGATAAATGTAAATGTTTGTTTTAAAATAGCAAAACCATGCTAAATAAATATTATCAAAAAAAAAAAAAAAAAAAGAGATGAAACATTCCGTCCATGTTCAAGTGATGTGAATGTTCTAATGATGATATCATCCCCAATCAACTTGAAAGCTTTTCTTTGAATACCATCCAAAAGACTCAAATGAGTTGGTGGAGCACCCGCCCAGATATGGGAGTTATATTCTAGTCTTGGACGAATGTATGATTTTTAGATAGTAGCCAGATCAGAAGGGGAAAAGAATTTCTTACATCTTCGGAGGAAGCCTAAACATCTTGCGGCATTTTTGGCAACATCATAAATATGATCATTCCACAAGAGGTGACTGGTGATGCTCATACCGAGAATTTCAAGATGATTAGCCTCCATAATGTAAGTACCACTCATGGATAATGGCAGCATTGTGTTTTGGTCGCATTAAATTCTACACGATTTCTTATTCCCCATTTGATGATGCTGTCAAGATCAGAATTTAATGAGCTTATCATACGTTGCCGTTGAAGATCCACATCCGAAGACCGAAGTTGTGACTCCAAAAATGAATATGAAAAGCTGAGTGTACTGTCATCAGCGAAGCAGTTTAGTGGATTAGAAGTTTCAGACAGGAGATCATTTATAAAAAAGAGAAAGAGAGTCGGAGACAGAACGGAGCCCTGGGGCACACCAGCATTTATTTTGAAGATATCAGATTTGAACCCATCCAATACAACTTGTATTGAACGGTCCGAAAGGTAATTTCTAATCCAGAGAAGAAAAGAAACATCGAAACCGAAAGCACGCATTTTCGATAAAACAGCCTGGTGCCAGACACTATCAAATGCTTTAGAAATATCGAGTGCAATAATCTTACTTTCTCCGAAACGATGTAGAGATTTGTTCCACTGTTCGGTGAGATAAACGATCATATCACCGGTGAACCTATTGCTACGAAAGCCATACTGACGGTCATTTAGAAGCTTTCGTTCCTCAAGATATTTCTTGAAGGGACGTAAATGCAATCGGTCGGTAATGTGCGTAGGAGAACGATTCGCCTTTTTTAGGTATGGGCTGGACAAAAGCTGTCTTCCATTTGCTCGGAACGAGCCCTGAAGATTAGGATAGATAGAACAGCTTATGCAGTGGCTTTGCCAACGTAGAAGAACACCTCTTCAGAACAATAGCGGGGATACTATCAGGACCAGCGGATTTATGTACGTCAAGATCTTCTAAAACTCTAGCCACTGTACGAGTGCGAAAGAAGATTGGTCCCATAGAATCATTTACGCTCTCAAGTACAGGTGGGACCATGACACACTCTGGCAGCGTAAAATTAGCGGCGAACTACTTAGCGAAAAGGTTAGCTTTCTCTTGAGAACTAACAAACGGTGTGTCATTGATGACAAGCGTCGGAATCGAGGACGAAGAAGTGTTCTTTATATTTTTTACAAATGACCAAACATTTTTGCTACCTTTGGGTCATTGTAGTAATTTTTGTCTTAATTGTTGGTCATTTAGTTTAGTTTAGTTTAGTTTATTTATTTAGTTTGATTAAACTATTTACATTTATAAGAAATTGTTTTACATAATTGATTTTTAAAATAAAAAGTTGGATTTGACAAAATCTATCACATTTCTTTTAAAATTATTTAAGTTTGTTTGATTTTTGATTTGATTGTTCAATGTATTGTATAATTTAGAAACCTTTATAAATAAGAGAATTTTGTGTATTGCTAGTGACAAAATTTGGCAGTCTTAGGTCATTTCTGTTTCTTAATGCATATGGTTGCAAATCTCTGATAAAATTAATATATTGAAATAAATAATTTGGCATTAAATTGTTTTTAATTTTATGTACAAATACTAAAACATTCATAATTAATCTTTGTTTAATCGATAGCCACTTAAGTGAACTTAACATAAAACAAATTGACACATATCTATTGCACTTTAATAAACATCGCATTGCTTTATTTTGTAATCTTTGCAGTCTTAACATATCACTCCCCTTACATAAAAACAAAATAGTGGAACAGTACTCAAAGTGTGGTTTTACAATGACATTATATATGTTTATTGCACTCATAGTTGAAATTTGATTTCTAATTCGTTTCATAAATCCGATTTTTTTCGCTATTTTCTTACAGATATAGTTAATATGATTTCCAAACTGTGGTCTACTATTACACCTAGGTATTTAATTTCACTTTATTCTTTCTATTGATATGCCCCCTATCTTAATGTCGATGTCATCACTGCTTCTCTCGTTCAGCACCATTAATTTCGTTTTTCCAATGTTGAATTTATTGGCGCGACAGCTCCTTAAGAGGCCAAGGCCTAGTGACTTACACTCAACCATTCCTGTGTGTGTTGTCAATCTGCAAGAATGAAAGGGACCTACAGTTTACCGCCGAGTCCGAACGGCTAGATGAGATGCACTTTTTCGAGACAAATTTTACTCTTGGAGGTTTTGTCAGTACCTGGCAAGAGGCAGTACCCCAGAAAAAAAGCTGGCTATGAGCTGGATTTGAACCCAGGCTCATTCGCTTAGCAATCCGACACACTAACCACTAAGCCACTACATATTCACTGTTTCCGAGGCGCTTAGTAACGCTTTTGAATACTTTAAGATTTTTATGGATTTTTAAGGTTGTTTAAAAAACTATTGAACCACGCATTTCCACAGGGTTTCACTTTTTTGTATCAGAAATACCGATACACTTTCATTAATTTGTTTTTAAAAAAATCTGGTAAGTAATTTGAGTCTACGCATTAAGTAGTTTTGTTTCTAACACTTGACCGCATAGATTTTTCTTGTAGTTATTTGAAATAAGGAAAAAACTTCATCTGTTTCTTATTAACTTCACTTTTTATTTCGTTTCATGATCACTAAGTTTAAGTTCTTTTACAGTTTTTGCTCTAATCAATTGGCTACTATTTTTAACAACGTAATCAATAAGTGTACTTGAGTCCCTAGTAATTCTGGTTGGTTCATTTACAATTTGAAGGCATGCATTTTCTTTAAAAATATTTTCAACATCTCTCTTATAAATGTTATTCGGAGAAAGCCAATCAATGTTGAAATCCCCGACTATTATAATTATTATAATATTATAATATCTCATCCATACGCCCCACCAATTCTTCACAAAAAACTCTACAACTTGAATTTGCGGATCTATACATACCAACAATAACGCAGGAGTAGTTAGTAAAATAAAAAGTGTTTACCGACCACCATAATTCCATATGCTTAACGAACTGATTTGAATTGGAGGCTCTAATGTCACTTCTTGTGTACACTAAAACTACACCTGTATGTGCTGATTTGGAGTCACACTGGTCTACTAATATAAAGCCATCTATTGATAACTCACTGTTTTGCACCTTTTTTCACATTAGTTTCGGGTAATATTAAAACATAAAAAACTTGGGATTCGATAAGTTTTTTAATTTTTTAAAAAAACCGTATATATTGAAGTAAACCTCATATTTTGATTGCTAAAAGGCAATCTTGTTTTTTTTAATTTCAATTTTCTTTTTAAAAACTTCGCACTCATTACTTTTACAATCATGATTTATATCTAAATTTAATCCAAGCCTTGAGTTAGCCAAAACAGTTGTTAAATTTGAATGTCACATTTAAACAGCTCTTTGCATCATGATTTTCACCACATTTCGCGCACACTACTTCGTTTTTACATTCTTTTGCGTTATGATTATACCCCCAACACTTATAACACCTTTTGACAGAAACTGAATCATAAACAAAGCATCTATCCAACCTAAGTTAATTCGATTCCTGTCCATCATATACCTAATCCCTCCCTTTCAATTGAAATTATTGCAATAAAGCTTTCCTTTTTGTCATCATGAACAAAACACAAACACCTGTCAAATAGACTAAAATGCATGAAAAAATTGAAATCTGAAAATAAAAAACAAATCTAAGAAAATCTCGAACTTTTAATTGATAGTCTACAAGTGTTTTGGAAAAGTCATTTATCCATTTCTTCGATTGTAATATATTTGCCTTAGGTGGAAGGACACAAGAGTTCTTCTTCAATCCATTGGAATGAGTGTTTTTACCGGTTTTTGGTGTAACAGATTTGTTTGGATCAGGCTGTTCAGGAGAGACTACATTAGTTAGAATTTCACTCGTGTAAGATAATCCAGTTGGAAGGTTCTTATCTGGGACAGCGCTGGTTTTAAGCCTTTTATCTGATGTGAACATTTTTGTGGAAAAATGTCTATTAAATACCCAGAAATTAGGATGAAAATCATCGGCTTCTGCTTTAATTTTCAGCCCTTGAAACCACTCATGACTTTTAACTGCTTTTGCAGGAAAACTATACAATTCTTTAGCTCCCTCGCATTTGAGAACACACTCCACAGTTCCATGGGAACTTAAGGAATCGTCGTAGGACCACATTTTTTGCCAAAATTACAACTGTGTGATTTTTGTATATTTAGAACAAAAAGTTAAAAGAGTTGAAAATGAGGACGTTCGAGTTCGCATAGCTTTCTAGTGCTACACGTTCAATGTTTTTGTAATACGTGTTAAATCATAGCTGAATTACAGCTAACGGCCATTATAACGAACAAAACATATATTTGCGTACGTTTACGTACGTATGTATTGGGTAGGTTACCTTGCTAATGTTTGGTGGTTTTTTTGTGCGACCAAATCCTACCTGATCAAAATTCGAGACAAAAGAGAAACAAACAGAGAGCTGTTCAACAGCTGTTCACGTGTTGAGAAAAGTATCCAGCAAATTTTAGGATACCTCTGGATTTTCCCTTTGTTCCATATGTTCTTCCATGGACATATTATATATGGACTGCTAGTCTAATGTCAGCTTCATACCACAATTGTCACAAAAATATCGCCAAAATTGAGAATGCGATGCTAGCTTTCCTGAACCCACTTCAGGAAAAAAAAATAACTACTTAAATTGTGGACATAGAAGCTCGCGACATCTGTTTTTATAAATTCAAAAAGTCGCATTTACCGATAAAACATAACTGACACTTTTGAATTCCATCCATAGAAGTGAGCGACATCTTTGGTATTTTGTCTCTTGTTTTTTTAGATCGTGGACAACTTCCTTTTTTATTGGTTTGTGCCTAAGACAAGCTAAAAGCTTTAGCATTGTATATAAAAACTATAGTACTACCATCAGACAGCATCTAGTTTAGCGAGATACTGCCGTTATAGCGCTGCAGTAGTTCTTGATATGCATTTGTATGGGTTTTGGAGAGTAGAAAGAAATATATTGACGAAAGAGTAGGTTGTATGTTATATTTTCAGAAACGTATGAGTTACTGGCTGTACACAATGACGACGGAACTGGAATACGCATACGGAACTGCAAACATTGAATACACGCGAACTGTATTTTGCGAACACAATGGTACGTTACTGCATACGGAACTGCAATACGCATACGGAAAGGTTGGTTAACTTTTAACTTTTACGTACAGTAAATTTGACATTTTATCAGATGCAGAGAGAAATTATGAAACAGAGAACAATCTTTCGTACGTCTGTCCCTCCCAAACCCTTTTATTTAGTATACATGAAATAACACCAGATGATTCCATTCTTCTTAATGATATTTCAATTCGTTGTATAAGAGTTTCTTCTCTTTTTTATCATTTGTTTTAGGTATTCCATCCATTTTTTTAACTTAAATGTCAAAGTTACTGTACGTGCATTGTGTTCCGATTGAAATTGGTACGTACGACAAATTTGACCGCTGTTCCGTACTCCGTCTCCGTAATGCAGTTCCGTTTTTGCATTGTGTTCAGCCAGTTAGAATGATTACAAGCATTTGCAGGAGTAATGAATAATAAGTACGAGTAAAAGGTTCAAAAAGTGAAACTAGACCATATGGTATGGCAGAGTAAGGGAAACAAAAATTAATGGATTTCCCTTTGATTTTTCGTTACCAAACCAAGATTGTGTGTTTTCAATTATTTTTTAGATTTTGCATTTTTCAAGAAATTTTGTTATTTCTGTATTTTCTGTATTTCATATACCAAAATCAACTACCAATGTTGCCATATTCGGATTCGACGTACTAGATATTTGACGTGGTAAGTGAAGATACTCTAACATAGGTACAAATATCTGCAAACAATGTGTTTTTTGTAAAATAAGTAATTAGGTAGGTTTTTCAACTCAAATAAATTTTTGCCAGACTAAGAAAAATAATATAATAATGAAACATAGTAACCATTCAAAATTGTAAAAAAAAAACCTAACCAAATATCAAATTTCAACAAAAATTGTTAAAAAGGTAAATTTCATCCTGTTGCCGTATCTATAAAAAAAACCATACCAAAAACAGTGTATTTTCAAGGCAGAAATGAAAACTCCTCACATACCTGTCTAAATTTCTATCTTCCATTCTCTAATTATCAGAAAATAACAAAGAAATAACACAAAAAAGACTTTAATTTGATTCCCTCTAACTCCTAACACTTTATATTCATCTTTCCCGTTCTGTCAATTTCTAACGTTGCATATGTGTTGAATTCATCTCCCCGACTAAAAGTCTACACTGAGAAAAAGCGAGATAGCGAAACTAGATGGCGCTAGGTGAAATACCATCTTGATAGTACTATAGATTCTATGTACCATGGTTTTAGTTTAAATTTCTTCAAACAATGCTGATTTTATTAAGATTTTAAAAGAAACTAACAAATTATGATCAAATAAAACACTACTAAGGCAGTAGATAAGGTGTTTTGACATTTTTTTCTTTCATTCTTATTCTTCAAACTACGTAAATATGAACGTCCAAATTCCAGTTGCATTCTAAAAGGCAAAGTGTCTTTTAAGGCCACAGTACACATATCTAATCTAATATATCATATTTATTTTGCAATTTTCTGCGCATCTGTCAAAATCAAAGTAAAATGGCACCGCCAGAGACCATTAACTTGTTTATTTGTTCTGAAAAATAGATCTCGTGGCTATATTTTAAAGTATTTGTGGTAATTAATTTATAAAAAAGCTTTTTAATAAACAAGAAAATAAGTGATATGTAGTTTTGTTCATACATATTTTTGATGTAGGTCTCTGAGAACCACCATTTTTAATACAAAGTGACAGATCAGATTTTGATAACCTGCGCGATATATTACCTTGGTTAAGTGTACTGTGTTTTAAGACCAACGTTCCTTTTTCTTTCTTTCTTTTAACTATTTCTTCATTAATAATGATAAAAGACAAAGTTAATAAAAATCCTGATGGCCAGAGGTTGAGACCTATTCCTTGTGACGACTATAAAGGTGTGTCCAACCCAAAAAAAACATTTATGAAATGTTTCCCCTTTGCTTAAATATCATTTCAGAAACATTTCAGAAATGTCTGAAACATTTCTAAAATGTTTATGTTTCCCATTTCTGTAAGTCTGACAGTCCAAAATCGCAACAAAGTTTAGCTTCTAAAGTTTTACAAACTTGTAATTTACCAAGCTATAAAAAATAAATTCAATAAATCCATGAGTGTTTTTTGTATTTATTACCTGGTTGATTAATTGTGGGTATTCTAAATAACACGGGAAGAAAAAAATAAAATTTTAACATGGCAATGGGGGAAAACCTGCTGCCAAAGTCTGGGATTACTGGAGGAAATGTCAAAGTTGAGGTTTAATTTTTTTTCCCGCTAGTGTACTCAGGAGGGCTAGTGTCGCCCAAAATAACTGAGACTAAAATGGAACCAACTTGAGGTAGGCAACTAGCAGTCCATATATAATAAAATAAAATAGTCCATGTGTTCTTCAATCAGCTGGAAAACAGCTGTTTTAACTATGCTAATGGGTAAGTTCACGAACATATATTTCGGATTGGTTACCTTGATTGTCTTTGGGTTTTATTGTGAACGAACAAATCCAACCAGGGGCCTGTTTCATAGATCATACATTACATACAATGTATGATTTTGACAGTTCTGATGTAGTATTTCTGTTTCATAGAAACGTTGTATGATGAACTTTCATACATCAATGTATGAACTGAGAGTCGACTGGAAGTATTCCAATATAGGATTCTGTTTCATAGAATTTTATCATACATCGTTTTGATACAAATAATTGTAAATTTATCATACATTTCAAACAGCAAAACTTTCTGCTGTAAGTTAAGCATTTAAACCAAAATAAAGAAAAAAAGTTGAGTTTGTAGTTTATAATTTAAATAGAAGGAATATTTATTGATTATTTTGTGTTCTCAAAGAAAAAAAATTATTAATTGAAGTTTTTTTCGTTGTTTTGTTTTTTTTTCAAGTCCGACAAGCTGAAACTTTTTGCACCGCAAGAGATGTTTCTTCAAAAGGATGATCAATTGGTCTACAGAGAATTAAAATTTTATTTATATTTCCTTTTTAACTTATTATTGGTACCTAATAAAAATGAAAAAAGTTGTTCTTATGCAAAATGACACTTGAGTAGTCGACTTTTTCTTATTTTTCAAATATTTTATTCAATTTAAAAAAATAATATTCACTTAATAAATAAAATAATAATAAAAGAAGAATGTGACGTCATAAGATATCAAGATGGCGATTTGTATGCGTCTAATGACCATACCTTGTATTTCTGTGTATCATGAGATAGGTTACCTCTCAAAATTCGAAACAAAAGTGTAAGTTCACAAACGTAACTTTAGGAAAGATTACCTTGCTTTTGTTGTAGTTAGCATTGTTAAAAACAGCTGTTTTCCTGATTGAAGAACATATGGAAACAGAGAGAAACTCCTAAAGGGCCCGACCAATAGAATCCGTTGCGTCCGTTGCGGCAACGAATCCTTTGACATTGCCACATGCGATGAAAAGGGGTGACTCAATGAACCCGTTGCGTTTTTTTGACACAAAATGTAAAACTAACTAGCAATGGATCGATGGGTGAGTTAAGAGTGATAGTGTGATTTGGTAACTGGTAAGGAGGATACAAAATATTAAAATCGTACTTCTTCGATAGCGATATTAAAGCATAAAGATTAAAGGAAATACATGAATGTGGACTTACATATTTATTTTCTAACAGATTGCAGAGAATATTTTTTTCACTTTTTTGGTAAATTTGCATTTTGATAGTAATTTTTAAAATCCGCATTAGATACAACGGCGCAAAAAAAGTGCAGAACTTATTTATTGTGAAGTTAATATATTAAATATAGGTTACCCATTGTTTTGCGCCAATATGTACATCACGTCATCATCGTCTTCAAATGACGATATTTTTCGAGTTTCTCAAGCTACATTTGGTCGAAGTAAAATCAGCTTTTTTCGTTTTCACAATATTCAACTTTTTAGATTCATGGATATGTAATCATAATATTAATAATTATGACTATCCGTTCTCAGAATATTCATTATTAAACAATTTGCTTCGATATTCATATTGATGTTTTAATTAAATTTTCTAGCGATACCAATTTATTTATACTTCTAGTTTGCTCTTCTTATCTCTTTTTTTACGATGCCGTTAGCAAGAAAATATTGAAATCTGAAAATAAAAAACAAATCTAAGAAAATCTCAGCATTTGTTATTTTATACCTCTTTCTTTTTTCTGTACTTGTTGTTACTTAGCGCAATTTTCGCTGCTACTTATTGTTATTTAAGTAACAACAAACGCAATTTTTACTGCTACTTAACTAACAATAAGTAGCAAGAAGCGCAATTTTAGCTGCTACTGAAATAACAATAAACATTTCTTAAATGTTTATGTTTCCCATTTTATGTATTCAGTTCTGTACTTCATGATGTAAAAAGGATCAATCATAGCGTCGCGTTTTGTCATCATGAACAAAACACAAACACCTGTCAAATAGACTAAAATGCATGAAAAAATTGAAATCTGAAAATAAAAAACAAATCTAAGAAAATCTCAGCATTTGTTATTTTATACCCCTTTCTTTTTTCTGTACTGGTTGTTACTTAGCGCAATTTTCGCTGCTACTTATTGTTATTTAAGTAACAAAAAACGCAATTTTTACTGCTACTTAAATAACAATAAGAAGCAAGAAGCTCAATTTAAGCTGCTACTGAAATAACAATAGGTAGCAGCCAAAATTGCGCTAAATAACAACCCATGACTAGAAAACAATTGAAGCTTCAAATGGCTTTTGACATTCAATGTCATCGGATTTGCCGGAGAGAAAAGTTAAAAGTTGGTCTACTTGATGGGGTGCGTCCGGCACATCGCACATGCGATTCCTATGGTTCACCTCCTATAAGAAAACGTGTATTTAAATCGAGCTGTCAGTTGTATGCGGCATCGCAACGAACGAATGGATTCTATGGGTTGGGCCCTTAAGGTATCCAAAAATTGATTGGATACTTTTCTCAACACGTGAACAGCTGACTGTATTTATCTTTTGCTTCGTATTTTGAAAGGTAACCTATCTGGATGGATTTGTTCGTTCACAAAAAAAACCCAAAAACAAGCAAGAAGCTAGGTAACCTACCTAAAAGTTACGTTCGTGAACGTACGCAATCACATAACACCTTAGTCTGCTATTAGACGATGAAACTACCTTGTTCGAATTCTTCGAACATAGTAAGTGCAAAAGGGAGAAAAAAATCGAAAAGATGAGACAGGAAAAAAGCTGTCGTGTGTCGCACGGGTAGCATGTTCGAAGAATCTGTTTGACGTTTTTCTTTTCTCTTGTTCGCTTTCTTTAATTCTTTATCACTTGGTTTCGTTGTGCCCAGAATAAACTTCTGATAAGATTCAAAATAAAGGAACAAAAATGAGTGAAAATAAGGTGGAATGTATTTTTTTGTGATTTAAGGTACTTAATTTGGACATATGTTTTTATGATTCCAGGAAAAATGTGTATGTGGTTAAACACAGTCATTACATCAAAAGGGTTAAAAGAGCAGATTCATTGCAAATGATGATGAAAAATGAAAATGAAAGAGAACTGTCAAACTTGTTTCATGAAACTAAATTCATTGTGTAATGGCACTTGCGACAGAGATGAAAAAACAAAGAAGAATTCGAACAAGGTGCATGCATCTAGTTTCATCGTCTAATTGCAGACTTAGCTGATTCCTCCCCTGATTACCATAAGTTTTTCAATTAGCTGGAATTCAGCTGTTCTTAATCATGCTAATTACAAAAAAAAAATACAGAAAAAAGAGGGATATTTACGTGAATGTACCCATTATATGCAGATTAAAGAACGCATTCATTTTTGGTTCTTTTCCTTTAAATCGTGTGTGGCGTCCGGCGATAGAAACTTGCACGTGGTGGTTTGTTGAGAATAAAATTTATTATTTTAAAAATCCTTCAATTATAATGGGAAAAACCAAAAAGACTAAAGTACGTCTGGTAAAAGTTAATCCTATTGGCATACCAAGTTTGCGAGACTTAGAAAACGAAGAAGAATTCAATACTGAAGTCAGCAACCCTATCGATGCAATTCGTGACCAACTGCTCAGCTCCAACATTGAAGAAAAGATCAACGGACTGCAGGCATTAGCTGTTCTTTCATCGAATAAAAATAAGATTGTACCTATCTGCTCCAGCGTTTTGGTTCGTATTGCAGCACCATTGCTGGTCGAGCCCAACAACGCAGTTCGAAATGCCTGTGCTGGTGCTTTGCGAAATCTATCTGTTTATGGCGTCGATGTTTGTGAAAATCTTGTTGAACAAGATATCCTCACTCCATTGCTTGCCCTTTTGAATGAGTATGCAAAAGAGGCAAACTGGACCCCAGAGTTTGACGATAAACTCACTGGCCAACTTGGTTTAAAATCAGACGTATTTCTCCAGGTGAGGCAACATTTGTAAATGCTCAACTTTTAAAATTGAAAATTATATTTAGAAACGTAAAGGATCTGTTTGTTTTATTTGCAATCAGTACCTATCGATAGAGCTTACAAATTTAGATCATTCTGAAACCGTTTCATTGGCACAAAAGAACTCTTCTGGACGATTCTATCTGAGTGGAAGCAATTTTGCTGTTCCATAGAATTTCAAAATAAGTGAATTCCCGGCTGAAACCAATTTTAAATGGTCTTATAAAAAGTGCAGTGTGTAGGTAGTTCTATTGGGGTTGTTTATAATCACAAAAACGTAAAATCTGAGTGGAAGCAATCTAGCTGTTCCATTGGATTTCTTTTTCATTTATAATTTTCAATTCTCAAACTGAACTGGCTGCTACTTTTTTCTGCCTGCAGAGAAAGAAATTTTTTTCCTCACCCGTGACTTTCTGCTTTTTTTTTTTATAATTTGCACACGCTAAAGGGATTTGGGCTACCCTTTTGATGTCGGTGGACACAGCGCGACCTTGGGAAAGAAGGAGAGGGTTTAATAGGAGTTGCCGATGCACATTGGTTTTAAACTTCTAAACATAATAATAGGAGGAGGAATAATAGGAACACAGACTTAGGCAATAGATTCCACATTCGAGTTGTACGGCTGAAGAACGAATCTGTACTTGACTGTACGACCGAATTTGGGCTCAAGGGTAAATTGGTAGACATTCCTGGAAGCGCGAGTATTACGGTGAAACTGTTTAAGGGGTGGAATGCAACTGGATATTTCTCTAGAACATTGACCGTAGAAATAACGGTAGAAAACAGAAACGAATATAACAAGATTTAAAAGAGATGTAATAACTTTTTGTAAGAATAATTATTAAATTTAAAACTAAGTTATATCTTATAAGATAAATGTAAATGTTTGTTTTAAAATAGCAAAACCATGCTAAATAAATATTATCAAAAAAAAAAAAAAAAAAAAAAAAGAGATGAAACATTCCGTCCATGTTCAAGTGATGTGAATGTTCTAATGATGATATCATCCCCAATCAACTTGAAAGCTTTTCTTTGAATACCATCCAAAAGACTCAAATGAGTTGGTGGAGCACCCGCCCAGATATGGGAGTTATATTCTAGTCTTGGACGAATGTATGATTTTTAGATAGTAGCCAGATCAGAAGGGGAAAAGAATTTCTTACATCTTCGGAGGAAGCCTAAGCATCTTGCGGCATTTTTGGCAACATCATAAATATGATCATTCCACAAGAGGTGACTGGTGATGCTCATACCGAGAATTTCAAGATGATTAGCCTCCATAATGTAAGTACCACTCATGGATAATGGCAGCATTGTGTTTTGGTCGCATTAAATTCTACACGATTTCTTATTCCCCATTTGATGATGCTGTCAAGATCAGAATTTAATGAGCTTATCATACGTTGCCGTTGAAGATCCACATCCGAAGACCGAAGTTGTGACTCCAAAAATGAATATGAAAAGCTGAGTGTACTGTCATCAGCGAAGCAGTTTAGTGGATTAGAAGTTTCAGACAGGAGATCATTTATAAAAAAGAGAAAGAGAGTCGGAGACAGAACGGAGCCCTGGGGCACACCAGCATTTATTTTGAAGATATCAGATTTGAACCCATCCAATACAACTTGTATTGAACGGTCCGAAAGGTAATTTCTAATCCAGAGAAGAAAAGAAACATCGAAACCGAAAGCACGCATTTTCGATAAAAGAGCCTGGTGCCAGACACTATCAAATGCTTTAGAAATATCGAGTGCAATAATCTTACTTTCTCCGAAACGATGTAGAGATTTGTTCCACTGTTCGGTGAGATAAACGATCATATCACCGGTGAACCTATTGCTACGAAAGCCATACTGACGGTCATTTAGAAGCTTTCGTTCCTCAAGATATTTCTTGAAGGGACGTAAATGCAATCGGTCGGTAATGTGCGTAGGAGAACGATTCGCCTTTTTTAGGTATGGGCTGGACAAAAGCTGTCTTCCATTTGCTCGGAACGAGCCCTGAAGATTAGGATAGATAGAACAGCTTATGCAGTGGCTTTGCCAACGTAGAAGAACACCTCTTCAGAACAATAGCGGGGATACTATCAGGACCAGCGGATTTATGTACGTCAAGATCTTCTAAAACTCTAGCCACTGTACGAGTGCGAAAGAAGATTGGTCCCATAGAATCATTTACGCTCTCAAGTACAGGTGGGACCATGACACACTCTGGCAGCGTAAAATTAGCGGCGAACTACTTAGCGAAAAGGTTAGCTTTCTCTTGAGAACTAACAAACGGTGTGTCATTGATGACAAGCGTCGGAATCGAGGACGAAGAAGTGTTCTTTATATTTTTTACAAATGACCAAACATTTTTGCTACCTTTGGGTCATTGTAGTAATTTTTGTCTTAATTGTTGGTCATTTAGTTTAGTTTAGTTTAGTTTATTTATTTAGTTTGATTAAACTATTTACATTTATAAGAAATTGTTTTACATAATTGATTTTTAAAATAAAAAGTTGGATTTGACAAAATCTATCACATTTCTTTTAAAATTATTTAAGTTTGTTTGATTTTTGATTTGATTGTTCAATGTATTGTATAATTTAGAAACCTTTATAAATAAGAGAATTTTGTGTATTGCTAGTGACAAAATTTGGCAGTCTTAGGTCATTTCTGTTTCTTAATGCATATGGTTGCAAATCTCTGATAAAATTAATATATTGAAATAAATAATTTGGCATTAAATTGTTTTTAATTTTATGTACAAATACTAAAACATTCATAATTAATCTTTGTTTAATCGATAGCCACTTAAGTGAACTTAACATAAAACAAATTGACACATATCTATTGCACTTTAATAAACATCGCATTGCTTTATTTTGTAATCTTTGCAGTCTTAACATATCACTCCCCTTACATAAAAACAAAATAGTGGAACAGTACTCAAAGTGTGGTTTTACAATGACATTATATATGTTTATTGCACTCATAGTTGAAATTTGATTTCTAATTCGTTTCATAAATCCGATTTTTTTCGCTATTTTCTTACAGATATAGTTAATATGATTTCCAAACTGTGGTCTACTATTACACCTAGGTATTTAATTTCACTTTTTTCTTTCTATTGATATGCCCCCTATCTTAATGTCGATGTCATCACTGCTTCTCTCGTTCAGCACCATTAATTTCGTTTTTCCAATGTTGAATTTATTGGCGCGACAGCTCCTTAAGAGGCCAAGGCCTAATGACTTACACTCAACCATTCCTGTGTGTGTTGTCAATCTGCAAGAATGAAAGGGACCTACAGTTTACCGCCGAGTCCGAACGGCTAGATGAGATGCACTTTTTCGAGACAAATTTTACTCTTGGAGGTTTTGTCAGTACCTGGCAAGAGGCAGTACCCCAGAAAAAAAGCTGGCTATGAGCTGGATTTGAACCCAGGCTCATTCGCTTAGCAATCCGACACACTAACCACTAAGCCACTACATATTCACTGTTTCCGAGGCGCTTAGTAACGCTTTTGAATACTTTAAGATTTTTATGGATTTTTAAGGTTGTTTAAAAAACTATTGAACCACGCATTTCCACAGGGTTTCACTTTTTTGTATCAGAAATACCGATACACTTTCATTAATTTGTTTTTAAAAAAATCTGGTAAGTAATTTGAGTCTACGCATTAAGTAGTTTTGTTTCTAACACTTGACCGCATAGATTTTTCTTGTAGTTATTTGAAATAAGGAAAAAACTTCATCTGTTTCTTATTAACTTCACTTTTTATTTCGTTTCATGATCACTAAGTTTAAGTTCTTTTACAGTTTTTGCTCTAATCAATTGGCTACTATTTTTAACAACGTAATCAATAAGTGTACTTGAGTCCCTAGTAATTCTGGTTGGTTCATTTACAATTTGAAGGCATGCATTTTCTTTAAAAATATTTTCAACATCTCTCTTATAAATGTTATTCGGAGAAAGCCAATCAATGTTGAAATCCCCGACTATTATAATTATTATAATATTATAATATCTCATCCATACGCCTCACCAATTCTTCACAAAAAACTCTACAACTTGAATTTGCGGATCTATACATACCAACAATAACGCAGGAGTAGTTAGTAAAATAAAAAGTGTTTACCGACCACCATAATTCCATATGCTTAACGAACTGATTTGAATTGGAGGCTCTAATGTCACTTCTTGTGTACACTAAAACTACACCTGTATGTGCTGATTTGGAGTCACACTGGTCTACTAATATAAAGCCATCTATTGATAACTCACTGTTTTGCACCTTTTTTCACATTAGTTTCGGGTAATATTAAAACATAAAAAACTTGGGATTCGATAAGTTTTTTAATTTTTTAAAAAAACCGTATATATTGAAGTAAACCTCATATTTTGATTGCTAAAAGGCAATCTTGTTTTTTTTAATTTCAATTTTCTTTTTAAAAACTTCGCACTCATTACTTTTACAATCATGATTTATATCTAAATTTAATCCAAGCCTTGAGTTAGCCAAAACAGTTGTTAAATTTGAATGTCACATTTAAACAGCTCTTTGCATCATGATTTTCACCACATTTCGCGCACACTACTTCGTTTTTACATTCTTTTGCGTTATGATTATACCCCCAACACTTATAACACCTTTTGACAGAAACTGAATCATAAACAAAGCATCTATCCAACCTAAGTTAATTCGATTCCTGTCCATCATATACCTAATCCCTCCGTTTCAATTGAAATTATTGCAATAAAGCTTTCCTTTTTGTCTTTTACAACACTGTATATTTTCAAACACTTAAGCTCACAGTTAATATTATTCTGTTTTTTTTTTATTGCTGACAATAGTTCTTTTTCACTCCATTTTTCCTTAATTCCGCATATTTTAACACACGGCTTTTGCAGATTCGGGGAGGAAACATCGTAATCACTTCCTAACTTCTCTTTCACTTCTTTTTCTATTATTTTTCGCGAACAATCATCATCACAACTAATTAGGATAGTCCCATCTTTCTTATCAATTACTTTATTTACCCTCACTGCAAGAGATGATTAATCAATTTTTTCTTTTTCTCACTACTACATACTTTTCTCACTTCACTCAATACCAACTCTTTTTCTTCACTTAGCTTATTTACATTATGTAATATTTGTTTTTTATTTTCACTACTACATGCTTTTTTTACTTCACTCAAAATTGTTTCTTTTTTATCATTTAATTTATTTACATTATGGAGTATTTTCTCAATGTTATTAATTTTGCTTAGCAAGTTGTTGTTTATTTTCTTGAATGGCATTTGCCAATTCTCCCACTTTTTTAAATATATTATTTGTAGATATTAATATAATCTCTACAAACACCGCACATAAATAAAACCGCCGGTTTCTCATTTATCAGTTTAGCATCGTATTCGGATATTTTAGCGCATTTAAAATGAAACAAGGTTCCACATATTCCGTTGCAAGGTAAATAAGTTCCTCCTTTCAGGGATCCCCTACAGTCTTTACAAAGATTACTCATGTCACTGTATTTTTTATGTATAAAAAAAAAAACCAATAATAAATAAAATGTTGATGGTCTCTGTCCACTTTAACTCAATAACGGCTATTAGAGCCGATATTGTTCAAATATAATTTGCTTTTATTTATTTGAATTATTTATATTATTGTATTTTGTTCGCACTATTTTTATTCAGTAAGCCCGACTTGACAACAAAATATGTTTTCAGAAGGTCAAACGTTTCACCGTGAACACTTTTTTTTTAATCAATTGTTTTTAAGCACTTCAAAGACACGTCTATACCGATCAAGTCACTCAAAAAAAAAAAAATTTAAAAATTTGGTCCGTCGAATAAAGGCGTTACAGGCATTCCTGGCTTGTTTAAACTTTTTTTTAAACCGGGGTGGAATGCAACTGGATATTTCTCTAGAACATTGACCGTAGAAATAACGGTAGAAAACAGAAACGAATATAACAAGATTTAAAAGAGATGTAATAACTTTTTGTAAGAATAATTATTAAATTTAAAACTAAGTTATATCTTATAAGATAAATGTAAATGTTTGTTTTAAAATAGCAAAACCATGCTAAATAAATATTATCAAAAAAAAAAAAAAAAAAAAAAAGAGATGAAACATTCCGTCCATGTTCAAGTGATGTGAATGTTCTAATGATGATATCATCCCCAATCAACTTGAAAGCTTTTCTTTGAATACCATCCAAAAGACTCAAATGAGTTGGTGGAGCACCCGCCCAGATATGGGAGTTATATTCTAGTCTTGGACGAATGTATGATTTTTAGATAGTAGCCAGATCAGAAGGGGAAAAGAATTTCTTACATCTTCGGAGGAAGCCTAAGCATCTTGCGGCATTTTTGGCAACATCATAAATATGATCATTCCACAAGAGGTGACTGGTGATGCTCATACCGAGAATTTCAAGATGATTAGCCTCCATAATGTAAGTACCACTCATGGATAATGGCAGCATTGTGTTTTGGTCGCATTAAATTCTACACGATTTCTTATTCCCCATTTGATGATGCTGTCAAGATCAGAATTTAATGAGCTTATCATACGTTGCCGTTGAAGATCCACATCCGAAGACCGAAGTTGTGACTCCAAAAATGAATATGAAAAGCTGAGTGTACTGTCATCAGCGAAGCAGTTTAGTGGATTAGAAGTTTCAGACAGGAGATCATTTATAAAAAAGAGAAAGAGAGTCGGAGACAGAACGGAGCCCTGGGGCACACCAGCATTTATTTTGAAGATATCAGATTTGAACCCATCCAATACAACTTGTATTGAACGGTCCGAAAGGTAATTTCTAATCCAGAGAAGAAAAGAAACATCGAAACCGAAAGCACGCATTTTCGATAAAAGAGCCTGGTGCCAGACACTATCAAATGCTTTAGAAATATCGAGTGCAATAATCTTACTTTCTCCGAAACGATGTAGAGATTTGTTCCACTGTTCGGTGAGATAAACGATCATATCACCGGTGAACCTATTGCTACGAAAGCCATACTGACGGTCATTTAGAAGCTTTCGTTCCTCAAGATATTTCTTGAAGGGACGTAAATGCAATCGGTCGGTAATGTGCGTAGGAGAACGATTCGCCTTTTTTAGGTATGGGCTGGACAAAAGCTGTCTTCCATTTGCTCGGAACGAGCCCTGAAGATTAGGATAGATAGAACAGCTTATGCAGTGGCTTTGCCAACGTAGAAGAACACCTCTTCAGAACAATAGCGGGGATACTATCAGGACCAGCGGATTTATGTACGTCAAGATCTTCTAAAACTCTAGCCACTGTACGAGTGCGAAAGAAGATTGGTCCCATAGAATCATTTACGCTCTCAAGTACAGGTGGGACCATGACACACTCTGGCAGCGTAAAATTAGCGGCGAACTACTTAGCGAAAAGGTTAGCTTTCTCTTGAGAACTAACAAACGGTGTGTCATTGATGACAAGCGTCGGAATCGAGGACGAAGAAGTGTTCTTTATATTTTTTACAAATGACCAAACATTTTTGCTACCTTTGGGTCATTGTAGTAATTTTTGTCTTAATTGTTGGTCATTTAGTTTAGTTTAGTTTAGTTTATTTATTTAGTTTGATTAAACTATTTACATTTATAAGAAATTGTTTTACATAATTGATTTTTAAAATAAAAAGTTGGATTTGACAAAATCTATCACATTTCTTTTAAAATTATTTAAGTTTGTTTGATTTTTGATTTGATTGTTCAATGTATTGTATAATTTAGAAACCTTTATAAATAAGAGAATTTTGTGTATTGCTAGTGACAAAATTTGGCAGTCTTAGGTCATTTCTGTTTCTTAATGCATATGGTTGCAAATCTCTGATAAAATTAATATATTGAAATAAATAATTTGGCATTAAATTGTTTTTAATTTTATGTACAAATACTAAAACATTCATAATTAATCTTTGTTTAATCGATAGCCACTTAAGTGAACTTAACATAAAACAAATTGACACATATCTATTGCACTTTAATAAACATCGCATTGCTTTATTTTGTAATCTTTGCAGTCTTAACATATCACTCCCCTTACATAAAAACAAAATAGTGGAACAGTACTCAAAGTGTGGTTTTACAATGACATTATATATGTTTATTGCACTCATAGTTGAAATTTGATTTCTAATTCGTTTCATAAATCCGATTTTTTTCGCTATTTTCTTACAGATATAGTTAATATGATTTCCAAACTGTGGTCTACTATTACACCTAGGTATTTAATTTCACTTTTTTCTTTCTATTGATATGCCCCCTATCTTAATGTCGATGTCATCACTGCTTCTCTCGTTCAGCACCATTAATTTCGTTTTTCCAATGTTGAATTTATTGGCGCGACAGCTCCTTAAGAGGCCAAGGCCTAGTGACTTACACTCAACCATTCCTGTGTGTGTTGTCAATCTGCAAGAATGAAAGGGACCTACAGTTTACCGCCGAGTCCGAACGGCTAGATGAGATGCACTTTTTCGAGACAAATTTTACTCTTGGAGGTTTTGTCAGTACCTGGCAAGAGGCAGTACCCCAGAAAAAAAGCTGGCTATGAGCTGGATTTGAACCCAGGCTCATTCGCTTAGCAATCCGACACACTAACCACTAAGCCACTACATATTCACTGTTTCCGAGGCGCTTAGTAACGCTTTTGAATACTTTAAGATTTTTATGGATTTTTAAGGTTGTTTAAAAAACTATTGAACCACGCATTTCCACAGGGTTTCACTTTTTTGTATCAGAAATACCGATACACTTTCATTAATTTGTTTTTAAAAAAATCTGGTAAGTAATTTGAGTCTACGCATTAAGTAGTTTTGTTTCTAACACTTGACCGCATAGATTTTTCTTGTAGTTATTTGAAATAAGGAAAAAACTTCATCTGTTTCTTATTAACTTCACTTTTTATTTCGTTTCATGATCACTAAGTTTAAGTTCTTTTACAGTTTTTGCTCTAATCAATTGGCTACTATTTTTAACAACGTAATCAATAAGTGTACTTGAGTCCCTAGTAATTCTGGTTGGTTCATTTACAATTTGAAGGCATGCATTTTCTTTAAAAATATTTTCAACATCTCTCTTATAAATGTTATTCGGAGAAAGCCAATCAATGTTGAAATCCCCGACTATTATAATTATTATAATATTATAATATCTCATCCATACGCCTCACCAATTCTTCACAAAAAACTCTACAACTTGAATTTGCGGATCTATACATACCAACAATAACGCAGGAGTAGTTAGTAAAATAAAAAGTGTTTACCGACCACCATAATTCCATATGCTTAACGAACTGATTTGAATTGGAGGCTCTAATGTCACTTCTTGTGTACACTAAAACTACACCTGTATGTGCTGATTTGGAGTCACACTGGTCTACTAATATAAAGCCATCTATTGATAACTCACTGTTTTGCACCTTTTTTCACATTAGTTTCGGGTAATATTAAAACATAAAAAACTTGGGATTCGATAAGTTTTTTAATTTTTTAAAAAAACCGTATATATTGAAGTAAACCTCATATTTTGATTGCTAAAAGGCAATCTTGTTTTTTTTAATTTCAATTTTCTTTTTAAAAACTTCGCACTCATTACTTTTACAATCATGATTTATATCTAAATTTAATCCAAGCCTTGAGTTAGCCAAAACAGTTGTTAAATTTGAATGTCACATTTAAACAGCTCTTTGCATCATGATTTTCACCACATTTCGCGCACACTACTTCGTTTTTACATTCTTTTGCGTTATGATTATACCCCCAACACTTATAACACCTTTTGACAGAAACTGAATCATAAACAAAGCATCTATCCAACCTAAGTTAATTCGATTCCTGTCCATCATATACCTAATCCCTCCGTTTCAATTGAAATTATTGCAATAAAGCTTTCCTTTTTGTCTTTTACAACACTGTATATTTTCAAACACTTAAGCTCACAGTTAATATTATTCTGTTTTTTTTTTTATTGCTGACAATAGTTCTTTTTCACTCCATTTTTCCTTAATTCCGCATATTTTAACACACGGCTTTTGCAGATTCGGGGAGGAAACATCGTAATCACTTCCTAACTTCTCTTTCACTTCTTTTTCTATTATTTTTCGCGAACAATCATCATCACAACTAATTAGGATAGTCCCATCTTTCTTATCAATTACTTTATTTACCCTCACTGCAAGAGATGATTAATCAATTTTTTCTTTTTCTCACTACTACATACTTTTCTCACTTCACTCAATACCAACTCTTTTTCTTCACTTAGCTTATTTACATTATGTAATATTTGTTTTTTATTTTCACTACTACATGCTTTTTTTACTTCACTCAAAATTGTTTCTTTTTTATCATTTAATTTATTTACATTATGGAGTATTTTCTCAATGTTATTAATTTTGCTTAGCAAGTTGTTGTTTATTTTCTTGAATGGCATTTGCCAATTCTCCCACTTTTTTAAATATATTATTTGTAGATATTAATATAATCTCTACAAACACCGCACATAAATAAAACCGCCGGTTTCTCATTTATCAGTTTAGCATCGTATTCGGATATTTTAGCGCATTTAAAATGAAACAAGGTTCCACATATTCCGTTGCAAGGTAAATAAGTTCCTCCTTTCAGGGATCCCCTACAGTCTTTACAAAGATTACTCATGTCACTGTATTTTTTATGTATAAAAAAAAAAACCAATAATAAATAAAATGTTGATGGTCTCTGTCCACTTTAACTCAATAACGGCTATTAGAGCCGATATTGTTCAAATATAATTTGCTTTTATTTATTTGAATTATTTATATTATTGTATTTTGTTCGCACTATTTTTATTCAGTAAGCCCGACTTGACAACAAAATATGTTTTCAGAAGGTCAAACGTTTCACCGTGAACACTTTTTTTTTAATCAATTGTTTTTAAGCACTTCAAAGACACGTCTATACCGATCAAGTCACTCAAAAAAAAAAAAATTTAAAAATTTGGTCCGTCGAATAAAGGCGTTACAGGCATTCCTGGCTTGTTTAAACTTTTTTTTAAACCGGGGTGGAATGCAACTGGATATTTCTCTAGAACATTGACCGTAGAAATAACGGTAGAAAACAGAAACGAATATAACAAGATTTAAAAGAGATGTAATAACTTTTTGTAAGAATAATTATTAAATTTAAAACTAAGTTATATCTTATAAGATAAATGTAAATGTTTGTTTTAAAATAGCAAAACCATGCTAAATAAATATTATCAAAAAAAAAAAAAAAAAAAAAAAGAGATGAAACATTCCGTCCATGTTCAAGTGATGTGAATGTTCTAATGATGATATCATCCCCAATCAACTTGAAAGCTTTTCTTTGAATACCATCCAAAAGACTCAAATGAGTTGGTGGAGCACCCGCCCAGATATGGGAGTTATATTCTAGTCTTGGACGAATGTATGATTTTTAGATAGTAGCCAGATCAGAAGGGGAAAAGAATTTCTTACATCTTCGGAGGAAGCCTAAGCATCTTGCGGCATTTTTGGCAACATCATAAATATGATCATTCCACAAGAGGTGACTGGTGATGCTCATACCGAGAATTTCAAGATGATTAGCCTCCATAATGTAAGTACCACTCATGGATAATGGCAGCATTGTGTTTTGGTCGCATTAAATTCTACACGATTTCTTATTCCCCATTTGATGATGCTGTCAAGATCAGAATTTAATGAGCTTATCATACGTTGCCGTTGAAGATCCACATCCGAAGACCGAAGTTGTGACTCCAAAAATGAATATGAAAAGCTGAGTGTACTGTCATCAGCGAAGCAGTTTAGTGGATTAGAAGTTTCAGACAGGAGATCATTTATAAAAAAGAGAAAGAGAGTCGGAGACAGAACGGAGCCCTGGGGCACACCAGCATTTATTTTGAAGATATCAGATTTGAACCCATCCAATACAACTTGTATTGAACGGTCCGAAAGGTAATTTCTAATCCAGAGAAGAAAAGAAACATCGAAACCGAAAGCACGCATTTTCGATAAAAGAGCCTGGTGCCAGACACTATCAAATGCTTTAGAAATATCGAGTGCAATAATCTTACTTTCTCCGAAACGATGTAGAGATTTGTTCCACTGTTCGGTGAGATAAACGATCATATCACCGGTGAACCTATTGCTACGAAAGCCATACTGACGGTCATTTAGAAGCTTTCGTTCCTCAAGATATTTCTTGAAGGGACGTAAATGCAATCGGTCGGTAATGTGCGTAGGAGAACGATTCGCCTTTTTTAGGTATGGGCTGGACAAAAGCTGTCTTCCATTTGCTCGGAACGAGCCCTGAAGATTAGGATAGATAGAACAGCTTATGCAGTGGCTTTGCCAACGTAGAAGAACACCTCTTCAGAACAATAGCGGGGATACTATCAGGACCAGCGGATTTATGTACGTCAAGATCTTCTAAAACTCTAGCCACTGTACGAGTGCGAAAGAAGATTGGTCCCATAGAATCATTTACGCTCTCAAGTACAGGTGGGACCATGACACACTCTGGCAGCGTAAAATTAGCGGCGAACTACTTAGCGAAAAGGTTAGCTTTCTCTTGAGAACTAACAAACGGTGTGTCATTGATGACAAGCGTCGGAATCGAGGACGAAGAAGTGTTCTTTATATTTTTTACAAATGACCAAACATTTTTGCTACCTTTGGGTCATTGTAGTAATTTTTGTCTTAATTGTTGGTCATTTAGTTTAGTTTAGTTTAGTTTATTTATTTAGTTTGATTAAACTATTTACATTTATAAGAAATTGTTTTACATAATTGATTTTTAAAATAAAAAGTTGGATTTGACAAAATCTATCACATTTCTTTTAAAATTATTTAAGTTTGTTTGATTTTTGATTTGATTGTTCAATGTATTGTATAATTTAGAAACCTTTATAAATAAGAGAATTTTGTGTATTGCTAGTGACAAAATTTGGCAGTCTTAGGTCATTTCTGTTTCTTAATGCATATGGTTGCAAATCTCTGATAAAATTAATATATTGAAATAAATAATTTGGCATTAAATTGTTTTTAATTTTATGTACAAATACTAAAACATTCATAATTAATCTTTGTTTAATCGATAGCCACTTAAGTGAACTTAACATAAAACAAATTGACACATATCTATTGCACTTTAATAAACATCGCATTGCTTTATTTTGTAATCTTTGCAGTCTTAACATATCACTCCCCTTACATAAAAACAAAATAGTGGAACAGTACTCAAAGTGTGGTTTTACAATGACATTATATATGTTTATTGCACTCATAGTTGAAATTTGATTTCTAATTCGTTTCATAAATCCGATTTTTTTCGCTATTTTCTTACAGATATAGTTAATATGATTTCCAAACTGTGGTCTACTATTACACCTAGGTATTTAATTTCAGTTTATTCTTTCTATTGATATGCCCCCTATCTTAATGTCGATGTCATCACTGCTTCTCTCGTTCAGCACCATTAATTTCGTTTTTCCAATGTTGAATTTATTGGCGCGACAGCTCCTTAAGAGGCCAAGGCCTAGTGACTTACACTCAACCATTCCTGTGTGTGTTGTCAATCTGCAAGAATGAAAGGGACCTACAGTTTACCGCCGAGTCCGAACGGCTAGATGAGATGCACTTTTTCGAGACAAATTTTACTCTTGGAGGTTTTGTCAGTACCTGGCAAGAGGCAGTACCCCAGAAAAAAAGCTGGCTATGAGCTGGATTTGAACCCAGGCTCATTCGCTTAGCAATCCGACACACTAACCACTAAGCCACTACATATTCACTGTTTCCGAGGCGCTTAGTAACGCTTTTGAATACTTTAAGATTTTTATGGATTTTTAAGGTTGTTTAAAAAACTATTGAACCACGCATTTCCACAGGGTTTCACTTTTTTGTATCAGAAATACCGATACACTTTCATTAATTTGTTTTTAAAAAAATCTGGTAAGTAATTTGAGTCTACGCATTAAGTAGTTTTGTTTCTAACACTTGACCGCATAGATTTTTCTTGTAGTTATTTGAAATAAGGAAAAAACTTCATCTGTTTCTTATTAACTTCACTTTTTATTTCGTTTCATGATCACTAAGTTTAAGTTCTTTTACAGTTTTTGCTCTAATCAATTGGCTACTATTTTTAACAACGTAATCAATAAGTGTACTTGAGTCCCTAGTAATTCTGGTTGGTTCATTTACAATTTGAAGGCATGCATTTTCTTTAAAAATATTTTCAACATCTCTCTTATAAATGTTATTCGGAGAAAGCCAATCAATGTTGAAATCCCCGACTATTATAATTATTATAATATTATAATATCTCATCCATACGCCTCACCAATTCTTCACAAAAAACTCTACAACTTGAATTTGCGGATCTATACATACCAACAATAACGCAGGAGTAGTTAGTAAAATAAAAAGTGTTTACCGACCACCATAATTCCATATGCTTAACGAACTGATTTGAATTGGAGGCTCTAATGTCACTTCTTGTGTACACTAAAACTACACCTGTATGTGCTGATTTGGAGTCACACTGGTCTACTAATATAAAGCCATCTATTGATAACTCACTGTTTTGCACCTTTTTTCACATTAGTTTCGGGTAATATTAAAACATAAAAAACTTGGGATTCGATAAGTTTTTTAATTTTTTAAAAAAACCGTATATATTGAAGTAAACCTCATATTTTGATTGCTAAAAGGCAATCTTGTTTTTTTTAATTTCAATTTTCTTTTTAAAAACTTCGCACTCATTACTTTTACAATCATGATTTATATCTAAATTTAATCCAAGCCTTGAGTTAGCCAAAACAGTTGTTAAATTTGAATGTCACATTTAAACAGCTCTTTGCATCATGATTTTCACCACATTTCGCGCACACTACTTCGTTTTTACATTCTTTTGCGTTATGATTATACCCCCAACACTTATAACACCTTTTGACAGAAACTGAATCATAAACAAAGCATCTATCCAACCTAAGTTAATTCGATTCCTGTCCATCATATACCTAATCCCTCCGTTTCAATTGAAATTATTGCAATAAAGCTTTCCTTTTTGTCTTTTACAACACTGTATATTTTCAAACACTTAAGCTCACAGTTAATATTATTCTGTTTTTTTTTTATTGCTGACAATAGTTCTTTTTCACTCCATTTTTCCTTAATTCCGCATATTTTAACACACGGCTTTTGCAGATTCGGGGAGGAAACATCGTAATCACTTTCTAACTTCTCTTTCACTTCTTTTTCTATTATTTTTCGCGAACAATCATCATCACAACTAATTAGGATAGTCCCATCTTTCTTATCAATTACTTTATTTACCCTCACTGCAAGAGATGATTAATCAATTTTTTCTTTTTCTCACTACTACATACTTTTCTCACTTCACTCAATACCAACTCTTTTTCTTCACTTAGCTTATTTACATTATGTAATATTTGTTTTTTATTTTCACTACTACATGCTTTTTTTACTTCACTCAAAATTGTTTCTTTTTTATCATTTAATTTATTTACATTATGGAGTATTTTCTCAATGTTATTAATTTTGCTTAGCAAGTTGTTGTTTATTTTCTTGAATGGCATTTGCCAATTCTCCCACTTTTTTAAATATATTATTTGTAGATATTAATATAATCTCTACAAACACCGCACATAAATAAAACCGCCGGTTTCTCATTTATCAGTTTAGCATCGTATTCGGATATTTTAGCGCATTTAAAATGAAACAAGGTTCCACATATTCCGTTGCAAGGTAAATAAGTTCCTCCTTTCAGGGATCCCCTACAGTCTTTACAAAGATTACTCATGTCACTGTATTTTTTATGTATAAAAAAAAAAACCAATAATAAATAAAATGTTGATGGTCTCTGTCCACTTTAACTCAATAACGGCTATTAGAGCCGATATTGTTCAAATATAATTTGCTTTTATTTATTTGAATTATTTATATTATTGTATTTTGTTCGCACTATTTTTATTCAGTAAGCCCGACTTGACAACAAAATATGTTTTCAGAAGGTCAAACGTTTCACCGTGAACACTTTTTTTTTAATCAATTGTTTTTAAGCACTTCAAAGACACTATATATATATATCTATACCGATCAAGTCACTCAAAAAAAAAAAAATTTAAAAATTTGGTCCGTCGAATAAAGGCGTTACAGGCATTCCTGGCTTGTTTAAACTTTTTCCGGTTTTCTTCAGTAGAGTTGTCTTTGTAACAACGGAAACATGTCATGTCAATCTGGTTGCCATCATAAAGAAGTGGTATCAAGAAGGCACAAGAATTAGGATAGAAGTGGAATTAGGATGACGGGAAGGGTAGGATAGTAGAGTAGGGGATGAAAAGGAGGAATGACAATAGGAAAGGGAAGAGAAGGGTTGTAGGAACTGGGAGGATGATAAGTAGGCAGGACATGAGACTGGAAAATGAGAAGGGAACAAGGAATTATATGTTGACGAGCGGAGAGTAGGACGAGATAGGAATGGAAAGAATGTACGCTGAGGAAGCGAAGGCAGGCTTCGTACGGCTTAGGTCGCCGGATATGGGGGATTTTGCCCCCACAGCTGGACCTCACCTATTTCAAAAACACAAAACGTGCCAAACTTAACACGACCAATCAGAGTAGGACCACACCCGGGTTGCCCTGCTGGTGTTATTGCAGGGGGACTTATTCCTACTTATTTTTAAGTTATACCTTGGTGACAAGAGGAAAATAGAACCATCATAAAAGTGGACCTTAAGCGCCGCAAGCAGATTGTTCATTTAAACCAAAAAAAAAGTTAATTCGTTAACAATAACCACAAAGAAAGGAGATGCAAAACATGAATAAAGATCGAGTTTAAAAATACAAAAAATAAATAAATAAGAGTTTAAACCAATAAGAGCATTCCAGATTATCGGATAGGAGACCCCGCAAATACCCCAACCTCATAATTACCGGGATAGGAATGCCTTGTCCGCCCTCCGCCCTACCTAAGGGGAGGGGCAAAATTCTTCTTTTTTTTTGACTTAACGTCAATGGAATTTTATGCATATTTTGTTTTGTTGAAATATATGTATGTATATATTTAATGGGGTGAATTCCACCTTAAAGTTCTTACGTTTTTCAATAAGTTCACTACAGAATAGATACTTTGAATCCCCCCCGTTATTTGGGGACCGTGTGAGTTACCTTTCTACTTTTGGATTTGATGGAATTCACATATCAATATAAGTGTTTCTTTTTTCTTTTATTAAGTGCCATTATTAATCGGCCTAACACTATCACTTACCCCTTTTTGCTGACTTATACTGAACAGATTTTTTCCCACAGGATTTTTTTTCTCGTCATAAAGTCCTTAACAATTTATTAATTGGCCATACAGGAATAGATATCACAAAAAGAAACACTAAAAAACCAAACTATGATTTTAAAATCAGGTAGGTAGGAGGTACTTTTCAACACAAAACTTTAACTGGCGGTGGTTCGATTTTAAATTAAACTAAACGGACCAATCGTTCGACCCGCCAAAAGCCAAATTTTCCGTTTTTCTTTTCCTTTTTTGACTAGGTATATGCAATGTTCTAACTTAACAGCACTCGTCTTGTGTTTGTTGACTTATCTATATATCAGCCACTGTAACAGCTGTTTGATATATAGGCCTATTCCTTTTCTTAAATTGTGCCCTCCAGTCTCAAAACAACCAAACCTGGTTGTTTCGGAAAGGGAATTTCCTTATCTGATCAAATAATTTTGTTAGAAAACAAACAAGGAGACAAGAAAAAGTGAAAATCGAAGTGTGAAAAAGTTATATGAAAGAAAGTAAAATGTAAAATTTTTATTATTTTTGATTTTTTTGTAGAAAAATAAAGTCCATAATTATTAAATCATATGTTTTCTTTTTCTTGTTTATGTCGTGTTAATAATATACTGTGAATGCTATCAAGCTTCAAGCGACCCATCATCGATGTTGATGGCTTCAACAAATCAACTTCACTAAGGCGATCAGGAAAACGTATCGGGAAAAAAATTCAAATGCATATTTAACTATGTTTTCATATGATTTGAAACACAATTACTATACTAATCGAAGGGAAAACGCTCAAAGAATTTTTGTTGACAAAAAAGTTTTGAATGAACGAATATTTTTTGGAAAAAATAAATTTATTTATTTTCCTGACGTAATTTCATTTTTGTGCCAGCTGATTGTCATTTTACAAATAGAAACAAATCGTTGCAATTATTTGGTCCATTTTTTTACTATTCCAATATCATCAGGAAAAAAAAATCTGATGAATTTTGCAACCGAAAAAAAAGAAAGATGGTTGTTGGTGCTGTTTTTTCTAAAGCCAACTGACGTATTTTCACTGATTTCTATAAACGCTCATCAGGAAAAAATTCTGTTTTCCTTTTGTTTCAATTTTTCCTGATCGCTTTAACTGACGCCTTAGATGGTCTACCCATGAATATCAGGATTCTTTTTCCTCTGCTGCGATTTTGTGTTTTAAAAAGTCAAGTTCCATGTTCTATCTTCCATGCTATCCCTATGTAAAATGGTCACTTCACATTCTTGAGTGTGATATATTGAATATATCCTTTTTTTGTAAAAATGGATCCATTTTTTCAAAAGCCCAGGATCTCGGAAAACTAAAATATTAGACACCGTTCACTTTTGACTTTAATGTAATTATTACAACCAGAAGCAGTACAAAACATTTTGTATTTTAAAAATAATTATTTTCATTAACACTTTTAAGTAAACCACACAAATAAATTTATGTTTTTAACTTTTCGCGAATTCAACGAAGGGAACTTCCTCTTCACTGATGACGTCATTTCAGTTGTCAAAAATTACAACAACAAAGGGAAAAAACAATCTGGCGTAGACTTGTATTCTTTCGTTCATGCTACCCGAACATGCTAAGTATTTCTGTTTCATTCTATTTCAATATCTTTGAAAAGTTTCATAAGTCTGCTATAAGACGATAAAACTGGATGCATGCACCTTGTTCGAATTCTTTTTTGTTATTTCATTCTCTGTCGCAAGCGCCATTACACGATGAATTTAGTTTCATGAAACGATTTTGACAGTTCTCTTTCATTTTCGTTTTCCATAATCATTTGCAATTAATCTGCTATTTTCACCCTATCGATGCAATGAATGTGTTTAACAACATACAAATTCTGGATTCATAAAAACATAAGAACTCCAAATTAAGACTAGTCAACAAAAATTTACTTTTACTCTGAGCAAAATGAAACCAAGTGATGAAGAATAAAAAAAAGCGAACAAGAGAACAGAATTACGTCAAAAAGATTCTTTGAACTTGCTACCCGTACGACACAGGACAGCTCTTTTCTGTCTCATCTTTTCGAACTTTTTCTCTATTGCACTTACTATGTTCGAAAAATTCGAACAAGGTGCATGCATCCAGTTTCATCGTCTAATAGCAGACGAAGTGTGCTTCTACACGTTGACTGGCCAGTCATGACTTTTTTCGAAGTTCTCTTTGTTATTTTCTTTCCGTGAGTCTCGCGCTCCTACACTGTCGACTTTTTCGCTTGACTAGCTTGACTCAAATTTGTCATTGCTCCTTGCTCTTTTTACTTACGATTATAGGTTCTATAATGCAAGTTATGCATTCGTGGAGATTAAAAAATTTGAGATGACAATCAAACCTGACATTACGATGGTAGAGAAACATATTTGAGTAACTGGCAAAATTCTGTCTGTCTGTTCGTATGTATTTTGGACTACAGCTTTAAATTTAGTATATAGAGTTATTATACATTCTACAGAAAACTTTTTTTTAATTATTTTTTTGCTCAAATATTAACGGTACCTGTCATATAACCGTTAAATAAAAGCTTATTTTTCTCAAAAACGGTTCGAAGACTTTTTTGGCGTTTTTCTTGTCTCTTCTTCTTTTTATCATTGTGTTGCTTCATTATGTTTTCGGTGTTTGTAGAGTCGTTTTCGCTGTAAGCGATTTCTCTCATATTATTATCATTAATATTATATAAAAGCATAAACATGCTTTTTCGTACATATTTCCTTGGAAAAAATATTTGTTGAACAGAGAATACGACATAACTGAGCACTTCGAGCGTAAACGACTATTATTTTATTATTATTAATTGCTTCATATAAAAAATAAAAAAATACCCTCTTTTCAAGCAGAAAACAGAGCAAGGAGGAATGCCAAATTTGAGTCAAGCCATTCAAGCGAAAAAGTTGACAGTGTAGAAGCGCGAGACTCACGGAAAAAAAAAATAACAGAGAACTTCGAAAAAAGTCATGTCTGGGCGGTCAACGTGTAGAAGCACACTTACCCTCGACCCACAGGGTAAAATGTTTTTTCTTCCCAACTTTCGAATTTGCTATCTTTTTTGCACTCATGTTCTTCATGACTGGCCAGCCAACGTGTAAAAGCACACTAACTTGTCCCCTTAAAAGTTTCTCCCGTAATACTCGTCTCGCAAGGAATGCTCATCAGTTCACCCTTGAGCCTAATTTCGGACGTACCGTGAAATATAGGGATTCTTTTTTTAGCCGAACGACACGAATTTGGAATATTTGCCATTTTGATCTGCAAACATTCAAAACCAATGTTGATCGGCACCTCCTATCTCTCCCCTCCCTATATTCGTAATGCCCGCGCAGTGTGTTCTACATTAAAAGGGAAACACAAAATCCCTTGTGCGCGCGTTAATTATATAAAAAAGAAAAAAAAAGAAAACTGCGTAAATTTCCATTGTGAACAATTTCTAAAGCATGCACGTTTAGAATACCTATGATTTGAGCACCAAACCAAAGTTTTGATTACATTCTTTATTTTATTTTATTTAATTTCATTGGTTTTATTGCTATATTCTGCAATTTAATTAATTTCACATAATACCAACAAGTCCGTCAATCTACTATGGAATCTTTGTGAAAGTACATCAGTGGCACTTGAAAACTTTAATCAGTCCCACACCCTTGAAAGCTTTATTCGCTGTTTGGACTACAAAATCTTCGGATTTGATATAGCAATTTCTGTGGCTCAATTTTTGCTGGTTATATCGGAAGAGAATCCAAATTCTTGGAACATTTTCAACAATCATGTTCCGGAGTTTATTTGCCTGCTTAGTATTCAAGAAGGCTATCATTCGCATACGTTCCTGAGAACTCTTGCTGCCGGTAAAAATATATTTTTCAAGGAGTGCATTAAACCGTATAACTTTTATTTTTTCATCAGGAATTTTATCAAATATTCCTGCTTTAGCAGCAGCTTATGTAAACAAAATCTTAACAGCACTCTCTGCCACTTTTGATATCCAACATAGAACAGTACTAGATGAGATCACAAGTACATTGCCACTTTCACAAGAAGAAAAACCCGCAGAACTTGAAATCAAAATGGATGTTGTTGATGGTAACTAAGAAAAATGTTCTTAGGGTTCACATAATTAATTTTAAATCATAGTTGGTGAAGAAACCGATGAAGCTGCGTCTTTAAGGAGAAGAAGACAGGACCTCCCTACCGAAAGCGAAATTCACCTGAAAAATGTTGGATATTTGCTAGAAGCCCAAAAACTAGCCGCAGAGATTATTACAAATCAATGTGCATTTGACGATGATGGTGAGTTATAATATATAAAGAAAAACGCCTATACTAATAAAGAAATTTTTAACACATAGTTTGTTAATGTAAGGCCACGTCATAGTTCAGTCGCGTTTCGACTTAGTCAAAATTGTTTCTTGAGTGTGTTTTTTTTTTTTTTTATTTTAAGTAACTTCCTCGTTGTCTTTTCCAACGTTTGTAGGATAAAGACAAATTTCTCATGTCAACGTCTTTACTGTGAAATACAAGCCAACTGTTTTGGCACTAAGTGAAAGTCAGGTTGTAGTAAATACTGATTTATCAGAATTTGTTCTATAAGGGTATACCTTAATACCACTAATGTTTTCCCATCATGGCCTCGTTGTATATGTTAGGAATGATATTGCTTGCCAGAGCCTTTCCCAATACGGATAATGTTCCAACACAGACTTTAATTTCTTGTGACTCAAATTCACAATCCGCAAGCATATCAATAATAAATATTGGGAGCCTAAATCTCGACAACTATCTGCTCCACTCTTCTGGTCAGACAACATCCGAAGGAAGGTTATCGAGATCTTTGCTGGGTTAAACCACCTAATCCAACTGATTAATGTGTCTACTGAATACCGGATGTTGCTGGGCAGGATACTATTGACTTGTTTCTTACTTCTCACCTTTATGAGAATACCATTAGTGTTACTTCTCCTTTTGGCACTTCGAACCATTGTGTCATTTGAGCAAATTTCTCGTTCTCCACATATCAAGTTAAAAAAAAACTTCCCACCAGGACTGTTTGGCAATACGAGAAACCCAACTAGGTCGGCCAGAATAATTTGTTTCGTTACTTTAACTGGTCACTACGCTCCCCCGATAGTGACATTGATGCCAGTGCTGAAATGATCACAAATGTGATTTTTTAGGAACGCGTGCTTTTATTCCTCAGAGAAGTAAGTTTCTGATCCTACAAAGCCAACCCTACATACGAAAATCGGAAAAAGCACAGACAAGCAAAGAACTTATGCAACTCCGTTATTTAAAGAACCAAATTTGTACATGGCCAAAAATTATAGTCCAGGAGCCCGCGACCACTCTCCACCCTCTTCACAATTAGGTAAAAATTACTGAAAATCGGAACTTTTTTTCACTTTTTGGCCTTTAACACTTTTCTGGTGCATAAAGTTTTTTTTGTACAACCAATAGCAATGAAACTATGAAACAGCCAAAATTGCCCAAATGTGGGAACTTTTTTAAATTTTGAGTTTCTTATACTTCTAAAGCGCGATAACTTCGTAACCGTTGAATTGAGCTGAAAAGTCCTCATAACCAATCTTTTTGGAAATTAAATTTTTGTATCTACTGGATATCCCAAACATCATATCAAACATTCAGAACTACCCGAGATTTTGTAGGATAAAACCTCTTAATTTTCTTGATTAGACGGTAATTTTGGTCTAATTTTTTTACCTATAAGCGGTACTTTTTTGATATTATCTGATGTTAATTGAGTACCCCACCAAAGGTCAACGACGAATAAATAAATTTTGTTTTTGTTTTTTTTTGTGCATGTTTCAAGCGCCCTCTACATCAGAAGGTCTCGAGGTGCGCTGTAAGCGGTCCATTTTTATGACACACAAACCTTAATTTAACGATTCATTATGATTTGAATAACGAACTTATTGACCACTTTTTACTTTCGCACTTTTTACTTTTCGGCAAAAAATTCTGCAGTGTCCCAAAGGCAGTAAAAATTGTTGGTCATTTGTTAAAAAATATTAAAAATTTTTAACATCTTCGGTTCCAACGCTCATCACAAATAATTAAACAAAAGTCAAAAAAAAAAAAAAAAATTATTGCGCGTTGTTATCGCGAGTGTTTAAAAAAATAATAATACACACTCGTTAGAGAAATTGTAAAAAACCCCCTCGCGTGTGCTGTAAAGAAAATAATAATATTCACTCGCGTCGTAGAATGAATGATAAATATGCCCACTCGCGCTGAGAAAGAAAAAAAATAAATAAAACGCATTCGCATAGCAAATTAACCTCTTGTCTGTCCCAAGACCTTTGTGCTTAACTTCCTCTTTCTTATCTACTGTAGGCATCGTATGACCATACAATGCTTGCGGTAAATAGATAAGGGCATCTGAATTTGTCCTATTGTGCTGAATGTTTAAATTGATTTTTTGTAAACAAGCTGTCTTATGGGCATAACACCTAAGACAGTTTGATTATTACAGAAGTTAATTTGGATTTTCACTGCGCAGTTCGACTTAGTCAGAGTTGTGTTTTTGTATTTAAGTATTTTTAAATGGTAAGTGATTTTTGTGTCGTGTATTCTAATGTTCGTGGTTTAAGAAAGAATTTCTTTCACGTGTACGTCTACACTGTTCAATACAGGCCAGCTGTTTTGGCATTAAGTGAAACTCAGGTTGGAGTAAATACTGATTTATCAGAATTTGCTCTACATGGGTATAGCTTGGTGCCATTATTCTTTTCCCATCATGGTCTCGTGGTCTATGTTAGGAATGATATTGCTTGCCAGAGCCTTCCCCAATATGGGCAATGTTCCAACACAGACTTTAACTTCTTGTGGCTCAAATTCACTGTCCGCAAGCATGTCATTCATTATTGTTTTATTTACAGGAGTCCAAATCTCGACAGCAATTCCACTTGTAACGAGTTTGATGCACTGTCTGATTCATTCTCGAAAATTGTTTCCCTTTGTCCTCGCACTGAAATCGTCATTGCGGGCGATTTTAATGTACACAATTCCAATTGGCTCCGCTATTCTTGTCAGACAACACCCGAAGGAAGGTATGTCGAGCTCTGCTGGGTTACATCACCTTACCCAACTGATCGATGTTCCAACGCGTATACCGGATGTTGCTCGGCAAGCCGCCCATACTCTTGACTTGTTTCTTACTTCTCACCCCGATAAATATACCATTAGTGTAACTTCTCCATTTGGCACTTCAGACCATTGTATCATTTCAGCTAATTTCTCATCCTCCACCCATCCAGTTAAAGAAAAACTTCCCACCAGGACCGTTTGGCAATACGAGAAAGCCAACTGGGACGGCCTGAATATTTTTTTCAGAAACTTTAACTGGTCACTGTGCTTCCTCGATAGTGACATTGATGCCAGTGCTGAAATGATCACAAATGTGGTTCTTCTAGGGATGCGTGCATTTATTCCTAACAGAGTAAAAAGCATCAAACCTAAAGAAAAGTCTTGGTTTAATTCTGAGTGTAAAGAAGCTATCAGGCTCAAAGAAGTAAGTTTCCGTTCTTACCAACCCTGCAGAGGAAAATCGGAAAAAGCACAAACAAGCAAGAAATTTTTGCATGACCAAAAATTACGGCAAAAAATTCTGCAGTGTCCCAAAGGCAGTAAAAATTTTTGGTTATTTGTAAGAAATATTAAAAACTCCTCAACATCTTCGATTCCAACGCTCATCGACAGTAACAAAACAATTGTTTACTCTTCAGAGAAGGCAAACTTGCTCGCCGCCCATTTCGCTGCCAGCTCCATGCTGTTGCATAGCAACGTTGTCCCTCCTGTACTTGAGAAAGTAGATTTTTTTCCGCACTCGTACAGTAGCAAGAGTTCTCAAAGTTCTCGATATACATAAATCAGCTGGCCCGGATGGTATATCCCCGATTCTTCTGAAGAGCTGTTCATCCACACTGGCAAAGCCACTGCGTAAGCTTTTCCATCGCTCCTACTCTTCTAGAATCTTTCCTAGAAGATGGAAAACAGCATTTGTCCAGCCTGTCCCTAAGAAAGGTGACCCATCCTCCCCCTCCTCTTACCGACCCATAGCACTGACATCCCTTCTTTCTTAGGTCATGGAAACACTGATTAACCGTCAGCTTAAAGAATATCTCGAAGATCGAAAGCGTCTCCATGACCGTCAGTATGGCTTCCGCAGCAACCGTTCCACTGGTGATCTGATGGCATATCTCACCGAACAGTGGAACAAATCTTTACATCGCTGTGGTGAAAGTAAGATTATTGCTCTTGATATCTCCAATGCATTTGATAGAGTTTGGCATGAAGCTCTCTTATCGAAAATGCGTGCTTTTGGGATCGATGATACTCTTGTTCGTTGGATTAGAAGCTATCTTCTGGACCGTTCAATACAAGTTGTATTGGACGGATTCAAGTCTGATTCCCACAAAATAAATGCTGGTATGCCCCAGGGCTCTGTTCTGTCTCCGACTCTTTTCCTCATTTTTATAAATGATCTGTCTGTTACTTTTAATCCACTTAACTGTTTTGCTGACGACTCTACCCTCAGTTTTTCATATTCGTTCGATAATTCACGTCCTTCGCCTTCGGACGTACAATTGCAACGGCACCGTATGTCAATCTAATGTAAACTCCGATTTATACAGCATTGTTAAATGGGGTAATAGGAATCGTGTGGAGTTTAATGCTTCGAAAACTCAATGCTGTCTTCTGTCGTTAAAGCTAAACATACCCCCAATGCCATTGTTCATGAATGGCACTTACATCGAAGAAACCGAAAAGCTCTCAGTACTCGGTATATGTGTCAACGACGACCTCCGTTGGAACGACCATATATTTGAGATCGCTAAGAATGCTGCTAAGTGCTTAGGTTTTCTGTATCGGTGTAAGAAGTATTTTTCCCCATCTGATCTGGCTACAATTTACAAAGCGTTTATACGCCCTAAACTCGAGTATAACTCCCACCTCTGGGCAGGTGCTTCGCAAGCATCGCTTCACCAGCTTGACAGAATACAAAATCGAGCGTTGAGATTGATAGGAAATAGAACTGCCGCTGAAAAAATTGCCCCACTTGACCACCGACGCAATGTTTCATGTCTTTCCTTATTTAATCGTTTCTTTTACAAAAAATGTTCACTCGAAGTAGCCAAATGCATTCCTCCCCTTAAAAGTTTCTCCCGTAATACTCGTCTCGCAAGGAATGCTCATCAGTTCACCCTTGAGCCCGATTTCGGACGTACCGTGAAATATAGGGATGATTTGTTTAGCCGAACAACACGAATTTGGAATGGTTTACCCGGCGAGATTTTCCCTTGCCATTTTGATCTGCTAACATTCAAAACCAATGTTAATCGGCACCTCCTATCTCTCCCCTTCCTATCTTCGTAATGACCGCGCAGTGTGTTCTACATTAAAAGGGAAACAAATAATCCCTTGTGCGCGCGTTAATTATATAAAAAAAAATCGCTAATGACAAATCTACTGTTTATTTTTCAGAGAAGGCAAATTTGCTCGCAGCCCATTTCGCTTCTAGCTCTACGCTACCTTACAGCAATGTTGCCTCTCCTGTATTTGAGAATTTAGAATTTTCCATGTGCAGATTTTTTTCCCGCACTCGTATAGTAGCAAAATTTTCTTAAAGATATCGATATGCATAAATCCGCTGGCCCGGATGGTATACCCCCATTCTTCTTTACCATTGCTCCTACTCTTCTAGAATCTTTCCTAGAAGATGGAAAACAGCATTTGTCCAGCTTGTCCCTAAGAAATGTGACCCATCCTTACCCTCCTTTTACCGACCCATAACACATACGCATAACACTCCTTCTTTCTAAGGTCATGGAAACGCTTCTCCATGACTGCCAATATGGCTTTCGCAGTAATCGTTCCACTGATTATCTTATAGCTTATCACACCGAACAGTGGAACAAATCTTTACATCGCTTTGGTGAAAGTAAATTTTTTGAGCTTGAAGCCGAATTAATAGTGAAACAATCAAAAATTATAATAATAACTACAAAAAAAAACGCAAAAACTACATGAGTATGCTCCGTTCGCCTCTCACCCTTCATTTCCACAAACTCACCTGTGAGGCGATTGAAAAATCACCGTGTGGACAGGCACAAAGCTCTAAGTACTATAGTTTGAACTTCTTGTTTATCACAGTTTCAGTTAGTTATACAAACTAATATCCTGTAATGACATAATGTTCTAAGGTAGTAAACACTTAACGTAAACTTAATTTAAATGATTTTTAGAGTGGATAGATAATGACGCAGAGGAAAACTCGGACAATGAAAGCGTTCACGACTACGATGACAATAGCAACACCAATAGCTCAACAAATCTTCAAAACAATGACAAAGTTCCAGTTGAAGTACTCGAAGTTATCAAATCACTTGGACTGGTTGAAAAAGTAAGAAAAATGTTATTGAATTTTAATAAATGTATAAATAACTTATTTTTTTAGCTATGGCAGAAAGCTCAGCCTATACAGGATAATGTATGTCAAATTCTACGAGAGACTTGTATTACACTTCTTAACAAGTAACTATAATATTATTAAATTTTTTATGGCGAGTTTCATTCAAGCTTCAAAGATTTGATCTGTAAATCGAGATTTTATTTCAATGAAACTTATTTCATCATTTAATTGTAGTTGTGTTCCAGCTATTTTATTTCGCAGAAAATTCGCAGCAGTCAGATTTTTGAGTGGGGAATGGTTTTCTATTTGTGAGAATTCTGAGAAAAAGTCGGAAACGCATAAAACCAAAAAAAAATTGCAATATTCTTAACTGGCTGAAAACAATGACGACGGAACTGGAATACGCCTATGGAATCATTGTATATACATTTTCTATAGTACTCTCATGGTGTCATTTTTTGTCTGGCCCATGGACGTATTATATATGGACTGCTAGTCTAATGTCAGCTTCATACAACAATTGTCAAAAAAATGTCGCCAACATTGAGAATGCGATGCTAGCTCTCCGAACACACTTCAGGAAATAAAATAACTACTTAAAATGTTGACATAGAAGCTCGCGACATCTGTTTTTAAAAATTCAAAAAGTCGCATTTACTGGTAAAACATAACTGACACTTTTGAATTCTATCCATAGAAGTGTGCGACATCTTTGGTATTTTGCCTCTTGTTTTTTTTAGATCGTGGACAACTTCCTTTTTTATTGGCTTGTGCCTAAGACAAGCTAAAAGCACTAGAAGGAAAAAAAGGATTTTTTATTAATTAATTGTGGGATATTCTAAATAACACGGGGAGAAAAAATGAAATTTTAACATGCCAACGTGGGAAAACGTGCTGCCAAAGTCTGGAATACTGGATGAAATGTCAAAATTGAGGTTTAATTTTTTTTCCCGCTAGTGTACTCAGGAGAGCTAGTGTCGCCCAAAATAATTAAAATTAAAATGGAACCAACTTGAGGTAGGCAAATAGCAGTCCATATATAATATGTCCATGTCCATACCAATTGGCGATTTCAGCGCGCCTCATTGCGACTTGATTCGCAATTAAAAAATGATGCTTCATGATAGTAGTAGTGTAGTGTCCGCACAAGAATCCAATAAGTAAAAAAACACGAGTGATTCGGTAGGCTTCCGTTTATTGACTGTCCTTTATACATTAGGATAAGCTAAGTTAAAATAGTAAATGGTTAGAAAAGGACAACTATAGCCCACAATCCACATGTCCCTCTTAAATATTTTACCATTGGAAAATTTTACTTTATTATTAATTGATTGAACATTTTTTATAACTTACAAAATTCTTTTATCTTTTTGTTTAAAATTCATGGAAATTAAAATGTATGTATTTAAAAATTCATGAAGATAAGTCTTGAGTTCATTCTTAATATTAATCAATAATCAAAACATAATATTTACAGTTTAATAAAATCTTACAACCTATAACGGTCGGTGAAGTATGGTTGCGTATTGCTGGTGAACTAATATTTGGAACTTCTGAGATACTTTCTCCACTCATCTCCTCCTTTGGGATTGCTTTTTCCTGTTGAATGCCTGAAAATGTGATTTTGTTGATTTTTACCTTGGAAAAATTCTGGCTTATACGGAATGTCGTTGCGATGAGCATTGTTTAAATGGAACGAAATTCTTATATAGGTTCCGCTACTAGTTTGGACCCAGAATGAACATGGAACATCTGCTTTTCTCTGAATCTTACCCCATTTTTGGATATCACGAATCCATACTGTCACCTACCTTGAATTGCCTTCCTTGCACTACACCATGTCTCTTGTTAAATTTTTCAGCTTGCTTCCGTCTGTACATCTCTTCATTAACCTGAATTCTGTTTTCATCGATGGACTTTGACATGTATTTTTCACTGATCATTGGTATCATCAGCAATTTAGCTGAACTCAATCCATTGGTGAGTGGTGTAGCACGATATTCTAACAGAGCCGATTGCAGATCATCTTCGTTCTATTTAAGTAAAGTCTTGGCCGTTTTGACCGCTGCTTCAATAAATCCATTACTTTGAGGGAAATGGGAGCTTGATGTAATGTTTTTGAATCCCCATGTTATGGCGAAATTATTGAATTCTGATGTAAGAACTGGAGCGAATAGAGGACAATTATCTGTTCTTACGATTTCTGGAATTCCGAACCTTAAATATTATTTTCAGCTTCTCGATGACTGAACCTGATGTCTGGCTCTCTAACTTTTCTATTTCAGGAAATCTTGAATAGTAATCACTTACCAAAAGATACGTTTTCCCCGAAATGAAAACAGGTCCATAGCTATAGTATGCCAAGCACGTTCTGTCATTGTAGAGCTAATTAGTGGCTGATGTCTTGGATGACTATGTTGTACACAAATAGTACATCGCCTTATGAATTCTTCGAACTGTTTGGAACATGCCGGCCACCAAACAGATTCTCGCATTCGTACTTTACATTTAACTATCAACAAATGTCCAGTATGTAAAGTTTGTATAGTTTGATTTCGCATGGATGGCGGAATTACTAAACGTCTTCCGTGCATTGTAGTACATCCTTGCTTCCTGTGAAATTCTTGAACTATGTGGCCACCATTGTTTGCAATAGTCGGCTTACTCCCGTATTGTTGGATCTTGAATTTAGGCTTCTTGGATTTCCTTCAATTTGTCCGTTGATGCTGGGATTTCACCCACAATGCTATTGACGAAGCTCTCTATTTCCTCCTCCTCGTTGTCTTTTTTGATTCTTGTATTGGATGACGTGACAGTGCATATGCCACAACGAGATCTTTTCCGGGTGTATAGACAACGTTGATTTTCGTAGCCGTTGTATTCTGGGAGTTAGTTGGTCAAGGTTTTTTGTTTGAGGAGATTGATATCAAGGGCTTATGATCGGTTTCTACTGTGAAATGTATTCCGGTGATGTAATCCCTAAACTTTTCACAAGCCCACTTGATGCCCAGAGCTTCCTTCTCTATCTGCGCGTACTTTTTCTCGCTTTCCCAAAACGTACGTGAGAAATACGCTACAGGTTTAATGATTCCGTCCGAATCAACCTGAAGAAGGACTGCTCCCAATCAATAGGATGACGCATCGGACGACACAATAGTTTTGTGTGTTGGATCATACATTTTTAATATAGGCACCAATGTGAGTGCTCTTTTTAGTTTTTTTCAAAAGCCTCCTCTTGAGACCAGCTGCAAATAAAATCTGTTTGTGTTTTTAAGAGTTCATTTAAAGGATGACTAATTGAGGATAAGTTTGGAACGAATTTACCCAGGTAGTTGACCAATCCCAAAAATTGTCGTAATTCCCTTACGTTTTGTGGACTAGGGAAATTTTGAACTGCCTGGATTTTAGATGAGTACGGACTTATCCCATGCTCGTCAATTCGATGTCCTAGAAACGTTATTGATGAGACTCCTACTTGACATTTTTCTTTGTTCAATGTGACTCCGCTTTCGTCCAGCCGTTTCAAAACTGCTCGCAGGTTTTTGTCATGTTCCTCAACGTTGTTTCCATATACTAGAAGGTTTTAACACGACGGCCATTGGTGCACACCACTTAGTTGGTTCCTCTACTCGTCTGATGACATTAAGACCAAGCATCTCATCCAGTTTTTGTTTAATTTTTCTCTTTCAAGGGAATGGGAGCTCTTCTTGCGGTGCAAATTGCGAACGGTCTTGCATGTGGTTTTAATTGTTCGCATATTTACCTTCAAGACATCCAAGTGTCTGAAAAACTTTTGGAAACTCTTTTCCAATGTCTACGCTTGATTTTTGGTCCATTGTATGTTTGCGTTGAATAATATTTAATTTATGGCATGAATAAGGGCTAAGAAGATTACGCGGAAAAAGCAAAAAACCTAAGGATAATATTTAACAGGAACTTAACTTGGAATGATCACATTAACGCAATAATTGGGAAAGTTTATGGTACATTGCGCAAACTTTGGATGTCGCAAAACTATACACCTCAAAAAACACGCTTGTTGTTAGCTAAAACCCTAATAATCCCAATTCTCACTTATGGTGCCGAAGTTTTTAGAAATTGCGATGCAGTAAGCAGTAGAAAACTTAATATAGCTTTTAATAACACCGTGCGATACGTGTTCAATATCAGACGCTTTGGAATTCATTACCAAGGCATATAAGGGGATTGGGCGGCAATGGGCGTTTCAGAACGAAATTAGATCTTTTTTTATACGCGTTGAATAATTTATTTTTTATAATTGAAAATTTGTTCTTTATTGTGTAACTTAACTTAACTTAGTTTGTTTAGTAATTTTATACTTGTCATCATTGCCTTTCTTTTGATTTGTTCTTGTTCTTAAGTTTAAGTAATGTTAATAGAATCATTTAAATGTAATTTATACACTTTTTAATCTGTAGTTCACTTTTTTTTTACAAATCAAAGTTTCACTAGCTAAAAACATTATTTAGGTCTTAATGTGTAAGCATTTAATATATTAAATAAAGAGGTGACTTTAGTTTGTCGACCACATATACATTTGAAAGTATTTTAGATTCTCCATAACAAAGTTCAATTTCGATAAAACCCATAACTTTTAAATTTTCGCCTGAAGGGCGACTTAATTTTTTATTCGTTTGTTTTAGGTATTTCCAATTTGGGAAACTGCTCATATTTGATGAAGCGAAATCTTATTGTTGTCTTCTTACAGCATCGTGCTGTCTCACCTTCTGTATGGTTTTTTCCAATGTCAACTCTGGCTCTAGTTGAAGTCGTTCAGATAGTCTCTTATCTCTCACTCCAACAACCAAACGATCTCGCAACATTTCATCTCTAAATGTTGTATATGAACAGTTTTCGGAAAGTAAATAGAGTGCCGTAATGAAATCTTCAATCGTTTCCATTTCTAGCTGACAACGGGAATTAAATTTGGCCCTTTCATATATAACGTTATGTTTTATTATAAAAAAAATGTTCGAAAGATTGTGCATGTCATCTGCTTGGTCACCCATTATTAGGTATATTAGAGTATTTACTTGTTCTTCCTCGCTGCGTTTATCTAAACCCGAGGCTATTCGAAACCGTTCGAACCGACGCGACGATTTCAACGTGGCCAATCCATTGGACAAAACGAAAAATGTTCCGGTGCCTGCACAGTAAACTTGCTTCCGTGCCTTTCGTTTTTCGTCATTTTCTTAATTTTTTTTTTGACTTATGAGACCACTGCCACCATGGAGCCAATAAGTAAAAAACACACAAAAAGCACAGAGAAATTATGAAACAGAAATAACACCAGATGATTCCATTCTACCTGGTGATATTAATTGAAATATCAACAGGTAAAATGAAAAGTTTCTTCTCTTTTTTATAATGTGTTTTTGGTATTCCATCCATTTTAAAACACCAATGTCAAAGTTCCTGTGCGTGCACTGTATTCCGATTTAAATTAGCTGTGTTCGTTTACTTCACAAGACTACAAATTTCAACAATTTTTAGCCAAATCCTGTTCGCTTACACACAAATTGGGTAGTTTTAGGCAGAAGAAAGAGCTCATGAGAGAATAAAACATTTCCCCTTCCTGCCGATTTTAGCCAAAGAAATTTCTTCGGGCAGAAATGTGAGTTCTGGCAAAAGTCAAATTTGACAATAAAAAAATGACTTGCAAATTCGCAAAAAACATATCAGATGACTATTATTATCCGAGATGTCATCAAACAATGATCTTTTAATGCTAAAATGTGTAGCAAGTTCTTTCTCTAAGTATGAAGGAACTATGTAAAATGTACCTTCGTCTTCGAAGTAGCCCTTTCTTTATTCAGCATTTATTCTTAGAGCTTTCGTTTACTAATGCCAAACAATAATACTCATCCTCTTTTTTTTTTTTTTTTTTTTTTTTTTTTTTTTTCAAGATTCAAGATTTGTTTATTGAACATGAATGATATTTACAATTTGACTTAAAGAACTAATGCTTAAGGTACTATGATAATACTAATTTGTTGGCACATAAGGGGCCTAACTTAATACAATGTGGGATTTACATAGAAATTGTATAATACATTTATATTGAAAATTTATTAATAAAATTAATATTAAAGTCGGTTGACTTTTCCATCATCGGGTTGTTCATGCCCGGTTGTCCAGTTGAAAGGTAAGTGTATGTTGGCTTTAGCCACGGTGATATGCTGACCCTGGGTCAGTATAGAAGGGTACTGCTTCTTCGTTGATGGCTGGTATGACACCCTCTTCCAGTATTTCCAAGGCACTAAGGTACCTTGGCTCAGGGTGTCGTTCTTGGCTGGTCATCCTTCTAATCAGTTGATTGGGGTGGTTGGCGATGTTTCCTAGTATCTTCCTTGCTGCTTGCATGAGGTATCTTTCCAGTGGGATGATTTTGGCTTCAGAGTAGAGTTGCTCGTTCCTGTAGTGTTTGTTGCGTCGCCGGTCGAAGTAAAGCCCGGTGCAGATGCGGAGGATCTTTCTTTCGAATACTGCCAGTTTCTTCATTGCTGTCTTCGATATGGTGAACCATACTGGAAAGCTGTAGCCAATGGTGGGTCTTATTAGCTGCTTGTAAATAAGCAGCTTCGTCTTTTGGCTCAGTCCATTTCTTTTCCTCAGCAGTGGGTGCAGTCGATGGAATGCAAAACTGGCCTTTTTAAGGACAGCACGTGAGTGGCCGTTGAATCGAAGCAGCTCGGTGAAATTAATCCCCAGGTACTTCGCACTTCGTTTGGCTGCGATCGATGTTCCATCTGGGAGTCTCAACACAAGGCTTCTACATCTTCCAGCAGAATGGGTGGCTCTTCCGTTACTTGGTCTCCTGAAGCAAACGAGTTCTGACTTGTCGGTGTTGATTTTGATGCCCCATTTCTTGTAAAATTCAGCTTCCTTAAGTGAGCCTCAACTTTCTGACAAGCTAAGAGTGGGGACATAGATGAAGCGTACGTCAGAGAGTCGTCCGCATATAGGAGGTTCTCGCATTCGGTTGGAGTGGGTTGGTCAGACGTTAAGATGTTGTACAAAAACGGTCCAAGTTTAGATCCTTGGGCAACTCCAGCTCTGATGCTTTTCACTGATGATTTATGCTTCTCAACTTCAACGAAAAATTTTCTGGAAGAAAGAAAAGAAAATATAATTTGTATAAGTGGCTGTGGAAATCAAGCAGGTTAAGTTTATGTATAAGTGCATCAGTCCAGACGCTGTCAAATGCTTTCTCGACATCGGTACAACGATGGCTGTTGAGGGCGATGGTGATGTCATGCTGGAATTTAAGCAGTGGGTGAAGCGTTGAGTGGTGTTCTCGGAAACCAAACTGCATGTCAGGGATTAACTGGTTTTCCCTGCAAAAATCCTTGAGTTTCCTCATAGTGAGTTCTTCAAGAATTTTGCTGAAGTTGCTGAGGGAAATGGGCCTGTAGTTTGTTACTAAGTTGCTAGAGCCTTTCTTTGGAATCGGCACGATTTTCGCGGTTTTCCAGTTTTGAGGGAAGTATCCGTTGTTCATGCAGTTGTTCATGATGATTGCCAGGAAGATCATTATGGTGTTCGGGAGCCTCTTCAGAACGAAATTGGAGATTCCGTCCAAGCCTGCTGACTTTTTGGGCTTTGAGTAGTGGATGATCTCTGCAATCTCCTCTGGGGTGCATAACTGTGGGCAGTCAACTGGGTCATTTGCAGGATTGGCATCGCTAAACGTTGTTTGATCTGGGTTTGGACGAAGAGTCTGTTGAATGGACGCCTCAACTTCAAGCAAGAAACCTTGGTCAGCCGGTGGGTTTGGTGTGAAGTTTCCTTCGAAGTGTTCAGCGAATGCCTCGGCTTTGTCTTGAGCTGAAGTTGCTTCACCGTTACTGCTGATGATTCTTTCTGGCAAAGGTGGGTTTTTCCCGATGAGGCGATTTATATTCCTGAAGGCATCAGGACCAGGTTTTATCGTCTGCAGTCTCTTCTGGAATTGGATGTTGTTGTGGTGTTGGACGGAGTTTCTGAACATGATGTTCACACAGTTTAGCTCGCTTAGGACTGTCTGGTAATCACTGTTTACTCTGTTTAGCTCTCGTTGGTGGATCCTCTGCAGACGTTTTCTAAACCGCTGTCTGTGACTGTACAGGTTTTGTACGTACTCAGGAAGATGATCGTATCTGTCCTTAGATGTCCTGGGCTGCTTTTGAATGTCCAGTGCGTTGCGAACTACCACTTCTAAGTTATTGACCGCACTGTCAATTTCACTATTTCCGAGGTTGCGATTTATAGGCGGGAGTTCTATGTTATCCTTTATGTCCCTTTGTAGGCGCTCAACATCCAGTTTCCTGTAGTTGATGACTCTTTCCGTAGTCTCGGGTTCTAGGTTGATGAATTGTCTCAGCTGGATAGTTAATTGGACTGCTTCGTAATCTGAATAACTGGGCAATATCTTGCAGATATAGTTTTGAAGTTCGGGGAGAATGTGCACCAGATTCGACGTCACTAAAAAGAAGTCCAATGTTGAAGGCGTCCTCGGGAAGGTAGGTTTTGGCTGCGATATAACCACCAGTGTATGTTCTTCGCTTTGTCGTCCAACCAGTCAGCTATGGCCTCTCCTTCGTTGTTCGTGGTAGTGTCCAGCCACTTTCCAAATTTTTTCTCTGCCATCTTCTTGTTTCTCTCTGTCAGTTGGAGTTTTAGTGTTGGGCAACCTTTATAATTAGCCGGATGTCCTTCCTTTTGGCAGTTGGCGCACCAAACATCACTTCCAGTGTTCGATGTCCTCTTGCACTGGCCTGGTGCATGGTCATCTTTGCACTTGACACACACGAATTTCTTTCCACAATTCTTGGAGACGTGCCCTCTCTTCTGGCAATTGTGACACTGTGGTATGTCATCATTTTTGAATTTTTCCCAATGAACTCTGTGGTTCATTATCAGGGTCTTTGTGTAAACTTCCCGCAAGTCACACGATTTGTTGAGTTCCACAACGAAGCTGTTGTACTCCTTCCCTTTGGCTTTCTTGGACTTGTATTTCGTCACTACAATCACTGGCAGTCCTTCGCAGCGAAGCTCCTCTTCAACCTCGATGGCGGCGTAGGAATAGTGTATTCCTTTAAGAGTTACCAAGTTCTTCCTGTCTTCACGGGGTGTGAAGGTGGTGAACTCGATTTTCCTTGTCTTCAGAAAATTGTTGATTTTCTCGTAGGAGTCCTTGTTTCCTGCCAATATTGTTGACTTACTGGTGTTCTTGTTTTTAAAAACAACTGCCAGTTTGTTTGCCTTTGCAAATCTACCGATCTCCGCAATGTTTGCAGAGAAGCAGAAAATCGGTGGCATTCCTGTGGCGGCCTTCGTTGGCTTGTTGGTGGTAGCGTCTTTGGCTGGAGCCCGTGATGTCGATGCTCCTGATCCTGCTGGTGTTGCTGATGTTGTTGCAACTGTGGTGGCCTTTGTTGGATTTTTAGGGGTTGTGTCCTCTTCTTGCGTTGTTGTCGGCGTTGTTGTTGTTGTTGCTGGAGCCGGTGTTAGTCCATCTTCGGTGGCTGACGGCAGGGGATTAGGAGTATCTTCTTTCAACTCCTTCTTCTTTTTGTTGGCAGCCTTGCTCGCTTTCATAGGTCTCTTCTGACCTGGCAATGGCGATGGGCCTTTGCGAGTTTCTTCGTCAGAACTCGAAGATTTGTCGTCATTGTTGTCGCCTTTTGACTTCGTTAGTCGTTTCCTGTTGACAACTTCTTGCCAGTCCGATTTTTGACTAATGCCTGCCTCACCTTCGTCCCCGGTGAGGGCGATAAAATCGTTGTCGTCAACTTCATTGGAGTTTTCATCAAACTCCTCGTCCATGGGTATTGGTTCGACGATTTTGTTCTGCTCTTCACCTGGCTCGTAGTTGGCTTCATTGTCCTTGTTTTCCGTTGCTTCGTGTTGTTGTCTGACTTCGGCCGTCATTTTCCTGAATAAGTTGTTTATTTTCGGGGCGAAGTCCGGCCCTAGATCCTTCATCATTCGGGTTAGCAGATCCTTGATTGCAGCGACAGCGGTTTCAATAGTGAGGGGCTCCATATTGAAATAATCCGCCTTCTTGGATTTGCACTTAGGGATTTATTTTATTTACCGAGGATAATCCCTCGAAAATAATCCCTTTTTGTCTATTTATTATCACTTTCACTGTTTTATTGTTTTTATTGCCCGAATTTTATTGCACGATTTATTTTGAAAAAAACTACCCGCACACATTAATTCGGGGAAAAGGGTTTTTGTCTACCTGGCAGGTATAAAATCACTCGTTCACTGTATTTATCCGCGCACAACCGTGTTGTATCACTGACTGACTGTGACTGACTGTGACCTGTGTCTGCCTCAATTTTCAATATATTCCATAAATTTTATTTATTTTAAATTTAATAAATTTTTCTTAATGAAACTCTGAAAAGTCTTCCAAGTGCAACGTGCTAATAAAATCCTTTTAGAAATTAGAACAATGACGATTCAGATGCAATTATTGAAGCTGTTTAAGTTACTTACGTTAATGTTAAGACCATTCGAGGTTTAAATACAATCTCTATATACTAACGTTGTAAGAAAATAAAATTAAAAAAACAACTAAGTAGAAGGCTCAGCACTAATTTTGGACTTTGTTGAATTATTGATTCAAAATAGCTTTTTCCGGCCTTTAAGTCCACCAAAAATTGGCGTTTCGTCCCGTTAACTCACTTGGGCTCATCAGTTGACAGTGAGTACCATTGTCAAGACGCAACTTTCGCTTTGTTCAGTTCAACATATATAAAGTTTTTGCAAAAAACTTAATGTGGCCGTTGCCGAACCGAAATTAAAGCCACAAGTGAAACACACAGAGTTTTCTATAGCAAGTTTATGTCAATAATATTTATATTTTATACACATTTAAAACTATTACAAATGCAAGATTATACTTCTTTAAACTAAGAAAATACTAGGATGGTTGAATAAACGACGCTTTAAAATTGATCTCTTTCTTCCAGGTCTTTCTTCGGTGGCGTTGACAACGAAAATGAGCTGTGTCGCCATCTTCTTTTTATGCTTCATTTTATTGGCGCCTATTTGTGTGGCTGCATTACATAGTTGAAAATGATGCCAAATAATATGGCTTAAGGTTCGTCTTCACTGCCGCTAACACTCCCCCTGGTAAGATAGAAGTTGGGTTCTGGCTTACCACTTATTTCAGCGGCACTCCGGACATCCAGAACCGCTAGCAAGACTATTGGTCTCGTGGAGATTCCTGTTGATGTTTGAATAACTGCTTGTCGCACCTGGCCATCCAGGTGTCCAGAACCCTAGCCTTCGGCCAGCTATTACGAGGTTGATTCTGATTAATTAGAATAACCATCTCATTTTTCCACTGGTTTGGTAGGTTCAAACCATTTGTATCTTCTTGTCAAACTGGGAAGATATTCAACCATCCAGCGCTTCCAGAAAGTGTTGGCGATTTGTTGAGTCGTCCACGAAATGTTTTGAGATTTCATCGTGTTTTATCATTCGGTAGGCCTCCCTCAATTCTCTGCTGGTTCCTCGGAAGTTGGTCCCGTTGTCACTCTACGGGCCATAAATTTTCTTAGACTAAGAATGCACGAATTTGTTGACAATGCTGCTGCGAGTTCCAAATAAACTTCCCGGGTAGTCAGACAGGTTTCCAAGACACCCCAACGTTTTTCAACGCGCCTTCCAATCTTGATCATCATTAGACCGAAGTAGTCAATTCCAACGTAGGAAAAGGGACGTGTGTATGAAGCCAGCCGTGAAAGCGGTAATGGTGACATCTCAGGTGGTCTCGGAACAGCGTTGGAGTTTTTGCAATACTGGCACGTTTTCTTCTCCATCTTAACTGCGGTCGTTGACAATCGTTTCTTGATTCTGGTGACAATATTTGGTGTGATAAAGTCCAGTCAGGAGTTTCGTTTTGACGGACTGAATTTAACATATCTATCCGCCCTCGGGTACGAAGTACTTGATTGTGGTCGAGGTATGGGCTAAGACGATAAAGTAAACTTTGAGGGTTTAATGGCTGGTTTCGTTGAGAAGCGTGATCTCGTTTCCATATAATTCACTTTGTGCTTGCCGGTATAAAAGGTGTTCTGATTTGGTAAATTCTTTAGATGTTAAATTTCCTTTCAACACTGGGAGCTTCTGAATTCGGTTATAAATGTTATAGTCCGGGAGCCAGGTGAAAATTTGATCAATCATTTCCTCTCAAGCGATAATTGGTGAATAGCATCAACGGAACCGCAGCTGACGTTCACGAGGTTTTATAATACTGTTCCCTGATGCTATTCACCAATTATCGTTTGAGAGGAACTTGGTCATGGAAATCTGTCACTGGCTCCCGAACTATTAGTAGCGTATCGAAAAATGAAGGCACCGCTTTTCACCATCTTCTTCCAGTCAGAAAATCTCTCGGCCTGAATAAGTTTGGTGTCCGAGGCCTTGCAAATGTGCATAACGTTGGTGTTCTTTGAAGAGATACAAGAACTCGGGTCCCGTATACCAGCAACTATTGGAGTTCAGTTCAGGAGGTGACTTCCATTTTGTTGCGACATCCGCTGCATTGAGTTCGAAGGTAGCCACTGCCATTCCGAAAAATCCGAGCTTTCCAAGATTTCCCCAACACGAAAGGCAACGTACTGACGATATTTCCGTCGATCCGACTGAAGCCAAGCCATAACTACCTTTGAGTCTGTCCAGAAGTGTCTTGAAGATATTTTGAGTGTTGTGAATCAAAAAAAAAAACATCGTTGAATTAGAGAGCCAGTTGTGTATTTAAAATCCTACTTGTCTGTGGATATAGCGCACTTCCTGAGCAAGTTGAATTGCTTCTGCTTCTGTATCCACACTGTCGAGGAGATCATCAACGTGATGGTTGTTGACAATCGCTTCTGTGGTTCTGGGAAATCTATCCTTAAAGTTCATCGCATTTAGATTCTGTAGCTGAGCACTACTGGGAGAACATGTGGCACCAAACGTCATTACCCGCATAATATATTTATCCGGCTCCGCATCTCTTTCATTTGTCCGCCATAGAAAGCGTTGCGAGTGTTGGTCTTCTTCTCTAATGATCACCTGGTGGACCATCTCACGGATATCCGCACAGATAACAACAATTCTTTGTCGAAATCTCAGAAGAATAGAGATCAGTGATGACAACTGGTCAGGTCCTTTCAACAGCGTATAGTTCAGTGATATGCGGTTAGCATTTGCTGCAGCGTCCCATACAATCCGGGTTTGTTGATATTGGACACCGCGAAGATACCATTTTTGAGGGTGTGTATTGCTCAATTCCTTGTCGTTCAGCCTTCTAATGTATCCCTTGTCAATGTGATTTGTAATGCGTTGCTGTACAATTTTTCTTAGCTTTGGATCTGTGGATGGCCTTTTCTCTAAGCAAATTAGTCTTCTTTTGGCCATTTCGAGGCTGTTAGAAAGATTGATTGATACATGCTTCCATAGGAGGTCGGTTTCATATCGACAAACTCGACGTCGTGTTGTTGATCGGAGGATTTCCAATGCTTGATGTTCATCTTTGGAAACGTTGTTTACCTCTGGCTTCTCAATTCCCAAGTATTCAATCGGAAAGTAGGGGTTGACTAATTGGTGTAGGCTTTTGTCATTTTGTTGTTCACATTCACATAAGTGAAGATGATATTGCCTTGACAACTCCGAATTCAAATCTTCCTTGCAGGGTCCATAGATCATCCAACCCAGTCGTGTTTTCGAAGCTATCGGTTCGTCTCTGCGTCCTTCTCTCGATTTCAGTGGTAAGGCTACCTGCCAGTTGTTTAACCCTATGAGGATTACTGGAATACCTCTCAGATGACGGAACTTCCTGGCTATGTTTGTGGCGTCGATGCTCTGAACAGGTAAATTGAGATCACGTACCGTATGAACATTTGAAATGGTATAGTGTGAACTCTGTTCCTCGTTTCCAGATATTTGTATTGCGACCTTTCTAGAAGCTCTCTCTAGCCGTTCGGTATGCCCAGTCCACTTCAGACAAATAGATTGTTGAATTCCAGTAAGATGTAACTGTTCGGCAATACTCTCATCCATCAATGTCAAAGAAGAACCTTTATCGAGAAATGCAAAGGTTCGAATTTTCACATTTCCGTTTTGCAGTACAACTGGAATTATTCGAAAAAGAACGTTGGACTCATCATCATCATGTTTTGAATGTTGATTCACGATAGAAGCTCTTGATAGTTCGTTGGAGACGCTATGGCCCTCGGTGTTTGCGTTATGTAGCAGAGGATGATGTTTTCGATTGCAATTGTTGACACCACAAGGCTTGGTAGAAATACATTTATTAGTGTCGTGGCAACGCAGACACATACGACACAAGTTGTTTTTCTTCACCTCTGTCCATCTTTGTTGGCGGCATAGTTCGTCTTCAGCGTGTATGTTGACAAAGTTCCGATTTCTTGAAGTAATTTTGATGTCTACAGGTGGTGGAGTGACTTCGCTGGCATCTCTTCCTATCTGTGATATCCACTCGCTGAATGTTGAAATTGTTGTTGATGGTACACAATTTCTATATCTAACCAACTCGAGCTTCATTTGTGCCGGAAGTTTTGCGACAAGTTCTTTCAGCAGGCTTGAATTTCGAAGATGATCTTGGAGACTGGAGCTTTCCATAAGTGCCGTCATATTCTGCATAGACTGCGCAAAATGTACCTCTCTCTAACCTTTCCATCTTTGAAGGTGGTTCTTGTTTTATGCGGCCAATTAAATCATCGATCAAGAGATCTGGTCTACCATAGATTTGTCGTAAGGCTTCAACGGCACCTGACACGCCTGTGATACAATTCAGTCGGTATCTAACGATGTCTAACGCAGGCCCATTCAGACATCTCTGTAGTCGGTCCATATTCTCCCCCATTTGAGTAGCCGCAGATCTCGGTGGTGCTTTCAAACGACGCTATAAAGCTTGGCCATTCCTCCAAACGTGCGCTGAATGGGCGTAAGTCCTTGGACATCACTAATCTAGCTGCGATTTGGACGGAGCTGAGTCGACGTGGAGCATTATTCAAGGATCCAGTTGGAATTATATTGCGATCTGGTGCAGTAGCCGTTGATGGATTATTGTTTTTGCATGACTTTCTCTCTTTTGACTGCGACGCAGTTCCTTTTTTTGGTGTGCGGAACATCTTTATTCGTGGAATATATATTTAAACGAATATATACTTATGTGTCGTCGAATTAATTTTAAAAATTTCTAAACAATTTTAAATAATGTTGCCCTTGCCGAACCGAAATTAAAGCCACAAGTGAAACACACAAAGTTTTCTAAAACAAGTTTATGTCAATAATATTTATATTTTATAAACATTTGAAACTATTACAAATGCAAGATTATACTTCTTTAAACTAAAAATACTAAAATGGTTGAATGAACGACTTTAAAATTGATCTCTTTCTTCCAGGTCTTTCTTCGGTGGCGTTGGTAATGGCAATGAGCTGTGTCGCCATCTTCTTTGTATCCTTCATTTTATTGGCGCCTATTTGTGTGTGAAGGTTGGATGCATTACATAGTTGGAAATGATGCCAAATAATATGGCTTAAGGTTCGTCTTCACTGCCACTAACACTTAATGGCAATTATATCCAACAAGATTAAATTTCTAATCATTAAGACTAAGTTAATGAATTGAAGGTTTTAATACAAACTATATTCTACGTTGTAAGAAAATAAAATTAAAAAACAACTAAGTAGAAGACTCAGCACTAATTTTGGACTTTGTTGAATTATTGATTCAAAATTATCTAAGTCCACAACAAAATTGGTGTTTCGTCCCGGTAATTCACTTGGACTCATGAGTTGACAGTGAGTACCTTTTTTCACGACGCAACTTTCGATTTCTGCAGTTCAGCATATCGTCGCCCCAACGTTGGGTTGCCGTAAACGCCATTTTAACGTTTTTGGGAAATAGAATTCAAAGGTTTGGCAGACGAATACATAAAAACAAACCGCTGGGATTTTATCATTTCTCGACAAGATATCTTTTTGCAATTCCTCTTTCTAAAAATGTAAGAAGATATATTAAAACACTTTTAGTTTTAAAAATATTTAAAATTTATTAAAAAATGAGTGCCGTATACGCCACTAAAATCAAAATTTTCTTTTACCAAAACACGTACGTCAAAAAATGTGCACATACGGCATTCCAACAAAAATATATTAGTTAAAAAATGTGTACTTGAAACCATGGAATTAGAACGCATGTTTTTTATTTTCAAAAAACAGATTAAATTTTTGAGAGAGTGTAAATAAATGTGTTAATTTGCCGATTTGGTTATTGTTTTTTTATGTTTATTGTTCTTATAATCATAAAAAAAATCGTTTAAACCTTCAGTTTTAAAAAATAATCTTCACTTAATAAAATAAATGGCTCTCACAAAACGCCATTTTGAAAATAAAAATACACACAAACCCTACCTAAATCCAATTACAACAAAACTCCCTAAGGTTCTCAAACTTTCAAATTTGATCTTAACTAGTGCAGGTTTTTTTTGTTTATAATTCATAAAAACTTAGTACAGAACTAAACACTTTAAGTAGTGTGAAGTTAATATATTAAAAATAAGTTGTCTATAATTTTGCGCCAATGTCTTCAAAAATTTTATAATTATTTGTACATAACAAGAATAACAAAATAATTATTCATAAAAAAAAAAACATTTTCACGACAAAGGCCAGGGAACCAAATATTTTTTCAAAAATATATTTTTCTTTCTAATGAAGTAAGTGCATACGATTAAATAGTTATTATCTTGCATTTTGTGTACACATAAGTCAAAACAATACTGAACAACCAATTGAAGTTTCATGGCGTAGGTTGTAGGACAATAAGACGTACGTCAAAACAATCCTTCAACAAAAATTTGCGTAATTATTATGGAAAATTTGACGTATATGCCAAAATTTGGCGAATACGTCAAAACATACGTGAATTTGATGAACTTGATAAATATACGTCAAAACTATTCTGTATATCTTTGCAAAGAATAGAGATAAAGCTAAACAGATACAAGATTTGGAAAGAGCTACTTCGAAAACATAAGACTACATACCAAACTCATACTAAGTTAATGAATTGAAGGTTTTAACACAAATTCTATATCCTACGTTGTAAGAAAATACAAGTAAAAAACAACCAAGTAGAAGATTCAGCACTAATTTTGGACTTTGTTAAATTATTGATTCAAAATAGCTTTTTACGGCGCCTTTAAGTCCACCAAAAATTGGCGTTTCGTGCCGGTAACTAACTTGGACTCATGAGTTGACAGTGAGTACCTTTCTGTGGCCACAACTAAAAACCGCTTAAGTCCAAAACTATGATTGTTGGTTATTGTTCATCGAAACAAATTTTTGAATCTGGAAAAAAACTGATGCATTTAAACAACAAATCTTTTTCAAATTCCAGTAAAAGGCTCCAACCAGAATCGCGTGCAGAGTTTTCTGTAATTCTAAAATCCTTATTCCGAAATTTATTGCAAAAAACTTTTTTAAAGTTGTTTTTACAAATTGTGTTTCAAATTGTATTGCTTACCAATGTCACTTAAGCTGTTATTGCAAACTGAATATTTTTTGATTTTTTTTCTTAAATGAGAAGCTGTTTTTAAAAAAACAATTTTTATGACTCCAATTAATTTAAGTAATTTTTTTATTGAAAAAATAAAGGTATTTTTAAGATTAATAAATCACAATTAAAAGAAGAAAACAAAACTTAATAAAAAAACAGGTAGTTCACAGTAGGTATAAAATAAAATTATAAAAAAAACATTTTAGGAAGTCTTAAATCTCATCATTTTCATCCTGGTCCACTAAGTCAGGATGAATATCACATGCATTTTCCGTTTCCAAATTATTATAAAATTCGTGAAATGCAGGTTCGATAAATGGAAACAAGCTTCTAAGATCATTTTTTTTCTTTGAATTTATTAAATTTTTCGGTGGTGCGTTGGGGATGTCACTCAATTTAATTAAGTTGACCCCCCGTTTCGTAACATTAAGAGTTGAAAATGGTTGAATTTGTACTGTTTTTATTATATCTTAACCACCTTACTTTATTCCAAACAAAGTGGTTAGATTCTTCATGTCGGGTCCTCCAGTGGAATTTTGACTTAGCAACAGAACTGAAATCGAAAATGTTTCCACTCTGCATTTCTATGACATTAAATGTTTGTTTTGAACCTACGGTTCGTACAAAATTATACCAGTCGTGGGGATGGTGAATTCGGACTTGTTTTCTTTTTTTTTTTTCACTCACACTCCATGTGTGTGACCAGGCTCGAGAAATTTTGTGATCAATAGTTTCAATCATGTTGTTGTTTAACATTTTCAAAATTTATTTTTACTTTACCATTTTGTCGACAGCTATTAAGAGGCGTACACTTTCTTGCAGGAACTACTCCAGATTTCCGAGTGTATGATTCTCCTCTGTTTCGCTTTTTTCCAATTGTCTTGCTTGAATCATGTTTTGGTTGATTTTCAAACAAAGTTGGTGAGGGAGAGGAGACCAGATTTGCTTCAAGTTGCTTACCCATGTTCAAAAGTTCCTCATCCGAACAATCTTCAGATATATCAATTTCCGAAAGCTCGAAATTCCGATCGCGAACAGAGTCATCCGAGCTAAACAAAAATAGTTTTCCAATTCTATGGTTCTATCGGCACCAAATTCTTGATAAAGTAAATCAAGTTTTCATAATCGAATCTATTTGCTGATGATTTTGTTTCATTTAGAACGGGTTCCAAAAATAACTGCGTGTTAGATTCTAAGAAGATATACATAGAAGAAACATCAAAAACTTCACAATTAAAAAAAAAATATATAGATAAACAACCTTAATCACTTTTTTCACAATTGAAATTGTTTTTTGGTAGCATTGGCAGCTCACTTCTTTTTTCATTCTGTTTGGAAAATACGGCTTTCCTTGCAAGGTTTAGAATTTGTAACGCTCGAGAACTCATATTATTTATTAACTTGTTATTTTAATGCACCAAGTTAACGTTTCAACACTCTTATTCAAATAAAAAATCTTAATGGACTTCACTTCACGGCACGCTTAATTCAACTGATGTTTTACGCTTGATTTCGAAATAACAAATTAACTCAACGTAAGAAATGGATTCCTGGAATTGACCGTTGAAAAAAAAAACGCTTAGCCTACATAGTTCCTTGTGCCGACACAACTGAAATTTGCAATAACCGCTTATGATTGTTTGTATTTTAGGAACGAAATTTAAAAATTTTCAATAAACGCTTAAGTCGAATAAGTCGTTTTTCAAGAATATATGACCGATTATTTTTCGAACAGTTTTCTTATTTGCAATAATCGTTTATGTCTTTTTAAGCGGTTTTCAGTAATGTATGCGTGTTGGATTTCAGAAGAAATTTGAATTTTGATGAATGGCTTAGGTCAACTTTAGTCGTTGTTGGTAATGAAACTAAAAGGTTTTAAAATTCTTTAGTGAGATTAGCGGTTATTGCAAATACTGTCCAGTGTGTAATAATAAACACTTAAGCGATTTTTTCTTCTTCATTTATTTCAGCGAAAATTGAATTAAGACAGCTAGAATTTTTTTCTTATATGCAACAACAGAAGAAGATAACGATGCAATAAAAATCTCAGTTTGCGCTTAAGTCGACTTAAGCGGTTATTGATTGTGGCCACAGCTTTGTCAGACGCAACATTTGATCTGTTTAGTTCAACATATATAAAGTTTTGCCAAAAACTTAATGTGAACTAAAAAGAAAGAAAGAGGTTTAAGTCCAGGGCCAGACTAAGTTAATGAATTGAAGGTTTCAATACAAACTATATACTACGTTGTAAGAAAATAAAATTAAAAAAATAACTAAGTAGAAGACTCAGCACTAATTTTGGACTTTGTTGAATTATTGATTCAAAATAGCCTTTTACGGCCTTTAATAAGACCACCAAAAATTGGCGTTTTGTTTCGGTAACTCACTTGGACTCATCAGTTGACAGTACCTTTGTTAAGACGCAATTTTCGATTTGTTCAGTTCAACATATATAAAGTTTTTGCCAAAAACTTAATGTGAACTTAGTTAGTTAGAGAGAATTCTCTCAGTTTATTTTGCTAAATTTGCTATTACTAATTACAATAAATATATGTGATAAAGAGGTATATAAAATATATGTTATTTATAATTGCATTGGCATTTAAATAGATTGTTTTTCAAAACTTATTTTTTCTTTTTTAAATTAGAACTTATTAGTTAATTGTTTAACATTATTTGGTAAATCATTGAAAACCTTAAATCCTTTATATATCAAACTATTGTGAGATCTTGCATTTCTAAACGTTTGCAGTCTAAAATCCTCTCTATTTCTTAACAAATATGGTTGAACATCTCTGACGTAACGAATATATTTTGACAAGTATGTTGGTAATAAATTATATTTGATTTTGAACACAAAAAGTAAACATTGAAATAAATACGCTGTTTAACAGACAACCACATTAAAGTATTTTACATAATTACAATTGAAGTATATTTACTACATCGGAGTGTTGCACGAATTGCTTTATTTTGAAGTTTTTGTAAATTTCTCATAGAACTTTGAATTATTAAATACAAAACAGTAGAACAGAACTCAAATGCGGTTTAATAATTACATTATAAATATTTATAGCAGTTATAGTATCCATTTTATTTCGAATCCTTCGAAGGAAACCTACTTCAAATGCTAATAGTAAATTAGCCTTGGAATATCTCAAAATCTGTACTTTCTTAAGTTTTGGTTCCGAATATGATTTTTCTCTAAGGGGAGTTTTATGCAAATGGATTCAGGATCTGCAATATCAAAATCACCATTAACTTTAGTTATTAACTGAGAACAATTTGAAACAACATAATCTATTAAAAGTTCTAGAAGTACATCCATTTCCAAGAATTATTTTATAACAATCGCGCTTATAAATATTATTTTCATCGAACCAGTCAATATTGAAATCACAAATCAAAATAACATTATTATTGTCTTGAACCAAACAATCCATCAACTCACTAAAATTATCACAAAATTGTCTTATGGATGACGATGAAGATCTATATAAACCAAATAGTACAAAATAATATAACCCACATCGTACTTTAAAAGAAAGACACCATATATTCATGTTCTCTGTTAGTGTATATAATTGTTCAAACTGCAGATTTTCATTAACATAAATAGTAATTCCACCTTTGTGTCTTGATAAACTGTCACGTCTTATTACATTGTAATAAGATATATTAATTTAATTATCTGAAATATTTTCAGTCAAAAAAGTTTCACTTAACACAACTATATCAAACTTCATATTTATTACAATTTGTTCAAGCTCATTAAAATTTGCTATTAAACTTTGTATATTAAAGTACACAATAGTAATTTCAGTTGATTGCTAATATTTAATTTTGTTCTTTTGAATTTGAACTTTCTTTTTGAATACCGGGCATTCATTACTTCGGCCATCATGATCAAAATCAAGATTGAGTTTTAAATTCGCATTATACTGTACACAATTAATACACTTCATACATTTGTCACATTTTCGCTCTTCATGGGATTCACCACAACGAGGACAGGCTGCATCATTTTTACAAGTTTTGACTTCATGGTTATAGCCCCAACATTTATAGCATCTTTTTACCCATGTATAATATACTGAACATTGATCCCATCTAATATTAATTACTTGTAAATTTAAAAACTTTTTATATAAATCACCTTTAAAATTGCATTTAATCTTTTATTACGTGGACATGTTTTGTGTATTCTTAGGGGCAATAATAATTGGCGGTTCATTTACCAAAGCATTTCTTTGTTCTTTGTTAGCTTTTTTCACTCAAGTTCAATCACTAAATTTTATTTTTTTTTTTAGTTTTTCTTAACGCTTCAAGCAGTTTTTTGTTGAAAACAATTTACTAGCCTTATAAAATGATCGGTAAATTTCACTTTTCACTAAAATTTATTGTTACCAATGCCTAATAACAACTTTAAATTAATTAAAAAGTGGAGCACTTAATCCGCGCAACCGTCGTGATCAAAATTCACTCAAAACATATTTAACAAGATTAAATTTCAAATCATTAAGTTGGAAAGAAAGAAAGAGGTTTAAGTCCAGGGCCAGACTAAGTTAATGAATTGAAGGTTTTAATACAAACTCTATATACTACGTTGTAAGAAAATAAAATTAAAAAAACAACTAAGTAGAAGACTCAGCACTAATTTTGGACTTTGTTGAATTATTGATTCAAAATAGCTTTTTACGGCCTTTACGCCCAGCGAATGGCATAAAGTAAGTAGTTGAGCATTTTGATCCTTTTGAACTTTGGTAGCTGCCACTAACGAGGAACCGTAAGGCTGACGCTAGTTTTAAGATTGGTGTAAATGCGGAACTTTGAGTTGTTTGATATTCTGAACTTATCATATTTAAAACAAACTCAAACGCATGTTTGTTAAGCCGAAAATATGAAATAAATCTAAACAAATAATGTAAAACGCAATTAGTTGAACAAAAGGAAACAAATTATTTGTTCTTTACAAGTGTCCGGTAGTTCTAGTCGGTTGGAACTATCTCTCAAACTCCTCCTCAATCTAGAGATCATAATTTTTTCTTCCCTCATCTCTTGGTCTTCGTCTTCAAAAAACAAATCGATGCTTCTTTATTCATTATTATTTTTTTATCTTTATTATTAAACAAAAACGTATACTATTTCAAACACAAATTGAAGTTTTTGACGTTCAACAACAAATTGACATTAGCACATTCAGTTTTTAATGTTGGTAGCTTTGTTATGACAGGCGAACGTCGGAATTCGCTTTTCGCAATACCACGACAAGAGTAGTTCGCTAAATTGTTCGCCATGAGTCGAACGTTCGTCATAATAGGGCCCCTAATTTAAAATAACTTATATTTTCCGTTTTATACATATTATCAAAGTAAACACAAAGAATTCCATTTGCTGACATAAATGACAAGTAAATGTCAAAAATGCGTACGACTCCATTGTGGGCACTTCTAATTACGTAGGTTTTCATTTGCCATGCAATACGTCTGTGTCTCCGTCTGCGTTTATGCATTATGTTCCTGCAGTAAACGTAAGTAGTAAGTAAACGTACACAACTATTGGTATTCGTGTTGAGATTTGATCTAGATTTGCGCTTTTCCTTGCAATGAACTTCTCGAAATTGAAAAAAGATCAAATCTTTTGACAGAAAGAGCAAATCTTTTCTGGGGTAAAACTCGCTATTAGATTATCACAGAATAACTAGAAGTTTAAATATTCTAGAGTAAAAAGCCTTCGAATATCATGTCTCTTGTGCCTACAAAATCTTTGCAATTCTATATGTACTGAAGATCTTGGTGGTTCAAATGCTATTTATGCTGTTTGGTTGGATTTAGGGCAGCAAGTTTTCCAAGGGCCGCAAGATCCCCTTCTTTTAGAGCCGTCTACCTCGTTGATGCGTGCTTCATTGGAACATTTGATAAAAAGCCCCGAGCTGTTTGCACAAATGTCTGAAAATGATTTAGAGGTGATATAACAATACAATTCTTCAAAATTGTATTTTTTTAAATGGCATATTTTTAGTTAATGCTGAATGGAGTTAACAAGTGTACGATGCCAGAAATCCGAGCGAATTGGCTACGAATGTTGGGAACCTTAGGTTGTTTGCTTTCTGAGCGTCTTGTTAAAATTATAATTAATTTTATTTTAGAAACATGTTCAAAGGTAAAACTTGTATGATGAATGTTAGACCATTTAATAGTATATTTCTCAATTAAGGAGCAAGACGTTTGGACTATTTCTGAAGCATTCGATGCTTTAATGGACATGTTTTCCGACAATGATTGGAAGCAAATTATGGCTGAGTTAAATTTTCTTGAACGGATAAAGGCATTAGAAAAAGTCTTTAAATCTAAGGTAATTACAAATTTCTTAAAAAAAAAAACACAAATATATGTAATAATATACTTCATATTTTTTAAGGTTAGGCAGCAAAAACGTGAATTGAATGAAAGGTACCCAGCTGTGCTTACCGTGCGAACAAATCTAAGTCGTTTTGTTAAATACGTCGAGACAAAAATTGGAAACGAACCAACTGTCGGGTCATAGACGGGTGTCGCTAAAAAGAAATAGTAGCAAATGTTTTTGTTAAAAATATATGTACATATATTTTTTTTGTGTACTCACCTCAAATTTTTAGATATATACATATAATTTTGCGATACATAGTTATAGCAAAAAAATTAATTTCTGTAATTTTTGAGTGATAAAAATTAGTTTAATATAATTTATGTATTCAAAAACAAAATGTATATTTTCAACTGATTCCAACGATCTACAGTAAATTTGTGTGTGCTTTAATGAAACTGTAACTTGCAATTTCTTGACATAAATACTAAGCGAGCCTATTACCCAACCTCGCCCGAACAAGATTCGACTTCAAATTTGAAATTACATTTCGAAATCCTTATGGGTTCTGAGCTGTAATAGTATATTCAAATAAACAAAAATGTCCACGATATAAAATGAAGGATCCCTTAGTTTTCCCTTCCAAATTAATTATGTAGTTTTGTTTGTTTGTTTTTTAGTAAGTTGATTTACGAAAGAGAAGGGATGATTTTTAGAAAGAAGGAAAGCGATGACTGTAAAGAACAAGTTTCGTCATCTCCCTCATTTTCAGATGGAAATTTTTAATGAAAAATCACATTTTTCTTAGTACCCAACTACATTGACATCCTTGTATAATGAAACCTATAGTAGTATTATCAGGCAGCATTTAGTTTATTTGGCCCATACACCACTCATGGCTGCATGAACAATTGCAAGAATGCACATTCTCGCTTTCACCCACCATACAATTAAACCGCGCAATATCCATTCGTTATAGCAAGTGTTTTGGGCTGCGAAAATCTGGCAGCGCTTGGGGGCTGCCGGACCTTCCTCATGTTCGTCGTCATCATAGTCGGACATGTTCTCATGCACCTCAGGAGAAAAGGCCAAGTCAGTGGGTTCCTTACATCATCAGTGTTAAATTCCTTGGGAACAGGCTGAGGGGGAGTTTTCGCATGCTGTGCGCACGCAGTGCTTGCATGCTGCAGAGTATAACAGACCAGCCTTATTACAGCTGCAGCCTGCATAACAACCAGTCGTGCACTTGCAGCTAATAACCTTGAGCAGTTGCCCCAGAGCATCTTTTTTTGTGGTGATCGGAACCACGTCTGTAAGCAAATTAATTAATACATGTGCATTCTACGTTGTTAATACCAGATATCATCCCACAGGGTTTAAGAATGAAAATATAATATAAAAGTACCTACTTTGTTAGGTAAGTTTCCATCCCAATGAAGAAGGCGACTTCTGATGGGTCCTTTGGCTTCCCATCCACACCTGGGGCCTTATTATGCAAAGCGATAATCGTTGAAATTCGCTCGTTATTGTTAAAATGCGATTACATATAACGAGAATCGTTAAAGACTAACATTTGGCTGTCGTTTTAACTTTTGTTTTCGTTTATCTGCCCTAACATATGGGTTTTGTTTTGCTTTTGGAAGTAGAATTTCTGGAGCTCCAAGAATGTAAATAAACATTTATTTTAAATGGATGAAAAATAAAATAAAATTTGTTTAATTTTATTGATAGGCCACCAACACAAAGTTAACCCGGGCGGCAAAAAATATTTATCGAGCAGTCAATACAAGGCGAAATCCAGAATACATTGGAGCAACTTGTATCAAAAATAAATTCATTCATCAACTATAAGAACGATATCTCCTTCCGATATTGGTTTCGCCGGGATAAACCATTTAGTTCTTTTGGTGAGAGAAGGCCGGTATTCCTTAACCCAACGCTTCCAATACATGATACTGTTTTGTTCACATTTAAGCCAATGTTTTCTGAGGACTTGTTTATCTTCAATTACTTCTCCGGTAAGTTTTGTCCCATTTGTAGGGCCCATTAAAAAATGATTGGTTGTAAGCGCTTCGTCACTGTCGGTGTTTATAGATATATAAATAAGTGAGTGGATTAGAATTTATAATGAACTCAACCTCCGCCATCATCGTCAGTAAGACTTCGTCCTTCGGATTCCGCCCTTTGTGCATCTGTACTGTACCAAAGTTTGTTTCACCGAACGTACCAAACGTTCCCAACATCCTCCCATATAAACTGAATGGGGGGAATGAAATTTTGATTTTTTTCGTTTCCAATTTTATCTTAATTGGGTTCTTGACTTGCTCCTCTAATTGGTGCCTTTGTCGCTCTATATTTACTTCGGCCATCCTCTGCACAAAAAAGTTTTAATGGCTAGAATGCATGGATCGCTGGACAAGCTATAAGCAATTTCAATCTAGATCGCCCACACTGTGAGGCAAAGATGTACAAAAAATGAGTTTTTCAATCAAATCGCCAGAGGTGAAATTCTGCATACTGATTGCCATTATCATAAGCAATCGAAAAAATCTAATCAGCTAGCTGAAGCATGGTACTACATACGTCAGCTGCTTGCATGAACATGTAAAAAACGCGTAAAATGTAATGATCCCGCCAAGGATGAAATTTGGTTATATGATAGTTTATACATTACTAAACACAAAAAGACAAATCAGCTGTCTGTATAGCGGTACTAAGACCGTCAGCTGACGTGGTGAATAGTGCAGGTACAGTAATACGGTTTAAAACAAAAAAAAAACTATTAAAGAACAACAATTACACTCACGATGCTATGATATACCTCAGAAACCTCTTGTTTTATTTTGTTTTTAAATAAAGCTGTTTAAGCAAATAGTTTTTGAAAAATTAATTTTCAAATTCAAAATTATGAAAAAAAAAGTAAAAAAAAATTTCAATCTAATACTTTTTAAAATGTTACGTATTTAAGTATTAATTTTGTTTCCAAAATTCAATTTTCTTAAAATATTTTATTCAAAAGCAGAAAACCGCATGTTCAAATGTTTTTCACTTCTTGAGAAATTTAAAAATAACGAAAACTACTTTTTTCTAATAAAAAACTTTTTTAAGTTCTTACGTGGCTGTACCTGAAGGTGAATTAAGTTTATGATGAATTGACCTGTCCTTCACTCTTTGGTTAATTTTTGGGAGTCTTATTAGCACACAATAACCTGATAAAGCACAATAATTTCATCGGGATTTTGGGTTGTAGTAAATTTTTTTTCTATATCGCTATCCGATTCACTTTCAGAAGCATCAATAATGTCTTCTGCATTATCTATAAATACATAAACACATACATAAATACATTAAAAATAAAATTTTATTTTTAAAATTATTTTGCTTTAAGGCATTTGCATCTAATATTGAATATAGGAAGTTGATCAAAATTCGATAAAATAAAACTCTGCATGTATGCATCTGAAGACCGCAATATTTCTGCTGCTCCAATTCCTATAGTGACCCCATGCAGGGGGCTGCTGTGGAGAGCAGACCCCATACATATCTTACCTTGAACGTACTAGGAATTTTAATTTTGGAAATTATGATTTTTAAGTGAGGATATGTGTAAGTAAACGTTAAAAGTAAAAATAGTTAATTTTCAACGAAACAAAAAATTGAAGGAGGTGCAAGCGCACCTTAAAAAATACATAGACATGTTCAGGATAACCCCAAAAATGACATTATGTAAAGGTCACCCAATTTCTTGAATTGTAAGTTAAAAGACATAATTACCGAAAATTTCATTAAAGAATGTGCACAAGATCTTGGGAGATTTGAGCATTACCACCATCAAGAGCACATTTTCTACATTTCCACATTTTCTACGGGCCTGCTATGGATATATAAAAAGTATGGACTCATGCCCACTTATAAGTATCTAACGAAGAATCTCCACTCAATTTTGGATGGGAACTAGAAGGAGATAAATAAATATACACATCCTCCCAAAATTACTCGCACAAACTTTGTGCATAACTGTCCAAATGATTTCTAATTGGAGTGTGACAAAAAAGTTTTTTTTTTTTTATTTTATCATGTTCCCTTTCTATCGTCAAGCAATGTAAGACACTCAGAACAGAACTTTAGCAGATAAACCTAAGGGAATTTTATTAAACCTTTTTATAATAGTTTTGAGACAATATAAGACACATAATTATTCGCCCAAACCATTCCGTTTTATTTTTGGTCTAGTTCATTGTTTTGATTGAAGTAAAAGTGACTACAGTGAGATAAAAGTGCTAATTTAATAAAATTAAAAAAACAACACGGGAAGGAAGATAAGTGAAACATCTTTGGAAGAGCGTAAACTTATTATTAAGCTTGTATCCAGGGAAAAAAACTTATCGAGAAACTAGTGCGTTGTTAGATCTTACATCGTGGTTAGAGATGTTTTTATATAATAAGGTGGGTAGAGGTAGGAAAAAAATATTAACAAAAGCAAATAAAATATATATCGTACACAGAATCAAGCAGAACCCTATGAAACCTCTCAAGTTGCTGACGACGGAGATGTCAGAAATTATAGGTACATCAATCTCAAAAGGTTTTAATGATAGAATTGCACGACGCAAACCTTTTATATCCACTACAATCAATCTTCATGCGTTAACAAAGAAAAAGAGGGTAGAATAGGATTAATCCAGTACTTTGTCAGTTTATTGTATGCTAATAAGACTCCCAATATTTGACCAAATAGTGAAGGACAGGTTAATCCATCATTATCTTAATTCACCTTCAAGTACAGCCACGTAAGAACTTACAAAAGTTTTTTATTAGAAAAAAGTAGTTTTCGTTAGTTTTAAATTTCTCAAAAATTATAAAACATTTGAGCCTGCGGTTTTCTGCTTTTGAATAAAAACTTTTAAGAGAATTGAATCTCTGAAACAAAATTAGTACCTACTTAATTACATAAAGTTTAAAAAAAAATTTGTTTGAAATTAAAAAAAAAAAAATTTTTCTAAATTTTAAGTTTGAAAATTAATTTTTAGGGAGATCCGGGCATACAACGCCCTGCACCCAGCTGTTTAATGGATTGAAAAGTATTTAATATGAAATTTAATTGATCAAGTAATACATTGCAGGTGGTTGGCTGCTGTATGAATAGGGCAGGCACTGAACAGCATCAAACGGGTGATGCACAGTTGCTGCAACTATCTCGTACACGTCAATTGTGCTCATTTTACCTCCCCGCGGTAACCACCGGGTACTGGTCTGTCCATCCGGACATTCCTGCTAAACTTATAAGCGCGAGTGTTGAACACAAAAAATAGCAACACTATAATGCTCTGCTTTAATGACTGTTATGATCGATTCGCAGAAGTCTTGCACGAGCCCCTCAGAAAGAGGACGTACGGCGGATGAGCCCAACCAATTGGACCAACGGTGGCGTCAACAGTCAACGAAGCAGACACCCTAATGAGCTACTTCGACGTATTTGGAGATAAGGTCATTGGGACAATTCAATGCAAGTCAGGGCATTGAAATAGAGATGGTGGCGGATGAACCCTTAATGGGCCAACGGCATCGGTTAGAACTCTTAACAGATCACGTGCAGCCAAACAACTAGCGGAGACCCTAGACTGCTACAGAACAGGAATTACTGCCATTCAGGAAGTGCGATGGGATGGGCCGGGCATTAGGAGGATTGAAAACTGTGACGTGTACTACGGTGATTATGCAAGAAGACCACAGCGTTTATTTGGGTGCGGATTCGTCATAAGCGGTAGACTTAGGCAAGAAGTCTTGGGCTTTCGACACGTAAGTGAGCGACTTGTGGCAATCCGTATCTAGGCTAAATTCGCCAACATTAGCCTAATATGCGCTCATGCCCCCAAAGGACAAAGATGACGCCACCAAGGATGACTTCTATGAGCTCCTCGACAAAACCTATGAGCAATGCCCTAAATACGACGTTAAGATCGTACTAGGCTATTTTAACGCCAAAATAGGTGAAGAGGAAATCTTTGGTAGGACTGTCGGAAAACATAGCCTACACGACACAACGTCTGAAAACGGATTTAGGCGAATTGACTTCGCAGCGGCACATAACGGACGTACCGTGAAATATAGGGATTCTTTTTTTAGCCGTACAACACGACTTTGGAATGGTTTACCCGGCGAGATTTTCCCTTGCCATTTCAATTTGCAAACATTCAAAATCAATGTTAATCGACACCTCCTATCTCTCCCCTCCCTATCTTCCTAATGCCCGCGCAGTGTGTTACATTAAAAGGGAAATACATAGTCCCTTGTGCGCGCGTTAATTATAAAAAAAAAAAAATTGCAAGCACACGGTTTCCTCATCTTGATATACACAAAGGGACTTGGCGACACCCAGATCAATGAACCGTCAATCAGATTGATCAGTTGCGATCGACGCAAGACGCCTCCAGTATCTTGGATGTTCGCACCTTCCGAGCAGCTAACATACACTCGGATCACTATTTTGTTGCAGCAAAGGTAAGAATGCGAATAACGCGAACACCACAAGAACGGAGTAATGCTGTGAGAAAGTATGACGTCGGAAAGCTGCAATCGCAAGAAACCGCCAGAACCTATGCCGATGAGAAGCGCGCGATGGAAGATATTGAGAGATGCTACTCCAGGAAAAACGTGCGGAAGTTCTACCAACAGGTAAAAAGAACTTGCCAAGGAAAAAAACCCGCTCAGAAGCCTGTAGAGATAGGAATGGAAACTTCGTAGTAGAGTCACAGTCGGTGCTGAGTACATGGAAGGACCATTTCTGCAGACTGTTAAACGGCGATGAAGACCAAAATCCCGCTGTCAGGCAGAATGAACCATTCAACATGGACGATGACAATCCTCAAGAAAGGAGATCCTCTAAACTGCGCCAACTATAGAGTAATAAGTCTCCTGAATATCGCCTACAAGATCCTCTCTGCGGTACTATGTAAACGCCTTGAACTTTTCGTCAGCAACCTGATTGGCCCCTATCAGTGTGGTTTCAGACCAGACAAATGTTCACGCTACGGCAGATCCTGGAAACTACCCAAGAATTCCAAATCGATACCCACCACCTCTATCGATTTTAAGGCCGCGTACGATAGCATTTATAGAGACGAGTTATACAGAGCCATGGCAGGTTTTGGCACCCCCACAAAACTCGTCCGACTGTGCTTCACAGAAGCTTTTGACGTCAAAAAAGGATTCCGATAAGGTGATGTGCTATCGTGCGATTTCTTCAACTTAATACATGAAAACATTATAAGAAACTCGCAAGTCAATTGTAGTGGGACAATTTTTTTTCAAGTCTGTGTAATTGCTAGCATACGCTGACGACATCATTGGCAGAACTCGGCGAGCTGTCACTGGAACGTTTGCTAGCATTGAAGCTGAAGCGGCTAAGATGGGACTAGCAGTCAATGAGGCCAAAACAAAGAGGCATGTTTGTTGAGGTCCAAAAAAAATTTAAAATTATTTTTTTTTAAACATTGCACCTGTATGTTTAAAGGACAAACTACCTTCCAATTGAAAGTATAAAGCCTATTGAATATGCGAATACAAGGTTGACTATTTTTATCTCGTCACAACTATGGGTTGAATAAAAAGGTAAGTCCGTACTAATAATTTGCACCCGTCTGTTTAATAAATAAAACTTATGTCAAAAGGAAGGTAATTTCATTGCAAACACGGTCAAGAATAAGGGTTGTCGCGTTAAAAAGAAAGTAAAAAAAATTATAAAAAAAGAAACAGAATATAAGTATGTAATAACGATATTGCGTTGTATTGACACATTTTATTAAAAAAAATTAAAATACAGAGGTATTTTAATTAAAAAACAATATGTATGGATATTGGAAGATCCCAAGAAAACACGATTTTATCATTATTCTTTTTACTTGCGATTATAGGGACTATAAGGCAAGATTAGGATTTGTGAATATAACATAATGAAACATTGCATTACGATCATAGAGAAGTCTAAAAAAGTGATCGACAAAAAATGTCTTTCTGTCTGCTGTCTGTATGTATGTCTGTCAGTATGTATAACGAGCAGCAGCCTGAACGGCCAAAGCGATTATCTTCAAATTTGGTGTCTGTGATTCTTTTGGCATTTGCCAGAGGAGAAATTGAAATTTTATTGTTAGGCTTAAAAATAACTGTAGCTGCCATATGACCGTTTTGGAAAAGCTTATTTTTCTCGAAATCGGCTCCAACGATTTTGATGAATTTTTTTTAGAATTTTTTTGTTGCAATTGGCTATCATTTGATTAGAACTAAATTTACGGGAGAAGTCTATTAACGGTACCTCTCATATAACGGTTTTTTTAATTTTTGGCTTTCTCGGTAACGGCTCTGGATTTCTGTAAAATTTTATACTTGAGAATATCTAAGTAGTTTAATTAAATCTGTGTATCAAAATTTTTAATAACTTTTTTTTCCAATTAAAATTAATTTTTGAAATTTTTTTTTTTTTGAAAAATCAATATTTCTAAAGAATGAATGAAGAATTCTAAACATGCATACATAAATTTCAAAAAAAAAAAAAATTTTTTCAAAAAACAAAAAATAAAAAACAGGATTTTATCAAAACCGGTCCTTTCCTTTTTCGAAATGCTTTTTTTCATAAATTCTTTGTTATTTAAGACGTGGCGTACTTCATTTTTACTAAAAGCTGTTAAGTATTGTGGTTTTAATACTTTTTATAAGTTCAAACTGTTACTTTCAATAAAAATGTTACTTGTTTCTATTCAAGATCCTGCTTTCCAATGTAATTAGGCACATACGAGCACGTACGTGCGACCCAGTCGTACGTAAAATTAAGAAAAACAAAAAAGCCTAGACAGTATCATTCTAGCAATAAAAGATACGATAAATCCATTTGATGACACAATTGATACAAATATTTTATTTAATATTTCAACTGGTAAAGCTGCATATGCAGAAGTTGCTGATTTCCTGCTTAACTTCAAGACTGCCGGCAATCAACAAAAGTTCAATTTTGTTTCTGAATGCTCTTCAACTAGCGAAAGATTCGAAAAACCTATAAAACGGAACAAAATTAGTAATATCGCTTTTCAGTGCACCACTAAAGTTTTAATGACCAAAGACAAGAGCAAAGAGGTATTACTCAAAATGGAACGAGACATATTTGGACGACTTCTGGTAGTTAGTATAAATACAAAAATAAATTTAGAACATTGCCTAACTTTTCCATTAGCACAAATGCCACTTGCTCTTTTCTCACGTACAAATTTTCCGGACCTCAACAAATCAGACCTAAAGATTTTTTGCAAAGCCTTAAAAATTACCGTTTTAAAGAGGTTTTGGTAAAGTTTCGGCTGATTATTGGGAAAACACAAATTTAGTAACAATTATCCAAAACATGAAAATTTTTTTAACCGTTGACCATCAGTGCTACTCCTATATAGCTCTGCAAAATTCCATTAAAATAACTGAAGAATATTATTATGAATGTCATCACGAAGAGGCGGATACAAGAATTATTTTTCACGCTTGTAAAGCGGCACCAGGCTCAAGAAATTTAATCAAAGCCTCTAATACTGTTTGCCGCAAGGACAATTAGCTTAAACTTTTTTTAAAAGAATTGTTTTTTTTTTTTTACCACTGGACTCTTAAAGATGTTAAGTCATTTGCCGTCGGTAAAGCGAAAATATCATTCGAGAAATCAAACAAAAAGAAAAGAGACAGTTTTTTTGTAAATTTTAATAAAGTTTTTTTAATTATTTCAACGAAGTATTTATTTTTGTACAAAATTTACAAAAATATGATCTTCAGCTTTTGACGATTGGTTTGGGAATAGTTTTTCCAGTATTTCATCTTTATTATGACACCTCTGTTACAGCTGATTTTGGTCCAGTTAGAGATCTTTGACCGAAAGTACACCTTTTTTCTTTGCAAAAAAAGTGCAGCTAACTTCTACCCATTACTTAGCCGCTTGAACCTGTGGCATACATGCATAAAACACAAACATCGCATGGTGGGCGGGTCTTCGAACAAGTCGCCTGCCATCTTTCGGAGTCAACTCCTACACATCGATCAATGAGTTATAGATAAGTCGAGGTGTCATCTTTCATGAACTCCCGTATGTGGTTTTGCCGTCGGTACTTAATTATTCTTTATTCAGTCAACAGGTTGTAATTTCTGACTTCTTTCGTTGATTTTCGGTTATGAATCCAGCTGAATAATATGATAGTAGGTACTCGACGTGTGACGATGTTTACATGAAAAAAAAATTGAAAATCTCGTGAATGGTGTGTGGCAATACTTGGTTATAATTTATAAGTCATACATTAGTTATAAAATATTAAATTCAGATAAAATTAATTTTGTTTGGGTTTTTTTTTTGTTGAAAAAAATAGGATGCGAATAATATTAAAATGTGTGCGTGGGTTTATGTGGTTGGTTCATTTAACATCGAAAGGAAACAAAGTTTGCCTATAGGGCGCTTGAATGAAGCGATTGCAGTTTTAATTGTGACAACACGAACCTTGCCATCCGTTCCGGGGTGCGTTTCCGTAATTTTACCCAGCCGCCAAAGCGTGGGAGGTGTCTGTTCGTCTGGTAAAAGTACGAGACGACCCACTTTGAGTTCGTTTTTTGGCGTTAGCTACTTTGTACGCTTTTGTAGTCGAACTAAATTTTCAGATTTCCGCTTTTTCCAAAAATCTTGATGAATTTTCTGCAAAAGTTGCCATCTGTTTAAATGAGATTCATTAATTTCTGTTAGATCCCTTTCTGGTACTGTGTTTAGCGCTGACCCAATTAAAAAGTGTCCTGTTGTCAAGATTGAGAGATCATGAGGATCTTCATTTACACGACAAAGTGGGCGTGAATTTAAACAAGCTTCTATTTGTGCGAGTATGGTCGCATATTCCTCAAAGGTTAGTGTGTAGTGTCCGATTTCCGTTTTAAATGATAATTCATGGATATCACACCTGCTTTCCAAAAACCACCAAAATGCGGAGTGGCAGGGGGGTTGAAATGACATTCTGTACCATTACTTTGCATAACCTTTCTGATGTCATCTGCCCATTTCTTTGGCATGAAAGTCCTTTCAGCTTCCATAATATTTGCAGCTCCTTTGAAGTTCGTCCCACAATCGCTGTACAGATTTACACATATTCCACGGCGAGCAGTGAAGCGATTGAAAGCTGCAAGAAATGCGAATGTGGTGTAGTCATTAACAAGTTCCAAGTGAACTGCCTTTGTGCAAAAACATACAAAAATAGTTATGTAGGCTTTTGTAACTTTGTTACATCGACCCTTCCAAGCTTTGAGCTGAACAGGACCAGCATAGTCAACTCCCGATGTTTGAAAAGGTCGCGCTGGAGTCACTCGAAGTGTTGGCAAATTGCCCATTTTTTGCTGCATGCGTGTTGCATTAAATCTGTAGCATTTCAAACATTTGTAGATACATTGTTTAGTAGTAGATTTTAAACGCAAATCCAGTACTCTGAGCGAAGCGTAGCCATCATCAATTGGTGACCGCCGTGAAGAGTTTTCATGTGGACATCGTGAACGATGAGTAATGTCAGAAAATTGCTTGACGGGAGTATTACCGGATGCTTTTGTGAATAGGGTAGATTAGCATTTTCTAATCGAACTCCAACACGCACGATACCCTTTTAATCCATGAATGGTGAAAGTTTCGCTATTTTGCTTTGTTTGGAGACCATTTTTCCTTCACTAAGTTTCGAGATCTCTTCAGTAAAATGTTCCTTTTGTACAAAAGCAATCAAACGTAATCGAGCTGAAGATATTTCATCGACGGGTAGTTGTCCATGCACACGAGTTGATAATTTCTTTGCCTTAAACTGAAAATTTGTTAAGAATCGACGCCTGCAGCTCGATATAACGATTAAGGGATGAAAAACGATTGAAAAGCGGTTGATTTGAAATGGTAATGATAGGGTACCCAGATGCGGTCAACTTACTTTTAGTTTTTGAATTATGTGATCCTTTCATTTCAAGTTCCGTTGGTTTGATTTCAAACGAAGGGTGAACAGTTTCATCAAACGATTGTAGGAAGTCAGGTCCATGCCACCACTGACGGTTCTGAGTGAGATCACTTGGAAAGACTCCTCGTGACCCGATGTCAGCGGGGTTGTCCTTGGACGGAACATAATTCCAACACTCAGCATCAGTCAGTTCTTGGATCTCTGCCACTCTGTTGGCAACGAACGTGGTTCTCAAATACGGTGCGCTTTTAATTCAGGCTAGAGTTATTTGAGAGTCACACCTAGTGAAGATCTTTGCCGATTGGAGTTCCATCGTCTCTATGGTGTTAACCAATAGCTGTGCCAACAGCAAAGTCCCACAAAGCTCCAAACGAGCCAGTGATTTAGTTTTAAGAGGTGCCACTCTGGTTTTTGACACGGGGTTGTCCTTGGACGGAACATAATTCCAACACTCAGCATTAGTCAGTTCTTGGATCTCTGCCACTCTGTTGGCAACGAACGTGGTTCTCAAATACGGTGCGTTTTTAATCCAGGCTAGAGTTATTTGAGAGTCACACCAAGTGAAGATCTTTGCCGACTGGAGTTCCATCGTCTCTATGGTGTTAACCAACAGCTGTGCCAACAGCAAAGTCCAACAAAGCTCTAAACGAGCCAGTGATTTAGTTTTAAGTTGTGCCACTCTGGTTTTTGACACGATGAGATTAACGAAAATTTCTTTTTTGGTGGTAACCCTAAGGTATATGGTTGCCGCATAAGCCTTTTCAGATGCATCGCAGAATCCGTGGACCTCGACCTGTGATTCGTTGGTGAGATTAATCCAGCGAGGGATCTCGATTGCACTTAAAAGGTGCAGTCCAGCTTTAAACGTTTGCCACGCAGAAAATATTGTTGATGGGAGCTCAGAATCCCAGGTTTGTTTATCCTTGCAAATCTCTTGCATTATAATTTTGCCAACGATGACGCAAGGTGCTATCCAACTCATCGGATCATATAGGCGTGCAAGATCTGATAGTATGGTCCTCTTCTTGATTTTATTACGTTCCTGAAGTGAGATTTTGAAAGTGAAAATGTCCCTTGCCGGGTGACACTGTATCCCAAGGGCCTTAATTGCATTTTTTTCATCGAAAGAAAATGGTATTTGAATTTCCCTGTCTCCTTCTGGCACTGTAATCAAAAGCTCCTCGCAGTTACTTGCCCATTTCCGTAACGGAAAGCCTCCTTGCTTCAACATCTTTATGAGCTGTGTCTGCATCTCCAACGCTTCATTTACTGAGTCTGCCCTATGAATGACATCATCGACGTAAAAGTTCTTCAGGGCTATCTTCGATGCAAGAGGGAAGTCATCACGTTCGTCAGATGCCAGTTGTGGAAGAGTTCGGATGGCTAAATAAGGTGCAGCAGCAGTACCGAATGTAACCGTGTTAAGATGGTACTTTTTAACTTCTTCTCCTTCCATATCTCGCCATAAAACAAGTTGATTTGGGGTGTTTGTTTGGAATTTTCTTTCCAATTGTAAAAATCTTACAAGAGCTGATTTTTTAAACAATCCTAGAAGGATATGTTCCTTCTTTGAATAGAAGTTGGACAACATACTTTTCATCTAATTGTCGTTGATGTGTTCTGCAAAAATGTTTTTCACATTTTTCTTCATCCGGTGATAGGAACTTTCGACCTTGAACTTCTTCAAGTTCCCAAAACTTACTCAGCAGAGTATCTAAGGCGTGAGACTCAGTTTTTATATGAAAAGCCTGGACTTATGATTGGATCTGGGGTGAAATGCCTCCAGAAAGCACCCACCCAAGTTCTGTCCTTTGAGCGACCTAATAAAACATCGATCTTGCTGGGTTTGTTGAATTTTGGATCAGCCAGTTCAAGCATCTTTAGATGATTCCAATTATTATCGGGAAGAACAGCTGTAAGTTTGGGTAGGACCAAGGCGTTTAGCTGGAGATTAAAATCTTGATTTACGTTAGATAACATCCTGAAAGTGACCATCCAATTTGAGGTACTTGCATTGCTTTCTCCTACGCCAATTACATTTACACAGCTTTTGACCCTTTTTAACTTGAGAAGTTGAGTGGCAGACTTAATCCTTGATCTAATAACGCTCGCAGCAGCAACGGTTGGCCAGCAGGTGTTAAGGCCTTTATGAGGGTCGTAGCCAGAAGAACGGGTGCATGCTCGTTTTCGGCTATAGACGCATTGTTTGCTGAAGCATTTGCGATGGAATTCGGAAACTTTTCGGACGATCCCGATAGGGAGGTAGGAGCGGAAGGGACAGTTGCCTTGTTTGGTTGTGAAGCCAGAGTGTTTTCGATGCCTTGCAATGCCTTAGATGCATCATTCATGTGCAATAACGAGTGATATTTTTTATGGCAAGTCGAACACGTAAATGTGCTTGTGCAATTTTATGTACAATGCGTATTTGAAAGGCAGTTAAAGCAAAAGTTATTTGCTTTTACGAACTCATACCTTTTCTTTGCGATAAATGCTTTAAACTTTAAGCAATTTCGAATGGAGTGTGAGCCCTGACAAAGTAGACACTTTGTGACAATCTTAGAGTTGTGCGCTCTAACTGTACTCGGTGAATGTTTTGTAGCTTTTTGCTGATTTATATCTGAAGAGGATTGTCCAATAACATCCAATGTCCTAGACCTCATTAAAATGAAATCTTTTAAAATGCTGTATTGCGGGTAGTCAACATGCGTCGAAATATGTGATTCCCAAAGCCCACGAGTTGTAAAAGGAAGTTTCTCTGTTTCAGCTGATTTTGGTTCAGTAAGAGATCATTGACCGGAAGTACACATGCATAAAACACAAACATCGCATGGTGGGCGGGTCTTCGAAGTCAACTCCTACACATCGATCAATGAGTTATAAATAAGTCGAGGTGTCATCTTTCATGAACTCCCGTATGTGGTTTTGCCGTCGGAATTTAATAATTCTTTATTCAGTCTACAGGAATGGTTCATGTTGCGTCGCAACAAATACCGATGTTTTGGTTATTTTATTGGGAAACATGCACACAATTTCACAATCTGTAATTTGGCTAGCCACTTCAGCATCAAAAAAGAAAAATAACCAACATCTTGATTGCATTAATAGCACTGATTTAGCGTTAAAATTGGGTTCAAAACTTTCCCAAAGTTTACCCGCTTTCACATGTTGCGATTACACGGCGGTATTTTACAATAAAGGAAAACTAAAATCTTTTAAGCTTTTTTTCCAAAAATGAAAAGTATAAAACAGTTTTTGCTTCATTAACTGATGAAGCCGATGTTTTCATAGATGAAAAAATGGGAACGACTGGGTCGCACTTACTTGCTCTTATGTGCCTAATTACATTGAAAAGCAAGATCCTTAACAGAAACAAGTAACATTTTTGTTGACTTCTTGACAACTCGCACGATACCCTTTTAATCCATGAATGGTGAAAGTTTCGCTATTTTGCTTTGTTTGGAGACCATTTCTCCTTTACTAAGTTTCGATATCACTTCAGTAAAATGTTTCTTTTGTACAAAAGCAATCAAACGTGAACGAGCTGAAGATATTTCATCGACGGGTAGTGGTCCATGCACACGAGTTGATAATTTCTTTGCCTTAAACTGAAAATTTGTTAAAAATCGACGCCAGTAGGCTGCAGCTCGATATAAACGATTAAGGGATGAAAAACGATTGAAAAGCGGTTGATTTGATTCGAAGGTAGTGAAGTGAACGCAGAGCTGAAAAAATGGTAATGATGGGGTACCCAGATGCGGTCAACTTACTTTTAGTTTTTGAATTATGTGATCCCTTCATTTCAAGTTCCGTTGGTTTGATTTCAAACGAAGGGTGAACAGTTTCATCAAACGATTGTAGGAAGTCAGGTCCATGCCACCACTGACGGTTCTGAGTGAGATCACTTGGAAAGACTCCTCGTGACCCGATGTCAGCGGGGTTGTCCTTGGACGGAACATAATTCCAACACTCAGCATCAGTCAGTTCTTGGATCTCTGCCACTCTGTTGGCAACGAACGTGGTTCTCAAATACGGTGCGCTTTTTGCCAACGATGACGCAGGGTGCTATCCAACTCATCGGATCATAGAGGCGTGCAAGATCTGATAGTATGGTCCTCTTCTTGATTTTATTACGTTCCTGAAGTGAGATTTTGAAAGTGAAAATGTCCCTTGCCGGGTGACACTGGATCCCAAGGGCCTTAATTGCATTTTTCTCATCGAAAGAAAATGGTATTTGAATTTCCTTGTCTCCTTCTAGCACTGAAATCAAAAGCTCCTCGCAGTTACTTGCCCATTTCTGTAACGGAGAGCCTCCTTGCTTCAACATCTTTATGAGCTGTGTCTGCATCTCCAACGCTTCATTTACTGAGTCTGCCCCATGAATGACATCATCGACGTAAAAGTTCTTCAGGGCTATCTTCGATGCAAGAGGGAAGTCATCACGTTCGTCAGATGCCAGTTGTGGAAGAGTTCGGATGGCTAAATAAGGTGCAGCAGCAGTACCGAATGTAACCGTGTTAAGACGGTACTTTTTAACTTCTTCTCCTTCCATATCTCGCCATAAAACAAGTTAATTTAGGGTGTTTGTTTGGAATTTTCTTTCCAATTGTAGAAATCTTACATGAGCTGATTTTTTAAACAATCCTAGAAGGATATGTTCCTTCTTTGAATAGAAGTTGGACAACATACTTTTCATCTAATTGTCGTTGATGTGTTCTGCAAAAATGTTTTTCACATTTTTCTTCATCCGGTGATAGGAACTTTCGACCTTGAACTTCTTCAAGTTCCCAAAACTTACTCAGCAGAGTATCTAAGGCGTGAGACTCAGTTTTTATATGAAAAGCCTGGACTTATGATTGGATCTGCGGTGAAATGCCTCCAGAAAGCACCCACCCAAGTTCTGTCCTTTGAGCGACCTAATAAAACATCGATCTTGCTGGGTTTGTTGAATTTTGGATCAGCCAGTTCAAGCATCTTTAGATGATTCCAATTATTATCGTTAGGTATCTTACGTGTGGTAAGAACAGCTGTAAGTTTGGGTTTAGCTGGAGATTAAAATCTTGATTTACGTTAGATAACATCCTGAAAGTGACCATCCAATTTGAGGTACTTGCATTGCTTTCTCCTACGCCAATTACATTTACACAGCTTTTGACCCTTTATTACTTGAGAAGTTGAGCGGCAGACTTAGTAATAAATGATGACTCTAATCCTTGATCTAATAACGCTCGCAGCAGCAACGGTTGGCCAGCAGGTGTTAAGGCCTTTATGAGGGTCGTAGCCAGAAGAACGGGTGCATGCTCGTTTTCGGCTATAGACACATTGTTTGCTGAAGCGATTGCGATGGAATTCGGAAACTTTTCGGACGATCCCGATAGGGAGGTAGGAGCGGAAGGGACAGTTGCCTTGTTTGGTTGTGAAGCCAGAGTGTTTTCGATGCCTTGCAATGCCTTAGATGCATCATTCATGTGCAATAACGAGTGATATTTTTTATGGCAAGTCGAACACGTAAATGTTCTTGTGCAATTTTATGTACAATGCGTTTTTGAAATACAGTTAAAGCAAAAGTTATTTGCTTTTACGAACTCATACCTTTTCTTTGCGATAAATGCTTTAAACTTAAAGCAATTTCGAATGGAGTGTGAGCCCTGACAAAGTAGACACTTTGTGACAATCTTAGAGTTGTGCGCTCTAACTGTACTCGGTGAATGTTTTGTAGCTTTTTGCTGATTTATATCTGAAGAGGATTGTCCAAAAACATCCAATGTCCAAGACCTCATTAAAATGAAATCTTCTAAAACGCTGTATTGCGGGTAGTCAACATCGTCGAAATATGTGATTCCCAAAGCCCACGAGTTGTAAAAGGAAGTTTCTCTGTTTCAGCTGATTTTGGTTCAGTAAGAGATCATTGACCGAAAGTACACATGCATAAAACACAAACATCGCATGGTGGGCGGGTCTTCGAAGTCAACTCCTACACATCGATCAATGAGTTATAAATAAGTCGAGGTGTCATCTTTCATGAACTCCCGTATGTGGTTTTGCCGTCGGAATTTAATAATTCTTTATTCAGTCTACAGGAATGGTTCATGTTGCGTCGCAACAAATACCGATGTTTTGGTTATTTTATTGGGAAACATGCACACAATTTCACAATCTGTAATTTGGCTAGCCACTTCAGCATCAAAAAAGAAAAATAACCAACATCTTGATTGCATTAATAGCACTGATTTAGCGTTAAAATTGGGTTCAAAACTTTCCCAAAGTTTACCCGCTTTCACATGTTGCGATTACACGGCGGTATTTTACAATAAAGGAAAACTAAAATCTTTTAAGCTTTTTTTCCAAAAATGAAAAGTATAAAACAGTTTTTGCTTCATTAACTGATGAAGCCGATGTTTTCATAGATGAAAAAATGGGAACGACTGGGTCGCACTTACTTGCTCTTATGTGCCTAATTACATTGAAAAGCAAGATCCTTAACAGAAACAAGTAACATTTTTGTTGACTTCTTGACAACTCGCACGATACCCTTTTAATCCATGAATGGTGAAAGTTTCGCTATTTTGCTTTGTTTGGAGACCATTTCTCCTTTACTAAGTTTCGATATCACTTCAGTAAAATGTTTCTTTTGTACAAAAGCAATCAAACGTGAACGAGCTGAAGATATTTCATCGACGGGTAGTGGTCCATGCACACGAGTTGATAATTTCTTTGCCTTAAACTGAAAATTTGTTAAAAATCGACGCCAGTAGGCTGCAGCTCGATATAAACGATTAAGGGATGAAAAACGATTGAAAAGCGGTTGATTTGATTCGAAGGTAGTGAAGTGAACGCAGAGCTGAAAAAATGGTAATGATGGGGTACCCAGATGCGGTCAACTTACTTTTAGTTTTTGAATTATGTGATCCCTTCATTTCAAGTTCCGTTGGTTTGATTTCAAACGAAGGGTGAACAGTTTCATCAAACGATTGTAGGAAGTCAGGTCCATGCCACCACTGACGGTTCTGAGTGAGATCACTTGGAAAGACTCCTCGTGACCCGATGTCAGCGGGGTTGTCCTTGGACGGAACATAATTCCAACACTCAGCATCAGTCAGTTCTTGGATCTCTGCCACTCTGTTGGCAACGAACGTGGTTCTCAAATACGGTGCGCTTTTTGCCAACGATGACGCAGGGTGCTATCCAACTCATCGGATCATAGAGGCGTGCAAGATCTGATAGTATGGTCCTCTTCTTGATTTTATTACGTTCCTGAAGTGAGATTTTGAAAGTGAAAATGTCCCTTGCCGGGTGACACTGGATCCCAAGGGCCTTAATTGCATTTTTCTCATCGAAAGAAAATGGTATTTGAATTTCCTTGTCTCCTTCTAGCACTGAAATCAAAAGCTCCTCGCAGTTACTTGCCCATTTCTGTAACGGAGAGCCTCCTTGCTTCAACATCTTTATGAGCTGTGTCTGCATCTCCAACGCTTCATTTACTGAGTCTGCCCCATGAATGACATCATCGACGTAAAAGTTCTTCAGGGCTATCTTCGATGCAAGAGGGAAGTCATCACGTTCGTCAGATGCCAGTTGTGGAAGAGTTCGGATGGCTAAATAAGGTGCAGCAGCAGTACCGAATGTAACCGTGTTAAGACGGTACTTTTTAACTTCTTCTCCTTCCATATCTCGCCATAAAACAAGTTAATTTAGGGTGTTTGTTTGGAATTTTCTTTCCAATTGTAGAAATCTTACATGAGCTGATTTTTTAAACAATCCTAGAAGGATATGTTCCTTCTTTGAATAGAAGTTGGACAACATACTTTTCATCTAATTGTCGTTGATGTGTTCTGCAAAAATGTTTTTCACATTTTTCTTCATCCGGTGATAGGAACTTTCGACCTTGAACTTCTTCAAGTTCCCAAAACTTACTCAGCAGAGTATCTAAGGCGTGAGACTCAGTTTTTATATGAAAAGCCTGGACTTATGATTGGATCTGCGGTGAAATGCCTCCAGAAAGCACCCACCCAAGTTCTGTCCTTTGAGCGACCTAATAAAACATCGATCTTGCTGGGTTTGTTGAATTTTGGATCAGCCAGTTCAAGCATCTTTAGATGATTCCAATTATTATCGTTAGGTATCTTACGTGTGGTAAGAACAGCTGTAAGTTTGGGTTTAGCTGGAGATTAAAATCTTGATTTACGTTAGATAACATCCTGAAAGTGACCATCCAATTTGAGGTACTTGCATTGCTTTCTCCTACGCCAATTACATTTACACAGCTTTTGACCCTTTATTACTTGAGAAGTTGAGCGGCAGACTTAGTAATAAATGATGACTCTAATCCTTGATCTAATAACGCTCGCAGCAGCAACGGTTGGCCAGCAGGTGTTAAGGCCTTTATGAGGGTCGTAGCCAGAAGAACGGGTGCATGCTCGTTTTCGGCTATAGACACATTGTTTGCTGAAGCGATTGCGATGGAATTCGGAAACTTTTCGGACGATCCCGATAGGGAGGTAGGAGCGGAAGGGACAGTTGCCTTGTTTGGTTGTGAAGCCAGAGTGTTTTCGATGCCTTGCAATGCCTTAGATGCATCATTCATGTGCAATAACGAGTGATATTTTTTATGGCAAGTCGAACACGTAAATGTTCTTGTGCAATTTTATGTACAATGCGTTTTTGAAATACAGTTAAAGCAAAAGTTATTTGCTTTTACGAACTCATACCTTTTCTTTGCGATAAATGCTTTAAACTTAAAGCAATTTCGAATGGAGTGTGAGCCCTGACAAAGTAGACACTTTGTGACAATCTTAGAGTTGTGCGCTCTAACTGTACTCGGTGAATGTTTTGTAGCTTTTTGCTGATTTATATCTGAAGAGGATTGTCCAAAAACATCCAATGTCCAAGACCTCATTAAAATGAAATCTTCTAAAACGCTGTATTGCGGGTAGTCAACATCGTCGAAATATGTGATTCCCAAAGCCCACGAGTTGTAAAAGGAAGTTTCTCTGTTTCAGCTGATTTTGGTTCAGTAAGAGATCATTGACCGAAAGTACACATGCATAAAACACAAACATCGCATGGTGGGCGGGTCTTCGAAGTCAACTCCTACACATCGATCAATGAGTTATAAATAAGTCGAGGTGTCATCTTTCATGAACTCCCGTATGTGGTTTTGCCGTCGGTATTTAATAATTCTTTATTCAGTCTACAGGAATGGTTCATGTTGCGTCGCAACAAATACCGATGTTTTGGTTATTTTATTGGGAAACATGCACACAATTTCACAATCTGTAATTTGGCTAGCCACTTCAGCATCAACAAAGAAAAATAACCAACATCTTGATTGCATTAATTGCACTGATTTAGCGTTAAAATTGGGTTCAAAACTATCCCAAAGTTTACCCGCTTTCACATGTTGCGATTACACGGCGGTATTTTACAATAAAGGAAAACTAAAATCTTTTAAGCTTTTTTTCCAAAAATGAAAAGTATAAAACAGTTTTTGCTTCATTAACTGATGAAGCCGATGTTTTCATAGATGAAAAAATGGGAACGACTGGGTCGCACTTACTTGCTCTTATGTGCCTAATTACATTGAAAAGCAAGATCTTTAACAGAAACAAGTAACATTTTTGTTGACTTCTTGACAACTCGCACGATACCCTTTTAATCCATGAATGGTGAAAGTTTCGCTATTTTGCTTTGTTTGGAGACCATTTCTCCTTTACTAAGTTTCGAGATCACTTCAGTAAAATGTTTCTTTTGTACAAAAGCAATCAAACGTGAACGAGCTGAAGATATCTCATCGACGTATAGTGGTCCATGCACACGAGTTGATAATTTCTTTGCCTTAAACTGAAAATTTGTTAAGAATCGACGCCAGTAGGCTGCAGCTCGATATAAACGATTAAGGGATGAAAAACGATTGAAAAGCGGTTGATTTGTTTCGAAGGTAGTGAAGTGAACGCAGAGCTGAAAAAATGGTAATGATGGGGTACCCAGATGCGGTCAACTTACTTTTAGTTTTTGAATTATGTGATCCCTTCATTTCAAGTTCCGTTGGTTTGATTTCAAACGAAGGGTGAACAGTTTCATCAAACGATTGTAGGAAGTCAGGTCCATGCCACCACTGACGGTTCTGAGTGAGATCACTTGGAAAGACTCCTCGTGACCCGATGTCAGCGGGGTTGTCCTTGGACGGAACATAATTCCAACACTCAGCATCAGTCAGTTCTTGGATCTCTGCCACTCTGTTGGAAACGAACGTGGTTCTCAAATACGGTGCGCTTTTAATTCAGGCTAGAGTTATTTGAGAGTCACACCAAGTGAAGATCTTTGCCGACTGGAGTTCCATCGTCTCTATGGTGTTAACCAACAGCAAAGTCCAACAAAGCTCCAAACGAGCCAGTGATTTAGTTTTAAGAGGTGCCACTCTGGTTTTTGACACGACGAGATGAACGAAAGTTTCGTTTTTGGTGGTAATCCTAAGGTATATGGTTGCCGCATAAGCCTTTTCAGATGCATCGCAGAATCCGTAGACCTCGACCTGTGATTCGTTGGTGAGATTAATCCAGCGAGGGATCTCGATTGAACTTAAAAGGTGCAGTCCAGCTTTCAACGTTTGCCACGCAGAAATTATTGTTGATAGGAGCTCAGAATCCCAGGTTTGTTTATCCTTGCAAATCTCTTGGATTATAATTTTGCCAACGATGACGCAGGGTGCTATCCAACTCATCGGATCATAGAGGCGTGCAAGATCTGATAGTATGGTCCTCTTCTTGATTTTATTACGTTCCTGAAGTGAGATTTTGAAAGTGAAAATGTCCCTTGCCGGGTGACACTGGATCCCAAGGGCCTTAATTGCATTTTTCTCATCGAAAGAAAATGGTATTTGAATTTCCCTGTCTCCTTCTAGCACTGAAATCAAAAGCTCCTCGCAGTTACTTGCCCATTTCCGTAACGGAAAGCCTCCTTGCTTCAACATCTTTATGAGCTGTGTCTGCATCTCCACCGCTTCATTTACTGAGTCTGCCCCATGAATGACATCATCGACGTAAAAGTTCTTCAGGGCTATCTTCGATGCAAGAGGGAAGTCATCACGTTCGTCAGATGCCAGTTGTGGAAGAGTTCGGATGGCTAAATAAGGTGCAGCAGCAGTAACGAATGTAACCGTGTTAAGACGGTACTTTTTAACTTCTTCTCCTTCCATATCTCGCCATAAAACAAGTTGATTTGGGGTGTTTGTTTGGAATTTTCTTTCCAATTGTAAAAATCTTACATGAGCTGATTTTTGAAACAATCCTAGAAGGATATGTTCCTTCTTTGAATGAAAGTTGGACAACATACTTTTCATCTAATTGTCGTTGATGTGTTCTGCAAAAATGTTTTTCACATTTTTCTTCATCCGGTGATAGGAACTTTCGACCTTGAACTTCTTCAAGTTCCCAAAACTTACTCAGCAGAGTATCTAAGTCGTGAGACTCAGTTTTTATATGAAAAGCCTGGACTTATGATTGGATCTGGGGTGAAATGCCTCCAGAAAGCACCCACCCAAGTTCTGTCCTTTGAGCGACCTAATAAAACATCGATCTTGCTGGGTTTGTTGAATTTTGGATCAGCCAGTTCAAGCATCTTTAGATGATTCCAATCATTATCGGGAAGAACAGCTGTAAGTTTGGGTAGGACCAAGGCGTTTAGCTGGAGATTAAAATCTTGATTTACGTTAGATAACATCCTGAAAGTGACCATCCAATTTGAGGTACTTGCATTGCTTTCTCCTACGCCAATTACATTTACACAGCTTTTGACCCTTTTTAACTTGAGAAGTTGAGCGGCAGACTTAGTAATAAATGATGACTCTAATCCTTGATCTAATAACGCTCGCAGCAGCAACGGTTGGCCAGCAGGTGTTAAGGCCTTTATGAGGGTCGTAGCCAGAAGAACGGGTGCATGCTCGTTTTCGGCTATAGACGCATTGTTTGCTGAAGCATTTGCGATGGAATTCGGAAACTTTTCGGACGATCCCGATAGGGAGGTAGGAGCGGAAGGGACAGTTGCCTTGTTTGGTTGTGAAGCCAGAGTGTTTTCGATGCCTTGCAATGCCTTAGATGCATCATTCATGTGCAATAACGAGTGATATTTTTTATGGCAAGTCGAACACGTAAATGTGCTTGTGCAATTTTATGTACAATGCGTATTTGAAAGGCAGTTAAAGCAAAAGTTATTTGTTTTACGAATTCATACCTTTTCTTTGCGATAAATGCTTTAAACTTAAAGCAATTTCGAATGGAGTGTGAGCCCTGACAAAGTAGAAACTTTGTGACAATCTTAGAGTTGTGCGCTCTAACTGTACTCGGTGAATGTTTTGTAGCTTTTTGCTGATTTATATCTGAAGAGGATTGTCCAATAACATCCAATGTCCTAGACCTCATTAAAATGAAATCTTTTAAAACGCTGTATTGCGGGTAGTCAACATGCGTCGAAATATGTGATTCCCAAAGCCCACGAGTTGTAAAAGGAAGTTTCTCTGTTTCAGCTGATTTTGGTTCAGTAAGAGATCATTGACCGAAAGTACACATGCATAAAACACAAACATCGCATGGTGGGCGGGTCTTCGAAGTCAACTCCTACACATCGATCAATGAGTTATAAATAAGTCGAGGTGTCATCTTTCATGAACTCCCGTATGTGGTTTTGCCGTCGGTATTTAATAATTCTTTATTCAGTCTACAGGAATGGTTCATGTTGCGTCGCAACAAATACCGATGTTTTGGTTATTTTATTGGGAAACATGCACACAATTTCACAATCTGTAATTTGGCTAGCCACTTCAGCATCAAAAAAGAAAAATAACCAACATCTTGATTGCATTAATTGCACTGATTTAGCGTTAAAATTGGGTTCAAAACTATCCCAAAGTTTACCCGCTTTCACATGTTGCGATTACACGGCGGTATTTTACAATAAAGGAAAACTAAAATCTTTTAAGCTTTTTTTCCAAAAATGAAAAGTATAAAACAGTTTTTGCTTCATTAACTGATGAAGCCGATGTTTTCATAGATGAAAAAATGGGAACGACTGGGTCGCACTTACTTGCTCTTATGTGCCTAATTACATTGAAAAGCAAGATCTTTAACAGAAACAAGTAACATTTTTGTTGACTTCTTGACAACTCGCACGATACCCTTTTAATCTATGAATGGTGAAAGTTTCGAGATCACTTCAGTAAAATGTTTCTTTTGTACAAAAGCAATCAAACGTGAACGAGCTGAAGATATCTCATCGACGTATAGTGGTCCATGCACACGAGTTGATAATTTCTTTGCCTTAAACTGAAAATTTGTTAAGAATCGACGCCAGTAGGCTGCAGCTCGATATAAACGATTAAGGGATGAAAAACGATTGAAAAGCGGTTGATTTGTTTCGAAGGTAGTGAAGTGAACGCAGAGCTGAAAAAATGGTAATGATGGGGTACCCAGATGCGGTCAACTTACTTTTAGTTTTTGAATTATGTGATCCCTTCATTTCAAGTTCCGTTGGTTTGATTTCAAACGAAGGGTGAACAGTTTCATCAAACGATTGTAGGAAGTCAGGTCCATGCCACCACTGACGGTTCTGAGTGAGATCACTTGGACAGACTCCTCGTGACCCGATGTCAGCGGGGTTGTCCTTGGACGGAACATAATTCCAACACTCAGCATCAGTCAGTTCTTGGATCTCTGCCACTCTGTTGGCAACGAACGTGGTTCTCAAATACGGTGCGCTTTTAATTCAGGCTAGAGTTATTTGAGAGTCACACCAAGTGAAGATCTTTGCCGACTGGAGTTCCATCGTCTCTATGGTGTTAACCAACAGCAAAGTCCAACAAAGCTCCAAACGAGCCAGTGATTTAGTTTTAAGAGGTGCCACTCTGGTTTTTGACACGACGAGATGAACGAAATTTTCGTTTTTGGTGGTAATCCTAAGGTATATGGTTGCCGCATAAGCCTTTTCAGATGCATCGCAGAATCCGTAGACCTCGACCTGTGATTCGTTGGTGAGATTAATCCAGCGAGGGATCTCGATTGAACTTAAAAGGTGCAGTCCAGCTTTCAACGTTTGCCACGCAGAAATTATTGTTGATAGGAGCTCAGAATTCCAGGTTTGTTTATCCTTGCAAATCTCTTGGATTATAATTTTGCCAACGATGACGCAGGGTGCTATCCAACTCATCGGATCATAGAGGCGTGCAAGATCTGATAGTATGGTCCTCTTCTTGATTTTATTACGTTCCTGAAGTGAGATTTTGAAAGTGAAAATGTCCCTTGCCGGGTGACACTGGATCCCAAGGGCCTTAATTGCATTTTTCTCATCGAAAGAAAATGGTATTTGAATTTCCCTGTCTCCTTCTAGCACTGAAATCAAAAGCTCCTCGCAGTTACTTGCCCATTTCCGTAACGGAAAGCCTCCTTGCTTCAACATCTTTATGAGCTGTGTCTGCATCTCCAACGCTTCATTTACTGAGTCTGCCCCATGAATGACATCATCGACGTAAAAGTTCTTCAGGGCTATCTTCGATGCAAGAGGGAAGTCATCACGTTCGTCAGATGCCAGTTGTGGAAGAGTTCGGATGGCTAAATAAGGTGCAGCAGCAGTAACGAATGTAACCGTGTTAAGACGGTACTTTTTAACTTCTTCTCCTTCCATATCTCGCCATAAAACAAGTTGATTTGGGGTGTTTGTTTGGAATTTTCTTTCCAATTGTAAAAATCTTACATGAGCTGATTTTTGAAACAATCCTAGAAGGATATGTTCCTTCTTTGAATGAAAGTTGGACAACATACTTTTCATCTAATTGTCGTTGATGTGTTCTGCAAAAATGTTTTTCACATTTTTCTTCATCCGGTGATAGGAACTTTCGACCTTGAACTTCTTCAAGTTCCCAAAACTTACTCAGCAGAGTATCTAAGTCGTGAGACTCAGTTTTTATATGAAAAGCCTGGACTTATGATTGGATCTGGGGTGAAATGCCTCCAGAAAGCACCCACCCAAGTTCTGTCCTTTGAGCGACCTAATAAAACATCGATCTTGCTGGGTTTGTTGAATTTTGGATCAGCCAGTTCAAGCATCTTTAGATGATTCCAATTATTATCGGGAAGAACAGCTGTAAGTTTGGGTAGGACCAAGGCGTTTAGCTGGAGATTAAAATCTTGATTTACGTTAGATAACATCCTGAAAGTGACCATCCAATTTGAGGTACTTGCATTGCTTTCTCCTACGCCAATTACATTTACACAGCTTTTGACCCTTTTTAACTTGAGAAGTTGAGCGGCAGACTTAGTAATAAATGATGACTCTAATCCTTGATCTAATAACGCTCGCAGCAGCAACGGTTGGCCAGCAGGTGTTAAGGCCTTTATGAGGGTCGTAGCCAGAAGAACGGGTGCATGCTCGTTTTCGGCTATAGACGCATTGTTTGCTGAAGCATTTGCGATGGAATTCGGAAACTTTTCGGACGATCCCGATAGGGAGGTAGGAGCGGAAGGGACAGTTGCCTTGTTTGGTTGTGAAGCCAGAGTGTTTTCGATGCCTTGCAATGCCTTAGATGCATCATTCATGTGCAATAACGAGTGATATTTTTTATGGCAAGTCGAACACGTAAATGTGCTTGTGCAATTTTATGTACAATGCGTATTTGAAAGGCAGTTAAAGCAAAAGTTATTTGTTTTACGAATTCATACCTTTTCTTTGCGATAAATGCTTTAAACTTAAAGCAATTTCGAATGGAGTGTGAGCCCTGACAAAGTAGACACTTTGTGACAATCTTAGAGTTGTGCGCTCTAACTGTACTCGGTGAATGTTTTGTAGCTTTTTGCTGATTTATATCTGAAGAGGATTGTCCAATAACATCCAATGTCCTAGACCTCATTAAAATGAAATCTTTTAAAACGCTGTATTGCGGGTAGTCAACATGCGTCGAAATATGTGATTCCCAAAGCCCACGAGTTGTAAAAGGAAGTTTCTCTGTTTCAGCTGATTTTGGTTCAGTAAGAGATCATTGACCGAAAGTACACATGCATAAAACACAAACATCGCATGGTGGGCGGGTCTTCGAAGTCAACTCCTACACATCGATCAATGAGTTATAAATAAGTCGAGGTGTCATCTTTCATGAACTCCCGTATGTGGTTTTGCCGTCGGTATTTAATAATTCTTTATTCAGTCTACAGGAATGGTTCATGTTGCGTCGCAACAAATACCGATGTTTTGGTTATTTTATTGGGAAACATGCACACAATTTCACAATCTGTAATTTGGCTAGCCACTTCAGCATCAAAAAAGAAAAATAACCAACATCTTGATTGCATTAATTGCACTGATTTAGCGTTAAAATTGGGTTCAAAACTATCCCAAAGTTTACCCGCTTTCAAATGTTGCGATTACACGGCGGTATTTTACAATAAAGGAAAACTAAAATCTTTTAAGCTTTTTTTCCAAAAATGAAAAGTATAAAACAGTTTTTGCTTCATTAACTGATGAAGCCGATGTTTTCATAGATGAAAAAATGGGAACGACTGGGTCGCACTTACTTGCTCTTATGTGCCTAATTACATTGAAAAGCAAGATCTTTAACAGAAACAAGTAACATTTTTGTTGACTTCTTGACAACTCGCACGATACCCTTTTAATCCATGAATGGTGAAAGTTTCGCTATTTTGCTTTGTTTGGAGACCATTTCTCCTTTACTAAGTTTCGAGATCACTTCAGTAAAATGTTTCTTTTGTACAAAAGCAATCAAACGTGAACGAGCTGAAGATATCTCATCGACGTATAGTGGTCCATGCACACGAGTTGATAATTTCTTTGCCTTAAACTGAAAATTTGTTAAGAATCGACGCCAGTAGGCTGCAGCTCGATATAAACGATTAAGGGATGAAAAACGATTGAAAAGCGGTTGATTTGTTTCGAAGGTAGTGAAGTGAACGCAGAGCTGAAAAAATGGTAATGATGGGGTACCCAGATGCGGTCAACTTACTTTTAGTTTTTGAATTATGTGATCCCTTCATTTCAAGTTCCGTTGGTTTGATTTCAAACGAAGGGTGAACAGTTTCATCAAACGATTGTAGGAAGTCAGGTCCATGCCACCACTGACGGTTCTGAGTGAGATCACTTGGAAAGACTCCTCGTGACCCGATGTCAGCGGGGTTGTCCTTGGACGGAACATAATTCCAACACTCAGCATCAGTCAGTTCTTGGATCTCTGCCACTCTGTTGGCAACGAACGTGGTTCTCAAATACGGTGCGCTTTTAATTCAGGCTAGAGTTATTTGAGAGTCACACCAAGTGAAGATCTTTGCCGACTGGAGTTCCATCGTCTCTATGGTGTTAACCAACAGCAAAGTCCAACAAAGCTCCAAACGAGCCAGTGATTTAGTTTTAAGAGGTGCCACTCTGGTTTTTGACACGACGAGATGAACGAAAGTTTCGTTTTTGGTGGTAATCCTAAGGTATATGGTTGCCGCATAAGCCTTTTCAGATGCATCGCAGAATCCGTAGACCTCGACCTGTGATTCGTTGGTGAGATTAATCCAGCGAGGGATCTCGATTGAACATAAAAGGTGCAGTCCAGCTTTCAACGTTTGCCACGCAGAAATTATTGTTGATAGGAGCTCAGAATCCCAGGTTTGTTTATCCTTGCAAATCTCTTGGATTATAATTTTGCCAACGATGACGCAGGGTGCTATCCAACTCATCGGATCATAGAGGCGTGCAAGATCTGATAGTATGGTCCTCTTCTTGATTTTATTACGTTCCTGAAGTGAGATTTTGAAAGTGAAAATGTCCCTTGCCGGGTGACACTGGATCCCAAGGGCCTTAATTGCATTTTTCTCATCGAAAGAAAATGGTATTTGAATTTCCCTGTCTCTTTCTAGCACTGAAATCAAAAGCTCCTCGCAGTTACTTGCCCATTTCCGTAACGGAAAGCCTCCTTGCTTCAACATCTTTATGAGCTGTGTCTGCATCTCCAACGCTTCATTTACTGAGTCTGCCCCATGAATGACATCATCGACGTAAAAGTTCTTCAGGGCTATCTTCGATGCAAGAGGGAAGTCATCACGTTCGTCAGATGCCAGTTGTGGAAGAGTTTGGATGACTAAATAAGGTGCAGCAGCAGTAACGAATGTAACCGTGTTAAGACGGTACTTTTTAACTTCTTCTCCTTCCATATCTCGCCATAAAACAAGTTGATTTGGGGTGTTTGTTTGGAATTTTCTTTCCAATTGTAAAAATCTTACATGAGCTGATTTTTGAAACAATCCTAGAAGGATATGTTCCTTCTTTGAATAGAAGTTGGACAACATACTTTTCATCTAATTGTCGTTGATGTGTTCTGCAAAAATGTTTTTCACATTTTTCTTCATCCGGTGATAGGAACTTTCGACCTTGAACTTCTTCAAGTTCCCAAAACTTACTCAGCAGAGTATCTAAGTCGTGAGACTCAGTTTTTATATGAAAAGCCTGGACTTATGATTGGATCTGGGGTGAAATGCCTCCAGAAAGCACCCACCCAAGTTCTGTCCTTTGAGTGACCTAATAAAACATCGATCTTGCTGGGTTTGTTGAATTTTGGATCAGCCAGTTCAAGCATCTTTAGATGATTCCAATTATTATCGGGAAGAACAGCTGTAAGTTTGGGTAGGACCAAGGCGTTTAGCTGGAGATTAAAATCTTGATTTACGTTAGATAACATCCTGAAAGTGACCATCCAATTTGAGGTACTTGCATTGCTTTCTCCTACGCCAATTACATTTACACAGCTTTTGACCCTTTTTAACTTGAGAAGTTGAGCGGCAGACTTAGTAATAAATGATGACTCTAATCCTTGATCTAATAACGCTCGCAGCAGCAACGGTTGGCCAGCAGGTGTTAAGGCCTTTATGAGGGTCGTAGCCAGAAGAACGGGTGCATGCTCGTTTTCGGCTATAGACGCATTGTTTGCTGAAGCATTTGCGATGGAATTCGGAAACTTTTCGGACGATCCCGATAGGGAGGTAGGAGCGGAAGGGACAGTTGCCTTGTTTGGTTGTGAAGCCAGAGTGTTTTCGATGCCTTGCAATGCCTTAGATGCATCATTCATGTGCAATAACGAGTGATATTTTTTATGGCAAGTCGAACACGTAAATGTGCTTGTGCAATTTTATGTACAATGCGTATTTGAAAGGCAGTTAAAGCAAAAGTTATTTGTTTTACGAATTCATACCTTTTCTTTGCGATAAATGCTTTAAACTTAAAGCAATTTCGAATGGAGTGTGAGCCCTGACAAAGTAGACACTTTGTGACAATCTTAGAGTTGTGCGCTCTAACTGTACTCGGTGAATGTTTTGTAGCTTTTTGCTGATTTATATCTGAAGAGGATTGTCCAATAACATCCAATGTCCAAGACCTCATTAAAATGAAATCTTCTAAAACGCTGTATTGCGGGTAGTCAACATCGTCGAAATATGTGATTCCCAAAGCCCACGAGTTGTAAAAGGAAGTTTCTCTGTTGCAGCTGATTTTGGTTCAGTAAGAGATCATTGACCGAAAGTACACATGCATAAAACACAAACATCGCATGGTGGGCGGGTCTTCGAAGTCAACTCCTACACATCGATCAATGAGTTATAAATAAGTCGAGGTGTCATCTTTCATGAACTCCCGTATGTGGTTTTGCCGTCGGTATTTAATAATTCTTTATTCAGTCTACAGGAATGGTTCATGTTGCGTCGCAACAAATACCGATGTTTTGGTTATTTTATTGGGAAACATGCACACAATTTCACAATCTGTAATTTGGCTAGCCACTTCAGCATCAAAAAAGAAAAATAACCAACATCTTGATTGCATTAATTGCACTGATTTAGCGTTAAAATTGGGTTCAAAACTATCCCAAAGTTTACCCGCTTTCACATGTTGCGATTACACGGCGGTATTTTACAATAAAGGAAAACTAAAATCTTTTAAGCTTTTTTTCCAAAAATGAAAAGTATAAAACAGTTTTTGCTTCATTAACTGATGAAGCCGATGTTTTCATAGATGAAAAAATGGGAACGACTGGGTCGCACTTACTTGCTCTTATGTGCCTAATTACATTGAAAAGCAAGATCTTTAACAGAAACAAGTAACATTTTTGTTGACTTCTTGACAACTCGCACGATACCCTTTTAATCCATGAATGGTGAAAGTTTCGCTATTTTGCTTTGTTTGGAGACCATTTCTCCTTTACTAAGTTTCGAGATCACTTCAGTAAAATGTTTCTTTTGTACAAAAGCAATCAAACGTGAACGAGCTGAAGATATCTCATCGACGTATAGTGGTCCATGCACACGAGTTGATAATTTCTTTGCCTTAAACTGAAAATTTGTTAAGAATCGACGCCAGTAGGCTGCAGCTCGATATAAACGATTAAGGGATGAAAAACGATTGAAAAGCGGTTGATTGGTTTCGAAGGTAGTGAAGTGAACGCAGAGCTGAAAAAATGGTAATGATGGGGTACCCAGATGCGGTCAACTTACTTTTAGTTTTTGAATTATGTGATCCCTTCATTTCAAGTTCCGTTGGTTTGATTTCAAACGAAGGGTGAACAGTTTCATCAAACGATTGTAGGAAGTCAGGTCCATGCCACCACTGACGGTTCTGAGTGAGATCACTTGGAAAGACTCCTCGTGACCCGATGTCAGCGGGGTTGTCCTTGGACGGAACATAATTCCAACACTCAGCATCAGTCAGTTCTTGGATCTCTGCCACTCTGTTGGCAACGAACGTGGTTCTCAAATACGGTGCGCTTTTAATTCAGGCTAGAGTTATTTGAGAGTCACACCAAGTGAAGATCTTTGCCGACTGGAGTTCCATCGTCTCTATGGTGTTAACCAACAGCAAAGTCCAACAAAGCTCCAAACGAGCCAGTGATTTAGTTTTAAGAGGTGCCACTCTGGTTTTTGACACGACGAGATGAACGAAAGTTTCGTTTTTGGTGGTAATCCTAAGGTATATGGTTGCCGCATAAGCCTTTTCAGATGCATCGCAGAATCCGTAGACCTCGACCTGTGATTCGTTGGTGAGATTAATCCAGCGAGGGATCTCGATTGAACATAAAAGGTGCAGTCCAGCTTTCAACGTTTGCCACGCAGAAATTATTGTTGATAGGAGCTCAGAATCCCAGGTTTGTTTATCCTTGCAAATCTCTTGGATTATAATTTTGCCAACGATGACGCAGGGTGCTATCCAACTCATCGGATCATAGAGGCGTGCAAGATCTGATAGTATGGTCCTCTTCTTGATTTTATTACGTTCCTGAAGTGAGATTTTGAAAGTGAAAATGTCCCTTGCCGGGTGACACTGGATCCCAAGGGCCTTAATTGCATTTTTCTCATCGAAAGAAAATGGTATTTGAATTTCCCTGTCTCTTTCTAGCACTGAAATCAAAAGCTCCTCGCAGTTACTTGCCCATTTCCGTAACGGAAAGCCTCCTTGCTTCAACATCTTTATGAGCTGTGTCTGCATCTCCAACGCTTCATTTACTGAGTCTGCCCCATGAATGACATCATCGACGTAAAAGTTCTTCAGGGCTATCTTCGATGCAAGAGGGAAGTCATCACGTTCGTCAGATGCCAGTTGTGGAAGAGTTCGGATGGCTAAATAAGGTGCAGCAGCAGTAACGAATGTAACCGTGTTAAGACGGTACTTTTTAACTTCTTCTCCTTCCATATCTCGCCATAAAACAAGTTGATTTGGGGTGTTTGTTTGGAATTTTCTTTCCAATTGTAAAAATCTTACATGAGCTGATTTTTGAAACAATCCTAGAAGGATATGTTCCTTCTTTGAATGAAAGTTGGACAACATACTTTTCATCTAATTGTCGTTGATGTGTTCTGCAAAAATGTTTTTCACATTTTTCTTCATCCGGTGATAGGAACTTTCGACCTTGAACTTCTTCAAGTTCCCAAAACTTACTCAGCAGAGTATCTAAGTCGTGAGACTCAGTTTTTATATGAAAAGCCTGGACTTATGATTGGATCTGGGGTGAAATGCCTCCAGAAAGCACCCACCCAAGTTCTGTCCTTTGAGCGACCTAATAAAACATCGATCTTGCTGGGTTTGTTGAATTTTGGATCAGCCAGTTCAAGCATCTTTAGATGATTCCAATTATTATCGGGAAGAACAGCTGTAAGTTTGGGTAGGACCAAGGCGTTTAGCTGGAGATTAAAATCTTGATTTACGTTAGATAACATCCTGAAAGTGACCATCCAATTTGAGGTACTTGCATTGCTTTCTCCTACGCCAATTACATTTACACAGCTTTTGACCCTTTTTAACTTGAGAAGTTGAGCGGCAGACTTAGTAATAAATGATGACTCTAATCCTTGATCTAATAACGCTCGCAGCAGCAACGGTTGGCCAGCAGGTGTTAAGGCCTTTATGAGGGTCGTAGCCAGAAGAACGGGTGCATGCTCGTTTTCGGCTATAGACGCATTGTTTGCTGAAGCATTTGCGATGGAATTCGGAAACTTTTCGGACGATCCCGATAGGGAGGTAGGAGCGGAAGGGACAGTTGCCTTGTTTGGTTGTGAAGCCAGAGTGTTTTCGATGCCTTGCAATGCCTTAGATGCATCATTCATGTGCAATAACGAGTGATATTTTTTATGGCAAGTCGAACACGTAAATGTGCTTGTGCAATTTTATGTACAATGCGTATTTGAAAGGCAGTTAAAGCAAAAGTTATTTGTTTTACGAATTCATACCTTTTCTTTGCGATAAATGCTTTAAACTTAAAGCAATTTCGAATGGAGTGTGAGCCCTGACAAAGTAGACACTTTGTGACAATCTTAGAGTTGTGCGCTCTAACTGTACTCGGTGAATGTTTTGTAGCTTTTTGCTGATTTATATCTGAAGAGGATTGTCCAATAACATCCAATGTCCTAGACCTCATTAAAATGAAATCTTTTAAAACGCTGTATTGCGGGTAGTCAACATGCGTCGAAATATGTGATTCCCAAAGCCCACGAGTTGTAAAAGGAAGTTTCTCTGTTTCAGCTGATTTTGGTTCAGTAAGAGATCATTGACCGAAAGTACACATGCATAAAACACAAACATCGCATGGTGGGCGGGTCTTCGAAGTCAACTCCTACACATCGATCAATGAGTTATAAATAAGTCGAGGTGTCATCTTTCATGAACTCCCGTATGTGGTTTTGCCGTCGGTATTTAATAATTCTTTATTCAGTCTACAGGAATGGTTCATGTTGCGTCGCAACAAATACCGATGTTTTGGTTATTTTATTGGGAAACATGCACACAATTTCACAATCTGTAATTTGGCTAGCCACTTCAGCATCAAAAAAGAAAAATAACCAACATCTTGATTGCATTAATTGCACTGATTTAGCGTTAAAATTGGGTTCAAAACTATCCCAAAGTTTACCCGCTTTCAAATGTTGCGATTACACGGCGGTATTTTACAATAAAGGAAAACTAAAATCTTTTAAGCTTTTTTTCCAAAAATGAAAAGTATAAAACAGTTTTTGCTTCATTAACTGATGAAGCCGATGTTTTCATAGATGAAAAAATGGGAACGACTGGGTCGCACTTACTTGCTCTTTTGTGCCTAATTACATTGAAAAGCAAGATCTTTAACAGAAACAAGTAACATTTTTGTTGACTTCTTGACAACTCGCACGATACCCTTTTAATCCATGAATGGTGAAAGTTTCGCTATTTTGCTTTGTTTGGAGACCATTTCTCCTTTACTAAGTTTCGAGATCACTTCAGTAAAATGTTTCTTTTGTACAAAAGCAATCAAACGTGAACGAGCTGAAGATATCTCATCGACGTATAGTGGACCATGCACACGAGTTGATAATTTCTTTGCCTTAAACTGAAAATTTGTTAAGAATCGACGCCAGTAGGCTGCAGCTCGATATAAACGATTAAGGGATGAAAAACGATTGAAAAGCGGTTGATTTGTTTCGAAGGTAGTGAAGTGAACGCAGAGCTGAAAAAATGGTAATGATGGGGTACCCAGATGCGGTCAACTTACTTTTAGTTTTTGAATTATGTGATCCCTTCATTTCAAGTTCCGTTGGTTTGATTTCAAACGAAGGGTGAACAGTTTCATCAAACGATTGTAGGAAGTCAGGTCCATGCCACCACTGACGGTTCTGAGTGAGATCACTTGGAAAGACTCCTCGTGACCCGATGTCAGCGGGGTTGTCCTTGGACGGAACATAATTCCAACACTCAGCATCAGTCAGTTCTTGGATCTCTGCCACTCTGTTGGCAACGAACGTGGTTCTCAAATACGGTGCGCTTTTAATTCAGGCTAGAGTTATTTGAGAGTCACACCAAGTGAAGATCTTTGCCGACTGGAGTTCCATCGTCTCTATGGTGTTAACCAACAGCAAAGTCCAACAAAGCTCCAAACGAGCCAGTGATTTAGTTTTAAGAGGTGCCACTCTGGTTTTTGACACGACGAGATGAACGAAAGTTTCGTTTTTGGTGGTAATCCTAAGGTATATGGTTGCCGCATAAGCCTTTTCAGATGCATCGCAGAATCCGTAGACCTCGACCTGTGATTCGTTGGTGAGATTAATCCAGCGAGGGATCTCGATTGAACATAAAAGGTGCAGTCCAGCTTTCAACGTTTGCCACGCAGAAATTATTGTTGATAGGAGCTCAGAATCCCAGGTTTGTTTATCCTTGCAAATCTCTTGGATTATAATTTTGCCAACGATGACGCAGGGTGCTATCCAACTCATCGGATCATAGAGGCGTGCAAGATCTGATAGTATGGTCCTCTTCTTGATTTTATTACGTTCCTGAAGTGAGATTTTGAAAGTGAAAATGTCCCTTGCCGGGTGACACTGGATCCCAAGGGCCTTAATTGCATTTTTCTCATCGAAAGAAAATGGTATTTGAATTTCCCTGTCTCTTTCTAGCACTGAAATCAAAAGCTCCTCGCAGTTACTTGCTCATTTCCGTAACGGAAAGCCTCCTTGCTTCAACATCTTTATGAGCTGTGTCTGCATCTCCAACGCTTCATTTACTGAGTCTGCCCCATGAATGACATCATCGACGTAAAAGTTCTTCAGGGCTATCTTCGATGCAAGAGGGAAGTCATCACGTTCGTCAGATGCCAGTTGTGGAAGAGTTTGGATGACTAAATAAGGTGCAGCAGCAGTAACGAATGTAACCGTGTTAAGACGGTACTTTTTAACTTCTTCTCCTTCCATATCTCGCCATAAAACAAGTTGATTTGGGGTGTTTGTTTGGAATTTTCTTTCCAATTGTAAAAATCTTACATGAGCTGATTTTTGAAACAATCCTAGAAGGATATGTTCCTTCTTTGAATAGAAGTTGGACAACATACTTTTCATCTAATTGTCGTTGATGTGTTCTGCAAAAATGTTTTTCACATTTTTCTTCATCCGGTGATAGGAACTTTCGACCTTGAACTTCTTCAAGTTCCCAAAACTTACTCAGCAGAGTATCTAAGTCGTGAGACTCAGTTTTTATATGAAAAGCCTGGACTTATGATTGGATCTGGGGTGAAATGCCTCCAGAAAGCACCCACCCAAGTTCTGTCCTTTGAGTGACCTAATAAAACATCGATCTTGCTGGGTTTGTTGAATTTTGGATCAGCCAGTTCAAGCATCTTTAGATGATTCCAATTATTATCGGGAAGAACAGCTGTAAGTTTGGGTAGGACCAAGGCGTTTAGCTGGAGATTAAAATCTTGATTTACGTTAGATAACATCCTGAAAGTGACCATCCAATTTGAGGTACTTGCATTGCTTTCTCCTACGCCAATTACATTTACACAGCTTTTGACCCTTTTTAACTTGAGAAGTTGAGCGGCAGACTTAGTAATAAATGATGACTCTAATCCTTGATCTAATAACGCTCGCAGCAGCAACGGTTGGCCAGCAGGTGTTAAGGCCTTTATGAGGGTCGTAGCCAGAAGAACGGGTGCATGCTCGTTTTCGGCTATAGACGCATTGTTTGCTGAAGCATTTGCGATGGAATTCGGAAACTTTTCGGACGATCCCGATAGGGAGGTAGGAGCGGAAGGGACAGTTGCCTTGTTTGGTTGTGAAGCCAGAGTGTTTTCGATGCCTTGCAATGCCTTAGATGCATCATTCATGTGCAATAACGAGTGATATTTTTTATGGCAAGTCGAACACGTAAATGTGCTTGTGCAATTTTATGTACAATGCGTATTTGAAAGGCAGTTAAAGCAAAAGTTATTTGTTTTACGAATTCATACCTTTTCTTTGCGATAAATGCTTTAAACTTAAAGCAATTTCGAATGGAGTGTGAGCCCTGACAAAGTAGACACTTTGTGACAATCTTAGAGTTGTGCGCTCTAACTGTACTCGGTGAATGTTTTGTAGCTTTTTGCTGATTTATATCTGAAGAGGATTGTCCAATAACATCCAATGTCCAAGACCTCATTAAAATGAAATCTTCTAAAACGCTGTATTGCGGGTAGTCAACATCGTCGAAATATGTGATTCCCAAAGCCCACGAGTTGTAAAAGGAAGTTTCTCTGTTTCAGCTGATTTTGGTTCAGTAAGAGATCATTGACCGAAAGTACACATGCATAAAACACAAACATCGCATGGTGGGCGGGTCTTCGAAGTCAACTCCTACACATCGATCAATGAGTTATAAATAAGTCGAGGTGTCATCTTTCATGAACTCCCGTATGTGGTTTTGCCGTCGGTATTTAATAATTCTTTATTCAGTCTACAGGAATGGTTCATGTTGCGTCGCAACAAATACCGATGTTTTGGTTATTTTATTGGGAAACATGCACACAATTTCACAATCTGTAATTTGGCTAGCCACTTCAGCATCAAAAAAGAAAAATAACCAACATCTTGATTGCATTAATTGCACTGATTTAGCGTTAAAATTGGGTTCAAAACTATCCCAAAGTTTACCCGCTTTCAAATGTTGCGATTACACGGCGGTATTTTACAATAAAGGAAAACTAAAATCTTTTAAGCTTTTTTTCCAAAAATGAAAAGTATAAAACAGTTTTTGCTTCATTAACTGATGAAGCCGATGTTTTCATAGATGAAAAAATGGGAACGACTGGGTCGCACTTACTTGCTCTTATGTGCCTAATTACATTGAAAAGCAAGATCTTTAACAGAAACAAGTAACATTTTTGTTGACTTCTTGACAACTCGCACGATACCCTTTTAATCCATGAATGGTGAAAGTTTCGCTATTTTGCTTTGTTTGGAGACCATTTCTCCTTTACTAAGTTTCGAGATCACTTCAGTAAAATGTTTCTTTTGTACAAAAGCAATCAAACGTGAACGAGCTGAAGATATCTCATCGACGTATAGTGGTCCATGCACACGAGTTGATAATTTCTTTGCCTTAAACTGAAAATTTGTTAAGAATCGACGCCAGTAGGCTGCAGCTCGATATAAACGATTAAGGGATGAAAAACGATTGAAAAGCGGTTGATTTGTTTCGAAGGTAGTGAAGTGAACGCAGAGCTGAAAAAATGGTAATGATGGGGTACCCAGATGCGGTCAACTTACTTTTAGTTTTTGAATTATGTGATCCCTTCATTTCAAGTTCCGTTGGTTTGATTTCAAACGAAGGGTGAACAGTTTCATCAAACGATTGTAGGAAGTCAGGTCCATGCCACCACTGACGGTTCTGAGTGAGATCACTTGGAAAGACTCCTCGTGACCCGATGTCAGCGGGGTTGTCCTTGGACGGAACATAATTCCAACACTCAGCATCAGTCAGTTCTTGGATCTCTGCCACTCTGTTGGCAACGAACGTGGTTCTCAAATACGGTGCGCTTTTAATTCAGGCTAGAGTTATTTGAGAGTCACACCAAGTGAAGATCTTTGCCGACTGGAGTTCCATCGTCTCTATGGTGTTAACCAACAGCAAAGTCCAACAAAGCTCCAAACGAGCCAGTGATTTAGTTTTAAGAGGTGCCACTCTGGTTTTTGACACGACGAGATGAACGAAAGTTTCGTTTTTGGTGGTAATCCTAAGGTATATGGTTGCCGCATAAGCCTTTTCAGATGCATCGCAGAATCCGTAGACCTCGACCTGTGATTCGTTGGTGAGATTAATCCAGCGAGGGATCTCGATTGAACATAAAAGGTGCAGTCCAGCTCTCAACGTTTGCCACGCAGAAATTATTGTTGATAGGAGCTCAGAATCCCAGGTTTGTTTATCCTTGCAAATCTCTTGGATTATAATTTTGCCAACGATGACGCAGGGTGCTATCCAACTCATCGGATCATAGAGGCGTGCAAGATCTGATAGTATGGTCCTCTTCTTGATTTTATTACGTTCCTGAAGTGAGATTTTGAAAGTGAAAATGTCCCTTGCCGGGTGACACTGGATCCCAAGGGCCTTAATTGCATTTTTCTCATCGAAAGAAAATGGTATTTGAATTTCCCTGTCTCTTTCTAGCACTGAAATCAAAAGCTCCTCGCAGTTACTTGCCCATTTCCGTAACGGAAAGCCTCCTTGCTTCAACATCTTTATGAGCTGTGTCTGCATCTCCAACGCTTCATTTACTGAGTCTGCCCCATGAATGACATCATCGACGTAAAAGTTCTTCAGGGCTATCTTCGATGCAAGAGGGAAGTCATCACGTTCGTCAGATGCCAGTTGTGGAAGAGTTTGGATGACTAAATAAGGTGCAGCAGCAGTAACGAATGTAACCGTGTTAAGACGGTACTTTTTAACTTCTTCTCCTTCCATATCTCGCCATAAAACAAGTTGATTTGGGGTGTTTGTTTGGAATTTTCTTTCCAATTGTAAAAATCTTACATGAGCTGATTTTTGAAACAATCCTAGAAGGATATGTTCCTTCTTTGAATAGAAGTTGGACAACATACTTTTCATCTAATTGTCGTTGATGTGTTCTGCAAAAATGTTTTTCACATTTTTCTTCATCCGGTGATAGGAACTTTCGACCTTGAACTTCTTCAAGTTCCCAAAACTTACTCAGCAGAGTATCTAAGTCGTGAGACTCAGTTTTTATATGAAAAGCCTGGACTTATGATTGGATCTGGGGTGAAATGCCTCCAGAAAGCACCCACCCAAGTTCTGTCCTTTGAGTGACCTAATAAAACATCGATCTTGCTGGGTTTGTTGAATTTTGGATCAGCCAGTTCAAGCATCTTTAGATGATTCCAATTATTATCGGGAAGAACAGCTGTAAGTTTGGGTAGGACCAAGGCGTTTAGCTGGAGATTAAAATCTTGATTTACGTTAGATAACATCCTGAAAGTGACCATCCAATTTGAGGTACTTGCATTGCTTTCTCCTACGCCAATTACATTTACACAGCTTTTGACCCTTTTTAACTTGAGAAGTTGAGCGGCAGACTTAGTAATAAATGATGACTCTAATCCTTGATCTAATAACGCTCGCAGCAGCAACGGTTGGCCAGCAGGTGTTAAGGCCTTTATGAGGGTCGTAGCCAGAAGAACGGGTGCATGCTCGTTTTCGGCTATGGACGCATTGTTTGCTGAAGCATTTGCGATGGAATTCGGAAACTTTTCGGACGATCCCGATAGGGAGGTAGGAGCGGAAGGGACAGTTGCCTTGTTTGGTTGTGAAGCCAGAGTGTTTTCGATGCCTTGCAATGCCTTAGATGCATCATTCATGTGCAATAACGAGTGATATTTTTTATGGCAAGTCGAACACGTAAATGTGCTTGTGCAATTTTATGTACAATGCGTATTTGAAAGGCAGTTAAAGCAAAAGTTATTTGTTTTACGAATTCATACCTTTTCTTTGCGATAAATGCTTTAAACTTAAAGCAATTTCGAATGGAGTGTGAGCCCTGACAAAGTAGACACTTTGTGACAATCTTAGAGTTGTGCGCTCTAACTGTACTCGGTGAATGTTTTGTAGCTTTTTGCTGATTTATATCTGAAGAGGATTGTCCAATAACATCCAATGTCCAAGACCTCATTAAAATGAAATCTTCTAAAACGCTGTATTGCGGGTAGTCAACATCGTCGAAATATGTGATTCCCAAAGCCCACGAGTTGTAAAAGGAAGTTTCTCTGTTTCAGCTGATTTTGGTTCAGTAAGAGATCATTGACCGAAAGTACACATGCATAAAACACAAACATCGCATGGTGGGCGGGTCTTCGAAGTCAACTCCTACACATCGATCAATGAGTTATAAATAAGTCGAGGTGTCATCTTTCATGAACTCCCGTATGTGGTTTTGCCGTCGGTATTTAATAATTCTTTATTCAGTCTACAGGAATGGTTCATGTTGCGTCGCAACAAATACCGATGTTTTGGTTATTTTATTGGGAAACATGCACACAATTTCACAATCTGTAATTTGGCTAGCCACTTCAGCATCAAAAAAGAAAAATAACCAACATCTTGATTGCATTAATTGCACTGATTTAGCGTTAAAATTGGGTTCAAAACTATCCCAAAGTTTACCCGCTTTCACATGTTGCGATTACACGGCGGTATTTTACAATAAAGGAAAACTAAAATCTTTTAAGCTTTTTTTCCAAAAATGAAAAGTATAAAACAGTTTTTGCTTCATTAACTGATGAAGCCGATGTTTTCATAGATGAAAAAATGGGAACGACTGGGTCGCACTTACTTGCTCTTATGTGCCTAATTACATTGAAAAGCAAGATCTTTAACAGAAACAAGTAACATTTTTGTTGACTTCTTGACAACTCGCACGATACCCTTTTAATCTATGAATGGTGAAAGTTTCGAGATCACTTCAGTAAAATGTTTCTTTTGTACAAAAGCAATCAAACGTGAACGAGCTGAAGATATCTCATCGACGTATAGTGGTCCATGCACACGAGTTGATAATTTCTTTGCCTTAAACTGAAAATTTGTTAAGAATCGACGCCAGTAGGCTGCAGCTCGATATAAACGATTAAGGGATGAAAAACGATTGAAAAGCGGTTGATTTGTTTCGAAGGTAGTGAAGTGAACGCAGAGCTGAAAAAATGGTAATGATGGGGTACCCAGATGCGGTCAACTTACTTTTAGTTTTTGAATTATGTGATCCCTTCATTTCAAGTTCCGTTGGTTTGATTTCAAACGAAGGGTGAACAGTTTCATCAAACGATTGTAGGAAGTCAGGTCCATGCCACCACTGACGGTTCTGAGTGAGATCACTTGGAAAGACTCCTCGTGACCCGATGTCAGCGGGGTTGTCCTTGGACGGAACATAATTCCAACACTCAGCATCAGTCAGTTCTTGGATCTCTGCCACTCTGTTGGCAACGAACGTGGTTCTCAAATACGGTGCGCTTTTAATTCAGGCTAGAGTTATTTGAGAGTCACACCAAGTGAAGATCTTTGCCGACTGGAGTTCCATCGTCTCTATGGTGTTAAACAACAGCAAAGTCCAACAAAGCTCCAAACGAGCCAGTGATTTAGTTTTAAGAGGTGCCACTCTGGTTTTTGACACGACGAGATGAACGAAAGTTTCGTTTTTGGTGGTAATCCTAAGGTATATGGTTGCCGCATAAGCCTTTTCAGATGCATCGCAGAATCCGTAGACCTCGACCTGTGATTCGTTGGTGAGATTAATCCAGCGAGGGATCTCGATTGAACTTAAAAGGTGCAGTCCAGCTTTCAACGTTTGCCACGCAGAAATTATTGTTGATAGGAGCTCAGAATCCCAGGTTTGTTTATCCTTGCAAATCTCTTGGATTATAATTTTGCCAACGATGACGCAGGGTGCTATCCAACTCATCGGATCATAGAGGCGTGCAAGATCTGATAGTATGGTCCTCTTCTTGATTTTATTACGTTCCTGAAGTGAGATTTTGAAAGTGAAAATGTCCCTTGCCGGGTGACACTGGATCCCAAGGGCCTTAATTGCATTTTTCTCATCGAAAGAAAATGGTATTTGAATTTCCCTGTCTCCTTCTAGCACTGAAATCAAAAGCTCCTCGCAGTTACTTGCCCATTTCCGTAACGGAAAGCCTCCTTGCTTCAACATCTTTATGAGCTGTGTCTGCATCTCCAACGCTTCATTTACTGAGTCTGCCCCATGAATGACATCATCGACGTAAAAGTTCTTGAGGGCTATCTTCGATGCAAGAGGGAAGTCATCACGTTCGTCAGATGCCAGTTGTGGAAGAGTTCGGATGGCTAAATAAGGTGCAGCAGCAGTACCGAATGTAACCGTGTTAAGACGGTACTTTTTAACTCCTTCTCCTTCCATATCTCGCCATAAAACAAGTTGATTTGGGGTGTTTGTTTGGAATTTTCTTTCCAATTGTAAAAATCTTACATGAGCTGATTTTTGAAACAATCCTAGAAGGATATGTTCCTTCTTTGAATGAAAGTTGGACAACATACTTTTCATCTAATTGTCGTTGATGTGTTCTGCAAAAATGTTTTTCACATTTTTCTTCATCCGGTGATAGGAACTTTCGACCTTGAACTTCTTCAAGTTCCCAAAACTTACTCAGCAGAGTATCTAAGTCGTGAGACTCAGTTTTTATATGAAAAGCCTGGACTTATGATTGGATCTGGGGTGAAATGCCTCCAGAAAGCACCCACCCAAGTTCTGTCCTTTGAGCGACCTAATAAAACATCGATCTTGCTGGGTTTGTTGAATTTTGGATCAGCCAGTTCAAGCATCTTTAGATGATTCCAATTATTATCGGGAAGAACAGCTGTAAGTTTGGGTAGGACCAAGGCGTTTAGCTGGAGATTAAAATCTTGATTTACGTTAGATAACATCCTGAAAGTGACCATCCAATTTGAGGTACTTGCATTGCTTTCTCCTACGCCAATTGCATTTACACAGCTTTTGACCCTTTTTAACTTGAGAAGTTGAGCGGCAGACTTAGTAATAAATGATGACTCTAATCCTTGATCTAATAACGCTCGCAGCAGCAACGGTTGGCCAGCAGGTGTTAAGGCCTTTATGAGGGTGGTAGCCAGAAGAACGGGTGCATGCTCGTTTTCGGCTATAGACGCATTGTTTGCTGAAGCATTTGCGATGGAATTCGGAAACTTTTCGGACGATCCCGATAGGGAGGTAGGAGCGGAAGGGACAGTTGCCTTGTTTGGTTGTGAAGCCAGAGTGTTTTCGATGCCTTGCAATGCCTTAGATGCATCATTCATGTGCAATAACGAGTGATATTTTTTATGGCAAGTCGAACACGTAAATGTGCTTGTGCAATTTTATGTACAATGCGTATTTGAAAGGCAGTTAAAGCAAAAGTTATTTGTTTTACGAATTCATACCTTTTCTTTGCGATAAATGCTTTAAACTTAAAGCAATTTCGAATGGAGTGTGAGCCCTGACAAAGTAGACACTTTGTGACAATCTTAGAGTTGTGCGCTCTAACTGTACTCGGTGAATGTTTTGTAGCTTTTTGCTGATTTATATCTGAAGAGGATTGTCCAATAACATCCAATGTCCTAGACCTCATTAAAATGAAATCTTTTAAAACGTAACGGAAAGCCTCCTTGCTTCAACATCTTTATGAGCTGTGTCTGCATCTCCAACGCTTCATTTACTGAGTCTGCCCCATGAATGACATCATCGACGTAAAAGTTCTTCAGGGCTATCTTCGATGCAAGAGGAAAGTCATCACGTTCGTCAGATGCCAGTTGTGGAAAAGTTCGGATGGCTAAATAAGGTGCAGCAGCAGTACCGAATGTAACCGTGTTAAGACGGTACTTTTTAACTTCTTCTCCTTCCATATCTCGCCATAAAACAAGTTGATTTGGGGTGTTTGTTTGGAATTTTCTTTCCAATTGTAAAAATCTTACATGAGCTGATTTTTGAAACAATCCTAGAAGGATATGTTCCTTCTTTAAATGAAAGTTGGACAACATACTTTTCATCTAATTGTCGTTGATGTGTTCTGCAAAAATGTTTTTCACATTTTTCTTCATCCGGTGATAGGAACTTTCGACCTTGAACTTCTTCAAGTTCCCAAAACTTACTCAGCAGAGTATCTAAGTCGTGAGACTCAGTTTTTATATGAAAAGCCTGGACTTATGATTGGATCTGGGGTGAAATGCCTCCAGAAAGCACCCACCCAAGTTCTGTCCTTTGAGCGACCTAATAAAACATCGATCTTGCTGGGTTTGTTGAATTTTGGATCAGCCAGTTCAAGCATCTTTAGATGATTCCAATTATTATCGGGAAGAACAGCTGTAAGTTTGGTTAGGACCAAGGCGTTTAGCTGGAGATTAAAATCTTGATTTACGTTAGATAACATCCTGAAAGTGACCATCCAATTTGAGGTACTTGCATTGCTTTCTCCTACGCCAATTACATTTACACAGCTTTTGACCCTTTTTAACTTGAGAAGTTGAGCGGCAGACTTAGTAATAAATGATGACTCTAATCCTTGATCTAATAACGCTCGCAGCAGCAACGGTTGGCCAGCAGGTGTTAAGGCCTTTATGAGGGTCGTAGCCAGAAGAACGGGTGCATGCTCGTCTTCGGCTATAGACGCACTGTTTGCTGAAGCATTTGCGATGGAATTCGGAAACTTTTCGGACGATCCCGATAGGGAGGTAGGAGCGGAAGGGACAGTTGCCTTGTTTGGTTGTGAAGCCAGAGTGTTTTCGATGCCTTGCAATGCCTTAGATGCATCATTCATGTGCAATAACGAGTGATATTTTTTATGGCAAGTCGAACACGTAAATGTGCTTGTGCAATTTTATGTACAATGCGTATTTGAAAGGCAGTTAAAGCAAAAGTTATTTGTTTTACGAATTCATACCTTTTCTTTGCGATAAATGCTTTAAACTTAAAGCAATTTCGAATGGAGTGTGAGCCCTGACAAAGTAGACACTTTGTGACAATCTTAGAGTTGTGCGCTCTAACTGTACTCGGTGAATGTTTTGTAGCTTTTTGCTGATTTATATCTGAAGAGGATTGTCCAATAACATCCAATGTCCTAGACCTCATTAAAATGAAATCTTTTAAAACGCTGTATTGCGGGTAGTCAACATGCGTCGAAATATGTGATTCCCAAAGCCCACGAGTTGTAAAAGGAAGTTTCTCTGTTTCAGCTGATTTTGGTTCAGTAAGAGATCATTGACCGAAAGTACACATGCATAAAACACAAACATCGCATGGTGGGCGGGTCTTCGAAGTCAACTCCTACACATCGATCAATGAGTTATAAATAAGTCGAGGTGTCATCTTTCATGAACTCCCGTATGTGGTTTTGCCGTCGGTATTTAATAATTCTTTATTCAGTCTACAGGAATGGTTCATGTTGCGTCGCAACAAATACCGATGTTTTGGTTATTTTATTGGGAAACATGCACACAATTTCACAATCTGTAATTTGGCTAGCCACTTCAGCATCAAAAAAGAAAAATAACCAACATCTTGATTGCATTAATTGCACTGATTTGGCGTTAAAATTGGGTTCAAAACTATCCCAAAGTTTACCCGCTTTCACATGTTGCGATTACACGGCGGTATTTTACAATAAAGGAAAACTAAAATCTTTTAAGCTTTTTTTCCAAAAATGAAAAGTATAAAACAGTTTTTGCTTCATTAACTGATGAAGCCGATGTTTTCATAGATGAAAAAATGGGAATGACTGGGTCGCACTTACTTGCTCTTATGTGCCTAATTACATTGAAAAGCAAGATCTTTAAAAGAAACAAGTAACATTTTTGTTGACTTCTTGACAACTCGCACGATACCCTTTTAATCCATGAATGGTGAAAGTTTCGCTATTTTGCTTTGTTTGGAGACCATTTCTCCTTTACTAAGTTTCGAGATCACTTCAGTAAAATGTTTCTTTTGTACAAAAGCAATCAAACGTGAACGAGCTGAAGATATCTCATCGACGGATAGTGGTCCATGCACACGAGTTGATAATTTCTTTGCCTTAAACTGAAAATTTGTTAAGAATCGACGCCAGTAGGCTGCAGCTCGATATAAACGATTAAGGGATGAAAAACGATTGAAAAGCGGTTGATTTGATTCGAAGGTAGTGAAGTGAACGCAGAGCTGAAAAAATGGTAATGATGGGGTACCCAGATGCGGTCAACTTACTTTTAGTTTTTGAATTATGTGATCCCTTCATTTCAAGTTCCGTTGGTTTGATTTCAAACGAAGGGTGAACAGTTTCATCAAACGATTGTAGGAAGTCAGGTCCATGCCACCACTGACGGTTCTGAGTGAGATCACTTGGAAAGACTCCTCGTGACCCGATGTCAGCGGGGTTGTCCTTGGACGGAACATAATTCCAACACTCAGCATCAGTCAGTTCTTGGATCTCTGCCACTCTGTTGGCAACGAACGTGGTTCTCAAATACGGTGCGCTTTTAATTCAGGCTAGAGTTATTTGAGAGTCACACCAAGTGAAGATCTTTGCCGACTGGAGTTCCATCGTCTCTATGGTGTTAACCAACAGCAAAGCTCCAAACGAGCCAGTGATTTAGTTTTAAGAGGTGCCACTCTGGTTTTTGACACTTCGAGATTAACGAAAGTTTCGTTTTTGGTGGTAATCCTAAGGTATATGGTTGCCGCATAAGCCTTTTCAGATGCATCGCAGAATCCGTAGACCTCGACCTGTGATTCGTTGGTGAGATTAATCCAGCGAGGGATCTAGATTGAACTTAAAAGGTGCAGTCCAGCTTTCAACGTTTGCCACGCAGAAATTATTGTTGATGGGAGCTCAGAATCCCAGGTTTGTTTATCCTTGCAAATCTCTTGGATTATAATTTTGCCAACGATGACGCAGGGTGCTATCCAACTCATCGGATCATAGAGGCGTGCAAGATCTGATAGTATGGTCCTCTTCTTGATTTTATTACGTTCCTGAAGTGAGATTTTGAAAGTGAAAATGTCCCTTGCCGGGTGACACTGTATCCCAAGGGCCTTAATTGCATTTTTCTCATCGAAAGAAAATGGTATTTGAATTTCCCTGTCTCCTTCTAGCACTGAAATCAAAAGCTCCTCGCAGTTACTTGCCCATTTCCGTAACGGAAAGCCTCCTTGCTTCAACATCTTTATGAGCTGTGTCTGCATCTCCAACGCTTCATTTACTGAGTCTGCCCCATGAATGACATCATCGACGTAAAAGTTCTTCAGGGCTATCTTCGATGCAAGAGGGAAGTCATCACGTTCGTCAGATGCCAGTTGTGGAAGAGTTCGGATGGCTAAATAAGGTGCAGCAGCAGTACCGAATGTAACCGTGTTAAGACGGTACTTTTTAACTTCTTTTCCTTCCATATCTCGCCATAAAACAAGTTGATTTGGGGTGTTTGTTTCGAATTTTCTTTCCAATTGTAAAAATCTTACATGAGCTGATTTTTGAAACAATCCTAGAAGGATATGTTCCTTCTTTGAATGGAAGTTGGACAACATACTTTTCATCTAATTGTCGTTGATGTGTTCTGCAAAAATGTTTTTCACATTTTTCTTCATCCGGTGATAGGAACTTTCGACCTTGAACTTCTTCAAGTTCCCAAAACTTACTCAGCAGAGTATCTAAGGCGTGAGACTCAGTTTTTATATGAAAAGCCTGGACTTATGATTGGATCTGGGGTGAAATGCCTCCAGAAAGCACCCACCCAAGTTCTGTCCTTTGAGCGACCTAATAAAACATCGATCTTGCTGGGTTTGTTGAATTTTGGATCAGCCAGTTCAAGCATCTTTAGATGATTCCAATTATTATCGGGAAGAACAGTTGTAAGTTTGGGTAGGACCAAGGCGTTTAGCTGGAGATTAAAATCTTGATTTACGTTAGATAAAATCCTGAAAGTGACCATCCAATTTGAGGTACTTGCATTGCTTTCTCCTACGCCAATTACATTTACACAGCTTTTGACCCTTTTTAACTTGAGAAGTTGAGCGGCAGACTTAGTAATAAATGATGACTCTAATCCTTGATCTAATAACGCTCGCAGCAGCAACGGTTGGCCAGCAGGTGTTAAGGCCTTTATGAGGGTCGTAGCCAGAAGAACGGGTGCATGCTCGTCTTCGGCTATAGACGCACTGTTTGCTGAAGCATTTGCGATGGAATTCGGAAACTTTTCGGACGATCCCGATAGGGAGGTAGGAGCGGAAGGGACAGTTGCCTTGTTTGGTTGTGAAGCCAGAGTGTTTTCGATGCCTTGCAATGCCTTAGATGCATCATTCATGTGCAATAACGAGTGATATTTTTTATGGCAAGTCGAACACGTAAATGTGCTTGTGCAATTTTATGTACAATGCGTATTTGAAAGGCAGTTAAAGCAAAAGTTATTTGTTTTACGAATTCATACCTTTTCTTTGCGATAAATGCTTTAAACTTAAAGCAATTTCGAATGGAGTGTGAGCCCTGACAAAGTAGACACTTTGTGACAATCTTAGAGTTGTGCGCTCTAACTGTACTCGGTGAATGTTTTGTAGCTTTTTGCTGATTTATATCTGAAGAGGATTGTCCAATAACATCCAATGTCCTAGACCTCATTAAAATGAAATCTTTTAAAACGCTGTATTGCGGGTAGTCAACATGCGTCGAAATATGTGATTCCCAAAGCCCACGAGTTGTAAAAGGAAGTTTCTCTGTTTCAGCTGATTTTGGTTCAGTAAGAGATCATTGACCGAAAGTACACATGCATAAAACACAAACATCGCATGGTGGGCGGGTCTTCGAAGTCAACTCCTACACATCGATCAATGAGTTATAAATAAGTCGAGGTGTCATCTTTCATGAACTCCCGTATGTGGTTTTGCCGTCGGTATTTAATAATTCTTTATTCAGTCTACAGGAATGGTTCATGTTGCGTCGCAACAAATACCGATGTTTTGGTTATTTTATTGGGAAACATGCACACAATTTCACAATCTGTAATTTGGCTAGCCACTTCAGCATCAAAAAAGAAAAATAACCAACATCTTGATTGCATTAATTGCACTGATTTGGCGTTAAAATTGGGTTCAAAACTATCCCAAAGTTTACCCGCTTTCACATGTTGCGATTACACGGCGGTATTTTACAATAAAGGAAAACTAAAATCTTTTAAGCTTTTTTTCCAAAAATGAAAAGTATAAAACAGTTTTTGCTTCATTAACTGATGAAGCCGATGTTTTCATAGATGAAAAAATGGGAATGACTGGGTCGCACTTACTTGCTCTTATGTGCCTAATTACATTGAAAAGCAAGATCTTTAAAAGAAACAAGTAACATTTTTGTTGACTTCTTGACAACTCGCACGATACCCTTTTAATCCATGAATGGTGAAAGTTTCGCTATTTTGCTTTGTTTGGAGACCATTTCTCCTTTACTAAGTTTCGAGATCACTTCAGTAAAATGTTTCTTTTGTACAAAAGCAATCAAACGTGAACGAGCTGAAGATATCTCATCGACGGATAGTGGTCCATGCACACGAGTTGATAATTTCTTTGCCTTAAACTGAAAATTTGTTAAGAATCGACGCCAGTAGGCTGCAGCTCGATATAAACGATTAAGGGATGAAAAACGATTGAAAAGCGGTTGATTTGATTCGAAGGTAGTGAAGTGAACGCAGAGCTGAAAAAATGGTAATGATGGGGTACCCAGATGCGGTCAACTTACTTTTAGTTTTTGAATTATGTGATCCCTTCATTTCAAGTTCCGTTGGTTTGATTTCAAACGAAGGGTGAACAGTTTCATCAAACGATTGTAGGAAGTCAGGTCCATGCCACCACTGACGGTTCTGAGTGAGATCACTTGGAAAGACTCCTCGTGACCCGATGTCAGCGGGGTTGTCCTTGGACGGAACATAATTCCAACACTCAGCATCAGTCAGTTCTTGGATCTCTGCCACTCTGTTGGCAACGAACGTGGTTCTCAAATACGGTGCGCTTTTAATTCAGGCTAGAGTTATTTGAGAGTCACACCAAGTGAAGATCTTTGCCGACTGGAGTTCCATCGTCTCTATGGTGTTAACCAACAGCAAAGCTCCAAACGAGCCAGTGATTTAGTTTTAAGAGGTGCCACTCTGGTTTTTGACACTTCGAGATTAACGAAAGTTTCGTTTTTGGTGGTAATCCTAAGGTATATGGTTGCCGCATAAGCCTTTTCAGATGCATCGCAGAATCCGTAGACCTCGACCTGTGATTCGTTGGTGAGATTAATCCAGCGAGGGATCTAGATTGAACTTAAAAGGTGCAGTCCAGCTTTCAACGTTTGCCACGCAGAAATTATTGTTGATGGGAGCTCAGAATCCCAGGTTTGTTTATCCTTGCAAATCTCTTGGATTATAATTTTGCCAACGATGACGCAGGGTGCTATCCAACTCATCGGATCATAGAGGCGTGCAAGATCTGATAGTATGGTCCTCTTCTTGATTTTATTACGTTCCTGAAGTGAGATTTTGAAAGTGAAAATGTCCCTTGCCGGGTGACACTGTATCCCAAGGGCCTTAATTGCATTTTTCTCATCGAAAGAAAATGGTATTTGAATTTCCCTGTCTCCTTCTAGCACTGAAATCAAAAGCTCCTCGCAGTTACTTGCCCATTTCCGTAACGGAAAGCCTCCTTGCTTCAACATCTTTATGAGCTGTGTCTGCATCTCCAACGCTTCATTTACTGAGTCTGCCCCATGAATGACATCATCGACGTAAAAGTTCTTCAGGGCTATCTTCGATGCAAGAGGGAAGTCATCACGTTCGTCAGATGCCAGTTGTGGAAGAGTTCGGATGGCTAAATAAGGTGCAGCAGCAGTACCGAATGTAACCGTGTTAAGACGGTACTTTTTAACTTCTTTTCCTTCCATATCTCGCCATAAAACAAGTTGATTTGGGGTGTTTGTTTCGAATTTTCTTTCCAATTGTAAAAATCTTACATGAGCTGATTTTTGAAACAATCCTAGAAGGATATGTTCCTTCTTTGAATGGAAGTTGGACAACATACTTTTCATCTAATTGTCGTTGATGTGTTCTGCAAAAATGTTTTTCACATTTTTCTTCATCCGGTGATAGGAACTTTCGACCTTGAACTTCTTCAAGTTCCCAAAACTTACTCAGCAGAGTATCTAAGGCGTGAGACTCAGTTTTTATATGAAAAGCCTGGACTTATGATTGGATCTGGGGTGAAATGCCTCCAGAAAGCACCCACCCAAGTTCTGTCCTTTGAGCGACCTAATAAAACATCGATCTTGCTGGGTTTGTTGAATTTTGGATCAGCCAGTTCAAGCATCTTTAGATGATTCCAATTATTATCGGGAAGAACAGTTGTAAGTTTGGGTAGGACCAAGGCGTTTAGCTGGAGATTAAAATCTTGATTTACGTTAGATAAAATCCTGAAAGTGACCATCCAATTTGAGGTACTTGCATTGCTTTCTCCTACGCCAATTACATTTACACAGCTTTTGACCCTTTTTAACTTGAGAAGTTGAGCGGCAGACTTAGTAATAAATGATGACTCTAATCCTTGATCTAATAACGCTCGCAGCAGCAACGGTTGGCCAGCAGGTGTTAAGGCCTTTAAGAGGGTCGTAGCCAGAAGAACGGGTGCAACTAAAAACTAAAATCTTTTAAGCTTTTTTCCAAAAATGAAAAGTATAAAACAGTTTTTGCTTCATTAACTGATGAAGCCGATGTTTTCATAGATGAAAAAATGGGAACGACTGGGTCGCACTTACTTGCTCTTATGTGCCTAATTGCATTGAAAAGCAAGATCTTTAACAGAAACAAGTAACATTTTTGTTGACTTGTTGACAACTCGTACGATACCCTTTTAATCCATGAATGGTGAAAGTTTCGCTATTTTGCTTTGTTTGGAGACCATTTCTCCTTTACTAAGTTTCGAGATCTCTTCAGTAAAATGTTTCTTTTGTACAAAAGCAATCAAACGTGAACGAGCTGAAGATATTTCATCGACGGATAGTGGTCCATGCACACGAGTTGATAATTTCTTTGCCTTAAACTGAAAATTTGTTAAGAATCGACGCCAGTAGGCTGCAGCTCGATATAAACGATTAAGGGATGAAAAACGATTGAAAAGCGGTTGATTTGATTCGAATGTAGTGAAGTGAACGCAGAGCTGAAAAATGTTAATGATGGGGTACCCAGATGCGGTCAACTTACTTTTAGTTTTTGAATTATGTGATCCTTTCATTTCAAGTTCCGTTGGTTTGATTTCAAAAGAAGGGTGAACAGTTTCATCAAACGATTGTAGGAAGTCAGGTCCATGCCACCACTGACGGTTCTGAGTGAGATCACTTGGAAAGACTCCTCGTGACCCGATGTCAGCGGGGTTGTCCTTGGACGGAACATAATTCCAACACTCAGCATCAGTCAGTTCTTGGATCTCTGCCACTCTGTTGGCAACGAACGTGGTTCTCAAATACGGTGCGCTTTTAATTCAGGCTAGAGTTATTTGAGAGTCACACCAAGTGAAGATCTTTGCCGACTGGAGTTCCATCGTCTCTATGGTGTTAACCAACAGCTGTGCCAACAGCAAAGTCCAACAAAGCTCCAAACGAGCCAGTGATTTAGTTTTAAGAGGTGCCACTCTGGTTTTTGACACGACGAGATTAACGAAAGTTTCTTTTTTGGTGGTAACCCTAAGGTATATGGTTGCCGCATAAGCCTTTTCAGATGCATCGCAGAATCCGTAGACCTCGACCTGTGATTCGTTGGTGAGATTAATCCAGCGAGGGATCTCGATTGAACTTAAAAGGTGCAGTCCAGCTTTCAACGTTTGCCACGCAGAAATTATTGTTGATGGGAGCTCAGAATCCCAGGTTTGTTTATCCTTGCAAATCTCTTGGATATTAATTTTGCCAACGATGACGCAGGGTGCTATCCAACTCATCGGATCAAAGAGGCGTGCAAGATCTGATAGTATGGTCCTCTTCTTGATTTTATTACGTTCCTGAAGTGAGATTTTGAAAGTGAAAATGTCCCTTGCCGGGTGACACTGGATCCCAAGGGCCTTAATTGCATTTTTCTCATCGAAAGAAAATGGTATTTGAATTTCCCTGTCTCCTTCTAGCACTGAAATCAAAAGCTCCTCGCAGTTACTTGCCCATTTCCGTAACGGAAAGCCTCCTTGCTTCAACATCTTTATGAGCTGTGTCTGCATCTCCAACGCTTCATTTACTGAGTCTGCCCCATGAATGACATCATCGATGTAAAAGTTCTTCAAGGCTATCTTCGATGCAAGAGGGAAGTCATCACGTTCGTCAGATGCCAGTTGTGGAAGAGTTCGGATGGCTAAATAAGGTGCAGCAGCAGTACCGAATGTAACCGTGTTAAGACGGTACTTTTTAACTTCTTCTCCTTCCATATCTCGCCATAAAACAAGTTGATTTGGGGTGTTTGTTTGGAATTTTCTTTCCAATTGTAAAAAACTTACATGAGCTGATTTTTGAAACAATCCTAGAAGGATATGTTCCTTCTTTGAATGGAAGTTGGACAACATACTTTTCATCTAATTGTCGTTGATGTGTTCTGCAAAAATGTTTTTCACATTTTTCTTCATCCGGTGATAGGAACTTTCGACCTTGAACTTCTTCAAGTTCCCAAAACTTACTCAGCAGAGTATCTAAGGCGTGAGACTCAGTTTTTATATGAAAAGCCTGGACTTATGATTGGATCTGGAGTGAAATGCCTCCAGAAAGCACCCACCCAAGTTCTGTCCTTTGAGCGACCTAATAAAACATCGATCTTGCTGGGTTTGTTGAATTTCGGATCAGCCAGTTCAAGCATCTTTAGATGATTCCAATTATTATCGGGAAGAACAGCTGTAAGTTTGGGTAGGACCAAGGCGTTTAGCTGGAGATTAAAATCTTGATTTACGTTAGATAACATCCTGAAAGTGACCATCCAATTTGAGGTACTTGCATTGCTTTCTCCTACGCCAATTACATTTACACAGCTTTTGACCCTTTTTAACTTGAGAAGTTGAGCGGCAGACTTAGTAATAAATGATGACTCTAATCCTTGATCTAATAACGCTCGCAGCAGCAACGGTTGGCCAGCAGGTGTTAAGGCCTTTATGAGGGTCGTAGCCAAAAGAACGGGTGCAACTAAAAACTAAAATCTTTTAAGCTTTTTTCCAAAAATGAAAAGTATAAAACAGTTTTTGCTTCATTAACTGATGAAGCCGATGTTTTCATAGATGAAAAAATGGGAACGACTGGGTCGCACTTAATTGCTCTTATGTGCCTAATTACATTGAAAAGCAAGATCTTTAACAGAAACAAGTAACATTTTTGTTGACTTGTTGACAACTCGTACGATACCCTTTTAATCCATGAATGGTGAAAGTTTCGCTATTTTGCTTTGTTTGGAGACCATTTCTCCTTTACTAAGTTTCGAGATCTCTTCAGTAAAATGTTTCTTTTGTACAAAAGCAATCAAACGTGAACGAGCTGAAGATATTTCATCGACGGATAGTGGTCCATGCACACGAGTTGATAATTTCTTTGCCTTAAACTGAATATTTGTTAAGAATCGACGCCAGTAGGCTGCAGCTCGATATAAACGATTAAGGGATGAAAAACGATTGAAAAGCGGTTGATTTGATTCGAATGTAGTGAAGTGAACGCAGAGCTGAAAAATGTTAATGATGGGGTACCCAGATGCGGTCAACTTACTTTTAGTTTTTGAATTATGTGATCCTTTCATTTCAAGTTCCGTTGGTTTGATTTCAAACGAAGGGTGAACAGTTTCATCAAACGATTGTAGGAAGTCAGGTCCATGCCACCACTGACGGTTCTGAGTGAGATCACTTGGAAAGACTCCTCGTGACCCGATGTCAGCGGGGTTGTCCTTGGACGGAACATAATTCCAACACTCAGCATCAGTCAGTTCTTGGATCTCTGCCACTCTGTTGGCAACGAACGTGGTTCTCAAATACGGTGCGCTTTTAATTCAGGCTAGAGTTATTTGAGAGTCACACCAAGTGAAGATCTTTGCCGACTGGAGTTCCATCGTCTCTATGGTGTTAACCAACAGCTGTACCAACAGCAAAGTCCAACAAAGCTCCAAACGAGCCAGTGATTTAGTTTTAAGAGGTGCCACTCTGGTTTTTGACACGACGAGATTAACGAAAGTTTCGTTTTTGGTGGTAACCCTTAGGTTTTAGAGATTAATCCAGCGAGGGATCTCGATTGAACTTAAAAGGTGCAGTCCAGCTTTCAACGTTTGCCACGCAGAAATTATTGTTGATGGGAGCTCAGAATCCCAGGTTTGTTTATCCTTGCAAATCTCTTGGATTATAATTTTGCCAACGATGACGCAGGGTGCTATCCAACTCATCGGATCAAAGAGGCGTGCAAGATCTGATAGTATGGTCCTCTTCTTGATTTTATTACGTTCCTGAAGTGAGATTTTGAAAGTGAAAATGTCCCTTGCCGGGTGACACTGGATCCCAAGGGCCTTAATTGCATTTTTCTCATCGAAAGAAAATGGTATTTGAATTTCCCTGTCTCCTTCTAGCACTGAAATCAAAAGCTCCTCGCAGTTACTTGCCCATTTCCGTAACGGAAAGCCTCCTTGCTTCAACATCTTTATGAGCTGTGTCTGCATCTCCAACGCTTCATTTACTGAGTCTGCCCCATGAATGACATCATCGATGTAAAAGTTCTTCAGGGCTATCTTCGATGCAAGAGGGAAGTCATCACGTTCGTCAGATGCCAGTTGTGGAAGAGTTCGGATGGCTAAATAAGGTGCAGCAGCAGTACCGAATGTAACCGTGTTAAGACGGTACTTTTTAACTTCTTCTCCTTCCATATCTCGCCATAAAACAAGTTGATTTGGAGTGTTTGTTTGGAATTTTCTTTCCAATTGTAAAAATCTTACATGAGCTGATTTTTGAAACAATCCTAGAAGGACATGTTCCTTCTTTGAATGGAAGTTGGACAACATACTTTTCATCTAATTGTCGTTGATGTGTTCTGCAAAAATGTTTTTCACATTTTTCTTCATCCGGTGATAGGAACTTTCGACCTTGAACTTCTTCAAGTTCCCAAACTTACTCAGCAGAGTATCTAAGGCGTGAGACTCTGTTTTTATATGAAAAGCCTGGACTTATGATTGGATCTGGGGTGAAATGCCTCCAGAAAGCACCCACCCAAGTTCTGTCCTTTGAGCGACCTAATAAAACATCGATCTTGCTGGGTTTGTTGAATTTTGGATCAGCCAGTTCAAGCATCTTTAGATGATTCCAATTATTATCGGGAAGAACAGCTGTAAGTTTGGGTAGGACCAAGGCGTTTAGCTGGAGATTAAAATCTTGATTTACGTTAGATAACATCCTGAAAGTGACCATCCAATTTGAGGTACTTGCATTGCTTTCTCCTACGCCAATTACATTTACACAGCTTTTGACCCTTTTTAACTTGAGAAGTTGAGCGGCAGACTTAGTAATAAATGATGAATCTAATCCTTGATCTAATAACGCTCGCAGCAGCAACGGTTAGCCAGCAGGTGTTAAGGCCTTTATGAGGGTCGAAGCCAGAAGAACGGGTGCAACTAAAAACTAAAATCTTTTAAGCTTTTTTCCAAAAATGAAAAGTATAAAACAGTTTTTGCTTCATTAACTGATGAAGCCGATGTTTTCATAGATGAAAAAATGGGAACGACTGGGTCGCACTTACTTGCTCTTATGTGCCTAATTACATTGAAAAGCAAGATCTTTAACAGAAACAAGTAACATTTTTGTTGACTTGTTGACAACTCGTACGATACCCTTTTAATCCATGAATGGTGAAAGTTTCGCTATTTTGCTTTGTTTGGAGACCATTTCTCCTTTACTAAGTTTCGAGATCTCTTCAGTAAAATGTTTCTTTTGTACAAAAGCAATCAAACGTGAACGAGCTGAAGATATTTCATCGACGGATAGTGGTCCATGCACACGAGTTGATAATTTCTTTGCCTTAAACTGAAAATTTGTTAAGAATCGACGCCAGTAGGCTGCAGCTCGATATAAACGATTAAGGGATGAAAAACGATTGAAAAGCGGTTGATTTGATTCGAATGTAGTGAAGTGAACGCAGAGCTGAAAAATGTTAATGATGGGGTACCCAGATGCGGTCAACTTACTTTTTTGAATTATGTGATCCTTTCATTTCAAGTTCCGTTGGTTTGATTTCAAACGAAGGGTGAACAGTTTCATCAAACGATTGTAGGAAGTCAGGTCCATGCCACCACTGACGGTTCTGAGTGAGATCACTTGGAAAGACTCCTCGTGACCCGATGTCAGCGGGGTTGTCCTTGGACGGAACATAATTCCAACACTCAGCATCAGTCAGTTCTTGGATCTCTGCCACTCTGTTGGCAACGAACGTGGTTCTCAAATACGGTGCGCTTTTAATTCAGGCTAGAGTTATTTGAGAGTCACACCAAGTGAAGATCTTTGCCGACTGGAGTTCCATCGTCTCTATGGTGTTAACCAACAGCTGTACCAACAAAGCTCCAAACGAGCCAGTGATTTAGTTTTAAGAGGTGCCACTCTGGTTTTTGACACGACGAGATTAACGAAAGTTTCGTTTTTGGTGGTAACCCTTAGGTATATGGTTGCCGCATAAGCCTTTTCAGATGCATCGCAGAATCCGTAGACCTCGACCTGTGATTCGTTGGTGAGATTAATCCAGCGAGGGATCTCGATTGAACTTAAAAGGTGCAGTCCAGCTTTCAACGTTTGCCACGCAGAAATTATTGTTGATGGGAGCTCAGAATCCCAGGTTTGTTTATCCTTGCAAATCTCTTGGATTATAATTTTGCCAACGATGACGCAGGGTGCTATCCAACTCATCGGATCATAGAGGCGTGCAAGATCTGATAGTATGGTCCTCTTCTTGATTTTATTACGTTCCTGAAGTGAGATTTTGAAAGTGAAAATGTCCCTTGCCGGGTGATACTGGATCCCAAGGGCCTTAATTGCATTTTTCTCATCGAAAGAAAATGGAATTTGAATTTCCCTGTCTCCTTCTAGCACTGAAATCAAAAGCTCCTCGCAGTTACTTGCCCATTTCCGTAACGGAAAGCCTCCTTGCTTCAACATCTTTATGAGCTGTGTCTGCATCTCCAACGCTTCATTTACTGAGTCTGCCCCATGAATGACATCATCGACGTAAAAGTTCTTCAGGGCTATCTTCGATGCAAGAGGGAAGTCATCACGTTCGTCAGATGCCAGTTGTGGAAGAGTTCGGATGGCTAAATTAGGTGCAGCAGCAGTACCGAATGTAACCGTGTTAAGACGGTACTTTTTAACTTCTTCTCCATCCATATCTCGCCATAAAACAAGTTGATTTGGGGTGTTTGTTTGGAATTTTCTTTCCAATTGTAAAAATCTTACATGAGCTGATTTTTGAAACAATCCTAGAAGGATATGTTCCTTCTTTGAATGGAAGTTGGACAACATACTTTTCATCTAATTGTCGTTGATGTGTTCTGCAAAAATGTTTTTCACATTTTTCTTCATCCGGTGATAGGAACTTTCGACCTTGAACTTCTTCAAGTTCCCAAAACTTACTCAGCAGAGTATCTAAGGCGTGAGACTCAGTTTTTATATGAAAAGCCTGGACTTATGATTGGATCTGGGGTGAAATGCCTCCAGAAAGCACCCACCCAAGTTCTGTCCTTTGAGCGACCTAATAAAACATCGATCTTGCTGGGTTTGTTGAATTTCGGATCAGCCAGTTCAAGCATCTTTAGATGATTCCAATTATTATCGGGAAGAACAGCTGTAAGTTTGGGTAGGACCAAGGCGTTTAGCTGGAGATTAAAATCTTGATTTACGTTAGATAACATCCTGAAAGTGACCATCCAATTTGAGGTATTTGCATTGCTTTCTCCTACGCCAATTACATTTACACAGCTTTTGACCCTTTTTAACTTGAGAAGTTGAGCGGCAGACTTAGTAATAAATGATGACTCTAATCCTTGATCTAATAACGCTCGCAGCAGCAACGGTTGGCCAGCAGGTGTTAAGGCCTTTATGAGGGTCGTAGCCAGAAGAACGGGTGCATGCTCGTTTTCGGCTATAGACGCATTGTTTGCTGAAGCATTTGCGATGGAATTCGGAAACTTTTCGGACGATAGGGAGGTAGGAGCGGAAGGGACAGTTGCCTTGTTTGGTTGTGAAGCCAGAGTGTTTTCGATGCCTTGCAATGCCTTAGATGCATCATTCATGTGCAATAACGAGTGATATTTTTTATGGCAAGTCGAACACGTAACTGTGCTTGTGCAATTTTATGTACAATGCGTTTTTGAAATACAGTTAAAGCAAAAGTTATTTGCTTTAACGAACTCATACCTTTTCTTTGCGATAAATGCTTTAAACTTAAAGCAATTTCGAATGGAGTGTGAGCCCTGACAAAATAGACACTTTGTGACAATCTTAGAGTTGTGCGCTCTAACTGTACTCGGTGAATGTTTTGTAGCTTTTTGCTGATTTATATCTGAAGAGGATTGTCCAATAACATCCAATGTCCTAGACCTCATTAAAATGAAATCTTCTAAAACGCTGTATTGCGGGTAGTCAACATGCGTCGAAATATGTGATTCCCAAAGCCCACGAGTTGTAAAAGGAAGTTTCTCTGTTTCAGCTGATTTTGGTTCAGTAAGAGATCATTGACCGAAAGTACACATGCATAAAACACAAACATCGCATGGTGGGCGGGTCTTCGAAGTCAACTCCTACACATCGATCAATGAGTTATAAATAAGTCGAGGTGTCATCTTTCATGAACTCCCGTATGTGGTTTTGCCGTCGGTATTTAATAATTCTTTATTCAGTCCACAGGAATGGTGCATGTTGCGTCGCAACAAATACCGATGTTTTGGTTATTTTATTGGGAAACATGCACACAATTTCACAATCTGTAATTTGGCTAGCCTCTTCAGCATCAAAAAAGAAAAATAACCAACATCTTGATTGCATTAATTGCACTGATTTAGCGATAAAATTGGGTTCAAAACTATCCCAAAGTTTACCCGCTTTCACATGTTGCGATTACACGGCGGTATTTTACAATAAAGGAAAACTAAAATCTTTTAAGCTTTTTTCCAAAAATGAAAAGTATAAAACAGTTTTTGCTTCATTAACTGATGAAGCCGATGTTTTCATAGATGAAAAAATGGGAACGACTGGTTCGCACTTACTTGCTCTTATGTGCCTAATTACATTGAAAAGCAAGATCTTTAACAGAAACAAGTAACATTTTTGTTGACTTGTTGACAACTCGTACGATACCCTTTTAATCCATGAATGGTGAAAGTTTCGCTATTTTGCTTTGTTTGGAGACCATTTCTCCTTTACTAAGTTTCGAGATCTCTTCAGTAAAATGTTTCTTTTGTACAAAAGCAATCAAACGTGAACGAGCTGAAGATATTTCATCGACGGATAGTGGTCCATGCACACGAGTTGATAATTTCTTTGCCTTAAACTGAAAACTTGTTAAGAATCGACGCCAGTAGCCTGCAGCTCGATATAAACGATTAACTAGCTGAACTCAAAGCAAAAACGTAACTGCATTACGGAGACGGAGTACGGAACAGCTGTCAAATTTGTCGTACGTACCAATTTCAATCGGAACACAATGCACGTACAGTAACTTTGACATTTAAATTAAAAAATGGATGGAATACCAAAAACAAATGATAAAAAAGAGAAGAAACTTTTATACAACGAATTGAAAAATCATTAAGAAGAATGGAATCATCTGGTGTTATTTCATGTATACTAAATAAAAGGGTTTGGGAGGGACAGACGTACGGAAGATTGTTCTCTCTTTCATAATTTCTCTCTGCTTCAGATAAAATGTCAAATTTACTGTACGTAAAAGTTAAAAGTTAACCAACCTTTCCGTATGCGTATTGCAGTTCCATATGTAGTAACGTACCATTGTGTTTGCAAAATACAGTTCGCGTGTATTCAGTTCCGTATGCGTATTCCAGTTCCGTCGTCATTGTGTTCAGCCAGTAACTCATACGTTTCTGAAAATATAACATACAACCTACTCTTTCATCAATATATTTCTTTCTACTCTCCAAAACCCATACAAATGCATATCAAGAACTACTGCAGCGCTATAACGGCAGTATCTCGCTAAACTAGAGGCTGTCTGATGGTAGTACTATAGTTTTTATATACAATGCTAAAACCCTTTTTTCCTTTTTTTTTCCTTCTAGTGCTTTTAGCTTTAGCTTTTAGCTGTCTTAGGCACAAACCAATAAAAAAGGAAGTTGTCCACGATCTAAAAAAACAAGAGGCAAACTACCAAAGATGTCGCTCACTTCTATGGATGGAATTCAAAAGTGTCAGTTATGTTTTATCGGTAAATGCGACTTTTTGAATTTATAAAACAGATGTCGTGAGCTTCTATGTCAACAATTTAAGTAGTTATTTTTTTTTCCTGAAGTGGGTTCAGGAAAGCTAGCATCGCATATATATTATTAGATATTTTTTTGACAATGGTGGTATTAAGCTGACATTAGACTAGCAGTCCATATATAATACGTCCATGGAAGAACATATGGAACAGAGAGAAAATCCAGAGGTATCCTAAAATTTGCTGGATACTTTTCTCAACACGTGAACAGCTGTTGAAGAGCTCTCTTTTTGTTTCTCTTTTGCCTCGAATTTTGATCAGGTAGGATTTGGTCGCACAAAAAATCCACCAAACATTAGCAAGGTAACCTACCCAATACATACGTACGTAAACGTACGCAAATATATGTTTTGTTCGTTATAATGGCCGTTAACTGTAATTCAGCTATGATTTAACACGTATTACAAAAACATTGAACGTGTAGCACTAGAAAGCTATGTAAACTCAAACGTCCTCATTTTCAACTCTTTTAAGCTTGATCTCTGTTTCTGTAATAACTTTTTGTTCTAAATATACAAAAATCACACAGTTGTAATTTTAGTAAAAATTAGTCGGACGACGATTCCTTAAGTTCCCATGGAACTGTGGAGTGTGCTCTCAAATACGAGGGAGCTAAAGAATTTTATAGTTTTCCTGCAAAAGCAGTTAAACGTCATGAGTGGTTTCAAGGACTAAAAATTGAAACAGAAGCCGATGATTTTCATCCTAATTTCTGGGTATGTAATAGACATTTTTCCACAAAAATGTTCACATCAGATAAAAGGCTTAAAACCAGGGCTGTCCCAGATAAGAAGCTTCCAACTGGATTATCTTATACGAGTGAAATTCTAACTAATGTAGTCTCTAACTAATGTAGTCTCTCCTGAAATTTTAGTCTATTTGACAAGGGTTTGTGTTTTGTTCATGATGACAAAACGACGCTATGATTGCTGCTTTTTACATCATGAAGTACAGAACTGAATCCATAAAATGGGAAACATAAACATTTAAGAAATGTTTATTGTTATTTCAGTAGCAGCTGAAATTGCGCTTCTTGCTACATATTGTTAGTTAAGTAGCAGTAAAAATTGCGTTTGTTGTTACTTAAATAACAATAAGTAGCAGCAAAAATTGCGCTAAGTAACAACAAGTACATAAAAAAGAAAGGGTTATAAAATAACAAATACTGAGATTTTCTTAGATTGGTTTTTTATTTTCAGATTTCAATTTTTTCTTGCTAACGGCATCGTAAAAAAAGAGATAAGAAGAGCAAACTAGAAGTATAAATAAATTGGTTTCGCTAGAAAATTTAATTAAAACATCAATATGAATATCGAAGCAAATTGTTTAATAATAAATATTCTGTGAACGGATAGTCATAATTATTAATATTATGGTTACATATCCATGAATCTAAAAAGTGAAGTTTAATATTGTGAAAACGAAAAAAGCTGATTTTTCTTCGACCAAATGTAACTTGAGAAACTCGAAAAATATCATCAATTGAAGACGATGATGACGTGATGTACATATTGGCGCAAAACAATGGGTAACCTATATTTAATATATTAACTTCACAATAATTAAGTTCTGCTTTTTTTTGCGCCGTTGTATCTAATGCGGATTCTAAAAATTACTATCAAAATGCAAATTTACCAAAATAGTGAAAAAAATATTCTCTGCAATTTGTTAGAAAATAAATATGTAAGTCCACATTCATGTATTTCATATAATCTTTATGCTTTAATATCGCTATCGAAGAAGTACGATTTTAATATTTTGTATCCTCCTTACCAGTTACCAAATCACACTATCACTCTTAACTCACCCATCGATCCATCGCTAGTTAGTTTTACATTTTGTGTCAAAAAAACCGCAACGGATTCATCGAGTTACCTCGCATGCGGCAATGTCACCGGATTCGTTGCCGCAACGGACGCAACGGATTCTATTGGTCGGGCCCTTTTAGGAGTTTCTCTCTGTTTCCATATGTTCTTCAATCAGGAAAACAGCTGTTTTTTTGTTTCGAATTTTGAGAGGTAACCTATCTCATGATACACAGAAATACAAGGTATGGTCATTAGACGCATACAAATCGCCATCTTGATATTTTATGACGTCACATTCTTCTTTTATTATTATTTTATTTATTAAGTGAATATTATTTTCATACATAACACACAATTTTCTGTTTCATAGACTTGACTGGAAGTAATGTATGAAATGTGTTTTGTTGTATGTGATGTATTTATTTTGACATTTGACTTAAATAAATTGTGAGATTAGATCTGGCGTTAGAAGTCTATTTCTTCAAAAAGAAAAAAACATTTGAAAAATAAGAAAAAGTCGTATGTAATGTATGATCTATGAAACAGGCCCCTGGTTGGATTTGTTCGTTCACAAAAAAACCCAAAGCCAATCAAGGTAACCAATCCGAAATCTATGTTTGTGAACGTACCCATTAGCATAGTTAAAAACAGCGGTTTTCCAGCTGGTTGAAGAACACATGGATGTATTATATATGGACTGCTAGTTGCCTACCTCTAGTTGGTTCCATTTTAGTCTCGGTTATTTTGGGCGACACTAGCCCTCCTGAGTACACTATCGGGAAAAAAAATTAAACCTCAACTTTGACATTTCCTCCAGTAATCCCAGACTTTGGCAGCAGGTTTTCCCCCATTGCCATGTTAAAATTTTATTTTTTTCTTCCCGTGTTATTTAGAATACCCACAATTAATCAACCAAGTAATAAATACAAAAAACACTCATGGATTTATTGAAATTATTTTTTTATAGCTTGGTAAATTACAAGTTCGTAAAACTTTAGAAGCTAAACTTTGTTGCGGTTTTGGACTGTCAGACTTACAGAAATGGGAAACATAAACATTTTAGAAATGTTTCAGACATTTCTGAAATGTTTCTGAAATGATATTTAAGCAAAGGGGAAACATTTCATAAATGTTTTTTTTGGTGTGGACACACCTTTATAGTCGTCACAAGGAATAGGTCTCAACCTCTGGCCATCAGGATTTTTATTAACTTTGTCTTTTATCATTATTAATGAAGAAATAGTTAAAAGAAATAAATAAAAAGGAACGTTGGTCTTAAAACACAGTACAAATAACTAAGGTAATATATCGCGCAGGTTATCAAAATCTGATCTGTCACTTTTTATTAAAAATGGTGGTTCTCAGAGACCTACATCAAAAATATGTATGAACAAAACTACACACTACTTATTTTCTTGTTTATTCAAAAGCTTTTTTATAAATTAATTACCACAAATACTTTAAAATATAGCCACGAGATCTATTTTTCAGAACAAATAAACAAGCTAATGGTCTCTGGCGGCCGCCATTTTACTTTGATTTTTACAGATGCGCAAAAAATTGCAAAATAGATATGATATATTAGATTAGATATGTGTACTGTGGTCTTAAAAGACACATTGCCTTTTAGACGTACATATTTATGTAGTTTGAAGAATAAGAATGAAAGAAAAAAATGTCAAAACACCTTATCTACTGCCTTAGTAGTGTTTTTCTTTTAAAATCTTAATAAAATCAGTATTATTTGAAGAAATTTGAACTAAAACCATTGTATATAGAATCTTTAGTACTATCAAGATGGGTATTTCACCTAGCGCCATCTTGTTTCGCTATCTCGCTTTTTCTCAGTGTAGACTTTTAGTCGGGGAGATGATTTCAACACATATGCAACGTTAGAAATTGACAGAACGGGAAAGATGTATATAAAGTGTTAGGAGTTAGAGGGAATCAAATTAAAAAGTCTTTTTTGTGTTATTTCTTTGTTATTTTCTGATAATTAGAGAATGGAAGATAGAAATTTAGACAGGTATGAGAGGAGTTTTCATTTCTGCCTTGAAAATACACTGTTTTTGGTAGGGTTTTTTATAGATACGGGAACAGGATTAAATTTACCTTTTTAACGATTTTTGTTGAAATTTGATATTTGGTTTGGTTTTTTTTGTGTACAATTTTGAATGGTTACCATGTTTCATTATTATATTATTTTTCTTAGTCTGCAAAAAATTTATTTGAGTTGAAAAACCTACCTAGTTACTTATTTTACAAATAAAACACATTGTTTGCAGATATTTGTACCTATGTTAGAGTATCTTTACTTATCACGTCAAATATCTAGTACTAGATCTACTACTTACTACTTAATATAGTACTTAATATACTACTAACTACTAAATCTAGTACTAAAACTACTACTAAGTACTAAATCTAGTACTAAATATAGTACCAAAACTACGATAGTACTAAATTCTAGTACTAAGCACTAAAAATCTAGTACCAAAATACTATTGTACCAAGAACATAGTACCAACTGGCACCAGTTTTATATTTGAGATTGAACAATATTTATATTAAAACTTTAAACAGTCGAATCCGAATATGGCAATATTGGTAGTTGATTTTGGTATATGAAATACAGAAAATACAGAAATAACAAAATTTCTTGAAAAATGCAAAATCCAAAAAAATAATTGAAAACACACAATCTTGGTTTGGTAACGAAAAATCAAAGGGAAATCCATAAATTTTTGTTTCCCTTACTCTGCCATACCATAGGGTCTAGTTTCACTTTTTGAACCTTTCACTCGAACTTATTATTCATTATTCCTGCATATGCTTGTAATCATTCTAACTGGCTGAACACAATGCAAAAACGAAACTGCATTACGGAGACGGAGTACGGAACAGCTGTCAAATTTGTCGTACGTACCAATTTCAATCGGAACACAATGCACGTACAGTAACTTTGGCATTTAAATTAAAAAATGGATGGAGTACCAAAAACAAATGATAAAAAAGAGAAGAAACTCTTATACAACGAATTGAAATATCAGTTAGAAGAATGGAATCATCTGGTGTTATTTCATGTATACTAAATAAAAGGGTTTGGGAGGGACAGACGAACGAAAGATTGTTCTCTCTTTTATAATTTCTCTCTGCATCAGATAAAATGTCAAATTTACTGTACGTAAAAGTTAAAAGTTAACCAACCTTTCCGTATGCTTATTGCAGTTCCGTATGCAGTAACGTACCATTGTGTTCGCAAAATACAGTTCGCGTGTATTCAATGTTTGCAGTTCCGTATGCGTATTCCAGTTCCGTCGTCATTGTGTTCAGCCAGTAACTCATACGTTTCTGAAAATATAACATACAACCTACTCTTTCGTCAATATATTTCTTTCTACTCTCCAAAACCCATACAAATGCATATCAAGAACTACTGCAGCGCTATAACGGCAGTATCTCGCTAAACTAGATGCTGTCTGATGGTAGTACTATAGATTTTATATACAATGCTAAAACCCTTTTTTTCTTTTTTTTCCTTCTAGTGCTAGCTTGTCTTAGGTACAAACCAATAAAAAAGGAAGTTGTCCACGATCTAAAAAAACAAGAGGCAAAATACCAAAGATGTCGCTCCATTCTATGGATGGAATTCAAAAGTGTCAGTTATGTTTTATCGGTAAATGCGACTTTTTGAATTTATAAAAATAGATGTAGCGAGCTTCTATATCAACAATTTAAGCAGTTATTTTTTTTCCTGAAGTGGGTTCAGGAAAGCTAGCATCGCATTCTCAATTTTGGCGATATTTTTGTGACAATTGTGGTATGAAGCTGACATTAGACTAGCAGTCCATATATAATATGTCCATGGAAGAACATATGGAACAAAGGGAAAATCCAGAGGTATCCTAAAATTTGCTGGATACTTTTCTCAACACGTGAACAGCTGTTGAACAGCTCTCTGTTTGTTTCTCTTTTGCCTCGAATTTTGATCAGGTAGGATTTGGTCGCACAAAAAATCCACCAAACATTAGCAAGGTAAGCTACCCAATACATACGCACGTAAACGTACGCAAATATATGTTTTGTTCGTTATAATGGCCGTTAGCTGTAATTCAGCTATGATTTAACACGTATTACAAAAACATTGAACGTGTAGCACTAGAAAGCTATGCGAACTCGAACGTCCTCATTTTCAACTCTTTTAAGCTTGATCTCTGTTTCTGTAACAACTTTTTGTTCTAAATATACAAAAATCACAGTTGTAATTTTGGCAAAAAATGTGGTCCTACGACGACTCCTTACAGGCCGACTCCACACGATATCTGTATTGCTAACCAGATCTCTGACAAAAATATCAGACCATTTTCTTTTTTCTTCGCTGGGCAGTTCATGTGTTGATATTTCATTAAAGCAAGAGAGGCTTATGTGTTTGTTTCTCTGACAAAAGTCAAAAGATAGAAATTCTTCTTCTTATATTTGTTAATTTTATCATTTTAAAACATTTATTCCATTAAAAAAATATAGATGTTGTCTCATTTACTCTTGTTAATACACCTAAACTAATAAAAATATTGTATTCAGGCTTTTTCACGGCAAACTAAATTTGTAAAGCGCAAAAAAAGAGCAACTACCCGCATGAGAGACAAAAAATAATGAAATGAACCCTAAAAAAAGAAAGAAAAAACACAAACGTCAAATTGTTATCAAGACATCGATGTCAAGATAGAACCGAGGAGAGAGATGTCTAACATCCCAACAGACTCCGAAACAACGCGACTCCATTGGATATTTCATCTCATGTTGAAGATTATGAGAGAAATTATATCGTGTGGAGTCGGCCTGTTAAGTTCCCATGGAACTGTGGAGTGTGTTCTCAAATGCGAGAGAGCTAAAGAATTTTATAGTTTTCCTGCAAAAGCAGTTAAAAGTCATGAGTGGTTTCAAGGGCTGAAAATTGAAGCAGAAGCCGATGATTTTCATCCTAATTTCTGGGTATGTAATAGACATTTTTCCACAAAAAATGTTCACATCAGATAAAAGGCTTAAAACCAGGGCTGTCCCAGATAAGTACCTTCCAACTGGATTATCTTACACGATTGAAATTCTAACTAATGTAGTCTCTCCTGAACAGCCTGATCCAAACAAATCTGTTACACCAAAAACCGGTAAAAACACTCATTCCAATGGATGGAAGAAGAACTCTTGTGTCCTTCCACCTAAGGCAAATATAATACAATCGAAGAAATGGATAAATGACTTTTCCAAAACACTTGTTGACTATCAATTAAAAGTTCGAGATTTTCTTAGATTTGTATTTTATTTTCAGATTTCAATTTTTTCATGCATTTTAGTCTATTTGACAGGTGTTTGTGTTTTGTTCATGATGACAAAATGCGACGCTATGATTGCTGCTTTTTACATCATGAAGTACAGAACTGAATACATAAAATGGGAAACATAAACATTTAAGAAATGTTTATTGTTATTTCAGCAGCAGCTAAAATTGCGCTTCTTGCTATTTATTGTTAGTTAAGTAGCAGTAAAAATTGCGTTTGTTGTTACTTAAATAACAATAAGTAGAAGCGAAAATTGCGCTAAGTAACAACAAGTACAGAAAAAAGAAAGGGGTATAAAATAACAAATGCTGAGATTTTCTTAGATTTGTTTTTTATTTTCAGATTTCAATTTTTTTCTTGCTAACGGCATCGTAAAAAAAGAGATAAGAAGAGCAAACTAGAAGTATAAATAAATTGGTTTCGCTAGAAAATTTATTTAAAACATCGATATGAATATCGAAGCAAATTGTTTAATAATAAATATTCTGAGAACGGATATAGTCATAATTATTAATATTATGGTTACATATCCATATCCATGAATCTAAAAAGTGAAGTTTAATATTGTGAAAACGAAAAAAGCTGATTTTACTTCGACCAAATGTAGCTTGAGAAACTCGAAAAATATCATCATTTGAAGAAGATGATGACGTGATGTACATATTGGCGCAATACAATGGGTAACCTATATTTAATACATTAACTTCACAATAATTAAGTTCTGCATTTTTTTGCGCCGTTGTATCTAATACGGATTCTAAAAATTACTATCAAAATGCAAATTTACCAAAATAGTGAAAAAAATATTCTCTGCAATTTGTTAGAAAATAAATATGTAAGTCCACATTCATGTATTTCATATAATCTTTATGCTTTAATATCGCTATCGAAGAAGTACGATTTTAATATTTTGTATCCTCCTTACCAGTTACCAAATCACACTATCACTCTTAACTCACCCATCGATCCATCGCTAGTTAGTTTTACATTTTGTGTCAAAAAAAACGCAACGGATTCATCGAGTTACCTCTTTTCATCGCATGCGGCAAAGTCACCGGATTCGTTGCCGCAACGGACGCAACGGATTCTATTGGTCGGGCCCTTTAGGAGTTTCTCTCTGTTTCCATATGTTCTTCAATCAGGAAAACAGCTGTTTTTAACAATGCTAACTACAACAAAAGCAAGGTAATCTTTCCTAAAGTTACGTTCGTGAACTTACCCTTTTGTTTCGAATTTTGAGAGGTAACCTATCTCACGATACACAGAAATACAAGGTATGGTCATTAGACGCATACAAATCGCCATCTTGATATTTTATGACGTCACATTCTTCTTTTATTATTATTTTATTTATTAAGTGAATATTATTTTTTTAAGTTGAAAAAAATATTTGAAAGATAAGAAAAAGTCGACTACTCAAGTCTCATTTTGCGTAAGAACAACTTTTTTCATTTTTATTAGGTACCAATAATAAGTTAAAAAGGAAAAATAAATAAAATTTTAATTCTCTGTAGACCAATTGATCATCCTTTTGAAGAAACATCTCTTGCGGTACAAAAAGTTTCAGCTTGTCGGACTTGAAAAAAAAAAATAATTTTTTTTCTTTGAGAACACAAAATAATCCATAAATATTCCTTCTATTTAAATTATAAACTTCAAACTCAACTTTTTTTTCTTTATTTTGGTTTAAATGCTTAACTTACAGCAGAAAGTTTTGCTGTTTGAAATGTATGATAAATTTACAATTATTTGTATCAAAACGATGTATGATAAAATTCTATGAAACAGAATCCTATATCGGAATACTTCCAGTCGATTCTCAGTTCATACATTGATGTATGAAAGTTCATCATGCAACGTTTCTATGAAACAGAAATACTACATCAGAACTGTCAAAATCATACATTGTATGTAATGTATGATCTATGAAACAGGCCCCTGGTTGGATTTATTCGTTCACAAAAAAACCCAAAGACAATCAAGGTAACCAATCAGAAATTTATGTTCGTGAACGTACCCATTAGTACAGTTAAAAACAGCGGTTTTCCAGCTGGTTGAAGAACACATGGATGTATTATATATGGACTGCTAGTTGCCTACCTCAAGTTGGTTCCATTTTAGTCACAGTTATTTTGGGCGACACTAGCCCTCCTGAGTACACTAGCGGGAAAAAAAATTAGACCTCAACTTTGACATTTCCTCCAGTAATCCCAGACTTTGGCAACAGGTTTTCCCACATTGCCATGTTAAAATTTTACACTCATGGATTTATTGAAATTATTTTTTTATAGCTTGGTAAATTACAAGTTCGTAAAACTCTAGAAGCTAAACGTTGTTGCGATTTTGGACTGTCATACTGCAAACTTAACAAAAAGCCTTAAGGTGTGTCCACACCAAAGAAACATTTTTGTAAACATTTAAAAGACCTTTCAGAAATGTTTTTTTCTTTCTGTACAATTCGCGAAATATTTCTGAAATGTCTATCTGTTTTCCTATCCGAACGGAAATCTTTCTTTATTTTGATTCATTTTAGTCTATTTGAAAGGTTTTGTTGTTTTTATTTGTTTGTGTTTTGTTCATGTTGACAAAACGCGACGCTATGATTGCTCCTTTTTACATCATGAAGTACAGAGCTGAATACATAAAATGGGAAACATAAACATTTAAGAAATGTTTCAGACATTTCTGAAATGTGTCTGAAATGATATTTAAGCAAAGGGGAAACATTTCATAAATGTTTTTTTGGTGTGGACACACCTTTATAGTTGTCACAAGGAATAGGCCTCAACCTCTGGCCATCAGGATTTTTATTAACTTTGTCTTTTATCATTATTAATGAAGAAATAGTTAAAAGAAATAAATAAAAAGGAACGTTGGTCTTAAAACACAGTACACATAACTAAGGTAATATATCGCGCAGGTTATCAAAATCTGATCTGTCACTTTGTATTAAAAATGGTGGTTCTCAGAGACCTACATCAAAAATATGTATGAACAAAACTACACACTACTTATTTTCTTGTTTATTAAAAAGCTTTTTTATAAATTAATTACCACAAATACTTTAAAATATAGCCACGAGATCTATTTTTCAGAACAAATAAACAAGCTAATGGTCTCTGGCGGCCGCCATTTTACTTTGATTTTGACAGATGCGCAGAAAATTGCAAAAATAAAACCTCTAATGATATTACCTTAGATATGTGTACTGTGGTTTTAAAAGACACATTGCCTTTTAGAATGCAACTGGAATTTGGACGTACATATTTATGTAGTTTGAAGAATAAGAATGAAAGAAAAAAATGTCAAAACACCTTATCTACTGCCTTAGTAGTGTCTTATTTGATCATAATTCATTAGTTTCTTTTAAAATCTTAATAAAATCAGCATTATTTGAAGAAATTTGAAGTAAAACCATTGTATATAGAGTCTATAGTACTATCAAGATGGGTAATTCACCTAGCGCCATCTAGTTTTGCTATCTCGCTTTTTCTCAGTGTAGACTTTTAGTCAGGGAGATGAATTCAACACATATGCAACATTAGAAATTGACAGAACGGGAAAGATGTATATAAAGTGTTAGGAGTTAGAGGGAATCAAATTAAAAAGTCTTTTTTGTGTTATTTCTTTGTTATTTTCTGATAATTAGAGAATGGAAGATAGAAATTTAGACAGGTATGTGAGGAGTTTTCATTTCTGCCTTGAAAATACACTGATTTTGGTAGGGTTTTTTATAGATACGGGAACAGGATGAAATTTACCTTTTTAACGATTTTTGTTGAAATTTGATATTTGGTTTGGTTTTTTTTGTGTAAAATTTTGAATGGTTACCATGTTTCATTATTATATTATTTTTCTTAGTCTGCAAAAAATTTATTTGAGTTGAAAAACCTACCTAGTTACTTATTTTACAAATAAAACACATTGTTTGCAGATATTTGTACCTATGTTAGAGTATCTTCACTTATCACGTCAAATATCTAGTACTAGATCTACTACTTACTACTTAATATAGTACTTAATATACTACTAACTACTAAATCTAGTACTAAATCTACTACTAAGTACTAAATCTAGTACTGAATATAGTACCAAAACTACGATAGTACTAAATTCTAGTACTAAGCACTAAAAATCTAGTACCAAAATACTATTGTACCAAGAACATAGTACCAACTGACACCAGTTTTATATTTAACTAACGTTCGAGATTGAACAATATTTATATTAAAACTTTAAACAGTCGAATCCGAATATGGCAATATTGGTAGTTGATTTTGGTATATGAAATACAGAAAATACAGAAATAACAAAATTTCTTGAAAAATGCAAAATCCAAAAAAATAATTGAAAACACACAATCTTGGTTTGGTAACGAAAAATCAAAGGGAAATCCATTAATTTTTGTTTCCCTTACTCTGGCATACCATATGGTCTAGTTTCACTTTTTGAACCTTTCACTCGTACTTATTATTCATTATTCCTGCAAATGCTTGTAATCATTCTAACTCATACGTTTCTGAAAATATAACATACAACCTACTCTTTCGTCAATATATTTCTTTCTACTCTCCAAAACCCATACAAATGCATATCAAGAACTACTGCAGCGCTATAACGGCAGTATCTCGCTAAACTAGATGCTGTCTGATGGTAGTACTATAGTTTTTATATACAATGCTAAAACCTTTTTTTTCTTTTTTTTTCCTTCTAGTGCTTTTAGCTTGTCTTAGGCACAGACCAATAAAAAAGGAAGTTGTCCACGATATAAAAAAACAAGAGGCAAAATACCAAAGATGTCGCTCACTTCTATGGATGGAATTCAAAAGTCTCAGTTATGTTTTATCGGTAAATGCGACTTTTTGAATTTATAAAAACAGATGTCGCGAGCTTCTATGTCAACAATTTAAGTAGTTATTTTTTTTCCTGAAGTGGGTTCAGGAAAGCTAGCATCGCATTCTCAATTTTGGCGATATTTTTGTGACAATTGTGGTATGAAGCTGACATTAGACTAGCAGTCCATATATAATATGTCCATGGAAGAACATATGGAACAAAGGGAAAATCCAGAGGTATCCTAAAATTTGCTGGATACTTTTCTCAACACGTGAACAGCTGTTGAACAGCTCTCTGTTTGTTTCTCTTTTGCCTCGAATTTTGATCAGGTAGGATTTGGTCGCACAAAAAATCCACCAAACATTAGCAAGGTAAGCTACCCAATACATACGCACGTAAACGTACGCAAATATATGTTTTGTTCGTTATAATGGCCGTTAGCTGTAATTCAGCTATGATTTAACACGTATTACAAAAACATTGAACGTGTAGCACTAGAAAGCTATGCGAACTCGAACGTCCTCATTTTCAACTCTTTTAAGCTTGATCTCTGTTTCTGTAACAACTTTTTGTTCTAAATATACAAAAATCACAGTTGTAATTTTGGCAAAAAATGTGGTCCTACGACGATTCCTTAAGTTCCCATGGAACTGTGGAGTGTGTTCTCAAATGCGAGAGAGCTAAAGAATTTTATAGTTTTCCTGCAAAAGCAGTTAAAAGTCATGAGTGGTTTCAAGGGCTGAAAATTGAAGCAGAAGCCGATGATTTTCATCCTAATTTCTGGTTGTGTAATAGACATTTTTCCACAAAAATGTTCACATCAGATAAAAGGCTTAAAACCAGCGCTGTCCCAGATAAGAACCTTCCAACTGGATTATCTTATACGAGTGAAATTCTAACTAATGTAGTCTCTCCTGAACAGCCTGATCCAAACAAATCTGTTACACCAAAAACCGGTAAAAACACTCATTCCAATGGATTGAAGAAGAACTCTTGTGTCCTTCCACCTAAGGCAAATATATTACAATCGAAGAAATGGATAAATGACTTTTCCAAAACACTTGTTGACTATCAATTAAAAGTTCGAGATTTTCTTAGATTTGTTTTTTATTTTCAGATTTCAATTTTTTCATGCATTTTAGTCTATTTGACAGGTGTTTGTGTTTTGTTCATGATGACAAAATGCGACGCTATGATTGCTGCTTTTTACATCATGAAGTACAGAACTGAATACATAAAATGGGAAACATAAACATTTAAGAAATGTTTATTGTTATTTCAGTAGCAGCTAAAATTGCGCTTCTTGCTACTTATTGTTAGTTAAGTAGCAGTAAAAATTGCGTTTGTTGTTACTTAAATAACAATAAGTAGCAGCGAAAATTGCGCTAAGTAACAACAAGTACAGAAAAAAGAAAGGGGTATAAAATAACAAATGCTGAGATTTTCTTAGATTTGTTTTTTATTTTCAGATTTCAATTTTTTCTTGCTAACGGCATCGTAAAAAAAGAGATAAGAAGAGCAAACTAGAAGTATAAATAAATTGGTTTCGCTAGAAAATTTAATTAAAACATCAATATGAATATCGAAGCAAATTGTTTAATAATAAATATTCTGAGAACGGATATAGTCATAATTATTAATATTATGGTTACATATCCATGAATCTAAAAAGTGAAGTTTAATATTGTGAAAACGAAAAAAGCTGATTTCACTTCGACCAAATGTAGCTTGAGAAACTCGAAAAATATCATCATTTGAAGACGATGATGACGTGATGTACATATTGGCGCAATACAATGGGTAACCTATATTTAATAGATTAACTTCACAATAATTAAGTTCTGCACTTTTTTTGCGCCGTTGTATCTAATGCGGATTCTAAAAATTACTATCAAAATGCAAATTTACCAAAATAGTGAAAAAAATATTCTCTGCAATTTGTTAGAAAATAAATATGTAAGTCCACATTCATGTATTTCCTATAATCTATAATAATAATAATAATATAATAATAAATAAAATAATATAATAATAATTATAATAATAATCGCCATCTTGATATTTTATGACATCACATTCTTCTTTTATTACTATTTTATTTATTAAGTGAATATTTTTTTATAAATTGAAAAAAACATTTGAAAAATAAGAAAAAGTCGACTACTCAAGTCTCATTTTGCGTAAGAACAACTTTTTTCATTTTTATTAGATACCAATAATAAGTTAAAAAGGAAAAATAAATAAAATTTTAATTCTCTGTAGACCAATTGATCATCCTTTTGAAGAAACATCTCTTGCGGTACAAAAAGTTTCAGCTTGTCGGACTTGAAAAAAAAAAACAAAACAACGAAAAAAACGCCAATTAATAATTTTTTTTCTTTGAGAACACAAAATAATCCATAAATATTCCTTCTATTTAAATTATAAACTTCAAACTCAACTTTTTTTCTTTATTTTGGTTTAAATGCTTAACTTACAGCAGAAAGTTTTGCTGTTTGAAATGTATGATAAATTTACAATTATTTGTATCAAAACGATGTATGAGAATATTCTATGAAACAGAATCCTATATTGGAATACTTCCAGTCGATTCTCAGTTCATACATTAATGTATGAAAGTTCATCATACAACGTTTCTATGAAACAGAAATACTACATCAGAACTGTCAAAATCATACATTTTATGTAATGTATGATCTATGAAACAGGCCCCTGGTTGGATTTGTTCGTTCACAAAAAAACCCAAAGACAATCAAGGTAACCAATCCAAAATCTATGTTCGTGAACGTACCCATTAGTACAGTTAAAAACAGCGGTTTTCCAGCTGGTTGAAGAACACATGGATGTATTATATATGGACTGCTAGTTGCCTACCTCAAGTTGGTTCCATTTTAGTTTCGGTTATTTTGGGCGACACTAGCCCTCCTGAGTACACTAGCGGGAAAAAAAATTAAACCTCAACTTTGACATTTTCTCCAGTAATCCCAGACAGTAATCCCTGGCAGCAGGTTTTCCCACATTGCCATGTTAAAATTTAACACTCATGGATTTATTGAAATTATTTTTTTATAGCTTGGTAAATTACAAGTTCGTAAAACTCTAGAAGCTAAACTTTGTTGCGATTTTGGACTGTCGTACTGCAAACTTAACAAAAAGCCTTAAGGTGTGTCCACACCAAAGAAACATTTTTTAATCATTTAAAAGACCTTTCAGAAATGTTTTTTTCTTTCTGTACGCTTCGCGAAATATTTCTGAAATGTCTATCTGTTTTCCTATCCGAACGGAAATCTTTCTTTATTTTGATGCATTTTAGTCTATTTGAAAGGTTTTGTTGTTTTTATTTGTTTGTGTTTTGTTCATGTTGACAAAACGCGACGCTATGATTGCTCCTTTTTACATCATGAAGTACAGAACTGAATACATAAAATGGGAAACATAAACATTTAAGAAATGTTTCAGACATTTCTGAAATGTTTCTGAAATGATATTTAAGCAAAGGGGAAACATTTCATAAAGGTGGACACACCTTTATAGTTGTCACAAGGAATAGGTCTCAACCTCTGGCCATCAGGAATTTTATTAACTTTGTCTTTTATCATTATTAATGAAGAAATAGTTAAAAGAAATAAATAAAAAGGAACGTTGGTCTTAAAACACAGTACACATAACTAAGGTAATATATCGCGCAGGTTATCAAAATCTGATCTGTCACTTTGTATTAAAAATGGTGGTTCTCAGAGACCTACATCAAAAATATGTATGAACAAAACTACACACTACTTATTTTCTTGTTTATTAAAAAGCTTTTTTTATAAATTAATTACCACAAATACTTTAAAATATAGCCACGAGATCTATTTTTCAGAACAAATAAACAAGCTAATGGTCTCTGGCGGCCGCCATTTTACTTTGATTTTGACAGATGCGCAGAAAATTGCAAAAATAAAACCTCTAATGATATTACCTTAGATATGTGTACTGTGGTCTTAAAAGACACATTGCCTTTTAGAATGCAACTGGAATTCGGACGTACATATTTATGTAGTTTGAAGAATAAGAATGAAAGAAAAAAATGTCAAAACACCTTATCTACTGCCTTAGTAGTAGATAAGGTGTTTTGTAGATCATAATTCATTAGGTTCTTTTAAAATCTTAATAAAATCAGCATTATTTGAAGAAATTCGAAGTAAAACCATTGTATATAAAATCTATAGTACTATCAAGATGGGTATTTCACCTAGCGCCATCTAGTTTCGCTATCTCGCTTTTTCTCAGTGTAGACTTTTAGTCGGGGAGATGAATTCAACACATATGCAACGTTAGAAATTGACAGAACGGGAAAGATGTATATAAAGTGTTAGGAGTTAGAGGGAATCAAATTAAAAAGTCTTTTTTGTGTTATTTCTTTGTTATTTTCTGATAATTAGAGAATGGAAGATAGAAATTTAGACAGGTATGTGAGGAGTTTTCATTTCTGCCTTGAAAATACACTGATTTTGGTAGGGTTTTTTATAGATACGGGAACAGGATGAAATTTACCTTTTTAACGATTTTTGTTGAAATTTGATATTTGGTTTGGTTTATTTTGTGTAAAATTTTGAATGGTTACCATGTTTCATTATTATATTATTTTTCTTAGTCTGCAAAAAATTTATTTGAGTTGAAAAACCTACCTAGTTACTTATTTTACAAATAAAACACATTGTTTGCAGATATTTGTACCTATGTTAGAGTATCTTCACTTATCACGTCAAATATCTAGTACTAGATCTACTACTTACTACTTAATATAGTACTTAATATACTACTAACTACTAAATCTAGTACTAAATCTACTACTAAGTACTAAATCTAGCACTAAATATAGTACCAAAACTACGATAGTACTAAATTCTAGTACTAAGCACTAAAAATCAAAAAAAATCTAAGGGAAATCCATTAATTTTTGTTTCCCTTACTCTAGCATACCATATGGTCTAGTTTCACTTTTTGAACCTTTCACTCGTACTTATTATTCATTATTCCTGCAAATGCTTGTAATCATTCTAACTCATACGTTTCTGAAAATATAACATACAACCTACTCTTTCGTCAATATATTTCTTTCTACTCTCCAAAACCCATACAAATGCATATCAAGAACTACTGCAGCGCTATAACGGCAGTATCTCGCTAAACTAGATGCTGTCTGATGGTAGTACTATAGTTTTTATATACAATGCTAAAACCCTTTTTTTCTTTTTTTTTCCTTCTAGTGCTTTTAGCTTGTCTTAGGCACAGACCAATAAAAAAGGAAGTTGTCCACGATATAAAAAAACAAGAGGCAAAATACCAAAGATGTCGCTCACTTCTATGGATGGAATTCAAAAGTGTCAGTTATGTTTTATCGGTAAATGCGACTTTTTGAATTTATAAAAACAGATGTCGCGAGCTTCTGTGTCAACAATTTAAGTAGTTATTTTTTTTTCCTGAAGTGGGTTCAGGAAAGCTAGCATCGCATTCTCAATTTTGGCGATATTTTTGTGACAATTGTGGTATGAAGCTGACATTAGACTAGCAGTCCATATATAATATGTCCATGGAAGAACATATGGAACAAAGGGAAAATCCAGAGGTATCCTAAAATTTGCTGGATACTTTTCTCAACACGTGAACAGCTGTTGAACAGCTCTCTGTTTGTTTCTCTTTTGCCTCGAATTTTGATCAGGTAGGATTTGGTCGCACAAAAAATCCACCAAACATTAGCAAGGTAAGCTACCCAATACATACGCACGTAAACGTACGCAAATATATGTTTTGTTCGTTATAATGGCCGTTAGCTGTAATTCAGCTATGATTTAACACGTATTACAAAAACATTGAACGTGTAGCACTAGAAAGCTATGCGAACTCGAACGTCCTCATTTTCAACTCTTTTAAGCTTGATCTCTGTTTCTGTAACAACTTTTTGTTCTAAATATACAAAAATCACAGTTGTAATTTTGGCAAAAAATGTGGTCCTACGACGATTCCTTAAGTTCCCATGGAACTGTGGAGTTTGTTCTCAAATGCGAGGGAGCTAAAGAATTTTATAGTTTTCCTGCAAAAGCAGTTAAAAGTCATGAGTGGTTTCAAGGGCTGAAAATTGAAGCAGAAGCCGATGATTTTCATCCTAATTTCTGGGTATGTAATGGACATTTTTCCACAAAAATGTTCACATCAGATAAAAGGCTTAAAACCAGCGCTGTCCCAGATAAGAACCTTCCAACTGGATTATCTTATACGAGTGAAATTCTAACTAATGTAGTCTCTCCTGAACAGCCTGATCCAAACAAATCTGTTACACCAAAAACCGGTAAAAACACTCATTCCAATGGATTGAAGAAAAACTCTTGTGTCCTTCCACCTAAGGCAAATATATTACAATCGAAGAAATGGATAAATGACTTTTCCAAAACACTTGTTGACTATCAATTAAAAGTTCGAGATTTTCTTAGATTTGTATTTTATTTTCAGATTTCAATTTTTTCATGCATTTTAGTCTATTTGACAGGTGTTTGTGTTTTGTTCATGATGACAAAATGCGACGCTATGATTGCTGCTTTTTACATCATGAAGTACAGAACTGAATACATAAAATGGGAAACATAAACATTTAAGAAATGTTTATTGTTATTTCAGCAGCAGCTAAAATTGCGCTTCTTGCTATTTATTGTTAGTTAAGTAGCAGTAAAAATTGCGTTTGTTGTTACTTAAATAACAATAAGTAGAAGCGAAAATTGCGCTAAGTAACAACAAGTACAGAAAAAAGAAAGGGGTATAAAATAACAAATGCTGAGATTTTCTTAAATTTGTTTTTTATTTTCAGATTTCAACTTTTTTCTTGCTAACGGCATCGTAAAAAAAGAGATAAGAAGAGCAAACTAGAAGTATAAATAAATTGGTTTCGCTAGAAAATTTATTTAAAACATCGATATGAATATCGAAGCAAATTGTTTAATAATAAATATTCTGAGAACGGATATAGTCATAATTATTAATATTATGGTTACATATCCATATCCATGAATCTAAAAAGTGAAGTTTAATATTGTGAAAACGAAAAAAGCTGATTTTACTTCGACCAAATGTAGCTTGAGAAACTCGAAAAATATCATCATTTGAAGAAGATGATGACGTGATGTACATATTGGCGCAATACAATGGGTAACCTATATTTAATACATTAACTTCACAATAATTAAGTTCTGCATTTTTTTGCGCCGTTGTATCTAATACGGATTCTAAAAATTACTATCAAAATGCAAATTTACCAAAATAGTGAAAAAAATATTCTCTGCAATTTGTTAGAAAATAAATATGTAAGTCCACATTCATGTATTTCATATAATCTTTATGCTTTAATATCGCTATCGAAGAAGTACGATTTTAATATTTTGTATCCTCCTTACCAGTTACCAAATCACACTATCACTCTTAACTCACCCATCGATCCATCGCTAGTTAGTTTTACATTTTGTGTCAAAAAAAACGCAACGGATTCATCGAGTTACCTCTTTTCATCGCATGCGGCAAAGTCACCGGATTCGTTGCCGCAACGGACGCAACGGATTCTATTGGTCGGGCCCTTTAGGAGTTTCTCTCTGTTTCCATATGTTCTTCAATCAGGAAAACAGCTGTTTTTAACAATGCTAACTACAACAAAAGCAAGGTAATCTTTCCTAAAGTTACGTTCGTGAACTTACCCTTTTGTTTCGAATTTTGAGAGGTAACCTATCTCACGATACACAGAAATACAAGGTATGGTCATTAGACGCATACAAATCGCCATCTTGATATTTTATGACGTCACATTCTTCTTTTATTATTATTTTATTTATTAAGTGAATATTATTTTTTTAAGTTGAAAAAAATATTTGAAAGATAAGAAAAAGTCGACTACTCAAGTCTCATTTTGCGTAAGAACAACTTTTTTCATTTTTATTAGGTACCAATAATAAGTTAAAAAGGAAAAATAAATAAAATTTTAATTCTCTGTAGACCAATTGATCATCCTTTTGAAGAAACATCTCTTGCGGTACAAAAAGTTTCAGCTTGTCGGACTTGAAAAAAAAAAATAATTTTTTTTCTTTGAGAACACAAAATAATCCATAAATATTCCTTCTATTTAAATTATAAACTTCAAACTCAACTTTTTTTTCTTTATTTTGGTTTAAATGCTTAACTTACAGCAGAAAGTTTTGCTGTTTGAAATGTATGATAAATTTACAATTATTTGTATCAAAACGATGTATGATAAAATTCTATGAAACAGAATCCTATATCGGAATACTTCCAGTCGATTCTCAGTTCATACATTGATGTATGAAAGTTCATCATGCAACGTTTCTATGAAACAGAAATACTACATCAGAACTGTCAAAATCATACATTGTATGTAATGTATGATCTATGAAACAGGCCCCTGGTTGGATTTATTCGTTCACAAAAAAACCCAAAGACAATCAAGGTAACCAATCAGAAATTTATGTTCGTGAACGTACCCATTAGTACAGTTAAAAACAGCGGTTTTCCAGCTGGTTGAAGAACACATGGATGTATTATATATGGACTGCTAGTTGCCTACCTCAAGTTGGTTCCATTTTAGTCACAGTTATTTTGGGCGACACTAGCCCTCCTGAGTACACTAGCGGGAAAAAAAATTAGACCTCAACTTTGACATTTCCTCCAGTAATCCCAGACTTTGGCAACAGGTTTTCCCACATTGCCATGTTAAAATTTTACACTCATGGATTTATTGAAATTATTTTTTTATAGCTTGGTAAATTACAAGTTCGTAAAACTCTAGAAGCTAAACGTTGTTGCGATTTTGGACTGTCATACTGCAAACTTAACAAAAAGCCTTAAGGTGTGTCCACACCAAAGAAACATTTTTGTAAACATTTAAAAGACCTTTCAGAAATGTTTTTTTCTTTCTGTACAATTCGCGAAATATTTCTGAAATGTCTATCTGTTTTCCTATCCGAACGGAAATCTTTCTTTATTTTGATTCATTTTAGTCTATTTGAAAGGTTTTGTTGTTTTTATTTGTTTGTGTTTTGTTCATGTTGACAAAACGCGACGCTATGATTGCTCCTTTTTACATCATGAAGTACAGAACTGAATACATAAAATGGGAAACATAAACATTTAAGAAATGTTTCAGACATTTCTGAAATGTGTCTGAAATGATATTTAAGCAAAGGGGAAACATTTCATAAATGTTTTTTTGGTGTGGACACACCTTTATAGTTGTCACAAGGAATAGGCCTCAACCTCTGGCCATCAGGATTTTTATTAACTTTGTCTTTTATCATTATTAATGAAGAAATAGTTAAAAGAAATAAATAAAAAGGAACGTTGGTCTTAAAACACAGTACACATAACTAAGGTAATATATCGCGCAGGTTATCAAAATCTGATCTGTCACTTTGTATTAAAAATGGTGGTTCTCAGAGACCTACATCAAAAATATGTATGAACAAAACTACACACTACTTATTTTCTTGTTTATTAAAAAGCTTTTTTATAAATTAATTACCACAAATACTTTAAAATATAGCCACGAGATCTATTTTTCAGAACAAATAAACAAGCTAATGGTCTCTGGCGGCCGCCATTTTACTTTGATTTTGACAGATGCGCAGAAAATTGCAAAAATAAAACCTCTAATGATATTACCTTAGATATGTGTACTGTGGTTTTAAAAGACACATTGCCTTTTAGAATGCAACTGGAATTTGGACGTACATATTTATGTAGTTTGAAGAATAAGAATGAAAGAAAAAAATGTCAAAACACCTTATCTACTGCCTTAGTAGTGTCTTATTTGATCATAATTCATTAGTTTCTTTTAAAATCTTAATAAAATCAGCATTATTTGAAGAAATTTGAAGTAAAACCATTGTATATAGAGTCTATAGTACTATCAAGATGGGTAATTCACCTAGCGCCATCTAGTTTTGCTATCTCGCTTTTTCTCAGTGTAGACTTTTAGTCAGGGAGATGAATTCAACACATATGCAACATTAGAAATTGACAGAACGGGAAAGATGTATATAAAGTGTTAGGAGTTAGAGGGAATCAAATTAAAAAGTCTTTTTTGTGTTATTTCTTTGTTATTTTCTGATAATTAGAGAATGGAAGATAGAAATTTAGACAGGTATGTGAGGAGTTTTCATTTCTGCCTTGAAAATACACTGATTTTGGTAGGGTTTTTTATAGATACGGGAACAGGATGAAATTTACCTTTTTAACGATTTTTGTTGAAATTTGATATTTGGTTTGGTTTTTTTTGTGTAAAATTTTGAATGGTTACCATGTTTCATTATTATATTATTTTTCTTAGTCTGCAAAAAATTTATTTGAGTTGAAAAACCTACCTAGTTACTTATTTTACAAATAAAACACATTGTTTGCAGATATTTGTACCTATGTTAGAGTATCTTCACTTATCACGTCAAATATCTAGTACTAGATCTACTACTTACTACTTAATATAGTACTTAATATACTACTAACTACTAAATCTAGTACTAAATCTACTACTAAGTACTAAATCTAGTACTAAATATAGTACCAAAACTACGATAGTACTAAATTCTAGTACTAAGCACTAAAAATCAAAAAAAATCTAAGGGAAATCCATTAATTTTTGTTTCCCTTACTCTAGCATACCATATGGTCTAGTTTCACTTTTTGAACCTTTCACTCGTACTTATTATTCATTATTCCTGCAAATGCTTGTAATCATTCTAACTCATACGTTTCTGAAAATATAACATACAACCTACTCTTTCGTCAATATATTTCTTTCTACTCTCCAAAACCCATACAAATGCATATCAAGAACTACTGCAGCGCTATAACGGCAGTATCTCGCTAAACTAGATGCTGTCTGATGGTAGTACTATAGTTTTTATATACAATGCTAAAACCCTTTTTTTCTTTTTTTTTCCTTCTAGTGCTTTTAGCTTGTCTTAGGCACAGACCAATAAAAAAGGAAGTTGTCCACGATATAAAAAAACAAGAGGCAAAATACCAAAGATGTCGCTCACTTCTATGGATGGAATTCAAAAGTGTCAGTTATGTTTTATCGGTAAATGCGACTTTTTGAATTTATAAAAACAGATGTCGCGAGCTTCTGTGTCAACAATTTAAGTAGTTATTTTTTTTTCCTGAAGTGGGTTCAGGAAAGCTAGCATCGCATTCTCAATTTTGGCGATATTTTTGTGACAATTGTGGTATGAAGCTGACATTAGACTAGCAGTCCATATATAATATGTCCATGGAAGAACATATGGAACAAAGGGAAAATCCAGAGGTATCCTAAAATTTGCTGGATACTTTTCTCAACACGTGAACAGCTGTTGAACAGCTCTCTGTTTGTTTCTCTTTTGCCTCGAATTTTGATCAGGTAGGATTTGGTCGCACAAAAAATCCACCAAACATTAGCAAGGTAAGCTACCCAATACATACGCACGTAAACGTACGCAAATATATGTTTTGTTCGTTATAATGGCCGTTAGCTGTAATTCAGCTATGATTTAACACGTATTACAAAAACATTGAACGTGTAGCACTAGAAAGCTATGCGAACTCGAACGTCCTCATTTTCAACTCTTTTAAGCTTGATCTCTGTTTCTGTAACAACTTTTTGTTCTAAATATACAAAAATCACAGTTGTAATTTTGGCAAAAAATGTGGTCCTACGACGATTCCTTAAGTTCCCATGGAACTGTGGAGTTTGTTCTCAAATGCGAGGGAGCTAAAGAATTTTATAGTTTTCCTGCAAAAGCAGTTAAAAGTCATGAGTGGTTTCAAGGGCTGAAAATTGAAGCAGAAGCCGATGATTTTCATCCTAATTTCTGGGTATGTAATGGACATTTTTCCACAAAAATGTTCACATCAGATAAAAGGCTTAAAACCAGCGCTGTCCCAGATAAGAACCTTCCAACTGGATTATCTTATACGAGTGAAATTCTAACTAATGTAGTCTCTCCTGAACAGCCTGATCCAAACAAATCTGTTACACCAAAAACCGGTAAAAACACTCATTCCAATGGATTGAAGAAAAACTCTTGTGTCCTTCCACCTAAGGCAAATATATTACAATCGAAGAAATGGATAAATGACTTTTCCAAAACACTTGTTGACTATCAATTAAAAGTTCGAGATTTTCTTAGATTTGTATTTTATTTTCAGATTTCAATTTTTTCATGCATTTTAGTCTATTTGACAGGTGTTTGTGTTTTGTTCATGATGACAAAATGCGACGCTATGATTGCTGCTTTTTACATCATGAAGTACAGAACTGAATACATAAAATGGGAAACATAAACATTTAAGAAATGTTTATTGTTATTTCAGCAGCAGCTAAAATTGCGCTTCTTGCTATTTATTGTTAGTTAAGTAGCAGTAAAAATTGCGTTTGTTGTTACTTAAATAACAATAAGTAGAAGCGAAAATTGCGCTAAGTAACAACAAGTACAGAAAAAAGAAAGGGGTATAAAATAACAAATGCTGAGATTTTCTTAAATTTGTTTTTTATTTTCAGATTTCAACTTTTTTCTTGCTAACGGCATCGTAAAAAAAGAGATAAGAAGAGCAAACTAGAAGTATAAATAAATTGGTTTCGCTAGAAAATTTATTTAAAACATCGATATGAATATCGAAGCAAATTGTTTAATAATAAATATTCTGAGAACGGATATAGTCATAATTATTAATATTATGGTTACATATCCATATCCATGAATCTAAAAAGTGAAGTTTAATATTGTGAAAACGAAAAAAGCTGATTTTACTTCGACCAAATGTAGCTTGAGAAACTCGAAAAATATCATCATTTGAAGAAGATGATGACGTGATGTACATATTGGCGCAATACAATGGGTAACCTATATTTAATACATTAACTTCACAATAATTAAGTTCTGCATTTTTTTGCGCCGTTGTATCTAATACGGATTCTAAAAATTACTATCAAAATGCAAATTTACCAAAATAGTGAAAAAAATATTCTCTGCAATTTGTTAGAAAATAAATATGTAAGTCCACATTCATGTATTTCATATAATCTTTATGCTTTAATATCGCTATCGACGAAGTACGATTTTAATATTTTGTATCCTCCTTACCAGTTACCAAATCACACTATCACTCTTAACTCACCCATCGATCCATCGCTAGTTAGTTTTACATTTTGTGTCAAAAAAAACGCAACGGATTCATCGAGTTACCTCTTTTCATCGCATGCGGCAAAGTCACCGGATTCGTTGCCGCAACGGACGCAACGGATTCTATTAGTCGGGCCCTTTAGGAGTTTCTCTCTGTTTCCATATGTCCTTCAATCAGGAAAACAGCTGTTTTTAACAATGCTAACTACAACAAAAGCAAGGTAATCTTTCCTAAAGTTACGTTCGTGAACTTACCCTTTTGTTTCGAATTTTGAGAGGTAACCTATCTCACGATACACAGAAATACAAGGTATGGTCATTAGACGCATACAAATCGCCATCTTGATATTTTATGACGTCACATTCTTCTTTTATTATTATTTTATTTATTAAGTGAATATTATTTTTTTAAGTTGAAAAAAATATTTGAAAGATAAGAAAAAGTCGACTACTCAAGTCTCATTTTGCGTAAGACCAACTTTTTTCATTTTTATTAGGTACCAATAATAAGTTAAAAAGGAAAAATAAATAAAATTTTAATTCTCTGTAGACCAATTGATCATCCTTTTGAAGAAACATCTCTTGCGGTACAAAAAGTTTCAGCTTGTCGGACTTGAAAAAAAAACAAAACAACGAAAAAAACGTCAATTAATATTTTTTTTTCTTTGAGAACACAAAATAATCCATAAATATTCCTTCTATTTAAATTATAAACTTCAAACTCAACTTTTTTTCTTTATTTTGGTTTAAATGCTTAACTTACAGCAGAAAGTTTTGCTGTTTGAAATGTATGATAAATTTACAATTATATGTATCAAAACGATGTATGATAAAATTCTATGAAACAGAATCCTATATCGGAATACTTCCAGTCGATTCTCAGTTCATACATTGATGTATGAAAGTTCATCATACAACGTTTCTATGAAACAGAAATACTACATCAGAACTGTCAAAATCATACATTGTATGTAATGTATGATCTATGAAACAGGCCCCTGGTTGGATTTGTTCGTTCACAAAAAAACCCAAAGACAATCAAGGTAACCAATCAGAAATTTATGTCCGTGAACGTACCCATTAGCATAGTTAAAAACAGCTGTTTTTCAGCTGGTTGAAGAACACATGGACGTATTATATATGGATCGCTAGTTGCCTACCTCAAGTTGGTTCCATTTTAGTCTCAGTTATTTTGGGCGACACTAGCCCTCCTGAGTACACTAGCGGGAAAAAAAATTAGACCTCAACTTTGACATTTCCTCCAGTAATCCCAGACTTTGGCAACAGGTTTTCCCACATTGCCATGTTAAAATCTTACACTCATGGATTTATTGAAATTATTTTTTTATAGCTTGGTAAATTACAAGTTCATAAAACTCTAGAAGCTAAACGTTGTTGCGATTTTGGACTGTCATACTGCAAACTTAACAAAAAGCCTTAAGGTGTGTCCACACCAAAGAAACATTTTTGTAAACATTTAAAAGACCTTTCAGAAATGTTTTTTTCTTTCTGTACAATTCGCGAAATATTTCTGAAATGTCTATCTGATTTCCTATCCGAACGGAAATCTTTCTTTATTTTGATTCATTTTAGTCTATTTGAAAGGTTTTGTTGTTTTTATTTGTTTGTGTTTTGTTCATGTTGACAAAACGCGACGCTATGATTGCTCCTTTTTACATCATGAAGTACAGAACTGAATACATAAAATGGGAAACATAAACATTTAAGAAATGTTTCAGACATTTCTGAAATGTGTCTGAAATGATATTTAAGCAAAGGGGAAACATTTCATAAATGTTTTTTTGGTGTGGACACACCTTTATAGTTGTCACAAGGAATAGGCCTCAACCTCTGGCCATCAGGATTTTTATTAACTTTGTCTTTTATCATTATTAATGAAGAAATAGTTAAAAGAAATAAATAAAAAGGAACGTTGGTCTTAAAACACAGTACACATAACTAAGGTAATATATCGCGCAGGTTATCAAAATCTGATCTGTCACTTTGTATTAAAAATGGTGGTTCTCAGAGACCTACATCAAAAATATGTATGAACAAAACTACACACTACTTATTTTCTTGTTTATTAAAAAGCTTTTTTATAAATTAATTACCACAAATACTTTAAAATATAGCCACGAGATCTATTTTTCAGAACAAATAAACAAGCTAATGCTCTGGCGGCCGCCATTTTACTTTGATTTTGACAGATGCGCAGAAAATTGCAAAAATAAAACCTCTAATGATATTACCTTAGATATGTGTACTGTGGTCTTAAAAGACACATTGCCTTTTAGAATGCAACTGGAATTTGGACGTACATATTTATGTAGTTTGAAGAATAAGAATGAAAGAAAAAAATGTCAAAACACCTTATCTACTGCCTTAGTAGTGTCTTATTTGATCATAATTCATTAGTTTCTTTTAAAATCTTAATAAAATCAGCATTATTTGAAGAAATTTGAAGTAAAACCATTGTATATAGAGTCTATAGTACTATCAAGATGGGTAATTCACCTAGCGCCATCTAGTTTTGCTATCTCGCTTTTTATCAGTGTAGACTTTTAGTCAGGGAGATGAATTCAACACATATGCAACGTTAGAAATTGACAGAACGGGAAAGATGTATATAAAGTGTTAGGAGTTAGAGGGAATCAAATTAAAAAGTCTTTTTTGTGTTATTTCTTTGTTATTTTCTGATAATTAGAGAATGGAAGATAGAAATTTAGACAGGTATGTGAGGAGTTTTCATTTCTGCCTTGAAAATACACTGATTTTGGTAGGGTTTTTTATAGATACGGGAACAGGATGAAATTTACCTTTTTAACGATTTTTGTTGAAATTTGATATTTGGTTTGGTTTATTTTGTGTAAAATTTTGAATGGTTACCATGTTTCATTATTATATTATTTTTCTTAGTCTGCAAAAAATTTATTTGAGTTGAAAAACCTACCTAGTTACTTATTTTACAAATAAAACACATTGTTTGCAGATATTTGTACCTATGTTAGAGTATCTTCACTTATCACGTCAAATATCTAGTACTAGATCTACTACTTACTACTTAATATAGTACTTAATATACTACTAACTACTAAATCTAGTACTAAATCTACTACTAAGTACTAAATCTAGCACTAAATATAGTACCAAAACTACGATAGTACTAAATTCTAGTACTAAGCACTAAAAATCAAAAAAAATCTAAGGGAAATCCATTAATTTTTGTTTCCCTTACTCTAGCATACCATATGGTCTAGTTTCACTTTTTGAACCTTTCACTCGTACTTATTATTCATTATTCCTGCAAATGCTTGTAATCATTCTAACTCATACGTTTCTGAAAATATAACATACAACCTACTCTTTCGTCAATATATTTCTTTCTACTCTCCAAAACCCATACAAATGCATATCAAGAACTACTGCAGCGCTATAACGGCAGTATCTCGCTAAACTAGATGCTGTCTGATGGTAGTACTATAGTTTTTATATACAATGCTAAAACCCTTTTTTTCTTTTTTTTTCCTTCTAGTGCTTTTAGCTTGTCTTAGGCACAGACCAATAAAAAAGGAAGTTGTCCACGATATAAAAAAACAAGAGGCAAAATACCAAAGATGTCGCTCACTTCTATGGATGGAATTCAAAAGTGTCAGTTATGTTTTATCGGTAAATGCGACTTTTTGAATTTATAAAAACAGATGTCGCGAGCTTCTATGTCAACAATTTAAGTAGTTATTTTTTTTCCTAAAGTGGGTTCAGGAAAGCTAGCATCGCATTCTCAATTTTGGCGATATTTTTGTGACAATTGTGGTATGAAGCTGACATTAGACTAGCAGTCCATATATAATATGTCCATGGAAGAACATATGGAACAAAGGGAAAATCCAGAGGTATCCTAAAATTTGCTGGATACTTTTCTCAACACGTGAACAGCTGTTGAACAGCTCTCTGTTTGTTTCTCTTTTGCCTCGAATTTTGATCAGGTAGGATTTGGTCGCACAAAAAATCCACCAAACATTAGCAAGGTTAGCTACCCAATACATACGCACGTAAACGTACGCAAATATATGTTTTGTTCGTTATAATGGCCGTTAGCTGTAATTCAGCTATGATTTAACACGTATTACAAAAACATTGAACGTGTAGCACTAGAAAGCTATGCGAACTCGAACGTCCTCATTTTCAACTCTTTTAAGCTTGATCTCTGTTTCTGTAACAACTTTTTGTTCTAAATATACAAAAATCACAGTTGTAATTTTGGCAAAAAATGTGGTCCTACGACGATTCCTTAAGTTCCCATGGAACTGTGGAGTGTGTTCTCAAATGCGAGGGAGCTAAAGAATTTTATAGTTTTCCTGCAAAAGCAGTTAAAAGTCATGAGTGGTTTCAAGGGCTGAAAATTGAAGCAGAAGCCGATGATTTTCATCCTAATTTCTGGGTATGTAATAGACATTTTTCCACAAAAATGTTCACATCAGATAAAAGGCTTAAAACCAGCGCTGTCCCAGATAAGAACCTTCCAACTGGATTATCTTATACGAGTGAAATTCTAACTAATGTAGTCTCTCCTGAACAGCCTGATCCAAACAAATCTGTTACACCAAAAATCGGTAAAAACACTCATTCCAATGGATTGAAGAAGAACTCTTGTGTCCTTCCACCTAAGGCAAATATATTACAATCGAAGAAATGGATAAATGACTTTTCCAAAACACTTGTTGACTATCAATTAAAAGTTCGAGATTTTCTTAGATTTCTTTTTTATTTTCAGATTTCAATTTTTTCATGCATTTTAGTCTATTTGACAGGTGTTTGTGTTTTGTTCATGATGACAAAATGCGACGCTATGATTGCTGCTTTTTACATCATGAAGTACAGAACTGAATACATAAAATGGGAAACATAAACATTTAAGAAATGTTTATTGTTATTTCAGTAGCAGCTAAAATTGCGCTTCTTGCTACTTATTGTTAGTTAAGTAGCAGTAAAAATTGCGTTTGTTGTTACTTAAATAACAATAAGTAGCAGCGAAAATTGCGCTAAGTAACAACAAGTACAGAAAAAAGAAAGGGGTATAAAATAACAAATGCTGAGATTTTCTTAGATTTGTTTTTTATTTTCAGATTTCAATTTTTTTCTTGCTAACGGCATCGTAAAAAAAGAGATAAGAAGAGCAAACTAGAAGTATAAATAAATTGGTTTCGCTAGAAAATTTATTTAAAACATCGATATGAATATCGAAGCAAATTGTTTAGTAATAAATATTCTGAGAACGGATATAGTCATAATTATTAATATTATGGTTACATATCCATGAATCTGAAAAGTGAAGTTTAATATTGTGAAAACGAAAAAAGCTGATTTTACTTCGACCAAATGTAGCTTGAGAAACTCGAAAAATATCATCATTTGAAGACGATGATGACGTGATGTACATATTGGCGCAATACAATGGGTAACCTATATTTAATACATTAACTTCACAATAATTAAGTTCTGCACTTTTTTTGCGCCGTTGTATCTAATGCGGATTCTAAAAATTACTATCAAAATGCAAATTTACCAAAATAGTGAAAAAAATATTCTCTGCAATTTGTTAGAAAATAAATATGTAAGTCCACATTCATGTATTTCCTATAATCTTTATGCTTTAATATCTCTATCGAAGAATTTTAATATTTTGGTTAGGAGTTTCTCTCTGTTTCCATATGTTCTTCAATCAGGAAAACAGCTGTTTTTAACAATGCTAACTACAAAAAAGCAAGGTAATCTTTCATAAAGTTACGTTCGTGAACTTACCCTTTTGTTTCGAATTTTGAGAGGTAACCTATCTCATGATACACAGAAATACAAGGTATGGTCATTAGACGCATACAAATCGCCATCTTGATATTTTATGACATCACATTCTTCTTTTATTATTATTTTATTTATTAAGTGAATATTATTTTTTTAAATTGAATAAAATATTTGAAAAATAAGAAAAAGTCGACTACTCAAGTCTCATTTTGCGTAAGAACAACTTTTTTCATTTTTATTAGGTACCAATAATAAGTTAAAAAGGAAAAATAAATAAAATTTTAATTCTCTGTAGACCAATTGATCATCCTTTTGAAGAAACATCTCTTGCGGTACAAAAAGTTTCAGCTTGTCGGACTTGAAAAAAAAAAACAAAACAACGAAAAAAACGTCAATTAATAATTTTTTTTCTTTGAGAACACAAAATAATCCATAAATATTCCTTCTATTTAAATTATAAACTTCAAACTCAACTTTTTTTCTTTATTTTGGTTTAAATGCTTAACTTACAGCAGAAAGTTTTGCTGTTTGAAATGTATGATAAATTTACAATTATTTGTATCAAAACGGTGTATGAGAAAATTCTATGAAACAGAATCCTATATTGGAATACTTCCAGTCGATTCTCAGTTCATACATTAATGTATAAAAGTTCATCATACAACGTTTCTATGAAACAGAAATACTACATCAGAACTGTCAAAATCATACATTTTATGTAATGTATGATCTATGAAACAGGCCCCTGGTTGGATTTGTTCGTTCACAAAAAAAACCAAAGACAATCAAGGTTACCAATCCGAAATCTATGTTCGTGAACGTACCCATTAGTACAGTTAAAAACAGCGGTTTTCCAGCTGGTTGAAGAACACATGGATGTATTATATATGGACTGCTAGTTGCCTACCTCAAGTTGGTTCCATTTTAGTCTCGGTTATTTTGGGCGACACTAGCCCTCCTGAGTACACTAGCGGGAAAAAAAATTAAACCTCAACTTTGACATTTCCTCCAGTAATCCCAGACAGTAATCCCTTGCAGCAGGTTTTCCCACATTGCCATGTTAAAATTTAACACTCATGGATTTATTGAAATTATTTTTTTATAGCTTGGTAAATTACAAGTTCGTAAAACTCTAGAAGCTAAACTTTGTTGCGATTTTGGACTGTCGTACTGCAAACTTAACAAAAAGCCTTAAGGTGTGTCCACACCAAAGAAACATTTTTTTAAACATTTAAAAGACCTTTCAGAAATGTTTTTTTCTTTCTGTACGCTTCGCGAAATATTTCTGAAATGTCTATCTGTTTTCCTATCCGAACGGAAATCTTTCTTTATTTTGATGCATTTTAGTCTATTTGAAAGGTTTTGTTGTTTTTATTTGTTTGTGTTTTGTTCATGTTGACAAAACGCGACGCTATGATTGCTCCTTTTTACATCATGAAGTACAGAACTGAATACATAAAATGGGAAACATAAACATTTAAGAAATGTTTCAGACATTTCTGAAATGTTTCTGAAATGATATTTAAGCAAAGGGGAAACATTTCATAAAGGTGGACACACCTTTATAGTTGTCACAAGGAATAGGTCTCAACCTCTGGCCATCAGGAATTTTATTAACTTTGTCTTTTATCATTATTAATGAAGAAATAGTTAAAAGAAATAAATAAAAAGGAACGTTGGTCTTAAAACACAGTACACATAACTAAGGTAATATATCGCGCAGGTTATCAAAATCTGATCTGTCACTTTGTATTAAAAATGGTGGTTCTCAGAGACCTACATCAAAAATATGTATGAACAAAACTACACACTACTTATTTTCTTGTTTATTAAAAAGCTTTTTTTATAAATTAATTACCACAAATACTTTAAAATATAGCCACGAGATCTATTTTTCAGAACAAATAAACAAGCTAATGGTCTCTGGCGGCCGCCATTTTACTTTGATTTTGACAGATGCGCAGAAAATTGCAAAAATAAAACCTCTAATGATATTACCTTAGATATGTGTACTGTGGTCTTAAAAGACACATTGCCTTTTAGAATGCAACTGGAATTCGGACGTACATATTTATGTAGTTTGAAGAATAAGAATGAAAGAAAAAAATGTCAAAACACATTATCTACTGCCGTAGTAGTAGATAAGGTGTTTTGTAGATCATAATTCATTAGTTTCTTTTAAAATCTTAATAAAATCAGCATTATTTGAAGAAATTTGAAGTAAAACCATTGTATATAGAATCTATAGTACTATCAAGATGGGTATTTCACCTAGCGCCATCTAGTTTCGCTATCTCGCTTTTTCTCAGTGTAGACTTTTAGTCGGGGAGGGAATCAAATTAAAAAGTCTTTTTTGTGTTATTTCTTTATTATTTTCTGATAATTAGAGAATGGAAGATAGAAATTTAGACAGGTTTGTGAGGAGTTTTCATTTCTGCCTTGAAAATAGGGTTTTTTATAGATACGGGAACAGGATGAAATTTACCTTTTTAACGATTTTTGTTGAAATTTGATATTTGGTTTGGTTTTTTTTGTGTACAATTTTGAATGGTTACCATGTTTCATTATAATATTATTTTTCTTAGTCTGCAAAAAATTTATTTGAGTTGAAAAACCTACCTAGTTACTTATTTTACAAATAAAACACATTGTTTGCAGATATTTGTACCTATGTTAGAGTATCTTCACTTATCACGTCAAATATCTAGTACTAGATCTACTACTTACTACTTAATATAGTACTTAATATACTACTAACTACTAAATCTAGTACTAAATCTACTACTAAGTACTAAATCTAGTACTGAATATAGTACCAAAACTACGATAGTACTAAATTCTAGTACTAAGCACTAAAAATCTAGTACCAAAATACTATTGTACCAAGAACATAGTACCAACTGACACCAGTTTTATATTTAACTAACGTTCGAGATTGAACAATATTTATATTAAAACTTTAAACAGTCGAATCCGAATATGGCAATATTGGTAGTTGATTTTGGTATATGAAATACAGAAAATACAGAAATAACAAAATTTCTTGAAAAATGCAAAATCCAAAAAAATAATTGAAAACACACAATCTTGGTTTGGTAACGAAAAATCAAAGGGAAATCCATTAATTTTTGTTTCCCTTACTCTGGCATACCATATGGTCTAGTTTCACTTTTTGAACCTTTCACTCGTACTTATTATTCATTATTCCTGCAAATGCTTGTAATCATTCTAACTCATACGTTTCTGAAAATATAACATACAACCTACTCTTTCGTCAATATATTTCTTTCTACTCTCCAAAACCCATACAAATGCATATCAAGAACTACTGCAGCGCTATAACGGCAGTATCTCGCTAAACTAGATGCTGTCTGATGGTAGTACTATAGTTTTTATATACAATGCTAAAACCTTTTTTTTCTTTTTTTTTCCTTCTAGTGCTTTTAGCTTGTCTTAGGCACAGACCAATAAAAAAGGAAGTTGTCCACGATATAAAAAAACAAGAGGCAAAATACCAAAGATGTCGCTCACTTCTATGGATGGAATTCAAAAGTCTCAGTTATGTTTTATCGGTAAATGCGACTTTTTGAATTTATAAAAACAGATGTCGCGAGCTTCTATGTCAACAATTTAAGTAGTTATTTTTTTTCCTGAAGTGGGTTCAGGAAAGCTAGCATCGCATTCTCAATTTTGGCGATATTTTTGTGACAATTGTGGTATGAAGCTGACATTAGACTAGCAGTCCATATATAATATGTCCATGGAAGAACATATGGAACAAAGGGAAAATCCAGAGGTATCCTAAAATTTGCTGGATACTTTTCTCAACACGTGAACAGCTGTTGAACAGCTCTCTGTTTGTTTCTCTTTTGCCTCGATTTTTGATCAGGTAGGATTTGGTCGCACAAAAAATCCACCAAACATTAGCAAGGTAAGCTACCCAATACATACGCACGTAAACGTACGCAAATATATGTTTTGTTCGTTATAATGGCCGTTAGCTGTAATTCAGCTATGATTTAACACGTATTACAAAAACATTGAACGTGTAGCACTAGAAAGCTATGCGAACTCGAACGTCCTCATTTTCAACTCTTTTAAGCTTGATCTCTGTTTCTGTAACAACTTTTTGTTCTAAATATACAAAAATCACAGTTGTAATTTTGGCAAAAAATGTGGTCCTACGACGATTCCTTAAGTTCCCATGGAACTGTGGAGTGTGTTCTCAAATGCGAGGGAGCTAAAGAATTTTATAGTTTTCCTGCAAAAGCAGTTAAAAGTCATGAGTGGTTTCAAGGGCTGAAAATTGAAGCAGAAGCCGATGATTTTCATCCTAATTTCTGGGTATGTAATAGACATTTTTCCACAAAAATGTTCACATCAGATAAAAGGCTTAAAACCAGCGCTGTCCCAGATAAGAACTTTCCAACTGGATTATCTTATACGAGTGAAATTCTAACTAATGTAGTCTCTCCTGAACAGCCTGATCCAAACAAATCTGTTACACCAAAAACCGGTAAAAACACTCATTCCAATGGATTGAAGAAGAACTCTTGTGTCCTTCCACCTAAGGCAAATATATTACAATCGAAGAAATGGATAAATGACTTTTCCAAAACACTTGTTGACTATCAATTAAAAGTTCGAGATTTTCTTAGATTTGTATTTTATTTTCAGATTTCAATTTTTTCATGCATTTTAGTCTATTTGACAGGTGTTTGTGTTTTGTTCATGATGACAAAATGCGACGCTATGATTGCTGCTTTTTACATCATGAAGTACAGAACTGAATACATAAAATGGGAAACATAAACATTTAAGAAATGTTTATTGTTATTTCAGTAGCAGCTAAAATTGCGCTTCTTGCTACTTATTGTTAGTTAAGTAGCAGTAAAAATTGCGTTTGTTGTTACTTAAATAACAATAAGTAGCAGCGAAAATTGCGCTAAGTAACAACAAGTTTTTTTTATTTTCAGATTTCAATTTTTTCTTGCTAACGGCATCGTAAAAAAAGAGATAAGAAGAGCAAACTAGAAGTATAAATAAATTGGTTTCGCTAGAAAATTTAATTAAAACATCAATATGAATATCGAAGCAAATTGTTTAATAATAAATATTCTGAGAACGGATATAGTCATAATTATTAATATTATGGTTACATATCCATCTAAAAAGTGAAGTTTAATATTGTGAAAACGAAAAAAGCTGATTTTACTTCGACCAAATGTAGCTTGAGAAACTCGAAAAATATCATCATTTGAAGACGATGATGACGTGATGTACATATTGGCGCAATACAATGGGTAACCTATATTTAATAGATTAACTTCACAATAATTAAGTTCTGCACTTTTTTTGCGCCGTTGTATCTAATGCGGATTCTAAAAATTACTATCAAAATGCAAATTTACCAAAATAGTGAAAAAAATATTCTCTGCAATTTGTTAGAAAATAAATATGTAAGTCCACATTCATGTATTTCCTATAATCTTTATGCTTTAATATCGCTATCGAAGAATTTTAATATTTTGTATCCTCTTTACCAGTTACCAAATCACACTATCACTCTTAACTCACCCATCGATCCATTGCTAGTTAGTTTTACATTTTGTGTCAAAAAAAACGCAACGGATTCATTGAGTCACCTCTTTTCATCGCATGCGGCAATGTCAAAGGATTCGTTGCCGCAACGGACGCAACGGATTCTATTGGTCAGGCCCTTTAGGAGTTTCTCTCTGTTTCCATATATTCTTCAATCAGGAAAACAGCTGTTTTTAACAATGCTAACTACAAAAAAGCAAGGTAATCTTTCCTTAAGTTACGTTCATGAACTTACCCTTTTGTTTCGAATTTTGAGAGGTAACCTATCTCATGATACACAGAAATACAAGGTATGGTCATTAGACGCATACAAATCGCCATCTTGATATTTTATGACATCACATTCTTCTTTTATTATTATTTTATTTATTAAGTGAATATTTTTTTTAAATTGAAAAAAACATTTAAATAATAAGAAAAAGTCGACTACTCAAGTCTCATTTTGCGTAAGAACAACTTTTTTCATTTTTATTAGGTACCAATAATAAGTTAAAAAGGAAAAATAAATAAAATTTTAATTCTCTGTAGACCAATTGATCATCCTTTTGAAGAAACATCTCTTGCGGTACAAAAAGTTTCAGCTTGTCGGACTTGAAAAAAAAAAATAATTTTTTTTCTTTGAGAACACAAAATAATCCATAAATATTCCTTCTATTTAAATTATAAACTTCAAACTCAACTTTTTTTCTTTATTTTGGTTTAAATGCTTAACTTACAGCAGAAAGTTTTGCTGTTTGAAATGTATGATAAATTTACAATTATTTGTATCAAAACGATGTATGAGAATATTCTATGAAACAGAATCCTATATTGGAATACTTCCAGTCGATTCTCAGTTCATACATTAATGTATGAAAGTTCATCATACAACGTTTCTATGAAACAGAAATACTACATCAGAACTGTCAAAATCATACATTTTATGTAATGTATGATCTATGAAACAGGCCCCTGGTTGGATTTGTTCGTTCACAAAAAAACCCAAAGACAATCAAGGTAACCAATCCGAAATCTATGTTCGTGAACGTACCCATTAGTACAGTTAAAAACAGCGGTTTTCCAGCTGGTTGAAGAACACATGGATGTATTATATATGGACTGCTAGTTGCCTACCTCAAGTTGGTTCCATTTTAGTCTCGGTTATTTTGGGCGACACTAGCCCTCCTGAGTACACTAGCGGGAAAAAAAATTAAACTTCAACTTTGACATTTCCTCCAGTAATCCCAGACATCAATCCCTGGCAGCAGGGTTTCCCACATTGCCATGTTAAAATTTTACACTCATGGATTTATTGAAATTATTTTTTTATAGCTTGGTAAATTACAAGTTCGTAAAACTCTAGAAGCTAAACTTTGTTGCGATTTTGGACTGTCATACTGCAAACTTAACAAAAAGCCTTAAGGTGTGTCCACACCAAAGAAACATTTTTTTAAACATTTAAAAGACCTTTCATAAATATTTTTTTTCTTTATGTACGCTTCGCGAAATATTTCTGAAATGTCTATCTGTTTTCCTATCCGAACGGAAATCTTTCTTTATTTTGATGCATTTTAGTCTATTTGAAAGATTTTGTTGTTTTTATTTGTTTGTGTTTTGTTCATGTTGACAAAACGCGACGCTATGATTGCTCCTTTTTACATCATGAAGTACAGAACTGAATACATAAAATGGGAAACATAAACATTTAAGAAATGTTTCAGACATTTCTGAAATGTTTCTGAAATGATATTTAAGCAAAGGGGAAACATTTCATAAAGGTGGACACACCTTTATAATTGTCACAAGGAATAGGTCTCAACCTCTGGCCATCAGGATTTTTATTAACTTTGTCTTTTATCATTATTAATGAAGAAATAGTTAAAAGAAATAAATAAAAAGGAACGTTGGTCTTAAAACACAGTACACATAACTAAGGTAATATATCGCGCAGGTTATCAAAATCTGATCTGTCACTTTGTATTAAAAATGGTGGTTCTCAGAGACCTACATCAAAAATATGTATGAACAAAACTACACACTACTTATTTTCTTGTTTATTAAAAAGCTTTTTTATAAATTAATTACCACAAATACTTTAAAATATAGCCACGAGATCTATTTTTCAGAACAAATAAACAAGCTAATGGTCTCTGGCGGCCGCCATTTTACTTTGATTTTGACAGATGCGCAGAAAATTGCAAAAATAAAACCTCTAATGATATAACCTTAGATATGTGTACTGTGGTCTTAAAAGACACATTGCCTTTTAGAATGCAACTGGAATTCGGACGTACATATTTATGTAGTTTGAAGAATAAGAATGAAAGAAAAAAATGTCAAAACACCTTATCTTCTGCCTTAGTAGTAGATAAGGTGTTTTGTAGATCATAATTCATTAGTTTCTTCAAAATCTTAATAAAATCAGCATTATTTGAAGAAATTTGAAGTAAAACCATTGTATATAGAATCTATAGTACTATCAAGATGGGTATTTCACCTAGCGCCATCTAGTTTCGCTATCTCGCTTTTTCTCAGTGTAGACTTTTAGTCGGGGAGATGAATTCAACACATATGCAACGTTAGAAATTGACAGAACGGGAAAGATGTATATAAAGTGTTAGGAGTTAGAGGGAATCAAATTAAAAAGTCTTTTTCTTATTATTTTCTGATAATTAGAGAATGGAAGATAGAAATTTAGACAGGTATGTGAGGAGTTTTCATTTCTGCCTTGAAAATATACTGTTTTTGGTACGGTTTTTTATAGATACGGGAACAGGATGAAATTTACCTTTTTAACGATTTTTGTTGAAATTTGATATTTGGTTTGTTTTTTTTTGTGTACAATTTTGAATGGTTACCATGTTTCATTATTATATTATATGATTTTTGTGTCGTGTATTCAAATGTTCGTGGTTTAAGAAAGAATTTCTTTCACGTGTACGTCTACACTGTTCAACACAGGCCAGCTGTTTTGGCATTAAGTGAAACTCAGGTTGGAGCAAATACTGATTTATCAGAATTTGCTCTACATGGGTATAGCTTGGTGCCATTACTCTTTTCTCATCATGGTCTCGTGGTCTATGTTAGGAATGATATTGCTTGCCAGAGCCTTCCCCAATATGGGCAATGTTCCAACACGGACTTTAACTTCTTATGGCTCAAATTCACTGTCCGCAAGCATGTCATTCATTATTGTTTTATTTACAGGAGTCCAAATCTTGACAGTAATTCGACTTGTAACGAGTTCGATGCACTGTCTGATTCCATCTCGAAAATTGTTTCCCTTTGTCCTCGCACTGAAATCGTTATTGCGGGCGATTTCAATGTACACAATTCCAACTGGCTCCGCTATTCTGGTCAGACAACACCCGAAGGAAGGTATGTCGAGCTCTTTGCCGGGTTACATCACCTTATCCAACTGATCGATGTGCCAACGCGTATACCGGATGTTGCTGGGCAAGCCGCCCATACTCTTGACTTGTTTCTTACTTCTCACCCTGATAAATATACCATTAGTGTAACTTCTCCATTTGGCACTTCAGACCATTGTATCATTTCAGCTAATTTCTCATCCCCCACCCATCTAGTTAAAGAAAAACTTCCCACCAGGACCGTTTGGCAATACGAGAAAGCCAACTGGGACGGCCTGAATTTCTTTTTCCGAAACTTTAACTGGTCACTATGCTTCCTCGATAGTGACATTGATGCCAGTGCTGAAATGATCACAAATGTGATTCTTCTAGGGATGCGTGCTTTTATTCCTAACAGAGTAAAAAGCATCAAACCTAAAGAAAAGTCTTGGTTTAATTCTGAGTGTAAAGAAGCTATCAGGCTCAAAGAAGTAAGTTTCCGATCTTACAAAGCCAACCCTACAGAGGAAAATCGGAAAAAGCACAAACAAGCAAGGAACTCATGCAACTCCGTTATAGAAAGAACCAAATTTTTGCATGACCAAAAATTACGGCAAAAAATTCTGCAGTGTCCCAAAGGCAGTAAAAATTTTTGGTCATTTGTAAAAAATATAAAAAACTCCTCGACATCTTCGGTTCCAACGCTCATCGACAATAACAAACCAATTGTTTACTCTTCAGAGAAGGCAAACTTGCTCGCCGCCCATTTCGCTGCCAGCTCCACGCTGCCTCAAAGCAGCAAGAGTTCTCAAAGATCTCGATATACACAAATCCGCTGGCCCGGATGGTATACCCCCGATTCTTCTGAAGAGGTGTTCTTCCACACTGGCAAAGCCACTGCGTAAGCTTTTCCATCGCTCCTACTCTTCTGGAATCTTTCCTAGAAGATGGAAAACAGCATTTGTCCAGCCTGTCCCTAAGAAAGGTGACCCATCCTCCTCCTCCTCCTACCGACCCATAGCACTGACATCCCTTCTTTCTAAGGTCATGGAAACACTGATTAACCGTCAGCTTAAGGAATATCTCGAAGATCGTAAGCTTCTCCATGACCGTCAGTATGGCTTCCGCAGCAACCGTTCCACTGGTGATCTGATGGCATATCTCACCGAACAGTGGAACAAATCTTTACATCGCTTTGGTGAAAGTAAGATTATTGCTCTTGATATCTCCAAGGCATTTGATAGAGTTTGGCATGAAGCTCTCTTATCGAAAATGCGTGCTTTTGGGATCGATAATACTCTTGTTCGTTGGATTTGAAGCTATCTTCTGGACCGTTCAATACAAGTTGTATTGGACGGATTCAAGTCTGATTCCCATAAAATAAATGCTGGTATGCCCCAGGGCTCTGTTCTGTCTCCGACTCTTTTCCTCATTTTTATAAATGATCTTCTGTCTGTTACTTCTAATCCACTTAACTGTTTTGCTGACGACTCTCCCCTCAGCTTTTCATATTCGTTCGATAATTCACGTCCTTCGCCTTCGGACGTACAATTGCAACGGTGCCGTATGTCAAGCTCATTAAACTCCGATTTATACAGCATTGTTAAATGGGGTAATAGAAATCGTGTGGAGTTTAATGCTTCGAAAACTCAATGCTGTCTTCTGTCGTTAAAGCTAAACATTCCCCCAATGCCATTGTCCATGAATGGCACATACATCGAAGAAACCGAAAAGCTCTCAGTACTCGGTATGTGTGTCAACGACGACCTCCGTTGGAACGACCATATATTTGAGATCGCTAAGAATGCTGCAAAGTGCTTAGGTTTTCTGTATCGTTGTAAGAAGTACTTTTCCCCATCTGATCTGGCTACAATTTATAAAGCGTTTATACGCCCTAAACTCGAGTATAACTCCCACCTCTGGGCAGGTGCTTCGCAAACATCGCTTCACCTGCTTGATAGAATACAAAATCGAGCGTTAAGATTGATAGGTAATAGAACTGCCGCTGAAACAATTGCCCCACTCGAACACCGACGCAATGTTTCATGTCTTTCCTTATTTTATCGTTTCTTTTACAAAAAATGTTCACTCGAAGTAGCCAGTTGCATTCCTCCCCTTAAAAGTTTCTCCCGTAATACTCGTCTCGCAAGGAATGCTCATCAGTTCACCCTTGAGCCTAATTTCGGACGTACCGTGAAATATAGGGATTCTTTTTTTAGCCGAACGACACGAATCTGGAATAGTTTACCCGGCGGGATTTTCCCTTGCCATTTTGATCTGCAAACATTAAAAACCAATGTTAATCGGCACCTCCTATCTCTCCCCTCCCTATCTTCGTAATGCCCGCGCAGTGTGTTCTACATTAAAAGGGAAACACATAATCCCTTGTGCGCGCGTTATATAAAAAAAAAAAAAAAAAAATATTATTTTTCTTAGTCTGCAAAAAATTTATTTCAGTTGAAAAACCTACCTAGTTACTTATTTTACAAATAAAACACATTGTTTGCAGATATTTGTACCTATGTTAGAGTATCTTCACTTATCACGTCAAATATCTAGTACTAGATCTACTACTTACTACTTAATATAGTACTTAATATACTACTAACTGCTAAATCTAGTACTAAATCTACTACTAAGTACTAAATCTAGTACTAAATATAGTACCAAAACTACGATAGTACTAAATTCTAGTACTAAGCACTAAAAATCTAGTACCAAAATACTATTGTACCAAGAACATAGTACCAACTGGCACCAGTTTTATATTTAACTAACGTTCGAGATTGAACAATATTTATATTAAAACTTTAAACAGTCGAATCCGAATATGGCAATATTGGTAGTTGATTTTGGTATATGAAGTACAGAAAATACAGAAATAACAAAATTTCTTGAAAAATGCAAAATCCAAAAAAATAATTGAAAACACACAATCTTGGTTTGGTAACGAAAAATCAAAGGGAAATCCATTAATTTTTGTTTCCCTTACTCTGGCATACCATATGGTCTAGTTTCACTTTTTGAACCTTTCACTCGTACTTATTATTCATTATTCCTGCAAATGCTTGTAATCATTCTAACTCATACGTTTCTGAAAATATAACATACAACCTACTCTTTCATCAATATATTTCTTTCTACTCTCCAAAACCCATACAAATGCATATCAAGAACTACTGCAGCGCTATAACGGCAGTATCTCGCTAAACTAGATGCTGTCTGATGGTAGTACTATAGTTTTTATATACAATGCTAAAACCCTTTTTTTCTTTTTTTTTTTCCTTCTAGTGCTTTTAGCTTGTCTTAGGCACAGACCAATAATAAAGGAAGTTGTCCACGATCTAAAAAAACAAGAGGCAAAATACCAAAGATGTCGCTCACTTCTATGGATGGAATTCAAAAGTGTCAGTTATGTTTTATCGGTAAATGCGACTTTTTGAATTTATAAAAACAGATGTCGCGAGCTTCTATGTCAACAATTTAAGTAGTTATTTTTTTTTCCTGAAGTGGGTTCAGGAAAGCTAGCATCGCATTCTCAATTTTGGCGATATTTTTTTGACAATGGTGGTATGAAGCTGACATTAGACTAGCAGTCCATATATAATATGTCCATGGAAGAACATATGGAACAAAGGGAAAATCCAGAGGTATCCTAAAATTTGCTGGATACTTTTCTCAAAACGTGAACAGCTGTTGAACAGCTCTCTGTTTGTTTCTCTTTTGCCTCGAATTTTGATCAGGTAGGATTTGGTCGCACAAAAAATCCACCAAACATTAGCAAGGTAAGCTACCCAATACATACGTACGTAAACGTACGCAAATATATGTTTTGTTCGTTATAATGGCCGTTAGCTGTAATTCATCTTTGATTTAATACGTATTACAAAAACATTGAACGTGTAGCACTAGAAAGCTATGCGAACTCGAACGTCCTCATTTTCAACTCTTTTAAGCTTGATCTCTGTTTCTGTAACAACTTTTTGTTCTAAATATACAAAAATCACAGTTGTAATTTTGGCAAAAAATGTGGTCCTACGACGATTCCTTAAGTTCCCATGGAACTGTGGAATGTGTTCTCAAATACGAGGGAGCTAAAGAATTTTATAGTTTTCCTGCAAAAGCAGTTAAAAGTCATGAGTGGTTTCAAGGGCTGAAAATTGAAGCAGAAGCCGATGATTTTCATCCTAATTTCTGGGTGTGTAATAGACATTTTTCCACAAAAATGTTCACATCAGATAAAAGGCTTAAAACCAGCGCTGTCCCAGATAAGAACCTTCCAACTGGATTATCTTATACGAGTGAAATTCTAACTAATGTAGTCTCTCCTGAACAGCCTGATCCAAACAAATCTGTTACACCAAAAACCGGTAAAAACACTCATTCCAATGGATTGAAGAAGAACTCTTGTGTCCTTCCACCTAAGGCAAATATATTACAATCGAAGAAATGGATAAATGACTTTTCCAAAACACTTGTTGACTATCAATTAAAAGTTCGAGATTTTCTTAGATTTGTTTTTTATTTTCAGATTTTAATTTTTTCATGCATTTTAGTCTATTTGACAGGTGTTTGTGTTTTGTTCATGATGACAAAATGCGACGCTATGATTGCTGCTTTTTACATCATGAAGTACAGAACTGAATACATAAAATGGGAAACATAAACATTTAAGAAATGTTTATTGTTATTTCAGTAGCAGCTAAAATTGCGCTTCTTGCTACTTATTGTTAGTTAAGTAGCAGTAAAAATTGCGTTTGTTGTTACTTAAATAACAATAAGTAGCAGCGAAAATTGCGCTAAGTAACAACAAGTACAGAAAAAAGAAAGGGGTATAAAATAACAAATGCTGAGATTTTCTTAGATTTGTTTTTTATTTTCAGATTTCAATTTTTTCTTGCTAACGGCATCGTTAAAAAAGAGAAGAAGAGCAAACTAGAAGTATAAATAAATTGGTTTCGCTAGAAAATTTAATTAAAACATCAATATGAATATCGAAGCAAATTGTTTAATAATAAATATTCTAAGAACGGATATAGTCATAATTATTAATATTATGGTTACATATCCATGAATCTAAAAAGTGAAGTTTAATATTGTGAAAACGAAAAAAGCTGATTTTACTTCGACCAAATGTAGCTTGAGAAACTCGAAAAATATCATCATTTGAAGACGATGATGACGTGATGTACATATTGGCGCAATACAATGGGTAACCTATATTTAATAGATTAACTTCACAATAATTAAGTTCTGCACTTTTTTTGCGCCGTTGTATCTAATGCGGATTCTAAAAATTACTATCAAAATGCAAATTTACCAAAATAGTGAAAAAAATATTCTCTGCAATTTGTTAGAAAATAAATATGTAAGTCCACATTCATGTATTTCCTATAATCTTTATGCTTTAATATCGCTATCGAAGAATTTTCATCGCATGCGGCAATTTCAAAGGATTCGTTGCCGCAACGGACGCAACGGATTCTATTGGTCAGGCTCTTTAGGAGTTTCTCTCTGTTTCCATATATTCTTCAATCAGGAAAACAGCTGTTTTTAACAATGCTAACTACAAAAAAGCAAGGTAATCTTTCCTAAAGTTACGTTCATGAACTTACCCTTTTGTTTCGAATTTTGAGAGGTAACCTATCTCATGATACACAGAAATACAAGGTATGGTCATTAGACGCATACAAATCGCCATCTTGATATTTTATGACATCACATTCTTCTTTTATTATTATTTTATTTATTAAGTGAATATTTTTTTTTAAATTGAAAAAAACATTTAAATAATAAGAAAAAGTCGACTACTCAAGTCTCATTTTGCGTAAGAACAACTTTTTTCATTTTTATTAGGTACCAATAATAAGTTAAAAAGGAAAAATAAATAAAATTTTAATTCTCTGTAGACCAATTGATCATCCTTTTGAAGAAACATCTCTTGCGGTACAAAAAGTTTCAGCTTGTCGGACTTGAAAAAAAAAATAATTTTTTTTCTTTGAGAACACAAAATAATCCATAAATATTCCTTCTATTTAAATTATAAACTTCAAACTCAACTTTTTTTCTTTATTTTGGTTTAAATGCTTAACTTACAGCAGAAAGTTTTGCTGTTTGAAATGTATGATAAATTTACAATTATTTGTATCAAAACGATGTATGAGAATATTCTATGAAACAGAATCCTATATTGGAATACTTCCAGTCGATTCTCAGTTCATACATTAATGTATGAAAGTTCATCATACAACGTTTCTATGAAACAGAAATACTACATCAGAACTGTCAAAATCATACATTTTATGTAATGTATGATCTATGAAACAGGCCCCTGGTTGGATTTGTTCGTTCACAAAAAAACCCAAAGACAATCAAGGTAACCAATCCGAAATCTATGTTCGTGAACGTACCCATTAGTACAGTTAAAAACAGCGGTTTTCCAGCTGGTTGAAGAACACATGGATGTATTATATATGGACTGCTAGTTGCCTACCTCAAGTTGGTTCCATTTTAGTCTCGGTTATTTTGGGCGACACTAGCCCTCCTGAGTACACTAGCGGGAAAAAAAATTAAACTTCAACTTTGACATTTCCTCCAGTAATCCCAGACATCAATCCCTGGCAGCAGGGTTTCCCACATTGCCATGTTAAAATTTTACACTCATGGATTTATTGAAATTATTTTTTTATAGCTTGGTAAATTACAAGTTCGTAAAACTCTAGAAGCTAAACTTTGTTGCGATTTTGGACTGTCATACTGCAAACTTAACAAAAAGCCTTAAGGTGTGTCCACACCAAAGAAACATTTTTCTAAACATTTAAAAGACCTTTCATAAATATTTTTTTTCTTTATGTACGCTTCGCGAAATATTTCTGAAATGTCTATCTGTTTTCCTATCCGAACGGAAATGTTTCTTTATTTTGATGCATTTTAGTCTATTTGAAAGATTTTGTTGTTTTTATTTGTTTGTGTTTTGTTCATGTTGACAAAACGCGACGCTATGATTGCTCCTTTTTACATCATGAAGTACAGAACTGAATACATAAAATGGGAAACATAAACATTTAAGAAATGTTTCAGACATTTCTGAAATGTTTCTGAAATGATATTTAAGCAAAGGGGAAACATTTCATAAAGGTGGACACACCTTTATAATTGTCACAAGGAATAGGTCTCAACCTCTGGCCATCAGGATTTTTATTAACTTTGTCTTTTATCATTATTAATGAAGAAATAGTTAAAAGAAATAAATAAAAAGGAACGTTGGTCTTAAAACACAGTACACATAACTAAGGTAATATATCGCGCAGGTTATCAAAATCTGATCTGTCACTTTGTATTAAAAATGGTGGTTCTCAGAGACCTACATCAAAAATATGTATGAACAAAACTACACACTACTTATTTTCTTGTTTATTAAAAAGCTTTTTTATAAATTAATTACCACAAATACTTTAAAATATAGCCACGAGATCTATTTTTCAGAACAAATAAACAAGCTAATGGTCTCTGGCGGCCGCCATTTTACTTTGATTTTGACAGATGCGCAGAAAATTGCAAAAATAAAACCTCTAATGATATAACCTTAGATATGTGTACTGTGGTCTTAAAAGACACATTGCCTTTTAGAATGCAACTGGAATTCGGACGTACATATTTATGTAGTTTGAAGAATAAGAATGAAAGAAAAAAATGTCAAAACACCTTATCTTCTGCCTTAGTAGTAGATAAGGTGTTTTGTAGATCATAATTCATTAGTTTCTTTTAAAATCTTAATAAAATCAGCATTATTTGAAGAAATTTGAAGTAAAACCATTGTATATAGAATCTATAGTACTATCAAGATGGGTATTTCACCTAGCGCCATCTAGTTTCGCTATCTCGCTTTTTCTCAGTGTAGACTTTTAGTCGGGGAGATGAATTCAACACATATGCAACGTTAGAAATTGACAGAACGGGAAAGATGTATATAAAGTGTTAGGAGTTAGAGGGAATCAAATTAAAAAGTCTTTTTTGTGTTATTTCTTATTATTTTCTGATAATTAGAGAATGGAAGATAGAAATTTAGACAGGTATGTGAGGAGTTTTCATTTCTGCCTTGAAAATACACTGTTTTTGGTACGGTTTTTTATAGATACGGGAACAGGATGAAATTTACCTTTTTAACGATTTTTGTTGAAATTTGATATTTGGTTTGTTTTTTTTTGTGTACAATTTTGAATGGTTACCATGTTTCATTATTATATTATTTTTCTTAGTCTGCAAAAAATTTATTTGAGTTGAAAAACCTACCTAGTTACTTATTTTACAAATAAAACACATTGTTTGCAGATATTTGTACCTATGTTAGAGTATCTTCACTTATCACGTCAAATATCTAGTACTAGATCTACTACTTACTACTTAATATAGTACTTAATATACTACTAACTGCTAAATCTAGTACTAAATCTACTACTAAGTACTAAATCTAGTACTAAATATAGTACCAAAACTACGATAGTACTAAATTCTAGTACTAAGCACTAAAAATCTAATACCAAAATACTATTGTACCAAGAACAAAGTACCAACTGGCACCAGTTTTATATTTAACTAACGTTCGAGATTGAACAATATTTATATTAAAACTTTAAACAGTCGAATCCGAATATGGCAATATTGGTAGTTGATTTTGGTATATGAAGTACAGAAAATACAGAAATAACAAAATTTCTTGAAAAATGCAAAATCCAAAAAAATAATTGAAAACACACAATCTTGGTTTGGTAACGAAAAATCAAAGGGAAATCCATTAATTTTTGTTTCCCTTACTCTGGCATACCATATGGTCTAGTTTCACTTTTTTAACCTTTCACTCGTACTTATTATTCATTACTCCTGCAAATGCTTGTAATCATTCTAACTCATACGTTTCTGAAAATATAACATACAACCTACTCTTTCATCAATATATTTCTTTCTACTCTCCAAAACCCATACAAATGCATATCAAGAACTACTGCAGCGCTATAACGGCAGTATCTCGCTAAACTAGATGCTGTCTGATGGTAGTACTATAGTTTTTATATACAATGCTAAAACCCTTTTTTTCTTTTTTTTTTTCCTTCTAGTGCTTTTAGCTTGTCTTAGGCACAGACCAATAAAAAAGGAAGTTCTAAAAAAACAAGAGGCAAAATACCAAAGATGTCGCTCACTTCTATGGATGGAATTCAAAAGTGTCAGTTATGTTTTATCGGTAAATGCGACTTTTTGAATTTATAAAAACAGATGTCGCGAGCTTCTATGTCAACAATTTAAGTAGTTATTTTTTTTTCCTGAAGTGGGTTCAGGAAAGCTAGCATCGCATTCTCAATTTTGGCGATATTTTTTTGACAATGGTGGTATGAAGCTGACATTAGACTAGCAGTCCATATATAATATGTCCATGGAAGAACATATGGAACAAAGGGAAAATCCAGAGGTATCCTAAAATTTGCTGGATACTTTTCTCAAAACGTGAACAGCTGTTGAACAGCTCTCTGTTTGTTTCTCTTTTGCCTCGAATTTTGATCAGGTAGGATTTGGTCGCACAAAAAATCCACCAAACATTAGCAAGGTAAGCTACCCAATACATACGTACGTAAACGTACGCAAATATATGTTTTGTTCGTTATAATGGCCGTTAGCTGTAATTCATCTTTGATTTAATACGTATTACAAAAACATTGAACGTGTAGCACTAGAAAGCTATGCGAACTCGAACGTCCTCATTTTCAACTCTTTTAAGCTTGATCTCTGTTTCTGTAACAACTTTTTGTTCTAAATATACAAAAATCACAGTTGTAATTTTGGCAAAAAATGTGGTCCTACGACGATTCCTTAAGTTCCCATGGAACTGTGGAATGTGTTCTCAAATACGAGGGAGCTAAAGAATTTTATAGTTTTCCTGCAAAAGCAGTTAAAAGTCATGAGTGGTTTCAAGGGCTGAAAATTGAAGCAGAAGCCGATGATTTTCATCCTAATTTCTGGTTGTGTAATAGACATTTTTCCACAAAAATGTTCACATCAGATAAAAGGCTTAAAACCAGCGCTGTCCCAGATAAGAACCTTCCAACTGGATTATCTTATACGAGTGAAATTCTAACTAATGTAGTCTCTCCTGAACAGCCTGATCCAAACAAATCTGTTACACCAAAAACCGGTAAAAACACTCATTCCAATGGATTGAAGAAGAACTCTTGTGTCCTTCCACCTAAGGCAAATATATTACAATCGAAGAAATGGATAAATGACTTTTCCAAAACACTTGTTGACTATCAATTAAAAGTTCGAGATTTTCTTAGATTTGTTTTTTATTTTCAGATTTCAATTTTTTCATGCATTTTAGTCTATTTGACAGGTGTTTGTGTTTTGTTCATGATGACAAAATGCGACGCTATGATTGCTGCTTTTTACATCATGAAGTACAGAACTGAATACATAAAATGGGAAACATAAACATTTAAGAAATGTTTATTGTTATTTCAGTAGCAGCTAAAATTGCGCTTCTTGCTACTTATTGTTAGTTAAGTAGCAGTAAAAATTGCGTTTGTTGTTACTTAAATAACAATAAGTAGCAGCGAAAATTGCGCTAAGTAACAACAAGTACAGAAAAAAGAAAGGGGTATAAAATAACAAATGCTGAGATTTTCTTAGATTTGTTTTTTATTTTCAGATTTCAATTTTTTCTTGCTAACGGCATCGTAAAAAAAGAGATAAGAAGAGCAAACTAGAAGTATAAATAAATTGGTTTCGCTAGAAAATTTAATTAAAACATCAATATGAATATCGAAGCAAATTGTTTAATAATAAATATTCTGAGAACGGATATAGTCATAATTATTAATATTATGGTTACATATCCATGAATCTAAAAAGTGAAGTTTAATATTGTGAAAACGAAAAAAGCTGATTTCACTTCGACCAAATGTAGCTTGAGAAACTCGAAAAATATCATCATTTGAAGACGATGATGACGTGATGTACATATTGGCGCAATACAATGGGTAACCTATATTTAATAGATTAACTTCACAATAATTAAGTTCTGCACTTTTTTTGCGCCGTTGTATCTAATGCGGATTCTAAAAATTACTATCAAAATGCAAATTTACCAAAATAGTGAAAAAAATATTCTCTGCAATTTGTTAGAAAATAAATATGTAAGTCCACATTCATGTATTTCCTATAATCTATAATAATAATAATAATATAATAATAAATAAAATAATATAATAATAATTATAATAATAATCGCCATCTTGATATTTTATGACATCACATTCTTCTTTTATTACTATTTTATTTATTAAGTGAATATTTTTTTATAAATTGAAAAAAACATTTGAAAAATAAGAAAAAGTCGACTACTCAAGTCTCATTTTGCGTAAGAACAACTTTTTTCATTTTTATTAGATACCAATAATAAGTTAAAAAGGAAAAATAAATAAAATTTTAATTCTCTGTAGACCAATTGATCATCCTTTTGAAGAAACATCTCTTGCGGTACAAAAAGTTTCAGCTTGTCGGACTTGAAAAAAAAAAACAAAACAACGAAAAAAACGCCAATTAATAATTTTTTTTCTTTGAGAACACAAAATAATCCATAAATATTCCTTCTATTTAAATTATAAACTTCAAACTCAACTTTTTTTCTTTATTTTGGTTTAAATGCTTAACTTACAGCAGAAAGTTTTGCTGTTTGAAATGTATGATAAATTTACAATTATTTGTATCAAAACGATGTATGAGAATATTCTATGAAACAGAATCCTATATTGGAATACTTCCAGTCGATTCTCAGTTCATACATTAATGTATGAAAGTTCATCATACAACGTTTCTATGAAACAGAAATACTACATCAGAACTGTCAAAATCATACATTTTATGTAATGTATGATCTATGAAACAGGCCCCTGGTTGGATTTGTTCGTTCACAAAAAAACCCAAAGACAATCAAGGTAACCAATCCGAAATCTATGTTCGTGAACGTACCCATTAGTACAGTTAAAAACAGCGGTTTTCCAGCTGGTTGAAGAACACATGGATGTATTATATATGGACTGCTAGTTGCCTACCTCAAGTTGGTTCCATTTTAGTTTCGGTTATTTTGGGCGACACTAGCCCTCCTGAGTACACTAGCGGGAAAAAAAATTAAACCTCAACTTTGACATTTCCTCCAGTAATCCCAGACAGTAATCCCTGGCAGCAGGTTTTCCCACATTGCCATGTTAAAATTTAACACTCATGGATTTATTGAAATTATTTTTTTATAGCTTGGTAAATTACAAGTTCGTAAAACTCTAGAAGCTAAACTTTGTTGCGATTTTGGACTGTCGTACTGCAAACTTAACAAAAAGCCTTAAGGTGTGTCCACACCAAAGAAACATTTTTTTAAACATTTAAAAGACCTTTCAGAAATGTTTTTTTCTTTCTGTACGCTTCGCGAAATATTTCTGAAATGTCTATCTGTTTTCCTATCCGAACGGAAATCTTTCTTTATTTTGATGCATTTTAGTCTATTTGAAAGGTTTTGTTGTTTTTATTTGTTTGTGTTTTGTTCATGTTGACAAAACGCGACGCTATGATTGCTCCTTTTTACATCATGAAGTACAGAACTGAATACATAAAATGGGAAACATAAACATTTAAGAAATGTTTCAGACATTTCTGAAATGTTTCTGAAATGATATTTAAGCAAAGGGGAAACATTTCATAAAGGTGGACACACCTTTATAGTTGTCACAAGGAATAGGTCTCAACCTCTGGCCATCAGGATTTTTATTAACTTTGTCTTTTATCATTATTAATGAAGAAATAGTTAAAAGAAATAAATAAAAAGGAACGTTGGTCTTAAAACACAGTACACATAACTAAGGTAATATATCACGCAGGTTATCAAAATCTGATCTGTCACTTTGTATTAAAAATGGTGGTTCTCAGAGACCTACATCAAAAATATGTATGAACAAAACTACACACTACTTATTTTCTTGTTTATTAAAAAGCTTTTTTATAAATTAATTACCACAAATACTTTAAAATATAGCCACGAGATCTATTTTTCAGAACAAATAAACAAGCTAATGGTCTCTGGCGGTGCCATTTTACTTTGATTTTGACAGATGCGCAGAAAATTGCAAAATAAATATGATATATTAGATTAGATATGTGTACTGTGGCCTTAAAAGACACTTTGCCTTTTAGAATGCAACTGGAATTTGGACGTTCATATTTACGTAGTTTGAAGAATAAGAATGAAAGAAAAAAATGTCAAAACACCTTATCTACTGCCTTAGTAGTGTCTTATTTGATCATAATTTGTTAGTTTCTTTTAAAATCTTAATTAAATCAGCATTATTTGAAGAAATTTGAACTAAAACCATTGTACATAGAATCTATAGTACTATCAAGATGGTATTTCACCTAGCGCCATCTAGTTTCGCTATCTGGCTTTTTCTCAGTGTAGACTTTTAGTCGGGGAGATGAATTCAACACATATGCAACGTTAGAAATTGACAGAACGGGAAAGATGTATATGAAGTGTTAGGAGTTAGAGGGAATCAAATTAAAAAGTCTTTTTTGTGTTATTTCTTTATTATTTTCTGATAATTAGAGAATGGAAGATAGAAATTTAGACAGGTATGTGAGGAGTTTTCATTTCTGCCTTGAAAATACACTGTTTTTGGTAGGGTTTTTTATAGATACGGGAACAGGATGAAATTTACCTTTTTAACGATTTTTGTTGAAATTTGATATTTGGTTTCATGTTTCATTATTATATTATTTTTCTTAGTCTGCAAAAAAATTATTTGAGTTGAAAAACCTACCTAGTTACTTATTTTACAAATAAAACCCATTGTTTGCAGATATTTGTACCTATGTTAGAGTATCTTCACTTATCACGTCAAATATCTAGTACTAGATCTACTACTTACTACTTAATATAGTACTTAATATACTACTAACTACTAAATATAGTACTAAATCTACTTCTAAGTACTAAATCTAGTACTAAATATAGTACCAAAACTACGATAGTACTAAATTCTAGTACTAAGCACTAAAAATCTAGTACCAAAATACTATTGTAAGAACATTGTACCAACTGGCACCAGTTTTATATTTAACTAACGTTCGAGATTGAACAATATTTATATTAAAACTTTAAACAGTCGAATCCGAATATGGCAATATTGGTAGTTGATTTTGGTATATGAAGTACAGAAAATACAGAAATAACAAAATTTCTTGAAAAATGCAAAATCCAAAAAAATAATTGAAAACACACAATCTTGGTTTGGTAACGAAAAATCAAAGGGAAATCCATTAATTTTTGTTTCCCTTACTCTGGCATACTATATGGTCTAGTTTCACTTTTTGAACCTTTCACTCGTACTTATTATTCATTATTCCTGCAAATGCTTGTAATTATTCTAACTGGCTGAACACAATGCAAAAACGGAACTGCATTACAGAGACGGAGTACGGAACAGCTGGCAAATTTGTCGTACGTACCAATTTCAATCGGAACACAATGCACGTACAGTTACTTTGACATTTAAATTAAAAAAATGGATGGAATACCAAAAACAAATGATAAAAAAGAGAAGAAATTCTTATACAACGAATTGAAATATCATTAAGATATCTGGTGTTATTTCATGAATACTAAATAAAAGGGTTTGGGAGGGACAGACGTACGAAAGATTGTTCTCTCTTTCATAATTTCTCTCTGCATCAGATAAAATGTCAAATTTACTGTACGTAAAAGTTAAAAGTTAAGCAACCTTTCGCGTGTATTCAATGTTTGCAGTTCCGTATGCGTATTCGAGTTCCGTCGTCATTGTGTTCAGCCAGTAACTCATACGTTTCTGAAAATATAACATACAACCTACTCTTTTATCAATATATTTCTTTCTACTCTCCAAAACCCATACAAATGCATATCAAGAACTACTGCAGCGCTATAACGGCAGTATCTCGCTAAACTAGATGCTGTCTGATGGTAGTACTATAGTTTTTATATACAATGCTAAAACCCTTTTTTTCTTTTTTTTTCCTTCTAGTGCTTTTAGCTTGTCTTAGGCACAGACCAATAAAAAAGGAAGTTGTCCACGATCTAAAAAAACAAGAGGCAAAATACCAAAGATGTCGCTCACTTCTATGGATGGAATTCAAAAGTGTCAGTTATGTTTTATCGGTAAATGCGGCTTTTTGAATTTATAAAAACAGATGTCGCGAGCTTCTATGTCAACAATTTAAGTAGTTATTTTTTTTTCCTGAAGTGGGTTCAGGAAAGCTAGCATCGCATTCTCAATTTTGGCGATATTTTTTTGACAATGGTGGTATGAAGCTGACATTAGACTAGCAGTCCATATATAATATGTCCATGGAAGAACATATGGAACAAAGGGAAAATCCAGAGGTATCCTAAAATTTGCTGGATACTTTTCTCAAAACGTGAACAGCTGTTGAACAGCTCTCTGTTTGTTTCTCTTTTGCCTCGAATTTTGATCAGGTAGGATTTGGTCGCACAAAAAATCCACCAAACATTAGCAAGGTAAGCTACCCAATACATACGTACGTAAACGTACGCAAATATATGTTTTGTTCGTTATAATGGCCGTTAGCTGTAATTCAGCTATGATTTAACACGTATTACAAAAACATTGAACGTGTAGCACTAGAAAGCTATGCGAACTCGAACGTCCTCATTTTCAACCCTTTTAAGCTTGATCTCTGTTTCTGTAACAACTTTTTGTTCTAAATATACAAAAATCACAGTTGTAATTTTGGCAAAAAATGTGGTCCTACGACGATTCCTTAAGTTCCCATGGAACTGTGGAATGTGTTCTCAAATGCGAGGGAGCTAAAGAATTTTATAGTTTTCCTGCAAAAGCAGTTAAAAGTCATGAGTGGTTTCAAGGGCTGAAAATTGAAGCAGAAGCCGATGATTTTCATCCTAATTTCTGGGTATGTAATAGACATTTTTCCACAAAAATGTTCACATCAGATAAAAGGCTTAAAACCAGCGCTGTCCCAGATAAGAACCTTCCAACTGGATTATCTTACACGAGTGAAATTCTAACTAATGTAGTCTCTCCTGAACAGCCTGATCCAAACAAATCTGTTACACCAAAAACCGGTAAAAACACTCATTCCAATGGATTGAAGAAGAACTCTTGTGTCCTTCCACCTAAGGCAAATATATTACAATCGAAGATATGGATAAATGACTTTTCCAAAACACTTGTTGACTATCAATTAAAAGTTCGAGATTTTCTTAGATTTGTTTTTTATTTTCAGATTTCAATTTTTTCATGCATTTTAGTCTATTTGACAGGTGTTTGTGTTTTGTTCATGATGAAAAAATGCGACGCTATGATTGCTGCTTTTTACATCATGAAGTACAGAACTGAATACATAAAATGGGAAACATAAACATTTAAGAAATGTTTATTGTTATTTCAGTAGCAGCTAAAATTGCGCTTCTTGCTACTTATTGTTAGTTAAGTAGCAGTAAAAATTGCGTTTGTTGTTACTTAAATAACAATAAGTAGCAGCGAAAATTGCGCTAAGTAACAACAAGTACAGAAAAAAGAAAGGGGTATAAAATAACAAATGCTGAGATTTTCTTAGATTTGTTTTTTATTTTCAGATTTCAATTTTTTCTTGCTAACGGCATCGTAAAAAAAGAGATAAGAAGAGCAAACTAGAAGTATAAATAAATTGGTTTCGCTAGAAAATTTAATTAAAACATCAATATGAATATCGAAGCAAATTGTTTAATAATAAATATTCTGAGAACGGATATAGTCATAATTATTAATATTATGGTTACATATCCATGAATCTAAAAAGTGAAGTTTAATATTGTGAAAACGAAAAAAGCTGATTTTACTTCGACCAAATGTAGCTTGAGAAACTCGAAAAATATCATCATTTGAAGACGATGATGACGTGATGTACATATTGGCGCAATACAATGGGTAACCTATATTTAATACATTAACTTCACAATAATTATGTTCTGCACTTTTTTTGCGCCGTTGTATCTAATGCGGATTCTAAAAATTACTATCAAAATGCAAATTTACCAAAATAGTGAAAAAAATATTCTCTGCAATTTGTTAGAAAATAAATATGTAAGTCCACATTCATGTATTTCCTATAATCTTTATGCTTTAATATCGCTATCGAAGAATTTTAATATTTTGTATCCTCCTTACCAGTTACCAAATCACACTATCACTCTTAACTCACCCATCGATCCATTGCTAGTTAGTTTTACATTTTGTGTCAAAAAAAACGCAACGGATTCATTGAGTCACCTCTTTTCATCGCATGCGGCAATGTCAAAGGATTCGTTGCCGCAACGGACGCAACGGATTCTATTGGTCAGGCCCTTTAGGAGTTTCTCTTTGTTTCCATATGTTCTTCAATCAGGAAAACAGCTGTTTTTAACAATGCTAACTACAAAAAAGCAAGGTAATCTTTCCTAAAGTTACGTTCATGAACTTACCCTTTTGTTTCGAATTTTGAGAGGTAACCTATCTCATGATACACAGAAATACAAGGTATGGTCATTAGACGCATACAAATCGCCATCTTGATATTTTATGACATCACATTCTTCTTTTATTATTATTTTATTTATTAAGTGAATATTTTTTTTTAAATTGAAAAAAACATTTGAAAAATAAAAAAAAGTCGACTACTCAAGTCTCATTTTGCGTAAGAACAACTTTTTTCACTTTTATTAGGTACCAATAATAAGTTAAAAAGGAAAAATAAATAAAATTTTAATTCTCTGTAGACCAATTGATCATCCTTTTGAAGAAACATCTCTTGCGGTACAAAAAGTTTCAGCTTGTCGGACTTGAAAAAAAAAAACAAAACAACAAAAAAAACGTCAATTAATAATTTTTTTTCTTTGAGAACACAAAATAATCCATAAATATTCCTTCTATTTAAATTATAAACTTCAAACTCAACTTTTTTTCTTTATTTTGGTTTAAATGCTTAACTTACAGCAGAAAGTTTTGCTGTTTGAAATGTATGATAAATTTACAATTATTTGTATCAAAACGATGTATGAGAATATTCTATGAAACAGAATCCTATATTGGAATACTTCCAGTCGATTCTCAGTTCATACATTAATGTATGAAAGTTCATCATACAACGTTTCTATGAAACAGAAATACTACATCAGAACTGTCAAAATCATACATTTTATGTAATGTATGATCTATGAAACAGGCCCCTGGTTGGATTTGTTCGTTCACAAAAAAACCCAAAGACAATCAAGGTAACCAATCCAAAATCTATGTTCGTGAACGTACCCATTAGTACAGTTAAAAACAGCGGTTTTCCAGCTGGTTGAAGAACACATGGATGTATTATATATGGACTGCTAGTTGCCTACCTCAAGTTGGTTCCATTTTAGTTTCGGTTATTTTGGGCGACACTAGCCCTCCTGAGTACACTAGCGGGAAAAAAAATTAAACCTCAACTTTGACATTTTCTCCAGTAATCCCAGACAGTAATCCCTGGCAGCAGGTTTTCCCACATTGCCATGTTAAAATTTAACACTCATGGATTTATTGAAATTATTTTTTTATAGCTTGGTAAATTACAAGTTCGTAAAACTCTAGAAGCTAAACTTTGTTGCGATTTTGGACTGTCGTACTGCAAACTTAACAAAAAGCCTTAAGGTGTGTCCACACCAAAGAAACATTTTTTAATCATTTAAAAGACCTTTCAGAAATGTTTTTTTCTTTCTGTACGCTTCGCGAAATATTTCTGAAATGTCTATCTGTTTTCCTATCCGAACGGAAATCTTTCTTTATTTTGATGCATTTTAGTCTATTTGAAAGGTTTTGTTGTTTTTATTTGTTTGTGTTTTGTTCATGTTGACAAAACGCGACGCTATGATTGCTCCTTTTTACATCATGAAGTACAGAACTGAATACATAAAATGGGAAACATAAACATTTAAGAAATGTTTCAGACATTTCTGAAATGTTTCTGAAATGATATTTAAGCAAAGGGGAAACATTTCATAAAGGTGGACACACCTTTATAGTTGTCACAAGGAATAGGTCTCAACCTCTGGCCATCAGGAATTTTATTAACTTTGTCTTTTATCATTATTAATGAAGAAATAGTTAAAAGAAATAAATAAAAAGGAACGTTGGTCTTAAAACACAGTACACATAACTAAGGTAATATATCGCGCAGGTTATCAAAATCTGATCTGTCACTTTGTATTAAAAATGGTGGTTCTCAGAGACCTACATCAAAAATATGTATGAACAAAACTACACACTACTTATTTTCTTGTTTATTAAAAAGCTTTTTTTATAAATTAATTACCACAAATACTTTAAAATATAGCCACGAGATCTATTTTTCAGAACAAATAAACAAGCTAATGGTCTCTGGCGGCCGCCATTTTACTTTGATTTTGACAGATGCGCAGAAAATTGCAAAAATAAAACCTCTAATGATATTACCTTAGATATGTGTACTGTGGTCTTAAAAGACACATTGCCTTTTAGAATGCAACTGGAATTCGGACGTACATATTTATGTAGTTTGAAGAATAAGAATGAAAGAAAAAAATGTCAAAACACCTTATCTACTGCCTTAGTAGTAGATAAGGTGTTTTGTAGATCATAATTCATTAGGTTCTTTTAAAATCTTAATAAAATCAGCATTATTTGAAGAAATTCGAAGTAAAACCATTGTATATAAAATCTATAGTACTATCAAGATGGGTATTTCACCTAGCGCCATCTAGTTTCGCTATCTCGCTTTTTCTCAGTGTAGACTTTTAGTCGGGGAGATGAATTCAACACATATGCAACGTTAGAAATTGACAGAACGGGAAAGATGTATATGAAGTGTTAGGAGTTAGAGGGAATCAAATTAAAAAGTCTTTTTTGTGTTATTTCTTTATTATGTTCTGATAATTAGAGAATGGAAGATAGAAATTTAGACAGGTATGTGAGGAGTTTTCATTTCTGCCTTGAAAATACACTGTTTTTGGTAGGGTTTTTTATAGATACGGGAACAGAATGAAATTTACCTTTTTAACGATTTTTGTTGAAATTTGATATTTGGTTTGGTTTTTTTTGTGTACAATTTTGAATGGTTACTAAAGTAAATCGATTTTAAATAAAATACTTTTTTTTAAAATAATTCAATCGAATTTAATTTTTATTCCTCTTCAATTCGAGGTTAAAAACTTCACACGTTTTATGATTCGGTTATGTCAAAAAAGAGCGCCATCGTTTCATCTGTCATCATGATATCTTGACATATCAGCAAAGGTTGTGTTCAGCCCCATTTAAACAAGTTGCCACTTTAATGTGTAACAATATATAACACTCCTTCCTCTTTAGATGTTGCTTAGAATCCTAAACGAAACGGCGGCCTTATAACTCTACCATATCTCGTTGCTTGTTGATTACTGGACCCGGATGGCGAAGATTCCAAGTGAGTTGGGGAAACTGGTTTCGACGATGCTTCTATTGAGTCGTTATTGGTATTGGTTGGAATTTGTGAGTGTTCATGGTATGTGTGGGATCTTGTTGTTGTGTTAGGTGAAACAGGTGGAATTGGTTCAGGATGATTAGTATCCTCGGTTTGATCGGTGACTGGAAGATCATTTTCAACTTCGACTGGAAGTTCACTTTCAGTTTGAGATTCGACTCTTTGCCGAATTTGATCTACATGACGTCTGGCTGTCCGATCATCCAAAGTTCTTACAATATACGACACTGGTCCTGTGATTTCCGAAATAATACCCTTCAACCACTTAGGGCCAGCCGAATAATTTCTGAAGAATACTGCATCTCCTACGTAAAAAGTTCTTCCTTTTTCTGTTACGCCACCCTCTTCTCTTGTTTCGTTCTTTAAATTGATGTTGTCTGGATGTAACATATCCAACATAGTTCTTAATTTTCTTCCCATAATTAATTCTGCTGGGGTTCTACCGGTTGTTGTGTGCGGAGTCATATGTTGTTTGAACAAAAATCGCTGTAGTTTAAGATGAATGTCTCCGTCTGATAATGTTGCAAGTGATGACTTTGTATAACACACCATTCGTTCGGCTTGACCATTACTCGAACGGTGATAAGGAGCTGTTGTATTGAATTTTATTCTATTATTTCTATAAAACGCTTTTAATTCTTCAGAGACAAATGCAGAGCCGTTATCCGTTATGACTTTCTTGGGAAGCCCGTGGATCGCAAAAATTTCTCGCAGCTTCCTTATAACTTCTATGGTTGACTGATTTGCAACTATCTTTACCTCAAGCCATTTGGACATCGCATCCACGACAATTAAAAATGTGTGGCCTTTATAAGGTCCTGCAAAATCTAGATGTAGCGTTGACCAGGGATTTGTTTCTTCGTGAATAAACTGTCGAGGAGCACTTGGAGGATTTGGTCGGTTCAATTGACATTGCCTACAAACTCGTACCGTCTGTTCAATATGTTCATTTAATTTTGGCCACCAAACGTAGCTTCGTGCCAAGGACTTCATAAGACTCATTCCCGGGTGATTGGCATGTAGTAAATTTAAAATATTTGCCTGTAGTGTGGCTGGTATAACCACACGAGTACCCCACAAGATACAACCTTTATGTGTGGATAATTCAGTTCTTCTTTGGAAAAAAATTTTAAATTCTTTATCTATTTTTAATGGCCACCCATGAAGTATCCATCGCATAACTTTGTTATATTCCGGATCTCGAGCAGTTTATTCATGAAGAAACAAATCCCTGGTCAACGCTACATCTAGATTTTGCAGGACCTTATAAAGGCCACACATTTTTAACCCAACAAACTCCTTCCGCCACCTGAAACAACAACAACGAGCAAATTAAATTCTTTTGAATTATATTTAACATTCACCCGAGATGATCCCAAAACTTTAAGTTTTTCTTTTGACCAGGTTTGAAGAATGAGAGATGATGTGTTCAATTCTTGATTTGGTGTTTTAATACGGTTCCAGGTGACATCTGATATAATTGTACAAAATGCTCCAGAGTCAACTTCAAACTCTTCGCTAGCTCCATTTATAATTAATTTGGTGATAAACTTGCGCGTTTGTGCTTCGTCGACATTGTTTATCTCGTAGAAATAGCCATCGTCTCGTGACGGCCCAAAGTCACCGTCTCGTACATTATATGGCTCAGCTGCCTCTTCTTGTAACACGTGAACTTCGTGATCCGTGTTCTTTTGCTTAGTACCTGCCTTCTTCTTAAAGCAAGCCCTGCTCGAATGACCTTTTCTATGACAAAAATCACAGTTTCTGTTTTTAAAAAAACATTTTTCTTGTTGATGATGTCCATCACAACGAAAACATTTACTAAATTGTGTGACATTTTGGTTTGGAGCATGCTTTGACACCGCCATCACTTCGTTATTGTTTGAACCACGTACATCCGATACATTTTTAAAAGCTGTTTCATGTGCGAGAGCCAGCTCATAGGCTCGTTGAAAATCGAGTTTTGTCTCACTGAACAATCGTTTTTGTAAAGCCTCATCTGTTACTCCACATACGATTTGATCACGCAACATATTGTTCAGTTCTACAAAATTGCAATGTTCGGACAATTTACGTAAATCTTTGACGAAGTCGGGTATCGATTCTCCTGGTTTTTGGCATCTTTTGTGAAACGCAAACCTCTGGACAATTTCGTTCGGCTTTGGATGGAAGTGCCCATCGTTTCATCTGTCATCATGATATCTTGACATATCAGCAAAGGTTGTGTTCAGCCCCATTTAAACAAGTTGCCACTTTAATGTGTAACAATATATAACAGTTACCATGTTTCATTATTATATTATTTTTCTTAGTCTGCAAAAAATTTATTTGAGTTGAAAAACCTACCTAGTTACTTATTTTACAAATAAAACACTTTGTTTGCAGATATTTGTACCTATGTTAGAGTATCTTCACTTATCACGTCAAATATCTAGTACTAGATCTACTACTTACTACTAAATATATTACTTAATATACTACTAACTACTAAATATAGTACTAAATCTACTGCTAAGTAATAAATCTAGTACTAAATATAGTACCAAAACTACGATAGTACTAAATTCTAGTACTAAGCACTAAAAATCTAGTACCAAAATACTATTGTACCAAGTACATAGTACCAACTGGCACCAGTTTTATATTTAACTAACGTTCGAGATTGAACAATATTTATATTAAAACTTTAAATAGTCGAATCCGAATATGGCAATACTGGTAGTTGATTTTGGTATATGAAATACAGAAAATACAGAAATAACAAAATTTCTTGAAAAATGCAAAATCCAAAAAAATAATTGAAAACACACAATCTTGGTTTGGTAACGAAAAATCAAAGGGAAATCCATTAATTTTTGTTTCCCTTACTCTGGCATACCATATGGTCTAGTTTCACTTTTTGAACCTTTCACTCGTACTTATTATTCATTATTCCTGCAAATGCTTGCAATCATTCTAACTCATACGTTTCTGAAAATATAACATACAACCTACTCTTTCGTCAATATATTTCTTTCTACTCTCCAAAACCCATACAAATGCATATCAAGAACTACTGCAGCGCTATAACGGCAGTATCTCGCTAAACTAGATGCTGTCTGATGGTAGTACTATAGTTTTTATATACAATGCTAAAACCCTTTTTTTCTTTTTTTTTTCCTTCTAGTGCTTTTAGCTTGTCTAAGGCACAGACCAATAAAAAAGGAAGTTGTCCACGATATAAAAAAACAAGAGGCAAAATACCAAAGATGTCGCTCACTTCTATGGATGGAATTCAAAAGTGTCAGTTATGTTTTATCGGTAAATGCGACTTTTTGAATTTATAAAAACAGATGTCGCGAGCTTCTATGTCAACAATTTAAGTAGTTATTTTTTTTCCTGAAGTGGGTTCAGGAAAGCTAGCATCGCATTCTCAATTTTGGCGATATTTTTGTGACAATTGTGGTATGAAGCTGACATTAGACTAGCAGTCCATATATAATATGTCCATGGAAGAACATATGGAACAAAGGGAAAATCCAGAGGTATCCTAAAATTTGCTGGATACTTTTCTCAACACGTGAACAGCTGTTGAACAGCTCTCTGTTTGTTTCTCTTTTGCCTCGAATTTTGATCAGGTAGGATTTGGTCGCACAAAAAATCCACCAAACATTAGCAAGGTAAGCTACCCAATACATACGTACGTAAACGTACGCAAATATATGTTTTGTTCGTTATAATGGCCGTTAGCTGTAATTCAGCTATGATTTAACACGTATTACAAAAACATTGAACGTGTAGCACTAGAAAGCTATGCGAACTCGAACGTCCTCATTTTCAACTCTTTTAAGCTTGATCTCTGTTTCTGTAACAACTTTTTGTTCTAAATATACAAAAATCACAGTTGTAATTTTGGCAAAAAATGTGGTCCTACGACGATTCCTTAAGTTCCCATGGAACTGTGGAATGTGTTCTCAAATGCGAGGGAGCTAAGAATTTTATAGTTTTCCTGCAAAAGCAGTTAAAAGTCATGAGTGGTTTCAAGGGCTGAAAATTGAAGCAGAAGCCGATGATTTTCATCCTAATTTCTGGGTGTGTAATAGACATTTTTCCACAAAAATGTTCACATCAGATAAAAGGCTTAAAACCAGCGCTGTCCCAGATAAGAACCTTTCTTTGTTTGTGTTTTGTTCATGTTGACAAAACGCGACGCTATGATTGCTCCTTTTTACATCATGAAGTACAGAACTGAATACATAAAATGGGAAACATAAACATTTAAGAAATGTTTCAGACATTTCTGAAATGTTTCTGAAATGATATTTAAGCAAAGGGGAAACATTTCATAAAGGTGGACACACCTTTATAGTTGTCACAAGGAATAGGTCTCAACCTCTGGCCATCAGGAATTTTATTAACTTTGTCTTTTATCATTATTAATGAAGAAATAGTTAAAAGAAATAAATAAAAAGGAACGTTGGTCTTAAAACACAGTACACATAACTAAGGTAATATATCGCGCAGGTTATCAAAATCTGATCTGTCACTTTGTATTAAAAATGGTGGTTCTCAGAGACCTACATCAAAAATATGTATGAACAAAACTACACACTACTTATTTTCTTGTTTATTAAAAAGCTTTTTTTATAAATTAATTACCACAAATACTTTAAAATATAGCCACGAGATCTATTTTTCAGAACAAATAAACAAGCTAATGGTCTCTGGCGGCCGCCATTTTACTTTGATTTTGACAGATGCGCAGAAAATTGCAAAAATAAAACCTCTAATGATATTACCTTAGATATGTGTACTGTGGTCTTAAAAGACACATTGCCTTTTAGAATGCAACTGGAATTCGGACGTACATATTTATGTAGTTTGAAGAATAAGAATGAAAGAAAAAAATGTCAAAACACCTTATCTACTGCCTTAGTAGTAGATAAGGTGTTTTGTAGATCATAATTCATTAGGTTCTTTTAAAATCTTAATAAAATCAGCATTATTTGAAGAAATTCGAAGTAAAACCATTGTATATAAAATCTATAGTACTATCAAGATGGGTATTTCACCTAGCGCCATCTAGTTTCGCTATCTCGCTTTTTCTCAGTGTAGACTTTTAGTCGGGGAGATGAATTCAACACATATGCAACGTTAGAAATTGACAGAACGGGAAAGATGTATATGAAGTGTTAGGAGTTAGAGGGAATCAAATTAAAAAGTCTTTTTTGTGTTATTTCTTTATTATGTTCTGATAATTAGAGAATGGAAGATAGAAATTTAGACAGGTATGTGAGGAGTTTTCATTTCTGCCTTGAAAATACACTGTTTTTGGTAGGGTTTTTTATAGATACGGGAACAGAATGAAATTTACCTTTTTAACGATTTTTGTTGAAATTTGATATTTGGTTTGGTTTTTTTTGTGTACAATTTTGAATGGTTACTAAAGTAAATCGATTTTAAATAAAATACTTTTTTTTAAAATAATTCAATCGAATTTAATTTTTATTCCTCTTCAATTCGAGGTTAAAAACTTCACACGTTTTATGATTCGGTTATGTCAAAAAAGAGCGCCATCGTTTCATCTGTCATCATGATATCTTGACATATCAGCAAAGGTTGTGTTCAGCCCCATTTAAACAAGTTGCCACTTTAATGTGTAACAATATATAACACTCCTTCCTCTTTAGATGTTGCTTAGAATCCTAAACGAAACGGCGGCCTTATAACTCTACCATATCTCGTTGCTTGTTGATTACTGGACCCGGATGGCGAAGATTCCAAGTGAGTTGGGGAAACTGGTTTCGACGATGCTTCTATTGAGTCGTTATTGGTATTGGTTGGAATTTGTGAGTGTTCATGGTATGTGTGGGATCTTGTTGTTGTGTTAGGTGAAACAGGTGGAATTGGTTCAGGATGATTAGTATCCTCGGTTTGATCGGTGACTGGAAGTTCATTTTCAACTACGACTGGAAGTTCACTTTCAGTTTGAGATTCGACTCTTTGCCGAATTTGATCTACATGACGTCTGGCTGTCCGATCATCCAAAGTTCTTACAATATACGACACTGGTCCTGTGATTTCCGAAATAATACCCTTCAACCACTTAAGGCCAGCCGAATAATTTCTGAAGAATACTGCATCTCCTACGTAAAAAGTTCTTCCTTTTTCTGTTACGCCACCCTCTTCTCTTGTTTCGTTCTTTAAATTGATGTTGTCTGGATGTAACATATCCAACATAGTTCTTAATTTTCTTCCCATAATTAATTCTGCTGGGGTTCTACCGGTTGTTGTGTGCGGAGTCGTATGTTGTTTGAACAAAAATCGCTGTAGTTTAAGATGAATGTCTCCGTCTGATAATGTTGCAAGTGATGACTTTGTATAACGCACCATTCGTTCGGCTTGACCATTACTCGAAGGGTGATAAGGAGCTGTTGTATTGAATTTTATTCCATTATTTCTATAAAACGCTTTTAATTCTTCAGAGACAAATGCAGAGCCGTTATCCGTTATGACTTTCTTGGGAAGCCCGTGGATCGCAAAAATTTCTCGCAGCTTCCTTATAACTTCTATGGTTGACTGATTTGCAACTATCTTTACCTCAAGCCATTTGGACATCGCATCCACGACAATTAAAAATGTGTGGCCTTTATAAGGTCCTGCAAAATCTAGATGTAGCGTTGACCAGGGATTTGTTTCTTCATGAATAAACTGTCGAGGAGCACTTGGAGGATTTGGTCGGTTCAATTGACATTGCCTACAAACTCGTACCGTCTGTTCAATATGTTCATTTAATTTTGGCCACCAAACGTAGCTTCGTGCCAAGGACTTCATAAGACTCATTCCCGGGTGATTGGCATGTAGTAAATTTAAAATATTTGCCTGTAGTGTGGCTGGTATAACCACACGAGTACCCCACAAGATACAACCTTTATGTGTGGATAATTCAGTTCTTCTTTGGAAAAAAATTTTAAATTCTTTATCTATTTTTAATGGCCACCCATGAAGTATCCATCGCATAACTTTGTTATATTCCGGATCTCGAGCAGTTTATTCATGAAGAAACAAATCCCTGGTCAACGCTACATCTAGATTTTGCAGGACCTTATAAAGGCCACACATTTTTAACCCAACAAACTCCTTCCGCCACCTGAAACAACAACAACGAGCAAATTAAATTCTTTTGAATTATATTTAACATTCACCCGAGATGATCCCAAAACTATAAGTTTATCTTTTGACCAGGTTTGAAGAATGAGAGATGATGTGTTCAATTCTTGATTTGGTGTTTTAATACGGTTCCAGGTGACATCTGATATAATTGTACAAAATGCTCCAGAGTCAACTTCAAACTCTTCGCTAGCTCCATTTATAATTAATTTGGTGATAAACTTGCGCGTTTGTGCTTCGTCGACATTGTTTATCTCGTAGAAATAGCCATCGTCTCGTGACGGCCCAAAGTCACCGTCTCGTACATTATATGGCTCAGCTGCCTCTTCTTGTAACACGTGAACTTCGTGATCCGTGTTCTTTTGCTTAGTACCTGCCTTCTTCTTAAAGCAAGCCCTGCTCGAATGACCTTTTCTATGACAAAAATCACAGTTTCTGTTTTTAAAAAAACATTTTTCTTGTTGATGATGTCAATCACAACGAAAACATTTACTAAATTGTGTGACATTTTGGTTTGGAGCATGCTTTGACACCGCCATCACTTCGTTAATGTTTGAACCACGTACATCCGATACATTTTTAAAAGCTGTTTCATGTGCGAGAGCCAGCTCATAGGCTCGTTGAAAATCGAGTTTTGTCTCACTGAACAATCGTTTTTGTAAAGCCTCATCTGTTACTCCACATACGATTTACGTAAATCTTTGACGAAGTCGGGTATCGATTCTCCTGGTTTTTGGCATCTTTTGTGAAACGCAAACCTCTGGACAATTTCGTTCGGCTTTGGATGGAAGTGCCCATCGTTTCATCTGTCATCATGATATCTTGACATATCAGCAAAGGTTGTGTTCAGCCCCATTTAAACAAGTTGCCACTTTAATGTGTAACAATATATAACAGTTACCATGTTTCATTATTATATTATTTTTCTTAGTCTGCAAAAAATTTATTTGAGTTGAAAAACCTACCTAGTTACTTATTTTACAAATAAAACACATTGTTTGCAGATATTTGTACCTATGTTAGAGTATCTTCACTTATCACGTCAAATATCTAGTACTAGATCTACTACTTACTACTAAATATATTACTTAATATACTACTAACTACTAAATATAGTACTAAATCTACTACTAAGTAATAAATCTAGTACTAAATATAGTACCAAAACTACGATATTATTAAATTCTAGTACTAAGCACTAAAAATCTAGTACCAAAATACTATTGTACCAAGAACATAGTACCAACTGGCACCAGTTTTATATTTAACTAACGTTCGAGATTGAACAATATTTATATTAAAACTTTAAATAGTCGAATCCGAATATGGCAATATTGGTAGTTGATTTTGGTATATGAAATACAGAAAATACAGAAATAACAAAATTTCTTGAAAAATGCAAAATCCAAAAAAATAATTGAAAACACACAATCTTGGTTTGGTAACGAAAAATCAAAGGGAAATCCATTAATTTTTGTTTCCCTTACTCTGGCATACCATATGGTCTAGTTTCACCTTTTGAACCTTTCACTCGTACTTATTATTCATTATTCCTGCAAATGCTTGTAAGCATTCTAACTCATACGTTTCTGAAAATATAACATACAACCTACTCTTTCGTCAATATATTTCTTTCTACTCTCCAAAACCCATACAAATGCATATCAAGAACTACTGCAGCGCTATAACGGCAGTATCTCGCTAAACTAGATGCTGTCTGATGGTAGTACTATAGTTTTTATATACAATGCTAAAACCCTTTTTTTCTTTTTTTTTCCTTCTAGTGCTTTTAGCTTGTCTAAGGCACAGACCAATAAAAAAGGAAGTTGTCCACGATATAAAAAAACAAGAGGCAAAATACCAAAGATGTCGCTCACTTCTATGGATGGAATTCAAAAGTGTCAGTTATGTTTTATCGGTAAATGCGACTTTTTGAATTTATAAAAACAGATGTCGCGAGCTTCTATGTCAACAATTTAAGTAGTTATTTTTTTTCCTGAAGTGGGTTCAGGAAAGCTAACATCGCATTCTCAATTTTGGCGATATTTTTGTGACAATTGTGGTATGAAGCTGACATTAGACTAGCAGTCCATATATAATATGTCCATGGAAGAACATATGGAACAAAGGGAAAATCCAGAGGTATCCTAAAATTTGCTGGATACTTTTCTCAACACGTGAACAGCTGTTGAACAGCTCTCTGTTTGTTTCTCTTTTGCCTCGAATTTTGATCAGGTAGGATTTGGTCGCACAAAAAATCCACCAAACATTAGCAAGGTAAGCTACCCAATACATACGTACGTAAACGTACGCAAATATATGTTTTGTTCGTTATAATGGCCGTTAGCTGTAATTCAGCTATGATTTAACACGTATTACAAAAACATTGAACGTGTAGCACTAGAAAGCTATGCGAACTCGAACGTCCTCATTTTCAACTCTTTTAAGCTTGATCTCTGTTTCTGTAACAATTTTTTGTTCTAAATATACAAAAATCACAGTTGTAATTTTGGCAAAAAATGTGGTCCTACGACGATTCCTTAAGTTCCCATGGAACTGTGGAATGTGTTCTCAAATGCGAGGGAGCTAAGAATTTTATAGTTTTCCTGCAAAAGCAGTTAAAAGTCATGAGTGGTTTCAAGGGCTGAAAATTGAAGCAGAAGCCGATGATTTTCATCCTAATTTCTGGGTGTGTAATAGACATTTTTCCACAAAAATTTTCACATCAGATAAAAGGCTTAAAACCAGCGCTGTCCCAGATAAGAACCTTCCAACTGGATTATCTTACACGAGTGAAATTCTAACTAATGTAGTCTCTCCTCAACAGCCTGATCCAAACAAATCTGTTACACCAAAAACCGGTAAAAACACTCATTCCAATGGATTGAAGAAGAACTCTTGTGTCCTTCCACCTAAGGCAAATATATTACAATCGAAGAAATGGATAAATGACTTTTCCAAAACACTTGTTGACTATCAATTAAAAGTTCGAGATTTTCTTAGATTTGTTTTTTATTTTCAGATTTCAATTTTTTCATGCATTTTAGTCTATTTGACAGGTGTTTGTGTTTTGTTCATGATGACAAAATGCGACGCTATGATTGCTGCTTTTTACATCATGAAGTACAGAACTGAATACATAAAATGGGAAACATAAACATTTAAGAAATGTTTATTGTTATTTCAGTAGCAGCTAAAATTGCGCTTCTTGCTACTTATTGTTAGTTAAGTAGCAGTAAAAATTGCGTTTGTTGTTACTTAAACAACAATAAGTAGCAGCGAAAATTGCGCTAAGTAACAACAAGTACAGAAAAAAGAAAGGGGTATAAAATAACAAATGCTGAGATTTTCTTAGATTTGTTTTTTATTTTCAGATTTCAATTTTTTCTTGCTAACGGCATCGTAAAAAAAGAGATAAGAAGAGCAAACTAGAAGTATAAATAAATTGGTTTCGCTAGAAAATTTAATTAAAACATCAATATGAATATCGAAGCAAATCGTTTAATAATAAATATTCTGAGAACGGTTATAGTCATAATTATTAATATTATGGTTACATATCCATGAATCTAAAAAGTGAAGTTTAATATTGTGAAAACGAAAAAAGCTGATTTTACTTCGACCAAATGTAGCTTGAGAAACTCGAAAAATATCATCATTTGAAGACGATGATGACGTGATGTACATATTGGCGCAAAACAATGGGTAACCTATATTTAATACATTAACTTCACAATAATTAAGTTCTGCATTTTTTTGCGCCGTTGTATCTAATGCGGATTCTAAAAATTACTATCAAAATGCAAATTTACCAAAATAGTGAAAAAAATATTCTCTGCAATTTGTTAGAAAATAAATATGTAAGTCCACATTCATGTATTTCCTATAATCTTTATGCTTTAATATCTCTATCGAAGAATTTTAATATTTTGTATCCTCCTTACCAGTTACCAAATCACACTATCACTCTTAACTCACCCATCGATCCATTGCTAGTTAGTTTTACATTTTGTGTCAAAAAAAACGCAACGGATTCATTGAGTCACCTCTTTTCATCGCATGCGGCAATGTCACCGGATTCGTTGCCGCAACGGACGCAACGGATTCTATTGGTCGGGCCCTTTAGGAGGTTCTCTCTGCTTCCATATGTTCTTCAATCAGGAAAACAGCTGTTTTTAACAATGCTAATTACAACAAAAGCAAGGTAATCTTTCCTAAAGTTACGTTCGTGAACTTACCCTTTTGTTTCGAATTTTGAGAGGTAACCTATCTCATGATACACAGAAATACAAGGTATGGTCATTAGACGCATACAAATCGCCATCTTGATATTTTATGACGTCACATTCTTCTTTTATTATTATTTTATTTATTAAGTGAATATTATTTTTTTAAATTGAATAAAATATTTGAAAAATAAGAAAAAGTCGACTACTCAAGTCTCATTTTGCGTAAGAACAACTTATTTTCACTTTTATTAGGTACCAATAATAAGTTAAAAAGGAAAAATAAATAAAATTTTAATTCTTTGTAGACCAATTGATCATCCTTTTGAAGAAACATCTCTTGCGGTACAAAAAGTTTCAGCTTGTCGGACTTGAAAAAAAAAACAAAACAACGAAAAAAACTCAATTAATAATTTTCTTTCTTTGAGAACACAAAATAATCCATAAATATTCCTTCTATTTAAATTATAAACTTCAAACTCAACTTTTTTTCTTTATTTTGGTTGAAATGCTTAACTTACAGCAGAAAAATTTGCTGTTTGAAATGTATGATAAATTTACAATTATTTGTATCAAAACGATGTATGAGAATATTCTATGAAACAGAATCCTATATTGGAATACTTCCAGTCGATTCTCAGTTCATACATTAATGTATGAAAGTTCATCATACAACGTTTCTATGAAACAGAAATACTACATCAGAACTGTCAAAATCATACATTTTATGTAATGTATGATCTATGAAACAGGCCCCTGGTTGGATTTGTTCGTTCACAAAAAAACCCAAGCTCAAAAAAACCCAAAGTCGATCCTAAGCTCGTTGAAGACGGATGTCGAGGTGCGCGCACAATTAGTTAAACGAAGTCCAAACAAATAATTGTTGCGCGTTGTTATCGCGAGTGCTTTAAGGAAAAAAAATAATACACGCTCGTTGAGAAATTAGAAAAAACCCCTCGCGTGTGCTGTAAAAAAAAAAAATAATAGTGTTCACTCGCGTCGTAGGATGAATGAAAAAGATGCCCACTCGCGCTGAAGAAGAAAAAAAAAATAAATAAAACGCATTCGCATAACAAATTATCCTCTAATCTGTCCCAAGACCTTTGTGCTTAACTGCCTCTTTCTTATCTACTGTAGGCATCGTATGACCATACAATGCTTGCGGTAAATAGATAAGGGCATCTGAATTTGTCTTATTGTGCTGAATGTTTGGATTGATTTTTTGTAAACAGGCTGTCTTATGGGCATAACACCTAAGACAGTTTGATTATTACAGAAGTTAATTTTGATTTTCACTGCGCAGTTCGACTTAATCAGAGTTGTGTTTTGTATGTAAGTATTTTTAAATGGTAAGTGATTTTTGCGTCGTGTATTCAAATGTTCGTGGTTTAAGAAAGAATTTCTTTCACGTGTACGTCTACACTGTTCAACACAGGCCAGCTGTTTTGGCATTAAGTGAAACTCAGGTTGGAGCAAATACTGATTTATCAGAATTTGCTCTACATGGGTATAGCTTGGTGCCATTACTCTTTTCTCATCATGGTCTCGTGGTCTATGTTAGGAATGATATTGCTTGCCAGAGCCTTCCCCAATATGGGCAATGTTCCAACACGGACTTTAACTTCTTATGGCTCAAATTCACTGTCCGCAAGCATGTCATTCATTATTGTTTTATTTACAGGAGTCCAAATCTTGACAGTAATTCGACTTGTAACGAGTTTGATGCACTGTCTGATTCCATCTCGAAAATTGTTTCCCTTTGTCCTCGCACTGAAATCGTTATTGCGGGCGATTTCAATGTACACAATTCCAACTGGCTCCGCTATTCTGGTCAGACAACACCCGAAGGAAGGTATGTCGAGCTCTTTGCCGGGTTACATCACCTTACCCAACTGATCGATGTGCCCACGCGTATACCGGTTGTTGCTGGGCAAGCAGCCCATACTCTTGACTTGTTTCTTACTTCTCACCCTGATAAATATACCATTAGTGTAACTTCTCCATTTGGCACTTCAGACCATTGTATCATTTCAGCTAATTTCTCATCCCCCACCCATCCAGTTAAAGAAAAACTTCCCACCAGGACCGTTTGGCAATACGAGAAAGCCAACTGGGACGGCCTGAATTTCTTTTTCCGAAACTTTAACTGGTCACTATGCTTCCTCGATAGTGACATTGATGCCAGTGCTGAAATGATCACAAATGTGATTCTTCTAGGGATGCGTGCTTTTATTCCTAACAGAGTAAAAAGCATCAAACCTAAAGAAAAGTCTTGGTTTAATTCTGAGTGTAAAGAAGCTATCAGGCTCAAAGAAGTAAGTTTCCGATCTTACAAAGCCAACCCTACAGAGGAAAATCGGAAAAAGCACAAACGAGCAAGGAACTCATGCAACTCCGTTATAGAAAGAACCAAATTTTTGCATGACCAAAAACTACGGCAAAAAATTCTGCAGTGTCCCAAAGGCAGTAAAAATTTTTGGTCATTTGTAAAAAATATAAAAAACTCCTCGACATCTTCGGTTCCAACGCTCATCGACAATAACAAACCAATTGTTTACTCTTCAGAGAAGGCAAACTTGCTCGCCGCCCATTTCGCTGCCAGCTCCACGCTGCCTTAAAGCAACGTTGCCCCTCCTGTACTTGAGAATGTAAATTTTTCCTTGGGACACATTTTTTTCCGCACTCGTACAGTAGCAAGAGTTCTCAAAGATCTCGATATACACAAATCCGCTGGCCCGGATGGTATACCCCCGATTCTTCTGAAGAGGTGTTCTTCCACACTGGCAAAGCCACTGCGTAAGCTTTTCCATCGCTCCTACTCTTCTGGAATCTTTCCTAGAAGATGGAAAACAGCATTTGTCCAGCCTGTCCCTAAGAAAGGTGACCCATCCTCCCCCTCCTCCTACCGACCCATAGCACTGACATCCCTTCTTTCTAAGGTCATGGAAACACTGATTAACCGTCAGCTTAAGGAATATCTCGAAGATCGTAAGCTTCTCCATGACCGTCAGTATGGCTTCCGCAGCAACCGTTCCACTGGTGATCTGATGGCATATCTCACCGAACAGTGGAACAAATCTTTACATCGCTTTGGTGAAAGTAAGATTATTGCTCTTGATATCTCCAAGGCATTTGATAGAGTTTGGCATGAAGCTCTCTTATCGAAAATGCGTGCTTTTGGGATCGATAATACTCTTGTTCGTTGGATTAGAAGCTATCTTCTGGACCGTTCAATACAAGTTGTATTGGACGGATTCAAGTCTGATTCCCATAAAATAAATGCTGGTGTGCCCCAGGGCTCTGTTCTGTCTCCGACTCTTTTCCTCATTTTTATAAATGATCTTCTGTCTGTTACTTCTAATCCACTTAACTGTTTTGCTGACGACTCTACCCTCAGCTTTTCATATTCGTTCGATAATTCACGTCCTTCGCCTTCGGACGTACAATTGCAACGGTGCCGTATGTCAAGCTCATTAAACTCCGATTTATACAGCATTGTTAAATGGGGTAATAGAAATCGTGTGGAGTTTAATGCTTCGAAAACTCAATGCTGTCTTCTGTCGTTAAAGCTTAACATTCCCCCAATGCCATTGTCCATGAATGGCACTTACATCGAAGAAACCGAAAAGCTCTCAGTACTCGGTATGTGTGTCAACGACGACCTCCGTTGGAACGACCATATATTTGAGATCGCTAAGAATGCTGCAAAGTGCTTAGGTTTTCTGTATCGGTGTAAGAAGTACTTTTCCCCATCTGATCTGGCTACAATTTATAAAGCGTTTATACGCCCTAAACTCGAGTATAACTCCCACCTCTGGGCAGGTGCTTCGCAAACATCGCTTCACCTGCTTGATAGAATACAAAATCGAGCGTTAAGATTGATAGGTAATAGAACTGCCGCTGAAACAATTGCCCCACTCGAACACCGACGCAATGTTTCATGTCTTTCCTTATTTTATCGTTTCTTTTACAAAAAATGTTCACTCGAAGTAGCCAGTTGCATTCCTCCCCTTAAAAGTTTCTCCCGTAATACTCGTCTCGCAAGGAATGCTCATCAGTTCACCCTTGAGCCTAATTTCGGACGTACCGTGAAATATAGGGATTCTTTTTTTAGCCGAACGACACGAATCTGGAATAGTTTACCCGGCGGGATTTTCCCTTGCCATTTTGATCTGCAAACATTCAAAACCAATGTTAATCGGCACCTCCTATCTCTCCCCTCCCTATCTTCGTAATGCCCGCGCAGTGTGTTCTACATTAAAAGGGAAACACATAATCCCTTGTGCGCGCGTTAATTATAAAAAAAAAAAAAAAAAAGACAATCAAGGTAACCAATCCGAAATCTATGTTCGTGAACGTACCCATTAGTACAGTTAAAAACAGCGGTTTTCCAGCTGGTTGAAGAACACATGGATGTATTATATATGGACTGCTAGTTGCCTACCTCAAGTTGGTTCCATTTTAGTCTCGGTTATTTTGGGCGACACTAGCCCTCCTGAGTACACTAGCGGGAAAAAAAATTAAACCTCAACTTTGACATTTCCTCCAGTAATCCCAGACATTAATCCCTGGCAGCAGGGTTTCCCACATTACCATGTTAAAATTTTACACTCATGGATTTATTGAAATTATTTTTTTATAGCTTGGTAAATTACAAGTTCGTAAAACTCTAGAAGCTAAACTTTGTTGCGATTTTGGACTGTCATACTGCAAACTTAACAAAAAGCCTTAAGGTGTGTCCACACCAAAGAAACATTTTTTTAAACATTTAAAAGACCTTTCAGAAATGTTTTTTTCTTTCTGTACGCTTCGTGAAATATTTCTGAAATGTCTATCTGTTTTCCTATCCGAACGGAAATCTTTCTTTATTTTGATGCATTTTAGTCTATTTGAAAGGTTTTGTTGTTTTTATTTGTTTGTGTTTTGTTCATGTTGACAAAACGCGACGCTATGATTGCTCCTTTTTACATCATGAAGTACAGAACTGAATACATAAAATGGGAAACATAAACACTTAAGAAATGTTTCAGACATTTCTGAAATGTTTCTGAAATGATATTTAAGCAAAGGGGAAACATTTCATAAATGTTTTTTTGGTGTAGACACACCTTTATAGTCGTCACAAGGAATAGGTCTCAACCTCTGGCCATCAGGATTTTTGTTAACTTTGTCTTTTATCATTATTAATGAAGAAATAGTTAAAAGAAATAAATAAAAAGGAACGTTGGTCTTAAAACACAGTACACATTACTAAGGTAATATATCGCGCAGGTTATCAAAATCTGATCTGTCACTTTGTATTAAAAATGGTGGTTCTCAGAGACCTACATCAAAAATATGTATGAACAAAACTACACACTACTTATTTTCTTGTTTATTAAAAAGCTTTTTTATAAATTAATTACCACAAATAGTGGTAGTAGTGCCCCGTGGCTTAGTGGTTAGTGTGTAGGACTGCTAAGCGAAAGAACCTGGGTTCAAATCCAGCTCATAGCCACCTTTTTTTCTGGGGTACTGCCTCTTGCAAGGAACTGACAAAACCTCCAAGAGTAAAATTTGTCTCGAAAAAGTGCATCTCATGTAGCCATTCGGACTCGGCGGTAAACTGTAGGTCCCTTCCATTCTTGCAGAGTAACAACACACACACAGGAATGGTTGAGAGTATAAGTCACTAGGCCTAGGCTCCTTAAGGAGCTGTCGCGCCAATAAATTTATTTATTTATTTAATTACCACAAATACTTTAAAATATAGCCACTAGATCTATTTTTCAGAACAAATAAACAAGCTAATGGTCTCTGGCGGCCGCCATTTTACTTTGATTTTGACAGATGCGCAGAAAATTGCAAAAATAAAACCTCTAATGATATTACCTTAGATATGTGTACTGTGGTCTTAAAAGACACATTGCCTTTTAGAATGCAACTGGAATTTGGACGTACATATTTATGTAGTTTGAAGAATAAGAATGAAAGAAAAAAATGTCAAAACACCTTATCTACTGCCTTAGTAGTGTTTTATTTGATCATAATTCATTAGTTTCTTTTAAAATCTTAATAAAATCAGCATTATTTGAAGAAATTTGAAGTAAAACCATTGTATATAGAATCTATAGTACTATCAAGATGGGTATTTCACCTAGCGCCATCTAGTTTCGCTATCTCGCTTTTTCCCAGTGTAGACTTTTAGTCGGGGAGATGAATTCAACACATATGCAACGTTAGAAATTGACAGAACGGGAAAGATGTATATAAAGTGTTAGGAGTTAGAGGGAATCAAATTAAAAAGTCTTTTTTGTGTTATTTCTTTGTTATTTTCTGATAATTAGAGAATGGAAGATAGAAATTTAGACAGGTATGTGAGGAGTTTTCATTTCTGGCTTGAAAATACACTGTTTTTGGTAGGTTTTTTTTTTATAGATACGGAAACAGGATGAAATTTAGGTTTTTTTGTGTTCAATTTTGAATGGTTACCATGTTTCATTATTATATTATTTTTCTTAGTCTGCAAAAAATTTATTTGAGTTGAAAAACCTACCTAGTTACTTATTTTACAAATAAACACATTGTTTGCAGATATTTGTACCTATGTTAGAGTATCTTCACTTACCACGCCAAATATCTAGTACTTGATCTACTACTTACTACTAAATATATTACTTAATATACTACTAACTACTAAATCTAGTACCAAATCTGCTACTAAGTACTAAATCTAGTACTAAATATAGTACCAAAACTACGATAGTACTAAATTCTAGTACTAAGCACTAAAAATCTAGTACCAAAATACTATTGTACCAAGAACATAGTACCAACTGGCATCAGTTTTATATTTAACTAACGTTCGAGATTGAACAATATTTACATTAAAACTTTAAACAGTCGAATCCGAATATGGCAATATTGGTAGTTGATTTTGGTATATGAAATACAGAAAATACAGAAATAACAAAATTTCTTGAAAAATGCAAAATCCAAAAAATAATTGAAAACACACAATCTTGGTTTGGTAACGAAAAATCAAAGGGAAATCCATTAATTTTTGTTTCCCTTACTCTGCCATACCATAGGGTCTAGTTTCACTTTTTGAACCTTTAACTCGTACTTATTATTCATTATTCCTGCAAATGCTTGTAATCATTCTAACTGGCTGAACACAATGCAAAAATGGAACTGCATTACGGAGACGGAGTACGGAACAGCTGTCAAATTTGTCGTACGTACCAATTTCAATCGGAACACAATGCACGTACAGTAACTTTGACATTTAAATTAAAAAATGGATGGAATACCAAAAACAAATGATAAAAAAGAGAAGAAATTCTTATACAACGAATTGAAATATCATTAAGAAGAATGGAATCATCTGGTGTTATTTCATGTATACTAAATAAAAGGGTTTGGCAGGGAGAGACGTACGAAAGATTGTTCTCTCTTTCATAATTTCTCTCTGCATCGGATAAAATGTCAAATTTACTGTACGTAAAAGTTAAAAGTTAACCAACTTTTCCGTATAAGTAAGTAACGTACTCTTTCATCAATATATTTTTTTCTACTCTCCAAAACCCATACAAATGCATATCAAGAACTACTGCAGCGTTATAACGGCAGTATCTCGCTAAACTAGATGCTGTCTAATGGTAGTACTATAGTTCTTATATACAATGCTAAAACCCTTTTTTTCTTCTTTTTTTTTCCTTCTAGTGCTTTTAGCTTGTCTTAGGCACAGACCAATAAAAAAGGAAATTGTCCACGATCTAAAAAAACAAGAGGCAAAATACCAAAGATGTCGCTCACTTCTATGGATGGAATTCAAAAGTGTCAGTTATGTTTTATCGTTAAATGCGACTTTTTGAATTTATAAAAACAGATGTCGCGAGCTTCTATGTCAACAATTTAAGTAGTTATTTTTTTTTCTCTTTCATAATTTCTCTCTGCATCAGATAAAATTTCAAATTTACTGTAGTAAAAGTTAAAAGTTAACCAACCTTTCCGTATGCGTATTGCAGTTCCGTATGCAGTAACGTACCATTGTGTTCGCAAAATACAGTTCGCTTGTATTCAATGTTTGCAGTTCCGTATGCGTATTCGAGTTCCGTCGTCATTGTGTTCAGCCAGTAACTCATACGTTTCTGAAAATATAACATACAACCTACTCTTTCGTCAATATATTTCTTTCTACTCTCCAAAACCCATACAAATGCATATCAAGAACTACTGCAGCGCTATAACGGCAGTATCTCGCTAAACTAGATGCTGTCTGATGGTAGTACTATAGTTTTAATATACAATGCTAAAACCCTTTTTTTCTTTTTTTTCCTTCTAGTGCTTTTAGCTTGTCTTAGGCACAAACCAATAAAAAAGGAAGTTGTCCACGATCTAAAAAAACAAGAGGCAAAATACCAAAGATGTCGCTCATTTCTATGGATGGAATTCAAAAGTGTCAGTTATGTTTTATCGGTAAATGCGACTTTTTGAATTTATAAAAAACAGATGTCTTGAGCTTCTATGTCAACAATTTAAGTAGTTATTTTTTTTTCCTGATGTGGGTTCAGGAAAGCTAGCATCGCATTCTCAATTTTGGCAATATTTTTTTGACAATGGTGGTATGAAGCTGACATTAGACTAGCAGTTCATATATAATACGTCCATGGAAGAACATATGGAACAGAAAGAAAATCCAGAGGTATCCTAAAATTTGCTGGATACTTTTCTCAACACGTGAACAGCTGTTGAAGAGCTCTCTTTTTGTTTCTCTTTTGCCTCGAATTTTGATCAGGTAGGATTTGGTCGCTCAAAAAAACCACCAAACATTAGCAAGGTAAGCTACCCAATACATACGTACGTAAACGTACGCAAATATATGTTTTGTTCGTTATAATGGCCGTTAGCTGTAATTCAGCTATGATTTAACACGTATTACAAAAACATTAAACGTGTAGCACTAGAAAGCTATGCGAACTCGAACGTCCTCATTTTCAACTCTTTTAAGCTTGATCTCTGTTTCTGTAATAACTTTTTGTTCTAAATATACAAAAATCACACAGTTGTAATTTTGGCAAAAAATTTGGTCGGACGACGATTCCTTAAGTTCCCATGGAACTGTGGAGTGTGCTCTCAAATACGAGGGAGCTAAAGAATTTTATAGTTTTCCTGCAAAAGCAGTTAAACGTCATGAGTGGTTTCAAGGGCTGAAAATTGAAGCAGAAGCCGATGATTTTCATCCTTATTTCTGGGTATGTAATAGACATTTTTCCACAAAAATGTTCACATCAGATAAAAGGCTTAAAACCAGCGCTGTCCCAGATAAGAACCTTCCAACTGGATTATCTTACACGAGTGAAATTCTAACTAATGTAGTCTCTCCTGAACAACCTGATCCAAACAAATCTGTTACACCAAAAACCGGTAAAAACACTCATTCCAATGGATTGAAGAAGAACTCTTGTGTCCTTCCACCTAAGGCAAATATATTACAATCGAGGAAATGGATAAATGACTTTTCCAAAACACTTGTTGGCTATCAATTAAAAGTTCGAGATTTTCGTACTTACTTACTTAGGTGGCGCTACAGTTCGGGACGACCCTGGGCCTCAACCAACATGCCTCTCCAGCTTACTCGGTCTTTGGCTAGCTGCCTCCAGTTTTGCACTCCAAGTTGGTTCAGGTCGTCCTCCACTTGAGCCCGCCACCTAAGGCGAGGTCTTCCTTGACTGCGTCTACCCTCTGGGATGGAATCGAAGATCCTGCGAGCAGGAGCATTGTTGTCCATTCGCTCTACATGACCTAGCCATCTTAAACGTGATATGCGTATTTTTTTGACCAGGGCAATGTCGCTGTACAGTTCGTATAGTTCTTGGTTGAACCTTCTCCTCCAAAACCCGTTAACGCAGATAGGGCCAAAAATCTTCCGAAGAATCTTACGCTCGAAACGACTAAGGATATCTTCATCCGCTTTAGATAGAGTCCTTGCCTCGGCGCCATAAAGCAGGACTGGGATGATTAGGGTCTGAAACAGAGTCTCCTTTGTCTTTCGAGAGAGGGCTTTGCTACTAAATTGCCTTCCTAGCCCATAGAAACAGCGATTGGCAAGAGTAATTCTTCGCTTTATTTCTGACGAGATGTTGTTGTCAGATGTTATAGCGGATCCGAGGTACACAAAGTCCCTAACTACCTCAAAGTTGTACCTGTCTATTGTGATGTTTTGTCCAATCCGCCGGTATTGTGTGTCCCTTTTTGTGGACAGCAGGTACTTCGTTTTGGCCTCATTGACTGCTAGTCCCATCTTAGCCGCTTCAGCTTCTTTGCTAGCAAACGTTCCAGTGACAGCTCGCCGAGTTCTGCAAATGATGTCTATGTCGTCAGCGTATGCTAGCAATTGCACAGACTTGAAAAAAATTGTCCCACTACAATTGACTTGCGAGTTTCTTATAATTTTTTCAAGTATTAAGTTGAAGAAATCGCACGATAGCGCATCACCTTGTCGGAATCCTTTTTTGACGTTAAAAGCTTCTGTGAGGTCAGAACCAACCTTGACGGAGCAGCGAGAGTTCTCCATCGTCATCCTGCACAGTCGGACGAGTTTTGTGGGAATGCCAAAACCTGAAATGATTCTGTATAGCTCGTCTCTATAAATGCTATCGTACGCGGCCTTAAAATCGATAAAGAGGTGGTGGGTATCGATTTGGAATTTTTGGGTGGTTTCCAGGATCTGCCGTAGAGTGAACATTTGATCGATTGTGGACTTTCCTGGTCTGAAACCACACTGATAGGGGCCAATCAGGTTGCTGACGAAAGGTTTCAGGCGTTCACATAGTACGGCAGAGAGGATCTTGTAGGCGATATTCAGGAGACTTATTCCTCTATAGTTGGCGCAGTTTAGAGGGTCTCCTTTCTTGTGGATCGGGCAAACGATGCTGAGGTTCCATTCATCAGGCATACTTTCTTCTGACCAAACTTTAGACATGAGTTGGTGTATGCACTCCACTAGGTCATCTCCGGCCGCTTTAAAAAGTTCGGCGGGTAGTCCGTCGGGTCCAGCAGCTTTGTTGTTTTTGAGTTTAGATATTGCTATCCTTACTTCATTTTGGTCAGGTGGACGGAAATTTTGTCTGTCATCATCCATGTTGAATGGTTCATTCTGCCTGACAGTAGGATTTTGGCCTTCATAGCCGTTTAACAGTCTGCAGAAATGGTCCTTCCATGTAAACAGCACCAACTGTGACTCTACTACGAGGTTTCCATTCCTTTCTCTAAGTCTACCGCTTATGACGAATCCGCACCCAAATAAACGCTGTGGTCTTCTTGCGCAATCACCGTAGTACACGTCACAGTTTTTCATCCTCCTTTTGCCCGGCCCATTCCATCGCACTTCCTGGATGGCAGTAATTCCTGCTCTGTAGCAGTCTTGGGCCTCCGCTAGTTGTTTGGATGCACGTGGTCTGTTAAGAGTTCTAACATTCCACGTGCAGATCCGAAGGTCGTTGTCCTTGATTCGTTTTTCCGGGTCGTCAACAGTAAATCCGTCCTTTTCCGAGGCTATTGGTCGCTTCGCAACTTTTTCTTTTTTCCGTGGCAGGGTTGTTAACCCTTAATGACCTTATCTCCAAATACGTCGAAGTAGCTCATTAGGGCGTCTGCTTCGTTGACTGTTGACGCCACCGTTGGTCCAATTGATTGGGCTCATCCGCCGTACGTCCTCTTTCTGAGGGGCTCGTGTAAGACTTCTGCGAATCGATCAGAACAGTCATTAAAGCAGAGCATTATAGTGTTGCTATGTTTTCTGTGTTCAACACTCGCGCTTATAAGTTTAGCAGGAATGTCCGGATGGACAGACCAGTACCCGGTGGTTACCGCGGGGAGGTAAAATAAGCACAATTGATGTGTACGATATAGTTGCAGCGACTGTGCATCACCAGTATGATGCCTTTCAGTGCCTACCCTATTCATACAGCACCCAACCACCCAGATTTTCTTAGATTTGTTTTTTATTTTCAGATTTCAATTTTTTCATGCATTTTAGTCTATTTGACAAGTTTTTGTGTTTTGTTCATGATGACAAAACGCGACGCTATGATTGCTGCTTTTTACATCATGAAGTACAGAACTGAATACATAAAATGGGAAACATAAACATTTAAGAAATGTTTATTGTTATTTCAGTAGCAGCTAAAATTGCGCTTCTTGCTACTTATTGTTAGTTAAGTAGCAGTAAAAATTGCGTTTGTTGTTACTTAAATAACAATAAGTAGCAGCAAAAATTGCGCTAAGTAACAACAAGTACAGAAAAAAGAAAGGGTTATAAAATAACAAATACTGAGATTTTCTTAGATTGGTTTTTTATTTTCAGATTTCAATTTTTTCTTGCTAACGGCATCGTAAAAAAAGAGATAAGAAGAGCAAACTAGAAGTATAAATAAATTGGTTTCGCTAGAAAATTTAATTAAAACATCAATATGAATATCGAAGCAAATTGTTTACTAATAAATATTCTGAGAACGGATATAGTCATAATTATTAATATTATGGTTACATATCCATGAATCTAAAAAGTGAAGTTTAATATTGTGAAAACGAAAAAAGCTGATTTTACTTCGACCAAATGTAGCTTGAGAAACTCGAAAAATATCATCATTTGAAGACGATGATGACGTGATGTACATATTGGCGCAATACAATGGGTAACCTATATTTAATACATTAACTTCACAATAATTAAGTTAATGCGGATTCTAAAAATTACTATAAATAAATTAAATTAAATTAAAAATAGTGAAAAAAATATTCTCTGCAATTTGTTAGAAAATAAATATGTAAGTCCACATTCATGTATTTCCTATAATCTTTATGCTTTAATATATCTATCGAAGAATTTTAATATTTTGTATCCTCCTTACCAGTTACCAAATCACACTATCACTCTTAACTCACCCATCGATCCATTGCTAGTTAGTTTTACATTTTGTGTAAAAAAAAACGCAACGGATTCATTGAGTCACCTCTTTTCATCGCATGCGGCAATGTCACCGGACTCGTTGCCGCAACGGACGCAACGGATTCTATTGGTCGGGCCCTTTAGGAGTTTCTCTCTGCTTCCATATGTTCTTCAATCAGGAAAACAGCTGTTTTTAACAATGCTAACTACAACAAAAGCAAGGTAATCTTTCCTAAAGTTACGTTCGTGAACTTACCCTTTTGTTTCGAATTTTGAGAGGTAACCTATCTCATGATACACAGAAATACAAGGTATGGTCATTAGACGCATACAAATCGCCATCTTGATATTTTATGACGTCACATTCTTCTTTTATTATTATTTTATTTATTAAGTGAATATTATTTTTTTAAATTGAATAAAATATTTGAAAAATAAGAAAAAGTCGACTACTCAAGTGTCATTTTGCGTAAGAACAACTTTTTTCATTTTTATTAGGTACCAATAATAAGTTAAAAAGGAAAAATAAATAAAAAATTAATTCTCTGTAGACCAATTGATCATCCTTTTGAAGAAACATCTCTTGCGGTACAAAAAGTTTCAGCTTGTCGGACTTGAAAAAAAAACAACAAAACAACGAAAAAAACGTCAATTAATAATTTTTTTTCTTTGAGAACACAAAATAATCCATAAATATTCCTTCTATTTAAATTATAAACTTCAAACTCAACTTTTTTTCTTTATTTTGGTTTAAATGCTTAACTTACAGCAGAAAGTTTTGCTGTTTGAAATGTATGATAAATTTACAATTATTTGTATCAAAACGATGTATGAGAATATTCTATGAAACAGAATCCTATATTGGAATACTTCCAGTCGATTCTCAGTTCATACATTAATGTATGAAAGTTCATCAAACAACGTTTCTATGAAACAGAAATACTACATCAGAACTGTCAAAATCATACATTGTATGTAATGTATGATCTATGAAACAGGCCCCTGGTTGGATTTGTTCGTTCACAAAAAAACCCAAAGACAATCAAGTTAACCAATCCGAAATCTATGTTCGTGAACGTACCCATTAGCATAGTTAAAAACAGCGGTTTTCCAGCTGGTTGAAGAACACATGGATGTATTATATATGGACTGCTAGTTGCCTACCTCAAGTTGGTTCCGTTTTAGTCTCAGTTATTTTGGGCGACACAAGCCCTCCTGAGTACACTAGCGGGAAAAAAAATTAAACCTCAACTTTGACATTTCCTCCAGTAATCCCAGACAGTAATCCCTGGCAGCAGGTTTTCCCACATTGCCATTTTAAAATTTAACACTCATGGATTTATTGAAATTATTTTTTTATAGCTTGGTAAATTACAAGTTCGTAAAACTCTAGAAGCTAAACTTTGTTGCGATTTTGGACTGTCGTACTGCAATATTAACAAAAAGCCTTAAGGTGTGTCCACACCAAAGAAACATTTTTTTAAACATTTAAAAGACCTTTCAGAAATGTTTTTTTCTTTCTGTACGCTTCGCGAAATATTTCTGAAATGTCTATCTGTTTTCCTATCCGAACGGAAATCTTTCTTTATTTTGATGCATTTTAGTCTATTTGAAAGGTTTTGTTGTTTTTATTTGTTTGTGTTTTGTTCATGTTGACAAAACGCGACGCTATGATTGCTCCTTTTTACATCATGAAGTACAGAACTGAATACATAAAATGGGAAACATAAACATTTAAGAAATGTTTCAGACATTTCTGAAATGTGTCTGAAATGATATTTAAGCAAAGGGGAAACATTTCATAAATGTTTTTTTGGTGTGGACACACCTTTATAGTTGTCACAAGGAATAGGCCTCAACCTCTGGCCATCAGGATTTTTATTAACTTTGTCTTTTATCATTATTAATGAAGAAATAGTTAAAAGAAATAAATAAAAAGGCCCGTTGGTCTTAAAACACAGTACACATAACTAAGGTAATATATCGCGCAGGTTATCAAAATCTGATCTGTCACTTTGTATTAAAAATGGTGGTTCTCCGAGACCTACATCAAAAATATGTATGAACAAAACTACACACTACTTATTTTCTTGTTTATTAAAAAGCTTTTTTATAAATTAATTACCACAAATACTTTAAAATATAGCCACGAGATCTATTTTTCAGAACAAATAAACAAGCTAATGGTCTCTGGCGGTGCCATTTTACTTTGATTTTGACAGATGCGCAGAAAATTGCAAAAATAAAACCTCTAATGATATTACCTTAGATATGTGTACTGTGGTCTTAAAAGACACATTGCCTTTTAGAATGCAACTGGAATTTGGACGTACATATTTATGTAGTTTGAAGAATAAGAATGAAAGAAAAAAATGTCAAAACACCTTATCTACTGCCTTAGTAGTGTTTTATTTGATCATAATTCATTAGTTTCATTTAAAATCTTAATAAAATCAGCATTATTTGAAGAAATTTGAAGTAAAACCATTGTATATAGAATCTATAGTACTATCAAGATGGGTATTTCACCTAGCGCCATCTAGTTTCGCTATCTCGCTTTTTCTCAGTGTAGACTTTTAGTCGGGGAGATGAATTCAACACATATGCAATGTTAGAAATATTTATTTATTTTTATAATATTTTCTGATAATTAGAGAATGGAAGATAGAAATTTAGACAGGTATGTGAGGAGTTTTCATTTCTGCCTTGAAAATACACTGTTTTTGGTAGGGTTTTTTTTATAGATACGGAAACAGGATGAAATTTACCTTTTTAACGATTTTTGTTGAAATTTGATATTTGGTTAGGTTTTTTTGCGTACAATTTTGAATGGTTACCATGTTTCATTATTATATTATTTTTCTTAGTCTGCAAAAAATTTATTTGAGTTGAAAAACCTACCCAGTTACTTATTTTACAAATAAAACACATTGTCTGCAGATATTTGTACCTATGTTAGAGTATCTTCACTTACCACGCCAAATATCTAGTACTTGATCTATTACTTACTACTAAATATATTACTTAATATACTACTAACTACTAAATCTAGTACCAAATCTGTTACTAAGTACTAAATCTAGTACTAAATATAGTACCAAAACTACGATAGTACTAAATTCTAGTACTAAGCACTAAAAATCTAGTACCAAAATACTATTGTACCAAGAACATAGTACCAACTGGCATCAGTTTTATATTTAACTAACGTTCGAGATTGAACAATATTTACATTAAAACTTTAAACAGTCGAATCCGAATATGGCAATATTGGTAGTTGATTTTGGTATATGAAATACAGAAAATACAGAAATAACAAAATTTCTTGAAAAATGCAAAATCCAAAATCCAAAAAAATAATTGAAAACACACAATCTTGGTTTGGTAACGAAAAATCAAAGGGAAATCCATTAATTTTTGTTTCCCTTACTCTGCCATACCATAGGGTCTAGTTTCACTTTTTGAACCTTTCACTCGTACTTATTATTCAGTATTCCTGCAAATGCTTGTAATCATTCTAACTGGCTGAACACAATGCAAAAACGGAACTGCATTACGGAGACGGAGTACGGAACAGCTGTCAAATTTTTCGTACGTACCAATTTCAATCGGAACACAATGCACGTACAGTAACTTTGGCATTTAAATTAAAAAATGGATGGAATACCAAAAACAAATGATAAAAAAGAGAAGAAATTCTTATACAACGAATTGAAATATCATTAAGAAGAATGGAATCATCTGGTGTTATTTCATGAATACTAAATAAAAGGGTTTGGGAGGGACAGACGTACGAAAGATTGTTCTCTCTTTCATAATTTCTCTCTGCATCAGATAAAATGTCAAATTTACTGTACGTAAAAGTTAAAAGTTAAGCAACCTTTCCGTATGCGTATTGCAGTTCCGTATGCAGTAACGTACCATTGTGTTCGCAAAATACAGTTCGCGTGTATTCAATGTTTGCAGTTCCGTATGCGTATTCGAGTTCCGTCGTCATTGTGTTCAGCCAGTAACTCATACGTTTCTGAAAATATAACATACAACCTACTCTTTCATCAATATATTTCTTTCTACTCTCCAAAACCCATACAAATGCATAACAAGAACTACTGCAGCGCTATAACGGCAGTATCTCGCTAAACTAGATGCTGTCTGATGGTAGTACTATAGTTTTTATATACAATGCTAAAACCCTTTTTTTCTTTTTTTTTCTTTTTAGTGCTTTTAGCTTGTCTTAGGCACAGACCAATAAAAAAGGTAGTTGTCCACGATCTAAAAAAACAAGAGGCAAAATACCAAAGATGTCGCTCACTTCTATGGATGGAATTCAAAAGTGTCAGTTATGTTTTATCGGTAAATGCGACTTTTTGAATTTATAAAAACAGATGTCGCGAGCTTCTATGTCAACAATTTAAGTAGTTATTTTTTTTTCCTGAAGTGGGTTCAGGAAAGCTAGCATCGCATTCTCAATTTTGGCGATATTTTTTTGACAATGGTGGTATGAAGCTGACATTAGACTAGCAGTCCATATATAATATGTCCATGGAAGAACATATGGAACAAAGGGAAAATCCAGAGGTATCCTAAAATTTGCTGGATACTTTTCTCAAAACGTGAACAGCTGTTGAACAGCTCTCTGTTTGTTTCTCTTTTGCCTCGAATTTTGATCAGGTAGGATTTGGTCGCACAAAAAATCCACCAAACATTAGCAAGGTAAGCTACCCAATACATACGTACGTAAACGTACGCAAATATATGTTTTGTTCGTTATAATGGCCGTTAGCTGTAATTCAGCTATGATTTAACACGTATTACAAAAACATTGAACGTGTAGCACTAGAAAGCTATGCGAACTCGAACGTCCTCATTTTTAACTCTTTTAAGCTTGATCTCTGTTTCTGTAACAACTTTTTGTTCTAAATATACAAAAATCACAGTTGTAATTTTGGCAAAAAATGTGGTCCTACGACGATTCCTTAAGTTCCCATGGAACTGTGGAATGTGTTCTCAAATGCGAGGGAGCTAAAGAAGTTTATAGTTTTCCTGCAAAAGCAGTTAAAAGTCATGAGTGGTTTCAAGGGCTGAAAATTGAAGCAGAAGCCGATGATTTTCATCCTAATTTCTGGGTATGTAATAGACATTTTTCCACAAAAATGTTCACATCAGATAAAAGGCTTAAAACCAGCGCTGTCCCAGATAAGAACCTTCCAACTGGATTATCTTACACGAGTGAAATTCTAACTAATGTAGTCTCTCCTGAACAGCCTGATCCAAACAAATCTGTTACACCAAAAACCGGTAAAAACACTCATTCCAATGGATTGAAGAAGAACTCTTGTGTCCTTCCACCTAAGGCAAATATATTACAATCGAAGAAATGGATAAATGACTTTTCCAAAACACTTGTTGACTATCAATTAAAAGTTCGAGATTTTCTTAGATTTGTTTTTTATTTTCAGATTTCCATTTTTTCATGCATTTTAGTCTATTTGACAGGTGTTTGTGTTTTGTTCATGATGACAAAACGCGACGCTATGATTGCTGCTTTTTACATCATGAAGTACAGAACTGAATACATAAAATGGGAAACATAAACATTTAAGAAATGTTTATTGTTATTTCAGTAGCAGCTAAAATTGCGCTTCTTGCTACTTATTGTTAGCTAAGTAGCAGTAAAAATTGCGTTTGTTGTTACTTAAATAACAATAAGTAGCAGCAAAAATTGCGCTAAGTAACAACAAGTACAGAAAAAAGAAAGGGTTATAAAATAACAAATGCTGAGATTTTCTTAGATTTGTTTTTTATTTTCAGATTTCAATTTTTTCTTGCTAACGGCATCGTAAAAAAAGAGATAAGAAGAGCAAACTAGAAGTATAAATAAATTGGTTTCGCTAGAAAATTTAATTAAAACATCAATATGAATATCGAAGCAAATTGTTTAATAATAAATATTCTGAGAACGGATATAGTCATAATTATTAATATTATGGTTACATATCCATGAATCTAAAAAGTGAAGTTTAATATTGTGAAAACGAAAAAAGCTGATTTTACTTCGACCAAATGTAGCTTGAGAAACTCGAAAAATATCATCATTTGAAGACGATGATGACGTGATGTACATATTGGCGCAAAACAATGGGTAACCTATATTTAATACATTAACTTCACAATAATTAAGTTCTGCACTTTTTTTTGCGCCGTTGTATCTAATGCGGATTCTAAAAATTACTATCAAAACGCAAATTTACCAAAATAGTGAAAAAAATATTCTCTGCAATTTGTTAGAAAATAAATATGTAAGTCCACATTCATGTATTTCCTATAATCTTTATGCTTTAATATCGCTATCGAAGAATTTTAATATTTTGTATCCTCCTTACCAGTTACCAAATCACACTATCACTCTTAACTCACCCATCGATCCATTGCTAGTTAGTTTTACATTTTGTGTCAAAAAAAACGCAACGGATTCATTGAGTCACCCCTTTTCATCACATGCGGCAATGTCAAAGGATTCGTTGCCGCAACGGATGCAACGGATTCTATTGGTCAGGCCCTTTAGGAGTTTCTCTCTGTTTCCATATGTTCTTCAATCAGGAAAACAGCTGTTTTTAACAATGCTAACTACAAAAAAGCAAGGTAATCTTTCCTAAAGTTACGTTCATGAACTTACCCTTTTGTTTCGAATTTTGAGAGGTAATATATCTCATGATAAACAGAAATACAAGGTATGGTCATTAGACGCATACAAATCGCCATCTTGATATTTTATGACGTCACATTCTTCTTTTATTATTATTTTATTTATTAAGTGAATATTTTTTTTTAAATTGAAAAAAACATTTGAAAAATAAGAAAAAAGTCGACTACTCAAGTCTCATTTTGCGTAAGAACAACTTTTTTCATTTTTATTAGGTACCAATAATAAGTTAAAAAGGAAAAATAAATAAAATTTTAATTCTCTGTAGACCAATTGATCATCCCTTTGAAGAAACATCTCTAGCGGTACAAAAAGTTTCAGCTTGTCGGACTTGAAAAAAAAACAAAACAACGAAAAAAACGTCAATTAATAATTTTTTTTCTTTGAGAACACAAAATAATCCATAAATATTCCTTCTTTTTAAATTATAAACTTCAAACTCAACTTTTTTTCTTTATTTTGGTTGAAATGCTTAACTTACAGCAGAAAGTTTTGCTGTTTGAAATGTATGATAAATTTACAATTATTTGTATCAAAACGATGTATGAGAATATTCTATGAAACAGAATCCTATATTGGAATACTTCCAGTCGATTCTCAGTTCATACATTAATGTATGAAAGTTCATCATACAACGTTTCTATGAAACAGAAATACTACATCAGAACTGTCAAAATCATACATTGTATGTAATGTATGATCTATGAAACAGACCCGTGGTTGGATTTGTTCGTTCACAAAAAAAACCCAAAGACAATCAAGGTAACCAATCCGAAATCTATGTTCGTGAACGTACCCATTAGCATAGTTAAAAACAGCGGTTTTCCAGCTGGTTGAAGAACACATGGATGTATTATATATGGACTGCTAGTTGCCTACCTCAAGTTGGTTCCATTTTAGTCTCAGTTATTTTGGGCGACACAAGCCCTCCTGAGTACACTAGCGGGAAAAAAAATTAAACCTCAACTTTGACATTTCCTCCAGTAATCCCAGACAGTAATCCCTGGCAGCAGGTTTTCCCACATTGCCATTTTAAAATTTAACACTCATGGATTTATTGAAATTATTTTTTTATAGCTTGGTAAATTACAAGTTCGTAAAACTCTAGAAGCTAAACTTTGTTGCGATTTTGGACTGTCGTACTGCAAACTTAACAAAAAGCCTTAAGGTGTGTCCACACCAAAGAAACATTTTTTTAAGCATTTAAAAGACCTTTCAGAAATGTTTTTTTCTTTCTGTACGCTTTGCGAAATATTTCTGAAATGTCTATCTGTTTTCCTATCCGAACGGAAATCTTTCTTTATTTTGATGCATTTTAGTCTATTTGAAAGGTTTTGTTGTTTTTATTTGTTTGTGTTTTGTTCATGTTGACAAAACGCGACGCTATGATTGCTCCTTTTTACATCATGAAGTACAGAACTGAATACATAAAATGGGAAACATAAACATTTAAGAAATGTTTCAGACATTTCTGAAATGTGTCTGAAATGATATTTAAGCAAAGGGGAAACATTTCATAAATGTTTTTTTTGGTGTCACAAGAAATAGGCCTCAACCTCTGGCCATCAGGATTTTTATTAACTTTGTCTTTTATCATTATTAATGAAGAAATAGTTAAAAGAAATAAATAAAAAGGAACGTTGGTGTTAAAACACAGTACAAATAACTAAGGTAATATATCGCGCAGGTTATCAAAATCTGATCTGTCACTTTTTATTAAAAATGGTGGTTCTCAGAGACCTACATCAAAAATATGTATGAACAAAACTACACACTACTTATTTTCTTGTTTATTAAAAAGCTTTATTATAAATTAATTACCACAAATACTTTAAAATATAGCCACGAGATCTATTTTTCAGAACAAATAAACAAGCTAATGGTCTCTGGCGGCCGCCATTTTACTTTGATTTTGACAGATGCGCAGAAAATTGCAAAAATAAAACCTCTAATGATATTACCTTAGATATGTGTACTGTGGTCTTAAAAGACACATTGCCTTTTAGAATGCAACTGGAATTTGGACGTACATATTTATGTAGTTTGAAGAATAAGAATGAAAGAAAAAAATGTCAAAACACCTTATCTACTGCCTTAGTAGTGTTTTATTTGATCATAATTCATTAGTTTCTTTTAAAATCTTAATAAAATCAGCATTATTTGAAGAAATTTGAAGTAAAACCATTGTATATAGAATCTATAGTACTATCAAGATGGGTATTTCACCTAGCGCCATCTAGTTTCGCTATCTCGCTTTTTCTCAGTGTAGACTTTTAGTCGGGAGCTGAATTCAACACATATGCAATGTTAGAAATTGACAGAACGGAAAAGATGTATATAAAGTGTTAGGAGTTAGAGGGAATCAAATTAAAAAGTCTTTTTTGTGTTATTTCTTTGTTATTTTCTGATAATTAGAGAATGGAAGATAGAAATTTAGACAGGTATGTGAGGAGTTTTCATTTCTGCCTTGAAAATACACTGTTTTTGGTAGGGTTTTTTTATAGATACGGAAACAGGATGAAATTTACCTTTTTAACGATTTTTGTTGAAATTTGATATTTGGTTAGGTTTTTTTGCGTACAATTTTGAATGGTTACCATGTTTCATTATTATATTACTTTTCTTAGTCTGCAAAAAATTTATTTGAGTTGAAAAACCTACCTAGTTACTTATTTTACAAATAAAACAAATTGTTTGCAGATATATGTACCTATGTTAGAGTATCTTCACTTACCACGCCAAATATCTAGTACTTGATCTACTACTTACTACTAAATATATTACTTAATATACTACTAACCACTAAATCTATTACCAAATCTACTACTAAGCACTAAATGTAGTACTAAATATAGTACCAAAACTACGATAGTACTAAATTCTAGTACTAAGCACTAAAAATCTAGTACCAAAATACTATTGTACCAAGAACATAGTACCAACTGGCACCAGTTTTATATTTAACTAACGTTCGAGATTGAACAATATTTATATTAAAACTTTAAACAGTCGAATCCGAATATGGCAATATTGGTAGTTGATTTTGGTATATGAAATACAGAAAATACAGAAATAACAAAATTTCTTGAAAAATGAAAAATCCAAAAAATAATTGAAAACACACAATCTTGGTTTGGTAACGAAAAATCAAAGGGAAATCCATTAATTTTTGTTTCCCTTACTCTGCCATACCATAGGGTCTAGTTTCACTTTTTGAACCTTTCACTCGTACTTATTATTCATTATTCCTGCAAATGCTTGTAATTATTCTAACTGGCTGAACACTATGCAAAAACGGAACTGCATTACAGAGACGGAGTACGGAACAGCTGGCAAATTTGTCGTACGTACCAATTTCAATCGGAACACAATGCACGTACAGTTACTTTGACATTTAAATTAAAAAAATGGATGGAATACCAAAAACAAATGATAAAAAAGAGAAGAAATTCTTATACAACGAATTGAAATATCATTAAGATATCTGGTGTTATTTCATGAATACTAAATAAAAGGGTTTGGGAGGGACAGACGTACGAAAGATTGTTCTCTCTTTCATAATTTCTCTCTGCATCAGATAAAATGTCAAATTTACTGTACGTAAAAGTTAAAAGTTAAGCAACCTTTCCGTATGCGTATTGCAGTTCCGTATGCAGTAACGTACCATTGTGTTCGCAAAATACAGTTCGCGTGTATTCAATGTTTGCAGTTCCGTATGCGTATTCGAGTTCCGTCGTCATTGTGTTCAGCCAGTAACTCATACGTTTCTGAAAATATAACATACAACCTACTCTTTTATCAATATATTTCTTTCTACTCTCCAAAACCCATACAAATGCATATCAAGAACTACTGCAGCGCTATAACGGCAGTATCTCGCTAAACTAGATGCTGTCTGATGGTAGTACTATAGTTTTTATATACAATGCTAAAACCCTTTTTTTCTTTTTTTTTCCTTCTAGTGCTTTTAGCTTGTCTTAGGCACAGACCAATAAAAAAGGTAGTTGTCCACGATCTAAAAAAACAAGAGGCAAAATACCAAAGATGTCGCTCACTTCTATGGATGGAATTCAAAAGTGTCAGTTATGTTTTATCGGTAAATGCGACTTTTTGAATTTATAAAAACAGATGTCGCGAGCTTCTATGTCAACAATTTAAGTAGTTATTTTTTTTTCCTGAAGTGGGTTCAGGAAAGCTAGCATCGCATTCTCAATTTTGGCGATATTTTTTTGACAATGGTGGTATGAAGCTGACATTAGACTAGCAGTCCATATATAATATGTCCATGGAAGAACATATGGAACAAAGGGAAAATCCAGAGGTATCCTAAAATTTGCTGGATACTTTTCTCAAAACGTGAACAGCTGTTGAACAGCTCTCTGTTTGTTTCTCTTTTGCCTCGAATTTTGATCAGGTAGGATTTGGTCGCACAAAAAATCCACCAAACATTAGCAAGGTAAGCTACCCAATACATACGTACGTAAACGTACGCAAATATATGTTTTGTTCGTTATAATGGCCGTTAGCTGTAATTCAGCTATGATTTAACACGTATTACAAAAACATTGAACGTGTAGCACTAGAAAGCTATGCGAACTCGAACGTCCTCATTTTTAACTCTTTTAAGCTTGATCTCTGTTTCTGTAACAACTTTTTGTTCTAAATATACAAAAATCACAGTTGTAATTTTGGCAAAAAATGTGGTCCTACGACGATTCCTTAAGTTCCCATGGAACTGTGGAATGTGTTCTCAAATGCGAGGGAGCTAAAGAAGTTTATAGTTTTCCTGCAAAAGCAGTTAAAAGTCATGAGTGGTTTCAAGGGCTGAAAATTGAAGCAGAAGCCGATGATTTTCATCCTAATTTCTGGGTATGTAATAGACATTTTTCCACAAAAATGTTCACATCAGATAAAAGGCTTAAAACCAGCGCTGTCCCAGATAAGAACCTTCCAACTGGATTATCTTACACGAGTGAAATTCTAACTAATGTAGTCTCTCCTGAACAGCCTGATCCAAACAAATCTGTTACACCAAAAACCGGTAAAAACACTCATTCCAATGGATTGAAGAAGAACTCTTGTGTCCTTCCACCTAAGGCAAATATATTACAATCGAAGAAATGGATAAATGACTTTTCCAAAACACTTGTTGACTATCAATTAAAAGTTCGAGATTTTCTTAGATTTGTTTTTTATTTTCAGATTTCCATTTTTTCATGCATTTTAGTCTATTTGACAGGTGTTTGTGTTTTGTTCATGATGACAAAACGCGACGCTATGATTGCTGCTTTTTACATCATGAAGTACAGAACTGAATACATAAAATGGGAAACATAAACATTTAAGAAATGTTTATTGTTATTTCAGTAGCAGCTAAAATTGCGCTTCTTGCTACTTATTGTTAGCTAAGTAGCAGTAAAAATTGCGTTTGTTGTTACTTAAATAACAATAAGTAGCAGCAAAAATTGCGCTAAGTAACAACAAGTACAGAAAAAAGAAAGGGTTATAAAATAACAAATGCTGAGATTTTCTTAGATTTGTTTTTTATTTTCAGATTTCAATTTTTTCTTGCTAACGGCATCGTAAAAAAAGAGATAAGAAGAGCAAACTAGAAGTATAAATAAATTGGTTTCGCTAGAAAATTTAATTAAAACATCAATATGAATATCGAAGCAAATTGTTTAATAATAAATATTCTGAGAACGGATATAGTCATAATTATTAATATTATGGTTACATATCCATGAATCTAAAAAGTGAAGTTTAATATTGTGAAAACGAAAAAAGCTGATTTTACTTCGACCAAATGTAGCTTGAGAAACTCGAAAAATATCATCATTTGAAGACGATGATGACGTGATGTACATATTGGCGCAAAACAATGGGTAACCTATATTTAATACATTAACTTCACAATAATTAAGTTCTGCACTTTTTTTTGCGCCGTTGTATCTAATGCGGATTCTAAAAATTACTATCAAAACGCAAATTTACCAAAATAGTGAAAAAAATATTCTCTGCAATTTGTTAGAAAATAAATATGTAAGTCCACATTCATGTATTTCCTATAATCTTTATGCTTTAATATCGCTATCGAAGAATTTTAATATTTTGTATCCTCCTTACCAGTTACCAAATCACACTATCACTCTTAACTCACCCATCGATCCATTGCTAGTTAGTTTTACATTTTGTGTCAAAAAAAACGCAACGGATTCATTGAGTCACCCCTTTTCATCACATGCGGCAATGTCAAAGGATTCGTTGCCGCAACGGATGCAACGGATTCTATTGGTCAGGCCCTTTAGGAGTTTCTCTCTGTTTCCATATGTTCTTCAATCAGGAAAACAGCTGTTTTTAACAATGCTAACTACAAAAAAGCAAGGTAATCTTTCCTAAAGTTACGTTCATGAACTTACCCTTTTGTTTCGAATTTTGAGAGGTAATATATCTCATGATAAACAGAAATACAAGGTATGGTCATTAGACGCATACAAATCGCCATCTTGATATTTTATGACGTCACATTCTTCTTTTATTATTATTTTATTTATTAAGTGAATATTTTTTTTTAAATTGAAAAAAACATTTGAAAAATAAGAAAAAAGTCGACTACTCAAGTCTCATTTTGCGTAAGAACAACTTTTTTCATTTTTATTAGGTACCAATAATAAGTTAAAAAGGAAAAATAAATAAAATTTTAATTCTCTGTAGACCAATTGATCATCCCTTTGAAGAAACATCTCTAGCGGTACAAAAAGTTTCAGCTTGTCGGACTTGAAAAAAAAACAAAACAACGAAAAAAACGTCAATTAATAATTTTTTTTCTTTGAGAACACAAAATAATCCATAAATATTCCTTCTTTTTAAATTATAAACTTCAAACTCAACTTTTTTTCTTTATTTTGGTTGAAATGCTTAACTTACAGCAGAAAGTTTTGCTGTTTGAAATGTATGATAAATTTACAATTATTTGTATCAAAACGATGTATGAGAATATTCTATGAAACAGAATCCTATATTGGAATACTTCCAGTCGATTCTCAGTTCATACATTAATGTATGAAAGTTCATCATACAACGTTTCTATGAAACAGAAATACTACATCAGAACTGTCAAAATCATACATTGTATGTAATGTATGATCTATGAAACAGACCCGTGGTTGGATTTGTTCGTTCACAAAAAAAACCCAAAGACAATCAAGGTAACCAATCCGAAATCTATGTTCGTGAACGTACCCATTAGCATAGTTAAAAACAGCGGTTTTCCAGCTGGTTGAAGAACACATGGATGTATTATATATGGACTGCTAGTTGCCTACCTCAAGTTGGTTCCATTTTAGTCTCAGTTATTTTGGGCGACACAAGCCCTCCTGAGTACACTAGCGGGAAAAAAAATTAAACCTCAACTTTGACATTTCCTCCAGTAATCCCAGACAGTAATCCCTGGCAGCAGGTTTTCCCACATTGCCATTTTAAAATTTAACACTCATGGATTTATTGAAATTATTTTTTTATAGCTTGGTAAATTACAAGTTCGTAAAACTCTAGAAGCTAAACTTTGTTGCGATTTTGGACTGTCGTACTGCAAACTTAACAAAAAGCCTTAAGGTGTGTCCACACCAAAGAAACATTTTTTTAAGCATTTAAAAGACCTTTCAGAAATGTTTTTTTCTTTCTGTACGCTTTGCGAAATATTTCTGAAATGTCTATCTGTTTTCCTATCCGAACGGAAATCTTTCTTTATTTTGATGCATTTTAGTCTATTTGAAAGGTTTTGTTGTTTTTATTTGTTTGTGTTTTGTTCATGTTGACAAAACGCGACGCTATGATTGCTCCTTTTTACATCATGAAGTACAGAACTGAATACATAAAATGGGAAACATAAACATTTAAGAAATGTTTCAGACATTTCTGAAATGTGTCTGAAATGATATTTAAGCAAAGGGGAAACATTTCATAAATGTTTTTTTTGGTGTCACAAGAAATAGGCCTCAACCTCTGGCCATCAGGATTTTTATTAACTTTGTCTTTTATCATTATTAATGAAGAAATAGTTAAAAGAAATAAATAAAAAGGAACGTTGGTGTTAAAACACAGTACAAATAACTAAGGTAATATATCGCGCAGGTTATCAAAATCTGATCTGTCACTTTTTATTAAAAATGGTGGTTCTCAGAGACCTACATCAAAAATATGTATGAACAAAACTACACACTACTTATTTTCTTGTTTATTAAAAAGCTTTATTATAAATTAATTACCACAAATACTTTAAAATATAGCCACGAGATCTATTTTTCAGAACAAATAAACAAGCTAATGGTCTCTGGCGGCCGCCATTTTACTTTGATTTTGACAGATGCGCAGAAAATTGCAAAAATAAAACCTCTAATGATATTACCTTAGATATGTGTACTGTGGTCTTAAAAGACACATTGCCTTTTAGAATGCAACTGGAATTTGGACGTACATATTTATGTAGTTTGAAGAATAAGAATGAAAGAAAAAAATGTCAAAACACCTTATCTACTGCCTTAGTAGTGTTTTATTTGATCATAATTCATTAGTTTCTTTTAAAATCTTAATAAAATCAGCATTATTTGAAGAAATTTGAAGTAAAACCATTGTATATAGAATCTATAGTACTATCAAGATGGGTATTTCACCTAGCGCCATCTAGTTTCGCTATCTCGCTTTTTCTCAGTGTAGACTTTTAGTCGGGAGCTGAATTCAACACATATGCAATGTTAGAAATTGACAGAACGGAAAAGATGTATATAAAGTGTTAGGAGTTAGAGGGAATCAAATTAAAAAGTCTTTTTTGTGTTATTTCTTTGTTATTTTCTGATAATTAGAGAATGGAAGATAGAAATTTAGACAGGTATGTGAGGAGTTTTCATTTCTGCCTTGAAAATACACTGTTTTTGGTAGGGTTTTTTTATAGATACGGAAACAGGATGAAATTTACCTTTTTAACGATTTTTGTTGAAATTTGATATTTGGTTAGGTTTTTTTGCGTACAATTTTGAATGGTTACCATGTTTCATTATTATATTACTTTTCTTAGTCTGCAAAAAATTTATTTGAGTTGAAAAACCTACCTAGTTACTTATTTTACAAATAAAACAAATTGTTTGCAGATATATGTACCTATGTTAGAGTATCTTCACTTACCACGCCAAATATCTAGTACTTGATCTACTACTTACTACTAAATATATTACTTAATATACTACTAACCACTAAATCTATTACCAAATCTACTACTAAGCACTAAATGTAGTACTAAATATAGTACCAAAACTACGATAGTACTAAATTCTAGTACTAAGCACTAAAAATCTAGTACCAAAATACTATTGTACCAAGAACATAGTACCAACTGGCACCAGTTTTATATTTAACTAACGTTCGAGATTGAACAATATTTATATTAAAACTTTAAACAGTCGAATCCGAATATGGCAATATTGGTAGTTGATTTTGGTATATGAAATACAGAAAATACAGAAATAACAAAATTTCTTGAAAAATGAAAAATCCAAAAAATAATTGAAAACACACAATCTTGGTTTGGTAACGAAAAATCAAAGGGAAATCCATTAATTTTTGTTTCCCTTACTCTGCCATACCATAGGGTCTAGTTTCACTTTTTGAACCTTTCACTCGTACTTATTATTCATTATTCCTGCAAATGCTTGTAATTATTCTAACTGGCTGAACACTATGCAAAAACGGAACTGCATTACAGAGACGGAGTACGGAACAGCTGGCAAATTTGTCGTACGTACCAATTTCAATCGGAACACAATGCACGTACAGTTACTTTGACATTTAAATTAAAAAAATGGATGGAATACCAAAAACAAATGATAAAAAAGAGAAGAAATTCTTATACAACGAATTGAAATATCATTAAGATATCTGGTGTTATTTCATGAATACTAAATAAAAGGGTTTGGGAGGGACAGACGTACGAAAGATTGTTCTCTCTTTCATAATTTCTCTCTGCATCAGATAAAATGTCAAATTTACTGTACGTAAAAGTTAAAAGTTAAGCAACCTTTCCGTATGCGTATTGCAGTTCCGTATGCAGTAACGTACCATTGTGTTCGCAAAATACAGTTCGCGTGTATTCAATGTTTGCAGTTCCGTATGCGTATTCGAGTTCCGTCGTCATTGTGTTCAGCCAGTAACTCATACGTTTCTGAAAATATAACATACAACCTACTCTTTTATCAATATATTTCTTTCTACTCTCCAAAACCCATACAAATGCATATCAAGAACTACTGCAGCGCTATAACGGCAGTATCTCGCTAAACTAGATGCTGTCTGATGGTAGTACTATAGTTTTTATATACAATGCTAAAACCCTTTTTTTCTTTTTTTTTCCTTCTAGTGCTTTTAGCTTGTCTTAGGCACAGACCAATAAAAAAGGAAGTTGTCCACGATCTAAAAAAACAAGAGGCAAAATACCAAAGATGTTGCTCACTTCTATGGATGGAATTCAAAAGTGTCAGTTATGTTTTATCGGTAAATGCGACTTTTTGAATTTATAAAAACAGATGTCGCGAGCTTCTATGTCAACAATTTAAGTAGTTATTTTTTTTTCCTGAAGTGGGTTCAGGAAAGCTAGCATCGCATTCTCAATTTTGGCGATATTTTTTTGACAATGGTGGTATGAAGCTGACATTAGACTAGCAGTCCATATATAATATGTCCATGGAAGAACATATGGAACAAAGGGAAAATCCAGAGGTATCCTAAAATTTGCTGGATACTTTTCTCAAAACGTGAACAGCTGTTGAACAGCTCTCTGTTTGTTTCTCTTTTGCCTCGAATTTTGATCAGGTAGGATTTGGTCGCACAAAAAATCCACCAAACATTAGCAAGGTAAGCTACCCAATACATACGTACGTAAACGTACGCAAATATATGTTTTGTTCGTTATAATGGCCGTTAGCTGTAATTCAGCTATGATTTAACACGTATTACAAAAACATTGAACGTGTAGCACTAGAAAGCTATGCGAACTCGAACGTCCTCATTTTCAACCCTTTTAAGCTTGATCTCTGTTTCTGTAACAACTTTTTGTTCTAAATATACAAAAATCACAGTTGTAATTTTGGCAAAAAATGTGGTCCTACGACGATTCCTTAAGTTCCCATGGAACTGTGGAATGTGTTCTCAAATGCGAGGGAGCTAAAGAATTTTATAGTTTTCCTGCAAAAGCAGTTAAAAGTCATGAGTGGTTTCAAGGGCTGAAAATTGAAGCAGAAGCCGATGATTTTCATCCTAATTTCTGGGTATGTAATAGACATTTTTCCACAAAAATGTTCACATCAGATAAAAGGCTTAAAACCAGCGCTGTCCCAGATAAGAACCTTCCAACTGGATTATCTTACACGAGTGAAATTCTAACTAATGTAGTCTCTCCTGAACAGCCTGATCCAAACAAATCTGTTACACCAAAAACCGGTAAAAACACTCATTCCAATGGATTGAAGAAGAACTCTTGTGTCCTTCCACCTAAGGCAAATATATTACAATCGAAGAAATGGATAAATGACTTTTCCAAAACACTTGTTGACTATCAATTAAAAGTTCGAGATTTTCTTAGATTTGTTTTTTATTTTCAGATTTCAATTTTTTCATGCATTTTAGTCTATTTGACAGGTGTTTGTGTTTTGTTCATGATGACAAAATGCGACGCTATGATTGCTGCTTTTTACATCATGAAGTACAGAACTGAATACATAAAATGGGAAACATAAACATTTAAGAAATGTTTATTGTTATTTCAGTAGCAGCTAAAATTGCGCTTCTTGCTACTTATTGTTAGCTAAGTAGCAGTAAAAATTGCGTTTGTTGTTACTTAAATAACAATAAGTAGCAGCAAAAATTGCGCTAAGTAACAACAAGTACAGAAAAAAGAAAGGGGTATAAAATAACAAATGCTGAGATTTTCTTAGATTTGTTTTTTATTTTCAGATTTCAATTTTTTCTTGCTAACGGCATCGTAAAAAAAGAGATAAGAAGAGCAAACTAGAAGTATAAATAAATTGGTTTCGCTAGAAAATTTAATTAAAACATCAATATGAATATCGAAGCAAATTGTTTAATAATAAATATTCTGAGAACGGATATAGTCATAATTATTAGTATTATGGTTACATATCCATGAATCTAAAAAGTGAAGTTTAATATTGTGAAAACGAAAAAAGCTGATTTTACTTCGACCAAATGTAGCTTGAGAAACTCGAAAAATATCATCATTTGAAGACGATGATGACGTGATGTACATATTGGCGCAATACAATGGGTAACCTATATTTAATACATTAACTTCACAATAATTAAGTTAATGCGGATTCTAAAAATTACTATAAATAAATTAAATTAAATTAAAAATAGTGAAAAAAATATTCTCTGCAATTTGTTAGAAAATAAATATGTAAGTCCACATTCATGTATTTCCTATAATATTTATGCTTTAATATATCTATCGAAGAATTTTAGTATTTTGTATCCTCCTTACCAGTTACCAAATCACACTATCACTCTTAACTCACCCATCGATCCATTGCTAGTTAGTTTTACATTTTGTGTCAAAAAAACGCAACGGATTCATTGAGTCACCTCTTTTAATCGCATGCGGCAATGTCAAAGGATTCGTTGCCGCAACGGACGCAACGGATTCTATTGGTCGGGCCCTTTAAGAGTTTCTCTCTGTTTCCATATGTTCTTCAATCAGGAAAACAGCTGTTTTTAACAATGCTAACTACAAAAAAGCAAGGTAATCTTTCCTAAAGTTACGTTCATGAACTTACCCTTTTGTTTCGAATTTTGAGAGGTAACCTATCTCGTCAATTAATAATTTTTTTTCTTTGAGAACACAAAATAATCCATAAATATTCCTTCTATTTAAATTATAAACTTCAAACTCAACTTTTTTTCTTTATTTTGGTTTAAATGCTTTACTTACAGCAGAAAGTTTTGCTGTTTGAAATGTATGATAAATTTACAATTATTTGTATCAAAACGATGTATGAGAATATTCTATGAAACGGAATCCTATATTGGAATACTTCCAGTCGATTCTCAGTTCATACATTAATGTATGAAAGTTCATCATACAACGTTTCTATGAAACAGAAATACTGTTTAAATAAAAATAAAAAAAAACATCAGAACTGTCAAAATCATACATTGTATGTAATGTATGATCTATGAAACAGGCCCCTGGTTGGATTTGTTCGTTCACAAAAAAACCCAAAGTCAATCAAGGTAACCAATCCGAAATCTATGTTCGTGAACGTACCCATTAGCATAGTTAAAAACAGCGGTTTTCCAGCTGGTTGAAGAACACATGGATGTATTATATATGGACTGCTAGTTGCCTACCTCAAGTTGGTTCCATTTTAGTCTCAGTTATTTTGCGCGACACTAGCCCTCCTGAGTACACTAGCGGGAAAAAAAATTAAACCTCAACTTTGACATTTCCTCCAGTAATCCCAGACAGTAATCCCTGGCAGCAGGTTTTCCCACATTGCCATTTTAAAATTTAACACTCATGGATTTATTGAAATTATTTTTTTATAGCTTGGTAAATTACAAGTTCGTAAAACTCTACAAGCTAAACTTTGTTGCGATTTTAGACTGTCGTACTGCAAACTTAACAAAAAGCCTTAAGGTGTGTCCACACCAAAGAAACATTTTTTTAAACATTTAAAAGACCTTTCAGAAATGTTTTTTTCTTTCTGTACGCTTCGTGAAATATTTCTGAAATGTCTATCTGTTTTCCTATCCGAACGGAAATCTTTCTTTATTTTGATGCATTTTAGTCTATTTGAAAGGTTTTGTTGTTTTTATTTGTTTGTGTTTTGTTCATGTTGACAAAACGCGACGCTATGATTGCTCCTTTTTACATCATGAAGTACAGAACTGAATACATAAAATGGGAAACATAAACATTTAAGAAATGTTTCAGACATTTCTGAAATGTGTCTGAAATGATATTTAAGCAAAGGGGAAACATTTCATAAATGTTTTTTTGGTGTGGACACACCTTTATAGTTGTCACAAGGAATAGGCCTCAACCTCTGGCCATCAGGATTTTTATTAACTTTGTCTTTTATCATTATTAATGAAGAAATAGTTAAAAGAAATAAATAAAAAGGCCCGTTGGTCTTAAAACACAGTACACATAACTAAGGTAATATATCGCGCAGGTTATCAAAATCTGATCTGTCACTTTGTATTAAAAATGGTGGTTCTCAGAGACCTACATCAAAAATATGTATGAACAAAACTACACACTACTTATTTTCTTGTTTATTAAAAAGCTTTTTTATAAATTAATTACCACAAATACTTTTAAAATATAGCCACGAGATCTATTTTTCAGAACAAATAAACAAGCTAATGGTCTCTGGCGGTGCCATTTTACTTTGATTTTGACAGATGCGCAGAAAATTGCAAAAATAAAACCTCTAATGATATTACCTTAGATATGTGTACTGTGGTCTTAAAAGACACATGGCCTTTTAGAATGCAACTGGAACTTGGACGTACATATTTATGTAGTTTGAAGAATAAGAATGAAAGAAAAAAATGTCAAAACACCTTATCTACTGCCTTAGTAGTGTTTTATTTGATCATAATTCATTAGTTTTTTTTAAAATCTTAATAAAATCAGCATTATTTGAAGAAATTTGAAGTAAAACCATTGTATATAGAATCTATAGTACTATCAAGATGGGTATTTCACCTAGCGCCATCTAGTTTCGCTATCTCGCTTTTTCTCAGTGTAGACTTTTAGTCGGGGAGCTGAATTCAACACATATGCAATGTTAGAAATTGACAGAACGGGAAAGATGTATATAAAGTGTTAGGAGTTAGAGGGAATCAAAGTCTTTTTTGTGTTATTTCTTTGTTATTTTCTTATAATTAGAGAATGGAAGATAGAAATTTAGACAGGTATGAGAGGAGTTTTCATTTCTGCCTTGAAAATACACTGTTTTTGGTAGGGTTTTTTATAGATACGGAAACAGGATGAAATTTACCTTTTTAACGATTTTTGTTGAAATTTGATATTTGGTTAGGTTTTTTTGTGTACAATTTTGAATGGTTACCATGTTTCATTATTATATTATTTTTCTTAGTCTGCAAAAAATTTATTTGAGTTGAAAAACCTACCTAGTTACTTATTCTACAAATAAAACACATTGTTTGCAGATATTTGTACCTATGTTAGAGTATCTTCACTTACCACGCCAAATATCTAGTACTTGATCTACTACTTACTACTAAATATATTAATTAGTATACTTCTAACCACTAAATCTAGTACCAAATCTACTACTAAGCACTAAATCTAGTACTAAATATAGTACCAAAACTACGATAGTACTAAATTCTAGTACTAAGCACTAAAAATCTAGTACCAAAACACTATTGTACCAAGAACATAGTACCAACTGGCACCAGTTTTATATTTAACTAACGTTCGAGATTGAACAATATTTATATTAAAACTTTAAACAGTCGAATCCGAATATGGCAATATTGGTAGTTGATTTTGGTATATGAAATACAGAAAATACAGAAATAACAAAATTTCTTGAAAAATGCAAAATCCAAAAAATAATTGAAAACACACAATCTTGGTTTGGTAACGAAAAATCAAAGGGAAATCCATTAATTTTTGTTTCCCTTACTCTGCCATACCATAGGGTCTAGTTTCACTGTTTGAACCTTTCACTCGTACTTATTATTCATTATTCCTGCAAATGCTTGTAATCATTCTAACTGGCTGAACACAATGCAAAAACGGAACTGCATTACGGAGACGGAGTACGGAACAGCTGTCAAATTTGTCGTACGTACCAATTTCAATCGGAACACAATGCACGTACAGTTACTTTGACATTTAAATTAAAAAAATGGATGGAATACCAAAAACAAATGATAAAAAAGAGAAGAAATTCTTATACAACGAATTGAAATATCATTAAGAAGAATGGAATCATCTGGTGTTATTTCATGTATACTAAATAAAAGGGTTTGGGAGGGACAGACGTACGAAAGATTGTTCTCTCTTTCATAATTTCTCTCTGCATCAGATAAAATGTCAAATTTACTGTACGTAAAAGTTAAAAGTTAACCAACCTTTCCGTATGCGTACTGCAGTTCCGTATGCAGTAACGTACCATTGTGTTCGCAAAATACAGTTCGCGTGTATTCAATGTTTGCAGTTCCGTATGCGTATTCGAGTTCCGTCGTCATTGTGTTCAGCCAGTAACTCATACGTTTCTGAAAATATAACATACAACCTACTCTTTCATTAATATATTTCTTTCTACTCTCCAAAACCCATACAAATGCATATCAAGAACTACTGCAGCGCTATAACGGCAGTATCTCGCTAAACTAGATGCTGTCTGATGGTAGTACTATAGTTTTTATATACAATGCTAAAACCCTTTTTTTCTTTTTTTTCCTTCTAGTGCTTTTAGCTTTAGCTTTTAGCTGTCTTAGGCACAAACCAATAAAAAAGGAAGTTGTCCACGATCTAAAAAAACAAGAGGCAAAATACCAAAGATGTCGCTCATTTCTATGGATGGAATTCAAAAGTGTCAGTTATGTTTTATCGGTAAATGCGACTTTTTGAATTTATAAAAACAGATGTCGTGAGCTTCTATGTCAACAATTTAAGTAGTTATTTTTTTTTCCTGAAGTGGGTTCAGGAAAGCTAGCATCGCATTCTCAATTTTGGCAATATTTTTTTGACAATGGTGGTATGAAGCTGACATTAGACTAGCAGTCCATATATAATACGTCCATGGAAGAACATATGGAACAGAAAGAAAATCCAGAGGTATCCTAAAATTTGCTGGATACTTTTCTCAACACGTGAACAGCTGTTGAAGAGCTCTCTTTTTGTTTCTCTTTTGCCTCGAACTTTGATCAGGTAGGATTTGGTCGCACAAAAAAACCACCAAACATTAGCAAGGTAACCTACCCAATACATACGTATGTAAACGTACGCAAATATATGTTTTGTTCGTTATAATGGCCGTTAGCTGTAATTCAGCTATGATTTAACACGTATTACAAAAACATTAAACGTGTAGCACTAGAAAGCTATGCGAACTCGAAAGTCCTCATTTCCAACTCTTTTAAGCTTGATCTCTGTTTCTGTAATAACTTTTTGTTCTAAATATACAAAAATCACACAGTTGTAATTTTGGCAAAAAATTTGGTCGGACGACGATTCCTTAAGTTCCCCTTCCCATGGAACTGTGGAGTGTGCTCTCAAATACGAGGGAGCTAAAGAATTTTAAAGTTTTCCTGCAAAAGCAGTTAAACGTCATGAGTGGTTTCCAGGGCTGAAAATTGAAGCAGAAGCCGATGATTTTCATCCTTATTTCTGGGTATGTAATAGACATTTTTCCACAAAAATGTTCACATCAGATAAAAGGCTTAAAACCAGCGCTATCCCAGATAAGAACCTTCCAACTGGATTATCTTACACGAGTGAAATTCTAACTAATGTAGTCTCTCCTGAACAACCTGATCCAAACAAATCTGTTACACCAAAAACCGGTAAAAACACTCATTCCAATGGATTGAAGAAGAACTCTTGTGTCCTTCCACCTAAGGCAAATATATTACAATCGAGGAAATGGATAAATGACTTTTCCAAAACACTTGTTGACTATCAATTAAAAGTTCGAGATTTTCTTAATTACTTACTTAGGTGGCGCTACAGTTCGGGACGAACCTGGGCCTCAACCAACATGCCTCTCCAGCTAACTCGGTCTTTGGCTAGCTGCCTCCAGTTTTGCACTCCAAGTTGGTTCAGGTCGTCCTCCACTTGAGCCCGCCACCTAAGGCGAGGTCTTCCTTGACTGCGTCTACCCTCTGGGATTGAATCGAAGATCCTGCGAGCAGGAGCATTGTTGTCCATTCGCTCTACATGACCTAGCCATCTTAAACGTGATATGCGTATTTTTTTGACCAGGTCAATGTCGCTGTACAGTTCGTATAGTTCTTGGTTGAACCTTCTCCTCCAAAGCCCGTTAACGCAGATAGGGCCAAAAATCTTCCGAAGAATCTTACGCTCGAAACGACAAAGAATATTTTCATCCGCTTTAGATAGAGTCCTTGCCTCGGCGCCATAGAGCAGGACTGGGATGATTAGGGTCTGAAACAGAGTCTCCTTTGTCTTTCGAGAGAGGGCTTTGCTGCTCAATTGCCTTCCTAGCCCATAGAAACAGCGATTGGCAAGAGTAATTCTTCGCTTTATTTCTGACGAGATGTTGTTGTCAGATGTTATAGCGGATCCGAGGTACACAAAGTCCCTAACTACCTCAAAGTTGTACCTGTCTATTGTGATTTTTTTTATAATTAACGCGCGCACAAGGGATTATGTGTTTCCCTTTTAATGTAGAACACACTGCGCGGGCATTACGAAGATAGGGAGGGGAGAGATAGGAGGTGCCGATTAACATTGGTTTTGAATGTTTGCAGATCAAAATGGCAAGGGAAAATCCCGCCGGGTAAACTATTCCAGATTCGTGTCGTTCGGCTAAAAAAAGAATCCCTATATTTCACGGTACGTCCGAAATTAGGCTCAAGGGTGAACTGATGAGCATTCCTTGCGAGACGAGTATTACGGGAGAAACTTTTAAGGGGAGGAATGCAACTGGCTACTTCGAGTGAACATTTTTTGTAAAAGAAACGATAAAATAAGGAAAGACATGAAACATTGCGTCGGTGTTCGAGTGGGGCAATTGTTTCAGCGGCAGTTCTATTACCTATCAATCTTAACGCTCGATTTTGTATTCTATCAAGCAGGTGAAGCGATGTTTGCGAAGCACCTGCCCAGAGGTGGGAGTTATACTCGAGTTTAGGGCGTATAAACGCTTTATAAATTGTAGCCAGATCAGATGGGGAAAAGTACTTCTTACACCGATACAGAAAACCTAAGCACTTTGCAGCATTCTTAGCGATCTCAAATATATGGTCGTTCCAACGGAGGTCGTCGTTGACACACATACCGAGTACTGAGAGCTTTTCGGTTTCTTCGATGTAAGTGACATTCATGGACAATGGCATTGGGGGAATGTTTAGCTTTAACGACAGAAGACAGCATTGAGTTTTCGAAGCATTAAACTCCACACGATTTCTATTACCCCATTTAACAATGCTGTATAAATCGGAGTTTAATGAGCTTGACATACGGCACCGTTGCAATTGTACGTCCGAAGGCGAAGGACGTGAATTATCGAACGAATATGAAAAGCTGAGGGTAGAGTCGTCAGCAAAACAGTTAAGTGGATTAGAAGTAACAGACAGAAGATCATTTATAAAAATGAGGAAAAGAGTCGGAGACAGAACAGAGCCCTGGGGCACACCAGCATTTATTTTATGGAAATCAGACTTGAATCCGTCCAATACAACTTGTATTGAACGGTCCAGAAGATAGCTTCTAATCCAACGAACAAGAGTATTATCGATCCCAGAAGCACGCATTTTCGATAAGAGAGCTTCATGCCAAACTCTATCAAATGCCTTGGAGATATCAAGAGCAATAATCTTACTTTCACCAAAGCGATGTAAAGATTTGTTCCACTGTTCGGTGAGATATGCCATCAGATCACCAGTGGAACGGTTGCTGCGGAAGCCATACTGACGGTCATGGAGAAGCTTACGATCTTCGAGATATTCCTTAAGCTGACGGTTAATCAGTGTTTCCATGACCTTAGAAAGAAGGGATGTCAGTGCTATGGGTCGGTAGGAGGAGGGGGAGGATGGGTCACCTTTCTTAGGGACAGGCTGGACAAATGCTGTTTTCCATCTTCTAGGAAAGATTCCAGAAGAGTAGGAGCGATGGAAAAGCTTACGCAGTGGCTTTGCCAGTGTGGAAGAACACCTCTTCAGAAGAATCGGGGGTATACCATCCGGGCCAGCGGATTTGTGTATATCGAGATCTTTGAGAACTCTTGCTACTGTACGAGTGCGGAAAAAAATGTGTCCCATGGAAAAATTTACATTCTCAAGTACAGGAGGGGCAACGTTGCTTTGAGGCAGCGTGGAGCTGGCAGCGAAATGGGCGGCGAGCAAGTTTGCCTTCTCTGAAGAGTAAACAATTGGTTTGTTATTGTCGATGAGCGTTGGAACCGAAGATGTCGAGGAGTTTTTTATATTTTTTACAAATGACCAAAAATTTTTACTGCCTTTGGGACACTGCAGAATTTTTTGCCGTAATTTTTGGTCATGCAAAAATTTGGTTCTTTCTATAACGGAGTTGCATGAGTTCCTTGCTTGTTTGTGCTTTTTCCGATTTTCCTCTGTAGGGTTGGCTTTGTAAGATCGGAAACTTACTTCTTTGAGCCTGATAGCTTCTTTACACTCAGAATTAAACCAAGACTTTTCTTTAGGTTTGATGCTTTTTACTCTGTTAGGAATAAAAGCACGCATCCCTAGAAGAATCACATTTGTGATCATTTCAGCACTGGCATCAATGTCACTATCGAGGAAGCATAGTGACCAGTTAAAGTTTCGGAAAAAGAAATTCAGGCCGTCCCAGTTGGCTTTCTCGTATTGCCAAACGGTCCTGGTGGGAAGTTTTTGTGATGTTTTGTCCAATCCGCCGGTATTGTGTGTCCCTTTTTGTGGACAGCAGGTACTTCGTTTTGGCCTCATTGACTGCTAGTCCCATCTTAGCCGCTTCAGCTTCTTTGCTAGCAAACGTTCCAGTGACAGCTCGCCGAGTTCTGCAAATGATGTCTATGTCGTCAGCGTATGCTAGCAATTGCACAGACTTGAAAAAAATTGTCCCACTACAATTGACTTGCGAGTTTCTTATAATTTTTTCAAGTATTAAGTTGAAGAAATCGCACGATAGCGCATCACCTTGTCGGAATCCTTTTTTGACGTCAAAAGCTTCTGTGAGGTCAGAACCAACCTTGACGGAGCAGCGAGAGTTCTCCATCGTCATGCTGCACAGTCGGACGAGTTTTGTGGGAATGCCAAAACCTGAAATGATTCTGTATAGCTCGTCTCTATAAATGCTATCGTACGTGGCCTTAAAATCGATAAAGAGGTGGTGGGTATCGATTTGGAAAATTTGGGTGGTTTCCAGGATCTGCCGTTGAGTGAACATTTGATCGATTGTGGACTTTCCTGGTCTGAAACCATACTGATAGGGGCCAATCAGGTTGCTGACGAAAGGTTTCAGGCGTTCACATAGTACGGCAGAGAGGATCTTGTAGGCGATATTCAGGAGACTTATTCCTCTATAGTTGGCGCAGTTTAGAGGGTCTTCTTTCTTGTGGATCGGGCAAACGATGCTGAGGTTCCATTCATCAGGCATACTTTCTTCTGACCAAACTTTAGACATGAGTTGGTGTATGCACTCCACTAGGTCATCTCCGGCCGCTTTAAAAAATTCGGCGGGTAGTCCGTCGGGTCTAGCAGCTTTGTTGTTTTTGAGTTTAGATATTGCTATCCTTACTTCATTTTGGTCAGGTGGACGGAAATTTTGTCTGTCATCATCCATGTAATCCATCAAATGTAATTCCTGCTCTGTAGCAGTCTAGGGCCTCCGCTAGTTGTTTGGATGCACGTGGTCTGTTAAGAGTTCTAACATTCCACGTAAAATAAGCACAATTGATGTGTACGATATAGTTGCAGCGACTGTGCATCACCAGTATGATGCCTTTCAGTGCCTACCCTATTCATACAGCACCCAACCACCCAGATTTTCTTAGATTTGTTTTTTATTTTCAGATTTCAATTTTTTCATGCATTTTAGTCTATTTGACAAGTGTTTGTGTTTTGTTCATGATGACAAAACGCGACGCTATGATTGCTGCTTTTTACATCATGAAGTACAGAACTGAATACATAAAATGGGAAACATAAACATTTAAGAAATGTTTATTGTTATTTCAGTAGCAGCTAAAATTGCGCTTCTTGCTACTTATTGTTAGTTAAGTAGCAGTAAAAATTGCGTTTGTTGTTACTTAAATAACAATAAGTAGCAGCAAAAATTGCGCTAAGTAACAACAAGTACAGAAAAAAGAAAGGGTTATAAAATAACAAATACTGAGATTTTCTTAGATTGGTTTTTTATTTTCAGATTTCAATTTTTTCTTGCTAACGGCATCGTAAAAAAAGAGATAAGAAAAGCAAACTAGAAGTATAAATAAATTGGTTTCGCTAGAAAATTTATTTAAAACATCGATATGAATATCGAAGCAAATTGTTTAGTAATAAATATTCTGAGAACGGATATAGTCATAATTATTAATATTATGGTTACATATCCATGAATCTAAAAAGTGAAGTTTAATATTGTGAAAACGAAAAAAGCTGATTTTACTTCGACCAAATGTAGCTTGAGAAACTCGAAAAATATCATCATTTGAAGACGATGATGACGTGATGTACATATTGGCGCAAAACAATGGGTAACCTATATTTAATACATTAACTTCACAATAATTAAGTTCTGCACTTTTTTTGCGCCGTTGTATCTAATGCGGATTCTAAAAATTACTATCAAAATGCAAATTTACCAAAATAAATAAGTCCACATTCATGTAATTCCTATAATCTTTATGCTTTAATATCGCTATCGAAGAAGTACGATTTTAATATTTTGTATCCTCCTTACCAGTTACCAAATCACACTATCACTCTTAACTCACCCATCGATCCATCGCTAGTTAGTTTTACATTTTGTGTCAAAAAAAACGCAACGGATTCATCGAGTCACATCTTTTCATCGCATGCGGCAATGTCACCGGATTCGTTGCCGCAACGGACGCAACGGATTCTATTGGTCGGGCCCTTTAGGAGTTTCTCTCTGCTTCCATATGTTCTTCATTAAGGAAAACAGCTGTTTTTTTGTTTCGAATTTTGAGAGGTAACCTATCTCATGATACACAGAAATACAAGTTATGTACGTCACATTCTTCTTTTATTACTATTTTATTTATTAAGTGAATATTATTTTTTTTAAATTGAAGGTTTAAACTATTTTTTTATGATTATAAGAATAATAAACTTAAAATAACAATAACAAAATTGGCAAATTAATACATTTATTTACACTCCCTAAGAATAAAAATCAGAAGAATGTGACGTCACACGCATAATCAGCTTAATCAGCCTATCTAGGACCTGTTTCATAGATAATACATCACATACACTACATGCAACATACATTAAAATTATTTTCATACATAACACACAATTTTCTGTTTCATAGATTTGACTGGAAGTAATGTATGAAATGTGTTTTGTTGTATGTGATGTATTTATTTTGACATTTGACTTAAATAAATTGTGAGGTTAGATCTGGCGTTAGAAGTCTATTTCTTCAAAAAGAAAAAAACATTTGAAAAATAAGAAAAAGTCGACTACTCAAGTCTCATTTTGCGTAAGAACAACTTTTTTTCACTTTTATTAGGTACCAATAATAAGTTAAAAAGGAAAAATAAATAAAATTTTGATTCTCTGTAGACCAATGGATCAAAATGTCCTTTTGAGGAAACATCTCTTGCGGTACAAAAAGTTTCAGCTTGTCGGACTTGAAAAAAAAAACAAAACAACGAAAAAAACGTCAATTAATAATTTTTTTCTTTGAGAACACAAAATAATCCATAAATATTCCTTCTATTTAAATTATAAACTTTAAACTCAACTTTTTTTCTTCATTTTGGTTTAAATGCTTAACTTACAGCAGAAAGTTTTGCTGTTTGAAATGTATGATAAATTTACAATTATTTGTATCAAAACGATGTATGATAAACTTCTATGAAACAGAATCCTATATTGGAATACTTCCAGTCGATTCTCAGTTCATACATTGATGTATGAAAGTTCATCATACAACGTTTCTATGAAACAGAAATACTACATCAGAACTGTCAAAATCATATATTGTATGTAATGTATGATCTATGAAACAGGCCCCTGGTTGGATTTGTTCGTTCACAAAAAAACCCAAAGACAATCAAGGTAACCAATCCGAAATCTATGTTCGTAAACGTACCCATTAGCATAGTTAAAAACAGCTGTTTTCCAGCTGGTTAAAGAACACATGGATGTATTATATATGGACTGCTAGTTGCCTACCTCAAGTTGGTTCCATTTTAGTCTCAGTTATTTTGGGCGACACTAGCCCTCCTGAGTACACTAGCGGGAAAAAAAATTAAACCTCAACTTTGACATTTCCTCCAGTAATCCCAGACTTTGGCAGCAGTTTTTCCCACATTGCCATGTTAAAATTTTACTTTTTTCTCCCGTGTTATTTAGAATATCCCACAATTAATCAACCAAGTAACAAATAAAAAAAAAAACACTCATGGATTTATTAAAATAATTTTTTTATAGCTTGGTTAATTACAAGTTCGTAAAATTTTAAAACCTAAACTTTGTTGCGATTTTCTACTGTCATACTGCAAACTTAACAAAAAGCCTTAAGGTGTGTCCACACCAAAGAAACATTTTTTTAAACATTTATAAGACCTTTCAGATATGTTTTTTTCTTTCTGTACGCTTCGCGAAATATTTCTGAAATGTCTATTTGTTTTCTTATCCGAACGGAAATCTTTCTTTATTTTGATGCATTTTAGTCTATTTGAAAGGTTTTGTTGTTTTTATTTGTTTGTGTTGTGTTCATCTTGACAAAACGCGACGCTATGATTGCTCCTTTTTACATCATGAAGTACAGAACTGAATACATAAAATGGGAAACATAAACATTTAAGAAATGTTTCAGACATTTCTGAAATGTGTCTGAAATGATATTTAAGCAAAGGGGAAACATTTCATAAATGTTTTTTTGGTGTGGACACACCTTTATAGTTGTCACAAGGAATAGGTCTCAACCTCTGGCCATCAGGATTTTTATTAACTTTGTCATTTATCATTATTAATGAAGAAATAGTTAAAAGAAATAAATAAAAAGGAACGTTGGTCTTAAAACACAGTACACATAACTAAGGTAATATATCGCGCAGGTTATCAAAATATGATCTGTCACTTTGTATTAAAAATGGTGGTTCCAGAGACCTACATCAAAAATATGTATGAACAAAACTACACACTACTTATTTTCTTGTTTATTAAAAAGCTTTTTTATAAATTAATTACCACAAATAGTGGTAGTAGTGCCCCGTGGCTTAGTGGTTAGTGTGTAGGACTGCTAAGCGAAAGAACCTGGGTCCAGCTCATAGCCACCTTTTTTTCTGGGGTACTGCCTCTTGCAAGGAACTGACAAAACCTCCAAGAGTAAAATTTGTCTCGAAAAAGTGCATCTCATGTAGCCGTTCGGACTCGGCGGTAAACTGTAGGTCCCTTCCATTCTTGCAGAGTAATAACACACACACAGGAATGGTTGAGAGTATAAGTCACTAGGCCTAGGCTCCTAAAGGAGCTGTCGCGCCAATAAATTTATTTATTTTATAGTAGTGTCTTATTTGATCATAATTCATTAGTTTCTTTTAAAATCTTAATAAAATCAGCATTATTTGAAGAAATTCGAAGTAAAACCATTGTATATAGAATCTATAGTACTATCAAGATGGGTATTTCACCTAGCGCCATCTAGTTTCGCTATCTCGCTTTTTCTCAGTGTAGACTTTTAGTCGGAGAGATGAATTCAACACATATGCAATGTTAGAAATTGACAGAACGGGAAAGATGTATATAAAGTGTTAGGAGTTAGAGGGAATCAAATTAAAAAGTCTTTTTTGTGTTATTTCTTTGTTATTTTCTGATAATTAGAGAATGGAAGATAGAAATTTAGACAGGTATGTGAGGAGTTTTCATTTCTGCCTTGAAAATACACTGTTTTTGGTAGGGTTATTTTTATAGATACGGAAACATGATGAAATTTACCTTTTTAACGATTTTTGTTGAAATTTGATATTTGGTTAGGTTTATTTGTGTACAATTTTGAATGGTTACCATGTTTCATTATTATATTATTTTTCTTAGTCTGCAAAAAATTTATTTGAGTTAAAAAACCTACCTAGTTACTTATTTTACAAATAAAACACATTGTTTGCAGATATTTGTACCTATGTTAGAGTATCTTCACTTACCACACCAAATATCTAGTACTTGATCTACTACTTACTATTAAATATATTACTTAATATACTACTAACTACTACTACTAACTACTAGTACTAAATATAGTACCAAAACTACGATAGTACTAAATTCTAGTACTAAGCACTAAAAATCTAGTACCAAAATACTATTGTACCAAGAACATAGTACCAACTGGCACCAGTTTTATATTTAACTAACGTTCGAGATTGAACAATATTTATATTAAAACTTTAAACAGTCAAATCCGAATATGGCAATATTGGTAGCTGATTTTGGTATATGAAATACAGAAAACACAGAAATAACAAAATTTCTTGAAAAATGCAAAATCCAAAAAATAATTGAAAACACACAATCTTGGTTTGGGAACGAAAAATCAAAGGGAAATCCATTAATTTTTGTTTCCCTTACTCTGCCATACCATAGGGTCTAGTTTCACTTTTTGAACCTTTCACTCGTACTTATTATTCATTATTCCTGCAAATGCTTGTAATCATTCTAACTGGCTGAACACAATGCAAAAACGGAACTGCATTACGGAGACGGAGTACGGAACAGCTGTCAAATTTGTCGTACGTACCAATTTCAATCGGAACACAATGCACGTACAGTAACTTTGGCATTTAAATTAAAAAATGGATGGAAAACCAAAAACAAATGATAAAAAAGAGAAGAAACTCTTATACAACGAATTGAAATATCATTAAGAAGAATGGAATCATCTGGTGTTATTTCATGTATACTAAATAAAAGGGTTTGGGAGGGACAGACGTACGAAAGATTATTCTCTCTTTCATAATTTGTTACGGCTGCCTGTAAAGAACAAAAGAAAATATTAATTTGTATCAAAAATAAGAAAATAAAATCTTAAATTACCTGTAAATGCTTTGCACGGTGAAATTCTCCTGTAGTAATGTCATACATACATACTACCTACTGATCGTCTGGTCAGGCTGAAATTAATTTAAAAAAATGCAAGTGGTTATCAGAACTCTTGAAATTGTGTATCTTGAATGATAAATGCACGGATAATTCACTACGCGATACACAACAAAAAAGGAAAAATAAAAATAAAAATAAAACAAATGTATGTACGAGCAAAGCAAAGCAGCTGGAAGGAATTGTATACCAGATTGCGACACACTTGGTCTGTCTCTGGTGAGAGAAACAAAGTTAAACTGGCTGCAAGTTTTAATTTTTGTTTATTTCAAAACTGAAAACTTAAATTCACATCACACTCAAGCCAAAAGGAAACGAAAATTTGCACTTAATTGGAATGTGAAAACTAAAGAATCAACACAAATTTATCGCCAAAACGAATACTTGGGTGGCCAAAGAAATGAAATAAAACAATAAAAAAAAAAAAACTACGTTTAACGCGCTTTTCTTTAGTTTAGTTTGTTTATTGTTTTCTACCTACTCGTAAGTAGGTTTACCTTGTGATTTTTGCGGTGTAAGTGGAGAGCCCCAAGTCGAAATTCCCACAAAGCGGTAGAGCGTGCGGCTTTTCGGAGTCAAATTCACCCCAGGATGGAGAACATAGTGTTTGCGGTGGTTTGGAATTAAAAAAACGGGGAAGTCACAAGACAATTTCGGATCCATAGAGTAGCGACGGACTAGTAACAGTGTGCCCAGAAAAAAAATAGTTTTTTTGTCTATCACCAATTTGTTAAAAATTGGAATATAGTTTTCATCGTAAGTGTAAATTTAATGTAATTTAAAGTAATTAAATTGAAATTTTTATATAAAAAAAAATATTAGTGTTTAAAAGGGCGTAACGTGCGAAGACGAATTAAGGATTAGGAATAAGGAAGGCGGGGAACTTCCTTACACAGTTTACACAGGTAAAACCGAGTTTTTCCATAAAATAGTATCGAAACATTATATAAATTGAAAAAATATATTAGGCAAAACATCCAAGGCGGTTTCCGATAGTCGGAACCACCAGCCTCTTTTTTTGGTGGAAGTGCCTAACTGGCAGTTTTTTGGATTGGGTACCAGCACCAGTTTTCAAAAAAGGAATCCGGAAAACAACTTAATGAACTGAAGAAAAAAAAACGGAAAACAACGCGCTTCGCTACATTCGATCAAAAAAAGGACAAATTTCAACGGAAAAGCGAAGTATAAAGACCAAACTGTAGGTACTTAACAAATTTTATTATTTAAATTTTTGAATTGCTACCACAAAAAAAGAGGGTGTTGTTTTCCACTAATTGGTTTGGTAGTGGGCAACAAGTGGGCTACCCACCATTAGTGCGCCATACTAAATTAGCCAAAACTACAACCCGCCTTCGCATAAGATAAAATATTATCTTTGTATATAAAATCTATAGTACTATCATGAAGTCGATTTTTTTAATTTGAACTCAGCTCATGTGAGGGCGCTACAGTAGCCTAAGTGGATTGTAGTGGAAATGAGTAGAGAAGCAAAAAAGTAAGAGCAAGAAATATATATTGGGTAAGAGAGTGAACTCTTTACTTTTTTGGAGGATGTGGCTTGTAGATACATTTGATCAAGTTCAGTAAGTTACATACATAGTTGTTTTGGTTTTGTTTTTTTTTTCTTAGGAATATGCAGTAAGATACAAGTCTACCGATATAGGTAAACAAATGTGTGTTTACTACTGAAAGTATTCTTACGTTGCTATGTTAATATGAATCCTTTATTTTGGATTCAATAAAGGGGTCGCAGACAGAAAATTCAGAGGAGAAACATAGATACATACATATCCTTAGTTAAATCCTTATAAGCGATATTGATGTTGTTGACCTTGTTTTGTGTACCTTTTCTATAGATTTTATATACAAAGATATTATAAATTCAGTCAGCGAAGACACCTTTCCGTGGGGAACAATCGAAAGGGAAAATTCGCAATCGGATTCAGAGACATCCACCAAGACTTCCCAAGAGAAGACACCAACCCATTTCCCGGCGGATATTGATCCATCTTTTTTTTTGGCGTCGGTTATGTTTTAAAACAAATTAATTTTTGGTCAATTGTTAAATTTTTAATTTAAATTTTAATTATTTGCTTTGTTGTTCGTTGTGGTGTTTGTGCGTCTCTCTAAAAGGGCTACATAAGTAAATGGAACACCTGGGATTCCGGCTTTCCCCTTACCAAAGCAAACCAATTTGCAAAGTACTTTTTTTTGTAGTTACATAGATTCCCCCCCTTTATAATTAAAAAGAGCTCTTTTTTTACTGGGTTAGGGTAAAAATAGGAATACCATATTGTATTCATGTTGGTAAGTGAGGGTGGAGTTGGCTATCTTCAAGCCTAACTTCCTGTTTGGGATCCTTTTTTTTTGGGGACTTTTAATAATGCTATTATCGGTTGTGTAAACATATGTTACTATGTTTTTTTTGGTTTAAAATGTATACACAATTACTCAAATTATTTTCTCTTGCCAAATTTTTTGATTTCCTTTCTTAAAAGTTTTTTTTTTGTATAGCGAATAGATTTAAGATAGACTTTTTTTTAAATATTTTATTTTTTTATTCTACCTACATAGTATCCTTAATGAAAGTATAAGATATTATATTTATATTATTGTAAAATTTAAAATAAAATTTTTGTATGAAGATTATGTGAACCACGCCATACGATTGTTTATTATGACGGTTAAAGGTCGAATTTTTCAGGGGGTGGGAGAGGGGGGCGGATGTGGACGGCCTAAGGTGAAATCGTCAGTTGAGCGGTCAAAAGGGAATCTGGCATAAAATCTTGTAGATACATTTGATCAAGTTCAGTAAGTTACATACATAGTTGTTTTGGTTTTGTTTTTTTTTTTCTTAGAAATATGCAGTAAGATACAAGTCTACCGATATAGGTAAACAAATGTGTGTTTACTACTGAAAGTATTCTTACGTTGCTATGTAAATATGAATCCTTTATTTTGGATTCAATAAAGGGGTCGCAGACAGAAAATTCAGAGGAGAAACATAGATACATACATATCCTTAGTTAAATCCTTATAAGCGATATTGATGTTGTTGACCTTGTTTTGTGTACCTTTTCTATAGATTTTATATACAAAGATATTATAAATTCAGTCAGCGAAGACACCTTTCCGTGGGGAACAATCGAAAGGGAAAATTCGCAATCGGATTCAGAGACATCCACCAAGACTTCCCAAGAGAAGACACCAACCCATTTCCCGGCGGATATTGATCCATCTTTTTTTTGGCGTCGGTTATGTTTTAAAACAAATCAATTTTTGGTCAATTGTTAAATTTTTAATTTAAATTTTAATTATTTGCTTTGTTGTTCGTTGTGGTGTTTGTGCGTCTCTCTAAAAGGGCTACATAAGTAAATGGAACACCTGGGATTCCGGCTTTCCCCTTACCAAAGCAAACCAATTTGCAAAGTACTTTTTTTTGTAGTTACATAGATTCCCCCCCTTTATAATTAAAAAGAGCTCTTTTTTTTACTGGGTTAGGGTAAAAATAGGAATACCATATTGTATTCATGTTGGTAAGTGAGGGTGGAGTTGGCTATCTTCAGGCCTAACTTCCTGTTTGGGATCCTTTTTTTTTGGGGACTTTTAATAATGCTATTATCGGTTGTGTAAACATATGTTACTATGTTTTTTTTGGTTTAAAATGTATACACAATTACTCTAATTATTTTCTCTTGCCAAATTTTTTGATTTCCTTCCTTAAAAGTTTTTTTTTGTATAGCGAATAGATTTAAGATAGACTTTTTTTTAAATATTTTATTTTTTTATTCTACCTACATAGTATCCTTAATGAAAGTATAAGATATTATATTTATATTATTGTAAGATTTAAAATAAAATTTTTTTATGAAGATTATGTGAACCACGCCATACGATTGTTTATTATGACGGTTTAAGGTCGAATTTTTCAGGGGGTGGGAGAGGGGGGCGGATGTGGACGGCCTAAGGTGACATCGTCAGGTGAGCGGTTAAAAGGGAATCTGGCATAAAATCGGCCACCCAGATTCAAGGAGCGGAGAGGGTCGGCTCATCTGCAACAACAACAGTAGATTCAAGGAGGGAAGTATTTTGAAGTAGGCATGACATAATTTTTGTGACGAGGTGAGGTTCGATGCGGGGTTCAAGATCCCCTCCCCTTCCGGCGAGCTAATCCGTGCGTCGCCAGCATGCCACGACCCCTTGCATCGGACATTCTGACCCTTCCTCTCCCTATCCCACTTCCTACTCCTCATCCTACCCTATTTAGCTCCAGATCTAATTCCTATGGCTCCGGTTCCAGTATGACCTTTCCTTTACTTTATCCAAACCAATTCCTTTCCATCATCCTATCCTAATCCTCGCTTATCTCATCCTATTGCCCCGTTACAAATGGCGCCCATACGTAAGTGATCGAAGTTAGTCCTTGTTTTTGTCCAATCCGTTCCTGGAAGTTGTCGCTGACATCGTCGAAGCAACCTCTATGTCTTGAACAGGAAAGCCTGGGGCATACCAGTTCAAATGCGAGGGGTGGCGTCGAAGATGCCAGCGATAACAACCAGAAACAATATCTGTTTAAATGTTCGGGCATCCGCCCTCGGTAGAAAATTTTCGTAAGTCTTTGATAGGAAGGTTTAATACGTACCCACCAAATTGCGACGGAAAGTGAAGTCGAGATCGGGTGTCAGGTTACTTGTTAGTTGCATCCGGCGCTGCAGTCAGGTTGGGAAGGAAGAGTAAGTCTTGGTCAGGATTCCTCCTTAGAATGCCTGACCAATCGCGACGAAGAATTCCTATTCTGACAGTAGTGCCGAATGTAACCTCAGTGTATTCGTCAATTTTTGTTTAAATAACTACTTTTTAAAACGGCGGATATTGATCCATCTTTTTTTTGGCGTCGGTTATGTTTTAAAACAAATCAATTTTTGGTCAATTGTTAAATTTTTAATTTAAATTTTAATTATTTGCTTTGTTGTTCGTTGTGGTGTGTGTGCGTCTCTCTAAAAGGGCTACATAAGTAAATGGAATACCTGGGATTCCGGCTTTCCCCTTACCAAAGCAAACCAATTTGCAAAGTACTTTTTTTGTAGTTACATAGATTCCCCCCCTTTATAATTAAAAAGAGCTCTTTTTTTACTGGGTTAGGGTAAAAATAGGAATACCATATTGTATTCATGTTGGTAAGTGAGGGTGGAGTTGGCTATCTTCAGGCCTAAATTCCTGTTTGGGATCCTTTTTTTTTGGGACTTTTAATAATGCTATTATCGGTTGTGTAAACATATGTTACTATGTTTTTTTTGGTTTAAAATGTATACACAATTACTCAAATTATTTTCTCTTGCCAAATTTTTTGATTTCCTATCTTAAAAGTTTTTTTTTGTATAGCGAATAGATTTAAGATAGACTTCTTTTTTAAATATTTTATTTTTTTATTCTACCTACATAGTATCCTTAATGAAAGTATAAGATATTATATTTATATTATTGTAAAATTTAAAATAAATTTTTTTTATGAAGATTATGTGAACCACGCCAAACGATTGTTTATTATGACGGTTTAAGGTCGAATTTTTCAGGGGGTGGGAGAGGGGGGCTGATGTGGACGGCCTAAGGTGACATCGTCAGTTGAGCGGTCAAAAGGGAATCTGGCATAAAATCGGCCACCCAGATTCAAGGAGCGGAGAGGGTCGGCTCATCTGCAACAACAACAGCAGATTCAAGGAGAGCAGTAGCAGAGTCATATAGAGGGAAGTATTTTGAAGTAGGCATGACATAATTTTTGTGACGAGGTGAGGTTCGATGCGGGGTTCAAGATCCCCTCCCCTTCCGGCGAGCTAAGCCGTGCGTCGCCAGCATGCCACGACCCCTTGCATCGGACATTCTGACCCTTCCTCTCCCTATCCCACTTCCTACTCCTCTATCCTACCCTATTTAGCTCCAGATCTAATTCCTATGGCTCCGGTTCCAGTATGACCTTTCCTTTACTTTATCCAAACCAATTCCTTTCCATCATCCTATCCTAATCCTCGCTTATCTCATCCTATTGCCCCGTTACAAATGGCGCCCATACGTAAGTGATCGAAGTTAGTCCTTGTTTTTGTCCAATCCGTTCCTGGAAGTTGTCGCTGACATCGTCGAAGCAACCTCTATGTCTTGAACAGGAAAGCCTGGGGCATACCAGTTCAAATGCGAGGGGTGGCGTCGAAGATGCCAGCGATAACAACCAGAAACAATATCTGTTTAAATGTTCGGGCATCCGCCCTCGGTAGAAAATTTTCGTAAGTCTTTGATAGGAAGGTTTAATACGTACCCACCAAATTGCGACGGAAAGTGAAGTCGAGATCGGGTGTCAGGTTACTTGTTAGTTGCATCCGGCGCTGCAGTCAGGTTGGGAAGGAAGAGTAAGTCTTGGTCAGGATTCCTCCTTAGAATGCCTGACCAATCGCGACGAAGAATTCCTATTCTGACAGTAGTGCCGAATGTAACCTCAGTGTATTCGTCAATTTTTGTTTAAACAACTACTTTTTAAAACTGCTGCTGCTCCCAATAAATGGTAGCGCTCAACGGAGGCGTCACTCAAAGTGAAAAAGAAATAGACACCGTCCTACGCCTCCCAAAACACCCCCAATATTATAAAAAAAAATAAAAAAATCAGTAAATTGATTAATTTTTGTTGATTAGAAGCGATTGGATTTTGTGTTTTGAATGAACTTAGTTTTGTAGGAATGGTATGCAAGGAATAGTGTATTTTATAGTATGGTCGTGTTTAGGTATAAGCGATAGGGTTCAAAAAGAAAACGTTTGGTCTTGGGAGTTTTTCCAGAAGTGTTTATTTTAGAAGTAGTTTAAGTAAGGCATAGATTATAGGACATAGTAAGAAAAAAAAGAAGAAACGAAAAAAAAAAATATATATAGCTTAAGATAGATTAAAGATTAGTTTGCTGTCAGTTATTGTTGGTAGTTTAGTAATTTTTTCTGTTACGTTTTTTTTTAATTCGTTAGAGCAGTTTATATATTAAGTTAGATTTCGTAAAAGTTAAGTTAGTTAGGGATATTTAAAAGAAAAAAAAAGTATAGTAGTTAAGTATAATTAGAGTTTCCGTTTAGGTATAGAAAATAGATATAGATTAAAGGTATACAATATAGTACAGTAGAGGTGGAAAATATAAAAAAAAAGAAAAAAAAATATAAAGCTTAAGATAGATTTAGAGTTAGGTTAATAGTATAGAGTAGAGAGAAAGACGATAGTGTTTAGAAACGATAAGTAGCTGTTAATTTTACATTAATTTTTGGTAGGATTACTGTTTTGTATTTTGTGATAATCTAATTGTATAGGGTAAAGAACATATTATAATTGATATAGCTGAGTCAGATTTTTTGTTACATATATTTATTAGATTTAGGTAAAAACTTAAAACATAGGATAGCCTTTAAGTTATTAGTTAGTTTAGTATATAATAGTTACTTTGAATTTTAACAGTTTTTGTGTATTTGTATGACATTAGGTTAAGTAAGTGCTATTTTCTTTCTTTTCTGTTTTTTTTTTGTAATACAATAGTGATAAGAATTAGTTACTATAGGACTTAGACGATTAAGTTTGGTAGGATATTTTATAAGTGTGCTTTCGCGGGTGCTAATTGTTGATCCGTTTTCTTGTTTCTGGGGGTATGCTTGACGAGGAGACTGAGGAAATAAAAAAAATAGTCAATAGTTCATATAGAGAAAAACATACAGTTACCCGTTCACAATATCGGCTCCTGAATAGCGGTAGCAAGATGCCTCTTACGCGCCCTCCAACCCAAACTCCCGAGCTACCAAGCGAGTCTCAAAACCGGCAAGGTCAATCCACTGGAAACCTTCCGCTGTATTCAGTTCCTCCACCTACACTTCCGGCCGCGACAGTAAGTCAAAGGAGTGGTGCATCCGACTCGGAGCCATCACCTCCGTATAGCCATCTGACGAATGGGGGCGGGGCGTCGGAGAGAGTGAGGCTATTGGAAGTAGTCGACCGAGAAGAGCTTCAGCATCCTAACTCAGCGCTTTCCGGAAATGTTCCTCATCGAGAGACGAACAGCTATCAGGGCGATACTACGATATCGAAAATTTTGCTCTCGGCCATTAGTCAAGCGGTGAACAATGCGTGTAAGCAGTACACTGATTCTCTTCGAGGGGAGCTGAAAACGGAATTGGAAAGAAATTTTAGAATGTTAGTCGAGGGAAACCGTTTAACTACTCACCAGCCAGCCCAAACGGAGACTAGAAGGGTGGTATCAAATGGGACTGAAGAGCGAGAAGAGGTAGTCGGCGGTCCGCCAACCCAAGGAGGTACTCGATACCCTACTGGATCCATCCGCAAGGAATTTCGTACCAGTGGGAGATTCGAACGGGAGTAACCAGGCGGCCCCTCACTGGACACGAAGACCGGAAAGCAGGGGAAGCCAACTCAACAACGGTGGGTACTTTCACCATCCACGCATCATGGCACCAGCGTATGCGAGAAATCCTATAAGTATAGACAAATGGGGTTTAAAGGAAATTCCGAAGTACTCACCGTTGAAGATTTCGTGTTCCGTCTCGAAACGCTTCAGAGCCAGTATGGTTGTTCCTGGACAGAAATGCTGAGGGATTTTCATCTGCTTCTTACCGGCGCCGCATACGAGTGGTACTGGCAGTTCCAGCGGACCAGTTATCGTCCAGATTGGCCAGCATTAAAGGATGTATTAATGCGCCAATTTAGGAAGTCCAAATCGGATCTGGAGCTTATGAGAGACCTGTGGGAATGTCAGCACGGTACTGGGCAGTCATGCGATGATTTCTTTGTGGTGGTGGATAAGCTGAGAGCGCAACTCCAAGTTCCGATTCCAGAGATGGAGCTGGTACGAATTCTAAAACGGAATCTCAACGAAAGGATTCGGATGCTGGTATACCCGCAGCCAATTTTTACGCTGGACCAGTTGAGGGTAGCCTGTAATGATGCCGAGTATGCGTTTCCCATCAAGGACAAAGAAGCCCCGAGACCTCTAAGACAGCCCGTCCGATACCGAGCAAACGAACTCGCAGTGGAAGTGGAGGAATGGCAGGTGGGAGAAGAGAATGTGGCTGCGTTTCAGCACACCGGAGCTCGACCAAAGGCTTCGCGAGGGATGAGCGACCCAAGTTCGCTAACGTGTTGGAACTGTCGCTTGCGAGGTCATGCCTTTATGGACTGTCCCTCTACGACAAGAAATATATTTTGTTACAGGTGTGGCCAAGAAGGAGTTATTACTCCCAAATGCATGAATTGCAATCCGGGAAACCAGTCCAGGAATGCGACCTTGAGGGGGGAGTCGTGTTCCACGCAAACACCCCAATGGTAAGCCAAGGAACAGTAGGCTTGTCTAACGAAGTGAAAATTTTAGTTAGGAGTAGGGGAGTAGAAAGGGCAAAATTAGAGAAAAAAATAAAACAATATGAAATAAAGCCCTTACACATAAGAATTAAAGAATACGAGATAGCAAAAAATAGGATTTTTAAGGGTTGCTTCTCGGCGGTATCTAGAAGAATCGCGAATGCTAGGGAGCGCTTTAAAAGAAGGAAAGATTTAAGAGAACGAATTTCGGCGACGGTATTGGATCTAAATTCTGATATAAGACCGTACGCCAAGGTAATGATTGCGGGAAAGGAAATTTTGGGATTGTTGGATAGCGGAGCTAGTATTAGCATCTTAGGAAAGGATGTATGGAATTGGTCAAGGAGGGAAAGTTAAAGGTAATTACATACAAATCCGGGGTAAAAACCGCGGATGGTAAGAACCAGACGATTGTCGGTAAAGTTCAGACGGAGGTGTTCTACAACAAGCATCGGCATGTGATCACGCTATTTTTGGTTCCCTCGCTTTAACAGGAACTATATTTAGGGGTTGATTTCTGGAAGGTCTTCCAAATCGCTCCAAACGTAATCAGTTCGGTTTCGATTCCCAAGGAGAATGCAGATCTAGGCGATGCTCACTTACTAACACCAGAACAGCGGTACGAATTGGAGACGGTCAAGCGGAGATTTCTGGATTATGACCGTCACGGCCTCGGAAAAACGTCGATGATGGAGCACGTCATCGATACTGGAGACGCTGAGCCTGTTAAGCAGCGTCACTATCCTGTTTCGCCAGCGGTACAAGCCTTATTGTACCAAGAGATCGACCGAATGCTTCAGCTCGGAGTTATAGAGGAAAGTGAGAGTCCTTGGTGCTCGCCTGTTGTCCTTATCAAGAAGCCCGGAATTGACGGTACGGTAAAGTATCGTTTTTGCCTAGATTCGCGTAAGGTCAATGCGTTAAGCAAAAAGGACGCGAACCCTCTTCCTCATATTGAGGGGCTCATCAGTCGGCTTCCCAACACCTACTTCATAAGTAGTGTAGATCTAAAGGAAGCGTTCTGGCAAATACCGCTGGAGAAAGAGAGTAGGGAGAAAACTGCGTTTGCGGTACCGGGAAGACCCTTATACCAGTTCACAGTCATGCCTTTTGGGTTGTGTAACGCAGCTCAAAAGTTATGTCGTTTAATGCATACGGTTATTCCTGCACGACTCAGGGACAACGTTTTTGTGTATTTAGACGACCTGTTGATTATCGCACCGGACTTCGAGAGCCATGTCGCCTTGCTTGGCGAAGTAGCGGAATGTCTGAAAAGGGCCAACTTTACTATTTAACTTAAAGAAATCGAACTTTTGTTTTAGGGAACTAAAATACTTGGGATTCATCGTTGGTGGCGGGAAGGTGAGGACAGATCCGGCGAAAGTGGAAGCTGTTGTCAACTTTCCGTTACCGAAAAACGCCAGACAAGTTCGGCGGCTGCTTGGTTTAGCAGGGTGGTATAGGCGGTTCATCAAGGATTTCTCTAGCTTGACCGCCCCCCTTACGGACACTCTTAAAAAGAAAGACGCAAAATTTCGAATGACGGAGGAGGCGATTGCGGCGTTTGAGGAGTTGAAAAGGGTTCTAACCGCAGCGCCAGTGCTCACTCATCCTGATTTCAATAAACGTTTTTACATCCAATGTGATGCTTCCGACTCGGGAATCGCAGCAGTTCTGTTTCAGAAAGACGATGAAGGAGCAGAGGTATCAATATCTTACTTTTCCCAAATATTAAATTCCTGTCAGCGTAATTACAGCGTGACCGAGAGAGAATGTATGGCAGCGGTGATGACAATCAAAAAGTTCAGACCCTATGTCGAAGGTATGGATTTTACAGTCATTAACGACCACTCCAGTCTAAAATGGTTAATGACCATGAAAGACCTAAGTGGAAGACTTGCCAGGTGGAGTTTAGCATTACAGTCGTATACCTTCGACTTAGAGCACAGAAAGGGATCGCTGAATGTCGTACCGGACACGCTCTCTCGGGCATATGTCGATAGCTTGGATGTAGCCGACATCGCTCCACTAATAGATTTATCCTCCGAGGAGTTTCAATCCGAAGAGTATAAAGACCTTAAAGAAACTATCCGATCCCACCGAGATGAATTGCCCGACTTAAAGGTAGAAGACGAATTCGTCTATAAGCGGTCGTTCACGTCAAGTGTGGAGGAGCCAATGTATGAACACAATTGGCGACTTTGGGTACCTTCTGGGTTAACAGAGGGCATAATTGAAAGGGCTCATGATCCCCCACAAGCGGCTCATGGAGGGGTGGCAAAAACGCTTTGCCGAGTGCGACAGTTTTTCTACTGGCCGAACATGACTGTTCAAATAAGAGAATTTGTGTCAAAATGTGCAACGTGCAAGCAATGTAAACCGTCGAACCAAATTTTAAGACCTCCTGTCACAAGTACCTTTAGTGTAGATCGTCCGTTTCAAAAACTAAATGTAGACTTTTTAGGTCCATATCCGAAAACTAAGTCCGGTAATGTCTATGTCTTTGTGGTGTTAGACCATCTCACTAAATACATGTTTTTAGAACCTTTACGGTCAGCGGATACTAATAGTATCGTTAAATTTCTACGGACCGAAATTTTTAATGCTTTCGGAGTGCCTCAGCTGTATCACTCAGATAATGGAAAACAGTTCTTAGCCAAAGATTTTCAGAACCTTCTTCAAAAGTACGGTATTCGACATTTTCGAACCGCTTTATATTCTCGACAATCGAACGCGTCGGAAAGGGTGAATAAGACACTGTTAGCTGCAGTGCGCTCTTATTTAAAAGATGACCAGCGCAACTGGGATATAAGCCTTAGCGACATAGCATGTGCTTTGAGAAGCTCCGTTCATTCCGCTACCGGGTTTTCACCATATTATGCCTTATTCGGAATGAATATGATCACTCATGGTAGTGGTTACGAACTGACTCAGAAACTGAGAAAAGTTGACGACGGCGAGTTTTTGACTCTTCCCAGACAGAAAAGATTGCAATGTATCCGCGATAAAATCAAAGATAGTATCCTCAAGGCCAAAGAGAAAAGTGACAGGGTCTATAATCTGCGGACTCGGATTGTAAAATACGTCCCTGGACAGGAGGTGTATAGACGCAAAAATAAAAAAAATAGCTACGAACTCGAAGATTTGAAAGGCAAGGCAATCGGGGTATATCACGCCAAAGACATTAAGCCCTAACCGTACCGCCACCTGTGATATAAACATATTTCGTGTCTTTTCTAGTTTAAAAGTCGCTTTATCGCCCTACCACGGTATAAAAACATTTTTGTGAAAGGATAATGCTGTAGTGATTCTGTGCAATATTATAGAGTATCATAAGTTAAGTATTTATTTATTTATTTATTAGTATTTACCTATCTAGTCATTATGTATTTATTTATTTTTTAGTATTTATTTAATATAGTTTATTTATTTATTAATATTTATTTAATATAGTTTATTTATTTATTAATATTCATTTAACATAGTTTATTTATTTATTTATTTATGAGTATTTACCTAACAAGTCATTATTTACTTATTTATTTATTAGTTTTTGTTTAATATGGTTTATGTATTTATTTATTTATATTTTAGTATTTGTTTAACATAGTTTATTTATTTATTTATAATTTAGTTTAGCTTCTGTGATTTATGTGTTATTTATTTAATTTATTTTAATGTATATTGTTATTTTTATTAATATTTGTTATTGTTGTTACGATTTTTTTTATGATTTATTTTAGATTAATTTTAGTTTATACTTATGTTGATGTTTTCCAATTTTATTAATTTTTGTCTAATTTTATTTCATTGTTTTTTTTATTGTAATTATTTTACTTATAGATTACTTATTTATTTATTTTTAATTCATTAATTGTTCAAATTTTATAGATGTATGTTATTTATTAATTTATTGTATTACCTGTTCACATTTGTGCTGATTATTTATTTATATTTATTTGTTACTAATCCGTAGTTTTTTTTTTTATTTTCAAGTATTACCTTCAACTCATTTGATTCAATTATTATTTTATCTATGTATGTTTGATACTGAATCCCAGGTCTATAAATTCGAGCAGGGTAGGTACTAGATTCGGTACGAAGCGTTCATCGCGAGGCTACTCAAAACTACCGTATCTCATTTCCATTCATTAATTCCTGCATACTTCCAATGTACAAAAGGCAAAAAGATGCCACCTTCCTAGGTCCATAAGGTACAATACGACGTGCTTTAAATATAAACATACTTTTATATTCTTGTAACTACGGTAATATATGCGTTTTGTGTATTTTTTTTTTGTTTTGAAAAACCAAAAAATTAAGTATCAAATAAATCGTAAAACTACGAATAAACAAATACAAACAAATTTTGAAAACCAAAACACTCACAGGAATCCGGAAAGGCTCGAACGAATTTTCCATGATGAAAATAATGCCTCGACGTCTGGAAGGAAAATTAGATAGCCCCAGCTCACCTGTGATAAGCAAGGAATAGTTGTTAGGTTTATGTAAGCAGAAGTATGGGAAAACAATCTTACCTATTTGTGACTAAATGTAGTTGCCCGGCTTTGGTTTTGTGGGTTCTTCCCCACCGTCTCAGTTCGCATTGTTGTCCACCGTCTTTGTCTTGAATATAATTCTGCCAGATCTGGAGGTTTGTTACGGCTACCTGTAAAGAACAAAAAAAAATATTAATTTCTATCAAAAATAAGAAAATAAAATCTAAAATTACCTGTAAATGCTTTGCACGGTGAAATTCTCCTGTAGTAATGCCATACATACATACTACCTACTGATCGTCTGGTCAGGCTGAAATTAATTAAAAAAAATGCAAGTGGTTATCAGAACTCTTGAAATTGTGTATCTTGAATGATAAATGCACTGATAATTCACTACGCGATACACAACAAAAAAGGAAAAATAAAAAGAAAAATAAAACAAAAGTATGTACGAGCAAAGCAAAGCAGCTGGAAGGAATTGTATGCCAGATTGCGACACACTTGGTCTGTCTCTGGTGAGAGAAACAAAGTTAAACTGGCTGCAAGTTTTAATTTTTGTTTATTTCAAAACTGAAAACTTAAATTCACATCACACTCAAGCCAAAAGGAAACGAAAATTTGCACTTAATTGGAATGTGAAAACTAAAGAATCAACACAAATTTATCGCCAAAACGAATACTTGGGTGGCCAAAGAAATGAAATAAGACAATAAAAAAAAACTACGTTTAACGCGCTTTTCTTTAGTTTAGTTTGTTTATTGTTTTCTATGTTATAGATTTTTTTTGTTTTTACCTTATATTTCGTGGAAAAGATTTTTAGTTTCACGAAACAAACAACACACAAATTACACGATTAAATGAAAATGTTAACTTCAGTGACGTTTGTGAGTTGTCAACTAGTTTAAGATTCTGACAACTCCAATTCGCTGCGAGAGTCGAGAAGGAGAACGGAGTGGTGGCTATGGGAATTGGGTGGAATGGTGAAATTTGTTGTAGGTAGGAAATTAACCGCAGATACTCGTGTGTAGGTTTACATAGTGATTTTTGCGGTGTAAGGGGAGAGCCCCAAGTCGAAATTCCCACAAAGCTGTAGAGCGTACGGCTTTTGGGAGTCAAATTCACCCCAGGATGGAGAACATAGTGTTTGCGGTGGTTTGGAATTACAAAAAACGGGGAAGTCACAAGACAATCTCCGATCCATAGAGTAGCGACGGACTAGTAACATTGTGCCCAGAAAAAAAATAGTTTTTTTGTCTATCACCAATTTGTTAAAAATTGGAATATAGTTTTCATCGTAAGTGTAAATTTAATGTAATTTAAAGTAATTTAATTGAAAATTTTATATAAAAAAAAATATTAGTTTTGAAAAGGGCGTAACGTGCGATGACGAATTAAGGCTGATTTGGACGGCCTAAAGTGACATCGTCAGTTGAGCGGTCAAAAGGGAATCTGGCATAAAATCGGCCACCCAGATTCAAGGAGCGGAAAGGGTCGGCTCATCTGCAACAACAACAGCAGATTCAAGGAGAGCAGTAGCAGAATCATATAGAGGGAAGTATTTTGAAGTAGGCATGACATAATTTTTGTGACGAGGTAAGGTTCGATGCGGGGTTCAAGATCCCCTCCCCTTCCGGCGAGCTAAGCCGTGCGTCGCCAGCATGCCACGACCCCTTGTATCGGACATTCTGACCCTTCCTCTCCTCGTGACCCGATGTCAGCGGGGTTGTCCTTGGACGGAACATAATTCCAACACTCAACATCAGTCAGTTCTTGGATCTCTGCCACTCTGTTGGCAACGAACGTGGTTCTCAAATACGGTGCGCTTTTAATCCAGGCTAGAGTTATTTTAGAGTCACACCAAGTGAAGATCTTTGCCGACTGGAGTTCCATCGTCTCTATGGTGTTAACCAACAGCCGTGCCAACAGCGAAGTGCAACAAAGCTCCAAACGAGCCAGTGATTTAGTTTTAAGGGTGCCACTCTGGTTTTTGACACGACGAGATTAACGAAAGTTTCGTTTTTGGTGGTAACCCTAAGGTATATGGTTGCCGCATAAGCCTTTTCAGATGCATCGCAGAATCCGTAGACCTCGACCTGTGATTCGTTGGTGAGATTAATCCAGCGAGGGATCTCGATTGAACTTAAAAGGTGCAGTCCAGCTTTCAACGTTTGCCACGCAGAAATTATTGTTGATGGGAGCTCAGAATCCCAGGTTTGTTTATCCTTCCAAATCTCTTGCATTATAATTTTGCCAATGATGACGCAGGGTGCTATCCAACTCATCGGATCATAGAGGCGTGCAAGATCTGATAGTATGGTCCTCTTCTTGATTTTATTACGTTCCTGAAGTGAGATTTTGAAAGTGAAAATGTCCCTTGCCGTGTGACACTGGATCCCAAGGGCCTTAATTGCATTTTTCTCATCGAAAGAAAATGGTATTTGAATTTTTTTGTCTCCTTCTGGCACTGAAATCAAAAGCTCCTCGCAGTTACTTGCCCATTTCCGTAACGGAAAGCCTCCTTGCTTCAACATCTTTATGAGCTGTGTCTGCATCTCCAACGCTTCATTTACTGAGTCTGCCCCATGAATGACATCATCGACGTAGAAGTTCTTCAGGGCTATCTTCGATGCAAGAGGGAAGTCATCACGTTCGTCAGATGCCAGTTGTGGAAGAGTTCGTATGGCTAAATAAGGTGCAGCAGCAGTACCGAATGTAACCGTGTTAAGACGGTACCTTTTAACTTCTTCTCCTTCCATATCTCGCCATAAAACAAGTTGATACATCAAATCACCTGGAGGGACCCACATTTGTCGATATATTTTATTTATGTCAGCGGTGAATGCAATTTTGAACCTCCTAAAACGTGCGATATGATCGAAGATGTCATCTTGCAATTTAGGACCAACATGCAGATGATCATTGAGTGACGTCCCGTCGGATGTTTAACAGGACGCGTCAAATACAATTCGCAGTTTTGTAGTTGAGCTGGCTTCCTTCATCACTGCGTAGTGAGAAAAGTAATAGTGCGGAGATTTTGTTGCAGAAAATGGTAATACCCTTTTGTATTCAGCTTTAAATGGGGTGTTTGTTTGGAATTTTCTTTCCATCTGTATCTGTATCATGAGTATCTAAGGCGTGAAACTCAATTTTTATATGAAAAGCCTGGACTTGTGACTGGATCTGGGGTAAAATGCCTCCAGAAAGCACCCACCCAAGTCTGTCCTTTGAGCGACCTAATAAAACATCGATCTTGCTGGGTTTGTTGAATTTTGGATCAGCCAGTTCAAGCATCTTTAGATGATTCCAATTATTATCGTTAGGTATCTTACGTGTGGGAAGAACAGCTGTAAGTTTGGGTAGGACCAAGGCATTTAGCTGGAGATTAAAATCTTGATTTACGTTAGATAACATCCTGAAAGTGACCATCCAATTTGAGGTACTTGCATTGCTGGCAGACTTAGTAATAAATGATGACTCTGATCCTTGATCTAATAACGCTCGCAGCACCAACGGTCGGCCAGCAGGTGTTAAGGCCTTTATGAAGGCCGTAGCCAGAAGAACGGGTGCATGCTCATTTTCGGCTACAGACGCATTGTTTGCTGAAGCAATTGCGATGGAATTCGGAAACTTTTCGGACGATCCCGATAGGGAGGTAGGAGTGGAAGGGACAGTTGCCTTGTTTGGTTGTGAAGCCAGAGTGTTTTCGATGCCTTGCAATACCTTAGATGCATCATTCATGTGCAATAACGAGTGATATTTTGTATGGCAAGTCGAACACGTAAATGTGCTTGTGCAATTTTATGTACAATGCGTATTTGAAAGGCAGTAAAAGTAAACGTTATTTGTTTTAACGAATTCATACCTTTTCTTTGCGTTAAATGCTTTAAACTTAAAGCAATTTCGAATGGAGTGTGAGCCCTGACAAAGTAGACACTTTGTGACAATCTTAGAGTTGTGCGCTCTAACTGTACTCGGTGAATGTTTTGTAGCTTTTTGCTGATTTATATCTGAAGAGGATTGTCCAATGATATCCAATGTCCTAGACCTCATTAAAATGAAATCTTCTAAGACGCTGTATTGCGGGTAGTTAACATGCGTCGAAATATGTGATTCCCAAAGCCCACGAGTTGTAAAAGGAAGTTTCTCTGTTTCAGCTGATTTTGGTTCAGTAAGAGATCATTGACCGAAAGTACACATGCATAAAACACAAACATCGCATGGTGGGCGGGTCTTCGAAGTCAACTCGAACACATCGATCAATAAGTTATAAATAAGTCGAGGTGTCATCTTTCATGAACTCCCGTATGTGGTTTTGCCGTCGGTATTTAATAATTCTTTATTCAGTCTACAGGAATGGTTCATGTTGCGTCGCAACAAATACCGATGTTTTGGTTATTTTATTGGGAAACATGCACACAATTTCACAATCTGTAATTTGGCTAGCCACTTCTGATTCAACAAAGAAAAATAACCAACATCTTGATTGCATTAATTGCACTGATTTAGCGTTAAAATTGGGTTCCAAACTATCCCAAAGTTTACCCGCTTATTTTACAATAAAGGAAAACTAAAATCTTTTAAGCTTTTTTTTCCAAAAATGAAAAGTATAAAACAGTTTTTGCTTCATTAACTGATGAAGCCGATGTTTTCATAGATGAAAAAATGGGCACGACTGGGTCGCACTTACTTGCTCTTATGTGCCTAATTACATTGAGAAGCAAGATCTTTAACAGAAACAAGTAACATTTTTGTTGACTTGTTGACAACTCGCACGATACCCTTTTAATCCATGAATGGTGAAAGTTTCGCTATTTTGCTTTGTTTGGAGACCATTTCTCCTTTACTAAGTTTCGAGATCTCTTCAGTAAAATGTTCCTTTTGTACAAAAGCAATCAAACGTAATCGAGCTGAAGATATTTCATCGACGGATAGTGGTCCATGCACACGAGTTGATAATTTCTTTGCCTTGAACTGAAAATTTGTTAAGAATCGACGCCAGTAGGCTGCAGCTCGATATAAACGATTAAGGGATGAAAAACGATTGAAAAGCGGTTGATTTGATTCGAATGTAGTGAAGTGAACGCAGAGCTGAAAAATGGTAATGATGGGGTAGATGCCGTCAACTTTAAGTTTTTGAATTATGTGATCCTTTCATTTCAAGTTCCGTTGGTTTGATTTCAAACGAAGGGTGAACAGTTTCATCAAAGGATTGTAGGAAGTCAGGTCCATGCCACCATTGACGGTTCTGAGTGAGATCACTTGGAGAGACTCCTCGTGACGCGATGTCAGCGGGGTTGTCCTTGGACGGAACATAATTCCAACACTCAGCATCAGTTAGTTCTTGGATCTCTGCCACTCTGTTGGCAACGAACGTGGTTCTCAAATACGGTGCGCTTTTAATCCAGGCTAGAGGTATTTGAGAGTCACACCAAGTGAAGATCTTTGCCGACTGGAGTTCCATCGTCTCTATGGTGTTAACCAATAGCTGTGCCAACAGCAAAGTCTAACAAAGCTCCAAACGAGCCAGTGATTTAGTTTTAAGAGGTGCCACTCTGGTTTTTGACTCGATGAGATTAACGTAAGTTTCGGTATATGGTTGCCGCATAAGCCTTATAAGATGCATCGCAGAATCCGTGGCCTCTTGATTGCATTAATTGCACTGATTTAGCGTTTAAATTGGGTATCCTAAAGCTTACCCGCTTTCACATGTTGCGATTAAACGGCGGTATTTTACAATAAAGGAAAACTAAAATCTTTTAAGCCTTTTCCAAAATGAAAAGTATCAAACAGTTTTTGCTTCATTAACTGATGAAGCCGATGTGTTCATAGATGAAAAAATGGGCACGAATGGGTCGCACTTACTTGCTTATGTGCCTAATTATATTGAAAAGCAAGATCTTTAACAGAAACAAGTAACATTTTTGTTGAAAATAACACAGTTTGAACTTATAAAAAGTATTAGAACTACAATACTTAACGGTTTTTAGTAAAAAATGAAGAAGGCCATCACACGTCTTAAATAACAAAGAATTTATGAAAAAAGTATTTCGAAAATTGAAGGACCGGTTTTGATAAAATCCTGTTTTTATTTTTAGTTTAAAAAAAAAAATTGAAATTTTTGTATGCAGGTTTTTTAGAATTTATTAATATGCATGTGAATATAAAATTTTAAATATTTTTTTTGATTAGTTTTAGAAATATTGATTTTTCAAAAAAAAAATTCAAAAATTAATTTTAACAGACAGACAGACGTTGTTTGATTGTTATCTCTTTTTTTTTAGTATTCACGAATCCTAAACTTGCCTTATAGTCCCTATAATCGCAATAAAAATGGACACCGTTTAAGAGTTTACTGCTAGTATGTATGGCATAAAGAACTGCACTGGAGTAAATGAGGCGCGATACCTAATTTTTATAAAAAAATACTTATTATTGGTTCGAACGCTATTCCAGCACGGATATCACTGCAACAAAAAAATTTAACAACTATTTTCGTTAATTCCATGTGGCTTAGTGCAACAGATCCTCAATGCGTAAAACTTAAGTCGGAAAACTGCGGTTGGTTCTTAGATGAGTATCTAATACCAACGATGTTTATTGGGGACCAAATACCATTAACAATAGAAGATATTGTAGAAACCACAGGCAAAGAAAGCTACTATGAAGAATCTTCTAAAGATTCAGAATAATAGATTAGATTGTTTTTAATTAAAATACCTCTGTATTTAAGTTTTTTTTATAATAAAATGTGTGTACAACGAAAGATCGTTATTACATATATTCTGTTTCTTTTTTTATAATTTTTTTTAGCGCGACAACCTTAATTCTTGACAGATTTTTCGCAGGCAACCCTATATCACCGTGTTTGCAATGAAATTGCCTTCATTTTAACATAAGTTTTATTTATTAAACAGACGGGTGCAAATTATTAGTACGGACTTACCTTTTTATACCTGCGAACCCATAGTTGTGACGGGATAAAAATAGTCAACCTAGTATTCCCATATTCAATAAGCTTCATACTTTCAATTGGTAGGTAGTTTGTCCATTAAACATACGGGTGCAATGTTTACAAAAAAGTATTTTGATTTTTTTTTTAAATATCCTTGACTTAAATGTTTCAGGCAACCTTTTTCAATGTATTACTTGACCAATTAAATTTCATATTAAATACTTTTCATCCATTAAACAGCTGGGTGCAGGTCATTGTATGACCGGATCTTAGACTATAAAAAAGAGCTGCTTTAACTCTGAGCGTAAATAAGCTATCAGGCTCAAAGAAGTAGGTTTCCGATCTTACAAAGCCAACCCCACAGAGGAAAATCGGAAAAAGCACAAACAAGCAAGGAACCCGTGCAACTCCGTTATTGAAAGAACCAAATTTTTGCATGACCAAAAATTACGGCAAAAAATTCTGCAATGTCCCAAAGGCAGTAAGAAATGTTGGTTATTTGTAAAAAAATATTAAAAACTCCTCAACATCTTCAGTTCCAACGCTCATCGAAAATAGCAAACCAATTGTTTACTCTTCACAGAAGGCAAACTTGTTCGTCGCCCATTTCGCTGCCAGCTCCACGCTGCCTCACACCAACGTTGCCCCTCCTGAACTTGAGAATGTAAATTTTTTCATGGGACAGATTTTTTTCCGCACTAGTACAGTAGCAAGAGTTCTCAAAGATCTGGATGTACACTAATCCGCTGGCCCGGATGGTATTCCACCACTCTTCTGAAGAGGTGTTCTTCCATATTGGCAAAACCACTGCGTAAGCTTTTCCATCGCTCCTACTCTTCTGGAATCTTTCCTAGAAGATGGAAAACAGCATTTTTCCAGCATGTCCTCCCTAAGAAAGATGACCCATCCTCCCCCTCCTCCTACCGACCCATAGCACTAACATCCCTTCTTTAAAAGGTCATGGAAACGATGGTTAACCGTCAGCTTAAGAAATATCTCGAAGACTTAAAGCTTCTCCATGACCGTCAGTATGGCTTCCGCAGCATCCGTTCCACTAGTGATCTGATGGCATATCTCACCGAACAGTGGAACAAATCTTTACATCGCTTTGGTAAAGTAAAGTTATTGCTCTTTATATCTCCCAGTTATTTGATAGAGTTTGGCATGAAGCTCTCTTATCAAAAATGCGTGCTTTTGGGTCGATGATACTCTTGTTCGTTGGATTAGGAGCTATCTCCTGGACCGTTCAATACTAGTTGTATTGGATGGATTCAAGTTTGATTCGCCAAAAATAAATGCTGGTTTGCCATAGGGCTCCGTTGTGTTTCCGACTCTTTTCCTCATTTGTACAAATGATCTTCTGTCTGTTACTTCTAATCCACTTAACTGTTTTGCTGACGACTCTACCCTCAGCTTTTCATATTCGTACGATAATTCACGTCCTTCACCTTCGGACGTACAATGGCAACGGTACCGTATTTCAAGCTCATTAAACTCCGATTTATACAGCATTGTCAAATGGGGTAATAGGAATCGTGTGGAGTTTAATGCTTCGAAAATTCAATGCTGTCTTTTATCGTTAAAGCTAAACATACATACCCCCAATGCCATTGTCCATTAATGGCACTTACATCGAAGAAACCGAAAAGCTCTCAGTACTCGGTATGTGTGTCAACGACGACCCCTGCTGGAACGACAATATATTTGAGATCGCTTAAAATGCTGCTAAGTGCTTAGGTTTTCTGTATCGGTGTAATAAGTATTTTTCTCCCACTACAATTTATAAAGTGTTTATACGCCCTGAACTGGAGTATAACTCCCACCTCTGGGCAGGTGCTTCGAAAACATCGCTTCACCTGCTTGCTAGAATACAAAATCGAGCGTTTAGATTGATAGAAAATAGAACTGCCGCTGAAACAATTGCCCCTCTCGAACACCGACGCAATGTTTCGTCTTTCTTTTATAAAAAATGTTCACTCGAAGTAGCCAGTTGCATTCCTCCCCTTAAAAGTTTCTCCCTTAATACTTGTCTCGCAAGGAAATTTTATAAGTTCGCCCTTTAGCCCAATTTCGAACGTACTGCGAAACATAGGGATGATTTTTTTAGCCGAACAACACAAATTTGGAATAGTTTACGCGGCGAGATTTTCCCTTGCCATTCTTTTATAAAGAATGTTCACTCGAAGTAGCCAGTTGCATTCCTCCCCTTAAAAGTTTCTCCCTTAATACTTGTCACGCATAGAATGCTCATCATGGACTGTTAGTTGCCTACCTCAAGTTGGTTCCATTTTAGTTTCAGTTATTTTGGGAAAAAAAATTAAACCTAAATTTTGTCATTTCATCCAGTAATCCCAGACTTTGGCAGCAGGTTTTCCTACGTTAGCATGTTACAATTTCCTTTTTTCTCCCCGTGTTATTTTGAATATCCCACAATTAATTAATAAAAAATCCCTTTTTTCCTTCTAGTGCTTTTAGCTTGTCTTAGGCACAAACCAAATTTCGATCTTAAGCTCGTAGAGGCCGGATGAGTGCGAGGTGCGTGCACAAATAGTTAAAACAAAAATCAAAAAAAATATTATTGCGCATTGTTATCGCTAGTGATTTAAAAAAAATAATACACACTCGTTTGGAAATTAGAAAAAAGCCCCTCGCGTGTGCTGTAAAGAATATAATAATATCCACTCGCGCTGTGGAAGAAAAAAAAATTAAATTAAAAATTAATAATGCAATACATACTCGCGTAGCAAATATTTTCTTATCTGTCCCAAGACCTTTGTGCTTAACTGCCTCTTTCTTATCTACTGTAGGCATCGTATGACCATCTAATGCTTGCGGTAAATGGATAAGGGCATCAGAGTTTGTCTTATTGTGCTGAATATTTAAATTGATTTTTTGTATGCAAGCTGTCTTATGGCCATAACACCTGAGACAGATTGTTTATTACAGAAATTAATTTGGATTTTCACTGCATGGTTCGACTTAGTCAGAATTCTGTTTTGTATGTAAGTATTTTTAAATGTTGAGTGATTTTCGTGTTGTATATTCTAATGTTCGCGGCCTTAGAAAGAATTTCTTTCACGTGTACGTCTACACTGTTCAGTACAGGCCAGCTGTTTTGTCATTAAGTGAAACGCAGGTTCGAGTAAATACTGATTTATCAGAGTTTGCTCTACATGGGTATAGCTTGGTGCCACTACTTTTTTCCCATCATAGTCTCGTGGTCTATGTTAGGAATGATATTGCTTGCCAGAGCCTTCCCCAATATGGGCAATGTTCCAACACGGACTTAAACTTCTTATGGCTCAAATTCACTGTCCATAAGCATGTCATTCATTATTGTTTTATTTACAGGAGTCCAAATATCGACTTGTAACGAGTTTGATGCGCTGTCTGATTCCATCTCGAAAATTGTTTCCCTTTGTCCTCGCACTGAAATTGTTATTGCGGGCGATTTCAAAATACACAACTCCAATTGGCTCCGTTATTCTGGTCAGACAACATCCGAAGGAAGGTATTTCGAGCTCTTTGCCGGGTTACATCACCTTACCCAACTGATCGATGTGCCAACGCGAATACCGGATGTTGCTTGGCAAGCCGCCCATACTCTTGACTTGATTCTTACTTCTCACCCTGATAAATATACCATTAGTGTAACTTCTCTATTAGGCACTTCAGACCATTGTGTCATTTCAGCTTATTTCTCATCCTCTACCCATCCATTTAAAGAAAAACTTCTCACCAGTACCGTTTGACAATACGAGAAAGCCAACTGGGACGGCCTGAATATTTTTTTCCGAAACTTTAACTAGTCACTATGCTTCCTCGATAGTGACATTAATGCCAGTGCTGAAATGAAAATGACCTAAAGAAAAGTCCTGGTTTAATTCTGAGTGTAAAGAAGCTATCAGGCTCAAAGAAGTAAGTTTACGATCTTACAAAGCCAACCCTAAAGAGGAAAATCGGAAAAAGCACAAACAAGCAAGGAACTCATGCAACTCCGTTATTGAAAGAACCAAATTTTTGCATGACCAAAAATTACGGCAAAAAATTCTGCAGTGTCCCAAAGGCTTTGGTGAAAGTATTTGATAGAGTTTGGCATGAAGCTCTCTTATCGAAAATGCGTGCTTTTGGGTCGATGATACTCTTGTTCGTTGGATTAGGAGCTATCTCCTGGACCGTTCAATACAAGTTGTATTGGATGGATTCAAGTTTGATTCGCAAAAAATAAATGCTGGTTTGCCATAGGGCTCCGTTGTGTTTCCGATTCTTTTCCTCATTTGTATAAAGGATCTTCTGTGTGTTACTTCTAATCCACTTAACTGTTTTGCTGACGACTCTACCCTCAGCTTTTCATATTCGTACGATAATTCACGTCCTTCACTTCGGACGTACAATTGCCACGGTACCGTATGTCAAGCTAATTAAACTCCGATACAGCATTGTCAAATGGGGCAATATGAATCGTGTGGAGTTTAATGCTTCGAAAACTCAATGCTGTATTTTATCGTTAATGCTAAACATACATACCCCAAATGCCATTGTCCATTAATGGCACTTACATCGAAGAAACCGAAAAGCTCTCAGTACTCGGTATGTGTGTCAACGACGACCTCCGATGGAACGACAATATATTTGAGATCGCTTAAAATGCTGCTAAGTGCTTAGGTTTTCTGTATCGGTGTAATAAGTATTTTTCTACCACTCACCTGCTTGAAAGAATACAAAATCCAGCGTTTAGATTGAAAGAAAATAGAACTGCCGCTGAAACAATTGCCCCTCTCGAACACCGACGCAATGTTTCATGTCTTTCTTTTATAAAAAAATGTTCACTCGAAGTAGCCAGTTGCATTCCTCCCCTTAAAAGTTTCTCTCTTAATACTTGTTTCGCAAAGAATGCTCATCAGTTCGCCCTTGAGCCTAATTTCGAACGTACTGTGAAACACAGGGATGATTTTTTTAGCCGAACAACACGAATTTGGGATAGTTTACCCGGCGAGATTTTCCCTTGCCATTTTGATCTGCAAGCATTACAAACCAATGTTAATCGACACCTCCTATCTTTCCCCTTTCTATCTTCTTAATGCCCGCGCAGTGTGCTATACATTAAAAGGGAAACAAATAGTCCCTTGTGCGCGCGTTAATTATAAAAAAAATCATTATCAAATCATTTTGCCCGCCATGGACGTATTATATATGGACTGCTAGTTGCCTACCTCAAGTTGGTTCCATTTTAGTTTCAGCCCTCCTGAGTACACTAGTGGGAAACAAATTAAACCTCAATATTGTCATTTCATCCAGTAATCCCAGACTTTGGCAGCAGGTTTTACCACGTTAGCATGTTAAAATTTCCTTTTTTCTCCCTGTGTTATTTAGAATATCCCACAATTAATTAATACAAAAATCCCTTTTTTCCTTCTAGTGCTTTTAGCTTGTCCTAGGCAAAAACTCGATCTTAAGCTCGTAGAGGCCGGACGAGTGCGAGGTGCGCGCACAAATAGCTAATTAAAAAATAAAATAAAAAACAAAAATATTGCGCATTGTTATCGCGAGTGTTTTAAAAACTAATACACACTCGTTTGAGAAATTAGAAAAAAACCCCTCGCGTGTGCTGTAAAGAATATAATAATATCCACTCGCGTCGTTGGAAGAAAGATAAGAAGCCCACTCGCGCTGTGGAAAAAAAAAATTTAATTAAAAATTAATAAAATAATACATACTCGCGTAGCAAATATCCTCTTATCTGTCCCAAGACCTTTGTGCTTAACTGCCTCTTTCTTATCTACTGTAGGCATCGTGTGACCATCTAATGCTTGCGGTAAATGGATAAAGGCATGTGAGTTTCTCCTATTGAGCTGAATATTTAAATTGATTTTTTGTATGCAAGCTGTCTTATGGGAATAACACCTGAGACAGTTTGTTTATTACAGAAATTAATTTGGATTTTCACTGCATGGTTCGACTTAGTCAGAATTGTGTTTTGTATGTTAGTATTTTTAAATGGTAAGTGATTTTCGTGTCGTATATTCTAATGTTCGCGGCCTAAGAAAGAATTTCTTTCACGTGTACGTCTACACTGTTCAGTACAGGCCAGCTGTTTTGTCATTAAGTGAAACCCAGGTTCGAGTAAATACTGATTTATCAGAGTTTGCTCTACATGGGTATAGCTTGGTGCCACTACTTTTTTCCCATCATAGTCTCGTGGTCTATGTTAGGAATGATATTGCTTGCCAGAGCCTTACCCAATATGGGCAATGTTCCAACACGGACTTTAACTTCTTATGGCTCAAATTCACGGTACGCAAGCATGTCATTCATTATTGTTTTATTTCCAGGATTCCAAATCTCGATAGTAATTCGACTTGTAACGAGTTTGATGCGCTGTCTGATTCCATCTCGAAAATTGTTTCCTTATGTTCTCGCACTGAAATCGTTATTGCGGGCGATTTCAATGTACACAATTCCAATTGGCTACGTTACTCTGGTCAGACAACACCCGAAGGAAGGTATGTCGAGCTCTTTGCCAGGTTACATCATCTTACCCAACTGATCGATGTGCCAACGCGTATACCGGTTGTTGCTGGCAAGCCGCCCATACTCTTGACTTGTTTCTTACTTCGCACCCTGATAAATATACCATTAGTGTAACTTCTCCATTTGGCACTTCAGACCATTGTGTCATTTCAGCTAATTTCTCATCCTCCACCCATCCAGTTAAAAAAAAAACTTCCCACCAGGACCGTTTGGCAATACGAGAAAGCCAACTGGGACGGTCTGAATATTTTTTTCAGAAACTTTAACTGGTCACTATGCTTCATCGATAGTGACATTGATGCCAGTGCTGAAATGATCACAAATGTGATTCTTCTAGGGATGCGTGCTTTTATTCCCAACAGAGAAAAAGCATCAAGCCTAAAGAAAAGTCTTGGTTTAATTCTGAGTGTAAAGAAGCTATCAGGCTCAAAGAAGTAGGTTTCCGATCCTACAAAGCCAACCCTACAGAGGAAAATCGGAAAAAGCACAAACAAGCAAGGAACTCATGCAACTCCGTTATTGGAAGAACCAAATTTTTGCATGACCAAAAATTATGGCAAAAAATTCTGCAGTGTCCCAAAGGCAGTAAACATTTTAGGTCATTTGTACAAAATATTAAAAACTCCTCAACATCTTCGGTTCCAACGCTCATCGACCATAACAAACCAATTGTTTACTCTTCAGAGAAGGCAATTTCGCTGCCAGCTCCACGCTGCCTAACAGCAACGTTGCCCTCCTGTACTTGAGAATGTAATTTTTTCCATGGGACAGATTTTTTTCCGCACTCGTACATTAGTAAGAGTTCTCAAAGATCTCGATATACACAAATCCACTGGCCCGGATGGTATACCCCCGATTCTTCTGAATAGGTGTTCTTCCACACTAGCAAAGCCACTGCGTAAGCTTTTCCATCGCTCCTACTCTTCTGGAATCTTTCCTAGAAGATGGAAAACAGCATTTGTCCAGCCTGTCCCTAAGAAAGGTGACCCATCCTGCCCCTCCTCTTACCGACCCATAGCACTGACATCCCTTCTTTCTTAGGTCATGGAAACACTGATTAACCGTCAGCTTAGAGAATATCTCGAAGATCGAAAGCGTCTCCATGACCGTCAGTATGGATTCTGCAGCAACCGTTCCACTGGTGATCTGATGGCATATCTCACCGAACAGTGGAACAAATCTTAACATCGCTTTGGTGAAAGTAAAATTATTGCTCTTGATATCTCCAAGACATTCGATAGAGTTTGGCATGAAGCTCTCTTATCGAAAATGCGTGCTTTTGGGATCGATGATACTCTTGTACGTTGGATTATAAGCTATCTTCTGGACCGTTCAATACAAGTTGTATTGGAGGGATTCAAGTCTGATTCCCACAAAATAAATGCTGGTGTGCCCCAGGGCTCTGTTCTGTCTCCGACTCTTTTCCTCATTTTTATAAATGATCTTCTGTCTGTTACTTCTAATACACTTAACTGTTTTCTGACGACTCTACCCTCAGCTTTTCATATTCGTTCGATAATTCACGTCCTTCGCCTTCGGACGTACAATTGCAACGGTACCGTATGTCAAGCTCATCAAACTCCGATTTATACAGCGTTGTAAATTGGGGTAATAGGAATCGTGTGGAGTTTAATGCTTCAAAAACTCAATGCTGTCTTTTGTCGTTAAAGCTAAACATACCCCTAATGCCATTGTCCATGAATGGCACTTACATCGAAGAAACCGAAAAGCTCTCAGTACTCGGTATGTGTGTTAACGACGACCTCCGTTGGAACGATCATATATTTCAGATCGCTAAGAATGCTGCTAAGTGCTTAGGTTTCCTGTATCGGTGTAATAAGTATTTTTCTCCCACTACAATTTATAAAGTGCTTATACGCCCTGAACTGGAGTATAACTCCCACCTCTGGGCAGGTGCTTCAAAAACATCGCTTCACCTGCTTGATAGAATACAAAATCGAGCGTTAAAATTGATAGGAAATAGAACTGCCGCTGAAACAATTGCCCCTCTCGAACACCGACGCAATGTTTCATGTCTTTCCTTATTTTATCGTTTCTTTTACAAAAAATGTTCACTCGAAGTAGCCAGTTGCATTCCTCCCCTTAAAAGTTTCTCCTGTAATACTCGTCTCGTAAGGAATGCTCCTCAGTTCACCCTTGAGCCCAATTTCGGACGTACCGTGAAATTTAGGGATTCTTTTTTTAGCCGAACATCAAGAATTTGGAATAGTTTACCCGGCGAGATTTTCCCTTGCCTTTTGATCTGTAAGCATTCAAAGCCAATGTTAATCGACACCTCCTATCTCTCCCCTCCCTATTTTCCTTAAGCCCGCGCAGTGTGTTACATTAAAAGGGAAACAAATAGTCCCGTGTGTGCGCGTTAATTCTATAAAAAAAAGGAAGTTGTTCACGATCTAAAAAAACAAGAGGCAAAATACCAAACACTTCTATGATAGAATTCAAAAGTGTCAGTTATGTTTTACCAGTAAATGCGACTTTTTGAATTTCTAAAAGCAAATGTCGCGAGCTTGAAATAGACAACATTTTAGGTAGTTATTTTTTTCCTGAAGTGGGTTCAGGAGAGCAAGCATCGGATTCCCAATTTTGGCGAAATTTTTTTGACAATTGTTGTATTAAGCTGACATCAGACTAGCAGTCCATATATAATACGTCCATGTTGTCCGCCATTTGAGTGCGAGTAGACTATTGTTGTCGCACTCTCACTCGTTGGTTTAGATTAGTGGTTGATATTTAATTGAAATTGATTGTTTGGCTTTTTGGGGTGGCCACTTTGGCGAAATATAGTACTTTTGTGAGACATTTTCAAATTTTTTTTGTGTGTTGTTCTTTTTTATTTGATTTATGTTCTCGTAATTTTTATTGAATTTTAGGTCTTTTTTCGAATAGCTGTTGCTTTTTTATCTTTTTTTTCTTCTATTTTTTGCATTGGTTTTTTTGTTTTTATTATTTTATTTTTATTTTATTTATTATTTAAATTATTTTCTTCTCTTTTTTCTTCTTGCTCGTGTTATTTTTGTGTTTTGATATGGACATTAGTCAGATCAATAGGCTGTCGCAGGTCGAAATTACTTAGGAGTTGGGCCGCAATCAAATTACAGCGTAGGTCTTCCTTGGTTACTGCTGATTATCCTTTTTCGTTTAAGGAGGATCAGGCGGCAGTAGAAAAGAAATAAGTTGAGATAGGTAAACTTTTGGAGAATTCTTCGAAGTTTCCACTTCGCATCTCAAAATTTTTACCAAAGTTGAGTGAGGGCTACGAAGAACTGATAGGTCAGTTCCGGAAATAGAAGCACAGGAGAAAACCAAGATTAGTTTGAAAAATAAACTAATAGTGGCTTTGGAACAGTTGGAAATTGATGAAGATGAAGATGAGAATGAAGAGGAAGCGGACAACCAAGATGAGAAAGGAAAGGAAAACAATTCGCAGTGTGATAAGCAGCGAACCTAAAGACAGCAGTTCGGCATTCACTTCGGCTAATACATCGATGGGTTTACGAGTCGCAGAAATAATAGCGTTGGTAATAGGGAAAGTTTTGGAAGGGAAAGTCCTGTAGTAGAGAGAGTTTTTGTTGCTAAGGTTAGGACAAGTTTGAAAATCTATCGAAGTGGGAAGTTAAATTTACCGTTGAGCACGTTATCAACGCGTTTCTGGAAAGAGTAGAAAAGATTAGGGGTGACGGAAGCTCAATTATTTAGGGCCGCGGTAGATTTATTTGTTAGGTAAGTTTTTGATTTGGTTTAGGGCGATTAGGATTTCTGTGAATTCGTGGCAAGAACTCGTCAGGGAGTTGAAACTTGAGTTGCTCCCACCCAATTATGAAGATCAACTGCTGGAGGAAATTAGCGTACACAAGGCAAAGATGAATCCATCGGCGTCTACGTGGCGACAACGCAGAATTTGTTCGGTAGGTTAACCGATCAAATTTCAGAAAGTAGGATTTAGGTAAGAAATTAGAAGCGGTTAAGGCGAATATGGAGGCATATGTTTCATCTTCAAATGTAAGGAATAATAGATCATTGCTAGAACCTGATCTAGAGTACGTAGGTGTTGAAACTTCTACAGTTTTTGTTGTTTCTTTAAAGAAAGATTCGATTCACACCGTATGCTTAGTAGATGGTAAAGGATTCAAAGTTCTGGGAGTTATATCCTTTCCAATCTTAGTTGAAATTAGGGCAGTATTAGTTGACTGTTTAGTCATCCGAACTCTACCACATACGGTGATTCTCGGCGCAGATTTTTAGGTACTTTCGGGTGTCGTCCCGGATTTAAGATCACGTATGTGGACATTTTCAGAACAGGACAGTCCTTTTTCAGTTTGTTCTATTACAGAACGATCAGTGCTAGTGAAATAAAAATATTAGAAACTTTGATAGAAGAATCTTTCAGAAAAATGCTGGAAGGCTTAGGGTGTACAACATTAGTTCATCATAAAATTAGGACGTCGTCGGAACCTATAAAACAAAGGCGATGCAAAAACATATTGACAAGGAGTTAAATGAGATGTTGGAGGCAGGTACTATTGAGAGGCCAACTAGTGCGTGGTCATCACCTATACTCCATGTTAAAAAGAAAGACGGCTCCTATAGGTTTTGCGTAAGCTAAAGGAAGCTTAATAAGAATACTGATAGGGATGCTTATCCACTTATCACCACATTCACCACAACAAGTTTCACTTACCCATCCTTTCCCCTTCTTAATTTGCCCTTCCAAACCCCATTCTGTTGTGGCTCTAAAATGCTTTAAGGAGTGCAGTAGAAACCTTCGTCCATCAGCCAGAGGACTGCTCTTGAAGTATTCTGGAAAAGCAACATAACTAGGTACCACCCAAAAGTCGTCGACACTAACAAATTATAGACGGACGGTCTATTAAATAAGCGAGCAGACTACAGAAAGGAGAAAGGCATGAAGATTATTACCCATGTTTAACTATGTGTGAATTATAATCACAACAACATAAAGTTAGTATGGCCGAGTGCCCATCATAAAGTGTCAGACATAAAGAAAGATCAAGATGCGATGTTTTCCTCTTTTTATATTATCTGCGCGAAGGTCTACGGATTTTAAATGATAAATTTATAAATTCACCATTTAAGTTGGGAAATGGTTTGGATTCTGTCCAACAAAAGTATTTTCCTCCAATTATTAGTCTGGGCCAACCAAACGGTTGGGGACTTTGCGAATTGGTATAAAATAGTAGTTTTTCATTTAGTTTTTTACTAAAGAAATTGACGAAAAAGGCTGAACACGTTCACTGAGCCACTGGTGATCGCGTGCAATAAATGTTTTCTCTCGGTCGCACATCTCAGCCAATATGGGCGGGATGCTGTTGACTGAGCGAGATAATAACACTGACACGAAAGGATCAGAAGAGGATGACAATATGGTCGTTGGTAAAATGGATTTTGATCTAACCAAGTCGGCCATGTTTTGGCGGCAATTTTTGAGTAACCTTCTAGAGAGTTGGTTTTGCGAATAAGAGAAAAAGTTAAGAAAAAAACTATTTTTGGGTTTTTTTTACGAGACTTGGTTTTGAGGAAATATTGGAGGAGGATTCGAAGGATTGTCGAGGAAGACAAGGAAAAAAGGAGGAAAAGAGGAAAGTATTTTTTGCAGAAAAAAGCTAAGTATCATTTTTTTTTGTTAATTTTATTGTTCGTAAATCCCAATAGGATTTATGGTAATCATAGTAATTCGTTTTGGTGTTTTTTTTTTCTGTTTGTATTTGTCTTTTGAGTTATTGCATAGTTGCCACTCAACTGGAAAGTCAGGGAACAAAAATTTGGTCAGGAAAAGTCAGGGAAAGTCAGGGAATTTCAAAAGCAGTCAGGGAATTTTTTTTGAAAACTAATTGATTCCATATTACAATATAATAAAATAAAAATAAAACTTTCGCGCCAAAAATCAAAGAGTGTATTCAGTGAATATTGCCGCCGGATTGTGTATATAAATAATGAGAGAATGGTTGACCTTTACAAGTTTCGGAAGTGCATAAGAGACAAATATAGTTATTTAAATCATGTGAATGAAAAGACAACAGATAATAGATAAGACATACTACGTTTACAATAGCGGATTCACGGATACATTTTGCACTCATAATACATAAACAATACATAGAAAGGAAGGTTTGGTAAGTTTTAATAAAGACGCAGTTTTTTTGATATTTCACAACCAAACAAATGTTACACAATAGTAGTGCGTTCGTTTTTAATGATCGCTGACAAGGAGCGTTAGTGAAACATATCTGCTACCCAATTGATTGTAGAACTCTTAGAACATATGGAAGCAGCGAACAATTCAAACGTTTCCTAAAATTTGCTGGATACTTTTCTCTGAATGAACACGTGATGAATAACTGACTCTTGCTTCTAATTTTGAGAGGTAACCTACATATTTATATGGTTGGATTTGTTCGTTCACAAAAAAATACAAACTAAAACAAGGTAACCTATCAATCCAAAAGATACGTATTTGAACGTACCAAATTACACCAGCATAAAAGTTATCTAATCCAAAGGATACGAATGTTAACGAACCTTGTCAACGATCATTAAAAAAGAACGCACCACTATTGTGTAATATTTGTTTGGTAGTGAAATATAAAAAAAAACTGCGAGTCTAACAAACCGTTTACCGTTCCTTTTCCTTCTCCGTATTGCATTAGCGACATTTTGTTTTTAGCAATTGGAAAATTTTAAAAATCTTCAGAATTTATCGGGAATCCAAAACAAATTAAGTTTCCAAAATAGCTTTGGGAACACTGTGTATTACATTTTTTTGGTTGTGGAATATCAAAAACACTGCACATCCATTAAAAGTTAACAAACCTGTCCTTTTCAGGACACATTGTATTGAAAACTCTAAAAAGAAGCAACAGGAGGTGAGTTCTTAATTAATAAATTAATAAATATTGTTGTTTACTTTCATTGAAAACATTTTTTCTGCAGAATTTATTCGGAATCCGAAACAAATAAAATTTCCAAAAAAGCGTTAAAAAGGAGCACTGTTGTATTACATTTTTTTGGTTGAGGAATATCAAAAAATTGCACGTTCATTTAAAGTTAACAAACTTGTCCTTCTCAGGACACATTGTATTTATTCGCAACACATTTTATTGAAAACTCTGAAAAGAAACAAGAAGAGGTGAGTTTTTAACTCATAAATATTATTTTCTTTGTTTTATTATTTTCGGATCTGGATCTGGATCTGGATTTGATTACAATAACAATTTGGGGTCCTGATTTCTATCTGGATCTATTTCAAGATCCAAGAATTAGTATTAACTAATTCTGAAAAAAACTACACAACAAAACACATAAAAATGCATGATCTGGATCTGGATCGATATTTATTATTGACAAAGATTTATATGGATCTTGGTCGATGATAAAATACAGGTATTGTTTTCTTTTATTGAAAACGTATTTTTCTTCAGAATTTGTCGGGGATTCGAAACAAATAAAATGTACAAGAGAACGTTATTCCGGGAGCAGTGGTTGAATGATGCGGAGTTCAGCAGTTGGTTGGGTCGAGTCGAAGGTAACTTTATTTTATTTTGTATATGGTATATATTTATGTTTTTCACTTGGTGTTCTTACTTGTAAAATCCTTAGATTTTTAAGTTGTGGGGCACTTATATTATAAATGTGAATGTTTGCATGTTTGGATGTTTGGATGTTTGTTCGCCAATATATAGGCTACTTTTTACGGTTCCTGTGGGAGAGGCTTAAATGTGAAATATTGCATTGCTTGAGGTTTGTTTAATATGCTTACATTTGTATGCTTGAATTTGTTTGGTAGATGCCAGAGTTACAGGATTTACTTTACTACACATGCTAGGAAGATACTTTTATTCCGAAAAAATGCACTGTTTCTACTGGAGGAAATTGAGGAATTTTCTTTGGCGAGTTTTGATTTAAATAATATACAAATAATTTTATCTGAATTCCACGCAGACTAAGTTGCGGGTAGGAGCTAGTTCAATTCTATATATTTTTTTCCAAATATTTTTCTACATATATACATGTATGAAACCACCCCTATTTGAAATAGATCGGAAATTTGCACTTTGCATTTAGTTAATACATACGTTACCTACATATATATTTTAATATAATGTCAACACTAGATGATCTACAGTCGATCGAACTTCTGATGTAATTCTAATTTGTTGATAATTTGTTCGTTTGGGCGTTGGGCCTAATAGGTATGGGAGCCAACTTCAGTCACGTTGGTTCCAAATAGCGATACCAGTCAAACCCACATTCAAATATGGAAACACAATTTCAGTGCAGAGGTGTACATTTATTAGTAGAGGCAGAATGGCTTCCTCTTAACAAAAAAATATAAAATAATAAAAATAATAACTAATGTTTACTTACCATATTTTCAAAGAATTTCAATGAAAACATTCACAGTATTAACACAACATTTGATTTTTAACGGTTAATTTCTTTGATTTTATGTAAACATTATGTATGTGGATAACATTGTAGGTAGTGATATTTATTTACATCAAGAGTGTAGTGATGCACCCGTTCTTGTCTCTCCTTAAAGAATAAGTTTTATTTGTTAAGGTTATGACTGTAAGGCAAGTTGCCGAATTGGCAAAAAAGAGTTTGAGCTTAGCAACATGTGCAAAAGATCTCTTATATCGCATCAAAACGGTACAAACCATCGAGCATACGCTAAAGCCATGAATTTGCCAAAAATAAATAACTTTCACTGCGTCAAATTCATTGGCCACATCCACCGTTCAAGAAAGGTCTCAAAACACAAATATAACGGAAGAGTCCCAAAATACGAACAATTCTACTTGTAGTTCACAACATCTGTTAAATTACACATTTAAAAAAGCTGATTCTATTGCTACAGAGATACGGTGGTGTCTATATATTGTTTTCACAAGAACGTTTTGGAACTCGTCGGTGGATATTGCTAATATATTTAGACAAATGTTCCCAGACAGTAAAATTGCAGAGAATTTCAAGCTCGGAAGAACAAAATGTTACTTACTTACTTTTACTTATGTTGGCTCAACTAGAGCGTGGTGCTCCTAGGCCTTCTTCAATATGCCCCTCCAGCCTGCTGTCTCCAATTTCGTACACCAAGTTGTCAGATGTCTCCTTCTACCTGATCGCTCCATCGAAGATGAGGTCTACCTTGGCTTCTGACTCCCTCTGGTTTGGCGTCAAAGACTTTATGCGCTGGAGCGTTGATGTCCTTTCGCTCTACATGGCCCACCCATTTTAGTCGTTGTATGCGAATTTTTCTGGCTAAGCTTATGTCGCTGTACAGCTCGTATAGTTCGTCGTTATATCTTCTTTGCCAAACGTTGTCTTCTCGGTTTACAGGACCATAAATCGTACGCAGAACTTTTCTCTCGAAGACTCCAAGTGACTTTTCATCCGATTGGGAGACGGTCCATGCTTCTGCACCATATAGCAGGACCGGGATGATGAGTGTTTTATATAGTGTCTCCTTGGTTCTTCTCGATAGGGCTTTATTCCTCAATTGCTTATTCAGCCCAAAGAAACAGCGATTAGCAAGAGTTAGTCTGCGTTTGATTTCAGCGCTGATGTTTTTGGCTGAGTTTACAGCAGTGCCTAGGTAGACAAATTGACTGACTGCCTCCAAGTTATACATATCAATGGTCACATTTTGACCAAGCCGGTGGTGGGATTGGGCTTTTGTTGATGAAAGCATATACTTCGTCTTGTCCTCGTTTATTTTCAGCCCCATTCTGCTTGCTGCTGACTCCATAGTAGTGAAAGCACCGGTTACTGCTCGCTTTGTTCTTCCTATCACGTCTATGTCATCTGCGAACCCAAGTAATTGTTTCGATTTATTGAAAATGGTGCCCGATGTACTGGCATGGGTATTTCGTATTACATTTTCAAGCACGATGTTAAAACAGCTGCATGACAGTGCATCGCCTTGTGTAAGCCTTCTGGTGGTTTCGAAGGTTTCAGTAGAGTCTCTACCAACTTTGACGGAACAGCGAGCATTCTCCAACGTCATCCTGATAAGGCGTATTAGTTTAGCAGGGATTCTTAAGTTAGACATAGCACGATACATTTCAACTCTATTAACACTATCGTACGCTGCTTTAAAATCGACGAACAGGTGGTGGGTGTCGATGTTATATTCTTGGGTTCTCTCCAGGATCTGGCGTAATGTGAATATTTGGTCGGTGGTAGATTTTCCACGTCTGAAGCCGCATTGGTAAGGACCTATTAGATCATCAGCAAACGGCTTGAGACGTTCACATAAAACGCTCGACAGGATCTTATAGGCGATGTTTAGAAGACTAATGCCTCTATAGTTGGCGCAGAGTAGGCAGTCTCCTTTTTTGTGGATCGGGCAGATGGTACTGAGGTTCCACTCATCGGGCATACTTTCCTCCGACCATATTTTGGAGATGGTGTATGCTCCTGACCAGGTCATCTCCAGCGTGTTTAAAAAGCTCCGCTTGTAGACCATCACATCCAGCTGCTTTGTTCATTCTTAGTCTGGTGATGGCTACTTTGATCTCATTTTGGTCGGGCGGGTGAAGTTCGTGGTCGTCATCTAGGATCTTGGCTGTCATCGCCATTTAGCAAGTGGTTAAAGTAGTCTCTCCAGATGGCTAACATCGCCTGTGTTTCTACAATGGTGTTTCCATCCTGATCTTTGCAGGGCCCAGGGCGGCTTGTGAAACCCGATGTAGATTGTTTCACTCTTATATAGAAGTTTCGCACCTCTTTTCTGCTATAACATCTCTGCATCTCCTCGACTTCGCGTTGTTGATGTTCTTTTTTCTTCCTCCTGAGCAAGCGTTTTTCATCCTTCCTTCGCTCAACGTAGAGATTTCTGGACGCTCTAGTATCTCTCTGGATTTGGTTGCAGGTTCGACCATCTGGGGATCGCCATGTGCCTTTGTGGATGTCGGGACGTGGGAATCGCGTGCTACTCAGCACCATGTTTTTTCCCGCTGCAAAATCGATGAGCCTGAGTCCGTTATCGGAAGTGGAGGAACAAAATGTTCCTATGTGATAAACCACGGTATCTCTCCATATTTCCACAACAATCTATTGGAAAAAGTTAACAAATGTGAGGACTTCGTTATATGTTTTGACGAAGCACTAAACAAAGTAGCACAGAAAGGCCAGATGGATTTAGTTGTGCGGTTTTTCGATGACGCGAAGGGTTTAGTCTGCAACAGGTACTAAGAAAGTGAATTTATGGGGGTTTCGAAGTCAGATGACATTTTAAAACATTTTGACAACGGAATTCGATTTCTCAAAAGGCAGAAACTTCTGCAAGTGTCAGTGGACGGCCCAAACGTAAATCTTGCATTTTTCAGAAAACTAAAAGAGCAGCGAAAAGAAACTGATCCAGATGGCATGCAATTACTCGAATGTGGAGTTTTATGGCCTGCATGTGGTTCATGGAGCAATGAAAACAGGATTAGCCAAAGTTTCGTAGGATCTCCATATATTTTTAAGGGACCTATATTTTGTGTTCAAAGACACTCCAGCGAGAAGAAGCTTATTTACAACTAAAACGCAGTGCATTCAATTTCCCTTAAAATACTGTGGTATACGTTGGCTCGAAAATAAAAAATGTATAGATAGATGCTTGAGTATTTTCGCTGAATTAAAGCTGTTCTTCACAATAAAAAAATTTGAGCTACCCAAAACGAAACCAATAATGAATGTTAAAGTATTCTTCCAAGATGAGCTTCTGGACTGCAAACTAGCATTTTTTTACACTATAACATCTGACTGCGAACCCTTTTTTGGCAAAGTTTAAAGTTGAGAAACCATTGATATTTTACCTCTATGAAGATCTTATCATCATGATCAAAAACCTATTGCACCGTGTTGTAAAAAAAAAGTTGTAAGCGAATGCAACCAGGGATCTCAACTTTTGACAATCGTTCTGACTTGTGAGTCCAATCTACTTGAACTTAAAAATGTTGGCATTGGGTTCAAAGCCAATAAAATTATTAACATGAAAAAGCATAAAGCATTGGCATCCGAAAAAGATATTTTGAAGTTTAGACTGGACTGCCGTAACATAGTAATAACTTTAATACGTAAAATTGAAGAATGATGTCATTGTAAACGCTTCTAGTTTAAACCCGAGAAACATTTTATACAACAACAATCTTTACAATAAAAGGTTCCAAAACTTACTTCAAAAGCTATATGAAGCCAACAGAATAGTTGATGAATGCGCTGAAGGGGCAAAACTTCAGTTCACAAATGCATGTACAGATGCAAAAACAATTCTTGAAAAGGAATACAAAGACTTCGTACAAAATGAATCAACTCAGAGAGTTGATGAGTTTTATTTTCATTTGTTTGGAAAGAAGGAGAATTATAAAGACCTCTGGAAAGTGATTAAGATAATTTCAATTTTATCACATGGCAATGCCTCGGTAGAAAGTGGATTTTCGATCAACAAAACTCTGTTGGTTGAAAACCTACTCGAGGAATCCCTTGTCTCCCAGAGGCGAGTTTTAGATTGGATTAAGGAAGCTGGAGGAGTAGAAAAAGTTATAATAACTCCAAATTTAATAACAAATGTCAGAGCGTCGCATAGTCGCTATACGCGTCATTTGGAGGACAAACTAAAAAATCAGCAGAAAGAGGATGTCGCTTCAACTTTAAAAAGAAAAAAAGAAGAAGAAATTAAAAACTAGAACAAGAAAAGAAAAAACTAAGAATTCAAGCCCAAGTAGAAGAAGAAAATATAAATTACAAGCTCTCTCTCCTAAAGAAATAAGGTATGTCTTCTTATGTGACTGAATGATTGTTTTTTTTTTTTAATATTTTCAGTTGAATGCTTGTCATTTCAACAAAATTGCCTTGTTTATATTTCTGACTTGTCCGTATTCTCCGACATGTTAACACGATTTTCAGAAAAAAATTTCTCACTCTTTCTGTTAAATAACTGGGACTGACATTCTTTGGATTCTGGTTTTGGAATTGCTCAGAAATATAAACTTGCCAAATGTTAACGTCCTTAAAATGGCGCATATGCGTGGAAAGAATAGTTGGTTCTTTATTATTATTATTTTTTAGAAGAGTTATATTTAAGTGTAAATAGTTTTCAGATAAAAAATAAATTATTTTTAAATTGACCCCTTGAATTTTCTTTAGTTTAATTAATTATACAAAATATTTGAATTATTTAAAATAAAAACAGTTTATTCCCGGTTTAATTAAAGATTTTTATTTTTTGTCTGAACTTAAACCATTTATACTAAAAAAGAAAAGAAATTGTGAAACTTTAATTTGCTAAAAATGATAATGATGCTTATCTGTTGATTATTGTTTGTTCCTTTTTTAGATATTCATACTTCCAAGAAAAACTGAAAAAGCTGCAATATATTATAAATAAACGGATACCACTATCACAGTATTCTTAAGTACCTAAAATGTATGTGATTTATTTTAAGCAAATAAAAATAAAATGAACTATTTAATTTATTTATCAAAGTGATGTTAATTATTTTTTTCATTTGGTCAAGGAAAGTTCGAAAATTGGTCAGGGAAAGTCAGGGAAAAGTCAGGGAATTTTATTTTGAAAAATAGTGGCAACTATGTATTGGAATAAGCCTTCGCTTTCGTTGTTTTTCTCCCAATATTGTGGGAGACGTGACCCTTATTTTGATTTCGAACTTCTGGACATTTTTTTTTGTTCTCGTGATCTTTCTTTGTGTCGCCGTGACACAATGAATTGTTGTTTTTGTTTTTTTCTTTAATTTCTTTAAACTTTTTGTTCTTTTACCCATTGAAAAGATTTTAAGTTTTTGTCAAGGCCTTAAGCCAAAATTTCCCAGACATAACCACTTCTTTGTTAAATAAAATGTTCAATTCCCCATTCGGGAAATGGACACCCATCTTTTTTTTTGGCATTTTTTTTATCATAAAACCATTTATTTGTAACACACCCTGTGTTCGCAAATAAATTTAATAACCTTTTTTTTATCTCCTTATTTACAACCCTATTTTTTATAGCCGTGTTCTCTTTTTACCATCCCATTATTTTTTTATCCTTCGCGAATGCACCCCCAGCTGAGCTAGTCGGAGTTGAAGCGAGCTCAATTGCTCACGTCTTGCGATTTTTATTGTGTTGTTATCTTCCGTTTATGTGTTTAGTTTTTTCATTCTCGAAATCTTCCACCGCGTGCACTTGTTATGCCCATATTGCATCATCAGAGCTGACCCGCTCCGCTTTGTTGTATTAATAAAATAATGCATAACAGCAGCTTTGTGTCACACTTAATGTCACACAACGCTCAGTGGCTCAAGCCAACTTCCAGAATGCAACTCAGTAGGTCAAAGCTGAGTAATGCATTTTGGAAGTTCATGAAGGTTGGTCTCTAGAACTAGAGTGGAGTTTTGATGTAACCACAAACCGCGACGGTTGTTTTATTTTGATATTATAAATAACACTTAACACAATTCAGTTTGTGCAATCGTTTTTTTTTCTTAAAATAATTCGATTTATTTATTTTTTTCGGATTCGAATATTAATTGTAAAATGTTTTAAAACTCATATTGAATTACATATGTTTAATTTTGTATAACCAAACAAAGAGTATATTACCCTATTAAGTATTATAGTAAACTACAGTAATATCTGAAATTCAATGTAACGGTTTGCTTAATCTTACATTCCTTTTTTATCTACTTCGTGTAATCTTCTGCTGCCTGCAAATTGATTTTCTTTTGTTTTCTGGCCTTGTTGCAGAGATAGTTTTAAATTTAGCGATTGTGTTTGCATCTCTTCCTCTATGTAATTTCTTGAATTCATTTTCATTTCAAGTTTGCAGGGTGAACATTTTCAGCTGCTGTACTGTGCTTACGTGCTACCTGCTACAAAAAATATCACGTTACTCGTTCATGGCGAACACAGCAATGAAATTCTCTTGCCCTCTTGAGCTCGGATCTCTTGGTTCTGAACTCCGCTATGGCGTCCTCCATAGGTTCAGCGTTTCTTCTCCTTTTCCCCCTGGTGACTATTCGACGAAGTTTTAAACATCTCCGGCGTAGCGGAGTACACCGGATCTCTGTTTCTGGTGGCTCTTCTCGTTTGGGGCATTGAGGAGTCGTGGGCGAGCCGAATTAGTTGCATCGTGGCTTCAGCTTTGGTTTCAGCAGGTCTTTGTACTTGCAGCATAGCATCTGCCCCTTTCTGGA